>CM031242.1:239983029-242966547 GCA_018340775.1 Taxus wallichiana var. yunnanensis
AATTGAGACATAGCCATGATGATCCAATCAATGGGAGGGACAACGCTGCCAGGGTCCTATGACACAGCGATCAGAGCAGAGAACTGTTTGATCCAAGCCGGAAAGCTTGCACCAAGGCCACCAATGCCTCTCTATCCAGACATGGGAAATCCTACAACCAGTCAAGCACCAGAGTTGAATCCCATTCCAACTCCTAGAAATCAAAGCAATAATGAGGCGTCGACTTCTTCAAATACTTCAAAGGAATTGCAGGAGGTCATGAAACAATTACAGAACCTTGGAAATGAGCTTGTGACTATCAAAAGACAGCAAGCTCAAAGTGCTAGACCGTATCAGCCTCAAGCACAGTACCAAGCTAGGCCCCCATACCAACAAAATAGACCACCACCTCAGGCTGCAAATCAAAACCAGAACCAAGGACAGCCTCAAGCTGCCAGGCCATTTCGACCGTATGATCCAAATGCAACGACGTCCTCAAGAGCCTTGGTTCCAACACAAAATAACATGGCACAGGAGTACGACTGGTGTTACCCTTGCAATCTACCTCACAATCAGTCAGCATGTTTCAATGGTGCACTGAATCAGGCCTTGATGGTGCAAACCATTGGTGTTGCTCAAGAACCAAGCCAGGAGGAGAATCAACAGCAACAAACGCAACAAGAAGGACCTCCAACAGAAACCACATTGGCAAATTGGCAAACGGAAGACTTCTGTGGAGTTAACCAACAGCCTTTTCAAGGCGTGGCTGCCAACACACGGTCAAAGAAGAGAAATATAGGAGAGGGACAATCATGTAATCCAGTTGTTTCTCAACCCACTCTTACACAACAAGGGGTCAGTAGACCAAACGCAGCTCCAAATGTGCAAAATCAACCCAAGGTACCTGTTGTAGCAACACACGCACATGCTCAAGCTCCAGAAAAGTTTGCACCAAGTAAGGGACATCAAAAGGACAATTCATCCCCTTTCAACATCATTGATCAAATGAAGAAGATGAACGTGAATATATCAATGTGGGAATCTTTATCCATCCCAGGACAAAGAGATCTTCTACAAGCTGCCATGAAGAATTGGTCAACTTCGAACCAGCAGGCCCATATGCAAGAGAAGGTCCTCACGAATGCTGCTCAGCCTGAAGGGAATCATGGAGGACAACAAGGTAAAGTTTTGAAACCCCCTCCATTCTATATTTCATTAATCATCGGGGATAAATTAGTACACAATTGCATGATTGATTCAGGGCAAGTAGTTCAGTGATGCCGAAGCAAATAGCGGATCAGCTGGGTTTGAAATATGAGCCAGTGCTAAAAGGAGTAGTACAACTAGATGGAACGGCAGTAGGAACTATTGGAGTCATCAAGGGGTTAAGCCTAACTCTACATTCCTGTCCTAATGTTACAGTTTTGCAAGATGTTTCTGTGATTGACCTTCCGCCACTCTTTGCGTTGTGTCTATCAAGAGACTTCACTGCAAAAATCGGTGGATATTTATCTACAGATTGGTCACACATGATTTTTAGGACAAGGTATGGAGCCAAAGCAACAATCAGGTCAGAACCAATTGCCCATTTCCATATTGAGCCTCATGTACCAAATCCTATCAATGCAAATTGCTCGGTTTTTTATCAGGAGGAGTGTTCAAGTGATCTAGAAACAGGTACTAAGGTTGAGGGAATTCCTAATTTAACTTTGGATGAATGGGCAAACAAGAGTCATGAATTTGACCCATATAAGGAAATTGAAGAATCTGAATTGGGTGTGTATTGTATACACGAAGAAAATTCACCCATTCCCGACATCATTCAGCCTAAACAAAAGGATGAAAACAAAGTTTGGAAATTATTTTTCGATGGTTTGAGAAGCAGACAAGGTGCTGGAGGTGGTGCAATGTTGATTTCACCACAAGACATCAAACATTTTTCAGCTTTTCGTTTCTAGTTTTCTTGTTCAAACAACACGGCTGAATACGAAGCATTGATTCATGGAATTCATTGGGCCAGGAAAAGGGGCATAAAGAACTTGCAGGTGTTTGGAGATAGCGAGCTAATCGTCAACCAAGTTAGGGGACAACATGCCACAAAGAATGACCTGCTAAAGAGCTACAAAAATAGGGTATGGGACCTCATTGAGGATTTCGAAGCTTTCAGCATTGTGTCCATACCCAGGAAGAAAAATGAAGCCGCAGATAGGCTCGCAGCAGTTGGAGCAACGTTTGATGTGGTTGACAACATCAGAAGGGAAAAACACAGCCACATATCCATGTGATTGTGAGGCCAGCAGTTCCAGATAATAACACAAGCTGGCAGGTGTTTGAGAACGATCAACAAATCGTCAATTTCTTACAAGAAGAGGCTGAATTCTCAGCTAGGAATCAGGACAGATTAGAGCAGCAGTATGGGGATCAGGTAGTGCAGCTGTGGACAAACAAGCTTCCTAAGGGTTTAGTAACATTGGAGTCTATCTTCAACCCTAACGACTAGTTTCGTAAGGAAAAGGCAAACATACAGGTCAAGAGAGAAGATTCAGAGCCAATTCCGGTTGGGGAAGGCAAAACACTTCAAATTGGCAAAGTGGCCACTGAACAGGAGAAATCAGATTTCGTACAACTTTGCCAAGAATTTCCAGATGTCTTCACTTGGAGCTATGAAGACTTAAGAGGATTCGATCCAAATTTGGCACAACATACCATAGAATTGGATCCAGATGCTAAGCCCGTTAGGCAGAAGCAGAGACCAGTCAACCCTCACATGGAGCCTCTAATGAAGAAAGAGCTAAATAAGCTGATAGAGGCAAGCATTATATTCCCGATCAAGCACTCAAGCTGGGTTGCAAACTTGGTTCCGGTCAGGAAGAAGAGCGGAGAAATCAGGTTGTGTGTAGATTTCCGAGACCTCAACAGGGCATCTCTCAAAGATCATTACCCACTTCCTTCAATGGAACAAATATTGCAAGTAGTATCCGGTTCAGAGAGATTCTCTCTCCTAGATGGCTACTCAGGGTATAATCAGGTGATGGTGAAAGAAGGTGACCAATTCAAGACGGCTTTCACCACCAAATGGGGGACCTATGCCTACAAGAAAATTCCATTTGGGCTATCAAATGCTAGAGCCACCTTCCAAAGGGTGATGGATATGGCATTCAAGGGGTTGATCAATAAAATAGTTTTGATATATCTTGATGATATCACTGTATTCTCAAAAAATGTAGTGGATCACCTCTGTCATTTGAGGCAAGTATTTCAGAGGTGTAGAAGATTTGGGGTATCATTGAATCCCAAAAAATGCATATTTTTGGCTCACGAGGAAAAATTCTAGGCCATATTGTTTCAAAGGAGGGATTGACGATCGACCCAGAAAGAGTTAAAGCAATTCGAGCATTGCCATTGCCAAGTCACAAGAAGGCTCTTCAAAGCTTCTTGGGAAGGATCAATTTTGTCCGCAGATTTGTTCCAAATTTCTCTGCTCTTGTGAAGCCAATAACGCTGATGTTAAAGAAGAGCATGGCATTTAAGTGGACATCTGAAGGCAAGGCAAGTTTTGAGGCAATAAAAGAAGCTATATCCCAAGCTCCGACTCTCGTCAATCCAGACTTCTCCAAGGACTTCGTGCTATATGCCTTTGGTGGTGGGGACACGATTTCTGCAATCCTGGTACAACAAAACAAAGAAGGATTAGAAAAACCAGTTGCTTTCTTCAGTCAAGGCTTGGAGGAATATGAAACTAGGTACTCTTTCATTGAAAAGCATGTCCTTGCGGTAATCAGAAGCTTAAAGAAATTCAAGCACCTAGTCTCAAACAACAAGATCCAATTATTAGTCTCTCATGCGGGAGTCAAGGACTTCCTTCTAAACAAGGATCTGAATGAGAAACATGCAGGATGGATAACTCGTGTCATGGAATATGACATCGAGATCAAGGTCACCAAACTAGTACGTGGGAAGGGACTATGTGAGCAGCTAGCCTTGAGTCAACAAGTTGAAGCTGGTGATGAAAAGGAGACTACCTTGGTACTACAGGATGATCAAGAACAAGAAAATGATGACGTGCCTACTCCTTGTTGGACTCAAAATATGATACACTTCCTACAGACAGGCCTATGCCCTCCAGAAATGAGCAAAGCAAAGAGGAGATACTTTAGATTACAAGCCATTCCATATGTGCTTGTTGATGGTGTTTTGTTTAAGAAAGACATCAATGGAGTTCTATTGAGGTGCATTGGGATAAGTCAAATTGAGAGGGTGTTACAAGATTTTCATGATGGAGATTCCAGAGGACATTTTTCCCCATGAGTAATAGCTCTCAAGATAATGAAGGCGGGGTATTATTGGCCGACGGTCTTGAAAGCTTTATACATGGATAAGAAAGTGCAAGAAATGTGCACTCTTCACAAAAAGAAAGACAAGCAGGCACTTCCATTGCACCCAATTGCACGGTTGACCAACCATTTATGCAATTGGGATTGGACTTCGTCGGGGGTCATCAATCCAAACTCAAGACAAGGCCACAAGTGGATTCTCACGGCAACGGACTATTTCACCAAGTGGACTGAAGCAGTAGCGCTCAAGGAAGCAAATGAGTCTAACATACTAGACTTTTATGAAGGAATAGTGACCAGGTTTGGTGTGCCAGCCACTATCATATCAGGATAATGCATTGGCATTCATAGGTTCCAAGATTACGAATGGGCTGTCAAGAATGGAATCTATTTGAGCACCTCTTCAAATTATTACCCGCAGGGTAATGGACAGGCAGAGTCCACGAACAAGAATTTGTTAAGAATCATCAGAAGGACTCTAGATGAAAACCAAAGGACATGGCATACCAAGCTAAAATCAGCATTATGGGCTGACAGGATAACGCCAAAGAGATCTACAGGTAATTCTCCCTACAAGTTGGTATATGGGAAAGAGGCAGTGTTGCCTATATCATTAGAATTGCCAGCATTGGAGCTCATGAAGCAGTTGGAGTTGTCTGAGTTCGAACCAATGGAGGCTAGGTATGCAGAGTTGATGGAATTGGAAGAAATAAGAGAACATGCAGTTCAGGCGATTGAAAAGGATCAGGCCTTAGTAAAAAGATGGTTTGATAAGAAAGCAAGAGCAAGGACCTTCCAGGAAGGGGACCTAGTTCTGAAATGGGATGCAGATCGGGCAAAACCAGGAAGGCATTCCAAGTTTGATGCCATTTGGAGTGGCCCCTACATGGTCATGAAATGTAAAAATAGCAATGCCTTCCAATTGTCTACATTGACTGGAGAAGGAATTCGATTCCGGTGAAGAATCTATCTTAAACATTGCTTTCTTTGAAGAGAGGAAAGTTCTACCCTTGTAAATATTAGCCTAATTTTGAATTCCTCTAAGTGCGTATGCACATTGTCTTGTGGTAGTTAGGTTTCTGTTTCCCTAAGTGCTCCGGCACAGGTTTTGTTGCTCTCAGGATGATTTCTACAGTTCAGAATGCTGTCAGGAAGAAGTTGCGGTATCAGGTTCGGGATACAATATTAGGTTGGTTTCAGGTTATTAATTATGACTCCATGCCCAATGGATTGCTAAAAGGCCACTGATCTTCTACCTAGCTGGCAGGTGATCCCATTGAGTCACCAAATTGTTGTATATATCTTCCCCAGGTAGATATAGACAAGTAGAAGATTCTAGAGATCAAAGAAGCTCAAATCCCTGACATTTATCGCCCTTGGCGCACAGAAGTGGCGCACAGAAATGAGTGTCGACAATGAAATGTATGCACCCTTGGCGCTGCACGAAGTGGTGCACGAAATGAGTGTCGATAGAGGAAATGGTGTGCCCAAGGCGCACAGAAGTGGCGCACGATAATGAGTGTCGACAGAGGAAATGGTGCGCCCAAGGCGCACAGAAGTGGCACACGACAATGAGTGTCGACAGAGGAAATGGTGTGCCCAAGGCGCACAGAAGTGGCACACGAAAATGAGTGTCGATAGAGGTAAAGGATGTGCCCTTGGTGCATAGAAGAGGATGTCGACACACACATGGATGCGCCTATGGTGCACCTTCAGGAGGCGCAACATTTTGAGCGCTGACAGAAGCAAACTCTGCGCGAGATATTCAAATGGCCATAACTTTTGACTGGGAGCTCGATTCATGCAAGGTTGGACTTTTTGGAAATCTTACGAGGTCCTCTGTCCAACTACGACTAGATATCTTTAATTGGGTGAGAAAAAATTCTTAAAAATGCAAAATACAGTTCACCACTTTTGGGTTCGCTGGGGTTCTCACCTACCATCATAATGAGATGAGTTAAGTGCATTCTGGAGGTGGTTGGGGCAGATTTCAATTCCTCTCTCTTTTCTCTCTCATTCTTCCTATAAATTGTAAGGAGGGGCTTCTTTCTAAAGGTTGGACATTCTTGTTTTGCCCCTCCCTTCTTCTCTTTGGCAGGTGAACTTGTGGAGTTAAAACCTCCCATTTGAAACTGTAATGTATCTTTGCCTCTTGGCATTTTGCAGTGTGTTGTATCAATCCTTGGAGAAAATTAATACATGTCTGTGGATAATTCTCAACCCTCTCTGTATTCATTTGCACCCCCTTTGATCTTTCACTGCGAATCTGGCTATCTGTGTATGATCTTGCATTGCATTTTAATGGTCTGTGTTTATTTGGCAAGACAGGTGTTCTTCATTCCTCGGTGCATCACCTCCGTTAGCTTAGGTTTATTTTTATGCATTTTTCTCTCGAGTCCCAGGGGTGCTGTGATCTCGCATCAACATGAACATGTAGCCAAATACAATGGACTACACAAAGGTTGTTGTCTTCTTATCCCACCTTTAAAATTGAATCATGAAGGCCTACATTTACACACCAAGAAGGTAGAGGAAATACATTACTATGACACAAGGTGTCAAGGATTTGTTAATTTTTACTAGCTTCGAATGGGTCAACTTGGATTTCATAATACCATACATGGAAATATGAGAAATGTGAAATTTATTTCAAAGTGTGAAGAAATTGGCATTCAAGACCGTAAGTATATGTGGGGAGAAACAAGTTTTCCGAGATGTATAATATGTATTACAAGACACAAGGTATAGGCCATACCCATTAAGTTACTTGCCCCACCTCTCATAAAAAAGGTAATTATAGAATAAGAATTAAAGAAGCACGAGACTATGAAACATGGTCATGATATTGATATTCCAAAATATTAACACTCATGAGACCTACTAGAAATATATGAGGTTTTTCGCTCCTTGCAAAGTGCATAAGATCAAGAGATGTTTTCAATTTGTAATCACTACTCGTAGATTAAAGGAGCATCAATACTCCTTGGATGGAAGGATTTCTATTAAAAATATTGAGAACGAGCGAGAGAGAATGAGATAAATAGTGAATCAGTCCTCTCATTTGGGAAGGATATGTTATAGAATCGAAATGAAAATAGAAATTTCTTACATGGTAGGAATACATTATAGAATCAAAATGATCAAGCTTCAAAAATATTTGAAAGGGGATGAGCTCAATGTTTTCCTTAATAGTTTTTAGGACAAGATGCTCTTTGAAACTTTAAGTTATATGAAATTGTTAGTTCAATTTTTTTCTATTAGTATTAAAGGTCACATGAGATTTGATCTCATAAATAAATAAATTATATGGAGGCTCGGATATATGTCTAAATGTAATTTAATAGATTTTTTCCTTGGCCAATTGTGATGATCCCAAACAATTACTTAAAAATTATTGTTATCCTTTGAATATGTTCTTTTTAATAAACTATAGGGAATTCAAACAATCTTTAAGTTCCCTTGTGGTTGTCATGCCCTCCTAGTCAAGTCATCAATAAAATTGAAGTTTGTTTGATTCAAAATAAAGAAAGAGTTAGTGAGAGTGTGAGAGGAAAAGAGAGTGAGAGTGACATTAGGAGTGTGAGAGAGCTTGATAGAGAGAGAGAGAGAGATAAATAGAAAGTGAGAGAGTGTGAGTGAGAGAGAATGTGAGAGAGTGAGTGAGACAAAAATAGAGAGAGAACAAGAGTGAGAGCTAGACAGAGATACAACACTCAATAAGACACTGAAAATTAATCTAAGGAATCAACCCAACAATTCAGCTAAATCTAGGTGATTATTTTATTATATGCCCTACATTTTAATGGAAGGAAGCAGTATACCCTATACCCATGGCATTGATCTCACATTTTCCCCATCTACACATGGGAAATATCCAAACATGACTGTGCCCTAAACTAACAAAAATACTAGTAATCTAGAAATCATTTACCAATATGGAAACAAAATCTAAAGCAATCTACCGTCATCATCTAAAGACCACAACATAGCCTAAATCAAACCAGATATAATCTCTAACAATCAGAAGTAAAATAATAAGCCAAATTTTTGTTTCATATTATAATACAATCATTCAGTTACTCTAGATAAACTACACAAAATTCACTTAAAGTTATATACAAAAAATTAGCTAGGGTTCCAAAGAAAGTGAAAATAGAAATTTCTTACATGGTAGGAATATGTTATAGAATTGAAATGATCAAGATTCAAAAATAGTTGAAAGGGGATACAAGAGAGTGAGTAAGAGAGAGAGAGAGAGAGAATGCTATAGAGAGAGAGTGAGAGAGAGAGAGAAATAAATAGTGACAATGAGAGCAAGAGAGTGTGTGAGAGTGAAAATGAGCAAGAGAGAAAGAGTGAGAGTGAGAGAGAGAGAGAGACTAGAAAAGAGAGTAAAAGGATATCTAACACATTATTTTGCAAACAAAATCTTTAGGCATGGAACATAATACACCCATTTGTTAGGGTATCCTAATAAATTATTGTGGAGGGTTAATTTTGGATCCCAACGGTGTAGGTGCTTCCGGATTACTTTGTCCTGGGCATAAACCCTTAAGATCCCCGTGACCAAAAAAAGGCTATAAGTTCACTCGTTGATTTTTTAGTCTTTATAGACGTTGAAATGTCTCATCTGTTACTACACCTCCATGTCAAGACCTTCAACAAAATGTTGTCTTTATTTTCTCCATCTCAATTTGGTTATCTCATTGTCCTATTGTTTTCAACCACAAAAATAAGCTAATTTAAGTCGTGTAACACTTTGTCCCAATTCAGTATTTTTGCAAACAAAAACTTTTGTCACCAAACCAACTTCACAAAACCATCACAATGGCCTGGTACATGCTTTTGGAGGCTTCATTTTGATGCCTAATAGTCCTAGTGCTTCCACGCTACTTTGTCAGGTGTAGTCCCTCAAGATCCCCGAGACCAAAACATGCTACAAGTTCACCAGTGATTTCTCACTCTACGTGGCACTTTAAAAGGTATCATCTGATCCTACACCTCCATGTCAAGACCCTATAAGAAATATTTTCTCGCTTTTCTCCATCTCACCCGCTTCTCTTGTTGTCGATTGTTTGCAACCATGGTGAATAGTCCAGTTTGAGTCAGTGTAAGGTTGTCCAATGTAATGTTTTGTACATGGAAGCTCCTAGAAACAAAATGAATGCAAAAAAAAAATATTAGAATGTCCTCGTAAAATCTTGTGGAGGATTTTATTTTGTTCCCAATGGTGTCGGTGCATCCATGATACTTCATCCAGGTGTAGTCCCTTAAGAGCCTTGAGACCAAAAAAGGATATAGGTTCATCGGGTGATTTCTCGTCTGTCTGTGGCACCATGAAAGGTATCATCTAATCCTAAACCTCTATTTCAAAGACCCTCTACAAAATTATGTCTCAATTTTATCAATCTCAATTTGGTTCTCTAGTTTTCCTATTGCTTGTAATCGCGTCGAATATTTGAGTTTGAGTTAGTGTAAGCTGTCTAATCTAGTATTTTGCAAAAATGATCTTGGCACAAAATTGACTATACCAACACATCGGGTGGCCTCGTAAATGTTAGGCAAGGCTTAATTTTGGTGCCCAACCGTGATGGTGCTTTTGGGCTATTTCTATCATGTGTAGTCCCTTAAGATCCCTAAGACCAAAAAGGATATAAGTTCACCAAGTGATTTCTCAGTCTTCATGTAACCTTGAAAGGTTTCATTTTGTTAGGACCTTCTACAAAATTTTATTTTTATTTTCTCAATCTCAATTTGGTTCTCTCATTTTCCTATTGTTTGTAACCATAGAAAATAGTCCAATTTGAGTTAGTGTAAGGCTATCCAATTCAATGTTTTGCAACCGAAAACTCGACAACAAAACAACTACACCAAAACATTGTGTTGTCTTAGTAAATGCTTATGTAAGCTTTGTTTTGGTTCCCAATGATGCTAGTGCTTCCACGCTACTTCATCTGGGTGTAGTCCCTTAAGAGCCCTGAGACCAAAAAAGACTACAAGTTCACCAGGTGATTTCTCGGTCTCTGTGGCACCTTGAAAGGTTTCATTTGATCTTACACCTCCACATTGAGACCCTCTATGAAATCCTTCTTATTTTTATCCATATCAATGCGGTTCTTTCCTATTCCTATAGTTTGAAACCACATTGAATAGTCTAGTTTGAGTCAGTGTAAGGTTGTCCAATGCAATATTTTGCAAAAGAAGCTCCTGGCACCAAAATGAGTACACAAACACATTAGGATGGCCTAGTAAACTCTTGTGGAGGATTAAATTTTGTTCTGATGGTGTCAATGAATCTCAGTGCTACTTTGTCTGGGCATAGTCCCTTAAGATCCCTAAGACCAAAAAAGGCTATAAGTTGGCTAGGTGATTTTGTGGTCTCTGTGGCATGATAAAAGGTAATTTCTAATCCTACACCTCCTTATCGAACCCTATACAAAATACTATTTCAATTTTCTCCATCTTAATTTGGTTATCTCGGTGTCCTATTGTTTGCAACCACATTGAATAGTTGAGTTTGAGTCTGTGTAAGGTTGTCTAATGCAAAATTTTGCAAACATAAGATCTTGGCACCAAACTGATTGTAACAACATGTCATGATGTATGGGTCAATGCTAGGTAAGGCTTCATTTTTATGCCCAACGATGTCATTAATTCCGAGCTACGCCACTCCTGGACGTAGTCGTTTAAGATCCCTAAGACCAAAAAAGGATATAAGTTTACCTTGATATTTATCAATCCCTGTTGCACCTTAAAAGGTCTCATTTTATCATACACCTTTGTGTTAGGACCTTATACAAAATCATATCTTGGTTTTCACCATCTCAATTTTGTTCTCTTATTGTCCTATTGTTTGTAACCATGTCAAATACTACAGTTTGAGTGATTGTAAGGTTGTCTAATGAAATATTTTACAAACACATGCTCCTAACACAAAAATGATTATACCAACACACCAAGGTGTCTTGGAAAACTCTTATGGAGGATTCTTTTTGTTTTTCAATGGCGTCTTTTCTTCCATGGTACATCATTCAAAGGTTGTCTCTAGAGATCTCTAAGACCGAAAAAGGTTATAAGATCATTGAGTGATTTATCAATCTCCATGGCACCTTGAATGGTCTTGTTTGATCCGACATCTCTGCATTAGGACCCTCTATGAAATCCTATCTTGGTTTTCTCCATCTTAATTTGGCTCTCTCATTGTCCTATTATTTGCAACCATGTTAAATACTGCAGTTTGAGTTAGTGTAAGGTTGTCCAATGAAATATTTTACAAATGGAATCTCATGGAACCAAAATAACTGCTCTAATACGTTTTGGTGCCATGGTAAACACTTTTGGAGGCTTCGTAGTAGTGCCCAAAAGTGTCCTTTCTTCCAGGTTACATTAGTTTGGGCATACTCCCTTAAGATCCCTGAGACCAAAAAGGCTATAAGTTCACTAGATGATTTCTCGGTCTCCATGGCACCTTGAAATGCCTCTTTTGATCCTACACTTCCACTTCAAAAAACCTCTACAAAATCCTATCTTGGTTTTTCCATCTGAATTTGGTTGTATCATTGTTGTATTGTTTACAACTACACATAATAGTCAAGTTTAAGTCAGTGTACGGTTATACAATGTAATATTTTGTAAACAAAATATCCTGACACCAAACAGACTGCAAAAAAATGTCAAAATGTCTTGTTAAATAATTTTGGAGGCTTAATTTTGGTTCCTAATGGTGTTGGTGCTTTCGGGATATTTCATCTAGGCGTAGTCTTTTAAGAGCCTTGAGACCAAAAAGGTTATAAGTTTGCCAAATGATTTCTCAATCTCCTTGGCACCTTGAAAGGTATCTTCTAATCCTACAACTTTGTGTTGTGGCCATATAAAAATACTATCTCATTTTTCTACATCTCAATTAAGTTCTCTTGTTGTGTTATTGTTTGTAACCATGCCAAATAGTCCAGTTTGCGTTAGTGTAAGGTTTTCCAATGCAATATTTTGTAAAACAAAGCTACTGAAACTTAACCAACTACACCAACACATTTGGGTGGCCTAGTAAATGTTGGGAAATGCTTCATTTCAGTACCCAATGGTTTCATTACTTCTAGGCTACACCAATCGTACATAGTCTCTTAAGATCCTTGAGACCCAAAGAGGCTATAAGTTTGCCAGTGTGATTGTTTGGTCTTCGTGGAACCTTGAAAGGTCTCATATGATCATAAACCTCCACATTAGGGCCCTCTATGAAATCCTATATAATTTTTATCCATATTAATTAGGTCCTCTCATTGTCCTATTGTTTTTAATCATGCTTTACATTGTAGTGCAAGCAAGCGTAAGGTTGTCCAACATAATATGTTATAAACACATGCTCCTAAAGACCGAACCACTTATTCCCATGCATTGAGGTGGCCTATTAAACACTTTGGTGAGGATTTTTTTGGTGCAAAAATACTTCAATGTGAAACATGTACTAGAAAACTTGTTTAGAAGAGATTGTTCATACAATATAGGTTATGAAATGAGAATTTGAAGAAGAGTTTTTCATACAATATAGTTGATGAAATTAGAATTCCTTCTTTTTGTTCATGTCAAATATTTATTTTTCCTTATTTTCTCTTATCTTTGAGAATAAAAAATTCTCTACTAAGAGTGCCAACCAAGTGAAGGTCGAAGATGTTTTGGCACCATTAACCTATGTAAACATGTTAGTAAAAACTAAATAGAATTTTAAAACCTACAAAATTTAAAAAAAATCATTAAAGTAAATATTCAAAGTAAATTCATATAGATGTATATCTAATCTCAAGTGAACATACCTTAGAATTGAGAAAGTAAGCCACATAGTAGGCTTAAGGGCGAGTTTGTGTATCTTCATTTGTACAAATTCAATCTAGTGAACCATCAAGGTCCGATATAATTTTTAGGGTTTCAATTATTGCTTCATGGTCAGATTCAAGAATTTTCCAAAAGATCTTATTGCATGGTCTACCTCCATATTTAATAAATTGAACATTAGATATAATAACTAGGTGAGGATAATGATTAATATTTCTATGAGTTTCAAATTCCTCAAATAGCCGAAGACTAGATTTCTTCATTGGGTATATTCTTAGGCATGTTCCAAAGAATAACCTTAGTCCTTGTAGAATATTCTAGGACATCTCAATCTATAATTGGGGCTATCAATTACTTTTTTCCTCAACACAATGACACAAATAATAATTTGTTCCTATTTATTATTTTCTTTTGTAGAATAACCGCATAAACATAACGTACATCAAATTTTACACAAAATCATTAATTTTAATAAACGCCTCATTAATAACTTACAAAAATGAGAAAAATATACATTTTCACAAAATAATGCAGATATATAATAGTTGGTTATACTAGATCTTATATATGGTCAAAGTTAATTGATGATTTACTCATTGTGAGTTGTAGAGATCGTGGAGGTTGATAGGTGTTGAGTGGATATAATTGTCTACAAAACCATGCATCAACCCACTCTTTTAAATCAAATTAATCCCAAAATGAATGCATACATGAAGAGAAAATTATTCCATTTTTCTTGTTTAAATATTCCATGAACCTACATTTTAACTTTTAAAAGAGTGTAACTCACTAGATCAATTAGTGTATAAAAATCATCATATTTTACAAAACTAGCTTATTCTACCAACCAAAAACCCCATATAATGTATAATTACCCTCATTACCTAAACCTATTTTTGAATTACACCATTCCATGATGGATTTTGAATCGATAAACTTGGAACCATCTTTGTAGTTCAATTCATCTCTTGTTAGGTAAATTTTAACACAGGTTCTACACCATCATGTTACCCTTTTCCATGTCCGACCTCGGTGAAATTCCAAAAATACTAAACACTAATTATCCTATGCATCCTTCTCAACTGATAGAAAATTCATCATTCTAGAACTATGATGTACAACTATCTAACGATATGATGTGTTTATCAAATATGATATTTCTATTATTCAAGTTTCCATAGAAAATATTGAAATAATCTTGTATAAACTCGATGAATTTCCATGATCATCACTAATATAGAAATGGTACTCCCTCAAAATATTTCTGTCTTCCTCTATGTTTTCGAGAGCATGAGTGAATACTATATGCACAAATATGGAAACCTGAATAGAGTTGTAGTTTCACAATTGCACTTCATTTTGTGGTTTTAGAGTATAGCTCTCAAAAAATCAACAACTGAAATAATGGTACCAAGAGGAAATGTGTCCTTGTATAACCTAGATTTCTCATCTAACCATCGAGCTATGTGTGTATGTGGTGTATACTCATATACTAGTTTCTCTTGAAATAGAATCATAAAATTTGATACACTTATTTCTTTACTCACTAATTGACACCTCTTGGATTCTTTACCATATTTAGAAATGTATGACATTGAATTGTATTTTCAAAAACTAACTAGTTCATTTTTTATTACATGTGTATTCTTTGTGTGTATACATCTTTGTAAATATTGCAAACCACCACAACTATCACAAGTTCCTTCTAAACATGATTTCTAATATAAAAATTATCTTTCTCTTGTATAAAAACAATTGAGATGAAATATCTTGCTGATATAGGTGGAAAATTTATCATACACTCCTGCATTAATTTATCAATATGCAAATTAACATATATATGCCAAAAAATATCATAATACATAAAAAAATCAATAAAGATCCTAAAAAAACAAGTTGTCTGTGAGTGATTTATTTTAACATAAAAGGTTTTTACATTTCAAAATACCTTTGAATGATTTGTATTATGCTATTAGTTTCTTTAAAATAATTTTAAAAATGTGTTTGTGTCATATCCAAAAAATGTTTAGGATGTGATTCACAATTTCTATAAAAAAATCCTTTTTAAAACATCTTTTTCATTCTCAGCGAAACTTGTTATCCAAAATAACTCCCCTAGTTATTTGGACAACTTACATTCCATTCTAACTCTAAGGATCTACATTACATCTTACGCACACTTCATTTTATCCTTTCCCACATTCCCTTAGTAATAGATTCTTCATGCGCTCTTTTCTACTCCTCCTTTCCTTCCACCTTTTCTTTTTATTTTCCTCTTTTTCCATTTTCCCTCACGCACACCCTCTATGAATTTTCCTTCTTCCTAGTAGTTTATTCATCCTTTGTGCATGCCTAGGACCTTCTTCCAAAAGTTAGAAAAGTCCCCGACATCCTCGTAGGCCTCTTTCCTTTCTGTACACAACATTTTGTAATGATTGTACCTCTACCATGTGTTTCTCCCTAAATTATTCCTCTCATTTCTCCCATGTGAGTTAGCTTTGTACATTCTCTTCCCTTTGTTTTCATTCCAAACCTCACTCTTATGTGTGTGTATGTTTGCACCTTCCTCTCGTGCCATTTGTTTCCACATGACATCTATTAGAAACTGAGTGTACTACACACAACTAATCAAATTGTACTAATTGGGTGCTAAATCCTTACAAAAACTTGCTCATTGACATGTGGCAAGAAATGAAAAAGAATTTATACGGTTAGTTGGTCTATCTTCTAGTTAATCAACGTGTTCTTTGTCTCTTGCATGTTTAGTTTGTACTTGAATTCTTCTAACTTTTGTAACTTTTTCTCTGACGAGGATCTAACACATGCACACCCAACATCATTTGAAATATACTAATGTGCGCTACACTCCGCATCACTCAAGTTCAAATTTCGAGCAATTGGGTAGGTGAGAAGATAGAAAATGTCTTTCATGCCATTAATATAGGATCTGATTGATCTAACCACCCACTTTGATTTAGATGTCACCCCTTCTCTTCTCCCACACGCCGAAAAGACTTGGAGAAGCACATTTAATAGATTTACTGTGGATTTGTAGGAATTGAATGCTTATTGTTGGTGGTTGTGATTCAAATATGATATTTCCCTCTTTCTCCACTTCTTATCTCACCGATCATCTATAAATGTAAGAGTATGGATCATTGTAAAGGGTTGCATATTTTAGATCTTTTGGCATTTACTAAGGGTCGCCCATATTTCTATTTTGAGTTTCAGACCTCCATATTTGGCTCTTTCATGTGGATATAATCCTTCAAACACCATTGTAATCAATCGTGCATTTCTTAAAGTAATAGAAGAGTTGTTTTGTGGCTATTCTCTACCTTATCTTGCTTGTATCCTTATTTATTTCCTCCCTTTTACATTGTGTGCTTGTTCTGTCACTCTAATTCCCTTGCATCTCTAGTTTCTTATCGTGTTTCATGAAATCAAGTTGGTGAATGCATTATAGTGTATGCTACGTGTGCCTAGCCTCCCTTTATGCTTTCTCCTTATTTTTCACTCAAAACATATGGTGTTCATCCCATTTTTCTTGGTGCTATCACCTTCCTTACTTTAGTTTCTCATTCTCATGTTATCTTTCTATCCATGGTCCCTTGGCATTGTGATCTTAGGTTTTCCTTTAGCATGAGGATTAGAAGAAGTAGTAGAAGTAAGTAGAGGAATAAAATTTCTTTGGAGGTTTTTCTCAAGTGCATAAGGTCTCACAACTTGGAGAGTCCCATTTCAATGACTAAGATATTTTAGATTTGAGACATGGGTACAATTTTCTAGAAACCAACAAAACCCTTGTATTATTTTTCCAAAATTCTAATTTTTTTAGTTTATCTCATCAACTATGTCTTTGTATTTTCACGTAGTCTACCAAAGAATGCCCATAATTCATTTTTATTTGTATCTTCAATTCTTTCACGACACTCGAGAGATTTTAATATTGTTTTCCTATTCGTTTTTATTGCACTACTTTTTTCTAATTAGAAATGATTTTTTTGTTTCTTTACTTACTTTAGTTTATGTAATAAGAATTCGGGTAGTACTACTATCTTTGTATGTGAGGTTAGACATATTGATTGTTTTGTATTCATTATATTTTTTACAATAGATTTTTCACTTCTAGTCTTGTTTAGAATTATTCCTACCTCTTCAACTTAGATGTTAAAATCAAGAAAATAATAAAATAAGAATAAAATAACCTCAAAGGACATGAGGTTTAATGATACCCGTACATGATAGATGATGATGTTCAATGTTACACTGTGGAAGGATGGTACAAGCTTGTCTTCTTGTGAGAAAACCTACAAATCACAGACACTAAACAAAAAATTATTAGTAAGATATAAAGTGGATTGCCTAGTAAAGGCAAGTCCCTAGAATCCACAGAATTCCTTGTAAGGATGTCAATTTGATTTCGAAAATCTGGTAGGTTTGAAAATGATGCATGATATATAATAAGTGATAAATGATAATTTTTTTGACAAATTTTGGTTTATTACAAGATAAATAATGATAGATTAAAGGAATAAAGACTATGGCTCATATTCAAAATATAAATCTGAATCCAAATTCTCGAGATAAATATGAATCCTCTTCTTTAATGTAATTCAGTCTTCTTCTTCAATGAATTCTAAATCTTCTTATTAGACAAATTCCATATCCTCTTCTCTCTCTTTGCACTAGTATTCAACCCAATAAATATAAGCTCGGATGCGTTGTGCCACTTAGTATGTATCCTAAAATTATTCTATAGTGTTACGAGATACGTTTATTAGACTCAAAAATGCTCTGCAACCGGTCTAAAGGGGCACAATGAATAACACACAACTCAATATCATGAATAATGTCATATTGTTCCCAGTACAATGGATGACAGACAATGGGAAGAGAGTGGATACTGGTACTATCATGGCTTGGAAAACCTAGTGCCATCTAAAACAATCCATGATGGATAAAATTTTACAAGAAGACAAATTCAAAATGACAGATCAAAGAAATTAAATATATATTGACAGAAAAACTAAAGTAATAGGAATCACTAACAATTTTATGAATCAATGGAAATTCTAGTAAATATGGAAAAACTATTAAAATTAAGTATTTAACTAATTAATTTGAAATTGTGGGTTTACAACAACTTAGATGATGATGCAAGGTATATGAATTAATATACTAACAATACCTAAATTGTGTGATAAGGGTGTAAGTGATTTATTACCTTGATAAAAGGTGATGTAGGAATTTGGCAAATCCTACAACTAGACTGGGAGATGTTGAGCTACAAAGAATGGGATAATGTTGAGGTTCTTAAAGTGTGTTGATAATGTTGCTAGACAATAGCTCAAACATTGTGGATGGAAAGTAATTCTATGAACTCAAAAAAGGAATTAGGATTTGTGAACACTCTTAAGTAATCACTGGAAATCACCAAAATCAACAATGATTTTGGTCTATTTAGTCTTTGTTTAGATAATGGTTAAGAAAACTTGCTAAATCTAGGTTTTTGTTTCAAATTTTGGGGAATGGAGTTGTTAATTTGTTCGGGGTTGTGTTGGGTTAGGTGACAATGATTGAATGAACTAATTTTTACTAGATTATGTTAGGATCTATCTAGGTTAAATAGATAATTTTGTTATCTATATAGATGATAATGATGAGTTTGTTTTTTTGATGAGATAAGTTAGAGAATACATTAAATATGGATTTTAAGGAATATTTGGATAATTAGGAATAATGATTAGGTTCGGTAGTTAGGGTTTATTCAATATTAAGGAAAAATAATGATTTTCCATGGGGATGTATTAATATTTGATTAAATGATGTGTGCACATTTATATAATAAGAATGCGGATATAATGTATGTCCTAGGTTATGAAATGTGTTTAACTAATTAATTAAATAGGGGTGATAAAGGACATAAAATCAATTGATTAGTTTAATAAAGATAAGAGGTGTATTTGTGGGATTTTGATGTATTTAATCGATTGACGAGGAAGGAGGGTGTAGATTTTTGGTGTCTAAATTTGCCCCTTTTTTTTAGTGGTTTAAAAAAAAAAAGTGTTATGGCTTGTATGGGTGATTTAACTGTAATGTAATACAAGGAACACTACTATTTTTATATAATGTGTTTTGTAAAAATTTACCCCATTCCATGTGGTACCAAAACAAGATGTTATGCCAAAGGACCAAATGATACAGAACCAAAGGATATGATACCTATATTTATATGATCCATGATGGTATGCTAAATGAATGGGAAAGTGAAGTTATTGGGGCTAAAGGGCACATGTCCCATAGACATATGAAAAATCCCGATGTTGATTTTGTTTGTTTGATTAATGTTTCAAGGACTAGGGTCCTTTAAAAGGGAATTTCTTTTTGGGAAAAGTAATAAATTTATAAAAATGGGCATGGATGCCAAAAATGGGGGAATCGCTAGTGATTTGGCCAATCACTAGTGATTGCAGAGAAATCACTGATGATTAGGGAAATTGTTGGTGATTGTGATGGGTAAAAATTGGTGTTATAAATAGCCGATTATAAGGTTATTAGGCTCATTTTTACCGAAGCCATATGAATTTACATAGCAATTTGATGTTAAAAACTTGTTTGTGAGTGGAAAATATAATATTTTGACATCATGGCCTCATCTAATAGACACCAAAAACCTACTTTGGCTTAGATAGGTGATTTTGACTTGATTTTGTGTGTTTTTTTGTTATTTTTGGTTGTTTTGTAATTTTGGGGGCATGTGGATGCCCTAATTTGGAATCGAAAGAGTCATCGACAATTTATGCAATCACCAATGATTGAAGTGAATTGGCACCAATTCACCTGTGATATGGAAAATTTGTATCTTTGATGATAAATTATGTTTGTAAGAATTGTTTCAATATTGTATGGTGTTTGTGGTTCCAATTTAGTTAATTGTGTTTGATGTATTCATGCTAATGTGGTTAATGTTGATATTGTTTATATTTTGTGATGATGTTGATGATATTTATGATGTTTTAGATGTTGTTGGTATTTTTAGGTGATAATGTTGATGTTGATGTTTTAATGTAAATATGTTTTTGATATGTTGTGGATGATGTTTTTGATATTTTTGATGATGATGCTAATATTCGGATATGTGTTTTGTGTTTGTAGGTAGATGCTCAGTTGACTATCTATGATCGTATACCACTGATTTTGGATGAGGTTAGGGCTGACATGATAGATGACAACTAGGAGCATAGTGAGGTAGTGGGTTTTAGTGGCATGAGTACTTATAAAAAAATTCATAGATGTCATAGTTGTAGGTTGGCATTGTTAGAGCAATGGAATCCTTCCAATTATACTTTTGGTTGCCTACAGAGATGACCATCACCTTAGAGGATTTTCATTGCATTATGAGATTTCCTATCTATGGAGAGGTCATTTATATCATTAGTGATGCTGAGAGAGTAGATGTGATGTAGAGGTTATATGGTGATGGGGCACAAGATGTGAGATATTCATTAGGGGCATTTGAGTACCAGGCATTATATGAGCTTGGGAGAGAGGGTTGTACATGGATGACCATGATGATGATGGTCATCTATTTTTTTTTCCTTTCAAGATTTAAGAGGTGGTAATTTTCCATGGATGATGATATGTGTTGTTGGGCCCCTAGAAAATTAGCTAAGTATGAAGGCATGTGGGTGCATGGGATCCCAATTATAAAATAACGTGCAAGGAAAAAGCATGCAAGAGGAAGAGTTAAGAAGGCACATGGTTCACGTGGTGTGCAAAAGGAGGTTTGGGAATTAGCTGATTTAAGCATCCAAGATAGAACACATGAAAAGCATGATCGGTTGTGTGTGGATAAGATGCCAACCTGGCAACAGGTGGCCCAGGAAAAAGGCATGCTAGTGATGGGATCTTCTAGAAGATCATCATGAGATGGAGTGGAGAGATTAGGCTGAAGGAACATGCTCACTTGGAGGACCACATTCGACACTTGGAAATGGATCTCGAGGCGCAAAAGGAGAGTTGGTAGTGTGAGAAGATGATAAATACAAGTTCCTGCAAAGGCGGGAAAATGGAGACAGACTGAGAGAGACAGACCGAGATAACATATAGATGGGGATATAGAGATAGAGGAAGAGATATACACATAGAGAGATAACATGGGTGAAGCTCTGCAAGATTGTTGTGAGTGGAAATTTGATGTAGAAAGGAATGTACTAGGCTTAGTATTGTAATTTCTTTTTCTTTTGGCTTAGTTATACAAGCCTAGTGATGTGCATGATTGTGGTCTCCCATATATAGTTTTTTGTAATGAAACAATGAATACAATGAGGCTACCTATTACAAATAGACATGGATATCAGTAGCTTTAATGTATATTTCATTCATAGGAGTTCTCTTTCCTTGCATGCTATGCATGAATGATTATATCTTTCTTTCGTTATAAATATGTTATGGAGTCCGTTAAAACATCCAGTCAAGAAGCTACAAGGATCAAGAGGTCATTAAGAGCCCTATGATTCTTGTATGTCTAAAATTATTTCTGAACACTCTTACCCTAGTCATAGATTAATGCTTCCCACTAAAACTCACATAAAAGAGATACTCGGCACCCACGCATGTCTTGGGTGAGTGCTTAGCTTCTGCTAGGTGATAGGCCGACACACATGGGATTCCTTCCTTTTATAGTGGGAGTAAAATTGAATACATCTTGGTTCATTCTTCGGGAGCTCTTTTTGAAGTTGTAGTGGGATATAACATGCATCATGATCTGTGTAAAGAGTAATGATGGATCGGTTAACATTGAAAAATTTTGAGTCATGGTTTAAGAGCACGAAGGATGAATTTTCTCAAAGATTCAGCACTGGACCTGAGTTTAATACATATAGATGGGTAGAAGAGAATCTCTACCAAAATCAGTATAAGAATTTTTTGTGCTGCTTCCTAGTAGAGTTATATGGATGGATTTCAGCCTATGCATCCAGATCAAGTTGGTGTTATGGATCGAGGATATGGACCGAAGAAGACTACCAAAGGTTGCAGGATGCAGATCTGATGTGGACCCGTGTTGTAGATCACTGGTGGGGAGGAGTACTAGCTAGCTACACTCTGGAATACACCATTTCCACATATTCTTGGCCACAAATTCCTGAGTTTGAGTTTCTATGAGAACCTAGAGGAAAATTTCTACATGTTATTCCTCTATCTATGAAGATATTAATGGTTACCATGAGTTTAGAGGCACATCTAATGGCTAGCTAAACCATTCTGAGCACTAGGTAAGGAAGCTCGGGTGGAGGAAGATGGCAGATGATATGATAGAAAAGGAGAGAGAAGAAATATGGATCAAGTATGGTGAAGTGCATGAAAGGGAGAATACTAGGCAACGTGAGGCTACTAGTGTGATGGATTTATGGAGACAAATGTTATAGGAAGGAGTTGAGGTTCACACAGAGAGAAGTGGAACTCGAGGAGTATGTGCTATTCCATATTGGAAAGCGTGTGAGGGATACCCCTTCAGATTCTGGTGAGAGTTCGTCGCATGGAGAAAGGAGAGTTGTTGGCACATATCTAAACCCACCCAGTGATCAAGACCTGGCACTTGGTTTTACCGATCTAGGAAGAAGTATTGACCCAATTGAAACCATTAGAAGAGATAGATCTGCACCTAGGAGGTATAATTTTTCAATTCCTTCTTCTATGGCTGCACATATTCCAGTATTTGGAGGAGTTTTTGGATAAGGGGAAAGTGTACAAGCTTTTGGTCTCGCATCAGGGAGTGGTGTAGGAAAAAGTAGTGGTAGTGGGGTGCTATCATAGACTATCAGTGGACAGTTCAGTGAGACCATGGGGGTGCTTGGCATAGCTCATACAGCCCTATTAGACCCAGTGGTTCTAGTGGATTTGGTGGATCTAGAGGTATAGGACCTGGTGGACCTAGTGGATCAGGCAGTGGAGGAAACACCGAGGGAACCAAGGCTCTAGTTCAAGACAAGGACCCCAGCCACCACCTCAAGTATTCTTTGAGATTTTTCTGCATTTACCATATTACAGGGGCATTGAGGATGTTGGAAAACATGTTCAAAAATGTGAACTACTATGGCATGTGAAAGGTATCATAACCCCAGAATGAAAGGCTAGTCAATTTGTAACCACGTTGCAAGGGCACGCGCATAGCTGGTATAAAAAGTATGACCCTCATCAAATGGTGGTGGATTAAAATTCCTTAAATAATGCATTCCTAGAAGAGTTCCACATTCCTTAGTTTGAGAAAAAATGCATTAATTCTTTGAAGGAGATACAACAAGGAATGGTAGAGAGTGTGTGGGAGTATGATTCCCACTTTAATACTCTCTTGTCTAAATTAACATATAATATACATCCTTCTCAAAGCATGCACAATGGTTTGTTGGAGGATTGATCATCCCTTTTAGAAGGGCCTTGTCTCATAAAACTTTAACAAATCCACACAAAGCATTGGAGGATTCCTTGCATGCCAAATTTATTGGTAGTATTAATACTTGGTGTTAGAACATTCTTGGAGGATTAGATTGCTACTATGGCTAAGCGGTTGGAAAAGTTATCTCGCAAACTCGTCCATGAGACTCATAGTGGTTTTTGGTGCATAGATTGTGAGATAAAGGGGCATGCTAAGGAAAATTTCCCTGGAGGATGGTACGTGATATGACATTAGACCGTGAAATATGACATAGAGACCATGATACAAGTAGATATCCCTTGCTACAGCGTGCCATCGGAAGAATGTATCTTGTTATTGTAATATTTTCACCTCCATGACCCATGATAATAAAGAATGTAGGCTCATTGATCAGATACATGAGGCCATTGATCATGGGGTGTGCCAAACCAGCATTGCCAGTGGTTCTAAAAATGATGATCACTATTATGAGGAACACACGATGGAGGCGCGCGTGGAAAAGGTTTTTAAGGAGAATTTTGTGGACAAGGTAAGCATAGAGGAAGGAGCGAGTTACCACAAGGAACATGTTTTAACTGTGGATCTACAGAACATTACAAGTGTGAGTGCCTAGACTTGTTGCAGTGCTCATGGTGCGGTAAGAAGCATAAGTATGAGGAGTGCCTCGGAATTATTTGAGCATATGAATCAGCAGCACCTTTGGAAGGAAAAAGGCAATCGTTATGGTCACTATTAAGAAGGAATACATACAATGGATGCCTCGGGTAACATGGGATGAGGGTTTGGAGCCTGTCTTGGTAACAACAAGGGAAAAAGCTATGCATAAAAGGGAATTACCAAGATAAAAGAACTTGGTTTCAAGAGAAGAGGCCATTCATGGAAATTATCCAGACTCCGCACATCGAAGGAGATATATCAAGACACCATGGATGTTATTCGAAGCTTGCGAGGGGATATCTAGTGTCTAAAGGAGCAATCTGGAGAAAAAACAACGAAGGAGAATCGAGGCATAAAAAGATGACCTAGATGAGGTTAAAGAGGTGTGTAAAATGCTAAGGCAGGAGAACATCATTCCTTTGCTAGGATCCTGGTTGAGAGAGAAGGTACCACATGCTAGAGAAGAGTGTGAGAGATAGGTATTGCATGCAAACCTTCCCCCTCACAACCTCGACTATGACAAGGAGATTACATTGAATGCAATTGTGGATAGATGGCTCCTCAATGAATATACTCATTGACACTAGCGTGGAGGTTAATGTTTTGACTTTGGATGCATGGCATCAAATGGGGAGACCTGCATTACAACCATCTTCAAATGTGTTGTATATGGCAAAAAGACTAAGGAAATGCCCATCGGTGTCTTAAAGGATGCAGCTATTACTATTTAGGGATCCAAGTTTACTAGGGACTTCAAAGTCTTGGCGCTCATGAAGGCGGAGACAATTTCCCAAAGATTACTTTGGTGCCCTTGGTGTTACAAGAACAATGTGGACCTTCAGTTCAACAAAGGGTATATCAGTTTTGAGAACAAAGAGGAGTGGGTCATTAGACCCTTGGTAGCACCCTACATTGAACCATTAGGAGAAGAATTTCTAGACAAGATTTATGTGTGCTCAATCGAGACCACCGAGATGGTACACCCTATTAACGGGTTATCCAGTTTGAAGATCCTAAGTTAGTGACTCGATACCACCCGATCAGGTATGTGACAATTTGGCACATGGGACTTAGGAATTAATGGGAAGGAAGTTGAGAGGATTGGTGACCAAGGTAACAAAGGTGTGCGAGTTCGGTGCCTTGGAGGAAAATAAGCGCCGGGTACTCTTGAGGAGCCTTCCCGAGATATTTTTGTAGGAGATAGAGGCTTAGTGAAAGAACAAGAAGGAATAGAGGGAGATTCTCGAGTTACATCTTGCTCAAAGATAGCAGATCATTGGTGGGCCATGCATTAGGATAACCTTTTATAGTGGCACGAGGTAAGAATTTCTCTCTTTGTCGGACTTTCTCGAATTAATATACCCACAATCATCGGGAAGAACCATGGGAAGGAGCCTACCTCTTTCCATATCTAGGAATGTGAAAAAGTCTGGGGAGAAGGCGTGGAAGCCTTGCCACCATCCCTCTGGGTACATAAGTTGTATTCTACACTGCAGGGTTGTGCACACACATGGTACATTCATTCGGAGACACACCGCTAGAAAAGAAATTGGAAAGAGCTCACGGCTGATATTATTCAAACCTTTAAGTATTGAAGTACCAAACCATTGGTTGATAAGGCCTTGCAAGGTATTAAGTTCCTCACCATGGGGGATAGTGCCATAATGGAAAATAGGCTAATGGAATTACTAGGTGAACTAGGATTAGAGGTGCACTTCGAAGAGATTGAGGAAATAAAAGAGTTATAGCTTGAGTATGCGTGTTTGGAAAAGTAGAAGGGAAAGTTAGTATATGTGATCAATGGAGAGGAATTGAAAATTTTATATGTTAACCATTCTATGCAGTAGGGATGCATGAAGTTGTGGATAGTGCAGATGCTCACGCGCGTGCTTACCATGAGCCATTAAAGACAAAGAAAGTTAACATTAGTTCAGGAGAAGAACCCAAAGAAGTTATTATTGGAGATTATCTGATGGAGAAGGAAGTATCAAAGATCATTGATCTCACATTGTGAATTCAAGGATTTATTCCCATGCGGGTACCATGAGCTAAAAGGAGTTCACCATTCCTTGGGGAGATGAGGATAAAATTGAAGGAAGGTGCATGCTTGGTTAGAAATAGACCCTACCGAATGAATCCTAACTTATGAATGAAGGTTAAGGAGGAAATAGAAAAGATGATATTGTGATGCCTGCTTCAACTACCACTTGAGACCAAGAAACAAATTAGGAAAATTATGGAATAATTTTTTTATATAGGAAGAGTCTACAACCAAGTTGCAAGACACTAGTTTGAAACTAAATAGGTTCCAGAATAAATTATGATTAACCAAACACAAGATTTCCATTTTTATCTTATAACAAGTTTACAAGGTTCCAATTTGGAGGTTACAAGTTTTACTAAGGTTCGGGAGAAATTTATCGCCAGGCCTGCTCTCTATCAAGCCCTGAACTTCAAATGAATTTCTCACACACTTAGAGTTATCAAAACTTTCCTAAAATAATCTCATTGGATAGAAAATTTCCTCACCTTTCCAACCATATAAATAAGTCCTCCTAACTCCTTGTAAAACTCAAGTTATGGCCGGGTGGAGTTTTAGGGGAAAATTTTCCCTTGGAGGTCCACGGGGATAGGGAGAAAATTGGGAAAATTTTCTTAATGCCACGTGTCATCACATGATTGGTGCGGGGGAGAGGGTCGAGGGAAAAATTTAAATTTTTTTCCAAAACCAAAGTCTCAATTTTCCAAAGGAAAATTTTCCTCCATGCCTCCGCACTTGCTCAAATGGCCACGTGGCACTTTGTGATTGGCCGCGGGCCGGCGGAGGAAAAAGTGAAATTTTTCCAAAAGGGGCAAAAGTTAAGTTTTCCATTTTGATTAGTGCACCCCCTGACACGTGTCAGCATGTGATTGGTTGGGGGCCATGGAATTTTTTTTTGGAAATTTTTCTAAAGTTCAAAATTTAAATTTTTCTAAGGTCGAATTATTTCATTTTTGGTTTGGGATGGCCATTTTGAAGTAAAACTTCAAATGGCCATAACTTTTGATAGGAAGCTCCATTTTAGGAAAAAAAGGACTTTCTCGGAAAGCTATCGAGTCCTATTTGCACAAAAATCATCAATTTTGGAATTTGGTAAATTTTAAGGGTCAATTTTAAGAAATCGATCTGCAAGGTTTATAATTTTAAAACTGGCAATTTTCAACTTATAAGATTTGATTCAATTTTGATATTTCTTCTCTTCAACATGTAAATTGAGCATTGGGAAATGGTCTTGGGTAAGTTTAAGTATATTTTCAAGGTCCAATTTGGACATTGGGTTACAATTGGTAAATTTTTATGTTTTTTCATAGTAAGTTGGATTGTGAAGTTAAAATTGGATTTGATAGAGTTTTTGAGATATTTTCTTAAATATGAAGTTCAATGTGGGTTCAATACGACCTAATACATCTAAAATACTTTTTTCCTTTCTCAAATTTAACTAAAAATTTGAACTGTACATTTTTTATGGAAATTCATTGCCAGAATTGAGAAAGAAACAAAGATCATTTGCTAACAAGTTTATTAACCAATTTGCATCTTCCAAATATGGGGAGGCATTTTCAAATCTTATCTAAGGCATTCGATTGATTTGAAAAATTAATTGACAGTTCATATTCAATTTTAAACTCTAGTTTTGATTTCAAACACAATACATTTACTGGCAATGTTATTTCTTAATCTCTTTCAAAGCAGAGTTTTCATTTCACAAATGTAAACTCGATCTAATACAACAAGGAAATTTTGAGAAAGGGATGTAATTCTTTATTTGATTTCCAACAATAATTCAATAGTTTATCTCTTTCTTTGAATTTCAAATTACAATGCACAATACATATTTCTTTCTTTCACATTCTTCTCATAACACAGTATGGAATAATAATTCTTTACAATTCACTTATCACTTTCAACCTTTTAATTTCAATACAAGATGTCTTCTCATTACAATTAACAATACAAATCATCCACTTCAAAGTGGGAAGGTTACAATGAACTTGCTAAAAAGGAAATGACTGTCAAATTGATTTCTCCAAGCTCCAAATAGTAGCAGGCTGATTTCTTCATCTTTTATCTTTTAATCACAACAAGGAAGGGGGAAAGGCAACGCTCTCCACCCAACCAAGACATCCAATGGGAAAATAGAAGCCATCTTTCCCCATTGGCCCCCGAGCCCCAACCATATTGGAATGGAACATGATAAAACAACACATGGCAACATAGCTTCTTCACATATAAGCATATATTTTCATAATTACAAAGAAACACAAACAATGGGGTGTAGTTCTCAACTACAACAAGCAATTTCAATCAAACTAAGGCTCCTTCTCCAAGCAAGCAAGCCAACAAGAGCAAGATCTATGGGGGTCTCCTTATGCCTCCCATGTTGGAATTGGGCATCCACCAAAAGCAACCCACCATAAACTCAATCAAATCCCATAAACCTTATATCTCCCAACCCCTCCTTATGCCCCCCCAAATTTATCCCTTATGCCCCCAAGAAGTAGGAAATGCAAGCTATTTCCTTTCCTAGGTGGATCCCAAACCAACACTCCCTCCATAAAGAACAATGCCAATGACAATTTCCTTATGCCCCCCCATTTGAAACCCCATAGTCTTCTCTTTTTACACCATGTCCTAGGCATTCTACCCATCCCTCAAAGAATGCAAACACAATACCATTCAATATTTTTCATGCAAGAAGGGGAAAATAAAAATTTAAAAGAATTAGAGCCTACACTGTCCATAATGGATATTTACTTTCAAACAATGATTCTTGTTGCTCAAATTAGTCCCAAAACAAAGCAAATGCAAAGCATGCAAATCAGTCCAATATCCTTCGACAAGAACAAGCTCTCAATGCAAGAGAAAATTTTACCCGAAGAAGCAAATGGCAAGGTTTCAACAACCTCCCAATGAGGAAGAAATTCCATTTTAAAGGAGAGGATGGAAGAGGATGATGTGGATTCCAAGTGGGATGCCACATCATTTTTCCTCATCCCAAAATGAAATCACATCAAATGCAAATACATCACAATGAATGTGAATGAAAAAATTACTTACATACACAAACTCAACCCATACCCAAAAGGAAAATGCATTTAAAATTTGTAAGGCAAGTGCAATCACTTCTTTCATAAAATCATGCCAAAACATAAAAAAATAAGTTGCTTTTGACTCTAAAAATTATAATCATGGTTGGTGGAGGTTTTTGAGAGGTGTGGGACAAGTTTAACTTGTCCCACAAGCCTCCAAATTTGTCCTTCAAGGCCAAATTCGAATTTCAAAGAGGAAGGAGTGTTTGACCTTCCAAAAAACAGCCTTACAATCTCTTACACAACCCATACTTGGTAACTTACACACTCTTCTAAAATGCATTAACTTCTATGACATTTATTTATGACAACCTTTTGACATAAGATTTATTTAATTACCATAAGGTTATAAAATATATAAATCAAATTTTATTTTCAACCAAGGCAAAAACATTTAATTTCACATTCCACATCCCATTTAATTAAATTAAATTTTAACTATATGACTCCCACATAATACTATCATATTTAAATAATTACAATAAAAGCACATTACAAAATAAAGTACACACAACAATAAATAAAAAAAGGAACACATAATAAACATACACACATATGCCCCATGGTCACAAAAGTGGAAAACCTAACACAACACAACACACAAATCAACACAGTTGCCATGGTGACCTTGTTGATTTCACACTGAATTCCAATATGGTTAGTCTCCAGTTCCCGACATTGTTTTGATTTTTAACCTGCAAAATGAAAAATACCCCTTCGGCCTCGTGGCCATATCAGAACATCCAAATGATATAAGCAACATATAATTATTAAATCTACATCACAACAATATCGAGAATTTAACATTTATCTTTTAAATTCAATTGCAACTATATCATCATCCAATAGATCTCTATACTAGAGCTATTTAAAATCTCAATGTCACATGTCTAAAATTAAAAGCAATATGATATCCATGTCAACTAGTATATCCTCATCAATAAAATAACAATAGTGTATCAATGATCATCAAGCAAAACATCTAAATCCAGATCAATATTAATCCAGGATCTAACATCTAACCATCATACTAATAAAAACATAATAATGTCCATAATAATCCCTGATACATCATACTACATCAAAACATAATAATATCCAAAATGTGACCAATAGTGTCAGGATTAGTATCTGAATAGTGTCTAAGGAAAGTGGGCACTACGGATATTTTCTCGGATCATTGAGGCGGTGGAAGAATTAGAATGGATAAGTCGATGGTAATCGGCATCAAGAAGGATGGGTGGATTAGAATTTGTGTGGATTATAGGGAATTGAATGTTGTTTGTGTCATTGACCCATTTCCGACCCCCTTCCCTGAAGAATTTTTGGAAGGAGTCGTTGGGCATGAAATCTATTCCTTTACGAATGGATTTTAAGGATACCACCAAGTCTGGATTGCAAAGGAGGACCAAGAGAAGACAACTTTAACCACCAAGTGGGGAAGTTTTGCATATACGGTTATGCACTTTGGATTGAAGAATGTACCTACTGTCTTTTCACGCATAGTGGTGCAAGTATTCCAGGAATTCATTCATAAGTTTCTCTAGGTTTATTTGGATGATTAGACAGTATATGGTCTAGTTAAGGACCACTATGAAAACTTGAGATTAATATTTGAAAGGTGTAGGTAGTTGAGGATATCCCTCAACATTAAGAAGTGTGTGTTTGCTACACCCGTTGGGACTTTATTGGGGAATATCATATGTAAGGAGGGTTTATTGGTAGATCCCACTAAAGTTGTAATTATTATGGGGTTAAGGGAGCCTACTAGCTAGAGCACAGTGCGTGGATTCCTTGGGCATACGGGGTATTACAAGAAATTCATTAAGGGGTATGCCAAGATCACCATGCCCTTAGAAGAGCTTCTTAGACATAGAAGTACCTTCCATTGAGGAAAGGAGCAGCATAGGGTGTTTGATACATTAAAAGATAGGCTTATTACCTCACCTATTTTACGATTTCCCTCATGGGACAAGCCCTTCCATGTCCATGTAGATGCCTCAGGAACCACCATTGGATCAGTACTTGCACAACTAGGTGATAGGATTGTTGATCATAGTCTCTATTTTGTGAGTAGGAAGTTAACACCAGCAACGTAGAATTATACCACAACCGAGAGTGAGGCATTGTGAATGATCTATGCACTTTTCAAATTTAGACAATATTTGTTGGCGACACCCTTTGTATTCTACACCGACCACATGGAATTAAAATATTTAGTGAACAAGCCCATCCTTCAAGGGTGCATATGTCGATGGGTGTTGTTTTTTCAAGAGTTTGAATTCACCATTATAGTGAAGCCCAGAATAAGAAAATGTGGACCTGATCATCTATCAAGAATTGATTCAGGAGAGGACATGCAAAGTATTGAGGAAGCAATGCCAGACGTGTAACTATTTAGATTGTGGTGCATGCCCTCAGATTTGGAAGAGATTGCTGTATTTTTAAAAGAAGGTGTGGCACCGGATGGGATGAAGGCATTAGAAAAGAAGCAGTTAGTCATACGTGTCATGCCCTACATGTTGATTAGTGGAGACTTATACAAATTGGGACATGATGAAGTTTTGCGCAGATGTGTGTTAGAGCATGAGTGCCTAGCCATCATGGAGGAAGCACACGGAGGAAGTGTGGGTGGGCATTACACAGGTGACGCCACCATGCACAAAATATTAATGGCAGGTTTATGGTGGGAAACCTTGTACAGAGATTGTAGGGATTATTGTAAAGCATGTGACCACTGTCAATGCATTGGAAAACTAGGAAGGAGGGATGAAATGCCTTTACGTCCTATTCCTAGCATGAAGCCTTTTGAAAAATGGGAGATATACTTTGTAGCACCTATTGCACCAGCAGCATGTAGGAATAGGTCATGTTATTTCATCACGTGCATGGATTATCTCACAAGGTGGGTGGAAGCAGCCCTAACTAAAGATTACATGGTAACAACAATGGCAAGGTTACTATGGGAGAACATTATCACAAGGTATGGATGCCCTTTGATTTTGACCAGTGATAGGGGTATGCATTTTCTGAATGAGACCGTGAGGATCTTGCTATCTGAGTTCATGGTGGCTCATCACAAGACTACACCCTATCACCCATAAGCAAATAGAACTGTAGAAGCATTCAAAAAAATATTGAGTCATACCTTGACAAAAATATGTGATGTTAGAAGATAGGATTGGGATGATAAGGTATCGATATTTTTATGGGCTTACAGGACTATGTATAAAAGTCTAAATAAAGCCACATGTTTTCAATTGGTGTTTGGCGTGGAATTTGTTTTTCCGATTGAATTTATGTTACCTTCTCTACGAATAGCACACGTAGGAGGATTAGCTGATGAACAAGTGTTGGAAGAAAGAATTGATGAACTAATGAAATTGGATGAGAGACGATCACTTACCTGTTGGAGCCAAATAATGAAAAAGGAAAAGAAAAAGGCTTGACATGAAAGCCATATTAGAAATAAGAAGTTTGAGGTTGGGCAGATGGTATTACTGTATGATTCTATATTTTTGTGCCATCCTGGAAAGTTGAAAGTCCATTGGTTAGATCCCTACACAATCTCATACATACTTGATTTAGGCACATGCCAGATACAAGTGCTGGATGGAATGAATTTTCTTGGACACTTTAATGGTAGTAGGTTGAAGCCCTACTATAAATAAGTCTTCTTGATGTTTATAAATAAGGTAGGTTTTCTAGTTAATTTAGAAGTTTTATGTATGATGGAAAAGTGACATGCAAGCATAGGAATCTATAGGTAACTCTTCCTCATACCCAACCTCCTAAGGTCATTCCGAGACAACCGTGAATGTGAAATATAAATGGATATGGACAAACTAATTACGTAATCTTATATCCTCAATACAAAATAATGGAATATGTGAATCTAAGGTGAAGAAGGCCCTACTAACCTGAATTGGTGTAACAGTTGCTCGGATATAATGCATGTTCGAGGCTCTAATCAATGTCGAGATCTACCGAGATCTTGTTTATTGGCTATTGGATACGTGGGAAGTGAACTGTGGAGATTTATATATATCTCCGACAAGGTCATGAAAATGATGATAGGAGGTGTAGTGGATTTGTAGTGAACTATGGGTGATTTTCTAGTGTAGCCCGTAAAATAATAGATTGATTGGCTTCTATATTTAATATGAAGAATCATGTTATGATATCTGTGGGAGTATTGAGGATCTAAATACCGGTTTTAAGCCGATGTCAATACTTAACTAATTTGCAAGCCCATTGGGTTGTGGGACTTGGGGATCACAACCGTGAGTTTGTGGTTGTTGTGGACCTACTATGGTCAAATGAAGAATCAATCCCTTCTTCCGACTATCCAATGGTCATAAGCCTTTTCACTTCTATGTTTAGAACTAAAAGTTGTATAATTTTCTCGAGAATACCGTCATGGTGTTCTCATAACTTGAAGGCGTAAGCTAGTATCTATGTCAACAAAGAGGTCTCCTGCGCAAGTTATGGAACTAAAGGACCACAACCAAATACTTGTTCTCTTTCGAATCCTTGTACAGTTATTTGGATATTTTATCAAGGCAATCTATAGTTAGGATGGTTTGACCAAAATGTTTAAGCTTTGTCATTTTTGATATTTAACCCTCTCAGTTGTTCACTAATTGCTTGTAGATTTGCCATTGCTTGAAAGACTTGTATCCTAAGGTCTTGATCTATATGAGCTAATGTTGTAGGTAGATTTGGTTGAGGCACTATTGGTTCAAATATATATTCTCTAGGCTCTCTAGGTCCTATGATTGTCATGCAAAATGATTCAACTTTTAACCAAAAATAATAAACTAATTACGAAAGATGTATTTATAGTATGCATATATTCTTCCTCGTTTTTGTATTTTCGATGACGTATCTTAATGAAATTAAAGAACAACTATTCTAGTATATTTAGAAAATGAACAACTAATCTAGTAACAAAATTAAAACAAACAAAGTAGCTTTGTGTGCTATTTTCCTGTGCGCTTGTGATTTTGTCCTAAATATCTAAGCAACTAATTATTTTAAATTGAAAGACTCTCAATCCTACCTTAGAAGTGAGGAATGAATCACGGTTTCTTAGAAACTATCAATCCCCATAGCTTCCCTGGTGATATCAAGAGTGATATTTTGACTAAAATAAAATAATTCACTACTCTATTTGATACGTTGTAACTAGAACTTTGATAGCTCAAACCTAGCATTTACAGAATAGTGGTAAATCCAGTTGTGTGTGACTTTGTACCATTAGTGTGATCTCCTCATTCCTTCATGTTCTTGTGAATCCAAAAAATCATGTATATGATAGCATCAACAAAAGAAGGTATTCAAACAATGGCAGCTTTGGATATAGACCAAATACAATGCGAGTAGGAGAGGGATAGTGCAAGTGAATACAACTTGTCTATGCAATTCCTAGCGGAATTTATTACAAGAAAAGAACACAAATGTGCCAAGAGTTTTAGAATCTATCCTTGTGATAAAAAAATACCTACAAATCTAAATGGATTCTAATCTAGAAATGGAGCTATTCTATGCTAAGCTGATTATACGGAGCATCAATGAAGTAAGTTGAAATAAGAAGATTGAATGACTTCTAAACAACAAAGGAAAGCTAAAATTGATGCAAAACATGAAACTAGTGGAATTCTAAGAAAGAAACTCAAAGACTGAATGATTAAATAGAGAAGGAGAGGGGCCATTTGTTTGAAAACAAGTTGGCTATTTATAGCAAATGCATTTACCAGAGGGTAACTCCCAATTGAACTCTTTTACTATAAACAAAGGGAAAACACTATTCATAGGGTGGCCAAAACATAAATGCAAAGCAAAGTAGCTGAAGAATGTGGGTAGAAATTGAATATTTACATTTGATGCAATCGTTGGAACTTTCTGGAAAATGTGTACAGGACCACCACCTGTGCGGGGTGGTAGTTATGGGACTTCCGCCCGGGTAGGGTAGCGATCTCATCACTGAAGACCAAAATGTAAGGAAAAAGGGGGAAAAGGGAAAAACAAAGCATGCGGAGAGGCTGAGCAAGGCATACAGGATACAAATGTATACTTGGTGAGATTTTTGGATCCCGAACACCTTGCGAGGAGACCTGTATCATCATTGGGGTATGTGTAACATCTTTCCGGTGGTGTAGTACCCTAAAATTTTGGGTACATACATATTGCCCCCTCGAAGAAGTGTCTTAGCCATGAAGAGGCGTAAAACAAAGTGGATCCAAGTATGGAGGTCTTGAAATGGGGAGTTAGTAGTTATACTTGACACGCCCATGTGTTAGAAAGTTGCCATCCAAAAATCCTGCTATTTGAAAAATGAAAAAAGGGACTCAAGTGCAGATAGATAAAATAAATTGAGAAATAAAACAAAATTGATATGAAATGAGGACTTATCATTTGCACGGGGTTTAGAACTTAGCTCCATTGACGCCTCCGAACTGTGAAGGTATTCAAAATCAATTTTAAAAGATACATATATATAAAACAAACTCATTTTACTATTCATTTGTGTGGATTGATTTGATAGTTTTGAGCTCGGGACCCACGGTGACAGCTTCCAATGAGAGTATAGTCAAAAAAATCATGGTGAGATAGTGATCATTCCTCTCGAGAGAACTGAACATCGACCTCTGAAAGTCTCGGGTTAGTTCTTCTCAATTTATTATTGTTGAACCTAAAATGTGGAAATGATGAAATCTTTGTCTCGGGGGGGTTATTTTTGAAAATATTAGTTTTAAATGACTCTCTAGGGGGGCACCCATAGGGTAGGTCCTTATTTTGGTTAAAATGGTGTTTTTGCTTGTTTTTAGGATTTTTTAGGGCTTCTGAACCGTTTGCGGTTTCAAGAAAAGACCACCACCCCGCATTGGTGGGTGGCAGCTTAAGAACCACAACTCTACATAGGGTAGTGGTTCACAACAGAAAGAAAAAAATATGCTTTACCTACTCATTTTTGCATTTTTAGCACTTTTACATGTTATTGATAGTTTTTTCAATCGGATTTTGATACTAACTTACTCCTTTTCTATGTTTTGGGTGTATGTAGAAGGAGGAGTATATTAGATGGAGCCAAGAGAGGGAGTGTGATTGGCTCCCAACAGTGTTAGAGGCACTCACTTAGGCAGAGCGAGATACTCTTTAGAGGGCTGACATTTGGAGGATTACATAGGTCCCTCACATTGCACCTATTAGTCACATACTATGTGACTTATTTTCATATTGGGATGTGGATCGAAACACCTTCCAATTGCTAGGAGTTAGGGGTGAGTGGACCATCACCCTAGAGGATGTTTACCGTATACTGGGGTTTCGATCCTTGGGTGGCAACCCGACTCTTAAGACAGCAGATATCTAGATCTCGAGATGGTTGGTGGGCCACCTATATGGGGGATGTAGTTGTTTCGATGGGGTCAAAGAAGGGGTGAGGATCCACTCCATTGTTGAGTCAGACATTCCTATGCTTCACAAGGCCATCATGGGCATCCTTGCTTCGAGATTGATTGGGGACAAGGGAGGGGACACCCTCTTATATTGTTGGGCCCCCATTATTGCATAGATTGAGGGCCATGGACGTGTCATGGTTGGGAGTAGACATCCTCGGGACCACTTACCATGATTTATATAGGGTGGTCCAACTACAGGGACAGTCACTGAGCCACCCCACTCTTGTCATGAGTTGGGTGTATGAGCATATTACTCCATATGGGAGAGGTGTAGAGGTAGAGGATCCCGCGGACGTCGGGCGGTGAGTTCAATAGGGATGACCATTCTTAGAGCACCTCACCAGCCAGTGGCTTCTTTGACTACTACATACATGGAGGCCATTCCTTATCAGGCCATGACAGGGTTATGGGGAGAGGAGACTATCATATTGATTGCTTGTCGACTACCACGGCTTATAGACAAGGCAGGGAAGTTGGAGATCCACCCCTTTGATAGAGTACCATAGTAGTTTAGCCTCCCATACATAGACATATTTCCTCTAGTAGGGCTAGTGTATAAATCTATTCATGAGGCTTGGGGAGGTCCTAGAGGTCAGGGTTGGACTATTGTTACCCTTGGTGTACCTATCATGGCCAGGAGGGTGGTACATGCTTGAGGGGGAGCCGGTGCTCCTCAGGAACCTTTACTTCAGATTGCCGCCCGTCCCACCCATAACAACAATGAGCCCATTGACATGGACTCCAAGTCTGAGGAGTTCACTAGGGAGAGATAGAGGAGGAGACAAAGGAGATGGAGATTAGAGGGATGGGTGGGGAGGATGATAGTGATTCCGAGTGGCATGACACTCAGGATATCCTACAGCCGAGAGGGTGGAGTGGAGCACAGAGAGGGTGACTCTGATCTTAGAGGATTTTCTCTTAGGATTTAGGGGGAGATGGTGAGTCCATCATAGGCTGTCACATTGCCCCAGATGTGGGAGAGAGATGCCAGTCAGCGGCAACATCAGTGGTAGGCGCGGATCCTAGAGACCCTTCCTAGAGGCTCGGAGATCCGAGTGAGTTTTCACTCTTATTTTGACTTTGTTTTAGTTAGAATTGTATTATTTATTATTTATTTTCATTTCATTCATTCTTGGTTTTATTTTTGATCGTTTCCTAACTTGTTTTCTCCTTTATTTGCAATGACTACTGATGAGTGGCGAGACTTGATTCACCAAGTATGCACAGATACCTTGTTGGTACCCTCATTGAAGACTCGTGCTGAGCTTTCTATGGATGTGGGGGAGCCTTCAGCAGCTAGTAGGCATACTGAAGTTTTCACCTCTCTCTGGTAGGTTGAGAAGATCATGACTTCTCTCCATGTTGAGGTAGCTGGATATAGGATGGCTAAGTGCTTGATGATGAGGAGTCATTCTCATAGTGAGATGGAAGCTACTAGTCGTGACCATGAGCCCTCAGTACATTCGGAGCACCAGCATAACCGGAGTCTTTGACGTGGTCGTGTGCCTTTTGAGGGATCCCATAGGGGTTGAGAGGCCATTTTTGTAGTGTTTTGTTGGATATTTATATGAGTGTTTTTGTACTTTTCGGGCTCATTGAGCATTTTGACCATGCCTAGTGCATGATGGTATTATATATAAAACTTGATTTATATATATATCTCTTTTTGGATCTAGACTTTTGGTGCCTAGAATTTTGTGACTTGTTTCCACATGTATACTAGATGTTTTTAGAGTATTTGTTTTCATGCTTTTTAGTATGTATGCAATGGATGACAAATGATAACAAATGTTGAGTAGAATGTTTCTCTTTTTTATGCTTTTGTAATGCTGATATGTGATGATTAACACATTGTAGTTTTGAACTTTCGACCTCTTTGGGAAATGTCTATGATTTCTTCTTATGTTGGCAAAACATGATGAATGTATAGTGATAAAGAGATGAACTTGCCCCATTCCTAGCTCCACACAACCAGTAAGATGTGAGGGCTCTACACCAAGAGTTAGGAAGGGCACAAATTGTATGAGCTTGACTGAATGGAATGATGAGAGATAGACAAACCAGTGACAAAAACCAAACTTAGACCTACACACTTACCCTACTCAAAACTACCACCAAGCTTAGAAGGCCATTTACTTTCTAGTTTATCTAGACTTAGATTTATAAATGGCAACCTAGTTGACAAAATTTGGTTTTGAGGATTTAATTTCTTTGGAATTTAGACATTTGTCTTCTATTAATAGAATTTGATTTATGCTTCTAGCATACCAAGATTTTTTAATTTGTGTGAATGGACCACGCACATCATGCCTCATGCCACTAGTAAGAAGCACGAGTTTGTCACAAAAGGCGGGATATAGCAGAGTAAGGGCACTTGTTTTCTTTCCCAACCTCACACCACCAGTAAGAGATGTAGCCTTATCACCGAAGGTTGATGGGGAAAAGAAGTTTGTAAAATAAAATATTCTATTTTCTTGGTGGCTTTGATTCCATTTGATTTTAACTTTGATGACCTGTAACTTTGGGATATCCTTTCTTTCAAAGAGATTTAAGAGGGATAAATGTGACACCAAGAATCTTCTAGAACAAACCGTAGGTAAGGAAAACTTTACCTAGTAGATAGAAAGAGAAAACCAAGTATGTAGGCCTTGGTATGGTTTTCACACTCAGTCCAGTGTCAAAATTGATGAGAAGATTTGAAAATACTTGATGATGTTTGAATATATGTGTTTTGATTTCTTTTTCCAATACTTTCAGAAATTTGTAATAAATTTCTTAAGAATAAGTTCCTGGACTACATTTTTACAAAATGAGTGGACATAATGAAACAACTAAATGACTAATGTAATGTAGGTAACTATAATGTACAAGTGGTGATTCTGATGTCTCATGCGTAAAAATGTTTAAGATGCAAGGAATTGACATTTTCATTGAATTCCTCACCTTCTAGTGTGCACAAAAGATATGCACCATTTCCATAGTCCTTCATGACTCGGTATGGGCCCAACCACTTGGGCCGGAACTTCCTTCCTTTGTTGGTTTTCTTATTGATCTGGTTGTCTAGTCTTAGAACTAGATCTCCCTCATATATTTCTCACTCATAGACTTTTTTGTTATACTTCCAAAGACATCCGGTCGGCATAGGCTCACCGTGCCATTGTTTGCATTTAGCTTTGTCCTTGTCAATGCTTTCCAATTGAGAGAGGCATGCCTCCTTGTAAGCTTATTCATCCAAAATCCCTTGTAATGAGATACAAAGACTAGGTATTTCAACCTCAAGTGGGAGAACTGATTCTACCCTAAATACCAACGTGAAAGGGGTTTCTCCTATTGGTGTTCTTATTGAGGTTCGATGGGCCCATAAGGCTGGATATAGTTTTAAATGCCAATCTCACTTGTTCTCCTTGACTTTTTGAGGAGAATAGCTTTTAATGTTTTGATTATCACTTGCTTACCTATTGGCTTAAGGGTAGTAAAGAGAGGTCATGTGATGGTTTATTTTGAATTTGTTGTATAACTCACGGACCTCGTCATTTTTAAAGGATGTGCCATTATCTGAGATAATGACTTGTGGGACACCATACCTACAAATGATTTGGTTCAGAATGAATTTGGTAATTACCGAACCTAGTACTATGGTGAGAGGCATGGCCTCCACCCATTTGGTAAAATATTCCATGGCTGTAATTATAAAATTATGGCCATCAGTCGATGAGGGAGAGAATTTACCTATCAATTCTAGACCCCATGTGAAGAAGGGCCACGGGTGATTATTAGCTGTAGGGATTGTGTTGGCATGTGAATCTTGTGAGAGAATTCTTGGCATTTGTGGCACTTACGTACAAATTCCACTACGTCATGTTCAAGAGTGGGAAAAAATAGCTAATCTGATGTATTTTGCAAGTAGTGGCATGACCACCGAAGTGGCTGCACATATCCCACAAAGTGGGATTCATGAAGAATATTTTTGGATTCTTCTATGTCGACACATCTTAAAAGCATGTCAACGAAGGATTTACAATAGAGTACCTATTTTAAAACAATGTATTTAGCAAGTAATAATGTATAACCACCTTCTTTACTATGATGTGGAACCTTCTCGGTATGTGTGGTCTATGATAAAATTGATGATATCAGTGTACCAGGGACATGTAGAGACGGGGGCCTGGTTTTGATGAAGTATACACACTCATCAGGATAGTCCAAATTTACTAGATCACCTCCATCTGGTGGATTGTCACCTAACCAATCTGTAATGACTTGTCCCTTAACAGATTTTTGGTTTACTAATGTTAACTCAAATTTTCCCATTAAGGTTATGAAATGCCCGACCTTTTTAGATAAAGACCCTTATGTGAGGAATGTTCGTAAATGATCTATCTTTACAATAACCCTTGTTTCTTGGTTTAACATGTAGTGTCTTAAACATTTTGTTGCAAAGACTATGCCAAGGAATTCCCTCTCTACCTATGTATAACGTGTTTCATAATCGAGAAAATTCAGGTGATGAAATAGATCACAAGTTCTCATTTATCATTGTCTTCTTGTGCCGGCATGTAGGCTAGCAATACATGAGTGGCTTGTGAGTATAGAATCGAGAGGGTGATCTAATTTTGGAGGCATTAGCGTTGGTGGAGACAAAAAGAAGCATTTAAGCGCTTTGAAGGCCTCGTTGCATTCTTTAGTCCAATCAATGCTATAATCATTCTTTAATAGATTGTTGATTGGATGAATGGAAAAACTTAAATTTGGGATGAACCTTCGGATTGCACCGAGTTTCCCAAGAAATGATTCGATTTCAGACTCATCGATGGTGGGATCATTTTGAGAACAAGATGGATTTTGGTTGGATTGACATCAATCCCTCGTGAAGATATAATGTAGCCTAGAAGTTTGCCTCCCCGTCACACCAAAAACACACTTCTCTGGGTTTAATTTGACACCATATTTGATTAATCATGAGAGGATGATACTTGAGTAATTTTGGATGATCACAACATTTCTTGGCTTTGGCTAATAAGTCATCCACATAGGATTCCATAATTTTATGGATAAGATCATGGAATATGTATGTCATTGCCCGTCGATATGTAGTCTTTGGTGTTCTTAAGACCAAATGGCATAACAACGTAGAAATAAGTTCCATAGGGAGTTATGAATGTAGTTTTGGCTTGATCTGTTCTCAAATATTGTAATCGATTATACCTTGAGAACCCATCAATGAGGGACAATAGTTAAAATCTAGTTGTTGCATCAATGATAACATCAATGGATGGTAATGGGAAGTCATCCTTGTGACAAGCTTTCTTAATATCCCAAAAGCTATGCAAATGTGTATCTTCCCATTCTTTTTAGAATAGGGACGATATTAGATACCCATTGTGAATAGTCAACGGGTTTGATGAATCCAACTTGGAGAAGCTTTATTACTTTCTCTTTTACCATGAGAGCCACTTTTGGCTTCATTGGTCTTGACTTCTATTTAATTGGTTTTGCATCTAGTTTAGTGACAAGATTATGTACTACAATATGTGGTGCAATGCCCATCATTTCTTTATAGTTAAATGTGAAAGCCTTTTGATGTTCTTTGAGGATTTGGGTGTGTATTTTTATTTCCCCGAGTTAATGAGGATCCCAACTTAAAAATTTTTGGTTCTTCCTCCGTTCCAATGTTTATGTCAATGGTTTCTTCTATTAAAGAAGTGTTACCCTCTTCAAATTCAGGTGGGGCCGGAGGTAGTTCCAAGATTTCTCCATCTTCTATTTCATAGATATCGAGATCCTCTTGTGGAGGAGACTCTACCATGGGATTTCAAAAATAGGAAGAGGAATGTGGTATTAGGGAAAGATCCACTATGCGGTGAGCAAGGTGTAGCTCCGCATAGGTGTTTAGATATTCGAGAGTGACCCTATCATCATCAAAGTGATCCATGATAGAAAAATCATCTTCAGCTTCTCTATGAGTTGGGAGTGAGTTTGTTGATATTTTATGCACTAATGGTTTGGTATGAAGTGATACCGTGAAATTTTTATCCTCCAACTCACTATTTGGAGTGAAAAGGGAAGCTTAGGTTGCTATTGAGTCTGCGAGAAGGTTCTACTCTAATGGGATTGCTTCAATTGATATGAATTTAAATCCCTTTCTTGGATCTAATACTACTATTTTATAGAGTTGTAAATGCTCAGCCTTAGTTTCATATACCTCAGAGACTTGGTTTGCAACTAGTTGCAGTATCCTAGCACTTTAATGTTATCGAGGCCCATTCTTTTGGCTAAGATGAGGCCAACGAGGAGAGCTTCGTACTTAGCCCCGTTGTTTGTACATTCAAATTTTAATTTAAAGGCAAAAGGCAAGATCTTTCCCTCAGGTGAAGTAAAGATCACTCATGCCCCAGCTCCAAAGTGACATCTAGCTCCGTCGAAGTGGAGAGTCTAATATTTTCTCAGAAAAATGGATGTTGGCATATTTGTCGTATCTATTTCTTTTGCTTCGGTTACTTCTACCATAAAAAATTTTGTCTGATGGAAGAGAAGCGATTCCCATGGTGCATCCCATACCCATCGAATAAAATGGTAGGAGAATAAGTAAGTCCTTCTCTAACAACTCGACAATTTTTACGGTAGTCCCTAGTGACACTATTTCTATGATGTTGGTCTCAGTTTTGAGTGCTAGAATGTCCTTGGATAGATTTGTAATTTCCAACTCTATGGTGGGTATTAACTTATCTCTTGGTTTTGAAATAATTGGTTTGATAATTTGATTTTTGGGAGTTTAAACTCGGAGTGAATGCCCAGTATTTTCTTCAAATCAGCTAAGTGTATATCAAAGGTTTTGGGTCACCTTGTGCCACATATATTTTCCCTAATCAGTAGAAATCTTATTTCTTGGAATAACATGGAAGGGATTGCCTTCATGCAGTGTATCCATGGCTGACCAAGGATCATATTATAGTTGGTTTCTTGATCTATAATATAAAATTCAGTGAGGACCATATTGTGTCCTAAAGTGACTGGTAAAACTATGGTTCCAATTGAAGTGGCCTTAAGGCTACCATATCCTCTTAACATATTTCGTGTTGTGGAATAGTTTGTCTCTCCATATCCTAAATTTTGAAGAAAATTGAAGGGGACTATGTTAACTACTACCCCATCGTCAATCATTACGCGTTTAACATAATTATTGTAAATCCATACTTGTAAATGTAAATTTGGGTTTCCTCTTCATGCAATTTCAGCGTCTCTGGTGGCATTTTGCTTATATCAAATATAAACTCAGTATCCCTATCTGGCTTCCCTGGAGGGTAGATGTCAAACTCTACATGGTTTACTTGTGTTTCCAGAGGAGGAGTGATGTTGATGAAATGACCAAGGCCTAATGCTTCTAAGAGGGAAACCTAATGGGTGAGATAGTTCTTTAACAAGTCCAAGAAGGAGATGTGAGAGAAGGTTTTCGTTAAATCATTAATTAAATCATAGGCACCTATGGGTTTCACCAATATTTTTGAATGTTGTGTGGCTCCAATGGATAACTTGGAGTTATTTGAGAAGAATAATCATGTGTTATTTTTATGGTTTCTATGGGTAGCTCGGTGTCTAACTCCACCAGAGCAACTATCTTGGTTTGGGGTCGAGTTCCTAGGCAAAGGTGCGGTGGATTTAATGAAGTTGAGGCTTTATGATCATTTTTTTTGTTATAACACCCTTGTTTGTCCTGTTAGGATCTAGCTTGTTATTGTTAGAATGGTTTGTGAGTGGATCATTAAAGATCTTGAGGGTGCATTTTGAGGGGAAACTGCCTTTGTATAAGTGTTTGGCATAGGTATTACGAATTTGCTAAAACATATTTATAAAGAGTTTCTTTTAATCTTCTCGGAAAATGCTGCATGAATTTATTGTAGTCATGAAAAGTCCTATTATCATGGCCTTGAATCTTGTGGAGGCCATAATACAAATTGGGATTATAATTTTGAGGTTGTTGATTTAAAACCATTGTGGCCCAAAATTATGATAAGGTTGCTGGTTTTTAGAGTTAAAATTTTGAGGTTTGTTGCCTTTAGTTTTGACTCGATATCCATGTGGGTTTTGATTTGGACCTTGTGTTTAGATTTGTCATTTTTGTTGTTGTTGTTGTGGTCGTAGTGGACGATTAAAATCCACTGCATTGATTATTGGAGTAAAATTGTTATTTCACTGATTATTAATAGGTGGCAAAATGTTTACAATGTTTTCCATTTTAACTTGGTCAATTACTCCATCTGTTGTAACTCTGTGGTTCTTGTTAAGGATTTTAGGTCCTTGATTAGTGTTCCCGGTATTAGGATAGGCCGCGGTGTTTTGATTGGGAGTGGTTAATTTCCCATTTGTTCCATATGTCTTACAACCACTATCTATCGCTGCTTGGTTGATTTGGAGAGCACTCTCGAGTGCTTCATCATAAGTTCTTAGTGGGAACTTCTGGACTTCTTCCTTTATCTCTCTATTGAGAGAATTAAGGAATAAATCACATAGTTCCATTTGATCCATGTTTGGAGCACTTGCTGATGAGTAGAGAACCGTATACCATCATTGAATAAAATGAGCAATGGATTCATTATGTTCTTGTTTAATATGCAAGAACTCCCTGATTCCTATTCTTTAAAAAAATTTCATATCAAAAGCTTTGATAAACTTAGACACAAGTTGTTTTAATGAGTGTATCGAGGCTTTAGGTATTCTGTAATACCAATCAAGGGAAATACCTTCTAAGGTTTTAGGAAATATCTTAGCAGCAACCCCATCCCAAGGGAGTAATTCCCATATAGTTGTGGCATAGGCCTTAATGTGTGCATTTGGATCACCTTCCCCTTTATATTTTAGTAAATTGGGAAGAGGTCTTAGAAGCATAACACTTCATATGGTGAAGTCTAGGGGCTATTTTAAATATTATGAGTAATTCCCACTCATGTAGGCCTCGACCATCAATGATGCTTGTTGAGGGGGTGGGGGTGGCAAGGTTTGTTCATATGGAATAGCATATATATTTGTAGGGGCATAATGGAATCCTTGTGGTTGAACGAACATCCTAGGAGAAGAGAACATGTCCCCTCGTGGTGACTTTGAATAAATGTTTGAATAAGGAGGAGAATTTTTCTCGGTATGGTATGTTTGGTGCCAAGCCGAGAGGTGTCATGTTTTCAACCTGGAGTGACATTTGAAAAACGGTCCTAGTTGGTGTTTGTTGTGGGTAATTATAAGGATTTTGTTGAGGAATTCCTAACATGCTTGTTCCCATAAGGAGGTGTTGGTCCAAAATCATCGGGTGGGTAGATCTATGGATAAATAGGCCAACAATGTGTAGGGCATATTCCCTCTTTGAGACAAAGAAAGCGTAACTGATTTATTGCTATTCAACCAGCAGCAATCTATGCAAGTCCAACAATATTATACCTTCAGGGGGGTTTGGGATCTCATCCTAGTAGAGTTAGTTTTGATGAATAATAGAAAGGAATGAAGGAAGGAATTAAAGAAAGATGGATCTGAAGGGAGAAAATAAATGAATTCCAAAGTAGAAAGGTCAGAGGGTTTATGTTTTGGGCCGGTAGTAAATAGAGCCAAACTTACTCACATAAACAAATAAAGCAATACTGATAAACAAAATGACAAAAGTAGATATGAATCTAACAGAATAGACACATAGATCTGACGTAAGAAATATCTAATGCATATAACACATGAATTCAACACAAAGTCTCAATATTTGTATTAATGTTTTCTTCTGTTACAAGAAAGCTCAAAGTATTTCTCTCCTCACTTCTATTTTTCATACAATATTGTTCACCCCTTTGAATACTACAAGTATCCAAGTATTTATAGAAGGAGAAGGAGAAAGAAGACAAAAAGGAGCCAACAACTTATTTACAAAATATCTACAAAATATCTAAAAGTCAAATGTTGACTTTGGGGCAATTTTGTGGATGATAACATCCCATGGTGCAACATGGATTATGTCATCGCATGTGCAAACATAGTTTTAAATAATTTTACAAAAATGGGATTTATCCCAGAAGGAGGAAGCCTATTCATCATCATCCCTTTGCTCAAATGGAGTGTCTTGTTTCTGCTCTAGAGAGGCGATATGATACTAAGCTCGATACTCCATAAACTTGCTGATCATCTTCTGAAGTTGATCATGATCGGGACCCTTTGTGTTGTCTTTGATGACTTGAAAGTTTCTTGGTCATCTCTAAGCCTATCATGGAGCTTGAAGTATTCATTTCCTACCTTAATCAAGTACCCGACAAAATCATAGCAAGCCAAAGGTTATTAATAGATTCTCGGTCAAAAGTGACCTCTAGCATCAAACCTTGTGATTCAATTCCCTTAAAAATCTGAATAGTATCGTTTGCTTCTCTTCAGGTGAATGATGCATTAATCAACCCTAGAGACATCCTCAAGACAATCTACTCCATTTGATGTTTCACATCCAGGGCCTTCCTCCTTTATTTTTTCTATCTTTTCTAGGACAAACTCTATTTGATTAACTTGATAGTCTAAAGTGACAAGTGCTTTGTTGTGTGGTCATGGGTGATCAATGACGCCGAATTTTAACAATTCATTGGTTAGGCAATCGATCATTTTCTAGAATTTCTCATGTTGCAACCTAGCATGGTCTAACTCTTCAAGACAGGTCCTGCTATTGCTTAGAGTTCATTGTTTGCCTTATCTATACCTTGGTAGAGGCATGTGAACTTCGTGATTACTTCCTCATTGTCTCTGAGGATCTACTCTCTCCAGGAGGACACTGCTGCACCTTATTCACCAATCTTGGTGTATTCATTTATCTTCTCCTGACTAAGGACTTCAGGAGTTTTGGTGGCAGCTATAGGAGGTGCATTGCCCATTATTTGTAGAGCTTGGAGAAGATGTTCATTTTGTTCCTTTAATATTCTCTTCTTCTTCTTTTCTTCTTGCAGTTTCTTGCAAAGGGCATCCATGGCTGAAAAGGCCTCTCCTTACAAGCTCTCTGATGATGTTCCCATTATGAATTGGTTCACTGTAAAATCTATAGGAGATAGATCTTCTTTCCTCTTTATGGGATCTAGGTAGGCTATCTCCATAACCCTTTCACCTGAAAGAAGTTTTGAAAAGTGAGTTATCAATTTTTTCTTCTTTTTCCTTTAGCCAGGATGATGGAGAAGTCCATGGGTGTAATGGGGACTTTCCTCTTATGTTGGATTAGGTGGTCTAAGATCCAGCTTGGACTTATGGGAGTGGGACTAGAGGATGAAGAAGAAATAGGGGTGGAAGGAAGAACAACTATAGTGGACACGGGGAAGTGTGTCGAAACACTTGGTGGTGGCATGGAGAAAGGGGCCGACACACCAACGCTCATGGGATTAGGAGTCACTACAAGAGAGGAGGCCATGGGGGCGGAAGGGATCTACAAGATGAGGGAAGAAATGCTAGGGGACATATCTGTAAGGGAAGAGAAGATGGAGGAAGAGGGAGGGGGAAAGGAAGAAGATGGAGGAGAAGACACAACCAAAGGAGTGGTTGTTTGAGCGACATGAGGAGGGGAAGGAGGAGCGAGAGAGGGAATGGTTGGTACTTTGCCAGTTGTAGTTGTGACAACATCCTGAGTGGATGTGTCTGTTGGAGCACTTACCGCTTCTTCTTTTCCTGGGGACACTAAGTCCACAACTTGCTCTTCTGTGGTAGTAGGAGGGATTTTAGGAGCTTTCTCTTGAGTAGTGCTTGCCTCTCCCACTTTATCTTTTCCTTTTCCTTTAGGCAAGTGTTTTGGCCTGGTGGGTGCATTGCCCAGGGGAGATGTGATAAAATCTACCCCAAGATAGATGATACCATTTTTCTTACACCAATGCTTGGTGTGTTGTAGAGTAGGTTGAACTCTTTCTTGGATGGTCTAGGGTGCTTTGTTCCTATCAATATCCGTGAATGGCCAATCATCCCCTTCCGTGTCTAGGTAAACCTGATCAATTTCCTAATCAGTTTCTAGGAAATCCTTTGGGATGATGGCCACGCCATATTGAATGATCTCTACCAGGGCCAGCCGGGAGTGATCCTTTGCCTGAGTTCAACTTCATGATTTAAGTCGATGTAGATATCCTCAATTTGAGGAACATGGATAGGATCGATATTTTCCCCTAGAAGGCAACCACGAGGATCGAAGGTTGGCCTTGCCGGGAAATTATGCTTCAAATTAAGCAATTCAAGCTCTGCATACATCTCTCAAGCTTTACTTTGTGAGGGGCACATGTACCTACCTACTGTGAGGGGGAATGGAGTTCCTCCCTTATTCCTCTTCATACAATTCTCGTGATAGGTGAAAATCTACCTTGATAGCTCCAGAAGGATTAGTTTAGGCCCCGCATATCTCGACAATGTTGTGGGTTCTCCCAAGAAGTTGGCAGCTCTAAGATAGGTAAAGGTGGGGAATTACATAAACAATGCTCCCCACTTCCTTGTGGCGGTGATCATGCTTTTGCTTGTCTGACCATGAGTCATGTTGGGCCTCAAGAGGCAGATGATGCCATAGAAGAAGACATCATTGATCTTGTTGAACTGAGCTATGTTGTTCTCGAGCCTCAACTCTAGATAGTATTCATATATTTTGACCTGGGGCCATACCCCATACTGATTCAACCCTAGGTAGTCTCTCTCTATGGAAGCTACATATACTACATAGGAGTTCATATAGAACCTCCCAGTTGTTGAAATTCATTGAAGTTGTTCCAAGATTATATCACTGATAATTTTAGCCCAGCCAAAATGCTGATCGAGTACATTTTTATTCATTGTTTATAAATACCTGAGCATCCACTTGTGAAAGTAATAGGCATCAGGGAGCCCATGTAATCTACTTAGTAAGGTTATCGTGTCACTCATCTCTTCTGAAAAATCACCGTGATGAATGACTTCGGCCACCGCTTGCCACCTTTTTATTCTTGAGGTATACCTCATTCATCATCTGCATGCACTTGTCCTTATTATCACTCCAAGTCTTCATGCAGTCTTCTTGACTTACTGCCACAAATTGTCCAGTGGTGGGCGATGCCCAAGATATTTTTAAAGTGTCGGGATGTGAGGTTGATTATCACCTTTCCCTCCTCATTTTTCAACACATCTTGTGTCCTTGTTATAACAACGGCCCACCAACATGATGAATTCATTATTAATTGCACTCACTGGGAGCCCTGCAGCAAAGTGTAGACCACTACCAACCAATTTATCCATCCACGGGATACCTATGACCTTCTTGGTTCTAGCCCAAAAGTCATCCATGTCTATATGCCCAAGTTCTGAATCTCTGATATCAAGATCACACTCTGTAAGTGAGTCAGGCATCCTGACCTTTTGGTATTTATACTTCATTTCTGCTCCATCAACTTGGCTTTGCCTTTGGACTTGGTTGGCTTCTTACTCAATGAAGACATAAGTGCACTTGAGGATTTTTATTGCTCTACAAGAAGAATAAGAGAGTTCCAATGTAGAAGGGCCATGTTAGCCATCAAGTTGTCCATAAAAGCTTTGCAGAATGAAAAATTATCAACTTATGAGCCTCTGGGCGTAAGGCACATGCTTACTACAGTTGTAGGGGTTTTGAAAAGCAAGGTGCACTTTTAGGGAGTGTTGCATGGGAGAAAGCAGTGCCAAAAGGGGCATGGGGCACGGAAAGGCTACACACAACATTCAGATGTTGATGTCAAGGAATATGCGCTTGCGCCATAGGAAGTGCTTTAATTGGGCACAGTTTTGTTTGGTGTAGCAAGGTCTCAGGGTGCACCATTGGCGTAGATGTGGCAGATGCTGCATGAGGGTGAGGTGCGCCAAGTACATTTGTAGAAGGTGTAACACATAGGTCAAGTGCACCAAGGGGCTTGGTTTGCACGATACAGAAAGGGTTTGCACAACATGGAATGTTGTTGATGTTGCTTTGGCATCAGCACTTGCACCTTAGGAATTTTGTAGTTTATAGGGCACGAGAAGGGATTATGCTACAAGGTCCTTTAATGCACCAATAGCGTGATTGTTTTTGATGCAACAATGAAATAGTGCACCAAAGGGTGCTGCGGCCGTGTTTAGTGTAATAGGAGTTTGCAATGTGCCATAGTGAAAATAGTTTCACTATGTGGGTGGATTTCCCTTTTTCTCGATTTTTACTCTTTTGGCTCAGATTTTGATGTCTAGGAGGGAAAAACTAGCAAGGAAAGGAGTGAAGGACAAATGGGCATGAGTTATTTTTGAGGCCGAGCCTTCCAGATTTGTAGATTTGGAAGAAAAGGAAAAGGAGAGTTTACATGTGGGTACTTGGGTTTACAAATGGAGAGTATGCAGGTGGGGACAAGCATAGAGGAATAACTTTTTACATTTTTTCAATTGTGAAAATAACAGTCAAAGCGCCTATATATAGAAAAATGTGCATTTATTGTGCCACCAACTTTTTCCTTTGGCGCACTTTACAGAGTGTCAACATGGGGAAGGTTGCACCATGGCATGATGTTTAATATGTCGACATCATGTTACATGTGGCTAAGGCACACTCAAAAATGTGTTAACATGCTTGTGGATGTGCCGAGTGCACTTAAAGAGGGTGCATCATTTAATGATGTTGCAATAAGCATGAGTGCGCCTAGGGACCAAAGGGGTGCAATTTCGAGAGTGTTGACACTACATTACTTGCGCCTAGTCAAAATGTTTGAAAATGGCTAAGTTATTTTAAAATTGATTTTCTAAAATGGAATCCTAGGCCTTTCAGAACATTAATAGACCTTATCAGGGGACCGAAACGGAATTTTGGTATGGTTACCTGCAAAATTGCCCTTGTCAATTTTACAAGATAATAACTAGCTCTTTCTAGGGAACTATCTTTGAGTGAAGCTTAAGGGTAGAGAATCCCAGATTTTCATGTGCCTATCCATTGGGTTATATGTTCAAAAAAAAGGGCAACAAAAAGAAAGGAAAACACATAACTAACAGAAAGAAAACACACGAAAAAAACAAACACACAACTAAAGCAAACTGTACAAAGAAGAGAGCAAGCTCTACTTCCTGAATATTTTGAGATGTTTCCCACTATAGGGAAGTGGGAGTTTAGTTCCATCTAGATACAAGAGATAGAAGCTACTCTCTCCATTCAGCTGTCTGATCTTGAATGGCCCTCTCCAAAGAGAATCAAATTTCCCATGCATGCCCTTTGGTTCTCTTTGCTTGTCCCATAGGAGGACAAGATCTCCCACCTAGAAATATCTCTACTTGGCCTTTTTATCAAACAATATTTTGAATTTATTCTGATGTTTGGTGATCCTGTCGACCACCCTTACCCTTTTTTCTTCAAGTTCTATTAGATACATGATCCTCTTTTCAAGAGAATTCTGGAAAGTTTCATCTTTGATCGCTCATGCCAAGCATAGAGCAGGGAGTTCTATGGAGATAGGGATCTCAACGTCAATTCCATATAACACTTGAAAAGGTGACATTCTGAGAGACCTCTTTGGGGTAATACGGTCTACCCACAAAGCATCATACAATGACTTGTGCCATGACCGTTGATTCTCATCGACTAGCTTCCGTATGATAGTCACTAGGTTTTTATTGTTGGATTCAGCCTGACCATTCCCTTGAGGGTAATAATCTAAGGCATGGGCCAAGGTTATTCTATATTCATAGAAAAAACCAATAACTTCCCATGAGGAGAAGTTGGAAGCATTATCAGCAACGATCTTGTGTGGGATGCCAAATCTCACAATGATATTTTCTTTGATGAAGTTGCAAACAACTTCAGAGGTGGCATTCTTAACAGGTATGGCCTCCACCCATTTGGTGAAGTAATCTGTTGTTGTTAGGACATAACTATGTCCAAAACTTGATTAGGGATGGAGTTCTCTAATAAAATCAATTCCCCATTGTCTGAATGGTTCATCAATAATGACGGGCCTGAGGGGAAAAGTAACCAATTTTGGTTTACCAACGAACTGTTGGCAGAGCTCACATTTTGCTACCTAGGTGGCTGTATCCTGAAATAGCATTGGCCAGTAGTACCTAGCCTGAATGATCTTATGTGCTATCATAAGAAGAGGAAAAGTGACCACTTGTAGCCCTAATCATGAAATATTTCTAGTAACTTCACTTGATGTGGCTTGTCAATGCATCGTAAGAAGATGCCATCAATCCCACGCTTGTATAAACCGTCATCCCATATGACATATCTAGTTGCCTTGAGCTTTACTGTCTACTTCTCCTTTGAAGTTAGATGGGATGGAAACTCACCATAAGTGAGAAATAAAGTGATGTAATAATACCACTCGTTGTTGGTCACAAAAAATAGAACCATAGGTAGAGAATAAGCTTTCTCCAACTCACCCTACGCTCCATCGATGCAATCAACTTTCTCTTCAGGATCTCCTAAATCTTTATTTTCAGCCATGAGCTGACATAGGCCTCTACCCCTTACCAAATTGGTTGGTTTGATGTCTAGATCATACTCTTGGACCTTTGTGATCCAATTCCCTTGTAAGCTTCCTAACTCTTGTTGAGTTAGGTTAGACTTAATTGTCATGTCAGGAACCAGCACTACCGTATAAGGGTTTAGGATGTAGTACGGAAGTTCTTGACTACTTTGACTACTGTGAAGGCATGTTTTTCTAACTAAGACATATTCAATTCATGAAGCTTGAGAGGGGAGCTCATGAATGTGATTGGGGATTCAACATCCTCAGAGTTCTTCTGCATTAAGATGGCAGATACAGTATGCGCAGACGCATAACTTTACATGATGAAATCTTTGGACAAGTCAGGGCACACCAAAACTGGTGCATGAGAAATTGAGGCTTTTATATCCTTGAATGGCACATTTCCTTCTTCATTCCACTAGAAATTTTGTGACTCCATCATTTGATATGTGACAAGTCTTTTCAATGAATTCTGGAATAAATCGTATGAGAAAATTCACCTTTCTAAAGAAGGAGTGAACATTGGTCTTGCTTGTGGGCAAGGTAAGGCTTTGAATAGCCTTGAATCTTTCAATGTCTATTTTTGTTCCTTCCTTGCTGACAATGTGTCCTAGCAACTTTCCTTCAGTGACCTCGAAAACAAACTTTTTGGATTTAGGGAAATCCCGTGTTCTCGGCATCTAATCAATACTTGCTCCAAATGATCACAGTGATCACTTCACTTTTTAGAGAACACAGTTAAGTCATCCAGATAAACCATGATGACCTTCCCCATCATACCTTTGAATGCGAAGTCCATAGCTCGCTAAAAGGTGGCACCGGCATTGGTCAAGCCAAAAGGCATCCTGCTATAGGTGAATGTGCCCTAGGGAGTAGTGAATGCTGTTTTGAATTGGTCTTCAGGTGAGACCTCAATCTGATTATAGCCCGAAAAACCATCGAGCATGGACAACATCTCTAAACCAGTTACTACTTGTAGAACCTAATCCATTATGGGTAGTGGATAATTTTCCTTCAGGACACTGGTTTAGGTTGCGAAAATCTATGCATATGCGTATTTCGCCATTCTTCTTTCACACGGGCACAATGTTTGCGACCCAGGTACTATGATGGATAGGAAAGATAATTCTTGCATCCAACATCTTCTGTATTTCTACCTGGATGGTACCTCGAGATCTTAGGATTGTAGTGCCTCTGTTTCTAGTGAAAGGGTTTGACATCGTCCTTTAACAGGATGTCATGTTGAACGTCCTTAGGCTTGAAAGACTTTAGATCAGCATAAGACCATGCCAATACATCCATATATTTCTTCAACAACTTGAAAAATTTCCACTTTTCCTCGGGTGTACAACACTTCCCAATGTTCACAAACTATGGATGCTCTGTAGAGCTTAGATTAATAGATTCAGTCTCTGGAGAAGAGCTAGGGTCACTCTGTCACTTTTTCTTGATGAAGCGGTCATGCTTGTCAAAAAATCATTCTAGGGAGACTAAACCTTTCAGAATTTTGTTCCCCTTGAGCTGACAGATGCCTCCACCTTCTATTGATTCATTTGATTGACCAGTGATGGACTCATGACATACCAAAGTAGATCCTTCAAAATGAAGCTCATTGAAATTGTCTACTTTCTCTAGGAAAGCAATAAGCTGATTGTCATCATTGAATACCTGCCAGTGGTGAGAATTGTTTGGCACGCTTGGGCGAAAGACTACCTCAATGGTATATGTGTCTGTTTTCAGCCTTGGGTGAGGGAGCATAAGTGAGGCAGAGATGGCCAATGAATCAACCATGTCATTTTGGGCTCGTGGAACCACTTTGATTGAGAAGGCATCAAACTCCTCAATGTTGTCCCATACTGCATTGTGGTAGTTCTTGAGTCTATCATTTTTTACCTGGTATACTCCCTTTACCTAATTGACAATCAGTTTAGCGTCACCTTGTACTTTTAGGTTCTTGATTCCTCTTTCCTTTACAGCTTGCATGCCGAGTAGAAAAGATTCATACTCAGTAGTATTGTTTGTATTGAAAAACTACAATTTGAAAGAAAGAGGGAAAATATCCTCTTCAGAGATATCAGGATGGCTCCAGCGCCACATCCACTTGTTGCACAACTGCCATCAAACTGCAGTGTCCATATCTTGTTAAGGTCCTCCTCCTAGATGAGAACATCCATTCTATTAGACTCAGTGGATAAAAAGTAGTTCCCCATCCCTAATGATTCAAAAAGAATCTAGGCCTTAGGGTCGCGAGTTGGTGACTAGGTAGTTTTTTTAATTCGGATCCAATGTCCGCATTACTCCTTTGATGGGGATTCTGGCTTTGGACCAGTCCATATGAATCTCTCCATTGACTTCCCTACAAAAACTTCTCCCTAGTAAAATTCCATATGCTACTGGAATATTAGCAACGAGGATGGTCATCTTTACCCTTTTATCTGGGAATGTTGCAAATGTGAACTGTGCCTCTTTGATATGACCAATTAATGGAACATGTTTGGTTTCTATGGAATAACATCTAATGAAAGGCTTGGTAAGAGTCAGGCCCAAAGCATGGGTGACCTTTTCTGGCATGAAATTATCAGAAGCCCCAGAATCAATTATGTAGTTGCTTAGTTTGTGACCATTGATTAGGAGGGAGAGATAAAAAGGTTCAATTTTTCCTGACATAGAAGTTAAGGAAAAATTTATGCGAGACATAGGAGGAGTTGAAAGGATACCTTTCAGGGAAACAGGAGAGGGGATGACATCTTGGCTTTAGATATATTTGGTTAATCTTATAAGCTTCTTAGGGTTAGACTGAAGATATTCAGCCTCAGACATTTGAATCTTGGTCTTTTTAGCATGATCGACTATGTCGAATGCGACCAAGGGTTGCGTTGACGAAGGAATGAGTCCCTCATTTCATGAGGGTAAGGGAGGGTTACTGGTCTTTATGGAAGTGGAAGAAGGCTGATTTAGAGGAGAGATAGGAGGAAAATATTACTTTGTAAAAGGTTTAATAGGAGGTTGAACAAGAAGAGGATTACCTCTTTTAGCAATTATTGGAGGCGTGTTCGACACAGCCTTCTCCTTTTGTATCGTGGTAGTAACTTCTACTTCCTTTCCTTGTGATCAGTGAAAACAACATATAATTTTCCACTTACATACCCTTGGGCACCTTCTTCTTCATCAGATTCCTCATCTTCAAATTCCATATACCCGATCGTAGAGTCACTAGTCACCACCAATTCTTGATCATCTTCACCTTACAATGAAGGTTCTTCATAAATTTGTTCATCTTCTTCGATCTCGACTAGGGAATTAACCGAAGGAGCCTCAAGTGCTAACCTTGGAGTAGTAGCAGGAAAACGCGGCCTTTATGGGGCATTGTTGGGAGTGAAGTTCCTCTACGGGATATCTCGGTATGGAGTGGTAGACGAATCTTGAGCTAATTGCTTCTTTAATGCAAGCAAGTCATTTGCCATCTTCTAGAATGCCAGATCTGATGAAGTGGCTTGAGAAGGAGTCAAAGCCTTTGATTTGGATGGCTCTCATTTTAACTCACCAGATATAAGTAGGTTATCCTCTATCCGAATGGCCACAGCTTGAGTGAGGACCAAGGTGGTGATTTTTTCTTGTAAGAGTAAGAAACTTACTCTTGAACTCATGGCATTCACAAAGAAACACTTTTGTTTTTCTGGTGTTAGGAACATGGTAGGTGACACACAGTTAATCAGTAAATTGAAACGAGTGATAAAATCATGCATGGTTTCATTGGCCTCCTTCTTCAAGTGAGTAATATTTGATAGTAACAAAAATGCATCTTCTAAAGGCTTATACCTATCTTCAAATGTAGTTCGTAATGTGGCCCAACTGGTGATAGATCCGGCCGATAAGTGTTGGAACCACTCTGTTGTAGGTCCTTGCAAGGTCTCTAGAAAGAGGCATACCGACACGTCTTCATGGGTCACATCCAGGATGCTGCATGACATAATTAATGTAGATATATGTGAATTCGTGATTTGATTTCCACTCCCATAAAATCTTGGGAAATTCTTGTGGTTTCCATGAGGGAGTGTGTGAACTAGATGCGGCAATGCAAGAGGACCCATAGCATTTCCCCATGGTACTACCATTTGAAAAGCTGGAAAGAGAACATGAGCCAGGAGTGCGGTTCCACTTAGTAATAGGGCACTACAAATTGACATGGAAGCTCCCTATGAAAACAGTTATTTCATGGAGGCGAGGCACTTCTTGTTGACTGATCAGCTGAACTTAACAATGAGAAACGTGCTAGTGTAATACTAAAATTGTGCCTCTGAAGTAGATCAAAAATAGGATCAACTTCTCCACGAGCTCTTCTGCTACGGGTAAATGGTTCACTTGTCAAGATATATATGCTCGAGATAGGAAATAATTTGGAGTAGATTTATAATAATATTTTTGTTTATACTTGCTTTTTTTTCTGAAAAAATCAGCAGCATGCACTTTTCTAAATATTCAAATTTATCCCTTTTTCAAACAAACAATTGTGGTTTAATGAAAAGGATTAGTAGGGATAAAAAGTGGGATAATTTCAGTAAGCTGATTTTTGGATCTTAGATTTGATTTTTGCAAGGGTTTGAAAATATTTGTAAAAATATCAAGATCTCATATCTATGGAAATATATGGGTTTTTATAAAAACTCAGTGAACTAAAGGTTTCTAACTGGTCCAGATCTATAGATCTATTAAGAAAAGTTTCAGTTTGGGTCACTTTTGCAAAAGTTTTAGATTTTAACAAAGGGTTAAAATTTTCAAAATGGTAGTGACTTTGAATTTTTTTAATTTATTTTCTTAGTTCGGTCCCCAGAGAGTTGTCAAAATCTGTTGGTCTGAAAATCATCGGGTGGGCAGATTTATGGATAGATAGGCCAACAGTGTGCAGAGCATATCCACTCTTTGAGACAGCAAAGCAAAACTGGTTTATTGCTATTCTACAAGTAGGAATCTATGCAAGTCCAATAGTATTCTACCTTCAGGGGGGTTTGAGATCTCATCCCAAAGAGGCGTTATTTCCAATGAAGAATAGAAAGGAATGAAGGAATGAATGGAAGAAAGATGGATCTTAAGGGAGAAAAGAAATGAATTCCAAAGTAGAAAGGTCAAAGGGTTTATGTTTTGGGCCAGTAGTAAATAGAGCCAAACTTACTCACATAAACAAATAAAGAAATACTGACAAACAAAATGAAAAAATTAGATATGAATCTAATAGAATAGACACAAATATCTGACGTAAGAAATATCTAATGCATATAACACATGAATTCAGCACAAAGTCTCAATATTTTTATTAATGTTTTCTTCTGTTATAAGAAATCTCAAAGTATTTCTCTCCTCACTTCTATTTTTCATACAATATTGTTCACACCCCCTTTGAATACTACAAGTATCCAAGTATTTATAGAAGGAGAAGGAGAAAGAAGACAAAAAGGAGCCAACAACTTATTTACAAAATATCTACAAAATATCTAAAAGTCAAATGTTGACTTTGGGGCAATTTTGTGGATGATAACATCCCATGGTGCAACATGGATGATGTCATCGCATGTGCCAACATACTTTTAAATAATTTTACAAAAATGGGATTTATCCTAGAAGGAGGAAGCCTATTCATCATCATCCCTTTGCTCGAATGGAGTGTCTTGTTTCTTCTTCTCTGGAGAGGCGATATGATACTTGAGCTCGATACTCCATAAACTTGCTGATCATCTTCTGAAGTTGATCATGATCGGGACCCTTTGTGTGGTCTCCGATGACTTCGCAAGTTTCTCATTCATCTCTGAGCCTATCAGGGAGCTTGAAGTATTCATTTCCTACCTCAATCAAGTACCCAACAAAATCACGGCAAGCTAGAAGGTTGTTAATAGATTCTTGGTCAAAAGTGACCTCTGTGTCAAACCTTGTGATGCAATTCCCTTGAAAATATGAATAGTATCGTTTGCTTCTCTTAAGGTGAATGATGCATTAAGCAACCCTAGAGACATCCTCAAGATGATCTGCTCCATTTGATGTTTTGCGTCCAGGGCTTCCTCCTTGATTTTGTCTATCTTTTCTAGGACAAACTTCATTTGATAAAACTGATAGTTTAAAGCGACAAGCACTTTGTTGTGTGCTCGTGGTTGATAAATGGTGTCGAATTTTAACAAGTCATTAGTCGACCATCAATCATTTTCTTGAATGTCTCGTGTTATAACTTGGCATGGTCCAACTTTTCGAGAGATAGGTCTTTGTATTTCTTGGAGTTAATTGTTTGCCTTATCTATACCTTGGTAGAGGCCTGTGAACTTTGTGATTACTTCCTCACTGTCTCTGAGGATATGCTCTCTCTAGGAGGACATTGCTGCACCTTTTTCACCAATCTTGGTGTATTCATTTATCTTCTCCTGACTAAGGATTTTAGGACTTTTGGTGGCAGCTATAGGAGGTGCATTACCCATTGTTTGTAGAGCTTGGAGAAGATGTTTGTTTTGTTCCTTTAACATTCTCTTCTTCTTCTTTTCTTCTTGCAATTTCTTGCAAAGGGTATCCATGGCTAAGAAGGCCTCTCCTAGTAGGCTCTCTAATGATTTTCCCATTATGACCTGAGTAACTATAAAATCAGTAGGAGACAGATATTCTTTCTTCTTTATGGGATCCAGGTAAGCTATCTCCGTAACCCTTTTGCCTGAAGAACTTTTTGAAAAGTGAGTTATCACTTTTTTCTTCTTTAGTCCTTTAGTTGGGATGATGGAGAATTCCATGGGTGCAATGGGGACTTTCCTCTTGTGTTGTCTTAGGTGGTCTGAGATCCAGCTTAGACTTATGGGACTGGGACCAAAGGATGAAGTGGATTTCCCTTTTTCTCTATTATTACTCTTCTCGGATCAGATTTTGATGTCCAGGGGGAAAACCTAGCAAGGCAAGGAGTGAAGGACAAATGGACATGAGCTATTTTTGAGACCGAGTCTTCCAGATTTACATATATGGAACAAAAGGAAAAGGAGAGTTTGCAGGTGGGTACATGGGTTTGCAAATGGTGTTATCCTTTCCTTCTAAATTCATTTTTATTATTCAACAATCCTAATCACCTAGCCCAACATCCATAAAAACAACAACAAGGATGGTAGAAACCACTTACCCAGTATAAATAATGACGAAGGGATGAGGTGGGGTCCACGATCATGAAAAATGGCATGCGCGGGCTGACAAGAGCAACTGATAGGCACAGAGGAATAAATTTTCACATTTTTTCAATTGTGAAAATGATAGGTCAGGTGCGCCTATATATAGAAAAATGTGCATTTATTGTGCCACCAAATTTTCCTTTGGCGCACTTTACAGAGTGTCGACATGGGGAAGGTTGCACTAGGGCACGATGTTTAATATGTCGACATCATGTTACATGTGCCTAAGGTGCACTCAAAAAGGTGTTAACATGCTTGCGGATGTTCTGAGCACACTTAAAGAGGGTGCATCATTTAATGATGTTGCAATAAGCATGAGTGCGCCTAGGGACCAAAGGGGCGTAGTTTCAAGAGTGTTGACACTACATTACTTGCACCCAGTCAAAAGGTTTGAAAATGGCTAAGTTCTGTGAAACTTGATTTTCCAAAAGTGAATCCTAGGCCTTTCAGAACATTAATAGACCTTATTAGGGGACCAAAATGGAATTTTGGTACGGTTACCTACAAAATTGCCCTTGTCAATTTTACAGATAACAGGAGGTCAACTCCGACCGTCTTGTGCAGGGTTGGAGATGCTTGTTTGCCCAAAATATGAATATTGGTTTTCTTGAGAAAGTTCTATCCCTCTAACCTTTTCAACTAAGGCTGAAATAACCTCTATTGGTGAAGACACGTGTTTTTCCTTAATGTCATTTGTTGTATACCTTGAGGTTGTAAGGGGTGTGATACCCTACTATGAATTTATCATTACCCTACCAAGCTTCACCGAGGGTATTTCCCATAGGTGGAGGAATGGGAGTATTTTCTTGGAATAGGGTATCAGACCGTGTTTGTAAACTCCCTATAGGTGGATACATTTTCTAGAAGCATTGTTCACTTCTAGCATAGCGTGCTAAGTACTCCTCATCCAAAAATGGGAGTGGATCAAACTATCTATTGATCTGTGGTCTAAACTAGACCCAAGGAGATGAATCAGATTCTCTAGTAAATGTCATATTATTAGAGCATGATGGCTTTGTTTTTTGTGTTTGTGCAAGTTGATCTAACTCCTCAATCCGGAATGAAGAACTAGAACTAGTTCTGTGAGAGGGAGTTTGAGATGACAAGTAATTACTTGAATAGTTATCAGCCCATGTAGAAAGTGAGGGTGATGGTTGTCTATTTTTTTACTATAGTTTATTTCAAGACCTGAGAGATGTCTACCATATGCATCGTATCCTGAAATATTTGGGGGGTATATGAATACCCAAAAAATAATGGCAAAGAGCGAAGGTGGAGGAAAGAAATGAAAAGTAAAAGAGGAATAACTATTTGTTCACGTCAGGTTCACCAATTTTGTATGATGGAAAAGTGAAATCCAAGCATAGGAATCTACAAGTAACTCTTCCTCACACCCAACCTCCCGAGGTCATGCCAAGACGGCCAGTGAATGCGGAATATAAATGGATACGGAAAAACTAATTAGGTAATCTTATATCCTTAATACACAATAATGGAATCTGCAAATCTAAGGAAAAGAAGGCCCTCCTAACATGAATTGGTTTAACAGATTGCTAGGATATAATGGTTGTTCATAGGATCCAATAAATTTTGAGCTCTCACCGAGATCCTATTTATTGGTTGTTGGATATGTGGGAAGTGACTTGTATCTCCGAAAAGGTCATGAAAATGGTGATAGGAGGTGTAGTGGATTTGTAGTGAACTATGGGTGATTTACTGGTCTAGCCCAAGAAATATTAGATTGATTGGCTTCTATATTTAATATGGAGAATTGTGTTATGATATCCGGTGGGAGTGGTGAGGATCTAAACACCAGCGTTCATAAGACGGTGTCAATACTTAACTGATTTGCATGCCCATTGTATTGTGGGAATTGGGGATCATAACCGTGAGTTCATGGTTATTGTGGACTTGTTATGGTCATATGAAGAATCAATCTCTTATTCGACTATCCAATGGTCATAAGCCCTTTCAGATTCTATGTTTAGAACTAAAAGTTGTATAGTTTTATTGGTATAACATCAGATTTACACAAAGACGAACACGAATATATTATTAATTTTCTATATCAATTACAAAGTATGGAGTGCTATTAAATAGCCATCCAAATAGGAAAACCAACTTCCTATAAAGTAGGAAGTATAAACAATATACAACCCGTATTAATATATTGTTACACATTTGTTATAACAATATATATAAAACTAACCATATAATAAACCATGTGAATACTAATTCCTAACATTCCCCCCCTTAGTGTTTACATGGTAGAAAAACATCCACACACTCAACTGCAGTATGCTCACCCCTGTGGCATGTCCAACTCTGTGACTCATGACCTTGATCCAAAAGAAAGGCTCTCTCCTTCCATGGTTTTAAATAGGCTTACCACAAACCTTGACGTGACAGGAACCTCATCAACTGTCGACCTCGTGTGGTTTTCTAGATTCTCCCACAAACCCTTTCAAGATCCATGAACTGACTTACTCTGGTGCTACTATTCACCACTATGCTTATACATCAGGGAATTATGTAGGAAACACAACTCACCAAACTGAACAATAAAATACATACTGAAAATATTTCACATTACTTCCTATAAGAATCGTAATGTTCTTAATTGTAGTCTCTGTCATTGATCGCTGCCACTCGATCTTACACAACATAGAAAACGCCACACGCCACTTTGGAGCTTTCCTTGACTAAGCCATTTTGGGTGCGAGAATGGGAATGGAACATTGGTATGTATTCCCCCACAATGTGAAATTCCACTCATATAGATACTTGAAGCAAAGCGCATCGAAGAACATACTCCCGAATGGATCTTGCTAGTTAGGTCTTACTTTGCACATGGTCACTAGTGCTAGTGAACGTATTCTCCTAGCTGATCATCTTCCAATGAAGTACAGCAATCGAGAGGACCAAGTCGGTCGGAGGATCACCGATACCATCTCGTGCTCCAACATCCATCAAATACCAAAAAAAATAGGAACTCTGAAAAAGAATCACACCAAGCTGAAACCGGAACACCGCAAAACTCGAAAACAAGTACTCACACTGCACACCTATGCCACCAAATCATTCTGTGTGGCCCCGCCATTGGTGACTGACGAGAGGTTGTTATTCAACCTCCTTCCTCTAATGCCTCCCTCCTCCATTTGATATACCACTTATGTCGAGATAAATGTGCTCAGACTTCTTTTCCGAACTTCTCATTTTTCGTAAAAGATGGTCTTTGTATTCTTTAGCTGTCAATATTTTTCTTTTTAGAGATCTAGGTGGTTCAAATTCACTTTCACCTTCATATCCTTCTTCTAAATTTAGCATAGCTGAATTTTCTTGATCTTGTATATTTTTTATGTCTCTCTCCATGGTAGTTGGTTCCATGAGAATACATTGTTTTCTTCTTTTCTTGACCATTGTGAGATATGTGTTGATACAACCAAAAATGCACCCCACTTTTTTTTTTTTTTTACAAAATTATTTACCTAGACAGACCGACACGAATATCCTAAATCACCTATTTGATTGACAATGACTTACAACTCACAATGACTATTAACATTAATGACATAACAATGATATTTGACACTTCTACAAAATGACCAAGACACTTGACACATAATAACATTGGAATTCACAATTATTTTACTATATACATTTCAAACATGACATATGGAAATGACTATTTGTTTTGAGAATATACCATGTTAAACAACAAACGGATGATGAACTATGGACCCTTAAAAGAGATTATACTTCTCATGATGCAACTTTAATTGACTAATAAACATGACTTTATAAGTCGACTTAACACCAACAAAATGACTACTTTTATTTTTAATAAGATGACTCAACACTTGATAATAACTAAAAAATCCTAAAATAGAACTAAACTCACCACATGGACAGAATTATGCCAGACCGTTCGGTGGAGGAGATGAGGGCGAAGCACCATGCAAGCCTAGATACAACACACAGCTGATGAGATATCTTCTACAGGTGCTCCATTACAGGATGAGATGTCACCAGGAGCTTGTCACACGATCTAATTTGTGCATGCAATAAATGGATAACTTCTCTTTGCATGTAGATCATTGAATACGAACTCTGAGATTGATACTAGGAATAATGGGTGATGGAGACTGATGCATAGCACAGTGATGGAGACTGATGGAGACTGAATACAAACTCTGAGAAAATATGCCAATGTCGTAGACTGATGCGTAGCACAGTGTCTATTTTGTGGTAATATCGATACATCCAAATGTGAAAATGTGGAGCTCGATTGACACGTTCTGGAAAGTCGTCGAGCCTTTGAAAACTATTTGCAATGCCTCAGATCAAAAAACAGCGTTGTGGTTGGAGGAGCCATCAAATATGAGGGATTTAACAAAGAGTAACAGCGGCTTTGTAGAACCGGAATTGTGTCCTTCAATAGATCAAAAAACCTCGAACAAATGTGGACGCAGATTTTGGAGCCACCAAGATTGGTATCATCTCACCAAAGGAAATACCGATCTGATGCAAATTTGAAAAGCTAAGAAACAAAATTCCCATTAACAGGGGCACTACAAAATTAGATGTTTGCCCCTTGCAAGTACACTAAACATCCATTACAGGCACAAAGATAATATCGCTCTGATACCAAATATTGGTATAGCAGCAGATTTACACAATACGAACACAGAATATATTATTAATTCTCTATATCAATTACAAAGTATGGAGTGCTATTAAATAGCCATCCAAATAGGAAAACCAACTTCCTATAAAGTAGGAAGTATAAACAATATACAACCCGTATTAATATATTGTTACACATTTGTTATAACAATATATATAAAACTAACCATATAATAAACCATGTGAATACTAATTCCTAACAATTTTCTCATAATACCTTACAGTGTTCTAGTAAATTGAATGCGTAAGCTAGTATCTATGTCAATAAGGAGGTCTCCTACATCAGGTTGTGGAACTAAAGGATCGCAACCAAATATTTGTTCTCTTTCAAATCCTTGTACAGTCATTCAGATATTTTATCAAGGCAATCTATAGCTAGGATGGTTTGACCAAAATGTTAAAGCTTTGACGTCTTCAATATTTAACCTTCTCAGTTTTTCACTAATTGCTTGTAGATTTTCCATTGCTCGAAAGACATGTATCCTAAGGTCTTGATCTATATCAGCTAATGTTGTGGGTAGATTTGGTTGAGGCACTATTGGGTCAAATATATATTCTCTAGGCTCTCTAGGTCCTGTGATTGTCATGCAAAACGATTCAACTTTTAACCAAAATTAATACACTAATTATGAAAGATGTATTTATACTATACATGTATTCTTCGTTTTTGTATTTTCAATGACATATCTTAATGAAATTAAAGAGCGATATTCTAGTATATTTAGAAAATGAACAACTAATCTAATAACAAAATTAATTCAAAAAAGTATCCCGGTGTGGCTATTTGCACTGTACTTGTGATTTTATCCTAAATATCTTAGAAAATAATTATTTTAAATTGAAAGAATCTCGATCCTACCTCGAAGTGAGGAATGAATCATAGTTTCTTAGAAAATATCAATCTCCGCACCTTCCCGGTGATATCAAGAGTGAGCTTTTGACTAAAATAAAATAATTCACTACTCTATTTGATACATTGTAACTAGAAATTTGATAGCTCAAACTTGGCATTTACAAAACAAGTGATAAATCTAGTTGTGTGTGACTTTTCCCGTTAGTGTGATCTCCTCATTCCTTTTTTTCCTCGTGAATCCAGTAAAAGCGCGTGTATATGATAGCATCAATAGAAGAAGGTATTTGAATAATGGTAGCTTTGGATATAGATTGAATACAATGCGAGTAGGAGAGAGATAGTGCAAGTGAACAGAGCTTGACTATGTAATTCCTAGTGGGATTTATTGTGGGAATACAACACAAATGTGCCGAGAGTTTTAGAATCTATCCTTGTGACAAAACAAAACCTGCAACTCTAAATGGATTCTAATCTAGAAATGAAGCTATTCTATGCTAAGTTGATTGTATGGAACAACAATGAAGTAAGATGAAACAAGAAGATTGAATGACTTCTAAACAACAAAGGAAAGCTAAAATTGATGCAAAACATGAAACTAGTGGAATTCTAAGCAAGAAACTCAAAGGCTGAATGATTAAACAGAGAAGGAGAGGGGCCATTTGTTTGAAAACAAGATGGCTATTTATAGAAAATGCATTTACTAGAGGGTAACTCCCAATTGAACTCTTTTACTATAAAAAAAGGGAAAACACTATTCATAGGGTGGCCAAAACATAAATGCAAAGAAAATTAGCTGAAGAATGTGGGTAGAAATTGAAGATTTACAGTTGATGCGATTGTTGGAACCTTCTAGAAAAACATACAGGACCCACCACCCTGTGCAAGGTGGTGGTTATAGGACCGCCACCCTGTCTTGGGGCTGCAATGATGGGACCGTCACCTACGCTGGGTGGTGGTCTCGTCACTAAAGACCAAAATGCAAGGAAAAAGGGGGACAGAGGGAAAAACAAAGCATGCGGAGGCCGAGTGAGGCATACGGGATACAAACATATACTTGGTGAGATTTTCTAGATCCTGAACACCTTGCGATGAGACCTGTATCATCATCGGGGTATGTATATCATCTTTTCGGTGGTGCGACCCTATAATTTTGGGTATGTACATTTCTCTTTATGCATTTTTTCCTTTTCTTCTATTTCCCTTTCACATTGTTGTTTTGTTTTTTAGCTTGGGCACTGGTAACCTTATTACTATTTTTGGAGAGTTTATGAGTGCACAAAGGATCCTACATCGTTTATGTGTGGGGTGGAAAAAGTGAAGGAGAAAAGTGAAGAAGTGCGTGATTAAAAGTACCAAGGAATTTGTGTTAAAGAGCCTTTTTGAGTAGCTGGTTGAAAGAGATGAAGAGAAAAGATAGAATGGTTGGTGCTAGGATAAAGCTACCTGTAGATCCCACGTATGAAGGAAAAGGAAGTGGAGTTAAAGTAGCATGAGGCGGGAAAAAGAAAGAATCTTGATAGAAGAAGTGTCATTGGTGCATGTTGAGCACGTGTAAAAGTCTCCTCGTCAAGTTGGTTTGTGCGCTTAAAGGTTGGAGGTTTTTTCGTGTAAAAAGGGTGTGCGAGTTAAAGAGGGTTTTCACGTAGGAAGGGCACGTGAGTGAAGGTGCTGAAGATGGGATTTGTTTTAAAAATCCACATTAAATGAACAAAGTACAAGGTAGGTAGAGTAGCATTTAATGACCAGAAAAAGGAAAAACTATAAATAGAGGGTTAGGGAACTCTCATTTTACTTTATGAAAATGAAGAGTTGGAGATATAAGTGAGTGTTATCATCTAGGGTTTTTTAGATTTGATCAAGTGAAAGATCTGTGTGATTAAAAATGTGAAGATCTAGTTTGAGATTGTGAACCAGAAGGAATTACATGGGTGTGGAAAGAAGTAAAAAGACAATGTCTTGTGGAGAATTTATCAAACTTAGGGTTCAATAAACTCGGGCACAAGTTTAGAAGAATTGTATCACAGATCTAAGATCAAAGGTTGGGAGAAGGAAAGAAGAGTAACAAGGAGAGGATTGGAGTGATAAAATCAATCAAAGGCATGTAGCTAAATCCCAAGCTTAAGGAGGAGAAGGAAAAGGTGTAGGAGGTCTACAAGAAAGTAGAATCGATAAAAAGTGCCATCATATTAAAGCACCCTAATCTAATGCCAATCCCCGCAGGTACACATCGATGCTAGAATTCCTAGAATACTTAATGCACATCCTCACTAAGGAAAGACAACCCCTTACATTGGAGTCACGTGGAGGAAGTGGCCACGCACCTGAAGGAGGAGGACCAGTTAAAGGTGATCACACTTGTTTTTGAGTATAGCCAAGTACTCATAGAGATCAAGGTCACTACCCAGTCTATAGAAGCTGCATATAACACATGCATAGATCAAGATAAGGTGGCAAGCTCCTTGGTTGCCACACTTGAAGCAAAGATGAAGGAGTTCTAGGAAAAGAACAAGGGGAGCAGGGTAGAGATGGACAAGGTTCTGGCCAAGGTAGAAAAGAAATAAGAGGTGATTGAGGCTTTAAGAAGCTCAACTAAGGCTCGACTGAAGGAACTATACCCCATTGATCACCAGAAGAATGGACAAGCTCACGGACTTGAGTAAAGAAATAGAATAAATTTAGGACACTTTGGGTGACCAGGAGCTTCCTAAGCTTTGATGAAGTAAGCACCACTGGTGGGCGACCTATGCCAGAGGGTGAAGGGTGAGGTCAAAGTGTGGAACAAGTGGAGAGTAGATCTATGACAAGACTTCCTCACCTTTTGAATTAATGTCCCCCCCCCATTCTTCATTCTTTCCCCTATTCTTTCATTCCTTATTCATTTTATAAGATATGTATACATCTTGGTTCCATTGAATCAACTTGCACCTTGATGAAGTAAAATTTTTCCAAGGACGAAGAATAGGCATAGTGTGGGGTGATGTTGGGCCCCTAGAAAATTGGCTAAGTATGAAGGCGCATGGGATCCTAATTATAAAATGGCACACAAGGAAAAAGTGCATAGGAGGAAGAGTTAAGAAGGCACATGGTTCACGTGGCATGCGAAAGGAGGTTCGGGACTTAGCCAATTTAAGTGTCCAAGGTAGAACATGTGAAAAGCGTGATTGGTTACGCATGGATAAGATGACAACCCGATAATAGGTGGCCCAGGAAAGAGCATGTTAGCAATGAGATCTTCTAGAAGATCATCACGAGATGGAGTGGAGAGATCAGGCCTGAAGGAACATGCTCACTTGGAGGACCACATTCAACACTTGTTGGAAGATCGATGGCATGGCAAGCCAAGTTGGTAACGTGGGAAGATGATAAATACAAGTGCATGTAGCAGAAAATGGAGACAGGCCGAGAGAGGCGATTGAGAGAGATAGACCAAGAGAGACAGACCGAGAGAGACAGATCGAGAGAGAAGACCGACATAACATATAGATGTGGATATAGAGATATACACATAGAGAGATAACATGCATGAAGCTCTGCAGGATTGGTGTGATTGGAACTTTGATGCAAAAAGGAATGTACGAGGCTTAGTATTGTAATTTATTTTTCTTTTGGCTTAGTTATACAAGCCTAGTGATGTGCATGACTATGGTCTTCCATCTATGACTCTTTGTAATGAAACAATGAATACAATGAGGTTACCTATTACAAATAGACATGGATGTCAATAGATTCAATGTATATTTCGTTCACAGGAGTTCTCTTTCCTTACATGCTATGAATGAATGATTGTATCTTTCTTTCTGTTATAATATATGTTATGGAGTCTATTAAAACATCCAAATCTGAAGAAGCTATAAGGATCTGGAGGCCGTTCTAAGCCCTATGTGTCTTGTATGTATAAACTTCTTTCCTAAACACTCTTACCCTAGTCATAGATAAATTCTTTCCACTAAAACTCACATAAAAGAGAGAATCAACACCCGCGCATGCCTCGGGTGAGTGCTTAGTTTATACTAGGTGATAGGTCGGTGCGCATGGGATTCCTTCCTTTTATAGTGGAAGTAAAATTGACTACATGTGTTATAGTGGAGATGATGGATCACCACATAGTATTTGAGTGGTGGCCTAATTTATTGGCATAGGCATTCGAGAGGGTTTTGGGCACGGAAGGTGCACAAGTTTTATGGGATTAACATTTCTTTTCTACTATAGTGACGGACGTACAAGAATATCTCTATTGCTCACCTTTGAAACTGTCACATGGGGTATTAGTGAGAGATATCTTACTTTTATGAGATAGAGATAGGAAATGGGTTTTGTGAGGAACAAGAAGAGGTTTGGATACTATAGAGATTTGGTAGCAAGACTACAAGTAGGGGATGTGGTATGGAGGCCATACTTAGATTTACATGCTTGGTCCGAGTATCCACATGAGTTGACCGACTTAAGTACAATATATGGTTTTAGGGTTGAAGATAAGGAGAGGATGAGCTTCTATGTTTTATTTGGGTGAGGAGGTAGTTTGGACTACTACAGGATGTACTTGAGGATTGTGTATAGTATAAATGGGATGACATAGATTCGTATACTGCGAGGGATATTTTGGTTAGATCCATGATCATTTGTGAGTAACATGGGGCTATGGGACCTAACGAGGATGAAGATATTGTTCCATTGATGTAGTGGGGGTCACTCTAGAGCTTACAATGTGCTTTGGACTTGACGCTAAGAACTTTTGATAGGACCCAAGTTGCATAGTGGGTGAGGCGGGTCCGTGCTTGTGTGGATGGAGGAGCACATGCTTAGGATGATATTCATATTTATGATGATGATAGTGATGAGGAGGAGGGTGATGGTGATTTAGCAACGACTATTGTAGTGGTAATGTTAGAGAAGTCTATATTGGAAGGAGAGAGATATGTGGCATGTAGAGAGAGGGATGACCTCCTCGGAGTTAGGGTTTCTCTTATTACGAGAGAGAGACAATATGATTATTGAGTGGGATGGAGTTATAACAAATCAAGAGGCTCTCAAAGCATAGTTTACTTAGGCTACTACTAATAGGGATAGATATCATTAGCAACGAGATACACCAAAAAGGCCCTAGGGATCATAGGGTCTTTTATTTCAGTGTGTGTTAGTTAGTGGAAATGGTCCTGTCCACCAATCGAGAGGGCACATGCTAGTGGATAGGGATCATGAGTAGTGGACGAGAGGAGAGAGAACCTTTAGCACCAAGAACTATTTCTATGGCCCATTATCAGATATTACATGTAGAGTTATAATATTATGTTGATATAGTGACTCATGACTATCTAGATGCTAAATTGCATGTTAATCATTTAACTACAAACATGAGAGGTTTGAGTGTCAACGTAAGGAGTTTGGGTCGATTACAAGGAGATCGAGAGAGAGGAGAAGAAATTATGGGAGGATCCGGTGGTGATACTAGAGCTTTTGGCGATGCGGTGGCAGGGCGGAGAGTGAAATATTATCCATGACAACAAGTTTCTTGGAGATATCCATTTTACTGACTCATGATATGTATTGATGATAGATTTTATGTATGACATTGAAGGATCATGGAAGCCCGAATTTTGTATGACATTGATGTATTTGTGTTATGAATTTTGATATATATATGATGATGATGATGAGGTTTATGGATTATTTTATTTGATTCACATGTGTTGATGTTTTCAATGTGTATTACATGTTTTTTAATTTGAATGTGTTAATGTTTGATAGATATATTAGATGTAATGTTAAGAAATATGGTTCATAAATGTGTTTGATGGGATGTTTTTAAATGTGATTGAATTTTTACTAACCAAATGACTTAAAATGCAATATGTAATGGATTGTATGAAAAATATGACTAAGTAAAATAGGGTAAAAAAATTAAAGTATTTCCTATTATGGATTTGGTATTTACGTGATGGGTTTTGAAAGTGTGAACACACTTCAACTTGTAGCCTTAATAACTATTAAATAAGATCATCAATGATTAATTATGCAAGATTTTAAATAAAAAATGGGATGATGTAGATGTAAATTCTTAGGAGATGAAATATGTTGTGTATATATAGATCAGTATGGGAAAAAAGGTTCTCCTTTTCAATGGGTTCATAAGGAAATGCCCCATCTTTACATATTGATTTTGAAGCAAACTAATCAATTTCAGCAGTTTGTTAATATGGGAAAGCTAATCAATTTGGGAAGATCTCCCAGACACATTTGATATTAATGTATTTAATGGTTGATCAGCATGGAAATCCTATTTACACAGGTAGACATCCTTCAAGGGTATGGTCTATAATTTTAACTTTTACAAAATAGTCATCCTTCAAGAGATTTGTCTATGATTGTGATGGTAGTTGTCCTTTAAGGGAGTAGTATAATTTTTATATTTTTGGTAATGATTTTATATGTTGAATGTATGTCCTTCAAGGGATTATTCTATTATATTTTTTATTTTTATATGAAGCATCCAATGACTTTTTATACATTTTTGAGATGAGGGAAAGACCCTAATAGACCATTTCAAGGAGGAAAAGAGATGAGTATATGACCTACACACACGTGCCCCATGTCATATTTTTAGTTGGTACATGGTAGGTAGATGTAATGATTTAAGGGGTTATTAAAAAAGGACTTATCCATAGTTAAATATGTGATTAATAGAGCCACAATGCTCATCTTTAAGGTATATTTAGGATAATGACGGATAACCACATGCTTTCAAATCATTACTATGATAAGATGACTAGTTAATGATGGAAAACACCTTTATATATAACTAATGTCATGATGATAAATCATTTAACAATAGAAAGGCCTCAAGTGCAATGCATTAAAAGTTTCCTTTTCAGGTTCACCATGAAGGGAAGTGAGATGATACGCTCCCAACCCATACTTGTGAGTGATGACGTATGGACCGATCCAATTAGGGGAAAACTTTCCACATTTACTCCATTCTAGTTGAGTGACATTTTTATTTTATTTAAGAATAAGATCATAAATTTTAAAGTGATGTTATTTGATATGTTTTTATAAGCTCTTTTAATGTGTTCTTGATAAACTTGATGATGTTCGAGAGCCATTAGACATTTTTCATATAATAGTTCAAGTTGTGCTAAGTGATCTTGGTGATATTATTCATCTGGGATAAAATATTTAAGTGATACAAAAAGTGATGGGATTTGGAATTCAAGGGGTAGGACAACTTCGGAACCATAGACAAGTGAATAGGGCGTAGCTCCTATAGGAGTACGGATGCTAGTTCAATAGGCCTAGAGAGAAAACAGATTTGGAGATGCCAATTCCTTCCTGCATCATCTACTATTTTCATAAGGATTTTATTAAGTGTTTTATTAGAGGATTCAGCCTATCCATTTGCTTGAGGATAATAGGGTGATGAAAATTTGAGCTTAATATTGAAGGTGTCACAAAAAAATTGAGTTCTTTATTTTAAAAATATTTTCCATTGTTTGTAACAAGTTTATGTGGAACACCAAAACGACATATAATGTATTGATATATGAAATTGGTGATAGGTCTTGATTTAGTTGAGGTTAAAGGAATAACTTCAAAAAATTATTAAAATTATCAGTAGTGTAATGATGGAGTGATGTTGTTGAAATGATTTATGATTGATAGAACCAATGAGGTCTAACCCCCATTGAGAGAAAGGCCACAAGTCTTGAGCGGGTTGCAATGCTTGACTAGGGATATAAATAAGGTCTAAATGGAGTTGGCATTTGACACATTTATTAACATATGTAAAACATTATTTAGTGATAGTATACCATTAATACCCCAGTTATATGACACGTTTAGCAAAAGAATTTCCACTAAAATGTCCACCACAACTACCCTCATGGACTTCTTCAATTGTTGTTGATTCATGTGATTTAAGGCACCTTAACAGGATACCATCAAAAATAGACTTATAAAGGAAATCACCTATGATGAAAAAGTGAGTGGCATGTTGAAGAAACAATTTTTTAGTGTTACGTGATAAGTTGGATGAAGTTTTAGATTCAACCAGTAGTCAAAGATTTTCGTAAACCATAAATCTGTTGGATCATCGTCAATGACATTGATAGGAGGGAGTTTATTTTTATGTGAGGGATAATCTAATATTTGAATGATCATAGATACCTTAGTGTTATATTTTGACTATTTAGTTTCTAATGGGATAAGGGTTCCTAAAGAGGTGATTGTATGTGTAAATTTTTTAAAGGATTGTGGGATGGTTTGGATTGTGTACTGATCAAAATCATTGAGGATAAAGTCAAGGTTAGCATTGTATTTTTATAATATTTCATTTTTATGGTGATATTATCCTTTAACTTGATTAATTATGAGTTTTCTATCTCCATATATTTGTAAAATGTGAACACCTAGGAGAATAGCGGTCGTAAGGCCCATAATTAAAGCTTCATATTCTTCCATGTTATTAGTAAATTCAAAGTTGATTTTAAATGATAATGGACTAGGAAATCACTAATAAGGTATGATAACATCATAACCCCCATTATAGCACTTAGAACCATAAAATAATAGATTCATCTTGACAGGATAAATTCATATTTTGTCGACATTACTTATGGATTAATTTGGAAATTGTTCATGAGGAAGTTGATTATCATGAAGGGGAGTGTCACCGAGCTGACATGCAATATCCTAAACCTTAATAGATTATTGTGATATGAACTTGACATCAAATTTAGTCATAATCATAAACCATTGGGTGATATGATTGTTATGATATAGTTTAGAGTGCATTTTTTTAATTGGATTGAAGCTAGTTACAACATAAGTTTTTTAAATGAGAAGAGAATGATGAAATTTAGAAGTGGAACAATGTAAAGAACAACATATATTTTCACCTTTTGTGTGATGAGTTTCATATTCATGGAGTCATGGATGATATAATATACAACTTGTTCACAACCTTAACTTTCACGGTGAGTGAGCATGGCTCCTAGAGCATGTTCTGAAGCAAATATGTATAGATAAAATGACTCTCCCTCACAAGGTGGAATAAGAATAGGTGGTGATAGGAGATATTGTTTAATTTCATCAAAGTATTTTTGACAATCAGAATCCCACTAAAATTTTTTTCCTTGTGGAGAAGATGAAATGGATGACAACAATCGAGAAAATTGTGATATAAAATGTTAGATGGACTACAATTTACCTTAAAGGCTACACACCGTAAGATTGGATGTCGAGGTATTTAAATGATGGATTTAACCATTGTTAAGTCAAATTCAATACCTTCAATGGATATTATCCTAAAAATTTTCCATTGAGGGCACCATAAACACATTTTATGGGATCAAGATGAAGAAAATACTAAATGAGATGAGTAAATATTGATTCAAGGATGGTCAAATGATAATTGTGATATTTGGATTTTCATAAAAGATCATCAACATAATATTTGACTATTTTATGGATGAGGTCATGAAAAATTTAGGTCATGGTGAAATGATAAGTCGCTCTTACATTTTTAAGACTTAATGGCATAACACAAGAGAAATATTTTCCCAAGGAGTAATGAAAGATGTTTTATGTTGATCATCGGTGGCAATAAGAATTTGATTATAACTAGAAAATCCATCCATAAGGGAGAGAATTTCATGGCCAACTGTTAGGTCAATGAGCTGATCTATATTTGGAAGAGGGAAATCATCTTTAGGATAGGAAAGATTAAGATCCCTGATTCTATGCAGATGCGTAACTTGCCTGAGGATTTGGTTACGGGAATGATGTTGGAGACCCATTATGGATAATCAATGGGTATGATGAAATTAGCAAATAAAATACATTGTAACTCTTCATTGAAAAGGAGATCTATGCAATGATGCATCTTATGGATTTTTTGTTTAATAGGCTTAGCATCGGGATATGTGACAATGTTATGTATGACAATGTTAGGATCAATTATGGGCATATCACTATATGACCAGGTGAAGGCTTGATAATATTTTTCTAAAAATGAGGTGAAGTCATCTAGTTCTTGTGAATTAAGTGATTGACCAACCTTAACTATACGAGGATCCTGAGGGGTTCCTAAGTTTACGTTGATGGTGGATTTGTTAAGGAGAGTTGGTGTATTAGATGGTAGGGATTTTTGAAGGAAGTTATCCTCAACTCCCATATGGGAAAGGATTTCTTGGTCATCATGACATTGAAGGATATCTATAGTGGGTAAATCTTCTTCAACCATTTCTGGCCAAATAAGAGGTAAGGTTTTGATGGAGTGATCGGATTGATAAGTAAGTGGTCCTAAGGATATAGTATTGACTAAAAAAAAGTTAGGTGGGATGGATACAATGTCATATATGTCCATAGGATCTCCAGGGTTGCATATATGTCCATAGGATCTCTAGGGGTTATATGTATGTCCATAGAAGATCTAGGGGTTTTGGGTGATGATAGTTCTATTTTGGTGAGATACATGGATGTAGTGGGTTTAGATGGGTTGGAGCTAGGTTTTTCATAACCAAAGCCATATTTCTCATTAGATGGTATGGATTTTTAAGGAAGTTATACTCAAATCCCATATAGGAAAGGTTTTCTTAGTCATCATGACATTGAAGGATATCTATAGTGGGTAAATTTTCTTCAACCATTTCTTACCAAATAAGAGGTAAGGTTTTGATGAAGTGATTGGATTTATAAGTAAGCAGTTCTAAGGATATGGTATTTACTAAAACAAATTTAGGTGAGATGGATACAATGCCATATATGTCCATAGGATCTCCAGGGGTTGTATATATGTCCATAGTATCTCTAGGGTTATATGTATGTCCATAGAAGCTCTAGGGGTTTTGGATGATGATAGTTCTATTTTGGTGAGATACATGGATGCAAAGTGGGTTTAGATGGGTTGGAGATAGGTTTTTCATAACATAAGCCATATTTCTCATAAGTTTTAAGAGAGAATTGGAAAATTAAGTTGTGTGTTCCTATTCGTAACAACCAAGGCTAAAACATTAATCACACACATTGATAAAGGTACATATAGGAAAAATTTAGGTTATCTAGGGATTTGAAATCTAATGAGAAAGGAATAACATGGAGTGGATTGATAGGATGAGATGAAGGATGATTTTGTCCCCATACATAGGGTTTGTTTTTAGGTAAGTAGGACTGTAAGAGATAATATTCCCTACATTAGGATCATACGTGGGTTATTTATCGGGGTGATCTTAAGTCTTCGGTGAAGGGATGCATTGATCATGAAAAGTTGATACTCCCAGTGCAAGGCGTTGTACAACATCACTAAGGGAAGAATCATATGGTAGTTTGGAGGAAGGAATGGACGTGTTGGTAGATGCTTCATCAGATGATTCTGATGTGGATTTAGGTATTAAGATGTCATTTAGACAACATGTCATATAACAATCAAGAAGGGATTCATTTACTGTGAGGAATGTAAAGGTTTTACCTTCATATTCATATTTAAGACAATGTTGGAGTGGAGAAGGAACACACCATGTAGTATATATCCAGGGATACCCTAACATCATGTTATATTGGAACTATCCTTCTATAATGTAAAAGAGTTTATGTAAAGTCTTCGTGTCAAATTTAAGTGGTATAATAATGGTGCCTAATTAGGGTGTGATAGTATCATTAAAGGACCATATTAAAATTGGAGTTTGACCAACAAAGGAAAAAAATAGTTTAAGTTTATTGAAAGCAATAAATAATCTAATTTTGATGGCTGCACCCTCATAAATCATGAACCTTATGATGAGGGCATCATTGATTTGAGAAATGATAAAAAGTGGAAAATCATTCTCTTCTAGCCTAAGCAAGGTAATATCGATGACTCGAATGATATAGTTGTGGATTATATAAGAGCCACCACAAAGTTTGTGAAAGATGAAGGGTCATTTTATGGTATTTTTATTTATTGGAGGGATTTTATCATGGTTTTATTATGAGAAGGTGATGTATACACCAGCTTGTAAAGTGATATTTTGATGAGATCTTGGTGTAACTATTTAATAACAACCTTCTATATTGAGGTTGATGATGAGGGTTGTGCGATGAGTATTGAAACCTTAAATTTTAGTGACATGGTTTGATTATATTATTCAGAGATATGAAAATATATACTTTAGGATTATTAGATCAAGTAGATAAATCAAGAGGTGGAGGTATGGCTACGAAATTTTTGTCTTTCTTAGGCTCGGCTGGATCTATGTCATAGTTATGTGAATGAGTGGCGATGTGTATGACGTCAACCTGATGGGAATAAATATTGGACATGGGATTGTTATATTTAGATTAATATTATGATGTTGTGTGTGATTTAGAAGTAAGTAAATATGGATTACCCAGTTTTGAGAAATCAAGTGAAAGACATGACAATCCTCTATAGAATGACCTCTTTTCTATGATAATCATAAGAGACATTTAATTCATACCAAGTGGGTTTCCATCCTCATGGGTCTAATGGTTTTTGAGGTGGTAAATTTATAAGTGATTGTTGAAGGATGTCATCTAAAATAGTTGCATAACCCCCATAGGTGAGGATATGGATGGTAATGAAAGTTTGGGTATCGTATCCTTTGATAGAAGTAATACTTTAATTGTGTGATGTCTAGTTATCTTTTGCTAGGTAGTTTTAGATGGTCTAAAGGAAGAAGGATGACAACCTAATGGAGAGGCTTAGTAAGTAGGATTTTGTTTTGACATGATAGGGTGATTACTAGGAGTGGAAATGACCTTTCTAGGTTGCGGTGAAAGAATAGGTGAGGGACACAAAAACGGTATGATTCAAAGAAAGTTATAGGAAGGAATTTTGAAAAATTGAAAAAAACCACATTTATGAGGTCCTTTTGTGGTTTTGGATGAGCTGGGTATGAACGTAGAGGTAGATGTTGATGAATGAATGGGGGTGTAAATGATGTGGTTAATGATATCTAAATGAGTTGTGGACATAATAGGTTTCGGATTACACGATGTAGGGATAATTGGTTTTGTAGATGAAGGACGAATGTGGTTCATAATTTCCTTGGGTGGAGGTGTTTGTGTCATAAATGTTTCGATAGGTATGATGGTTATGTTTTCAAATGAATGTGTACATAGGTGTGGTTATATTAGAGGATATGATTGGTGGGGAAATGGATTTAGTAATAACATGTGACGAGGATGGGAGGATAACTTCGTAATATTGCTAGCAGATGAGGACATGGTGGATGTCACTATAGACTCAGTAGATATTGGTATTGATTTAATAGGTGTTATTATAGGTTCAAGATAAGCTGATGTTGCTTCAATAGGTTTTGGTGCATTTAGGAACAAGTAATGTTTTAGTGATGGTGTTGATAGTCCTGATGAGCATGGACAACGTTTGTTTGTGGTTTTTAGTAGATGGGGTGTGATTTGGAAAAGGAATTTTAAATATGTAAATATTTTGGTTTAGGGGTGCATTTATACTATTTATTTGAATGTCACCTTTGTCAATCGATCTTGAATGACATCGACGAATGTGCGACACCTTTCGGTGTCATGTCCCTTAATGATATGGTAATTAAAATAATCACTATCTAGATACCAAGAGGGTTTAGATATATACGTATAAATAGGTTGGATGGGTGAGAGATATATAATGTTTTTAGTGAGAAAATTGAAAAAAAAAAACTATAATTATCTCCTATGGGTGTGTAACTACATTGTTGACTAGAAATCTTAGTAGTAGGTTTTTGTTAGGAGTGGATTTGATTACTACAAAGTGAGCAGATGATTTGAATTTATTAGGATTGGAAGATTTATTAGATAGAATATAGTTCATGGTTTCTTAGAACAAAGTTTAATGCGACCATATTATAGAGCTAGCTATTATAACTTATGGTCCATAGTAAAAGATTCATGAAATGTCTGGAAACATTGATTTTTAATGTTGTTGAAATGTGTTTAGCACATGAGCGATAAAATAGTTCAATGAGTTGATTTTGTGGTAATGGGAAGGAGAGTTGATTAATTATACCCATCCAATGAGAAACATATTAAAAAATGGACTCATACTAAAAAAATTTAATTACATATAAGTCATTGATAGTGATTTTATGGGCTATGTTTATGGAGAAGTGTTCTAGAAAAAGTTGTGTGAGTTGTGAGAATGAGAAAAGGGAATATTGAGGGATGCTATTATACCAATCCAGGGCAAGACCAGTAAGGGACATGGGGAAAGTCCTTAGCATGAGATCTTGGTCATGGGCTATTAGATAGAAAACATGGCAGAAATCATAGATGTGTTGCTAGGGATCTTCCTTGCTATAAAATTTGATAAAATTTGGAAGTTCCCAATGGGGTGGATATGATTTGTATGGCACTAAGGGGTGAATGGGATCATTGAAAATTTGGTTGTAAGAGAGGATATTTTTGGGTCTTGATGAGGAAACTTCAAGATTGGATATATGGTTCATGAGGGCTTGAAGAGGATCAGGTTGTGCTAGTTACTATGAAGATGGACTAGGTTGAAATGAGAATTAGCTAGGTTATGGATATGTTTGATATTGCTAAGGAATGTTTTGTTGGTAGGGAATGTTTTGTTGGTAAGGAATGTTTTTATTAATAAGGAATATGTTGTTTTGGGATATTGTGTTGAGGGATATTCTATTGTGGAATGTCTTTATACGAGATGTTTCGTTGAGAGGGAATTTTTTTAAGGAATGTATTGTTGTGAAATATATTGTTGAGGGATATTTTCTTAAGAGATATTTTGATGTGGGATATTTTACTATGGGATATTTTGATGTGGGATATTTTGTTGTGGGATATTTTTCTATAGAATGTTATAGGAAGGTTGGGACACTAATGGTTGTGAAGGTTGAATATAATTATAAGGATGTGGGATAGATGTATTGGTAAATGGTTGCAAATAAGGAGGTGGTTTCTACTAATACATTACATAGGAAGTGGAAGATGGTGTTTGTTGTGGGATGTTCTGAATTGGAATAGATTGTGGTATGGAAATTAATTGTTGCGATGGTTGTGGAATATGTTGTGAGATAAGGCGTATAGAGGATCGGACTGAAACGGGATGAGTTGTGGTGATAGCACTAGTATTGATTAAAGGAATAAATGTCAAAATGTACATAGTGATATTATAAAAACTATCAATTGGTTGACATAAGCCAATAGAAATGAAAACATAACTCATTGGAGGTGTCCGGGTAACCAAATATGTTGGAGGGGTAGATAATTAAATAATAGTATTATTTTGTGGAGGTGTTGAACTAGTGAAAGGATTAGGTGAATATGTATGTTGTTGGGTGATTGTGTCTTGAGAATAAATCATATGAAGACTAAGAACAGGAATGGAAGATGAAACTTCTGATGTTTCAGGTTGACTTAAAGGTGGATATAAATATATTTTTTGAATGATAGGTTAGTGGTTTGGATTAATAAGATGTGAAACCCTAGATGAAGGATCGGGGACATACGGTGTTGGTTTAGGTACAAATTGGTTGTTTGAATAAATAAGATGTGAAGAAGTAGATGAAGGGTCAAGGATATGTGAAAATGGTCTAGATACAAATGGTTGGAGTTGGAAACCCCTAGTTGTAAGATAAACATTGAGGGAAACAGGGTTCAAATATAACATCTCTTTAGAAAAAGGGTATCCTCTATCAAAGAAAGGACATTCAAAAGATTCTAATTATGATCTAGGGGAGTATGGTGTTTAGTTTCTTCTTACTCGGATGTATGGAAAATTTGGCTACAAAACTAACGTGTAGAATCTAAGAGATGTTGTCTCATTTATTTATTATACTTATCCTCTATTTCATTCTAGGATCATTGATCATCAATAAGAGGAGTGGATGTAATTGGTTTATGGAATGGGTTTTGTTGTTGTAATGGTGTAGAAAATTTGGTAGGTAATGGTGTAGATATAGAAGTGGATAAAGATATAGGGAATGGTGTATACAATGGAATAGATAAGGGGATATGTTGTTGCAAAGATGTAGGTAGTGATGTAGAATTATTGTCGAAGTTTTATTATAGGCTTTTTGTCTAGTTTTTACCATATTAAACAAAAAAATAGTCACTTAAAAAAACAAAATGGATTAATTACAAATAGCGAACAAAAGAAAGAAAGATTATGATTTTTTTAATTTTTCTTGATTTAATTAAAAATAAGTGAATTGTGCAAAATGAATGATATGGTCATAGGAAATGGAAAGCTATGGATGGTTTTAGATATGTTTAGGGAGGATTCCATGATATAGACACAGGAATGTGAGGCCCAAGTCTATATTCTTGCTGATACGAGATTGGTTTTGGGTCCTACCCCTCACTTCACTATCCCTATGTGATAAGGGAGTCGAATCTTATGCTAATATACTGACATGTATGTGTTTATACTCGACTAGAACACCAAATTTGGTTTCGTATTTGGTAAATCCCAATAGTTATCACCTAGGTGGGAATTGTTTGAATGTGTTTTGATGTTTTAAGTGGTTTGGTTGTGTGTGGGGAAAATAAAGTGAATGCAACCAATTAATTTTCCCTAATTAATACTATGTGAGAAAAAGGATGTAGTTGTTCATTTTAAGAACAAAATGAAAATTTGATTTCAACGAGGAAAATCAGTCAATATTATAATACTAAAAGAAAAAAAGAAGGTATTAGGACTCACCTCTAATAACGCTTCCGTTTAAAAAAAAAAGTGACCCAATAAGAAATCTATTAAGAAAAACATCTACAATAATAACAACCTACAAAACCATGTTAGCAAAAAGAAAATAAAAATAGAAAAATAAAGATTACGAAGTTAACTATAAAGTAATCAAAAGGATTCATAGGAATTGTTGACAATTGTAAGAATCATTTTCAATTGTAAGAATTGTTGGTGATCACAAAAATTACATGCAATTACTAAATAGAAAACCCGATGTAGAAAAATATAATATTCCGTATGACCAAAAGAGATTTTTAAAAATATTTAGATAATGAATATACAAAGATAGAAATCTACAATCTTATCTAATAGAAAACAAAGATATGTCCAAAAATAAAGAACTAGAAGGCAAACTACAAAGTAAGAAAAAAACCTCGGAAAAATCATCGGCAATTGACTGAATCGTTGGTGATTCACCCGATTGCTTATGATTAACTAGATCACTAGTGATTACTATGCGAGAGAACCAAATATGAAAAATAGATGTAATTTTTAATGAAATTAACAATGAAATGAGTGACAAGGGTCTCATAAGGTGTGCCAAGATGTTTATAATTATTCCCACCTCTTCAACTTGGATGTACAAAGAAATAAAATAATAATAAACTAACCTAAGAGCACATGGGGTTTAAACTCCTCTTCTTGTGAGAAAACCTAAAAATAAAAGACACTAAATAAAAATTATTAGTAAGATATAAAGCCGATTACCTAGAAAATCTTAGTCCACGAAGCCAAAGGACTTCCTTGTAAGGATGTCAATCAAATTTTAGACAATCAAGTAGGTTTGAAAATGATGCATGATATATAATAAGTGATAAATGATAAATATTTTGACAAGTGTTAGGTTTATTACAAGATAAATAGTTGATAAATAATGATAGATGAAAGGAAGAAACACTATGGCTCGTATTAAGAATCTAAGTCTGAATCCAAATTCTCAGAGAAATTTGAATCCTCTTCTTCAATGTAATTTGGGTCTTCTTCTTTAGAGAAGTCTGAATCTTCTTGTTCGAAAAATTCCAGATTCTCTTCTCCCACTTCTAATTGGTATTCAAACTAAGTAAGATCATCTTAGATGCACTAGACCTCATATTATGTATCCCAAATTTCTGCTATGCCATCATGAATACACCGAGTAGAGTTAAAAATTATCTTCAACTAGTCCAAAAGGGCATAGTGAATAACAAATAGCTCAAGATCATGAAGAATGTCATAATATTCCTAGTACAATGGATGACGAACAATTGACAACGAGTGGATACCGGTAATGTCATGGCTGGGACCACTAAGTGTCATCTAAAACAATCCATGATGGATAAAATTTTAGAAGTAGATAGATTCAAAATGAAAGATCAAAGAGATTAAATGGATATTGACATAAAAACTAAAGTAACAATAATTGCTAATGATTCTGTAAATATTGATAGACTACTAAAATTAAGTATTTAACTGATTAATTTGAATTTTTGGCTTTATAGGAACTTGGATGATGATGCAAGGTATATGAATTAATATACAAATAGTACCGAATGGTGAGATAAGTTTGCATGTGATTTATGAACTTGATAGAAGGTTATGCAGAAATTGGTGAAGCCTACAACCTGGACTCGAGATATGTTGTGTCGCAATGAATCTTAGATAATGCTTGAGGTCCTTAAAGTGTGTTGATAAGCTTTCTAGAAAATAGCTCAAAAACGGTGGATGCCAAGTAATACTATGAACTTAGAAAATGAATTAGGATTCGTGAATTCATGTAAAGGATCCTCGAAGAGAGACTAAAAACATATCTTAAGTAATTGTGGGTGATTACCCAAATCACAAGTGATTTTGGTCTGTTTATCTTTTGTTTATAAAATGGTTGAAACAACTTGCTAAATCCAGGTTTTTGTTTTCAATTTCAAGGAATGGAGTTGTTAATATTTTTGGGGACGTGTTGGGCTAGAAGACGGTGATTGAATGAACTAATTTTGGCTAGATTATCTTAGGATTTGTCTAGGTTTATTGATAATTTTATTAGGTGTATAAATGATAATGACAAGTTTGTTTCTTTGTCGAGATAAGTTAGAGAATAGGTTAAATGTGGATTTTAAGGGATATTTGGATAGTTAGGAAAAATTATTAGGTTAGGTGGTTAGGGATTATTTAGGATAAAGGAAGAATAATGATTTTCCATGTGGATATATTAATCTTTGATTAAATGACGTGTTTAAATGATGTGTGTACATTTAATTAATAAAAATGGGGATATAATGTGTGGCCTAGGGCATGAAATGTGTTTAACTAAATAATTAAATAAAGATGAGGGGTGATAAGGGACATGAAATTAATTGATTAGCCAAATAAAGATAAAAGGTGTATTTATGGGATGTCTATGTATTTAATTGATTAACTAATGAGGATGTATATTTTCGGTGTCTATAGGTATTAGATGTTCTTAAACCAAGGGTCTTCATTATAGGTCTACAATTGATACCTTCTATCATTTAAACAAATAATTCACATCTACCTATTTCATTTAAGTCATTAAAATATGTTTTCCATATCTAATTAAATTTTCTTCTACAAGTGCATTGACAAATATTATTAGTCATTAGATTTTAAAAAAATTCATCAATCTCAAATAAAAATTTGGATGTTTGCCGTAAAATTTCAATCGGTGATTTCTATGGAAATGATTGCTAAATATCATATAAAAATTGTTCATTTTCAATAGTTTGTCATTTGTTGTAACATTTATGATTAAGAATTGCATTACCATTAATCAAAAATTCATTATTTATAGATTCAATTTATGTTTCAGGATATGTTGTACCATTAAGTTAATTTGGAAGAGATGATGTACATTCATCTCCATATATTGATTTATTTGTTTCACAAAATTTTTGTACTCACTCCCTTGTTTTATTTTTTATCTTCTTTCTTGGATTTTTGGGAAGATATAATGCCTTTAGAATCATCTTCAATCATTGGTAAATATTTGTTCAATTTATTTTTTCACGCCCTTTTCTCATTTGTTCCCTTTTTTTTCCACTTGCTCAAGTGTTTGATTTTGTGGTCTCATCCCCATAGTTCTCAAATATCTTTATCACCATAAGCCAATTGACAAAAAAATATTGAGTGTTAGGAATACAAAAGATAATACAAACACATGCACATCTCAAAATATGCTTAAATAATTCACAAAATAATTTCTATATAAGACAAACTAAACAAAATTGTCAATAAGAATAAAAAAGTGCAGCAATATGCAACAATTTTCAGATTAACTATGACCAAAGTGGGATAAAATTAAGAAATTCCTTTTATTTTTGTGCATTTTGGTTTTAGTTTAAGCATGTTATAACGCACTCACATTATAACGCAAGTGTGTTCCATATTATATGGGTTTGAGATTCCCAATCCATAGGCTTGAATTTTCCTTAGATATCCAACCCTAAGGATTGTACTGTGTAATCCATGAATAAATCCATGTTTTACAAAAAAATCAAAATATCATGTGTACACACCGATATTACATGCGTTATAACATAATATTCTAAACAAAATTATACTACGACGTAAGGCTCGATTTTACCTTAGTGACGATATGCTTCTTTATAAAATATAATTATTTTAAGGATTTCATCCTTAATTTCTTTTAATAGTGCAATATTTTCTTGTCAAAACATATGCCTATGCTTTTGTACATAATTTATGATTTTTTCATCCAATTTTTTAAAAAAACTCTTCTTCTAATCTCTATTCTACACGCATTTTTAAAAAAACTATTTTTCTCAAAATTACGGGGGTGTATACAAAGTTTTTTCATTTTCAGATGTATTCACTTCGCAATTAATTAAAAAATTATATATTCATCCAAAAATTATGGAAAACTATAGGGACCGCATACATGGAATTAAATAACTTTCTACTAAATGGATTTGAAAAATAACTCATAAAAGTAAAATAATGGGGGTGGGGGGGGGGGGGCACACAATAGGTTCTTATATTTTTGACACAAAAATAGACATAATTTTTGCATGCACCACATTTCACCCTATTAATCTCCACCATTTTTTAAAAATTAGTTTAAAAACTATATTTCGAGCTTTAAGGTACGTATTCTTATCACTTTGTAAAATTTTGAGCATATTCATGCAAAATTATTAGATGAAGTTTAGTTTTCATTGATTTCAGGAAATATGTGTCCAATTTTGACCCTATTTTTGTATCCCATTTCCATGCACTTACCCGAAAGCAATATATAGAATTTTTGGGTTTGTCAAGCTCAAGAAAGTGTAAACACCAAGATCAAGAAGTAATTCTTGATGATCATCGACACATGTGACCTCTACGTGGGACGATGAGCTCTTAAAGAGAGATGGAGAAAGGACTTAAGAAGGGTCTCCAAGCATTAATATAGAGAATAAGGTCACATGATTTATGAATAATTTTTTAGAAGGTAAACATGCCATAAACCCTTATAAAACCCTACTAAGGTAGAAATTGTGAATATTTTGATCCATAAAACATAGAATGAATTAAGTGACCTTGTTTGATGATTGGATGCTCTAGTATACTCTCTCGTGTTTCTCTAGGTGGCATTGAGGTGTTAAGATAGTAATTGGACCACATAGTAAATTGTAAGTTTATGAAGAAGTTGTGTTTTCTCTCAAGTTTTGCATTGGACCAGATGAATAAATTGATTTTTGAGGAATTATGGAAGCCATAATACATTTATGAGGTGGTTTTAGAATATGGTTTTTCCTTAGATAGTATGTGGAATTAAATCTTACAAGACTAGTTTTGGGGCAGATTTGGCAGTTTGTAGGTGGTCATGGTGAAGAGATGGTTTTTAAACCTAAGATATGAGATGGATTATCTAAATCGTATGAAAATGTTGTATAGGTCTGATATGAAATGAGTTAATCATTAAATGATATCAGAAGTTCACTTGGTATGGTAAGACATTGGTCACAAGTTAACCTAGTTGACGGGGTTTAGGACATAGATAGTATAGTCTAAAGATCGGTATGTAAGACCAATAGTTGTCTACTGACCACGGTGTTTGGGTCTCTCGATAGTTTGCATTGGTTCATTATGGATAATGTAAAAGAATTAGAAGTATTTGAATGTGTTAGTTGATCCAAAGGTAAAACTTGGGTGTCAAAGATTCCCAAGACATCCCTAAACATATTCTTTATAGAAGTAAAGGTTGAAATATTTCCATCACCTATTGGAACACACAAGACAAATGTTATATTATTTAGATATAGTTTATGAAGGAATGATATGTACACATGACACAACTAGAACACATGAAATGATGTAGTGAATGGGTATGGATTGTTAGTATGGTGGAGTAAAAATATGGGGATTGTCTTAAAACACCGGTCTTCATCACTTGAGAATGAAAATTTTGGTTAACAAAGGGACCCATTTTTATTTCATAATGGGAATCATCCTCTTGGGTGATTTCACTAATTTAGGAAACTCGTTGATTTGATGGCGAGTTGGCACCGAGATAACGCAATAAGGGTGAATCATGAACAAGACAAACACAATGCTAAGTTGGCAAGCTAAGCATGTCACATTAGCAAGTTTTAATGATTCAATATTCGGAGAGGTAAGAAAAGTTTTTGAGTCGATGGTGAGTTAGGTGAGTCACCAACTAATCCACCACTTATCGTGCCTTACAACAACAACGAGATTTTGAAGAATTAGATCCATGTGGAGTAAGGTAAGGTTAAGTGGTATAAAAATAAGTTCAAATGGGCGGTTAGAGCCTTAAAAGTAGAGAAAAAACATCTACCCATGAATGTGGGATAATATTATTCCTCCAAATCACCATGTTATGTGGAATGTATCCATGCATAGGATAATCCACACAAATATACATAAACGGTGACATTTTTAAAGAAAGGAGTGGGTAAAAATTCCATGTGGAGGGTGTTAAATTAAATTCATTCACTGTGGAATAGCTTGCTTAAAATTACAGGGATAAATAATATCCAAAATTAGGTCATAAAAGCTAAGGGAAATGGGATTCAAACCCCTCAGCCATCGACAAATAGATAAGATCCAACCATTACACCACATGGAGAAGAATAAATAAAAATATAAGGATATTTATTTTATCCTTAAATTTCAAACCACTTAAGCCTATATAAGACCCTTCGAGCCTCAATTTCAAAATACATAAGGTCCTCATTTATCAAATCCATAAAAGAGAGTAATGGGAATAGGAGAGGAGAAGACCTTATAGAAAATAAGTCAAATATTTGAGAATGATAAAATATGTATTACTTTTAATATACAAGATGATGATATAAAAGACCTATTATTGTATAGGAAATATTGTAAATTTAGAGTCATTATTTTAACTCACCTATTAGTTATAAAGGATGATTTTGAACTTGATCCTTTTCATGTGAGACCCTAGAGATGTGATTGTGAAGTTGATGGATGTGATCAATGCATTGGAGAAGTATACTCATACTAGATCTTTGATTCTTTGACTCGGGTGTATCACCGTGTTCATTGCTTGAGGCCAATAAGGAGAGTCATACTCTTATTGAGATTGTGGAGATGAAATTGGACTAGGATTAGCTATGTGTAGAGGTTGGAGGCCCTACAATAGGGTAAAATTCAATAGGAGGGTGGAAATCATCGACACCCGATAAATTGTGACATATCTCTACGCAGAGGTTATCTTTTTGTTCAATAAAGTTGAGGTCATCAAGAGGTATGAAATAAGAGAGTTGTGTTGGAGCATTGAGATTCCAAGGGTAGTCTCAATTTCATAGAATCAATTAGTACCAAGTTTTTTTAAACATTGATTATAGTATAATAAGTTTATTTGTACTTTACGATTGGGTTGTTATAATGAATTGGTTCAACTATTAGCATACCTGGAAATGTAGGAATTTTTCCAAACTCCATTATCAACTCGGTGCAGTGTCATTTCTTATTCTTAAATTAATTTTTTTTTAAAGTTTCTTTATTTATAGGTGAATCAAAATAAGTATAATTTCCTATAAGGATCCACAGTCAAAAAAATTATTGTTCGGTTTATGGATCAAGTTTGGTATCATGGTAGGATTTTCATTTTTAAACTTGTTATCTACGAGAAAGTTTTATATTGAGAACTAGATTTTCACCTATAGTTATAGTGAGATAAAATTTTCCTAGTTCATATTATCACCCACTTGTACTCATTATACTTGATACTATGTTGGAAATGATGAATTTGCACTAATGATATCATGCACATTATATTTTGAGATGAGAAATAACATTAAAATCCTATATTATTATTTTTGATAAAAAAATCCACCAAGAGACTGAAAAAGGACAAGATGGTCCTCATTAATGTGCACATTTCTCTATGACTAGGCATGACAAGGAACAATGTTTGTATTTGTTCCCATACCGAGCACTAATTTGGTTCCAATGTCGAATGGTGAAATGTATAAAGGCACTAATAAAGACCACTAGTAATCAACCAACCGTAACCACATCTCCAAAAACACTCCACATCCCGAGAAAGATTCTCAATTGAGGAACCATGTATAACTCAAGGAAGAAGAGAAGAAATATCTGAAAGATAGGTTTGAGACTTGGGTAGAATTCCTTGGAGGAGTAATCACAAAGATACACTATAAAATGAAATATAAAAAGAGATCCTAGAAAAATTACATGATGATGGAGAGGTAGAGAAGAAATGTAGGCCACCAAAAACATTGTAAGTGATTCAATGAAATTTCCTTCACATGAAAATGTAAATCCTACTTTTAGTGAATTTAAAAAGCACACTAGAGGTATAAGATCAAAATTACTTTTAAAAATGGGATACAAAATAAAATTCCTTGGTGTGAATATCCAATATATCACTAACCCTATCCAACTAGAGGAAATACCTCGATATCTGGGTCTAGGATATAACAATGATAAAAAAGAGGTAGGAGAAATCTCCAAGACAACCTAAGAAAAATACGCATTAAGAGTAGATCCCAAGCCACTATTCCTACCGAAGCAACCTAAAACATAGAACATAAAAAAATCTATCAATAATAATAATGGGAGAAAAGGAAGAGTTGACAACCCATAGAGGTTTGATTGTGTCTTCTTTGACTACAACAAGGAACCCATAATAACCCCAGAGATATTGTGGACATATTCATGTTCTTACTATGGATCCAATAGAAATTATGTGATTTTATGTGGAAATAAAAGGAAACACTCTAAAAGGGTTAGGTTCGATGAAGAAAAGGGTAAATCTACCTTGTCTTAAGAAAAGGACATAAGACTAGAGTCACCAAGTAAGTGAATTCTTCACGATGGGTTTATCATGCCTAGTTTTTTCTTACAGTTTGTAATCAACACTCTACTATGAGTCCTCATGAAGAAAATACATAATTTATCTATCCTGATTTGGCATCAGTGTGGTGAAACAAAAGGTAGTGAGACAAAGTGCCATAGATCCATGGGATTGAACACAATTTCTGATTGGAGAAGTAGTAGTTCTAAGGCCATTATGTCAACTGTAGAGATTTCTTTGAGACAACACATAGTTCTAGATCAAGAAGTGGAGGAAAATAATATTTTTTTGGACAAAAATCCTCCGGTGTGGGGATTTATGATTCAAGGGTAATAATTAGGTGTTAACTTTCCTAAGATATCCATAAACCTATTCCTTACAAGTAGAGATTGTGATATTTCTAACACCTATTAGAATGTGCAAAATAATTTTCGTATTCTCAAAACATAGTCTACAAAGGAGTGAGATGTTCACATGATGCAACTAGAACATAGAAAATGACATAGTGATTGAGCATAGGTTCAAGAGGGAACATGTTGTCAATGTTATGGAGAAAAATATGGGTTTTTTCTTAAAACTCGTGTGTTCATTACTTTGGAGGGTGTGAAAAAATTATCAAATAAGGGGCCCACTTTTATTTTAGAATGGGACCCAAGTGCTAGAGTGATTTCACTCATTTTGAAAACTCATAAAGTTAAGGGATATTTGGCACCAAGTTAACTCAGTGCATTCAAGGTGATTCATGAATGATTTAAGTACCAAGCTATGTTGGAGAGCTAGTAGTAGCCATATTTGTGAGTTAACGCCAAATCAACATTGGGTGAGTTAATATAATTCGTCGGGTCAAATGGAAAGTTGGTCCAAGTCACTAACTACTCCCCACTGATTGGGCCTTCCAAAAATAGGAAAATCATGAAAAAAGCTGAGCCACATGAAGTAAGGAAAGGTTAAGTGGTCCGAAGACCAGTTCAAGTGAGTGGTTAGATCCTTAAAAGGTGAGAGAAAACCTCCACACATGAATGTGGGATAATATTCTCCCACCAAACAGCCATGGTACATGGATGGTATCCATGCATAGGCTAATCCATGCAAATGTGGGTAAATTTTGGTAGTTTTAAAGTGAGAAACAAGTTAAACATCCCATGTGGAGGGTGCTAAAGAAAAGGAAGTCACCATGGAATAGCCTGCATAAAATTTTAGGGGATAAATATTATCTAAAAGGAGGATGAGAAGGCTAAAGGAAAGGGGATTCAAACCCATGAATCATCGATAAAAAGATAAGCTCAAACCGTTAAAAGAGAAGAATAAATAAAAGCCCGAGGATATTTGTTTTATCCTTAAATTTTAGGCCACTTAATCCTATGTAAGGCCCTTAAATCCACCATTACAAAATACAAAAGATCCTCATTTCTCAAAGCAATGGAGGGTAAGGAGAATAGGAGAGAAGAAGGCCTTAGAGAAACTAAGAAAATAATGTGGAGAATAATAAAATACCTATTATTTTTAATAGGCATGATTATGATATAAAATACCTATTATTATATAGGTAATATTTTAAATTAAGAATTATTATTTTATTTCATTGATCACTTACAAAGGCTGATTTGGAGCCCGATCCTTCTCATATAAGATCCTGGAGATAAATTTTTTATGTGAATGGATGTGATCAATGCAATTGAGAAGTATACTCATAATGGATATTTGATTCCTTGATGCTAGTCATAACACCAAGTTCATTTCTTAGAGGCTACTAAGGAGATTTGTACTATTACTAAGCTTGTGGAGATGAAACTAGACTATACTTATCTCTACATATATGTTAGAGGCCATGTGACAAGGTGAAAGTTAATAGGGGTGGAACTCATTGAAACCATACACATTCCAACTTAACTCTACGTCGATGTTTATCTTGTCATGCAACAAATTGTAGGTCATTAGGAGGTGTCAAACCAAGGCACTTTGCCAAAGCACCGAGCTTCCAAGACCAATTTCGATTTGGTAGAATCGATTAGAACTAGATTCGATTGAAAAATCATTTTAATATCATAAGTTTATATTAACTTTATGATCAGATTGTCATAATGAATTGGTTTAGCTATTAGCAAATCTAGAGACATAGGATTTTTTTAACTCCTTTATTAATTAGGTGTAATTTTAGTTATTATTCTTGCGTTGTGTTTACTTTAATTTTTATTTTATTTTGGGGTATAATCAAAATCAAGATAATTATTAATAATTATCTAGAGGTCAAAAACACTTATTGGCTAGTTTATAGATCACTAGTACAAGTGTTTTAAGGAGAAGTTTCTTTGATATTTTTGTAGGTCACAAAACTAATGAGGACATTTTGTCCTAATGATGGTTTCATGACATGATATGGTGATTCAAAGTTAGTCAATATTGTAAAAGGAATGAGGTGGAATTAGAATATATATATATATATGTCAGATTATCTATAGTTCGGGATGAAGAGAAGATGACCTAATCGATTAGTGAAGAATCTTGTTGTGTGAAGAATCCTAGAAGGAAGTATTGAGAAAGAGAGAAGGAAGAGATAAAGAAGATTCAACATCTACTTTTTTAGGAATATTCTTAAGGTAAAACAAAAATTTAGGGCTGTTAAGTTAGTGTTGAGTCATCTAGGGTTTGGCACCTCCATACAATGTAACACCTCTGCCTTCCTTTCATCTATACTTGCTCATTGTGAAATGGATTGCAACATTGACATGAAATTTTTCTTGAGTTATTGCTATGTATGATAGATAAAATCGTGTTGTTAGATTAAAGTTTACCTCTTCTAGGATTTGTGTGATCAATAATCCATTTATTGCCATGTACTCTTGAATTGTGATGTTTACTTAATTGGTTCATAAAATTAATTGGATGTCTTCAGCTTGTGGAAAGTTGAATCTCATCTTGGAACTATTTGGTAAGCTGGTAAAATTAGAAAATTATCCTAATTCAATAATAAATTATTATTATTATTATTATTATTGAGAATCAATTAAGAAAATACCTCGGATCAGTTTCATTGATCCAAGGCATTCCCTTAATTTGATCTGTAATTTTGATTAATGCAAGAGATTGCAATTGTTCATTTTTTTGTGGATTATCAATTCATACTAATTGATCTTGGTGACTTGTTCCAGTTTTCCTATGATTCAGCCCCATATTGAGGGCTGGAAAGTGTCAAGATCTAGCTCAAGTAACACTAATCTATTTGAAAAACATCACTTAAGTGGTATGGTTCGGTTATAGAAGTTATTAATCCTAAAATATGACTAATATTTTGTTAACATTTGAATTTCTATGGTCTAACCTAAGACCTAAGGAATATGAATTATATTGGTTTCTTGGGAACCTAACCTAAATGATCTATACTTAATTGTAATGTTTCTAAGTTTGATCTAAGCCCTAACCTATGATGATAAGGAAAGGGGACTTAGACCCTAACTCGATGTTAACCCCAATTGGCATTGGGAAGGGGGATGCATGGTCAATGGTAAGTTAGAGGTTTCCATCACCCTTGTATGTATAGGAGCGTTATTTAGAAGGAAATTAGGAAAACACCGCCACTCCTTAGTGGTAAGACAAATTCAAATTTGGAAATTTGCTAAAAATGACTATAACACAATTGTTTGGTTGGCTAAATAGTTAGAAGCTAACCTAGAAGAGGTTAGAGGAAGTTGGTGGGTTAGCGGGATGAATGAACCATCCTGGCAAGCATTGATGATTTGGAAAAATGTTCCAAAATTCCTAGGGAAAACATGCGATTCAAAAAGGTTAGATTATTTTTTATTTTCCATTTAGTCTATTTGTCTCTCCTTCTCACTCTGTAAATGAAGGTTTTGGGTGTTTGAACTAGTTTTCGATTTTGGTTTGAATCTCTGCTTCTCTGTTTCATGGAGAGACTATTTGGGAAGATTCTAGTGGAAAGGTGGAGAAAGTTTTGAGAAGATTTACTGCTTCAACTGTAGAAGCTATCGTGGAGTTAGAAGAAGGATCTTGGGAGCTGGAGGAAGACTTCGGGAAGCTCTAACAAGAATTATAGGATCTAATCCCTTGCAAAAACTTTTCTCTATCTAATTAGTTTGTAAAAATAACACTCATTATAGAAATTATTTTGGGGTTCTAGGTTTTTATTATTACACAATAAATGGAATCCTTTGCTTGGTAAGTAGCTATTGGAACGGTTTTTGATCTTGTAACTGTATACTTGATTTATCATGGTTGAAATGTTGGTTTTTTTCACATAACTATTTTGGATGTGTTTGAATAAAACTTACCTTGACTGTGATGAAAGGAATGAATGGGAGATATGAGTTGCATGTGCATATATATATATATATATATATATATATATATATATATATATATATATTTTGTTTGAAGTTGTTTTTCATTGTGTTATTGATCTCTATTTGTTATTTGACTTCTATGGAATGCATTTGTATATCTTTAAAGAAAATATGACCTTTTGTTATGGGTCGAGTTGGAACTCGATCACTCATTCGGTTATACTAGTATCATTTAATGATATGGTCATCTATCTAGGTCCAAGGTTGTATTTTGGTTTGAATAATTAAACCTTTGATACATGTAACTATTGATTTAACTTGATTTTCTCTAAAACACCCTCATGTGGATGAGTGTCGATTCAAACCATGTCGGGTAATATTCATTCAATGGATTTTTACTTGTAGTCATTTTTACCCCAATCACAAAAGAAAGTAACCCCACGCATGCCATCCTATCACCCAAATGGATGTTGGGTGCCCACTCGAGACACGTGCGGGTGCCGAGTCTCTATTTTATGTGATTTTAATCTAAAAAATCATCTATGATCTGTGTTTAGAATATTTCAAAAGGATTTAAGACATACAAGAACCATAGAGCTCATAATGACCTCTAGATCCTTATAGTCATTCAATACAGTAGTACTTAACAGCTTTATATAACTTATATCATAACAGAAAGAAGTATACAAACATCCATACTTAACATAAACATAAATGAAAGAAGACCTATGGAAAATATGTATGCATCAGAATCATTGATATATATATATATATAAATAAACTGGTAACCTCATTAGATCCATGGAGCCATTTATAGAATGTCGGGAGAAGCAGACCTTATTTATGCATTACAATTGGACTAATGTAACTATGCTGCCAAAAAGAAAAATTACAATCCCCATGCCCAATACATCCTTTTCCAAATGCAATTACCCACTAACAAAGTTCTTACAAAAGATTTCTGCATAGCTCCTCTCACTCCCTTTGTCTCTCTTTGTTTAGTCTATCTGGTGCTTATATTTATAGCCTGTTTGGGCTGCTAACTCATCCTTTAATGCCCTTAGATCTGATGCCAAGTGTCTAAATGTGGTCCTCCATGTGAGAATGTTCCTCCAGGCCTGATATTTCCACTTTATACCATGATGTGCTTCTAGAAGCTTCTACCATAGGCATGCTCCTTCCTAGGCCAACCTGTGACCAGGTTGGCAGCTTATCCACGTGCATTCGGGTCATACTTTTCATGTGTTCTACCCTGAACACCTAATTTGACTAAGTCCTGAACCATTGGTTCTATACATGTGTGTTATGCATGTTATGGGCTTCCTCAAACCCTTTTCTTAAACCCCGCCTAGTGCGCTTTATCCTTACGTGATTTTCCTTTACTGGGACCTTGTGCACCTATGCACCTTTTGTACTTAGTCAATATTCTAGGGGCCTAACATCACCCCACACTACACCTATTCTCCTTCCATGGGAACACTTCCCTTAGTGAGAGAAAGAATATAATATGCTTACGCCTAAGAAAAAAGAATAAGGGGATGAAAGAATGGGGAATGAAGAAAGAATGGGAGAGTGAAAGAATCACTGCAGTAAGCTAGGAAAATCCTTTTGCAAGTCGGCCTCCAATTTATTCCAGGCATCAAATTTTTCCTATGCCCTCTCGACGAGAGGTCACCGACGAGAGCACTTACCTCTAAAAATTTAGTTTATCTCCTTCTACACACATGGTATCCGTGATCTTCTCCAATTTCTTGCATATATCCTTCAGCACATCCATTCTTTGTGTAATGCATAGATATAGATCCTTCAATAATTTTTCTATTGAGACCCTTAAAGTTTCAATGGCCCTAGACTTCTTCTCAATCTCGGAAAGGATTTTCTCTCTTTCCGCCCTATTCCCCTTGTTTTTCTCCTAGAACTCCTTGAGTTCCTCTTCATGTGTGGTGAACAAGGTTCCTGCCACTTTGTCTCTGTCTGTACAATTATCGTACGCATCATCAATGGTTTGAGAAGTAGCCCTTACATAAAAAATAACTTTGTTGTATTCCATAATGAGCTCTACAATCTTCAACTTATCTTCCCTCTCCAAGCGCGTGGAAACTTCTTATGTAGTTTCCAATGCTAGCAGTTGTCTTTCCATGGTGAGGACCCTTGTTAAATCCTCTAGGCATCCCAAGGTAGATCCATACTTCTATGTAGATGATGCTAGGTCTCGATGCTTTTATAGTATATCCTCGTTGATAGATTCCACCTTCTTGTACACATTTCTCAGCTTGTCCTATTCATCCTTCAACTCCCACTGCCACTGGGTGCTAATCAAATTTTCTTGGCTCATCTCCTTATTCAATGTAGCTAGCTCTTCCACTTTCTTCTTTAGCTCCCCTTTCAAGTCCTTGAACCTATCAATATGCCCAAAGAGCCTAGCTTCTACTTTAATGGAGACCTTGTTAAGCATGTTACACAGTTGTTCATCTGAGAGCTACTGGGTATCCAACACTGGGTTATCTTCTCCTTGTCTTGGTAATGTTATTACTTCCCTGTGGCTTACCTCGAACTCTAGATCATCAAGGTGGAACTCAATTGCCCATGAGATCATCTTCCTTGTCCATGGATAGGTAGACTCCTTTTTAAATGATGACATGCCTACAAGCTCCTCTACCAAAGCAGTGTACTGGAACCACGTGTGAAACACTTTCTTAGGGTCATCAATATAACCCATCTCCCCTCCTCCCCTCTACGTGTCTTCCTCCCATGCACATACCCTTGTGTATACTTACAAGCAAATGGGGCCCGTTGTCAAAATTTCCCCCCCCCTGGGTAATTTTGATAACATGCATCAGAATATTCAAGTCCCAGGCACATTGATTGATTCAGAGCAAACATCATGTTTCTGAGGTTCTCTCAGATATTTTTCTAACTCTCCTGTCCAGGTAGTTAGGAGCAAGCTCTGAGAAAATGCGGGAAAAAGGTTGCAGAAGGCAAGAAGGTTGATCCAGAAAAAATGGTGAAAATCGGCTAAGTCCTAGTCCTAGGAGCAATTGGGACATCTGGGACAAAAAGGCGCGGATCGGCCGAAAAGCCTCCAAGCGGCCCAAATAGCAACAGGGACATCTGGGACAAAAGTACGCGGCGGGCGCGAAATGCCGGTTCGACCGAGAGAAAATTGACTAACTGCTGAGAGGGACAGTTCGGGACAAGTGGGACAAAAAGGCGCGAACCGGCCGAACCGGGTGAAATCAGCACAAACAGTCTGAAACACAATGGGACAAGCGGGCCGCGAGTACGCGAACCGGCCGAACCGGGCGAAAAAGGTCAAGGCAGTCCAAAGCAAAGTGGGACATTTGGGACAAATGGACATGAACTGGCCGGTTCGCGTGAAATCAGCACAAGGAGCACTAAGCATTTGGGACATCCAGGATGAAAAGACGCGAAGGGCGTGAAAGAGCCGGCAGGGCCGAGAACCAACCAGATCACGCCACGTGTCTCAAGGAGAAAAGTCAAAAGTCAAAGGGCAAGTTTTAAAGGATCAGCAACCAATGGGATAGTGCCACGTGTCCCAGTAAAGGGCCCCACAAGGAAATTTCAAAGGAAAGCCCACGAAAGACAGAGGAGAGAGAATTGCTCGTCCAATCAGAGCCTGCCACGTGTCATCCAGGTGGCAGAGCGCGGAAAATATTTCAAAATCCGTTTTCGCCTGTTTCGTGCCCTAATTCTTCAGATCGCCATAACTTTCGATCCAGAGCTCGGATTTGCACGTTCTTTATATCAACGGAAAGCTGGTGAAATTCTCTACACGATTCTGGGATCAATCTCGAGTTTTGGTGCAGTCTGAAGAGAGAAAATCGAGAAACAGCTCTGACGCGTGTTCATGGCCAGAAATGACATTCCAGCGACCAGATTTAATGCAGAATGGGTCGCATTCTCCTGTAATCCGGTCAAGGTAATAGGGTATGGGTTTGTAAGGTCCCCCATGCCGATTTAATGCACCTGTAGTCATGAGGAATGGGCTTGCACGTTTTCCTACGTTTCTGTCCCCTGGGCTCGACCCATGCAATGTAAAAGCCAGATTTGGCTCATTTTAAAGGAGGTTGTTCATTCTTTCTGCTCGGCCCTCCCTTCTTTTCTTCTCTAGGGTTGAAAATGGAGTTCAAACCTCCTCCCTTGCTCTGTAATGGTGTTTTTTCCTTTTACTAATGGAATGATGTTCTGTGCAAACTTCTGGAGCAACAAAACGTGTTTTGTGATGCATCTGTCCATCCTTCCTCATTTTTGCTTGTTCTCTTCTTGCCTCTCTTCATTGCAGGTATTTGTGCATGTTTGAATGTTCATTACAGGTATGGAGTTGTGTTCATGGATTTTGGGACATTTTCTGTGTGAAATCTATCCTTGGGCCTCGTGATGCATCCGTCCATCCTTCCCATTGCTCACCTCTCTTTGTCCCATGGCGCTTTGATAGATGTCCAACATTCTCCTTTTGGTGCATCACCATCTTTATTTAGTTTCAATTTTTGCACTTCTGCCCCTGTCTCCTTGCAAGTTAGAATAGGATTAGGATCTAAACCTCTGTAGTTTTGCAAAATATAGATCTAAATCAGAGGAGTTTGAGGAACCAGCCTTCTCTGGAGATTCCTCTCTCGGTTTCACAAGTCCCACGCTTGGAGAGAGGTTTCCATGTTGTGCAATCACACTGGATGCCTGAACATCAACCTAGAAGCCTGATGTGCATCCAGGGGTGCTGTGATTTTGCACTAATAGTTTTGGCACGCCCGGTGGGACCTTAGAGGTCTTTCACTTCATCTTTTGCAGGTTGATGTGTTCCTGTGAAGATTTCAGCCTTTGGAGGCACTTGCAAACACATCTGGCGACTCCATCTGGTCAACAACCATCTCTGAAGTTGCAGACCTTCCTTTCCATTCATTTACATCCATTTTTCATTCATCCTTCTTTCCATCCCTTTCATTCTTTTCCATTCCATGAAGTTGTGCAACCATGACTTCATTTCCATCATGGAACTCACATTTACAACAACAGCAGTATTTTCCACTTCCAACATGTTTTACAAATCCTCCAGATCAGCATGCATACTCATATGAACAGCAGTGCCAAAGTCAGTTTGGCAATGAAGCTTCCCAAGAGCAAGAGTATGCATACAATGAAGACCATCAGATCCAAGATGCTGGTCTGTTGGAGAAAATCCAAAAGATGGAGGTGGGGATGGTGCAGTCCAGGGCTCAAGCACAAATGAAAGCTTTTGGAATCGGTTATGGAGCACCCTGTCCATGGGTGGGACCTTTTCCAAGGCACTACAGCCCTCAGGAGAAGCTGGACTTCATGATAAAGATGCTGCCCCAACTTGCACAATGGACAACAGAGATAGAGGCCTACAGACTTGTTGAACAACCTTGTCAATGGGTAAGTTCTACACCATCATCTGGTTTTTCTCTTTCCATTACTCAAGCAGCACCATCTCATTTAAACTCCCCATCTGCTGTCCCATGTGTTGAATCCATCCCTCCATCCCCTAGTCTTCCACCCCATCTCGATTCTTCTTTCCTTTTCCCTTCCAAACAGTCATCCCCTCCACAAGAGCTAACAGAAATACCCCCTCCTCCAAAGAAACAAGAGGTTTCACCGCCTCCACCACCACACAAAATTGTCGAATCAGTTGAGTTTCAACTTAACCCTCCTCTTGCATCCCCAATTCCATGTGGGAAAGAAGAAATTGAAAAAATCATTCATTAAGGACAACAAGAGGAAGAGCCAAAAAGAAAAGAAGTGACAGACAGTCTGAAGAGTTGGGCTCTTAGATTTGGGATGACAAAGATCCCCTTGATGGTTAAGCCTACAGAAGAGGCTGAGGTTGAACAAATGGTGGTGAGGACTGATTTTGTTGGAGAAGAAGATCTTGCAGTCCCAACTTGTCCTCTAGAGCAACAAATTGAAGAGTTTGACTTGACAAACTTCATGCTGGAGGAGGAGTTCAATCAAGAGCAAGATTCTCTTCAAACATTGGAGGAAGGAGAAGCTGCTCCAAATCCAAAAGAAGAGGAGCACATTCTAGCTGTGGAGGAGAAAAGTGCAGATCCAAGGGCTTTGAGCACAAAGCAGGCTACAGAAGAACCTTCAGTTCTTCTTTCCACTTCATCTCTCTCAAGTTCTATTACTAAAAAGGAGTTTGATCTCTCAAACTCAATATTGGAGAGTGAAGGAAACCATGGTGGTCAAGTTGCAGATCAAGAGGACACCATGGAGGAAGTTGAAAACGAACAACGGGACAACAATGAGGCAGTTTACCTGTCAGATTTGGAGGACTGTTTTGATGAAGAAGAGCCGGTTGAGTTTTCACCATTCTCTCTTTCATCATCCACATTCCAAACACAAGAGTCTGCTGTCATGAAGGAGAGCATTCATTTGCAGCAGCCTGCATCTTATAGCAGCCCTTTGGAACCAAAATTGGAAGATTTAAATCTTCCATGTTCTTCATTGGAGGAAGAGAAAGGACAGAAGAATTTCACCATTTCTTCCACATCATCCATTCAAGAGGGTCTACAAGAAGACTCCATTCTTGGAGTTGAAAATCACAGCAATGGGCATACTCAAAGGACCATACCTTGCCCAATCAGGTATTTGGCTTCATTGGAGCCAAAGGAGAAGCCACAACCAGTCATGCTTGCTTCTGAGCATGAGGATGAGCTACAAAGTACCAAGGATCAGCTGCCATACCTCTCCAATCCAAATGCAGAGCAACTAAAAGAGGTATTGGATTTTTCAGTTGATACCTTGATGATTTGGATAGAAGACCAGCTTCTTGTTGATTTTCCATCCATCCAAACAGCCATGATCAGTGCCAAATCAATTGCATGGCTGCCAATTTTGAAGAAAGGAAGCTATTTCTCACAACCAGTTGCAGGGTTTGTTTAGCTTTCCTTTGCTTCCAAATAGAGTAGAGTAGGTAGATTTGCTTTCGGAGAGGAAGTGCTCGTGCACACTCTACATGTTCCATTTGGAGCATGTATGATTTTCAGTTTTGTACATAGTTTTTGTGCTGTTGCTGGTTTTGCTCTTGCACAGTTCTTGTCAGTGGCCTTTTGGTGAGAACAACTCCAGGTTCAACGGGTTTCAAGTGGCTCAAAGGGAGGTTTTCAAAGTTCAGATCAGTTTTCAGGCTTGCTTATGACTCCATGCCCAATGGATTGCTTCAGGCTACTAGTCTTTTCATCTAGCAGGCAGATGACCCCACTGAGTCGCCAAACTGTTGTAAAAATTTCCCCCTTAGGTAATTTTGATAACATGCATCAGAATATTCAAGTCCCAGGCACATTGATTGATTCAGAGCAAACATCATGTTTCTGAGGTTCTCTCAGATATTTTTCTAACTCTCCTGTCTAGGTAGTTAGGAGCAAGCTCTGAGAAAATGCGGGAAAAGGTTGCAGAAGGCAAGAAGGTTGATCCAGAAAAAATGGTGAAAATCGGCTAAGTCCTAGTCCAAGGAGCAATTGGGACATCTGGGACAAAAAGGTGCGGATCGGCCGAAAAGCCTCCAAGCGGCCCAAATAGCAATAGGGACATCTGGGACAAAAGTACGCGGCGGCGCGAAATGCCGGTTCGACCGAGAGAAAATCGACTAACTGCTAAGAGGGACAGTTCGGGACAAGTGGGACAAAAAGGTGCGAACCGGCCGAACCGGGCGAAATCAGCACAAACAGTCCGAAACACAATGGGACAAGCGGGCCGCGAGTACGCGAACCGGCCGAACCGGGCGAAAAAGGTCGAGGCAGTCCAAAGCAAAGTGGGACATTTGGGACAAATGGATGCGAACCGGCCGGTTCGCGCGAAATCAACACAAGGAGCACTAAGCATTTGGGACATCCAGGATGAAAAGATGCGAAGGGCGCGAAAGAGCCGGCAGGGCCGAGAACCAACCAGATCATGCCACGTGTCTCAAGGAGAAAAGTCAAAAGTCAAAGGGCAAGTTTTAAAGGGTCAGCCCGAACCAATGGGATAGTGCCACGTGTCCCAGTAAAGGGCCCCACAAGGAAATTTCAAAGGAAAGCCCGCGAAAGATGGAGGAGAGAGAATTGCTCGTCCAATCAGAGCCTGCCACGTGTCATCCAGGTGGCAGAGCGCGGAAAATATTTCAAAATCCGTTTTCACCTGTTTCGTGCCCTAATTCTTCAGATCGCCATAACTTTCGATCCAGAGCTCAGATTTACACGTTCTTTATATCAACGGAAAGCTGGTGAAATTCTCTACACGATTATGGGATCAATCTCGATTTTTGGTGTAGTCTGAAGAGAGAAAATCAAGAAACAGCTCTGACGCGTGTTCATGGCCAGAAATGACATTCCAGCGACCAGATTTAATGCAGAATGGGTCGCATTCTCCTGTAATCCGGCCAAGGTAACAGGGTATGGGTTTGTAAGGTCCCCCATGTCGATTTAATGCACCTGCAGTCATGAGGAATGGGCTTTCACATTTTCCTACGTTTCTGTCCCCTGGGCTCGACCCATGCAATGTAAAAGCCAAATTTGGCTCATTTTAAAGGAGGTTGTTCATTCTTTCTCTTTCGTCCCTCCTTCTTTTCTTCTCTAGGGTTGAAAATGGAGTTCAAACCTCCTCCCTTGCTCAGTAATGGCGTTTTTCCTTTTACTAATGGAATGATGTTCTGTGCTAAACTTCTGGAGCAACAAAACGTGTTTTGTGATGCATCTGTCCATCCTTCCTCGTTTTTGCTTGTTCTCTTCTTGCCTCTCTTCATTGCAGGTATTTTTGCATGTTTGAATGTTCATTGCAGGTCTGGAGCTATGTTCTTGGAGTTTTGGGACATTTTCTCAGTGTGAAATCTATCCTTGGGCCTGTGATGCATCTGTCCATCCTTCCCATTGCTCACCTCTCTTTGTCCCATGGCAGTTTTGATAGATGTCCAACATTCTCCTTTTGGTGCATCACCATCTTTAGTTAGTTTCAATTTTTGCACTTCGGCCCCTGTCTCCTTGCAAGTTAGAATAGGATTAGGATCTAAACCTCTATAGTTTTGCAAAATATAGATCTAAATCGAGAGGAGTTTGAGGAACCAGCCTTCTCTGGAGATTCCTCTCTTGGTTTCACAAGTCCCACACTTGGAGAGAGGTTTCCATGTTGTGCAATCACACTGGATGCCTGAACATCAACCTAGAAGCCCGATGTGCATCCAGGGTGCTGTGATTTTTCACTAACAGGGCCTTTAGTGTTTCCGCGCTCCTCTTCTCGCGCTCTCCTCCTCCTTGTTTAAAATTGACTCAACGCTACGCGTTCCACTTTGTCGTCCACTAGGTTCTAAATGTTCCTTGTATCCTCTTCTTATGCCCCCTTGGTTATATGATCCTACATAGAGCTTGGAACCTCTTGCTTCTACATGCTAGCCTCCTCATCTTTTTCCATGTCCTAGGTGTTTCTTCCTACATGGTTATCCTTGTGGCATACAAAAAGGAACCCTTGTTCTTCTTCTCCACCTTCCTCCTATGGATCATGTACATTGAAAACAAGAGGCCCTTAATATTTCTCGGGGTTCTCTTCCCCACTTACTTATTCTTCACTATCATATTTCTCTCCTATGTATTTTTCCAAGTTTCCAAATTCTTCCAAAGTGGTCTCCTCTTATACCCTCTACTTCTTCCTAACCGGGATTCCAATGTAGGTGACTCTTTTTCTTCTTCGATGACTCCTTATCCGACGAATTTCCTAGCTCTGGAGTCTTTTCTTTGATTACGGGATTCTTCTTGCGTGCATATGTACTGGTCCGCACCTATCCCGGGGACCCTATTTCCCGTGTGTTCCTACCACACTTAAAATTTTATTTTGTAATTTATTTTCCTCCTGTTTGGGCACGGGTATTTTCCTCCCGGTTGGATCTTGAGGTAAAGATAACTCGTTTTCCAAATATGTGCCCTTCTCTAACTTGGGTCTTATGTGAATGTACACATGCACTGTGTGGATCCTCCTACAATGGGTAAAGTGATGGGCCTTATCATTTGAAATTCTTGTAACATGTACTATTCTATGTACGCATGCTTACTAGGGTAGACCAACCCTTTTCACATTTCCCTATGGTCTTGGTCCAAACTACCAAGGTCTAGCTTAAACTTCTTGGACTCCTTGAACCTATTTACTCCCACTTGGAAGTATTGAGCTATGAAGGTAAAGGGGAGCTTGCACCATGGACTCCATGTCTCATCTATCAATTTGAATTTTCCTAGGCAAAAATGCTAGTACACAACAAATTCTGCTTCTCCCCTAGTGGCTGCTAGCAGTTGTTTGGGAATTCTCCATTCTACCCCAAACACGTTCCTTAGGCGCGTGTACCACTTTTCCAAGTGCGCCTTGTGCACTATTGTCATAGTGTCACAAACATATTTCTCAAACCTTTTGGCAGGTGAGGGGTCTTCAGTAGGGTACTCCCACATGAACTTATCTGATGCATCCGGTACCCCGATCTCTGAAAACACAATGGTTAGTAACACATTTCCAAAAAGGATCCTGTCACCTTCCTTTACGCAGTTGATAATTTCATCCATGATGAATGTAGAAAAATTATAGATGGTGCCCTCTGAAATCTTTCTGCAAATATTCAACCATGGCTTATTGACTGGTCCATCTCTCCTGGCCATTTATCTTTGACACCAAGTGCATGGCCATATTCATTACTTGGATCCTTGATGTCCGCAAAATCATAATACCTTGACTCCTTGCATCCGTAAGTGACAATAGTTTCCTTAATCATTTATTTTTCAATCAAATCATCCTCTAACCTATCTCCTTCACAGATAAGGCCTCGTGAAATGTGAAATTAACTAAGGATTTATGCACATCTTGCATCCCACGAAGTGAAATAGTCCTCATGCATGCATGACATCAGCCACTAATACAGTCACTCAAGTTTCCTGAAGTAGGGAAACTCAAAGAGTTGTAATAACCCTACCTTCTCTAATTTTACCTTCATGTCATCATTGTATATGGGAAAACCATTTGGCATCCTCTTGTTTATTGGCCATACTAACTCTAGTGCCAAATCATTTTTGATTGTGCTTGTTTGATGATTATAATCATTTACAGACATGTTCCTAAGATGGGACTCCCACTCCTTCCCCATCAACACTCCATCTGGGTACTGCATTTCTACATACCTTTCTTCATGTGTGTGCTTCAATTTCCTACTACTTATCATTGCCATTTCCCTTGCCCTTCTTGGGTGTACTAACTGGTTTCTTGGGTGCCATTATCTAGGTCTTCTTCCCACTTCAATCACTCTATGTTACTCTGTTCTTCTGCTCTCTCCAACCTTAGATCTCAAACTTGTGAAGAAAATTACTTAAACCCATGCCCTAGTTCTTCAAACCCTAACTAGGATACTCCTTTCACAAGACGACGTCTTCTCACAACTTCTCCTATGCCCGTGAAATCCCATCCTTCTAGTTCGTTCGTAAATCTGAACTAGCTACTCACGCTTTAATCATCTCTCCAAAAAAATTTCACACGGATCGGTTTTTTTCGGAAGCCCTAGTTTGCAAAGGTACAAAAGCTTTGGGTTCTCCTTATACGCAAAGTGAAAAATGAAGTGCCGCAACCCCTTTATTTATAGTTTTTCCCTTTTTGAGCATTAAGTTCTACGTTACCTTCCACCATACTTTTTACATTTAATGTGGATTTTTCAAATAAAGCCCATCTTAAACGCTTTCCCTCATGCGCCTAACATGTGCGGACAATCCTCCAACCTTCTCGGAATGCAACCAATCCAACCTAACAGAAACTCTTATGTGTGCATAACCAACACTCGAAGGAACTTCTTCTATCCTAATGTTTTCTCTCACCTACCTCGTGTTGCTTAATGCACTTTCTCCTCCTTTATACGTGGGATCTGAAAGTAGCTTTATATTAACACCAACCATCCTTTTTCCATCTTCTATCCATACACCTCTTTCAACTAGGCCATTTAACCGGGCTTTTTAACACAATTTCCTTGGCACTTTAACCATGCACTCCTTCACATTACTCCACCCCACACTAAAATGATGCACGGTCCTTTGCTTACTCACGATTCTCAAAAAGTAGCAATAAGGTCACCAAGCACCAAGGTACAAAACAAAACAACAACGCAAAAAGGAAACACAAGAAATGAAATGCATAAAGGAAAATTCTAAACTAAGTGTAAAAACTATCTTATTTATAAACACCAAGAAGACTTATTTATAGTAGGGCTTCACCTTCTCCCATTGCGGTGTTGTTAAGCAATTTTGTCCCATCCAATGCTTGAATTGGCATGCACTAAAATCAAGGATGTAGGAGATTGTGTAAGGACCCAACTAATGGACTTTCAACTTCGTAGGATGGCACAAAAATTTAGAATCATAAATTAAGACTATCTACCCAACCTCAAACTTCTTGTTTCTTTTGTGATGATCATGCCAAGCCTTCTACTTTGCTATCCTTGTTGTTTGGCTCCACCTGGAAAGTGATCGTCTCTCATCTAGCTTCATTAAATCATCAATTCTTTCTTTTAGCACTTGCTCATTAGCCAATCCTCCTGCGTGTGTTATTCGTAGAGAAGGTAACATAAATTCAACTAGCAGAATACCTTCCACACCAAACACTAATTGAAACAATGTGGCTTTGTTTAGCCTTTTATATGTTGTCCTATAAGCCCATAACACTACTGATACTTTGTCATCCCAATCTTGTCTTCCAACATCACAAATTTTGGTCAGGGTATGACTTAGTATTTTTTTGAATGCTTTCGTAGTTCCATTTTCTTGTGGGTGATAGGGTGTAGTCTTATGATGAGACACTATGAACTCTACTAACAGGATCCTTGTGGTCTCATTCAAGAAATGTGTACCCCTATTGCTATTTAAAATCAAAGGACATCCATACCTCAAGATAATGTTCTCCCAAGAGAATCATGCCATTGTGGCTATTGTGCAGTCTTTAGTTAGGGCTGCCTACACCCACCTTGTCGATAATCCATGCAAGTGATGACATAGTATGACCCATTCCTACGCACCACCGGTGCAATAGGGATTACAAAGTCTATTACCCACTTTTCAAAAGGCTTTGTGCTAGGTATAGGGCATAAGGGCATTTCATCTCTCCTTCCCGGCTTGCCAATACACCGAAAATGGTCACACACTTTACAATAGTCTTTACAATCCTTGTACAGGTTACCCAGGACAAAATTTCCATTAATATCTTATGGACAATGGCATCCTCCGTATGCTTCCTCAATGATAGCAAGGCACTCATGCTCTAATACACACCTACGCAACACCTCGTCATGTCCCAACTTGTATAAGTCCCCACTGATTAACATGTAGGCACAATGCGTATGGATAACTACTTATTCTTTAATGCCTTCATTCCTTCCGATGCCACATCTTTCTTTAAAAATAATGAAATCTCCTCAAAATCCGAGGTGTGCACTTTGTAACCTAAATAGTAGTGCATCCGGCATTGTCTCCTCAATACTCTGCATGTCCTCCCTAAATCTATTCTTGATAGATGATCGTGTCCACAATTTCTTTTCCCAAGCTTCACTACAACGGTGAACTCAAACTCTTGAAACAATAATACCCACCGACATATGCACCCTTGCAGATGGGCTTGTTCACCAAATATTTTAATTCCATGTGGTCAATGTAAAATACAAAGGGTGTAGCTAGTAGATCTGTTTGAACTTGAAAAGCACATAGATCACCAACACTACCTTGTGCTTAGTCATTGTGTAATTCTGATCTGCTAGTGTCAACTTCCTACTAGAAAAACATAAAGGATGATCAACAATTCTTTCATCTCGGCTATGTAAGCACTTTGCTCCAATAGTAGTTCTTGAGGCATCTACATGGACATAGAAGGGCTTGTCCTAAGAGGAAAAACGTAATATAGGCATGGTGACAAGCCTATCCTTTAATGTATCAAATGCCCTCTGCTGCACCTCTCCCTAATGGAAGGTACTTTTATGTCTGAGAAGCTCCTCTAAAGGCATGGTGATCTTGGCATACCCTTTGATGAATTTCCTGTAATAACCTGTATGCCCAAGGAATCTACACACTGCGCTTTGGCTAGTAGGCTCCCCTAACCCCACAATAACTATAACTTTAGCAGGATCTACCAGCAACCCCTCTTTACATATTATATGCCCCAATAAAGTCCCAAATGGGGTATAAAAGACACACTTCTTAATGTTGAGGGATATCCTCAACTATCTACACCTCTTAAACATTAACCTCAAATTGTCACAATGGTCTTTAACTAGACCATACACTATCCAATCATCCAAATAGACCTAAAGAAACTTATGGATGAAGTCCTGGAATGCTTGCACCACTATGCGTGAAAAAACAACAGGTGCATTCTTCAACCCAAAGGGCATGATCGTGTATGCAAAACTTCCCCACTCAGTGGTGAAAGTTGTCTTCTCCTGGTCTTCCTTTGCAATCTAGACTTGGTGGTACCCCGAAAATCCATCCATAAAGGAATAGATTTTGTGCCCAACAACTCCTTCAAAAATTTCTTTAGTGAAGGGGGTTGGAAAAGGATCAATGACACAAACTACATTCAACTCCCTATAATCCACACAGATCCTAATCCACCCATCCTTCTTGATGTTGATTACCATCGGATTTATCCATTCTGATTCTTCCACTACTTCAATGATCCCAGAAGATATCATTTAATCTATCTCCTCCTTAAACTTCACGTGTAAATTGGGATTCATTTGGTAGGGCCTCTTCCTGACCAGGTGTGCACTGTCCTTCAGCTTTACCTTCATCTCCCACAAGGAATTGTGAACACCTTTGAGCTCATGGTACCTGAGCAGGAATAAATCCTCAAATTCATGCAATAGATCAATGATGATAGAGACTTCCTTCTCCAACCAATAATCTTCAATAATAGCTTCCTTAGGTTATTTTCCTAAACCAATGTTAACCTTCTTTGTCTTTAAGGGCTCATGGTAGGCATGCACGTGAGTATCAAAGACTGTCTACTACTACCTCTTGCGTCCCTATAGAATGGCTAACATCAAAAATTTGTACTTCTTCACCATCAATCACATACACCAACTTCCCTTTCTCCTTTTCCAAACATGCACGCTCAAGCTGTAACTCTTATGTTTCCTCTACTTCCTCTTCAAAGCGTGCTTCTAAACCTAGTCCACCTAGTAACTCCAACAGCCTATCTTTCACCATGGCACTATCTCCCATGGTAAGGTGATTGATACCCTATAAATCCTTATCAACAGATGGTTTGGTACTGATACTCAAAGGTTTAAATGAGGTCATCCACTAGTTATTTAGAATTCCTTGTCTGGTGGTGTGTCTCTGAATGAATGTACCATGCACGCGCCGAACCTTGCTTTGTAGAATATAACTTGTGCACCTAGAGGGATGGTGGTAAATCTTCCACACCTTCTCTCCAGATATTTTCACACTCTTGGATATGGAAATAGGTGGGATCCTTCCCATGGTATTCCTTTATGGTAGTGGGCATGTTGCTCCTAGAGAATCTGATAGAGAGAGAAATTCTTACCTCGCGCCATTCCAAAAGGCTCTCTTGATGGGTATCCCACCACCGTGCCATTGTGCCAAGTAGGACATAACTTAACATCCCTCTCCATTCCTTCTCATTCTTCCACTAAGCTTCCATTTCTTGCAGAAAGATCTCGGGAGTCTCCTTTTGAATACTTAGGCAACTCCTTTCCTCCTAGGCACCAGACTATGCGTGCCTTTTTCACCTTAGTCACTGATCCTCTCAACTACCACCCCATTAATTCATAAGTTCCATGCACCTAATTATCACATGCTATACTAGTGGTATCACTTACTAACTGAGCATCCTCAAACTGGATAACTCCGTTGATAGGATGTATTATCTCCGCTCCCCCGATTGAGCGCACATATATCCCCGTCCCGAACTTCTTTCCCCACAAGTTCAATATAGGGTGTTGACTTCCCATCAACCAGGGGTATAATGACTTGCTCCTCCTTATTTTAAAATATGGTGTACCCTTTTTTGAACCGAAGGTCCGCATTGTTCTTGTAACACCATGGGCAACTAAGTAGCATTGGGAAATTGTCTACCTCGGTGGCGCTAAGACTTCAAAGTCCCCAAGAAACGTAGCTCCCGTGATAGTGATAGCTACATCCTATAAGACACCGATGGGCATTTCCTTAGTCTTATTTTACATATACAACACATTTGAAGATGGTTTAATGTAGGTCTTTCCATATGATGTTGTGCATCCAAAGTTAGAACATTAACCTCTGCACCTGTGTCAATGAGGATATTACTAAGGAGCCATTCATCTATAACTGCATTCAATGTGATCTCCTTGTCATAGTCAAGGATGTGAGGTTGAAGGTTTACGTGCAAGACCTACCTATCATTCTCTCCTCCGATGCATGGTACCTTCTCTCTCAACCATGATCCTAACAAGGGAATGATATTCTCTTTCCTTAGCATTTTACACACCTCCTTCACCTCATCTAGGTCATCCTTTTGCACCTCAACTCTCCTCCCTTGTTCCTCCCTCCTATTTTGCTAATTTAGACATTGGATTTCCACTTCTAAACTCTGAATGACATCCATAGTGTCTTGATACACCCCCTTTTGATGCACAGGGTCTGGGTACTTTCTATAAACCACTTCCTTGCTTGAAACCAAGTTCTTCTGCTTTGATATCTCTTTTGTGCATGTGACTTCTACCCTTTTTGTTACCAAGATAGGTTCCAAACCTGCATCTTGTGTTATCTAAGGCATCCACTATGTGTCTACCTTCTTAATACTGACCATTACAGTGCCCTTTTCTTTTTGGTGCTGCTAATTCATGTGCTCAAACAACTCCGAGAACTCCTCACACTTATGCTTCTTTCCGCACCATGAGCACCGTAACAGTCCAGGCATTCTCATTTGTAGTGTTCTCGTAGATCCATAATTGAAACAGGTTCCATGTGAGAACTCACTCCTTCCTCCTCTATGGTTACCATGACCATAAAATCATCCTCGAAAACCCCTTTAATGTGCGCCCATCTCCTCTCCTCAAAACGGGATCATCACCCTTGGAACTATCGACAACACTTGGTTTGGCACACCCCATGATTAATGGCCTCATGGATCTGATCAATGAGCCTATAATCCTTAGTATCATCAATTGTAGAGGTGAAAATCTTATAGTAAAAAAGACACATTCTTCTAGATTGTGCACTGTAGTAAGGGGCACCTACTTGCATCATGGTCACCATGAAAAAATTCCCGATCCTATGCCACAACACGTACTATCCTCTAGGGGAAATTATCCTTGCCATGCATTTCTATTTCACAATCCAAGCACCATAAACCACCGTGAGTCTCATGGGATGAGTTTGTAAACAACTTTTCTAGTTGCTTGGACATAACAACAATTTGAGCCTCCAAGAATGGGCTAACACCAAAGATCAACACTACCAATAGCCTCGACATGTCGTGTAGCTTCCAATGCCTCGCACGGGTCTATAAAATTTTTATGAGATAAGGCCCTTCTAAAGGGTGTGATCAATCCTCCAAAAAATAACTAAGCATGTTGTAAAGGGTGAATATGATATGAAAATTTAGACAAGAGAGTTTTAAAGTGTGCATCATACTCTCATACACTCTCTCCATTGCTTGTTGAATCTCCTTCAAAGTGCTTTGATGCTCTTCATCTCAAACTCATGAATGTGAAATTCTCCCAAGAATGCATTCTTTAAAGTAGTACAGTCCACCACCGTTTGATGTGGGTCATACTTACTATACTAGTTATGTGCGCACCCTTGCAACATGGTTACAAACTCGAATAGCCTTCCACTCCAAGGTTGTGATACCTTTTGTGCACCATAGCAATTCACACTTGTGAACATGTTCTCAACATCCTCAATACCTCTATAATTGGGAAAATGTAGATACATTTCAAAGAAAATTTGTGGGAGTAGTTGGGGTGTGAATCCTCTTGAGCCGAGCCTTGGTTTCCACCTCGTGTTTCCTCTGCCACCCGATCCACCAGTCCACCAAGTCTTGAATAACCAAATCCACCAGTCTACCAGTCCTTAAGTGATCATGCCAAGGGTCCCCATAGTTCCACCGAGCCGTGCGCCTATGGTCTACGATAATGCCCCACTACCAATAGTATGCCCCATGTCACTCCTTGATGAGAGACCAAAATCTTGTGTGTCTATACCTTGCCTAAAAATTCCTAACACTATGTTGGTGTTTACTTGCCATATAAGGCCCAAACGAGAAATTAGATCTCCGGGTGTAGACCGATCACCTCTAATATAACCAACTAGACTAGCAATATATTCCCCCTTATCCGGAAAACCAAGTGCCGGGTTTGATCACTAAGTGGGCTCGGATGTGCACCAATGGTTCTTCTCTCTCCTCATGATGAACTCTCATCGAAAGTGGAAGGGGTCTCTCTTACGTGCTTACCAAGATGGAGTTACACACACTTTGCTCAGTTCCACATCCTCTCGTGTGAACCTCAAATCCTTCCCACAACGTCTTCTACCATACATCCATCACCCTTACAACCTCACGTTATCTAGAAATATCCATTTCATGTGGTTCACCATACTTGAATCATCTCTCCTCCCTTTCTTTCTCCATCGCAACATCTGCCATCTTCCTCCACTCTAGCTTCCTCACCCAGTGCTCAAAATGGTTTATCCGACCATTGGGAATACCTCTAAACTCATGGTAACCATCAAGATCTTCATATCTAGAGGGAAAACACATAGAAATGATCCTCTAGGATCCCATAGAAACTCAAACTAAGAAACCTCCAGACAAGAATACGTGGAAATGGCATACTCTAGAGTGTAGTTAGCCAATACTCCTTTACACTAATGATCCACAGCATGTGTCCATGTAAAATATACATCCTATAGCCTCTAGTATTTTTTTGGGTCCACACACATCATCCATAACACCAACTTGATATAGACACATAGGATGAGAGCCATTCATAGAGTTCAAATTAGAAGCAATAGAAAAATGTTTCATATAGATCATGGTAGAGTTTCTATTCTACCCATCTACGTGCATCAAACTCAAGTCCAGTGCTGAATCTCTGAGAAAATTCATCATCTATTCTCTTGAACCATGATTCAACACTTTCTAAAGTTAACCACTCTTATTAATCACTACACAAAATCATGATGAATGTTATTTCCCACTAAAACTTCAAAAAGAGGTCCCGGAAATGGAACCAATATGTAGTCATTTTTACCCCTATCACAAAATAAAGGAACCCCATGTGCACCGAACTATCACCCAATGGATGCTAAGAACTCACCTGAGGCACACACAAGGGAAATGTCTCTCTTTTATGTGAATTTAATGGAAAACATCATCTATGATCTTTGTTTAGAATATTTCAAAATGATTTCGACATACAAGAACCATAGAGCTCAGAATAACCTCTAAATCCTTACAATCATTCCAGAGAGAGTACTTAACAGTTTATATAAATTGTATCATAATAGAAAGAAGTATATAAACATCCATACTTAACTTAAACATAAATGAAAGAAGACCTATAGAAAATATGTATGCATCAAAATCATTGATATTCGTATATATATAAACTAGTAACCTCATTACATCCATGGAGCCATTTATAGAATGTCACAGAGAAGTACACCATAGTCATGCATTGTAGCTAGCCTAATGTAACTATGCTACCAAAAAGAAAAATTACAATCCCCATGCCCAATACATCCTTTCCCAAAAGCAATTACCCATTAACAGAGTTCTTGGAGTAGTTATGCAGAGCTCTACTCGCTCGCTTCGTCTCTCTCTATTACTTTGTAGGTGCTTGTATTTATAGCCTTATTGGGCTACTAACTCATCCTCCAACACCCTCAGATTCAATACCAAGTGTCTGAATGTGGTCCTCCATGTGAACATGCTCCTCTAGGCCTAAGTTTTCCACTTTATACCATGATGTGATTCTAGAAGCTTCTACCGCATGTATGCTCCTTCCTGGGCCAACCTGTCACCAGGCTGGCACCTTATCCACACATAGTTGGGTCATTCTTTTCACATTTTCTACCTCGAACACCTAATTTAACTAAGTCCCGAACCCTTGGTTATGTTCGTGCATGTCGCACATGCTACGGGCTTCCTTAAACCCTTTTCTTAAACCCTACCTTGTGCACTTTGTCCTTGTGCACTTTTCCTTAACTAGGACCTTACGTGTTTTCACACCTTTTGTACTTAGTCAATATTCTAGGGGCCCAATAAAATTGACAAATTCTAATTTGGCAAGTTGATGAAAAGGACTCTAACACAATTGTTTGGATGGCTAAATAGTTAGAAGTTAACCTAGAAGAGGTTAGAGGAAGTTGGTGGGTTGGAGGGATGAACGGACCATCCTTGCAAGCATTGATGATTTGGGAAAATGTTCCAAAATTCCTAGGGGAAAACATGCCGATTCAACGAAGGTCATATTTTTTTTTATTTTCCATTTGGTCTATTTGTCTCTCCTTCTCACTCTGTAAATGGATGTTTTGGGTGTTTGAACTAGTTTTCAATTTTGGTTTGAATATATGATTATTTTTTTCATGGAGAAACTATTTGGAAAGATTTTAGTGGAACGGTGAAGAAAGTTTTGTGAAGATTTACTTGCTTGAATATAGAAACTATCGTGGAGTTAGAAGAAGGATCCGGGAGCTAGAGGAAGACTTCTGAAGCTCTACCAGGAATGATAGGCTCTAATACCTTGCGAAAAATATTGCTCTATCTAATTAGTTTGTAAAAATAAATTTACTTATTATAGAAAGAATTTCGGGTTCGGGTTTTATTATTACACAATAAATGGAATCCTTTGTTTGGTAAGTAGTTGTTGGAACTGGTTTTTGATCTTGCAACTGTATACTTTATTTATCATGGTTGAAATGTCAGTTTTTGTCACATATTTATTTTGGATGTGTTTGAATCAAACTTTCCTTGACTTTGATGAAAGGAATGAGTGGGAGATATGAGTTTCATGTGCATATATATATATATATATATATAAAATATATTATTTTAAGTGGTTTTTTTAAGTGGTTTTGCAGTGTGTTATTGATCTCTATTTGTTATTCAAGGTCTGTGGAATGCATGTGTATATCTTTAAAGAAAATATGACCCTGTGTTTTGGGTCAAGTTGGAACTCAATCACTTAGTCGGGTTATACTGGTATCGTTTAATGATATGGTCATCTATCTAGGTTTGGGTTGTATTCTGGTTCGAATACTTGAACCTTTAATACCTGTAACTATGGATTTAACAAGATTTTTCTCTAGAACACCCTCATGTGGATGAGTGTCAATTCAAACCCAGCCGGGTAATATTCATTCAAAGGGTTTTGATTGTAGTCATTTTTACCCCTATCATAAAAGAAAGGAACCCCATATGTGTCATACTATCACCAAGGGGATGCTTTGGGCACTCACCGAGGCATGTGTGGGTACCGAGTCTCTCTTTATGTGAGTTTAATGGGAAACATCATATATGATTTATGTTTATAATATTTCAAAAGGATTTAAGACATACAAGAACCATAGAGCTCGAATATCCTCTAGATCCTTACAGGTCATTCCAGCAGACAGTACTTAATATTTTATATAACTTGTATCATAACATAAATAAGTATACAAACATCCATACTTAACATAAACATAAATGAAAGAAGACCTATGGAAAAGATGGATGCATCGAGAATCATTGATATTCATATATATAAACTGGTAACCTCATTACATCCATAGAACCCATTACAAAATGTCACGAGAGAAGTAGACTGTAATCATGCATTGCAAGTGGACTAATGTAACTATGTTACCAAAAAGAAAAATTACAATCCCCATGCCCAATACATCCTTTCTGAAATGTAATTACCCACTAATAGAGTTCTTGTAGAATTTCTATAGAGCTCCACTCACTCCCTTCATCTCTCTCTTTTTTACTCTCGCAGATGCTTGTATTTATAGACTTACTTGGCTACCAACTCATCCTCCAATGCCCTAAGATCTAATGCCAAGTGTATGAATGTGGTCCTCCATGTGAGCATTCTCCTCTCGGCTTGAGATTTCCAATTTATACCATGATGTGCTTCTAGAAGCTTCTACTGCGCAGAATGCTCCTTCATGGGCCAATCTATCACCAGGCATTCTTGGATACTAGCAATCCATCCTTTCATCTTAGATCATTTGGGGATTAGGTAGTACTATGTTTGATGAAATGAGGATTTTTTTCGTTCTCTTTCTTTTTGTTTGTCCCTTATTTGATTAACTATTTTGTTTCATTCATTTGATAGGCTTAAATATTTTTGAGTTGGTCTTTGGAAAGGCTCGAGTTGTATTCTTATCCTCCTTCTCAAACCAAAAGAGTAGGTTGACCACTATATGTATTCTGTGCATTTTTATGTGGATTTATGAGTCTTGGTTAGTAGGGTACTTTGACTAGAGGATGTTATGAATTCTTGTGAAGATTTTTTGGAAGGAATCTACCCTAAGAGTTTCTTGGTCTACTCATATATTTTATGATATAGTAGGGAATATTCTTCAACTACTAGATGTATGCTTTTTTTCTCTTACTAACACTTAATTAGAAAGTTTCAACTGGTGGTCCCCGGCAATGGCGCCAAAAATCATGGGAGTCATTATTTCATTTAATCAACTTCTTGTTGATGTCATATCAAACCATGGGTGTGTCTAAAGCTATATGCAACAAGAGTACTTTAACCGATCTAGTAGTTGACTGTAGCTATTTTTGTATTTTTTGGAGGATCTCTTTAATGTCTTAAGGACTTCTTGGTAAAACCTTATTCAAATTAAACTATGAAAACTTTCTGAAAGTAAAACACTGAAAGCTTTGCTGAATGGAAACACACTTGCTATTGGAAAATAAACACACTTACTTCTAAAAGTAAACACACTTGCTTTTGGAAATAAACACACTTAATTTAGAATGCTTGAAAAAAATTTCAAGAAATATAAAAATTTATCTGAACACCTGCAAGCAACAAGTATACAACAAAGTTTAACTAAAAAAACTAAAACAATACAAAATTAATAGATCTAAGCTATTTGTTGAAGAAATATAAATACCAAGTAAACGAATATCCTAGTCCTTGGGGGAGTGGGCCCTTACTCCTCCTTGAATCAAGATTTAACAACTTAGAATTCTCTCAAATTAGAATGGCTATTTTATTGATAAAACATTCAGTATTACAAAACATACTGGATTTGAGTACTTAGTCTATTTCTTTTCTCTGTTCTATTTCTATTTAATTTTATATCTCTCTATATTTATTTACTACGAGTCTACTTTTATATACATGTTAAAATCATATTTATCTCAATGATTATGATGAAATCGAATCATGCCCATAATAGATGTTGAGTCGGATGGCGGTTGATCAGATAGTTGTAGGATAACTCTCCCTGGATCTACGTTCAAAAATCTTCTTGTCCTTCATGATTGAAAGGGTCATAGATGCAAAATCTCTAGATGTGGTTTAAAATAGATAACTCCCATCAGTTCTAGAACTTTGGAGAAGTTCTAGAACCATAGGAAATTGTTAAGAACCAAAACCTGTGAGAGTTCTAGAGCTTTCCCAAGAGTTCCGGAACTAAGTCCAAAAATTCAAGAACTAAATATTGGTGTTCCTAAACTAAGTCTAAAAATTATAGAATTAAATACTGGAGTTCTAGAACTAACTCTGAAAGTTCTGAAACTAAATGATGATTGTGTGATGGAGTTTCAAACTAGGTTGGAAGTTCCAAACTAATCTGTGTAGGAACAAATGCTATCAAAAACATACTGAATGCCACCTGCTTCATTTCCTTGACTGATTAGACCTGCTTTATTACAAAACTAAATTTAAACACACACTACATTAGGAATTTCAGAGCTTTTAACATTAGGATCACAATCAATCAAAATACAGACAGTTACATCCTAACTCATATCAGATCAACTAAAATTCACACAATGCAATCAAACTTAATCAAAAGGAGAGTAAGATGAGATTATATATTATACATTAATTGAACATATTTTGGCCTCGTCATTTCCCCCAAACTTACTTGTTTGTAAGTCCCTTTACAAAGTCATTCTTAAAAAGTGGGATCATATGTTCTGCATTCCATTTGATTTCTTAGATCAAATGGATGAAACTAGATTTTCCAATGCTTAAGCTTACATGTACTGTACCTAGCTCCATTTTCTATTTTCCTCTCCTAATTTTCAAATTTAGTAGGGTCTTGAGAATCTTTTTTCTGCCAAGGAGACATGGGGTGAGAAGTAGAGGGGGCCTTTTTCGCATTCCCATCCATATATGCCCATAGGTTTTATTGACTTGGGGAATTATTGTGAATAATGCTTTGGCCATCTCAGTAAACTCTAGATCATATTTATAGGGGAAATTACTTCCCTTATTTTCAAAGAAAAATTAAGGATTTCCCACCTCTTTGAGAATCCTTCATAAATATCTTCAATTTTTTCCTCCTCATAGGAGTTGAAGGCATCAATACTCTTTTGTAGAATGGTAGGGTAATGTGTCTTGAATCTCCTATCAAAGTCATGAGTTATAAAATGTGTGTGGAAGGTAGAAGCTTTACCATAGTGAGCTCTCATATAGAGGCCTATTGAGCTGGATTTCAATAAAAATTTAGATTCTCTTTCCTTCCATGCAATCTGGTTTTGCAAAATAGAGACAAATGCATTGAGCTGGCTCTCCCCTACATACAAGTTGATCATAAATCCTATGTTTTTCTCTAGCATATAATTGCAAAGATAAAATTCACACAGGATATTTTTCTGCTCAGGGATGGATAGAGAGTAAGCTGCCATGAATTCAGATTCATCTTGTAGTTCATGTGGAAGCCCACATGTAATTCTTGATAGCTACCAGTGAATGAACTGCTCTTCCAAAAACACACTATATGCAGGAGAAGGCCTCCTGCAGTAAGTAATTTCTCACTCATATTATAGACCAATAGAATTTTGGCAAGATATTTATAATTTCTTCCTCCATCTTGGCCTTTAATTCTTCATTTGATGTTTTGGCCTCTCTGAGATCTCTAAAAATATCATCCCATAGTTGTTTGAGTGGAAAATAGGTCAACTCAGTCATGCAAAGCCTGTGGGACACAACACTCTATTTTCTGGAAGTCTAGAATTCTTCCTCTTTTTCTATTAGTTACTTCTTGGTTGCTTTGATAACTCCTCAGTCTTGGCTGCATGCTGATTTGTTAGATCATCAATGAGTATTTAGCTTTGTTCCAATTTAAGTTTAAGGAAATCCAATTCCTCATCATTTTCTCTGATAATGAGCTCTGCTCTAGATAATAACAAATCCCATTTAACTTGTTATCTTTCTTCTTCCTCTAAAATTATTTGAGTTAGGCATTCTTCCTCTATTAAAGGAAATTTTCCTTTTCTTATCCTAGATGCCAACTCTTCTTATTCATGTGGCACCTTTTGATGGTTCACCAACTCACGAAAATCTTGATCTTCAAATCTCTCTTCTCCTCTATCCATTTCAGCTTGACTTGGCTTAGGTGGAGTCATGGCCATGCTACCCAAAATGTCAGTAGCTTCCTCTTCCATCCTTTCCTGCTCACTCCTTCCTTCTGGAGTTTCCCTTGACCTTTTATGATTTTTTCTTATCTGGGGAAGTTCAACATGCCCAGTAGTGAATTTCCTTCTAGAGATTCTTCTTACTATTCTTTCTTGTTCTTGTGTGGGTGAGCTATCACTGTCAGAGATAGATATTGGCTCCCCTGAAGCTATTATAGAAGAAGGAATTTCCTTCACAGGTACAAAAGGCTCTGTTGTTTTTATCTTTCTCACCGACCTTTTTTTGGTATGTTTTCTCTTTCCATTTCCCTCTGTCCTTCTACAAGGGCATCAATTTCCAAATTAGTTGAAGGAGAGAATGGGGCTGGAATTTTTCTTCTCATAATATTAGGGTTTTTCTTGAACTTGCCAAGAAACTTGTCCCAAATTTATTCTCCATTCTTCTTTGACAGAAATGGTGTTGGCATATCAAATGAATTAGACCGAGATGCCTAATTGTCCCAACAGCCCAAGAATACCTCTCGAGCCATGGTCTCGAATGGAATAAAAAAAAACCCAGGGAGGTTTATTATGTATTCAAGTTTGGTGGCTCCATAATTTAGATATATGATAATTTTTAAAACTTATTTTTCCTGACACCCAAACCGACCATCACAGGTTAAATATTTTACTATCCAAAATGCTACCCTGTCAAAGGGTTTGGGAAAACTAGCCATTCTGACCCCTTTTATGATTTTCTTTGTATTATATATGTACTAGGGTTCAATTTCTTCTTCTTGCAGTAAGACTTCAACTAGTTCTTTCAAAGTCCCCTTGGCAGGTTGTGGGACATGAACAATGGGCACTCTAGACACATTACTTACAATATTTATAGAAAAAGGAATAAAGACATTTCTCACCTATGTTCTAGATTGTTCTAAGTTTGTGACGAATTATTTTACCAATTCATAATTATGCCTTGAAATTTTATTCAGGAATTTAAGCCATCCTGCATGCTCAAATATGGATGCTACTTCTTTGTTTACGAGGAGTTGGGAATCATCCTCTGGTTCTGATTTCTTCTTAATCCCCATATCGGCTTGAGTTCTGTCTCTTTTGATTTTTGTGAATTTTTGTAGGCCTTCTTCTTAGCTTCTAACTAACGACTTGGCTCTGAACTTCTATTTTTAGCTACAGAACCTTAGTTCTTAGCTACGGAAATTCTAAATTTCCTGCTCTTTCTTTAGCGGAATACAAACTCAATTAGCTACTCCTTCCTCAAAATATTTCTGTAATATTTATTTCACTTGATGTTTGAAATAATGATTACTAATGATAACCATGCCACCACTTATTCCATCCAAATTAATTTCATGATTACACACTTGTAATCATAATGTATAAATAGATGACTCATCATACCTACTTTTAAATTAAGTCACATCACACATGAAAACATTTAATCAACCCTAAATAAGTTAAAAGACATAATTACCATCCTTGATGATGTAATCCTTTTGCTATGATGACTCGTCATTCCTATAAGTGGAACAAAACATGATTAGATAAGAAAAATGGAATTCAAAATAATTCCTTTATTTGAACTAGCCAAAAAGAGGTCAACTACCATTTGCTAGTTTTCAATTGACCTTGAGAGAATTTATTTTATTTTTTATATTTTTTTAAATTTTTGGGGAAGAAAATGCCATTTTTTGGTTTTCATCTTCTTCCCTTTATTCTGGATCTATTATCTGGTTATTTGATCATTTTGGAAGAACTGAGTTCTTCCATATGATCAAATTCTTTGTCTGCTTCAATCTTCCTCAAAAATTCATTCTTAGTGGGAGGCTTCCTATAGAGTTTTAGCCTATGTCCATTGACCAAGAGTGTTCTGTTGCTACCATCAATGGGAAGTAACTGAATAGAAACATTATAAAAAATATGTTCAATCTGATAGGGTCCCAATCATCTAGTTCTCAATTTTCCCTTAAACTGTTGGTACTTAGAATCAAACAATAATGTGTAGTCTCCTACTTTGAATTTCCTTTTATTGATATGTATGTCATGTCATTTCTTCCTTTTCTCTTGAATTGTCTCTATCTACTGAAGTGCTTCCAACCTTAATTCATCCAACTCATTGAGTTGAAGGATTCTTTCTTTTTGAGCTACATTCAACTCAATTCCCACCTTCACTATTGTCCTCAATGTCTGAAGTTCAAATTATATAGGAAACAAGGGATTTTTCCCATAGACTAATTCATATGGTGAAAACCATGTTGTAGTTTTCCAAGTTATATTATAATCCCAAACAACTTCAGGTAGTTTCTTTACCCAATATTTTCTCCCAGCTTCAACCATTTTGGTAAGGATGTTCTCTAATTCTCTGTTTGTTACTTCATATTGTCCATTTTAATGTGGATGGTAAGGATTTGAATTCCTATGATTGATTTGGTAATACCTTGTGAAAGGTTGGATCATACTACACATGAATTGTGGTCCCCGATCGAAACTATGCTCCTTGGTGCTCTAAACTTGATCATAATTCTATTCCAAAGGAAATTAGCAATCGCTTCCTCGGTGGTATTTTTCAATGCCTGCACTTCTACCCATTTATTCACATAGTCAATACATACAAGAATATATTCCTTCCTTGTGAAGGAGGATTAAAGGGATAAATAAAATCCAATCCCCATCTCTCAAATGGTTCAACCACAACTTGAGGCTAAAGAAGGCATTTCATTGGTAAAAGTTGGTTGTCCCATCCTTTGACAAGGATCAAACCTCTTGATATATCTTTTCACATCCTTGTATAGAGATGGCCAATAATAACTAGTCCAAAGTATCTTATGAGCTGTTATTTTTACTAAATAGTGTCATCCACTTGGTTCATCATGACATGATCTGAGGATGTAAAATATTTCATCCTCTCTTACACACCTGTGCAAGACAAAATTAGGACCACACTTAAATATAATTCCATTTAACCATTTGAATTGTGCACTAGTTTTAATTAACTTATTTATTTGTTTCTTAGTGAAAGAAGGAGGGAACTTCCCTATTGCAAGATAATTTTCCATATCAAAAAACCATGGTGTACTTACTGAGATTGCAAATAGTTGTTCATCTGGAAAGTTATCCTTGGATCGTATCTTGCTCCCCAGGGTGGTTAGTCTTGACAAAAAATCAGCTACCACATTAGATTTATTTGGATTATCCACAATGGTAATACCAAATTCTTACAAAAGTAATAACCATCTAATGACTCTTTCTCCAACCACTTGTTTTTTCATTAAATAATTAATTACTTGAATGATCTGTGTATACAAATATCTTGTACCTTGTAATATAATGTCTGAATTTATTGATTGCATAAATTACAGAAAGAAATTCCTTTTCAGTGGTGGTGTAATTCATTTAATGGGAGTAAGATTCTTACTAAGATAGTAAATGGCATACATCTTTCCCTCTTCATCTTTCTGTCCCAATACTACACCAATGGAATAATTTGAGGCATCTATTTGGATATGAAATGGATTTTCCCAATTAGGATCTCTCAATATTGGGGCACTTTGATTAATTTGTCTTTAATTTCTTCAAAATCATGCCACTTTTCATCCCAAAGAAATTCATAGTCCTTGGTTAGCAAATTAAACATGGGGGAAAAAATTGTACTGAAATATTTTATAAAGAATCTATAGTACCCGGCATGTCCTAGAAGTGATTTGATATCTATGGGGGTCTGAGGGATAGATAAATATGAAATGATCCCAATTTTTTTGATCCACCCGAATTAATTTTTTTGAAATATAGTGTCCTAATACAATTCCCTCATCCACCATCATTAAACATTTTTCATCACTAAGAGACATGTTGTGTTGTTCACATCTTGTTAACACTATGTCTAGATTTCTCAAAGCATCTTCAAATGTATCTCCATGTATAATGAAGTCATCCATATATACTTCAACACAATCATTTGTTAGATAAGAAAATATTACAAGTACAGCTCTCTGGAAAGTTGCAGGAGCATTGCATAAACCAAATGGTAACACTCTATAGCAAAAGGTTCCCCATGGACATGTAAATGTAGTTTTGTCTTGATCCTCAGCAACAACTTTGATCTGATTATACCCACTAAATCCATCCAAGAAAGAAAAGTATTGTTTACCTGAAAGGTTATCTAGGACTTGATCTATGAATGGTAAGGGAAAATAATCTCTCATTGTGGCTTTTTTTAGTTCCTTATAGTCAACACATATTCTCCATTTTTGTTCTTTTTGGGAACAATTACAAGAGGAGATACCCACTGGCTATCTGAGATAGGGTAGATGAAACCTACTTGTAATAGTTTTTCAATTTCTTGTTTGACTATATCCCTTAAAGTTGGGTTAATCCTTCTTTGAGGCTGCCTAACTGGTTTAATGTTTTCAATGTATAGATGTGATGAGTGTAGATACTTGGATGAATCCCATTCATATATTTTTAATCCCAAGAAAAATATTTAGTATGATTTTTTAGAACATCAAACAATTTAGCTTCTTCATCCTCCTTCAACCAACTGTTAATGTTTAAAGTTTTACCCGGTTGAATTTCAACATGCTTGGTTCTAATATGTGATGAACTGATTTGTGGAAAGGGTTTCATTAAAGTATTTAATGGACATGCATGTGGTAACAACATATGGTATGTAGCAACATCTCTAAAAGTTCCTTGAGACAGAATACTAGAAAAAGGATAGTAATGAGAATTATGATACTTATCTCTTTGCAGGCCAAATTCCTCATCACTACTACTTTCCAGAAATTCTTCACCACTTCTTGATGTACTTGAAACTGAAGCTATTGATTCATCCTCTCCCCATGATAAATCTCATTCCTCTAGATTGAAATAATTTTCAATCAAAGAGAACTCATGTTATCTTGGTTCCGAAACTATAGCCCAAGGTTTCGAAACTAAGTTCATGGGTTTTGAAACTAAGTTTGTAGGTTCTAGAACTAAGTTCATGGGTTTTGGAACTATTTTTAATTGCACTAAAGACAAAAGGTTATCATCCAATGGTGGATTAATCATCTCTTCTACTTCTCCTACATGATCTTGCAATGTGATCATAGCCAAAGAAGGCAATTTTTTCTTATTAGTTTCAGGAGAATTAACCCACAATTATTCATGATTATCAGTAAAAGGTTGTGCAGTAGGATATAAGGAAATTTTTTTAGATTTCTTACCATTCGAGATTGTCATATCATCTAACCTACAATCTATCAAAGCATAAACTGTAGCTAACCATGGTCTACCGAAAATAATGGGATAACCCAATGTTTTACCTTTTGGCTACAATATAAGGAAGTCAACTGGGTATTCCCATGACTCTACCATACTACCATGTCTTCAATAATTCCTTTTGGTTTTGCTACAGACTGATCTGCCATCTGCAATATGGTATTAGTAGGTTGTATACCTATCAATGGTAATGTTTTCAGAGTACCCACTATCATTACATTGATAACAACTCCCAAATATATCAAAACATTATGTACATCCTTATTTCCTATAGAGACAGAAATAATAGGACTTCCAGGATCTCTGTATTTGGGAAGTAAAAGTTTTCCTGCTAATAAATCAACAAGTTTCCCATCTAATTTGATAGTATTGGGATATTGTTTCTTCCTTCCAGATTTTTCATGCATAATATTTTGATTAATTTGTTCAATTCTAGAATATCTTTAATTTCTTATAACAAAGGGTATTTTAATATTCAATTTCCTTAGTTCTTGTACCAATTCGGACTCCTCAATTTCTATAGCTTCTTTGAATCTCCCTGGAAATGGAGTCGTAGTAGTGTTGCTATCTGGCTCCTTTTCTTTTCTTTCTATATCATCTTTTGGAACAACAATACTAGGCATTTCATTTTCTTATGTCATTTCAATGATTATAAGGGGTAGACTATTAATGATTTTCCTAGATCTAGTTTGAATATCCTTACAATCCATGACATGTAAATCAATTGATTTTTCTGTTTCTGTTTCATAAACAGGAGTTGTTTGTTTGTTTCTGGGGTTTGCTACTAGCTGTGTTGGAATTTGTGTTTAGACTACATTCTCAGTTTGAGAATTCTGTGTAGGGGATCCCATGATGGCCCGTTGATTCTGATTTGGATATGTTCTTCCTTAGGAATAATTATTAGGGTTTCATCTAGGTTGTGACCAACCATAAGGATTTCCTTGACTAGCCCATGGTTGTTGATGTCCCTAAGCATACCAAGATTGATTTTCCTAATCTTGAGGGTTCCAAGTTTATTGAGGTACCCAAGGTAGTTGTCCCCAATTTTTGGTACTACACGAGCAGCCCATGGCATTTTCCATGGATTAGGAACTGATCTTGGTGTAAACTAACCTTGGTTAGGTTGTCTCTAAACAAAATTCAATTATTCTGTTGTAGATGATGCACTGGTTTGTTTAAGATAATTTTTAATAACAGAAGTAAAGAACAAACATCGGTATCATGTTCTTTATATTCACAGATAAGACACATTTATTTTTTATCTAAAGGAAAATCTCTTAATGCAAGCTTCTTCCCGCATCTAGGACAATACATAGCCAATAGTTTAGTTTTGGAATTTTCTTTATCTTTTAATCCATCTATAATAGAGGTTAATTACACTAAAATGTCTATTTTAAAGTTTGCTAACTCATCCATTAGTTTGTTCATATCTGGATTCGTAATTTTCACCAATTTTCCTTTTCTAGGTCCACCTCTCATTCTCGGAATAGCTTCTAAAAATCTCTTTAGTTCCATTCATTATTATCTGATCAATGTATCCACTTCCTATCAAGTTCAAGGATTCTCTAGATTCATCATCCAAACCTTAAGAAAAATGGTGTTAGTTAACTCCTCTGTAAGCACAAATCCACAACTTTAGCTAATAAAGAGGAATATTTCTAAATAGTCTTCTATGTTTTCGTCATCCTCCTACTTGACTTTGAAGAATTCTTCCTTCTTATTTCTCCCTCTACAATAATCCTAGTATTTATCTAGGAAGGCAGTCTCCATTTGTGCCCAAGTGGTAATAGAGTTGGATGGTAATCCCATGAACCACCTCATTGTTACATCCTTCAAAGTGGATGGAAACAACTTGAATTTTTGATTATCTATTTTATAATCATAGGTATGACATAGTACCTTGAATTCAAATAGAAATTGGTCAGAATCTTCAGATGACATCCATCTAAAGGTGGGTAAATGTGTGAGTGAAATATTTTTCATTAATGTGTCATCATCTCCCAATTGGAATGGATAGGTATACGTCCTATCAGGTTCTCTTTTAGCTTCTCGTGCCATTTTGAAAATATTTTTTGAATTTTCCTCCCAATCAATGTGGTAAGAAGTATGCCTTGGGGAAGGTGAAAAATCAAGAGTAGGAGGTTGACTACTCAATTGAAAATCAAAACTTATCCTAAATGGATCTTGGGTAATAAGCCTTCTCCAAAAATTTATATTCCCTTCAAGTGATGATCTAAGAATTCCAAAAATGGCAATTCTATTTCTTGTCTGACAGGGGATGGTGGTGCCTCTAATTCTTGATCAATTCCTTACTTTGACTAGAGGACATTATGAATTTTTGTGAAGATGTTTTTGAAGGAATCTACCCCGAGAGTCTCTTAGTCTACTCATATATTTTATGATATAGTAGGGAAGATTCTTCAACTACTAGATGTATGTTTTGTTTCTCTTACTAACACTTAATTAGAAAGTGTCAACTAGTGGTCCCCATAAACGGTGCTAAAAATGGTGGGTGTCGTAATTCCCTTCATTTAATCAACTTCTTGTTGATGTCATATCAAATAATGGGTGTGTCTAAAGCTATATGCAACAAGAGTACTTTAATCGATCTAGTAGTTGACTGTAGTTATTTTTGTATTTTCTGGGGGAACTCTTTAATGTCTTAAGGACTTCTTGGTAAAAACTTATTTAAATAAAACTATGAAAACTTGCTGAAAGTAAAACACCTGAAAGATTTGCTGAAAGGAAACACACCGTGCATAATGGAAACACACTTGTTGTTGGAAAATAAACACACTTGCTTCTGAAAGTAAACACACTTGCTTTTGGAAATAAACACACTCAATTTAGAATGCTTGAAAACAATTACAAGAAATATAAATATTTATCTAAACACCGTAGGAATGTATATAAAAATTTTAATGAAAGAGCTAAAACAATACAAAATAAACAGATCTAAGTTATTTGTTTGAAGAAATATAAATAAAAAGTAAACGAATAACCTAGTCCTTAAGGGAGTGGGCCCTTGCTCCTCCTTGAATTAGGATTTAACAACTTAGAATTCTCTCAAATCAGAATGGCTATTTTATTGATAAAACATTCAATATTACAAAATGTACTAGATCTGAGTACTTAGTCTATTTCTTTTCTCTGTTCTATTTCTATTTCATTTTATATCTCTCTATATTTATTTACTGTAGGTCTGCTTTTATATACATTTTACAATCACATTTGTCTCAATGATTCTGATTAAATAGAATCATTCCCAGAATAGATGTTGAGTCGGATTGCGGTTGATTAGATAGCTATAGGATAACTCTCCCTGGATCTACATTCAGAAATCTTCTCATCCTTCATGATTGAAAGGGTTGTAGATGCAAAATCTCCGAGATGTGGTTTAAAATAGATAACTCCCATTAGTTATGGAACTTTGGAGAAGTTCCAGAACCATAGGAAATTTTTAAGAACAAAAACTTGTGAGAGTTTTGGAGTTGTCCCTAGGAGTTCCAGAACTAAGTATGAAAATTTTGGAATTAAATAGTGGACTTCCAAAACTAAGTCTGAAAATTTTGGAACTAAATACTAGAGTTACGGAACTAAGTCCAAAAGTTCTGAAACTAAAATATGACTGTGTGATGGAGTTCTAGAACTAGCTTGAAAGTTCTAGAACTAAGTTGTGTAGGAACAAAAACTATCAAAAAACATACCGAACGTCACCCGCCTCATTTCCTAAACTGATTAGACTTTATTACAAAACTTAATTTAAACACACACTATGTCAAGAATTTTAGAGCTTTTAACATTATGATCACAATCAATCAAAATATAGACAGTTACATCCTAACTCATATCAGATCAACTAAAAGTCACACAATGCAATCAAACTTAATCAAAAGGTGAGTAAGATGAGATCATATATTATACATTAATCGACATATTCTGCCTCATCAATACCATTATTCTAATGGTGTTGACTATTCCTTATCTCTTGCTTGGATATTATGAAGTGGTCTTATGAAGCTTGACCTGTAGTTGTGACTATTTCGAACCAGGGAAGTTTAATGTCTACTGGGGGTTATTGTGAATCTTTCTATGAACTATTCAGATCTTTGGGTGGACTTCTAGTGTGCTAACAATATGTTGAATTGTTATATCTTTTGGTATGTTTAATTTTTGATCACTATTTTTATTAATCTTAAATGATTAGGTTGGAGCCTTGACATGGACCAATTGGATGGTTTATTAAAATTTCCTTTGAGTGTTGATCAAACTAAACTCTTCTTGATACTTGATCATATGAAGATGATCAAGGATATCATTTAGTCGGTTGAAAGGTTGTTGACTGTGAGATTTCTCTACCTTGGTTGAGTCATTTTATTTCTCAGTCTGAATGATGTATTCAATTAAGTATGATTCTTTACCAGCCTTGTATGGAATACTTGTATTGACTTAATATTATCTCATTGATGATTATATGTGTTGTGTATTCTAATGACTTGCATGCACTCTAAATTGGTTGAAGCCAAGTTGTTCTTGTTTAGATTTCTTGTCTGATAAGTTAAGTTGGATTTGGGCCTTGAGAGCTTGTTGCTGTTATTTTTATAATCAACTAGTATAAATCTTGTCCAATATTTAGATTGTTGGACTATTGGAATTGAATTAATTTTTGAATGTCACTGATTAGATTTGAGTAAAATATTTTAATCATGTAGTATGGGTTGCATGATTAAGGCATTTTCACTCTTGCTTTCCCACCTATTGTTATGTATACTTGGCTTTGCATTATTGGTGTGATATTGCTTAAGCGAGAATGTATACTTATATGGTTTTGGGTTACTTGTTGGATGAATATGGATGAATGTTAAATTTTTTGCTGATAGTATTCTAGTTAATAGAACTCAAACTCATTTGGATAGCTATCTGCTAACATGGAAAGGTTTTGTGATATAATTGAGTATGGTAATTATGAAGTGTTCAAATAGGAAAATATATTTTTTAACCCTTGACTGATTTCTATTAATAAGTAGTGTTCCTTTAAAAAAAAATTTAGTTAGAACATATAGTTCCAAGGATTTGGCTCCTATCATGCTTAGTTCAAATGAACTGACATATGCCAACTCTCTTATAGATAAATTTCATGAAAAGGAAAATATGAAGACTCATGGAAAGTTGCATTTATTCTATTGATTGAAGAAATGTAGTTTGATGAAAATATTATATTTCATTTACTGAACTATTCTTATGAATAAGTGTTTAAGGCCTAAGGCCAGTTATGTAAACTGTTGAAAGAACTTGAATTAATTCTTGTCTACTTGAATTGACATCTTAAATTTGAAATGATTGAAGTGGTTGACTGAATCATCTTCTCTTGACTGGATTAATTCTGTGTGAATGATGTTTTCAATTTAAAGAGTTCTTTCACTTGGAAAGTAAGCTTGTAGGGAATCAGATGATTTGCATTTCTTTACTTCTTGACATTGATTAGTAATTTTGGGGAAGTTATATGAAATGTCATCTACTTTACATTACTATTATGAATCAAGGAATATTATTGTTGATCTTTGAATATGTGGAAAAGGGGATAGATATGAATCATTACCTTTGCAAATGACTTGTATGAAATGGTTATTGGTTGTTATAAATTTTAATTACTGAATTCATTTGAATAAGATAGTAATGAATAAGTTATATTTAAACAAGTTTAATGTTGTGGAAATTAAGTTATGATTGACTATGCTTAATTACATCATTATGAGACTATATTAGTATGGTTGTTTTATGAGGAAAAATATAAAACAAAAAGGATTGCATGCCTAATAGTAAAGGTATTTATACCTTAGGGATAATCATAAGAGTGCTTAGTCTTATTAAGTACATATAAGAAACTATCTTATAAAAAGGTATCTAAGTGTTTATACTATAATGTAATCTATCTATCCTAACAAATGAATAAGTGAAATAATAAAAGGTAATTGTAATTAAGAAGGATTGAAATGATAACATGGGTTTAGATGTATAACATGAACTAAAATTTAAGGTATTAAGAAAAATCTCTTCTTTCTACAATAATGAAGTCATAAACATTATACATATTTGAATTGCATGTATAATGTAATTATGTTATAAAACCTTGATAAAGGGGGGTTGTACATTATTTAGAAAAATAATGAACCCTCCAAATAGGTAATGAGGTGGATGTAGAATATCTTTCCATCATAGATGAGTTATACTTAGGGGGTAGTGTTTAACTAAGTTATAACCATTTGAATAGTTGAATGACTTAAAGGAAAGTGAATGTAAGTCATGAGACTATTGTGGGTTGAATGCATAGAACCCATTTGGAGTCATTAAAATGAACTTTAAAATTCTCCTAAGTATGTTTGGATGTATGTGGTTGCTACCCTACAATATAATTAATATGTTTCTAAGATTCTTAGTCAACTAAAGGATATTTCATACTCAAAGGAGATTAAGTAATGAGCAGAAATAAATCTACAAATCCTTTGTATTGATTAAGTAGAAACATAATGTTCCTTATTGGAATGTTGATAGAACCTGAGTTAGTCCTTAGGAATGACACCTAAAGGCTGAAAATAACTAGGGTGGGATTAACAAGATGTGAATTAAAGGGATTAATGAACTTGTTAAGAAGGGAGGTTTAGATTTCTAGAACTTAATGGGTTGTTGCAGCATAATCACTACTACACAGTACCCATCCAATGATGGGGTTCATTGGGTGGTTACTATGGAGTAGTCATTATGGCACAATAATCTGTTCAACTCCTCTAATTGAGATCATATCGGAATGGGATCTCAATTCATTGTTAAACACTAGGTAGTGATGAGTCCATGGTCTGTGGATGATGTCAACTTACGTTGACTATGGGTGATGAAGTGTACTCGAAGCGACAGGGGTCGATTCGAATACACTTGATGACCCTTAGTTACCATAAGTGGACTATCTGCACTAGCCCATGTGGTTTATCTCTTCTTAGTGTCTAACACGAAAATGGGAAGGAATGACAAGAGTCAAGAAAGTATAATCAAGATAATAGTTTCAAGTGTGGTGAAAGACATATTTATTCATGATGAGTATGTTGTCTTGGAATATAGGAATGGAAAACATGTCTGAAATTTTTTCCAAAGTATTGTAAGTTGTTGGTTTTTTTGTCTTAAATTCACGAGACTAAGGTGCGAGATATAGGATGGGTGCTCATAACAAGTACCTATATAAGCCCTTAGTTAGCTACACTTGATGATCACTTAAACAAAAGAGGGAACCGCAAGTATACCAAGTATACTATGAAATGAAATATAAGAGATCAGTTCTATATCAATTCATCATTGAAATGAAACATGAGAGATTTTTTCTATACTAATTCATCATTGAAATTAAATATGAGAGATCGGTTTTACGTTGTGTTATAATAGTTGCATATGGTTAATATTGTAGGAATTATTAGAAGATTTAATGTGGTTATAAATGTTAAATTTAGGATAGAGAACATTGATATTAAAAACAAATTCCCCTGCTTTTGTAATCATGAAATAGGGATGTTACATATAAGTTGGTGCTTTCTAAATCTAGGGCTTGGTGCTCCTTATTGGGTTTTTGCCTCACTAAAATTAGGTTTTGGTGCTCCTTGTGAAGTTGTTTCTTCACTAAATATGATATTTGTTTATAATATAGTTTTCCATTTCATTGACCAATGTGTTTTCTTCCCTACAAGGGTTTCCCACTTAAGTATGGTATTCATGGGTTCATGTGTCACTTTTGAAAGTTTTCAATGGTCGCATTTTCTTGATGATTCATAATGGCTAAGTCAAATTGAATGGTTGATGGATGTTAAATATAAAAGTGAAAGAAATTTTTAATGCATGTTTATTCACCCCCATTTCAGTGGTTATTCTTCAAAAATTTGGTATCAAAGTAGGACACCTAATGTAAGATTAAGAGCTTGAGGTGATCCTAAGAAGCAAAAATACATGAAAGATATAGAGTTTTGTTGCCAAATTTTTAAGGGATAAGATAGGTCTCTCAAAGAATGACATGGAAATACAAGATCAAAAGCTAGATAAATCCAATCAAGTCTAAGAGGGAAATGACATTTTAAGAAGTGTAAAGTATGTAAGTTCATTCAATGGGCATTATTTCTCATGCAATCATTTTGTTCATAGAGAAAGTGAATGTAATGAAAATTCATGGAATTATGGAAGAAGTTATAATGTGCATTAGTCAAGAGATTGCTACAATTATCATGATAAAGGAAACATTGGAATATTACGTCATAATGGAGCTAAGAGGTTCTCAAGTCAAAACAAGAAGATGGTGTTGGTGCTCAATTTAGTATCGCCCTGTTTGTTTGAAAATTCTTCAATCTACAGGCTCTGTCATATTTTATATTTCCCTGAATGGATGCCTGAAAGGTTTTCTTCATTAATAAGTTATTGAAGATCCTTCCCCATGGTTGTGGATCAAATTTGGGCCTTGTATCATTTCCAAATTCTTTGTCCTTAAAATAAAAATTCAATTTTGGGCGCAAATGGTGATTTGCCTACATTTTATGGTTAGATGGGCATGTTTTCCCTATCAAATTATATCTCATCATCTTCAGCTATGTGGTCTCTTTTGATTGGATCAAGCACTTCAGTGTCCTGTTTATAACTTGTAACTTTTTACTATGTTTTCAAAAAGATCAATTTGGCCCTGGGCCTGTTGAGTTCGATTGACCACTCCAATTTATAAAGGTGGAGTGAATTTGTCTTATTTTCCACGAAGGTGTATACGTGTTCATTTTTAATTGGTTATGGATGGTGGGTATTTTTGGTGAAATTTGTAAAAATACCAAATTGGCCCTGCGGCCACAATAGTCTTTGATTGGCTATTCAACAAATATGAAGCGGTAGGGAAAAAGTTTTACTTTGACCCTGAAGAAGGACACGTGGTATTTTTCATGTTACAAGTGGGAAGGTGGGTCAGTGGAACATTTTGAAGTTTTTTTCCTCTTTGTATTGTTGTTGCAAATCAGCAGCACCCCTGGATGCAAATCAGGGTTCTAAGTTGATATTTCAGGCATCTAGTGTGATTGCACAACATTTAAACCTCTCTCCAAGTGTGGGACTTGTAAAATGAGAGAGGAATCTCCAAATTAGAGGCTAGTTCCTCAAACTCCTCTGATTAGATCTATTATTTGCACAACTGCAGAGGTTCAGATCCTAATTTTATCCTAGATTGCAAGGAGACAGGGATAAGAAATGCAAAAATTGAAACTAAACTAATGGTGGTGATGCACCAAAGGAGTGGTGAACATTTTTGCTCATGAAAATAGACACAAATCAAAAATTGCAGCATAAAAAATCATACACATGTTGATAAGTCAGTAATCAAAGGTTTGAAATGAAACAAACAACACATGCAAAGGACTGAACGCATTCACAGAGCCTCCATTGTGATTTTCAACATCAAAATCCTTGCATTCCAACACCAAAGAGGAAAAAAAGGCTCATATAATCCCTGGAAGGTCTGGTACTTCTAGAATCACTTGATAAAGATGAAAACAGAAGCTTGCTATGTAAAAAAAGTGTTCCCCTTTGAAAAATGAGCCAAATCTAGCTTTTTACAGTGCATGGGTCGAACCTAGGAGAGAGAAAATGTGAAAAAATGTGGGAGCCATTCCTCATTGACCAAAATGCATTAAAAATAGCATGGGTGACCTGACAGACCCATCCCCCAACATTTTTGACCATGCTGGAGAAGAATGTGACCCATTTTGCATTAAAATTGGTTGTTGAAACGTCAGTTTGTCCATGGCGATTACCGTAAGTGTTTTTGATTTTATCCTCCAAAATAAACCTAAATTCAAAATGACAATGTAATCTTGTAGGGAATTTCACCAGATTTCCATTGATATAAAGAACGTGAAAATCGAGCTCGATCGAAAGTTATGGCGATTTGAAGTTTTAGGGCAAAAATAGGCCAAAATCGGATCGGCAGGCAAAAAGTTTGAATTTTTACCCATTTGGTCTTTGGAACATTTTTCAAATTTTCTCTGTGTTCCACCACTCCAGGTGCCACATGGCATTTTTTGATTGGGCGTAGGCCCTTCCTGACCATTTTTCCTTTGGGTCACTTGGTGTTTTTCGCCCTTGACACGTGATGACCTCCCGATTGGCTACGGTCTTTTTAGGGAAAATTTCCCACCAAAACTCCGTTGAGCCATAACTTGAAAAATACGTGGAGTTAGGAGGAAAAATTTACCTTTCTGGAAAGCTGAGAAAGAGCTCTATCTAATGGTGCCATTTCCAAAAGGTTTTGAGTGCCTAGAAAACAAAATATTCTGACTGAGGCACGAGAGAAGGAAAGATGTAAAGGAGTTAGCCACAAAATGAGCAGGGGGCACATTTGGGATAACAATTTTGTGACTCAAAGGGGTCATCTACCTGCTAGATGAAAATACCAGTTGCTTGAAGTAGTCCATTGGGCATGGAGTCATCAAATTTTCTATTGGAACCCCAACTGACTTAGAATGTTGCAAGGAGGAAGATGGAATATCACCTGATGGAAGCAAGGACTGCAAAACATCTCCAGGGACAACAAGTTGTGCCAAAGCACTTAGGGAAAGAAAACTAACCTACAACAAAACAATGTGCACAAGCACTTGAAGGAATGGAAACCTAAGCTAATATTTACAAGGTAGAGAATTTCCCTTTAGAAGCAATGCTTTAGATAGATTCCATTGACTGGAATCTGCAGTTCTTCACCATCCAATGAAGCCAATTGGAAGGCATTGTTGTTCTTGCACTTCGTGACCATGTATGGGCCACTCCAAATGGCATCAAATTTTGAATGCCTTCCGATTTTACTCTATCTGCATCCCATTTTAATACTAGATCTCCAACTTGGAAAGATCTACTCTTGGCCTTCCTATCAAAGGTCTTCTTAATCAAAGCTTGATCCTTCTCCATTACTTGGGATACCTCGATCTCCGATCTCTTGAGCTCCATCAACTCTGCATATCTCACCTCCATGGGCCCAAACTCTAAAGAACTCTAACCACTTCATGAGTTCCAATGTTGGCAACTCAAGTGACATGGGCAAGATTTCCTCTCTTCCATAAACAAGCCTGAATGGAGAGTTACCTGTGGATCTCTTGGGAGTTATCCTATCAGCCCATAAGGCTGATTTCAGTTTGGTATGCTAAGACCTCTGATTCTCATCAAGAGTCCTCCTAATGATCCTCAACAAGTTCTTGTTTGTAGACTCGGCCTGGCCATTACCTTGAGGGTAATAGTTTGATGAAGTGCTTAGGTACATCCCATTCTTGACAGTCCACTCAGTCACCTTGGATCCAATGAATGCCAATGCATTATCTGAGATTATTGTAGCAGGTATACCAAATCTGGTTGCTATCCCCTCATAAAAGTCTAAGATGCTGGACTCATTTGCCTCTTTGAGTGCTACTGCTTCAGTCCACTTGGTGAAGTAGTCCGTGGCTATCAAAATCCATTTGTGCCCTTGACTTGAATTGGGATTAATGACTCCAATGAAGTCCAAACTCCATTTCATGAATGGCTGGTCAACTGAGATTGGATGCAATGGAAGGGAAACAAGTCTCTCTTTTCCTATGAAGAATGCACAATTCTTACACCTCTTGATCCATGCATAGCAATCACTGAAAATTTTAGGCCAATAATAACCAGCCTTCATGATTTTTAGAGCTGTCACTCTTGGTGCAAAATGACCACCAGCTGGTCCACCATGGAACTCTTCCAATACCCTCTGAATCTGATTTGTGCTAATGCATCTCAGCAGCACTCCATTCACATCATTCTTGAACAAAACTCCATCAACAATGGCATATGGGATAGCCTGCAATCTAAAGTGTCTTCTTTGGGTCTTGTTCATCTCCAGAGAGCATAGGCCTATGCTTATGAAGTGCATTATACCTTGGGTCCAGCAAGGAGTGGGGGCAGCATTGTTTTCTTCTTGAGTGCCACATGGCTCCTCGATGTCTTGAATCACAATACAGCCTCTCCTTCATTGCATGCTTCTTTTTTCTTCCCCAAAACCAGCTGCTCACACAATCCTTTTCCTCTTACCAGCTTGGTGATTTTGATCTCAATGTCATACTCCATGACACGGGTGATCCAACCTGCCCTTTTCTTATTCAAATCTTTGTTGAGGAGGAAGTCCTTAACCCCAGCATGTGAGACCAGCAACTGGACCTTGTTGTTTGAGACTAAATGCTTGAATTTCTTCAAGCTTCTGATTACTGCCAGCACATGCTTCTCAATAAAAGAATACCTCACCTCATAGTCATCTAGGCTCTAGCTGAAGAAAGAAATTGGCTGCTCATCGTTGTCCTTGTTCTGCTGTACCAAAATGGTAGAAATAGTATCATTACCTCCAAATGCATAGAGGATGAAATCCTTGGAGAAATCTAGATTGATGAGAGTTGGTGCTTGAGAGATAGCTTCTTTGATTCTTCGAACTCTCCTTGCCTTCTGCTGTCCACTTGAAAGCCATGCTCTTCTTTAAAAATTTTGGTGATGGGATTGAAAAGGGCTGCAAAATCTGGGAAAAACCTCTGAACAAAGTTTATCCTCCCCAAGAAACTATGAAGGGCTTTCTTGTGGCTTGGCAATGGTAGTTCTTTTATGGCTTCAACCCTCTCTAGATCAATTGCTAATCCTTATTTGGAGACAATATGGCCAAGGAGATTTCCTTCATGTGCAAGAAAGATACACTTCTTAGGATTCAAAGACACTCCAAATCTCCTGCACCTCGTGAAGACTTGTCTCAAATGAGAGAGGTGGTCTGCTGCATTCTTGGAAAAAATAGTGATATCCTCAAGGTAAATCAACACCACGTTGTTAATCAAACCTTTGAACGCCATGTCCATTGCTCTTTGGAAAGTAGCACTAGCGTTGGACAACCCAAATGGCATTTTCCTATATGCATAAGTTCCCCATTTGGTTGTGAAGGTTGTCTTGAACTGGTCTTCTTCCTTCACCATAATCTGATTGTAGCCTGAGTAGCCATCAAGTAGTGAAAACCTCTCGGAGCCAGCCACAACTTGCAAGATTTGCTCCATGGAAGGGAGTGGGTAATGGTCCTTGAGAGATGCTCTATTCAAGTCTCTAAAGTCAACACACAATCTGATCTCTCCACTCTTCTTTCTGACTGGAACCAAGTTGGCAACCCAACTAGAATGCTTGATTGGGAATATGATTCTTGACTCAATCAACTTGTTCAATTCCTTCCTCATGAGAGGTTCCATGTGTGGATTGACTGGCCTTTGTTTCTGCCTGATGGGCTTAGTATTTGGATCCAACTCAATGGTGTGCTGAGCTAACTTGGGATTGAAACCTTTCAAATCTTCGTAGCTCCAAGAAAACACATCAGGGAACTCTTGACACAGCTGTATGAACTCATACCTTTCTTGTTCAGTTGTCATCTTTCCAATTTGCAATGGTTTGTTCTCTTCCACCAAGATGGATACTGAATCTTCTCTCTTGACCTGAATGTTTTCTTTCTCTTTCCTAAACTGATCATTGGGATTGAAAATGGACTCCAAAGTGATAAGTCCCTTGGGTAGCTTGTTAGTTCTCAGCTGTACCACTTGGTCACCATACTGTTGTTCCAATTTTTCTTGATTCTTAGCTGAGAACTCAGCTTCTTCTTGCAAGAAATGGATGATTTGCTGGTCATTTTCAAACACTTGCCAACTGACATTGTTATCCGGCACTGAAGGCCTCACAATCACATGGATTTTTGTTGTACCTTGTCTTGTTGAATGCTTTCCACAATGTCAAAGGCTTCCCCTACTGCTGCAAGCCTGTTAGCAGCTTGGTTCTCTTTCCTAGGAATGGATTTGATGCCAAAACCCTCAAAATCTTCAATGAGGTCCCACACCCTGTTCTTGTAGCACTTAAGTAGATCATTCTTGGCAGCATGCTGTCCCTTGACCTGATTTACAATCAATTCACTGTCACCAAAGACTTGTAAGTTCTTTATTCCTCTCTTTATTGCCCAATGCATCCCTTGTACCAAGGCTTCATATTCAGTAGTGTTATTGGAGCATGCAAACTGAAATCTAAAAGCTGAATAGTACTTTACTCCTTGAGGTAAAACAAGCATGGCTCCACCTCCTGCACCTTGTCTACTCCTTGATCCATAAAAAAATAGCTGCCATACCTCATTGTCATCCTTGTGGTTTGACTTGGTGATGCTAGGAATGGGCTGATCTTCTTGATGTATGCAATAGACCCCTAGCTCAGATTCTTCTACTTCTTGTTAAGGATCAAAAGCATGCACCTTGTTTTCCCATTCATCAAGAGTTAGATCTGGGATGCTTCCAACCTTGGTGTCAGCTTCATCAGTGCTTGGGTCATCTTCTTGATCAAATGCCGAATAGTTGGCATTGATCTGACTTGGAGTGTAGGGCTCAATGTGGAAGTTTGCAATAGGTTCATACCTGATTGTAGCTTTGGTTCCATACCTCGTTTTGAACAGCATGTGTGAACAATCAGTAGACAAATATCCTCCAATCTTGGCTCTGAAGTCCCTTGACAAGCATAGGGAAAAGAGTGGTGGAAGGTCTATAACTGATACATCTTGTAAAAAAACAACATTTGGACATGCATGCAAGGTAAGACTAAACTTTCTAATCACTACAAATATTGTTCTTGTTGTCCCATCCAAATTTCTACTCCTTTGGATATGGTTTCATACTGGACCCCTAGCTGATCAGCTATTTGTTTAGGCATCACTGAGATACTTGCCCCAAAATCTATCATGCAATTGTGCACTAACTGATTTCCAATGATTAATGAAACATAGAAAGGAGGGGGCTTCAACATTTTACCTTGCTATCCTCCATGATTCCCTTCAGGCTGGGCAACATTTGTGAGCACTTTCTCTTACATCTGAACTTGCTGATTCAAAGTTGGCCAGTCCTTCATGGCAGCTTGTAGCAAATCTCTTTGGCCTAGGATAGATAGGGATTCCCACATTGATATATTTACATTTGTCTTCTTCATCTGATCAATGATACTGAATGGTGATGGAGGATCTCTTTCCTATCCCTTTGTTTGCACATTCACTCCTTGCACATGAGCAACAAAAACTGGTATTTGAGTTGGCCTAGGAGTTGTTCTTGGCTGCCCTTGGGCATTTACAACTGGATTTTGTTTGCCAACCACTTGTGGAACCATAGAAGTTCATGGATTGGTTGGAGCCAATGGCTGTTCTTCACCCAAATTCCTCCTTTCTGACCTTGTGTTGGCTGCAACACCTTGGGAAATTGCCTGATTCATGCCAAAAAAATCCTCTGCTTGCCAATTTACCAACGTGGTGTCATTTGGGGCTGATTGCTGTTGGAATGTTTCTTGTTGTTGGCTATTTCCTTGACTGCCCTCACCCTCCACACCAGTAGTTGTCACCATTAATGCTTGATTCAAAGCACCATTGAAGCACATGGATTGGTTATGAGGTTCATTGCATGGAAAACACCATTCATACTCTTGAGCAATGTTGTTTTGTGTTGGCACCAATGCCTTAGAGGTAGATATGGCATTTGGATTATAGGGCTAAAATGGTCTATTGGCATGAGGCCTTGTTTGATACATATTTGCAGCTGGATTAGGTGGTCTTTGTGGTTAGTATGGCTGCCTGTTAGGCTGAGCTTGGGGCTGGTAAGAAGGTCTAAAACCTTGGGCTTGTTGCCTCTTGAGAGTAACCAGCTCATTTCCTAGGTTTTGTAGTTGCTTCATGACTTCTTGAAGCTCATTTGGGGCACTTGGAGATGAAGTAGAAGCTTCATTTGAACTCTGATTTCTAGGAGTGGGAGAAGGAGCCAAATTTGGTGCTTGATTGGTATTTGGACTCTCTAAACTTGGAAACAATGGCATGGGAGGTCTAGGGGCTAGTTTCCCAGCTTGGATCAAACAATTTTCAGCCCTAATGGCAATGCTATAAGCCATAGGGATAGTTATGCCTCCCATGGACTGAATCAACATAGAAATATCAGAATTTAGAGCTTTGAGATAGTAGAGAAAAGCACCTTCTGCTGTTGGTCTGACTACCACTGGAATTCTCTCCCAATTCTTTTGAAATCTGAAGTTGAAATCAGTCAGCTGCTCATTGGGATCTCTCTTGATGGTTGTTAGCTGCTCCAAAAGAGACAAGTTGTCTCCCTTCTCTCCAAATTGCTCATGAAGTGCTATACACAGCTGATTCCAATTTGTGATTGAACCAGCTCCAAGGCTTCTAAACCATTGCAATGCTTTCCCCTTGAATGAAGATGCCAGCAACTTGACAGCCACTTGCATCTCATTGATTTCATGAATTGCACAAAGGTTGGCAATGTCTTTAACATGATCACCTGGAGTAGTCTGATTCTCTCCAATGAAGTATGGAATGTTCTTCAAGGCTGTAATTGGAATTGGATGTTGTGCATTGAGAGCAAGTGGGCTGCTACCAGTGAAATTGACATAGGGGTTGTTTTGTGCCATTCTAATTGGCCTTAGAACCCTTGTTGATTGAATGAAAGGCCTACCAGGTGGAGGAGTTGAGAGAGTTATTTTTGGTGGAGATGGAGACCTTTGGATTCTCCTCTCACTTTTCCTTACTCTTGGAGATAACTGTAGGTATTCAAACAGAACTTCTTCTTCTCCAACTCTTGACCTTGTAGTGATTCTTCTCATGAGTTTTTAGGCCTACACTGCTGAAACCAATTGATTCTTCCCATTGGAGTCACCATATGTGTAAATTATAGCACTTTTCAAGTAAGAAAATTATAGCAGAGATGCACATCAAATTTTCTGTAATAAAAATAAAACCTATAATGTCCCACCGGCATAACAAAACTGTTGTTGCAAATTAGTAGCACCCCTGGATGCAAATCAGGGTTCTAAGTTGATATTTCAGGCATCCAGTGTGATTGCACAACATTGAAACCTCTCTCCAAGTGTGGGACTTGTAAAATGAGAGAGGAATCTCCATATTAGAGGCTAGTTCCTCAAACTCCTCTGATTAGATCTATTATTTGCACAACTGCAGAGGTTCAGATCCTAATTTTATCCTAGATTGCAAGGAGACAGGGATAAGAAATGCAAAAATTGAAACTAAACTAATGATGGTGATGCACCAAAGGAGTGGTGAACATTTTTACTCATGCAAATAGACACAAATCAGAAATTGCAGCATAAAACATCATGCATAGGTTGATAAGCTGTAATCAAAGGTTTGAAATGAAACAAACAACACATGCAAAGGACTGAAAGCATTCACAGAGCCTGCATTGTGATTTTCAACATCAAAATCCTTGCATTCCAACACCAAAGTGGTAAAAAAGGCCTGTTACAATCCCTGGAAGGTCTGGTACTTCTAAAATCACTTGTTGAAGATGAAAATAGAAGCTTTTTGTGTGAAAAAAGTGTTCCCCTTTGAAAAATGAGCCAAATCTAGCTTTTACATTGCATGGGTCGAACTCAGGAGAGAGAAAACATGAGAAAATGTGGGAGCCATTCCTCATTGACCAAAATACATTAAAAATAGCATGGGTGACCTGAAAGACCCATCCCTTGAAAATTTTGACCATGCTTTGGAGAATAATGAGACCCATTTCGCATTAAAAATGGTTGCTTTGAAACGTCAATTATGTCCCATGGGTGCATACCATAAGTGTTTTTGATTTTATCCCTTCAAAATAAACCAAAATTCAAAATTGACCATGGAATCTTATAGAGAATTTCACCATCTTTCCATTGATATAAAGAACATAAAAATATAAGCTTTGGATCAAAAGTTATGGTGATTTAAATTTTTAGGGCAAAAACAGGCCAAAATCGGATCGGTGGGCAAAAAGTTTGAATTTTTACCCGTTTGGTATTTGGAACATTTTTCAAATTTTCCCCACGCTCCACCACTCCAGGTGCCACATGGCACGTTATGATTGGGTGTGGGCCCTTCCTGACCATTTTTTCCTTCGGGTTGCTTGGTGTTTTTCACTCTTGGACACGTGATAGCTCCTGATTGGCTGCGGGCCTTCTAGGGGAAAATTTCCCACCAAAACTCTGCTGAGCCATAACTTGAAAAATACGTGGAGTTAGGAGGAAAACTTTACCTTTCTAGAAATTTGAGAAAGAGCTCTATCCAATGGTGTCATTTCTAGAAGGTTTTGAGTGCCTAGAAAACAAAATATTCTGACTGAGGCACGAGAGAAGGAAAGATGTAAAGGAGTTAGCCACAAAATGAGTAGGGGGACACATTTGGGATAACATGTATGAGGGAGAAACATTATAAATTGATCCGCAACCCTACGGGGAAAAAGTGATGTCACATGTTTGAGTCAAGAATTGAAAAGTCAAATTGGGAAAGTGGATCACCGAGGAAAATTGGAAATTTTGTCTTTTTGTTAAAAAGGGTAAAATTGCATAAATGAGTTGTGACTCCATCAAAGGCCCATATTAAGCCATGTATTGAGCTTGTATTTCAAAGGCAGAGGGAAGGGAAAAATGTGAAAATTGCACATTTTCTCAAAAATTCGTAAAATGCAAAAGGCACCCCCAGGCCCATTTCGGCTCTAATATTCCATGTGGATGGCTCTAATTCAAAGTTTTGAAAGGGTAGAATCAACAGTTATGGCACAATGCATTTGGTTTTACCACCATTAACGTTCCATGACTTCAAGGGATGTAAATACACATCATTTTTCATGGTGAATCTGAATGATTTCTTGTCGTTTCTATCAGCAAAGTGCAATTGAAGTGTTGTGGAGCTCAAATTTGTGAATCTAAGGAAGTACAAGAGTTGATATTTTGAAATAGAGTTACTCGGGCACTTGCAGAAAATGAATTGCCAAATCTAGCAGAGAAAATTGTAGAGGAAAGAATGAGGAGAAGGAAGCTATAGGTGTAAAGGATGAAAAACGTGTTGCCAGAGGAGATGACTGGATGCCCTAGTTAAAACAATGATGGAAATATCTGAAATGATTCACCTTTTGAACACCTGACAACTTTTTGTTGTAAATCTATTAAACATCACTTTCTGGAAATCATGATCAAATATGTAACAAACAAAGGTTCCTCGAATATTCTTTTTTGGGGAAAACTTTAATGTAAATGAGTGCTATAAAGGGCATGAGTTAGTCATGCAAATGGTCAAGGGTTTAATTCTTATGAGAAAATTTGAGAAAGCCCATCTTTTTGAGAGACCATCTGAGAAACTCTGTTAATCTCTTATGTTTTAGATTTGATCATGTCAAGTTAGTTGCAAGTGTATAGCCATTGAAAAGCTCTGAGATTGTTCAAGAAACCTTCCCTACTTATGAATCTAATCAACATCAAATTAATCTATGTTGATCTTGGGAAAAATTGTGTCTACTTTTATTTCAGAATGTATTGAAATGATTTTGATGTTTCATGTTGCAATGTTATGTTAAAATCCCTCTGAATCACACAGGATCTTATCTCTACAAGAGTTTAGTGGAATTTGCAATTTCATTACAAGAAGAGCCTTCATCCTATAATGAGATAAACAATTTAAAATCACTTTACTATCATTTGGTTGATAAATATTATCTTTAAGCCTTTGAGTGTATCTTAGGCATGAGTAACCGGGGAATTTAATGTTTAATCAAGTCTTTAGCTCAAGCCTTTGTGTTAAATTCTTAGAGATTTTATGAAACCCTCTAAATCTGGGCCTCCATTGATGCACACCTTCTAGTTGAAGGAATATTTTAGCTATTCTCAAGCATTTTTCATTTAGTTTCTAATTGTTGTGAAGGTTCTCAAAGATCTTGAAAACTCAAGTTTATCTTGCTTAATATCCCACCAAAAATTATTCAAAAACAATGAATCCTACCTTAACTACCCCTATTTTCCCTATATGTCCACAAATGAATAAATTATACTACCAAAATATGTAGAAGAAATCAAGATTCCGTAGTGTCTTTAGTAACTTTGAACCTTGCTAAGAAAATATCCCCATTCTTTAGAAGTGACAACTCGTGAGAGTTAAATTGTGGCGTATTTATCATATTTTCTCAAGTTTCCCTGTAAATTGTGCAAATAATGATCTCTTCATGTCCTTCACCGATAGAGGTTAAAAAATGGGTCCTCTCACCCCCTGTCGAAAGGCACAACCCAAAGTAGTGAGGATAGATCAAGTCCTAAATGAAGGTGTTATCCCTTTCTCTAATGCAGAGTGATAAAGAGTCGACCAATCTCCTCCCGACTACAAAACAACTCATAATATGATATGTCTATCTCTCAGTGTCTTGCTAAAACTATGATGTTGCTCGGCTTCTAAGGGTGAATCAATTTGGATACCAACACCTAAATGATGTTGTTGGCAAGGATTATCTAAACTCTAGGACCTATTTGTGTGGCACTAACACCCGAATGTCATTTTTGTTGGGGATTATCTAAACTCGGGACTTGTTTGTGTGGAAACAAAACTAAATTAGTGCCATTAATAGGGAAGTTTTATTGGTTTGTTGCCATTTCATATCCATTTGGCCCGTCAACAACACCTAGATTGGCACCATTTTTAGGGATTGTCTTAACTTTGAGACCTATTTGTGTGACAAAAACACCAGATTGGCACCATTTCCGGGGATTATCTTACCTCTTGGACCTATTTGTGTGGCAAAAAAACCTCAACGGTGTCATTAACAGGGATTATTTGAACACGGGATCTGGTTTTGTGGCAACAACACACGAATGGTGTCATTCGGGATTATCCAACTCCAGGACCTATTTGTGTGGTAACAACACGTGAATGGCACCATTACGGGGATTATCGAACTCTAGGACCTATTTGTGTGGCAACAACACCTGAATGAAGATGTTGCCATGGATTATTTGAATACCGGACCTACTTGTGTGTCAACAACACCATATTGGTGCCATTTCCGAGGAAAAAATTATTGATTTGTTGTCGCTTCATATCCATTTGACCCATAAACAACACCCGAATGGCACTGTTTTGAAGGACATGAAGTTGTGTGCAAAGTTTGAACACCATCATCAATGCATATAGACCCTGTAAATGCTTCTTACAAATTTTAAAGTGTAAATATGTTGTTGAAACGTCATCATGTGTCCATATTTGTAAGAATCAAGCAAAGTTACAAGTTCTTTGTGTAATATTTCCAGTTTATATTTTTTTTTGAACTGATTTTATATCATCAATGTTAAATACATGTAAAGGAAGGTCGATTAATGAAGATTTGGATGATTTTAGTGTTGACAAATATTTGTGAGATCAATTTTAGTGAATTTGCAAAACTAAGGTGAAAATACTTAGTGGTGACTCCGTGTTGAATTAATTTTTGATAAATGCTAGTGTCTTAACCTCTGTCAATTGAAATTTATCACTAATCTTTGTAAAGCTAGAAGGAAGAAGATCTTTCTTCATTAAAGACCCTGTTAGAAGGTTGTTTCTAGAATTGGGAAAGAAAAATTCTAAAGGAAGAAGAATATGGAAAGTTATTGGAGATCAGAAATCAAGAAAAGAGTTATCAATTGTGGAAACTGATCATCTTGTCATTGAATATTTCCATACTTCCTCAAGTGCTTCTAAATCAGGTAGTATTTTTGTAGATCAAAATTCTCCATCTAGAGAGGGGCCTTCATTTGTATTTGAAAAGTTTGTGTCTCATTTTGTCCCTATGTTTTCCAAAGCTAATAGGATCTTCCAAGAAATAAATTTTTTAGAGAATATTCATTCTGAGAATTACATTCATGTGCCCCATAGACCCCTCACTCCTCATCATTTTATATCTCCTACAAATTCACCACCTCAAAACAACATGGCCCAGCCCCCACCCAGACCTCCATTTGTTGTTAATACCTTTGGTCCTATAAATTTTAGAGGTATGGATGGATATCCAAATGTTGTGCCCCAAGATGTTAGAAATAAACTACCTAAATTTCAAGGAAATAATGCTATTACTAGTGATCAACACTTAAAGATTTTTGTCAATATGATGGAAGACGTCGAGATTGAATTTGAGGATGTTTACATATAATTGTTTAATCATACTCTAGAGGAGGATGCACTAGACCGTATAAATCTATTCCAGATAACTCCATTGATTCATGGAAAAAAATGAAGAATGCTTTTAGATTTCATTATAGAGATAAAACAGACCCTAGGTTTATTTTATCAAAAATTGAAAATATTAATAAGAATCCTAATGAATTTGTTCATGATTTCAATACAAGATTCAACAAAACATTGAGAATATTTCCTATAAACTTAAGGCCATGTGATGAATCTTTTCTGATAAAATATTCTGATGAACTTTACAAAAAGGCAACATACTATTTAAGGGACAAAAACCCAGAACTTTAAGAGGTAGACATTTACCATAGCTTTGATTGAAAAAAACATTAAAGAAATTGGTAAACCTCCTAAGAGAGAAGGCATCAAATTGATAAATCTAAAGAAGCCTCAATCAAACAAGGTTTTCGATCTGGAGGAGGTTGTAAAAACTTTGGCCGGAGTTGTTAAAGAAATATCTTACAAGTTAGCTAGAGCAGAGAAAGGAATTGGAAAAAGTTCCCAAGGTCATCATAAAGCACAAGGTCAAGAAAGATTTGCAAATCATCCTAGGGGTGATCAGAGATATGATGATAGAGGAAAAGGACCCATGGGGTCGAGAAATAGACAGCCCCAAGCCCATGAAAATAGAATCATGCTTGATCCTTTGACTGCCAGAGTTGCTGCTATGGAAGAAGCCAATGAAATTGAGTGGTGTGACAAATGTTTCTTGCCACATGCCCCATGTGATGAAGACAAAGAAGTTGAGGAAGATGATGATGACACTAATGATGATGTGTGCATGATGGAGTGCTATACAAGCTCACAGAAAGGAGTAACTTCGATGAATTAATTAGTTCCAAAACGTAGTAGATTTCTCGGGATTGCATTCACTGGGTACTACCCCTTCCTCCCTCTCATACTTTTGAAATAGATATGGTACAATATTTTGAAATGCCTAATAATGATTTTAATTACTTAAGGGAATTAATGATTAAAAAGTATGATGGAGGAATCCATTCTGAGGAGGATAAGCGGTTGTTAATGAATGTTGTTGTTGCCCAAGAAAAACCATATAACACTAGGAGTAAAGTTGTCAAAGGGACAGGGCCTTAGGCCAAACCAATAACTCCAGTTCTCACCAATATCCCAAAATAAAATCCTAAGAAAGATACATCTGCAAAGGCCTTTTTCCTCAAAGCAGAAATTGGTATCCTTGCCCATGCTCAAACCGTGATAAATAATTTGTTGTCGGATGAGTTTTTAGTCCTTCTCAAAATGCTACCTTACCCAAATTCATGCCTTATGACATTTCCCAAGTCTTGAGTTAAATCAAGATTTATTTTATAATTATTGAGCTACTTAGGATTCCCAAGTATAATAAAAGAGCCTTTGAGTATCCGGTATTGAAAGAAGAAAAGATTACCCAAGGCAAAAATGTAAACAATGTTGAGACTCTTCCTACCCTTGTAGAGTTGGAAAAAACCCAACTACTTTGGAAGAACTAGGTGAGGCACGTGAAGAATATTTGGGAACATCATTGGTTGAGTACCAGGCTGAATTTAAATCCATTTTTCACTACTCGATTATTAGGGACAAGTTGTTACACAACTGTATGTTTGATTCTAGAGCATCATGCAATGTTATGCCTCTTGAGGTCATGAATGAATTAGATATCAAAGTGACAATAGCTTATGGGAAGTGCACTGCCATGGATTCCAGAGAGGTGTCAGTGGTTAGATGTGTCAAGGGTTTGATAGTGTAACTTACAACCTACCCAGAAAGAACTTAAAACTAGATGTTGTTATTGTTGATTTCCCTGCCAAATGGGGAATGTTGTTATCAAGAAAATGGGCAGCTAGTGTGGGTGGAAGTGTGTAAATGGACATGTCTTATGCAACCATACCAATTGAGGGAAGCCTTGTGAAGTTACCTGGTGAAAATAAAATGTTATATCTCATTGAGGACCCCAACAATGCTTCTTATGAAGTATTTCACACAGACATTGATGTTGATAACTCTGTGAGATATGTTGTTATCAAAGAGTATGAAATTGATCAATACAGATATCTTGAGAAGGTTAATTTTCCTAGGAATTTGATGTTTGTTGTAGCCTTGATAAATGTTTAAAAATTGGCCTAGGCATAAAGAATAATCCTGAAAAAATGTGGTCAGATAGCAACTTGGATGGAAAAGAGAAACAATCATATGACCAGCTGTTAAAGACGTATTAGAACTACTTAGCATGGTCATATCTAGAATGGCAGGCACTTGAAATTTTTCCTTGATTATTTTCTCTAAATAATGGTACACACCATTATACATTGTATAGTATTTTGGTTTCATTCTAATTTCATGTTTTTCTATTTCAATTTATCCTTGTCCCTAGTGACCATTTTTTATTGGTTTCTCAGTTCGTCTTGGGGGATTTGGTTATTCTCCTCTGCAAGCTTGTTCTTGACTATGTCACCCAATTTATTTTGGAACATAGTCTATTGTTCTTATAGCACTTTGGTAGGGAGTGCCCATCCCTGAGTTGGAGAAAATTTTGGTGCTCAATTTAATCTTGCCCCATTTGTTCTAAAAATTATACAATCTATGGCCTCTATCATATTTTCTATTTCACTGAATGGATGTGCGAAAGGTTTCCTTAATTTGTATGTTGTTGAATATATTTCTCCATGGTAGTGGATCACATTTGGTCCTTGTATCATTTCCAAATTCTTTTTCCTTAAAGAAAAATTCAATGCAGGCGTAAATGGTGATTTCCCGCATTTTTTATTTGATGGGCGTGTTTTCCCCATCAAATTATATCTCAACATCTTCAGCTATATGGTCTCTTTTGATTGGATGAGGCATGGTGGGTCTATTTTATAACTTGTAACTTTTTTCTATGTTTGCAAAAAGATCAATTTGGCCCCGTGGCCCCGTTGAGTTTTGATTGGCCAGTCAAATTTATAAAGGCGGAGCGAATTTCTCTTTTTTTCCCCGAAGGTGTATACGTGTTCATTTTTAATTGGTTGCAACCCAACGGGTATTTTTGGTGAAATTTTCCACTTTGGTCACATTTGTATAAAATACCAAATTGGTCTTATGGCCTCGATAGTCTCGATTGGCTATTCAAAGAAATATGAAGTGGCGGGGAAAAGTCTTACTTTGACCTTAAAGAAGGACACGTGGCTTTTTTCATTTTCCAAGTAGGAAGGTGGGTTGGCGGAACATTTTGAAGTTTTTTACCTCTTTGTATGAGGGAGAAAAGTTATAAATTTATCCGTAACCCCTCAGGGATAGATTGATGTCACATGTTTGAGTCAAAATTTGAAAATTCAAATCGAGAAAAGTGGGTCACCGGAGGAAAATTAGAAATTTTTCCTTTTTGTTAAAAAGGGTAAAATTGCATAAATGAGATATGAATCCATCAAAGGCCCAGATTAAGCCACGTGTCCACTTCGTATTTCAAATGTGGAGGGGTGGTGTGACATGTGAAATTTATGTATTTTCTCCAAAAGTCATAAAATGAAAAAGGCACCCCCAGGCCTATTTTGACTCTAATCTTCCACGTTGAAGGCTCTAATTTAAAGTTTTCAAAGGGCACAATTAACAACTATGGTGCAATGCATCTGGTTTTTCCACCATTAACGTTTCATGACTTCAGGGGATGAAAATACACATCATTTTTCATGGTGAATCTGAATTATTTCTTGTCGTTTCTATCAGCAAAGTTCAATTGAAGTGTTGTGGAGCTTGAATTTGTGAATCTAAGGAAGTGCAAGAGTTGATATTTTGAAACAGAGTTACTTGGGCACCTGCAGAAAATGAATTTCCAGATCCATAAGAGAAAATTACAAAGGAAATATTGAGGAGAAGGAAGCTATAGGTGCAAAGGATGAAAAAAGTGTTTCCAAAGGAGATGACTATATGCCCCAATTAAAAAATGATGGAAATATCTAAAATGATTCACCTTTTGAACACCTAGAAACTTTTTGTTGTAAATTTGTTAAACATCACTTTCTAGAAATCGTGATCAAATATGTAACAAACAAAGGTTCCTCAAATATTCTTTGTTTTGGGGGAAACTTTAATGTAAATGAGTGTTATAAAGGGCATGAGTTAGTCATGAAAATGGTTAGGGGTTGATTTCGTATGAGAAAATTTGAGAAAACCCATCTTCCTGAGAGACCATTTGAGAAATTTGTTAATCTCTTATGTTTTAGATTTGATCATGTCAATTTGGTTGCAAATGTACAACCATTGACAAGCTCTGATATTGTTCAAGAAACCTTCCCCGCTGATGAATCTAATCAACTTCGAATTAATATTTTTAGTCTTGTGCAAATTTGTGTCTTCTTTATTTTCGAATGTCTACAAATATTATTTCTTGTTCATATTGCAATCTTATATTATAATCTCTCTCGAATCACACAAGATATCATTCCTTTGATGGTTTAGTGACATTTTCAATTTCATTATGAGAAGAGCCTTCATCCGTAATGAAATAAACAATTTAAAATCACTTTAATCTCATTTGTTGATAGATGTTGTTTGTAAGTCTTTGAGTGTATCTTAGATGTGATGAACTAGAGATTGATAATGTTTAGTTTAGCCTTTTAACTCTAGCCTTTGTGTTAAATTATTGGAGATTGTATGAAACCATAAAAATCGGGACTCCATTAATGCACCCTTCTCGGTTTAAGGAATATTTTTGATATTCTCAAGCATTATGTCATTTAGTTTTCCAATTGTTGTGAAGGTTCTCAAAGATTTGGAAAAATCAACTTTATCCTACTTAATATCCCACCAAAATTATCCAAAAATAATGAATATTACCCGAACTACCCCTATTTTCCTGTATGTCCACAAATGAATAAATTCTACTACCAAAATATGTAGAAGCAATCGTGATTCCATAATGTCTTTATTAACCTTAACCTTGTTTAGAAAATATCACCATTATTTAGAAATGACAACTCGTGAGAGTTAAATTGTGGTGAATTGATCATATTTTCTCAAGGTTTCCTTTCAATTTTTTTCAAAGAAGGATATCTTCATTCTTATTCACCAACAGAGGTTACAAAATTGGTCATCTCACCCTAGTTGAAAGGCACAACCTAAAGTAGTGAGGATAGATTGAATCCTTTTGAAGGTGCTATCCATTCTACAACATCTGAGTGATAAAGAGCCTATTGAATCGCCTCCCTAGATATAAAACGACATACATGATTAGTTATCTTTCTCTAGGCTTCTTGTTAAATCTGTGATGATGCTCAACTTGCAAAGGAGAATCAATTTGGATACCAATATATGGAACATGTAAGAAGTTTTCTTCCTTGTTATTATTTTAAATGTATTAGAATTAGCCATAGGGAAGTTTAATGAAAAGAAAAAGTATAGATACCTATGTATGTAATGACTAATCATATTAAGTCTAAAAATCTATATGAATCATTTTTCAAGGTTGTAAAATGGTTAGAAGTGGAGGAATATCAATAAAAAATTTGTTTGTATATCTAAACAAATAGAAGTAGGATGATCCCATGATTAAGAAAGCGTAGATTCATTCAAAAAGGAGGAACACAAGGATTTCAAGCCTATTTCTGATAATTACACAATTCAAGTTGGAATGTTTCCCATTGTAGTTAAAAATATAGAAGATGAAGAGTTTTAAGAATGCCAAGTATGTTTGACAATAATACGAGACAGAGGAGGAGAAAAATCATAATGTGGACATCAAGCCTAAGAAGACCAAGAGGATACTAAAGTCTATATATTAACCTCATAAGTGCAATTTTATCAATGAGAATATAATGGAGATCTAGGAATCTACTAAGTTCATGCTATTCTAAGTTCCCTAAAAAGATAGGGTGTATCTATTTTGCTTCATAGAGGCATTCTTCATCCATGATACTCAATTAAGGTTTTATTTCTAAGATTGAAGTCATGATGTGTCTTTTAAATACTATGTGTAAAGGACAAATGAATATTTTTTGTGTTGTAAGAAGACCTTGGTACATCTACGAGATAAACATTCAAGATGATTGAGGTATGTGTTTTTGTCTTAATCTAATTCATGGAGTCATATTGCTAGGAGATGATTTTTAATAATTTTTGTAGAGAGATTTGAATACGAAGGATAGTTAAAAAGACCTATTTTTTTGTTTATGGAAAGAGGTGTAAGTGAGAATCAAAAAGGTGTGTGAAGGGTTTATGATAATAAAGTCAAACTGAAGAATGCATGACTATACTTAAAATATATAATTTAGGTCTTTTTGATCATTAGAGTCATTAATATTACATTGGGAGTTACATCAAAGAAATGTTTTATAGGATTAATAAGTTATTTGATAGGTTTAAGTGTGTAACATGCATGATTATAGTAGAGGTCTATGTTCTTGAGGCCTAGAAGGATTAAAAGGTATGTTTGTAATTTATGGAGTTGTGTTGAAGTAATGTACTATGCATAGATTTTTGATCCTCAAGAAGAAGTATGAAGGTTAACAGGTAGGAAAAGTATTCCGAGGTTAGAATAAGGTATGATGGACAAAAGTTAAAGTCATTACAAGTACTTACATGAAGATTCAAGTATTTCAAAACTAAGATAAAAACATATTGCAAGATAATGTACATAAATAAGGTGAATGAAGTTTTGTCTTTTTATTGGTCTATTACACCAATATGTTCTAGTGATTTATAACATTATACATGACTTAAAGACCCTACTAGATCCGTTAAAGAAATTGTGAGGTTGGGATAAAAATGATGAAGGTTGTATATCATGATATAATTTACTCAAATATAGGCATGTATATTATATTTAGTAAAATTAGGTAAGTTTGGTGGGTTAAAGTGTTTTTGTGTATCAACATCAAAATATAATTTTAATATGAGTAATAAATAATGTGTATGGAGGCTCATATGTATATAAAGTTTGAGAAGAATAAGGTAAGCTTGGTTTTTAGTGTCTTAGACCTTATTTAGGTCTTTGTTTCCAATAAAAATAATTTGAATAGTATGTTTGTGCCTAGAATTATGTTTAGAGACCTAATACATAAATGGTAATTGAATGTTATGCTATGCAAGCCTTATAAGTGATATGAAGAATCTAAATATGCATAGGAGTATGATTTGTTTAACCAAAATGTTAGAAAAAGAAAATATGATAGGTGACTATGTCATAAATCTGGGTAGAGCATGATGGTCCCTTTTCTATGTATGGTGATATTTGTGTCTTGGTAATTTTTAAAAAATGAAGAAGGTATCATGATGATGATCAGAGCATGATTCTTTTTCTATCATGAAGATCCAATATATTTGTTACTAAAGCTTCGAGTCCTGAAATAGATAAAAGGAGAGTTTTTATTTTCTTGTGCAAGTTTTAAGGTATGATTATTTTGTTTGAATGGTTGTTCTCAAGCTTAACTTTGAGTTTGGAGATGAAAATGGAGTTTTGTATACTATGTTGAGAAAGTTTCTTTATCTTTTGTTTGGCAAGATGTTTATAAGTTTTCTTGCTCCATCATAAAAGTAAGCGGGGCTATGAAGACTTGAAATGATATGAAGACATTTTATTTGAGCTAGTTAGTATTGTGATTTAACAAAAATAAGATTCTTTTCTATGATCTTGAATTTTTTTTTAATTGATAAAACAATAATAAAAAAATACTGGATATGATACGATGTAAGAAATAAATAATACAAAGTAAAAAAACCAAGTGCAATGAAGATTTATAACACTTAGATAATTTCATAAATATATCGAGAGGTGTGTAGAAGTGGAGGATTGATAGAATCAAAGGGAGGTATCTCGCAACCGAGCCAAGAGAATTAAAAAGGTACAAGAGAAGAAAGGACTAGGGTGCCTAGAATGGTATTGTGGTGCCCGGGAATTAGGGTCCCTCTTTAGGTGCTAGGTTTTGTGCAAAAGCTCGAAAATGATTTTTTAGGGTCAATTATTTTTCTAAAACCCTTGCTATCTGTTTTTATAATTTCACATAGTGATCACCGATTTCAAAATAACCTACACTAAATAAGACCACTTTCAAAACTCCCAAAAGTACATCGAATCCCAAAATAAAATAATGCAAATTAGGGGTCATATTTTCCTCGGCTATTAAACAAGTGATCTTAGGACTAAGCATTTCACTACATCTCAGACCCAATGTAGTTCTATGTGTGTGTGGAACTATGCCCTAGGTGAATCTTGTGTGTGTCATACATGATAGTGAGAAAATAACTATATGTAACAAATGTAGATAAATGTGTGCATGGAAAAATGAACTTCCCCTCCTATGAAGTGTATGCAGAATAACCATCCCTTGTCCCTTGAGTGAAGATAGATGGATGCAATGATGCTCTTTAGATGCTTGTGAATGCAACCTTAGGTACTGAAAGTAGATTATTTGAGCTCGGTCCTTTTAATTTGATCCCATAACATTATATTTATATGCTTCCCTTTTTTAATTTTGTAATTGATCACTAAAAGGATGACCCCTAAGAGATAAGGATTCCCAACAACTAGAAAGGACCCAAAAGGAGTGAGTAAGATACAAATAGGTCTAGGGAACCCAGAGGGGATGAGGGCATCTACGAACCGGCATCCTAGCTTGCCATTGGTCTAGATCTAGAAAAGGTTGAAGTATCAAAGGTCGACTGGGTATTAGGGTATGTAAAGTCAATAAGCGGACCGAGAGAGGAACCTAAGAGGCAAAAGCTAGTGACAAATTATTACTTTTCCATTATGAAACATATGAACACAATGCATGTGATAAGGACATAAAAATGTACCCAAGTGCATGATTTAGTGTCTATAATTGCCCCCACTTTATATTGGTAACATAACGTAGATAAATATGTGTACCTAATAACCATATAGAATGTTCATGAAGAGTGTTCTAAGGAGACAAAAGATCCCGAATGATAAATAGTGAAGCATGGGAGATAAAGAAGATGAAGTAAAAAGTGATGATGATGAACCTAGTGTGGAAGTGTATGTGTAGATGTCATTTTGTACCTATTATTGATGTCATTCTTGAAGTTTGATTGATGTTGATTTTATGTTGACTACTACTTCCCATAAGGACGAGTTGCAAAAGAGAAGAAAAACAAGTATTCAAATATGTGCATATAGAAATATCTTGATCAAAATGAATTAAATACATGTAAAAAGTGTGAAAAGTGCTGACAAGTAGAAAAAGAACATGTGTACCTAATCCATGATGATTGAAATAGATAAAAAGGATCATGAAGATGTTATATAAGAATGAGTTTTTGGTAAATCGCACATCTTTTTGAATGTAATTTTTTTGGGAGATCTTATGCCACGGTAGAATTGGTATAGGGAGAAAGGTCTAGTATCATTCTCCAACCTTTGAATTCTTCCCAAAGTAAAAATACTAGTGTAGATGGTGTGTACAAATTTTATCCAACCTGATCCAATACAAAATTAGAAAATAAGGTGTAATATATGAATGTCAAGTGCTAATGACTACAATTGTCCTATAAAATCCACTATGTAAACTACTATGAATTGTGATAAACCGAGAAAATTGTGTATCTTCCCCTTGGTCTTAGGCGCTAGGAAGGAAAAAAGTTCTTAGGCACCAACGTTTGATTCTAGATGCTAGTCTGTATTCTAAAATAAGGACCCAAGTCTGATTTTAATCCATGTGTGAGACTCATATACTATGGTATTTCTATGCTAAACTATGTCTTTGTATAGCTGAATGGGGTGACTAATTTACCTAATCAATTCCTCCTTGTATGGGGTGTATGAGAATTTTATAGGAGGATGCGACCCAAAGGAGGATCCCATGCTAAATTGATACTCGATATTTAGAAGGGAATGTGCTTGGTAGAAACCAAGGTGTATGTAAACAAAGGGGCTAGAAGACAAGTGTTATAGTGTAAATAAACATTTTCATAGAAAACAATATAAAATAGAAATAAAGAATACAATGTAAACCACAAAAAGTAAGTTGCAAAATTGGATGTCACTCACGATGTTGCAAGAAAATTGAGGTTGTAGTGGCCAAAAGTAAATAGTGTGCACAAAAGGCAAAGCATAGGAAATGCCAGAAAACAATGGACTAAAATGGATGTAACGACAACTTTTGTAACTCCACATGAGGGGATTTTTTTCTTTATGCTTCATGAATTAAATACCCATTTATTTAAATCCAACATAAACCTCAATGCAATCCATGTCTAATAACTATCATAACCATGTGTAACGCATGAGAGTATACAAATCCTACTCGATCACTCTCAACGGTCTTTACGAGACAAGACAACAAGTGTATCATTTGGTTTTTACTTTATCAATAATTGATAATTAAGTGATGATTTCTAAGTGTCTACCTAGATTCCTCCACAGAATCCATATAAAATCTCACAAATTAGATCTGGTGAAATCAAAATAGTGTAATCAATAGCTTACACTTTGGTTTGCACAAAGTTTCAGAGACATGTATGCCATGCTTAGTTCCGTGACGACACACTTACCATTGTAAACTTGTCATCTCACCTTAATCACTCATTCAGTTATATGGATTAACATTCAACAATGGTTCCAAAACCAGCTACAAGTCTTGTACAAGGTAAAAATCTAGAAATTACTAACAGGATAACATGCCTTTACTATGACAGCTTAGAATGCATGTGGGAAGGTAATTACCCCAATAATTATTTGGATCATTACTAGATATATTTCCTTCTCATATCCATTCTAAGTTGGCATTGGAGTATGTGTTCATGATTTATAGACCAAACTTGTAACTTTAACGAAGCTTGTTCACATTGCACTACCATGTCACAATACAGGGCCTTGATGAGACATCTCAAGTATAGATGTTATGCAATAATATCCAAATAACGACATCCTTCATTAAGCGAGATATGAATATGTAGAAACCGTAGTGATTTTTCCCACAAAGGGTCCTAATTTGGAACATTGAATCTAAATTAATTTAATCATGATAGGTTACAATAGACTCCATGACTATTTCTCTGTGAGGGATTTATATCTAGGTTCTACCTCGAGTGGCACAATAGGTTGAATGGAGTTTCTTAAAATAATTTACATTCCTTTTTACCTACCAGCTTTACGATATAATTACTTTCCCTTCCATAGATCAGTATTTCAAAATCTATTGATACACATTTAAAGATTCATTTCCAATATTTATAGGTGATTATCTCACACTAGAAAGGTGTAAATAAATTTCAGTTTTGTATTTTACTCCCATGTGTAATTATTTAAATCTAATCAACTACTCTTTAATTAGGAGACACTCTCTCACCTTCATTGGCCCATTTTTAATAACATGTATTCTATTTATTGAAATTGATTTATCCAGGTGTACTTTTACATCTTTATATTAGTTAGGGTCTATTATACATGCATATGAATCTTACCCATTTTAGGTATCTCAGTTTAATTATTCACTAATTCCCTTGAGAAACTTATACAATAATATCCATACCCAACCTAGGTTCATTTCTCGAGATACTTACATAACCCCTTCTATTGTAAGGTTACTACCAACTCAACAACTTATTATTCTCCTTGGATCTTCATTCCTATTTCCATGGAACACAAATATATTTTCAATTGTATCTCAGCTATAGGATCATAATTCACATTCAATTATATGACTACACCATCATATCTTAATTATGGTTATATTAAACTTACTCTTTTGGGAGGGTAAGTACTCAAGGTGAGAATGTCCTGCATGTTCTTGATCACAAGATATTTATTTTCCTTTGGCATCATACTATGATTTCGTAGTATAGGTGTGTAAAGGAATTTTAATTTAACTTACTGCCACTTATTTGCAATCCCATTCTTTTTCTAATTACCTGTGTTAAGATCCATTCCTGAATGTTCACTTGGTTTACTTCTTAAAAAAGTAAATAACAATCAAATTGGTACTTATCTCATGTATGAGTCATTCAACACCATGATAAATTAATCATTATTTAGCCTTAAGCCATTTAGTCAACCTTTAGTTCAAGATTACTTGATCAATTACCTATTTCAACATCATGGTCTTAATATGAGTCCCTCTCTTTTCATACTAGATTAAAGAGCTAGATTGTATAGAAACAACAATCATCAAATTGTAACACATTTTATTCATCATCAACTACAGAGGTTCGATCCTAATCCTACTCTAAACTACAAGGAGACAGGGATAGAAATGCAAAAATTGAAACTAACTAAAGGTGGTGATGCACCAAAAGGAGTGGTGAAACATTTAATCATGCAAATAGACACAAACAAGAGATTGCAGCATAAAACATACACAAAGCCGATAAGATATAATTTAGGATCTAAAATGAAGCAAACAATACAAACAAAGGATCAAACTCATTCACAAAGCTTCATTTATCATTTCCAAAGTGTCAAAATCATCGCATTACAACCTCGTAGAGGTAAAAATCATTACATGATCTTTGGAGAGGTCTGATTCTTCAAACAATCACTTGCTGGAGGTGAAAGAAGAAGTTGCTATGTCCAAAAAAATGTTCCCCTTTAGAAATGAGCCAAATCTGGCTTTTACATTGCATGGGTCGAGCCCAGGAGACAGAAAACGTACAAAAACATGAGAGCCCATTCCTCCTTGACTGCAGATGCATTAAAATGGCATGGGGACCTTACAAACCCATACCCTATCATTTTTGACCGATTTACAGGAGAATGCGACCCATTCTGCATTAAATTTGGTCGCTGAAATGTCACTTCTGGCCATGAACACATGTCAGAGCCGTTTCTCAACTTTCTCTCTCTAGACTACACCAAAATTCAAGATTAACCCTAGAATCATGTAGAGAATTTCATAAGCTTTCCGTTGATATAAAGAACATGCAAATCCGAGCTCTGGATCGAAAGATATGGAGATCTGAAGATTTAGGGCACAAAACAGGTGAAAATGTGTTTTGAAATTTTTCCCCGCGCTCTGCCACCTGGATGACACGTGTCAAGCGCTGATTGGATGCGTAATTCTCTCTCTCTCTCACCCATGGGGTTTTCCTTGAAAATTTTGACTTTTTGTGATTTTGGAACATTTTTCACTTTTCCCCCGCCCCCCGCCACTGGGACACGTGGCATGCATTGATTGGAGGACAGGGGCGGGGTCTTCCTTTACTTTTAGCTTTTTGGCCAAAACTTTTGCCAAATTCTCTAACTCCTCCCCGAGCTCCACGCTTCCCTGCTCCATTGGACACGTGTCCAATTCTTATTGGCTCGGCCAACGCTTCAAACCTCACCCTTTGAACTTTTGGACGTTTCCCCCTTGTGACACGTGTCATGATTTGATTGGTCTCCGGTCTACCGGCTTTTCGCATCCCACCGCGTCCATTTGTCCCGGATGTCCCAAACTGCTTGGGACAAAAACTTCCGATCCACCCGAAATGGGCTTCCTTGTCCCTTTTCTGCCGATGACACGTGGCGTGTAATGTGATTGGCTTTCGCTCCTTCGCTATCCGCGCCCCGCGTCCCTTTGTCCCAACTCGTCCCAAATGAAAGTTCTCCTTTTCACCCGATCTGGCGGTTCACGCCTTCGCCCTCATGGCCTAAATGTCCTGCAACTGTCTTGCTCACTTCAGCAGCTAGTTAGTCGATTTTCTTCTCTCTTCGGCCGAACTTCACCTTTCCGCCCCCACGCGTCCCACGGCCCGATGTCCCTTTTCTCTCGCAGACCGCTCCGCGCGCCTTTCGGCCGATTCGCGCCCAGATGTCCCTCATGTCCCGACTGTTGCGAGGACTAGGACTTAGCCATTTTTCATGATTTTTCCTAGCCCAAGCTTGTTTTCTGAAACTTTTTCACCTTTTCTCAGAACTTGCTCTTTTCTTCTTGGACAGGGGAGTTAGAAAAAATCTGAGGGGACCCTAGAAACATGATTTTTTTTTGCCCATCAATCTATTTTCCTGGGACTTGAGAATTTAATGCATGTTATCAAAATTACCCTGGGGTGAATTTTGGATAACAATTTGGTGACTCAGCGGGGTTACCTGCCTGCTAGGTAGAAGATACCAGTTTCCTGAAGTAGTCCATTGGGCATGGAGTCATCAAATATTCAGTTTAGAACCCCAACTGACTCAGAATGTGTAAGGAGGAAGATGGAATATCACCTGATGAAAGCAAGGACTGCAAAACATCTCCATGGACAACAAGTTGTGCCAAAGCACTTAGGGAAAACAAAACTAACCTACAGCAAAACAATGTGCACAAGCACTTGGAGGAATGAAAATCTAATCTAATATTTACAAAGTAGTGAACTTCCCTCTAGAAGCAACGCTTGAGATAGATTCCATTGACTGGAATCTATAGTTCTTCACCATCCAATGAGGCCAATTGAAAGCATTGTTGTTCTTGCACTTCGTGACCATGTATGGGCCACTCCAAATGGCATCAAATTTTGAATGCCTTCCCGGTTTTGCTCTATCCACATCCCATTTCAACACTAGATCTCCAACTTGAAAAGATCTATCCTTGGCCTTTCTATCAAAGGTCTTCTTGATCAAAGCTTGATCCTTTTCCATTGCTTGGGATGCCTGATTTCTGATCTCTTGCAGCTCCATCAACTCTGCATACCTCACCTCCATGGGCTCAAATTCAAGCAACTCCAATCTGCTTCATGAGTTCCAATGTTGGCAACTCAAGTGACATGGGCAAGATTGCCTCTCTTCCATAGACAAGCCTGAATGGAGAGTTACCTGTGGATCTTTTGGGAGTTATCCTATCAGCCCATAAGGCTGATTTCAGTTTGGTATGCCAAGACCTCTGATTCTCATCAAGAGTCCTCCTAATGATCCTCAACAAGTTCTTGTTTGTAGACTCGGCCTGCCATTACCTCGGGGTAATAGTTTGATGAAGTGCTTAGGTAAATACCGCATTCTTGACACCCACTCACTACCTTAGATCCAATGAATGCCAATGCATTATCGTAGATTATTGTAGGTAGTACACCAAATCTGGTTGTTATCCCCTCATAAAAGTCTAAGATGCTAGACTCATTTGCCTCTTTGAGTGCTACTGCTTCTGTCCATTTGGTGAAGTAGTCCGTGGCTATCAAAATCCATTTGTGCCCTTGGCTTGAATTGGGATTAATGACTCCAATGAAGTCCAAACCCCATTGCATGAATGGCTGGTCAACTGAGATTGGATGCAATGGAAGGGCAGCAAGTCTCTCTTTTCCTATGAAGAATGCACAATTCTTACACCTCTTGATCCATGCATAGCAATCACTGAAGATCTTAGGCCAATAATAACCAGCCTTCATGATTTTTAGAGCTGTCACTCTTGGTGCAAAATGGCCACCAGCTGGTCCACCATGGAACTCTTCCAACACCCTTTGAATCTGATTTGTGCTAATGCATCTCAACAACACTCCATTCACATCTTTCTTGAACAAAACTCCATCAACAATGGCATACGGGACAGCCTGCAATCTGAAGTGTCTCCTTTGGGTCTTGTTCATCTCCAGAGGGCATAGGCCTGTGCCTAGGAAGTGCATAATACCTTGGGTCCAGCAAGGAGTGGGGGCAGCATTGTCTTCTTCTTGCTTGCCACTTGGCTCATGGCTGTCCTGGACTGTCAAAACAGCCTCTTCTTCATTACATACTTCTTTTTTTTCCCAAAACCAGCTGCTCACACAATCCTTTCCCTCTTACCAGCTTGGTGATCTTGATCTCAATGTCATACTCCATGACACGGGTGATCCAACCTGCCCTTTTCTCATTCAAATCCTTGTTGAGGAGGAAGTCCTTAACCCCAAAGATGTGAGACCAAAGCAACTGACCTTGTTGTTTGAGACTAAATGCTTGAATTTCTTCAAGCTTCTGATTACTGCAAGTACATGCTTCTCAATAAAAGAGTATCTCACCTCATAGTCATCTAGGCTCTGGCTGAAGAAGGCAATTGGCTGCTCATCATTATCTTTGTTCTGCTGTACCAAAATGGCAGAGATAGTGTCATTACCTCCAAATGCATAGAGGATGAAATCCTTGGAGAAGTCCGGGTTGATGAGAGTTGGTGCTTGAGAGATGGCTTCTTTGATTGCTTCAAAACTCTCCTTGCCTTCTATTGTCCACTTGAAAGCCATGCTTTTCTTTAACATTTTGGTGATGGGCTTGACAAGGGCTGCAAAATCTGGGACAAACCTCCGAACAAAGTTTATCCTTCCCAAGAAACTCTGAAGGGCTTTCTTGTGGCTTGGCAATGGTAGTGCTCTTATGGCTTCAACCCTCTCTGGATCAATTGCTAATCCTTCCTTAGAGACAATATGGCCAAGGAGCTTTCCTTCATGTGCAAGAAAGATGCACTTCTTAGGATTCAAAGACACTCCAAACCTTCTACACCTCTGAAACACTTGCCTGAGGTGAAAGAGATGGTCTGCTACATTCTTTGAGAAGACAGTGATATCATCTAGGTATACCAGCACTATCTTGTTGATCAAGCCTTTGAATGCCATATCCATAGCTCGCTGGAATGTTGCTCCGGCATTCGACAGTCCAAATGGCATCTTCTTGTAAGCATATGTGCCCCATTTTGTAGTGAAGGCCATCTTGAATTGATCTTCTTCCTTCACCATTATCTGATTATAGCCTGAATATCCATCTAGCAATGAAAACCTTTCTGAACCAGCTACAACCTGCAATATTTGTTCCATTGATGGAAGTGGATAATGATCTTTGAGTGATGCTCTATTTAGATCGTGAAAGTCCACACACAATCTTATTTCTCCATTTCTCTTTCTTACTGGCACCAAGTTTGCAACCCAACTTGAGTGTTTGATGGGGAAGATGATACTAGCCTCAATAAGCTTGCTTAACTCTTTTCTCATGAGAGGTTCAATATGGGGATTCACTGGCCTTTGCTTTTGCCTGACAGGCTTGGATTCCGGATCCAGCTCAATAGTATGTTGTGCCAACTTTGGGTTGAAACCTCTTAGATCTTTGTAAGTCCAAGCAAAGACATCTGGGAACTCTTGACAAAGCTGAACAAAATCAGATTTCTCTTGTGAGGTACTTACTTTGCCAATTTGCAATGTTTTGCCTTCTTCCACTAAAATAGGCTCTGAATCTTCACCCTTTACTTGAATGTTCACTTTCTCCTTCCGAACTTGATCATTCGGGTTGAAGATTGACTCCAAGGTTATGAGGCCTTTTGGTAATTTGTTAGTTCTCAGCTGCACCACTTGGTCACCATACTGCTGCTGCAGCTTGTCTTGATTCCTGGCGGAGAACTCAGCTTCTTCTTGTAGGAAATTAACAATTTGCTGATCATTCTCGAAGACTTGCCAACTTGTATTGTTATCCGGAACAGCTGGTCTCACAACCAATTTGATATGAGGCTGAGATTTCTCACTTTTGATACTTTCTACAACATCAAACGCAGCCCCAATTGCTGCTAGCCTGTCAGCGGCTTCATTCTTTTTTCTTGGGATGGAATTGATGCTAAAAGCTTCAAAATCTTCAATAAGATCCCATACCCGATTTTTGTAGTTCTTCAACAGATCATTTTTGGCAGCATTTTTTCCTTTGACTTGGTTTACAATCAGCTCACTATCACCAAATACTTGTAAATTCCTGATGCCTTTCTTCTTTGCCCAGTGCAGTCCATGAATTAAGGCTTCATACTCAGCTGTATTGTTTGAGCAAGAAAACTGAAAATGGAAGGCTGAGTAATACTTTATACCTTGTGGTGAAATGAGCATAGCTCCTCCTCCTGCACCTTGTCTACTCCTTGACCCATCAAAGAACAATTGCCATACTTCATTCTTGTCCTTATGATCTGGCTTGGTGATGCTAGGAATAGGTTGATTCTCTTCATGTATGCAATAGACTCCTAGCTCAGATTCTTCTACTTCTTGATAAGGATCAAATGCATGCACCTTGCTTGCCCATTCATCAAGAGTTAGATCTGGGATGCTTCCAACCTTGTGTCAGCCTCATCAGTGCTTGGGTGATCTTCTTGATCAAATGCTGAGCAATTGGCATTAATCTGACTTGGAGTGTAAGGCTCAATGTGGAAGTTTGCAATAGGTTCTGACCTGATTGTAGCCTTAGTTCCATACCTCGTTCTAAATAGCATGTGTGACCAATCAGCAGAAAGATAGCCTCCAATCTTGGTGTGAAGTCCCTTGACAAGCAAAGGGCAAAGAGTGGTGGAAGGTCTATGACTGATACATCTTGTAAAACAACAACATTTGGACATGCATGCAAGGTAAGACTCAAATTTCTAATCACTCCAACTATTGCTACTGCTGTCCCATCTAACTGCACTACCCCTTTGGATGTTGTTTCATACTAGAGCCCTAGCTGATCAGCTATTTGTTTGGGCATGACAGAACTACTTGCTCCAGAGTCAATCATGCAATTGTGCACTAGCTGATTTCCAATGATCAATGAAACATAGAAAGGAGGGGGCTTCAACATTTTACCTTGTTGTCCTCCATGATTTCCCTCAGGCTGGGCAGCATTTGTAAGCACTTTGTCTTGCATCTGAACTTGCTGATTCGAAGTTGGCCAGTCCTTCATGGCAGCTTGTAGCAAATCTCTTTGGCCTGGGATAGATAGGGATTCCCACATTGATATATTGATGTTTGTCTTCTTCATCTGATCAATGATACTAAATGGAGATGAAGTATCCTTTGTTGTCCCTTGGTTTGCACATTCACTCCTTGCATGTGGGCAGCAACAACTGGTATTTGAGTTGGCCTAGGAGCTGTTCTTGGCTGCCCTTGTGCATTTGAAATTGGATTTTGCTTGCCAACCATTTGTGGAGCCATGGAAGGTTGTGGATTGGTTGGGGCTAATGGTTGTTCTTCACCCAAATTCCTCCTTTTTGACCTTGTGTTGGCTGCAACACCTTGAGAAACTACTTGATTCATGCCACAGAAATCTTCTGCCTGCCAATTTACCAATGTGGTGTCATTTGGGGCTGATTGTTGTTGGAATGTTTCTTGTTGTTGATTTTCCTTGACTTCCCTCACCCTCCACACTAGTAGTTGTCACCATTAGTGCTTGATTCAAAGCACCATTGAAGCACATGGATTGGTTATGAGGCTCATTGCATGGAAAACACCAATCATACTCCTGAGCAATGTTGTTTTGTGTTGGCACCAATGCCTTAGAGGCAGATATGGCATTTGGATTATATGGCTGAAATGGTCTATTGGCTAGGAGGCCTTGTTTGATTCATATTTGCAGCTAGGTTAGGTGGCCTTTGTGGTTGGTATGGCTGCCTATTAGGCTGAGCTTGGGGTTGATAAGAAGGTCTAAAACCTTGGGCTTGTTGCCTCTTGAGAGTAACCAGCTCATTGCCTAGGTTTTGCAATTGCTTCATGACTTCTTGAAGCTCATTTGGGGCACTTGGAGATGAAGTGGAAGCTTCATTTGAACTCTGATTTCTAGGAGTGGGAGAAGGAGCCAAACTAGGTGCTTGATTGGTGTTTGGGCTCTCTAAACTTGGAAACAATGGCATGGGAGGTCTAGGGGCAAGTTTGCCAGCTTGGATCAAACAATTTTCAGCCCTAATGGCAATGCTATAAGCCATAGGGATAGTTATGCCTCCCATGGACTGAATCAACATAGAAATATCAGAATTTAAAGCTTTGAGATAGTAAAGAAAAGCACCTTCTGCTGTTGGCCTGACTGCCACTGGAATTCTCTCCCAAGTCTTTTGAAATCTGAAGTTGAAATCGGTCAGCTGCTCATTGGGAGCTCTCTTGATGGTTGTCAGCTGCTCCAAAAGAGACAAGTTGTCTCCCTTCTCTCCAAATTGCTCATGAAGTGCAATACACAACTGATTCCAATTTGTGATAGAACCAGCTCCAAGGCTTCTAAACCATTGCAATGCTTTACCCTTGAATGAAGATGCCAGCAACTTGACAGCCACTTGCATTTCATTGATTTCATGGATTGCACAAAGGTTAGCAATATCTTTAACATGATCACCTGGAGTAGTCTGATTTTCTCCAGTGAAGTAGGGAATGTTCTTCAAGGCTGCAATAGGAATCGGATGTTGTGCATTGAGGGCAAGTGGGCTGCTGCCTGTGAAGTTGACGTAGGGATTGTTTTGAGCCATTCTGATTGGTCTTAAAACCCTTGTTGACTGAATGAAAGGCCTACCAGGTGGAGGAGTTGAGAGAGTTCTGTTTGGTGGAGATGGAGACCTTTGAATCCTTCTTCCTCTTTGCCTTCTTCTTGAGATAATCATAGTATTCAAACAACACTTCTTCTTCTCCAACTCTTGACCTTGTGGTGATTCTTCTCATGAGTTTTCAGGCCTGCACTTGAAACCAATCGATTCTTCCCCTTGGAGTCGCCAGATATGCAAATAATAGCTCTTTTTAAGCAAGAAAATTGCAGCAGATGCACATCAACTTTGCTGCAATAAAAATGAGACCTCTAGTGTCCCACCGGGCATGCCAAAACTGTTGTTGCAGACTCACAACACCCCTGGATGCAGATCAGGCTTCTAGGTTGATCACTCTAGCATCCAGTGTGATTGCACAACATGGAAACCTCTCTCCAAGTGTGGGACTTGTGAAACTGAGAGAGGAATCTCCAGATTAGAGGCTGGTTCCTCAAACTCCTCTGATTAGATCTAATGCTTGCACAACTACAGAGGTTCAGATCCTAATCCTACTCTAAACTGCAAGGAGACAGGGATAGAAATGCAAAAATTGAAACTAACTAAAGGTGGTGATGCACCAAAAGGAGTGGTGAAACATTTCTGTCATGCAAATAGACACAAACCAGAGATTGCAGCATAAAACATACACAAGCTGATAAGATATAATTTAGGATCTGAAATGAAGCAAACAATACAAACAAAGGACTGAAACTCATTCACAAAGCTTGCATTATCATTTCAGTGTCAAAACCATGCATTACAACCTCAGAGAGGTAAAAATGTTACAGTCTTTGAGAGGTCTGATTCTTCAAACAATCACTTGCTGGAGGTGAAAGAAGAAGTTGCTATGTCCAAAAAATGTTCCCCTTAAAAATGAGCCAAATCTGCTTTTACATTGCATGGGTCGAGCCCAGGAGACAGAAACGTACAAAAATGTGAGAGCCCATTCCTCCTTGACTACAGATGCATTAAAACAGCATGGGGGACCTTACAAACCCATACCCTATCATTTTTGACCGATTTGGAGGAGAATGCGACCCATTCTGCATTAAATTTGGTCACTGAAATGTCACTTCTGGTCATGAACACGCGTCAGAGCTGTTTCTCAACTTTCTCTCTCTAGACTACACCAAAATTCAAGATTAACCTTGGAATCATGTAGATAATTTCATAAGCTTTCCGTTGATATAAAGAACGTGCAAATCTGAGCTCTGGATCGAAAGATATGGAGATCTGAAGATTTAGGGCACAAAACAGTGAAAATGTGTTTTGAAATTTTTTCCCGCGCTCTGCCACCTGATGACACACGTGTCAAGCACTGATTGGATGCGTAATTCTCTCTCCTCTACTCACCCATGGGTTTTCCTTGAAAATTTTGACTTTTTTGTGATTTTGGAACATTTTTCACTTTTCCCCGCGCCCCCGCCACTGGGGACACGTGGCATGCATTGATTGGAGGACAGGGGCGCGGGGTCTTCCTTTACTTTTAGCTTTTGGCTGGCCAAACTTTTTCCAAATTCTCTAACTCCTCCCGAGCTCCACACTTCCCTATTCCATTGACACGTGTCCAATTCCTATTGGCTCGGCCAACGCTTGAAACCTCCCTTTGAACTTTTGGACGTTTCCCCCTTGTGACACGTGTCGTGATTTGATTGGTCTCCTCGGTCTACCATATTTTCATGTCCCTCGCATCCTCGTGGCCCGGCTGTCCCAAACTGCTTGGGACAAATTCCTCCGATCCACCCGAAATGGGCTTCCTTGTCCCTTTTCTGCCGATGACACGTGGCGTAATGTGATTGGCTCTCGCTCCTTCTGGCTATCCGCGTCTTCCACGTCCCTTTGTCCCCAACCGGTCCCGAATCAAGTTCTCTCGCCCGGCTCGCCGATCTCGTGGTTCGCGTCCTTCACGCCCTCATGGCCCAAATGTCCTGCACTCGTGCCACTCAGCAGTTAGTCAATTTTCTTTTCTCCTTCGGCCGAACTGGCTTTCCGCGTCCCGCGCCCTCACGGCCCGGATGTCCCTTTGCTCGCAGATCGCCTGCGGCCTTTTCTACCGATTCACGCCCGTGATGTCCCTCATGTCCCGACTGTTGCGAGGACTAGGACTTAGCCATTTTTCATGATTTTTCCTGCCCAAGCTTGTTTTCTGCAAACTTTTTCACCTTTTCTCAGAACTTGCTCTTTTCTTGGACAGGGAGTTAGAAAAATCTGAGGGGACCCTAGAAACATGATTTTTTCCCTGAATCAATCTATTTACCTGGGACTTGAGAATTTAATGCATGTTATCAAATTTACCATAGCATATTACTCTCAATCAATAATTATCGATTCCAAACTATATATGACAGATTATATTGATATTATAATATCCAAACATCTTGCATACAAGTATCAATATTATTTATTACTACACCGGATACCAATATTAATAGCGTGTAATCACCGTACCAAATATCAAGTAACCAATAACATATTATCACATAATTAAATTCCCATATTATTATTTTTTAATGAATTAATTACTCTTGTTATGGTATAAGCTATCACTTTAGATCTCCGGTATTAATAGTGTAAATATCTATCCTTTTTATTCCATAATACTAACCTCATATCACTTAACCTCATCTCTCCTATTAGTTTCATAGTCCCTATTCTAGAGAGGATCAACATTTTCACAACTATAAAATAGTTAAACTCATCATTGATGTCTAGTCACTTACCCTTGACAAAAATATCTAAGTTGAAAATAAAATAGAAAATGTCCGCAACTTCCGAGTTAGTGTAAGAATTATTTAATTTAAATAATTGTGATAGGTGAAAAAGTCATGATGATCCTTTCCCAATGACTCTAACCCCCAACTTTTCCAGAAGCATAAAATGTTATAGTATTGTTTTGGATAAAAACACTAAGATAAGGTAGCGTAACATTACGTTTTTAAGATTCCAATATTACTATACATCTAAACTAGTACAAATACCGTAACAAAGAAAGAGAATAGCAACACCTATGGCGAGACAAAGTTCATCATTTCATATAAGATTTCATAGTCAAATAATTAAAAATTGATTTTCACAATACCGGAGGAGGAGCTTGTCCTTGTTGAACTAAATCAAGAACACCCAATGGGCTGAAAGATCAAACTTTCAATCCTCCAAATAAAAGGAAATTCTCCCAGAATAGACCAATCGGATAATATCGAAAAGGGAGGCATTCAATCACATAAGTCATGACAAGTATTTAACTCCCATGGTTTTAGATGGATGTCCAAAAATAAAGTTGGATGAATAATAACCATTACATAAACTCTATATTCTCACGTGTATCAAAAATATATTTATGAATATAAAAAAATAGAGCATATCCCATAGACTCGTAAATACATTATAGTCAAATCTACATTATCGTAATCGAATTATACACATCTTAGGTAATGGTTAATCAAACTCATTGATTCACCTATAGTAATATAACCATATTCAAAATCGAGGGTTTCACCTTAATAACACACTAGAATTCCAGGTGGAGGAGCCCAAGGAGGAGGAATTGATGGACGAGTGGACAGATTAGAAAAGGAGATACAAGAGCTCAAAGGGACTATAAAAAATATGGAAAGAGCTAAGGGAAAAGGATTTCTTCAACATGATGAGGAAGAGGGGTCATTGCTGAAGTCTTCAAGAAGTTACAGTCCTTGGATGGCAGAATGGGGAATGCAAAAAGTCTCAATGACTGCATATTATCTGCCATCAAAAGCATTTATAATTTCATTGAACAACATGTTCATAGTGTTGCAGTTTAAGTGGGGTTAATGAGGACATTTGGGGCCCTAAAGAGAAAAGGGATATTGCAATTGCTCAGGTGGATATGAGAGACTCCTCTCAAGCCACTGCCATTGCCTTCTTCATGTCACTGCAGGCTATCAAGACCAAGATTGACAGGGCTATCAAGTAACAGGTTGCTGTGATGTTGTTTTTTGGCTGGGAAGTTGTTGTTATCTCGGTGGTTACGCGTTGCTTTTAGGTGGATTTCTATATGTTGTTTCTCTTTTGGTTGCTTTTTGATCTTTTTCTGCTTCTTTTTGGATCATTGTACATTTGGATCCTTTCTTCACTTGTATTGTCATATTTGGCTGTTGAGCCCTCTTTGGTTGGTCATTTTTCCCTTCTCTGGGTTGTTTCTCTCACCTTTGCTATCTGGATTTTGAGCCCTTTTGTATACAGGGTATAGTCCCTTCAAAACTATTTTCCCTTAATAAAAAAATACACTAGAATTCCGGATAAAAATGGGTGATCCTAGAAATACAACACGAAACCTCGAGATAAATCACAATTAAAAACCAATTTAAAACAAACTCATAAAATAAATTATGCCGGATATTTCATTTATTTAAATACAAAATGGAATAAGATGCAAATAGGGATAAGGGATGATCCATGACTGATAAACTCGAAGATTTTGCATAATTTTTTTTTAAGTTTCCTTTTAAGATCCTCTCTTAATCATTTCAATCCCAAGAAACCCTCCGAAAATCCCAAAATGCATACTTATCACAAGTCAAATCTCATAGTAGATTAAAATTTTTATGCACAATGCTAGAGCATAGTTCAACTACCATATTGACTTGAATCTTCTTTGCACGTATTCACCAAAATCCCAAAACCAGAGTAAAGGAAAATGAACTACTTCTAATGTGAAGATAAATTCTATTACAAGCTTCAAGACTATCTAGAATGTCATGCAATTAATGGGATTTAATTTCTCTTAATGCCATGTATGTCCCATTCTTAATTATTTACCAATTTATTTCCCAAATAGGTGGTTTTCCGTGTTCTAAATACTAATAATTAGTTGGATGGATATATAGCTATGGTTAGATGATAAAAAAAAGACTATATCACATCACAGTTGCATGGTGAATGAAAGCCAATTGATTAAAATAATCAATCCATTTTTCCCCGCATGGGTCAACTTACCATCATTAATTGAATTTAAATTATGGCATGAAGGTTGGCCAAAATTTTTATACCCTTACTAGTTAACATTTTTCCAACTTACCATTATACATGATTGGATATATTTTTGACCATATCATTATTCAACTAATAAAAATAATGTTAGCCCAAGGCTATTGTTTACCCTCATAGTTATAATAGTCACATAAATACTTATTAAGCATTAGAATGTCTACCCAATGTGGTGTGACTTATGGAATAAATGTCAATAAATGCCAACCAATTTATTACCTCCACCATGCTAGTGTACACTCGGGCGTTTATTACGTGCATGTCATCAATAACCTACCTACCCTTCGAGAACAAGTATTGAGCTTCACAAACTTTGACCATCATGGAACCCAAGGATAATTAGTATCATGTAATCAACTATGTTATCATACCGAGATGATACTTTCTCATATAATTACGTAATGCAACCATAAATAAATGAATTCATTCATTATAAATCACCATTTCCATTCAATAATCTAAAATTATCAATTTCAACATTGTGTACAACAACCAAACAAGTTAACAATTACATCAAATCATCATTTTTGGTAGAGCAGGTGGCTAATTGCACTCACGATAACAAATGGTGTAGAACAATGTATACATAAGTATAACAAGCATACTAATTGATATAACAACAATGCATTGTAAGCATTATACACATTAGGGTAAATACTCTCTACTTCTTTTCCGAAACAAGGATAAGCTTATAAATGTATTATAGATACTAGGAAATAAGTGTTGTTGTGTGGTTGCATGTGAAATTACGCATTCAGTGAATATCCTTTTTAGGATACACATACATGCATGTAGTTGCACACATAGCTTCACAAAAAGGCTTATTGTCTTGCATTCGTAATTCATTCTACATTTACGAATCATCCTCCCTACCTAGCAGACTAAATTTGTGGGCTATGACATACTTCCCCCTTTGAGAATAATCATCCCAATGATTTCTATCTCAATAGTCAGAACTGAAATATTCATATATATATATATATATATATATATATATTGATAGTCATTTGAAGAAACAATATTCATTTTCATGAAAATTTGAAATTTTCTTATCTACACCATAATTTATCAGCTATAATAGCTTTCTATTCAACAAAACTATCACTTAATCAAAGAAAAATGGAAAGGTTTTTGTCATTACTACCATTTATATAAAACAATATCATTTGATATATAATATATATAATACGAGATAATCAAAACAAGCTAGATATTGCATAATAGATAAGGAAAAAGTTGGATTTCAATCTTCCTTCCAGTTTATTAAGTTGTTTAGTTTTGTCACTCGGTTTGTCTTTCTACACCTTTAGCTTGTATAATTACTAATTTTATCTTAAATAAACACAATGGTCTAACTTTTCTTTCCATAAAGGGTTCTTGATTCCACATATTTATTGGCATTTTCTTGTCCTTTACATATAGAATATAAAATTTATGTTGGAATTGAAGGTATATATAAGACAATATATCATAAGTACAATTATATCAAATCATAATTTCAATTCCAAGAAGATGGTAAACACTAACCAAGAGTAAATTATAAAATTACCACTCTTCACAGAACCTATCATGTTTCATTACGATCAAAAAAACAAGGCACAATAATATAGACAGTGGTATTTTCTCTTCCTCACTTGGATTAAGACTACCCAACAATTATATTATTTAAAGTAAATCACAGAGACATAAAATCCCCTTAGGGGGTCAATAGGCCAATTAATAAGAAACTACATTATTAAAACCTGATCTTGTTCACAATAGTAAATGGTCCTCAAGATTATTATCTTACCAATCTATGTATGGGTGACCTTTCTTAATAAAATAATATGATACCCTAGTTATACCATACTAAGGAATTCTAGTTACATTGATTCATGCTCGATATAATAATAGAAGTTATTCACGTAAAGACAACTCATAACCATACAATTATTCATTCACCCATGTTACTCCTTAATACAGATTCAGATAGAGCACCTAATTAAGGGTCACATTTTAAATAAAGAACCCTCAATTGAGTACACCTTTCCGCACCCGGTTCATCATATTATCTGGTAAATTTTTTTAAGACATCCCAACGTGAAAAACCTATCTTTCACTTCATCTTAACAAAGATAGTGACACGATGCTTAACAAATTTCCATTCATCATTATAGGGTCATTAAATATATTTTTGGGCTTAAATTCACTCTTTTCAATCTCAAGAAAGTGACTCCAAGATCACTATTCCTCCCAATCGAATTCCATTGCTATGCGAGATGAAGAGATAGAAAGTCTCGGTAGTAGAAAAAGAACACAAATAAATCAACTCAATGAAGTTGTCATTAACCCACACATCTCAAGACCCATTCTTGATAAGTCTGAGACTATCTATTTCCAAAAGCTACAGAGTTTACTCAGGTCCAACACCACTGAGCATAGTGACTTAGTGTCACATTTATCAAGAAGGAGATGGATATGAACATCCTCACAAACATCATGAAGGTTGTAAGATAACAATATTTTCACATAAATCTAACTCAAGAGCCTACATGATCGATTGTTTCTTATACTTCATTAAAGATTCTTACTATTATTTCACTTCTAATAGCCCCATAAACAAGTATATACATACTCTATTAACCATTTTTTTAAAGCAATAAAAATATATTCCCTGATTTGTAAGAAGAATTAAAGAAGAGGTGACATTAGTAAAAAAATATTAACATAGGTAAAAGAATTTAGACATTCTCAAGGGTATTAATAACCAATCGAATAGATGAGAAAACATGCATATTTCCATGTAAGGATTTTCTAATGGAATAATTTAACCCACATTAAACATTCCAATACTCTATAAGAAAATAACCATAAGAGGGAAACATAAATCCATGTTATGTTAACAAACATAAGTATGCATTTTAAGAAAAAAAAATTATACAACAAATAAAAGTCAGATTTTTGAATTATTTATCAACTATCCATTAGATACAACAAGCTCCATCTTACTTAGTATTGTACTATACTAACCTCAAGGAATCCTTCACAACTTCCCTAGCACCTATTAGGGATACATGTTCCTTTCCTTTGTTATATGTCCTTACAACATGCATCATCAATCGATGCTTGTTCATATTCTTCAAAGGAAAATGGTTGGCATAATTCCCATTCCCACATGTGAAACATCCTTCAACAAGTCTTGTTTGACCGCGTCTAATCTTATTATTTGCAGCAGTATTCTGCTTTTTCTTGTAGATTGTTACAAAAGAATTTTGTGCATTATTATTTCTTGCAGAGAACATTTTCCAAGAATATTTCTTCCACCATATTTTCTTATCATCCCATGATGAAGAAGAGTTAAAAATCTTATGATTATTCTCCCTTTTATGAGTTGAAATGTCTCGTAGATTTGGTTTTATTCTACTAGATTTTCTTAATATCATCTTATCGTAAAAAGTTCCATGTTCATTATATGTATCTCCCAACTTTGGGTTTAGTTCATCATTGGTTTTGTAAGTATAGAACTTGTCACCATTGGTCAGTTCAGAATTTAAAAACTCCCTTGTTGTTTTTTACTTGATAAATTCAAGTTCTTTTTCATTCAACTTTTCATTTTCACCCATAACCAACTACTCCAAGGTAGCTATTTGGTTTTAGGTATAATGAAAGCTTGCTAGAATTTTGTCTAACTTTGCACTGTTGAACCGGCAAAAAAAATATGACTCGGTTCTTTCTTAATGGTGAATCCTTCTTGTATCGATTATTCTTCTAAAAAAGAACATAATAATATGAATTAGCATAAGGACCTAATAATTTTGAGAGATGCAACCTTCAGCTATGATACCAAAATGTAACGACCACTTTTGTTACTCCACATTAGGGAATTTAATTTTTTACTTAATGATTCATGAATTAAATAACCATATATTTAAATCCAACATAAACCTTAATTCAATCCATTTCAAATAAATTTCATAACCATGTGTAGCTGCATGAGAGTATACACATCCTACTTGATCACTCTCAACACTCTTTATGAGCCAATACAACAAGTGTATCATTTGGTTTTTCCTTTATCAAGAATTTATAATTAAGTGATGCTTTCTAAGTGTCTACCTAGATTCCTCCATGGAATCCATATGACATCTCATAAATTAGATCCTGGTGAAATCACAATAGTGTAATCAGCAACTTACACTACTTTGAACAAATTTTTAGAGACATGTATGTCATGCTCGGTTTCGTGATGGCACACTCGCCATTGGGAACTTGAAATCTCACCTTAATCACTCATTCATGTATATGGATTAGCATTCAAAATGGTTCAAAAACCAGCTAAAACTCTCATACAAGGTACAAATATGGAATCTACCAAAGGATGATGTTCTATTATGACAAGTTAGAATGCATGTGGGAAGGTAAGTGCCCTAATAATTATTTGCATCTTTACTAGATCACATTCCTTATCATAGAGATTCTAAGTTAGAATTGGATTACGTTTACGTGAGGTACTTACCACACTTATAAATTTAATAAAGCTTGTTAACATTGCACTACCATGTCACAATTCAGGTCCTTGATGATACATCCCAAGATAGTTGTTATGTAATAGTATACAAATAATGACATCCATCACTAAGTGGATATGAATACGTAGCAACCGTCTTGAGTTGTCCCATTAAGGGTCATAATTTGGAACATTGTATCTTAATTAGTTTAATCATGACAAATTACTATAGACTCCACGACTATTTCTATGCAATGGATTTGTCTTTAGGTTCTATATCAGAGTAGCAAAATAGGTCAAATGTAGTTTGTTAAAATAATTTGCATTACTTTTTACATATCAGTTTCTGATATTATTAGTTTCCCTGCCTTAGATCAGTAATTCCAACTCTATTGATACACATTTAATGATTCATTTACAATCACTATAGGTGATTATCTCACACTACCAGGGAGTAAAGAACTTTCAATGTTTTATTTTACTCCCATGTGTAATTATGTAAATATACTCAATTACTTTGTAATTAGGAGACACTCTCTCACCTTCATTAGCCCCTTTCTAATAACATGTATTTTATTTATTGAAATTGAGTTATCCAGGGGTATTTTTGCATATTTATATTAGTTGGGGTCTATTATACATGCATATGAATCTTACCAATTTTAGGTATTTCAGTTTAATTATTCACTACCCTTGAGAGACTTTTGCAATAATATCCAAACCCAACCTAGGTTCATTGCTCGAGATACTTACATATCCCCTTCTATTTTAAGGTTACTACCAACTCGGAATTTTATTATTCTCCTTTGATCTTCATGCCTATTTCCTTGGTTCCCAAATATATTTTCAATTATATCTCATCTACAAGATCATAATTTGCATTCAATTATATGACTACGTTGTCATATCTTAATTATGGTTATATTAAAATTACTATTTTGGGAGGGAAAGTACTCAAGGTGAGAACATCCTGCACATTTTTGACCACTAGATATTTATATTCCTTTGGAATCATACTATAATTTCATATTAGAGGTGTGTACAAGAATTTTAATTTAAATTACTTGCCACATATCTACAATCTCGTTGTTTTGCTAATTACCCGGTAAAGATCCACTCCTGAATGTTCACTTGGTTTTTTATTAACAAAGTAAATAAAAACAATCACATTTTACTTATCTCATGTATGAGTAGTTAAACACCTGTATACATTAATCATTATTTAGCCTTAAGCCATTTAATCAATCTTCAGTTCAAGATTACTTGATCAATTTCATATTTCAACAACATAGTCTCAATATGAGTCCCACTCTTTTCACACTTAGGTAAAGAGTTGGATGGTATAGACACAACAATCATCATAGTGTACCACATTCTATTCAACTTAGCTTTACAATTCCAATAGTTATTTATAGGTATGTTATTGATGATAATATAATAACTAAAATATCAACTTATAGACCTCTTTATACCTAATCTTTATTTTTAATTTAACAATGAAACAAATATGCATGTAAAGCTTAATACACAACATAATAGATATGTTACTATTATAGCAGCACCACACATGTGTCCATTCACATTCATATAGTTTGAACACTCTCTTAGATTACATAGAAAAAATAATGTAATTACAAATGGCTTAATGACCTTCAACTTTATCAGTTATTTCCATTATATGCTAATTCAAATGTAAGGAGAAGCCTTAAATTTTCAAATGTAATTACATCCATCTCTTTTTCAATAATAATTTTCATAGTAGAATCATATAAGATAAATTTTCCGCCTTTATTCATCTTGGGAAAAACCCCTTCAAACTTGCATGTTTAAAACATGGTCATTTTACGCAAACTGGCATGGAAATTCCATCTTCCTAATTTACAATTTATGCCATTAAGTATTTATGTAAATGAAGTGATAAAATCATTAAATTCATGAATTTCACTAATTAGATCACAATTTCTCATTTGCAACCTTTTAGGATAAATACTTAGTTTTTACAATGTTGTCCACTTCCTTCAATTATTCACATAAGAACACAATTGCAAATGATAGAAATTCATAGCAGCTTAGTATCAATCAATAACTATCGACTCTCAACTATATATATGATAGTTCTATTGATACTATAGTATCCAAACATCATTCATACAAGTATAAATATTATTTATTACTACACTAGATACCATTATTAATAATGCATAATCACCATACCGAATATAAGTAACCAATAACATATTATCACGAATTAAATGCCCCTATAAGTATTACTTATTGAACTGATTACATGTTATCATGGTATCTTTTATCACTTAACCTCATCTCTTAGTAGTTTTACGGTCCTTATTCTAGAAGATCACCATTTCCCAACTATATCTATCACTTTAGATACTAGTATTAATAGTGTAAATATCTATCCTTTTTATTCCTTAATACAAATACAAGGAAATCGACCTAATAGAGCAATCAAATAATATCTAAAAGGGGAGGAATTCAATCACATAAGTCCTCACAAATATTTAAATTCCAAGGTTTTATACTAATATTTATAAACCAAGTTCGCTGAATAATGCCCATCACATAAAATCTATATTCTCATATGTATGAAAAAATATATTTATGATATAAAAAAACATAGCATATCCCCTAGAATCTTAAAGCCGTTATAGTCGAATCTGCATTATCATAATCAAACTATATACATGCCGGGTAATGGTTAATCAAACTCATTTATTCCCTATAATAATATAACCATATTCATACAAGATATTTTCACCTTAATAACACACTAGAAGTCTAGATAAAATGGGTGATCCTAAAAATACAATGCTGAAACCTTAGGAGAAATCATAATTAAAAACCAATTTAAAAAAACTCACAAAAGAACTTATGGCAAAGATTTCATTTATTTAAATATGAAATTGAATAAGATGAAAATAGGGAAAAGGGATGATCCATTCCTAATAATCTTGAAGGTTTTGCAGAAAAGAATCTTAATGTTTCCTTTCAAGATCCTCTCTAAACCATTCCAATCCCAAACAACCCTCCATAAAAGTCCAAAATGCATACTTATCACAAGTCAAATCTCATAGTAGATTAAAAATTGCATGCACAAGGATAAAGAATAGTTCAACTACCGTATTGAATTGAATCTTCCTTTTAGGAATTCACCAAAATCCCAAAACCAGAGTAAAGGAAAATGAGATACTTCTCATGTAAAGATAGTTTCTCTTAAAAGATTCATAAGTATCTAGATCACATGCAGCTTAATGGGATTTAATTTCCCTTAGTGACATGTATGTCCCATTCTTAATTATTTACCAATTTCTTTCCTAAATTGGTGGTTTACCCAAGTTCTAAATATTAATAATTAGTTTCATGACTATCTAGCCATGGTTAGATGATAACAAAAAGACTATACCACATCACGGTTGCATGGTGAATGAAATATAATTGATTAAAATAATAAATCCATTTTATCTTGTATGGGTCAATTAACCATCATTAATCTAATTTAAATTATGGCATGGTGGTTGACCACAAAATTTTATACACTTACCAATTAAATGTTTTCCCACTTACGATTATACATGCTTGGGTATTGTTGGTCATCAAACTTTCACTGTGTCTCGATCTTGAAGGATCGAGTCGTTTGAGAAAACAATGGAACAAGTTGTGGGACCTTGTGTGCTTCAGACAGATCTACAAAGAAGTTTGGTTCCACTATTTATTTCTACTGCTACTGATACTCCTAGTGCTGAAAGGGAAGACTAAGCGAACAATGCCAAGGGACCCAAGATAGAAGGATAACATAAAAGGAAACTACAATAAAAGGTGATAGAAAAAGAAAAAGAGGGATGAACACTATCCGTTATGATTGAAAATGAAGGGAAATACGTGAAATAAGGATAGGAATGTGAAACACGGCTAAAACATATTTACCGAGATCGGTTTCATGGAACACAACTAGAAAGAGGCATACAAGTGACGTAGAATTACACAACAAGCAAGCAATGTAACGAAATGAAAGAAAAAGAATAATAACATGCTTAGGATAGATAATAGTCATAAAATGATGCTTCCATTACTTCAATAAATGCACATAACCATTATAATGGTAGAAGAGGATGATATCCACATGTAAAATCTAGATCTAGAGGTCTATGACTCGGAATATAGAGGATATGAAGTCATTAGAAAAAAACATAGGATCCAAAATGTCCAACATAACAAATGAGTAAAGCTCTTACATTTATAGATTAAATCATGGAAGAAGAAGAGAAGAAGGAGGAAAAATCCTAATTTTAAATGCAACTATAGACACTAAATTTAGGTAACACTCCCCTTTACCCCACATGTATATTAATTTAATTACCCATAATTAAACTAATGCACATGCTCACAATATTCATTATTTAATTACCTTAATTAAACTAATTTCCACCTCACCTAGACACCTCACCATAAACCTACTCTTAGCATGTTTCCCTTTTACTATGACTCAATATCCACTCACCATAATTAAATAAGACTTAGTCCTATCGACCATAATTAACTAAGACTAAGTTCAACCAAAAAAATCACGTGCCTATTTTCCTCTAACCATATCCCGCTTATATAATCGTAAAATTTTGTTTTGATCCATGAGAATGGATAGAGCTAGCCAAAAAGATTGCGAAGATTTGTCATTTTTATTAAACCTAGGATTTCCTACCTTAACCGATGTCGGTCACCTAAAGTGTCATTGGTTACCATATATTAACTTTGGTAACCTTGTTTGAGAGGTTGGAATAATTATTCAAGTTTTGGAGAAGATATATCTACATGCAAGCACACACCAAAGCACTCCTGCACATCTAGACATCCTGAACTAATAACCAAGCACCGATCTCGAAAGATAAGCACTCACGACAACGTTAAGAAGCACAACCATGACACTAACCACCAGTTCCATGGATCAACCATCACCTCCATCCAACCACTAGGTCTGCAAACACTAGTAAGTACCTTTAGATCTACACCTTTCCATATTTATTTAGATTAGTTTCTTCATCTCTGTTTGGGAGTTCTAGTCTCCCTTGCATCCCATCATCTCTCACCCTCCTACCAATCCCTCCACCTAATCACCTACAACCTTTTAACCCCCATACCTAACTCTAGACATCTCTAACTACTCCCAACATTGTCATCTACCTCACCATTATCTATCCATTCTCTGGGAAATCCCAAAGAATCATCAAAACCCAACTTCACTAAGTTTCTACCAACCCGACCCTACCGACGCCGGTTAACCAAAAGTGTCATCATTATCCTCTTTACTCCGCATCGATCATACTAGACCGATGTTGATCTCTATGTCTAGCAAACCTTCATGTAACAACAACCTCATACCTTTCTCCCAAACAACCCAAATTACCTAAATGTTGACCCTGACCTATCCCAATAACTTTATTTACCTATCCGACTTCCGTATTTGATCATAACCTAACTGTTAGATTAGATTTTTTTATTGTACTTTAATGAGATACCTATATCATATCTACTACATTTAGACATTATTGGTTTACATCATTTGTTGCATTAAGTTTTTTTAAAACAAGGATTGAGAGCCATCTAGGAAGTACTACACTTCCCGGATCTAGCATATGCTAGACAGGTCCACTAACATATACTTGTTTTAATATTCCTTTTGTGGTCTTGTTTGTATTCATGGGTAGTTCCTCCTAGCAAAAAGGAAGTTCTTGCAATCAACATTGGATTGGGAAATCAGGATGCACACACTCTACCTTCCACCTTCATTCATAGGTATTCCTCCTCAACCTTACCTTATTTGTTTTCCTCTTATTTCGAGTGTGTTAGGACCTTATCTAGTCATTCTTAGATCTTGGGTTGATCCTTTATCTAGTTTGAATTCACAAACATCCATCTTCCTTCATTTCTTCTAATTTCACGAAGTAATCAACTTCGGCTTGGCAACCGTCGTTGGTTTACATATGACCGTCATCAGTTTACCTAACTAGTGTCGGTTTCTAGGTATTTTGGTTGTTTTACCTGAAAAAACCTTCATCACCTATTCTTTTATGTTTTTGGTCCTCAGGACACCATCATATCCCCCAAATTTTTGATATCTATGTCAGGTATAGTTTTCCTAGTTCATACTCATCAATTTTGTTTCATTTGTTGAAATTAGTACTTTCAATAGTTACAGTGTATCGCTTATCATAACCGTTGTCGGTTCCCATGTAACCTTTATCGCTCATATTGACCATCATCGGTTTCTATGTTTGATTTTTAATCAAAACACTGACCATTTACCCCAGACTTCATCCTTCTTTGCTTCTATTGTTTTCTATGTCATTTACAGAATATAGTCTTACTAGGTCAACAATAATTCACATGGTGTTGACTTGTAGCCAAAATAACACCCTTGTATTTCATGTCAGCCTTCAACCACTCCCACCTAGTCCATCACTATTGTCCATCCTGTCACCTATGGATCCAACTTAGGTTATACCCATTGTTACCGGTGATGAGGAGATCACACGAGCCCTTGACCAAAATCCCATGGCCCTAAAATACTATCTCACCCACTCATCTACCCGGGACTCCACAGGAAAGTTAATATACAACATGCCTATATCTATCCCTCTTGTCCCAGCACCCACTTTGGTGTCATCTACCACTAGCTTGGAATTACCCTCATCTATATTACCTCATGTGGTTTCTTAGTTAAGCTTCACATATTCCATAGCTTCCACCCTAATGATGTATATTGCACCAGTATTGTCAACTATTCCTTCACCGACTACCTTGAGCATAGCCCCATCTACCCCCTCTTCCTCATATATACCACTTACGTCACAACCACCTCTCTCGGTGTTGGTAACCCACACCCCTTTCCAAAATATGGTTCTTTCTATCCCTCACTCTCTACCACCCATTACCACGAGAGTTGTCACGACCACCCCACCTATTTACATGCATCATTAGCAACCCCCAATCTCATTTATCACCTATTCAGGTACATTCGACCTATATATATTCCCCCTTCACATTTTTCCTATTCGTCACCCCCATGTCTTTGGGATGCCATCCACATCATACACCCATCATCATCCTCCCTCTAATGTGGGAGGTAACCATTCCTCACAACCCACCAATGAACTCATTAGGATGATGATGGAAAATATGTAGACATTAGAAGCATCGGTTTTCAGCTCCCGTAACTCCCTAACCTATGATGAAATTTGTAATGAGCCTATTCATCCATCCATTCCCATTTTCCCATATCCCATGCATTGGGAAATTCCCAAGTTCAACTGTTTTAATAGTAAAGAGGACCCACAACAACACTTGTGGTCATTCAAGCATGGGTGTTACCTAATTTCCCATGACGATGCTTTGCTATTGTGAACATTTCCCATGTCCTTAATAGGACCTACCTTAGATTGGTACAATAGTTTACCTAGACATTCCATCTACTCCTTCAACCAAGTGGCTCAAGAATTCCTGGACCACTTCTCGATCAATGTAGTCAAGAAGATCACCATGACCAACCTATATTTGACACGATAGTATGAAGACAAATAAATGATAGATTTCGTTGCACACAGCAGAGTCTTATCAACCAATTAACATTCCAGCTACCTCAGACTGAACTTATTGAGTTGTTCACTAGAGCTTGTGCCGAAATATCTCACAAAATCAGTAGGTCCAAACCTTCGAACCTTTGATGAATCATTCACCATGGCACAAAAGCTAGAAAATCATGCCATTGAAGAAAAGAAAATCCAATTACAAAATAAGAACGCCTGTTAAAAGCAAACAAGTCTTCTTCATCTTCAAAACCACAAAATAATTATTCAAATGCCAAAGGATCTGCAAATGTGGTAGTCCTCAAGGTGAGTCCATCTTATTCTTCTAATCAAGCCTAACCTTCTTCCAATCTTTCCCCGTCCGGGCCTTTCAACTCCAAAGTGGGAGAAGTGAAAGTATACTTCATTTGGAGAGCCATATTCTTCAGTCTTGGAAAGCTTCTTAAAGTTGGAGTCAATACACTTCCTCCCATAAAACCTCATACAGCTTTTTATCCTGTTTGTCCTTTGTATGCATGGTATAAGGAACACGACTACTATAATTACCATCACGTCAAAGGCCATAGTGATGGTAACTACATAAATTTTAAGAACATTGTCCAAGAGATGATAGATAATGGAGACCTTGTTGTGGATAATCCAAATGCACCGGATAATCAAAATTTACACATCTTTAAAAAGACATTCCCTAACCATAATTTTTCATCTAATCAAAATAGTGAACCTTCATCCAAAGATAACAATGTTTGTGAAATCCATGCATCTTTTGATATTGTACTACCAGCTATCCCTCAAATCCCACCTATTTCATGTATTGAGGAAATTCTAGAACAATCTCCTCTACCTAGAGAGGAGCATACCTCTTCCACTCCTTTAACCATGAGGAGTCCCCTTCATCTCCCCTACTCTCATGGAGGAACCCATACTTCTGCTGATGTCATTTCACCATCTAATGTAAAACCTACTAGACATTCAACACTTATAATTCTACCATCCACATGAGAATAATCATCACCTTCTCCTCCACCAAGGAGAATTCTACCCTACCTCACCTACTATCTCTCCTACCCATGGGAGATTAATCGGTCATGCCACTACCTATTGGGCGCGGTTCTCCTCAAAGCATCCAAAGACCCCATTGACATGATCTCAAATCTTTTTCCTACATATTTTGAGGCTAGCGAATTCCTTATCTCGTAGAAATATTTTACAAGGATTTCCATTAAACCAACTCCATCTTCTTGCTCAACAATCTCATTTTCATGTCTAGCTGATTTCTTGGATTACATTGATAATTCCATTCTCTGGGGATGTCTTCACTCCCCTTTTTGATCCAAATGAAAATATTTTCTAAGGATACTTCCATGATATACCCAAAGTTATTTCAAGCAACCAGATCGACACTAACCATGCCTATTGAAATGGCTTCTTCTTCTTCATTCCTACCTACATCCAAACCTCTACCCATAACTAATACCATTTTGATACCTAAGATCCTAACCAAACATATATCTTCATTTGTATCTAGACCCATCACTACCTTGGGTGTCATGATAACATCAATCCTTACTCACCCACCTGTAAAATTGGACTTAGCCACATCTTCCCAAACCCACACCGACATTATTTATCCACCTAAAAGGAAGACCCAACCTTGTAGGACACATACTCCGGTCTCGCCTATCACACCTTTGTTAGATTCCTCCCTTCCATCTATCTTGGGCCCCCATCCATCAATCGATAAAAATATCCTACCCAAGGCCACGGTCAAAAGATAAATAACCTACTATTGCATCATGAACCTTCGCTACACATCATTCACCCAAAAATCAAACACCCTCTCCCTCACCCATGTACTTCTTGCAACCTATACCTCCAGCAAGATTACTTATAACCCAACTTTTCCTATAGAACTTCAACCTATACCATCCACCCAACATATATTAACCACTTACACCATAACTCGGTTGTCCCCATGGGTAACCCATCCTATTCTCGCCATCTTCTTTTCCCTCTTAATCCTATAATCTGTGTCACCTTTACCCAAGAAGGCACATCCTAAAGATAAGAACCCACTACGTGCCAATAAGGTAGTTAAACTAACAAAACATTCCATCGCTAGATCTTCTACCACACCTTTACCCAAGTGGATGCCATCAAAACCTAAGACAATACCACTTACCAAACCAATGGGCCAACCCATTCACCCTCCTATAACACATTTTCCCTCATGAACAACCGTACCTTTACCCAAACCCATGCTCACTTCTCATTGTGATCCGTTGGCAGGGTCTTACGCCAACATCCTCACCAACCTCTTAGAGACTTCCTTCATCACATTACCACTGCTTCGACCTTACGATCCTCTCAAAACCAAACCAAAATGGTTTGATGAAACCAAGATTTGTGCCTATCATCATGTGTCAGGACATGATGTAGAAAATTGTAAGGCCCTAAAAACCGTTCTTCTCCAACTTTGTCCTCCTAAAAAAAATTGTGACGATGATGACCTTCTTGATCGGACCATATTCCACTTTTACCTGTCATTAAATATCATTGCCATTTGCCTCTTCAACAACCAACATCTCCACCCCCACAACCTTTTTTTTCACCTCCAAAAATCAAGATTAACATGGTCCATATTAGAGAATTGGCCAAATCACCACCCAAATGCTAGTGTGCCCAACTCACTTCACAAAGAGTTTTCCCATTGTTTGGATTTTTCCTATAATGTCATTACACCACTCATCCTACACCTTCTCCATTTAATACCTCCCCTAAGAGTAACATGCTTCAAGTTGCCACCCGCACCTAGAAAGACAAAGGAAAAGAAAAAACAACTAGCCCTAAAACCAACCCCATGCCCAATATACCATCTATAATCACACCCTAAATCACCTTCGAGTACCTACATACCTTATCTCTGACAGGTCACCCATTGCACAATGATAAGAAAATTACATCAATATCCTCTAAATATGTAGTTGTACAATCTCGTCTAAACCACTAAATCTCATAAACAAGTCCTTAAAGAGGGTTTGCAATCCATTGAAGTTTTACCCAATGACCCCACTCACGTGGCCTCCATTATTACCCCTCTTCACGTGGCCTCACTTACCAAATCATCTTCTTCTTATAACCCCATGCCTAATAATCAAGTATCTCGCCTTAGCTTCTCTCGATTAGGATATTGTACCTCTCCGGTCGATGTCCCTAATCCCACCCTTTTTCAGTTCCATCTATATCAATAACATACACGTACATCACATCATGATCAATGGTAGTGATAGTATTAACATAATCTCCTCCCACACATATAATCAAATGTGCATCCCTTCTAATTGTATACATAATATCCTAATTATGTTTCACTCCTTCAACCACGTAATCACCTCCACCCTTGGCACCATTATTCTCCATGTTCCAAGGGGTCCTCACACTATCTTGGAACTATTCTACATCTTAAAGGGAGAGTTCTATTATAACCTATTACTCGGCGGACCTTAGATTGGAGTCATGGGTTTCGCCCCTTAAACTTTACACTTTGCTATATAAAATTTGAATATGAAGGGCATAACTATACCATCCCGCTGACCCATCGCCATTCAAAACATGTAACATGTTATACTTGAACTAGCAATTTACTTGTAGCAATCAAGGCATCATCGTCGCCCCCACTTCTCCTTCACCCACGATCCTATCCACCAATTCTATCTCCACCTCTCCCATACCTAACTCTTCTATTCCTACTGCGGCCACAACCTCTATAGCTGATCCATCTACTTCCCAACCAAACGATACCCCTCCTGTCCAATCATCTAGTGAATCATTTATCTTCGCTACCCACATATCTACTACCGATCCCTTAGAAGGTGTTTTCAACACCTCACTCTAGGGTAGTACCACCTATACAATATTGACACATTCCTCACTCTGCAAGAGTATGGAAACCTGTGCTAGCATCCTCATTATGAATACCTCATAGGTGAGGTTTTCCTTTATGGTCCTCCCTACCTTCACACTAGCTTGACATATGGGGGACTAGATATTGTCACTTATTCACCTGAACCTTCATCACAAACATGACCATTTTTTTCTAACCTCCAATCTCTTACTAATCACCACTTCGACCACACTTTCCTTCATTAAAGCGCATGGAAAGGCTTTAGCTTAGATTTTTATGAACAAGGCCGACATACCATCATTTCTTGTACCACTCGTAAGCACAACAATCATGGTGGCATTGGATTTTCCGCACCACCTTCCAAGAAGGCCCACATCAACCTCATCGAGGAAGAAAAATCTTCTCCACCCCATTCACGAACATCACCACCTTCACCCATGGAGTCCATATATCCCGAATCTATTCCTCCTATTTTTTTCCTAAACACAATTTACTTGGGACCTCTCGAATTATTAACGCAATGACAAGGCTCCCTCTTCTCTTCCCTTCCTATATCTTGACATGATCAATGATGATACACATTTTATTAATGTCATTCATTATCAGGATGATGAGTCGATACTCACCTACCTTAGTGCAAAAGATTCTTATATTCACCAGTCGTTACCTTATGAGATGAAAACCATGTTAAACGAATCAGCCATTGAAATGAACATTAACACTCGGACGACCCACACATTCTAAAGATAGGCCAATCTTTAGCAACTTCGAACATGAATATTTTACTTCTTTCCTTAGGACCATAGAAAATATTTTACTTGCTCCTATCTTTGACATACCCGGTATTGACCCAAACATTGTGGTTCACAATATCATAACCATTCCTAATCCCAAACCCATAAAAAAAGCTATAAAAAGGCATCCTTGCATGGCCCTTTTTATAAAAGAATAACTTTAGTGCCTTCTTTAAATTTTCTTCATCCTACCCGTATACTATCCCCAATGGATTTCTAACATTGTTCATATCACAAAATTGACAGGGGGTCTACATTTGCATAGATTTCCATGACCTCAACCTATATTTTCCCAAAGATTATTTTCCTCTATGAGGCATTGACGAACTAGTTGATCTCACCACCATCCATGAGATGTTATCACTCATGGATAGTTTCTTGGGTTATAATCAGATATTACTCGCTCCATAAGATCAACATAAAACTTCCTTCATCACTCCTTGGGGGCCTTATTCTATGGAGTCATACCTTTTGACCTTAAAAACATTGGTTCCATATATTAGCGAGCCATGACTTATATCTTCCATGACATCATGAATCACAAATTGGAAGATTATGTAGATGACCTACTTGCAAAATCCTAACATCGATCCGATCACCTGACATTCCTTAAGGTCATTTGTGACCACCTCATCAAGTATTGTGTTTTCCTTCAACCTAAGAAGTGTGTCTTTACGGTGCTTTCAGGAAACTCCTTAGTTTCATCATTTCTTTAAGTGGCATAAAATTTGATCCTGCTAAAGTAATGACTATTCTTGAAATGCCTTCGCCTATTAATCTCCATAAACTTTGGAGTTTTCAAGGTAAGATTAAATTTATCCATTATTTTATTTTACAACTTTCTGATTGCTTCCAACCATTTCATCATCTCCTCAAAACGGACATCTCATTAAAATGGGATGATGAATACCACAAAACATTTTACACCTTAAAAAATACCTTCTCTAACCACCGGTGCTCATTCCTCATAAAGATGACCAACATTTTTACCTATACATTTCCACTAATAACCATTCCTTAGGTGTCATGCTCACTCACCGTGATGAGTACCATAGGGAGCAAGTGGTTTATTACATAAGTCATACATTTTTGGACTACAAAAATAGGTACACAGATAACCCTACCAAATTTTGTTCGGTCCTCGTCAGGGGACTCCTTGTGTTTGGAATGTTGCAAAAATCCCTTCCCGGGAAATATAGTTTTCCGAGCTTAGCCATTTTTGGTCTTTTTTTGTTGGGCGCACATAATGTCTATGCAACATCAAGTATTCATGTGCCCCCTTTAAATCCTTTGGCACATGGTTTGAGGTGTCAACAGGCGTTTTGGTGCGCCTCACTATGTTGTGCCTTTCTTGCATGCGCCAAGGCGCATGCGCCTTCATGTCAACAATACTTTTGTTGCGCCACTTTTTGGTGTGCCAAGGGCACACATATTCTTGTGTCGACATCACTTTTGGTGCGCCAAAGGCACACATAACTTTGTGTTGGCAAGTGTTTTGATGCGCCAAAGGGCGCATGCTTTCCATTGTCGACAGTGCTTTTCATGCGCCATTTGAAAAAGTTGGTGGCACATTTATTACCACCTCACCTATATATAGGCGCATCTGCACTGTCATTTTCATCCGACACAATCACGTGATTTTCTCTTCCCTCTGTACTTGTCAGCGCACTTTCCCTATTGTTTTTCGAATCACGTCGTGGACCCGATTTCATATTTCTCTATTATATTATCCTGGTAAGAGGTCCTCTGTGCTTTTGTGTGTTTTGGTGTTTTGTGTTTTGGCTGCTTGTTTGTGTGATTAGAAAGATCTGTCAAATCATGAACTCAACTACCTGGCTATGAAATCATGAACTCCCCCCCTCCTTGCTGTTTTTATCTATTCTTCCCCATGCATTTCCCCCTCTTTCCGGGATCTGCTTTGGTAGGGAAACTCATCTGAAATGATTTCTTAAAACTCTTTGTTTAAGCCTCTTCATCACCCAAGGTACCCTTAAAAGGAAGCTTATCAACATGTGAACACCTCAGAGAAAGAATCAAAGCTTCAAAGAAAGACTGTAATTTTTCCTCTTTTGGCGCATCTGTCACCCCTGCAACATAATATACAGTCGCGCCAATGGCGCATATACTATGCCTGTTACATAAAGAATAGTTGCACCCTCAAGGCGCACTTCCTTCACTTGTTACAACCACTTTCCCTGCGCCCTCTTGGCACACCAAACTTGCGTGCAACATTACAAAACCATGCACCCTTTGGCGCACCCTGCATGTATGCAACATTAAATTTATATGCGCCAAGTACAACTGTTAAATCGGCGCAGGCGCATCCATTGTTACAACAACATCATGTTGTGCAGACCTTCCATGCGCCGCGCCAAGTTCCCCTATGGCGCATGAAAAAATGATGTTACACGCATTAAACTTGCACCCTTTGGCGCATCCTGCACCCGTGTAACATGAAAAATATCCGTGCCCTTTATAAAATGTATACATATGGCGTAGGCGCACTTATACTTACAACAACAAAAAATGCAATCTGCAGTGTCCATGCGCCATGCCCTTTGGCGCTGATTTATCCCTTGCAGCAGCCCTTTCCTGTGCGCCTTATTATTTAGCCCTGTAACCTGCAGTATTCATGCCCTGCGCCCTGAGGCCTTAAAATCACTAACTCTTTCTTCTGTTGACACTTTAATGGAAGATCAAACAACTAATATGACTTTCTTGCGTTGGGTTTCACTTCTTATTCTTGCAGATCAGCAACTAAGTTCAGAGTTACATATGTCAACATCAAGCAAGAAACCTACCAAATCTAAGGGTAAAGCCAAGCTCACAGAAGAAGAAATGAAGTACAAGTATCAGAGGGTCAGGATGCCCGAGTCCCAGCGAGTGTGACCTAGACATCAGAGACTCAGAACTGGGTCATATTGATATGGAGGATTTACGGGCCGAACCCGAGAGGGTCACAAAAGTCCATGGATGGACAAAGCGATGGGCGAGTGCACTACATTTCTTTGGCGGGATCCTTAAGTGCCATGAAAAAATGAGTTTATGATGGTAGTAGCCCGATGCTGAACAAAGACACAAGATGTGTCCATAACGAGAAGGCGAGGTCATAATCAACCTCACTGCCCACCACTTTGAAATAATGCTCGGCATCCCTCACCACCGGCACTTTGTGGCCATAAGCCAGGAAGATTGCATCAAGGCTTGGGATGACAATGAGGATCAGTGCATGTAGCTGATGAATGAAGTATACCTAAAGAACAAAAAGGTGGTGACTCGGTGGCCACAAGTCATTCATCACAATGACTTTTTAGAGGAACTCAGTGACACAATCACGTTCCTGAGCAGAGTCTTTGGGCTTCCTGATGCCCATTATTTTCACAAGTGGATGCTGCGATACCTAGAAATGATGAACAAAAATGTGCCCGATCAACGCTTTGAGTGGGCGGAGATCATAAGCAGCACAATATCGGAGCAGCTCCAACAACTCACCACAACGGGGAGGTTCTATATGAACTCCTATGTAGTCTATGTTGTAGCTTCAGAAAGAGACTATCCAGCTCTAATGCGGTGTGGGGTTTGGCCCCAGGTTAAGATATATGAATACTATCCGAGAACTGAAGCTGGAAAATAGCATCCCCCAGTTCACAAAGATCAATGATGCCTTCTTCTATTTCATCATCTACCTTTGAGGCCGAATATGACTCACGGTCGTATGACCAAGAGCATCGTAGTAGCTACAGAGAAATGGGGGGCCTGTTCACTCAATTCCCCACCTTTACCTATCTGAGGGTAGTTAACTTCTTGGGGGAACCAACTAAATTGCCGAGATATGCCGGCCCCAAGTTGATCCTGTTGGAGTTTGTCAGACAGCTTATCACCTACCATGAGAAGTGTCTCAAAAGAAAGAAGGGTGGAACTCCTTTCCCCCTCATAGTGGGCAGGTATACGTGTCTCTCTCACCACAAGGCGAAGGATATGTTTGCAGAACTAGAGCTGCTGAATCTAAAGCATAACTTCCCAGCAAGGCCCACCTTCGACCCAAGAAATTGTCTACCCAGGGCCAAGCTCGATCCGATCCACATCCCTCAGATCGAAGACATTTACATCGACTTATATCATGAGGTCGAGCTCAGGAGGAAGGATCATTCCCACTTGGCCTTAGCAGAAATCATCCAGTACGGTGTGGCCATCGTCCCAAAAGGCTATCAAACTACTGAGCAAGAAGTTGATCAAGTGTATCTTGACACGGGTGGGGACGATTGGCCTTTCATGCGGTGATTGATAGGACCAAAGCACCTCAGACAATTGAGGAAAGGGTCAAGGAAACTCTGCGAAGAATAGAGCATTGGTGCCGAATGAATGGTCTCATCTACCTCGGAGTTGATTTCATCACATCTCCATTGGGCAACGCACCTCCTCGGTCAAAACAATAGCCAAAGGGAAAGGGTAAAGGTAAAGAGGGTGAGTCCAGCTCCACCCAAGAGGAAGCTCCTGAAAGCCCTCCTTCCGCTTCACAAGAATGGGTTGTAATCCCGAAAGCTCAGAAGAAGAAGCAGCGGAAGATGTTCCAATAGGCACATCCACTCAGGATGTGGCCACGACTGTAACAATTGAGGTCCCTTCTGTCCCTTCTCCTTCTCTTCCTTCCCCTCCTCGAGTGACCCAAGCGACCATTCCTTTGGTCGTGTCCTCTCCCCATCTTCCATTGTTCCCCCTTCTTCCTCATCCATCTTCTCTTCTCTCGTGGAGCTGTCCCCTCCATTTCTTCCCTCATCTCTGAGCTCCCTTCCATTCCTATGTCTTCCTCCCCTGCAGTATCTCTTCCTCCCGTGAGCACTTCCTCGGCTTCCCTCTCAATGCCGCCTCCAAGTGTCTCCACGTTTTTCCCTTCTACTACTGCAGCTGCCCCCTTCTCTATTTCTGGTCCTTCTCCCATAAGTCCAGCCTGGGTCTCCCAGCACCTGAGTCAATAGAAGAGGAAAGTTCCCATCACCCCAATGGACTTCTCCATCATCCCATCAAAAGGGATCAAGAAGCAAAAACCGATAACCCGCTTCTCTCAGAGTGCATCAGGGGAGAGAGTGATGGAGATTGCATACCCCAATCCTTTGAAGGATAAGAAGGATCTGTCTCTGACAGATTACACAGTGACTCAAGTCACGATGGGGACATCTTCAGAAAGCCTACAAGGAGAGGCCCTATCTGCAGTTGATGCCCTTTGCAAGAAACTCCAAGAAGCAAAGGAAGAGAAAAGGCTGCTAAAGGAGCAAAATAAACATCTTCTCCACGCCTTGCAGAAAATGGGCAGTGCGCCTCCTACAACTGCCCAAAACTCCTGAGCCTCTAAGCCAGGATAAGATCAATGAATATGCTAAAATCGGCGAGCAGGGCATGGCAGTTTCCACCTGGAGGAGCCAAATCCTCAAGGAAAGTGAGGGAGTTATCGCTAAGTTCACCGATTTGTACCAGAATATCAATCGAATGAACAGAGAACTCCAGCGATAGCAGGACCCATCTCCAAAGAGTTGGATCATGCCAGGATGCAACACGAGACCTTTTAGAAAATGCTCACTGTTTCGATCAAGATGATCTGGTCAAGTTTGGCATCTTTGGACACCCCAGAGCCCTCAACAAAATCCTTTCTACTCTGGATTATCGGGTGGATCAGCTGGAGTTCGTCCTAGAGAAGATCGACAAAGTAAAGGAGGTAGCCCTAGATGCAATGCATCAAATGGAACAGATTGTTCTCAGAATGTCTCCAGGGTTGCTCACTTCTTCTTTCACCTTAAGGAAGGTTGAGGAAACTATTCAGATCTTCAAGGAGATCGTTTCACAGGGACTGGGGCCAGAGGTCACGTTCGACACTGAATCCATCAATAACTTTGTTGGCGTGTGTGACTTCATTGGGTACACGATAGAGGAAGAGAATGATTATTCCAAACTCCCAGAAAAGCTCATAGACGAGCAGGAGACCTGCGAAGCTATCAGCGATAGACACAAGGATCCTTTCGAGGATCAACTTCAACCCATGATCAGCAAGTTCATGGAGTATCGTGCCCAGTTCCACATCTCGTCACCTGAGTAGCAAAAGCAGGATACCCCCTTCCAGCCGCGGGATGACGATGAATAGTTTCCTTCTTCCCAACTTTCTCCTTGTAAATTATCCAAAATTTGTTGACACAAATGATGACATCATCCATGTTGCACCATGGGATGATGTCATCCACCAAAGTTGTCAAAAGTCAACAAATGACTTTGTAATCTATTGTAAGATATTTTTGTAATTAAGTGGTTTGTTTGCTTTTGTCTTCTTTTCTTCTCTCCTTCTATATATACTTGAATACTTGTTGTATTCAAGGGATGGATATCTTTTAGATGAAAAATAGAAGTGAGAAGAAAAGGCTTTGTACTTTTTGTAACAGAAGAAGATATTAATGCAAATATTAAGACTTTGTGCTGAATATGTGTGTTATGGGCATCTGATCTTTCTTATGTCAGATCTATGCATTTATTCTGTTGAAATCTATCTCTACTTTTTTGTCATTTATTCATCAGTATTGCTTTATTCATTTATGCAAGTAGGTTTGGCTCTGTTTACTACCAATCCCAAAACATAAACCCTCTGACCTTTCTACTTTGGAATTCATTTCTTTTCTCCCTTCGGACCTGATCTTTCTTCATCCTCTCTTCATTCCTTTCTTTTCACAATTGGAAACACCCCTACTGGGATGAGATCCCAAACCCCCGAAGGTAGAATATTGTGAGACTTGCATAGATTCCTGCTGGTAGAATAGCAATAAACCAGTTTCACTTTGCTGACTCAAAGAGGGGCTATGCCCTGCACACTGTTGGCTCATCTATCCATAAATCTACCCAAGTGATAGATTTTCAAACCAACAGTTTTTGGCGACTCTGCTTGGGATCGAAACAGATCTATCCGATCTATGATGGTGGTATGATAGAAAATCAGTAAAAATCAGAAAAATCACTATCTGTTTGCAAATTTTAACTTTTGTTCAAAATCCAAAATTTTTGCAAAAGTACCCAAATTGAAAATTTTCTTCTGAGATCCATAGATCTGGCCTAGTTGGAGATCTTTAGTTCGCTGAGTTTTTATAAAAATCTATATTTTTCCATAGATCTGAGTTTTTGATTGTTTACCAAAATTTTCAAACTCTTTGAAAAATTCAACTTTAGATCTGAAAATCAGCTTACTAAGCTTCACTATCATTTTATCCTCATTGTTCTTTGTCATTAAACGCAATAGGTTTTCAGAAGAGGATAAAATTAAATATTAAAAAAAGTACATGCTACTGATTTTTGTTAGAAAAATCATAAAATCAGAAAGTACAACCAAAAAGATTTTAAATCTGCTCCATAATATTGTAGATCGGGAAGGTACGCTGGTAGGTGAACCATTTACTCGTAGCAGGAGAGCTCATGGAGAAGTCGATCCTACTTTTGATCTGCTTCAAAGGCACAACTTCAGTATAACACCAACGCTTTTCATCACTAAGTTCAGCTGATCGGTCAGCCAGAAGTGCCTCACCTCCACGAAAGAACTAGTTTTCACAAGGAGCCTCCACATCCCTTTGTAGTGCCTTGCTGCTCAGTGGAACTGTACTTCCAGCCCGTGTTCTTTTTCCACCCGTCCAGATGGCGGTACCATGGGGAAATGCTATGGGTCCCCTGGCTTTGCCGCATCCTGTTCATGCACTCCCACATGGAAACCGAAAGAATTTTCCCAAATTTGATGGGAGCGGGAACCAAAGCATGGATTCACACATATCTGCATTCATCATGTCATGCAGTATCCTAGATGTAACCCATGAAGATGTGTCGGTTCACCTTTTTCTGGAAACTTTACAAGGGCCCGCAGCAGAATGGTTTCAGCATTTGCCGGCCGGATCTATTACCAGTTGGGCCACCTTGCGGGATGCTTTTGAAGATAGGTACAAGCCTTGAAAGATGCATTTGCATTGTTATCACAGATCACTCACCTAAAAAAGGAGGCCAATGAGACCATGCGTGATTTTATCGCCAGGTTCAATGCATTAATCAACCGTGTCCCTGTTGCCATGCTTCCAACACCGAAAAATCAGAAGTGTTTCTTCGTGAACGCTATGAGCTCGAAAGTAAGTTTCTTACTCCTACAAGAACAAGTGGCTACCTTGATTCTTGCCCAGGCCGCTGCCATCGAATTGAAGATAACTTGCTAATATCTGGTGAATTAAAAGGGAATCATCTAAGCCTAAATCTTCGGGCCCTTCTCCCACTACTTCATCTGATCTGGCATTTCAAAAGATGGCGAATGACTTGCTCATTAAAGAAGCGATTGTTAGCCCAAGCTTCCCCCAGTTCCTCATACTGGGATATCCCACGAGGAATTTCATTTCCAACAATGTTCCTCAAAGGCCGCGCTTACCTGCAACTACTCCGTGGTTGGCACTTGAGGCTCCTCCGGTCAACGCTTTAGTCGAAATCGAAGAAGAGGAACAAGATTACGAAGAACCTTCATCTCAAGGTGAAGATGATCAAGAGGTTGGTGAACCGACTGGCGACTCTACTATCGGGTATATGGAATTTGATGAGGAAGAATCTGATGAAGAGAGGGGTACACGGGGCTATGCAGTGGACAATCATATGTTGTTTTTACCCACTCGCAAGAGAAAAAAGCGAGAGTCACTACCCATGTGCGAAAAAGAGAAGGCCGTGTCAAACGTGCCTCCAACCATTGCTAAAAGAGGTAATCCTCTTCCTACTCAACCCCCTGTTAAGTCTTTTACAAAGAAATCTTTTCCCCCCATCTCTCCTCCAAATCAGCCTTCTTCTATTTCCATGAAGACCAGTAATCCTACCCTACCATCACGAAGTGAGGGACTCATTCCTTCACCAGCGCAACCCTTAGCCACGTTTGACATCATAGATCATGCTAAAAAGACTAAGATCCAAATGTCTGAAGCCGAATATCTTCAGTCAAATCCCGAACAGCTTGTAAGATTGACCAAGTATATTCAAAGTCAAGCTGTCATATCTCCCCAGATTCCCTAAAAGGAATCCTTTCCACTCCTCCTACATCCCACATAAATGTTGCCTCAACATCTGCATCAGGCAAGATAGAACCTTTCTATCTCTCCCTCCTAATCAATGGCCACAAGTTAAGTAACTGCATAATTGATTCTGGAGCTTCTGATAACGTCATGCCGGAAAAAGTCACCCATGCTTTGGGCCTCACCCTTACCAAGCCTTTTGGCAGATGTTATTCCTTGGAAACCAAGCAAGTTCATTGATTGGTCAAATCAAAGACGCACAGTTCACATTTGCGGCATTCCCGGAGAAAAGAGTAAAGATGACCGTCCTCGTTGCCGACATTCCAGCAGCCTATGGAATTTTGCTGGGAAGAAGTTTTTGCAGTGAAGTTGGTGGGGAGATTCATATGGATTGGTCTAAGGCTAGAATCCCCATCAAAGGTGTAATGCAGACATTGGAGCCAGAATCACAAAAGAAGTACTTGGTTACTAACTCTGAGGACCCCAAAGCTCAAATTCTTTTCGAATCATCAGGAATGGGGAACTATTTCTTGTCTACCAGTCTGAAAAAATGGTTGTTCTCATCCAAGAAGAAGATCTTAACAAGATCTGGACTTTGTAGTTGATGGCGTTGTGCTGACCGGTGGGTGTGTGCACGGAGCCGTGCTAATATCTCCCGAAGAGGAGATTATTCCTCTCTCTTTCAAGTTGCAGTTTTTCAACACAAATAATACTGCTGAGTATGAATCTCTACTTGCTTGCATCAACATGAAAGGAAAGAGGGATCAAAAATCTGAAAGTACAAGGTGATGCAGAGCTAGTCGTGAATCAAGTTAAGAGGATATATCAAGTAAAGAATGAGAGGCTCAGGCATTACCGCAATGCGGTGTGGGACAACATCGAAGAATTTGATGCTTTTTCAATAGAATCCATCCCAAGAGCTCAGAATGACATGGCCGATTCATTGGCCGTTTCAGCATCCCTCATGCTCCCTCACCCAGGTTTGAAAATAGACAAATACACCATTGAGGTGGTTTTCCGCCCAAGTGTGCTAGACAATTCTCAGCATTGGCAAGTATTCAACGATGACAATCAACTCATTGCCTTTCTAGAAAAGGTGGAAAATTTTAAGGAACTTCATTTGAAGGATCCACCTCTATGTGCCATGAATCAGTTACCGGTCAAAGGATGAATCCGAAGGGAACGACGGCATATGTCAGCTCAAAGGAAATAAAATTCCGAAGGGCCTGGTTTCTTTAGAGTGGTTGTTTGACAGGCATGATCATTTTGTAAAAAAGAAAAGGTGAGATGATGCTAGCTCATCCCCAGAAACCGAACCGGTTAATTTAGGATCGGTAGAACATCCGCAGTTTGTGAACATCGGAAAATGTTGCACACCTGAAGAGAAGCGGAAGTTTGTCAAACTAGCTTGAAGAAATACATGGATGTATTGGCGTGGTCTACGCTGATCTAAAGTCTTTTAAGCGAAGGGCGTCGGCATGACATTCCATTGAAAGAGGACGTCAAAGCCTTTCACTAGAAGTAGAGGCATTATAACCCTAAGATCTCAGGTACTATCCAGGCTGAAATTCAGAAAATGCTTTGGATGCGAGGATCATTTTTCCTATCCATCACAGTACTTGGGTGGCAAACATTGTGCCAGTGTGCAAGAAGAATGGGGAAATACGCATATGCGTAGATTTTTGAAACCTGAATCAGGCTTCCTTAAAGGACAACTACCCACTTCCTATAATGGATCAAGTTCTACAAGCGGTAACTGGATCAGAAATGTTGTCCATGCTTGATGGTTTTTCAGGCTACAATCAGATTGAAGTCTCACCTGAAGACCAATTTAAAACAACATTCACTACCCCCTGCGTTTGCCTACAGCAGGATGCCTTTTGGCCTGACCAATGTTGGCACCACTTTTCAGTGGGCCATGGACCTTGCATTCAAAGGTATGATGGGGAAGGTCATTGTGGTTTATCTGGATGACTTAACTGTGTTCTCTAAACAATGAAATGATCATTGTGATCATTTGGAGCAAGTATTGGCCAGATGCTGAGAGCATGGGATTTCCCTGAACCCAAAAAAGTCTATTTTTGGAGTCACAGAAGGAAAGTTGCTAGGACATGTTGTTAGCAAAGAAGGAACGAAGATAGATACTGAAAGAGTTAAGGCTATTCAGAGCCTCACTTTTCCTACAAGCAAGACCGGCGTTCATTCTTTCTTCGGAAAGGTGAACTTTCTCAGGCTTTGTTCCCGACTTTGCTGAAAAGACTCGTCATATATTAGACATGATGAAAGGGTCACCAACTTTCCGATGGAGCGAGGAAGGGAAAAGGTCATTCGAAGAAATAAAAGCTTCTGTCACTCACGCACCAGTCCTGGTATGTCCCGACTTCTCCAAGGATTTTATCATGTATAGCTATGCATCTGAGCATATTGTATCTACCATCTTGATGCAAAATAATTCTGAGGATGTTGAATCTCTGATTGCGTTCATGAGCTCTCCCCTCAAGCCTCACAAATTAAAAATGTCTCAGTTGGAAAAGCATGCCTTCGCCATTGTCAAAGCAGTCAAAAACTTCAGGTATTACATTTTAAATTCTCACACAGTAGTGCTGGTCCCTGACATGGCAGTCAAGTCAATTTTAACTCAACAGGAGTTAGGAAGCTTGCGAGGAAATTGGATTGCAAAGGTCTAGGAGTACGATCTGGATATAAAACCAACTAAGTTGGTAAGAGGCAAAGGCCTATGTCAACTTATGGCCGAAAACCAAGGGTCAGAAGTTTCCGGAGGAAAATGGTTGCACCCGATGAAGCGTGAAAGCGGTTGGAGAAACCCGATTCACTTTGCTATGGTCTATTAAATTGCATGACCAGCGATGAGTGGTATTCGATATTGCTTTCTTCCTCACCTACGGTGAATGCCCGTTCACTTAACCAAAAGGAGAAATGCGTGCTATAAAGCTCGAGCAAGCCAAATATGTCATCAGGGATGACGGTTTTATAAAAGCGGGATAGATGGCGTCTTCTTGTGATGTGTCGATGAGCCACAGCAGGTGAAGTTACTTGAAAGTTTTCATAATTCAGCCTGTGGGGGCCATTTCTCCTCTTCTGTGACAGCACACAAGATCATCCGGGCCAGGTACTATTGGCCGACACTTTTCCAAGATACAGACTACCCAGGTAGCAAAGTGTGAGCCTTGCCAGCAGTTCATCGGCAAGCCCAAGTTGGCTGCTTTTCCCCTCAGGCCGGTCATTGTCAATGAACCCTTCAAGTAGTGGGGAATTGATTTTATCGGTGCACTCAATCCCCAATCGAGTTCGGACATAGTTATGTCCTAACAACAACAGATTACTTCACCAAGTGGGTGGAAGCCATGCCTGTCAAACATGCCACTTCCGAGGTTGTTTGCAGTTTTATCAAAGAAAATATCATTGTCAGGTTTGGCGTTCCAAACAAGATTGTTGCTGATAATGCTTCCAACTTCTCCTCACGAGAAGTTATTAGTTTTTGCTATGAATATGGAATAACCTTAGCTCACACCTCGGATTATTACCCTCAGGGAAATGGTCAGGCAGAATCCAGTAACAAAAACTTGGTGACCATCATACGAAAGCTAGTGGATGAGAATCAACGAATGTGGCACAAGTCCTTATACGATGCTTTGTGGGTAGACCGCATTACCCCCAAGAGATCTCTCGGTATGTCACCTTTTCAAGTGTTATATGGCATCGATGTTGAGCTTCCCATTTCTACTGAAATCCCTACTCTACACTTGGCATGGGAAATCAAAGATGAGACTTTTCAAAATTCCCTTGAAAAGAGGATCATGTACCTAGCAGAACTCGAAGAAAAGAGAGTAAAGGTGGTCGACAAGATCATCGAACATCAAAATCAGGTCAAAAGATTGTTCGATAAAAAAGCTAAGCAAAGAAATTTCCAGGTGGGAGACCTCGTCCTTTTGTGGGACAAACGAAAAGAGCCAAAGGGCATGCACGGAAAATTTGATTCCCTATGGAGAGGACCTTTCAAGATCAAGCAGCTCAATGGAGAGAATAGTTTCTATCTCTCATATCTGGATGGAACTGAACTCCCACTTCCCTATAGCGGGCAACATCTGAAAATCTTCAGGAAGTAGAGCTTGCTCTCTTCTTTGTATAGTTTGCTTCAGTTGTGTGTTTGTTTTTGTCGTGTGTTTGCTTTTGTTGGTTGTGTGTTTCCCTTTCCGGTCTCCCTTGTTTTTGACTCTGTTACCCAATGGATAGGCATGAAAGATCTGGGATTCTCTACCCCTGAGATTTGCTCAGGGATAGTCCCCAGAAAGAGCCAGTTGTTATCTCGTAAAATTGGCAAGGGAATTTTACAGATAACCCTACCAAATTTTGTTCCGGTCCCTCGTCAGGGACTCCTTGCGTTCGGAACGTTGCAAAAATCCCTTCCCGGAAATCTAGTTTTCCGAACTTAGCCATTTTTGGTCTTTTTTGGTCGGCGCACATAATGTCTATGCAACATCAAGTATTCATGTGCCCCCTTTAAATCCTTTGGCGCACGGTTTGAGGTGTCAACAGGTGTTTTGGTGTGCCTCACTATGTTGTGCCTTTCTTGCATGTGCCAAGGTGCATGCACCTTCATGTCAACAATACTTTTGTTGCGCCACTTTTTGGTGCACCAAGGGCACACATATTCTTGTGTCGACATCACTTTCGGTGTGCACTAAAGGCACACATAACTTCGTGTTGGCAAGTGTTTTGATGCGTTAAAGGGTGCATGCTTTTCCGTTGTCGACAGTGCTTTTCATGCGCCATTTGAAAAAGTTGGTGGCGCATTTATTACCACCTCGCCTATATATAGGCACATCTGCACTGTCATTTTCATCCGACACAATCACGTGATTTTCTCTTCCCTCTGTACCTGTCAGTGCACCTGCCCTGTCATTTTCAAATCACGTCGTGGACCCGGTTTCATATTTCTCTATTATATTATCCTGGTAAGAGGTCCTCTGTGCTTTTGTGTGTTTTGGTGTTTTGTGTTTTGGCTGCTTGTTTGTGTGATTAGAAAGATCTGTCAAAGCATGAACTCAACTACCTGGCTGTGAAATCATGAACTCCCCCCCTCCTTGTTGTTTTTCTCTATTCTTCCCCATGCATTTCCCCCTCTTTCCAGATCTGCTGGTAGGGGAAACTCTGTCCTGAAATGATTGCTTAAAAACTCTTTGTTTAAGCCTCTTCATCACCCAAGGTACCCTTAAAAGAAGCTTATCAACATGTGAACACCTCAGAGAAAGAATCAAAGCTTCAAAGAAAGACTGTAATTTTTCCTCTTTTGGCGCATCATCACCCCTGCAACATAATATACAGTCACGCCAATGGCGCATATACTATGCCTGTTACATAAAGAACATTTGCGCCCTCAAGGCGCACTTCCTTCGCTTGTTACAACCACTTTCCCCACGCCCTCTTGGTGCACCAAACTTGCGTGCAACATTACAAAACCATGTGCCCTTTGGCGCACCCTGCATGTATGCGACATTAAATTTATATGCGCCAAGTACAATTGTTAAATAAATCGGTGCGCAGGCACATCCATTATTACAACAACATCATGTTGTGCAGACCTTCCATGCGCCGCACCAAGTTCCCCTATGGCGCATGAAAAAATGATGTTACATGCATTAAGCTCACACCCTTTGGCGCATCCTGCACCCGTGTAACATGAAAAATATCCGCGCCCTTTATAAAATGTATACATATGGCGCAGGCACACTTATGCTTACAACAACAAAAAAATGTTAATCTGCGGTGTCCATGCGCCATCGCATGCCCTTTAACACTGATTTATCCCTTACGGTGACCCTTTCTATGCGCCTTATTATTTAGCCACTGTAACTGCGGTATTCATGTGCCTGCGCCTGAGGCCTTAAAATCACTAACTCTTTCTTACGTGGCACTTTAATGGAAGATCAAACAGTGATATGAATTTCTTGCATTGGGTTTCACTTCTTATTCTTGCAGATCAGCAATTGAGTTCAGAGTTACATATGTCAACATCAAGCAAGAGACCTACCAAATCTAAGGGTAAAGCCAAGCTCACAGAAGAAGAAATGAAGTACAAGTATCAGAGGGTCAGGATGCCCGAGTCCCAAGCAGAGTGTGACCTAGACATCAGAGACTCAGAACTGGGTCATATTGATATGGAGGATTTCTGGGCCAGAACCCAGAGGGTCACAAGAAGTCCATGGATGGACAAACTGATGGGCAGTGTGCTACATTTTGCTGGCGGGATCCCTGTAAGTGCCGTGAACAATGAGTTTATGATGGTAGTAGCCCGATGCTACAACAAAGACACAAGATGTGTCCATAACGAGAAGGGCGAGGTCATAATCAACCTCACTACCCACCACTTCGAAATAATGCTCGGCATCCTCACCACCGGCACTTTGTGGCCGTAAGCCAGGAAGATTGCATCAAGGCTTGGGATGACAATGAGGATCAGTGCATGCACGTTGATGAACGAAGTATACCTAAAGAAAAAAAGGTGGTGACTCGGTGGCCACAAGTCATTCATCGTAGTGACTTTTCAGAGGAACTCAGTGACACAATCACGTTCCTGAGCAGAGTCTTTGGGCTTCCTGATGCCCATTATTTTCACAAGTGGATGTTGTGATACCTAGAAACGATGAACAAAAATGTGCCCGATCAATGCTTTGAGTGGGCGGAGATCATAAGCAGCACAATATCGGAGCAGCTCCAACAACTCACCACAATGGGGAGGTTCTATATGAACTCCTATGTAGTCTATGTTGCAGCTTCAGAAAGAGACTATCCAGCTCTAATGCGGTGTGGGGTTTGGCCCCAGGTTAAGATATATGAATACTATCTAGAACTGAAGCTGGAAAATAGCATCCCCCAGTTCACAAAGATCAACGATGCCTTCTTCTATTTCATCATCTACCTATTGAGGCCGAATATGACTCATGGTCATATGACCAAGAGCATCGTAGTAGCTACAGAGAAATGGGGGGCCCTGTTCACTCAATTCCCCACCTTTACCTATCTGAGGGTAGTTAACTTCTTGGGGGAACCAACTAAATTACCGAGATATGCCAGCCCCAAGTTGATCCTGTTGGAGCTGTCGAGATAGCTTATCACCTACCATGAGAAGTGTCTCAAAAGAAAGAAGGGTGGAACTCCTTTCCCCCTCACAGTGGGCAGGTATACGTGTCTCTCTCACCACAAGGTGAAGGATATGTTTGCAGAGCTGGAGCTGCTGAATCTAAAGCATAACTTCCCAGCAAGGCCCACCTTTGACCCAAGAAATTGTTTACCCAGGGCCAAGCTCGATCCGATCCACATCCCTCAGATCAAAGACATTTACATCGACTTATATCATGAGGTCGAGCTCAGGAGGAAGGATCATTCCCGCTTGGCCTTAGCAGAAATCATCCAGTACGGTGTGGCCATCGTCCCAAAAGGCTATCAAACTACTGAGCAAGAAGTTGATCAAGTGTATCTTGACACGGGTGGGGATGATTGGCCTTTCGCGGTGATTGATAGGACCAAAGCACCTCAGACAATTGAGGAAAGGGTCAAGGAAAATCTGCGAAGAACAGAGCATTGGTGCCAAATGAATGGTCTCATCTACCTCGGAGTTGATTTCATCACATCTCCATTGGGCAACGCACCTCCTCGGTCAAGACAACAGCCAAGGGCAAGGGTAAAGGTAAAGAGGGTGAGTCCAGCTCCACCCAAGAGGAAGCTCCTGAAAGCCCTCCTTCCACTTCACAAGAATGGGTTGTAATCTTGGAAAGCTCAGAAGAAGAAGCAGCGGAAGATGTTCCAATAGGCACATCCACTCAGGATGTGGCCACGACTATAACAATTGAGGTCCCTTATGTCCCTTCTCCTTCTCTTCCTTCCCCTCCTCGAGTGACCCAAGTGACCATTCCTTTGGTCATGTCCTCTCCCCCGTCTTCCACTGTTCCCCCTTCTTCCTCATCCATCTTCTCTTCTCTCGCGGAGCTGTCCCCCTCCATTTCTTCCCTCATCTCTGAGCTCCCTTCCATTCCTATGTCTTCCTCCCCTACAGTATCTCTTCCTCCCGCGAGCACTTCCTCGGCTTCCCTCTCAATGCCGCCTCCAAGTGTCTCCACGTTTTTCCCTTCTACTACTGTAGCTGCCCCCTTCTCTATTTCTGGTCCTTCTCCCATAAGTCTAGCCTGGGTCTCCCAGCACCTGAGTCAATAGAAGAGGAAAGTTCCCATCACCCCGATGGACTTCTCCATCATCCCATCAAAAGGGATCAAGAAGCAAAAACCGATAACCCGCTTCTCTCAGAGTGCATCAGGGGAGAGAGTGATGGAGATTGCATACCCCAATCCTTTGAAGGATAAGAAGGATTTGTCTCTGACAGATTACACAGTGACTCAAGTCACGATGGGGACATCTTTAGAAATCCTGCAAGGAGAGGCCCTATCTGCAGTTGACGCCCTTTGCAAGAAACTCCAAGAAGCAAAGGAAGAGAAAAGGCTTCTAAAGGAGCAAAATAAACATCTTCTCTACGCCTTGCAGAAAATGGGCAGTGCGCCTCCTACAACTACCACCGAAACTCCTGAGCCTCTGAGCCAAGATAAGATCAATGAATATGCTAAAATCGGTGAGCAGGGCATGGCAGTTTCCACCTGGAGGAGCCAAATCCTCAAGGAAAGCGAGGGAGTTATCACTAAGTTCACCGATTTGTACCAGAATATCAATCGAACAAACAGAGAACTCCAGGTGATAGCAGGACCCATCTCGAAGAGCTTGATCATGCCAGGATGCAACATGAGACCTTTCAGAAAATGCTTAACTATTCAGTCAAAGATTTGGTCAAGTTCGGCATCTTTGGACACCCCAGAGCCCTCAACAAAATCCTTTCTACTCTGGATTATTGGGTGGATCAGCTGGAGTTCGTCCTAGAGAAGATCGACAAAGTAAAGGAGGTAGCCCTGGATGCAATGCATCAAATGGAACAGATTGTTCTCAGAATGTCTCCAGGGTTGCTCACTTCTTCTTTCACCTTAAGGAAGGTTGAGGAAACTATTCAGATCTTCAAGGAGATCGTTTCACAGGGACTAGGGCCAGAGGTCACGTTCGACACCGAATCCATCAATAACCTATTGGCGTGTCGTGACTTCATCGGGTACCTGATAGAGGCAGAGAATGATTATTCCAAACTCCCGGAAAAGCTCATAGATGAGTGGGAGACCTGCGAAGCTATCAGCGATAGACACAAGGATCCTTCCGAGGATCAACTTCAACCCATGATCAGCAAGTTCATGGAGTACCGTGCCCAGTTCCACATCTCGTCACCCGAGCAGCAAAAGTAGGATACCCCCTTCCAGCCACGGGATGATGACGAATAGTTTCCTTCTTCCCAACTTTCTCCTTGTAAATTATCCAAAATTTGTTGACACAAATGATGACATCATCCATGTTGCACCATGGGATGATGTCATCCACCAAAGTTGTCAAAAGTCAACAAATGACTTTGTAATCTATTGTAAGATATTTTTGTAATTAAGTGGTTTGTTTGCTTTTGTCTTCTTTTCTTCTCTCCTTCTATATATACTTGAATACTTGTTGTATTCGGGATGGATATCTTTTAGATGAAAAATAGAAGTGAGAAGAAGAGGCTTTGTAATTTTTATAACAGAAGAAGATATTAATGCAAATATTAAGACTTTGTGTTGAATATGTGTGTTATGGGCATCTGATCTTTCTTATGTCAGATCTATGCGTTTATTCTGTTGAAATCTATCTCTACCTTTTTGTCATTTATTCATCAGTATTGCTTTATTTGTTTATGCAAGTAGGTTTGGGTTTGTTTACTACCAATCCCAAAACATAAACCCTCTAACCTTTCTACTTTGGAATTCATTTCTTTTCTCCCTTCGGACCTGATCTTTCTCCATCCTCTACTTCATTCCTTTCTTATCACAATTGGAAACAACCCTCTGGGATAAGATCCCAAACCCCGAAGGCGAGAATATTGTGAGTAGAATAGCAATAAACCAGTTTTGCTTTGGTGACTCAAAGAGGGGCTATGCCTTGCACACTATTGGATCGTCTATCCATAAATCTGCCCAAGCGACAGATTTTCAAACAAACACATAGATCCCCTACATTACATGTAATCCAAACCCTACCAACATCAATGTGTTGCATGTTGGCTCATGCTTCTTGCAGACCTTGACCTCAAATTCATCCATCAAAAGTCTGTTAAAGTCCAAGCCATCGCTAACCAACTAGTAAATGCACCTCTCTCTGGAGATCAACCCTCTAACTTTGATTTTCTCGGATGAATCCATTGGTACCCTCTCTTTGGATGATATCGATTACCATATTACCTTATTATTTGATGGTTCTAGATTTCAACATGGAGGTTATGCAGGTGTTATCCTCATTCCCTTGATGATGAACCTATTCCTTTATCTTTCAAACTAGATTTTGATTTCACTAACAACATCGTCGAATATGAAGCATTCATATTATGCCTTCAAACCACCATCTCCTAGGTGTTGAATCAATTAATATCTTTAGTGATTCCCAATTGGTTGTAAACCAAGTCAATGGTATATACCAGTGTCATAATGGAAAACTCCAAAAGTACAAATGTCACATTGACATACTTTTGAATACATTTGACTATTACAAACTTCAAACCACCCCATGATTTACTAATAAATTTGTAGATACCATGGCATGCCTAGCTTCTCGAGATACCACTTCACTGCTAACTCCAAATTATTTGTCAAAATATAAAGGTTATAATCACTCTCTTATTTATCTCATGAGGTCAACTCCATTGGGCTATTGCACTGACCCACATGACCTTTGGTATAAGAAGTTTGTAGAATACCTTTCCCTTTCCATTCTACCTCCTAATCTCACTCGTAATGGACAACACGCCTTTCTTAAAAGTGTCTCTCACTATGTCATCATGGGTGGTATCCTTTATAAGCGTGGATTTGACGGTATTCTCTTACGATGCCTTACAGTTCTAAAATTCCTTAAACCATTAAGGAAGTTCACAAATGTAATTTATGGAGGAAACATTAGTGGCTTAGTTGTTGATGAGTGCATTCTTTGCCTTGGATATTATTGTTCAACCTTGAACCATGACTATTGTGACTATGTCAAATGTTGTGTGAAATTCCAGTAACATGCTAATATTCATCACACACCTAGTCATGCCTTACAAGTCACACAAGACCTTTTTCCTTTCTCTCAATGGTGTTTGGATCTTGTCGGAGAGATTAATCCTCATTATGCGCAACACCATCAATGGATTATAACCACTACTGAATACTACACTAAATGGGAAGAACCCATTCCCTCATTTCTAGAAAAGATGATCAAATATGTGAATTTATCAAACATCACATCATTTGTCTCTTTGGTGTCTCTCACCACCTCATCACCGATAATGGAAATAAATTCAAAAAAATCCTACAAAAGTTGTGTGATGCTTTTGGCATTCAACTTAGTTTCTTGTCACCTTATTACCCATAAACAAATGACCAAGAAAAACTAACCAATAAAACCTTGAACAAAATTCTTATGAAAGTAGTTTACGATACTAGGAAGGACTGCATACACACATTCCTTTCACCTTTTGGTATTACCACACTAGTATTCACACTTTAACTGCTACCACACCTTTCTCTCTTGTCTATATTACTAAGGCTTTACTACCTCTCGAAGTCTATATTCCATCTCTCTACATCTCACTACAATACATGCTCAACGAAGACAAATTTTTCCAGGACCGTTTGACATAACTTCAGTTATTAGATGAACACCATCTCAATTCTCTTGATAATCTAGAAATATACCAAAAATGTATCAAACATTCCTATGATAAATGCGTCCAAATTAACCTTCCAGTGTCATTGATATCATCCTGAAGGAAAATCAACATGTAACCAAAGAAGAGAAAAGTAAACGGGAAAATTTTCTCCTAATTGGTTTGGAACCTATATCCTTACTCATGTCTATGGATCAGGTTCTTATCTTTATCCTCACTTGAAGGTAAACCTCAACCTGATCCCCTTAATGCCTTACATCTTAGACCATTTTGTTGTTGAAATCATTTCCTATATTTCCTTCGTCTATTGACCTCTCTTCCCTTGAGCGTCGTTCACCTTCCATGTTACCCATTTTTAGGATAAATGACTAAAAACAAATCATGTGATTACTCGACACCTTTTAACCATATCTTCAATATGAGTACTATGGATCTACTCATGGCATGATTCTCATGGATACTTTTCATCTTTTTCAAAGATGGAATCCCATGGTTGTTCATCACTTGAAACCATCTCTTTCATAGTTAACCTCTGTGTGTTATGGTTTTTTCTTCTAAACAAGAACCTAATCTTCCTCTATAGTCTTGTCCATGACTTAAACATCTAAAAAAGCTGGGATTCAAATCCTTGAGTAAAACATCCAAAGAAAACAAATGACTACCTTAAAAATTACATCTCTTCTCTTTATCTCGCCACTATAAATAAACTGCTCCCTCGAAGGATATCTATATAAATTCATTACAAAAATACAATAAAATATTCAAAAGCTTCCCACATTGATCAGATTCATGAAGACCTCGAATAGATAATATACTCATCCCATATAGACTTCCCACATCAATCGACTATCAAAAACAAAAAAAAACAAAGAAAATGATAAATTTTTGTCATGGACTTGACTATTTTTGATCCTAGGTTTCTTTCTAGGTAAACATGATGTTGTACACTAAGTTATGCTAAACCACCCATTTTCACCTCATTGAATTTTCACCCTAATTTCCTATCTTCTTAAGGGACATGCCATAATTGAGACATTTCATGATCATGTGATTTTATTCACCCTTAGAATAGTCCATTATGCAATTCCTTTAGGGTCTTACATTCATCATCCCATCTTTGGTATGGTGGACCCATTAGGGTTCTTATCAATTAAGCAGCTCTTTTACCACCTCTTACCATTTACCTTCTTCATTACTTATTGATTACCCTATATAGGATCGAATATCGACACCTACATTTTAAAATATTTCCACTATCACCTAATACTCAACCATGCCTATGACCTAGACTCAATCATGCCTAAAAACTACCAACCCATTCCTCTACCTCATCATATTATTCCCTTGCTTATGGGAGAACTACATAGGCACGAGGCCCCTTTTTCACTAGGGATATGTAGGAAAAACTCCTAGGGCATGAGGCCCTTGGATATTATCTTGGCCACTCTTTACTCTAACCCATTTCCTCCCACATGTTTGTCTATTAACATTTTACTATAATTAATTTCCAATTTTTATTTATTTTTAATATATATATATAACTAGGAAAATTACCACACAATAAATATCTACCAAGTTATCACATTAGCAAAACATCTAATTACTCATTTAACATTTTCATATACTCAAATATTTTGGAAATTTACACCATAACATACATATAACTCATCATTCATTTCCCATGTTACCAATAACTTGGAAATTAAATCAAATTAAAAACCATGTCTCTATCATGCCTAAAACAACATGAATCCATCATACATAAATTGACTGAATCCATCATGCCTTAACCGAATTGAATCCATCATGCCTAAACTAGGCTGACTCCATCATGCGTAAACATACCTAAATCCATCATGCCTAAAATGATTTGACTCCATCATGTCTAAACCGACTCGACTCTTTCATGCCTAAACCGAACTAAATCCATCATGCCTAACCGACCCGACTCCATCATGCCTAACCAACTTGACTCCATCATGCCTACACTCACCTAGACTCATCCATGCCTACATAACCTAAGACTCCACCATGCCTAATTCACCTAGTTTCCATCCATATACATATAAGAATGAAAATTTTATAACACAACTACATCATCCAATACAATAAATCTCATCATCTATAAATAAAAGTTTGTGTATCCATAAAATATACACTCGATATAAAATAATAAAAATATCTCTCTGTACAACCTCAAAATATTCAAAGACACAGCAGTCGATATCATAATAAAATCTCAAAAACTATCATGTACAACCCGACTATCATAGACATGCGGTGATATATATCAAAAATAAATAATCAAAATGACGACCTCAATCATCGGCCCATCTAATGTCCAGGATAGTCTCATCTATCTCATCCTCCTCTCCTCCACCCGGTGTCGTACCATCATCTTTATGTTCTCTATGGTTCTATCTCTTGCCTCTACCTAGCACTTTGTAGGTGGGTCAGGGCTTTCGTGAGCTAGTGGCCTCTCCATCATGTCTCTGGGCTAACCGACTCCTGTACTCTCTACATTATGCATGTGATATCTTGTCCTCTCACTCGAGGCTTGATGTAACATGTAATCTACATAGGAAGTGACATCTATCCTGGTAGTAGTCAAATGATAATGGTAGTACATAGTCTCATTCAGGGCATCCCTAAATCTATCCATCATCACTATCTGTGGCGGTGCCATATGTCTCACGAAACCTATGAGCTCTTTCTTGCTACTTTGGTGGCCTCGGCCCTATAACTATGAATCCTTCCCTCCTCTTTGTACCATGGGACCTGTATCACTATGTGTGTACCATGGGACCCTATCCCTAAGCCTGAAGTACTACTTGTGTTGTGACTTAGGCCTGTAATGTCATAATCTAAGCTCGTAATGGCCAACTAGCCTTGTAACCCTATTACCTACACACCGTAGGGTGGTTAACTATCCCCCGTATCCATCCCCACCCTGTGAAGGTACCTATCCCTATGTAATTTAGGTCTGTAAATCTACCACCTGTTCTTGTAATGTGGAAAATTATGTCTCAAACCTTGTCGACTTCTCATGTAATATTGTTATCTGGGACTGTAACGTGTGAACCTTCCCCTACAAAGTATCCCTTTGAACTATAAGGGTAGACAAGCCTCGCTACCCTAGCCTCGGTGGTGCTACCTGTAGCTACACTACCCACCACTTCCTATATCTATCTGTAACTCTGACATCATCAATCCATCGGTCCACCGCCTACTCCTCCTACCCTGTCGGCACCATCGGATGTGGTAGAGGCATATGTCTCTCCATGTCATCTCTCATATACTACGAAATGGTGGAGGCACATCCTGAGGTAGCCCAAACTACCGTCTGAACCTATCCATGGGTATCAGCTCATTATCTCTAAGCACGACATCCCTCTATACATCGAAGTAATCGTAGCTCATCTAACTATGTTTCCATCTTCCTATATGAAGGGAAGCCACCATACGGCCTCCAAATGATGTACACTCTAGACAACCCTTCCAAAACCCACTTATAATATGCCACATCATCTATGGCTCTAGCTTCCCTACATTCTCCACTAACAGTATCGAACACTTGTACCCAACTTAGATCAAACCTGCCTCAAACGCATCGGGTCGGGGCAATCTAACTAGACAAACATATATGATTTTCTCATATTCCAAATAATGTAAGAGGAAGGTATAACACAAACTTAACCTCTGTAACCTCCCATAGGCCCACAACTCCCTGTATAGTTGCACCAAGAATGTTGGTGCCCAAGAAAAAAGGTCCTATCATCCATCCTATCATGGAGAACCCCCATTAGTGCCTCGTGGGAATTTCCCACCCTCTTCATCTAGCAGTGTAAGAAAACACACTTCCTCCATAATCAAGACAACTAACCTCATCTCCTTAGGATGGGCTACGTACATATCTCTATAACTTAGGCTCGAGCTATAGAACCTCAAGTCCACCATCCCCTCTCGAAAAGCGATCAACATCGGGTCCTCTCGATGCCTCTAGGGTAATAGAATAAAATTGTGTCCCCACTATCAAGAATCGTAAGATCATGTACATGTCCTCTAAGGTGACTATGATCTCACCCATCGGCAAATGGAATGTGTTGGTCACAACATCCCATCTATCGATGAGTGCGACCATCAAACTAGGATCTCAAGCTACACGCATATAGTGTCGGATCCTGATTAATGCTACATCTGTAATGTGACATCACTCCTCTACCATCATACTCCCCCATATTGTTGTCAATAAGGGTGGTACTCTATCCCTCATCCACAACTTCTCTCTAGCCTACATCCAACAAACCACACCATTATTAAATCTTGACCATACCTAACATATCACTTACCCAACTAACCTATTCCTAAAACTCTTATTATTTATTTCACCACAACCCTAACGACCTACCCCTTTCTCCCATCCCACTTTCACACCCCTCAAATCATATCATATATACCTTTTACCCTACCTATTCTCAACACACTTGCCTTTATACCTCATTGCATATCTTTCCCTCCCACCATAACCCTTTCTTGATCTTTTTTTCTCAAAATCCAATGGGCATCGCTAATACTAACTAGAATCAGTCCATCATGATAGAAATTGGTCACCTACTATTTGACCAATGTTGGTTATGACCGATCGACATCGCCACCCTTGACCAACATTAGTCTCTTTCACGATATCCAAATCTAACCCCCATTTCTCACAAAATTCTCAAATCTAACCTAGCTACCTATTTTAACCTACCCAAACCTATCCTAGTTTCATTCCCACTCCTATTTAAATTACATTGGACCTTCCCATCACTCATTTCCTTAATTTCTACCCATAAATTCCAAAAATTAAAATTACACAAAAAATTTCAACAACACCAATTTTAAGAACCTATTTCAAACAACAAATGAAGGATCATGATATAATCTTACCTCATCTCCATTCGACGATGTGGTGGTACATCTAGGCACCGTACCAATGGCCCACCTGAGCCCTCTCCCACCTCTTCCATACTCAAATCAATACCTCACTCTCATAACCAATGAAATCACTCAAACCAATCTCACGAGACCCACCCACCAAATACCAATCACCAACTATGAGGCTCGCCAACTCATCTATCCATCTCATTTTGTCACTTTCCAGCTTTCCACCTCTCCTCTATCATTTTCTACAATTGACAAATGACAAATGATTCTGTAAAAAGTGGAATTTTTTTTTTTAACCCCAATTCGACATGACCAACTTCGGTCATAATTGTGCCTTAGTCAACCGACGTTGGTCACTATATAACCGCATCGGTCACCCTTATAACTATTTTCCCTTACTAAGCCTCCTTTTTACCCACAACAATTAATGCTCACACACCTTTCATCGGTTTGGAAACCTATTAAACCATACCTAGCAGCCCAAACTACCCCTAAATATTGTTAGTTGTGTATTGGGATTTGATTATTTTACCTATACCTTGGCCTTACCTCGTGTCATAACATATTTTCCTAAAACTAACCTACTTGGTGTGACCATTGACCTTATGTACTCATTATACCTTGCGATGGTGTTACCTATGATATTTATGCCTAACAACCATACCTTACCTATTATCATGCCATTTATCCCTACCCAAACCTTTGGTGTACTAGAACATACCTAAACACTCCTACACTTGACCTACATTGTGTTTTCAGAACATATCCTATACCTTGGATACTTGAATCACTTCACCCTTATTTGGATAAACCTATGGAACTTAGACGATGTAGAGTTTGCAATCTATTCAACTTGGTACTGCATTGCAATATATATGTTTGTGTGTGTTTGATTTTCATTACCCATTACTCAATTTTGGACCCTGGCCTATTACCTATTACCCAAGTTTACCACTACCCTTCCCCACCTACCTTCACTTCCACCAACTACACATTTATCAAACCACTCACTGATTCCATATTAGACCTAATCAATTCTTGGTTTGAGGGGGGTCACCTTCATCCACACATGTGGAAATCACTTCTTTTTTATCACCATCGCTTACCAATACAAGCTACGTGATAAAAAGGAAAAATATAGACACCAAATTTAGGTCACACTCCACCTTTACCCCACATGTATATTAATTTAATTACCCACAGTTAAATTAATAACCATGCTCACAATATTCATTATTTAATTACCTTAATTAAACTAATTTCCACCTCACCTAGACACCTCACCATAAACCTATTCTTAGCATGTTTCCCTTTTACTAGGACTCGCTATCCACTCACAATAACTAACTAATACTTAGTCATACCTACCTTAATTAACAAAGACTTAGTTCAACCCTAAAATCACATGCCTATTCTTCCTCTAACCACATTCCCACTTATCTAAGCACAATATTCCATTTTGATCCACGAGAATGGATAGAGCTAGCCAAAAGGATTGCCAAGATCTGTCATTTTTAGTAAACCTAGGATTTCCCACCTAAACTGATGTTTGTCAACCCTAAACTAACTATGATCACCATAAACTATCATCGGTTACCATTTATTCACTTTGGTAACCTTGTTTTAGAGGTTGGAAGAATTATTCAAGTTTTTCGAGAAGAGAGATCTACATGCAAGCACACACCAGAGCATTCCTTCACATCCAAACATCCTAAACTAGCAACCAAGCACTACTATGAAAGGAAAGCACTCACGGTAACATTCTAGGAAGCACAACGATGACACTGACCATGAGTTCCATGGATCAACCATTACCTTCATCTAACCACCAAGTTTGCAAACACCAGTAAGTACCTTTAGATATACACCTTCCCATATTTATTTAGATTAGTTTCTTCATCTTTGTTTAGGAGTTCTAGTCTCCCTTACATCCCATTATCTCTCACCCTCCTTCCATTCCCTCCACCTAATAACCTACAAATGTTTAACCCCATACCTAACTCTAGACATCTTTAACTACTCCAAGCACTGTCATCTACCTCACCACTATATGTCTATTCTCTTGGTAACCCCAAAGAATCATAAAAATCCAACTTCACTAAATTTCTACCAGATTGACCCTACCAATGCTAGCTAACCCAAAGCATCACCGGTCTCCTCTCGAACCGACATTGGTTATACCAAACTGATGTTGGTCTCTGTGTGTGGAAAACCTACCTATGAAGAAAACCTTGCACCTTTCATCCAAACAACCCAAATCACCTAAAGCTTGACCCCGACATTTCCTAACCACTTTATTTACCCGTCTCGACTTCTAGATCTTATCATAACCTAGCCTGTTACATTAGGTTTGTGTATTATAATTAAATGAGATACCTAAATCATATCAACTACAGTAGGAAATTATTGGTTTACATTATTTCTTGCATTAAGTTGTTTTAAACAAAGTGGATTAACATCCATATAGGAGGTACTACTCTTCCAGGATCTAGTATATGCTAGGAAGTCCACTAACATATATTGTCTAATATTCCTTTTATGGTCTTGATTATATTCACGGGTAGTTTTTCCTTAAAAAAGGAAGTTCTTGCAATCAGCATTGGATCAAGAAATCGGGACGCATGCACTCTACCTTCCACCATCATTCACGGTATTCCTCCTCACCCTTACCCTATATATTTTTCTCTTATGTACACATCACTATTTCAAAAATAACAACCACCAACAAGAAACATTCAATTCCTACAAATCTTCCTAAAAATATGTCAAATGTGCTTCCCTAAGTCTTTTTGGCATGTTAGAGAAGGAAGGAGGGTGGATCATATCAAATCAGGTTGTTGGAGCAATTAGATTTTCCCATTAATGACAAGAAAGAGTTTTTCCCATTTCTCACATACTAGATCCACCAAAAATTTGAATTTGAATATCTAACACTATAGCCTATGTCAGTAGATATCAGTTGATACTAGGCACCCACTAATCATAACTTTGTAGAAAAGGATGTGGTTGTCATAATTTTTTTATAGTGGTCTATGAACACAAGACACATGGCACACACTTTGATTGGGTGAAAGGAAGACCAACTATATAAAATGTTCTTGTCATTTTTGGAATGTGTCACTCATTGATTTGTCACAAGAGTTTGGTGTCTGTTGGCCTGATTGGACTGGTTGTGTGTGGAAAAATCAAGCATTTCGAGAATTACGTGGCATAGAGAGGCGAAAGGAGGGCCCAAATATATGCACACGGAAGAGAATGAGGCACAGGGAAGAAGGTAGAAAGAAGGCACACACAATATAAGTGGGGGAATGAGGAAAAGTGAAGAGTAGAGAACACATGGTCAAGTTGAAACTATTACAAGGTAATGTGCGGGCGCATGGGAGGGCCAGGAGTTAGTTTATTGACGAAAATACAAGCCGTGTGAGTAGGATTAATATTTTCCCAAAAGAAGGTGAATGCGTAGAATATGTGGATAAGGTAGGAGTGGAAAAAGAGGAAAAGGGAAAGGAAAGGGAGAGAGAGGAAGTGCGCAAGGGAATGTTAGGAAAAAATAACCAAGTGAGTGTGTCAAGGAGACAATTGAGGTGCGTGCCACTGCAATGAATATCTCTCGAGCTAGGATATGCATGTGAGTTGACCAAATAACTAAGAGAGTTATTTGGATAGAAATTTTTGTGACTTTTGGGGCCATATGCCTACTAGATGAAGGAGATCCTTAGCCTCGAGCAACCATTGGGCATGGAGTCCTGTAATATAATCATGAAATTCTGATTTGTAGCTTTGAAGAACTACACCTAAAGTCACATGAAGGATCATTTCTTAACTCTACTCCGCATCCCGCAAACTACTCAAAGAAGAAAAAAACCTGGAAGAAAAAGAAGAGAACACACAAGAAACACACGAGAAGAAAGAACTATGTATAAATGAACAATGGTCATGAAACACACTTAGAGGAAATGAAACTACTCTATGTACAAAAAGATATAAAAAACTTAATGGGAGGGTTGGATATAGATCCCATTTACTAGGATTTACAAGTGTGCCTCCATTAATATGAGATAACTCAAGAGAGTTAGCCTCCTTGTATGAACATATGATGTATGTGCCACTCCAAAGTGCATCAAACTTTTAATGGCACCCTTTTTAGCTCACAAGATTCCTTTTCAAAACCAAGTTCCTAGCTTTGAAATCTCAAGGCATGGATTTTTTTCAAACCATTTATTTGTTTCTTTTTGATACTGTTCTAGCTTGATCATGGGATATTTTTTTATCCTTCAAGATTAAGTAGCTCTACAATTTTAATTTCTCTTTGGTCTACATCTTGAGCTTTACCTATTGGACAAGTGCCAATGAGTTCAATTATAGCATCAATGGAATGGTAGCCTCCCTGCTATAGACAAGCTTGTAAGGAAAAGTTTCTATTACCTTTTTAATTGTGATTCTATCCACCCAAAGCGTGCATGATACATTTGTCTACCATTTCTTTTAGCTAATGTTCTTTACATGCTTCATGATCCCGATCAAGTTCTTATTTATTGACTCTACCGGACCATTACCTTAGGGGTAATAGTTGGAAGAAGTCTTCAGATAGATGCCCATATTTATATCCCAATCATTTATTTTAGTGCCAAGGAAGGATTTTTCATTATCGAGATAATGGTTTGAGGAATGCCAAACCTTATGACTATACCCTTGAGAAAGTCAAGGATGGATGACTTGGTTGTTTCTTTGAGTACGAACACTTCTATCCACTTGATGAAGTAGTCTATAGCTTTTAGCATCCACTTATGTCCAATGCTTGAAGGTGGATTGATCATGACTTTCAAGTTGTGACTCCATTGCCTAAAAGTTGATCCTCTTGGATTGGTAGGAGGGGAAGCACTGCCAATATATTCTTCCCTATAAATAAAGTGAATTCTTTGAATTTTTTGACCCACTTGTGTGCATATGTAAACAAATTAGGTAAAAATATACCCTCTATCATGATTTTCATTGCTTTAGTTTTGGCAGAAAATTGTCCACTAGAGAATCCAACATGAAATTCTACTAACACTTTTTTAGTTTGTGCACTGTTGATACATCTTAATAGCACGCCTTCAAGATTTTTCTTCAAGATAATTCCATCAATAAAAACATTAGGGGTAGATTATAACCTCAGATGTCTTCTCTTTTCCTTGTTTAAGCCAAGAGGGTATGCACCCTTAGAAAGGAATGTGATCATGTCCCTCATACAGTCATGTGTACCAGATCTATATTTTTTCAAGTTCGTGTATAAGAGAGTTTCATCAAGAAATAATGAAGTCTCATATTCATTATGTGTTTCCTTATAAAGCTACTTGTAGAGTGTGCTACCTCTTACCAAATTTATCGCCTTAATAGTCACATCATATTCCATGATTTTTGTCACTCATTGTGCTCTATTTTAAACTATTTTTACTCCCATGATAAATTATCGATATAAGAGTTGGAGACTAATACCTTGATATGATTTTTAGCGAGAATACTTTTGAATTTATTGAGCATGCGCATGATGGAAAATACCTACTTCTCTATGTGACTATATTTTAATTCATAATCCTTCATTGTTTGGGTGAAGAAAGCAACTAGTTGTTGTAACCCTTGTTCATTCTCTTGTGTTAGGATAGTAGTAACAATCGCATCACTACCATAAGCATAAAGGATAGAATCCTTGGAGTAATGGGGTTTATGATTGCTGGTGCACAATAAAAATTTTGCTTGATGTTTTTGAAGCTTTCATTTCCTTCTTATTTTCATCTGAAATCTATGTACTTCTTGAGCATTGGGGTGATTGGACGTACCAGGTTCTATAAAGTCGAATAAAATGACTAATAATATTAATCTTACCAAGGAAGGACTGTAAGGCCTTTTTGTGCATCGCATGGAAAGAGCTAACATGGTTGACATATGTTCAAGATAAATTGTGATGCCATACCTTGAAACCACGTGGCCCAAAATATTTCCTTATGCCACAACAAAATTCCACTTCTTGGGGTTAAGGGATACCCCAAATTTTATGTGCCATATAATTTGTGCTCTTCTTTGAGAAGACAATGATGTCATCTAAGTAGACCAAGATGATCTCATTAATGTAACCTTTGAAGGAAATGTCCATGGCACGTTGAAATATTGTGCATATATTTGACTGACCGAAGGGCATATTCTAGTATGCATATGTTCCCCACTTTGTTGTAAATTTCATTTTAAGTTGATCCTCTTACTTAAATAGGATTTGATTGAAATCTGAGTACCCATACAACATTAAGAATATTTACACACTAGCCACAATCTATAGAATCTTCTCCATTGAAGGAAAAGGAGAATGATCCTTTAGAGATGCCTTGTTCAAATCTTTGAAATCAACACAGAGTCTAATTTCACCGTTCTTCTTGTGCACGAGAACTAGATTCGCAACCCAGCTAGAGTACTTGATGGGAAAAATAATCTTTTCCTCAATGAGTTAGATAATTTCATTCTCATGAGGGCTCTATCTTTGGACTTACTAGTCATTGTTTTTTTCCTTGGATTGATACTAGGATCAAGGTCAATGGAATGTTGAGCAATACTTGGATCAAAAATTTGAGTTATTATTACCACAATGAGAAGATATCACTATATTTTTGACAGAGAGAGATGAAGGCCTGTTTTTCATCATGTGTGCAAGATTTACTAAGTAACAACTCTTTTCCACGTGTAATAGTGACTGGGAGAGCAATCTTCTTACATAACACGCATATAATTTTATTCACCCTTGAACTCATCATCAAGGATAATTTTTAAAAAAAAGGTGTCTATCCCTTTAAGTAGATTACTTGAATTTATTTGAATCATTTGGTCACCATAGTTTTCATACAATTCATCTTGCATGCTTGATGAGAACTCATCTTTATTTTGAATGAACTTGACAATATGCGTGTCACTGTAAAAAAAATTTCAGTAGGTGTTGTTGTCTGGAATGGATGGTCTTATCACCATCTTAATGTATTGAGTGTTTCCTTTGAAAAATTCCTCTATAGGAGATGACTGAAAACCAAGTGCAACCATTTGATCAAATTCCTTATTCATTTTGAGTGGAACCACCGTATATTTAGATCATCAAAACTCTCAAGGAGGTTCTAAAATCTATTTTTATAAGATTTTAGAAGCTTATTATTTCCCACAAACTTATTGGTGACTTATTTGTTAACCAATTATGTATCTCTAAAGATATGTAGTGCCTTAATATTCTTCTTTTCAGAAATAAGTAGACCATGCACCAGTGCTTCATACTCTACCACTTTATTAGAACATGCTAACTACAACCTATGAGTGAAAAAGAATTTATCATCCTTATGAGAAATGAGAATGACTCCTACTCCCACACTATTTTTACTTTGATATCTATAAAAGTATAACTTACATAGACCATGGTTCTCTTCCTTTTTCTTGAGCATGTACAACAATAAAGTTTCTTCTTTAAGAATGTAGTAGGTACCAAGCCCGGTTTCATAAGATTCTATCTCTTCAACATATGGGTCAAATTTATGGTGCCTCTATGCCCACTCATCAAGTACTATATCAAGAATAGAAGATGGAAGAGGTTCCTCTTCAAGAACCGAAGCTGTTCTTCTTGGATAAAATTGTTGGCTTAGAGAGGAGATAGGACATATAACTCTACATGATAGGAAAATATTGGCTCATCTTGTATGGTAAACTAGGTACTATACCTTGTCTTGAGTAACATATGGGTCGAATTAGAAGATAAGTAACCACCCACTTTAAAAGTAAAATATCTTGAAAAACATAAGGTAAATAGAGGGGGTAGATCAATGATTGACACATCTTGAGTTATTGTTCAATTTGGAAATGAATGGTGGCTTAGCTCAAGATCCTTGATTATTCCTAGGGTAGTGAAATTTTAACCATCAAGTTACTGGGACTTGTTTTTTCGAGGCAATACTTAAGACCTAAGACATCAAAAATCTTCTTAGGCATGAAAATATTACTAGCACCTGAGTTAATCATACAATTATAAACAAGATGTTTTCCTATGATCAAAGACATATAGAAGGGTGGGTTTTTAACAACTTTACTTATGTACTTCTCTTCTTGGCAGATGTTGATAGAAGCATGTGGCTTCTGCGTAGATGGATCGGTGTGTAGGAGTTACGTCAGGGCTTCATGCAACAAGTCGCGTTGGGATGGAATGGTCAGGGCATCCCACATTGTAACATTTATGTTTGTCTTTTTCATCTGGTCCACAATGTTGAATGGAAAACCCATTGACTTTTACATTTGAGGAACAACAACATCCTTGCTTGGTTGCTCAGGTACAGAGGTAGGAACCTTAGCTATTATAGAGGCTTGACCTACTAAAGGAGGGGCACACACTACTTCCATAGGAGCTTTGCGTGGAGCCTCGGGTATGGGAACTTGAGTGCTTTTACTACTGGATGTCTTAGTTGCTTCCTTTTACTTTTGAGGGTCTTTTTGTGTTGCTGGAATTGTGACTTGCATGCTAGAATCGAGCATTCTCTTCTTGTATCATGTGTTATCGTAACTTTGTTGATTGCACAAAAGTCTTCAATGCCAAAGAACATAAAATTTATGTCTAGGAAGCTTCTATATTTTTTTGGTTATCTACCTTTGGTGCAATCATTGAAGGTTCAAAGCTAGAAGCATTCTAAATCATGTAGGATTATGCACACACACATTACCATAGTGATCTTGGATATGAGGCATATTGCAAGGAAAGCACCATTCAGACTCCTATGCCATGTTGTTATAGACTAGTAAAAATGCTTGACTTGTGTCAGTGCTAAAAGATGTTGTGCAAGAGGAATAAATTATAAAGGCAAGTGTGCATTAGGATTCCATCTATCATTATGTTGGTTTTGTCTATACCTTTGATTTTCATACTAATTATTCCAAATTTGATTGCTCTAGCTTGGTACTTGATTGGAAATACTCATGTAGGCTTGTGCCTAATGCTTCTCTAATGATATAACCTTGTTGGATAAGTTTCTAATCAAGGCCTTCAATTCATCATCTTCATTTTGTTGTGTAAGGGAATAAGATGTAGATGTTACTAGTTGCAAGCTCTACACTAGAACTGGGGAAATATAAGGCTGGGGCGTTGAAGACATATTTGGGAAAAAGGGTGTAGAAGGCCTAGGAACCAACTTACCATCTTGAATGTGTCTATTTTATACTCTTATTGCAATTTTGTATGCAATAGGTAAGGTTCTACCTTCGATGGATTGAATCATGACATAAATTTCACTATTCAAAGTCCGTAGACAGTGAAAGAAAGCATTATGGGTTGTAGGCCTTACGACTTGATAAATTATATCCCAAGTCTTCTAGAATCTGATGTTGAAATAATTCATCTTCTCATTGGGTGTGCACTTTGTTGTAGTCAGCTGCTCCACCAGTGATAAATGATCTGATTTATCTTCAAAGTAATTACAAATAGTTATCCTAAGCTCATCTCAGGTAGCAATAGATACAAGTCTTAGGCCATGGTACCATTATAGTGCTTTACCCTTAAAAGAGGATACAAGCAACCTGACAACAACATCATCATGTTCAATCAAATAGAAAGAGCATACATTGGCCACATCTTGAATGTGTTCAATAGGGGTGACTTGATTTTCTCCTATGAAGTATGGAATACTTTTGAGTGTGGCCATTGGCATATCATGTTGAGCATTGAGATTGAGCAGGATTCCACCAATGAAGTTGGTAAAGTTCCTTGGAGGATGAGGAATCTTAAGCGCCATGACAGGAACACTTATCTATTTTGAGGAGTAGAGTAGATGCGACATGCTAGAGATGGGGATGAGTGTGAGGTAGATATGTTGCGTGTGATTCTTAGTGAAATATGGAGGTATTCAAAGGATCCTTTAGCTATAGAACTCTATCTGGTATACACTCTTCTCATAAAAGGCATTCAAGAATGTGAAATAGGAGTTTTAAAAATGTTGGGAGTCACCGATGTGTTAAAAAATTCTCCAAAGGATAGAAATACGAAGTTCACACACCATAACTTAGCAATATAAAATTTAAGCTTTCATTTCTTGTCCCACTGGGCATGCCATAAAATTTAGGTTGTCAAAATTGCACCGTGTCTTGATTTTGGAAGGATCAAGTTGCTTGAGACAAGAATGGAACCATATCCAAGTTATTGGACCTTGCACGCTTAAGACAGATCTCAGTAGAAGGCTAGTTCCTCTATCTATTTCTACCGTTATTGCTACTCCTAGTACTAAATGGGAAGACTAAGATAACAATGCTAAGGGACCAGGATAGAGGATAACATGAAAGGAAACTACACTAAAAGGAAATATCACAAGAAAAATATGGATGAATGCTATCTATTCTGAGTTCAAATGAAGGGAAATGTGTGAAAGAAGGCTAGGCACATGGAACACAAATAAAAGGTATTTCCTAGATAAATTTCGTGGAACACAACTAGAGAGGGGACTGCAAGGGATGTAGAATGACACAACAAGCACACAATGAAAAAGAAAGGAAAGAAGAAAGAATACAAACATGCTTAGGGAAAATAATAGTCACAAAATAATGCTTCCATTACTTCTAGAAATGCAAAAACTATTATAATGGTAGAATAGGTTGATATCCACATGCATGGGATAGATCTAGAGGTCTGTGACTTATAATACAAATAATATGAAGTCCTTAACAAAATGTGTAAGGATCCAAAATATCCAACATAAAAAATGAGCCTAGATCTTACATTTGTAGATGAATTCATGGAAGAAGAATAGAACATAGAGGGGAAATCTAAATTTGAAATACAACCACCAAGAAGAAACATTTAGTGCCTATAAATCCACTTTAAACAATTTCAAATGCACTTCCCCTAGTGTATTTGGCATGTTGAAGAAGGAAAGAGGGTGAATCAAATTAAATCGGGTGATTGGAGCAATCAGATCTGCTCATTAATGCCTAGAAAGACATTTTCCCATTTCTCACCTACCAGATCTACCAAGAATTTGAATTTGAATATCTAACACTGTAGCTTATGTTAGTAGCTATTAGTTGATACTAGGCACACACCAATCAGATCTCTGTAGCAAAATATATGGTTGTTAGAATTTTTCAGAGTTGTCTACACATGCAAGACACGTGGCATGCACCATTTGGTGAAAGGATGACCAATCTGTGAAAATGTTCTTATTTTGTACCGATAGCGATCATTGATTTTTGAAAGGATTTGGTGCCTTATTGGTAGGATTGGAATGGTTGCATGTGGCACACTAAAGTGTGTCATAGAATGACATTCAATGGAGAGGAATAGAGGAGGGAACAAATATATGCATGCATAAGAATGAGGTGTGAGAAGAAGGAAGAAAGAATGTGTGTGCAATGCGCCTTTGGGAAATGCGGAAAACTTATGATTGGAGAATACATGGTCAAGGAATAACTATTACAAGGTAATGTGTGGGGCATGCGGGAGTGCTAGGGACTTAGTTGGTTGAATAAAGTATATGGCACATGCATAGGATTAATAAGCTAGGAAGAAGGAAAATGTGTAGAAGATGTGCGCAAGGTACGAGTTGAAAAAAGAGGAAAAGGAAAAGGAAAGGGGAGAAGGGGAAGTGCACAAGGACACATGAGGAAATAATGACCAAGTGAATGTGCCATGTAGACAACTCGAGGTCCACACCATTGTAATGAATATGTCCGAGCCGGGATATGTATGTAAGTTGTCTAAATAACTAGGAGAGTTATTTGAATAGCATGTATCTTTTTGACCATATAATTATTCAACCAACAAAAATAATGTTATCCCAAGTCTATCATTTATCCTCATAATTATAATAGTGAAAGAAATACTTATTAAACATTAGAATGTCCACCCACTGTGGTGTGACTTATGGAATAAATGACAATCAATGCCAACCAATTTATTACCTCTGCCATGTTAGTGGCCACTCAGACATTTTTAGGCCTATCGTCAATAAATTACCCCTTCGAGAAATAGTATTGAGCTTCATAGGATTTTACCATCACGGAACCTAACGAAGGTTAGTATCATGTAATCAATGGTGTTATCATACTAAGATGATACTTTTTCATTTAATTATCTAATGCATACTAAGATGATAATTTATCATTGAATTATCTAATGCAACCATGAATAAATGCATTCGTCGAGCAAGTCACCATTTCCATTCAAGAATAGAAAATTATCAATTTCAACATTATTTACAACAAACAATCAACATAACAATTGCATCAAATCATCATTTTTAGTATATAAGGTGGGTCATTGCACTCAATAGCAAAATGTGTAGAAGAATGTATACATAAATATATCAAGCACAATATTTGATATAACAAAAGTACATCTTTGTAATCATTATACACAATAAGGTAAATACTCTCTACTCATGTGATAAAAAACAAGGGTAAGATTATAAAATGTATTATAGACATTTCGAAATAATTGTTGTTGCGGTTTCATGTGCACTTACGCATTCGAGTTTATATTCATTTTAGGATACACATTTGTGCATGCGATTACACACACATATTTTGTTGTGTTGTGGAGCTCAATTACTTTGGATTAGAATGCAATGTGAAACTTGTTGGAAAACACAGTAAATTTCATCGGTTATGGAGGGACTAAAATTAGTCACCTATGACCAGAATTGATCAGGCAAGGAGGAACCGACATCGGTTAGGGCTAATCGGCATCGGTTACTGTGTGGGAGTGTTTTAATTAACTCTTGGGAATTAGATCTATTTTTAGTATTAAATAAGATCTATTGATTGTAATTACATGGCTAAGTGCCCTAAGTTTGTATACACCTATATAAGCATGAAATCTAGGGTTTAGAAGTAAGAATTAAAAATAACTTACAAAATTTGATGATTATTGTGAGAATAATTGTGAGAGAGATAATTCTTGGAGAAGAAGAAAAAGCTTGAGAGAAAGAAAGTACTATACATCTAAGAGGTGTGGAAGATTGTAAATCTTCAATTATATATCTTGTCAAAGCTTTGGATAATAGATTGTCTTGTTTCTTGGTGGATGTATGCCACCTTTGGGTGAACCATGTTAAATCTGGTGTTGATTTATATCTCTTGTTTTGTATATTTCTTTTGGTAGAATATCTAATTTTATTTGCATGTATGCTTATATCTGATATATTATTTGTACAACTAGTGTGCTAACCCCAAAAACTAGTAACAGAGCTTTATTTGATGGTTTTGTGTGTTGATATATTTACTCACAAAGGGTTTTTGATTGAGTGGGAGCTACAACAATGGAAGAAGAAAAAAATACAAGGTAGAGAAGTTTGACAGCTGAAATTATCAATTATGGAAGATGTAGATTGAGGATTATCTGTATCAAAGAGATTTGTATTTACCGTTGGATGAGAAGACTAGACCTACGAAGATGACTGATGAATAATGGAAGATTCTTGAAAGAAATTCTTTAGGATCTATACGATTGATCCCGGTAGCATTTGTGGTTTCCAATATTACAGAAGTAACTTCCACAGTAAGTTTTATGAAATATCTTGCTAATTTGTATGAAAAACCTAGTGCTTCAAATAAAGTCTATTTGAGAAGAAACTATTTCGTTCTAATATGCATTAAGGTTGATCTGCATCTAGTCATTTGAATGATTTAAGATCTATTGAAAATCGCTTAAAATTGGTTGATATACCATTGGATGAGGAAGTGAAAGTACTTTTATTCTCATGTTCTTTTCCTAATAGTTGGGATAACTTGGTAATGGATGTTAGTAATACAACATCCGATAATAATATTTTGAAGTTTGATGGTGTGGTTAGTATAATACTTGAATGAATAAATTCGTAGGAAAAGTATAAAGGAATCATCATCACGGGAATGTTTTGAATGTAGAAAGTAGGTGCGGGAAGAAGGAGAGATCCAAGAGTAAGAGTAATGGGAAATCAAACTCAAGGGATAGAAGATCTAAATCTAGAGGTAAGGGAACTACTTGTTGGAAATGTGGAAAGAAAGGATATGCAAAGAAATATTTTTGGTTAAAGGATAAAGATAACCAACAACTAAACAAAGGTAAAGAATCAAATATTTCTGAAATAGAGGTAAAGCAATATGCTCTTATTATTTCTTCGGATAATAGAATTGAATCATGGGTTTTAGATGTAGTATCTTCTTTCCATGCAACCCCTAATAAGGGTTATTTTAGAAGTTATGTCTAGGAAATTTTGGACATGTTTATTTGGGTGATGATGAACCTGCAATATTACTTGGTAAAGGGAAGTTCATCTAAAATTGAAGAATGGAAATACACGGGTATTGAAAGATGTGAGGAATGTTCCAAGCCTCGGAGAAATATTATTTCGTAGGAAACTAGGTGAAGCTAATTGCATGGTTAATTTTATAGGAGACTCTTGGAAAGTCACCAAGGGTGATTTGGTTTTGGAAAGAGGTAAGAAGGTAGGAACATTATATTTATCTACATGTGTTATTGATTCCTTTTCTACATTATCTACTTCAGATTCAGATGCATGCATATGGCATAATCGGTTAGGTTGTATGCATCAAAAAGGAATCTAGATCTTAAAGGCTAAGCGTAAGTTATCATACTTGAAAGATTTAGATATTGATTTCTATGAGCATTGTGTCTTTGGAAAGAAAAAGAGAGTGAGATTTCTCAAATTTGGGGCAAATAAGAAGGAGAATAAATTGGATCTTGTACACTCAGATGTGTGGGGACCATCTCAGGTAGCTTCTCATGGAGGATCCCAATATTATGTTGCTTTCATTGATGATGATACAAGAAAGGTATGGGTTTATTGTATTAAATGCAAAAATGATGTTTTTAATACTTTTAAAAGATGGAAATACCTTTTGAGAATGAATCAAATTCAAATTTAAAGTTCCTTAGATCTGATAATGGTGGTGAATACAGTAGCAAGGAATTCAATGATTATTATTCAATGAATGGTATACATAGAGAAAGAAAAATTCCAATAACACCACAAGAGAATGGTGTTATAGAGAGAATGATCATGACAATCATGGAATGTGCTAGAAGTATGAGGATACATTCTAGACCGTCCTTATAGTTTCGGTGGAAGTAATTTATACGATAGTTTATTTGATTAACCATGGGCCTTCAAGCTCACTAGATGGAGGAATACCAAAGGAAGCTTGGACCAAAAAGAGGTAGATATTTATTTTCTTAAATTTTACTCTCGGTTCGAAATATTTTGTGCATATTGATAAATAAAATAGGAAGAAGTGGATTCAAAATCCAAGAGATGCACTTTTATTGGTCATGGATCCGGTGATTTCGGATTATGTTTTTGGGATTTAGATCATTATAAAATTATTAGGAGTCATGATATTGAATGGAATGGAAAGAGAATGTAAAGGGATCAAATTTTGGTACCCAAGAATGAACCTATTGAGAATTTTTTGAATTAAAATTAACTTTTAAATTTAAAAGTAATACCAAGAGGGTTACACAGTAACCGATGTCAGTTGACCCTTGACCGACATCGGTTAGTAGAACTGATGTTGGTTACAGGTGACCAACATCATTCACTAAAAATTTGGATACAAATGTCCAGGAGGTCCAAAAGGACCCTTTTGTACCCCAAACTCTTATGAGAAGGTCATAAAGGGTAAGTAAACCTCTAGAAAGATTTACACCTTATCTATTTTATCTATTATTGACTAATAATGGTGAACCTAAATTTTTTGAAGAAGTAATGAAGGATAAGATGAGGATAAGATGAGGATGAGGAGCATGGGAATGGATGAGGAGATAGACTCCTTAGAATAGATCTAGACTTGAGATTTGGTTAAGTTGCTAGCGGGTAAGAGGAAATTATAGAACATAGTGGGTTTACAAGATCAAGGAAGAAGAGGGAGGACAGAAAAGGTACAAGGTAAGGCTTGTAGTAAAGGGATTTGCACAAAAATAAGGTATTGAATTTGGTGAAATATTTTCTCCTATTGTGAAGATGACTTCTATTTGTACTGTATTGAGTTTAGTTACAGTAGAGGATTTACATTTAGAGCAACTAGATGTGAAGAAAAATTTCCTTCATGGTGATTTGGATGAAGAGATTTATATGCAACAGTCACTTGGGTATGAAGTCAAGGGTGAGGAGAAATTAGTGTTTAGACTGAAAAAGATTCTATATGGGCTTAAGAAAGCTCTAAGGCAATGATACATGAGGTTTGATAGTTTTATGTATGAGCATGGTTACTGTAGATGTGAATTTGACCATTGTGTTTATTTCAAGAAGCGTTAAAATGGGAGCTATATTATTTTGTTATTGTATGTGGATGATGTGCTTATTATAGGATCTAGTATGCAGGACATTGGTGAGATTAAGGGAAATCTATCTCAGACATTTTCTATGAAGGATTTAGGAGCTGTAAAAAGAATCCTTGGCATGCAAATACATAGAGACAGGAAGAACAAGAAATTGTATTTGTATCGGGAGGATTATATCTACGGGGTGTTAGAAAGGTTCAAGATGCAAAACCTATTAGTATACCAATGGATGGACACTTCAAATTGAGTAAAGATCAATGTCCATTATCACATGAGGAGGTAAAATACATGTCACCAATGCCATATGCTTCATAAGTTAGGATTCTTGTGTATGTTATGGTTTGTACTGTGCCAAAACATTACATGGGAAGTGGGAGTTGTGAGTAGATATATGTCTAATCCAGGTAAAGAGCATTGGAAATCAGTCCAATGGATACTCAAGTATTTGAAAGGGGCATCTAACATGTGGTTATGCTATGGAGGTTTAGATATTTCATTATGTGGCTATGTTTATTTAGATATGGCTAGAGATCTGGATGGTATGAGGAGCACTACTAGATATATTTTCACAGTAGGTGGGATGGTAGTTATCTAGATTTTAATATTTCATAAGGTTGTGGATTTTTCTACTACAAAGGAAGAGTATGTTACAACTACAGAGGCTAGTAAGGAGATGATATGGATGAGTAGGTTTATTGAAGAGTTGGGAAAGGAGCAAGGTGATTGCAAAATGTCCAAAGTGATAGTCAGAGTGTAAATCATTTAGCAAAGAACTTAGCATTTCATTCGAGAATGAAAAACATTCAATTGAGGTATCACTTCATATGACACATATTGGAGGATGGCCAGTTGAATATGGAAAGGATTCATACAAGCAAGAACCCCGCAGATATGCTAACAAAGCCATTACCAAAGGAAAAGCTAGATCTACACTCCACTTTTGTTGGTATTTGAGTTTGAGACTTAAAAAAGGAAGAAACAAAGCTAAGGAAGGATCCAAGAATGATGTTTTATAGGTATGGTTCAATAATTAATCTCCAAGTGGGAGATTGTCGAGTTGTGGAGCTCAATTACTTTGGATTATCATGCAATGTGAAACTTGTTAGAAATCACAAGTAACCATCATTTGATATGCGAGGGACCGGCATTGGTCACCTATGACCAGATATCAGCCGAACAAGGAGGAACCAACATTAGTTAGGGCTAACCAACCTCATTTACCTGTGTGGGAGTGTTTTAATTAACGCTAAGGAATTAAATCTATTTTTAGTATTAAAGTAGATCTATTGATTATAATTACATGGCTAAGTGCCTTAAGTTTGTATATGCCTATATAAGCATGAAAGATAGGGTTTAGAAGTAAGAATTAATAATAAGAATTAATAAGAAGTTGATGATTATTCGAGAATAATTGTGAGAGAGACAATTCTTGGAGAAGAAGCGAAATCTTGATGGAAAGAAAGTATTGTACATTTGAGAGGTGTGGAATATTTTAAATCTTCAATTATATATCTTATCAAATCTTTGGATAATATATTGGCTTGTTTCTTGGTAGACGTAGCCCACCACAGGTAAACCACGTTAAATCTGGTGTTGATTTATGTCTCTTGTTATGTATATTTCTTGTGGTAGATTATCTTCTTTTATATGTATGTATGCTTATATCTGATATATTATCTATACAACCATGGTGCTAACCCCAAATGATTCACAATGAGGTTTATTATCTTGCATTCATAATTCATTCTAAATTTACGACTCATCCTCCCCACCTAGCGAGACTTAATTTGTGGGATATGACAATGGAAATTAATGAGTAAGAAAAAATTAGACAAACATGGTAGAAAAATGTTCCTATAAGGAAAATGATCCACATAAAGCACTCATTAGCATGTTATAAAGATATAAATTATGCCAAATCATGTATGATCGATATAGTAGTGCGCTACTAGAAATAGGAAATAGTATGAAATGAAAAAATAACACTTGAAAGTGTGTACAAATGTGGATGCCCCGGAGCAAATCGTGGGACTATTACGAGTTACCATGTGAAGCATCCTAATTCATGTAATGATCTCATGTAGATTTTATGATCAGAACTAGAAAGTAAGTGAACACACATTTGTGTATGTTAAAGATAATGACATACAATTTATTTGGCTAGCATAATAAGTAAAGTGAACATGTGAGTATAAGTAAGTAAGAACTATGTGTAACAAAGATATGCATCATGTTGTAAATGTGAATGGAATGGAATACAATGTGAATGTGATAGGGGTAACACACCCCTTGAGTGTGGATGCATGAGTGAAAGGAGGTTCATTTATAAAATACCCCTCAGTAGTCAAGAATGAACCATATAACAAGAGTACGTCATCAGGAAATGGTTATAAATATTGTTTTTATGATAGAAAGAGTCAATCAATAGATCTAATAACATAGATCATAGAGTATTATTTGTAGATGATGGAAATATTGCATAAGATGGTGGAAAATATTGAGTGTGAAATAAGAAATTTTAATTACGTAAATGAGGTAGTATTGTGTGTTAGAAAGATTCAATGAGATGTTGGCAAGAGTGATTGCAAAGATCAAGATTTGAAAATTAGAATGATGCAAGTGTGATGAGGAAAATTTAAATTAAGATTTATACCCTCAGCAGTCGAGTATGAATCACGAGACTAGAGTGCATCATCGACTAGTGAATATCTATACTAGAAATGTTTGATCATGAAGTGTAGAATCTATAATAGAGTAGTATGATACATAAATAAAATATGCTAGAATAATTTAGATTGAAAGTGTGTAATTTGATAATAAAACAATAGAAATATGTACTATGAATGTGTAAAGTGTGAGAATTCATATTGTGTGATGCCAAATGTGTAGAATGTGTAGTAGTAGAATAACTATAATGTGTAGAATGTGCAGGTGTAGAAAAATGAAGTGTATGTTTATGTATGTAGTTTTCCCTCAATAATAAAGTGTGAACCTTAGAAAAGAGTTAATCATAGGGTAATGATGATAAAATAGTGTATCGAGTTGTGTAAGATTGATCGAAGATAAGAAATATGAAGCACCGAGTGTAATAGTTGTAAATGATCACCACATTTCAATTGTAGGAGGGTGAAGAATAAGTGTGATGTCCCCAAGTGTGTAGGAGATGGAGATATATGTTTAGACACTAAGAGGATTGATGTAAGGAGTAGTTGTTATCCAAAATTCACCCCCTAGGGTAAATTTTGATAACATGCATCAGATTATTCAGTCCCGAGCAAGTATATTGATTCAAGGAAAAAATCATGTTTCTGGGGTCCCCTCGGCTTCTTTCTAACTCTCCTGTCCAAGAAGAAAACCTAGCAAGTTCTAAAAATGTGAAAAAATTGCAAAAACCAAGCTTGGTGCCGAAATACAAAGAAAATCGGCTAAGTCCTAGCCCAGGCGGCAAAGACTTGGCACGATGGGACGTTGGCGTGAATCGGCCGAAAAGCCGCTAGGAAGTCTATGCAACATCCGGGATAGTTGGGACATCGGGACGCTGGGGTGTGAAAAGCTGAACCGGTCGAAAAAATGAAGAAAATTACCTAAGTCTTGTTTCACGTGGTCTGGGAAAACCGGGAAAAAAGTATGCACGGGACGCGGATCGGCCGGTTTGGCGCAAGTCAGTCCATTTTGGGTGGTTCGAGAGATATTTGTCCTAGGCAGTCCGGGACAGTTGGGACAAAAGTACGCGGAGGACGTGAACCAGCCGGTTCGGCCGAAATAGAGGACTTTTGTTTGGGACATCCGGGCCAAAAGTACGTGTGGGACGCGAAAAGCTGAAAGAGTTGAGAGTAAATGGAATCTTGCCACATGTCTTCACCACAAACAGGAACAAGGAAGCCCAAATTGGGCGGTTCGGAGAAATTTGTCCCAGACAGTTTGGGACATCTGGGCCAAAAGTATGTGTGGGACGCGAAAAGGTGAAGAGGTCCGAAAGAGACAAGGAGGCCCGCGGATGAATCGCAGCATGACACATGTCACAAGGGGAAGCGCAATGGAAATCAGCTAAGTGTTTTTTGGCCAAAAAATTTCAAAGGGCAAGGTTTGAAGGGTTAGCCCAAGCTAATAGACACAGGACACGTGTCCTAAGAGGCGGGGGCGCAGGGAAAAAATGGAAAATTTTCCAAAGTTATAAAAAGTCAAAATTTTCAAAGGAAAACACATAGAAAGGGAAGGAGATAGAATTGCTCATCCAATCAGCACTTGACATGTGTCATCCAAGTGGCAGAGTGCAGGAAAAAATTTGAATATCCGTTTTGGCCTTTTTTTTGCCCTAAATCTTCAGATCGCCATAACTTTCGATCCAGAGCTTAGATTTTCGCCTTCTTTATATCAATGGAAAGTTGGTGAAATTCTCTACATGATCTCGGGTCAATCTTGCATTTTGGTTTAGTTTGGAGAGATAAAATCAAGAAACATCTCTGGCGCGTGGTAATGGCCAGAACTGACGTTTCAACAACCAGCTTTAATGCAAAATACAGTTCGCCGCTCTTGCCAGGGTTCTCACCCACCGCCATAATGAGATAAACTAAATGTGACCTAGAAGTGGTTGGGGTAGATCTGACTTTCCTCTCTCTTCCCTCTCTCATTCTTCCTATATATTGTAAAGAGGGGCTTCTTTCTAAGGGTCGAACATTCCTGTTTTGCTCCTCCCTTCTTCTCTTTATCAGGTGAATTTGTGGAGTTCAAACCTCCCATTTGAAACTGTAATGCGACTCTACCTCTTGGCATTTTTAGTGTATTGTATCAATCTTTGGAGCAAGTAATGCATGTCTGTGGATGATTCTCAACCCTCTTTGTGTTCATTTACATCCTCCTGGTCTTTCACTACAAATTTTGTTATCTGTACATGATCTTGCATCACATTTGAATGGTCTGTGTTTATTGGCAAGATAGGTGTTCTTCATTCCTCGGTGCATCACCTCTGTTAGCTTAGGTTTATTTTTATGCATCTTCTTACCCTGTCTCCCTGGTGAGTTAGATTAGACTTTGAGTAAACCCTCTGTATTTTTCGTGTGCATCTGAACAGAGGAATAGGAACCAGCCTTCTCTGGAGATTCCTTTCTCATTTTTTCAAGTCCCACACTTGGAGAAAGGATTCAATGTTATGCAATCACACTGGATGCTAGTATGATCAACCTAGAAATCTGATCAACATCCAGGGGTGCTATGATTTTGTGATAACAGTTTTGGCATGCCGGTGGGACACTAGAGGTCTCATTTTTATTGCAGCAAAGTTGATGTGCATCTACTGTAATTTTCTTGCTTGAAAAGAGCTATTATTTACATATCTGGAAAATCCAAGGGGAAGAATCAACTGGTTTTAGTAGTGCAGGCCTGAAAACTCATGAGAAGAGTCACCACAAGGTCAAGAGTTAGAGAAGAAGAAGTGTTGTTTGAATACCTGCAATTATCTCCAAGAAGAAGGCAAAGAGGAAGAAGGATTCAAAGGTCTCCATCTCCACCAAATAGAACTCTCTCAACTCCTTCACCTGGTAGGCCTTTCCTTCAGTTAACAAGGGTTTTAAGACCAATTAGAATGGCACAAAACAACCCCTATGTCAACTTCACAGGCAGCAGCCCACTTGCCCTCAATGCACAACATCCAATTCCTATTGCAGCCTTGAAGAACATTCCATACTTCACTGGAGAAAATCAGACTACTCCAGGTGATCATGTTAAAGATATTGCTAACCTTTGTGCAATCCATGAAATCAATGAGATGCAGGTGGCTGTCAAGTTGTTGGCATCTTCATTCAAGGGGAAAGCATTGCAATGGTTTAGAAGCCTTGGAGTTGGTTCTATCACAAATTGGAATCAGCTATGTATAGCACTTCATGAGCAATTTGGAGAAAAGGGAGACAACTTGTCTCTTTTGGAGCAGCTGAAAACCATCAAGAGAGCTCCCAATGAGCAGCTGACTGATTTCAACTTCAGATTTCAAAAGACTTGGGAGAGAATTCCAGTGGCAGTCAGGCCAACAGCAAAAGGTGCTTTTCTCTACTATCTCAAAGCTCTAAATTCTGATATTTCTATGTTGATTTAGTCCATGGGAGGCATAACTATCCCTATGGCTTATAGCATTGCCATTAGGGCTGAAAATTGTTTGATCCAAGCCATGGCAAACTTGCCCTAGACCTCCCATGCCATTTGTTTCCAAGTTTAGAGAGTCCAAACACCAATCAAGCACCTAATTCGTCTCCTTCTCCCACTCCTAGAAATCGAGTTCAAATGAAGCTTCCACTTCATCTCCAAGTGCCCCAAATGAGCTTCAAGAAGTCATGAAGCAATTGAAAAATCTAGGCAATGAGTTGGTTACTCTCAAGAGGCAACCACCCAAGGTTTTAGACCTTCTTATCAGCCCCAAACTCATCCTAACAGAAGCCATACCAACCAAAAAGGCCACCTAATCCAGATTGCAAATATGAATCAAATAAGCCCTCCTGCTAATAGACCATTCCAACCCTATAATCCAAATGCCATATCTACCTCTAAGGCATTGGTGCCAACACAAAACAACATTTCCCGAGTACGATTGGTGTTTTCCATGTAATGAGCCTCATAACCAATCTATGTGCTTCAATGGTGCTTTCAGTCAAGCATTAATGGTGACAACTACTGGTGTGGAGGGTGAGGGCAGTCAAGGAAACAGCCAACAACACGAAACATTCCAATAGCAATCAGCCCCAAATGACGCCACATTGGTAAATTGGCAAGCGAGAGGATTTTGTGGCATGAACCGGAGTAATTGCTCAAGGTGTTGCAGCCAACACAAGGTCAAAAGGAGGAATTTGGGTGAAGAACAACCATTAGCCCCAACCAATCCACAACCTTCCATGGTTCCAAAAATGGTTGGCAAGCAAAGTCCAATTTCAAATGCACAAGGGCAGCCAAGAACAGCCCCTAGGCCAACTCAAATACCAGTTGTTGCTGCCCACGTGCAAGGAGCGAATGTACAAGAAAAGGGACAGCAAAGAGATCCTTCATCACCATTCAGTATCATTGATCAGATGAAGAAGACAAACGTCAATATATCAATGTGGGAATCCCTATCCATCCCAGGCCAAAGAGATCTGCTGCAAGCTGCCATGAAGGACTGGCCAACTTCGAATCAGCAAATGCAAGACAAAGTGCTTACAAATGCTACCCAGCCTGAGGGAAATCATGGAGGACAACAAGGTAAAATGTTGAAACCCCCTCCTTTCTATGTTTCATTAATCATTGGAAATCAGCTAGTGCACAATTGCATGATAGACTCTAGGGCAAGTAGCTCAGTAATGCCTAAACAAATAGCTGATCAGCTAGGGCTCCAGTATGAAACAATATCCAAAGGGGTAGTGCAGCTAGATGGGACAGCAGTAGCAATAGTTGGAGTGATTAAAAACTTGAGTCTTACCTTGCATGCATGTCCAAACGTTGTTGTTTTACAAGATGTATCAGTCATAGACCTTCCACCACTCTTTTCCCTTTTCTTGTCAAGGGACTTCACAACCAGGATTGGAGGATATTTGTCTACTGATTGGTCACACATGCTGTTCAGAACGAGGTATGGAACCAAAGCCACAATCAGGTCAGAACCTATTGCAAACTTCCATATTGAGCCTTACACTCCAAGTCAGATTAATGCCAATTGCTCAGCATTTGATCAAGAAGATCACCCAAGCTCTGATGAAGCTGACACTAAGGTTGGAAGCATCCCGGATCTAACTCTTGATGAATGGGAAAACAAGATACATGCTTTTGATCCTTATCAAGAAGTAGAAGAATCTGAGCTAGGGGTCTATTGTATACATGAAGAAAATCAACCTATTCCTAGCATCACCAAGCCAAACCACAAGGATGACAATGAGGTATGGCAGCTATTTTTTGACGGATCAAGGAGTAGACAAGGTGCAGGAGGTGGAGCCGTGCTTGTTTCACCTAGAGGAGTAAAGTACTATTTAGCTTTTAGATTTTGGTTTACATGCTCCAATAACACCGCTGAATATGAGGCCTTAGTGCAAGGGATGCATTGGGCAATCAAGAAGAAAATAAAGAACTTGCAAGTCTTTAGGGACAATGAATTGATTGTAAATCAGGTCAGGGGACAACATGCTACCAATAATGATCTACTCAAGTGCTACAAGAACAGGGTGTGGGACCTCATGGAATATTTTGAGGGTTTTGGCATCAAATCCATTCGTAGGAAAGAGAATCAAGTGAGGGGCTTGCAGCATGGTAGGGGTAGCCTTTGACATTGTGGAAAGCATTCAACAAGACAAGGTATAGCCAAACATCCATGTGATTGTGAGGCCTTCAGTGCTAGATAACAATGTCAGTTGGTAAGTGTTTGAGAATGACCAAAAAATTATCTATTTCTTGCAAGAAGAAGCCGAGTTCTCAGCTAAGAATCAAGAAAAATTGGAACAACAGTATGGTGACCAAGTGGTACAGCTGAGAACTAACAAGCTACCCAAGGGACTTATCACTTTGGAGTCCATTTTTAATCCCAATGATCAGTTTAGAAAGGAGAAAGCAAACATTCAAGTCAAGAGAGAGGATTCAATATCCATCTTGGTAGAAGAGAACAAACCATTACAAATTGGAAGGATGACAACTGAACAAGAAAGGTATGAGTTCATACAACTGTGTCAAGAGTTCCCTGACATGTTTTCTTGGAGCTATGAAGACTTGAAAGGTTTCAATCCCAACTTAGCTCAACATACCATCGAATTGGATCCAAATACTAAGCTGTCAAGTAGAAACAAAGACCAGTCAATCCACACATGGAGCCTCTCATGAGGAATTGGACAAGTCAGTTTGAGTCAAGAATCATATTCCCAATCAAGCATTCTAGTTGGGTTGCCAACTTAGTTCCAGTCAGAAAGAAGAGTGGAGAGATCAGATTGTGTGTTGACTTCAGAGACTTGAATAGAGCCTCTCTCAAGGATCATTATCCGCTTCCATCAATGGAACAAATATTGCAGGTTGTAGCTGGTTCAGAAAGGTTTTCATTGCTAGATGGATATTCAGGCTATAATCAGATAATGGTGAAGGAAGAAGATCAATTCAAGATGGCCTTCACTACAAAATGGGGCACGTATGCTTACAAGAAGATGCCATTTGGACTGTCAAATGCCGAGCAACATTTCAACGAGCTATGGATATGGCATTCAAAGGCTTAATCAACAATATAGTGCTGGTATACCTAGATGATATCATTGTCTTCTCAAAGAATACAACAGACCATCTCTTTCACCTCGGAAAGTGTTTTAGAGGTGTAGAAGGTTTAGAGTGTCGTTGAATCCAAAGAAATGTATATTCTTGGCACATGAGGGAAAATTGTTGGGCCACATTGTCTCTAGAGAAGGGCTAACAATTGATCCTGAAAGGGTTGAAGCCATCCGAACGCTTCCATTGCCACACCACAAGAAATCTCTTCAAAGCTTCTTGGGAAGGATAAAATTTGTCCACAGATTTGTGCCTAATTTTTCCACTCTTGTGAATCCTTTAACCATGATGTTGAATAAGAATCTAGCATTCAAATGGATAGCAGAAGGCAAAAAGAGTTTTGAAAACATCAAGCATGCAATATCACAAGCTCCAACTATTATCAACCCAAACTTCTCAAAGGACTTCATGTTGTATGCGTTTGGAGGATCAGATACAATCTTAGCTATCTTGACACAGCTAAATAGAGAAGGTTCAGAACAGCCCATAGCATTCTTCAGTAAAACCTTGGAAGATTACAAAATAAAGTATTCTTTCATCGAAAAGCATGTCCTTGTTGTCATCAGGAGCTTGAAGAAGTTCAGACATTTGGTCTCAAACAATAAGATTCAGCTGCTGGTGTCTCATGCTGGTGTCAAGGACTTTCTCCTAAACAAGGATTTAAACGAGAAGAGAGTAGGTTAGATCACTCGGGTGATGGAATATGATATTGAAATCAGAGTAACCAAACTGGTTCGTGGCAAAGGTTTGTGTGAGCAGCTCGCTTCCAAACAACCAGATGGCTCAGAAAGTGAAGAGGATGCTGTCCTACTACTACAGAATGATCAAGAACAACTAGCTGATGATGCACCCATTCCATGTTGGACTCAAGACCTTGTGCATTACCTCCAAATAGGCTTGTGCCCTCCAGAAGTGAGCAAGGCAAAGAGGAGATACTTCAGACTACAAGCTATCCCGTATGTACTCATTGACGGTATCTTGTTCAAGAAGGACATCAATGGTGTTCTATTAAGATGCATTGGAATATGTCAAGTCGAGAAGATCATACACGAGTTCCATGATGGGGAAGCAGGAGGCCACTTTGCTCCATGAGTGACAGCTCTCAAAATCATGAAAGCTGGTTACTATTGGCCTACTGTGTTCAATGATTGCTACTCATGGGTCAAAAAATGCAAGAGATGTGCATTCTTCATAGGGAAGGAGAGGTTAGTAGTGCTTCCCCTTTGTCCAATTTCAGTAAATCAGCCATTCATGCAATGGGGATTGGACTTCATTGGGGTTATCAATCCCAATTCAAGTCAAGGCCACAAGTGGATACTTACAGCAACAGATTATTTCACCAAGTGGACCGAGGCAGTGGCACTCAAGGAGGCAAATGAATCTAATATCTTAGATTTCTATGAAGGGATAGTCACGAGGTTTGGTTCCCCTACCACTATCATATCAGACAATGCATTGGCATTCCTTGGCACAAAGATCACTGAATGGGCTGTCAAGAATTGTGTGTATCTCAGCACTTCATCGAACTATTACCCTCAAGGTAATAGTCAAGCTGAGTCTACAAATAAGAACCTACTAAGAATCATCAGAAGGACTCTAGATGAAAACCAAAGGACTTGGCATGCAAAGCTCAAATCAGCCCTATGGGCTGATAGGATCACACCCAAGAGGTCTACAGGAAGCTCTCCATACAAGCTTGTGTATGGGAAAGAAGCAGTTCTACCTATATCACTTGAGTTGCCAGCATTGGAGCTCATGAAACAGTTGGAACTAGCTGAGTTTGAACCCATGGAGGTTAGATATGTAGAATTAATGGAGCTCCAAGAAGTTAGAGAGTATGCAGCCCAAGCAATAGAGAAGGATCAAGCCTTGATCAAGAAGACTTTTGATAAGAAAGCCAAGGCTAGAACCTTCCAGATTGGAGATCTAGTGTTGAAATGGGATGCAGATCGTGCAAAACCAGGAAAGCATTCCAAGTTCGATGCCATCTGGAGTGGCCCTTACATGATCATTGAATGCAAAGGTAGCAATGCTTTCCGACTGGCTAAGTTGGATGGTGAAGAATTGCAGGTTCCGGTCAATGGGATCTATCTCAAACGTTGCTACTAGAAAGAAAGCTTTTCACCCTTGTAAATATTAATTTAGAATTTCCATTCCTCTAAGTGCTTATGCACATTGTACTACTGTTAGAATAGTTTGATTTCCCTAAGTGATTGTGCACATGTCCTTTTGCTTCTAGTATGTGCATGTTTGCGGTTCATCAAGCTCCCGAGAAGAATTTGCAGCTGCAAGAAAACCAGCTCAAGGACACGAGGTTTTCAATTTTAGATCAGGCGAGAGGTTATCAAACAGACTCCATGCCCAATGGGTTGCTATAAGCAGCTAGCCATTCTTCATCTGACAGGTAGATAACCCTGCTGAGTCGCTGAAACTATTATCCAAAATTCACCCCCAGTAAATTTTGATAACATGCATCAGATTATTCAATCCCAAGCAAGTATATTGATTCAAGGAAAAAATCATGTTTCTGGGGTCCCCTCGGCTTCTTTCTAACTCTCCTGTCCAAGAAGAAAACCCAAAGCAAGTTTTAAAAATGTGAAAAATTTGCAAAAGCCAAGCTTGGTGCCGAAATACAGAGAAAATCGGCTAAGTCCTAGCCCAGGCAGCACTTGGGATAGTTGGGACGTCGAGGCGTGAATCGGCCGAAAAGCCACTAGGTGGTCTACGTAGCATCCGGGACAGTTGGGACATCGGGACGCGCGGGGCGCGAAAAAGCCGAACCGGACTAAAAATGAAGAAAATTGCCTAAGTCTTGTTTCGCATGGTCTGGGACATCTAGGACAAAAGTATGCGCGGGACACGGATCGGCCGGTTTGGCACAAGTTATTCCATTTCAGGCGGTTTGGAGATATTTGTCCTAGACAGTCCGGGACAGTTGGGAAAAAAGTACGCGGAGGATGTGAACCGGCCGGTTTGGCCGAAACAGAGGACTTTCGTTTGGGACATCCAGGCCAAAAGTACGTGCGGGATGTGAAAAGCCGAAAGAGCCAAGAGTGAATGGAATCTTGCCACATGTCTTCACCGCAAACAAGAACAAAGAGGCCCGAATCGGGTGGTTCGGAGAAATTTGTTCCAGACAGTTTGGGACATCTGGGCCAAAAGTACGCGTGGGACACGAAAAGGTGAAGTGGCCGGAAAGAGACAAGGAGGCCCGCAGACGAATCGCAGCATGACACGTGTCACAAGGGGAAGCGCAATGGAAATTGGCTAAGTGTTTTTTGGCCAAAAAATTTCAAAGGGAAAGGTTTGAAGGGTCGGCCTGAGCTAATAGACACGGGACACGTGTCCCAAGAGGCGTGGGTGCGGGAAAAAATGGAAAATTTTCCAAAGTTATAAAAGTCAAAATTTTCAAAGGAAAACCCACGGAAAGGAAGGAGAGATAATTTCTCATCTAATCGATTGCCTAACACGTGTCATCCAAGTGGTAGAGTGTAGGAAAAATTCAAATATCTATTTTAGCTTTTTTTTTTACTCTAAATCTTGAGATCGCCATAAATTTCGATCCAGAGCTTGGATTTTCGTGTTCCTTACATCAATGGAAAGCTGGTGAAATTCTCTACATGATCCTAGGGTCAATCTTGCATTTTGGTTCAGTTTAGAGAGAGAAAATCAATAAAACGTCTCTGGCGTGTGGTAATGGCGGGCGACGTTTCAACAACCAGCTTTAATGCAAAATACAATTCACCACTCTTGCCAGGGTTCTCACCCACCGCCATAATGAGATAAACTAAATGTGACCTAGAAGTGGTTGGGGTAGATCTGACTTTCCTCTCTCTTCCCTCTCTCATTCTTCCTATATATTGTAAAGAGGGGATTCTTTCTAAGGGTGGAACATTCTGTTTTTCTCCTCCCTTCTTCTCTTTATCAGGTGAATTTTTGGAGTTCGAACCTCCCATTTGAAACTGTAATGTGAATCTACCTCTTGGCGTTTTGTAGTGTATTGTATCAATATTTGGAGCAAGTAATGCATGTATGTGGATGATTCTCAACCCTCTCTATGTTCATTTGCATCCTCTTGGTCTTTCATTGCAAATTTTTTTATCTGTGCATGATCTTGCATCACATTTGAATGGTCTGTGTTTATTGGAAAGATAGGTGTTCTTCATTCCTCGGTGCATCACCTCTATTAGCTTAGGTTTATTTTTATGCATCTTCTTACCCTATCTCCCTGGCGAGTTAGATTAGACTTTGAGAAAACCCTCTGCATTTTCATGTGCATCTGAACAGAGGAATAGGAACCAGCCTTCTCTGGAGATTCCTTTCTCATTTTTTCAAGTCCCACACTTGGAGAAAGGATTCAATGTTATGCAATCACACTGGATGCTAGTATGATCAACCTAGAAATATGATCAACATCCAGGGGTGCTGTGATTTGGTGATAACCGTAGTTTCCTTGACAAAAGTGATTGGAAATTGAAGTGGAGATTAGGAAGGGAGTGCACACGGTGGAAGCTTATTTGATGAAGTTTTGGAAGACTTGAGTGGATGGCTATCTAAACTAAGGTTTAGAGGAGGTCACTTAGACTGACATGGTAATTTTGTAGACAAATTGAATGTAGGAGGGATGTAACCATCCTTAATATGAGTTTAAGTGGATTGAAAAGGTAGCACTTCACTAGAAGAAGGCATATTAAAAGTTATAGCATGATGTTCATTATACATAGTAAAATCATATTTAGGAATCCATTGAGATGTAACAAGTGGATAGGACCATGTAACATAATGTTGTGTAGTAAATGCGATAATCCTTGATGCTCAACATTCTTGATTCTTCATTGTAGAGCATGGAAGTCATTATCATTAATTCTATTGATTTAATGATAATTACAATATGTGTGGCCTTTATCCTTCACAATTTGATAAATAGGATAGCCTTGAGTAGATGGGAAAGCGACGAATTGATGAATAAGGAGATCAGTAAGAATTTCAAGTTGCTTAGTATTGAGATCAAAAGTGAGAGGATCCAAAAAGGGTATGACCTAAGGCTCAATAATATGAGCACATGTATAATACATAGAATGAGGATAATATGTAAAAGAAGAACAAACATGAGCCACAGAAGTATCTTTAATATTTTTTATTTCAGATTTAAGACATATGATCGTAAATGCCATAGCTTAATTTTTATTTGTAAAATAAAGAATGAAAAGTTTGAATTGACTCCACTATGGGTTGATTGTATAGAGGATTGATCCAAACAATATTCATTGAGAAATTTTAATCTATAATCTTCTAAAAACAAGTTCTTGGAAGTTACATTGTGTAGAGAAAATTTATAGGTTTCTAGCAATATCTTGTTTATAGAAAATGGAGCACGTAGGAAGAAGTTATGGCCCACTAAATTTTTTTACCAACTGGTAAAAATATGGACTGCACATAGGTGACATGGATGTGTTCACATCCAATTTGACCAATGAATTTTTGACACATGGCAGAATGGGTATGAAGTAAAAATTTTGGTTTATAATGTCAATCTTGGACACTCGGTTGTAGGCAGTGGGCCCTACTTTTTGCTAGATGGGGGTCCTAATCCATATTTAACATACTTTATTTTGGAGGGGTTCCTTGGCCTCAATTATTCATACCAATATTACGGAGATTATGTGTATATATGCTCTTGATTTTATTGACATGTTTCATGTGCTATTATTTAAATTTCCATTGTAAATACTATACATTGGTGGCTCGGTGGATAGTACAACTCGGTGAGCCAAGATGACTTGGCTAACCGAGTGGACCTACCTCTTGACCTCATGTCCTTATCTCCTAACTACAACATCTCACCATCATCCTCTGCGAATTATACCTTATGTCCTTCACTAACAACTTATCTCCTTCTAAGTCAATATTTATATCCATATCTTGAAAATTCAACTCTATCCTCCATGTGACCACATTATCTTACACACTCAATACCCAACTTAGCACACAGGCCAACCACCACATAATGAGTGGCAAAAACAATGGCTCAAAATCCAATACCCATATCCCGCCACATAAATATTAAATAACTACCCATCCTACCTTGCACGCAATGTGGGACTAAGTCCCTAAAAGTAAAATCAAATGTGCTTGTGGGGCAAAAACACTTGTGGGGCGGGTAAAATGAAATAGGCTTGGCCATTGCACTCGGATGTCTAAACAATATATAAAGGGGTTACGTGCTATTTTAAGGAAATGTTAGCATCTTGTTTATTTTTTTAAACGATTCTTGTGAGATCTTGGAGGATAATTTGGTGAAACTTCTAAAAGATACTAGGTGTATTTTTGTATGAGGAACATAGTTAGAAGGTCAAAATCATAAAATAATTTAATAAGTATTATTTTATTATGATTTTAATAGATCCGTATCTTTAATTGGACCTGAAGATGTAGGTCATAAGTTTCTAACTCCATAATCACGTATGGTGTCGAAACTCTTGTCAAATTTTCCTAGTTATTTCTCTGATTTATCATAGTGCTCGTAATATATTAATTTTAATTAAAAATACAAGAAATTCATAATGTCAATTTTAATATGAAAAATCATTGTTTAAAACAAAATTATGGATGAATGTTGCAATTTTCACTTTTGATTTTGGATCATTTGGCATCGATATTGTCTATGATTAGATTAACGGTGTTGGATTACAAGTTTTGTTAAATGTAAAGAACGTCCCATTCTCGAAAGGGTGAAGGATAACTAGCAAAAGTTGATCCCAAAATTGGTACAAGATGATCTCAAATTCTAATGATGTCAGAGGATCATGAAGAATAGTTTCTTGATAATTCCTTTAGATGAAATAAATGGTGGAAGAATTGTACTGAGATAGGCAATGACAAGGTGGGAAAAGAAGGTAGAAATTTTAAAAAGAAATATGGTTTTTCATCTTATTCTAATTCTCCTAAAGGTGAGAAACCAAAATCTTATTTTTCTAAAGATGAAGCACAAAAATATGAATCCCTTCCTTCACTAAAACTAGATATAAAGTTTGAATTACTAATGTATAATAGGGAGCTTAATGTAGAGAACAAGGATAAATGGATCAAGTGGATTGAGGTATATTGTAGGGTTCAAAAAATTGTTGATGATCAAGAAAAAATTCATTTTTAAACTCTTTTAATTTGTGGTACAACACTCATATGGTGGGAGAGTAAGCTTTAGGCTGAAGATGAGAAGAAAGGTAAAATTACTTCCTAGTATGATTTTGTTTCTGATATAAGACTATAATTTTATCCTCTAGGATACATGTAACAAGCTATGATAGATTAACAAGCATTGAAACAAACTAAGGGAAAAAGTGTTCAATATTATACATAAGAATTTAGGAAAAGGAATATTATTCTTGGTGTTTCTCTCCATACAAAAGAAAAACTACATAAATATATTGGTTTATTAAATAGTTATTTGAGACATATGATTCTCATTTTTAATCCTACTAATATTGATGTGGTGTGTGTGCAAGATACACATTTGGAAGAAAGAGGGAAAATGACTAAGGATTCTTCCTCCTCTAAACAAAAGAATAAACAATCCAAAGGAAAAGAAAAAGGTTCAAAAGAACAAGGAAAAGGAAAGGGTAAGAAAAATACAAACTCTATTGTTAAGAAAGAAGATGAAAAACCATTTTGCAATAATTGCAAAAAGAATCATGATGAATGTAAGTTTTGGAAATTACATCATAAATTAAGTCTAAGTGGTTTAATAATAAGAAGTTAAAATAAAAGAAAAAAATAAGGTGGTCCATGATCTTGGGTTTGATTCAAGAGATGAAACCAAGATCACGGCCATGAGTTTTAAAGGTAATCATTATTCCTCTTCTTCTAACACTAGTTCATCAAATGTTGCATCTTCTTATAAACAATAATCTATGCATGATGAAAATAAAATAAATGATCTTTTCCACCTTAGAGTTGTTTCACAACATACAAAAATTTAAACTCTATTTAATAACGGATTTCAAGATAATCTAATTTCATAGGAGGTTTTTAAGAAATTAGGACTCAAAACCTAGACACATCTTAAGCCGTATCCTTTGGGTTAAGTTTTTGATGATGTAAAGTTACAGGTAACAAAAACTTGGAGATTTAGATTTTCCATTATAGGCAAGTTTATTAATGAGGTTTATTTGGATGTTGTTCCTTTAGATATTTTTGGTGTGGTTTTGGGAATTCCTTATTTATATGATCATAAAGAAATATTCTATAGGTAAGATAATATGTAATTTCTTGTTAACGATGTGATTAAATATATTGTTAGATCTCATGTGTGGAATCAGGTCTTTCATTGGTTATTGTAGGAAAGATGAAAATGCTTATAAATTCAAGCAAGAATTTTGTACTCATGGTGATCAAAGCCAAAGAGAAAGATCATGAAAAGGATTTTGAGGATTGTGATCCTAAACATCGTAATGAATTGGTTAAACTTGTTTCTAACTATGATGATGTTTTTCAGGATCCACAAGGTCTACCTCCCAAAATAGGGGGTTCAACATGAGATACAGTTGTTATAGGATGTACCTCTTCTCAACATTGGAATGTATAGATTATCTGTAGTTGAAAATGGGGAAATCAAGAAAGAGGTGATGGAACTTTTGGCAAAAGGTATTATCTATCCAAGTTCATCTCCTTGTGGTTCGCCAATTATTTTGGTGCCAAAGAAAGATGACACATGGTAGATGTGTGTTGATTTTCATTCCTTGAACAAAATCATAGTGAAAAATCATTACCCTCTTCCTTGTATTGATGATTTACTAGATCAATTAAAGAATGTTATTTATTTCACTAAGTTAGACTTAAGAAGTGGTTATCACCAAGTAAGAATCAATGAAGGTGATGTTTGGAAAACTACTTTCAAAACAAAACAGGTTTATTTAAATGGATTTTTATGCCTTTTGGATTGTGCAATGCACCGATACATTCATGTGTGTTATGAATGATGTATTTAAGCCATTCGTTGATGGTTTTTCATAGTATACTTAGATGATATATTGATTTTTTGTAAATCATGGGATGATCATATATTTAACATAAAAAAAAGTCTTATTTTCTTTAAGAAAGGAGAAATTGTATCTAAAGATGTATAAATGCGAATTTGGGAAATATTTGGTTTATTTTGGTTATGTTATGGGAAATGGTGAATTGAAAATAGATCCTACAAAATTTGAGGTCATTGTTAATAGGCCTAGACCCAAAAATGTAATGAAAGTTAGAAAATTTCTTTGTGTGGTACAATACTAGAGAAAATTTATTTCTAACTTCTCGTTTATTGCATCTCCTTTGCATGTTTTGACTAGTATAAGATAGGTCTTTCAGTGGGGAGGAAAGCATTAGAGAGATTTTGATGCACTGAAAGATAAAATTAGTACCGCGCAAGTCTTGACATGTCAAAATTTACTTGAACTCATTTGAGATTGAGATGGATGGTAGTGACTATGCAATGCGGGCAGTATTGATGTAGAACAAAAACTTGTTTGTTACCATTTTGATACCTTCATGAGTGTGGTAAGAAATTATCCAACCTATGATAAATAGTTGGATGTTTTGGTACAAAGCGTAAATAAATGGAAACATTACTTGATGGGAAGGGAAACAATAATACATATAGATCATTATCCCCTCCAATAATTATAAACAAAAACCGAGTTATAATAGTATAGATGCTTCTATTAGATGATATTTTTGTAGTAATTTCATCTAATGATTAGGTACAAGAAAGGTATACAAAACAAGGTTGATGATAGGATATCTAGACCTCTAGTTATTTACAACTATTCTCTTACAAAATATTTATTTGGCTCATGATAGTTATAAAGAACAATATGTTTATGATGCTGATTTTAAATAAGTGTATGAAGATTTAATGAGTGGGAAACAAGTAGGAGAATTTGATTATCATGTGTATAATGGAATTTTGTATCATTCTAGTAAACTTGTTATTTCATATAATGATAGAGTGCATGTGATTAGAGAAGCTCATACTTCTATTATATCTGAACATTTTGGTTTTGGTAATAGAGTTTCACATTTACATATGTATTGCTATTGGCCTAGAATGTATTAACATGTAACCAGGTATACAAAAGGATATGTTGTTTGTTCGACGAGAAAGCCTAACAACTTGAAGTTAGGACTTTACACTCCTCTTCTTGTCCCTCCATGTCTATGTGAAAGTATTTCCCTATATTTTGTAGAAGTTTTCCCATTTCACAAAAAGAAACACGACTATTTATATGTGGTTGTGAAAAAATTTAACAAGATTTGTGTGTTGATTACTTGGACTAAAAAAATAACTAGTGAAGGGATTGCATATTTATTTCCTTTAGTTTGTATGGGTCCATTTTGGTTTTCCTACTTCTATTATTTTAGATCGTGATTCCATATTTCTTGAGGAATTTTGGTAACCTTTATGGGGTTTGATGGACACTAAACTGAAGAAAATCACTACTTTCCATCCACAAAACGATGGTCAAACAGAGGTTGTGAACCACATAATGGTATATTTGTTTAGGGGCTATTATGGTAAACATCCTAAATTATGGGATGAATTTTTATGTTATGTGCAACAATTTTATAAATTTGCCTTACATTATTCTACTATGATGTCTCCTTTTGAGACTTGTTTTGGTTATCTTCCTAAATCTTCATTAGATTTTTATTTTGGAGAAGAAACCATTGTTGGTGGAATTGTTGATACTGAAAAAGATAAAAAAAATTATGTGGTGAATACAACAAGTCCATCAATATGTCTGATAACAGGTGGAGAAAATCCAAGTGAAATATAAAGAAATGCCTGATAAACAAAGAAATCATCACAAATTCCAAGTTAGTGATTCCATTTGGCTTCACATTAGGAAAGAAAGTTTGACATGTGAAATCAATTTGGTAAAGTCCATTCCTAATATTAGAGAAAATTGGTAAGAATTATTTCAGTTGGATTTACTTCCATAAATGAAAATTTATTTAGTTGTAAATGTTGGAAATTTTAAGTTATATGAACTACCTATGATTATTGATCATGATCATGTTAATGTTGTACCTTCTATTGATGATTTCACACCCGAGTATCTAGATGAGTTGTAGGATGATATCATTTTTGACAAGAAGGTTAGAACCTAACGAATGAGTGATGTTGAATATATTTTGTGGTTTTAAAATTCATACATATGAATAAGGAGAAATGGATACGAACCGTAAAGGTAAGGGAGAAGTACCCAAACCTATTTACTAATTAAAATAACTTTTGGAGGTCTAAATGTTACTAAATTGGGAGGATTGATACAGAGGACCCTCACTAATAAACAATTATCTATAATATTCTCATAATTAGTTACTAGAAATTGCATTGCGTAGAGAAAAATTAGATCTTTTCGGTGATATCTTGTTTACTTGAAAATGGATCATGTATGCGAGAAGTTATGGCCATGCGAGATGTTTTGGCGATTGGTAAAAATTTGGATTACATGTAGGTGACATATACATGTGCACATCCAAGTGGACCAATGAATTTTTGAAACATGGACAAATGGGTATGAAGTATAGTTTTTGTTTATAATTCTAGTCTTTTACATTAGGTTATAGACATGTGGGCCCCACATTTTGCTAGCTAGGGGCCATCATCAGGTTCAACACACTCAATTGTGAAGGGATGTGTTGGCCTCCATTATTGATATTAACATTATAGAGATTGTGTTTATATATGTTATTTCTGTATTGACAAGATACATATGGGATTATTTTCATTTCCATTATAAACACTATGCATTGGTGTCTTAGTGAACAACCCAACTTGGTGAGACAAATTAACTTGGCTGACCAGGTTTACCTTCTCACCTACCTCACCTATATATCTCATAACTTCAACATCTCACCATTATCATGTACACACTCTATCTTGTCTCCTTCATTAATCTCTTATCTCCTTCTAAATCAAAGTTTATCTCCATATCCTTACAACTCATCTCTATCCTCCACGCAACCACATTACCTTGTAGACTCGGCACCCAAAATAGCATGCAAACCAACTAACACACAATTAGTGGCCAAAAAAATGTATCAATATATAATACCCATAGCCCACCACATACATTTTAAACAACTACCAAACCTTCCCCACACGCAATGTGGAACTAAGTCCCTAAAAGGTAAATAAAATATGCTTGTGGTGTCTCAAACATTACTTGGGCTGGGTAAAATGATATGGGTTTGGTAATTATGCTCAGAGGTTTAAAAATTATATGAAGGGGAAATGTGTTATTTGAAGGGCAATGTCAATAGACCGTATTTTTTAAAAGGCTTATTGTGAGAGCTTGGAGGAGAATTTGGGGAAAATTCCAAAAGAGACTAGGGGTATTTTTGTAGGAGGAACATAGTGAGAAGGTCAAAATCATAAAATACTTTTGTAAGTGTTATTTTATTATGATTTTAATAGATTGGTCCCTTTAATTGGACCCAGAGATATAGGCCATAAGTTTTGAACTCCGTTATCACATATGGTGTCGAACTCTTGTCAAATTTTCTTGGTTATTTCTCTGATTTACATAGTGCTTGTAGTTTTTTAATTTTAATTAAAAATACAAGAAAGTCATAATGTCAATTTTAATCCAAAAATCATCGTTTAAAGAAAAACTATGGATGAATGTTGTAATTTTTCTTATGATTTTGGATCAAGGATAAAAAGGGTAGGTTCATCTAATAGACGATAAAAAATAAGACTTATTTCATGTGTTGGTGTATCTTCAGGAATATACATGGTATCAAAGGATTTTTATAGAATATCCTTGAAATTGGGATGTAGTTTATGTAAAGCATACAAATAAATGTGAGGAAATTTACGACCCATGATAGAATAAAAATGAGGATCCAAGAGTTCTTGAATGAGATGGGTTCACAAAATAATTTCAAAAAAATAAGATATTTAGTAAGACCTTAAATTATAGAGTAGATGATAAAACAATAATAAACAACTACTAGATATGATATGATGCAAGAAATAAAGCATTAAAATTAATTACCCAAAGTGCAATGAAGAGTTTGATTACTTATATGATTTCATAAATATCTCGGATGTGTGCGAAGTGAAGGACTGATAGAACGAAATTACAAGATGTTGTAAGTGAGCCTATGAAAATAAGGAGGTGCAAGAGAAGCAAGGACTAGGGCACATGGAATGGTATTGTGGTGCATAAGTGCTAGAGTACCTCTCTAGGTGTGAGGGTCTATGCAAGAATTGTTCTATGTGTTTTTATGGAATTGTGCCTAGGTGGTTTATGTAGTTCCTTATGTGTGTTTGTGTGTGTTATTGTGCCTTAGTTAGATCTTGTATTTATCACACTTTATAGAGAGAAATTAGTTCTATGTAAAATATGTAGATAGATGTGTGCATGGATAATTTAACTTCCCCTCCTATGAATTGTATGTACGATAACCATTCCTTTTACATTTAGTGAAGATATATGGATGAAATTATTCTCTTTAGATTATTATGAATGTAACCTTAGATGGTTGTAGTTTATGCTTAGAGCTAGTTCCTTTTAATATTATCCCATAAAATTATATTTATATGTTTCCCTTGTTTGAATTTTTTTATTGTTGATCACTAAAAGGCCGACCCCTAAGAGATAAGGAAGTGTAGCAACTAGAAAGAACCCAAAAGGAATGATTAAGATACAAAGAGGTCTAGGGTGCCTAGAGGGGAGAAGTGCACCTAGGCATTGGTGTCTAGATCCAAAAATATGAAGTATCAAAGGTCGACTTTTCAATAGGGTGTGTAAGGCCAAAATGGAGACCAGAGAGGAACCTAAGAGGCCAAAGATAGTTATCAATTAGTAATTTTCTAAATTAGGAAATTTATGAATATAATTCTTGTTATTAGGACCTAAAAATGTAACCAAGTGCGTGATTCAGGTGTCTATACTTTTACCATGTCTATGAAAGTTGTTCCAAGAAGAAATCAAGATTTTGAAAGTTGCATTATCACGTTTGGAATCAATCATGTTATCATAAGATGTCTAGGTCTTAGCAAGAGTTGAGTAGGTATCTCTAACTCCATGAGTAGGTTAGAATTTCATAGAAAAGTATGCAAGGTCTCGATAGCAAGTATGAAGACATGTTGGATATTGGAAAAAGAGATATAAGAGCTTATAGGTCTTGAAATTTGGTATCTATGAGTTGGATTATCAATGTTAAGAAGTTGTAGTGGTATTGAGGATTTAGGGGAGTCAATCGGGTATGCTTTCTTTCAAAAGAAGGTAAATAAGTTCTTTAAAGGCATGCTTCTGCTAAAGGGGAAATATGTTACTCTAAAGAGTTAAAAACAAAGATGAAAAGGTAAAATGGACCTTATTATTTTTTGTTAATGTTTCCAAAAAAATGGTCAGCCATAGTATAATGAAATAAGAAGAGAGTTAAGATTATGAAGGTATGACTCTTTTTCATTAATGTAAAAAGGGGAGAATGAGATGATGGTTTTAAAGAATGAGCTATATGTATTTTTCAGCAATCGTTCTCCATCAATGACAAATGGGGAGAATTTTATAAAGTGGGGTTGTTATTGATGTCAATAAGGGTCAATGACTTCAAAAGGAGCAAGATTTCATGTGAAGGTTGATTAGTAGTGTCATTTATGTCAAGAGTTGTGTTGATGTCAAGTTTATTTATATGGCCTAATTATCATTGATTAGGTATCTTGAGTAAGTGTGTTGGGCTTCTAAAGTAATGCAGTGATAGGTGGATTTTTAGTGATTTCATAAAGCTTATTGAAGGATATTGTCGGGGGAAAGAGCAAAAAATTTATGAGGTGGTCAACATGGATGGTGCAACTATAATCAAGAAGACTTGACAAGGGATAATGAGCTTAAGTACATTACATATGGATAGACACAATTATGTAAAAGTTGATTGAGCATGGTGAGATCATGGATAACATAAAGATGAGATGTTATGACACTCACTTTGTAAGTGTCTTAGAGTATGTATACAAGTTTTGGACTAAATTTCTAGGTCTACAGTAGACCTTATCTTAATCTATAGGTGACATAATGAGGTATGTTAGGAAAATTTCACCATTGAGATGTAAAGGTGGGCATAGAAAAGGTGAAGAAGTTTATTCTACATGTATATATGAAGGTTTAGTTCTTAGGTTGGAGGAGAAACCATGATATAGCAGTTTTATACTTATTGAGATCAAGGAAGTAGTACAATGATCATGCTCAAGAAGTAATTCTTGATGCTCATTAGAATTTGTGACCTCTATATGGGAGGATGAGATCTTAAGCTAAGATGAGGAGGAATATTAAAAAGTATCTCCAAGTATTAGTTCAGAGAATAAAGATGCATGATTTATGAACAATCATCAAAGAAGATAAACATATCATAAACCCTACTAAGATAGTGATGGTGGATATTTATCTCAATATGGACCAGAATGAGTTGGGTGAGATATTTTTATGATTGAAGGCTCTAGTAGACTCTCTCAAGCTTCTCTAGGTGTTATTGAGGTGTCATTATAGTAAATGGACCCCACAATAAATTGTAAGTTAATGAAGAGGTTTTGTTTTCTCTCAAGTTATGTCTTGGAAAAAATTATTAAATAAATCTTTGAGGACTTATGGAAGACATACTACATGTATGGGGTGGTTTTATAATAATTTTTCCCCCTTAGATGGTATTTGGAAGTTAATATTGTAAGACTTTTTTTGGGGTATTTTTGACAGCTTTTAGATGGTCATTGTGAAGAGATGGTCTTATGCCCCTAATATATCATATGAAGTATATAAATCATATGAATATGTGTTACAGATATAACATGACATGAGTCAAGAATTTAATGAGATGTGAAGGTCAGTTGGTATGGTGAGAAGTTGGTCACAAGTTTACCTAGTTCACTGGGTTTAGGACAAAGAAAGTGAATTCTAAAGATTGGTTTGTAAGACCAATATATTTCTCTTGACCATGGTGTTTTTGTATTTTATAGTGTTCGGGGTTCATTATGGATCATTTAGAATCGTTATATGTATTTCTTTCAAGGTTAGTACATGCGTTGGAACATCAATCTTCCTTGACAAGTTTTGTAGGTCACATACCTAATGAGGATAGTTGTTCCCAATGATGGTTTCATGACATGATATGGTGATATATATATATTTGGTCAAGATTGTAGGAGGAATGAAGTGTAATAATATATATATATATTAAGTAGTGAAGAAGACTAAGAAGACTCCCGTTTGGCGAAGGAGTTGTTTTATGCATTGAGGCCTAATTGTGTCCTAATTAAAACATGTGGGAATGTGGTGCTATTACCAACTTATATAGGTTAAAAAATGATATTTTCATGCATAATTTATATATTTTTAATTTAATTTGATCTATCATGGCTGAACTATATGTGTATGATGCTTAATTCATGTATATAATCAAGTTCATGAGACCAATTTTTGTGTGCTAGAGAGAATGAAGAAGAGCGAATAAGAGGAAGATAGTAGATGTGAATAATTTCTTCGAGACCATCAAGGAGGGTAGACAAGTTGGCATGTAGATACAACAGGTGGTGAGAATATATTGTTCAAGGTCGGATGACTTAATCAGCTTAGTGAAGAAGCTTGTGGTGTGAAGAAGTTTAGAAGCTAGTTTTGAGAAAGAGAGAAGAAAGAATAGATAAAGAAGAGTCGTCATCTATTTTTCTGAAAATATTTTTAAGGTTGAATACAAATTTAGGTTGTTGAGTTGGTGTTGAGTCATATAGGTATTGGTTCCTCCATGTAAGTTTTTATGGCTAAATCTAGGGGTTGGAGCTCCTTGTGGGGTTGATTCCTCACTATATTTAAGGGTTATCTCTCCTTATAGAGTTGGTGCTTCCCTAAATTTTATATTCGTTTCTATGAAAATTATACATTTAATTTATTAGTGGGTTTTCATTCCAATAAGGTTTCCCCACTTAAATCTAGTGTTCATGTGTCCCTTTTGAATGTGTTCAATGGTTGTGTTTTCTTGATGATTCATAATGGATAAGTTGAATTGAATGTTTGATGGATGTTAAATGTATAATTAAATGAGAGTATAAATGTAAACTTATTAACTCCCTAGTGGTTTTTTTCAACAAGAGGATCTCCATGTTCTATGTGCTCTAGATGTTAAACAATATATATTTAATAACAATCCATTTTTTCATTTACACTAGTCACATGGTATTAAAGCATTTGATAAACAAGGTATTATGGTATGGGTGTATATATATAGGTGGGTAATATTGTTTCAAGAATTTCAATTCTTGGTTGTGGTGAAGATGGGAAAAAATAATGCATTTCTATATAACCTCTTGGTCATCAAAATGGGATAGAGGATTTAGAGTTTATATTAATAGAAAGAGATCCATATAAACTAAATGATATTGCACTCGTTCTCCAATATAGGCTTGTGCATGATAACTAGAGCTCATAAAAAAGAAGCAATTGGTAGTGAATAATGTATCATATCAAATAATAACTGGTGAATTATATAAAATGGGCCGAGATGAGGTGTTGTAAAGATGTGTAATGGAGCAAGAGAAACAAAATATTCTTAGAGAGGCAAATAGAGGAATTACCAAGTGAACAATATCCTAGACATGTCATTATAAGAAAAATCCTAACAACATGTCTTTGGTGGAAAAATTTATTTCATGATGTGAAATAATATGTTCAGGAATATGACCATTGCTATCATGTAATAACATGAAATAATATAGATGCACGATTCCTTTGGCTTCATCATTTCCAAACATCCATTTGAAAATGGAAAATTTAATTTTTCAGGATGATTAATTTTATCGTACACTGAGAACATGTGCATTATATATCATCTACAATGTATTACCTTACCTAGTGGGATGAAGCCATTCCTACCAATTATTTTAATACAACAATTGCTACAAGATTCATGTTGAAAAATATCACAAATATGTATGGATGTCCACTAGGCATCACCAAAAATATGGTAACTCACTTCCTCAATGAAAAAAATGCATTATATTGTCATATTTTATGATCATGCTTCATTTAACTACACCATATCACCCATAAGACAATGGAACAATAGAGGCCATTAAATAAATTACACGAAACACCCTAAGAAAAATATATGATGTTAGAATGACATATTGAGATGATAAAGTTTTAGTTGTTCTATGGGCATATATATCTACATAGAAGATATTAAAAAAGAAATACCCTTTTAATTAGTGTTTAGCACATAATAAATGTTTCCCTTTGAATTCATGGTCCCCTCATGAATAGCGTTCATTGAAAAATTATATGATGAAACATCGATAAAAGAGGACCCCAATAAACTTTTACAATTGAACGAATATATAAAACACATAAGGTGGAGCTAAGGAGTGTATAAATAGGCATGCAAATCTTTAAATGATAAGCATATAAATATAAAATTTTCTTTACAGGTAAAAATTTTCTTCTATATGATTCAAATATTTCATGCCACCCTCGAAATATAAAGAAACACTAAATATAACCATAGGAATTTCATGAGATATTACCCACATGGGCATGTAAATTAAGAAATAAAAATGGAGAACTATTTCCAAGTAACTTAAATGGGAGTATGATAAAACCCCACTACAAATTAAGGTCATGATTGTAAATTAATAAGTCATATGCCATTATATTATAAGTTATTTCATTATTATTTAGTCTAATTTCATGTAATTTATAAAAAAACACACAAGTTTCATGTATGTTATGGAAATTGTGTCCATTAAAAATTAGTGGTCTCATAAAGTGTAATGTTGTACAACAAAATTTCCTCTATTAGTTGACAATATTTTTATTTTCTAACAATAAGTTCTAAAGATGTACATTTGGAGGAGCACACATAAATTTCGGTATAGGGAAGGAGGCTTTGTGTGTCAATGTTTTAGCATCTGAAATATTCACCATTTTGACTCATGCTTCAGTTTGAAATTAATATTATGAGAAATAATGATATTTCAACTTCAAACGGTATAAGATTCTAAAGTTCAAAAACTTCTACATCAAAAATATAATTTATAAACAATATCACTTTAGTGTAGGGTGTAGTAGAACATAAAAATTTTAGAAATTTAAAATTTTTGGTGAGAAGGAAATGAAGTGTGCTTTGAAAGGTGGAAAAAAGGTAGATAATATGTTGGATTACTAGTCAAGCATTTGTGGGATGAAATTTAAAAACTTGAAAAGGGATTATAGAAAAAAGGCATAAATAAAAGTGAATCACATGACAAGGAATAAGTTTTGATGAAAGGTGTTTGCAAGAAAAATACAAGGTAAGAAAGCATGCAAAGAGAGGAATGTTCTAGAGCATAAGGAATGCAACAACCTAATAATTAAATCTACCACTACAGTTAAAGGCAAGGGGATAATTTAGCATGTATCCAAAAATTCATGGCACAAACATGCAAATTGATGAGGTCATCAAAAAGTTAATACAAATTAAAAATTGAAAAACATTACAAAAATAAAGAATGGGAAGTAGTTGACATCCACTTTGCAATGAATGTGATAAGATAAGAAATGAGAGTTCAAACATGCCAAGGGGGTAAATTTGGTGCAACATACCAATTTTGGAAGAGTATAAATAGGGCCAAAGAACTCATTAATAATTACTTGTATTATTTAGGAAAAACTAAATATCAAGATAAAATAAAATTGAGTCTCAAAAATGATACAAAGAGCAAAGAACAAAATTTTTCCATCATTGTTAAAGAATTTAATATTTTTACTACATATAGAATCGAATCAAAGAACATGAATAGTTTAGCCTATATATTTATAGGGTTTTCCACTTCTTACCTTGGTCGCCATTAACATGGGGTGAGTTCTTTGAATAATTACAAAGATATTTGGGACACTAAAATTCCCCTAAGTAAACAACTAATATTTTTGAACAAAATGTGTCAGTAAAGATAGATGTGAGGAGGCATATGAGTTTATTTCTGTGAAAGAGTCAATTTGTTCTAGTGGGTCTAGTTCAAGTGATTCGGGTGACTTAATAGTTGGAGAAGTTGAAATATTCACAATTAAGGAGCTTGAGTAAGACATAAATAAATTATAAGGTAGGAAATATTTACTATAAAAGAAGAAGCACACATGCATAATGACACCAAGTAGGAAGGAAAAGAGAAAATAAAAACTCATACACTTGTCACCAACATGAACCTAGATATACAATATTAAAACTTCATAACATGTGGATAGGATTAGATGACTATGGTGAATATGTGAAAAATAATATACTCAATCACTATGTTCCAAGTCTTGAAGCTACATTTTTGCAAGACTATATGCAAAAAAATAAGAAGACAACTAGAGGAATAAATTTTGATGATAACATGAAGCATACTTTTGAACAAGTTAGAGTCTTAAAATTGCATGAGTTTCCATGTTTTAGAAATCCCAAATAAGTTGTATAGTTTTTATTATCATGCATGCACTAGGGATACTATTACTTTGCATGACAAAGGATGTGAATAACTACCGTGTGCATTAGTAACACAACCAAGTTATTCTACACAAGATTTTAACTTGTGGTAGGTTTGTCACGAATGATAAAGAGGATGAAAAATATGATATTTATTGAAATATAAGAAGGAGGGCACACATTCACTATTGTTAACTCTAAATATCTAGTGACATGGGTTATAACATGGTTTATCACCTCTAAGATACCAATCTCTAAAATATGGGTTGTGATAAAAAATATTTTTTTCACATTATGCACAAGATGAACAATGGAACACGATAAAATATTATACAATAAATTTTCAAAATCATAGAAAAATATGTAAAACTCACACATTTCATATGAAAAAAATTCATATTAGGAACAATATTGATACTATTAGTCTTAATGAGAATGACATTCCTAAAGGGGATGGGAAGCCTACATGGAAGTCTAAAATGAAAAAATATATTTGAAAAAGTGTTAAAGGAGTAAATCAGTTGAACCAACCTCACAAAATGATATAAATCAAATCTAGATAACTAGACAATGAACTTAAGGGATGCTTTCAAGGATGATTGGTGCGTACCTAGGATCCTACCTAATTTGGTATTGGATAGGCAATATTTACTATGATGTAACACTATTATTTTGTGGACATCACCCTACATACTAGTGAGCTATCTTGTTGGGCCAATATACCATTTTAATTCACAAATTATTACTTCATGTGATTTTTTGATCAAGTAATAATGCCAAGAAATTTCAACTAGAAGTGAAGCACATGAATGTTGACACGTATCTCTTCGAAAAAAATATTTGTATGCAAAAAGGTGTGTATGTGGAGATAAAAGAGACAAACCGCTATAATATTAACCATCAATGAATTATTATTATAAACATATAGGTATGATAAATTATTTTTAAAGAAAAAAAAAAGGGTAAAGGGGAACGAGCAAAAAGAAGAGGAAGTAGATTGGGAGATGTGTGTGATGAAGAAAAAGAAGAAAATTATACATAGGAATTGTAAGAGGATGAAACATTGAGATGTTCCTATAAAATTACCCAAGTAAACTAGAGGAGGAGATGAAGAATTAGAGGAGGATCTAGATATTATCCCTCTCATAAAGAGGAAGAGCCTCTTTAAAGAAGGTAAACAAATTGAAACTTTTACACACCTTATGAAAATAAAACATTGATGCAAGAGAATTATTTAAATAAATATAAAATAGTGACATAAAGATTTTTAGAACCTTTTATGGTCATTTAAATCCATAATAATCCTTGATTGAGGCATTAGAATTCATTCTTAAGCTAGTTTAGGCCTTTAGGAAGTCTCCCTCCAAAATTCAAATTTGAATATTGAAATGATTCTCTTGTAAATACATGAATAAATGTAGAGTTGTAATGGGAATTTTAGTGGTATAGGATTCATATAGAAGTATTTTATTCCTTCTTAGTGTCATAGTCATCTTAAAATTCAAAATGAGGAAAATGTAACAAAATAGTATTTATAATAGGTCATTTTCTATCTTGCAAAATGAGGTCGTTGAGGGTAAAATGAAGAAAAATAAGTAAATAATAATATTAGAAACTCCTTAAACCAATGGAAATACATCAAACCTGCAATTTAGGATGTGGAAAATCAATAAAAGGATTAAATTCACAATAATTTGATAAGTTGTAAAAATGTAAAAGGATCTTTGTACTTGTTGTAGGTCTATTGGAAGTCTATTAGAGATAGATTAAATGGAATTGACTTATTGTGACATTTATATGTTTATAAAGGATATTATACTATTATTTGATCATGTTTATATGGTATAGTATTATTTTCAATGATTATTGTGTAGATTTGAGTGATTTAGTCAAAAAAATTCTCGAGAATAGATCCCTAAGTAATATTTTTAATACAAAGTTTATAGTTGGGAGAGATATATGCATTATCGTATCTTGGAACCTGAATAAAAAGGTTAAGGATGTCAATACAAAGATTTAGGATTTTATTTTAGATCTTAAAACATTAATTTTATCAAAATTTTGAATTTCTTCCTTCTCGGGATGTGTAAAACCTTAATCTAGGGTTTAGATAGAAAATTTCCTATCTTACACATCCTCGCATAAAATTTTCTACAATGTGTTATGTATATGCTATAAGTCCCCCTCTAATATGTTGTTTTGGTTTCATGTAAAACTATTATCTACTGAGAAAAATTTATGCATGATAGTCATTTTTAAGGTTTACTTGGACCCAATTATGATTGGTTTAGTGGAAAAATGTACATTTTACCTTAAGATAAATCCTAGTAATCTTCACCAACATATTATTGGCGTAAATGGGTATCTAGAAAATATCAAATTTTTAGTTGAAAATTGGTGAAACAAATTTATCTTAAAATCTTAGTCAAAACAGAGACATGAGGATGGACTTTTAGTAAAGATGCATTTTCCATCTAAATGATGTAATGAAACCTTGAGTTATTCTCCTAAAGGAATTTTATAGGTTTTTAGAGTGATTAGAAGTTTTTGAAGGTTTGGATAGGATTTTTATCCCCTAGAGGAAAAATTAGGCCTAATAGAACAAAAGGGATAGTCAAATCTTGTGGTCATTTGATGAACTAAATTGTGTTTGATACTTGTATAAACATCTATATCATTTTTAAGTCTTTCATAAAGTTTTGAAGTGCTTGAATAAAGATAATCCATAAATCTTATCTAATTCTTGTCATTCTTAATCCAAGATTCTTAATATTTAATATCTTATTCAAATTTGTTGGTTTCTTAATCTGGGATAGAGTTTATAAAGTGTTGAGAGATGAGACAATTTTGTACTAATTAGATTAAATAATTAAAATACAAATTATTTGTTTTTTATTATATATTGTATCATTTATCTTATAAGATCGATATTACTTTGAGTATTCTCTTTCTTGTAAAGTTTAAGATAATCCATATAGGAAGACTAAAAGAGATCTATTTACGAAGAGAAATAATTGATATGTTTATGAGTAAGTGGACTAATGACATGAAGTGGTATCAAAGTAATAGCTAAATGTTGTAGATAAAGATGATTTGATTGTACTTCTAGTGAAGGTGGCCTAATGTAGGAAGGCAAATTAAGTAATAAAATGCATGGAGAAGATATGACGAAGTGAGCATAACAAGTTTTTGAAGAAGATTTTTTTAAATGGAACTTAGTATTAAAGGTACTAAAAATGTCCTAAAAAGGAAATCAATAGAAGATGAAATAATCATGGAGTTAAGAAACAAAAAGGAATTCTTTAAAGAAATTGAAAAGGCACAAATAAGGGGTAATACAGGAGGATACCTCGGTGATGATGAAGAGGAACTATAAGAATACACATCAACATAAAAGGAGAAAAAAAAGTGCGAGAAGAAAAACTTGTAAGAACAATTATGAAGGTAAGTTGCAAATCCTAATTTAAAGTTCAGATATATGATGGAAAAATTAATATAGATAAATTGATATATTGGATAAGTTATTTAGATAAGTACCTTGACAATGAGAATGTGGATAAGGATAAAAGAGTGAAGTTTGATGTGACAAGGTTGAGGACATGCATCACTATGGTGGGATGTAGTTCAGAATCATAGCGTAAAGAAATAGAAGTAAAATATTACTTCATGGGATATGATGGTGTCTAAACTCAAATGTAAGTTTATACCTAGAAATTATCATATTAATATTTTCAAGAAACTTCATAATCTGAACTAAAAAGATGTTCCAGTTAAGGATCATACTATTGAATTTTATAGGTTGACTATAAGAGTAGGTCATATCGAATAAGCTATGGAGAAATTATCTAGGCATGTCAATGGTTTAATATTGAATATTCAAGATGAAATTACTCTATTGTCTCCCCGAAAAATGGAAGAATATTACTAACTTACATTGAAATTTTAAGATAAATTAAGCATGATACAAAGAGATAAGCTTAGTTATTTAAAAAACAAGAGGTAACCTTGTGAGATCATCCATATTTACTAAGAGAAAAAGATCACCCTTTCAAATCAATCTCAAATTTTAATAGGAGATTATATATCCAAAAGAATGAAATTATATTCAGAAGTTAAGAAATATTAGAAACTCATGTTCTTGTGTAGACTATATCCTGAGCATACAATGTCTATTTTTAGAGTTCAATATACCAATAGAAATATTTCAACATATCCTTATCTAAGGAATAGGTCTTGGGATATCTTGGTAAATTTTGATGTCAAATGTTGAACTCTAGATCACACTTCCCAACTAAGGAGGATTTTGGTCTACAAAAAGATTCTTTTTTTTTGTTCTCTAGATCTAGAACTATTTGCTTCATTGAGGATTTCTCCGCACCTGAATCAATGGTCTTCAAAAATAATAATATTGCAATTATAAAATAACCATATGGTTTGATCCTAGGACCTATGGTGCATGGGATTACTTCCTTTCGTTGCACCACTTTGATGTTGACATTGCTAAATTGGGATAGATAATCTTCATCTTGTCTTTTATAAGGACTTTATAATAGAGATTTAATTACCAATTTTGTAATAGAAGCACTAAGCATGATATACGTATCACGAAGTATTTTTTTACTTGGTATCTCTAGTTCTATATCACATTCTCACTACAAATGATTAATATGAGGTATATTTTTCCATGTCTTCATCATCCATAACGCTTTTGGTGTGTTTATTTTGTTTTCCACACCAAATAACAAAATATAAATTGAATCCATACTAAATACAAGGATATGAAAACAATAAATCTAGGGTTGTTATAGGTTTATCTTTTTTGTAATCGAATAAGATATGATAATACCTCTCGGGGTTGTTGATTTTACAAGATGTATGGGGATAAATTGATCCTTATTTTCTTGTGTTGGATTTAGGAGTTTTTCTTTGTTAGTTGGTAGTCTTCTTCTCAAGACTAGATGATTTCTCCCTTTGAATTTTCTACTTTCCTTTTCTCTCACAATTCTTGAGAGAGTATAGTCTATACCCTACTTTGTAGGATGCTTCAAGAGGACTAGGTGCATGGGATCTACACTTAATGATTATCTTACTTCAATTGTCTTAGATAATTCTCCTGCCTCATTTTTACCATTGTTGTAACCTAAAACCACATATTGAGGTATTTACTCCACCTAGATAGCATTAGTTATACATTGGATATTTACACCAAGACCTTTTCCTTCATATCCCATTTTAAAAATAAATTTTGATCCAATACCTCTAGTGTGCTTTTCAAAATCACCAAAAGTAGGATATAAAATTTGTTTGGAAGGAACATTCAATGAATCACTTACAATGTTTTTATTGGTGGACATATCTTTCTTCACCACCTCTTCACCATCCTACAATTTTGATAGGATTTTTCCTTAACTTACGCTTCTCACTTTAATTATGTTATTAATCGTCCAAGTAATTCTTATCGAGAATCAAGTTGGTACTACAACTTTGGTCTCTTTGATTCCATGATCTGGAGATGTCTCATCAATTAAAAATACTCCTTTTGACTACAAGGTATGTCCTTCTTCTTCCACATGGAATTTCTTGTTTTATTATTAGAGTGAGAAAAATAATCATTATTATGGAATTCATATTTTACCTTATCTTCTTCCAAAATATAGAAGTTTCTAAGAGGAAATCATTTCTAAAACTACCTCACAATATCTATACCAATGGTCAACATGAAACTATTTCTTTGTGGTGTATCTATTTTTGTCGAGCTTTTAGTAGGTTAGCTACTACTAGTATTTTTCAATGCCTTTCCAAGTTCCACCATTATATGTTTGAAGCAATGTGGTGCTCGGTTTGTGAAAAGATACCATCAATGTTTCATATAAATCCTAGTCATAAAGAAATGTGCACATACATGAGGACCATCCCATTCTTCTTGGGTCCCATGGTGTTAACGTTCTTCTTGTAATGCAGACTATAGGATTTCCATGCTCCATATCAATTCAACAATCTGAAATGTTTAATCTCGTTGATGTAGTATCACTATGTGCATTATATTACCCAGTATGGTGAGCATAATGGACCAATGAATGAACTCGTAAAAATACATTTTCACTACAATTAAATGTTATCATAGGAGACAAACCAAATTTTATACCAAAATTGATTTGTAAACTAGTAGTGTTTTTTTAACTTAATTTATAAACCAACAGATTCCTATAGGAAAATTAGTTTTTTAATTCTGAAATTTGAAAACTCCAAAATAAAATAAACTTAAATAAAATCAATGTAACTAATAGACACCATACCCAAGTTTTTAATGTAGTTTGGGTTTGTTAATTTCTAAATCAATCCATTATAAATTTCTAATCATAAGTACAAAGAAACTTACAATACTATAATGATTATTTTTGTCTACCAAAAACTCAGTACCAATCAGTACTTCAAAACCTAGATTGGTCTTGGAGGCTTGATCAATGTTTTGGAACAATCTTCTGGATTCACACTTCATATAGACTTGCCTTCTATTACATGACCTCCAGCCTCTACATAGAGTTAAGTAAGAATAATGTCTATAATCATGATCAACAACAAGATCCTCCTCTACGACCTCCTAGAAACATGAACTTGTCTAAATAACGCCAAATGTATGAAGAATTAAATCTTCATAAACTATTTTTCTAGTGCTTGAAAACTTCTCTCGATTCGACACCTAAGATTTAGGTCATAGCACAAGAACTTCATCTTAAATATCCTTTTATAAAATAATAATGAGTTAAATAATAATTAACTTACAAAAATTACTTTAAAATGACTTTATATGCCTTTAATAATATTCTTAAGGATCTTGAAGCATTTTTCACTAATATTTAACATGTTTATCAATAAGCCTTGACCCCCTTCTATATTAAGGTCAAGCCTATTTTTCTCATTTAAAAGGCTTAGTGACTATGGGATTGTTAAGTCAAATTGGTTGGATGAGTTGGTTGGGAACATCCATTATGGTGTTTCAAAATACCATGATATTTTTACTCCCTATGTACGTTACTATCGGTGTGAGTCTTTGAGATTGTTGATTCATTCCCGATTCACCCACTACTTGATGAGCCCACTCTTCCTACATCAATCTACGAGCCTACCATATATTCCCTAGCCACTGAGATTCTCACCATGTCATTGTTGTTGTTTATCAACATGTCCTGAGATGGATGCTCGTATAGTCATTTTTTTGTTGTGAGTTATGGGGTTAATATCACATTTGGTGCGTTAGAATTTTTTAAGGATTTAATAAGCGCATCATCGACTGGTTATACTATGGATTTGGCCACATCCTTTTTAAAAATTTCTCTAGGGTCTAACTCCTTTTTGTTCTCATCAAGTTATGTGACAAGATGGTTTTGGTTGGTTAGACTGGTGTGGACTTTGTTCAAAGCTTGGTTTTTCATCTTAGAAGGAGATAAATTCTTAGCTCACCATGAGCTCAATCAACTCACTCGACTCAGTCGGTTAGCTTATTCATGAACTCATCCATGATCTTACCTACTATTTTGGTGTTATCTTGATGAACTAATTATATATTTTCAGCATCCGGGTTCACCTGCGAAACAACATCATTAATACCGACAATTAAAAATGACCTTCATTATTACTCGTGCCACTTGTTCATGCTTAAATGAACCATTTTCCAATTTACAATGTGCCCAGATTACTATGTCGCATGTTTCCTATCGGTGTCCTACGAATTCCTTTTCTTGTGTGGACTATATATGGATCATATAATGTATGTTTCTAGAATTCAATTATCACCGTAAATCACTTGACATGCTCCTCCACAAGGAATATGTTCTCGAAAAAATTGGGAACTTCTCATGCCCAATGTTGACCTATGAATCACTTGTATCAACATCTATATCATTGTTTAAGTCTTTCATAAATTTGTGAAGTTATTGAATCAAGATACTCAATCCATCCTATCTAGTTCTTATTTGTCTTAATATATGATTGTTAATGTAGAACATCTTAATTAAAGTTGTTGATTTATTGATCCATGATAGAATTTATAAAGTGTTTATAGATAAGAAATTTTTTTACTAATAAGATAAAATAGATCAAATACAAATAAGTAACTAGATATTATATATTATCTCATTGACCTTATAAGATCAATATTACTCCAAGTATCCTATTTCTTATAAATGTTAAAACAACCCATTTAAAAAGACTAAAAGAAATCTAGTTATGAAGAGAAAGAATGGACAAATTTTTGAGTAAGTGGATGAATTACATCAAAGATCCCAGGGTAAGTGAATAAAAACATATATAAGTGGTAGAAAATGTTGAGGGATTAAAATATTAGACCACGTCGAGTGATTGGTGAGAGATACTAACTCATGTGTTATTCAATAAGATATGTACAATTTTGTAGAAGGAGAAAAGAGAGAAGGCGAAGCATAAAATATTATGACACCTCCAAGGGGACCTTATCCACCAAAAAAATTTAGTGCACATTGAGGTTAAATAATGTAATGGACATGACCACAAAAAAATTAATACAAGACCTAACTCGCCTCTAAACACACCTCCTACAATAATAAATGTTGAAAGTTAGGACAAAGAAAAGAAAATTGGAAAAGATGATAAATAACACCAAGACCACACACACACAAAAGACAAAGAACATCAACATGATCACAACTTAAAGTTAAAATGTTTACAAGAAGAAATTATAACTAAAAAGTTCCATTGAAGATCTATACTCCCACTTCCAAAAAGAAAAAAAAATGAAGAACTATTATTTTGGAACTAATTGGAGGATATAATTACCACTTCAAATATAATTAAGTTGGTATCCATCAATTTATATGTGTGCATATATTATCAATAGTTTGAGGTTATAGTAACAAGATTACAAAAACTCCATATGAGGTCACTAAAGGGTTACAAATTACCATCATGGACACTTTTATGATGTCATAGACATCAAATGGTGAAGCACTTCATAAAATTTCTAGGGAATTTGTACAAAAACCTCTCAAATAGTGATGATGGTCACATATATAGGGAACATGCATGAGATTTAACTACATAATTCCAAGAAATTAAAAAGAAACTAGCAAGTGTAGGCCAAGACCATAAATGGAGCTAGTAGAAAATTGCACACATAATGAACCCAAAATGGATCATGGATTACCATTGTATCAAAGGGGAGGTGTTGAGATAATAGAAACAAAAATTATCCTTCTTCAAAAGTAGAGATAATAAGATGGAGGAAATCACATGTAATACAATAAAGAGTAAAAATATAAATCAAAATATGTATTCATGGAGAAAAAAATACTTATAGGGTTTGGCCAAAAAAATTGTGAGAAGATAGTGTTTATTGATAAGGTATCTAAAGTGTTTTCTAAGAAAACAAAAATAATTGAAGCAATCATCTTCCTTGAGATAAAATGTAAATTTATTTGGTTATGTAATTTTATACCATTTTGGTTCATAATAAAATTAGAGAAAAAATACTCCATGAAATTAAAGATACAAACAAATAAATAAGCATACAAAAGGACAAGATTAAGCAATTTCTCAAGGAACTAAAGAATTAGACTTCTAAAGAAGAAATCAGACTTGAGAGTATAGACATAAAAGTAAGGAAGACTTTTAAAAGTTTGTAAATTTAGGCCTAATATCTTTAGAAAAGTGTAAAGGATATGAAGGAGATAGCCATGCACATCAACAGTTAGGAAATTACTAACAAACCAACCATAGATAAGTGGAAGGTGCATGAATATATGCTGAGGAAAGAGGTGAATTTTTTTCTGAAGTGGATTATAAATGGTTACATGAGGGTATGAAACTAGTTTAGGTTGGGGTAATATTGAAACCCAATTTTGTCAAAGTTGATATATATTTTTGATAATTCATAAGAAGTCACAAATTTTGGAGCACATACACCATTTGGAAAGTTTTTGTATAATTATAAACCCATTATTTTTACCAAGGAAATGATCCCATTCATGTAAATATAAGGTGGTATAAATTTATGATGCACATGCATCCAAAAAAATATGAAATAAATGTATTTTTTTAGCACACACAAAAGCAACATTCATATCAATGCACTAAAGGGGATGATAAATAAATCCTAATAATAAATATCTAAAGTTCTTACATGATAATGTGATGCTAGTGACACATGTGAAAATAATGCAAGTGTAATCAAATTATAGATTATAGTCCCTTAAGTGATAAGGATTTTATGTAAATTGGTAATAATTCCATGCAAGACACAAGAATGAGATTTGTCACAATGAGGCATATGCACCAATTTTTATGAGTTAAAATGTTATAAAATATACTCAATGGCTTGTAGAAAATCTTTTTAAACCAACAAATGTAAATACCCCATTAATATAAATATCAGCCAAGGGATAAATGGAATGAGGATAGATATAGTAAGAGATATACAAAGATATATTGAGATATAGATATTTATGGGAGGCTCTTTTATCAATAATGATGTATGAGAGCAACTTTTTGACAAATAGAGAACAAATATTTTGGATTCATTATGTATTCTTACATATGATTAATGAGTTATAATGTCTAATTACATGTTTTCATAACTTAATACTATTGTTTATGATCTATTTATCTCCTAAGTAGAGCCTTTTATCAAACAATTCATGTCCAAGGAAAAAGTGATGCAGAGCATTATTCTCTCATGCCTTGGGTGAGTGTGTTAAGGATATACCTTAGTGTGATAGGTCAGTATGGGATGGTGTATTTAATCTTTCCACAACAAGATAAAATAGGCTAACGTGCACAATAATATTGATTTTGGTAAACTAGACATGTAATAACCGGGTATTAGAATCTAATAGAATTAAGCGAAACCAAAACATAAAAATTCCAATTATATTGTTGAGATATGGAATAATTTTTTGGTATAGTGTATTTAAAAATACTCTATGGTGCATATAAACATAACCGTGTCAAAAATACTTGGGTACCTCTCTTAGGAATGAAAATTGTATATAATAATCCAAACTTTGGGGAATGACAATAAAACAAGTATAACAAGGGTATATATTTTTATGATTTCTTATTTGGTAGATGTATTACATGTATCCTTTAAATTTCACCCTACAAGATCTGAATTAGGGTCCCTCTTAAATGTGTCCTATCCATGTGGTGTTCAATAAATTATTAAATCACAATCACTATGGTGTTATATGGGATATATGTGAGGTATTTTACCCTACTATTTATAATTCAATCCATGGGGTCCCTAGACCAATTTTTTTTTCTTCACTCAATAATCCATCAATCTGATTATATCCTACTAGTATTATTAAGTGTGTGCATGTGTTGTTTTTAAACTAATGCTAAATGTGAGTAAAATACTAACACCGAAATAGTCTTAATTAACAAGAATCAAACAACATATTAATTACCATCATGATAAGAATTTAACAAGGGTTAGATGCTACACATTCATTAATACAAAACTTTGAACCTAACAATGTTTAAACATCTACAAATCCTCTATTCTCTAACAACATATAAATGAAGGAACCTAGGTAGGCTCCATGGCAATCAAAAATGGTTGTCCTTGATGTTCCCATAACCTAGGAATGAGGGCTTGTCAAAGTTGGGCTACAAGACCCTTTTGACACCTCCCATATAACCTAAGCAATTAAGAAAGAGGTTTAACTCTTCAAGATGATGAACTCTCAAGAAAACAAAAAGCAAGATCTTAATCTATTTTGCTATATGCTTTGCATTTGCTTTCTCAAGGAGTTTAGGTGTAGGTATAAAGGTAGATGGAGGGCTCCTTATATATCCCAATGGATAAAGGAAACACTTCATCACTTTGCATGTGGGATAAAGGTATAAAATGATTAGGAATGGATCAGGTTGCTCTATAAAAGGTAACCTTACTTTAGAAGGGTTTAATTTATCCTTAACAAGTCATGGGAGTTGGGGGAATTTTTAATTAATCAAAGGTGATTAACTAATAGGTAGATGTAAGCTTATAGAAACTAATGAGAGGAATATTAGTACATTTAGGCTATTAGAGGGGATTAAATCAATCAAATATTGATTTATTAGTCAAATGAAGTGAAAGGATAATTAATTAATAATAATTAATTCATCTAGATAGAAGGGTAAATAATTAATGAAAGGTCATTAATTAGGTTGTTAGTTGGAGAGGTGACTTAATGAATTAGCATATTGTAATTAATTAATGACAATAAGAGGGAATATGAGCACTTTCGATGATATGTCATCAATTTGCTAGAAAGGAGATAATTAGTGCAATTTTAGTATTTAAATTGCTTGGGCGCAATTATGGGTGTCTACATTTGCCCCTCTTTGGGGTGGCATAAGTGACGCCACTTTAAAGATAGTAGACAAAAGAAATTTTGAAGGGATAGAAGAAAAATTAGTAGGAAGGAGAGATGCCCCCTTGAGTGTCGGTAAGGTGATAGAAGAACTCGATTGACGATCAAAAAGGTGGGAGATAGATAAAAGAATGGGAAGGGGCAGGATGCCCCTGTAAGATGGAAGATTAGGGGTGAGAGGAAAGTGATGCAGAAGAAATATGGAGGAGGGGAGAGAAGAGCTTAGCCTCTAGCCACTGTGTATTGGAACAATTTTGATGTCATCATATTTCCATAAGAGCTATGTCATCGGTCCTTATGAAAAATATAAGCTTATGACAAAGGTAGAATGACATGAAAATCCATACTACGAACAATTTTCCATTGCTAAAAACACCAAATCCATACAACATACAAAATGCAATGCAATACGAGAAAGTAAACAAGCTAAACTAATAGAGAAACATAATATAATGTTTTTATTATCGAAGCTTGATTCTGACCCGTGCAAATTAACGACAAGGGTTGATGATGGTGCCCCAAGCAAGGATACTTATGAGGTGAATAATGGAGGACACTTGGGTCCGATGGAAAAGTAATGTTCACTACAAAACAAGATCAGAAATTTGTTGTTCCCAGTAGTACATACAAAGTAAGCATCCTAGCTTTTTTATGGAGGTAGATCAAGATGATGCGTAAGTCACACAAATTAACAAGTGAAAACCAAAGAGTGACATTTTGTAGGATGATTTTCAATTTTTAGAAGTTTTCTAAAACATATTTGAATGTTTTGATGATTTTTCTAACATATTTGAATATTTGGGTTGATTTTGAAAGTTTTATGAAACTATGTACAGGAAGATAAGGAAGTGTGGATGCCCCAAATGATAGATGGGATGTACAAGGCATAAGACCACGTGCATATGAGAAAGATAAAGATGCAAAAATGCCCTAGAAATTAGGTGGGAGTAATCAAAGGTAAACTCTTCATAGGTAGAAGTGGGACCTAAGGCCATTATGGATAGGTTCAACATGATGATGAACACAAACCAATGAAATGTTAGGAAGAAGCGAGGATGCCCCAAACGTAAGTTGGCCTAAAAGAACATGATAGAAAGGAAGGATAAGATTATTTTTGTAGAAGGGAACAAAGGTGGCCAAAAACATGGCAAAAAAATAATCTTATAGACATGGATGTTCGAAGAAGTAGAAGAACAATGTGAATGATATGAATGTAGCTAATAAGCCTCACAACGAAGAAGTAATTAGCCAAAGGCACAAATCATGAGATGAGATATGGACTACTATAAGAGTTTGAATAAGGTCCAAAATGAGACACTTGGTAACATACTAATCTTGTTTACTCTTAAATATCCAAAGTGTGTGCACATGGATTTTATTACCTCTTGAAGTGAAGATTTAATATACAAGTGAAGAGACCCTAGCCAATGTGTAGGAATGATTTATTGTGAAAGGAAATTTTGTGAATGGATGGTGAAAGGAATACATTGCTCCACTCCCAACCAGACGTCCATAGCCCCGACAGATATGTATTTGATTCTAATCACAACATTTCTCTACTTCCATTCATGCATCCCTAGCCCCGATAGAAATTATTGGAAATACCCCAAGAGAGAGTAATATATCAATTTTCTTTTTCTTTGTAGCTTTTAGCGTTTGATTTTTTATCGATTTTGATTCTTTTTCTTTCTGAAAACTTATTTCAGCTCTCTTGTTTGACAAGGGTTTAAAAACCACTGATGGCTTGATGGAAGGAGGTGGAAGTGCTTATGATGATGGCATTGGCTAGTGTTAACAAATATGTCCAAAATTTCTTCACAATAAGTTTATTAGATGTTGAATGTGATAGGATCTCTAAGAGGTCAGTCATTCTTTAATTTACCAAGGTGATAAAAGACCAAGGTCAAATAGATACCATAGAGATAAATGTCACAAAATGTGTGTGAATAAGCTAACCAAAAAATCACCGAAGGGATGAAAATGGTAGGAAGACTTGCAAAATAATAGCAAGGAAGGGAAGAAAGAAACATCCATGTGTACACAATACCTGATTACAATGTTTGATCTTTGTACCTTTGATTTTTGTTGTGTTTTCTCAATGTTTTTGTATTTTTGAATTGTTTTTATTTTTAGATTTTGACATTTTTAAGAGGTTGGGACTAACAAAGTCACTCTGTGTGGTAAGATCCAATAACAATTTTTGCGACTTCCTTGATAAGGGAGACTAGGAACGTTTTTTTATCGAGAGTTATATTATCCCCAATATCGATGATCGAGGTGAGTTCACACTCAATAAATGACTGTGATTTGTTCTAAAACATGGACTTCATATGTGGTATATTTAATTCCCCATCCAGAGGTTTATGCACTTTTTGCCATACTTGATGGTTACATTGATGTGCGTTCTTGAATCGCGCTTAATTTACAACTTTGAGATTGTTCAAGTTGTTGGGGGATTTTGATCTCTTGGAAGTTTTGATCCGAGCTTGATAATTAACCCGTTTGGGTTTCTTATCACCGACTTGTGACTTTTTTGACCTTGAGAAAGAGAAGAAAGAAAACGTTTACGATTGATGATAGGAACGAGAGAAATGATGGTGGGCTTGCCCCGGTCATTGGTAGAAGGATAATGTGATTGATGAAAAGGATACAGTCCAAGGATTGAAGAAGATGAGCTAATGAGAGGTAAGCTACTGATAGAAGATGATGAAGGGCTTCTAGGATGTGGCCCAAGAATAGAAGAAGAAGGGCTACTAGGACATGACCCATAGATAGAAGATGAAGGGCTACTAGGATGTGGCCCAAGAATAGAAGAAGAAGGGCTACTAGGACGTGACCCATAGATGTAAGATAATGGGCTACTAGGATGTGGCCCAAGAATAGAAGATGATGGACTACCCGAGGGTGATCCATACCTAGAAGACAAGGGGCTAGTTGGATGTTCCCCAAGAATAGAAGATAATGGGCTACTAAAAATGTCCCACAAATAGCACGAGGGCTACTAGAAGGTGACCCACACCTAGATGAAGATGAAGGGATACTTAGGCGTCCACCCCATAAGAGATTGTGATTGAGGAATTATGATAGAAAAAGTGTTATTGGGTGATGAGAAGATAGGCCATGGATCAATGTAAGACCAAGGAGTTTCATCACATAATGAAGAATGGGAAGATGGAAGAGTAAGACGAGGATCAAGTTGCATCATCTGAGACTCTTCCTATATTTCTTGATAAAAGGAATCAAACTTTTCCTCATAATATGTAGATGTATCAAAGTCTAAAGAGAATCCTTTTCATAATCTACTAAAGGAATATCTTCATATGCCCTTATAAATGCCCTAATTGTTTCTTAATTCTGAAAGAGATCAATTGGTATGAGTTGTTGATCGACCACCAAGGGTTGATTGGAAGAAAGAGGTTCACTTGGTGTGGAAGATTTAGAAAATGTTTGATGATGATTGATAGAAGAATATGATGGGAGAGACGAAGAATATGTGTAGTTAGATGTCTTAGGAGTAGAAGAAGGTGGTGTGGACCTACCTATACGACGATATATCATCTGTAAACAAGTATGATTAAGTCCCAAGTCTATAGATTATGATGTATGGCTTGATTTAGATGTTTGACTCAAGGAATTTGAGTCACACGAATCTTCAAAGAAATAAGATTTATTGGGGGTGATTAATGAAGAAGGTCCTATAAAGAAGGGGAGGACCGTGATTCAAGAATCGTATTGGATGAATAAAAACAAGGGTCCTACAAAGAAAGATATGACCGTGATTCAAGAATTGTATTAGATGTTTGATTGGAGTTATTTGGAGTCACACATATTTTCAAAGGAAGAAGACATCATCGAGGCGATCGATAAAAGGGTCTTGCAAATAAAGGGAGGACCATGACATAGGAGTCACATTAGATGACTTAGGAGTAGAATTAGATGAATCAATAATAGTTTGGATTTGAATAACAGTTTAGATCTGAATCATCGAAGATTTAGAGGAAATGTTTGGATTGGAATCCTCAAGAAGAGGAAATGTTTGGATTATAATTACAAGAAAAGTGGGGGAACTCGAATGATAATTTGGATCAGAAGCGTCCAAATCATACCACCGACTATGAGATGAAGGTTGGGAATGAGTTACCCATATGGGCTCTCTAGCATGAAGAACCAAACAAGGTTTAGTTGTAATGGGAATCTTTTGATTAGAATTACTAAACCTAGGTTCCATATTTTTATAAGTATGGGGAACCGCATGATAGTCAGTCATTTTTGGTGTTGTTTTAAGCACAAATGTCTATATCTAGATAGTGTGATGGAACTCCTACAAAGGTAAGGAAGTGACATGTTGATTTGGGCAAGATAAGGACAACCAGCTAGACATTGTGTAAGTATGAATATTTTTGCATGATTTTCCAAAGAAATTATAAGGAAAATAAACATTGTGATGACATAATATCGATGAGATCGAGAGAGATTTTCCTAGGAATCAAGTTTTCTGAATGAATAATCACAAAGAACAATCATGAAAGTTGGAAACACAAAGTCAATCAACATATAAATACATCATATGAAAATGTGTGTGCAAAGTGATAGTCTGATGCAAAAATGATCAACACAATGTCAATATTTACGTCAAGCTCAAAATGAATAAGTTGTAAATATTAACAAAGGGTAGATGTTACTCCCAATTGAGGGATACCATGATAAGTTCAAAAACCAACAAGACCTAAATGTTAAAGGGTGAGGTTTACAAATGTAAGCCATGCAACCACACCAATTGGACACGTCTATCAAGCTTTGCAGAGAAGTGAGATATTAGTGTCAAAGTGGTATCGAAATGATGCAAATAAAGTAAGTGACACCTTTCAAGATTTAGGACAATGTTTGAAATCGATGAAGTCAAATTATACTAAGGATGTGTTAAAATGTGTGTAACGTAACGCCACAATGTGGATACTTAGATCACGTTTACAAAAAACATGACATAAGTATCTTAATTATGTCAAGACAATGTAAACAAGGTAACACGTGAAAGGGAGATGAAATGATGAATTAATCCAAAATATGATGATGATATTAACGTGGGTATCAAGATAAAAAAGACTACCAATGATATAAATATGCCTCCACACACTTTAGATGTTTAATTTACCCATCCACAAACATGGATGGGCGTAAATGGGCAAAAATGTGGTAGAAACAATCAATTGGTAAAGCCAAGGTAGTCACTCTCCTTCTAATAAAAAAGTGTCAAAATAATGTGAAGTAAGCTAATCAAAATGGGGATGAAAAATGTTGACTTCAATTCAGCAAAGTTTCACCTCGCCCTAAGGAAAGTAAAAACTAAGTGAAAGTAATTTGTCACACGTTTTGCAATAAAAATATGGTACACAACTCAACACCGCTTTACAAATAGTCAAAGTGGGCTCCTGGCCAAAGTATATTTTCCTAGGTGGTTCTCTCATCCTAAGTGTTACAAAGTTGTCCACGAGTGGGGTGATTTACCCAAAAAGTCACACTAACTAGTTTGGGAGTATCTCGACTTTTCCCCTTTCAAGCATAGTGGGTAGTAAATGCATCCATCATGTACTTAAAAGGGTCGCGTAGGGACAACTTGCAATGCTATCTCACAAAGGAATCACTAGTCGGATAGTTAGTGTGGAGAACTTCCCGTTTCATTGACAAGGTTCCCTCTTGTGTGACTACTTTGGGGTTCCTATAACCACCCCCATTGTTTTATCTTAAGGCATTGTGCCAAAGGGGTTATGTTCCATTGAGCAGACAGGGACGTACCCTTTTCTAAAACCTGCAATAAAATGTTTTGAATATGTTGTTCATTTTATATTTTTAATTAGGTGTGGTTTGCTCAAAAACCATTTGGAAACATGTATAACAATTGTATTAGTATTTTTTGACTTCGTTTTGATTCTACCTTTATTTGAAAAGTGATGGCATTTTGGTCCTGTATGACGATTTTTAGTAGTTTTCCATCAAAAGAGAAGGCACCATTTCGATTCTCGGATCATCCAAGGACGCAAGAGAAGAGCATACGTGATGTCTTCAAAATCTAAAAATATATCAAATGGAAAAACACTTTAATTCAAATACACCAAGTTAACCAATTCCAATTCAAAATATTCCTAACAACCTCAAAGCATAAAAAAGGACATAAGAATTTTTTCTGATTCCCAAGATAGCCCCAAGGGACGCGAGGGAAGAGCATACATGATCTTATTCCTATAACTAAACATGAAAATTTTATTTAATAAAGTAAAATCATGTTAAAACATCCTATAAAAATGAGTATGTGATTATATAAAACCTACAAGAATTAGAAAACCAAAAAAATAAAAAAATTCTAGAAATCCAAATTTTTGCACTTTTTTTAGCAGTTGTTAGTAATTTGCATTTTTGGAGGTCTTCGGAGAATTTTAGGAGTGTTGTGATAGAATATAATATACCAAAGGTATCTAAATTTTGAAATTTTCCTCGTAAAGTACACTTCATTATCTTTCCAATGCTTATTCAAACTCTGAAAATGGGTTAACGAGTCAAAAGTTATGATTAAAACAAGGAGCACTAAAAAGTTGTAACCAAAACCGGATTAAATAGATATACATGTGCCCCCTTTTATGCATGTGCGCCCCCCTTACAGAGACACCTATGCCACCCAAAAGGCATGTGCGCCACCAAAAATACATGTGTGCCACTCTGTGTATTTCTATTTATAGTGCACCTGCACCACTCGAGAGGCGTGTGCACCACCAAAAAGACATGTGCGCCACTCTATGTAATTTCAACTTATCGTGCACTTGCACCACTCGAGAGGTGTGTGTGCCACAAAAATAGTGTATGTGCTACCTTTGATAAAAATAGGTGAAAATTTAGACAGAATTCCTATGCGCCACTTTGGAAAGATGTGTGCGCCACCACTTTGTAAAACAATCCCAGATTCCGACAGAACGCCTGTGCCACCAAAAATGTGTCTATGCCACTAAAACAGTGTGTGCACTTAGGTTAGGGTGTACATGCCAATATGAAAAGTTTTGAGTTGTAGTGAAGGTACAATACAAAAATGTGTCTACGCCTAGGTTAGTGCATCTATGCGTTGGTTAGGGTATGTGCGTCGGGGTTAGTGTGTATGTGCCAAGGTCGATAAACAGAGAGCCAAGTTTTGACAGTGTGCCTGCACCACCAGAGAGGCATGTGCATGATGGAAAACCTTCCTACACTCCTAAAAATGTTCATGTGGTCCTAAAAATGTCCCTGCACCACACTTCCAACCAAAATATGGCAAAAAGCACAAGAAAGCTCAAAATATTTCAAATTTTGACAAGTTAGTTTAAAAATGGCAACAACCCATTAAAATGATGGCTATGAACAAGAACTTACACATATAAAATTAGTAAAAATTCCAAGAAAATGGACATTAATTACTAAATGTGCATATCAAAAGTTATCCTAAACAATGAAACTTAAACTAAAATGCCATGGGACTAGGTGTCCCATCGGGCGTGCCAAATGTGTGCATGTGTTGTTTTTAAACTAATGTTAAATGTGAGTAAAAGACTAAGACCTAAATAGTCTTAATTAGAAATAATCAAACAACATATTAAGCACCAAAGCATGATAAGAATTGAACAAGGGTTACATGCTAAACATTCATTAATACAAAAATTTGAACCTAATAATGTTTAAACATATACAAATCCTCTATTCTCTTACAATATATAAATGAAGGAACCTAGGTAGGCTCCATGGCTATCAAAAATGGTTGTCCTTAATGTTCCAAGAACCTAGGAATGAGGGCTTGTCAAAGTTAGGCTACAAGACCCTTTTGACACCTCCCATATGACCTAAGCACTTAAGAAAGAGGCTTAACTCTTCAAGATGATGAACTCTCAAGAAAATATAAAGCAAGATCTTAGTTTATTTTGCTATATGCTTTACATTTACTTTCTCAAGGAGTTTAGGTGTAGGTATAAAGGTAGAAGGAGGGATCCTTATATAGCCCAATGGATAAAGGAAACACTTCATCCCTTTCCATGTGGGATAAAGGTAAAAAATGATTAGGAATGGATAAGGTTGCTTTATAAAAGGTAACCTTACTTTAGAAGGGTTTAAGTTATGCTTTGCAAGTCATGGGAGTTGGGGATGTTTTAATTAATCAAAGGTGATTAACTAATAGGTAGATGCAAGCTTATATAAACTAATGAGAGGAATATTATTACGATTTAGGATATTAGAATGGGATCAAATATATCAAATATTGATGTATTAGTTAAATTAAGTGAAAGGCTAATTAATTAATAATAATTAATTGCCTAGATAGAAGGGTAAATAATTAACGGATGCCGTTAATTAGGTTATTAGCTGGATAGGTGACTTAATCAATTAGCATATTGTAATTAATTAATGACAATAAGAGGGAATATGAGTTCTTTTGATGATATGTCATTAATTTGCTAGAAAGGAGATAATTAGCGCAATTTAAGTATTTAAATTGCTTGGGCGTAATTATGGGTGTCTACATTAAGATTTTACCTTAATCAAAATTTAGGGATGCCTCAAGGCTCACCATAATTTACCTAGGTATGTGTCAAAAGGTTAGTTGCTTTCACTGAAGTCACCGATTAGTATAATAAGGAAATGGGAAATGGTGCAAGGGTTTTTCGCATAGAATTATCCTTTCATACAATTCATTATAGGAGAATGAATTATTAACATGCACCATGCACTATATAATTTTTATCAGCATCTTTTTCAATATAATTAAATTACTTTGAGAAAATTTAGAATATGGGATCTGTTGGAGATCAAATTTATGCACGTACCTAAATCACGATGATCCAGGGCATTAAGGAAACATGGGATGATATCATAAATGTGGGTTTTGCAAGATGATACAAAATTCTAGAGAAGGATGGTTTGTCTACTTATTCCTAATGCTAAATACTTGTAAGGAAGGAAATGAAACTATCTAATCCTACTCTAATATTCCAAAGGACCAATGATAGAGGGAAATGCATAAAACTGAAATCCTAAGCTAAGGAGAGGTGATAACACTAGAAAGAATGGGAATGAAATTCTTAGATTAGTAAAAATGGGAGGATAATGGAGGAAGAGAGGGTAAACAAGTGTGTCACAGTCCATAGCTATATTTAAACTCTCAATTATGTATCACAATATAAATAAACCTTGGAAAAGGATAATAGACACGAACAACACGACACAAATTCAAAAGAAAGGTAGAAAGATGAAATAAAAAATAGGATAGGGTAGGTAATATCCATAAAACCCATATTTTATTACTTCAAAATGATTCATAGTCCATTACAATGAAAGAAGTAAGTAATAATCCCATGTAGAGGTCCAAATGTAAGGCATAAAACTCAAAACATGAATGCACTACTCTTAACAATTTCCTCTCATTCTAAAAGGTTCCAACTTTTCTACAAAGGGCGTTACATTATAATATATAAAAAAGGGAGAGGTAAAGATGAGGGGAACTCAGATTTAAGATTACAATAACAAAAAAATTGCATTAAATCACTGAAAAGAATCATGGAGCTATACCAAATCCATCCCCTCATGTCGGGTTAATTGTAGAATAAGGAAAGAGACAATGTTTTATTAAATATAGGTGGTTGAGTCACATATAGTTACATATTAAATGTCTTAAATCATGCTTTCCTATTTTCACCTAATTGATCTCACCAAAATCTGATTATAATTATCATAGAGTGTATTCTATGTTAAGATATTTCCATTGAGACCAATCTGAACCTAATTTTTATTTTTGAGTCAAAATATATGGTTGTTTGAAGATATGCAATGTGGAACAACACATTAGACACACAACACTACCCGATTGTTCACGAGAATCGATGGTTAACTACGAGAGACTAATTTTATGCTACATGTCACATTTCTATTCACTATAAGGATTTTATCACAACTGGAACTTTTCCATTCTCCATTCGCCATTACAAGATGAAAAATAGATCCCATGTCACTATAGTTGGACACATGGCATACTTGGATTAACATGTGGGCCTTAGCCTAAATTGCATGAACGGAATCTCAGGGAAGAAAAGAATGATTACAAAATATGTAAGGATTTATAGGAATTATGTAAACACATGAGAGGTAATATGTATATCTTGGGGAAAGTGTACATATTCTCAAAAGCATGCAAATGTACTAAGGAAGTCAGAAAGCCCTTTAAGGAAAGCACACAAAGAAGAGCAAGTGCGCAAGGGATTTCCAAGAGCACATGTGAGGGAGTTTGAGGGAAAATACATGCATGTAAGTGGTATGTTGGAGGCTTGAAAATATGAAAGGAATATCCATGGGTGTAAGCAAGAGGATACACATTATCCAAGATATAAGAAACCAAAATTACAAAGGAAGAAAAATTGAAAAGGAGAATGGGAAGAAAACGAGCACTCAAAACATGCATAGAGAAAAGTGAGGTAAACGGAAAGAATAAAGGACAGAAAATGAGGGAATTTGAAAGAACTACAATAATAGGGAATACCCCAAGGAGAAAACTAGCAACACGCACAACCTCAAAACACAATGCCAAAGCCAAGATGAATTCACATGTTTCCAAAATATCTAAGGGGTTATTTTGGATGACACGATTGTAAGGGGAGAGTGAGGGAACATTGAAGGACTCTTACCAATATGTATCCTAATCCTTATGTGCATATTGATTATCTTCATAAAATTATTTATATAAATCTAGGATACACGGGTGATGTTTTTAAATGGATGAGAGAAACAAGAATCCCGTGATTATATTTGAACAAGTAACATAATCTCAATCATCTAACATACTTGATTTTTCGATGAGACAGGGGATGATCTTAGTAAATTTATTTTGAAAGGAGAAACTCCAAATTTTCACTTAATTTCAATGCCTCAAATGGCTCATTTTAATACATATTCTACATTAAACAAGAGTGTCTTAATAGGTTTTTATATTTTAGTATTTTGAGGACGAGTTATTAGGTTTTAGGACCATTAGTTCCTATGAATAGTATTATTTCTTCTCGCACATTTCAATCTCTAGGTGTGGCAATTCATAGTGAATATATGCATGTTGGTATTGTATTAAAATATCAATGAGTGATTTTTTTCCTCCTTATGTAAGTATAGAGAAAGTTCTTCATAATACCATTGTTTTCTCTATAGTTGATTAAATAGATGTTATTATTTTATTTTTTGTAACAATTATATTAGTTTCACATGTGGTGGATCCCTCTTCCTATCCATTTCTTTATTCTTTTGTTTCTACCCTATCAAGTCATGAGATAGTCATAATACATATCAAATCCTAAGAATCTTGTTGTCTCAATTATATTTATTCCTTCCATATCATCCCACCTCATTTCACTCACAGTTCCATCATCATACATAGTTCTATTAATTGACATTTCCACTCTTCCTCTCATTCTACAAGTATCTCTCACCCCATCCATTATTTCAACAAATTCTATTTTAGGACCTACACCAATAAAGGCCTTAAAAGATAATATCATTAATAGAGATATTGACTTGACGTAGACTATATGTATCCATGCATTTTCTTCACCCTTGTCACTTCCTTCAAAAATTATTTCTTTCTATGTCCCTAGATATTTTGTTAATTTCTTTATGGCCATTTCATTGTCATGGTTTTCATCTTCATCTACTCCTCCATACATTCCATCTCCTAAGTTATAATTTCCATTACCATTTATTTCCACTTTATATCAAGTTACCATAATCATAGATTCTATTATAAATATTTTAATCAATTATTAAATCAAGGAAAATTCAAATGTGTTGGAGAGAAAATTAGTTGATTAGAAAATATTGTGTTGGAGAGAAAATTAGTTGATTAGAAAATTAGGTGAATTTTTACCAATTCTCTGGGAATAGTTCCCTCTACTTGAAGGGGGAAACTCCATTATTGTATGTAAAAAAATTAAATATGTTGTTTCCATATAGGTCAGGGATCCAAAAGGCACACTCTACTACACCTGTGGAAAATGCTTGCAATCTTGTACAAGGGAGGAATTTTCTAGGTAGGTGGGGAAGTGGGAGTGATAAATTAGGAGAGGGATTAATATTACAAGTAGGAAAACTCATATTCTTGCAAATATTAATCAAAGCATATTAACACACACAATTTGAGAAGAATAACAACTTCGCTAATAACATCAAGATAAGATAAAACCATGAACACAAAGTATCACTTATTCACTCATCCATAAAAGTAGAAATTCCTTTCTTTATTGACATTCTGAAAAAAAATTAAAAATGCAAGGGAAAGGAAAACATAGAGAGAAAATAGAAGAACTTACTATCTTTTTTTATTCTTGGTATCTATCTACTCAAAACTTACAAATTTGAAAACCCTTAAGAATGGGGAATTCATTACAATATATAGACTTAGAAAATACTCTTCACTTACCCCCATATTTATTTTCACTTGTATTTTATATTTGTGACCCTTGAAATTGTTAGGAAAGGAAATTAAGTCCCTTTTTATTAATTAAGGGAAACTTATTACAATTTTAGACTATAGTCACATTAGTGAATAAGACGAAAACAAAAGTGCAACCTCCCAATAAAGAATTAGAATGTGAAGGAAGAGAGAAGTGGGAGTGAAGATACGAAGAAGATAGATACTCGAGGCTAAAGAAGATGCTTTCGTTGATGAATACCTACTTTCTGATGGAATTTTGGAAAGATCCTTAGGAGAAATATCAATTCCTTTGAACTACTTACTTTACCTCACTGCCACAGGTGTAACTTTATTAGCTTGCGGAATGTTGACAAAACTTAGGGATGTTATCCAATTCTTTAAAAGAGTGTTGATATTCTTGCAGTATGTGAACTAAGAATGATGATATATTGTAATGTTTGATATGAATTTTATTCTCTCATCTAGGGTCTCCAATGTGTCTTAATTGAATGAAAATATATCTTTAGACTCTTTCTTGACCAGGTCTTCAAATAGCCTTAACAGATCATCTCGCAAAGTGTTTTAATTCATTGATTACACCCAAATATTTTGATCCTCAATATTGAAATTATCCTACATTTTTTCAATGTGTTTCTTATATGATTCAAGTTCACCAAGAGTGTTGTATAATTTGATAAAAAAACAACCAAAATTTGGGCCTAAACTTAAGACAAGTCATCTGATGTTGAGAATGCACCTTTACTTACTAAGAGAGATGAATTTACCATGCCTCTCTTAATAACCAATGGATAAATTTGGTTCTAATTATTCTTCTCTGCTTCAATATTCTCTCTGTCATGACTACTTTAATGGATGTCATGTTCATGTACTTGAAAAATGATAATATTTGCATAAGAAACACCTTACCCTTTTGTAGGATCATGTTCACCCATTTTTCATATTATTTTCCTTGTATGGTGAAGCATTTTATTTTTCTCGATAGAATCTAGGTTGAAGATTTTGATGTGATAAAATTATTCAATTGGGAGAGAAGTGGAAGTATCTAGGTCAAAGAATGTTTGCATGTATGAAGTGAGGGTCCTGATATGGTCTTCTTCTTGGTCTAGTTTCTCCTTGTATTCTTGATTTCTCACAAGAAGGCAAGTGGAAGACTCCTAAAATAGATGGGCATCACCCTCATGTATCAGTAGTCCAAGTGGAATAGTGATCATTTCATAGTCCAATGGTGCCATCTCATTGAGAGGTTTGATGACTTTGGGATGAGCCATGTCCACATATTCGTTACCTAAAGTGTCATTGAAGAAGTGGGAGGAAATATGTGTTTTATTTCCTTTCTTGACCTTAACCATTCCGCATTTTTCTCGGGAAGTTTGGAATCACCTCATGTTAGCTCGTGTGAAATATCCCATGATCATATCCTATACCTAGGATATTTTTTATTTATATCAGCCTCGGTGTTGGGCATGATATAAATATTTTTCTCTTGTTGAGAAGGTGGGTCTTGGACTGGTTGAATAGGAAAAATGTAGATGATGAAATACTTTGAGTTATCCCGAATGACATGTGGCTAAGGAATTTCAATCTCACCTTGTTCCAAGCCTTCCAAAAATTATTGGGTATCTTTGGCCTTCTTGTGAGTTATATTATAGTGTGATGGCTCGATTCCATTGAATTTATCTTTTGAACCTTTTCGAAATATGCTAAACTCAAATATTTCTTATTTTTACCCGAAATGGAGAGAGGAGATTCTTGTTTCTTGATAGAGTGAAGATATCTTGACTCGATGAATTATTTCCTCTTCTTCTTCAACCAATTTTTTATTTTCAATGAGTACCTCAATCATTTTGTTGATATCGCTCAATCCCCTAATGCTCCAATAAACAAGAGGAAGAGGAAAATATTTCACAGTTAGGTACTCTAGAGCATAAAAAGTTGTTCCACCATCCTCAATTCATTCTTCAAACCATTCAAGTCCAAAATTATTCATTTTGTCTGCAATCATCCTCATGTGATCTCTTCTTCTAAATTCATGATCATTGGCATAGTTCACCCAATAATCCTCAACTTGTTGAATATGTGTAATCTAGAGATGTCAAATATATCATGGGTGCTCTGCATATCAAATTTAGCCATGGAAGTGTAAGAAAGGTGATTCATATGCAATAAACACGATTCCAAATTGGGTACATTAATGAGATATTTTTCAGAAAAGATTCCCAAGGAGTTGGGGAAAGACACACCTTTAATCTATATTCTCTTGAGTTTTCATTTATGCGAGTCATTTTTCTACACAGTTTAGGAAGAATGTGTTTGTTTTGTTTTCATTGATGTCAATTCCATTGATGACAAGTGGTCTAGGTGAACTAGGTATGTTGGCTAGGTGATCTAGGCATATTGCCTAGGTGATCTAGGGGTCATTGTGGTGTAAATTAATGCAGAAAAATGCTTGAAACATGTGTATAATAGGTGAATGAACTCATTCTAAGGATAAGACATTTAGGAAATATGTTTTGAATCAAAATCCTACTTCTAGCCAAAACTACCCTTGGGGAATTAAGTTGGTTTTACATGTAAATGAGATTGGGTAGAGTTTCATAGGAAAAATTGTGGTTAAAAACCACATGTAAGGTGTAGAGGATGCTTTTCAATGTTTAATGTAAAATTTCAATAGATTTTGTAAATATTTTTTTGAGTTATTCAAGATTTCCTGAAACTACCTTTTTGAGAAGTGCATTCGAGCCGATCGGCTTCTTAAGGGTCAAAATAAATAATGTAAAATCCTTCGAATAAATAATAAAAGGTATTTTTGGATTAAATTTTCCTAGAAATCATGTGCAAAAATTGATTTTTCAAAATGAGGTATATTTGAAAAGATATGAGCATTTTAGTGGAGTAGGTTTTCTCTCCTAGATTGTGCTTTGAATTGATATGAACAAGAAGATGAAATTGAACTCAATTTTTTTTTAAACCAGATATAGAGTTTTTTTAAGTTCATTCATGATATTTTCCAAGATCACATGATATTTTAAGTTCATTCTCCTTAAAGGCTCATATAGTTGCTCAAGGCATTGTTGATGGTTATGAATGCTCTTGATATGGATGTGCACTAGTTGTCATCGGTGGAGAAGTTTCTCAAGAAGAGCTCAAAATAATTCAAAAGGTATTTTGAAATGAATTTGATCAAATGAAATGTATTTTGGTATAGTCTAATATATAATCCAAGTTTGTATGTACTATCCTGGAGAGACCTTGTCTCAATGTTCCTTGAAGCCAATGTCCCGAGAGTCTTCCCTTCATTTCAACGATTTTGATCATTATTGGCAGTATTTATATAGGATAAAATGATTTATTTTCTTATAATATGAATGATATGATTGGGTGTTTACTTACTTATTTGGAAACAAGAAGGTTTTAAGATTATTTTACCTAGGTATAGGTTTGCACGATAGTGATCTTGACTATCCTTTTCCAAGTAATGCTCAACCAAGACCATATAATGTTTTTTAAGACAAGTACCTCCCAGAAATGAAGAGAATCAAGATCAACATTAGTAATTTTCAATGAACCTAATTATTTGGAGCAAGTTCCTATGTTTCTCATAAAGTTCTCTTGCCCATTTTGTTACTTGTATAGTAAGAATTCAACTCTTGCCTGCTAACAGTGTCCTATTTCAAGCAAGAACAGATGATCTATTGAGTTAAGTTAGTTAGAGAAGGAGGTGGTATATTTCATGGATCCTTAGAAACTCTTTTTATCAAATTTAATGTAAAATTATTGAAGAAATGGATTTATTTTCCCTCTCGGGATAATGACTGTACATATACCCTAATTTAGGGTTTCTGTGGAGAAGATTTGGTCTTTTTGAAAGATTCCTCAATTGAAAAACAATGAAATTTAGACAGAATCTCTGTAATATCAATACTACTAAATTGTTTCAAGAGAAATTGGGTCGAAAGATAAAGTATTGAATGATAATTTCATCACATAAATTTGAAAAACATATGTCCAGTCTATTAAAGTGCCCCCTCTTAGAATTTTAGTGGTTTTTAAAGAAATAAATGAAAAATCCTTGAAGGGTAGGCATTGCTAAGAGTATATGAATGTTGGAAATTGTATTTCCCACTTCCCTTTGAGACATTTTTATACTGATCTTGATACTATCGATTACATTAAGGACATTATTGTGGTCTTGAATTAGTATGATGTTAGATGTTGGACCATGGATTATTATTGATCTTGATTTAGTTATTATGCATGATGATTATTAGAGACACTTCATATGTGGATGATGATATACTATATTGCATGGATATATTGTGAATGTTGTTCGGGCATGTGATTTTGGATATTGTGAGTAGAGTTAGAAAATGGACATTATATGATGATGATATAGTTGTTGATATAAATTGTAAGTGATATTGTTGATTGCCTTGATGTTGTTGTGATTCATATGTATAGATGATTTTGTGATTATATTTATATCATGTTGGATGTTCTAATATGGCCACAAGGCCGAAGGAGGTATTTGTGTTTTGCAGGTTAAACTATCACAACAAACATCGGGGGATTGGAGACCAACCACATTGGAATTCTAGATGAATTCAACAAGGTCACCATGGCAACTTGTTTTATTGTGTTTGTGTTTGATTTTTGTTAGGGATTCCCATGGGGGATCACCTTTAAATGTGACCATGGGTTTTGTGTATTTGTTCATGTGGTTCCTTGTTTTATTGTATGTGTTTTATTAGTGATGTGTCCCTTTCTTTTAATTAATTAAATTGTGGAGAATTAATGTGAGTAATCATATTGTTAAAAAAATCAAATTGGGATATGAGAAAGTAATTATAGAAGTTGTTGGATTTTGTATTAAATATGTAAGAGATGTGTAAGTATGTGTAAGAGTTGTGTAAGTCAGATTTTGGAGTATGAAACACTCCACCTTCTTGGAAATTCGAATTTGTCCTTGGAGGCTGTTTTTGGAGGCTTGTGGGACAAGTAAAACTTGTCCCATACCTCTTAAGTTTATTTACCAACCATACTTAAGGTGGGAGGGTTTATTTTAGACACTTTTAATGCATTTTTATGAGTCATGTTGCATGTTTTAATTACACTCTTCTTACATTTTATTTAATTCAGTCCTTTGGGGTGTGGGCTTTTTGGAGTGTGTAAGTTTATTTGTCATATTTTCACCCACCTCTTAATTGTGCTTTGGAGAATGAAATTTGAATTTTGTGTTGAAGTTGAGGATGTGTGATGTGGCATCCTACATGGATCCACCTCATCCTCTCCTCTTCCCTCTTCTATAAAATTCAAACTCTTTGCCTTGTTTTGGGTTGTTGAAACATTTTGCATGCTTCCTTGGGGTGAATTTTCTTGTTGATTGGAGCTCTTGCTTTTGGAAGGAGATTGGAGAACTTTGCATGCTTGTTGGTTGCTGATTTTGGGACTGTATTTTTGACATTGAAAGCTTGCTATTTTGGAACAAAATCTACCATGGAGAGGTAGGAGCTTAGCTCTTCTTTTATGCTTTTATTTCTTTTTATGTTTGTGTGAATGGTGAATGTTTTGTGTGTTTGTTGGCTATTTGGGTAGACTGCCATAGGAATGGTGTAGGAGAAGGCTATGGGGAATCCATGTGGGGGCATAAGGGAATGTCAGGTGGGTTCAGAATTCTTGTGGAGGAGTTTGGGATTGGGATCCACCATGGAAAAGAAATAGCTTGAATTTCTTACTTTGTGGGGGGCATAAGGAAATCTATGGGGGTTATAAGGAGGGATTGTGGGGGTATAAGGATATTTTGGTGATGATTTATATTGGTGGTTTGTTACAGGTGGTTCCCATTTCCCATTGGAAGGCATAAGTAGCTTCCCCCATAGCTCTTGCTCCTTTGGCTTGTATGATGAAGCCTGAGTTCTATCTTAATGTTTCAATGCAGTTGTAAACTGTTGTTTTGTTTTGGACTGTGTTGTTAAATTGAAATGTGCATGTTGAAATATTGTTGTGTGTATGTTTTGTGGAAGCCTGTTGTTTCCATGAGTTGAAACACACCTTCTATTGCATTATGGTTGGGGCTCAGGGGCTAATGAAGAAGGATGGCTTCTCCTCTTCATTGGATGTCTTGGTTGGGTGGAGAGCATTGCCTTTCCCCACTTTTGTTGTGATCAAATTGGAAGAAAAGGAAACTTGCATGTTCTTATTTTTGGAGCAGAGGAAAATATAGTTTGATAGTACCTTGAGAAACAAAATCTTTTGTAACCTTTCCCACTTTGAAGTGGATGAAATTTGTAAATATATTGTAATGGAAAGACATTTTTATTGAGCTATGAAAGTTGTAAATTTGAAATGTGACAGATTTATATACTCTGTTCTATTCATTTGAAAGAAAGAAATTGAAATCATTAATTACATTCAAGGAATTGAGAGATGTAAAGTTGTTTTTGGAAGTCAATAAAGGATTGCAATACCTTTCTCCATTTGCATTGTTGCATTGAAATCTGAACTTTAAATATTATTGAAATCTCTATTTGAAAGAAAGGAATACGTATGAAGGAATTGTATTACTTTGTCCTTTTGAAAATATGACAAAATTGGAAACCAGACTTTACATTTTAGCTTTTAAATGGTTTGTTTATATCAACTAATTGTATTAGACTAGAATAGAAATGAAATTTCCATATATGGAAGATGAAATTGATAAACAGATCCCTTAGAAATTGATCTCTGTTGTAAATTTAAAACTGGCAAATAATTTATCTAAAATGCATAGTTTGAACTTACAAACAATAATCAACATTGAAACATTAAAATTTAGCATGCTATGATATCAATGAACTCAATTTGACAAAAAACTCAAGGAAATAGTTTAAAACATTGCAAAATTGGGCCCAAACCTTTCACTTCCTTTTTGCTGTTAGAAGTTGTAAAAATTCAAATTAGAAATCAACCAAGAAAAATTACCTTCCAATACATCCTAAAATCCTTCTTAGAATAATTCTCCATGTCTGTTTGGCATGTTGAGTGAAGGAGGAGATCAAATTGAATGAAATTTATAAGTTAAACCTTACCGGTTTGCTTTTAAAAATATTGTAGAACGTTTTCATCAAAGTGACCCCTTACACTTTATCAAAATATAAAATTTATGATTTTAGTGTGAAGAGGGCATTAAGATCTTTCCAGAAAGTCCCCGTTTTCCCAAAACTAATATTTATATCAAAAGTTATGGCCTTCTAAATTTTCCTTCACTGACATTAAAATTTCGGGAAAAATTCTCCTTGGTGGGACTGCGGCCCAAATTTTTCCTTAAAAAACTTAATAAATTTTTGGGAAATTTTTTAACATTTTCCCTACTGCCCCGTAGCTAATAAGAGGTTTTCACATGGCCTCATGAGGCAACGACGGAGGCACGACACAATTTTCTTCCTTGGAACCTTCTTAAAAAAAATTGGAAAATTTTATTAGTTTCCTCCGCCGGCCTACAATCCCATAGCCAATGAAAGGCTGCCACATGGCACCATGGGGTGACAATGGAGGGGACAAAACCCATGTAACTTTATCCCTTTTGAAATTTTGTTTTTTGGAAAATTTCCCAAATTACCTCTATGGCCCCACACTCATGCCCTTTCCTTAGAGAAATCCCTTATGTGAACACGTGGGCCTATGCATTCAACTTACCCCTTTGACCTCCTTTGGAAAAATTCCCTAAACACCTCCACCACCCCCTTCCCTCATTTTTTTCTTCTTTGGCTTGGAGCTCGACATGTGTCCCTAGCGGACCCACGGGGAGAGGGTAGATTGGTTCCCCCTTACGTAGGAAAAATTTTCAAAGTCTTCCCACGATCTGCCAACTCGCCCTTTTGGGTAATTTTTTCTTCCACAGGCCTGCGGGTCCACTCTTGGGGGAAAATTTTCACCCCAAGGACCACCGGCCCATAACTTTAGTCTTATGAGGAGTTAGGAGGAATTATTTATATAATTGGAAAGGTGAAAAAATTTCCTATCTAACAGAAATTATTTAGGGAAATTTTGAATGCACTAAGTGTGAGAAAATTTAAATTGAAACTCTAGGCCTTTTAGAGAGTGGGTATGGTGATAATTTACCCTCTGAACATAATTGCAACTTCTAAACCTAAAATTTGGACCTTTTGACCTCTAATAATCATTAATAAAATAAAATTATGTTCTAGTGGAATAGAATTGTTCGGAACTTGTTAGTGACAACCGTTGTCTTACAACTGTTAATAGACTCTTTTAAACAAAAAAAATTATTCCATAATTTTCCTAACAAATCCTAGGTTGTTTCTTGGGTCTCAAGTGGGTTGTTTTAGTGGGCATCACAAAAATTAATCTCCCAATCTTTAATGACATTGAAATGCATTGTGTTAGATGTGTGAATGCTCTAAAGATTGTGACAAAGTGTAATTTGACCGAGAAAGTACTTTTTCTCTTATGTCATAAACCTTGATCAATTCAAAACTCTTTCTATTCTTTTCTTTTGGTGAAAAGGGAGTTTCGAGGCTCTAAAAATATTTAAGTAAGTTTAAATAGGTCCATTTCAATCTTGACAATCCACTAATATTATAAACGGGATCTTGAAAATTCCAAAATAGTCATCACCACTAAATGGAGTTTTAATAAGAAATTGAAGGGTATTGTAATGGAGAGCACGTTAAAAACTTAAGAGTAAGTTGAATTTTTTTTTCTAGAAGGGGAGTTATAACTCCATGAGTTTAGAAATTGAAAATACTATTCATGTCCTTGATAAGAGAAGTTTAAAAACCTTCTCTTCAATTCAAATGATCATATTCTTCTAGGCTCGAGGTGGAAATGTAAGAATCATACTTTGTTCTATTTTGAAATTACTTGTCTCTTGAATTCTCAGAGGTAAGATGAATGCAGTCTTTTCTCGTTTTCAAATAAGTTGAAACATTTGTGAAAGATGAAAAGATAATTGAATGGTGTACAAAAAGTGAGATTAATTAATCTTATAAGGTGTTGATAGAAAATCCCCCTTCTCTTCATTTGAAGAAAACCTTTCTGCAATGTAAAACCCTTAGGCATAGCCAAAAATCCTTGAAACATTTTTAGATCTATAGCTGGTTATGGTTGTATGAAGATGATGTAGTGTTTGTGACAGTGGGTTGATGAAGAAGAACTAATTTTCAGCTATATAGTTGAATGCTAGTATGTTGAAGTTGGTAGCATATTTATAATCATTTTTGTATCTTGTAGTCTGATGACATTAATCAAGTATTAAGTCTTTTGTTTTAAATGTAAATAAATAAGAAGCTTTGAGCATATCTTGTATTCATTTCTTGTATGCATTCCATGACAAACTATATCTATTGATGTTCAAACATTCTTGACTTTAGTCTATGAGAGTGTATGTATATTAATGAATGTTCATTGTTTGAAGTAGAAAAGAAAAAGTTTAATCATAGGACTGATTCACCCTTCCTTTCAGTCCTTATCGATTCTAACAATTGATATCGGAGTAGGCCCTTTGAACTGGTGTTAAAAGGGTAAAGTGATATCTTTGGTGATAATGATGGGAGATCTGTATCTAATAAGAAGGTATGTTGAATACTATTATGAGATGTTGGAAAATTGTGTACATCTCATGAGGAAGTTATCAATTGTGTACAGACTTAGATCAAAGAAGTCTAGTTTATAAATAAGAACTAATGAATGAGAATGAAGAAATAAATAAAGAGCTAAACATCATGACAGGTAAGGTATCATATTTTCAAGAGAGCTCGAAAAATTGGATAAGACCAGTTAGGAAAATAAAAGGTATATGGTGATAGAACAAGTGTAGGCTTCATAGAAAACTCATGGAGTATAGAAGGTGAATCAAGTTAAGTTTCAAATAGATATATGCATTTAAGAAAGGGAAGTAGTACATGACATTCATCCGATGAAAAATCATCTGATTAGGCAGCCTAATGCATACAGGTATGTTTCTTTTCATGGTAATTGCTACAAGTGTGGTGCTTATGGACACAAGGCTAGTATGTGTAGTCCTGAGGTTGAAAAGATAGAAGATTGCAAAGAGAAGATTCAAGAACATCAAAAAATTAGACAAAGATATGGAGTTGAGTGTTATCACTATCATGAGAAAGGACATCTGGAAAATTATTGCACAAATGAGCCATCAAACACAAGAAGGTATGTAAGAAAATTCAATGGATATTTTTATGCTTGTAATGAATTTGGACACAAGGATTTTGAGTGCAAAGGAAGGTAGGTTGAATGCTTTAGGTGCCACAAGGTTGGGCACATTACAAGGTTCTGTGATGCAAGTCAGCTGAAGAAAGAGGTTCAAAAACTAAAGCATCAAACAAATACATACAAGAAGAAGGGAGAATATAGTCAAGGTGTTAAAGAGGATTCAAAGAGTGTGACTGATCAAAAGAAGAAGTATTTTGTGAAAAATGGAGAATTAGAGAAATAAAAATCACTCAATAAGAAAATGAGAGTTTGAGACCTTTGTATGTCTCTCTTCAAGCTCCTCCATGGGGTATTGGTCTAAGGTGGAGATGTCTTGTCAAAGGTATGTAAATTTTATGTGTGTCTTCTTCTTTATGATAAGTTTTTTTAGATAATGATCTCAGGTTGTGTGGCCTTACGTAGCTCATGTAGTTGCTAGTTTGGTCTATGATATTCTATTCATTATGAAGTTATTCTTCTAAGTTAGTAGTTGTTGTGTCTCATGATTTGAAGTTCTTGAAGGTGTATTTTAAGTTTTCAAAGATCATGTTAATTTCATATGCATCCATTCTTCCTAAGAGGTATTGTAATGATAAGAGTATGCGCATAGGTTCTGTTCTACATATGTTCTTTGAGTCTCTCAATAGGTCTCTAATGAATCATTGAGATTTTTCTAAGAAAAAATGCATAAATGAGTTGGTAATTTAAGCACCTAGCCATATAAGAATGATATCTATCTCGAAGCTCGAATTGTGTCTGAAAGTGTATATTTATTCTAATGTCTATTCAAGATCCTAAGTTAAAATGTGTGTCCTTTTTCAGAAGTTTATGGTGATGAAATATCATATCAAGGAATCATGTCATATATCAAACCCATAAGTGAACATTCTTATTGACTAATACAAAAATATTCAAGTCAAAGTGTCATGATGATTATTTGTCATGAAAAAGTGTCTAAGATTTAATTCAAGGTTTACTTTTTGTCAAAATAAGTATACATAGTCTATGGAGGTTGCAAGAAGGTAAAGGAAAAGTTGAAGATGTTCAAATATCAAAAGAAGGGATCACAGTGAACAAAGTTGCCAAAAATTAGGTGCTACAGTGTTATAAACTTGACTTTTGAGCATAGTGACCTAATTTGTGATAGATATCATTCTATGATCTAGGCATGATCCATTTAAGAATGGTTCTTGAGGATTTAAGGAGTGAGTTGTTGAACAAATGAGGGTCTACATCAGGCAGGAGTCTTCAAAGTTATATATATATATATATATATATATATATATATCAAAATTGGGTATGGACTTTGTATTTACCTGGGCTAGAAAATTGTGACAATGTGTTAGTTGATGCAAAGAAGCTAGGACAGTTGGATAAAGTCAATATTTTCTAACCAATAAGAATCACATCATTGGTTCCAATAAATTCAAAAACTTACTACGGTCTCAAAGAGTGAGTTACTTTTTGAAGCATCCTTTTGTGCCTTCAAATCATAATCATACAGATCAATTATGAATTTTTGGGTTATTAGAATGTGTCATGATTCTATGCATCAAAATTACTCTCAATATTTTTGCAAATATTGTATAATCTTGTGTCATGCATATCCAAGTGCGTATAGAGGGCATGAAGCTTCAAGTGGTTTCAAGGATAGAAATCATGTGTATGAAGTTCTAGGAATAGTGATATTTTCAAGTTGATATGCATATTGTAAGGATTGTGAGAGGTCTATCTAGGTGTGTGGTAGTATACTTGAGAAATAAGATTATCTCAGGACCTTACTCTTGCTTGAGTTGTCTAAATATTGGTCTCTCTATGGAATGTACTTGTGTTTTAGAAAAATTATATTGTGAAAACAACATGGAGTAAATTACTATAGTGTGGTGTTAGATCTCAAGGTTTTTAAACAAGTTTAATCCAAAATTAGGAAAGTGATGGAAAATAAAACCAAGGTTTATACATATAGAGAATATTGATACTAAGATAAAGTGACTATAAAATACTGAGAATGATAATATTCACGACACATCTTGAATAAGGTTGGAAATGTGGTCTCCAAGGAGCATTATAACTTTTAGATGCAAAAGCTGATATGTTATGAGAAGGAATATTCATCAAAGGGGATATCAGTGATTAATGCAAGAAGGATGCATCCTAACCTTATGTTAAGGTATGAAAACTATGAAAGAGGTATAAGCATGAATTTAGTGGCTAAAGAATAAAGAAAATAGTGTAAGGTAGTTGTACAGGTGGTACAACAGGATTGATCAAGTATCTTAAAGTGTAATAAAGCTATCTAGGTCTCATCATGAGTAGAAGATGACCATGAAGTATTCAAGGGTCCTAAAACATAGAGGATAGTAGTATAAAGTCAAGTGATGACCTCTAAGATCTTAAAGGTTATATCGGTGATTGTACACTAGTTGTCATCTCGAATCATGAAAGATAAAGTGTTGACAAGGTTAAAAGTGTTGTGTAAAAGTGTTAAGTCACCATCAAGATGGATTTGTGGTTGTGAACAATAAAAATAATACAATAAGGGTATATAGGATATATGAGTCTATTTGAGATAATTCAAAGTCTCAAGTTTGTGACAAGAATGTTATGACTATACAAATACAAGAGTGTATGTGTTTTAGTGAACTAGGAGTGATTATGCACATGATATGAGTCTAGAAGAGAGTCTCGCAAGTTGAGAGGGATATTTATCAAGCTCTAGAAGTTAAAAATTATCTTCAAATGATGCTCATACATAGTTAGATCTGAGAAAGAGTGCTTAAGACTTGTGATAAGTTTTTATAGCATAAGTCAAAGATGTGATGTTAAGGTTACAAAGACAAGAAAATTCTCCAAAAGGTTTTAGTGAATAGTCAAAGGGTGTTCTTAATCACTATGGTGACTTATAACTTAGAATATAATTGTATAAATCTAACGAAATGCTGCACTATAGGCTAATATGATGTGAGTAGAAGTAGTTGAGCCATAAATAAGCTTCGTGAAGAAGTACAATATAATGATCAATTGTCATTTGTCAAAATGGATTGAGTTCATACCGAAGTAGTAGATGACGCTACAAGCTTATAAAATGACATCCTGGAAAGACTAAATACTTTCAAGGGAAATTAAATTGTCTCAGTCACATTAAAGTGGAAGTTCAAGATGAATAACATGATTGGTGAGCTACACTACATGGTCTGAGTAAGAGTATCAAAAGTTCAATTCTATGCTATAGGTAAATAGAGGAAGGTTATCTATTGAAGATGTTTCTAAAGTACATTAATCAATATCTTTCCAATTCTCAGTGAATGTTTTGGAATCATGGTCTTCAAATCTATGATGGTTAAAAATGAGCATGAATTTGGTTATTTCTTGCAGTTTCTCACGCAACCGAGCTTGTTGAAAAGGTGATGATGGTATGGTGACTGAGAGTTCAAGGTTCTTGTAGTAATTAAATGTGTATTTTAATCCTTTTATGACAATAATTTTTGTGCATATCCCTAGAGTTGAGTGAGAATTAGTTAGTCACATATTATAGAGTTTGAAATATGCTTAAGGCATTAAGGAGGCATGTAGATGCTTGTTTTGAATGGTTTGTGCAAAAAATACAGACAACGACAATGATAAAGTACCTCATGTGGTGTTTAAGATGCTCATGGAAGATCTTGATGGTTATTTTTTGATAGGTATGGTGGGGTATTTGATTCACTTCTTATAATGTTCTTGATCTTTAATTGCTTGGTGACTATTATAGACTAAGGTTGAGCTTTAGTACTGAGAATAATAATTCATGAGGATCTTAAGCTAAGATAGCAATATAAGGAGCTCTAAAATTTCATGATCAATAAGATAAAGGTAGTATGGCTCTAGGGGGTATTTTAGAGGATTTTCATGAGAAAACTATAAAATATGTCAAGAAGGCATTGAAATTAGATCTTAGGGACTGTAAACTCTAACATGTGACATCATAGCTTGTGAAAAATTTGGTCAATGAACTAGAGAGTGATGAAAAATAATGAAATGGTGTCTTTTCATGGCTCATAAGATGGTGTTATGGTGGTCTCCTAGCTATATGAGATATGAGTCCAAGGTCTAAAGGATCATCAAATGCTAAAGGAGTCAAAGTGAAGACAATTCAGTCCAAGGGGGAGCTTCTTGGTCAAGTAAGTCATTGTATGAGCTTTGTTTCCATTATGAATTTTCCTTGGTTGTCATTATTTCATGTCAAGTCAATGCATTCCTTTTTCATAGATGTAAAAGGGGGAGTGGTGTGACAAGAAACATGCAAATGAAGGAAATATAAGTGAGTGTGTGCCATCAATGTTTCTAGGTAGTTTCCATGAATGACAAAGGGGAGTTTTTTGAAGAATGTGTTTGTTGTGTTGTCATTGATCTCAAGTGGTCTAGGTGAACTAGGTATGTTTGCTAGGTGATCTAGGCATGTTGGTTAGGTGATCTATGCATGTTGGATATGTGATCTAGGGGTCACCGTGGTGTAAATTGAAGAAGTAAAATTCTTGAAAAATGTGTATAACAAGTTAATTAACTCATTCTTGCATGTTTCTCATGCAACTAAGCTTGTTTAAAAGGTGATGATGGTATGATGACTAAGTTCAAGGTTATTATAGTAATTAAATGTGTATTTTCATCCTTTTATGACAATAAATTTTGTGCATAGCCCTAGAGTTGAGTGAGAATTAGTTAGTCACATAGTATAGAGTTTGAACTATGCTTAAGGCATTAAGAAGGCATGTAGATGCTTGTTTTGAATGGTTTGTGCCAAAAATACGACAACAAAAATGATAAAGTACCTCATGTGGTGTTTAAGATGTTCGTGGAAGATCTTGATGGTGATTTGTTGATAGGTATGGTAAGGGTATTTGATTCACTTCTTAGAATGTTCTTGATATTTAATTGCTTGGTGACTATTATAGACTAAAGTTGAGCTTTAGTACTCGAGAAAAATAATTCATGCGGATCTTAAGCTAAGATAGCAATATAAGGAGCTCTAAAATTTCATGATCAATAAGATAAAGGTAGTATGGCTCTAGGGGGATTATTTTGGAGGATTTTCATGTGAAAACTATAAAATATGTCAAGAAGGAATTGAAATTAGATCTTAGGAACTGTAAAATCTAACTTGTGACATCATAGCTTGTGATAAATTTGTTCAATGAACTAGACAGTGATGAAAAATAGTGAAATGGTATATTTTCATGGCTCATAATATGGTGTTATGGTGGTCTCTTAGCTATATCAGATATGATTCCAAGGTATGAAGGATCATCGAATGCTAAATCAGTCAAAATGAAGACAATTCAATCCAAGGTGGAGCTTCTTTGTCAAGTAAGTCTTTGTATGAGCTTTATTTCCATTATGAATTGTCCTTGGTTGTCATTATTTCATGTCAAATCAATGCATGCCTTTGTCATAGATTTCAAAGGGGGAGTGGTGTGATAAGAAACATGAAAATGAAGGAAATATAAGTGACTGTGTGCCATCAATGTTTCTAGGTAGTTTCCATGAATGACAAAGGGGGAGTTTTTTTGAAGAATGTGTTTGTTGTGTTGTCATTGATGTCAAGTGGTCTAGGTGAACTAGGTATGTTGGCTAGGTGATCTATGCATGTTGGTTAGGTGATCTATGCATGTTGGATATGTGATCTAGGGGTCACTGTGGTGTAAATTGAAGAAGTAAAATTCTTGAAAAATGTGTATAACAAGTTAATTAACTCATTCTTGTAGTTTTTTCACGCAACTGAGCTTGTTGAAAAGGTGATGATGGTATGATGACTGAGTTCAAGGTTCTTATAGTAAATAAATGTGTATTTTCATCCTTTTATGACAATAAATTTTGTGCATATCCCTAGAGTTGAGTGAGAATTAGTTAGTCACATATTATAGAGTTTGAACTATGCTTAAGGAATTAAGGAGGCATGTAGATGCTTGTTTTCAATGGTTTGTGCCAAAAATACAAACAACAAAAATGATAAAGTACCTCATGTGGTGTTTAAGATGTTTGTGGAAGATCTTGATGGTGATTTGGTGATAGGTATGGTAGGGGTATTTGCTTCACTTCTTATAATGTTCTTGATCTTTAATTGCTTGGTGACTATTATAGACTAAAGTTGAGCTTTGGTACTAAGAAAAATAATTCATGAGGATCTTAAGCTAAGATAGCAATATAAGGAGCTCTAAAATTTCATGATCAATAAGTTAAAGGTAGTATGGCTCTAGGGGGAGTATTTTGGAGGATTTTCATGTGAAAACTATAAAATATGTCAAGAAGGCATTGAAATTAGATCTTAGGAACTGTAAACTCTAACTTCCGACATCATAGCTTGTGATAAATTTTTTCAATGAACTAGACAGGTGATGAATAATAGTGAAATGGTATATTTTCATGGCTCATAATATGGTGTTACGGTGGTCTCTTAGCTATATGAGATATGATTCCAAGGTATGAAGGATCATCAAATGCTAAATCAGTCAAAGTGAAGACAATTCAATCCAAGGTGGAGCTTCTTAGTCAAGTAAGTCTTTGTATGAGCTTTATTTCCATTATGAATTTTCCTTGGTTGTCATTATTTCATGTCAAATCAATGCATGCCTTTGTCATAGATTTCAAAGGGGGAGTGGTGTGACAAGAAACATACAAATGAAGGAAATATAAGTGAGTGTGTGCCATCAATGTTTCTAGGTAGTTTCCATGAATGAAAAAGGGGGATTTTTTTTGAAGAATGTGTTTGTTGTGTTGTCATTGATGTCAAGTGGTCTAGGTGAACTAGGTATGTTTGCTAGGTGATCTAGGCATGTTGGTTATGTGAGCTATGCATGTTGGATATGTGATCTAGGGGTCATCAGGTGTAAATTGAAGAAGTAAAATTCTTCAAAAATGTGTATAACAAGTTAATTAACTCATTCTAAGGATCACACAGTCAAGAAATAGGTTTTTGTGAAAAATGCTACTTCTAGAAAAAATTGCCCTTGGCGAACTGAATTAGGCTTGCATGCATATGAGATTAGGTAGAGATTCAAAAGAAAACATGGGGATAACTAATAAATAGAGGGTGTAGAGGGATGTATTTTAATGTTGCATGTCAAATTTCACTAGATTATGTAGAGGATTATTTGAGTTATTCAAGATTTCCTAAAAATGCCTTTTTGAGAAGTGTATTTGGAGCATTCTAGCTTCTTAAGGGTCATAAAAAATTATGGAGACTAATTCAAATAAATCATAGAAGGAATGTTTAGATTAAATTATCTTGTAAATCATGTGAAAAAATAATTTTCTCAAAAGGAGGTGTATTTGAAAATATATGAGCATTTTAGTGGAGAAATTTTTCTCTCTCCTAGACTATGCTCTTAATTGATATGAACAACAACAAGAAATTTACCTCCAAAACTTGTTTTACCACCTCTAGAGTGTTTTTTCAGTTCATTCATGATTGTTTAGAACCTCATAGGATATTTTAAGGTCATTCTCCTTGAAGGTGAATATAGTTGCTCAAATCATTGTTCATGGTTGTGAATGCTCATGATATGGATGTCCACTAGTTGTAATCAATGGAGAGATTTCTCAAAAATATCTCAAAATCATTCCACAGTTTTTTTCAATGAGTTTTATCAACTATAATTTCCTTTGTGCAGTTTAATAAATAATCGTAGGTGGCATATGTTGTCCTAGAGAGACCTTGTCTCAATGTTCTTTGAAGCTAATGTCATGAGAGTATTCCCTCCATTTCAAATATTTTTATCATTATTGGAAGTATATATATAGGTTCAAATGTTTTATCTTATTACAATATGGAGGATGTTATTTTGTGTTTACTCACTCGTTTGGACACGGGAAGGTTTAATGCTTATTTTTCCTAGGTACAGGTTTACAAGATAGTGATCTTCATTGTCCTTTTCCAAGAAATGCTCAACCAAGACCATACAAATTTTTTTTGAGACAATAACCTCCTAGAAATTAAGATCATCAATATCAACAACATTCATTTTCAATGCACCTAATTATTTGGATCAAGTGCCTATGTTTCTCATCAAGTTATCTTACCTATTTTGTTACTGTATAGTCCAAATTCAACTATTGTATTTTTAACAATGTCCTATCTCAAGAAAGAATAGATTATATCTTGACTCAAGTTAGTTGGAGAAGGAGGTGGTATACTTAATGGATCCTCAAAACTTATTTTGTCAAATTTAATTTACAATTGTTAAAGCAATGGATTTATTTTCCCTCTCGGGAAGTGAGTGTGTATATACCCCGATTTAGGGATTTTGTGGAGAATATTTTGTATTTATGAAAGATTCCTCCTTTACATAATGATTAAATTTGGATAGAACTTCTGTAATATCAATATTAAATTTTTCAAAATAAATTGAATCTAAATATAAATTATTGAACGAGAATTTCATCATAGAAATTTGAAAAACTAGTGGTCAATCTGTTAAAGTGTCCCCTCTTTAAATTTTAGTGGTTTTTGAAGAAATAAATGAAGAATCCTTAAAGGTAAGACATTTACAAGAGTATTTGAATGTTAGAAATCATATCCCAATCTTCAATTACCTCAAAATTCATTGTTTTAGATGTTTGAGTGCTCCAAAGACTATGACAACGTAATTTGACCGAGAAATTAGTTTTTTCTGTCATGGCTTAAACCTTGATCAATTAAAAATTCCATCTCTTGTTTTATTGGGGTGGAAAGGGAGTTTATAGGATCTGAAAAATATTTAAGCAAGTTTAAACAGGTCTATTTCAATCTTGACAATCCACTAAGATTACAAACAAGCCTTTATAATGTCCAAAATAGTCATCACCACTAAATGGAGTTTCAATGAGAAATTGAAGGGTCTTGTAATGGAGAGCATGTTGAAAAAATTAAGAGTAAGTTGAACATTTTTTTTAGAAGAAGGGATTCACAAATCCATGAGTTGAGAAATTGAAAATACTATTTAGGTGTTTGATAAGAGAATTTGAAAATCCTACTACTGTAATTAAAACAGTCATATTCTTCTAGGCTCGAGGTGGAAGTGCAAGAATCATACTTTGTTATTTTTTGAAATTAATTGTCTCTTGAAGCTTTAGGGGTAAGATGAATATTATTTTCCTCTCTTCAAAGAATTTTAAAGGTTTTTGAAATATGAAAATAAAATTGAATGGTGTACAAAAAGTGATATGATTCAATCTTGCAAAGTGTTGATAGAAAAGCCCCCTTCTCTTCATTTGAAGAAAACCTTGCTACAAAGAAAAACCCTTGGGCATAGCCCAAAACCCATGAAATTTTTAAGGTCTATAGCTAGTTGTGGTTGTATGAAGATGATGAAGTATTTATGATATAAGGTTGATGAATAAGAGATAATTTGTAGATGTGTAGTCGATGCTAGTATGTTGAAGTTGGCACAATATTTATAATCCTTTTTATATCTTATAGTCTGATGACATTGATCAAGTATCAAGTCTTGTATTCTGAATGTCAATAAAGAAGAATCTCTGAGCATATCTTGTTTTCATTTCTTATATGCATTCCACAAAAAAATATATCTATTGATGATAAAAAAATTTGAATTTAGTCTATGAGAGTGTATGTATATGAATGAATGTTCATTGTTTTAAGAAGAAAAGAAAATGTTTTATCAAATGACTAATTCACCCCCTCTCAGCCCCTATCAATTACAACACATAGTATAAACATGACAATATTTTCATTGAGGCATTGAGGAATATTTCATGGGACGAATTCAAATCTAGCTACCTTGATGTATGCAAAATTTAAAAATACGTGAAGAAGGATCTCTACTTCCTGGATAAGAGATAAAACTTGCATGGACAACTTGAGCTCAGGGTTTCTTTCAAGAAATATATTAACATACATGGTGAATTCATAATTCACCCTAGAAAAGTGATGGTTACTCTATTTTGAGATCAACTGTGGATATCTCTCGTAGGTAGGTTCCTTATGAGATATTTTTGGCATGAGATTCAACCCCGTAGGATCCTCGTACTTGGAAGGGCATACACTAGATACGATGTCATGGAAAAATTTCTTATGACTAGAAGATGGAGAAAATTTAAATGGATGATTTCGTTGATGATTTAACCCTAGTCAGTCATCATATTACCTTTAAGGATGATGAGGATGAACAATTCCATCTAATCATGCTACTCTTTTATTCTTTCCTCTCCCATCACCTTGCTCAGAAGAATGATGGCATCCAAGAACCCTTAATGAAATTCATGCCTCGACCAAGACATTTTCACACAAAAATTATTTATCACATGATTCTACAAAGACCCCAATGCAAGGCCTTGAAGGTATGGATATGTCTTTAACAATTCACCTGCTATAAACTTCTTTGGGATGATGACCATGTTGGTCCAATTTGGAATCTACATACTCGTGATATCCCCTTGGGTAAGAACACTACCAAGATTAAAATTTCATTTTCCAGTATGATTCTTGTGTCTAGTTCATAATGTTAAGCAAAATTAATGACCAATTTTATTTTCTAGATAGATATAGGATTGCCACTTTTAGTGTATAAACCACTCATTTATATAGTATCTTCCACAGGATCCTTGGGTCCATCAAGCATCTGGTTTTTCGGTCTTCTATGTCCATATGAGTGAAATCACTGTCACCCACTTCTAGATACTCATATACAAGAGATAAAACAAGATCTAAACTAGTGGATTTGAAATTTATTGTAGTAAAAATCAATTAGGTGAGATAAAATGATGAAGAGACACATTTTTGCACCTAAATTGAACATTGTCTATTTTAAGTAAGTAGGAACTCGAGGATTGATTTTTTCGATGTTTTTATTTTTATTAATTTTTATATATCCCAAAAATCCTAACATACCATGTAAACATTCATTTGGGTCTTTATGATGGTCTTTGACAATTTTCTATTTTTAGAAAATGTTTTTTTATTTTTTGTGCTTTTTTGCCGAGTTTGTCTTCATTGTTGATTTCTGAGTGCACTGCAATGTCTACAAAAATTTGTTTTTTCCAAAGGTTTTTATTTTTAGTAAGTATAAATACCAAATAATTAATATTTTTAGAATTTAGGATTTCCCTTATTGGTTGATGTCAAAAAAATTCACTGGGTAGGCCTACTCTCAAGATCACGTGGTTGAAATTTCATCGCAATCTACTTGTCGGATGATGGGAAATCAAAAATCATGACCCAAGGGAAAAAAATGTGGGTTTACTACCATAAAGAATGTAGATAATGAGATGGTTTTATATGACATAGTTCTTGGAGGTGCTTGGATCATGGAATTACTAATAAAAATTCATGCGAATGGATCACCGGTTTGAATGTTATGAGAATTTCTTACATATTACATTGCTACCATGGCTTCCCTAGAAGAAATTATAGGTTAATCTGACAAAATCACATGTATTTTAGAGCTTTAAGATGTCTTCAATGTATTCTTATGTCGATCTAGTGAAGAAAGGATTGAAAAAGCTAAGAAATGTTGGTTATAAGCTTAAAAACGGTCTTATTTTTAAATCATGAAAACATGCTTTTACTTTTCACTTTTTAAAGCAAAGGGGTGGGGAATTTTTTTTTCCCCAAGTATCATGAATCTACCAAGATAGTTGGAATGTTAGGGGAAAAAATGTGGCCCCTTCTTAGTCTTCACATGTGGTAGAAAGTGATTGGCAAGCATGGGGAATGCAGGATAAAGGTTTTAGCATCCGATGAGCAAGTTTGGAGGTGACACGATGAACTAGAGAGGGGGATTTAGGTGGTTTGCATTTCACTATCCAAACTTCCTCAATTTTCCTAGATAGTTGGGATAGTAGGGTCAAAACAATGTGCCAAAATAATTAGCCAAAATAAGAATTTTATCTTTTAGCACCTTTCCGTAGAGGAACATGGTCACATGAGGGTCTAGTGGATTCAATTTGGGGCTAGGGAATATTTTTTCCCTACTATCCTCACTATCCTAGACACTGAGAAGATTTGGGACAATTAGGACACCAAAATGTGCCATGGTCCAAACTATGAATTATTCTAACCACTAGAAACATGAAAACAACTTTCCTAAAGTTATAGGAGGTCTTGTTAGGTGAAATTTTATATCAATTTTACTCCCAAGACCAATTTGAAAACAATATGAGGGTTTTCAAGACTTGAATATTCCTCCTTAAAAATTCTTCTTTATTTATTCAATACCTCTATGTAAGTCTCACAAGATTGGTTTGCACAGAGGGAGAACTTAGGTGTTGTGAAATATGTGAAAAATACATCATGTAGAGGATACTCATATATTTCCAATGATGTATTTTTTCCTTTTGAAACATCCCAAAGCTCTTGGAATCTTCATTTGAAGGTTTGGAGCTGTTTTACACTATTCATTGTTATGATCCTAAGACTCACTTTCACTGTTCTGATCCCAAAACCTTTGAAACTTTCCAAAACATCTCTAAACCTATTCCATTACACTTTAGGATCTTCAATAACATCCTCATATGACTTTAGGCCTCTTGATCAACACCAAAGGATGCATGTCTAGTTTGTAGAGGCTAGGGAATAACCTTTCTAAGCTTAGCACATATTTAAACTCTTGACGACACTTCACTGAATGAACCAGTGACCTTATGAACACATTATAGACATTTGGGAAGGATGTACATTAGAATATAAATATTTTCAAGGATAGAAGGCTAATGAATAAAAAATTAGGATGATCTTAAAGATGACTTAGGATGGACATAAGGTAACATTTTTGACACTAGGGTATAATTGTCATGCTTTCTTTTTATTTGACATTGAAAAAACGAATGAAAATACCTGGACCTCATGTGGGTACTTGTTTTTTATTAATCAAAGTGAGGACATGACAAGAATAAAATCTATAATATCATTACAATACACATCATGGGCTAGTGACTTGTCCATTAGGATTTACATAGTCTCATTATAAGTAAGAGATAAAATTAAATAAAGGACACACACAAAAAAAAGGGAAACACACCACACCAGAAAGGAAAAACATACACAATAAGAAAGAAGAAACACACACCTAAATATCCTATGGAAAACTTTAGGAGAAAACCCACTTTCATTGTTTATACAATTTCAAGTATTTCCCATTGCAAGGTAATTCCAAATATGTTTCATATAGATATGAGAGATATAAAGTGTTCTCACTAAAAGTTTTTCAAATCTAGAATGAACCAAGCCATAAGGAATAAAGCTTCCCATGAATCACTTTTAGTTCTCTCCTTTTTTCTAAAGTAAGACCAAATCTCCAAATTTGATATCTATTTTATTTGATTTCTTGTCAAACATATTATTAAATTTCATCTAATGTTCTTCAATCCATCCACCACCTCGGACATGTCTTCATGAATATTTTTAAGGAGAAAAATTCTTTGGTAAATAGAATCATGATATCGGCCATCTTGTACTCCCTTAACCAATTGAGTAATCTGGAAACTTGATGGTGAATAAAATCTCTGCATGGATTACGTAGAGTAATTAGAATGGTGGCATACCAATTTCTTTCTTTAGAGTTATTGTGTCTTCCTAGAGTGCATATAGATCTTCTTGTGATAGGTCCTCGATTTTCATCTAGTTTGTGCACAACGGTAATAATGTATTTTGTTTCTTGAGTTAGCTTTGATCATTCCCTTATGGGTTATTTTGCAATGTACGAGACACCAAGAATCCATAACTATTGAAAAATTATGTCAACTCTATAGACGAAACATATGTAGGATTATCAACTATAATATTCTAAGGTATTTGTACACACCAAAAATTGCATGTGATACATTGTCGTAAAATGGTTACAAAAGTCTCCAGTGATGATTCATGTCCTTTCAAAAGGTGTTCAAGTTCCTAAGCTCATCCACAGTGTATATTTGTATCCTAGACATCCTCACTTAACTTTTACATGCTTTCTTCCATCTTACCGCTCATTTATGTGCATGTTTTGTCCTTTAGTGTGAAGACCACTTTGCCTGGCATGGCAATGAGTCCTATGACCACCACCCAGCATAGGGTGGAGGTCTTGCACACTTTTTCAAGAACTCTTCATGCGTAGTTTTAACATGCATGATTTCACTTACGTTGACTTCCAAGGTGTGTTTGTGAACCAAATAGCCTAAGAATATTCTTGATTACATGTTATTCCTTCCCTCTTCTATTTTAAAATGGATTTAATTAGTTTGAACTGCCTCTTCACCTAATGATTTAGCACTCCAAGGCTACCTTGTGCATGAAGGAACATCCTAGAAAATTTTTATATATTTAATGCTTGTATTCAAGAAAAAGTGCCTAATAATTTTTGTATTTTGCATAGTAGTGTTGGCACAATTGTGTTGGAAATTGTGTAGCCAAGATCTGTTCACTTATGTTATCCCTCTTCTACTTACATTGTAATGGACTATCTTTAATGTGCCATTGCTCAAGAACATTCTCCTTCTTCTACCTTTGCATTCCCAATTCCTTGGACTCATATGGAAACACGAGAGAAGGAAAGGATAAACCGAGGGAAAATTCATCACACAAACTAGATTTACCTTTATCCTATGAATTCCAAAGGTTGGATTTGGTGTTTGATTTTCTTCATTACTACAATTTATCATTGTTACATCATATCAAATAGAGTAGAAATCAATTTTATTTCATTTGCGGTAATTAGTTAATTTCTAGGAGGGTTTTAAATCATTAATAATAGCTCTGGTGATAGATTCTCTTCTTCCTATCCCTATGGGTTTGAAGGAGAGAATATCTATAGGAGGTCATATACATGTCATAGATCATTTTGTTAAGTTCTTTTTTTAAGTTAGTTTAGTTTTAGTACACTCAACATAGGTAAATAACCACACCAGTTATCTCACTTGTTTAGTCTTAGTGTAGAAATATTTTAATTATTTAGAATAGAAGAAAATTATTGCTTGTGATTGTAATATTTCACTTTTTGTGATTTGTGTAGATTACTTTCCCTTTCATCAGTAGCATATATTGCTAGTTTCATCTTAGTTAATTTATACACTACAAACTAGTTCAACATTAAGATTGATTAGACAAACCATAGGGAATTTATGCTAACCATTCATAGCCTCTAAATCTCCCCTTTGCGAACTCAACTACTAGGAGATCACACTACAAGATCATAGTCACTAATCCTTCTATAGTTGCCCACACATATTTCCACATCGTCTTCCCTAGCACCACCTCGAGGGGTCGATTGCGGTTGAATATTACATGTCAATTTTCATATGTAAAAATTGGTAAACTTGATGTGAAGGATTAATTTTTTCTTGTTTCTCTTCACATTGTTATTACCTCATATTTCCATTTCTTCCCCTATTTTGGTAGGTATATTATACTTTCTAAAATATTTCTAGAAGAGAGTTTGGTGGGCCATTTGGCTATGATATATATTATGCCAACATTTGACCACACCAAATTCCCCTTCTCTTTCGAGGTGGGGTGACAATTACACAAGTAATGTCTAAACCTCCCTAGTTACAATTAAAACCCCATTAGATATGTATGGATGGAGGATGTTGATGAAATTTTAACCATGCAATATGGTCAACCCAATGCAAACCATGTTGTTATCACAAATGGAATAGGTTATTAACATAGAGTCTTGTCAAGACCTCACATTACCATGTAATCGAAAAAGATAATATATTTACATGAATAGCTAATTTGCTTCATCAAATAGATGAGTCTTTAGATAGAATGAATGCTACAACCTCTGATATTTTGAATTCCTATCCTAATATTCTTACTTCTACGGAAGATAAGAATTATAACACTAAACAATTCATGATATGGTATTATGAGCCCGATAAATCAAACTCTATGCCATAGGATCCCCAACAAGGTACTCAATCCTATCCCAACGATATCATTTCTACTTTAATAGGGATGATTAGAGAAATAGAAAGTTCCCAGAATTCACAACTAACACATGCAATAGGGAGGAACATGAGGTATATAGTTCAAAGAAAAGATACATCCCTTCCAATAAGCAACCAATGCAATATCCTATATAACAATGTTATCTGATTCATTCAAATCTAGGTGATCTTATCACAGGGTTAGACACAATAGGGATGGGTCCTCATCCTTCTCAAGCTTATCCTATGCAAGGGCTAGCTAGAAGTGCATTCTTGAATGACACCACAATAGGAAATGCGAAGCTCCCTTGTTTTATGTCCATTAGTCCGTATGTTGGTATTATGCCACCTTACAAGCACATGTATTCAAAAATTCCCCAGATGCACCCATATGTCATTCACTCTCCCTACACTCTATATAAAGGGACCCCAAACATTCCTGAAAATGCTTATAATACAGCTTTTCCAAATACTTCTCATCCACCTCCCCATCAAATATCTTCAATGGTGGAATCTTACGCAATAGGTATATACGCTAAGTACTTAAAGGAGCCTCTTGACTTCACCATATGTTGTTTCATGCTTCCACATCCATTGTCGATCTTCTAAAATTTAAGGGAGGAGGAGGCCTGAATTTTGATATCAAGGCCTACGTTAGTGCTATAAGGGAATTGCTACTTGGGGATGTTGTAGTGGCTGAGATATTTCCAAAGTCTCTCGAAGGAATCACATTGGATTTGTATTATCATATTCCAAAAGCTTCTATACATTCCTTTAAACAACTTATTTACAATTTTATCAAATCATTTGATATGAAAAATTTGTTGTGTACAAGGATTAGGGAGTTCCTATATATTAAATAGGAGCAAAATTAATCTGCCACCCATTTCATCTAGATATGGTGAAAAGTTCTTTATTCCTCTACAAGTGGGCCCAACATAGACTAGATAGAACTTTGCAATATTTTCCTTCACTCTCTCAATCAAGAGACTAGGGAGGAAGTACAAAAGTTTTCTTTCCATGATTATGAGGAAGTATTGGAAGGTGAACTTTGGATTGACAAAGCCACTATAGATAATGGGCGTAAGATCTATAGTCCCAATGGGAAATTGGTATCCCCAAATCAAAATAATTAAAATGATAAAAAAAATGCTGCCAAAAACCAAGGACCTAAAGGTGTGAATCATAATCATGGTGTTACCACAAATAGTGTTACTGATAAAGCCAAGAATGTTGGTTTTCCAAACAATGGTAATGCTAACAATAAAAACAACATGGGAAATCAAATAGCTCCTAAATATATATCCTCAGTCAACACAGTTGATGTAAACTATCCCTCTCATAATAAAAATCAAACCCAAGACCCAAACCAGTATCAAAACTCTAACCAAGGGGTAACGTATCATGGTTATAACAATCAATTTCAAAATTATAACTGAGGTTATAATGAATGACGGTAAAAAAATTATCGAAGGCCAAGATATTACAAACCTAACCCATTTTTTTTTTCTATAAGGTTCCAGGTCATGATGATAGGACTTTGTGTGATTGCAACAAGTTTCTGCAAAGACTTAGCAAAAACCAAAGGCAGCTCTTTGTAGACATATTCCTAGAAAACCCTAAAACAAATCTGTAGCCTATTCATACCGGACCTATCGACCTTAAAATGTGAACCCTAAATGTCCTAGGTATTCCCAAGTGAATCCTGAAAATAATAAACAAGAGAACTCCTATAGGAAACAATGACCATGAAACCTCAAATTCTAAAAACTCTAGGGTTTCTCCTAACCTTGGTTCAAATGATAATACAAAAATATTGGGTTTAGTCGAGCTAGAAGCTAAGCCAAAAATTAATGCAATGAATTAGGAGTACATTTCACGACCCCTACCCACTCTTTCCTTCTCATAGGATATCATCCCTAAAATATCAAAACTAGTAGGATCCTATGATTTAATATCATCTTTGAACAAGACCTTTTCTCACATTTCATTTCTAGATTTGTAGAAGAATTCACTGCGCATCATTCTCAAGGCGTTGCTTGAAATGCACTAGGCCTTAGTAATCTAATCCATGTTACGTCAGCTCCTATCACCCAAATATATCATATTGACTTTGACATACATCCTCTAAGATAGAATGATAGGGATGATGACTTTGTTTTCAATATAGAAAAGATGCCATCCGACACTCAAGTTTCCTAAAGAGGTGATCCTGCCTTAGTTTTACATGTCTAGGTTTATAAAAATTTCATTAAGAGAGCCATGATTGATGACGGAGCTACTGTAAATGTAGTTCCCTTCTATTTCTTGTAGAATTTGGGATATGGAGAGATAAATTGTTCCTCTACAAGAAACACGTTATGGGGGTACAAAATTCTTAAATCAACCTCGATTAGAACCATAGTTCTTCCAATCATGATTGGTCAAAAAACCATCTTGGAGGAGTTTTACATTATCGACAGAGAAGCTAGTTATAACATGACGCTTGGGAGCCCTTAGATTCATTGAATGAAGGCTATCCACTCTACCCTATTCCATAAGATTAGATTCCTCCCTTTGGGGAAGGTCTTCATTGCTCAAGGGATCTTAATCCCTTCAATATACACTTAGAAAACCTTGAGAAGAAGAAAATATTCCATATAGAGTATAAACTTCCATAAAATCAATTAAAAAAACCACATCCATCAAAAGAGGTATTCTTGATCACCCCGGGCATGCCAAAGGTAGAATTCTTTAACCCAAAAACATTTGAGGTGGAAAAAACATATAAGACTAAATCAATATATGTGGAAAAATTCTCCACTAAAACCACAATAGAAATTATGAAACTCTTAGAGTGATAATCTGATCTTCTTCCCATTTTAACCACATGGGTCTTTGATAGTCTTCTCGATTTAACATCTCTTCCCTTTGACAAACTAGGTCTAGGTGTAAACATGATAGAATTAACAAACAAAGAAGGGAAATTTAAGATTGAAATGATGCCCATCAAAACCATCTTTGAGGCTTGTTCTATTCTAAACCATGGTTTCAATCCAAATTCATCTAAAACTAAGCTTTCCATATCGATGGGGAAAGGCCTCATCATTCAACAAGGGTCACAATTAAACAAAATTCTCTACATATGAAACAAGGCTAAGTAACATAGTCATGCCCACCCACACACCATGTCTCAATAACGTGACAAAGAGGTGAACAAATTCCTCTTTCGCACAAGTTATTTTAATGATTGGACATATAAAATTCTGGGACGGGGTTGTATGTTTAAACCTGAATTGTAGGCCCTTGTCAATAGAACATAAATTTTGAGGATCATGGTTCTCTCATTGTACTTTTAGGGGTGAAAATTTTTATAGTTGTCAACTTTCTTCACATTGTACTTGATGAAATTTAGTTTCACCTACATTTCCACATGTACATTACTACATCCGCATTGAATTTTCATCTTCTAGTTCATTTCGTAAATTTTTTTATCAAGGGACTTATTCTTATATCAATTCCTACAAACTTCTAAAAAGATTGGAAAAACATTGAAATCACATCTCTTTAATTCCTCATGGTATCATATATTGTTTCGAATCATTTTATCAATTCAAATAAGATAAGACAAGATTTGACAAAGAACCATGTAGAGGCCTCGCATACTTAGTTCTATTTGTAGTTTCTTCTAGATTAGGTGTCTTTGCCTATGGAATGTTCTAGAAGATTCGTGATGTCACATCTATCCCATATACGTCTCTTTTAAAATAAGAACATTATAGACATTTTTCATAGATAAATAAGTCAAATGCAAATTCACGTAAAATTTTTATTTTACACATTTCTTTTCCCTACCAACCTTCGGTGTTGATCCTGAATCTCTTACTAGTGATGTAGGGTTGGGAAATGAGATAAGTTACCTTACTCGCTTATGACTTATCCATGGTGATGAGTCCATACTTCCTAATGGTAGGATGGGGAAAGGTGTAGGGGGTCTCTTTGAAAAATTTGAAAGTTACAAATAGTTCATTCAAATGCTATGAAATCATAAATTAGAATAAAGTTAGTCGATGTACAAAATTCCAAAAGAGTTTAAGACCTCAAAACCATATTTTGTCAACCAAGTGGCCATCTATACATATAATTCTAGATAAACAAGAAATAAATTCACATTTTAAATTATGAAGTAAACTTGAGTAGAATGAGGTTGTGGGGTCTCAATTTGGTTTTTTCCAAAACCTTGTCTTTCTCTCATCATTACCATTCAACAAATTTCTATAACTTGTTCCACTTTTGGATCTTGGTGTTGAGCCCTCACATCTTACTGGTTGTGTGGAGTTAAGAGTGGGGAAGTTCATTCACTTATCATATCACTCTTTCTTCATGTCTTTCCATAATAAAACGAAGTAACGAAAATTGCATAGAGAAACTAAAGTTCAACATTACAATGTATTTTCATTATCATGTATCAGCATTACAAAACACAAAAAAATCATTTTGTTAGCATTCATATCCATTGCATACATTCTAAAAAGCATATAAAAAAAGAACTTCTAAACATCTAGAGTACACATGTGAAGTAAGCCAAGAAGAAGTCAACTCAGATACAATGAATTACCAAACCAAAAATAAGAGTATATATATATCATAATAAATCAATTTTTTATAGAATGCCATCATGTGCTAGGCATGGTCAAAATGATTGCAATGAGCCCGAGATATAAAAAAATCATGTAATGCCTAAAAAATGACAACTAAGCAATAAAAGGCCTAATGGCCTATCAATCCCTCTGGGATCCCTGATATGGTGCCTAGCTACATCCAGAACCCTATTGTGGCTAAGATGATGAGAATGCACTTTGAATTATGGGAGTTCTTTTTTTTGTGGCCATTGGATATGGTTTCACTATGGGAATGACTATGCCTCATAAATTGCTCAATTGTATCATATGTGGTCACCTGAGTATGGAGAGAAGTCATGACCTCCACTACCCTCTAGATGGGTGAAAACACATCACTGTGTCTTCCAGATGCAAGTGGCTATCCTATGTCCTCAATCATCTTATCTCGATTATTCCCGAGGGGATAAAAAGGTTTCCATGCATACACTTCGAATAAGCTCTTGTCGTTCCTATGCCACTGCAAGTAAAACAAAAGGAGAAGAAATGATAAGCTAGAAAGTTACAAAAATAAATCAAAACTAACATTTATGACTAATAAGGTCAAGAGAAGAGGATCAACATACTCATATATTTGACAATCCATGTAGGCTTAGTGGCTATTGGTGCTACTCGTTTGACTGCTATGGGGCCTCCCAAAACTAGAAGTAAGACATTATCCCATCACAGACTCATCATCCCCCTCTTCATCATGAGGAATTTGTCACTCGAGGCAAGTATCTCCTCTTATGCAGCCACCTCCTCCCACTCCACTCTCAGAACATCCTGAATATCATGCCACCTAGGATCACTCTCCTCCATGTGAGATACCCCACCAACATCACCACCCAACCCTTGTCACTAGTTTATTCTCAACTTCTCTCCTCTCTACCACTATCCTCTCTAGCTAACTCCTCTCTCTCTCATCTTCTATATACTCCTCGATTTGGAGTCCATATCTATGGGTTTGTCCCCGCTCTTCACTGTGAGTAGGTGCAACCTCAATCTAGGTAAGGTTACAAAAGTGACACCAACCGCTTGTCAAGCACAAATGACTTTCCTAACTGCAATAGACACCCTTGGAGTCACCACTATCCAACCTAGATCAACTTTAGGGCCCTTCCATGCCTTCGTGATGGTCCTATACACAGGTGTCACTAGGAGAAACATATCAATATAAGGAAGGCCGAACTATTGAGGAACTTGGCTAAAGTGGCGAATCTCGAACTTACCCGTCCTATCAACTAATTGACCGGTGATGGCACAGGCTATCATTGTGGTCCCACCCTATCCCCACAAACCTTCTATATCATGGTATTGGCTATCCAACATTTCTGTTGTGGTAAAAGAGGCCACTCGCTGATGTGGCACTCTAAGAACTATCATTTCTATCCATCTAGCAAACCCGATGGCCCTTGGGTCCCGTGTCTATCACTCCCCACATAGAGGATGATTCACTCATACACCCATCTCATAACTAATGTAGGGTGGATCAAATAATGCCCCCGTAACCCGACAATCCAATACAAGTCATGATAGGTACTTCTAAGAATATCTTCTCCCTAATCATAGATACGACCATGAGCCTCAATATGTGTAATGATGGGAGTGAGTAATAAAGTAGTGTATCACCTCCATTTTCCCTGATCAATCACGAGGCCAAGATACCAATGATGGCCTTGTGGATAATGGGGATGGGAGAAATGACAATGAATCGGAACTTCATCCCCTTGTTCAAATCAAAGGAAACCATGACATTCCCCATATAAGTTGCCAACAAAGCCATTTTGGATTTAGATTCTACTATCTCCAAATTCAATCATCTACCTAGTATCAAAACTCCAAGAATATGGTACACATCCTCTAGGATGATTTTCCACTCACCCCTAACACCTGAAAATTGGGAGGTATTTCACCGCATCACAATAATAAAATAAGTTACAAAGTATGTGACTAGTAGGAGTGACATGGGGCACCCATGTAATCCTCCATATACCTACTATCTAAAGAGTATCGGTCTCATCCTGAGTCAATTGATCCAATATCACTAGGAGCTAGTTATACTCCCTCTTGTAACTCTTAAATATGTACTCTTCCTTCTTCTACATCCACCAAAACACAGAAAAAGAGCAATTTAGTGACATATTTCAAGAAATAAGCTCATAAAAAACATAACAAAACATTAAAATTCAAAAAAAATTAAGTTAGCATGAGTTTTGGTCATTCTATTAAGAACCACTACCCAGTGTAAGGCAACAGCTTTCAAGAATGCCACCTTAGCAAAGCGGTAGTTTTGTGACCGCCACCCTTCTCGGGGTAGCGGTCCTGAACCGATTCATTGTACAACTTTGTTACCCTAAAAATGCTCAAAAATGCAAAAATAGACCATTTTTAACAAAATAAAAGACTACCCTATAGAACCCCCTAGAGACTCATTTAAAATAAAAAATTTCAAAAATGATCCCCCCTAGGAAAATATTTTGACATTTTTACATTTTAGGTTTAAAAAAACAAGTGAGGAAAAATAACTGAGACCACACTGGTCGATCTCCCGCTTGTAGAGGCATGATCACGATCTCTCAATGGATGATTTGACTATTCTTTCATTGAAAATGGTCACCGTGGACCCACAACTCAAAAATCACCAAATCAAATGAGTACAAATAAATTGGAAAATGAGTTTGTTTTGGTATATATATGTTATTATAACTTCATTTTGAGTGATATGGTTACATGGTTGGATCACCGTGCAAGCATATTTATATATCCCCAAAAAAATGGTAAGTCCTCTTGTCATTTTAATTTAGTGTTTTTTTTTAATATTTTAGTTATCCGCACTTGAGTCTTCTCTTCATTTTTAAGGTAGTGGGAGTTTAGACCGTGACATTTCCACACACGTACATGTCAAGTATAACTTCTAACTCCCCATTTCAAAACTCCATACTCGGACTCTCACGTTTTACACATTTTCACAGCTAAGACACTTCTCCGAGGGGGAAATATGTACACACCCAAAATTGTATGTGCTACATTTTTAAAAAATGGTTACAAAAATCCCCACTAATGATTCATGTCCTTTTAGAAGGTATTCGAGTTCCTAAGCTCATTCGAAGTGTATATTTGTAACCTAAACATCCTTACTTAACTTTTTCACTCTTTCTTCTAGCTTCCTACTCATTTTTATGCATGTGTTTTTCCTTTAGTGTCAGGACCGCCACCATGTCTGGGCGGTAGTTTTGGAACCTCACCCTAGGTAAGGTGGCATCCCCTGACCACCGACCCTGCACAGGAGGTGGTTTTATATAATTTTTCCAAAACTCTTCATGTGTATTTTTAACATGCGTGATTTGACTTAACTTCCAAGGTGAATTTGTGAACTGAATTTCCTAAAAATAGTCATGATTACCTAGTATTCCTTCCCTCTTATATTCTTAAATTGATTTAATTAGTTTAAACTACCTCTTCACCCAATGATTTGGCACTCCAAGGTTTCCTTGTGTATGAAGTCACATCCCAGTTTATTTTTATATATTTAATGTTTGTATTCAATAAAAAGGTCCAAAGAATTTTGTGTATCTTATAAAGTATTGCTACCACAATACTGTTGGAAATTGCATAGCCAAGATATGTTTACTTGTGTTATCCCTCTTCCAATTGCATTACAACTAGACTACCTTCAAGTTGACATTGCTCAAGCACCTTCTCCTATTTCTACCTTTGCATTCCCAATTCCTTGCACTCATATGGACACACAAAGAAGGAAAGGATAAACTAAGGGGACAAGTCATCACACAGCTAGATTTACCTCTACTTTGTGAATTTCAGGTTGGAGTTGTTGTTTAATTTCCTTAATTGCTATAATTCATCATAGTTACATCATATAAAATAGAGTATAAATCAATTTCCTTTCATTTACAAGTAATTAGTTAATTTCAAGAGGGTTTTAAATCATTAATAACAAGTCCCAGTGATAGATCCTCTTCTTCCCATCCCTGTGGATCTGAAGGAGAGAATATATGGAGGAGGTTTTCTATATATCATAGATCATTTCATAAAGTTCTTATTTTAAGTTAGTTTAGTTTCAATACACTCAAGACAGGGTGAATAACCACACCGGGTTATCTCACTTGTTTTGTTTTAGTGTAGAAATATTTTTGTTATTTAGAATAGAAGAAAATTGTTGTTTGTGATTGTAATATTTTAGTTTTTGTGATTTTTTTAGATTAGCTTCCCTTTCAGTAGTAATATAGATTGTTAGTTTCATCTTAGTTAATTTGGAAACTTTAAAATAGTTTAACATTGAGATTTAGTTAGACAAACCATAGCGAATTTATGCTACCCATTCATAGCCTCTAAATCCCCCTTTGCCAACTCGGATACTCGGAGATCACACTACTAGATCTTAGTCACCGATCCTCCTATTATTAGCCACATATATTTCCACATTGGTTACCCCGCACGACTTGGGGTCAAGTGCGCTTAAAGGTTACATGTGAATTTTCATCCATATAGTTTCCCAAAATGAATGATAATATTCTCCTTAATGAAATTACATACCATTTCAAAATTATCTTGATTGGATATAATTACCTCCATCCCTTTAGTGAAGTAGTCAATTTCCATGAGCATGTAGGTATTCCTTATGCTTGAGTGAGGATTGAGAACTTTGATGAATTCTAGACCCCATTGATTAAAATGTTCTTTGATCACCACTAGACGAACAAGAAGTGCAACAAGTACAATATCCCATAAAATTACCGGCAAGGATCACACTTGGATACCCATTCTTGAGCATATGTGAACAAGGTAGGAAAATAACACCTACCACAGAGGATATCTGTGAGAAGTGACTATTGTGGAGAAGTTCCCACCACAATCCTGATCATGATATTCCTTTAGCATCTTATCTTGTTTATTTTTTTCAATTCATCTCATGAAATATCCATCTAATCCCTTTTCGTATAGTACATGGTCCTAAATGATGTACCTAGTTGACTTAAGTTTGAGAGTTATTCTTAGTTTGTAATCAAGGTGAGCTAGGAATTCACTATAAGTTACAAAATATGCAATTTTATCATACCAATCACTAGTTGTATTTACAAAAATCACTTGAGGGAGGTTGTTACTTACACATTCATAGCACAAAAATTATTTTGTATCATTATGAGTTGAGATAGATTCATCTTCTAAGATATAAACTGACACAATCCATTTCTTATGACTAGATTATAAGGCCATATTTCCAAGTCATATTCTTAAATCCTCACCAACCAATTACATGTCTTTGTTCTTAGATCCCACTAAGGTAAGATTGAATTAATTGTAGATCCTAGATACATCACCATGGTGTGAGATTTATAAATATATAATATGATATTCCTTACCAATTTTACTACACATAGACTTTTTCTCCACTTTTTGTATCTCAACTCATGGATATTCAGTGGAAAATGTATGAAAGAAATGGGTACATTGATGAATTCTTCATTATTTTGAACTAGGCTCATCGAAAGTGTGTCTAGTGAAGAATATTAATATAAGACCAAATATTTATCAAATTTTGGACATACTAGAGTGGGAGATCTAGATATTTCTTCTTTGACTGCTTTGAATGCTAAGTTTCCCTCATTATTCTACTTGAAGTTCACATGAGACTTCATCATGATAATGATCTGATTTCTCAACTCAAGAAAATTTGGAACAAAGTGTTGGAGGAAGTTTAATTTTATAAAGAAAGAGTTGACTCCTTCTTTATCATAGGTGAGGATAATGATTACATTGATCTTATCCTCTCTAGATCATTTAGACCATTTTTTTCATGATATTTCTAAGGTATTTACCTTCGCAGAACACCAGAGATGTAGTTCTTAGGATTTAGATAGATTCCATACAACGAGCACCATGAGTACTTGTTCGAGGTGCTCAATATGATCTCCACAACTCTTTGAAAATCTTTTTAGGTCCTCAAGATATATGACGATATAATTTTGAGATCTTTGAAGGTAAAATCAATTAATTTTTGGAAATTTTCTCACACATTGATAAGATCAAGTGGCATTCTTCCATAAGAAAAAGTGCCCTAAGGATTTGTGAAGGTTGTTCTAGATCTATATTCTTCTTCTCGCCACCTCGGTTTGGTTGTATCTAGATAAACCTTCAAGTAATGAGATAAGTTTTAATCCCGTGACTGTAAGAGATCATAAGAACTTAGAGGGGGTGAATCAATATAGATTAAAATTTTTAACAATTTAATTTAGTTTTATATCAATTCACAATTTTTAATTTGTGCAATTACTATATCATGTGAATTTTTTCAAAAATATAGCACATAGTAAAATATTGAACACAAAATTTATAGTGGGAAACCTTTTGGGAGAAAAAACCACTTGAAACAAAATATTTATTAGGAACACCAATTCCAAATTCTTACAATGGTTTCTATTGAGCACCCACTCGAATATTTACCGAGCATCCACTCGGGGAATTTTATAAAGTACCAACTTGTAAGGAGCACAAACCACTAATTTTATCATCTACAATTTATATTTTGCGGTAACCTACCCACAACAAGAGTAAAACCCCCTGAAAATGCTATGTTACAACTTATACTTATTTTATATTCATATTTTGATCATCTAGTTAAAAAAATTTTGTAGTGCCCACTTCCCTTTGACACTGTTTAGATACTGATCTTGATACTATTGATCTCATTTTGGACATTATTATGTTTTGATTTAGTATGATGTGTAGATGTTAGATCATGGATTATTATGGACCTTGATTCAGTTAGCATGCATGATGATTATTAGAGACATTATTATATATGGATGATGATATACTGTTGACATGGATATAGTATTGATGTTGATTTTAGACATGTGACATTTGATATTAAGAGTAACTCTAGTATAGAGATTCATTGGATGATGATATAGTTACAAATTGAATTTAAATGATGATGTTGAATTCTTGATGTTGTTGTGATTTGGATTTGATCTTTATATGTTGTTTATATCATTTTGGATGTTCTGATATGGCCACGAGGCCGAAGGAGGTATTTTTATTTTGTAGGTTAAAATATCACAACAATGTCGGGGACTAGAGACTAACCATATTAGAATTCTGGATGAATTCAATGAGGTCACCATGGAAACTGTAATTGTTTGTATGTTGTGTTGTTAGGGATTCCCATGGGGGGAATCACCTTTAAAATGTGACCAAGGGATTTCATGTATTACTTTAATGTGTTTCCTTTTTTGTAATGTTTGTATGTATTTTATTTGTAATGTGTTACCCCTTTTCTTTAGTTGTTAATTGATTTGAGTTTATGTTATATATAACCATGTGTTAAATAAATAAATCATTATGTCAAAAGAATGTAATAAATGAAGTCATAGATATTAATGCATGTTGTAAGAATGTGTAAGAAGATGTAAGTGATGTGAAAGATTGTGTAAGTCAGATTTTGGAGTGTAGAACACTTCATCCTCAAAGGAACTCGAATTTTTCTTTGAGGGCTGCATTTGAGGCTTGTGGGACATGTTAAACTTGTCCCACACCTCTTAAAACTATCCACCAACCATACCTATGGTTTGAGGGTCAAAATTATCCTTTTTAATTGTATTTTGAATGACTATCTGTAAGTTTTTATTACATTTTCCTTACAAGCTTTTAATTCAGTCCTTGTTAAAGTATGGGTTAATTTTGAGTGTGTAAGTTGATTGTTATCTCCATTTATTGTGTTTAGTTGTGATGTTGACTTTCTCCTTATTGGGTTGAGGAAGAATGATGTAGCATCCCACTTGGAATCCACATCATCCTCTCCTCTCCCTCTCCTTTAAAATTTGAATTCTTCTCTTGGTTATGGTTGTTGGAACTTTGCTCTTCCTTCTTGGGTCAAATTTTTATTGCTGTTGGAGTCTTGCATTATGGAAGGAGTTGGAAATTCATTTGCATGCTTGGTGTTGCTGTTCTTAGACTAATTTTTGTCATTGAAGAGCTTGTTGTGTTGGACTATATTTTTGAGCATTGAAGGAGCTTGCTATTTTGGAAACAATCTCCATTATGGAGAGGTAGGATCTTGCCCTTTTAATATGTTGTTTTTTCCTTTTTTTTGCATGAATGAAATGATAAATATTTTGTGTCTTTGGCTGGTTGGTTAGAATGCTTAGGTAAGGTGTAGGAGAAGGCTATGGGGAATATTAAATGCGGGGGCATAAGGGATTACCAATGGCACTTATTCTATTTTGGAGGGAGCTTTGGATTGGGATCCACCTAAGAAAAGAAACTACTTACATTTCTTACTCTTGGGGGGGCATAAGGGAGAAAATTTGGGGGCATAAGGAGGGGTTGGGAGATATAAGGTTTATGGGATTTGATATGGTTATTGGTGGTATGATTTAGGTGGATGCCCAATTCCAAATAGGGAGGCATAAGTAGTTTCCCCATAGTTCTTGCTCTTGATGGCTTGCTTGATCAAGCCCATGTGTTGTGTGTATGATTCTTATTGCAGTTGTGAACTGCTGTCTTTGTTTGGACTATGTATTTTGTTGTATTATGCATGTGAAAAGAATGTTGTTTGTTGTGATAGAAGCCTTGTTGCCATGTGTTGATGTTCATACTCTATTTCAATATGGTTGGGGCTCGGGGATAATGGGGAAGGATGGATTATCCTTTCCCATTGGATGTATTGGTTGGATGGAGAGCATTGCCTTTCCCACTTCCTTGTTGTGATCAAATAAAAAAATGAATAAATCAGCATGCTACTATTTTGGAGCTTGAAGAAAATACAGTCTGACAACCCCTTCCTCTGAGAAAAGTTATTGTAATCTTCCCACTTTGAAGTGGATGAAATGTATTATTATTGTAATGTGAAGGCACTTTGTATTGGAAAGGAAATATTTAGATTCATTAGAAAATGTAAAGAGTTATTATTCCATTCTCTGTTTTGGAAAAGAATGTCATATAGTTTGTAAATTACGTATTGAAATTCAAAGAAAGAATGAACAGAAATGATAGATAGTGTTGAATCCCCTGCAAGATACGTATTTGAATTGAAATATGAAATGTAATCCAACTTATAATGGAATAAAAGACTTAATAATAAATTATATGACACCATTTAGATACTATACACACTTTTAAATGATAAATTGGCATGCAGACTTAAAAGAAACAGTTCACTGATTTAAAACTTCATTCTGGCAATCCATGTTTTATTAAAAATGAGTAGTTCAGACTTATGCTCAACAATAAGTTATGAAACTTTTAAATTCACATTAGGAAGACCTAAGGAACTCTAATTCACTCTAACAGTCAAGAATGAACCTCCAAAACTTAATAGAATTCAATTCGAGCTTGCATGGTCATTTTTCCCGTCTATTGCCGAAAAAAATGCAAACTTGGATAATTGGAAAAATTGACTTCACTAAAACACTCTAGACCCTCCTTGACTGATCCTCCATGTCTGTTTGACATGTGGAGTGAAGGAGGAGTCCAAATTTAATCAAATCGAGAAGTTGGAAAAATGTCAGTTTACAAATTAAAACCCTGCAGATATTTTTTTGAAAATAGACCCTCAAAACTTCATAAAATTCCAAAATGGATGATCTTTGCATAAATAGGACTCGATAGATTTCCAAAAGTCCTGTTTTCCCAAAACTGACATTTCTATCAAAAGTTATGGCCATTTGAAGTTTTACTTCAAAATGGCCATCCAAAATTTAATCTAACTATTTAAAAATTAAAATTTAACCTTTGGAAAAAATTCCCAAAAATTCCATGGCCCCACAACCCTCACAACCAATCAAATGTTTCCACGTGGCACTTCGGAGGGTGGACTCACTTTGAAAACTTAACTTTTTGAAAATTTGACCTTGGGAAAATTTTCCCATTTTTCCCCGCAACCCCGCGGCCCCGCAACCAATCACGTGCTGACACATGGCTTGGAGGGTGCATGGAATAAATTTTAAAACTTATTCTTTTGACTCTTTTGGAAAAATTTCACTTTTTTCTCCACGGCCTTGTACCCCGTAGTAAATAAGGTGCCGACACATGTCCTAACAGATTTGTAGGCCAACATAAGTTTTTTTGACTTTTAAACCTATTTGGCCTTTTAAACCTCTTCGTCATTCTTCCAGCCCACGTCCAATCATAGGATGCCACATGGCATGGGTTTTCTCCTTGACAGAGGCATGTGATGATTTTTTTCTTTGGGGTTTTGGCCAAAAAAATTCTAATTTCTAACTTTCCTCGCCGGTCCGCCGTTTCTCCCGCACCAATCGGAAGCAACACGTGTCTTTCCGAATCGCAGGTGCATGGAGGGAAATTGAACTTTACGCTCAAGGAGGGAAAAATTCTTAATTTTCCTCCTTGCTCTGCCGACCTGATCAAGGGAAAATTTTCTCCCTAAGCCCGCAAACTCCCCAAGGGAAAATTTCTCCCCAAAACTCCGTCGAGCCATAACTGGAGTTTTTTAAGGAGTTATGAGGTCTTCCTTATATGGTTGGAAAGGTGAGGAAATTTCCTATCTAATGAGAATGATTTAGGAAATTTTTTATTACTCTAAGTGTGTAAAAAATAAGGTTGAAGCTTGTAATATTTTTAGGGTAGAGATGAGTGATAAATCACTCTCCTAACCTAAGTTATGAATTTAACTTCTTGTTTTGACCTTGTGCCTTATTGATAATAGTTGCTTGAAGCAATTGCTACAAGTCAATCTTGATAATTAACGTAAATTTGGTTTATGCTAACTAAGATCTTTTAACCCTTTTTGCAAACACTTTTAATCAAAAAAATAAATTATTCCATAATTTTCCTAGCTAATCCTAGTTTGTTTCTTGGTCTCAAGTGGTAGTTTGAAGTGGGCACTACACTTGGTATCAGAGAAGTGGTTCAAAGGCTTGGACCATTGGGCACACTAGAAAACTTGAGACATGAAAACTTAAACCTAGCACACTGAAAACCTAGAAAACAACTTAACAAGAATTTGTATGTTTTAGTAAACATGGAAGTTGTATAACTTAACAAATGAACTGACTCTCACTTTGGTCTATGTAGGAGGCATAGACGAAGCAAGATGAATGTTCGAGAGACCCATATTCACCACCACCACCACTAGATTAGGGTATAGCATACATTCTACCTCGTAATCTGCTGCACCTTTCATGATGTTAATGCCACTCTACATGGAGGATTAGTAGGACGTCATGTAGCTAGTCATGATAGAGCTCCTTCTTTCAAGGGTCAAGTGCCCCCTTGACTTAGTGAGGAGCATAGACGAGAGAAATCTCATGTGGAGTCACTTAGAGTGGATTCACCACCTAGGAGATAGGGTGACAGAGTTCCGGAGCATAGAGAGAGGTCTCAGAGCCCTAGAGGCCGACATACCACAAAGGAGATCACATCGGGAGATCATGAAGCTTAGGCCCTCACATTACTCAGGTGATATAGGTGGATTTTAGGTAGAGGCCTGACTAGTGAGCTTGAGCGGTTGCTTCAAGATTTGTCCTTGTTCTAGCAACACAAAATCTCATGTTGCGATCCATCTACTAAGGGATGGAGTAGGAGTATGGTGGAGGAAAGAGGAGTAGAAGCTCCATGTAGATTTAGAGACAGTCACCGGGAGCTATTTGAGGAGAGATTTAGGAGCAGATACTTGTCATGGAGATTCATACAGCAGAGGATTGATGAGTTCCATGATCTTCGATAGGCATCCCTTACTGTGGCAGAGTATGAGAGTAGGTTTTTGGACCTACTTCAGTATGTTGAGTACATGTAGGGTGAGCAGGTGTGGATCCACAGGTTCATCCCGGGCCTTAATCTAGATATTGGAGGTTCAGTTTAGATCCACTACCCACAAACTTTAGCAGAGGCCATAGAGAAGGTCTGTATAACAGAGGAGACTCGGGGGAAGACCCAATAGGCTAGAGACTAAGTCAGGAGCTGCATACAGTAGATACAAGATAGTAAATCGAGGGGTTCAGCTCCTCCTCATGGTGGTTAGCATTCTTCATAGTCATCCTTCAGACCCCAGCAGAAAGAAGAACATCAACAACATTAGTATTAGTCCCACCCACCATATAGGCCTCCACAGAGAGTTGATGTACAGAGAGGTTGGAGTATGGGGCCTCCTCCTAGGGGTCCCATCAGGACACAGGGTGGACCTAGAGCTCATTCAATAGGAGCTTAGTAGTAGAGACCATAACAGACTATAGTTGGATCATCAGGATCTACAACACCTACTTCTAGGGCACCTTCTGGTGGTGCTACTCCTTGGAGAGGATCAAGTGGTTGTTTTGGATGTGGAGTTATGGGACACTTTTGGAGAGACTACCCTCAGAACCCTAACAAGGGTAAGGCACTAATCTCGGAGGCCGACAGATTTGTGACATGGGATGTAGCCACATGATTTATGGGTGGTTGAGAACCACCTGGGCCGAGCACCGAGCATGGTCATCGGACTACGGTAGTATTGGAGGTATTCCTACCTCCATATTGTTTGACTTTGGTTCTTCTGATTCATTTATTACACCATCCTTAGTAAAGCGATACAGGTTGGTGGCGGTTAGACAACAGCCATTTTTTGGACATAGAGATATCTTTGAGAGCCAAGATCTCTATAGAATCCTTAGTTAAGGAGTGAGTAGTGGATTTGGGACCTTTCACCACCACCTCGGATCTATGTATTCTTCCCTTGGGCTTATATGGAGTTATTTTAGGTATGGATTGGCTATCTACACTTAAGGCTAGGATGAATTGTTATCAAAAGACTATTGCTTATGTAGATGATTTGAGAGTTGAGTCGGTGATCTCGGGGTCAAGAGACCCATTTCTATTTATACCATTTATGCTATGTAGCTTAAGAGGTGTGTGTTCGGATCGAGGATGGGTCTAGTGGACCATCGCTAGATGATCATCCCATCTTGAGAGATTTTTTCAATGTATTTCTAGGGGAGCTACCGGGGATTCCACCCCCATGTTAGATTAATTTCCATATAGATCTAGTCCCTGGGGTAGAGTCTATCTCACGGGCACCATAATAGATGACCACCTTGAAGCTCTATGATCTCAAGTTGTAGCTTGAGGGCCTTTTAGAGAAGGGCCTTATCCATCCTAGTATATCCCTTTGGGGTTCACTAGTGATTTTTGTGAAGAAGAAGGATGGATCATTACGGTTGTGTATTGATTACCGCCAGTTGAACAAAGTGACGATCAAGAATCATTACCCTCTTCCTCGTATTGATGACTTATTTGATTAGATGAAGGGAGACATGGTGTTCTCTAAGATTGATCTCAAGTGAGGATACCATCAGTTGAGGATTTTAGAGGTATACATTCATAAGACCACCTTCCACACGAGATATGGGCACTATGAGTTCACAGTAGTGCCTTTTGGTTTGACGAATGCCCCTGCAGTGTTTATGAGTTTGATGAATGGGGTATTCAGAACCTTTTAGATCACTTCGTGCTCATCTTCCTTGATGACATCTTAATATACTCATGTACATGTGAGGAGCATGAGGGGCACCTTTGACAGGTTCTCCAGTGTCTTCATGAGCAATAACTTTATAAGAACTTGGAGAAGTGTGCTTTCTTCCAGATAGAGGTACAATATTTGGATCATATTATTTCTGGGGAAGGTATCACAGTCGATCCTTCCAAGATTAGATCCATTATGGATTGGCCAGCACCCACTACTATGATAGAGGTGCGTAGCTTCATGGGGTTAGCAAGTTACTATAGGAGGTTTGTTTAGGACTTCTCTTGAATAGCGCACCCTATCACTTCCCTTCAGTGGAAAGGGAAGAAGTTTTTTTGGATGGATAGATGCAAGCAGGCCTTCAGGACACTGAAGGAGTGCCTCACTACAACACCCATTCTTGTAGTTTTGGATCCATAGGGTGAGTTCTTTGTTTGCACAAATGCTTCTTTAACAGGGCTTGGAGGTGTGTTGATGCAGGATGGTAGGGTTATAGCTTTTGAGTCTCGCAAACTCAAGTACCAAAATCTTAATTATCCTACCCATGATCTTGAGCTTGTGGTAGTTGTGCATGCTTTGGTTAAATGGAGAAATTTTCTTCTTGGACGGAGATTCACACTCGTGACGTGATCACTTGAGTCTTCGCCACCTCTTCATGTAGCCCAATCTAAATGCTTGTCAACGATGTTGGATGGAGTTACTTTGTGAGTATGACATGGAGATAGAGCATGTGAAGGGGAAAGATAATGTGGTAGTAGATGCTCTCAGCAGATGGAGACATGTGGCTATGGCTACTTTAGTGAGCATAGATTTGCGGAGTAGGATTCTTCAAGAGACTTCCTTTTTAATAGCTTCTACATGACAATACGAGCAGAGATTGAGTCCTAGAGACCCCTTGAGAGGAGGTTTGATGGTTTCTCAGTAGAGGTAGATGGTCTTCTTAGGCACAGAGGTAGGATATATGTTTCCAGAGATGGAGGCTTGAGGCAAGACATCTTGGTAGAGGCGCATCATGCACCCTAGTCATACAATCTTGGGGTGAAGAAAATGCATGCTACTTTGAGATAGTTGTACCACCGGAGAGGAATTTGTTGAGACGTGGCTCAGTTTGTGTCATGTTGTTTAAAGTGAGAAAGGGTTAAGGTTGAACATCAACATCTAACATGTCTTCTTTATCCTCATGCCATTCCGAAATGGAAGTGGGACACCATTTCCATGGATTTCATTATTGGACTACCTATGTCGAGATATCACCACGATGCCATTATGGTTACAGTTGATAAATTGAAAAAAGTGGCTCACTTTTCTCCAATGAAGACCACTTATAAATCTAGTGTAGTGGCATGTGTCTACTTGGATGAGATTGTTAGGTTACACAGGATTCCGTGGAAGATCATTTGTGACCACGATCCTTTGTACACTTCCCATTTTTAGACTACCATTGAGTATGTTCTCGGATGAAGATTAATTTCAGCACAACTTATCACCTCGAGAATGATGGGCAGAACAAGTGAGAAAATCAAATTTTGGAGGATATGCTCGGGATGTACGTGATGGATCGGTAGTCTAAGTGGGAGGAGTACACAGTACATAGTGGATTTTTCCTACAATAATAGTTTCCAAAGTTCTATAGGCATGGCTCCTTTTGGGCATTATATGGTAGAGAGTGTAGGACACCCCTTAGTTGGGATAGGTTAGAGGACAGAGTATCTCTTGGACCAGCTCTTTTGCAGGACATGGAGCAGCAGGTAGTGTTGATCAGGCAGAGATTACAGGAGGCACAAGACAGTAGAAGAAGTATGTGGATCAACATAGGATTGATTGTATTTTTGATGTGGGCATGAAGGTGTTCCTTCATTTCGTGGCCACACAAGAGCCCTATCCGCTATGGAAAAGGTTCTAAGTTAGCTCCTCGATTCTTTGGTCCTTTTGAGATCTTGGAGCATATCGGCCCTTTGTCCTACCATCTAACATTGCCACCCAGCTTGTCTCGTGTACATGATGTGTTTCATGCTTTTTTCCTTAGGAGGTACATTGTAGATCCTTCTCATGTGTTTGACTAGACATCATTGCAAGTGTAGCATCAGGGGTGGGTGATGGTGGAGCCCATCTATATCATAGATAGTAGGACCTTGGGTCTTCCAGGCAGAGAGATTGATCATGCACGGGTATAGTGGGACAAATACAACGAGACCTGCAGCCACTTGGGAGGATGCTACTACATTATAAGTGCAGTTTCCACATTTTTTCCAATGGCTTCTAGGAGGAATTCCAGTCTAAGGGGAGGGGGATGTAGTTCCCACTTCCCTTTGACATTGTTTAGATACTGATCTTGATACTTTTGATCTCATTTTGGACATTATTATGTTTTGATTTAGTATGATGTGTAGATGTAGATCATGGATTATTATGGACCTTGATTCAGTTAGCATGCATGATGATTATTAGAGACATTATTATATATGGATGATGATATACTTTGTTGACATGGATATAGTATTGATGTTGATTTTAGACATGTGACATTTGATATTAAGAGTAGCTCTAGTATAGAGATTCATTGGATGATGATATAGTTATAAATTGAATTTAAATGATGGTGTTGAATTATTGATGTTGTTGTGATTTAGATTTGATCTTTATATGTTGTTTATATCATTTTGGATGTTCTAATATGGCCATGAGGCCGAAGGAGGTATTGTTATTTTGCAGGTTAAAATATCACAACAATGTCGGGGACTAGAGACTAACCATATTAGAATTCTGGATGAATTCAACGAGGTCACCATGGCAACTGTATTTATTTGTATGATTATGTTGTTAGGGATTCCCATGGGGGAATCACCTTTAAAATGTGACCAAGGGATTTCATGTATTACTTTAATGTGTTTCTTTTTTTGTAATGTTTGCATGTATTTTATTTGTGATGTGTTACCCCTTTCATTAGTTGTTAATTGATTTGGGTTTATGTTATATATAACCATGTGTTAAATAAATAAATCATTATGTCAAAATAATGTAATAAATGAAGTCATAGATATTAATGCATGTTGTAAGAATGTGTAAGAAGATGTAAGTGATGTGAAATATTGTGTAAGTCAGATTTTGGAGTGTAGGACACTTCATCCTCAAAGGAATTCGAATTTTTCCTTGAGGGCTGCATTTTGAGGCTTGTGGGACAAGTTAAACTTGTCCCACACCTCTTAAAACCATCCACCAACCATACCTATGGTTTGGGGGTCAAAATTATCCTTTTTAATTGTATTTTGAATGACTATGTGTAAGTTTTTATTGCACTTTCCTTACAAGATTTTAATTCAGTCCTTGTTAAAGTATGGGTTAATTTTGAGTGTGTAAGTTGATTGTCATCTCCATTTATTGTGTTTAGTTGTGATGTTGACTTTCTCCTTTTGGGGTTGAGGAAGAATGATGTGGCATCCCACTTGGAATCCACATCATCCTCTCCTCTCCCTCTCCTTTAAAATTCAAATTCTTCTCTTGGTTATGGTTGTTGAAACTTTGCTCTTCCTTCTTGGGTCAAATTTTTATTGCTGTTGGAGTCTTGCATTGTGGAAGGAGTTGGAAATTCATTTGCATGCTTGGTGTTGCTTTTCTTGGACTGATTTTTTTCATTGAAGAGCTTGTTATGTTGGACTGCATTTTTGAGCATTGAAGGAGCTTGTTGTTTTGGAAACAATCTCCATTATGGAGAGGTAGGATCTTGCCTTTTTAATATGTTGTTTTTTCCCTTTTTCTTGCATGAATGAAATGGTAAATGTGTTGTGTATTGTTGGCTGGTTGGGTAGAATTCTTAGGGAAGGTGTAGGAGAAGGCTATGGGGATTTCATATGGGGGGCATAAGGGATTGCCAATGGCACTTATTCTATTTTGGAGGGAGCTTTGGATTGGGATCCACCTAGGAAAAGAAACTGCTTGCATTTATTACTCTTGGGGGCATAAGGAGGGGTTGGGAGATATAAGGTTTATGGGATTTGATATGGTTATTGGTGGTATGATTTAGGTGGATGCCCAATTCCAAACAGGGAGGCATAAGTAGTTTCCCCATAGTTCTTGCTCTTGATGGCTTGCTTGATCAAGCCCATGTGTTGTGTGTATGATTGTTATTGTAGTTATGAACTCAGGTCTTTTTTTGGACTCTGTATTTTTTTGTATTATGCATGTGAAAAGAATGTTGGTTGTTGTGATAAAAGCCTTGTTGCCATGTGTTGATGTTCATACTTTATTTAAATATGGTTGGGGCTCAGGGGCCAATGGAGAACGATGGATTCTCCTTTCCCATTGGATGTCTTGGTTGGGTGGAGAGCATTTCATTTCCCCCTTCCTTGTGATCAAATAAAAAAATGAAGAAATCAACATGCTATTGTTTTGGAGCTTGAAGAAAATATAGTCTGACAGTCCCTTCCTCTTAGTAAAATTATTATAATCTTCCCACTTTGAAGTGGATGAAATGTATTATTATTGTAATGTGAAGGAACTTTGTATTGGAAAGGAAAGATTGAGATTCATTAGAAAATGTAAAGATTTATTATTCCATTCTCTATTTTGGAAAAGAATGTCATATAGTTTGTAAATTACGTATTGAAATTCAAAGAAAGAATGCGTGGAAATGATAGACAGTGTTGTATTCCTTGCAAGATGCATATTTGAATTGAAATCTGAACTATAATCTAACTCATAATTGAATAGAAGACTTAATAAGCAATTATATGACACCATTTAGATACTATACACACTTTTAAATGATAAATTGGCATGCAGACTTAAAAGAAATAGTTCACCGATTTAAAACTTCATTCTGGCAATCCATGTTTTATTAAAAATGAGTAGTTCAGACTTATGCTCAACAATAAGTTATGAAACTTTGAAATTCACATTAGGAAGACCTAAGGAACTCTAATTCACTCTAATAGTCAAGAATGAACCTCCAAAACTTAATAGAATTCAATTCGAGCTTACACGGTCATTTTTCCCGTCTATTACTGGAAAAATGTAAACTTGAATAATTGGACAAATTGACTTCACTAAAACACTCTAGACCCTCCTTAGACTGATCCTCCATGTCTGTTTGACATGTGGAGTGAAGGAGGAGTCCAAATTTAATCAAATTGAGAAGTTGGAAAAATGCCAGTTTACAAATTAAAAGCCTGCAGATCATTTTTTCAAAATTAAACCTCAAAAATTCATCAAATTCCAAAATTGATGATCTCTGTACAAAGAGGACTCCGAGATATTTCTGGAAAGTCCTTGTTTTCCCAAAACTGACCTTTCTATCAAAAGTTATGGCCATTTGAAGTTTTACTTCAAAATGGCCATCCAAAATTTAATCTAATTGTTTAAAAATTAAAATTTAACCTTTGGAAAATTTTCCCCAAAAATTCCATGGCCCAAACCCTCGTAACCAATCAGATGTTTCCACATGGCACTTCGAGGGCGGACTCACTTTGAAAACTTAACTTTTTGAAAATTTGACCTTGGGAAAATTTTCCCATTTTTCCTGCAACCTCACGACCCAAAGACCAATCACGTGGCTTGGAGGGTGCACAGAATAAATTTTAAAACTTATTTTTTTGACTCTTTTTGAAAAATTTCACTTTTTTCTCTGCAGCCCCACACCCCCACAACTAATAAGGTGCTGACACATGTCCTAACTGATTTACAGGCCCTCACAAGTCTTTTTGACTTTTAAACCATTTTATCTCAAAGTTTAAAACCTCTTTGTCATTCCACCAGCCTGCGTCTAATCACAGGACACCACATGGCATGGGTTTTCTCCTTGGTGGAGGTGCATGATGAATTTTTCCTTTGGGATTTTGGCCTAAAAATTCTAATTTCTAACTTTCCCCACCGGTCCGTTTCTCCCCGCGCTAATCGGGAAGTGACACATGTCTTTCCAGACTCGTGGCTGCACAAAGGGAAATCATTATTTTGTGCTCAAGGAGGTAAAAATTATCAATTTTCCTCCCCACTCCACTAACCCGATCAAGGGAAAAATTTCTCACTAAGCTTGCGGACTCTCCATCGGAAAATTTCTCCCCAAAACTCCGTCGGGCCATAACTAGAGTTTTATAAGAATTTAGGAGGACTTCCTTATATGGTTGGAAAGGTGAGGAAATTTCCTATCCAATGAGCATGATTTAGGAAATTTTTGATGACCTTAAGTGTGTGAAAAATCAGGTTGAACCTTGTAAGCCTGTTAGGGTAGAGATGAGTGAGAATTCACTCTCCTAACCTAAGTGATGAATTTAACTTCTTGTTTTGACCTTGTGCCTTGTTGATAATAGTTTCTAGAAGTAATTGTTGCAATTCAGTCTTGATTGTTAACCTAAATCTGGTTTGTGCTAACTAAGATCTTGTAACCCTCTTTGCAAACACTCTTAATAAAAAAATTATTCCATAATTTTCCTAGCTAATCCTAGTTTGTTTCTTGGTCTCAAGTGGTAGTTTGAAGTGGACACTACAATTTCTTACACAATATATTATGATCACTTTTATGTATTCGTGTGGGTTATCTTTGTCAATCTCTTCTTATCATTTGAATCAACCCATATTTCTCAATTAATCGCCACACGATGCTCTTCTCTTCGATATATCTTAAATAGTTCATTTTTATCCTCTCCTCTTTCCTCTCTCTTTTCTTTCTGTGGCTCTCTCGGTTTGAATACATTATTTTCTTACTTGAGTAACTTACATATTATTATTGAATTTCCTATATATATTAAATTTAACCATTTCACCACTTCCTTCAAAGTGTGCCATGCACTTTTTCTTGCTTTTTCACCTAAAAATCTGGTCCATTAAATGAATGCAACTAACTCTAGATTTATTTCCTCTATATTTTTCTTGTTTTCACTATTTTATATACATTTACATGAGATATTTATGAGCCAATACCTAAAATATATTTCTCATCTTTTTAGGATTTCCAACGTGATCAAGATAGGTGAATCTGCTTTCTTCTTTGATATTTAATTTCTCCTTGAAATAAGAAATCTCACATAGAGTGTAACTTGTATTTCCACAAAGTCAATGAGAATTAAATGTTTACAAATAGAACTATAGATTTTTTTGCTCTTCATGGAGCTCAAGTTATATACTAAGCTGCAATCACTAGACAATCAAGTCACCATTGATTTTGGAGAACAAAATCTCACTTTTCCACCTTACAATAAATTTTATTGTTCTTGATCCTTTTCTAGTTAATAATTGTTCAATCTACATATTTATTTATCTTATTTTACTTTATCCTTTTATCGCGACTATATTTTTTGATCTCAGGAATTTCTCCTTCCACGTCGGCTTTTCAGTTATCCACTAATTTTATTTTCTTCTCATGGCTTTTATAATGTTTCACTTCTTTCCTCCTTGTCCACTTCTTTCCCATGGATTTTTTCCATGTCCGTAACTCTATCCTTTCACCTGCATTTTTATCGTTCTCTGCATCTGTCTTCCATCCTTAGCGACTTTACTAGTTCTTCATGGTTTTTCCTCTTATGCGTAACTTCCTCAAGATTTATTTTCACGCACGTATCTTCCATCGACTATTCATACTTCCACAACTCTTCCTTTAGCTTCTTTTTCTTTGGCAACTTCATCCTTTTACTCGTGGCCTTCACTAAGCATCCACAAATTCTTCTAGAGTTTTGCAGATTCTTCAAGACTTTGGTGGACATTTCCTTATGTTCGTGGCTTGCACAATATATGATTAAGTCCCTTAGAACTTATCCTTGACCATCTTGAAGCCTCTGTGAGCTGACACTACCAATCAACCTTCATATTTCTCACTTTACCAATTAACCCTTTTTCCATCAATGTAGCTTGACATCAATGACAACATATATGATAATGAAAAAGGTCCAAAAGTGACCACTTTTAGGATATGATCCATGATAGGCAATAGGTATTTATCCTTCAATGAGGCTTGATTCGGTTGCAAAAGTCTATAAAAATCCTTATTTCTTCATTCTTATTTCATACTAGAATGATGTTTTCTACCCATGTGGAGTGGTGGATATGGAAAATGAGCCTGGAATTCATCATTTTCAAGACTTCTTCCCGTATTATGTTTGTAATATTTGGATTATATAGATGTTGTTTTTTCCTAAAAGGCTTGGCTTCGGGCTTCAGTAGAATCGAGTGATGCATCTCCTTAGGGCTGGAAAGACAAGTCAATCATAGGTGTATTCAAAAAATTTGAATAATTCATAAAAATGAGACAAACCTTCTCTTCTCTTCATGTGAACAACACTTTCCAATGTTTACCATCCTTGATACTGTGTGGTTCCAATTTTTATTTTTCAAAATGTGCATAACACCAAAAAAACTACTTAGATTTATCCCTAATGAAGTTTTTCATGTTTATTGAACAAATATTTTAGAGACACAAGAAATTTTTGGATATTATTTCCTTTCAATTATATGACACCTTCAGATACACCCCCTTCAATCCCTTTTTCTCTGTCATCTACCACCGACTCTGATCTAGATTATCACTTTCCTAATAGAAAAGATTTATAAAGTTATCTCTTCTAAGAAAGAGAGGAGTTTATTTTCATCATTAAATACCCAGCAATTATTTACATTGTATGATATGCTAATCTCGAATACCATTTCAATAGTCACTTTTTCCTTATTGAAGGATAGGTGTGGAATCATCAAGGAATATGAAACTTCAAGAGAGTTAGATTTTTCATTTTTCTCACGGGGACAACTTGGATTGAGAAAACATCAAAATATTTGATGGAGTCCCATATTTGGTTCTTATAATTCTTTAGTCTCGATTTCTTGACCTAATATTGATTTATTACATGTTTGACAATTACCTCAAATACATGAGACATTTGACATTTTGATGCCCATGCATTCAAAAACATTGATCTCGAAAATAAGGGCCTCATATTCTATAGTATTGTATGTGTTATCAAACTAGAATTTATAAGTAAATAGACATAACTCATTCGAGGGAAAATTTAAAACAATTCCAAATCCAGATATGCACTAGAATGAATTTCATCAAATTCCATTATCCATAATTGATCTTCTTTGTCTTCTATGAGAAGATGAATATTAGCATCCCTTTCAGATGTGAAGAAGTAGTTACATAGTCCATTATATTGGATCAAGATGTATGCTTTTGGTTCTTCTCGATTTTTTGACTTTATATTTCATCTTTCGCATGGGAAACAATGTTTTCATTTCACCATTCACTATAATGGTTGCATAAGACCAAAATATTTTTATTTCACCACCCAAGTATCTACAGAAGCTCCCTCTTAATAACATGCCAAAATATGATGGGATATCCACCAAAAAAATAAATACAAAAACTTTTTTATCTAGGAAATTAGCTAGGGCCACTTGAGAAACTTTGATTCTTCCTACTAGCGGTACCTCTTTAGACTCCATAAAGTATAAAGAGGCATCCAATCATGTCAAGGTAATTCCTAGGGAATTAAAAACTTTTATTTCCATTATGTTATCTAAGGCACATGAGTCTATCATGCAATTCTTCAGTTGGTGGCCTTTAATCAAGAGGGAGAGGTAAAAGAGTTCTACCTTGTTGGTTTTGGATACACTCAATGTAAACATGTTTTATGTTAGAGCATTGGGTCATGTTTGTATTAACCCTTTACAATTAGGATTAGTAGTCTTATTTTTTTGGTTACCACCCTTGATATAGAGGAAAAGCTTCAGTGTTTTTGTAAAAAATATAGATTCAAAAATCTGAAATTTAGACTTATTCACATGTTCAATTATATCAAAGGGAGTAGAGGTGGATGGAATTGATGTTATTATAATAGTGTATGTTTTACAAGTTGGATGTGGTTCTACTTTGGAATCTTGGGAAATTTTATTTGGTGGAGTGGTAGGATGGGAAGGAGTCACTGATTTTCATTGAGCATTACATGATTTTACAAGAATAGCCCTAGATGTAGAATTAGCCTTAATATCAAGGTTAGATCTAGGGGAAACACTATAACACTTACTTGGAACTAAAGCTTGTTTCTATCTTGCTACTCAGTCTATTTTTACTTTGCATATTCCATTGAAGGTGGGAGTGGATATCCTCTATTGATTATATTTTTTTCTGGGGTTTCCACTGGAGGATCATCTCTCTTCGTGTTTTTCACTATAGCTGCAAAGGAAAAAGCTCCATTTTGAGATTGGGAATGAGTAAAATACGTGCATGAGAAACTTGGGGCTTATTTATCATCTTCATCTTCTTATCCTATGGAATACTCAATGAAATATATTTTTGCATGGTCTTTAACTTCTTCAATCTTAAGATTTTTTCCATCTTCATTTTCATATTTTGGCTCCACGATTTCTTCTAATTCTTATTCTACCTACATGATACATTAGTTGATGATGTCTAAAGAACAATTATGTGGGGAGGTGGACCAATCCTTTTTCTATTTGGAAAATGTTTATGCTTTGGAGCATCTTTCAAGGTACTCTTTGTAAGATGTTTTTGAGTGCAATTACAACATTTTTCAATTTCTAAACTATGTCATCCATAGAGGTAGAATTGGATCTTTGACCTCTTTGTTATCCACTTGGAATTTTGAATTTTTGGACAAAATAAGATCATATTCTAGATATCAATAGCATAGTATTGAGATTCTTTAATATTCCTAGATAAAGATATTCGAGAAGAAATCATACCTTTGGCAGCTTGAGCATTTGTGACAAATCTCTTTACTTTATCATTATAGGGCATATATTTGAATGATATCCTATTGATCAACCAATTGTAATGGGATAAAAAAATCCCTCATAGTATCATTAGATTCCTTCTTCATTTTCACCAATTTTACTAGGAGGTCTTGGTAGTCCTTAGTGGATTTGAATCTAGCCTAAAAATTGTTTATGATGTCATCCCAAAGAGGTGATGGATATAGCTAGTAGGAGATAAAACCATTATGTTTCCTTGTCTTGCAGAGACTCCAAAATAACCTAACTGACACATCTTCATATGTTAGATAAAGTTACCATAATCACTAATTCTATTACTACTATTGGACCCACTCAATAAATTAAGATAAATTCAAATGCATCTGATAATAAAAACAATAATGGATGTGTTGGTGAGAAAAATTTTCGATAGGAAAAATTGTTGGACTCACACCAATGCTTTGATACAAGGTCCCTCTACTTTAATGGGTAATCTCCATTGTTGTATGTGAAACAAAAATGAAAATTTGTTTTGGCCTAGAGGTCGGGGATCCAACATGCACACTCCACTACACTTACGGAAAATTATTGTAATCTTGTGCAAGGGATGAATTTTATAAGTAGGTGGGGAAGAAGGAGTGATAAATTAGAAGAGGGATTAATTTTACAAGTAATAAAATCATATTATTACAAATATTATTTAGAGAATATTTACACACACAATTTGAAATGAATAACAACTTCCCTAATAACATCAAGACATGACAAAACCATGAACAAAAAGTATCACTTATTTAATCATCTTGAAAAGTAGAAAATAATTTCTTTATTAGAATTCTCACAAAGTTTAAACATGAAAGGGAAAGAGTAAATCATAAAGAGAAAATAAATGAACTTGTTATCTTTTTATTATTCTTGGTAGTTATCAACTAATAACTTACAAAATTAAAAACCATTAAGAATATCAAATTCATTATAATATATTGACCTATAAAATACCTTTCACCTACCCCCACATGTCTTTTAAATTTCTGACCCTTGACATTTCTATGAAAATAAATTAAGAACTATTTTATTAATCAAGGGAAAATTATTACAATTTTATACCATAGTCACATTAATGAATGAGATGAAAGTGAATAGGACAAAAATAAAGGTGCAACCTCCAAATGAAGAATTAGAATGTTAAGGAAGAGAGGGGCAAGTGAAGTGAGGAATAAGATATCTACTCACACTAAAGAAGATGAGACCAATAATGGATATTTTTTATGGTGGAATTTTGGGAAGCTCTTAAGGAGAAATATCATTGCATTTGAAATCCTTACTATAACTCTCCGCCACAGCGCAACTTTCTCATCTTGCGAATGTGGATGAAACTCAAGGAATTGATCCAATTATCTGAGAGAGTGTTTATTTTCTTGAATTTTTAAACCAAGACTGATGATCTCTTGTGTTAGATTTGACTACTCTTATCTTGGACAGGGGACTCCAATGTGTCTTCGTTGAATGAAAATGGATCTTTGGTATATTTTTGACTAGTTATTCAAATGGCATCAATAGATATGTTGTTGAAGTGTCTTCATTCATTGCTTGCATCCTAAGATTTTGAACCTAAAAATTGACATCCCCTTCATCTTTACAAAGTTTTTCTTGTATGAATCAAGTTTTCCAAGAATGCAGCTTTATCATTTCATATTAACAAGAAACTAAAGTTCATAGCGAGACTTTAGAGTGAGACAAGTCATTCATTGCTGAAGAGATTACACCTTCATTTAACAAGAGGAATTCATTTAACTTTCCATATCAATGAATAGTGGATAGACTTGGTCCCAATAATACTTCTATGCTTCAATATCCTCTCGTTTTGTGATTACTTTCATATCCATCGTGCTCATGTACTTGAACAATGATAAGATTTCAGGAAGCAACACCTTACCCTTTTCTAGGATCATGTTCACCCATTTTCACTTTATCTTCCCGTATGGTAAATCCTTTTTATTTTTATTATAGAATCTGAGCTTAATCTATTGATAAGAATAAATTTATTTCATGGGAGATAAATGGAAGCATTCGGTCCAATATTTTTTACACGTATGAAGTGAGGGTCCTAATATGATCTTCTTCTTGGTCCAATTTATCCTTGTATTCTTGATTTCTTGTGAGAAGACGAGTGGAAGAATCCTAAAATAGATGATAATCACCCTCCAATGTCACTAGTTTGAGTGGAATAGTGTTTATTTCATCATCCAATGGTTCCATCTCACCGAGAGACTTGATGAATTTTGGGGGACCCACATCCACATATTGGATACCTAAAGTTCCATCAAGAAGAAGTGGGAGGAAATCTATGTTTTCTTTCCTTCCTTAACCTTCACCATCATAGATATTACATGGAAGTCTTGGATCACCACATGTTGGTTAGTGCATGTCTCTCCCCTGATCATATCATGTACCCATGAGAATGTTGCATTTGTCTCAAACTCGGTGTACAACATGATAATAATTTATTTCTCTTGATGATAAGGTGGGTCTTAGATGGTTGAGTAGGAAAAACTATAAAGGAAGAAATACTTTTAGTTCTTTAAATGATAAGTGATTGAGAAATTTCAATCACATCCTACTCCTACCCATCTACCAAACCTAGAGTTACTTTGGATTCCTTATGAGTTCTATTATAGTGCATTAGCTCAGATTCTAGGGAATTTCTATTTTATACCTTTTCAAAATGTTCTAAACTCGAATATTTCTCAACTTCACCTGAAACAGAGAGATGAGATACAGGTTTTTTGAGATCATGAAGACCTCATAACTTGATGAATGTTTCCCTCTTCTTCTAGAACCAATTTTTTGATATTTGCATCATTGCCTCAGTCCTTTTACCGATATCACTCAATTCCTTGATGCTCCAAGAAACTTGAGGAAGAGGTGAATCTTTCACATCTATGTAATTTGGATAATACAACTCTATTCCATCATCCTCAATGCCTTCGTTGAACCATTCAAATCCAAACTTCCTCATTTTCTCTATCATTATTCACATGTGATCTCTTCTTCTAAATTCATGATCATCGGTATTATTCACCCAATAGTCCTCAACTTGTGGCACATGGTGCATGTCAAGGATGTGAAAAATATAGGGGCACTATGGATAAAAATGTTAGCCCTATAAGTTTAAGAAAATAGATTCATCTAAGAGAAATAGGTTTCCAAATTGGATGAATCAATTAGAAAGTTGCAATAAAATATTCCCAAGGAGATAGAAAAAGATACACCTTTATTTTCCTTCTCTTAATTTTTCTATTGACATGAGCCAATTATCTATAGAGGTCAAACATAGCAATATTGTCACTTAGGTATCAAAAATATTTTGTGGAGCAAAGTAAAATCTCGATGGTATTATGTACGATAATGTTATAAACCACATGAATAAGGATCTATAATTTTGAATCAAAGAAGCAACTTGTGAGGACAACCCGAGCTCAAAATTTCCTTTGTACAATCTCATAACATACGTGGTGAATGCATCATTCACCATACAAAATTGATGGTTCTTTGTCTTTCAATATCAGGTTGTGGATATCTTTTATGGAGTTTCCTTGTAAGAGATGTTTGGTGTGAGATTCAAACCCTTGAGGTTTTTGTACTAGTAAGAGCATGTACTAGATACAATGTCATGGAAAACATTCTTGTGACTTGAAGTCGGAGAAATTTGAAATGGATACTTCCACTAATGATTTGACCCTAGTGAATCATTTACTTACCATCGATGATGGTGATGATTCTCACATCCAACATTTTCATTTTGTATTGTCACAAAATTGAGTTATTTAATGTGAAGTAGGCCACAAGGGCTTGGGGATAAGAAGCTATACTCGATTAGTGTCATGTCTAAGTGTATGCATGTATATATTGAAAAGGATATACATAATTGTGCATAGTTTTAAACACAACCACATAACAATGCTTGTCATTGAGAACTCGTGAAAAATTTATACTTATGACTTTTTTTTGCTTGTTTGGTTGAATTATTTTACTTTACCTTGTTGTGTGTGATGATTTTGATGCATTGGGTTTTTACTTGGTTTCTTTACCTGTTATTGATATTTGGTTCATCTTAGTTATTGAAATAATTATTTTCAAAATATCATGAATCTATACATAGTTGTAATGTATTATTTCGGCCATTGGAAATAAAGATGATTGTTTAAAAGATAATATCTTACTTTTGACAATATAAGGATAAGATGGACTTCATTTGGAATAGGTAAAGCTTGGTATCGTCAAGGTAAAATTAAAGGTTTTATTTATGGTATTTTTATTAGTAAGGAAAATGAAATCCCTTATATTTCAAGAAAATGTTTATTCATTTTATACAATCTTTGATTACACACATAACTATTTAAAAATATTGATCGTAATTCATATAATGATCTATTGATGATTGAATTAATTGATCACAATATGCGATGATAAAAAAATTGGTATGGATCTTGCCTTCAAATGATCATCCTCATATTAAGTGATTATTGATTTTAAGGATCAAGTCATCATAAGACATTTTTAATGATAAATTGTTTGTTTAAACAAATATGTAATACTCCATTGCATTGATAAGTGAGAAGGGAAAATATTAAGTGATTTTTATGTTATGATTGAGTTTATTGTTATACTATGTTTCATTTTTAAGTGAGACAATGGAAGGTAATATGTTGGATTTTGATCATTATTTATTTTTGGGTCTTCGACTATATTCATCGGTCTTTTCTTTGTTTAGAAACAATATGTTTTTTACCATATTCAAATGTAAACTGTTACATAATTATGGGGTCCATTAATGACTCATGCAAAATTCTAAGTTAAATTGTTCGATTAATAACTTCAACCACTTATAGAATCCACCTCCAGTCAGTATTTGAGGGAACTAGAGATGGAGATGATAAAAAAATTTCCACTACGTGCTATCATGAATTGAGTTAGATTAATTGTCTAGGAAGCTGAAACTTCTTCATAAAGCTAGCATGCATTATTTTTAATCGTATTTTTATTGTTCATTTTATAGAATCGTTAGTTATTTTCCCTCCTCCTAAGCTCCATTTCTACATGAACTCTGCATGGGGTTTTATTGATCGATCCATTATGTTGATATTTTTTGGGGATAATAATTGTAGAGTTAGATTTACTAAAATGTTTTTAGCTTGGTTTAAATTGGGTTACTTTTTTCAATGGGTCATGTAATTTGGTGTTTTATTAGAAGATAATTTGGAGAAATCTTGCTGCAAGTGTTAATATTTTACCATGGAATTTATATTTTACACACATGGTTATACTCCTCTTTGTCATATTATTTCATTAAAAATTAGTAAAATGACTTCGGGTGAATAATGAATGAGTGATTGTTTTAAATGACGTATGGGTTATCAATATTTAGACTATAGAATTGGGTTTTAATGTTTTACCTATGTGCTAGAATGTACACTTGATAAAATAATTTTATCGAATTTACTTTATGTCACTCTTAAGATTGTACGTATCTTGTTTTAAGTTCACTCATGAAAAATAACTTGTATGCTCACGAAATACCACACTTAATTTTCATTATGGTCAACGATTGTTGAATGGATTTTGCCTATATATTTTTGAAGATTGAGAGATCTGTGATTATTTGGTAGAGATATCATGCTCAAAATATGAGGTTGGTATTGTATGTTTTTAGTTGATTCAACCGAAGGTTGAGTTTTTATTTGGATCAATTATTTCTTGAATAAAATATTTGTGGGCTATTTAAGCTTCGGATTATATTGTGTTCTTTGATATCCTCGATGCCCTATTTTATATATATATATATATATATATGTTTTCCTTTGATCGAATCTATGAAAGGATTTAAATGTGGGGAAGGTTCAACCTATACTATATCAAACCTGTAGCAGATTTGGAAAGTATGAATGGTTTGAGAAAATTTTGTATTTTGATCTATGGGTTAGTTTGTTTAACCATAACAATCTTGTAATGACATAATCTCCTTGAAGTGTTTATTTAAATACTTATAGTTGTATATTAAGGGTTTGGTATTGTGATCCTTAAAATAAAAATTGTTTCAGCTTATACTATAGTAAAAATTTTCTCTCTGTGTGTGTGAGGTCTTGAATATCTAAAGGAATGGTTGATGATTTGTCCTTGACTAACTAAATTGTGGAATTATTTTGTCTTGAGGAAAATATGTGTAAGGACCTTTTGATGTGTTTAAATAGCATTTAGCTTGAGCACTTGTTGTGAATGTCAATTGAATTATTTAAATATGTCAACGGTATTTAGGGTATGTTGGGTGCATTCATAAAGAAATTTGAGTCCTAAATTTTTTTGAATTTGACCTTTTTTTTGCCTTATGATATGATTGAAAAAGGTTATGTTAATGTTGTTTGTAGTGATCTATGAAAAAAAAATCATTAATTAATTATAAAAGGAAAATAAGATAGCATATCATCTCTTGAATGATTAAGTGGATTAATTTCAATAACTTGACTTGAAGGATTAGCTTTCTTTCGTCTTTCTTATTTTATAACTGACATGAATTCTAATTGGTAATTAAATTATGAAGAGTGATTATATTTTAATTCACCTTCGATGAAAAGTGGAGAGATTGGTTGATAAAACTTGAGTTATAAATGAAGTCACAATATTAGTTACTTATGAATTGTTATATAAATGCAAGTTTGTTGCTAAAATAAAATTGATTAGTATCTTTACACCTCTTCATTATAGTTTACATGTTTTGTTATGAATTATAATTCATTTTTTATCATTAAATCAAATAGCAATTGTTCATTTTTTTGTAATAAAACAACTAGGTAAAGAGTTGTATAACCATGTTATTTCTATGAATTGACCATGTACATTATTATTATTATCTTACAAATAACATGATCGATTAGTTATTATAAGAATTTAATTTGACTAATTACATGCATGTTCATCATGCAATAAATTGTTTTTATAATTATAGACATTGATTAAAAATACAATCATATTTGGATATGTATCGTTTGTAAATAAAAACATGATTTGGCTAAGTTGTAGATGGCAGCTTAGCCAATTTTAGAATTATGAAATTATTTTAAATTATTTTAAATAAATAATTATCGTTGATTAGTTAAATAAATAATTTATTGATTCACTAAATTCTTATGATTATTAATGATGAATTACAATATTCTTATGGCTATCCCACATTTAATCTGGAGGATTTGGAAGGATAGAAATGATATCATTTTCAGAAATAAGAAGCAAAACTATAAACTCAGTATTGGAAAAATTTCTAATGGTATTAAAGAGGATATTGCCAGATTTAAACCTCCCAAGAACAAGAGTTATCCTGAGAATGAAGAGTACATCTTATCCAATTGGCAGATTGGAAATTGGAGCAATCCCGGGAATAGTATTGATAGATCTTCGATCAAATGGCATCCTCCTGATTCTAATTGGTACAAGTTGAACTTTGATGGGGCCTCTAAGGGAAACCCTGGGACAGCGGCAGGAGGAGGAGCAATACGGGATCATAATGGTAATCTGATTGCTGCATATGCTGGAAAAATGGGAGTTCAAACTAATCATTTTGCTGAAGCATTATCTGCTCTCTGGGGCTTGAGAGTTGCCCAGGCTAAGAATATTCAGAACCTAGTTGTTGAAGGGGACTCCCTTAATATCATTAAACTTCTTAATCAGTCCTCATCTCCTAGTTGGAGTATTAAGGATTTTATCTCTGAGTCCATAAGCATCAGTCATACTTTCAATAACATCAGAATCAGGCATACTTACAGAGAGGGCAATAAATTGGTGGATGCGCTGGCCAATTATGGCATTAATGTTAATTTCACCGTCTGGGATAATAACAACATCCCTAATCAGCTCCACAACAGCATTCATGCGGACTTCTATATGCAAGCAATCCCTAGAGATGAGACATAATCTTTGGATGAAGATCAACATCAATAACACTCTCACACGTGTTGCTTTAATGAATATGATGATGCAAATAATATCAAATATTCATGATAGTAAGAATTATTTGGGGAACTCCAATTGGAGTTATGTTGATTTGAAAATCACGCATGCGGGATGTACTACAGCTGTTAAAATCCAGATTCATAGCTCCTCGGAAACCGATGGAAGTTGTTATGTGATTGTTGACAGAGAGAGAGCTACTCACACACGTGACTTCCCGCAGGCTCAGTTCAGCAGTCACGCAGCCGTTCGTGGGAAGAGCAATGGCTATAGTTTCCAGTTTTGTGCGGTTTACAATAGCAAGAAGCAGACAGGTCTCTACGCACACAGGCATCTGGGAAATTGTTGTAATCAGTCTTTCATAGAGAAGATGGGAGGACCTCCCTGCCAAATTGAGCCATGCGCGGACCCCGACTGGAAGGAAAATATCGAGCTTTGGAACATTCTCAGCAAAGGTGGCTTCACCAACTTCATGGAAAAGGTGCAGGGACATGACCAAAGCATTTCTGTGCATTTTGCTAAGGAATGGAAGGAGCGGACTGTCGACTACGGGGGACAGAAGATATTGGTCAATGAAGATCTTATTGCTGAAGCGACCGGTCTTTGTTTGGAGGGATACCGCTTCTTCAACAAAAGGGTTGATAGAGATGCTGAAGAAAGAAGATTTGTGGAGGGATCTGAGAAGCTCACATTTGGTACAGCGGGCCTGCTTGTCAGCTCAATTCCTCCACCCTATGATGAGGTTACTCGCATGATGATTCGATTCATCTCCTTGGAAGGTAGGTTTGTCACTGTCCCTGCTAAACATCTTATCTTTCTAAACCACTTCCGTAGGAATCGATTGGTTTGCTTTCCCCATTATCTGCTGAACTCCCTTGAACGCTCCATTTTGGAGTTTCAGAAGCACACCCAGGCGGTTCCCTTGCATCAAGGACTTATTTTGTTGATTCATAAATGTTGCCTTCTAAAATACCCTGGTCTTCCTTCCTCTCCTAGCCCGGCTACCCCTTTGATGGGCTCTGCTGCTGTCAGCCCTGTTTCTCCTGCTGCCCCTGTCACCGCTGCTGTCACCCCCCAGCCGGCTATTCTAGCTTCTCCATCCATTCCCCCTGCTGCTGCTCCCGCCACCCACCTCGCCTCTACCTCTAAAATACCGGTCACCAGGGCCTCCAGGAAGCTCAACCTTGAGGCTCTTGCTGTGGAGAAGGAGCCTTTCGAACTAGAGATTGCACATGATCTTCTGAATATCAGCAGTGCCAGTCCCCGGGAAGTGCAGTTGGATAGCTCTTCAAAGAGGTTGGAGGCCTTAGAGGCTGAGATGAAACTGTTGAAGGATGAGGTCAAGAAACTGGCTAAACAGAAAGGAAAGAAAAGCATGGAGGGGGAGGGGAACATTGATAGCAGTCAGATTGAGGACATTTATAAGAAGCTGACCTCCTTAGACTCCCGCTTAGGGATGGCCAAAACTAGACATGATTACATCATTTCCGCCCTTAGGGAAATTGAGGAGTTCATTGAGGGTCATGCCAAAAGTGTTTCCAACCTCAGCGGTGTCCCGGCTACACTTTGGGGCAACGAAAAAGAGAGCAAAAGAACCATTGAGGAGCTTGATAAAACTGATGCTGCCCACATGACAACTTTGGGTATGTTTCGCACTGGAAGAGAGTCAAGACCAGCATCGACAAAGCTACCAAGAAGTAGTATTGGTTGCTTCTGCTGCTTCTGTTTTTTTTTTGTTTTTTTGCGGTCTCTTTACTACTTTTTTGCAGTAATTTTGTTGTTTTGTCTCGTTTGAGTAGCTTTTTTTCGGCTACTTCGAGCTTCATTGTAACACTCGGATCTTGATCCATTCTCTCTGATTCTCACTCTTATTCCGGCTCTTAGGCCTTCTTTTGTTCTCAAGGGTATAGTCCCTTTCAAAAAACTATTTGCCAATAATAAAAAAAAATTACAATATTTTTAACAATGGTTTGAACTTGAAAATGATTATGAAATGTTGTAATTGGATAAATAAAGTACTTAACAATAGTATTTAATCGATTTATTAAATATCAATTATTAACATTATATTCTTGAACTCATGAGTTAAATGTCAAATTTAAAAGGAGTTAAACAATAATGCTATTTGGAAAATGATATAGACTTGTGAAAAATTCAATTCTTTGACTCAATCATAAAGAAAATAATTAAATAATTGAATCCTTATTTAGTACAATGCAGTTTAATAGTTTTGGATGAATAACTATATCTTTATGAAAACAATTTGTATAATGACATAAAGATTTAAAATTTCATAGATCCATATCTTTAATAAGTTATTAATATGAAATGTGATGGATGCATTTCAGATTAGCATTGATAATTAAAATTAAAAATTTATTAAAAATAATATATCTCTTTTTAAAGAGGTACTTAGCGATAGCTAACGATAATGGATCTATGACAGCTTCTAAACGAGGTCCAATTCATTATCTAATATTAATGAAATGGTTAAACTAGACCTATTCCTAGTGATTATACTCGTAATACAACACTTAGATTTTGGGAACTTCAATCGATAGTAACTAATAATTTACTATTGACTTGTCATTAAACATATAACTTGACTTAATATCTAAATGATCAAAACTACCTTAATTGTCTTGGGTATTAAGAAAGCATGAACTCTAAGTCCTTAAATTTGGGTTGATTATAATCTAACCATACCATCTTAGGAAAAATAATATAAGGGTAATAATTACTTCATGATGTGATTCATTAAGTAATCATTATCTTTCCCATAGGGGTCCTAAGATGGGACTATTGGTGAACACTCAATTCGAAATGTGAGACTTGTATTTTAGGCCTTTTTAATACTTGAATATAGAACATTTAAATAATGACATGAGATCCAGATAAATATGTTTAGATGATTGTAGTGATGGGAAAAGTTTCTCCTGACTTTTGTTTGGTCACAAAAATAATCATGTAAAGCATAGCTTGAAATATTTTTCCTAAGTAGTGTACTATCTAAATACATTGTTGATTCACTGAGTTTGATTATAATTGTGTGAGATACCACATAAAAATCAATTAACTAATTTTTAGGTAGACATTTGGAACTACATCAGTTCTCAAACGTAGATTAATAGATTAACCAATTACATACAAGTTATGTACACTCGAATAGAGTGATGATAAAGGGAATCAGGTAGATCAATTTGACATTTACATCTACACATGATTATGATGTTATCATATCAATTGTAAAATATATTCTTGCTGGATTATTATTGTTGTCATATAAAATGAATGAAATCAAGAATTGGGGTTAAGGTGTTTATTTTAAAATAAATTTTCCCCCTTAATTTAGAGTTATTATAACATAGGTGTTACATTTTGGTATGAGAGATTAATTTTTACAACTTTTGGACACAATGCTTCCTTACGATGAATTTAAGTTTAATTCTTGTCTAACATAACATAATGGTAATGACAAGAGGTAATGTTGTGAATAATAATTTTTTGGGGCTGATGTAATAACAACGTAAAAATTGGAAGAGATACTTGTTGTCTTGTAAGAAAAATGTAATCTTAGTTCTTTTTTGGAACATCGATTTTGGTTGAGGATTATAACATTGAAATTGATGGAAGTGTGTAACCTCGGAGACCAAAAAATGTAGTGGATCCTAACACTCACAATAATAATGTGAATGTATTGGATCCTAATACTACAAATTATAACGTGAATGTTGCAAATAATAATTTTAATTCTACGATCCTAACAATGTAGATCTCAATTAACCTAAAAATAAAAGGGTGCATTTGGAAGGAGAATTGAAAAAAATAAAGTGCATGTCCCCTAAAATTTTATGGGATGAATTTAGATGGAGTTGAGAATTTACTCATTGAGATGGAGAAGTATTTCACCATCATGAACGTTTTTAAGAAATTAAGGTAGTTTGGGGTGTGTACGAGCTCTAAAATGAGACTTCCTAATGGTGAGACATCTGGAAGATATTGTTGATGGCAAATCACAGCACCCCTAAATGTCTGCAACTTGATGGGCTGAGACTCTCAGTGTGATTGCATAACATGGAGCTTTTCCCAAGTGTGGGACCTTGCGAAATCGGAAAAGCTCTCCGGATGAAGGCCGGTTCCTATTCCTCTGTTCAGATGCACACATAAAAATGCAGAGGGTCTACTCAAAATCTAATCTAATTTTCCAAGGAGACAGGGTAAGAAGATGCATAAAAATAAACCTAAACTAACAAAGGTGATGCACCGAGGAATGAAGAACAACTGTCTTGCCAATAAACACAAACTATTAAAATGCGATGCAAGATCATGCACAGATAACAGATTTGCAGTGAAAGATCAGGAAGATGCAAATAAACACAGAGAGGGTTGATAATCATCCACAGACATGCATTATTTGCTCCAAAGATTGATACAATACACCACAAAATGCCAAGAGACAAGGTTGCATTACAGTTTTAGATAGGAGGTTTGAACTCCACAGATTCACCTGCCAAAGAGAAGAAGGGAGGGGCAAAACAAGAATGTCCAACCTTTAGAAAGAAGCCCCTCCTTACAATTTATAGGAAGAATGAGAGAGGAAAGAGAGAGGAATTTGAAATCTGCCCCAACCACCTCCAGAATGCACTTAACTATCTCATTATGGTGGTAGGTGAGAACCCCAGCGAACCCAAAAGTGGCAAACTGTATTTTACATTTTTAAGAATTTTTTCTCACCCAATTAAATATATCCAGTCGTAGTTGGATAGAGGACCTCGTAAGATTTCCAAAAGTCCAACCTTGCATGAATCTGAGCTCCCAGTCAAAAGTTATGGCCATCTGAATATCTGCGCCAGGGCCTGCTTCCTGTCAGCGCTCAAAATGTTGCGCCTCCTGAAGGTGCGCCAAGGGCGCATCCGTGTGTGTGTCGACATCCTCTTTCATGTGCCAAGGGCACAAATTTCTACCCTATTGACACTCTGTGTCATGCGCCATTTCTGTGCGCCAAGGGCGCATACATTTCATTGTCGACACTCATTGTCGTGCACCACTTCTGTGCGCCAAGGGCGCATACATTTCATTGTCGACACTCATTTTTGTGCGGCACTTTTGTGTGCCAAGGGTGCATACATTTCATTGTTGACACTCATTTCTGTGTGCCACTTCTGTGTGCCAAGGGCGCATACATTTCATTGTCGACACTCATTTCTGTGCGCCACTTTTGTGCGCAAGGCGCATACATTTCATTTTCGACACTCATTCTTTGTGCGCCACTTCCATGCGCCAAGGGCGATAAATGTTAGGGATTTGAGCTTCTTTGATCTATATAATCTTCTGCTTGTCTATATCTACACAGGGGAAGATATATACAACAGATATAATCAGGGGTTTATGTAGCTAACATCACTAGGATCACTTAAAGTTTTTTTATACAATTTTTTTACCACAACTACACTATGAAAGAAAGATGTCAAAATTTCAAACCTTCGTTCGGGGCAAGTTAGATATAGTGAGTATTGGAAAAAAATTACTAAATTTTTGAAATACATTCCTCGGTACCAAGCGGATGAGAAGTTACACATAATAAATTTCATCATGGGACTTAATCTCATCATACGCGGTGAAGTTGATGTGCATGGTATTTAAACTATGAAGACATATTTCAAGAAATCCATCCATCAAGAGAAGAAGCTAAAATCTACATTTATTCACCATGATGAGAAAAGGAAAAATAATTTTAACTCACCATCACCACTAGCACCAAATAATACTTGGTTGAATAAGGTGGGAAATAAAGCCAAAAATGAGAATAAATTTATAATAGGAAATCACATTGCAAACCATAAGAAAAATGGTCAAAACAACACAATAGTTATTGAAAATATAGCTTAAAGTTAAGGGACATTTTCTAGAAGCTTTAAGTATGATGGTGATTACTAAATAAACAATTTTCCTTTGAGAAACAATAATAATAAACAACAATATAGAATTCATGCTACATTAGTAAATAGGAAAGTTGAGAAGAACCACATTGAAGTACTATGTAATTTATACAAATCACCTATACATATTCTTTTCGATATTGGTGCTACTAAATTTTTATTTCAAATAAATTAGCTCAAAAATTAAATAGAAAAAATGGATACATTGATAACTCATTGATTTGTGAAATACGGGAACGATGTTGTCTACACGGTGATAAATGTCTTTTTGGCGTAACTTTGGAGCTTCCTAGTTTTATAATTGAAATAGACCTATATATAGCTCCTCTAGGTTCATACAATGTCATTATAGGTATAAAATAGTTTTCAAAACATAAGGAAACTATAATGCTACAAAAAAACTCAAGTGCTTCGATGACCTACATGAAATAATAGTCATTTAGGGCATAAAAAGAGACATAGATGTAAGGTAGATTTCATTAATGCAATTGAAATAGGATAAAAATAAAGGCTACATAATTTATGTAATACAATTATCATATTTTAGTAAAGAATGTAATACTTCATTAACAGATTATCTCACTCTTCTTGTAAGAATTCATTGATGTCTTTCTAGAGGAGTTACCTGGACTTCCTCTCGAGATGTGAATTTGACTTCCCAATAGACATCATACCTAGAACTTAACCTATTTCAAATGATCCTTACTACATGATTAGTGGAACTCAAGGTACAACTGCATGATTTTTATTCAAGGGATTAATTAGATTAAGTGTGTTTCCTTGGGGAACACTAGTCATTTTGAAAAATAAAGATGACACTTTCTGGTTATGCATTGACTACTATATGTTTAAAAAGGAAACAATAAAGTTTAGATATCATTTGGCAAGGATAAATTATCTCTTTGATTAGATGTGTGATGAATTATTCTATTCCAAGATGTATATAATATCATGATACCATCAGCTAAGAATTAAAGATGAACATATACACAAATATGCTTTTCAGACAAGATGTTGCCACTATGAGTTCACGGTTTTACTATTTGGACTCATGAATGCACCTGATGCATTCATGAATTTTATGGATAAAAATTTCTAGGACAATTTACACAATTTTGTGTTGGTTTTCTTGGATGACATTATGACCTATTCCAAAAAAAATCAAAGACCAAAATGTGCACTTAAGAATAGTGCTTAGACATACTTTGAAAAATGAAACTATATAGAAATTTTTTTAAGTGTTCGTTATATAAAAATGAGGTACAATACCTCATTCATATCATAAAAAGGGAATGAATATATTTATATACATAAAAAATAAAGGCTATAATAGAATAATCATCTCCAAATAATGTTCATGAATTGAAGCTTGAGAGGACTTGTTGGTTACTATAGAAAGTTTGTAAAAGACTTTTTTAACATCACCGCAAAAAAGGATAAGAAATTTGTTTGGTCTTTAAAATATGAGAAATGAATTTAATTGGTTTAAGGATAAATTAAGTAAAACACCTATTGTTTAGGTTATGGACCACAACATAGCTTCAATGTCATAATAGATGCCTCTGGTGAAGGTTTGGGTGGAATTATAATTTAAAATGACCATCTGATTATATAAGAAAGTAGAAAATTAAAGGTACATGAGTTGAACTATGCTCCCCACCATCTAGAGCTTGTACCCATAGTGCACGTACTTCAAGTTGAGAGGAATTACCTGTTGGGAAATCCTTTCAAACTAAAAATAAACCACTTGGGGATGAAGTATATCTTCATGCATTTCAAATAAAATGCAAGCCAATGTAGGTGGATTGAATTATTATCTCAGTATAATTTTGACATAAGTTGTATAAAATGAATAGAAAATAGAGTGGAAGATGAAATCAATCTTTAGAAGCATGTTTCCACAATTATTACCCTTGTAGTTGAATTAAAGGATCATGTACATAAATATATGGTAGAAGATTCATATTATCAACATGTTAAGGTTACGCTAGCAACAAATCCTAGCCATAAAAGGTATGAAGGATTTAAATTTGAAAATGAGGGAATATTGAAATATGAAGGTAGAGTCTATGTACCTTTAGGAAATGACTTAAGGATCAAAGTTATGAAATAATTTCATGATTCACCATACTTTGGGCATCCTAGATTGAAAAAAAAACTTGCTAATGTAAAACAAAAATATTTCTAGAAAGTAATGAAAAAGTACATGGTAAATTATGTTTCTCATTGTTTGGAATGTTAGCACGTAAAAATAGAGCATTTGCATAATTTTTTTCTTTAGTACCTGGATATTATTCCACATTATAAAGGGAAAGTTATTAGCATGGATTTTGTGAAAGGTTTTCCCATTTTAAAAAAACACGCCATGATTCTTCTTGTTGTTGAAAAGTTAAAAAAAGTGGCTCATTTTATACTGGGAAATCTGAAAGATGATTCTCCCATGCTTGCAAAATTTTTTTGCATGAAATATTCTAATTACACAAAGTTTCAGAGTTAATATTTTTAGATAGGAATCTAAGGATGACATCTAGATTTTGGAAAATTTTGAATTCATCTTTGGGAAAGAAACTAAATTTCAGCTCAACATACCATCTGGAAACACACGGTCAAACTAAACGAGTCAACCAAGTTATGGAGGACATGCTCAGGATGTAATGCATAGATCAACAATACAAGTGGTGAGAATAAATTTTGTTGGTTGATTTTGTATACAATAACACCTATCATGCTTCACCGAAAATGAATCCTTTTGAAGAAATTTATGGTACAAAGTGTAGAAATCCCATCAGCTAGGATATTATGGAAGATAAATTTTTAGTGGGCCTTTAGATGTTAAAGGAAATGGACAAACAATTAAAGCTCATTCATGAGTAAGTGAAATATTATGTTGTTAGGAACAAGAGTTATGCATTTATGAAACACATGAATACAAAATTTGAACTTGGAGATAAGGTGTTTATTGGTCTTCAAACTTGCACCCGCCTCTCAGATCTGAAGATTCGAGCTATTTGAGATCACAATGGAACCATATCCGAGGTTATGGGACCTTGCGCGCTTGAGACAAATCTCTGGAGAAGATCAGTTCCTCTATATATTTATACTACTACTGCTACTCCTAGTGTTAAAAGGGGAAACTAAGATGATAAATGCCAAGGACCAGGGATAGGAGGATAAAATGAAAATGAACTACACTAAAAAAGTGATAGCACTAGAAAGAGAGGGATGAACATTATCTGTTCTGAGTGGAAATGAAAGGGGAACACGTGAAAGTAGGCTAGGAAAAAGTAGCACAACTAATAACATGTTTACCAGATCATTCTCATGGAACACAACTAAATAAGGAACTACAAGGGATGTGAAGTGGCACAATGAACATGTAATGTAAAATAAAGGAAAGAAGAAGAAATGCAAACACATTAGGATAATAGTCACAAATAGATGCTTCATTACTTACACAAATGAACGAGTTGTTACAATGGAGAAAGATGTCGATATCCACATGCATGAGCCAGATCTAGAGGTCTATAACTTAGAATATATAAAATATGAAATCCTTAGAAATATGCATAAGGATCCAGAATATCCAACATTAATAATGATCCCAACTCTTACATTTATAGATGAATATGGAAGAAGAAGATAAGGAGGGAAAAAAATGAGTTTGAAATATAAACAACAACAAGAATAATTCAATGCCTGCAAATCCACCTAAGAATATGGTGAATGCACTTTGCTAGGTTTGTTTGGTGTGTTAGAAGAGGAAGGAGGGCGGATCATATAAAATCAGTTGGTTGAAGCAATAATATATGTTCATTAATGATCGGAGAGACATTTTCCCATTTCTCATCTACTAGATCCACCAAGAATTTGAATTTGAATGTCTAGCACTCGGGGATAATTTTAGTGACAAATATTTGTAATATGGAAAATATTCCATTTTAGGAAAAATTTCTAGCGCAGTCGGTGACTTTGTTTGCCTAAAAATTATAGTTTAATTTTTTTAGGGGTCAGCTTCACCTACGCTTGAAATATATCCCCTATATAATCCTAGATTATTTTCTAGGTAGAACACTTATACTTCACTCATACCACTTGGGGGCATATCTATTATCAAGTATAGTAAACTTGTGAAGCAACAGAGGCTAGTACACAAAGTGTAGTTTTATAAATATTCATCAAATTTGCAGCTTAGTGAAAATTATTATTCTCAGATGCACAACAAGAAATTTCCACTGACGCATGACAAGGAGAGTTCGTTGGCCTTACGACAACGGGATTTTTATGACATGTGACAAAATGGCACAAAGCTATAGATGTGCGATAGAGAGTTTGTTGATGCGTGAGAAAGAGAGTTTGTTGACACATGACATGAGGGTGGAGGCTATAGATGTGTGACAAAATATTTACAATCACACATCTACAACCTTTATATCGGAAAAATTTTACACATAAACCCCAAAAAATTCACCCGTGAGTGAAACCGGTTTCAGGATATTTGCAGGTATTTTCCACCTCCAATTTCCAAGAGGTATATTAAAATGAACCCTACTAGCACTGTGGGTGATGTCGAAAGTCTCTGACAAGTCTAGGTGCAAGCCCATCGAGCTCTGTAGTAAAGACACGGTTGTCGGGATATTTCATGCCGTCATGAATGTAAGACATGTGGTGTGTGCAAATTGGCTGAAAGAATGGTCAACTTTGCAAAATGTTTTTCAATTATATCATGTGCCACTCACTAATTTTTGTAATGATTTGGCACCATATTGGCGTGCTTTGACTTTTTGTGTGAGGAACACTCAAACATGTTAGAAGATGACCGGCATAGAAGAGGGAAAATGAGGGTGCAAGGGAGCGACATGCGGAAGAAAAAAGAGGAAGGCACAGAGAAATGTGTGTAAAAGCACACAGGGAAATGAGGCAAACTAGTGAGTAGAGATTGCATGATCAAGGTGCAATCATTATAAGATGGTATACAAAAGTGCGCGTTTGGGTGAATTTCTACCAAAAAGAAGGTGAATTCATAGAAAACATGTGAAAAGGGGAAGATGGAGCAAAGAAGAAAAGGAAAGGAAGGGAAGAAGGTGAAGCAAACAAGGGCACGTGAGGAAAATAAGGAATGTGCCAAGGTAACTTGAGCACTCACAACCTTACAATGAAGAGCTCAGATCTAGAAGATGTATACAAGTTATCCAAATTACTAGGAGAGTTATTTGGATAGTAGTTTTGCTTGACTTTCGAGGCCATCTACCCATTAGATGAAGGAGATCAATAACTTGAAGCATCCATTAGTAATGGAGTCTACTATGAATTTTTTGAATAAATACCCCCGAAGTCACCTAATGGATCATTTCTTGACTCTATTCTCGGATCATGTAAGCTACTAAAAATTGTTGGCATCCCGGAATAAAAAGAAGAGCATGCGTAGATAGCACATGAGAAGAAATAAATATGTACAAACAAAAACGTGCACACATCACACTTGGAGGAATTGAAACTACTCTAATATATACAGATGATGCAGCAAACATAATGGAATGGTTTGACATAGATCCCATTTACATGGATTTGCAGCATGCTTCCATCAAGATGAGTTAACTCGAAAGAGTTATCCTATTTACATGAAATGATGATGTATGGGCCACTCCAAAGTGTATCAAACGTTGAATGACACCTATTTTAGCTTTGTCAACATCCCATTTTAGAACCGATTCCCCAAATTTGAAAGCTTAAGCCCTATCCTTTTTGTTTAACCATTTCTTTGTTGTTTGTTGATGTTTTCTAGCTTGATCATGGTAGATTTCTTTATTTCTTCAAGATTAACCAACTTTTCCATTTTGATCTCTCTCTATTTTTGTCTTCAAATTCCAGCTTGTTAAGAAAGCGCAAATGAATTCAATTCTAGTGTCAAAGGAAGGGTAGCTTCTTTACCATAGAAAATATTTTAAGGCAAAGTTCCTATTACCTTTTTGACTTTGATTCTATCTTCCCAGAGTGTGCACGAGACCTTTGTATGCCACTATCTTTGGCTGACGTTCATTGTGCGCTTCATGATTCTCGATCAGTTATTGTATTTTGAATTTGTCAAACCATTGCCTTGAGGGTAATAGTTTGAAGAAATATTTAGGTAGATGATCATATTTAGCGCCCAATTAGTGATTTTAGTACCAAGGAAGGATTTTACATTATTAGAGATAATGGTTTCAGGGATGCCAAAACTTGTGACTATACCTTCGAGAAAGTCAAGGATGACTGACTTGGTTGATTCTTTGAGTGCGATAAATTTTTTCCATTTGGTGAAATAATTCATAGCAGCTGTCGGCACCCACTTGTGTCTAGTTCGAAAGGAGGACCGATCATTCCTATGATGTTAAGACTTCCTTGCGCAAAAGGATGATCCACTTGGATTGGTCAGAGGGGAAGCACTACCAATTTTTTTCTTTCATGCAAAGAAAGCACACTCTACGAATTATGTGAGCCACTTGTGTGCATCTAAAAATAGGGTAGGTAAGGTGATTCCTGCCATTATGATCTTCATTACTATATTTTTGGTAGAAAAGTGTCCACTAGAGAATACATCGTGAAATTCTGCTAACACCTTTTCAGTCTATGCGCTGTTAATACATCTTAACATCCTGCCATCAAGATTCTTTTTGAAGAGAAGTCCGTCAACCAAAACATAAGGGACAGATTTTAACCTTAGATGTATTCTCTTTACCTTGTTCAAACCAGGAGGGTATGCACCTTTGGAAAGGAATTTGATCATGTCCTTCATCTAGTCACGCATTTATGGATCTGTATTCTACTCAATCTCTACACACCAAAGACCTTCATCAAGAGATAATGCAATTTCAGATTCATTTTGTGCATCCTTAGCAATCTTCCTGCAAAGCATGCTACCTCTTACCAGTCTTGTATCTTTGATACTAACATCATACTCCATGATTTTTGTCACCCATCGTGCTCTCTTTTCACTAATCTATTCTCCCATGATGAAGTCTCTGATATAAGAGTGGGAGACTAATACCTTGACATGATTTATGGCAAGCATACTTTTGAATTTCTTGAGTGCACAAATGATGGAAAATAAATTATTCATGTGAGTGTATCTTAATTCATAATCCTTCAGCATCCGGCTGAAGAAATCCACGGGTTGTTCCATTTCTTGTTGATTTTCTTGTTTTAGGACTACAACAACACTAATATCAGTGCCATAAGCATAAAGGATGAAATCCTTTGAATAATCTGGGTTGATGAGTGTTGGATTGCAATAAATTTTTTGCTTGATTTTGTTGAAGCTTTCACTTCCTTCTAATGTCCATTGTAAGGCTATGTCCTTCTTGATCATCAAGGTTATGGGCCGAACAAGTCCTACAAAGTTAGGGATAGAACTCCTACCAAAGTTGATCTTACCAAGGAAGGACTGCAAGGCCTTTTTGTGAGCTGGTAGAGAAAGAGCTAGGATGGCTGAAATGCACTCAAGATCAATGGTGATACCATCCTTTGAAACCACATGGTCCAAGAGATTTCCCTGAGCCACTACAAATTACACTTCTTAGGGTTAAAAGACACCCGATACTTTTTGTACCTCTCAAAGAATTTCTCCAGGTGCATCATATGATCTACTCCCTACTTTGAGAAGACTGTTATGTCATCAAGGTAAACCAAGATGAACTCATTGATGTAACATTTGAAGGCAATGTCCATGTCACATTGAAATTTTGTGCTTGCATTTTGAAATACCAAAGGAAATTTTTGATACGCATATGTTCCCCATTTGGTTTTAAATGTCATTTTGAATTGATCCTCTTCCTTGACCAATATATGATTGAAAATTGAATACCCATCTAACATTAAGAATCTTTACATGTCGGCCATAATCTATAAGTCTGCTCCATTTAAGGCAAAGGACAATGATCCTTTAGAAATACCTTGTTTAAATCTCCTCGAAATCAACGCAAAGTATGATTTCATTTTTCTTGTTACTTACGCTGGAACTAGATTTATGACCCAAGTAGAGTATTTGATGGGAAAATTAATTTTTTTCCTCAATGAGTTTTGAGAAATCCTTTCTCATAAGGGGATCTATCTTTGGATTGACTAGTCACTACTTGTTTGATGGGTTGATAATAGGATCGAGGTAAATGGAGTGTTGAGAAACACTTGGATCAAAACCTTTTAGGTCTTCATACTCACATAAGAATATATCACTATATTTTTGACACGAGATAGATGAAGGCCTACTTTTCATCATACATGTAAGCCTTCCCGAGAAACAACTCATTTCCACATGTAATAGTGACTAGGGAGCTTCTTCTTACGTGCCACACATATGATTTTCTTCACCCTTGAACTCATCATCAAGCATAAAATTTTTCTCTAAGGTGACCATCCCTTTAGGAAACTTGTTTGTCTTCGGTTGTATTACTTGGTCAGCATAGTTGTCATACAAGTTAGCTTGCATGCTTGATGAGAACTAAACTTCATTTTTGATGAACTAGATGATTTGTGCTTCAACAAACACTTTCTAGTTGGTATTGTTGTCTAGAATGGGTTGTTTCATTACCATATTAATGTGATGAGTGTTTCCTTTGATAAAGTCCTTGGTGGGAGAGAACTATGAACCAAGCACGGCCATTTGATCACCTCCATATTGATTTTACACGGCACCACCTATAGGTTTAGAGAATCAAAGTTCTCAAGGTGGTCTAAAACTCTATGTTTATAAGATTTGAGAAGCTTATTCTTTGTTAAGCACTTGTTGGTAACTTGATGGATGACCAACTCTTTATCCCCAAATATTTATAGTTCCTTAATCTTCTTCCTTTTAGAAATCGTGTAGACCATGCACCAAAGGCCTCATATTCCACGACATTATTGGAGCATGTAAACTACAACCTATGCTTAAAGAATAATTTCTCATCCTTCAGAGAAATGAGAACAACTCCTATTCCCATGCCATAGCTACTTCCGAACCATCAAAGTATAACTTCCATAGGCTAGGTTTAACTTGGTTTTCCTTGAGTATGTGTGACATCATAAGTTCTTCTTCAACAATGCAAAAGTACCAATTTCAGTTTCATAAGCTTCCGGTTCTTTAGCATATGGATTAAATTTATGTTGCCTTTCCACCCATTCATCAAGTACTAGGTCGGTAATAGAGGGTCGTAGAGGCTTCTCTTCGAGTTAAAGCTTGTTCTTGGATTATGCAATTGGCTTAGAGAGGGGATGGGACATATGGCTCTACATGATAGGAAAATATAGGCTCATCTTGTATGTTAAACCAGGTACCATAACTTGTCGTAAGTAAAATATGAGACCAATCGGAAAGACAAGTAACCACGTACTTGAGTGTGAAATCTCTTGACAGGGAAAACAAAGGAGGTAAGTCAATAATTGACACATATTGAGTAACTGTTAAAATTAGACATGCATGAAGGGTCAAATCAATATCCTTAATGACTCCTAAGGTATTGAGAGTTGATCCATCAAGTTGCAAGAATCCTTTAGACAAGGGGCTATACCTAAGACCTAGGATATAAACTATCTTCTTGGGCATAACAGAGGTACTAGCGCCCAAGTCTATCATGAAATCATGGAAAAGATGTTTTCCTATGATAAAGGACATATAGAAAGGTGGGGTTTTAATAACCTTACTTACTTGTTTCTCGTCTTCTTAGAATATGTTGCTAGAAGCACGTGGCTTATGTATGACCGGATCAACATGCGGGAGTTTTGCCAGAGCTTCATGCAATAAATCCTACTGAGATGGAATAGTCAAGGCATCCCACATTGTGACATTTATATTTGTATTCTTCATCTGGTCAACAATGTTGAATGGAAGACTTGTTGACTTGTGCATTTGGGGAACAACATCCCTTTTTGATTGTTTAGACATGAAAGAAATATTTTTAGGCAAGCAGGAGCTTGACCTACCAAAGGAGGGGCACATGCCACTTCAGAAGCCATGCACATGGCCTATTATGTAGGGACTTGAGTGCTCTTACTACTAGATGCCTTGCCTACTTCCTTATGCTTTTGAGGGTCGGTTTGCATTCTTTGGAGCATGACCCGCACACCCAGAATCTAACATTATCTTATTATATCTTGTTTTCTCTCGCACATTGGCCACGTGGTCTTCTTATACATCGACACTTGATTGATTACACAAAGTCCTCTACACCAAAGAATATCAAATTTGCCTCTGGAGGATCTTTTGGTCTTTCATGGTTTTCTGCTTCATAGGAACTTGGTAAAGGCTCGAGAGGCTAAAGTGTTACGGATTATGTAGGCTTGGACACACACAACATTCATCAATAGTATTGACTATGAGGCATGTTGCAAGGAAGCACCATTCGAATATTGCATCAAATTATTTTGAACTGGAATGAGCACCTAACTTGTACTAGATCTTGGAAGAAAAGGCTTAGGAGGAACAACTTACAATGGGAGATGCGCGTTAGCATGTCATCTATCATTTTGTTGGTTGGGCGCGTATCTTTTGTTTCCATATTGATTCCGCCAAGGTTGATTGTTCTAGATATGTGCCTAATTAGAATTACCTCTATAGGATTGTGCATGTTGCTTTTCTAATGATATGACTTTATTTGATAAATTTTTTATCATAGCCTTTAATTATTCATCCTCCTTTTGTTGCACTGGAGAGTAGGATGTTGATGCAACAGGTTGTGCACTTTTCTCAGGAATAGGAATAGGGGCCACAAAAGGTTGGGGAACTTGTGACATTTCTGGGAACAAGGGCATAGGCTGTCTGTCTAAAGCTATCTTTCCTTCTTAAATAAGACTATTTTCTTCCCTTACTGTAATACTATAAGAAACTAGTAAGGTCCTACCTCCCATAAATTGAATAATGACTGAGATATCATTGTTTAATGCCTGTAGATAATATAAAAAAGTGTATGGGCTCTAGGTCTTACAACAAGAGGGATTATGTGCCAAGTCTTTTGAAATCTGATGTTTAAATTAGTCATCTACTTTTTGGGTGCCCTTTTTGTTGTTATTAGTTGCTCCACCGGAGATAGGTGATTTGATTTATCTTCAAAGTAATTGCGAAGAGTTGTTTATAGCTCATCCCGGTGGTAATAGATCCAAGTCTTAAGCCTCGATACCATTGAAGAACTTTACATTTGAAAGAGGTTGCAAAGTAGCCTTACAACTACATCATCATGTGTGATCGGGTAGAGTGAAGATATGTTTACTACATCCTGGATATGCTCCCGAGGGGTGAATTGATTCTCACCAAGAAAAGTATGTAATAATTTTGAGCATGTCATTTAGCATGTCATTTTTCATGGCCAACACTAAGGGACTTCCTCCTGCAAAGTTGGAAAATTGTGTCAATGGAGGAGATGGTTGATGTGCCATTGCAGGATACACAAGTTGTCTATTTTTAGGAGGATTTGAATGGGCATGGTGCACTAGAGATAGATATGTGCATGCGGGAATTTTGGAATAGACTCTTCTCAGGGATAAATTGAGGTACTTGAAAGAATCTTCAGCTACTGTACGTCTTCTTGTATGCACTCTTCTCATGAAAGGAGCTCGGGGCTGCTGAAATAGAGATCTAGAAATGTTGGGAGTTGTTAGATGTGTTGAAATAAACCTCCAAAGGATGAAATAATAATTCCACACACCAGAACTTAGGAATATTAAATTTAAGCTTTCATTGCTAGTCCCACTGGGTGTACCAAAAAAATTTGGTCTTCAAACTTGCACCTGCATCTTAGATCTAGAAGATACGAGATGTTTGAGATCACAATGAAACCATCTCCAAATTATGGGACCTTACACATTTGAGACAGATCCCCAGAGAAGGTTGGTTCCTGTATCTATTTCTACTACTACTGCTACTCCAAGTGCTAAAAGGGGAAACTAAGATAATAAATTCCAACGACCAGGATAAGGGGATAAATTTATAATGAACTACACTAAAAGATGATATTACCAGAAAGAGAGGGATGAACACTATATGTTCTGAGTGGAAATGAAAGGGGAACACATGAAAGGAGGCTGGGCATGAGTAGCACATCTAAAAACATGTTTACTAAATTATTCTCATGGAACACAACTAAATAAGGAACTATAAGGGACGTGAAGTGGCACCTTGAACACGCAATGTAAAAGAAAGGAAAGAACAAGAAATGCAAATATTTTAGGATAGAGAATAGTCACAAAACGATCCTTCTATTACTTACAGAAATGCATAGAGTTGTTACAATGGTGAAAGAGGATGATATCCACATGCATGAGCAAGATCTAGAGGTATGCAACTCAAAATACGAAAATATGAAGTCCTTAGCAAAATGCGTAAGGATCCAGAGTATCCAACATTAATAATGAGCCCAAGTCTTACATTTACTGAGATGAATCTAGAAGAATAAGAGGAGGGAAAACCAAATTTGAAATACAACCACCAACAAGAAGCATTCAATTCCTAAAATCCTCCTAAGAATCTTTCGAATGCACTTCCCTAGGTCCATTTGGCATGTTAGAGGAGAAATTAGGACGTATCATATCAAATTGGGTGGTTGAAGCAATCATATCTACTCATTAATGACCAGAGAAATGTTTTCCCGTTTCTCACCTACCATATCTACCAAGAATTTGAATTTCTAAAGATGGTTGATGTCGGAATCTCTATGAAAATTCTAGGCACACACCAATCGGAGATTTGTAGTAAAGATATGGTTGTTAGGGGATGTCGAGAGCCCATCTACACATGTAAGACACATGACATGCGTGAATTGGATGAAAGAATGGTTAATCTGTAAAATGTTTTTCATTTCTTCCATGTGTCACTCAAGAATTTGTTTTAATGATTCAGTTCCTGTCGGTGCACTTTCACTTGTTGCATGTTGCACACTCAAGCATGTCAAAAGATGGCCTAGAATAGAAGGTTGCAAAGGAGCGTGCGAAGGAAGGGCGTGCGAGAAAAACATAGGAAGGCACGAGAAATGCTTGTGTGACGCGCACATGGAATTAAGGAAAACTAGTGTGTAAAGAACACATGGAAAAGGTGAAACCATTACAAGATGATGTTCGGATGCGTGTGAGGGTGAATGTCTATCAAAAGAAGGAAAATGTGGAGAAAACGCGCACAAAGGGAAGATGGAACAAAGAATAAAAGGAAAGGAAGGGAAGAAGGGGAAGCATGCAAGGATGTGTGAGGAAAGAAGGAAATGGTCCAAGGGAGCTTCAGTGCGCGTAACCTTACAATGAAGATATTAGAGCCGAAGATGTATACAAGCTATCTAAAGTACTAGGAAAATTATTTGGATAACAATATTCTTAAGGGTTAGTCCCAAAAATATTTCAATAATGTTTAACAAGGATGTGAATCTATCACCAAGATATTGTGAACCATTTGAGATTTTTGAAATCCTAAGCTTGATAACATATCATTTGGTGTTTTCTCCTACATCGTCTAATATGCATGATGTTTTTCACATTTCCTTAAAAAATAGGTTTTAGATATAACACATGTATTTAATTAGATCTCTTTGTAGCTTTAGGATATGGGTATTGTGGTACTAGAACCTATCGAAGTTCGGATACTCGTAAATTTTACCTAAGAAATAAAGAAATTGCACAATGCAAGGTGTAGTGGGACCAACACTCATAATAAAGTGCAACTTGGGAGAGTTTAAGGAAATTAAAACAATGTTTCCTTATCTATTTCAGTCATAAAAACTGATATTTGTTAATTTATTAAGTTATACTTGATATTATTTTATAATTATGGGTGTTAAAATGATAAAATTTTATCATGTTTCGATCGTATGAAAAAAATAAATGTTTTAAAGGCTGTTACAACCAATAAATTGATTATGGATAAACTGAAAGTTTGAAAAAAAAATTGAAGTTTGGATGAAAATGGTTGAGTGCTTCCTCAACTGATTGATATAAACTTGTGTGTTGTTTTTTATTCTTCCTATTAATGAGTAAAATCATGATGATGATGATTCATTAAGGGGTAAATTATGTCACATCCCACATTTTCATTTTTATAATATCGCAAAATTGAGTTATTTAACATGAAGTGGGTCATGAGGGCTTGGGATAGGAAACATTACGTAGTTAGTGTCACAACTAAATTTATGTACGTATACCCTGAAAAGGATATACATATTTCTGTAAAGTTTTTAAACCAACCTCATAACGATGCTTATCACCAAGCACTCATAAAAAAGCTGACATTAATGAATTATTTTTCTTTCTTGGTTAAATGATTTTAGTTTACCTTGATGTGTGTGATGATTTCAATGCATTTCATTTTTGCTTGGTTTTTTACCTATTATTGATATTTTGGTTCATCTTACTTGCTAAAAATAATGAATTTTTGTAAAATATGATGAATCTTTACATAGTTGCAATGTATTATTTCAGACATTGGAAATAACTATGATTGTTTAAAATATACTAACTTATTTTTGACAATATCACACTCATTAATCGTATGAATGATAAGATGGACTTCATTCGAATAGGTAAAGCTTAGTATTGTCAAGGTAAAAGTAAAGATTATCTTAATGTTATTTTTATCAATAAGGAAAATGAAATCCTTTATATTTAAAGAATATGTTGATTTGGTTTATACGATCTTTGATTACTTACTTAACTTTTTAAAATGATTGATTGTAACTCATTTAATGTTCTATTGATGACTGACTTAATCAATCGCAATACATGATGGATTGAAATCATTTGGTATGAATAATAACTTAGAATGATCATGCTCCATTTTAGTGAGTATTGATTTTAATGATCAAGTCATCTTAATACCATTTTAATGAGCATTTAATTGTTTAAACAAATATGTCATACTCCATCACGTTGATAAGTGAGAAGGGAAAAGGTTAACTGATTTGCATGTTATGATTGAGTTGATTGTTATAATCCATTTCATTGGTAAGTAATTTGGTGGAAGGTAAATAGTTCACTTTTGATCATTGGTTATTGTTTGGGTCTTCAACCATATACATTGGTATTTTCTTTATTTGGAAACAATATGATTTTGACCATATTCAAATGGTAATTATTATGTAATTATTGGGTAAATTAATGACCTATGCAAAAGTTTAAGTTAATTTTTTTATTAACATCTTCAACCATTTGTAAATATCACCTCTATTTAGTTTTGGAGATGGTAGTGATAATTTATTTGTTTGTCCACTACATGGCACCAGCTGAACGAAGTTTCATTAATTGTCTAGCGAAGCCTGAAGCTTCACTTGGAAGATGTCATGCATTCTTTGCAACTCTATATTTTATTGTTCATTTTTAACTACGATCTCTTTCCCCTCCTCTACAGATCCATTTCTGCATACGGTTTTATAAATCCATTATGTTGAGATTTTAATGGGGATAAAAATTAAAGATTTAGCTTTATTAAAATTATTTTTAGTTTGTTTTATCTAGTTACTTTTTCTTGAATACGGGTCACGTAATTTGGTGTTTTATTGGAAGAAAACATGGAGAAATATTTCTCTAAGTGTGAAGATTTTAGCAAGGAATTTATCTTTTACAGGAATGGTTATAATTCTATTTGTCTTGTTACTTCATCACGAAATAGTAAAATGACTTATGGGTAAATAATGAATGATTGTTTAATGTTTAAATGATGCATGGGTTGTCAATATTTAGACTCTAGAATTGGGTTTTTATATTTTACCTGTGTGCTGAAATGTATACTTGATAAAATCATTTTATTAGGATTTTTCTTTATGTGACTCTTAAGACTGTACTTATTTGGTTTTAAGTGTACTCATGTAAAATAAGTTATACTCAGTATGAAATACCACACTTAATTTTATTTATGGTCAAGATTTGTTAAATGGATGTTGTCTATATATTTTTGAAGCTTAAGATTTTTTTTTCTTATTTTTATAGATACCGCACTTAAAATATGATATCGGTATTTAATATTTTAGGTCGAGTCACTTGAAAGGTTGATTTTTATTGGGATCAACTATTTCTTGAAAAAAATCCTTTACGGGATGTTTAACCTTCATGATTGTATTGCTTTATTTGACATTAACGATTCCCTATTTTATCTATATGTTATGGATTAAGATTGTTATTGTGATTGACTATGTGAAAGGAGATAAACATTTGAAAGGTTTAACCTTTACTATATCGAAAATGTAGTGGTTTAGGAAAGTATGACTTATTTGAGCAATTTTTTTATTTGGATCTCTTAGTTAGTTTGTTGAACCATTGCAATATTGTAATGACATAATCTCCATGAATTGTTTATGTAAATATTTTTAGTTGTATATTAAGGGTTTGGGATTATGATCCTTAAACTAAAACTTGTTCAAGTTATAATCTGGTAAAAAAATTTCTCTTTGTATGTGATGTATTGAATATCTAAAGGAATGGTTGATGATTTATCCTGAAGTAACTAAATTTTTGAATTATTGGGTCTTGAGGAACATATGATGTATTGAATATGTCTTCAATGGTCTTCTCGGTTGACTTTCTTTGAAGGAATGCAAAGTGAAAAAGGTAAACAAGGATCTTTATAATTTAAAAAGGGTGTTATTTTTAACTCATGAAAGCATGCTTTTACTTGTCATTTTTAAAGAAAAGGAGGTGGGGTGATTTTTTGTGTCCCAACTACCCCGAATTTCCCAGATAGTTGGGGCATTAAGGGCACAAAAATGTGCCCCCTTCACAGTTTGACATTAGACGGAATGTTATTAAAGGACATGGGAAATGCAAGAGTAAGGTTTTAACACCCGATGAAAGAGTTTAGAGGTCACATGATGAACAAGAAATGAGGATAGGGATGTGGTGAATTTTATTATCCCTTTTCTATCCCAATTTTCCCATATAGTTGGGAAAATAAGGGTAAAAAAATGCACCCAAGGCCTAGGAGGATCCATACTTAGCCAAAATCACAGTTTGATTACTTAATACCTCACCGAAGAGGAATAGGGTCACATTAGGGTAGAAGGGCTTAATTTTGGAGGTAGGGAACATTATTTTATCCCTACTATCTCCATTGTTTTTGATATTTGATACGGTTGGGACACAAAAATGCACCATGGTCCAAAATGTGAATTTTTCTAATCAAGTTAGAAACATGAAAAAAACTTTCTTGGAGTTGTAGGAGGTATTTTTAGGTGAAATTATATATCAATTTTACTCCAAAGACAATTTTGACAATAATGATAATTTTCAGACTTTATTCTAACTCCTCCAAAAAATTCTACTTTTTCATTCAAGATTGCCATGTGAGTATGTCAAGATTGGTCTCCAAAGAGGGGCACTTAGATTTCCAAGGGTGCCTTGTTTTTGTCTTGATTCATCCTTGAGCTCCTGGAAGATTTAGTTGAAGGATATGTACTTTTTTGCATTGCAAGCTCCTCAAGCCTCGAAGAATCACTTACACTATTATGATACAAAAATATCTTAAACTTTCCAAACCTTCCATTAACATGTTCTATTTTACTTTAGGCTCCTTAATAACATCCTTATAATACTTAAGGCCTCTTGATCAAGAATGCATGCCTTATTCGGAAAAGACAGTAATAACCTTTCTAGGCTTAGCACAAATTTCCACTCTTGACGCCACTTCATAGAATGGACCGAGTGACCTTATGAACACATTATAGACACTTGGGAAGGATGTACATTAGATTGTAATATTTTTCAAGGAAACTTGGGTCATGACTCATAAGGTAGGATGATCTAAAGGATGACTTGGGAGGAAATTTAGGAAAAAACATTGACATTGGGGTATAGTTTTCATTCATTAAATATTAGGTAAAAAGTTTCCTAGACCCAAGTAATACCTAACATATAAGTTTCTAGGGAAGAATAGATTTTCCATAGAAAATAAAAAGTTTTTCTACAACCTAACCTAGGCTAAATATGTACACAATAATCTAACATAAATTTTACAAATAAAACCTATCCAATAATTGTAGCCATATGTCATCTAGATAACTCCACCACACACGGACTATTACGACCAAGGCACTAGACTTCTATGGTAAAATGGACATGATCATTTATTCTACTTTCTCTTTTGGAGCTCTATGTTATGTAGTTCCACTAACACTATTTTATTTTCCATATAATTCCACCTTTTTCATTCCTAAAAATATTTCTAACATAATTAATTTTGGATAAAATGTTCATGGCCCCTTGTAAATCTATTACCCACTATTTTTCCCTCATCGCTACATCTTGTATACCTCTTCAATTTTCCCTTTATTTATATATTATTTTTATTATATTTTGTCCACATTGTAAAAATAAACACTATGATTTTTATTCATACAGGATTACAATTTTATTAATGGAGAATACATTTTATAATGTTTGAACTCCTACAAAGGTGGATTCAAACTTCATCTTCAATCCTATCTCCTAGTATCTCTCTCATCCCTCATATTTCTCTAGTAATCCCCAAGATATCTCACACTCCTAAATAGCTATGTGAGTTGTTATTACAACTCGCTCACACAACTCTAATACTAAAAATACCAACCTATACAATAATGTAATCACTAATTCAAATATTATTCCTAACATTCCACCCCTTAGTGAGAATATGGTGAAAATATTATCATGTACCTACTCATGTTTTACATATGGTTGTACAAATTGGCTAACCATGAACCAAAATATGAAGGTTTTCTATTAGAACCTAAAACCACTCTATGGAGGTTTTCTAAGAGAACCAAAAACTCCATGTAGAGGTTTTATAAAATAACCACTAACTCCCATGAAGGTTTTTAATGGAACCAATAACAATTTCATAATATATTAGATATTTATTTCACATCATATTCTTACATTCAAGGGAAAATATAAGAAATTTCTCACACATTACAATTTTGAAAATGAATGTACTTTGGTTCTTATTTTCACTCATAATCGCAAAAAAAGTAAACAAACACGTGAAACAAATGAGACAAATTAATTGTGTGGCCCCTTTGTTTGTGGCTGGAGAGAGTTCACTAATTGAAATCCTTCCTTTATTTCCACCTTCTTCCACCAATTTGTTGCTAACTCAACTAGAATTGATCATGAGTCTCAATTATAAACCGAACGTCGCTTACCAAAAGCATGCATCCGTAAGACAAATTTTTTCTTTTGTAATTTTTTTAAAAAATAATTCAAATCTTAATGATGATACTTGAATACAGATGACAATAAACACTTGACTTAGAAAAATAAAAAAATAAACTGAACAAAATATTTTAAAATTTTTCTTTTTTTTACAAAAATACTAGACTTTAGAAAAAACTCACAACACACTAAACACATATTACATAATAAGTGGTTACAATATAAAGTATATTTATAATAAAAATATATATAAACATTTTAAAGCAACAAAAAATACAACTCCTAATAAATTAATCTTGAGTTTTACAGGAAGAATAAAAAACAAAACTTGAAATAAAAAAGAAACATTGTATTCACCACTCTAACATTAATATTTGACTAATTATGGTAAAAACTTAAACAAAAAGTTATAGAAACTATGAAAAATAAATTAGAACACTGAAATACATATTTTTATTTTATTTTTTACTTTATTTCAAGGAAGATGGACATTCAAAATTTTAGACCTATATAACAACTAAAATAAAAAGTCATGAAACTTGGAAAACAAGAGTTAAAATATAAACAATTAACACATAGCATGAAAATTTGACAAAGGATAGGCATGTGAGGGTTTTAAGCTTAGACGTGTGTACATGAATTCATGTATGGAAAATTAGATCTATTGTTATACGACTACAATAAACCTACATAAATATTTTTCTTACACGTGGCCACCATGAGGGATGTAGACTACATCACTAAGGTAGAAAATAACTCTACACATTTCTCAATATCATTTGAAGATTGCACGCAAATTTTTGATATTGAATGATAAATCATCTGAGAGAAGAATGTGGATTAATTGTATACATGGCGAAGAATATGTAATGGTTCTAGGGGGTAATATAGGGTTTCTAGATTAGAGCCATGGGGAGGGTAGGATGTTATTATCTTGATATATTCAGTCTATTATGACCCTGTTGATGTAATATGGATATTGTAAATAGTTGTGAATTAATGAATAGGGTGGATTGTTATGAATATATATGTTTATGGGTTCAAACCCTAGTGCTCTTCATTTTAATCATGGTTCAAATCTTATCTCTTTGTGATGTCGTAGTGTTTATTTTTGCATTATGATGCATATATGTTTAAAATCTAGTGTTTTTATTTCTGTTGTAGAATATATGCATGTATTCCTTCATCTGCACATATTTCCTCCTTTATTGGCGGACATTATGACAAGGCTCACATAGAAGAGGTGATCGCCACCTACATGTGCCTCGGTGAGTGCCCACCTAATGTTGGGTGATAGGTCGGTGTGCTTGGGGTTTAAAAGGGAGTAGGGAAATGAGACTACACTATTATTGCATTATCACAACATAAATTTGTTATTAGAACAAAGGTTTAGTTATCCATGTAATGTGTTTGTCATTCTATTCAATACGTATTAAAATAATACTTGATATCATATGTTCATCATTATTCATGAATTGTATAATTTATTCCATAAGTATAATAATATCTTTGTTTTTATTCATATTGTTTCTATTGACATATTATATCCATTATAAAAAAGTTTTTCATTCAAGATGATATTATTTGATATCGTGTTTGAGAATCAAAATAGTACAATAGGCTAAATTTCTTTAGTCATCTTGTGAATTTATTACATTTTCAATTACAAACAAGTACAATAATATAAATCAGATATTAAATAGTAATGCATGATGAAATCATGTATAGTAATTCCAATAATTTACTTCTTAAAGTTACTTTATCTTGCACACTATAGGAGAGAGAAAAGGTATACATGTCAATTCTAAGAATTGGCATGATTTATCTAGCTCATATTCTTATTTAATTTGAAATAAAGTATTGTGTTAAGGTTATTCAAACATATAAATTATAAATCCTTAACTCATTTAATTTATTTTACATCTCTTTGTTCATATGAAAAGAATCCATCTCTCAAGTCTAAAAGGTCATAATAACATTAATCAATACTTAATGAATGTCCGTAGGATCAATATCAAACAATAAACGTTCAAAGAATACACATTCATATTCAATGAAATTAACTAAGTTGTTTACCAATCATGAAATTGATTGCAAGGGAGATGGAAAAAAATCATCAAATAATACCTAAAATTTCTCACTATTAATATCCAACTCATGTTAACACTCATGATTATAATACGTAAACATTTCTACAAAATATTACAATAAGAGTTTTTTTAACGTCATTTAAACAATTAAGAATGCCACCCAAAGGATCAAATCAACAACTAATTCTTTTTATGAGTTCACTTAACATTTATTCACAACAATAACTTGAGGAAAAGTGACCTCAACACTCTATTGTCAATAAATTATCAGTAAATCATTTACTTTAAAAGGAGGTAATTGACTTCTCTAATGAGCTAAAAATACAATCTCGAACATCGGAGGTCAACTTCCCCAAACATCAAATCTTGGTAATTTTATTAAGAAGATGAAAGTATCAAGAAATTACCACTGAAGTAATCATAACAGGTTACACAAACAACACAACCTCTTATAGAAATATAAAACAGTTAAATATTTCATTAATCCAATAATGGCGAACTCCCAACAAGTTGGGATGAACTCAAGACAACTAAGATCTTAATGAGAAAAAATAATAATCACTTAACAAATCACCATATCAAAGACCAGTTAATCTCATTATTGATGGAAAATTCATTTCAACAAATTTATGAAAATGATTCAAGATATAGCAGCCTCAATACTAAAACCTAGTTTGGATTTATAATAAAAAGTCGTATTCATTTATTAAAAATGAACCTAAAAGGTGGAAACCATTATTTTACAATTTCCTTTCTACCCAAAAATTCCATTGACCCAAGAAAAAGTTTAGAGAAATCACAAAGTTCATTCAAGCTAGAAAAAGAATAAAAATTATACCTGTTATGTTTTTTTCCATATTCTAATCAATATGAAACTCTAAAAACCATATGCACTCATCATTTTCTCTTTAACTACTATAATAAAATGATGGGACAAATTTAATTCAAACTAATAAAATAAAACAAATCATTTTACATGTTTACGCCCCTTCATAATAATTGTGAACAACATGATTACCTATTCATTTAATAATAACAAATCTAAGAGGTTAAAGTTAAAGAATACTATAATGAAAACATCCATAAAAAACATTTCATTTACTTTTTTCTCCTTCAAAATTTCATAATAAAAAATTAAGAATAGAAATAGATTTTCAACAAAGTGAATAAATCCCATTGAATTCTCATATTTCATAATGAAACAATAAGAATAAGAATCACTCATTCCCATAACTCATTTGCTTATATTTCCACTTATTCGATATTCTAAAACTTGTAACGCCAAAAAAACAACTTCTAAAATTTCCATAACAAAAAAAAAAGACATGCATTCAAAATTTTAATAATAGCTCAATTAATGCATGTAACAGATATCCTAAAATATATCTTCAAAATGCAATGCAATTTCCAAGAAAAAATAAACATATTTCCATATTTTCCTTCATAACCTTCCATGAAAGTCCATAAAACAAACCAAGAAAACTTTGAATGAGGAGAGAGAGAGAGAGAATTAGAGCATATTTTAGTTGACTTAGCCTTTCCTTCCAACTACCCCAAATGTCCCCTCTCAATCTGCTCCTAGTAATTCAATCCTTCTCAATAGAAAGGGGAAAAAAACCTTCTTCATAGGTGGTTTGGATCTTCTGTATTGGGTATCCTCCTTTAGAAGAAAATTGAGTTGGTAAATATTATGGATAGTCCTAGAATGAATCTTGATTCATTGATGGAGATGGGGATGTCCCAAGATCTAGCAGGGTCTGTCATATTTTTTCAGACGGCATAGGGCTCAAGTGAATTCATGTTGAGGAAAAATAAGTTGTTGAACAAACTTCCTCCATTAGGGGGAAGTTTTGAAGAGGGAATAAAAGATGTTTGAACATTTTTTTCCTTGTTGTCTTTATTCTCGACATGTATACAACCCTATGTTTCAATGGGCAGGGGCCGCTATATAACCCCATTTGTTCCATTTTCAACATGCAAGAAGCAAAAATATCACAATAGTTTATATGATTGTACAAATGTGTATTAAAATTTATCTAAGTCATGTAAAACCAATGTATTGTACCATTTTACAATTGATATAATAAAAAAAAAGAATTCAAGAGTAGCAATTATTCTAAATGAAATAGAAATATCAATTAAAACATCAGCTTATAAATGAAGTATGGAAAGATATTACAACTTTAAGAACAAAAAGCCTAAGATTGTTCATCATTTCTTATGTCTTCCACTTTTTCTTCTTTAGTTTCCACTCCTACATCATATTCTTCTATAAATATTTCCATGTATGCATCATATCTCTGGAAAGCTCATTTATTTAATACTCATCTGGCCTAGTGTCGTGCTGAAAAATTAATGTTTTTCTAGATATCCCATCCTTACAATGACCCATCTTTTTCTTGTATTCTAGTGGCCTAGCTTTAAAATTTGTAATGTTGTTTTCAAATTTTCCCATTGTTTTAATGACTTCATAAGAGAAATCATATTTTTGAATATTCTTCTCAAATGAGTTGAACAAGAAATAAATCTTCAAATCACCATAACTCTTTTGAATTTGTCAAACACATGTCTTCCAGGTTTCAAATCGATGGCATCAAGAGTATCATCAACCCAATTTATTTTAACTTCAAGCTTTTCCTTGATCACATTCAAAGTATCCACTCTAATTTTTACTAGTTCCTCCAAGGCGTGTTAACTTCCTATGAATTCGGTTGGCACAATATATTCTTGTTCAACCAATCACTAAGCCGAGTAATGCAATCTACTTTTGGAAAAAATCCTCAAAGTAAAATATTTCATTGCCACATTGCTCAGTTATCTCATCAATCTCATTAATCCTACTTTTGAGTTCTTCATATTCTTCCCTGGCTTTCTCAATTTTCTACTTTTCCCTTCCTTGTTAGCTTCTCAATCCATGTGTCTACAACTTGAACCTTCTTGACAACTTTATCAATATTTTTCAACCCTTTAGGGTACTCACAGAGGTATCTTCTTGAGTATGGTTGGGTTGCCCAATTAGTTGTTGTGTACTAGAACTCAAAGCTTTGACATGTTCCTTCAATTGTTTTTTTGTTATCTTGTCTCTATCCAAATTTTGTAACAAGTCATGTACCGATCTGATACTCCCTGTTTTAGTTGATCTCTTGAGGGTTTTCCTAAAGGAATGAGCTGAACATTGTAGTCACTAGCTGTTACATTATCTCTGGTTTTACCTTCATAAGGGATTGATATTTCTATATTCTTGGATCCTAATGGATCAGTATAGGTCTTAGTAATAACCCTATCCCTTTTGGATGCTCTTATTGTCTTTATAAAGGATAATGCAAAAGAAGATCAATATCCTCGAATAGGAAGAATTTATTTCTCTTCATTTGAAATCAATTCATCAATCCACCCCTTTCATGAGACCTGTCCTATCTTTTTCTTCTTGCAATTATTGTTGGCATTTCACAGGGACAACCACCAATTTCTTAGATATTCCTTGTTCATCTTGGGCTAATGGTTTTACTTGTTTCTTACCATCTATTTCAATAGCCATCTCCCCTCTCATCCTATACCGAAAATTCCTTCACTTGTCTTTGTCCTCGGTATAAATCATGTGATTGATTAGCCTCCTTGTGATTTATTCCAGTAATTAGAATATATTCTTTCCTTATCTCTCCAATTGATGCCATGTTAGATTCAGTTTCTTACTCTGAGGTTTTCTTGAACCAATAGTTGGCTTACTGATTCCTCCTTCCCATCACATAGCTCTACCTTCTTTGAAGATTTATTTGTTTGCATCTTACTATCCTCATTTTCTAATGATACCTCGTATTGCTATAGTGGATTTATCACCCGATGCCAAATCCCTATTCACATATAAATATTGCATACCTATATACACAATAATTTCCTCTCTAGCACTTCAAGCGTCTTGTGTAACTTCTATTGTATTTTCAAAGACAGATTTACCTTCTTGACAATGCTCATTATACTTATTTGTTTTGACACAATGGGAAGCATATAATTCCACTAATATCTTTGGCCCCTTTGAATCTAAAGTCACCTAACCTATAGGATAAGCTTATGTTGTTTGGATCTTGACTTTATTAGTTGAAACATGAGTAATGTCTTCCATTTTAGCATTTATTTGAATATTATCTACTAGTTTGGCTATTTTTTCATCAATAAACACATCAAGTGCATCTAATGTGGAAATTTTTCACCAATGTCAACATCTATCACATTTGCTTGAGCCTTTGCTGACTCTACAATGTTTCAAATAAAGGCATATTCACATCCTTAACATGTGGGCTATCATATATTCTCATATCTAAACTTTAAATTTTGTTGTGTACTGGAATATATGTAACATTTTCTTGCATAATTTGTTCTCGAGTGCTTCCCATTGCAGCTTATTCCAAAGGAAAAGATGGGGAGAAAGGCACCGATTGTTCTACATATGGTATTGGTGTAATAGGTTATGTCTAAGAAACATCATTCCTCTCATGTTCAGGGGGATCAATCACCACATCTCTGTGCTTATGTTTCTTGGGTGTATGGGCACCCTCTCTTACTAGAATTGGCTCATAGACAACCTTGTGTCTCTTGTGTTCCCTTTCAAACTTTTTGAGGTTTGGTGCTACCTTTCATTCCTCTTTATGTGGCCTAGATTGAGAATGGCCACTTGTTATAGCCCCACTCATTAATTTTTCAGCACTATGAGGTTTTGGAAAAATACCTAAAGGAACCAAATGAGATGCCAAACCTTTCCCTTTTGCTTGAAGTGGTGTTGCAAAAGTAATAGGAGCATTCTCCATAGATTTCAAGAGCATTTCCTCGTCTTTTGTCTCATAGCAGATATAGAAGTACCAATCCCACTAGTGGTTGAATTCCATTCATCTATAAGTTTAGAAGTGATCCTCTTTGAATGAAACTAAGGATATTTTCCACCCAAAGGATCAATTATGTCAAATGATTCCCTCAGGGGAGGGATATCATCACTTAACTTTCCCATATCCTCAAGTTATTATGGATTCTTGTATTTTGGACTGATAGATCAATATTCTTTTGAGCCAACCAATTTATAGTTCTCCTCATCACATCAGTTATCCAAATATAAGAATCATCTGATTTTTTTCATTCTAGTTTAGAGGGGCTATAGGTTGTCCTTCTATCTTTTGATCAAGATAGTACTTACTCATCTTGTGTGGATCATCCAAAATTCCCTCAGGAATAACTACAATCTTGAAGTCTATGATTTTTGCGAGGGTCTTTCTAGAGAAATATCTTAGTCTAACTTCTTCCTCATCTATACAATTCATCCAATAGTCTTGAAAATGAGGATCATGTTCAAACGTATTTGCAATATTGTTGAACACCCATTTGCTATCATAGTTATATCTTTCCTCAAAAATTTCCAACTCAAACCTTTTCAATTCATCCTTAATTAATCTGGCCTTTAAAATTGAATGGCATGCGTACCTTCAAATTTTGATGGGGAAATTAGTATTTGTCTTATATTTCCCTGAAATCAATTTGTGAACTAGTGTTAATTACCTTGCCAATTCACACAAAGCCATTTTATCATCTAAGTATTTGGGTAACTTATATGGCTTGCTTTCAAAACAAGTAACCCTTATTTATGTGAACTTCTTATACTGAATAAAATAACACCCATATTCCATAATCACTTGCCTATCCTACTCATAAATCCTATACATCCCCAGTTTGGTTTGAAAAGACATATAATTGGTGCAAAGAAGGTGTCATTGATCAATCTTACATTCCCACTCCAATTGACCAGCTGCAGTTGAGGAAAAATCTCATGCATTTGGCATTGGTTAAAATCATCATGTGGAAAAGGCCAAGGAAACGCCTATGTCCTACAACATTGTAAATTAGGTAGGACATCATGTAAAATTCCAACTTTTAAGTATCACTCATATGTATTTTTTCTCCCAAGGTAACCATGTGACCATGAAGTGCTTCCGCAATAAAAGTGGCGCAATGAGATGCTCCCCTTCTATTCCAAAATTATCCACATGTAGCTACACATCAACTTCTTGAACTCATTTGTTTTCTCCTGTCCATCCATTTGAATTAATAATACAATAACATCCTCAACTTCTTTAGCAAATTGTGCCCTAATAAGTCTTTTAGGGATTCAAGTTGTTGCCTTTTTCTCTACTAGAATTCATTTTGTATTTATGAGCCTAGTATAATCTTTTTTATTTTCCTCATAATCCCGTAAGAATAACCTAATACCCAAATTTATTTGATTATTCATCACATGTAACTTAAGCATTATCCTAATAGCTACAGGCCAATGTCAATATTGCATCACCACTTTCGTGTAGGACTTGCCTTTTTTCTAGGTCATAGTTCATAGTGCAATGCCATACCAATTCTGGGAAATGAAGTGATGGTGGAATAGCACTAGATAAAGTGATTTGGATAGCTTGAATTATTTCCATAGAATCACTCTTATTAGGGATACTCAATCTCTAAAAGAAAATCCTTTAGGTTGGCTTTCATTAGGTCTCGTGTATCAGTAATTTCATCTAAATTACTCGTGACTCTAGACACAACCGAGAATGAGAATGGCATGGTTTTCATCTTAAAAACCCTAGCTTTACTTCAAATTTATTTTTAATAAAATAAAAAGCACATGATTTCCTTAGTTATTACCAATTTTCCCATGAATGACCAAGCAATTCAACGTCAATTTGAAATATTTTTGAACTTCTGTTCCCAATTCAAGCTCCACGGTCAAATTCACAACAAATCCTAAATGAAAATCACTAACAATGGCAACAATATCATGAAAATTTATAATAAAAGGATTGAAGCATTTGAAAACTTTAAATTTTTCCTTGATTTGTGTAAAATGCATTGATGGCAAGATTAATTAATGTGTTTCATCATGGCCACTCATTCCACTTTTCCCAATTTTAAAAGTGATCTGTCCACGTGGAAAATTCTCGCATCGATGCGGGATCGGGAGATTATTTCATTTTTTCCATGTTTTAAAACATATACACTCGTAGACACTTAAAATTGGTTACTCAATTTAGTGTCCCTCTCATCCATTTACTTACTTAGGTAACCTGGGGCACGTTTTACGTCACCAACTATCCCCTTGGGATATTATCCAATTTGTGATTTAATCACTTATTCCAAATTTAATTCACCCCATCACATCTTACCCATGAGTGATTAAATATTAAATATTTGATTACGCTTCTTCCCATGCATCTTAATCACTTATCTACCCCAAATTTATTCTATCTATGTATCACATCTATTTTTCCTCTTCCCTAAGCGGGATATTTCCCGTATTCGGGATAAATCTTATCTTTCTTGAAATCGCTCATTTTGGCCATCTCGGAAGTCTATTCCGCGATCGGCGCCGACCCATATGGTCGGCGCCGATTTTCTAGGAGCGGCGCCGATTATAAAAGCGAGTCCAGAACTCAGTTCTAGGGACCGAAAAAGAGACCACGAACGAGCGAAAAAGTGAACAGATGAAAAAAGGAAGCATTTACGCACGAACAGAGAGCGAGAGAGATACAGGTTGTGAGAAAGAGAGATCTTCTTAGCATCAATTGTATCAAATTAGGGCAGATCCTGTCCGAATCAATCCCTGAGAGGAGCACCGTTACTCTGTCCCTGTCACATCAGCATTGCACACCACCATCTATCATCTGGTGACTCTGTTCCAGTGTCTCGCCAACTTCGGCACATCCAGCAGACCACATTCATCTTCTAATTCCCGAATCTTATCGCACAGTCCCTGATTGATCGATCTGTCTTTAGTCGACGCCGATCTCACCCAATCCGACGCCGATTAGTCTCAATCGACGCCATCCACATCATCGATGCCGATTCTACCTGGGCCGACGCGATTTCCCAGACAGGTAAAAGGACACAGGTAACACAAATCCAGCATTATTTCTTAGTTCCTGTTTTCGTGCTTTCTTCTCATCTGCTTAGATTCTCGTCTTATTACCGCAATCGAAGATCTAGCTTTTACTTACATCTTTTATCACGTATGCTTTTTTTCTTAATTGAAAATGTGGACTGACATCCGCCGAGGAAGCTTATCGCTTCCCGGACCCACTTCTCGGGCAGTCCACCTAAATATCTTTTAACGTGGTCTTTTTCTGTCAAGCATCGGTGTTTTGCAGGATACACGGATCTATTGTGCGAGTTGCTCGTGTGCGCCTGCTTATCTACATCGGCTTCCTCATTTGTCTACATCTTCGATCTTATCCATCAGGTATCGATTTTATTGGAGTTTTTCAGGGTTTTTGTGTTTAGTTTGGTGCATTAACTTGGACAGGTAACAAGCGCGAAATTCTTGATCTACATTCTGGCACGCCCGGTGGGACCCAACCAAAGTCCCTTATTGGTAAGTTCATTTCCTTCCTAGTTTTGAACTTTGTTCCTTTTCTTCACTGATTTCTATCAGTCCTATTTGAGCATTTCTTTTCATCATTTCAATCTTGCTTTTTTTTTTTTTTTTTTTTTTTTTTTCGCGAAATCATTATCTTCAAATTTTTCTAGTTCCTTAAAAATAGAGATTTCTGCTTCACCGTTATCCTGGATATATCTTTCTGGGTTTTCTTTGTGTTTGCTTAACCTCTTCTTGCGGAGCACTTTGCTTGTTCATGGGATTGTTCGAGGGGAAGAGCTCAACAACGTGCTTTTTGAAGTCCACACACCTTGGAGAGCTAAATCTACAGGTATTCCTCTTTTACGGTGTTTTCTCCTTTTTAGGATTTCTTTGTTGGTTGCCTATCACATCCAAACACTTCAATTTTTGGTGCTTAAAAAGAACTTAATCGCATTTGGGAAAGAATCTGTTTGACTTGTCTTCATCGAAATCAAACACTTCATTTTTAAGTGCTTAAAAAGAACTTTTCCTTTGTCATTGCTGCATGTTTTTCATCTAGTTTTAATTAGGCTGGAAAATTGATCAAAATCGGTAGTGACACTATTTGATTTTTATTTTTCACCCTTGCACACAAAGCCAAAATCACTAGGTATAAAGCATTTAAACAAAATTCCTTCCCTGGCCTCACCTACTTGGAAGTGATATCCAAGAGGAAGAGCCTACGCGGTACTCAGGCCGCGCTATAAATTCACGGAAGATTTTGGTATATATTGGCAAAGCACCCGACTCCCTTATCGCAGCGGTGTGTGAAGTGCGGGGGTAGGCCCCTATATCAAGCCACGTACCGGTCTTTTACTGAAGTGCCTTCGGGACTCCTCACCAAACATTACCCAAACCATCCTTAGTTTGGCTATCTGAGTAGTTCCTGTTCTAAAAAGCCTTCCCTAACATTTTCTTTTCTTAAAAGCATCAAAATTTAAAGGAGATAATCACTTGCGCTGCTTGAATTGTCTGTGCATTAGTTAGGTCAATCTTCTTTTCTGCGTGTTTATGACGGTTATCACTCGGTCACAATCTAGAAGAATGGCTCAACTGGTTCCTTCTTCCTCCGAGATCACCACTAGTGTGGAGGTTTCGGCACCCCCCCAATCTTCCTCGGGACCGCTGTTAGTTGGTTCCCCATCCTGGTCATATAATCCTTTCTATCAAGCCAAGGCAATCCCATCACGTCCAGCTTCCCCTAGTCCTTCGGAAATATCATCTGGCTCGGAGTATGTTCCCCGCGGGGATCCTGAATTCCAGGCATTCCTCGACCGCAATCCGATAGCCCTCATGGACTACCTAGTACACAAATCTATTCAAATATCTGATCAAGGACCACCAATCCAACAAGTGTACGATTACCCTCGTGGATCATCCCAAGCCTTTGTAGAGCAGTTTGCATCGTCGCTCTTGCCTCGAGTCACGGAGAAGAGCGAGGCCCCTATGCCTCCCTTTTCTCTTCCACCTACCATATCGACTAGTTCTCAAATAGTCTTACCTATTCCTAACACCGCAGTTACCTCGAGTATTCCACAACCTACTTCTGAGAAGTCTTCTGCCCTGGCTATAATGAATGCGTCTGCACACCCGCATATTGCTGTTAATTCATCTATGCCCTCCATCGTGTCCCAAGGTCAATACCTCTTCATGAGCCAACCCCCTCCGAATAGTCAGTTGGCTCCTACTTCTCGTCCTCTAGGGGGTCTTTCTTCCAATATTCCAGCAACTGTGACCTTCGCCCATCCTTTAACATCGGCACCCTTAATACCTAATCCGGCAGTAGAAGGCCCCTTTCAGGTCTTGTTCCCCAACATGTCCAATCCAACCAACACCCATGTTCCTCAATCTGTCCCGATCCAATCAACAAACATAGGAGTCCACCAATCACAGGCTCCACCCGTCATCCAACCTTCATTTTCTCAATCACTTATTATCTCACAGCCTGCCTATACGCAAGCCACCTCACAGCAAATACCCCACCCGGTGTCACCCAGAACACCTGGTTATTCCTCTTATCATCCTATCCATCAACAGATGAATCCTCCATTGACACCTCAACAACATCCACCACTTACTTCTTATGTAGGACATACCAATGTACCTCCTCCTCAATCTGACGTGGTTCAAATTCTCTTCAAGAAAATCGCAGACTTGGAAGCCTCCACAAAAGGGGCTCGTCCTTCATACTCCTTTGAAGAAGTGTGTAATGAACCCATTCACCCCTCAGTAGCTTTCAAGCCTTATCCTCCCCAATGGGAACTTCCTAAATTTTCAAAATTTCATAGTCGGGAAGACCCTCAACAACATTTGCGAGCATTCAAACATGCTTGCTACCTCATAGTCCAGGATCAGGAGCTTATGCTCCGTACCTTTCCTATGTCTCTAGCAGGACCTGCTTTAGACTGGTACAATAACATTCCTCAACATTCCCTGTTTTCTTTCTCTCAATTGGCCCAAATGTTTGTTGAAAACTTTTCAATAAATATCGCGCATAAGATCTCGATCACAGATCTTTATAACATTCGCCAATTCGATGATGAGTCTATTGCAGACTTTGTCGCTCGTTGGAGAGGGATAATCAACCAATTGTCTTTCTCCCTTCCTCAATCCCAACAAATCGAGTTGTTTACTCGATCTTGTGCTAATCACATTTCTTCTACTTTAAGGATCCAAACTTTTCATACCTTTGAAGAAGCCTTCACGATGGCACGCAAACTTGAATCTCGCGCCATTGAGCAAGGGAAGCTAAAACTTCGCTCTAAATCTAAACCAGATTTTTCTCGGTTTACCAAACCAAATTCTTCCCCTTCTAAAGACAAAAATCAAGGATCCACCAACGCTATCGTATTAAAAGCATCACGAGCCGACAATACTTCTAATCAAACACCACGAAGAGACCCCTCATCTTCTCGAAAAGGGACTTCATCATCTCGATCCTTCGCTCCATTGGGGGAATCATATGCCTCTATCTTAGAAAAAATGTTGGAAGTTCGCATGATCGAACTTCCCCCCATTAGGGATGTTGATGAAAGCCGAGAACGCCCATTCTGGTATAGGGAAAATGATTTCTGTCCTTATCATAGAACCAAAGGTCATGACATCGAACGATGTCAGACTTTCAAAAATCTTGTCCAAAAATTCATTGATAAAGGCGAGCTCATTCTGGATAACCCAAATGCTCCCCCAAATCAGGCACTCGATGTTTTTAAACAACCTTTTCCCAATCATGCCCCGAACCATAACGTTTCAGAGTCTCAAAAACCAAACACCCACACTATCAACTTCATCTCTACTGAAGAATCTTCTTCTGAAACCAAGCCATCTGCAAACACATCAATCGAATCAGAACCTCCTTCCACTTCATCAATCACTGGAATTTCACCATCTTCAGATATCCCGTCTTTGAATATTCCTACATTACTAAGCACGGAATCATCTCTCTCCGCTCCTTTGTCTGACCTTCCATCCATACCCGAGACAGTGTCATCCTCATCTGTCTCATCATCAGACATTCTTTCAATACTCGAGGCAATTACATCCCTTCGAGTTTCCACTGCAGACACATCTACTTCTGTTGCTCCCATTCCCGCTGCAACTATGCCCTTGGTGAACGTACCTATAATTGTGCCGACTTCGACGGAAGCATCTTCGATTTTGACCCTTCCTATCTCTTTTCCTACAGTAGTTTCACCCATGATTACTGCATCAGAAGTAGTCCCTTCGCAAGGAACTGCTTCTTCATCACCCCCTTCTTCCATCACTAATGTTACTTTGCCTATTAAAGAAAAATCAAAAGAAGTAGCACCAACACCTATACACTCGGTTCCTGAACCTAAACCGAGACAACCAAAATCTAACGTTACACCATCAGTACCTCCCCACCTGCTTCCTCCGAAAAGATTACAATCACCTTATGCCGTTGAAGTTGTCACCATCCCTGAAAAAGGAAAGCCCATATTTCGGACCATCAAGACTCTTGGTGCTCTTCCACAAAAATCTCTCTCTACGCCTCATAAACGATTGGATTTGCCCGCTGAGAAGGCGTCTTCTTCTACACACTTACCAAAACCATCATCTTCTTCTACAACACATTCCTCACCAATACTCCGAAAAATAGACTTACCTACTAAAAAGACGTCACCTCTTCTATCAGGATCATCATCTTCATTACCAAAAACCAAGGCACCCTATGTTCCTCCGATTTCACCTACTTTGGGAGCTTCTTCCTCTTCTAAACCGACATTATCTAAATCATCAGTAAATTCGACCAAGCAACCCCCTTTGTCTCCAAAGACCGCAAAATTTGTCACATATCCATCATCTTCAAAATCTATTTTAGGGGCTCCTCCTCCACCAAAGTCAATCATGTCTCACTTACTCCCATCCCAAGTACCCAAGACTGCTCCTCCAAATGTCCAAACAAATAAGAGGATCCCTAAAAAGACTGTTAAACCTAACATGCAAGTTCTTTTACCTCGGCAGTCGGTTAATGTAAAAGAACCACCTTCATCATCTTTATCCTCCTCTTCGTCTACCGGATTCTATACCGAAATCCTTCATCAACTTATCCAATCTTCATCCATAACCCTTCCTCCGATTAAACCTTATAACCCTAAAGGAGTTAAACCTACCTGGTTTAACTCTGATCTGATTTGTGCTTACCACCGTACCCCGGGTCATGATACCGAGGGATGTAAAGCTCTTCAAGCCGTTGTCAAGAACCTTCTGGAAGAAAGTGACCTTTTGCTGGAGGAGGAGGAACAGTACCTCCTGTCATCTTAGCCCCATCTGAGCCTCAACAATCCACTCAGACCTCTGGTGGTCCCACTCCACTTGATCTTCCACCTTCCCAAATTGACACAATCCATATCGCCACTAGAACCCAACACTATGATAACCCATCTTCATCTTCAGCATCTCGACCACGGGTTGTCATTTCTGCAGCCCCTGAAGGCGTTTCTCCTTCCTCATCAGCCCCACGACCCAGGGTCTCTATTCGTGCTGCACCTCGGGCTCAAGTTCCCGTGTCTGTTGAGGAGAGTGTTATGAAACAACTCACCTAGGCTCCGGTCAAAATGTCTCTTTTTGACCTCATCCAATCCTCTCCACAACATCGCCAGGCTCTAATCGATAATCTGCGTCGCATCGCAGTGAATTCAGATGAGCCCCAGCCCTACGAGTTGGTTGTTGGATTGAATAGACTATCAACCACCATTTCTTTTGAAGATTCAGAAATTCCTTCTCTTTCTTCCGAGGATTTGGAGGCTCCCCTCTTTATCACAGTCCAAATCAATAACACTACCTTAAAACGTGTTATGATCGATAGTGGAGCTGCACTCAACGTCATCTCCTCGCACACGTTTGAGCAACTTAAGTTACCAAAGAATGTAGTGTCACCCCCGCCTTTCGCCCTTCGATCATTTAACGATCAGCTAGCAGTTACTTTAGGAACTGTGGTCTTACCCATTCGAGTAGGTAAGAAACTGCTTCATGAACTCTTCTACATCGTCGAAGGAAAATTCCACTATAATATGATCCTCGGACGCTCCTGGATTCACGCAATGCATTGTGTCCCATCCACCCTCCATCGATGCTTAAAATATCAATATGAGGGCAAAATATATACTCATCCAGGAGATCCTTTTCCTTCCGCACAATGCGACATGACCACAAGATCTGCCCCTTTAAAAGAAAATGCATGTTCTCCTGACGGGGCCTCATCTTCTTCCATACCTGCAACCAAACTACCGGATTTACAAAATCTAGAAGAGACATTGCAGCGTTTCTCACTAGGAGAGCTTCCTCTCTTTTCTTTTGATGCCCATCTCAAACCTAATGAGTATGGTAGACCAGACAAACAACCTGAATATCAACCAGGTCTCGGTCGCATCGTCACCATTGGTCTGCCTAATCAACAGACTAATTTCATCTACGGTGGTCTTGATACGCCTCACTATCGCCCAGATTCTCCTCCTAGGACCAAACCTTACTCAACAGGGTTTGATTATCTACAGAATCCCACGTTTGCAAAAACTTATCTATATCGATGCGCGTGGAAAGGTTTTGGCCTGGGAAAATATGAACAAGGTATACATGACCTCAAATCCATTCCTACTCTCATGCCACATCAGAAATTTGGTTTAGGATTTAAACCCCTTTCAAAAGCCACCGTCACTATTCTCGATGAGCCTCTTCCTACTGAAGAACCATCTTCCCCCACTAAGTCAGAAGCATCACTTGATGTGAACGATGACATTTCCATCCCACCTAGCTTTTTTTTTTTTTTTTGATCAATACCATTTCCTTAGGGCCGTTAGCCTATGAGATTAACAATCGGTCCGCTTCTATACCATTAATCTTCCCTGAAATAGTTGGAGACGACTCTCCTACTATCAACACTATCCACTGTGCGGATGATGATTCTGTCCTCACCTATCTGGGGGCAGAGGATTCATATCTCCCCAAAACTATTCCTTCTGATACATCTACCCTTCTCAACGAGGCCACTATCGACCTTAATATAGGGACTTCTGAAGATCCTCGCATCATTAAGGTCGGCCAATCCCTTAATCCACAGGAATTAGGGGATTTTACCACTTTTCTTTCCAAACATCGTCAAGCCTTTGCTTGGTCATATGAGGATATGCCAGGACTCGATCCCGATATTGTGGTCCACAATATCGTTACCCTTCCCAATATCAAACCAGTTAAGCAAAAATTACGTAAAATGCACCCTCGAGTAGCCCTTCTTGTTAAAGAAGAATTACAGCGCTTGCTCTCGGCTAACTTCATCCAACCCATCGATTATCCACAATGGGTGTCCAATGTAGTACCAGTAACTAAGGCTACTGGGAAAATTCAAATTTGTACCGACTTCCGGGATCTTAATCTTGCTTGTCCAAAAGATGATTTTCCTCTACCTAATATCGACCAACTCGTAGATTTAACTGCGGGTCATGAGATGCTTTCTCTTATGGATGGTTTCTCTGGGTATAATCAAATCCTCATCGCACCAGAAGACCAACATAAGACTTCCTTCATAACTCCTTGGGGGACCTTTTGCTATCGTGTCATGCCTTTTGGTCTTAAGAACGCAGGAGCAACCTATCAACGAGCAATGACCTACATCTTCCATGATCTCTTGCACAAAACTGTGGAAGATTATGTTGACGATCTCCTCGGCAAGTCCAAACGTCGTCAGGATCATCTTTTCATCCTTGCACCTCTCTTTGAGAGGCTTATCCGCTTTTGTCTTCGTCTAAATCCAGCTAAGTGCGTGTTTGGCGTTCTCACTGGTAAACTTTTAGGTTTTATCATTTCCATCAGGGGTATTGAAGTCGACCCCGCAAAAATAAAAGCCATCCTTGAGATGCCTCCCCGTCTAACTTGAAGCAACTCCGCAGTCTCCAAGGACGTCTTCAATCAGTGCGTCGTTTTATCTCCCAATTGTCGGACCGTTGTCAACCTTTTCACCATCTCCTCCGTAAGAATGTTCATTTTGAATGGGATGAGCATTGCCAAAAGGCCTTTGATGATCTCAAAGCTTATCTTCTTTCTCCACCCGTGCTTACACCTCCACGCGAGGGGGAGCCTTTCTATCTTTATATCTCTGTGACTGACCATGCTCTGGGAGCCATGATCTCGCATCGGGACACTTGTGGTAAAGAACAAGCTATCTATTACATCAGTCGCACCCTCCATGAGTATGAGACACGTTACTCCGAAGCTGAAAAACTATGTTGTGCTCTCTTCTTCGCAACTTCTAAGCTTCGTCATTATCTCCTTAATCATAAAACTTACATTGTCACAAGTGTCAATCCCCTCAAGACAATTCATGCAAAGCCTTATCACAATGATCGTATCACTCGTTGGCTTATGCTCATGACAGAATTTGACCTCGAGTTTATCCCGCAAAAGGCTATCAAGGGTCAGGTTATTGCAGATCAATTAGCTGATGCTCCTCTTCCAGACACTCAAGACCCCTTGCTCAATTCCCCGATGAATATATCCAACAAATTGATTTTGGTCTATCTCCATTTAAAGTAAAGCTCTTCTTTGATGGATCCAAATGCCAGCAAGGGGGAGGTGCGGGTTTCGTGATGATTCCTCCTTGGGGTACGCCTATCCCAGTTGCACACAAATTAAACTTTGAGTGCACCAATAATGTGGCTGAGTATGAAGCTCTTGTCTTAGGTCTTCAAAATGCCATTAATCTCGGCGCTCGTCATATTGACATCTTCGGTGATTCTGAACTCATCGTTAATCAGGTCACGGGTGTCTATCAATGCAAGAATGATATCCTTCAAAAATATCGTGACATCGTTCTTGCTCAACTCCAATCTTTTGATAAGTTCACCATCCAAGCCATTCCTCGCACTGCAAATCGATTCGCGGATACCATGGCCTCATTAGCCTCACTTATCCCGCCTTTTACCGAAGACTCGCGTCTTTATGTGGCTGTGCAACGATTAGATCAACCATCTTATCTTGGGCAACTAACTTCAATCAATGCTGTCACAACCCATACCCAGGATGAGTGGTATCAACAGATTGTTGATTATCTATCTCATTCGATCCTTCCTCCAGATCTGACTTCCAATGGTAGAAGGTCTTTTGTCCAACGCGCCAATCGCTATTCTATTCTAGGCGGCCTTCTTTACAAACGCGGCTTTGATGGTATTTTGCTTCGATGCCTCAAAACCCATGAATCATCTAAAGCCATCCAGGAGGTCCATGACGGTATCTGTGGTGGACATTTTAGTGGTTTAGCTGTAGCTAAGCGCATTTTACGTTTGGGGTATTATTGGCCTTCTCTTAATCGAGATTGTTGTGAATACACTAAGAAGTGCGTCAAGTGTCAACAACATTCCAATCTCACGCACATCCCTAGTCAAGCTTTGCAACCTGCGGTGGATTTGTGGCCTTTTTCGTAGTGGGGTCTTGATCTTATTGGTCTCATCAATCCCCGTTCTTCACAGCGTCATCATTCTATCATTACTGCCACTGAGTACTTTACTAAGTGGGTAGAAGCTATCCCTCTTTCTTCAACAAAGGCTAAACCCATAGTTGATTTCGTCTATCAACACATCATTTGTCGCTTTGGCGTTCCACATAAGCTAATCACAGATAATGGTAAGTCTTTCAAGAACGCTGATTTGCAGAATCTCTGCAACGCTTTCAATATCAAACTCAGTTTTTCTTCTCCATACTATCCTCAAGCTAATGGTCAGGCTGAAGCGTCCAATAAAACTTTGCGTAGTATCCTCGCAAAGGTAACTAGTCGAGCTGGCAGGGATTGGCATTTACATATCCCTTTTGCTCTCTGGGCTTATCGGACTAGCATTCGTACTCCTACTGGTGCTACTCCTTTCTCTCTCGTCTATGGGTCTGAGGCTGTCCTTCCTTTGGAAGTCCAAATCCCATCTCTCCGTGTTTCTCTCAGAGAATTTGTCTCCGATGAGGATTATCGTCAAAATCGTCTAGCACAACTTGAATTATTAGATGAGCGGCGTCTCAACGCTCTTGAGCATCATCAAGTCTATCTTGAGCGTGTCAAACGTGCTTATAACAAGCATTTGCAGCACCGTGACTTCAAAATTGGTGATCTTGTTCTTAAAGAAAATCAAAATGTCACTACACTCGAAAGAAGTCAACGTGGTAAGTTTGCTCCCAACTGGATGGGCCCCTACATTATCACTCATAAATATGGGTCTGGGGCTTATCGTTTATCTTCCATGGATGGTATACCTGAAGCGGAACCTCTTAATGCCTTGCATCTACGGCCCTTCTACTGTTAAAATCTATCTTACACAAATCTAGTCGTAACACAGATCTTTCATCCGTCCTAATAACCAGTCATCTACTTTCGTGGTGATTCGAAATTGTGTGGTTCTCCGCCTATTGCCTCGTTTACCTTAAATATGAGTATCGCGGCTCTACTCATTGCACGTTTCTTTTGGATATGTTCCTCCTCATGGTAGGAATACCTTAATCACCACTTCATCTGTCCCAAGTACTTATCTTAATCGGATCTACTCGGGGCATGAGTGCATGTTCTTCTTTGTTCTCTTCCCCTCCGTCTGATCTATCTAGGTCTAAACTCAGCTTCTTTCAAAAAGTTTCAAAAAAAAAAAAAAAAAAAAAAAAAAGAGAGATGCTATCCAAAAGATAGACTGATCCCTTGAAGGACAGCTATCCATACATTATCAAGTGAATCAAAAAGAAAATAGACCATGCCCTTGAAGGATGGCTATTAACAAAAATTCTAAAAATATAGACCATACCCTCGAAGGATGGCTATCATTAAAATTCAAAATACAGACCGCTCCCTTGAAGGACGGCTGTTTCTCAAAGAAATATTCAAGGCTTCTTGTAATTAATCAGCCTTCCAGTCAGTTTATACACTTTTTAGCATCACTGAAAGACTTCCCGCATCGATCAGTCTTTCCATATCAAGCAAACTTCCCGCATTGATCAGTTTGCTTTTCTGCCAAAATCATGAAGCTGAGATTTAGGACCTTTTGTCAATCATATGGAGAATCCTGTTTCCCTACTATGGACATGTATTCTGTCCTTTGTAAATTCCGACAAGATACTTACTTACTTTTCTTCCCGTTTCTATCCTAGATCTGGTTTGCGACTAGTTAGTGTCAGGTTCATTTTAATCTTATATAGGGCCTTGTATGCTTGGTCTTTCGATTTCCTATCTGGATCTTATCTATGGTCGGTTGGAAGTCCGACTTATCATTTTTTTCTCCTTCTTATCGGAGTATCTTCTCTTCTAAGTCACGGTTGTTTCCATTTACATCTTTGGCTCTTGCAAGGAGTATTCCCCATTTCTCTGTCTTGCATCTAGTTAAATTGACATTTCACATGTTAAATTCAATCAAAATTCATCTTTTATCAAAATTCATCTTATCTATCAAAACATCTATCTGTATTCATTTCTCATTAAAATTACATCCATGTATCAAACGCATCCATCTATCTATCCATTAAAATGTACATCCAAGGTACATTGCATCTATCTATATCTAAATCTATCCATCAAAGTGTACATCCAAGGTACATTACATCTATCTATATCTAATCCATACATCAAACACATCCATCTAAATCTATCCATCAAAACATTTAAACACATGTACATCCAAGTTACATCACATCCATCTATCAAAATTATATCCACATATCAATCTATCTAATCACATCTATTTCTATCATCTATCAGTCTATATCTATCCAATCACATCTATTTTATACTCTATCAGTCTATATCTATATCCATCTATCCATGTATATCAAAATTAAAAGCATGAGTACAATCATATGACAAATAACATGATCAATCTATATATACATGTGTGTCTGTACAAAAATGGGTGGCTTTCAATCAAGCCATCTATACAATGCCTTCCAATCGAGGCTACATCACTATACAGATACAAAATCTATCAAATCTCTATATAGTAAAATCTGAAGCGTGGAGGACACTATCCCCTCCACCCTCCTCTGCACCTGGCTGTCTCTCCTGGCCGCCGCCTATCGAGCTCGATGCACCTGCTGCTGGAGGTCTCGGCCCACCTCGATCTCTCCCAGTACTCCCTCCACCTGAGGCTCCGCTCGCTGTAGCCATCGCTGCTCTCCTCCTCGCCCCGTACCGAGGCACGTCTGGGGCATGCTGCGCTAGGGCATCCTCATAGTATCTCACCTCAGCGAGGAGAGACTGGTATGTGCTCAGCTCACAGCATCTGCTCGTAACGATGCCGGGTGTGGCCGGGCCGGGCTGCTGCCGGTGGTGCCCTCCTAGGGTCGTGCCTCGCGTACTGCACTGGCGATGTGGCACCGGTCTCTCCATATTTGGCCCTGAGGGCCTCCCTATGCCGAAGGTAGCGATCCCTCTGCTGGATCGCTATGTCTCGCTCCTGGCGAGCGGTGTCTCTCTCCACAATCAGGGCATCCCTCTCCTCTGTCAAAGCCCTGATCTCCTCCAGAGCTACCTGATGTGTCTGTGTAAGGGTGGCATGCTCTACCTCCAGTCTGTCCAGCATAGCAGCTATGTCCTCCTCGTCAGCATCTATAGATGGCGGGAGATGTCGTGGAAGCTCTGTGTCGTACCATGCTGCGTAGCCCTCATCCACCCCCGCGTCATCATCACTGTCTGCGGAGGGTGGGGCCTCTCTCAATGGGTCTGCTGGGATCAAAACCGGCAAATCCGTCTCCCTGCTATCCCGCCTATATGGCGTGTAGGTGGTCGGCACTGCTCGCATTAGGCCGAACTGCTCTTAAGTATCCGCATGAATGGGACTCACTCCCACATATCCGGCCTACGGCCCCTGACCACCCGGCTCCGTCTCAGTGCTACCAAGTGGGCATCCTGACCAGCCCATGTCGGAAATGCCCGATACGGCCTCCAGATAACCTCCGATCCGTGTCGGCCTCAAACGCCGAGTACCACTCGGCCGATCTACTCAGATCCCCCTGCGGCCATGTCAGCCCGCCATCTCCGAAATCCATAATCAATGCCTCCCACTGCTGCTGGCATCCAAGGAAGCCCGGATGGCCTGATCACCGCTATGTGCTCATATGCCCAGCAATGGAGCACAAAACTGACATCAATCCCTGTCCTCCGGCCAGTGGTGTACATCCATAGCTCATGATATATCTGAGCTATCAGGGCATCAGCGAAGGCAAAAACCTGTCTGTACTGCAAGATGTCGCAGACACAGTCTAACAGTAACAATGGGAATCTCCCACCTCCTGAATCTGGCAGAGCAAAGTAGGATATAGCCATCTGAATCAGCACTATCCGTCTGCTCCGAGGGCTATCCTGCCTGTACTGTGAGGCTATCCTCACTCCCCAGACACTATCTCGAGTCATCTCGCCTATCTCTCGTATAACCGACTTAGGGCCCTCGCCGCCGCTTCCCGAGGTGTGATCTCAATCGGGTCCCCAGCAATCGGTAATCTCAGGATCCTGAATATATCCTCATGGGTGATCGTCATCTCACCCGTCCTGAACCAAAAAGTGCACGTGTGGCTGTCCCACCGTCGCACTAATGCCCGCATGAGCTCCACATCTCGTGGCACTCGTCTATAATATCGGAAACCCCCGAGCCCGGCTAGCTCTAAATGCTGCCAGTCTGCATCTGTCACATCAGGGAGAATAGTCTCCAATAACTCAGGAATGGCATCCCTCATATGAAGAGCCTCTCGTGCCTGCATCCACGACATCAAAAGCATAATTAGTCTCTTATTTCCCCAAATCACATCCTCCAAGACAGTAAAAAAAAAAAAAAAAATGAACATCTATCAATCGGCGTCGATTTGGTAAAATCGGCGTCGTTCATTTTAGTCGGCGCCGATTAATACCAATCGACGCCGATCCAACACCAATCGACGCCGATTACACCAATCGGCGCCGACTGCCTGTACGCACATGAACCGGACCCTGGCCTCCCATGCAAAAAAAAAAAAAAAAAAAATCAAACAAAAAAATAAATTAAGAACAATGGGTTCAAGAATGACCACTTACCCCAGGTCGTGTCCTCCTGCGCTTCTGACCGCTCCCAGAGGCTTCCATGATGCTCAAATCAAAAATCTGGCTTTCTCTGAATCAATCGTCACGTTGAAAATAAATCGTTTACGTTTTCCGTTCGCATATTTATATGTGCCTGGATTGGTCGGCGCCGATTTTTTGGGTCGACGCCGTTTGTTCTAGTCGTCGCCGATTAGTTTGGTCGCCGCCGATTTTCTATATCTGTTTGCCATAGTGTTGATGCTTGGCTTACTTATCTATCTGATCATTGTTGTGTGCTGAATTTTGCCTTTTGGCACATTTTTTTTAGATATCCTTGTCTATTTCGGGTTTGTTCCCTTTGCGTGGGACACTCGTACTTTCTGGCAGCTTAGAGTTAAACGGGTCTGTAGGCACTAACGTCGTCTGCTTTGCAGACCGTCTAGTTGTCCCTACCAATGTGTCTCTCTTTAGATGCTGACTATTTTGCAGTTCTCCTTACCCTCATGGGTCTGTAGGCACTAACGTCGTCTCATGAGGAGACCGGCTAGTTTGCCCTACCAATGTGAGTTCCTTAGGTTGCTGCCTTTTATTTATTTTTATGCGTCATCAATGATCAGATCTACTCCAGGCATCCGACTGGGGCATCCTGCATTTTTCATCTACCTTTTTCAAACTTGGGATCGTCTGTTCTATCATCCATCCCATCCCTAGTTTGAGGGGGATCACATCATCACAAATTCTTCCCTTCTTCCATCCCTTTGTTTTTGTCTCATAACCTTGCTTATCGCAAGTTACTTGACAAAAAGGGGCAAAATGTAGACACTTAAAATTGGTTACTCAATTTAGTGTCCCTCTCATCCATTTACTTGCTTAGGTAACCTGGGGCACGTTTTACGTCACCAACTATCCCCTTGGGATATTATCCAATTTGTGATTTAATCACTTATTCCAAATTTAATTCACCCCATCACATCTTACCCATGAGTGATTAAATATTAAATATTTGATTACGCTTCTTCCCATGCATCTTAATCACTTATCTACCCCAAATTTATTCTATCTATGTATCACATCTATTTTTCCTCTTCCCTAAGCGGGATATTTCCCGTATTCGGGATAAATCTTATCTTTCTTGAAATCACTCATTTTGGCCATCTCGGGAGTCTATTCCGCGATCGGCGCCGACCCATATGGTCGGCACCGATTTTCTAGGAGCGGCGCCGATTATAAAAGTAGTCCGTAACTCAGCCTCTAGGGACCAAAAAGAGACCACGAACGAGCGAAAAAGTGAACAGATGAAAAAAGGAAGCACTTACGCATGAACAGAGAGCGAGAGAGATACAGTCTGTGAGAAAGAGAGATCTTCAGCATCAAGTGTATCAAATTAGGGCAGATCCTGTCCGAATCAATCCCTGAGAGGAGCACCGTTACTCTGTCCCTGTCACATCAGCATCGCACCACCATCTATCATCTGGTGACTCTGTTCCAGTGTCTCGCCAACTTCGGCACATCCAGCAGACCACATTCATCTTCTAATTCCCGAATCTTATCGCACAGTCCCTGATTGATCGATCTGCCTTTAGTCGACGCCGATCTAACCCAGTCGACGCCGATTAGTCTCAATCGACGCCGACCACATCAGTCGACGCCGATTCTACCTGGGCCGACGCCGATTTCCCGCATGGTAAAAGGACACAGTAACACAAATCCAAAGCATTATTTCTTAGTTCCTGCTTTTCGTGCTTTCTGCTCTGCTGCTTAGATTCTCGTCTTATTACTGCAATCGAAGATATATCTTTTTACTTACATCTTTTATCACGTATGCTTCTTTTCTTAATTGAAAATGTGGATCGACATCCGCCGAGGAAGCTTATCGCTTCCCCGACCCGCTTCTCGGGCACCCACCTAAATATCTTTAACGTGGTCTTTTTCTCATCAAGCATCGGTGTTTTGCAGGTGATACACGGATCTATTGTGCGAGTTGCTCGTGTGTGCCCGTCTTATCTACATCGGCTTCCTCATTTGTCTACATCTTCGATGTTATCCATCGTGTATCGATTTTATTGAGTTTTTCGTGGTTTTTGTGTTTAGTTTGGTGCATTAACTTCTCACCTAAAAGTTAGTGGAGCTACGGGCCATTTATGAAACTTTGTTCCTTTTTCACTTTAAATCAAAAGTATAAATTTTATCCGATGACCCACTTCCTTCTCTTTGCATAAGAAATAGCCACATTTCTTTTACGGGCCTCAAGAGCTTCTTTGCACTTTAATACCTTATTACCTTGGTGTGAGAAAATACAACTATTCCCTGATCCCCCACATCTATCCCACTTGTGACAAGTGTACATCTTTGGAGGGTGGAATAATTTTCTGTTTATACATTTTCTGATCATGAATATTCAAAGGAATATTCATCAGGACGCAGATCCAACTTTGAACTTTGTGAGTGCAATAGAAATTTATAAGTTTGCAACTTAAACCCGCCATACCACATCCAACTAGGAAGTACTACATACCAACATGCAAAGGAAAAAAATAAAACTATTGAAATGATCAAGGAACACTTCTCACAGGTAATTTTCATGATTTTTCAGACCCGATTCATGATCGGTTTTTCTCACAAGGGTTTTCAAAAATAATACATATCCAAACATGATCCTTGACCAAAAAGAGGAAACACAACCAACACACATGAGAAATAAAGAAATTTAAATGAATGATTGTAAAATTTTGAACTTGTACCCATCACAGAAAAATAAAAACACAATAAACGTCAAAGGAAAATTTCAAACAAAAAGGTGCGATATTAATTTGAGAACCAACACCGGTCCAACTCGGGGATGGGCACTCCCCGCAAGTTCCACGAGAAACAACCATAGTACAAATACGATAGACCATGTGATGAAATCCATTAGACCATGGAGTCAAAACCATCGTACTCCAAGTGATAATAACCCATCCATAAGAAACCAAAACAACCAATCACCACAGATGAGAGAACAGAAGCAAAAATACTAATAAACACATGCCACAAACATAAAACAAACTAGAACAACTATATATTATACATTGATGCATACCTTGATTTGAAAATAAGTTAAGGAAACTTTTTAGGTGCTTGCCATTAAGAGGAAACTCAAGTAATTCTCCATTTAGATCCTTCAAAGAAAGTATGGTCACCAATCCCGATATCAATGGAATAAGGACCCATGAATAATACATAAAAAAATTTGTGCTTTCCTTTTCTTCATGTCGCATATCCCATAGTAACAAAAGATCTCCCACACTAAAAATTCTAGGAGTCACCTTTTCATCTTTTCCCCGAACTTCAAATTTCTTTGGTGGGACTCTCTTCTTTCTTCATCCAATTCAACAATCTGATTTATTCTTGCATCATAAGGGCTGAATTCTTGATCCTCAAGTTGTTGAATAAATTGGTAAGAAGACAATTATATATGTAGGGGAAGATGGGCCCGAGTTCTATAGACTAATTCAAATGGGATTTTTCTAGTAGCTATTTTAGAAGTGATCCTATCTCGCCAAACAACATACTTTTTTTGGAATATATAGGGTAAAAGAGGTTTTAAAAGGTCCCACAACCTTTAAAAAAAGAGCCCATCAGGCTAGATTTAGAAATATATATAGCATAGCAAAAAAGTACCTATGAGGATTCCAAAAAAAGGAGGCTGAAAAGGTCAACATAAGGAAAGAAGAAAACATCAGAAGAGCTTTTTCAACTCAGAGACAGTAATTCTAGCTCTAGGAGAACCCGAGTCATCCGTAAGTTGTTCAACAAGGGTGATGAGCTCCGAGCAATCTTTAGCAATGGCACTCTTGGTAGAATCAGTGAAAGCCTCCCATGCCTTTAAAGCCTTGAAGGCACACTAAAGCTTGTTTAAAATAGAAGAAACCATATCGAATTTGTGATCATCCCTTTGAGTGTCAACACCTGTGCTCAATGGGAGTAGAATTCAGATTCGGAGAGGAATGCATAGTGTCAGCAGGAGGATCTCTGTCATCGAAGAGAGTATTGTTTCCCACAGTCTGAGTGGTGGGAACGTCCACTGGTTGGTTTTTCTCCAACTGCTCCAAGTCTCGAGGAGTCAGGGTAGAGCTTAGCGAGGCCTGTAATGTCGGAGAGCTGAGAGGTATCGGGGCTTGAGACCAGAGAGACAGCTTTAAAGCTGGTGTCAGTGCCTTCTAAAAACAAGCATGAGAGGTGTGGGGGAAGATGGGGGAGGCAGGGGCTCAAAACAACGAGGGAGGGCTAAGAATGGCAACATCTGAGTCAAAATCAGATGAAAGGTGCGAGACGTCATTGGTTCCAAGAAGAGCAGAGGGAGGTGGAGGAGGGGCGAGGGGAAGGTGAGGGAGAGTGGCGGTGATGACCAGTTTTGGGGGGGAAGTGAATCAGGTCAGCATGTGAAGCAGCATCAGAAAAGAGCAGGTACAACAAACCTTGGTGGAGAATGGCTCCTTCCCCATCACGAGCCAGCTGAATAGAGTGCTCTAAGGACTGAAAAAGGAAAGCCACCAGATTTATCTTCTTCCCCCAACACAGATGAGAAAGGATGAAGAAATGAGGTCCATAAACAAGCCGATATCGACTGTCAATGGTAAAGTAACGCATTATAACCTCCGTGACTCTATCCCATGGAGGAGGTAGACGGGCCTCGAGTGTAGCCAGAGAGGTATTTAACTAGCTTGTCCCCAGGAGCAATAAAATCTTACATTTCTACATGCAGCGAGTGCTTGAAGTAGATGTCTCCGGCAGCAGGAAGACCAGTGGCATCAGTGATAGCATTAGTGGAGATGGTAAAGTGCGTGTTGCCAATCTGAACCCGACCCTTTGACCAGGAAGCCATAACCACATATGAAACAAGAGCCGAGTAGCCCACCATTCTCTCCAGGAAGGTTGTAATTCCATTCTCCAGCAAAATGTTCCAAACCTCCACATCATTTTTAACTGAGTCACAGGCAGTAGGCTCTAGACACTTCAGCTAGCCCCCATTGTATAATTTTTTTGAAAAGTGTAGAAGTGAGAGCAATAAGGGTCATTTAACAACCCAACCAGGGCATGGGAGCCGTCGGCCTCGTTATCATTGTCCTCCCGCCAGATCATCAAATGATTTATGTGAGGATTTACCCCATGCGTGCGGAAATCCTCCGCATCATTACACATCACCATCATCAAAAGGCTCTTCGCCAAGGGTCAAATCAAATAAATCAGACATAAATGCCGCCGCCTTTTGAGGGGGCCATAAAGGTTTTGCTGAAACCCATATCAATCCCCCATTCCACCAGTCAACATTGGGATATATCATTCTGAGTAATTTGGAAGAGATCAACCAGGAAGTTATCCGTCCAGCTTTGCTAACTCTCAAGGAGAACACCAATGTTAGCAAGGTGGTCAGCCACTTTGTTCCCTCCTGGAGGACATGCTGGAACTGGATTTGCTGGAAAGATCTTTGAATAATTCTGATATCAGCAATGATATTCTGTATCGACCATTGACCAGAATCATCAGACTGCAGGAGCTTGATGATGTTGAGGGAGTCACTTTCAACTTGGAGGGGATCATCACCAAATTTGATAGCCAACTCAAGGCCTTTGAGGATGGCCAAGGCTTCCACATGATGGTTGGTACCATAGTTAAGGTTATGAGTAGAAGCAACAACAATGTAGCCCGATGAGCATCGAAGAATGGCTCCTCCACCAGAATTACCAGGATTGCCTTTTGAGGCCCCATCCGTGTTAAGTTTTTTCCAGCCCCTAGGAGGGGGAAGCCAATGAACTAATTCACGAGTAGAGGAAGTGCCTTTACTAACATGATGAATGGCTAACAACCTCTGCCACTCCTGGAGTTACAAATTTGGATTTTTTCTAATATTTGGACCACAGGAGCGAGTTGAGATTATCTTGGAAAGTAAGAGCAATCTGGGTAGCCACCCGATCAGGTTCAAGACTCTGGTCTTTGAAGATTCTTCTATTCCTTTCTTTCTAGATGCCCCATATGCCATGTGGGAGGAGGAGTTTCCAAGCCAAAACCAGAGCCGGGTGAGTGAATGGAGAACTCCATTGAGAGAGGGTGTCCTGAATGGACTCAGGGAAGGTCCAAAGCACACCCATCCTCGATAAAAGCCAATGCCAGATAACTTGCGAAAAAGGACAGTGGATCAAAAGATGGGTAGAGGATTCCACCTCCTTAGTACATAGCACACATCTAGTGGGAAGAGAGAAACCCCTCCTTTTCATATTTTCTCCAGAGAGGAAAGCATTCTTAGAAGAGAGCCGAAAAAATCCAATTTTGGGGATGATCTCATTCGGCCAAAATTTGGTGAGGGGGACCAGAGTCAGCACTATGCATCGAAAGATAAGCAGCCTTAACCAAGAAAGAGCCAGATGGGGAGAGGGGCCAAATTAGCTCATCCTCATTTTGGGAGAAGGGGATGTAGATGGAGGTGAGCAAAGCTCTGAGTGAAGTCAGGAGCCTACTCTACAGTCACTAATATCATCCCAGACCTTAATATCCCAGGAGGGAATGGAATTCACAATCGTCCAATAGCCCAAAACTAATCTTCCCTGCTTATTAATGAGGCTTCTTTTCACAGAGTCCCATGATAGATTGTGATCAAGAGGCTCATCCCCTATCCAAAAATCCCGCTGGAAGTCAATAAGTCAATAGAATTCCAGATGGCAGAACCTCTAATTGGATTGGAAGTGAGAAGATCTTTGTTATTTTCTAGATACTTAGCTCTGAGCAGTTGAGCCCAAAGAGAGTCACCTTTAGCCACTTCCCATGCAAGTTTGGCCAGGAGGGCCCCATTCGTGTCAGCCATTTTTCGAAGACCAAGCCCTCCCTGAGAAGTTGGCTTACACACTTCCTTCCATGAGACAAGATGGATCCTCTTCCTTTCATCAGTCCCAGACCACATAAATTTCCTTTGGATTTTTTCCACAACCTCCCTCACCAAGTGGGGACTTTGAGAAGAGACATGAAGTAAGTAGGAAGGCTTTGGAGGGTGGCTTTAACTAGTTGGAGCTTGCCAGCCTGACTGAGCAGAACCCCTTTCCAGGCGGCCAGCTTTTTTTGATACCTTTCAATGACTGGATTCCATATATTTTTAGATTGCTTACCATGGAAGAGGGGGATGCCAAGATAAGAGGCGGGGAGATCCATAATATTACACCCAAAGATATCAACAATCTTTCTCTGAGTCCTAGGAGCAGTGTTGATGAAGGAGATGCTACTCTTGTTGAAATTGACAGTTTGCTGAGAAGCTGATTGGTAAAGAGAAAGGATATCCATTATAGCCTAGGCCTCAATCACAGAGGTGACACTTAACAACAGAGTGTCATCAGAAAACTGGCTATGTGTGGCTGAAGGGAGGCTAGAGGTGATTTTTAGACCCGAAATGATAGACTAACTTTTAGCCGCTTCCAGAGCTCTGCTGAGGGAGTCCGTAATAAAGGAAAGGTGACAGGGGGTCACCTTGCCTGATACCTCTGCTACTTTTGAAGAAACCCGCTGGAATGCCATTGATAAGAATAGAGAAGCAAGGAGTCGCGATACAAGAGAAGACCCAACTACACCATTTTTGTCAAAACCAAATTTTTCTAGGACCCTAATTAAGAAAGGTCACCGACTCACAAATGCTTTTTACATATCAAGCTTTAAGATCATTCCAGGGATTTCGAGTGATAGGTTGAGTGAATGGCTTCATGAACTGTAATGATACCACCTTGGATGAGCCATCCTTTTATGAAGTTGTTCTGATTTTATGAGATGAGATCTTTCATTAGAGGTTTTAGTCTGGAGGCCAACATCTTAGTGATAATCTTATAAGTAGTGTTGCATAAACTGATTGGCCTGAAATTGGAGACATCTTTAGAACTATGCACTTTTGGGGCAAGGGCAACGAAGGTGGTATTCCATTCTTTTAGTAGATTGTTATTAATCTGGAACTCATTCACTGCTTTGAAGAGATCTTGCTTGATGATCTCCCAAGAACACCTAGAAGAAAGTAGCAGGAAAGCCATCTCGGGCTCAAGCTTTTTCCCTTTTCATGGCAAAAATGGCATTGTGAATTTCCTCCATAGAAAAAGGTTTGGTTAGATTGTTGTTCATCTCAGAAGACACCAGATGTGGAATATGCTGGAGCATAGCAGCCATTGATTGCTCCAGAGGGGGCAGGTCAGCTTGGAGAAGGTTTGAATAGAAGGAGACAAGCTCATTGGAGATATCAGCCTCAGCTGTTAACAGGGTACCCGAGGATGACACCAGCTCTCGATCTTGTCTCTGGCTTTATGCTTGCAAGTAGTGATGTGGAAGAATTTGGTGTTACGATCCCCCTTCTTGAGCCAAAGGGCTCGAGAGCGTTGCCTCCAATAGGTCTCCTCTTCTTGAAGTGTATTGTGATAATCACTGAGGAGGGAGGTTTCTTGTTGGTGAAGATGATCCAATCTTCCTTCAATCTCCATTTGGGCAGAGACTTTAGCCAAACCCTGAGTTAGCTTCTGTTTGCGGAGCTTGATGTTTCCAAAGACCGTTGACTTCCATATCTTGAGTTATTTTTTAATTTCTTTGAGTTTGCTAGTAAATCTAAACATACTAGAACCCTCAATTATGATATTCCACCAATTGGCAACAAGAGGGTTCAGGTGATTATTTTCAAGCCATGCAAGCTCAAACCTGAAAGGAGGATTCTTGGTATTTAGATTGTGATTTTCAGTCAACGTAAGAGGGTCATTGCCGAGGTATCCTGGGGAGGGAGTTGAGGTAGAAGTCAGGAAAGAGAGAGATCTAGTCTAGAGAGCCCAGAGATCTATCCAATCTGCTTTGAATATGGTTCCTGCCCAATCTGTAGTTTGACCACGTAAAGGAGGAACTGTGGAGTTCCATGTCAAGAAGTGAATTCTCCCTAATGAAGTCAGCCAGAGCATCCATGCTGGTGGTCATGGTAGGAATTCCTCCCTATTTTTCCAAAGGATAAAGGGGACAATTAAAATCTCCCATTATTAGAATGGGAATTTTACCACAAGTGATGATGAAGTTTGTGATATCTTTCCATAATTTTCCACGATGAGTCTCTAAGTTGGGGGCATAAACATTGATAGCAATCCAAGTGGAGTCCGATCCAATCTCTTGGAAGAGCATGCATAAAAAGTTGGGATGCTTGAAAAAAATCCCCTTTGAGACTTCTGGGATCCCAAAAGGTACAAAGACCCCCTGAGTTCCCAGTTGAAGGTTGAGATTCAAAAGAAGCCGCAGCCATATTTTTAGGAGTCGATCATCTTTTTTTAGTTTTGTTTCCTGCAGCATTATGATATCAGGAGAGTTCTGGAATTTGATGTCTTTGATAACTCTTTGCTTTTGAAGAGAGTTAAGCCATCTTATATTCCAAGAGATGATCTTCATTTCTTTGGTTTTGATTTGCTCCCCACCACCATGGGGATTGTGCTCTTGGTTCCTTGAGCGACATTAAGAGCTACTTCTTGATGGAGTTTGATATTGCTCTAATCCTTCCCCGTACTTTGTTGGTGCCAATATTGGGTTTCTTGTTGCTACTTCTAGTAAAGCGGTGGTTGAAACTATCATCAGAAGAATGGCCCGAGGGGGAGGTAACAGAGTCCAAAATAGGGGGAAAGAGGGGAGGCAGGGGGAAGAGTCAAGGAAGGGGGTTCTGAGGGGAGGGGATGAGGGGAGGAAGGGGGGATGGGAAGGAAAAGTGGAGAAGACTGCTGAGGAGGGGGGAGGATGAAACAGCCAAGGAGAGGTTAACCTCCTCAGAGGAAGAGGGGGAGAGCCGAGGGAGATAGAGGGATGATGAGAGACTTAAGGGCCAGGGAGGGGGGGATGACCTCAGAAAAAGGATCAGAGGAAGTGTTTATTTCTCCATCTTCCAGGAGAGAAAAGGAATTAGAGGTGGGGATGATAGGGATCTCAACAGAAGATGGTTTAGGAATAAAGCTTCTCTTAAATTTTGGGGAGAGGTTTTGGGTTTTGGGTTTTGGGTTTTGGCTGGGGTTTGGAGGGGCAACTAGAGGCCCGATGACCAATGTTTTTGCAGAAGGAGCATGCTTGAGGAATATATTCATAGTCAATGGGTTGTTTCCAGTTCCCAAGATCTGATATTAGCTCTATCTCTTTTGGGAGGGGACAACTGATGTCAGCATTAACATAGAAATGAGCATGGATGAATCTAGTTTTAGCTTTTGTTGCTTGATCTATAGCAATTAAAGATCCTATTGAGAGAGCAATACCTTCAATAACCGCTGGATGCCAGAACTCTAGGGGGAGCCCCGGAGGCGAACCCATATTGGGGCTTGGGTCATGGATTCCGTGTGAGGGTTGAAACCAGGAGACCATTTCCTGTGGTAGAAGCCCCGTCTTCCAAAAACCATGGGCCTCCTAGAGAGCTCTAGTGAAATCTTATTTCAACTTGAAGGAGAATAATACGAAACCATTAGGCATTACCACTATTTCAAGCGCTCCACATGGTTGCCATTTCAATTGTGCCTGTTTTTTGATATCTTCTAATATGGTTCTAGGACCCATGAGTGTACCCACCAAGGAAAGATCACGAGAAGTAGCAGCAGCCTCTATGATGTGAGAGGGGATGCACAAAGAGAAGGACCCATCTGACAATGAAGGAGAGAGATTTTCCGAGATATGAGCGGAGGTGGAACCCTCCACTATTTTATTCCAAGCATCAGGTGGCTTTGGAGAGAGGTCCCCTGATAAGAGGGACCCCTGATCTAGACCAGAGGGTCCGTATCCGAGCTAGCACCAGAGACAGTAGGTAGTAGCAGGCATTTTCAGCATTGACCTAAAATTTTCACTCTCCTAGAAGAAGTTAAATTGATTTAGCCCAAACAACATACTTCAACTATCCACCCCATCTCTATTTATTTATCTTCAATGTCCACCGATTATCTTCAACAATTTTTTTTTTCTTTATTCATCCCATCCATTACCCCGAGGTTTGTAATTAGATGCATATGTTAGGTTTATCCCATACTCTTGACATATGGCCACTAACAATTAAGCTCGAAAAGTCATAGCATTATCATCAACTATTTTGGCAGGCTCTCTAAACTTGCAAATTATATGATTTAAGATAAAATCCATAACAATCTGATGGATTTCTTTCTTATTAGGGATTTCCTCAACCCATTTGATGAAGTAAACAAGACACACAAATATCCATCTCGTGGCTCGCACTTGAAGAATGTAAAATTTCTCCAATAAAGTCCATGCCCCACTATTTAAAATGAGATTCAATTGATATTGGATGTAAAGGGAGAGCACATGAAACTTTCATTATTCTAGACAATTGTTGATAACTTTCACATTTTCTTACTAAAAAGGTGTATCTTTAAAAGTGTGGGCCACCAATAACTAGCCCTTAAGATCTTGTGGGAATTTACTCTTCCAACAAAATTCCCACATCAAAATCCTCCATGAAAATATGAAATTAATTTAGGATCCTCATATTAAATAATACGTCTTAGAGGACCCTTCAGATTCTTCCATGTCAATCCATAATCACCGATGATGTATTTCTAGGAAGCTAGCATGAGTTCCCTCTTTTGGTTTTTACATAAATGACGAGAACATTAAAAATTTTTAAGATAAAATATGATGTCCTTGTACCATGCATAATTGACTAATTTTTTTGAATATCCATATCTCCTTCCTTAACTTAATTTATATCCATCACCTCGTAAATTACTTTTTCCATTATCTTTTCTAAGCCCAAACCTATAACCAACTTAGTAGTCTGAATATCCATTTCATATTCTTGTAATGTGTTTACCCATCAACATATTTTACTTGATATCTCCATCTCTGATAGGATTTCCTTGACCATGGTATGGGGAAAATAAATTGTGATCTTGGAACTCAAGATATATGGTCTGAAAATTTTTGTTTCTCTAACCAAGGAAAAAGCCTACTTTTCCATGATAGTGTATTTCAACCCATCCCCTTGTAGTTATTTACTAAAGAAAGAAATTGGACTTTCACTTCCTTCCTCATTTTTTTTAATAGTATAGATGCAATGGTGTTTTTAGAGGAAAAAGAAAACATTTGAAAAGCCTTTTTGTAATCCGTAGCTACCAAAAAAGGACTATTCTTCAATGCTTCCTTAATTCTAGTAAAATATTGGATAGATTCATCCTCCCATTTGATGATTTGATCCCTTTTTAGCATACTTGTGATAGGGATAGTCATTTCAGAAAATTTAGAAATGAATCTCTTGATGAATTTTATCTATCCAAAGAAGGATTGAATTCCTTTCTTAGTTTTGGGAATAGGAACTTTTCCAATAGCTTCCATTCTTTCAGGGTCAATAATGACCCCTTTCTTAGATACAATATTTCCCAATATATTATCTCTTTTAACCCCAAAGTGGCCCTTTTTAGGGTTCAATGAAATACCATACTCTCTACATCTTAAGAGCATCTTTTCTAAATGTTGCAGGTGATCATTTATCTTTCTTGAAAATATTGTTACATCATCCTAATATACAACAATAAAATCATTTATGTATCCTAAGAATGCTACATCCATTTCTCTTTGAAAGGTATCTCCAACATTCATCAGGCCAAATGGAATTCTCACATACACATAGGTACCCCATGGAGTAGTGAAAGTAGTTTTAATTCTTTCTGATTGTTTCACTACCACTTGATTATATCTTGAGAATCCATCTAGAGTAAACAATAGTTCAGATCCAATAACCAACTGTAACATGTTATCCATATTAAGAAAGGGATAATCATCTTTGATTGATGCCTTATTCAAATTCCTAAAGTCCACACATAACATTATATCTCCATTTTTCTTTCCAACTGGTTCTAGATTTTCCACCCATGAAGAATACCTTGTGGGTTTTATGATTCCTCCATGCCTTAATTTCTTTAATTCTTCTTGCATTTTGAGGGAAAGAAGTGAATTGATTGGTATTTTATTTTTCCTAAATTTTTTGGCATTAGTTTCTACTGGTATCTCATGTTGTAAAATATATTCCCTATATGCCTTTAATTCTAAATATGACCATGCAAAACAATCCTAATGATTTTTTAATAATTGGACATGATTTATTTTATTCTATACTCAAGTTACTACCTAACCATATTTTTCTAGGTTACCATCGGTCCCCTAGTTGTGCTCCTCTACATCTCTTGAATTTGTCATCCGTCATTAACAATGTGCTCATCATTATCAAATTTTGACTCTAATGAAACCAAACCTCTTGGAATAGTATTGGTTTTTAATTGAATAATATAATTTCCAAATAGAGTCTCTTTCCCTTCATAAAAATAGACTATCGGTTTCAGTCCATATTCGATTTGTAAATTCTCCTTCATTTTGTAAAAACTCTCAACTTGGGCATCATCTTCAAAAACCTACCAATGTTTGACATTGTCTGGGGATCAACATCAAGATGAGACTCAACAACATAAGTACCCAAATATACCTCAGTGATTCTCCTAATTATTTCAATGCTTGTGGTACTTCCATCTCTATAATTATAGGGGAACATCCACAATTTTCACATTTTTTCTTTGGATTATCACCTCCTCTTTAAATCCAACATATTCAAATTCCCTTTTTCTATGCTCGGGAATCTGAGAAATTCAAAAATAGGCATAACTTTGATCCACTCAAAATCTGGTCTATATCAAAGGGAACATATTTAGGCAGGACTGTGCTAGGAGGGATATTTATGGATCCTTATAGTGGTATGAGAGTCTTTACGCTTTGGGTATGAGTTGGGGTACAAGTTTTACATGGAGTGACTGGGCCTTTCCTAAGTGTATCCCTTTTAGAAGGTTATTTTAGTATATTAGTGAGAAATGGAGTTTTTGGCTTGGCTTGGGCCCTTACCCTTTGACAACTCTACTTTTGGTATTATATTCCTTTTCCTCAAAGAACTACCGCATACATCAAAAGTTACCTTTCTTCCTCGAATGAATTCCCCATTGTATTTCATAATCATTAAATCCTCAAATATTCAAAGTCATGCTTAGGTAAATCAAACACCTGCACCATATCAATTTCAACATCATTGTTAGGAGGAAGAGGTAATACCCAGTGAATGAAATCCTAAAACTTTCTACGATTATGGAACTTATCAACTCAGGTTGAAGTGGCTCCATGTTCGGATTTTTCATGGCATTCCATCATACATACATCACCATAAGCTTCACCATAATTTATTTCTTCAAATTCCTTAGTTAGATCATAAGGGGAATGTGGTAAGAAACACTTTTCACACCAATCAATAACATGGTCTTCTTCCACCGTAGTAGAACCCTAGCAATCAAAGGATCATAAACACATATATTTTCTCTAGGTTGTGGTTGTTTATTTTCTGATCCCATGGGCCCCTTTCCTCTATCATCTAATATGTGATCACCCTTAGGATGATTTCCAAATCTATCTTGACCCTGTGGTTTATGCTAACTTTGAGAACTATGTCCTATTCTTTTTCTTCTCTGGAGAACTTATAGTATATTTCCGTAAATACTTTGGCCAAAGTTTTCACAACCTCCTCTAGATCCACTACATCATTTTACTGAGGTCTATCAAGATTAATCAATTTTACACCCTCCCTCTTAGAGGGTTTCCCAACTTCCTTGATATTGTTTTTAATTTTCAAGGAAATTTTGAAAGCCTACCTTAAAGTTCCAGGGTTCTTATCTCTTAAATAATAAGTAGCTTTCTTGTCAAAAGCATCTCGAATATTTAATTAGGCAAGACTCATCACTAGGCCTCAAAATTTTGGGTAATATATTTAAGTCTTGTTGAATCTGGTATTTAAATCCTGGATAGACTCATTGGGATTCTTTTTTATACTCTCAAGTTCAGATAGAGGAACCTATGGTCAGTCTTATCACCATATTGTAATATAAAAGTATTTTTCATATCATTTCATGAATCTATTGATTTATCTGGTAAATATTTGTACCAATCACATGTATATTCTTCAAGAGTATTTTAGATATGCATATTCATATTCAATTTCAAAATCCTCCATCATATTAATGAAGATCCTCAGATGTTCGTCACAAGTGATGGCATTGTCTCCCTCAAATTTGGCCAACCTATTTCTCACATCTTGTGGTACAACATTAGGATGCCCAACCATGCCTCTAAAATTTATTGGTCCAAATGTATTAACAATAAAAGGAGGTCTAGCTAGAGGGTGATCCTACAGGAGGATGAAAATAGTGTCAGATTAGGGGTCCTTGGGATATAGATGTATGGTCTTCAAAGTAAATATCCTTTAGTGACTCAATTTCAAAAACAACCATACCAGGTCTTGAGTGATAAAGGAAAGAAATGAGGAACACTTATCCTAGATACAAATGATGGCCCTTCATCTGTTGGAGAATTTAAATTTATATGAGGACTATTTGATTCTGAATTATTTGAAGATATTGGATAATCCTCAACTATAGGTTTATCACTTTCCACAACTGGTATTACCTTTTCACTTGACTCTTGATCCCCTAATGCCTTCCAAATTTGTCCTCCTTTTGGATTTATTTTCCCAAGCTCTTGAAACAATTTTCTAGTAGGATCCTTATTAAAGAAAGACCTCCTTCCTTCCATATTTGCAAATATTAACAAAAATCTCACTTGATAAAGATTAAGACACTGATATTTTACCAAAATTTTCAAATAAACACGGAGTCACCACTAAGGATTTTAACCTTAGATGTGCTAAATCAATATAAGTAGTTTGTCAAGTTCCTATCAATATTAAATTTCTATAAAGCTTGGTAGAGTTGATCATCCTTTGTCAATATTTATCACTAGCAATATAAATCTAGTGTAAATTTCCCTTAAACTAAGAAATATTACACAATAAACTTCCGATGTGGCATAATATTTACAAATCTTAATAAAGGATAACGTTTAAAAATGTATTTGCATCTAAACATGTAAGAATCAATACCATAGATCAAGATGCATATGTATTTACAAAAATGTCCCCAAAAATGGCGTTGGATCAATGTTGGTGCCTAAATTGATTCTCCCTTTGAAGTTGAGCAACATCAACAGGTTCGAAAAATGCTTAGAGACAGATAAATCAGATTTCAAGTCATTTCGTATCTAGGAGGGATTTGACTAACTCTTTGTCGCTCAAGCTTGGAGAAATTAGGTAACACGATGAAAAGGGTTTGACCTACTCTCACTACTTTTGGCCGTGGCTACAATCGGTGTGAGAGGACCCATTTTGTAACCGGTATTTGTGAGAGATATAAATGGATTTTATATATTGGACTTTCCTTCTATGATAATTGAAAGAAAACCTTAAGAAGACATGTTCAATGCAACATAATCTAACTCTTAGGAGTTGTCACTCTACAGAATGGAGATGTCTTCGAAACAAGGTTCGGGTTACTAAAGAAAACAATAAGACCCAATTTCTCCTGTATGTTTTGAGTAAAGAATGGGTAAATTCAACAAATCTTCTTAGCATTTATGGACAAATAATGCAAATAAGGGTAATTCCTATAGGATTTATCATTTATAGATGAATTTTTGTTGGGTAATTAAGCAGGATAAAGTTGATTATACCAAATTATTAATAAATTTCAACAAAGTTTGGGAAATATACCAAACAAGATGATAAAAACACTTCAAATAGTCAACAATGAACCTTCAACCAGAAGATGCACACCCATAGAAGCCCACAGATGTACGGTTTCAAAATTATTTGATAAATTGACATAAAATCTCATGTCAAATACTCAACTAAACATAAGATATTCCTGGTTCATCATGCCTAAGATACACTCATAAGATAACAAACAATATGTATCGACAAAATGGAAGTAAAGTGAATTTAAATTGTTTATTGCACAATAAAATGAAATCTCTTCTCATAGCATAATTGCAAATGCCACAATACTACCACAAGGACATGATCTTGTGTGATTCAGAGGAATTCCTAACATAAGATTACAATAGGAACATGAATAACTACTTCAAAACATCTCAAAATGAAATCAGACATAACGATGCTCATGATTAGCATAATTAACTCAAGGTCCATCAAATTTATCAACAAGGGAAAGATTTATTTATAGTATACAATCTTATCAATGGATGGACACTTGTAACCATCTTGACTTGATTAAATTTGAAAACACAGAAATACTGCGGTTTATCGATATAAGATCTTGAAACTGGTTTCTTTACGCATCTCTCTCATTTATTCGAACAGTTCTCAAAAAATTTAACCCCACTTTTCATGTGATTATCTTTCATACCTTTATACCATTCAACTCACTCACAAACCTTTAAAGATTCCCCGAAAAATATAAATATTACAAGGAATATTCCCCTTTACAATATCCATTTTAAAACATGCCATTCCTTTGAAAATTCTTCACTTCATACTACCAGGTGTACAAAATATGAGTCTTTTTAATTGGTTCTATTTGTGCTTGACTAGGATACCGGGTCATCACTTTTGGCATATTATTTTAATCATTATTTCCACATAATGATTGGATAATAAATTTTGATGACCTCTGAGAACTTCCATATGATTTATGATATGAGATATATCCTCATCTACTTCCCAAGAATCTATCTTGGGTGCTGCGCACTCCATTTCATGTCTTATTGGCTTAATTACCACACATGGTTCTTATCAAATCATATTGATTCATCGCCCGGTCATCCCTAATACCTTCCAACTCTTAAATATTTTTTGTGTGAGATGAGAGAAAACTTATTTCATCTCATGGGAAAGATCTCTCTTAATCATACCAATATGCACCCCTTTCACTATAAAAATCGGTTCTACCCTTTCACCATTATGTGTTTCTTTTCTTATTTTGAAGATAAAGAACCTTTTTCATTTTTTTATAAAAAAATGCCAAAGGTACTTGTAGAACACATTTTGAAAGAAATTTCTTTAGAAGATTTGAATCATATTTTTGACTTGAGTGGTCGTGATGAGGATTTTTTAGGGCCTTATTTGACATAGAATATGCAGGAGACACCAGAGGACCCTTGACTTATCAACAAGTCTAGCTAGCACTTCTTATAAGGCTGATTAGGATCAATATTGTATTTGTAACCTTTCAAGTCATGTACTTTCATCTCTTTCGATGGGAACATTTGAAAACTCTTGAATTCTGAAGAAATTTTAGATTGAAAGGAGGCCCCAAGTGTCTAGGAAAACCAACTTTCATTTTCCATTCTTATGTGATGAAGAGTTTGCATTAAAGGATATTCCCAAGGAATCATATGTGTTATATGAAAAATCCTCCATTGACACCGTGCCTACCATTTCTCACAAGGTGGATGAATTAGAGTGGAGGATCATTTCTCTGGAGAAAGGAAAAACAAAAATTGCACCCTCACAACCAAGTTCAATTCCAACATCATCTTCGGGCAAGAGAAAGGGTGAAGAAAGTTCTCATCCCCCGATCATTATCTCAGATGGAGAAAAAGATTTGTCCATATCTTCTCATCGTTCAAGAGTAGAAATATCCTTTGTTAAGGACAGGTAGGGGTAGATTATCCCTTCAGTCATCTTCTTGTTTAGTGCATAATGCTCCTTAGTCAAAGCATGAATTTTTAAGACCTCGGCCTTCCTTCTCCCAAAGAGCATCCACCCCACATAAGGAAATGAGAATATAATTTGATATTAGGACCTCATAATATGCTCGATGCAAGGTGCGGTACTTTCACTTTCAATTACCTCATACGTCCCCTCTCAATCCACTCCTATTAAGTCAATCCTTCACAAGGGGAAGGAGAAAACAAAATTCTTCACATGTGGTTTGGATATTTTGGATTGGGTATCCTCCCATCAGAATAAAATTGAACTAGTAAAGATTATGGACAATCCTAGAATGAATCTTGAGTCATTGATGGAGATGGGGATGTCCCGAGATGTAGCAGGGTCTATCATATTTTTTCGGACAACACAGGGCTCAAGTGAATTCATGTTGAGGAAAAATAATTTGTTGAACAAAATTTCTTCATTACAAGGAAGTTTTGAAAAGGTAATAAAAGATGTCTAATTTTTTTCCCTTGTTGTCTTTATTCTTGACATATACACAAACCTATTTTTCCATGGTCGAGACCCCTATAGAATGGCATTTTTTTTCCATTTTCAACATGTAAGAATCACAAATATCACAATAGTTTATATGCTTGTACACATGTGTATTGAAGTTTATCTAAGTCATATAAAACCAATGTATTGTACCATTTTGTTGGACCCCTGGAATATTGGCCAAGTATGAAGGTGCGTAGGTGTGCAAGGTCCTAGTTATGGAATGGCGTGCAAGGAAAAAGTGCATAAGAGAAGGGTATAAGGAAGCATGTAGCACGCGCAACGTGTGAAAGGATCGGTACTTAGTCATTTTTTATGTCCAAAGAAGAACACATGAAAAGCATGACTCGGTTGTGCATGGATAAGATGCCAGCCTAGCGACAGGTTGGCCCAAGATGGAGCATGCTTGTGATGGAATATTCCATAAGAACATCATCGAATAAGGTGAAGAGATCGGTGTGGAGAAGAATTCTCGCATCGAGGACCACATTCAAACATTTGGCACTAGATCTCGAGGATGTTGGAGGATGGGTTAGTAGTCCAGAATGATATAAATATGAGTGCTGTAGAGACAAAAAGATACACGAGATACATATACACATAGAGATAGACACCTAGAGAGTGAGAGGAGCTCTCACGAAAATGCTGCGAGGACTTTGTCGGTGAATGGTTGTATTCGTGGAGAGAATGCATTAGGCTTGGGGTTGTAAATTATCTTTTGGGAAGTGTAGTTACATTAAGTCCAATGTAATGTATGACTACGGTTTGTTTCTCTGTCACCCCTATGTAATGGTTACATGTTACAATATATATATGAATATCAATGGTTCTAATGCATATTTCTCTCTTATGAGTTTTCTTTCCTTTCAAGCTAAGTATGAATGCTTGTATGTTTCTTTCTGTTCTGATACATGTTTTGGATTCTATTAAATGACCTATCGAAGTGACTGCAAGGATCTAGAGGTCATTATGAGCCCTATGGTTCTTGTATGTCTTCCACTCTAAAATATCTTACACTAATCATAGATGATGTTTCCCACTAAAATCACATAAAATAGAGACTTGGTACCCGTGCATTCCTCGGTGCAGTGCTCATCTTTCATTGGGTGATAGGCTCGCATGCATGGGGTTCCTTTCTTTTGTGATAGGATTAAAAATGACTATATCTCGGTTCCATTGCACGGACCTCTTTTCAAAGTTGTAGTGGGATTTAACATACATCATGATCTATGTAATGAGTAATGATAGATCGGGTTAATGTTGGAAAATGTTGAATCATGGTTCAAGAGCATAGAGGATGAATTTTCTCGGAGATTCAACATTAGACCTGATTTTATTACACGTAGATGGGTAGATGAGAATCTCTACCATGATCTATATGAAACTTTTTTCTCTGCTGATTCCCTATGAACTGTATAAATGGCCCTTAGCCTACACACTATATCAAGTTGGCATTGTACATCGAATGTGTAGACCCAAGAAGAGTACCAAGGCTACCGGATGTAGATCGGATGTAGACCGTGGTGTGGATAATTTGTGGAAAGGAGTATAGGCTAGCTACACTCTGTAGTACACCATTTCCACATATTCTTGTCTGGAGGTTGCTGAGTTTGAGTTTATGAGGGAGCCCAGAGGATATTTTTTACATGTTGTCCCCCTAGATTTGAAGATCTTGATGATTACCATGGGTTTAGAGGCTTTTCCAATGGCTGGCTAAACCGGTTTGAGTCTTTGGGTGAGGAAGCTAGGGTGGAGGAAGATGGTAAATGTTACACCGAAAGGGAGGAGAGATGAATCAAGTATGGTGAAGTGTGTGAAAGGGAGATTGCTAGATGATGCGAGGTTTTAGGTGTGATGGATGTATGGCAGAAGACATTACAAGAAGGATTTTAGGTTCATGCTAAGGACGTGGAGCCTAATTAGTCTATGTGACCCCATCTTGGAAAGCACATGAGATAGGCCCCTTCATCTTCGATGAGAGTTCGTCATGCGGAGAAAGAAGAACCATTGGTGTGCATCTGAGCCCACCTAGTGACTAGACCCTAGTGCTTAGTTTTCCAGATCGGGAGATAATATTGCTAATCCAATTGATTACATTGGAGGTGATCATTCTATGCCAAGGATGTATAATTTATCGTTTGTTACTTCTATGGATGTAAACATCAGCTTAGTGTTAGGACCTTTTAGGTAAGGTATAGGCACACAAGCATTTGGTCTCACATCTAAAAGTGGCATGGGGTATACTATTGGTAGTGAGGCATTTTCACGGACCATAGGCATGCAACTCAGTGGAATTATGGGAACCCTTGGCATGACCACTTTAGGACTTGGTGGATCTAGTTGTTTAGGCGGAGTGAGAGCTAGTGGGTATAGTGGATCCGGTGGATTTGGTGGTTCAGGACCTGGTGGACTTGGTGGATCAGGTGGTGGAGGAAACACAGACATAAACCAAGGATCTAGTGGAGGAGGATTTGGACCCCAACTACCCCCATAATTTTTCTTTGAAATGTCTCTACATTTTCTCAATTATAGACAATTGAGGATGTTGCGGAACATGTTCACAAGTGTGAATTACTATGGCACGTGAAGGGTGTCACAACCCCATAACGGAAGGCTAGTCAGTTTGCAACCATGTTGTAAGGGGCACGCGTAGATTAGGTATAGGAAGTATGACCCTCATCGATAGTAGTGGATTATACTACCTTAAAGAATACATTCTTGGTAGAGTTCCACATTCACGAGATTGAAAGAAGAGCATCGGTGCTTTGAGGGAGATTTAGTAAGGAATGGCGAGACAATGTGCAAGAGTATGATGTGCACTTTAAGACTCTTTTGTCTAAATTATCATATTTTATTCACCCTTCACAACAAGCAAAGTGGTTTTGGAGGATTGATCACCCCTTTTAGAAGGGAATTGTCTCATAAAAATTTTATAGACCCGTGCAAGGCATTGGAGGCTGCCTTATGTGCTAAGGTTGTTGGTAGTGTTGATACTTGCGTTAGCTCATTCTTGGAGGCTCGGGATTCTTTGCTATGGCCAAGTAGTTGGAAAAAATTTCTTCAAACTTAGCCCATGAAACTCGCAATGGTTTGTGGTGCACATATTATGAGATAGAGGGGCATGTTAAGGATAATTTCCCCCAAATGATAGTACGCATTGTGGTTGTAGAGAGTGAGATTTGTCATGGGGACCATGATGTAAGTAGATGCCCCTTGCTATAGCACACAATCAGGAAGAATGTATCTTATTATTGCAATATTTACACTTCTATAACCCATGATACTAAGGAATATAGGCTCATTGATCAAATCCATGAGGCCATGAATCATGGGGTGTGTAAAACCAGTGTTGCAAGTAGCTCCAAGGGTGATGATCACCATTATGAGGAACATGCAGATGGAGGCACACATGGAAGAGGTTTTCGAGGAGGATTTCGTGGTCATGGTAACCGCAGAGGACAAAGGAATGATTTCCTGTGTGTAACCTATTTCAATTGTGGATCTACAGAACATTACAAATGGGAATGCCTGGACTCACATAAAGTGGTCATGGTGTGGAAAGAAGCATAATTATGAGGAGTGCCCAAAATTGTTTGAGCATATGAATCAGAAGCACCGGAAGGAAAATGGCACTACAATGGTCAGTATCAAGAAGGTGGACATATAATAGATGCCTCGGGTAACACGGGATGCAGGTTTGGATCCTATCTTGGTAACAACAAGGGCAGAAGCCACACGTGCAAGAGAGGTACCAAGACAAAAGAACCTAGTTTCAAGGGAGGAATTCATTCATGGAAAGTATCTAGACCCCACACATCAGAAGGAGGAATATCAAGACACCATGGATGTTATTCGAAGACAACAAGGGAGATCTAGTGTCTAAAGGAGCAATCCAGAAGGAGGAACAAGGAAGGAGAGTCAAGGCACAAAAGGATGACTGGATGAGGTCAAGGAGGTGTGTAAAATGCTAAGGCGAGAATATCATTCCCTTACTAGTATCCTAGTTGAGAGAAAAGGTACCATGCACCGAGAAGAACATGAGAGACAAGTACTACACGTAAACCTTCCCCCTCATCGCCTCGAATATGACAAAGTGATTATGTTGAATGTAGTTGTAGATGGATGATCCTCAAGAACATCCTCATTGACATAGGCATGCGGAGTTAATGTTTTGAATTTGGATGGATGGAATCAAATGGGAAGACCTATATTGTAGCCATCTTTAAATGTGTTGTATATGGAAAACAAGACTAAGGTAATGCCCATCGTTGTCTTAAAGGATACAACTATAACTATCCAGGATCCGAATTTACTAGGGACTTTGAAGTCTTGGTGCTCACCAAGGTGGACAATTTCCCCCTTCTTGGGTGCCCTTGATGTTACAAGAACAATGCAGACCTTCGATTCAACAAATGTTACATCATCTTCAATAATAAGGAGGAATGGGTCATTATACCACTAGGCCGATGGGATTTCGGCACCCTATATTGAACTGTTGGTGGAAGAAGTTCTAGATAGGATATATGTACACTCAATCAAAGACCCTAAGATGATACACTCTCTCGACCAAGGTTATCCAATTTGAAGATGCTCGGTTAGTGAGTGATACCATGAGTCTAGCATGTGAAAATTGGGTGAATGGGACTTATGAATTAATGGGATGACAATTGAATGGGACAAAAATTGAGAGGGTTGATGACCAAGGTAAACAAGGCATGCACGGTTAGGCACCTTGGAGGAAAAGAACTGCCCACGTATTCGAAGGAGCCTTCCCGAGATCTTTCTACGGGAGGTGGAAGCTCGGTGGAAGGATGAAAAGGAACAGAGGGGTATGTTAAGTTATGTCTTACTTGGCATGACATATCGATGGTGGGCTACACATCAGGAGAGCCATTTAGAGTGGTGTGAGGTAAGAATTGCTCTCTCTATCATATTTTCTAGGAGCAATGTACCCACCATCATCAAGGAGTGTCATGGGAAGGAGCCTGCCTCTTTCCATATCTAGGAGTATGAATGGTTTTGGAGAGAAGGCACAAAAGCTTTAACACCATCCCTTTGGGTGCACAAGTTTTATTCTACACTGCAAGGTTACGCATGCACATGGTATATGCATTCAGAGACATGCCGCTAGATAAGGAATTGGTAAGAAATCGTGGTTGATCTTATTCAAACCTTTGAGTATCAGAGTACCAAACCATCAGTTGATAAGGCCTTGCAGGGTATGAAGTGCCTTACCATGGGGGATAGTGCCAAGATGGAAGATAGGCTGTTGGAATTACTAGGTGAACCAAGATTGGGGGCACGCTTTGAAGAAGTAGAGGAAACAAAAGAGCTATAGCTTGAGCACACATGTTTGGAAAAAGAAAAAGGAAAGATGGTGTATGTGGTGATGGAGAGAAATCGAAAGCTTAGATGTTATCCATTCTGTAGGGATGCACAAGGTAGTAGACAGTGTAGATACCCACGTGCGTGCCTACCATGAGCCCTTAAAGATGAAGAAGGTTAACATCGGTTCAGGAGAAGAACCTAAGGAAGCTATTATTGGAGATTACTAGTCGAGAGAAGGAAGTATCTAAGATCATTGATCTGCTGCATGAATTTGAGGATTTATTCTTGTGCGGGTACCATGAGCTCAAAGGCATTCACCATTCCTTGGGGAGATGAAGATAAAGTTGAAGGATGGTGTGTGCTAGGTTAGGATAAGGCCTTCTTGGATGAATCCCAATTTGGACATGAAGGTTAAGGAGGAGATATAAAAATGATAACTTCGAGATCATTGAGGAAGTGGAAGAATCGGAGTGGATAAGTCTAATGGTAATCAACATCAAGAATGATTGGCAAATTAGGATCTACATGGATTATAGGGAATTGAATGTAGTTTGTGTCATTGATCCCTTTCCGACCCCCTTCACTGAAGAAATTTTGATAGGATTTGCTGGACACGAAATCTATTCCTTTATGGATGGATTTTCAGGGTACCACCAAGTCTGGATTGCAAAGGAGGACCAACAGAAGACAACCTTCACCACCGAGTGGGGAATTTTTTCATACATGGTCATGCCCTTTGGGTTGAATAATGTGCTTGCTATCTTTTTGTGTATAGTGTGGTGCAAGCATTCCGGACTTCATCCATAAGTTTCTTCAGGTCTATTTGGATTATTGGACAATATAAGGTCCGGTTAAAGACCATTGTGATAATTTAAGGTTAATTTTTGAGAGGTGTAGGCGGTTGAGGATATCCTCAACATTAAGAAATGTGTGTTTAGTACACCCTTTGGGACTTTATTAGGGAATATCATATGTAAGGAGGGATTTACGGTAGATCCCGATAAAGTTGCGATTATTTTGGGGTTAAGGGAACCTACTAGCTAGAGCGTAGTGCATGGATTCCTTTGGGCATACGGCTATTACAGGAAATTTATTAAAGGATATGCCAAGATTTTTATGCCTTTATAGGATCTCGCTTATACATAAAAGTACCTTCCATTAGGGAGATGTGCAGCAGAGGGCATTTGATACATTAAAATATAGGCTTATCACCACACCTATTTTACATTTTCCCTCTTGGGACAATCCTTTTCATGTCCATGTAGATGCCTTAGGGACTGCCATTGGAGTAATGCTTGTATAGCCAAGTGAAGGAATTGTTGATCATCCTCTATGTTTTGCAAGCAGGAAGATGACACTAGTAGAGTAGAATTATACCACAATTGAGCATGAGGCATTGTCAATGATCTAGGTGCTTTTCAAGTTTATACAATATTTTCTAGTAACACCCTTTGTGTTTTACACCGACCACATGGAATTAAAATATTTGGTGAACAAGCCCATCTTACAAGGGCGTATATGTCGGTGGGTATTGCTGTTTTAAGAATTTTAATTCACTGTTGTAGTAAAGCCTAGAAAAAAGCAATTGTGGGCTTGATCATCTATCAAGAATTGACTTAGGGGAGGACTCATAGAGTATTGAGGAAATAATGCCAGATGCGCAGCTATTTAGGTTGCGACGTGTGCCCTCAAACTTGGAAGAGATTGTAGTATTATTGAAGGATGGTGTAGCACCTAAAGGAATGAAGACTTTAGAGAAAAAGCAATTTGCCATATGTGTCGTGCCATAGATGTTAATCGGTGAATACTTATACAAGCTTGGGACATGATGGAGTTTTGTGTAGGTGTGTATTAGAGCATGATCACCTTGCCATCATGGAGAAAGCACACGGAGGAAGTGCGGGTGGGCATTATGTAGGAGATGCCACCACACGTAATATATTAATGGTAGGTTTGTGGTGGGAAACTCGTACAAGGATTGTAGAGACTATTGTAAAGCGTGTGACCATTATCAATGCCTTGGTAAATTAGGAAATAGAGATGAAATGTCTTTGTGCCTATCCCTAGCATAAAACCTTTTGAAAAATGAGCAATAGAATTTGTAGGACCTATTGCACTAGCACTAACGACGCATAGGATTGGGTCATGTTATGTCATCACTTGCATGGATTATCCGACAAGGTGGGTAGAGACAGATTTGACTAAAGATTGGACAACAAAAACAATGGAAATGTTCTTTTCGAGAGAACATTATCATGAGGTATGGATGCCCATTGAGTTTGACAAGTGATAATGGTATGCATTTCTTAAATGAGACCATGAGGATCTTGTTATCAAAATTCATGGTGGCTCATCACAAGACTACACCCTATCACCCACAAGAAAATGGATCTACGATGATTCAAAAATTACTAAGTCATACCCCGACCAAATTGGTGATGTCGGAAGACAAGATTGGGATGAAAAAGTATCGCCAGCGATTATGGGCTTATTGGACAACATATAAAATGCTGAACAAAGCCACACCTTTTCAATTGGTGTTTGGCACAAAATCTATTTTTCTATTTGAATTTATGTTGCCTTCTTTGCGAATAGCATGTGCGGGAGGGTTAGGCGATGAACAAGAATTGGAAGAAAGAATTGATGAGTTAATGAAGCTAGATGAGAGAAGATCACTTGCTAGGTAGATCCAAACAATAGAAAAATCAAAGAAGAAGGCTTAGCATGATCACCACATTAGAAACAAAAATTTTGAGGTTGGGCGAGATGGTGTCACTATATGATTCTAAGTTTCGCACCATCCCGGGAAGTTGAAAGTCTATTAGTTTGGTCCTTACACAATCTCGTACATACTTGGTTTAGGCACGTGCTAGTTACAAGTGCTAGATGGGATGAATCTTGTTGGACACTTCAAGTGGGATTCAGCTAAAGCCCTACTATAAATAAGTCTTCTTGGTGTTTGTAAATAAGGTAGTTTGCCGCTTAGTTTAGAAGTTTCCTTTATGCATTTTCCTTTATTGTGTTTCCCTTTCACATTGTTTTTCTATTTTGCACCTTGGGTGCCGGTAACCTTATTGATATTTTGGATAATTTTTGAGTGCACATAGGTCTACACATTGTTTTAACTATGAGGTGGAGAAATGTGAAGGAGCGCATGATTAGATCTCCAAGAAACTTGTATTAAAAAGCCTTGTTGAAAGAGGTGTATGAGGAGAAAATATGGAAGAAGAATGGTTGGTGCCAGGATAGAGCTACTTGTAGATCCCACGTACTAAGGAGGAGAATGCAGATTTAAGCAACATGAGGTAGGTGAGAGAAAGAACCAGGACAAAAGTGCCTTTGGCGTGGGTTATGCGTGTGCAAGATTCTCCTATCATGTTGGATTGGTTGCGTGCTAGAAGGTTGGAGCAGTTTCCACGCATGTTGGGCATGCGAGTGAAAGCATTGAAGATGGGCTTCATTTGAAAAATCCATATTAAATGAAAAAATTATAGTGGTAGGTGAAGTAGCATTTAACTTTCAAAAATAGAAAATGCTATAAGTAAAGGTTCGAGGCACTTTCATTTTCACTTTGCAAAATAGAGAAAGGAGTGAGTTTTATAAACTAGGGTTTCTAGATTCGATCATGTGAAGAAATATCTTTGAAATTGAAGTGTGAGCAGCCAATTTGAGTTTGTAAACCAGAAGGAAGGGGTCACATGGGCATGAAAAGATTTGTGAGGAGGTGCTATCTTTTGGAATTTTGATCCCATTTAGGGTTTAACAAACTAGGGCATGGGTTCAAGAGATTTATATCATAGATTTGAGACTAGAGGTTAGAAAAAGTAGGACAGAGTAACAAGGAGGGATTGGAGTGATAAAAAAACCTCGATAATGGAACCCAAGAAAGGAAAGGGCAAGGGAAAGGCCAAACAACAAGAACCCAACGTGAACACAAATGAAGAATGGTATGTGGAGATACAATACCCAGATGGGGTGATGATGGGTAAGGAGTGGAAATCCCACCTAATAAATGTTCCCATAAGTGATTATAACCACCAAACACTAGAGGGCTTATTGATCTGTGATGATGATGTGAAGGTCAAAATGGAGAAGGCAGGGTTGTTTCAAATCTATGAGTTACCTTATTTTAGAAAACTAGAGCACCTGTATCAATGGTTAATGTCATGGGTACACAAGGATTACTTCCACTTTGTAGGGCGTAAGATGTACATCACTCCCCAGCTTATCTCCCAGTTCACATGCCTCATATGTGAAGGAGACAACTTGGAGGATGACTTGAGCGACAAGGAGGCAATTTAGGAGACCATAAATGAATATGCCTGCAAGAAGGGGTCATGGTATTATGACATTTCAGACATCAAGGACCCTATGATGAAAATGGCTACACACTTGGTAACAAAGCTAAATGGCCAAGAGAGATGGACCCAGGTCAATAAGCCTTGGCTGCATGTTTGCAGAAAAATTGCAGAAGGCACTATATACAACTTGTTTGCTTACATTGCGGAGGAAATTTTCAGTTGCACGAAGGAGGGGGACATAATCCTCTTCGGCAACATCCTCCTAACCATTGTATTTTTGATATTGGAGTGCCTGATGCACTAGAAAAGTTCGTATGGGAGTACCCCATCGAGGATCCTTCACCCGTGAAGAGATTCGAGAAGTATGCCTATGACATAATGATGACACCCCACAAGGCACAACTAGAGAAATGGTATACGTGCCTAAGGAACGCGTTCGGGGCAGAGTGTAGGATCCTTGAACAACTCTCAGCAGCCATTGAAGGGGAAGTTGAGTTTTCTATATATCAACATTTCTACTTAGGCATGTTCAAGTGGTAGATGAATCATGGAGCCCTTAGTGCAAACTTCCTTTTCGTTAACTTCTCGGTACTTCCAGCGGAGTGAACAGTTTAAGGAATCAAAGAAATTGAGGCTAAAACTAGGTAGTTTACACTTTGGGAGCATAGAGATATGTGGAAGATATTAAACTACTCGATAGTAAGCACATGTATGTGGAGAGGTACATGTCACACAAGGTTCGGATGACAAGGACAATAACACTACCCATTGCGGGAGGATCCACAATGCACGTGTACCTCCATATAAGGAAAGTTTGAAAAGGGTGCATACTTGGAAAATGAAGTCTCCATACCTGAGGATCCCATGGAGAGGAAGAATCCCACACCCAAAAAGAGGGGAAGAGAAGATAAAGCACCAAGTGTGTAGACTACTCAGACAATGAGCATGCCAACAACAAGTGCCAAGCCAAGCACTTACATGTGGAGGAAAAAGTCCCTGGTGAAGGAGAAGACACTAGAAGTGGAGGCACCTAGGCAACCACTCACCAAGGAAGAGTCACCTAAGGAAGAAGAAGAGGCCGAATCCCCCATCAAGGAGACACCTCTCAGGAAAAGCAGATGGTGGAAGAGGAAGCTAACTTGAAGGAGACCGATAGCTTGGAGAAGTACATGGGTAAAAGAGAAGGCAAGAGTGAAGAAGATGAGAGCAAGGAGGAAGAGCCTGAGAAGGACCAGGAGCCACATGTGTTTAGCATGTATGACTCAAGAGAAGAGAGTAGGGAAGAGAAGTAGGAGTTCATATTTGCGCGGCGCAAGAGTACACAGGATGAGGAAGGTGCTGGAGACATGGAGGGGAATGAGGAGGTTTCCAGGGAGAAGCAGGGAGCTATAAGCTTCACAAAGGAGAAGATCACTGAGGTGGTGGAGAGAGAAACAAAGAGAATTCTTGAGGCCCTGGTAGACCAAGAGTTGGATCATAGCACTGAAAAAGTGCTAGAGGAAGGAAAGGAAAACACTAATAAGGAGCATGGAAGCATGGGAGGAGTTCCTGCTCTAACAATGAGCTTTCCCAAAGGCATGCACTCGGGTAGGAGGGCCCTCAATAGAGAACATAGAAAAGTGATGGGATACATCAATGACTCCAAGAAGGTACTATCCATGTGGTTCTAGAGCACAGTACCTACGAAAGGATTTTAGCGATGGGGTCATTTGAGAAGGATGGCGCGTACCCTAGAATGAAGAATATAGTCTCTTGGGTGTTTAAATCCCACATTGATGAGCTAGACTTTGAAGTCTCAAAGGAGTGATCATCACATTACCAGATTCTAAGGAGCTAATCCCTTGGTGAATTCCTAAGAACTCTCGGATGAGAAACTTTGTAATGCGCTCAACAAGGTCATGGTCAAGACAGAGGCTAGACTCTTCACACGCAATGATAGGATAAGAGTACTGGAGGAGAAACTAGGGAAGAAGGAAGAGGATCCGGAAGAGAAGACCCAAACCTTGAAGTAGGAAGATCTAATCAATGTATAGCTAAGGCATGAGTTAGAAGAAGAGAAAATAAAGGTGCGGGAAGTGTACAAGAAGATGGAGTCTATCAAGGGTGCCATCCTTTTAAAGCACGCAGACTTAGTGCCACCATCACAAAAATACTCATCCCTTCTAGAATGTATAGAAGATATAACATGCATCCTCACTATGGAGAGACAACCTTTGGCCCTGGAGTCTTAGAAGAAATGACCACACACTTAAAGGAGGAGGATAGATTGAAGGTAGTAGTGCTCATTGTGGAGTACAACAAGGTGCTCGCGGAAGTTAAAGTCACTACCCAATCTGCTTTGAGGCCGCATATGATACCTATGCAAGTAGGGATAAGGTAGCAAGCTTGTTGGTTGCCACACTTGAAGTAGAGTTGAAGGAATTCTAGGAGAAGAACAAAGCAAACCGGGTAGAGAGGGACAAGGTTCTTGCCAAGTGGAAAGTAAATCGAGGTTATTAAAGCTTTAAAGAAATTAATCAAGGCCCTGGATGAAAGAAATATATCATTAGATTATGAGGAGAATGGACACGCTCCATGACCTAGGAAAGGACATAAGGAATATCGTAAACACTTTAGGTGCCCGGGGAATTGTCCTAACTTTTAACAAGGTGATCATCTTGGTCAACAACCTCTTAGAAGGCATAGACGAAGGTCAACATTTGGGACAAGTTTGGAGGTAGAAATGCGAAGGGATTTTCCAAGATTTCTGAATTAACACCCCCATTATTCATTCTTCCCCTATTCTTTCATTCCTTTATTCTTTTACAAAATGTAAGAATACACCTTGGTTCTTTAAGGAATCCTACATTCTTAGCTAAGTAGATTATTTCCACGAATGGAGAACGAGGCATAGTGTGGGGTGATGTTGGACCCCTGGAATATTGGCCAAGTATGAAGGCACGTAAGGTCCCAGTTATGGAATGGCGCATAAGGAAAATGCATGAAAGATAAGGGTATAAGGAAGGATATAACACGTGCAAAGCATGAAAGGATTGGGGCTTAGTCATTTGTTATGTGCGGAGTAGAACACATGAAAAGCATGAATTGGTTGCGTGGATAAGATGCCATCTGGTGAAAGGTTGGCCCAGGGATGAAGCATGCTTGCGATGGAATCTTCCGAAGAACATCATGGAATAAGGTGGATATCTCGGGCATGGAGAAGCACGCTCACATGGAGGAACACATTTAGACACTTGACACTCGATCGAGGACACTTTGGAGGACGGGTTGGCATCCCAAGAAAGCTATAAATACGAGTGCTTACAGAGGCGAGAAAGATACAAAGATACATATACACATAGAGATAGACACCTAGAGAGTGAGCGGAGCTCTACAGAAATGCTACGAGGACTCTGTTAGTGAATGGTTGTATTCAGGAGAGAAAGCATTAGGCCAAGGGGTTGTAAATTTTCTTTTGGGAAGCGTAGTTACATTAAGTCTAGTGTAATGCATGACTATGTTCTCCTTCTCTACAAACCTCTTTAATGGTTCCATGGATGTAATAAGGTTACCTGTTATAATATATATATGAATATCAATGGTTCCAATGCATATTTCTCTCTTATGAGTTTTCTTTCCTTTCATGATAAGTATGAATGCTTGTATGTATTACAATACATGTTCTAGATTTTGTTAAGTAACCAATCAAGTGAATGCAAGGATCTAGAGGCCATTCTAAGCCCTATGGTTCTTGTATGTCTTCCCTATGAAATATCTTACACTAATCATAGATGATTTTTCCCACTAAAATCACATAAAGAGAGACTCGGTACCAGTGTGCCTCGGGTGAGTACTCAAACTTTCATTAAGTGATAGGCTAAGCACGCATGGGGTTCCTTTATTTTGTGATAGGAGTAAAAATACTACACATTTTCCAATTGATATAATGACAACAATGAATTTCATAGTAAGAATTATTCTAAATGAAATAGAAATATAAATTAAAACCTCATCTTAGAAAGGAAGTATGGAAGGAAAGTATAACTTTAAGAACAACAATCCTAAGTTTTCTCATAATTTCTTATGTCTACCTCTTTTCCATCTTCAATTTTCACTCCTACATCCCGTTATTCTAGAAATATTACCACATATACATCATATCTTTGGAAAAACGTATTTATTTCATCCTCATCTTTTGCGGTGTGGTGTTGAAAAATTAATGTCTCTTTAGTTATCGCATCCATACAATGATACATCTTCTTCTTGTATTCTAGTGGCCTAGCTTTCAACTTTGTAATTTTGTTTTCAATTTTTCCCATTGTTTTAATGACTTCATAAGAGAAATCATCTTTCTGAATATTCTTCTTAAAAGAGTTGAACAAGAAATCAATATTCAAATCACCATAACTATTTTTGAATTTTTCAAACACCATGTCTTCTAGTTTCAAATCAATGGCATCAAGAGTATCATCAACCTAATTTCTTTTAACTTAGAACTTTTCTTTGATCCCATTCAAAGTTTCCCCTGTAAATTCTATTGGGACAATCTTTTGTTGTTCAACAAATTCATCACTAAGCTCGAGTGTGGTCTAATTTGATAAAAATTACCTCAAAGTAAAATATTTCATTGTCACACTACTCGGTTATCTCATCAATCTCATTAATCCTACTTTTTAGTTCATATTTTTGCTAGCCTTCTCAACTCGTTGATTTTCCCTTCCTTGTTAGTGTCTCAATCCATGTGTCTACACCTTGAACCTTCTTGACAACTTAATCTATATTTTTCAACCATTGAGGGATACTTATAGAGGTATCTTCTTGAGTATATTCGGGTTTCCCAATTAGCTATTGCATATAACAACACAAAGATTTAACATGTTCCTTCAATTATTTTCTTGTTATCATGTCTTCATCCTCTTTTTGTAATAGGTCATTTACCACCTCTGATACTCAATATTTTATTTGATCTCTTGAGGGTTTTTCTAAAGGAATGAGCTAAACATTGTAGTCACTAGTGGTTACATTGTATGATTATTGGTAATATACCTATCCATTTTTGAGGTTTTTATCATCTTTGGAAAGGATAATTCAGTAAGGTCAATAGCCTGAATAGGAAGAATTTATTTCTCTTCACTTGAAATCAATTCACCAATCCACCCCTTTGCGAGACTTGTCCTAACTTTTTCTTCTTGTAATTCTTGTCGGGTTTTTCGAGACAACCACCAATTTCTTAGATATTCCTTGTTCATCTTGGGCTACTAGTTTTACCTATTTCTCAACATCTATTTTAATAGCCATCTCCTTGCTCTCATATTTTACTAACAATTCCTTCACTTGTCTTTCTTCTCAATATAAATCTTGGGATTGATCAACTTCCTTCTGATTTATGCCAGTGATTGGAATATATTCTTTCCTTATCTCTTCAATTTATGCCACATTCAATTCAGTTTCTGGCCTGAGGTTTTCTTGAACCAATAGCTTGAGCTTCACGATTCCTCCTTCCCATCACATAGCTCTATCTTTTTTGAAGATTTTTGGGTTGGCATCTTACTATCCTCATGTTCTAATGATACCTCAAGTTATGCTGTAGTGGATTTATCACTTGATTCTAACTCACTATTCCCATCTAGAGATTACATATTTATATCAACAAGAATTTCCTCTCTAGCACTTACATCTTGTGCAACTTCTATTGTCTTTTCAGAGATAAATTTCCCTACTTGAAAATGTTGATTATCCTTAATGGTTTTGACACAATGGGAAGCATATTCTACCACTAATATCTCTAGCCCCTTTAACTCTAAAGTCACTTGACTTAGAGGAGAAGGTTATGTTGTTTGGATCTTGACTTTATTGGTTGGCACATGAGTGATTTCTTCCATTTCTATATTTATTTGAAGATTATCTACTAGTTTGGCCATTGTTTCATCAATTGAATCATGAAGTACATCTAATGTGGAAAATTATTCACCAATGTCAACATCTATCACATCTTCTTGAGCCTTTGGAGACTCCTGCAATGTTTCAAACAAAGGTATATTCACATCCTCAACAGGTGGGGTTTAAGATATTCTCATACCTAAACATAGAATTTTGTTATCTACTAGATTATATGTAACATTGCCTTGGGTCATTTTTCCCAAGTGATTCCCTTTGTCACTACTTTTTAAGGAAAAGTTGAGGAGAAAGGAACTTATTGTTCCACATGTGGTATTGGTGTAGTAGGTTATGTCTAAGAAAAATCATTCCTCTCATGTTCAGGGGGATCAATCACCACATCTCTATGCTTATGTTTCTTGGGTTTATCGGTACCCTCTCTTACCAAAATTGTCTCATAGAAAACCTTTTGTCTCTTGTCTTCCCTTTGAAATTTTTTAAGGTCTGTTGTTGCCTTTCGTTCCTCTTTTCGTGGGATGGATTGAGAAAGGCCACTTGTTATAGCCCCACTCATTAATTTTTAGCACTATGAGGTTTTCGAGAAATACCAAGGAAACAAATGATATGCCAAACCTTTCCCTTTCACTTGAAGTGGTGTTGTAAAATCTATAGGAGCATTCTCCATATATTTTAGGAGTATTTCCTTAGTCTTTTACCTCAGCGGATATAGAAGTACCGGTCCAACTAGTGGCTGAATTCCATTCATCTATAAGTTTAGAATTGGTCCTATTTGAAGGAAACTAAGGATATTTTCCTCCCAAAGGATCAATTATGTCAACCCCCTTCCCTTAGGGAGGGATATCATCACTTAAGTTTCCCAGATCCCTGAAGTTATTTAGGATTCTTGTATTTTGGACTGATAGATCAATATTATTTTGAGCCAACCAATTTATAGTTCTCCTCATCACATCAGTTATCCAAATATAAGAATCATATAATTATACTTCATTCCCTGTTTAGAGGGGCTATAGGTTTTCCATCTATCTTTTGATGAAGATATTACTTATTCATTGTGTGTGGATCATCCACAATTCCCTCATGGATAAGCTGTAATCTTGATGTCTATGATTTGTGTGAGGGTCATTCTAGAGAAATATATCAATTGACTTCTTCCTCATCCCTATAATTCATCCAATAGTCTTCAAAATGAGGCTCATGTTCAAAAGTGTTTGCAATATTATTGAACACCCATCTAATATTATAGTTAGCTCTTACCTCAAACTTTTCCAAATGAAACATTTTCAATTCATCCTCAATTAATCTATCCTTTAAAATTGAAGTTAATGCGTACCTTCTTCCTATTATGATAGGGAAATTAATATTTGTCTTATGTTTCCCAATAATCAATTTTTGAACTAGTGTTAATTTCCTTTCTATTTCATATAAAGACATTTTATCATCTAAGTATTTGGGAAACTTATATGTCTTACCTTCAAAACCATTAACCCTTATATATGTGAACTTCTTGTACTAAATAAAATAACACCCATATTCCATAATCACTTTCGTAACCTACTCGAAATCCTATACATCCCACATTTTGGTTTGAAAAGAAATATAATTGAGTACAAAGAAGGCGTCATTGATGAATCATACATTCCCACTCCAATTGACCAACCTGTAGCTACGGAAAAATATCATACATTTGGTATTTATTAAAGTCATCCTACGGCAAAAGGCCAGGGAAACATGTATGTCCTACAACATTGTAAATCAGGTAGGTCATCATGTAAAATTCCAACTCTGAGGTATCACCTATCTCTATTTTTGTTGCCAAGGTAACCATGTGGCCATGAAGTGCTTCCACAATAAAAGTAACCCAACATATGCTCCCCTTAATTTCAAAAATTATCAATTTGTAGGTACACATCCATGCCTTTAACTCATTTTTTGTCTCTAATCCAGCCATTTGACTTAATAATACAATAACATCCTCAACTTCTTCAACAAATTGTGCCCTAACCAGTCTTTTAGGGATTCGAGTTGTTTCCTTTTTCTCTACTAGGAGCCATTTTGTATTTATGATCCTAGCATAATCTTTTTTATTTTCCTCATAATCTCGTAAGGCTAACCTAATACCCAAGGTTATTGGATTACTTATCACAGGTAACTTGAGAATTATCCTAATAGCTGAAGCATCAATGTGAACACCGCATCACCACTTCAATATAGCACTTCCCTTTTTTCGAGGTCATAGTTCATAGTGTAATATCATACAAATTATGGGAAATGAACTTATGGTTGAATAACACTAGCTAAAGCAATACAAATATCTTGAATTTCTTCCATAGACCCGCTCTTATTAGGGCTAATCAATCTTTGAATAAAATCCTTTAAGTCGACATTCATTAAGTTTGTTTCGTAATTTTATCTAAATCACTTGTGATTCTAGACACAATGAGAACAAGGATGGCATGGTTTTCATCTTAAAAAACCCTAGCTTTAATTCAAATTTATTGTCAATAAAAGAAAAATCACATGATTTCCTTAGTTCTTACCGGTTTTACCATGACGGACTAAAAATTCAACGTCAATTCGAATGCATTTCAAACTTATGGTTTCCAATTCGAGCTCCACGGTCAAATTCACAACACTCCTCAATTAAAATCATTGATGATGGCAACCAAATCTCGACAATTGATAATTAATGAATTGAGGCATTTTAAAAATTTAAAATCATCCTTGATTTGTGAAAAATGCATTGATGGAGGCAAAAATTAATGTGTTACATTGTGGCCACTCATTCCTCTTTTCCCAATTTTAAAAGTGATATGTCCATGTGGAAAATTGTTGCGTCGATGCGGCTATGGGAGATTATTTGTATTTTTTCATGTTTTAAAACATATACACTTTTAGTCATTTGACTCGACTGCCCGCTTTTGACTTTCAATCTGAGCTTGACACATGGTCGCACCTAAAAGATAGTAGAGATATGGGCCCTTTCTGAAATTTTTTTCCTTTTTCACTTTAAACCAAAAGTATAAATTTTCTCCGATGACCCGCTTCCCCACTCCTTGCATAAGAAAGAGCCACATGTCTTTTACGGGCCTCAAGAGATTCTTTTCACTTATGTACCTTATTACCTTAGAGCGTGAATCTAAAACTATGCCCCGATCCCCCACATCCATCCCACTAGTGAAAAGTGTACATCGTTGGAGGGTAGAATAAGTTTCTATTTGTGCATTTTATGATTGTGAATATTCATAGGAATATTCCTCAAGTTGTAGAGCCAACTTTGCATTTTGTGAATGCAATATAAGCTTATAAGTTTACAACTTAAACCCGCCATACTGCATCCAACTAGGAAGTTCCACATACCAATGGGTGTCAGAACAAAAAAAAACTTATTGACACGATCAAAGAACATTTCTAACATGTAATTTTTTTGATTTTCATATCCGATTCATGATCAGTTTTTCTCACAAGGGTTTTCAAAAATAATACATATCCAAACATGATCCATGACCAAAAAGAGGAAAAATAACCAACGCACACGAGACACAAAGGAATTTAAATGAATAATTGTAACCTTTTGAACTCATACCCTTTACAAGAAAACAAAAACACAACACACATAAAAGGAAAATATTAAGCAAAAAGGGGTGACATTAATTTGAGCACCAACACTAGCCACATGAATTTTCACTTCCCCTTATCACTTGTGACCTTTCATATTCCTAGGAAACAAAAGTGATCCTTTTCTCATTAATTAAAAATAACTCATTACAATGTTAGACTATAGGTCACTTAAGTGAATAGGAAAAAGGAGTGAAAAGTAACTCCTTAATGAAGAATTAGAATATGGAGGGATAAAAATGTTAAGAAATAAGAGAAGAGATGATCACTCTAATGAAGAAAAATCTTGTGATGATGAAGAACTCACTACTGATGAAACCTTAGGGAGTACTCCTAGAAATATTTATTCACCCTTGAATTCCTTATTGAAGCAAGCCACCGCAACTACCAATTTTTCTTCGTCTGGAATACGAGAAAACCTCATATTATTGATCATGGTTTCAGAAGCACTATTGATGGTCTTACATTGGTTGAACTAAACCTAGTGATCCTTTGCATTATTAGAAATTGAATATCTAACTTCTATGAGAGACTCCAAAGTATCTTCATTTAATGAGAAGGGATCTCATGCCTCTTTCTTGACCAATTCATGTAATGATTTTATAATCTCTTCCACTAATGAATTTTCACTTATTATAGATAACCTAATATTTTACACATTATTGCTGATAGTTTCCAAAATCTATGAGTGGATCTCTTCATAAGAATCAATCTCAGTGATGGCATCATTCAACATGTTGTACTGAGCACTCATCATGTGATACCAAATACGAGACAAGTTATAATTTGTGGTAGTAAACACATTTTTCCTAATCAATAAATTAGAATCAATATTTCTCATTTCCAAAACCAATAGAAGCACATTGTCCCAATGGGATTTCTCCTTTTGATCTCCTCCTTATTCATTTTCACTTTAGAAGTTATTATGAGAAAAAACTCGAACAATGAGTGAATCTATGGTAACAATTTTTTTCATTTCTCTATAATATTCTCAACTCACATGTCATTATCCTTGCCTACAATGAGTAATCTTGATGGTTTTGGAGTTTAAGTTGCTCATATGAGTAATAGATTTCATGGAAGGAGGTAGTTTTTCACTAAAATCCAAGAATGATTACACATAAGAAGAGAAAGTTCTCACATGTTGTTCCATTGTTTTCTTGTACTCCTTAAACATGTGTGCATCACCCTCATGCATATCTTTATTCAAAGAAATGCATGTCTTATCGTAGTCACCCTAATTCATTTCTTCCATAGGATTTTCAAACCTTGGCCTAATAATCTCTACATATTGGTCGCTAAGAGATCCTCTCAAGAAATGAGAGGTTATTTTTTCCTTATATCCTTCCTTAGATTTAATCATCTTTGAAATATCTCTAAATTAAGTGTCGGTGTTTGCTAAACTTCCCTTGACTCCATCCCATTCATATCTTAAATCAAAGGAAAAGTACCAACCGATTGAGGATTAGTATCAAGCATAGGAGAAATTTCATGATCACAGAGGGGAATCAAATATTGTAAATGGTGGGATGAATCAACTATAAAAGAAAACTCACTTGGGAACCGATGTAAAACTATTGATTATGAAGGAACAATCTCACATTTTTCAAGAGGTTCAATGTGGCTTTTAGTGACTTTGGATTTCTTAAGGATCCTCTTGGAGTGAGAATATTCAATGTTCTCTTCCTCCATTATACTTATCTTCAAGTTATCTTCTAAGTGAGTGGAGCTCATGGTCTTCTCAAATGTCTTCATAGAGTATTTGTGAGATGTTTTTCTTAATAGAGTCGAGGCCACCATAATCGATGAAATAAATTATTTTTCTCTTGAACCATTCTCTTGACCTCTAGATTATTGTTTTAGTCCTTTCTTTGATGTCACCTAATTCTTTTATATTCTATGAAATTATAATAAGGGGTAAATTCTTTTACTTCTTGATACTCAGGATCGAACAAGTCTGATCCATCATCCTTTATTCCCTCAATGAACCAATCAAAGCGAAGGCTCCTCATCTTATCAACCATCATCCACATATGGTTCTCTTTCTTACTTCAAATTCATAAAAACAATCATCCCATTAATACTCAATTTACAACGTGTGGTGCAATCCATGAAAGGATATTTTTTATGATTTCTCCTAATATCAAAATTCGGCCTAGATGCATAGGAATAGAGATTAAGGGAAATAAAATAATATTTAATATTTGATGCATCTACAACATTCTTACATGATTAGATTCCCAAAGACACGGGAAACATACACCCTTGTTTTTGTTGTTCATATACCTGGTATAAACATGAGAAAGTTTCCTATATAATTCAAACATTACTATTTTATCACTAGGGTACCTGGTAGCTGCTGCAAGGAGAAAGATCAAAGCTCGAAACCCTAATGTAGGTGAAGGTTGAGAACTGGGTGAAGTAGCTCCCATATTTATTGATAAAAAAAATACATTATAGGATATCCTTAACTCTATATTTCCCTTTATAATTCTAATGATGAACATGGTCAATGCATCATTCACCCTGAAAAATGATGGTTTTTTTCTCTAAGAGTGAGTTGCATGTATTTCTCATAGGTAAGTGATTTTTAGGATATACTAAAAGTAGCAGTTAAGCCCTTGAAGATTCTTGTGTAGTTGATATCGTATACTACATAGGAATTCATGGTGAACTTTGTGGTGGAAGGAAATTCAAGATTATTTTTGTGAATATTATCATTAATAATTTCCCCTAGTCTATTACTTGATACCCTTTAGTAGAAAAAGTATGAATTGTGTCATCCAATCCTATAATTATTTTTCATGTCCTCTCCCATCATTATGCTCAATAAAATGATGGCATATGAATAAAATTTATGGAGTTCACTCCTGAATAAATTATTGGGAATAAAAGAAGGTTTTTACTTACCTAATCCATGAAAGGAGCCCTTACATATATGAATCAATATTTTCCCATTCCTTTGATATAAATTCCCTGGTGATGATGACCATGTTACTATTTTTGGTAATAAGGAGAAATTATGATATTCCTTTGGGAGTGAGGACTGCAAGGATTGAATTGTCATCTTCCTATACTATCTTAGAATTAGATTCATAATGTTGTGTATAGGTCATGACCAATTTAGTACTTTAAATGTATTGGTTCCCAATTTTACACCCCAAGGTCTTGGAAGCACTTTGAAGGATTATGAAGGATTATAGGACTACATACTATGTGATAAATGTCATTTGCAATCGGGAGTTATCGACATTCTGTTTATAATCAATTTCTTATGATGTTTGAGACACACGTACAAAGGGGATGGCCTAATCTTGTTACTTTTGGTTCTTCCTTAAACCAAGGTGTGAGAGGACACATTTGGTAATCTGAATGGAGAAGGGATAATTTTCACTTAATTCCTCTTGAGTTTTCAATTGGTGGGTCAATATGTGCTAAGTATGGAAATGAATATAGCATTCACTAGTAATATTTTTCACAAGAATGTCATATATATACTTAATTCATCAAACATGTGTTACTAAAAATAGAAAAAAATAGTTTTGATTATATCACTTTTGATGGGAATATGAATGGGACAAAGTTTCTTCAATAATTATGGGAAACAAAATAATAGGGTGGTAAATTGATCTTGTAGAATAGAAGTGTGATGGTGTGGGAAAATTATAATAGGTTTGATTTGTAAAGGACATAAATAAATGATGGTTGATTTTCTGCAACAAAGAATCAACAACTACCATGATAACATGTTATCCTTGAAAGTAGAGAATGTGAGATTAAGTAGTAATAACTTTTAAATAAAAATATTTACATTCATTGATACTCAATTTCTGCAAATATTTTCAAGACAATATTTAAAATACTTAGCATAAAAGCTTATGCAATAATTATAATGAAATATTTATTTCTCATATTCTCATACACTAAAGATATATTCAAAGTCTAACAAATATCATTTAGCTAAGTAGGTTTCACCATGGTTTTATAACCACCTCAGATATTGCAAAGGAAATGCTAAATAGCAATACTGATTTAATGAGAAAAAGATACAACTTACTAGAAATTTGATCTAGTGTGTTATATACGAAATAACAAACACAAATTTTTAGTAAAAATTGTAACTCATTAATCGAATTTCAGTATACAAGATCCAAAACAGAAAACTAGAATCGCAAGTAGGCATATTTCATTTAAACTCTCAATTTCTTAACAAGGGGACATGAATTAAATGTCCTCAATGTTCACCAATGAATGTACACGGTGTAACCAAATTTACAAAAAACCTTGAAAACTCAAAGTTTATATGTATTCCATACAATGAAATTGAAACATGCCGAGTTACATCAATTTATTTTGACTTCTCAAAGAAAACAACCACCATTTGATATGGGGACAACCCCTCATATTTATAACACAAAACTTGATGGATTCACATTTAAATTTCCTCCCAAAATAATTAATATATTATTCCTTTCCTTTTTGCCAAAGGAAACCAAGCTCTCATCAAAGTGGGAAGACATATTGTGTCAATCAGTAAATATCCTATTTTTCGGTTACCAACTTTGGAATTGGTTTTTTTTTCAATTATAGATGTGGATGTGTGCAAAGTATTTATATTGTGTTTACATATGCCTTTTTTTATTTTTCATCTTTTTACAATAATACATGTGTCTAGTTATAATTGTTTATCTCCTTAGGTCATTCCTTTAATTTAATTTATTTTTTACATTTTTTGGAAAATACACTTTGAGAGAGGAATGATTATGGGTAACCATTTGAATTTAATTTTTCCCTCGTGTATGATATTTAATTATACCAATGGAACATCCTTTTTCTACATATCATTTTTCTTTCCCATTTTCCAATTCGTTCCGAGCATCCAAATTGATCATGCATTTAATCTTGACATGATACTTTGCACAAAATTTCTTGAGATTTACTTTCTTATAAATTATCACTTACCTCCTATGAATTTTCAAGTTACTTGTAATATTATAATTGGAATTTCCTGTGAAAGAAGTGGCGACATCCCTTTTTTTAGAAATGGAGGACATGGAGTTGTGAGGAAATTTGAAAGAGCTATCCTCAGAAACTTTGCATTCAATCTTCTATCTCTCTAATTTGAGTGAAGCATTTATCAAGATTTTGTTCTTAATTAAAGATCAAGAAGATCTTGTACAACCATTAAGTTTCCACATAATTAAACTGGATTTGATGAGGAAACTCATCAAAATTACTCCCTTATTTTCTTTGTTCTATATTTTATTTCACCATTTGTTCACCCAAAAGACTCGCATAGTTCTGAGTAATTAAATAATATTTGGATCCATTGTATGCCAACTATCAATAATAAAACCATTCGTATATCCCAAAAATTCTTTACTAAGGAATTGGTAGATAAAGAAATCCCAGAAAATGCTCCTATAGTATCTGATTTAGGTCCTCAAGAGGATATATCCTTAATTTTTCACAAATTTTCTAGGTTGGAGAAAAGGCTTGTTGTCCTTGAAAAGGATTCTGTGAAGTATTCCCATAAGAAAGTTTCTATAATGCATTCTTCTCCATTGAATTATGCAATGACTTTACCTCCAGTGAACTCTGCAGGCCTTCACCTCCATTTAAGAAATATAAAATGGCACCAGTAGTTCCTATAAATACAACTAAGCATGTTCATATAAATCCAATTGATATGCCCAATCCATCTACATCTTATAAAATTGGTGCTCATCAAGGTGCTAGGACATATCTTACATGAGGGATCTACCTTATTGAATGGGCTTCATATTATAAGAAAAAAATGAAATTTATTGGTATTTCAAAAGGCCTAAGGGAAAGCATCAAGGAGCATATGGATAATGGTATATCTCATGTATTATTAGCATATATATAATATGTGTATCATTCTCAAGATCATAAAGAATTTAAGTTTAATAAAAATAAGTTGTTATCTCGTCTTTCTTCTTATAGAGAGGAATTTGTAGTCATTAATTGACCATATGCTAGTTACATTTTTTCAAATGTATATAAAATTATCAATATATATTCCAAGGATAGGGGCCCATATACAATCCCTTTTTGTATTTAATATATACATATGTTACAATTGTCTCTGAAGAGCTTTTATGTTTATTCCATTTCAATTGATGTATCTTTATTTGATTTGATGAATTTTTCTTTATATGCATCAAATTTTGTGAACATGTTAATAAGGAACTCACTATCAGGTCCAACATGAAATTCAAATATAAGTTCCTATTCTCTTAATAATTTCTCTAATTTACTTATAAAACTTTTATTCTTCTTCAGTTTCTTAGTCAATTTAGCTATTATTCCTTTTAAATTGGCATACTTCGAATGATATAATAATTGAAACATGAGTGACTAGTCTTGGATCCTCCTTTGAGGAATTGATGATATATTTGTATCAATTCATTCACTTTCATGATTCCATATGTGATATAATTTATAATTGGAATTATTTGGACAATCCTAGCATCTAGGTCATCAATTTATTCCCCTTCCTTATCTCTCACTATGGTGAGATCGGTTATGTTTTATTTAGATTTTTGTTCTTAATTGGATTTTTCCTTCATAAATATGGTGTTCCCCTCTTTGGTTAGTAGGAAAAATACCTTCATCTTCTACAAATTAATCATCCATTTGATTTTCTCCCTCAATTTTAGGTAGAATTCCTTCCTAATAACTAAGCTCATACTTGTATTTTCACATTTGATCCTTTGTTTCATCTAGCAGCTCTAAGAGTTGTTTGTAGGAATCCCAAGTGTTCGTTATGGATTTTGTGCCTTTCTTGGCAAATTATTCCTTCCACGTTTTGGTTTCATTGATTATTTATCTTGACTCATAAGCTACTATTACAGCCTTCGGGTTATGGAAGTGGAAATTTCACATCCTTCAATAGGAGGGTGCAACAAACTTTTCTCTTAATTAATTTTCTCTTAATTAATTTTTGTTTCCCTATCCTTGTCAATATTCTTTATAAGGCCCCTAGCACCATTGTAGCCTCATGTTTTAAAGTATATGTGGTTGGCCTCCCCAATGGAATATGTGTAACTTGGTAGTCAATCATTGTAACTTTAGATTTTTGTATATATCCTTTGGGGGAAATCTCTAATGTCTTGTGCCCATGAGGATCTACATGGGTTTTTGATAGTATCCTCACTTTCTTAGGGGATCTTATGGGTATAAAAAATAGAACATTTTCAATATTAATAGTTTCTACTTGGACTGCTTTCCTTTTCATCCCTTAGGAGAATTTCTCTCGACCACCCTATTATAGGGGCATTTCCTAGTTTTGGAGGTTTTGGTGCCGATGTGGTGTGCTAGAATAAACCACAATTTTCTTAGAAACAACATCGGGGGACCTTTGAAATAGGAAACTATATATGTGGACCTCACTCACCATTACTCCCTTTTATTAAATTTTTTTATGCGCTTGTTCCTTTATGCCCGCTCTTTTATTCATCAACTAAAAGTTCCTTAGTTAGCACTACTATAGGAGTTGGTTCTTGAATTTCATCACCAGCTTTCTCATTCTCCTTACTTATAGATACCTCATAAATTATAATAGATTTATTGACATTTTTCAATACTTCATATATGGGTTCAACAAGAGCATCTAAATTTACTTGTGTTGAGCTAGATTCCTCTTCTTGAGATGGTATTCATGTGAAGGAAATTACTTTCATAAATGATTATTTTGTAGCCTTTAACTTCAAAGTGGAAATATTTCAACTACAGGGTATTTTGAATTTAATTTGTTGCATACTTTAAATCAATGTACTTACTTCCTCACCATGTATTTTTGAGGTTTCCACTATTTGTCTTCCTAAGGGCATAACAACAACATCTTTTCCAGTTGTTAAACTTTGTACTAAGTCAAGAGAGTCTAGTAGTTTTTTTTTTTCTTCATTTATATCAATTACCTCAATTAATGGATTTTTTCCTTCTTGAGTTGGTGTTGCAATAGGAACTTACTTACATCATATAGTGGGACTGAATTAATTACTACAACTTGTTATTTTCTCCTTCATGAGCCAATGTTGAAATAAAATAATTTCGCCCCTATCTAATGGAATTGATTCAATTACCTTTGGTTCCTCAATTTATTTTCCATTTCCTCTCCTAGTTGGGATTTCCATGGCCAATGGGGTCTTTATAGATCTCTTTAAGGGGTATACAACCCTAGCCTTCTTAGTTATTTCAAAATACTTGAGACCAAATTCCTCTTTCTCTTCACCACTTTGCACCGTAAGTTGGGGTTCAATATAAAGTAAACATCTCCTCATTATTTTTTCTTTACTATATGATCTTGGCATAGTTACCATAGGATTTATATCTTTTGAAGCACCTGTTAACTTAGTATGCATTGAGACAACTTTGAGTGATAGGGGCATCCTTCATGTATTTTATTAGTATTTCCTCTTGCCTTTTGGGTCAAGAGGGACATGGAGGTACCTATTTTAATTGTAGTAGTAGTCCACTCCTCTTATCATTCTAGTGGTTGGATTCTTGGAAGGAAGATGAGGTGATTTCCCCTCTAAGGGATCCATTTGGCTTGCTACTTCCTTTAAAGGAGGAATATCCTCTTAAATAATTCTTATATCCCTATACTCTTGCAGTACCTTAGTGTTATGTAATGAAAAATCCAAACCTTTTCTTGTTAACCATGTCAATGTCCTCATTACATGTGCAGTTCTAGTATGTAGTCTTGTTGTTTCTTTTTTATTCCAATAAAGTGGCTCAATTGGTTTCCCTTCCAAATTCATTTCAATATAATATTTTCTCTCTACCTAATTGTCATCCAAAAGTCCTGGGTATAAGCAGTAAATTTTTTTCATTCACTTTTTATAGAGTCATTCTAGAGAAGTATTTTAGTATAACTTCCTCTTAATCTCTTAAATTCATCAAAAAATCTTCATAATGCGATTCATGATCATATTATCTTCCTAGGAATGAGCTCACCACCCATCGATAAAATATTTATGAATTGGTTGTAACTTTTCTATCTCGTAGTTTGTTTATCTCTTCATTTAGAAGTATGGCCTTTATAACTATTTTACATATGTACCTCCCTATTGATATTAGGAACTTGATATTGATCTTGGTTTTACCATATATTAGTTTGTGTACTTCTGCTAACTTCATTGAGAGCTACAAAATTTCCCATTTTTCATCTAAGTATATAGGAAACATATAAGGGTGCCCATGGAAACTACTTACCCTTATGTAAGTAAATTTTTTGAATTGGATAAAGTAGCATCCATAATCACTTACTATTTTCTTGATAGCTATAGATATTATAAATTGTTCTTAGTCTAGTTGAAAAGGCAAAAAATGGGTGCAAACAAAGTATTATTTTTCTTTATAAAATTTCCCTTGTGTTTCTCCAATTTCAACTATGGGTAGTAAACTATTTCATTCTTGGGATTCCTAGGAGTTCCTAATGACATGAAACTTTAAAAAAAAATTAAGACATCATGCAAAATTTACACTTGATTATATTTTCCTCTTTAATTTACATAGCCATATTTATAAGTTGGTCATGGATATATGTGCTTATTAAATTTTCCCAACAAATCTTCATAGTACTAAACAAAATGAGCTAGATATAGCTATACATCTACTCTTCAAATTCATAACAAAACTTTAAGATTGAAATTATGCATATTAGAGTGACGAGGTCTTCAAATCTACCGTAAAGTGTGAAAAAACTAAATTATTTGGGACTCGGTGGAAGAACCTCTATTTTTATCAATAACTGACTATTCTTAATCCTGGAATATTCAGCATGTTTCACATCCCAGAGGTCTTGTGTTGACTGCATGTTAATTTTTACTACCCTCTCAACTTTGGGTATCCCAATATTAATCTAAATATTTCAAGTGATAATGAGAACACTCTAGCACTACTTCCATCCAATACTTCCTTTGTTTACGTATTATAAATTTCAACACAAGTCCATACCATTTCTAGGAAACATATAAATGGTGGGAAAGTAGTAGCTAAGGAAAAACCAGTAGCATCAATTTCCTCCATGTGATCACTTATGTTGGAAGCATGTATTCTTTGTAGAAAATACCTTAAGTTATCATTCCCTAGGTTCGTGTCTCTTTACTTCATCAAAATTACTCATAATATGTGAAGTGACAGGGTTCTAGTTGTATTTATCTTCATCTTTCTAGGTGATCGAATGCAATTAGTTATCCATGTACTATGGGGATCAAGTAAAGAACAAGGTGTGGGAGAAGAAAATTCAAACTACAGGTGTTTCTTAAAAATCCCTTATGAGAAAATGAGAAATTAAAAAAATATTAAATTTTTCTAGGAGACTTACGTTGTTCACGTATTTCTTCAAGATACTAGTCACATATGCATGTTGAGTACTTAATTTTTCTGAGATACCTCTCTCTATAATCTATTGCATCAATCTCATAATCTAAATCCCCAATTGTAGGCCTTTAGAGTTCTTAATTTCATCACAAAAAGTATAAATGTGATATACTTAGAAACTTTTTTAACCTATAATCCTTTCATGCGAGTTACATTAATGGAGGAAGCCATAAATGTATTGTATTCAATCTCAATTTTTGTTATCTTCCTTTTCTTATTTGAATGAGAACCATCCACCTATGCCTTTTGTCGGGAATGTAGATTGAGGCTTGCTTTGCATTATTATATTAACTTAAAAAGTGCAAAACTGCAAAATCGTATGGGGTACCCAATACCTAGTTGCATTGAAAGGATAAAACATTTCCTTTATCATGGCCTTGGGGGTTTAGATGTAGTTTGTAGTTTTGTATGAATTATGAAACTACAAAGTGCAAATATTCATGGGTTGCCTATTTTTTATCTTATTTTGTCATGATTACATGTTTCCTTTTCAATATACGAGCAATTGGATGCGCTTTACATTTTTACATATGGGATACACTTTATAAAAGTGTAAATTTTAAAGAAGCACTTCCCTTTCCTTAGAAGATTCCAAATTATATTCTTGTATCGAGATTCAGGGAGATATTTGAATTTTTCATTCTTACACAAATAAAAATACACTTCATGGCTCACAACAAGAATTTTCCCAAAGAATTCCATGTTTAAAATTTCATTCTTACACATATGAATGAAATTGTTTTTTTACAAATATGAATGAAATGAATTTTTTTATGAGGAAGGAAACATTGTTCAAACATTTGTGCATCCATAACCAATACTTTTAAGATTCAAAAACATCTATTTTGAATAATTTTGAACCAATACTATCCCATATATCATGTAAACTTCTTAAAATAATTAATTTATGAACAATACTACAACTTTTGTTCAAAACAAGTTTTTTTGAAGAAAAAAATTAGTGGGTCATGGAACGTATGTAAAGTAGAGTTCAAGGGTGTGGGAAAGTTCCTAGAAGAGTCAAATCAATTTTAGATATAGGCTCAAAATGAGTACCAAAAGAATGGTTAATGGGTGGCCTCTACTAAGAATAACCTACTTGAGAATACACTATCTTCTAATGGCTCACGAGGTCTGCCAAGCATCTTGTTTTTCAAATCTTAAAGATCCATGTAAGTAACATTAGTGTCCCCCACACTAGGATATTAAGTGATTAGGCTTGAAATGGGTTCCAAAATTGCGTATTTAAACTTTATAGTGGCAAAATCAATGAGATAAATAGAATAGGACTCACCACAAAATTTTAGAATTCAAATCCAAAACTTTCTATTTTCTATCAAGTCCTATCTAGGACTGTTATTTTTATTAATTTTCCATTATTATTTCTCTCTAATGTTTCTAGCACATTTGGATTATTACAAATGTTGAGGTTTTTCTATTTTTAGAAACTTACTATTTTTAGATACCCACTCTTCTAAAAATTATTTTTGTAGTAATTTTTCCTAAATCTCGCTTTCGATGTTTCTTGATTATTTTAGATATTAAAAGTGTTGAGGATTCATTATTTTGAGAAAATTACTATTTTTATCCAACTTTGTATTATAAATATGTAATATTTTTATAAACCGCACTTACATGTGTCAAGTTTTCATGAAACCACTATGATTTTATTTTTGAACCAGACCTTATTCTTTGAATTTCATGGTTTTCCATCTACTAGATCTTTGTAAAATTGAAAAAGTGGGTTTAGGGTTTGGAAATTTTAGTTTCCTATTATAAAAAAATCTAAGGCATCAATGGATATTATTTTACAATCTTCCTAAAGGAATTTTGAAGACAAAATCAATGAAAAAAGTATAAGGTAAATAGGTTTCTAAATTAAAATTTATGATCAAATATCCATTTTGATGGCTATGGATGTATCGAGAATAATTGATAGTATTTCCGGACAAAAATGAGTTTTTGAAGGATGTTGCGGTAAAACATATCATGAAAAATTGTTAGGTGTTTAATTAATGAGAGTTTATGAAGTTTTATGATTAAATTGGTTTTGATTGGAGTGAATATTAGGTTACACATGGTTTGAGGGGGATAAAGGGGTCACCATGGACACTAAAGTATGAATTTTACCGAGATGGTGATAAGTGACAACTTGTGGTGTGTGGTGCATGAGATACATGGGCTGGGAAATTGCACCCAAGGAGATATAAGTGGTCAAATGGGTTATAGGAGATTCATGCATGATATGGGTCATATTTATGTGTCCACCTTATCCCTTGGGGGAAATATGAGACACCAAGGACACTAAAGTGTGACATGTAAGGAGGAGGTTCCACTTTGGTGTCCCCCTTCCAGTATGGGGACAAAGCAGACACATGGGAGTCTAAAGTGTGACTTAGGGAGGAGAGGGAGGTAACACTTTGGTTTCCCCCTTATCCCCATTGTCCCCTAGGGGTCTTAAAAGACACATGGGTCTCCAAAGTGGGACTTAACCATTCTAGGAAAGAAATTTTTGCCTTGGATGTCTAGATTTGGACACCATACTTGATGTTTTCACCAAAAATCTTAGGAAAATGTTTTAGTGTCAAATATTATATGATTTTGACTAAAAATAAAATTTAAATATCAATTTAACCTTTCTTAAAATGTAATTCTTCATGAATTTCCAAATTTAGGGTTTATTTCATTTTGAACTTAATTAAGCGATTATAGAGTTTTGAAATACCTTAGGAATCTTTGAACCTTGGAGAAAAATTTATGTTTCCACCTTGTAGAGGATTCCAATAGGATTTTTATGCTTATTTTTTCTTATTAACTTCTTATATAACTCCTAGAATCATCTAGATAAGTCATGTTTCATTGAGGAGATTTCATTCCCTACACCTGAATTACCCAAGGTTGAACAAATTATTCTGAACAAAATTTCCTTTCCTAGAATCCCAATGCTCCTAAATTACCTTAAAAACCTTCAATACTATCTGAAATCACCATCATATGCTTTAATATTTCCTTGAATATTCTTGTGTGGTGTTCATAAGGTGCAAAATAGCCAAAATGGCCTTTTAGGCCTCTGAGGAAGTTATTTTTCATCAAAACTGAATGATTTCATCAACCACCTTAATAATTGTTCCCTACACATTGAAACACAGTTAAGAGTAGTGTTCACACTTTCCTATAATATTTGATGAGGGTGGGAATGAGGGTAGGCTATCCAAAGGAAGGATTCCTAGTCACCAAGAAACATAATTTCCAATTAGGGGCTTAGTTATCATGTTGAAAAGTTTTGATTTTTCATGTTGCATATTTTGCATGACAATATGTACCAATAATACAACTATGTATGAATATTTTTTAATGATTCTCATCTTATCTTGGAGACTCGGTATACAAAAATTTCAAATATTTGGTGACTCATAACTTATCACCAACTCGTATCAAATGTTTATTAGATGAGGCTAAGCAATTACAAATATACAAGAATGTTATACAAAGGTTAGTAGAATATTTTTACTTCATATACATTGATTTTATTCCAAGAATGTAAAAATAATTGGTTAATTTTATTACCATCACATTCACATAGTATGTCACATTTTTGGGATTCCTAAGGCCAACTTTGTGGTATCTATGTGACTCAATCTCCTTGTATTAATAAATATTGACTTAGTCGATAACAACAAAACCATATTAGAATACCTACATGTTTACGAATACCTCCATTATTTTCACCTCACAAGAGAATTATCTATTATGATTCATCTTTCCTCTCATTTCAAAAATAAGTACTAAAAATATTATTATTGTGTTTGTTAAATTTCTACAATGAAAAATTTGAAATTTTTGTCATGACAAACCAAACCCACACTTGAAATTTCATTTCTCGGTCAATGTAAGCCTTTCCTCCAACCAAAATTTCAAATATTCCACCCTCATTATAGTCAAGAGGAATGTGCTAACATTATTTTAATTTTTTTCATGTGCATATAAGTCTCCCTAGCTTGGTTCTTGAATATACTAAGATCTTTGAAAGAGTAGTTCTCTTAAAGGCTTCAAAGGGGTTATTTTTGGTCTTTTTGTCATTCGTAAACATCCTCTAGAGGATTGAATGGAATATTTATACCATCTAAGATATGTTTGCGAGAGAAATTAAGTTTTCTAAGGAATTTTAGTAATATTCTTTAAATATAATTGATGTCAATAACAAGTTGAGAAAAATCGGGTCTTTTGGAAAAGACATTGGGTAATGCATGTTCCAAAGGAGCTAGTCACCTTGTTTGAAGGGTTAATTTTTTTTTAAGTGTTAAACACTCATATCCTATGAATTTTAAATATGATATGACCTTATTCATGGTAAAATAATGAAGTAATAATTTTAAGAGTATAAAATGTGGAAACATGTCTAACAAGTGTATCACAAAGGTATTTTTACAAGGTGGAAGTTACTCAAAGGGTTTTATACATTTCTGGAAGAGTTAGGATCTTAAAAAAGTTCAAATGTTATTGAATTATACCCTTAACATGTTACATGTGGTATATTTAATCATAATTATTCTAAACTCAGGTGGTAACTCTTCTCACTAGTGTACACTCGTGGTGGAAAGTGGAAATAGAATAAAAATGAAAATTTTAAGAATAATTAGCCCTTGAAAATTGCATGAATGAGATAAAGGGGTCCTTTGGAGTAAAAATAATATAATTTTTCCCCCTGAACTTTATTTTTGGGTCAAACCATATTTTCATAAAACGAAGGGACTATTTTTTCATTCATCTAATTCTCTCGCTTTGATTTCTTAGTTCATAACTCAAATTGTAAGTTGAATCAGGTCTTTAAAATTGTGGGAATGAACTCATTGGGTCCTTTAGATTCAAAATCATATAATTTTCGGGCCCCAAACTCCATTTTTGAGTAAAACAAGACTTTCGTTGAATAGAAGGAATTATTTTGTCATTCCTCTAGTTCTCCACTTTGCCACTTTGCATATTAAATAGGGTACTTAATGGAGATGATGAGGTCTCATTAGATAATTTTCATTGGGGTTGATAAATTTCATGATCTTCTTCACTAGTAGCTTCTTCATCCATGCATGGATAAATTCATTTATATCTTCTTCATCCATGGGTAGATAACTTATTTTCTTTCTTCTTCCCTCTCTCTACATTATGATTCTTCATTGGGAATTTTACTTTTGAATTTTTTTCTTATTCTCATAAGTGACCTTTTAATTCTCCATTTTAAATTCTCCTTTTCATTAATAATAAAAAAGGACTTTTATTCATTCATAATGGAATATGAAAGGTTGCAAGTGGTAAAATATAAAAATTCATGTGAGGGGAAATGAAGATTTATATTGTATAAATTGGGGTGGCTTCTCCTTTCCAAAGGGTTAGTCTTTCTTGGTTGATATCTCACATTGTCTTAATATAAGAAATAAACTACAATTCTTATATTTTCTTGTATATGTTTCTTTTCCATCTCAACCTTACTCCATGAGTAATGTGAATGTGTAATATCACGCAAATAAACTTTCATTTACTCTTGTTTTGTTCATATTACCTTATTCTCGGTGTCTTCTCATTGTTATCTTAGAAATATTTTTGTTTTATGTCAATAAACTTAGTTTGATATTTTGTGAATAAAACCCCCTTTTCACTTTCTCCCCTCTCTACATACACACACCTTTACTCATCCTACTTTTGTGAATATATTTAGTGTAGTATTCTTGTGTGATACTTGGTCAAAAGGCCACCCATAATGGTTATAAGTGTACATATTTCTTGTTTTCAATAAATAAAGTTGTCCCATTTCTAAGAAGAGGGACTTGTCTCTAGATTGTTAGTGAAATCCCTTGATTTTCTCTTGTAAAAACTATTTTGATAAAAAAATAGCATCCACCATGCGGAATTATTTTTTTCATGCTCCTATAATGATCCACAATATCGTAAAAACATATACATACCAAAAATGAATTAAAAAGTAAAAAAAAAAAAATCTCAACAATGAAAATCATGAAAGTTGATGTTTGAAAGCCACTAGTATTTTTAGTTGTGTCCTTAAACATACTTGTTACATGTTTTATCACAAGATAGCTGAAAAGAGATACACCATATTGGACAGATTGAGAGGTATGGTTGATTCAAAGTTTCCATATCTTTAAAGAAAATAATATAAAATCTAAAACAATCCATATTACTTCTCTAAAACATCATATCCATCTAGTATATTGATTTATACAATAGGAAATCTAATTGAGACTCCTAAATATCTAGATGTACCTCCTCTAGCTAATTTTCTCCTAGAAGAAGCATTATAATAAGAAATGGAAATGCCTAAACCATCTATTCAATAGGATATAAACACTCATCCAATTTCTCATACACCACCTCTTCATGAATTACCGAAGGTGATGATACTCAACTTCTTTAAGAACACATTGTATTCTTCATTACTACATGTGGAGTTATTGGAGTTGCATATGAGGATGTTTTTGTAATACTATTTGTGGAATCCCTTCAAGAAAAAGTAGTTGAATGGTTCTACCTCTTTCCCTCTCATTCCATAACAAGTTGGGAAGATATCATAACCAAGTTTCAATCAATATTTAAATAAATTGAATATTCTCAAGATATTCTTATTCAAATTGTCCAAATGAAGAAAGAATAAAATGATATCGTGAAATACTTTGTGGCTAGACTCAATAGATTTCTTAGAATAATACCTATAGAAGCTTCACCATTAGATGATAAAAATATATATGTTCTTCATCAATGCATAATTACACAAGGTTAGATTCATTCTGTGAATATTTCAACTTGAAACTATTGAAGAGGCCTAAGATCATGCCATTGAAATAGTATATGATCTGATTTTCTATGGAAAAGTGAATAATCCAAATGGTAAGAAAAAGGGTAAAATTCCCAAACAAGGTTCCACTAATTTCCTATTTCAAAAAATGGAAATTGATGTGCTCTCATTGAAGAAGAAAATTTCACAATCCCCTGTCTCATACAATGATGATATGAGGGGAATATATGTGAACCAAAATTAGATTCAAAATAGAAACATAATAGTGGGAAGAGAAAGTAGATTGTATTTTGAAGCACCTCCCATGAATCCAACATGTGAAGCAAGGCATGAAGAATAACTTGATGAAGCTAAATTAGAAAATGAATAGGATGAGGTATTTTTACCATTGATGAGATTGAATCTACTATAAATACTAGTTTTTCAAATACACTCCTTCTCTAGATGATGAAGATAGTAAAATTATTGATGATATGAATAGTATTTATTATGTGGTATTCACCCATTAGAAGTATAAACAAAGGGATAATTCTTGTAAATTCAAAGATCCTCAAGTGGAGAATATAAATAAACAATAACAAAATTAGGATCACCATTTCCCCTTCTATGAAATCAACGAAGAAGAAGCCTAAAGTATTTGTAATTACCTCTACATTTTCCAATGCAGTTAAGTTTACCTCTCATTTTCTAAGTTTTACCCCCATCTTGGAATTATTATGTAATGATTTGAATTAAAATAGTAACAATGTCATTCTAAGAAGTATTCATCTTCTTGCTACTACATATACACCTTCACCCTCCTATGAGTCTCATTTTGACATAATTGAACATGTAAAAAGTTCAAGGTCCATATTTTTGAATTTGGGTTTTTGTTGGGGTTAGCACACCGGTTGTACATACAATATATCAGATCTAAGCATACATGCAAATAAAAGTAGATATTCTACTAGAAGAAATATATAAAACAAGAGACATAAATCAACACCATATTTAACGTGGTTCACCCAGTGTGGGATATGTCCACCAAGAAACAAGCCAATCTATTATCCAAATCTTTGACAAGATAAATAATAAAAAATTTACAACCTTCCACACCTCTCAAATGTATAGTACTTTCTTTCTCTCAATATTTTTCTTCATCACCAAGAATTCTCTCTCTCACCAAATTTTACAAGTTCTTAATTCTTGTTAATACTTTCTTCTAAACCCTATATTTTATGCTTATATAGTATTTTATAGACATAGAGAACCTAGCCATGCAATTACAATCAATAGATATACTTCAATGCTAAAAATATATCTAATTCCTGATAGTTAATTAAAACATCCTTGTAGAAGTAAGTGATGTCAGTTATCCCTAACCGATGTTGGTTCCTTCTTGGATAACTAATGCCATTCTTGGGTAACGATGTCGATTACCCCTAATCGATGAAAATGCCACTGTGTTTTCCAACAAGTTTCAAATTGCAAGCTAAAATTAAGTAATTGAGCTCCACAACTCAACAATCTCCCACTTGGAGATTAATTACTGCACCATACCTATACAACATCATTCTTGGATCCTTCCTTAGCTTTGTTTCTTCCTCTTTAAGTCTTAGACTCGAAGACTAATAGAAGTGGAGTGTAGCTCCAAATTCTCCTTTTCTAATGGATTCGTGGCATATCTGTAGGGTTCTTGCTTGTATGAATATTTTCTAGATTCAACTGCCCATCCTCCAATACATGCCTTATGAAGTGATACCTCAACTAAATGTGTTTCATTTTCAAATGAAACATTGATTTATTCAAGCTAAATTAATTTCACTCGACTATCACCGAATAATTTACAATTACCTTTATCCTTTCCTAACTCTTCCATGAACCTACTCATCCATATCATCTCCTTGCTAGCCTTTGTAGCTGTAAAATACTCTTCCTCTGTAGTAGACAAAGCCACAACCTTCCGTAATCTTTAAATCTAGATAATTGTCGTCCCACCTAATGTGAAAATATATCCAGTATTGCTCCTCCTACCATCCAGATCTCCAGCCATATCCGAATCAACATAGCCACATAATGAAATATCCACACCTCCATAGCATAACTGTATGCTAGATGTTCCTTTCAAATACTTAAGTATCCATTGGACTACTTTCCAATGCTCTTTACCTTGATTGGCCATATATCTACTCACAACTCCCACCTTTGCTGACAATGTCTTGTCTCGTACACACCATAACATACATGAGACTCCTAATCGCTGAAGAAAATGACACTCGTGTCATGTATTTGACCTCCTCATGTTATGATGGACATTGATCTTTGCTTAATTTTAAATTTCCATCCATAGGTGTACTAACAAGTTTTTCATTTTACATGTTAAACCTTTCTAACACCTTGTAGATATAATCCTCCTAAAAAAATACAATTTCTCATTTTTCCTATCTCTGTGTATTTATATGCCAAGGATTCTTTTTTAGCTCCTAAATCCTTCATAGAAAAAGTTTGAGATATCTTTCCTTTAAGCTCACCAATGTCCTGCATACTAGATCCCGCAATAAGCGTATCATCCACATACAATAACAAAATAATATAGATCTCATTTTCACGCTTCTTGAAATAAACACAATGGTCGATTCACATCTCAAGTAACCATGCTTATGCATAAAACTATCAAACCTCATGTACCATTACCTTGGAGATTTCTTGAGCCCATACGACTCTTTTTCAACATGCACACTAACTTCTCCTTACCCTTGACTTAATACCCAAGTGGGTGCTGCATATAAATATATTCATCTAAATCACCATGAAGGAAATCTATCTTCACATCTATTTTCTCTAAATGCAAATATTCTACAGACTAAACTCAATACAATACGAATAGAAGTCATCTTTACAATAAGAGAAAATATTTCACCAAAATCAATACCCACTTTCTGTGCAAATCCTTTTAGTACAATCCTTGCCTTTTACCTCTTCTATCCACCCTCTTCTTCCTTAATTCTGTAAACCCACTTGTTTTGCAATGTCCTCTTACCTACTAGAAACTTAACCAAATCCCAATTATGGTTATGTTCCAAGGATTCCATATCCTCATCCATTCCATGCTCCCAATGGACGTGGGTCTTATCCTTCATTACTTCTTCAAAACTTTCTGGTTCACCATTATCAATCAATAATAAATAAAATAAAGAAGGTGTAAATCTTTTTGGAGGTTTAATTACCATTTGTGACCTTATCATAGGAGTTTGTGGTACTGGATGTTCATTCTTGACCTCCTGGACATTAGTATCCAAGTCTGACAGTGACCAATGCTGGTCACCTATAACCGATGTCAGTTCTGCTAACCGATGCCAATTTGGATCCTCTGTAACCGATACTAGTTCTAATACCAATGTCAGTCAGGGGTAAACCAAAAATGGTTACTGTGTAAACCTATAAGTAATACTTTTAAATCTAAGATTTCATTTTCATTCACAAACTTCTCAACCGGTTAATCCTTGGGTACCAAAATTTTATCCCTGTACATTCTCTTTTTATTCCATTCAACATCACGACTCCTAATAATTTTATAATTCTCTAAATCCCAAAAATGGAATCTGAAATCACTAGATCCATAACCAATGAAATTGTGTCTCTTGGATTTTGCATCCAACTTTTTCCTATTTTCCTATCAACATGCACAAAAACTTCTAACCAAAAAAAGAAAATAAAGATCTACCTCTTTTCTAGTCCATGCTTCCTCTTGTATTCCTCCATCTAGTGAACTTAAAGGCTAGTGGTTAATCAAATAAATCATTGTATCAACTTCTTCTTCCCAAAAATGCAAAAAGAAATCTAGAATGTATCCTCATACTTCTAGCACATTTTATTATTGTCCTATTCAATCTTTCTGCAACACGATTCTCCTGTGGTGTTCTTAGAACCATTCTTTCTCTCGCATATCTCATTCATTGAACAATAATCATTGAATCCTTTCTACAATATTCACCACCATTGTCACATCTAAGGAACTTTAAATTTGAAATTGATTCATTCTTAGCAAGGGATTTCCATATTTTAAAAGTCTCAAAAACATCATATTTACGTTTAATACAATAAACCCATACCTTTCTTGTAGCATCATCAATGAAATTAACATAATACTAGAATCCTCCATGAGAAGCTACCTTAGTTGGTCCCCACACATCTGACTATACAAGCCATAAATTATGCTCCTTCTTAGTTGCCCCAACTTTGAGAAATATCACTCTCTTTTTCTTTCCAAAGATACAATGCTCATAGAAATCAATATCTAAATCTTTAAAATCTAATAACTTACCCTTAGCCATTAAGATCTACATTCCTTTTTGACTCATATGGCCCAACTGGTTATGCCACATACATGCATTTGAATCTGCAGTAGATAATGTAGAAAAGGAATCAGTAACACAAGTAGATAAATATAATGTTCTTACCTTCTTACCTATTTCCACAACAAGAGTACCCTTGGTGACTTTCTAAGAGTCTCTGTAAAAGTAACCATGTAACCAGATTCACCTAGTTGCACTACAAAAATAAGATTTCTCTAGAGGCTTGGCACATGCCTCACATCTTTCAATACCCATATATTTCCATTCTACAATTTTAAATTAACTCCCCCTTTACCAGTAATACCGTAAGGTTCATCATCACCCAAATAAACATGCCCAAAATTTCCCCAGCATAATTTCTGAAATAACCCTTATTAGGGGTTGCATGGAAAGAAGCTTACGAATCTAAAACCCATGGTTCAATTCTACTATCTAAAGAAAGAATAATATCATCTTCCATTACCTTTGATGTAGCAAGATTTTCTTCTTTACCTTTGTCTGGTTGTTGGTTCTCTTTATCCTTTGACCAACAATCTTTCTTTTCATGTCCTTTCTTTCCAAAATTTCAACAAATAATTCCCTTACTTCGGATTTAGATCATTATCCCTCAAATTTGATTTTCCATTACTCTTACTCTTGGATCTCTCCTTATTCCTATCTCTAATTTCTACATTCAAATCATTTCCAGGATGAAGATTCCTTTGTACTCTTTCTGTGAATTTCATCATCAAGATTATACTAACTACATCATCAAACTTCAAAATATTATTAGCAGATGTTATATTACTAACATCCATTACTAATTTATCCCAACTATCGAGAAAAGAACATAAGAATAAAAGTGCTTTTACTTCATCATCAAATAGTATTTCAACAAATTTTAAATGTTTTACAATATATTAGAAATCATTCAAATGACTAGATGTAGATCCACCTTCATTAATCTTAGAACTAAATAGTTTCTTAATCAAATAAACTTTATTTGAAGCAATAGGTTTTTCATATAAATTAGCAAGAGATTTCATTAACTCTACTGTAGAAGTAGCTTCGTAATATTAGAAGCCACGGATGCTTTGCCAAGCTCAATCTTATAGATCCCAAATCCTTTCTATCAAGAATATTCCATTCTTCATCATTCATCTTCGTAGGTATAGACTTCTCATCCAACAATAGTTCCAAATCTCTTTGATACGAGATAATTCTCAATCTGCATCTTTTATAATTAATAATTTTAGTCGTCAAATTTCTCTACCTTGTCTTTGTTTTCTTACTGCCATTACTGTAGCTCCCACTCAATCAAAAAACCCTCTATGAGTAAATATGTCAACACAAAAATCCTAACATAAATCTACGATACCGGTTGTTGGGGTTAGCACACCAGCTTTCAGATAATATATCGAGATCTAATCATACATGCAAATAAAAGCAAATATTATACTAGAAGAAATATATAAAACAAGAGACATAAATCAACACCATATTTATCATGGTTCACCAAGTGTGGGATATGTCCACCAAGAAACAAGCCAATCTATTATCCAAATCTTTGACAAGATAAACAATAAAAATTTACAATCTTCCGCACCTCTCAGATGTACAGTACTTTCTTTCTCTCAATATTTTCTTCATCACCAAAAATTCTCTCTCTCACCAAATTTTTCAAGTTCTTCTTAATTATTGTTAATAATTTCTTCTAAACCCTAGATTTTATGCTTATATAGTCATTTATAGAATTAGGTAACTTAGCCATGCAATTACAATCAATAGATATACTTTAATGCTAAAAATATATCTAATTCCCTAGAGTTAATTAAAACATCCTTGCACAATTAACCGACATCGCTTAGCCCTAACCAATGTCGGTTCTTGATGTTGGTCTTGGGTGATCGATTCCGGTTCCCCCTAACTGATTTCAATTATTGTGTTTTCTAGAAAGTTACACATTATAAGCTAAATTGAAGTAATTAAGCTCCACAACTCAAAATTTTTGAGAACTCAGCCCAAGTAATTTGATAAACTTGTCTAGTTTATCAAAGGAAATAACTCAAATTAATGTTCCAAAACCTATCCATAAAATATCCACTTCCCGCTATTAGAAATATTGCATCTCAAAACATTATTTCCTCTGCATCTTCCTTTTATTGGAAAAATTTCTACCTTTCATTGTTGATCAATGGATAAAAATTGAATAAGTGGATAGTTGAATCTAGTACCTCGGATAACATCATAGATGTAAAATTTATACATGCTCTTGGTCTCACCCTTGTCCCTATTATGGGTCACTACTATTCCATATAGATCAAAGAAGTACCTCTCGTTGGTAGAGTTAAAAATGTTCGGTAGCACTTGTGGACTTTCCTAATAAGAAGATCAATGTTAAAATACAAGTGGCGGACATTCCAAATGTATACGACACGTTATTGAGCTAAATATTTTGTAGAGACATTCATGGAGATATAAATATGGATTGGTCATATTCCACCATACCAATCAAAGGTACCACAAATAAAATTTTCCCAATAATAAAGATGAAATATATTATTGAGAAGGAAAATGACACATGGGAAGACATTGTGTATCAAGATTCAAGAGGTTATAATTATTTCATAACTTTAGAATAAAATTCTAAACATCCTATATTTATATAATAGGTTCGAAAGGGTTTGGAACCATTCAATGAATACGAGGATGATTTAATGGATCATGAATTAGAGGATGTTCCTTTCCCATTCAACATGGATATTATTTGTTTGTTTTAAAATGAAGAATATTGGGTATGCCTTAACTTAGATGAAGGAAACCCCCAAGTGAAAAGAAATGTGGATCTTGAGAAATATGATGTTTCAAATTAGTTTTGACCCTATGTTTTTTAGGTTTCCAATCATCTCCCGAGACCTAATGTGAGGGTTTTTCAAATGAAAATGAAGGTGAGTATGGGAAACATTGAAGAAGGAATTTTAAAAAATATTTTAAAGGTTGTATAAGGATCTGAATTCCTTTAAATTAGTATTGAAAACCTGGAATATAAATATAAGTTTGGTCTTGATTCTTCATTTTATGTAAAAAAATTTGATAACAAAGTATAAAAAACAGAGGAGCTCAATGTCCCTTTTGTAAACTTGGCTGAATGTGAAGATGAGTCTTATTTCACATTTTTGAAGAAGATTATATTCATGATGAATTTAAGGAAAAGAAAATGCTTTAATCTATTTTTGATGTCTTCATTCATGAGGATAGTACCTCCATCACATAAAGTGATAACGAGGTCAATAATGAGTTAATGAGTGGGGAAGAGAAATATATAGAGTAGTTATTGAGCATAAATTAATAAGAGGTATATGATGATGTTGAAAATTTCAAAATACCTACTAAGAATATTCACATAAAAACAACGAACATGAGGGAAATGATGAATAAAGATTAATTTTCAAGTGGAAAACATGAGGCTAGCTACGAACATCGTGATCCCGTAATGGTAAAAAATCAATCTTGTGATAGTAAGAAAATGAAAAATTGGAATTAATTTGGAAATAAATGAGAATATGGAAATGATATGTCAAATAAATGAAGGAAATGAGATGTCTAAATGGATCCTCACTTACCAAAACAATCATGTAAACTTTCTCAAGAAATTGTGAAAGGGGTCATACATCATCAAACCAATAAATCGGTTTAGAATAAAATCACTCAGTCTACCCATACATGGGTAACATCCAAAGGATAAAATGTGTTATAGTGAAATCAAATTTTCTCCCACATGTACCATAGGTGAGTTAGCTTATTTTTACCTTTTTTTGTGTTTTTCCTTTTTTGATGTTTCCCTTTCCATCATGTGTTTTTTTTTGTTGTTCTTGTTTGTTTGTTATGTGACTCAATTTTCCTAATAGATAAGGTTCCACTCTGCTCCCTCATGAGATAAATGAGGTTCGTTATTTATTTATTTTTATTTTTCCAACATAAAATAATTCCCCGAGTAATATCCACTTATTTTCTTATTAAATGTCTAGCATGCAAAATTTAAAAATTTGGTCATGACATCCAAACCCACACTTAAAATTCTCTTTCCCAATCAATGTAAACCTTTCCTTCAGCCAAAAAAATTTCAACCATCCCACCCTCATTATGGTCAGTAGGAATGTGTTAACATTATTTTAAAGTTTATTTCATGTGCATATAATTTTACCTAGCTTGGTTCTTGCATATACTGAGATCTATGAAAGAATAGTGCTCCAAAAGCTTGAATGGGCCTATTTTTTAGTATTTTATCACTAGTAAACATTCTACAAAGGCCTACAGGGAATATTCAAACCATCCAAGATATTTTTGGGAGATAAATGAAGTTATCCAAGGTATTTTAGGAATATATTTTGAGTATAATTGATGGAAGGAAAAAGTTGAGAAAAATCAGTCTTTATAGAAAGGTAATCTTTGGGAAATACATGTTTCATAGGAGCTAGTCACCTTGTTATAAGGTTACAAGAGCTTTGTGAAGTGTTCAAAGCTCATAACCTAGGAGTTTTAAATATTGAAGGACCTACTTATTGGTGTAATAATGAAGGAATAATTATAGGAGTATAAAATATGGAAAGTTGTCCACTAGTGTACCACAAGGGTCTTTTTATAAGGTAGGACATGATATAAGGGTTTCAGAAACCTCATAAATATTTATGATCCTAACCAAAGGAAAAATTATAGTGTATTATACCCTCCTCATTTTCCATATCTGATACTATTTCATACTCATTCTAGAATCAGGTGGCAATTTTGTTCACTGTCACACGTTCATGGCGGAAAGTGGAAATGGATTCAAAAGGAAAAATTACAAGAAGTATTGGCTCTTGAAAATTATGGGAATGAACTCAAGGTGTAATTTTGATTCAAAATCATATAATTTTTATCCCTTGAACTCCATTTTTAGGTATACACTTTCATGGAACAGAAAGAATTGTTCAACCATTCCTCTAGTTCTCCACTTTGCCACCTTGGGCCATAACTCAAATTTTAAGTTAAATTAGGTCTTTAAAATGGTTATAATGAAATTATTTGTTCATTTTGAGTCAAAATAATATAATTTTTTTCCCTCAAACTCCATTTTAAGTTGAAGCAAAATTTTGTTGAACATAACGAACTATTTTTTCATTCCTCCTATTCCTAAATTTGTTGTCTTGGGCCAGAAATAAAATTGTAAGTTGAATCAGGGCTTTAAAATGGTTAGAATGAACTCAGTGGTTCATTTGGAGTCAAAATCATATAGTTTTTTCCCTCGAACTCCATTTTTAGTCGAGGTGGAATTTCATGGAACAGAACAAACTATTATGTCATTCCTCCTAATCTTCACTTTATCACCTTGGGCAATAAATCAAATTGTAAGTGTAATAAGGTCTTTAAAATGGTAGTAATGAAATAATTTTTTCATTTGGAGTCAAAATGATAGTTTTTGTCCATGAGAACTACATTTTTGGGTCAAAACAAAGTTTCTAGGAATAGAAGGAATTATTTTGTTGTTCCTTCATTTCCTAAGTTTTCCATCTTAGGCAATAACTCAAATTGTAAGTTGAATCGGGTCTTGAAAATTGTGGATATGAAATCAATGGGTCCTTTAGAGTCAAAAACATATAATTTTTGGCCCCCAAATTTTATTTTCAATAAAAATGTAATTTTATGGAACATAAGGAATTGCTTTTCGTTCCTCTAGTTCTCCACTTTTCCACTTTGAGTATTGAACATGGTGCCCGATGGAGCTGATGAGGTCTCATTGATGAATTTTTATAGGATTTATCAAGTGCATGATATTATTCATTATAATCTTCTTCATCCATGGGTGGATATCTTCTTTTCTCTTTTCTTCCCTCTCTCTCTACATTTTGATTCTTCTTTTGGAATTGTACTTGTTGACTTTTTCATCTTATTCACTTAAGTGACCTTTTAATTTTACATTGTAAAATATCCTTTTCATTAATAATAAAAGGGACTTATTTTTCATTCTTAATGGAATATGAAATTTCAAAAGTTGCAGGAATATGAACATTCATGTGGAGAGAGATGAAGATTCATATTGTATGAATTGGGAAGGATTCTCCCTTCCAACGGGTTAGTCTTTCTTTGTAGATAGCTCCCATTGTATTACTACAAGAAAAAATAATTTATTTATTTATTTTTTATTTTATTTTTGTGTTTCCTCTCTATCTCAAATTTACTCGATGAGCAATGTGAATGTGTAATATCATGTAAATAAACTTTTATTTACTTGTTTTTTGTTCCTATTACCTTATTCATGTCTCTTTTCATTGTTAACTAGGAAATATTTTGGTTTTATGTCAATAAATTTAGCATGTTATTTTTTTAATAAAACCCCCTTCTCACTTTATCCCCTCTCTTCATACATACACTTTTTCTATACCTCCTTTTGCACATGGGTTTAGCGGACTATTTCCGTGAGATCCCCATTTAAAAGGCCACCCAAAATAGTTAGAGTAGTATACATATTTCATGTTCTCAATTAATGGATCTACCCCGTTTCTAATAAGAGGGACTTAGTACTAGATCATTGGTGAAAGCCCCTAGTTTTCCCTTGTGAAAAAATAATTCCCCAACAATTACTATAAGGTTAAATACTATAACTATACCATATAATATCTTGATATTTGATGAGGGTAACACCTATGCCAACTAATTTTGATGAGGTTAACACCTCTCTTATTGAGGACACTACCAATATACACATTGGAACATAATAATATATAAGGATTTTAAAGCTCAAATAATCACTTTCACCACAAGAAGTGGAGGATCACAAGAATTTTCTTAACTAACTATCCAAGGATTTTACCTTCTCATATTTTTACATGATTGACATTCATATGGATGTTATTGTGCATAATTTGGTAATGAAACCATATACTAAGCCAGTCAAACAAAATCTCTAGCCTATTTTAGTACCCTATGGGTTCTTAGGTTAGTTCCATGCCTATGCATTATCATTTTTGTCTTAAATGGTCAAGTTTTATACCCACTTGTGACAGGATTTCAAAATAAAACTTGTAAGTGTATTATTAAAAAAATTAATTTGGTATTTGGTGGACTCTCGATTCAATATTTTTACAATAGATCATAAAAATAAAATAAAATAAATAAATACATAGGGATTTAAAATAAATAAAATTTAAAAATAGAGATTTTAAAATAGATAGAATCATACAAGTGGAAGAAATGAAAAGAAATAGTAAATAAAACAAAATAAAATGAAATAATGGAAAATACCATTATGAGGGTGAGTTAATGAAATTATTTTTTAATTTGGTTTTAGGATTTATGATGTGGTTTTCTCCTTTTTAGAAGAGAGATCCACCATCATGGGGGCAAAAAGTCTAAATTCCATAACCCTTTCCATCATCTCTTATCCTATGTCATACAATAGTATTTGAACAAACATGAACATCCATTAAAGCATGGATGAGAGGATTTTTGTTTGATGTTGTAGTTATTTTCTCTATAATATGGATATGAAAAATGTGGAACTAATAACCACCCAAAAAAATTATTTTCCCACTTGACTTTGTAAGATTTATTTTTGTTTTATTCCCTAAAATTTTGTATTCGAGTGATGTGGATTATGTTTTCCCCATTGGTGTGAACAATTTTCCAACCCGATCGGTTTGTCTTTATCAATATCTTCATTCTCGCATGCAAAAATGTGAACTCTATATTAGGATGTGTGCATCCATTAATGCTTAAACGATATGGCACATTTTTCACCCATCGTGGTGGCATGTGTTGAGGTAGATATGAATCCAATAATAGGAGCAGGTGAGCTTGATTATTGTTGGACACTCTACACACCAAAACTTACATGTGCTACATTGTCGTAAAATGGTTATAAAAGGTCCCCAATGATGATTCATGTGTTTTCCAAAGGTGTTCGAGCTCCTTAACCTCTTCGTAACTTATATTTGTAGCCTAGTTTACCTTACTTAGCCATTCCATGCTTTTCCTTAGCTTCCCGCATCATTTTCCCACTATTTTGGCCTTTAGTTATAGAGTCATTGCCTGCCTTGCCTGGCGGGTCCTTTCAAACCGCTTCCTAGGTAGGGTGACAGTTTTTAACTGCTTGCCTTGTGCGGGGAAGGAGTTTTTTTATGCCACCCCGCACATGGCGGTGGTCTTGTGCACTTTTTCCATAATTCTTTACCCAATATTTGACAAATGATTGCTTCACTTAAGTTCACTTTTAGAGCACGTTTCTCAATCATTTTAGCTAATTTTAGGCTTGAGTGACTTGTGGAAATCTCCTCTTTCACTTGTAATTTGTAATTGATTGTTCAAACTACCCCTTTATGTTATGATGTGACACCCCATGGCTTCCAATTGTAATAGTGAATAGACCAGCCAACCTTCTATAAAACCATCACTTTTTCTCAAGCAAATGGTTGGACATCATTTTGTGTATTATTTTATTTTTGAGCTATCACAATCTTACTAGAAATTACATAGCCAATCTCTGTTCACTTGTGTTATCCCTCTTCCACCTACAATTCTACCGGACTACCATCAAGTTTCCATTGCTCCAATTCCTTCTCATTATATCTTCTACGTGTTCCCAATCCCTTGGACTTGCATGAACACAAAGAGATTGAAAAGACAAGATGATGGGACAAACAATAACACAACTAGATTTGTCATTGCTCTATATTTATAGGTTGGGGTTGATGTTAGTTTTCTTCATTTCTTCATATTATTATTTCTGAATTGTGTGCATATATATCAAATAGAGTATAAGAATTCAATTTCCTCATTGAAAATAGTTCTGTCAATTTCAAAGGAAATTCACATCTTCCATAGAAGTTTCTGTTGACATATTCTTCCTTTCTCTATCCCTTTTGATTAGGAGGAATTATATCTAGAGGAATATTTTTATGTTAGTATAGAGATAATAAGTTTGTCATATATTGTGGTTTCCCTTAGATTCTCAAAAATTCTATCCGAGAGGTTACATGGGAAGAAAATCTTCTGAATATTTCAATCTTCGTGTGTATCTAAGATAAGAGAGAATTTAAAAATCCACAATTACTTATTGGAAAAGAGATTTATTTAATTAAATTAGATTAAATACACTATTGCACATACAAATAACTACATCCAGTTATTTTCTTTTTAGATTTGTTAATTAGGATTAGAAGCTTTCATTTCTTCATTTCTTCTTTGTTTACATAAAGTAATATAAAAGTACAAATACATTTTTTTTATTAGAATAGTTTCTTATTATTGCTTCATTTCATTTGTAGCTTGAGAATACCAAAAACATAGAATAACTTTAATTCGATTAATTAGTTGTTATTTTCTAAATTAAATAAAATCATTACAATACATCACCATCAACAATCCTCAATAAGAACCTGCATACGGAAGTGATCCATGGGTACCACAATCGAATGGTTGCGAGATAATTATGGACATAGATACGGGGATATATCTACTTTTATTTAGAACACTAGCATGATACACTTTGAGAAAATTGAACAATTAAACATTTTGAACATCGCAGCTGAAAAAGGCTACGAATACTAGACTACCCTTGACAATAGAGTTTAAATGCGTATGACCATACAAGGACCACAAATTCTAAGAGTTTACGGTTGTGATCCATGGGCTCCTCAACCGCAAGGGAAAAAATACCAGTTAGATCTCGACAATGGATTATGCTCATTAGTATTTAGGTCATCCCCAATTCCACCAAACATCGTTTTACATCTAAATGTTCGAATGAGGAAAATCATTGATCCCTCACATTTTTACCACTCCATTAACCAACCATAGAGTCAATGGAACCACACCTCCATCCTACTCATTCCTTGACCTTGTCTAGAAATCATTACAAGGAACCCATTAGTTTTTCATGCATCCCACAACCCATAGAAAGGATTTCTTCAGAGTTTGATATCAGTTGGAGTCTCCATATGGATATTCTTTATGATCCATCCATATAGCAATTTAGGTTAGAATTTCCTTCCTTGTACTTAATGAGTAGATCTAAATATTATGAGTCGAGGACATTTTTTTCCTTGATAACTTGCCCATCCCATTTTCACGTATTTTCCTCCATATACCACATATTCATTATATTTCTCTATCACTAGCCATCCACACTTTCCACATGGGTTTTCTCGACACGACCTCGGGAGGTTAAGTGCGATCAAAGGTCATGTGTCAATTTTCATCCATACAAATTGATGAACCCAATGTGAAGAGCTAGTCTCTTTTCATTTCCATTTATTTCATCTATCATCTTCTTCTCTCATTATTTTGTAGGTATTCATATACCCCTCGAATGTGTCTGGAAAATACAAATACGATTGACCCATTTTGGGTCTTGAGACATATTACTATTAAATGGGTAGGAAACAATAGTCACCCTTGCTAACTAGCCGAGGCATAAATCTACTCAACCAATATACCTACGTCTCAAACTCCTCCTCCTCAATGGAAAAACAATGGATTCTTAGTCAATATTGAGGAAATTGATCAACTTGTGCATACACAAAAACCTAAACTTTCAAGTTTTAACAATATAAATTTCACCCGAAAGAGTTAAGCTCATCTCCTCGGGATTTGTTTAGATGGTAAATTAGTATACGATCTGATTAAATCCCATTACTAGATGATGAGTATTTATAAAATTATTCCAAAAGTGAGAAATGCTTCTAATATATGGATCAATATATAGATATGATGTAAGGAAATGTTGATGTCTTACTTTAGAATAACAACTCTACCACTCCCATAACAGAAAACATTTCTAATGAGAGGTGGTCAAAACAATGAGTCATTCATAGTAGGACATCACACTCCTTTACAACCTAATAAAGTTTAATAACGTGCACTAAATTAAAAAACCATGACCTCATCACGTGAGGTCATATCGATAACAAATGGACAAGGTTAGATAATTAGAACTTTCCCAAGATACTCATACTCCTTCTACTCCTTGGAAAGGAAAGATTCTCCATCATCCACAGAACTTTTCCCAAGTTCCTATTGCACCAAATACTTCTCTAGTTTACATGGGAGTTCTTGTCCCTAGATATCTTCTCACGGGATCAAGTACCTTAGGTATGCCCCCTCATACTACATATAAATAGCCTCAATAGGAACCATCCGTATGATTTATCAAATGCCATCCCAATTGGAAATGCGGTGTTCCCTGAATTTTTACCTCCCACCCATACCAAAGTAATGTCCCCCATATGTACACATGTATTCCAAATCACAACAAGGGGACATATACTCTTTTCCATGTCCATATGGTTAACCAAAGGGGATGTTTAATGCCTCCAAAAACATTTACACTACACCATATCAACAACTAATTCCATCTCCACCTTCCCATTAGGGATCATCGATGGTCGAGTGGTACGCAAAGTGGGTACCTAATTTGAATATCTAAAGGAGACCATATACTTTACCATACGAGTGTTATGATCCCATGGAATCTACTAGATATTCCTAAATTTAAAGGGGATGGAGATCCAAATGTGCATATCAAAGCGTATGCCACCTCCATTTGAGATCCACTCCCATGGGATGCATTCATAGAAAATATATTTCCTAATAATATTGAAGGAATCACTCTTGATTGGTATTATAGGATACCTGAATCCTCAATACATTATTTTAAAGAAATCACATCTAAATTCATCAATTATATTGACATGAACAAGATGCTAAGGATGAGGATTATGAAATTCCTACATATAAAGCAAGATCACAATGAGTCTATTGCACATTTCATCTAGAGATGGTGGCAGGTCATCTAATCTTCGGAAAGTGCCCCCAACATGGATTATAAATAAATTTATGACATATCCCTTTACTATATTAACTAGGAATTAAATGAAGAAGTAGACAAGTTCCCTTACGGAGTTACTGAAGAGGTGTTGGAAGGTTCTCTCCACATTGATCGAGCAGAAATAAATAGTTTTGAAAGACCTACAATTTAAATGGGAGGTTGATCACTCTCAACAAGGTTAATTCAAGCTACCCCAACAATAAAAACAAAAATCAAGGATCAAAGGTCCTAAAAAAACCACATTGTTACAAATAATGATGTTACAGACCAAGTAAAGAAAAAAAAAATGTTGTTGACACCTTAAGAACAAATAATTTGAACAACAAAACTAATAGTAACAATTAGAGGAGTAAAAAAATTTCTCCTACAATTAACGAGGATGTAATTCATCATCCTCTACCCCAACAACAAAAATAATTTCAGGATCAAGGCCCTAACTAGTACCTAAACAATTACTAAAACAAATATCAAAATCAATGTCAATGGCCTCTAAAATTCAATTACAATAACCAACAATTAAATAACAACCAGAAATTTGAACCATAATGAAAAATAAACCAAAGACTTTAGGATTATGATCCTAACCTACAATGTAGCTTCTATAGGGTCCAAGGGCATGATATCATAACTTTCCGAGACTATAACAAGTTCCTACAGTGCTTACCGTAGGACAAAAGGCATATCTTTCTTTATATATATTTTTAAAAATCTTACGGTGATGAATTAGAATAATTGTATGGGTCTTATATCCCCTCAAAACACACCACTCAAGTATCTTTCATGGTCCCCTTACAATGTATCCTAACAACAGTAAGTTGGACTCCAATGGTTTAAACAAGGTTATCCCGGTTAGGAAAAATGATCATGAAGCTTTGACTTCATCAAACCCATTAGTAGCGCCTCCATTGGATGGTTTCCAACAAACTAAGATTGTGGGTCTAGTAGAGTTAGAAACCAAGCCCCAAATAAATTCCACTACGAGAACTCAAAACTAGTCTTTGCAGCCCATTCCTATTTACCCATTTATATACACTAATGTTCCAACACTTTCAAAACTGGTGGGGGCTTACGACTTGATCAATGATTTAACAAATACCTTTTCTCACATCTCCTTCTTATATTTTTTGAAGAAATTCCCTACTCATAGATCTTCTTTATTGGAAGCATTGGATCTTGGAAATTTGATCGATATCACCCCTCCTCCAAAGGTGTAAATAAATCACATAGACTTTGATGTTTATCCTCCTGGACCACTAGAAAGAGATGTTGGAATTGTATTTGAAATCAATAATATGCCCACAGATGCTTAGTTGGCATGTAGAGGTGATCCATATTTGTATCTACATGTTTGGATTTACAACTACTATGTAGAGCACACAATGAATGATGATGGTGCAACAATCAACATTGTCCCCTTTTCTTTTCTCTAGAAGTTAGGCTACGAGAATCTAATTTAGCTTTGACAAGAAACATGCTAAGAGGGTATGGTAGCCTCAAGGAAACATCGATTAGAGCCATAGTGCTACCAGTTACCCTAGGGACCAAGATAATTATTACAAATTTTTATATTACATATCGAGAAACAACCTATAATATGATTCTTGGTCATCCTTGGATACATCACATGAAGGTGATCCCTTCCACATTGTTTTAAGAAGTTATATTCCTACATTTGGGGAAAGTTGTCATCATGTAGGGTGACTCGAAGCCATTTGACATTCACTTGGATAACCCATAGAGGAAACTTGGGATGCATATTGAGTTTGAGGTTCTCACAAACTAATTGAATAAGCCCACAAGTTCAACACTAGAGACAAAACTAATTCCCAAAATGGAATTAGAAGCTACCAGTTTGATTGAAGGCATTCTTGTAGTCAAAGATGAAATAATTGTTGTAGAGACAATATCAATAGAAACCACAAAAATATTTTCGAGCTATTGGATAATGATTTTCCCATTCTCCTTCCATTTGATTCTATTAGAATGGGACATGCTTTGGGACTCAGCTCTCTTCCTGTTGATGGGATTTTCAAGGTTGAAGTTTCATAAGTAAGGGAAGAAGATATAAAGATAAATACAACATCAATATTCCCAAGCAACTATTTAACTCTTAATTTTGACAGAGAAAAATACCACTTTGGTACTGGGGTAGGCATGATCCTACTTCTCCTGAAGGGAAGGTCATGCATTTTTCCTTCAAGATAGATTTTGAATGTACAAAAAATTGTATAGAATATGAGGCTCTCCTTACTGGTATCATAGTGCCAAAAGGATTGGTGCTTGTAACATTAGAGTGTTGGGTGATTCACAACTAGTCATTAATAAAGTTTCATAGGTATACGAGACTAGGGTAGAATACTTATAACTCTATAAAGATAATGTACTCAACTTAAGAAAAAAATTTGAATTCATTTCAATCAAATACATTCCATGTGAACAAAACCTTATCGTTGATTCCATGACCACTTATGCTTCTCACTTTTGTCTGAGTAAATAATTAGAAGATACCAACTTCATAGTTTCGGTTCGCATTGAACCCTTAGTTCATAAGATGTAAACCAATCCATTATTGGAATTTTTTATGTTTAGAACGATCCTACTACCCTATATTATGTAGAAAACAATGAGGCTATCTTAGGGTACCTCAACACTTATACGGATTTACATCCCCAACATCATAAGAGAGGTTTTCTCTCATTCCTCACTCTTTCTCCTATTTTTGAGATCAAATGATGGCCCTTTCTTCCTCGAAGTCCTTGATATTTATGAGATAGAAGAGGAAAGGGAATTAAAACTACCTTCAGCCCCACCTAATTTTGAAGAGGGTAATGCCTCTTTGATAAAAGGGATGATCGATATCAATATTGGGATGGAAGAGAACCCAAAAATTCTAAATTTAGGTTCTTCGTTGACTCCTAGAGAAGAATAGATAAACACGAAGGTTCTTACAAAACATTTTAAATCCTTCACATTTATTTATAAATATATTATGGGAATTTATCCTCATATTGCGCACAACCTTATGACAAAATTTGATACCAAGCCCATCAAGAAAAAATATAGACCTATGAAACCAAAGGTGGCGCTAATGTTTAAAGAGGAAGTTATGAAAATCCTATAGGTAGGGCTCATGAAACCTATTGATTACTCAATGTGCATATATAGCATTGTCCTCATTCTTAAAAAGAACCGAAAAATTGGAATCTCCATTGAATTTCTTGATATAAACAAAACATGTACCAAAGATGATTTCGACTACCATCCATCGATGTTATCATTCATGCAACAATTGGTTATGATTTTTTTGTCACTTATGGATGGTTTTTCTGGGTACAATCAAATTAGGATCTCTAAGGAAGATAAAAAAATATGACCTTTATTACTCCTTGGGGAATATATTTCTATGTAGCCATGTCATTTTGTCTTAAAACGCTAGTGACACTTACCAACAGGTGATGAATTTCATATTCCATGATCTTATTTACAATATTTTGGAATCATATGTTGACAATCTTCTAGCTAAGGCCAAAAATAATAAAATCACTCGAGGTGCTTCACATCATCCTTTCTCATCTCATTGAATATAGGGTTACATTAAATCCAGGAAAAATGAGTATCTTGTGTGACAAGGGGGGAGTTACTAGGATACATCATCTCTTCATGAGGGATTTATGTAGATCCGTCAAAAATATGTTTTGTTATAGAAATGATCCCACCATCAGATGAGTTAGGAATTATATCCTTTCTCAGAAATCTCAGTGTAATTCCAAGGTTTATTCCTGATTTAACCTTTTCCATTCATCCGATAAACAATTTATTAAATAAGGATTACTGTAACATCTAGATGGATGAGAGTCATGAGGCATTTTAATTGGTTAAATGATTCCTTTTGTTTCCTCCCACACTTATGCTTCCCAAATCAAATTTCCCTCTCATTCTATGTTGACGGTCTATTGACTTCTCATTAGCCTACAAGCTAGTATAAGAAGATGATGAAAAATGTGAGCGTGTAGTTTAATTCATTAGTCATACATTTCTTGACTATGATATGCTCTATACATAGGAAGAGAAATAATGTCTTGATATAGTTTTTTTTAACAAAATAGTTAAAGCATTATATGGTTAACCAAGAAATGAGTTTCATTATCAATATGAATCACTTACTAACGTTTCTAACGTAGGGTTCTTTATCTAAGAAAGTTGGATGCTTCATGACTCTAATGGGTGAGTTTGAATTAATGTTCGTCAACCAAAATTACGTCAAAGGAAAAATCATCACATATTGGTTATCATACAACCCATTAGATGGTGGGGATCTGTTTGACTTGGATTTAATCGATAAGTATATATTACATAGAATTCAAAACTTCCATTGTTTCTTGTCTATGATATTCAGATATTATCAATTTTATTATGGACCACACATACCCGAGAGAGAGACATCATATAAAAGAAGGAGGATACACATCATAACTACCAATTACATAGTTATATAACAATTTCTCTATTATATATTCTCTTCAGAATGATCCTAAGTTATTGTGATGAGGAATATTCCAAAAAGATACTCTATGGAGCCCATAGCAAAAGTCTATGGAGGTCATTTTGGAGGCCATGCAATCGCTGAAAGAATACACTTTGGATGGGTTATTTTTGGCTACCCTAGAACATGAAACGATAGAGTACGTGTACAAGTGTCATAAATTCTAGGAATTCTCTCATGAGATTCACATTCCTACCCAAGCTCTATAACCAATTGCAAAACCTGGCCCTTTTCCATGTGGGGCTTAGATTTGATAGGGAAATTCTCTCCCTCATCCATAGATGGCCATAATTTTATAATAAAGGCCACATAATACTTCACGAAGTGGTTGAGGCCATGCCTCTTACCACCATACCAGGATCTGTAATTATAAAGTTCATTTTGAACCAGATCATTTGTAGATATGTGGTCCCACAGAAATTATCTCTAACGGTGGCACTTCATTTAAAAATAAAGAGGTTTGTGAATTGTGTGATAAGTTCAAGATAAATCATCACACAACCTCTCTATACTACCTTTAGGCCAATAGACAAGCTGAGGAAACTAATAAGACATTGAAATCCATCCTCCATAAAGTTGTTAAGGAGAACAAGTGCAATTGGCACTTAAAGTTATTTTTGGCCTTGTGGGCCTACGGAATGTTAGTAAGAATGCTGATGTGGAAACCCCATATTCCTTAGTATTCGGTTTGGAAGTTGTCTTACCGCTTGAAGTTGAGATACCCAATCTATAGATATCATTACAAGGAATTTTAGGAGAAGGTTATTATGAGGCATGACTCGTTGAGCTAGAAATCTTCGATGAATACCAACTCAAATCTGAGGTACATCATACAGATTACACTAATCAGATGTGATAGAAGTATGATAAGAAAGTATATGAACATGATATATTCATTAGAGATTTGGTATTAAGACTTAAAAATTGGATAGACAAGAAAAATGGCAAAGGAAGGAAGTCCAAGTACAAGTGGTTGGGCCCATATTGAGTCATAGAGGACTAAAAAAATAGGGAATTTCATCTAGAGGGTGAGGATTTTAGCGAATCCATCAATTCACTTCATTTGAAATGCTACTATGTGTAATCCATCTGCATTTCCACATGTACACTATTACATTTGCATTGCATTATCATCTGCTAGCTCATTTTATGAAATTTATAATCAAGGAAATTATATTTAAGAAAATTTAAAAAAAAATCTGAAAACTTTGGCAATCATTCAAATCACATATCTTCAAACATTCATAATATTGTCATCAACATTTCTGATCACTTCAACAGTTCAACAAGACAAGAGAAATTTTTGACACTAACCCTACCAAGGCCTACATCCTTGGATTTTCCTATATATTTCTTATAGCATATGTTTCTAAGCCAATATTTTTTTATAGAATCTTCATGATGTCATATCTTTCCCTATAAAACCCTCTTTGGTAGAAAAATCATTCAAAACATTTTTACCCAGGTCACTTATTCACTTATATCAACCTTTGGTGTTTAGCCCTTGCATCTTACTAGTTTTGTGGGGTTGACACAAGGAGCACACTATCCTTCCCAAAATCACAACTTAGAAACATAAAATAAGAAAAAGTATATATTTCAACTCAAAATCAATACAAAATTTTCATTTGCACACTTCCATGGCCCACTAACCTTAGGTGTTGAGCCCGTGCCTCTTACAAGTTACACGAGGTTGGGAAAGGAGGAAAGTGCCCTTAATATCCTATGCCTTATCCTTTTTGATGATCCCATTCTTCCTACTTTGGTATCACAAGAAAAGGTGTAGGGGTTCTCTGCAAATAAATCGAAGAAATTAAAAGGAATTTTATTTAATAAAAATTTCTTTGAAAATATTAAAATCCCAAGAAAATTGAATTATATGTGTATGTTCCAAGAGAGTTAAAGCCTTAAAACCATATTTTTTCAATCAGGAGGCCATCTACGGATCTAATTCTATATAAAATTGTAAGAAAATCACATTCAAGGCTATGTATTAAACTATGTGTAGAGTTAGGTTGTAGGTCCCAAATTTGGTTTATGTCAAAATATTGTCCTTCTCTCACCACTTTCATCTATCAAAGACATGAAATTTATTTCCCTTCTAGCTATCAATGTTGATCCCTCGCATATTATTAGTTGTGTGGGGTTAGGAGTGGAGTAAGTTCATTTTATTATCATATCATTATTCATCACATATTTCCAAAACAAAAATAAGTATCAAACATTGCTTGAAAAACTAAATTTTAGCATTACATTGTGCTTGCATAATCATCACATATCAACATTACAAAATAACAAAAAAATCATTCTATCAACATATCATTATCCACTACATACATTCTAAAAATCATATAAAATAAGAAATTCTAAACATCTAAGAGTACATATGCAAAGTAAACTATTGTATATATCTTCCCAGTGTAGATATAGACAAGCAGAAGATTCTAGAGATCAAAGAAGCTCAAATCCCTGACATTTATCACCCTTGGCACACAGAAGTGGCACATAGAAATGAGTGTCGACAATGAAATGTATGCACCCTTGGTGCAAAGAAGTGGCACATAGAAATGAGTGTCGACAGAGGAAATGGTGCGCCCAAGGCGCACAGAAGTGGCGCACGACAATGAGTGTCGACAGAGGAAATGGTGCACCCAAGGCGCACAGAAGTGGCGCAAGACAATGAGTGTCGACAGAGGAAATGGTGTGCCCAAGGCACACAGAAGTGGCACACGACAATGAGTGTCGATAGAGGAAATGGTGTGCCCAAGGCACGAGAAGTGGCGCACGACAATGAGTGTCGACAGAGGAAATGGTGCGCCCAAGGTGCACAAAAGTGGCACACGACAATGAGTGTCGACAGAGGAAATGGTGCGCCCAAGGTGCACAGAAGTGGCACATGACAATGAGTGTCGACAGAGGAAATGGTGCACCCAAGGCACACGGAAGTGGCACACGACAATGAGTGTCGACAGAGAAATGAGTGCGGCGCAGGCGCACGAAGTGGCGCACGACAATGAGTGTCGACAGAGGAAATGGTGCGCCCAAGGCACACAGAAGTGGCACACGACAATGAGTGTCAACAGGGTAAAGGATGCACCCTTGGCACATAGAAGAGGATGTCGACACACACATGGATGCGCCTATGGCGCACCTTCAGGAGGCGCAACATTTTGAGCGCTGACAGGAAGCAGACCCTGGCGCAGATATTCAAATGGCCATAACTTTTGACTGGGAGCTCGGATTCATGCAAGGTTGGACTTTTTGGAAAGCTTACAAGGTCCTCTGTCCAACTACAACTAGATATATTTAATTGGGTGAGAAAAATTCTTAAAAATGCAAAATACAGTTCGCCACTTTTGGGTTCGCTGGGGTTCTCACCTACCATCATAATGAGATGAGTTAAGTGCATTCTGGAGGTGGTTGGGGCAGATTTCGAATTCCTCTCTCTTTTCTCTCTCATTCTTCCTATAAATTGTAAGGAGGGGCTTCTTTCTAAAGGTTGGACATTCTTGTTTTTCCCCTCCCTTCTTCTCTTTGGCAGGTGAACTTGTGGAGTTAAAACCTCCCATTTGAAACTGTAATGTATCTTTGCCTCTTGGCATTTTGCAGTGTGTTGTATCAATCCTTGGAGCAAATTAATACATGTCTATGGATAATTCTCAACCCTCTCTGTATTCATTTGCACCCCCTTTGATCTTTCACTGCGAATCTGGCTATCTGTGTATGATCTTGCATTGCATTTTAATGGTCTGTGTTTATTGGCAAGACAGGTGTTCTTCATTCCTCGGTGCATCACCTCCTTAGCTTAGGTTTATTTTTATGCATTTTTCTCTCCCTGTCTCCTTGGTAGTTAGATTTAGGTTTTTGGGTAAACCTCTGCATTTTATTGGTGCATCTGGACAGAGGAATAGGAGCCGGCCTTCATCCGGAGAGCTTTTCCATTTTCGCAAGGTCCCACACTTGGGAAAAGCTCCATGTTATGCAATCATACTGAGAGTCTCAACCCATCGCGTTGCAGAGTCCCAGGGGTGCTGTGATTTCGCATCAACATAAACCATAGATGAATTCAACTCGGTGTAAAGGATAGTTGAACCAAAAGAGATTTTTGTATATATCATAGTAAGTCTAGTTTGTATACAATGCCATCACACATTAGGTGTGGTCAAAACACTCATGATAGTATGAAAATATAAAATCACCATAGGTATGCCTCGTAAAGGCATCAAATAAATAAAGGCTCAATGGCCTATCCCTCTCCCTAGGATCCCCGAAATGGTGTGTGGTTGCGGTTGGGACTCATGCCATGGATCCCATCTTGTGAAAGAACCGAGTGGTGATATTGATTTGTGAAAATGAACACTAGTCATGTCCTTTCTGTGTGAATGGATCCAACTTGATAATATCTCTACCATCTCAAATGTAATGATCTTCTTATCCTAGAAAATCAAGATCTCACTATGGCCTTCCAAAGAGGCGTAATCACATTTGTGTGTCATCCATCCTACAAATTCTATCCCAAATCCTCTAGTAGGTTTGCATGAGTCTACCTTATAGGGATCAATAGTGTATCAACACAAACCCTATGAATAATATCTTTCCATCCGTCAACAAAAAAATTAAACGATGACATGTTAGAAAAAATATAAAAATAAATAAGAAGCAAAATGCATATATCACAAACAATTATAAGTAATAGATTTGAGAGAAGAGTATCTACATAATCATATATCTTGGCATCCACTTTAGATCGGATGGTGTAGCTGGTAGTGATGGTACTACTTTGTTGGAACCTCTTATGCCTCTCCCTCTCATGGGGCAACGTGTTGTCCCATCATGACTCTTCATCACTTCCTCCCTCATGAGGAAGTGTCTCCTCAAAGTAAAGTCTCCTTATCCACCTCTACCTCCTCTCTCTCTCTCTCTACTATAGATATATCTTGAGTAACCCAAAACTCTGTGTCACTATCCTCCTCCTCATCACCACCCCCTCTTCTCCAACCTCCTTGCTAGATTCCTCATTAGTCTCTTTCTCTGTGTGGGCATCTTCCTCCTCCTAGCTATGAGTGGGTGTGACTTCAATCTAGAGATATTCATCGTGATCCGGGAACTAGTACCCTATCTACACTGATAGGTACCCCAGGTTTCAAAATGGTCTAACCATTTTGGTCCTTAGGGCCATCTCGTGTCACTCTAACACTCTAGTAGAAAGTAGGCATGGCAGAAGAGAATCATCGTAGGGTAACCCAAACTACTTGGGTAATCTGTTGACAAGGTGAGCCTCCACCCTCGTAGATCATTCTACTAACTATGAGGTGGTAGCACATGCAATCATAATGGTCCCCTCCTAACCCCACAATCTAACCATGTCCTGATAGGGTATCTCAATAAAATCAATCACCGTCAATGTAAAAATGGGTTGATGTATCCCTCTAAGAACCGAATAACCCATCCATTTTGTAGTCCCGATGGCCCTTGTATCCTATACACCAACTCCCCTCTAGTAGAGGATAATCCACTCGTATAGCTGACTCATCACCAAGGTAGCGTGGATTATGGATTTACCCTATAGGCTCATAACATGGTATAGATTATGTTATGTGGTCCTAAAATTTCCACACCCCAGGAAATATCCTCCCATAACGCTCAATTTTCATGACGATGGGAGCCCAACAATACAAGATCTTGTCCCCACCCTTATCTCCCACCAAAAGTGAATCCATGATACCGATGATGGCCTTGCATAGGGTAGGTATAGGTATAGTGGAAAGAGATAAAATATGTATACCTTGCTTGGGGCCCACTAGCACCCCATTTTCTCCCATGTAGGAAGCCCATTGTATATCTCTAGTTGTGTTCTTTGAACTCTCTAGGACAACCGTCTACCTATCACATGTATGCTAAGAATCTTATAGATGTCATCTAGAGTGATGGTCCACTCTCCCCACACTTGGAAAATGGAAAGTGTTCGGATATGCATCCCAATAAGAAAATAGATCACATAGAATCTAGCTATCTAGTGATATGTGCAGCACCCGTGCAATCCTCCATAATTTCACCCAGTGCAATAAATATATCTCATCCTAAGGAAATTGATAAAGGATGTCTAGAAAGCAATAAAACTCTCCTCCCAATTCCAATGAATGTATAAATCCTTCTAAATTAACCCAAACAACAAAAAGATCAAGTTAAAAACATATTCCAATAGGAAAGCTCATAAAAAACAACGTAAAACAACTTAAAAACAAAAAAAAATTGGTCAAATTAGCTCACTTTCTTAGCAATTATAAGACCTTTGACCTATGCAAAGTGGCATTTTTGTGACCACCACCTACTCACGTGATCTTGTAACCTCCCCCATATACGGGGTGATGGTCATGTAATCGCCACCCATGCAATGCGTGTAGTGGTCTTGTCCGAATGGACAACCCATCCCTTTTGACCAAAACATTCAAAATTCCACAATAATAGGCCTTTTTACATGAAACAAAGGATAAACCCACCTAGACTACCCCCTAGGGACATTTTCACATAAGAAATTTTGAAAATAACCCCCCCTAGGCTTATATTTTTCAAATTTTACATTTTTAGGTTTTAAATAAACAAATGCAAAATACTAACCTTTGTCTTCGTTGCTCGACTTCTCATTCATGGAGGCATGATCACGTCAATGTAGTCATCGTTTTGACTATAATCTTGTTCAAAACAGTGATATCTAGTCCAAAGTTAAAAAATTACTAAGAGGATATGTGCAAATGCATTGAAAATGAATGGTTTTTGTTATATATATGCTTTCTTTTTATTTCATTTTGAGTGTATGTTCTTTAAATGGTTAGAGTGTTAGCGCAAGTATACTTCTATCCTCATGCAAATGGTAAGTCCTCTTGTTGTTTTATTTTAGTGTTTGTTTTTGATATTACATCTATCTAAATTTAAGTCTTTCTTTCATCTTACAGGTCGTAAGATTTTGGATGATGACATTTGGGCACATGGGCATGTCAGGTATAGCTTCTAACTTCTCATTTCTAGAACATTATACATGGATACTACGTTTTACACCTCTTCATGGATAAAATGCTTCTACGAGGGGGTAATATGTATGCACCCAAATTTTCATGTGCTACATTTTTAGAAAATGATTACAAAATTTCCCCTATGATGATTCATGTCTTTTCCAAAGGTGTTCAAACACCTTAACCTCTTCACAAATTATATTTGTAGCCTAGTTTACCTTAGCCATTCCATGCATTTCCTTAGGTTCTCACATCATTTTCCCATTGTTTTTACCTTTAGTTATAGAACCGCAGCCATGCCTAGTTGGAGGTCATGTAACCATCACATAGGTAGGGCCACGGTTTTGTAACTTCCATGATTCACGGGGTGGTGGTCCTATAACCACCACCTGCGCACAAGATAGATGTGTATGTTTTCCAATTCCTTACCCAATATTTGATGTGTTATTTCTTCACTTAAGTTCACTTTCAGAGCACATTTCTCAATTGTTTTAGCTTATTTTAGGCTTGAGTGACTTGTAGAAATCTCCTTTTCCACTTTTAATTTGTAATTCGATGTTCAAATTTCCCCTTCATGTGTTTATGTGGCACCCCATGGCTGCTAAGTGTGATAGTGCAAAACTCATAACCTTATATAAAACAATTACTTGTTCTCAAGAAAATGGTTGGAGATCATTTTGTGTATTCTTTTATTGTTGAGCTACCACATTCTTGCTGGAAATTACATAGCCAAGCTCTGTTCACTTGCGTTAGCTCTCTTTGAACTGCATTGTTACAGACCGCCATCAAGTTTCCATTACTCCAAACCTTCTCACTGTTGCTTCTACTACATTCCCAATCCCTTGGACTCACATGAACATAGGAGATTGAAAAGAAAAATTGAGGGGACAAAGCATAACACAACTAGATTTTCCACTACTCTATATTTTTAGGTTAGACTTGATGTTAGTTTTCTTCGTTTCTTCATATTATTGTTTCTGAATTGTATGCATATATATATCAAATAGAGTAGAAGAAGTTAATTTCCTCATTGCAAATAGTTAAGTCAATTTCAAATAAGCTTTACATCTTCCATAGAAGTTTATGTTGATAGATTATTTCTTCTTTATCTATATGGATTTGGAGGGAAGTATATCTAGAGGAAGATTTCTATGCCAGCATAGAGATAATAAATATGTCATATATTGTGGTTTCCCTTAGATTCTCGAGAAATTTACCAATTTTTTTAATCTCAGAGCATCTATGGTAGTGATCTTTATAGCTCCATTGGGAATATTTTCTCAATTTCATAAGGGCCTAGCCACCTTTTCCGAGCTTCTATACCACCTCTGTGTTATGTACTACTTGTCTACTCAATTCATCTAACTCATTAAGCTAGAGTATTCTTTGTCTTTGAGATTCAGATGAATTTACACCCAACTCAAGTGTAGTCCTAAATGTTTTGTGCTGAAATTCAATTGGAAAACAACAATCTTGTCATATATGAGATCACATTGTGTAAATTTAGTTGTGGTATTCTTCATTATGTTGAATTCCCATACTACTTATAGAAGCATGTCTTCCCAACCTTTCCTATGGATTGCAATGGTATTTTTCAATATGGCCTCTATCCATCTTTTTGTAACCTCTACTTGGCCATAAAACTAAGGATGATATGGTGTAGACTTCCTATTCCTGATTTTTTATTCCTTAACTACATCATAAATTACATCTGAATTAAAATGTGTACCTTGATATGTAACAATATCCCTTGGGGCTCCATACCTGGTGAATATGTGATCATATAGGAACTTGGCTAATTTCTCACTTTTCTTGTTTTACAATGCCTTCACCTTCATCCACTTAGATAAGTAATATATGCATACTTTGCGATGTATCATTTTTCATTAGATGGAGGGTCTATTGGACCAATAAAATCTAATCCCCACATGTGAAAAGGATGCAATAGCAATTGATGTTGAAATGACGTCTTTTCGATCTAGTGGGTTTTCCCATTCTTTGAGATTTATCACACCTCTTGGTGTATAGTGTTTCATCCTTATGTAGTGTTGGCCAATAATAACTAGTAGTCAACACCTATTGTGTTGTTATTTTTAAAGCAAAATTCCCTCTACAAGGTTCACTATGGCAGGATCTGAGGAAATCAAATATATCCTCATCATCTATTCACTTTCTGATTATTTGATCTTTTCCCTTATGAAATATAAATCCAACTATCCAAAAAATATGAACTCTTTTCAACTATATATTTTTTCTTAGATTATAAGTAATGTGGAGGTGTTTTACCTGAAACCAAATAGTTGGCTATGTCTGCATACCAGGATTTTTTTGTATAAATAGAAAATAAGTGCTCATCTAGAAAGGAATCATCAACTACTTTCTCTTCACTATTGGTCTCCATCCTTGAAAGGAAATATTCTACCACATTATCCTTGTTAGGCTTGTCCACTATGGTGACATCAAATTCTTGCAAGAGGAGAAACCACCTTATGATTTTACTACTTACTACTAGTTTGTTTATCAGGTATTTGATTGTAGCATGATCAGTGTGAATAAACACTAGATATCATGTGATGTAGTGTCTAAATTTTTTGATAGCATATACAACTACCAAGAACTCCTTTTTCTGTTACTGTGTAGTTTAATTATGCATGCTACAAGTTCTTACTAACATAATATATTTCCTAATTCATAATCCCATATTTTTATCCTAGGACATGTCTTATAACATGATCTGATGCATTTGTGCGGACATGAAAAGGAAGGTTCCAATCAATTCCTCTTAGCATAGGAGAAATAGTTAACATATGTTTCAAAGTTTGAAAAACACCTTCACAACGTTCAGTCCATACAAAATCAGCATCCTTTCCTAGCAATGCAAAAAGTGGCATTGCTATTTTACTAAAGTATTGATTAAATATTCTATAATATCCAACATAGCCTAAAAATTCTTATAACATCCTTTTCTTTCCTTTTTATTGGTATGTTGACTATAACATACACCTTTGTTGGATCAACTTGGATTCCTTCTTATGAAAGGTAGTGCCCCACACTATACCTTCTAACATCATCATGTAGCACTTTTCATTACTCAAGGATAAATTTTGATCCTTGCATCTTTTCAAGACCTTATCCAGATTTTTCATAGCTTCTTCAAAAGTGTTGTCATGTATAGTGAATTCATCCATATAGACTTCCATGTAGTCATTTGTCAAATCAGAAAATATACTCAAGACTACCCTTTGAAATGTAGCAGGTGCATTACACAAGCCAAATGGAAGAATTAAATAGGTAAATGTTCCCCATGGACATGTGAAGGTATTTTTGTCTTGGTCCTCTAGTGCAATCTAGATCTAATTATAGCCACTATATCCATCAAGAAAAGAGAATTATTTCTTACCAACTAAAGTATCAAGCACTTGATCAATGAAGGGAAATGGGAAGTGATCTTTCTTTGTTGTTGAATTCAACTCCCTGTAATCTACAGATCCTCCATTTCCCATTCTTCTTTGGAAAAATTACAAGAGGTGACACCCATTGACTGTTTGATATGGGGTATATGAATCTAGCATCCAACAACTTTTGTAGTTCACCTTTCACAATTTCTCTTATTTTTGGGTTCATCTACCTCTGAGGTTGTCTGATTGGTTTATAATATTCTTTGATGTAAATATTATGAGTGAAAATCCTAGGATTAATCCCATGCATATCACCATAATCCCAAGAAAATTTTTTTATGTTTTTGAAGAAAAACATTCAATAATTTCTCATGTTATCTATCCAACACTTTTATTACATTTAGTGGCTTCCTAGGTGTTATTTCTACTTGTTTGGAGAGGTCCATCATTGAACACATGTTGTTGCTAAAAAAATTAGTATTCATTCATGGGGAAGAAGTTGGTTAAGAACACAATTCTTAGCAGGAATATCCCGGTGCTTTATTACGATAGAACTTGGTTGAAAGGGAAACTTAAGCACCTTAATATGTCATCAAATTCTTCATTTATTCCATAGTTTTTCAGAAAAAAGCTTTTTGTTTTTGGTAAATAGGTTATTGGCATGGTTATTGATAGTTAGGAGGTTAATTAATCCATTGTTTCCCTCATCTCTAAGGTTACTTCCATGAATAAGGGGGTGTTTTCCATTGTTGGCCTTTGAATTGAGGTTTCCATGGCTATTAGTATTGATTAGGGTATGGAGCCCAACCTTATTGAGTATTAGCCCAAGGTGGGGGTTGCATATATGAATTAGTAGCCCAATTTTTAAAAGATGGCATGGGGTCTTAAGGCATACCTCCTTGTTTTGGCGGCCAAGTCATCCTTGGGAAATGTAGAAAAATTTCCCATCCTCTATTTTTATCATCTTGAATTCTTGTGTAACCTCTTTTACCTCTGTAATGTTGGCCAATCCCCTACATCTATAATAATATTTCCTTATTCTACACACATGGAAGAAATTTTTAAGTGTTTCCTCTGCATCTTATCTCTTCTTCTCTGCATGGAGAGCATCAATTTAGGTGGCCATGTTATTCACTATTTCCTATTTCATGTTCTTGAACATGTTTACAAAAAATGAGGTACCCTTACTATCCATATATATTTTGTACATGGTTTTTGGGGTTGCATTGGCTATCTTAGGGAAACTCTAAATTCTTTCATATATATCCCATTCAAACCTATGGTGGTTATGTATATTTTTATTTGGTTAGAATTGGGCAAGGTTTACTATTTTGGGAAGATTGTAAACCTTATCATCACTATGCCAAGTAAATTTCGGTGGTTGTGTGGATTTTATCGATTGGTTATTGGAGAATATGTGGTGATGGTGGTTGGGTACTTGAGGAGTACATAAGAATATTGGCATTTTATTTGAAATGAGTACGTTAAAAAATTATTGGAATCCTTCAAGAATTCTCCTCTTGTTGGATTCTTCTCCCAAGACACTCCCCTAACCTTACACAAATCTTCTATGATTATGGTTAGCTATTCTTTTGTTGCAATAGCCCTGGTAGATATACATGTAATATGTCTTCTCAAGGAATGTAATGATTTCTTATTAGACACGAAATGGGCTTATTGAGAAGGTTTTTATAAATTTTATGAAAACTAAGAGTGGAGAATTTATGGTCAAAATTCAATAAAATTCCTCAATGTTCATACAAATTTTTCTTCATGAAATGCAATGGTTGTGGGAAATTCAAAAAAAGGGGTGTGATAAAAATGCCATTGAACTTCTCAAGAAAATTTTTATGACTTGTATAACATCAAACTCCTCACCTCTTTCTCATTGATTCATTACAGGAGCTTGGATTTACTCCTTCATTTACACCCACATTTAATTTATCTTTATTCATAATTTTTTTAATGTGAATATGGAATTAAGCTTAGTTTATTTGAATCTTACGCTACTATATCTCTTTACACCATATTTATGTATCATGTAAAACTAATTTCATAAACATGGAATGTAAAAAACTAGACGAAAACAAACTTATATTATATGATCCATTAATGCACACCATGTAATGGTCAAAATAATTTGACAAACATACTCTACAATGCAAACTGGTAGCTTTAAACAATGCTCAAATTATACCAAACGTCTCCCAAATATGACGTACAAGTGCCTCTCAACGTCACTTCCCATGGTGACCTCTATCCTAATCTATTATTGTCTATATGGTGAACCATTCCAACTCATTAAATTTTCCAAAACACTTGATGATCATGTTTGGGAAGTGGGTTTTCAAATCACTTTGATAAATGGTTTACTAGGAGTAACCTTTTGCCTATGATGGACCCTCTAAAACCACCCTCTACTTTATGCCATAGATCTCGGAAGGAAATTTTTACCTTTAATACCTCTTCATTATTATATGAAGATTATCATAGTGTAATTTTTTTACCTTTTATCTTCAATTACACATTTTACGCACTCATCTCGAAGGCCACTATGCATAGTTTGTTGTTAAGAAAACGATTGATTTTAGCTAGTTGTCTTCAAAAAGTCATTGTAGTTCAGATCTTAGTGATCATTTTTTATTTATTAATTTCTTAGTGATTATATACATAGTAGATAGTATGGGAGATATTCTTTATACATTCCATATGGGGATTCCATGCCATTTTTTCAGTTCCATCTGTAGCCACTTGGGCTAGTTTATGGAGCAAAGGTAACAAGGGCCCACCGACTCACGTTATCTCTCTTAAGTTTGTACTATGCTTAAGACTAATGTTATGATTTAAAATAAATATAATGAGTATAAATATTAAAAAATTTCACTTAAATATATTTTCAAATGGGAAGTGAAATCACAAATCTTACACACTTTTCTAGTTCCCCTCTACCGTGACAACAAAAATGAAAAATTGGCTAGAGATTGTAGTACTTGGTGTTACTTGAAAGGAATTTAAAATTGAATGAGTTGAAAAAATGTGTCATCTCTGTCCTCTCTAGTTATGGGTATGGTTTGGTTCATTTTTAAAAATGAAATGCATGTTTTCTCTCTCTAACTTCTCTTTATATTTTGAAAAATTGTCTTGATTTAAGTAAATATGGAAAATAAATATATTTTTACTCTCTAATGATGTGAAATTGATAGCTTATCTAATATAAATAAGTAACAATTACATTATATAATTGTACAAATCAATAAGAGACAATGTTACAAAATGAAGATAATAACAAACACAAAATTAGAGAACAAATATATGTTATAAACACACTATATTATTGATTGAATAATGTTGGAGCTAATTTCATGGTGAGAGTGTTTACAATATATAGCCTTTCCATTTACTATAAACATGGAGATGAGGCTTACCAATATCATCCCACTAATATCTCTTAGAGAATCTCTCCAATGATCACTCACCACTATTCTCTCATATATCCCATCAATATATCCACACACAATAATCTACATGAGTTGTTTATTCAACAAACTCACAACTAATACAATATCATATATTATTAATAATGAGTTGTTTTATGACTCATATTAATAATATTACAATCTTTTATTTTTCTCACACAAATATGATATTAATATAACAATATTAATATCTTACTAACACACTAACTTACTAATGTAATATATGAATATTACATTTAACTATTACAAACAATAATGTGAGCACTAATCCAAGGAATATTCCTAACATTCCCCCCTTAGTGTGAACATGGGTGAGTTTTGTCTAGTACCTGCTCATGTTCTACAATCCGATGGTTTTCAAAGAGTACCATCAACTCCAAAAAGCTTTCTACTGGAACCATTAGCCACTATGTATGTGATTTTCTAAGAGATTCACAAACTCTCAAATTAGTTTTCTAGTGGACCACCAACCACTTTCATAGCAATGTACATGTTTCCCCACCCCCATCCTTACATTCAAGGAAAATACAAGAAATATCACTCACACAAGAGCTCACTTATTACAAGATTGAATATGAATAAATCATCTATTACTAGTACAACACACACTGAAAATTAAACACAACAAAAATAAATTCCACAAATTCATTGTGTGGCCCCTTCACTTGCGGATGGTGAGAGGTCACTGATTAACCTCATTCCTCCGTTGCCTCCTTCCTCCATCGTGATATTGCTAACTCAATAAAATTTATCTTTGAGGATCATTTTACAATTCTATTGGGTATCAGTTTCAACCATTAATGTACCCTTATAATAATAATAAGGTTTATAATTAACCAAAATAATAAAACATATCAGTTTTTTATTCTTTGGAAATCATCACTATTTTTTTACATAATAATTTGAAATGTCACAATTGTTTCCATGATTTCTCTTAAAATATGAAATGGTTTTATCTAATTTTTTAAATACATTTCCCATAATACAAGTAAAAAAACCCAAAATTTTTAAGAAAATTCCAAATCTAGGTTTTTGAGAAAAAACAAATTACCGAGTCATTTAGTTTCTAAGATCAAAATTCAAAAATGGCGATGGTAGCTTCAAAACTCTCAAATCTGCATTCAAGAGGTTGTAGTTTTTTCCTGAAATGACTCTCATAACTCATCCTATCCTGCTCTGATACCAGATGATGTGAAATTGATAGCTTATCTAATATAAATAAGCAATAATTACATTATATAATTGTATAAATCAATAAGAGACAATGTTGCAAAATGAAGATAATAACATAAACACAAAATTAGAGCACAAATATATAATAAACACACTATATTATTGATTGAATAATTTTGGAGCTAATTACATGGTGAGAGAGCTTACAATATATAGCCTTTCCATTTCCTATAAACAAGGAGATGAGGCTTACCAATATCATCCCACTAATCTCTCCTATGATCACTCACCACTATTCTCTCATATATCCCACCAATATCTCCACACACATAATCTACGTGCGTTGTTTATTAAAAAAACTCACAACTAATACAAGATCATATATTATTAATAATGAGTTGTTTTATGAATCATATTAATAATATTACAATTTTTTATTTTTCTCACACAAATATGATATTAATATAACAATATTAATATCTTACTAACACACTAACTTACTAATGTAATATATGAATATTACATTTAACTATTACAAATAATAATGTGAGAACTAATCCAAGGAATATGCCTAACATCTAACTCTAAAATTATTTTGGGAGATTTATTAGCATGATATATGGGAGGTATGGGCCCATGCTAGCGTGTTTCATTGACCCATGACTATATGGTTTTACAAGTTGTGGGTAGCTTTGTGGTATAGGATAATTTATCAAATTGTGTTAAAGGTGTATATGGTTTCTAGGATGTTTTTTTACTAAAATGGAGAAAAAAATTATTTATTTCATATTGGGTTGTGTTCTTATATGTTTTAGAATGATTGGAGAATTATATTATGAGATATCATGATGATTTAATTATTAAATACCTATTAACATTGGTTTTTTGTTCTTGTAGAAGCATGTATATATGAAAATTTTAGGTAGTTATGGAAAATTTTGGGAACATAATATTGGTAATAAGTAATGGAAATATCTTTATTACATTATAATTTTATTTTTTTGAAATAAAGAAAATAAAAGAGGAGAATGGTGGAGGAGAATGGAGAAGAGATTTTGAATTTGTTTGGGAGGGAAAGTGATGGAAGGTAAATCCCGCCGAGATCAGAGGATCAGGGTAGAAATCCTGGGGAAGGGGAAATAGTTGGGATCGTGGATCATGGGGAGAGGAACACTCCTACTAAATCTACTGAGACATGGTCGAATAAAGTTAGAAATGGTGGATCGGCCTCAAAATCCCAAAACTTATTTCTCCAAGTGGTTAAGAAGGATTTTGGAAGCTCCTTATAAATTCCTGATACGCTTCTGCGACACACTACTGAAAAGCTAAACAAATCATAGGTAGGGAAGTTGGTTGGTGGGAGACCCAATATTGACATTATTACAAGATGGGCTAAACTGAAATGGATTCTAATAGGTCATTTAGAGGTAAGTTATCTTTCTAAAGGTTCTTTATTTTTAGGTTTAATACCAAAGAGGATATGCAGAAGGTTCTAGAAGAAGGACCCTAGTTTTGGGGAAAATCTAGTTGGTATCTTAGGAAGTGAGAACTAGCTTTCAATACGGAAAAGGAAAATTTGAACCAATTTCCTGTTTAGATACACCTTCCTAACCTACCTTTGGAATTTTGGAATGAATACATTGTCAAAGGCATAGAAAACCCCCTGGGTTCTTTGGTCATCATTGATAATGCTACTAGGAAAATGACAAGGCTTATCTATGCTCATTTTTGTATTTATATTGTTGCTAATAAGGAGATTACCAACAGTATCAGACTAAAGTTCATGTCTAGGGATTTGGGAGAAAAATATTGAAATGGAAATATCTCCAGCAAAATTCTCCAAGTGTAATGGATGGGGTCATTCTTCCCAGAATTGCAAGTTCAAGGTATCTAAAATATACATTCCTGTGCTAGGAATTGAAGGTAAGGGGGAAAAAGGGAAAGGTCTTATGCAAAGTGCAGCTAGATCATAGGAAATCCTTATCTAAAGAATCTGAAAAAATTTATACTCCTTTGAGAATAAAGGAGAAGGAGGTAAATGAAACTCCTACTAAATCTGCCATGGAAATGGAGGAGGATGGTTTCACCCTAGTGGTCAACAAAAGGAAATCGAAATTTCTATCCTGGTCGGATTCTAAGTTAGGGGAAAAATGGAAGAACCTATTAAGGATTTCATGAAGGGTAGGAAGATAGAACTTTTCTCCTCAAAAGGGAAGGAGGAATCTCTCAAGGAAATGGATAAGATTGATCACAAGGTAAAGGAAGTTGGGAAGATGGGGGACTCAGGTTTGGAGGAACCTGTTTTGGAATAGAGTAAGGGGGAAGATTCTGAGGAGCAGAAGGTTAGTTGGAATCCCCTTGCAGGTGAGGAGTTGAAAGGAAGTATTTTAGGTGATCTTTCAGTGGAAGAATTGGTGAATATTAACATGTCCCCTATCAAAATGATGGAAGAAAAGAAAGAAGAAATTACGCTGGGAAACAAAGGAACTTCTAGGGAAAAAACCCCCTCAGGAAAAAGAAAAGTGGATCAAAAAGGAAAGAAGGGGGAATCCTCATTATCCTCTCCTAAATCTTAGGAGTTTGAGAACCCCATAAATGTGGAAGTGGCCAGTAGAAAACATGGTAGGCCTAGCAAATTTGAATCAAGGAAAAAAATACCCAAAAGGAAATAGATTCAGGGAAACAGTTGTGCTTAGACCAAAAGGTCTTTAAGAAAAACAAACCAAATTTGTGGAAATGAATTACATCTCATGGAATGGTAGAGGGATTAATAACCCTATGAAATGGAGGATTTTAAAAGATATGATTGAAAGAAAGAAAATATATGTGTTAGTTGTGCAAGAGACTAAAATGAAAGAAGACCTCTTTTTAAGTTCTTGCAAGTCTTTTTGGAATAATTCTAAAGTTTTGTTGTTAGTTCAAAAGGTTCCTCTTGAGGCTTAGATGTGGTATAGAATCCAACTCGGTGTGAAGGAACTCTCCTGATCAAAATAGATAATCATATGGCGGTAATGATGAGGGATCAAGAAAACATAAATATTTGGGTCCTTTCTAACATTTATGCCCCTACCCTTCATAAGGAAAGGAAGAATATTTGGCATCACCTGTTGTCATTTAATCATTCCATTAAAGGATATGGATGGATTGTCTTAGGGTATTTCAATACCCCTCGGACCCCAGGGGAAAAAAAGGTGGATCTAAGGAGTTTGCTGTAGGCATGGAGGACTTCAATAAATTTATTGCTTCCTCACAACTCCATGATATTGATGTTAAAGGTAGCAGTTTTACTTGATCTAAAAGAATAATTGGATCCCAACATATCCAAGTTAGACCAGATAGATTTCTTGTCTCAAAGGAATGGTTAATCTAGGATATCTCTCTTTTTTCTCTCCCCGGATAGGATTTGATAATAATCATATTCTCTTACAAATCAAGAATTCAAATAGAAGAGGAAAATCTTTCTATTTTGAGAAGATGTGGCTCTAGAATGAGGAATTGTAGGACCTCATTAAGGACTAGTGAAACTGAAGGTTAAAGGAACAACTATGTATAGACTCTCTAAAAACTCCATAATGTTAAAGGCCACCTCAAAGACTAAAATAAAAAAATATTGGGAATATCTTTTAGAAGAAAGTGGAAATCCAAGATAAATTGCAAAACGTTCAAAGACAGACGGAGAGCCGGATTCGAGATGGATGTTGAGGATCATGAAAAGGAATGGTCCCTTTGGAAAAATACCATAACATTTTGGAAAAGAGGAAATATTCGGAGGTAAAAATATCGAAATACCTAGATAAAAAAGGGGATAAAAATATAATATTCTTTAACTTGTCCACCTTAAAACATATAGGGTTCAATAGAATTAATAAAATTAGAAATGAAGAGGGTGTTATAGTGGAATAAAAGGAAGAAATATCTAAAGAGGCTATCTCCTTCTTCCGTAACTCTTTGACTAATAATAACGTGCAAATCTGGGTAAGGAGAAATATTTTTAAAGTGCATTCCTCTATTGGTTTTGAGGAAGATAATCTTATGCTTACAGCGATCCCATCTATAGAGGAAGTGGAATTCACAGTCAAACATCTCAATTCCGCTAAGGCTCCTAGACTGGATGGCTTCGAAGACTTTTCCTTCACACTTTTGGGACAGCTTAAAAAGGTGTCTTTGAGGTGGTGAAGGAATTTTTAGGCGAGAAGTTATCTTTGAAAGACATGAACTGCACCTTTCTTTCTCGTATCCCAAAATATGGTAATGCTATATAATTAAAAGATTTCAAACCCGTAAGTCTCTGCAATACATCCTATAATATCCTCACTAAAATCTTGGCTCTATGCTTGCAGTTTTTACTCCCCTCTATCATCTTTGATCAAAAAGGGGGTTTTGTCATTGGTCTCTAGATCTAGGATGGAATTATTACAATCAAAGAGATGATCCATTTGACTAAGCTCAAGTAAGAATGATGCTCTTTTTTTCAAACTGGACATGGAAAAAGCTTATGACAGGGTTTCATGGTGCTTTCTTGATAAAATCCTTGACAGGTTTGGTTTTGATGTCTCCTTTAGGAATCTGGTCAAGGCTTGTATTTCTAATGTTTGGTTCTCTATTCTTATCAATGGAGCCCCCTTTGGGTTTTTTCCTAGCTCTCAAGGCCTGAGGCAAGGGGATCCCATCTCTCCCTTCCTCTTTATTATCCTAGTGGAAGCTTTAAGTAGAAGATTGAATGTTGAAACTGAGAATGGTTCTCTCAAAGGGATCTCTCTAGTAAGGGAAATGAAAAATGTTTCACATCAAAACTTTGTTGACAACACCTTTCTGGTGGGGGAAGCTTTTTTACCTAAAGCTAAGCCAAAAAAATCTCTCCTTGATGACTATATGAAGGTTTCGAGACAAATGGTTAATTTTAGAAAGAGCTCTCTTGTGATGCCCATTAAAACAACCCACTTGAGACCCAAGAAACAACCTAGGGTTAGTCAGGAAAATTATGGAATAATTTTTTTATTAGAAGTGTCCACAACCAGGTTGCAAGACAACAGTTGACACTATCAGAGTTCCGAACAAGTCTAAAATTACTAGAACATACTTTTCATTTATTAACAATTTCCAGAGGTCACATGGTCCAAATTTTAGGGTTAGAAGTTTCAGTTAGGTTTAAGGGTAAAATATCACCATCCTCATTCTCTAACAGGATTAGAGTTTCAACTTGATTTTTCTCAAACTTAACACATTTAAAATTTCTCTAAATAATTCCCATTGGATATTAAATTTTCTCACCTTTCTGACAATATAAAGAAGTCCTCCTAACTCCTTGTAGAACTCCAGATATGGACAGGCGGACTTTAGGGGTCAAATTTTCCCCCAAGGGGACACGTGTTAAGCGGGAAGGAAGCCCATTTTCCGGTCGGTGGGTCATGGGGCGGTGTTGGTAATTTTTCCCACGTGGGTGCAAAGTAAAAATATCTCTCGTGCCTATGTGGGTCCTCTGGTAGACACGTGTTACTCCGCTAGCCAGTTAGCGGGAAAGTGAGGGAAGGGTGGGGTGGTGGGGTTTGAGTGGAAAATTCACCCAAGGGGAGAGAAAAAGGATGAAAGGTGTGCACGGGTCCACGTGTCCTTGGAGAAGATGATGCCAAGGTGAGGGTGGGAGTGTGGGGCCATGGAGGTTTCAAACAAATTTTTCCCAAACAAAAATTTCAAGGGAAAAAAGGTTACGGGTTTTCCCCCTCCGCTAACATGCCATGTTGCCACGTGGCAGCCTGTGATAGGCCGCGAGCTGGTGGGGAAACAAATAAAATTTTTCCAAAACTTAAAAAGGCCCAAGGAAAAAATGAAGCCGCAACTCTGTTGTTTCCCCATGATGACATGTGGCAGCCTCTGATTGGCTACAGGTCAGCCGGCAGAGAAAAGTTCAAAATTTTTCCCAAGTAAATTTTTTAAAATTTTTTTCTAAGGATAATTTGATGGGAAATTTTTGGGTCGCGGGCCACTAGGGAAAATTTTCCCAAATTTTCCCGCCAAGGTAGGAAAACTTTAGAGGGTCATAAATTTTTCTAGAAATCTCATTTTTGGCAAACAAGGACTTTCTGGAAAGCTCTCGATGCCCTCTTTGCACAGAATCATAAATTTTACTTTTTGATAAATTTTAAGGGGTCAATTTTACAAAAATGATTTGCATGCTTTTAAATAGCAAACTGGTAATTTCCAACTTATAAATTTGATTCAATTTGATCACCTCCTTCACTCAACATGTCGAACCAGCATGGATGATTACTCCAGAAGGATTTAGAATGTTTTAGGAAGGTAAATTCACTTGTTTGATTTTCAATTTACATTTTTCCAACAATTAACAGAAAACGACTGTGGAAGGGATTGGGCTCAATTTTGCAATGTTTAAATTTTTTTCTTAAGTTTTATTTGTCAATTTGAGTTCATTGATGTCTTAGCATGATAAATTAAATCATTTTCAAGTTGATTATAAATGTGTAGACCCAAATCTGTACATTTTATTAAATTTATTTTTCAATTTTAAATTTACTACAGAGATCCTTTTTTTTCAAAATTTGTATATCAATTTCATCCTTCAAGTGTGGTATTTCATTTTTAATCTAATCTAATACATTCAGTTGTTTTACACAACCCATTCTAAATCAAAAAGAAATATTGAATTCCATTTTTACACATTTCTAAAGATACAAAATACAACATTATTTCCACGTACATTTCTTCATTTTCCTTTTTCTAAACAAAGATTCCAATCACAATTTGATATTCCCATTTCATCACAACAATGAAAATGAGAGAAGATATTGCAATCCTTTATTGAATTCAATTATAAAACTTTACATCTTTCAATGTTTGAAAGCAATAACAACATTCTATTTATTTCTTTCCAATGACAAAACAAAATATAAACATCCTTCACAATTCAAATATATACTTCCATAATCAATTACAACATCTTTTCTTCACAAGTATACATTACAATTTTCATCCACATCATAGTGGGAAAGGTTACAATGAAATAAATTTCACAAGGGACTGTCAAAACTGCATTTTCCTTTGCTCCAGAACAACAACATGCAAGCTTCTTTTTTCTTCCAATTTGATCACAACAAAAGTGGGGGAAAGGAAACACTCTCCACCCAACCAAGACATCCAATGAAATGAGAAGCCATCCTTCATCATTGGCCCTCAAGCCCCAACCAAAATACAATAAGAGGTGTAATTTAACCCATGGCAACAACTGGCTTCCACAACACACAACATTCTTTCAACATGCATAATTCATATAAAATACAATCCACACAAAAATAGCAGTTTACAACTACATTTGAAAACAATCAAAACAAAACTCAGGCTTGATCATGCAAGCCAAAGGAGCAAGGTCTATGGGGGAAGCTACTTATGCCTCCCAAATGGGAATTGGGCATCCACCAGTAACAAACCACCAATAAAAGTTCACCTCACATATCCTTATGCCCCCACAATCCCTCCTTATTCCCCCAGATTTCCTTATGCCCCCACAAAGTAAGAAATGCAAGCTATTTCTTTTCCATGGTGGATCCCAAACCCAAACTCCCTCCACAAAATTCTGATGCCAAAGGAATTACCTTATACCCCCACATGGATTCCCCATAGCCTTCTCCTACACCATTACTATGGAATTCTACCCATATATCCAAAAAAATCATAACAACATTCACCATTCACACAACACACCAAGAAAATAACATCATAAAATAAGAGTTAAACTCCTACCTCTCCATGGTAAATTTTGTTTCCAATAGCAAGCATTCAATGCCAAAAACAAAGTCCCAAAACAACAATCTCCAAGCATGCAAAGTTTCTCCAAACTCCTTCCAAAAGAAAGAGCTCCCAACACAAGAAAATGTGCCCCCAAAGAAATTTTCAAAATGATTAACCACCCAAAACAAGCAAAGAGTTTGAATTTTATAGAAGAGGGAAGAGAAGAGGATGATATGGATCCATTTAGGATGCCACATCACACATCCTCAAATCCAAACAAAAAATAATTAATTTCATTCTCCCAAGCACAATAAAGAGGTGGGTGAAAATATGACAATTTACTTGCACACTCCAAAAAGCCCACACCCCAAAGGACTGTAAAATAAATAAAATGTAAGAGAGTGTAATAAAAACTTGCAACATGATTAAAAATGCATTTAAAAATTATAGAATCACCTATCAAACCATAAGTATGGTTTGTAAATTAAATTGAGAGGTATGTGACAAGTTTTACTTGTCCCACAAGCCTCAAAACAACCCCTAAGGACAAATTTGAATTTCCAAGGAGGTGGAGTGTTTCATACTCCAAAATCTAACTTACACAACTCTTACACAGCTTACACATCCCTTACATATTTAATATAAGGAATCAACAACTTCCATTATTACTTTCCCATATCCCAATTTAATTTATTTAAATTTTAACCATATGATTTCTCACATTAATCTACCACATTTTAATTAATTAAAAGAAAGGAACATATTAGTAATAAAATAAATGCAAAAATAATACAAAATTAACCACATTAATAAAATACACAATACCCATGGTCACATATAAAGATGATCCTCCCATGGGAATCCCTAACAAAACAACACACACACACAAAACATGTTGCCATGGTGACCTTTTTGAATTCACCTAGAATTCCATTGTGGGTGGTCTCTAATCCCTAATTTTTGTTGTGATATTTAACTGTAAAACACAATACCTCCTTCGGCCTCATGGCTGTATCGTAGACATCCAACATGATACAAATAAAATCACATAATCATCTATACATACGAATCACAACAACATCAAGGCAATTTAACATTATCACATACAATTTATATCAACAAATATATCATCATCATACAATGTCCATTTTCCAATCTACTCATAATATCTAAAAATCACATGTCCGAACAACATTCATAAAACATCCATTTCAAATAGTATATCATCATCCTCATATGAGTGTCTCTAATAATCATCGTGCATCGTAACCAAATCAAGATCACAATAATCCATGATCAAATATCTAACATCATACTAAATCAAAGCATAATAGTGTCCATAACGTAAGCAGCCATATCAAAATATGCATCCAAATGAGTCAAAGGGAAGTGGGCACTACATCTCTCTTCTTCCTTTACACCTCGAATAATCACTTTGTAAGAAGATAGCAAAAAAATTGGGATGTGATTTTAGATCCTTCCCAACATTCTATTTAGGTATCCCTCTTGGGGGTCAGAGACCGTCTCTTTTTTATTGGAACTTCCTAATTGAAAGGTTTAAAAACAAACTTTCTAGTTAGAAATATAATGTGTTATCCCAGGCGAGCAAGATTACCCTACTCATGAGTTCTCTTCAGAGTCTAATAGTGTATGCCATGTCCCTTTACCAACTTTTTGGTGGTGTTGGGGACAAACTGGAAGAAATACAAAAATGCTTCTTATGGAGTGGCACTAAAAATAAAAAAATAATTCCTTTGGTATCCTGGGACAAAGTTTGTAAACCTAAAAAGATTGGGGGACTTGGTCTTAGAGACTGGACTAAAATGAATAAAGCCCTTCTTGCGAAAATTAGATGGAGGTTATCTAAAGAAAATGGAGTCTGGACCATAATTCTAAAGAAAAATATTGGATGGATGTTAATGATAAGAGATGTATTTTCAAACTGGCATCCTTCGATGGCTCATGTATATGGAAAGCTATTAACTAGGAAAAAGAAATTGTGGCTAGGGGATGTAGGTGGAAAATAGGAGAAGGGAACGAGATTAGCTTCTAGAAAGATAAATGGGCTGGGAATTTTATCCTTAAAGTTCAATTCTTTGAAATTGGTAGTTAGGTCGAAGATAAATATGGGGATAAAGTCATTAACTATATGGTTGATGATGACAAATTTTAGACATGGAAACTCATGGAAATGGAAAGACAGGAACCTAATGATCAGTTGAGAAGCCTCAATGATTTCCTAAAAAAATATGTTTCTTCTAACAGCAAGGACCAAGATAGAATAGTTTGGGACAAAGAAAAAAGTGGTAATTTCTTTTTCAAATCAGCCTATTCCTTTTTTTTTTAGGGAGGAACTAGAGAATAAGATTTAAATGTTGGTAAGATTTGGAACAAGAACATAACCCCAAAGGTTAATGTTTTCAGTTGGATTTCAGTTATGAATAAAATTCTCACTTGTTGATAACCTTTGGCTAAAAGAGGTTTCCATATGGCCAATAGATGTGTTCTATGTGAAGCAAATATGGAAACTATAAATCATCTTCTTCTAGAATGCCCTTTTTCCCATCAAATGCTATCTTCTATTCTAGGTTTCTTCTTAGTTCTCTGGGTAATTCCTAATGAGATCAAGGATGCTTGGACTCAATGGAACTGTCCTTTCTTCATTCGAGGACTTAAAAATATATGGGTTATGAGTTTGGGTCACCTATGGTGGGAATTATGGAAAGAAAGAAACAAAAGGATTTTCAAAAATAAGAAACTTCCTATTAGGGTGACTATAAACAAACTCCTACAGGCTGTTAGAAACAATTTTTCTATACTAAGGAAAAATGAAATGGAAATCCTTGACAATGAGCTTCATCTCTTTAAGAATTGGAACCTTATAGGTGACCCTAAACCCAAAATAAGTAATCCTCATTCGAGGATTAAATGGAATTCACCTAGGGATGGTTTATTTAAACTCAACTTTTATGGTGTTATGAAAGGTAATCCTGGGAAATCTGGGGGTGGAGGTGTTCTTAGGGACTCCCTTGGTAGATTCCTTCTTGCTTATTTCTTCAACCTGGGCCTCCAATCTAACAATGTTGCTGAGGCTGCTATGATGTTCTGGGGGGTTAAGTTAGCCAAGGAGAAAGGCTTAACACATCTTGAAGTGGAAGGGGACTCTTTGTATATCATTTCTTGTCTGAAAGGAAAATCCCAACCTTCTATTTCTATTGAAACTTCATAAATAAAACTAAACTTCTTGCATCCTCTTTTGAGGCCATATCCTTTCATCATGTGTACCATGAAGGAAAATCTCTAGTGGATTACATGGCCAATTTGGGGGTGAATGCTAGGGGTCTAAAGGTGATAGAGGATCCCAATGTGATACAAGCCAATTTTATTGAAATCATGAAAAGGGAAGGTTTAACTTATAACTATCCTTCAAATGAGGAGGAAATAATCATTCAGACTCATGTCACCTCTCTTTCATGAATACGTAATTCATACTAAATTTCTTTTCTTTTCCTTAAAGGAGTAGGATGGATATCCTTGTTTTCTGGAAGCATGAAGAAAGGATTAGGCAAGGTAAAGATTTATAGAATAGAAAGAAGAACAGAGCCAATAGCATGGGGGAGACCTTATTAAAACTAAACCCTACAAGAGGTAGGATATGAGGTAGAAAATCTACTCGAAAAGCCAGGTATGTTTCCCTTTTTCAATATTTTTGATGGCTATGATGAGAATCTAAGTGAAGTGGTGGAGAAAATGTGGAATGAGGTCCATGTTTGAGTCAACAATTTCTCCTTTACCATCTCCCCTAAGCTTATTTCCAAAGTCTTAGGTTTATCTCTAGAAGGTAGATGTATCTACAAGCCTAAGTCAAACTATAGTCTGGAGATTGAATGTTTCATGCAAGGTAAGGGTACGCCTGTCTCTCTTCACAATGGGTATGCTTAGGGAAATCTACCCCATCCTTTTGATGAAATTGCTCAATTGTTTATGTCATACATCACCTTATATTATGGTTACCATTTCCCCATGTTGAACCATGTGCATAATGCGAAGGCCTACAATTTCCTTTTCTTTCTGTACACATCCCTAGTGAAATCTATTGGTATGGTTGAGAAAGGGACTTTCTCACTACCTTTGCATCAGGGCCTCATTAAATCCCTGCTCAGGCTAGGTACTCCCCTTTTGGGGAAAAATGAAAAATTTGGGGCCTCTGTCACTATTGGCTCAGGGTCCATGGAGGAAAGTCTTAGTGAAGACCCATTTGGAAAACCTGTGGCTAAGTGTACCAGATCCAATCTAAGTCATAGTGTCATCAACAAACATAGCAGGGTTGAGGAGGATCCCAAATAGGTTGAGGAAGTGGAGATTTTAGATTCGGGTGAAAACCAAGATGGGAACCCAGACTTGTCAATCCCTAGTATGGACAAGGCTAATGATGAGCGGGAGATTGATAAAGTTACAAAAACTTCTGATGATAAGCATTCCAAGAATTTGGAGGATGTCATTGAGAGCTTGCATGCTCTTAAAACTACCCAATCTAAATTATTTACTGCTCAGGACTCTATTGTCAAGTCTCATTCTTTCATGCGGGAATTTGAGCATTGTAGGCTTGATACCGATATTAACAGACACAGGATTAGTATGGTCTCCATGGACTTGAAGGATCTGACTGATAAGGTGGAAAATTTATCTTCTTTGGTCCTTAGTGAACAACTCAAGAATGCCAATGAGAGAAGCCTAGAGATGGCCAAGGATATGCTAAAAATGAAAGAAGTTGTGTTCCAGATTCATGATGTCCACCTCCTCAATGTTAAGAGCACCATCCACCATCTCAAGATTTTAGCTGAGATGATCCATTCCATGGAACTTTCTAAGGAAAGGGAAAAAGAGGGTAATGGCCCCAAAGTGGAGATCCCTGAGCCAAACTACAAGTTTTGGAAAGCTATTATTAATTCCCTTGTAAAAGAATGGAATGGATTTATGAACTTAGTGGGGGATGTGATTAAAGAGTGATAATGAATACAGGATACTATTTTACTGCCATTAGTTCTGAGTTGTTCTGTTGTTAGTTTCTAGGTTCTGCTACTGTTTGTTTGTTTCTTTGTTGTCTGGTTACTTTATTTTATGTTTATATTTACTTGTTGTTGGTATTTTTGCTTTGGGTTTGTGGTAGGGCTTCAATGGTATATCCCTTGGCCTTTTTGTAAGGAACTGGTAACATTTTGTATGGGGTAGGGTCCCCTCAACCCTTTTTTACCTCTAATAACAAAAAATGATGATTTTTTTGTTATGATTAAATGAAAATGATTTGATATTGGTAAATATTTTATTGATATTTTGTATGTATAGACCATGTCTCGCCAAATGATATATAGATAACCATAGAAAGGGAAAATGTGATAACATAGTCAAACAAAATTATCATGATAACATTGAATAATGGGGAAAGTTTTAACATCACTACTTATGAGAGAGAACAATTGACCATTTTTATTAAATAGTGTGTGAGTTTGTGTGTAATGGTGAAGATGTTACATAGGAAAATGGAAATTTTAATCTTCAAACTAAACCTTTTTTAACCATTTTTATGTCATGAAACAATGTGAAACATTAACTTTGGTATGTAATGTATAGTGTGTAGATGAACCTATGTTCAATTGAAAAAAATAACTCTTGTATAATATATGACTATAGTGACTTACAGTCTTTCTATATTGATTTTTGCACCACCTTACAAAGCGAGATCGTACCTCACATAGGGAGGATGTTATTTATAAAGATGTGTAAATGGATATTCCTTGAGAAATAGAAACTTGGATAAAATTAGTTAACCAAAAGAGACCTAGTTAAGAAAGCCACATGATAATTTCATACCTTGTTAAAAGTTTTAAATATATATTAGGATAATCCCTGTAAAACATACTCTCCTCGTGGATCTTTATAACTAAAAATTGAATGTTTATTACTTTAAGTAAATTTAGTGGGATAACTAGGATTATCATATGCATTCAAAGTGAACTATAAAATAATGAAAATATGTAACTATATGTTTGGCATAAGAAAATATATAAACTACGTATTATGATAATACTAATGTTAATGGTTTTGGTAGTAATGGAATAGGAGGAACCATTCTACTAGTTTGTAAATGGTCAATCCTTTGTTATCTAAATTTAACCCTGAGTGCAAGATGTGGAAGAAAATTGATAAGTTGAGCTTATTATTCCAACTCATTTTTATGTCACTCATTCTTTGGAAGGAATCGAATGTGATAAATATTATAATGTAACACACTTATCATGAATTGATATCGCTATAAGAAATAATGATGATAATTTTTATGGTCATACCTAGAAAATTAGTCTCTCTTTCTAGTATCTTCTGGTATAAATTTACCTGAATTATCCTAAGAATAATTTTTTCATACCTACTAATCTAATGAAACTTTCTTCCTATGTTACTCTATATGCATAATTCCCTAGATATTGTCCTTGAACAACTTAGATAAACATGCGAAGGGAACTTCATTCAAATTTTATTTGCACCATGAAATGATGTCCTTAGTAATCCTAGTGGTCTCATGAGTGATCTTATTATCAACCTAGGTATGTATGATATAATTAAATGAGGGTCTTATACCCTTATTAACATGGGCGCCTTTGTATTATTATAATTTTTAGACAACACCCAGGTCATTGGTGGTTATGGTTGATCATAATTTAGAAAATTTTGTTTCATTTCATGGTCACACCCTTATTCTAACCTAAGCATCTCCATTATACTAAATTAAGGGAAGGATAAATTGTGTTCATGCCTACTTAATGTACTTACAAAACACCTTGGAAATGGGTCCATGGGTAGCTTGTGATTAGTTTCCAAGATATACTCTTATCCTTATATTTAGTAGGACCATGAGTTCTCTTGAATGCATAAGATAATGGTGGCCAAGAAAATATACTAGAAAATTATTTGTGCACACCCCACATCCTAAGTGATGGATGGTGTTTGCTTGGGGCTCATTGTAGATGTTCACTCTTGGTACTATCCTTTTATGTTAAGAATTAAATTTGAGTTATATGTTTTGAGAGTGGTAGTGCAATAAAATAGGGAAGAATAACTCTTGATTAAACCGAATAATTATGTGGACTACGATTGCATTACGGTATTGGGTGACGTAAAGATATGATTAGTGTTTCTACAAAATTAAATACCTCTTTTTTAATAAATCACAATGCATTGAAAATTAAAATTATAAAACTTCTATCAACTTAAATGATGAAAAATTAAGTCTTAGTGGTTATGTGGGAAATGTTTACATCATATAACAATAACAACAACAATAAAAATTCATTTTTTCATTTACATTTTGGATGGTAAAATTCATGAGAATTACACTTATGAAGCCTAAAAAAATTATGGTAAAAAAGGAATCCATGAAAATCCTCAAATTTGGTTTCATCATACCATTAGACTACAAAAATTAATTATCTTTTATTGTGCATATTCTCAACAAGAACTGTAAAATTTGAATTTGAATTGATTATCATAACATTAGCGAGGATTGTCCCAAGGATGATTTCCTATAACCTTCTATTGACATGTTTTTTTACAATACTTCTAATTATGAGATTATTTCTATCATAGATGGTTTATCATGTTACAATCAAATCTACATGTCCAAGGAAAATTAGAAAAAAAATTCATTTACCACCTATATGGGGACCCTCCATTATGTATTCATGTCTTTCAGTATTAAGAATGCAAGAAAACTTATCAAAGACTACTTGATCACATATTCCACAACCTAATCCAAAAATCATCAAGTCCTATGTTTATGACTTGTTAATTAAGTATATGTTAGTAAAATAAATTTTTTCAAGGTCAGATTATTAGTTTTAACTAACGTTCGTAGAACTAGATCCCTTTTCTTTGGAATGGGGAGGCTACCATTTATTGAATAAGAGAAAAGTAAAAATCTTTAGTGTTCATTATTCCGAGGATCACATAAGGATACTCTACTAATCCCGTGGAAAATTTCTTGTAATGGATACAAAGGAGATATTTTCTTGGGGAGAGGTGAAGGGGAGATAATAATATATATATATAGAGAGAGTTAAGGTAGTGATTAGGCACTTGTAAAATTCATTGAAATTAACTAGAGTAGATCTATATCCAATATGAAAAAAATAACATTGTAAGTAATAACAAGATTAGAAAATCAAATAGACAAAGTTCAATCTATTTACTCAAGTCAAAGATACATAGTTCTTTCTTGGTTGTTTAATATTAAAATGCTTAAAAGGTTAAAAATAGGAAGTAGAAGAACATAGACAAGAATATATAATAAATATCTTCATCCTTATATTAGGATAACAAAATCTATTAACCCCTTTGGAATGGATAATCCATACCAATATATAGCCTAGAAATTGTCTCTTCTTCTCCCCACCAAGTGAATTTTCATATTCTTGCCACTTATGACCTTTCATATTCTCATAGTAATTAAAATAAGTTATTTTCTTTTTTATGAAAAGGAAATTTTACAAGAAAAATAAAAGGTCACTTAATTGAATAAGACAAAATATATGTAAAAATGCATTCCCAATAAAGAATTAGAACATAGAGAGAGGGGAGAAGAGAGAGAAGAAGAGAGTGATCAATCAGAGGATGAAGGATCTTATGGTGATGAAGAGATTTTTCTTGGAGAAATTTTTGGAAATACTTTAGGGATGAACTCCTTGCCTTTGACATTTTTCTTGAACTGACCCATTGTAAGTACAACCTTCTTCTCCACCCATCCATCCATCATTGGATCAAAAATAGGTATGTGGTATTCATGATGAAAATATATAGTGAAATGGATGGGATATGGCTGGATATGAATAATTTTAATGAAATACCAACACGTAATGTTTTTAGCGGGTTCCACACCATATGTCTATTTTTGGAAATTTCATCAAATTATCTCTTTTGAGTTCTTTTCTCTTTAAAGGAGTGATAGTGACATGGAAAATCCCATTTTGAAACTTAATATTTTAGAATGTGAGGACATGATACATCTTAATATTTATATAATTTTTTCCTCTAGATGTCAAAATGTGATGATAATGGTCTCAAAATTTTAATTTTTTCTTCAGGATGCTTTGATCCAATTTCTAGACAATTCTCTCATCCAAATCAATGGGCAAGTGCAAACTTCATTTAAGAGGGTAAAATACTAAGAGAAAAATAATTCATCCATATATATATATATAATAATCCAATTCATCATGTAAAAATGGATCAAATGAAATTTAATTTTATGAGGATCATATGCTCCAAATTTTAGGTAATTTAGCTCGTTGGATCACTAGTAAAATACAAAGACATTTTCAGATGTTATGCGCTGAAATGGAGTTCTTCGTTAGAAAATTCTTTCTAAAATATAAAATAAATCATGCCATGATATCCCCAAGTGATATATCATATGAAAGTAATTTTCAAATGTAGTATTTTGGCAAAAATTCAAGTTTATTCAAAAATGGGATCGTTGACAAAGAGTAAAAACTATTTTCAAAACACATATCACAAAACTAGTTTTAATGGATTCCATGGAGGAAAAATATTAATTTTAAATGGATTTCCATGTTACACTTCATCTATTTTCATGTTTAGGTACTCTTTTTGGGGTAAAAATAGTTTCAAAATTATTTGAATCTCTCTCTCCTTTAGCACTTTAACTCACATTTAATCACACATGCTTAACTCATGTTAGTAGGGGATAGAGGGTGATTTTCACCAAAACAAAAGGGGAATTTAGGATAATAAGTTCAAAATTTACACATATTGTGAAAAGTGTCTCCTTGTGAGAGCATGTGAGGGAGATTTAGGGGCTTAAAAATGGGTCTCTAGGGGATGAGAATTAGTCTTTCATGTGACCAGGGGGCCGAAAAGGAGGTGGGGCCCTTTTTGTGTCACTTTTATACCCTTGGTTGTTGGGACAATGGGAAAATTTACATAATTCACTAAAAATTGAACCATGGGTCCATATTTCATGAGGAGGGATATAGTGGTTTAGAACAAGTTTATAGCATGCCTAGGACACATGTTGCCACATATAAAGTGATGGAAAGAAAAAAATAGTAAGGGAAAAATTGTTTCACTAATGTTCCCTTTCACCAAGGGAAAAGGGACAAGGTACATCCAATCTTGAAAAGCATGTCATGGGGTCATGTTTTGCAAGTGTATGGTGACATAGGGAGTAAGTTGTGATGTAATAATTGATGTAACTTAAGTTATCAATATGAGGGGGCACAATTTTGTGTCCATAATATGCCATTTCACTAAGGGATAAGATACAAGGGATAGTAGAGGCTAAAAAGTGTGCTCAATCTTATAAAATATGTTGATGTCATCTTATCAATGCGAGAATAGAACACGGGAGATGTTGTTTCTATCTTGGGAGAAAATATTGGAGTTCCGATGCTAAACCTTATATTATTTTGACTCAAAAACACCTTATTAGTTTATTCCAGCCATTTTAAAGATCCAATTCTACTTGAAATTTTATTTTAACACCCAAATCACTCATTTAGCATAAATAAGGACCACCATTTAATCATATTATCATAGAGAGTGGTGAGGAGTTAGACTAAAACTGATGTATGTATCATGTAGTGCACTCTAAGAAATTTCCATAAATTATATGTTTGGCTTATGAATCTCCCGAACTCCCATAATCTCCACAACAACTTCACTTTCTTTATTAAATCTCACATTCCCTATATCTACAATGACATGGTTTTTATTAAATGGATCCTAGAACCAAATGCCTTCATATAATTATTTAAAACTTCATTTCATATCCTAAATACTCATCTACAAAACCTATAGATGGGTTTATATCTTTCCATTATCCTATGTAGGGTATTCCTTTGTCACAAAATGGTTAAAATAGCCCTTTTTATGCCTTAAGGAGTTATTATTCTACCTTAGAGTTGAATATCTTCATGAATCCATTTATATATATATATATATATATATATATATATATTTCCTACATATGAAACACACTTAAAACCCATGTTATCATGTTCTTCTTAGTTAAAATGAATATTACACAGCTTAATAGGTTGGCTAGAGGAATGGTTTACAATGGTCGAAAGAAGGTGTTTAAGTGGGGGTAAGGTTGTCATGACCAAAATCTTACATGCTATACATTTAGCATCAAAATATTTGGCTCTTAATTTGGTACATAGATAATAAGGATATGAAGTACCATAGAAATATCGTGTGGGATCAAACCAATGTCTTGAACATTGGCCGATCAAGTCACTACTTGAACAACTAACACAAATAATATACACCACCAAGGAAAAACAAAATAAACCTATCTCACCTATGTACATGCGGGGATAACCTACTTTCACTATATTACTTATTATTTTTTGAATTTTACCTCTGTACGGATAACACCAAATGAATTTTCTCTACAGATCCATTGATTGGTTCAATGAAATAGGATATTTTTCTCAATTGTTTGAGAAAACCAAATGCTATAGGAGGTCTCCATCTACTTGAGAAAGATAAATTTGAATTTTTATTCTTAAATTTTTTTATGAATCCTCTCATAAATTGGTGATCCACATGATCATCTCATTATCATTTCTTCTTTGAAATATTTATTCTTCCCGCCAATCCATTTATAGATTTACCCACGCTTCAAGTTTCTTATTTTTCAATTTATTATTGTTTCAAGCTAAATTAATAATATTGCCAAGGTTTCCATGTTTATAACCAGTATTTTGTTCTTTCATGGGTGTTTTCTATTTGTTTTTCATACTCCATATGACCATTGTCTTTGTAGGTGGGTTCTTGGTAAAGAATTTGAAACTTTTGACACCATAAGATGCTTCTTGGTGTTTCACATTTACCAGTTGTTCCAAATGGCTATATTTCATACTCATCATCTCATTCTTGATATGTCACTTTCTATGGTATGAATTACACAATGCTTCATCATCTTGAAATTAGAATGAACAAAATTTTGGAGTTAAAATATGGATATCATCAGTCTCCTCATCATGACCATATTGAGCTACATTTTTCATCTTCGTGATCAAGATATTGTTTGCTTGAGTGGAATCATCCTTAAGATATTCAAACACTTTTCCATATAAAAATTCCTAATTTATACTTTCCTCCTCTCCAAAATTAAAAGAGAAATATTCTCATTCATGTTCATAATCATGTCCACTGGGTAATTATACATACTAAATATTGATAAAATGATTAGGAACATGAGGCTCACATTGTCGGAACTCATTAAATATCACTATTCCTTAATGGTCCACATTATTTATCATCTCAGGGAGGTTTTATGGAAATTTAAAATTCCCATTATCCTTATCATCACCAAGTAGAGAACATACATCCATATTCAATGGGAAGTGCACACTATCAAATCATGGGTCCATCAAATCATCATGTTGTTTCTCAATTGGCTCAATCAAACATGGGTAATCCTCTATCAGTATGGGTATCTCAACATCTTCTTCTGAGGTATGAAATTTTTTCCATATCTTAAACCTTGGGATAGAATATCTACTCTTGGATCATCACCTCTTTGAATGGTGTATCTCATTTTTCTTATAGGAAGGAGCTAAGTAATTTTTCCTTGAATGGTATAATGGTAGCATATGACCAATTCATTTGTATTTCTCCATTAACATTGCGAAATAAACTTTATCTCAATAACATCCCATATGAATTTGGTATGTATATTACAAGTATGTTTATCTTAACCTTCTTGTCAAGGAAGTCCACCAATGTTACTTGAACATCTTCATCTTGACAAATGATAGTACTCATTTGGACTCCATGGAATAACAATATCTAGTATTAGGAAGGAGGGTGAGACAAGATCTATGACCACTTTTATGGTCATGATATTTTAAGATGCATTAGATTCAACAACGGAATTACTCAACTTGTACCCATTGATTAACAAAGATACGTAGAAAGGTTCAATTTTTTGAGAAGTTGAATATGTGGGATTAATAAGATTCATAAAGGAGTGGCATAAAGAGGGGGAATTGGTTCTTCGAAATGGAATTTATAGAATAAAATATTGAAATTATTCCTTTCATAAAATAGATAAGTTTATCAAATGGTTTGGGATGATTTCTTAGATACTCAAGCTCAAACAATTTGATTTTGGCCTTCTTGAATTTATCAATGATGTCAAAGAATGAAGAGGTGGACTCTCTGGGAACCATGGAGTCTTTCAAGCTATGTGAACTACATTTTTAGAAGTGGGATTGGAAATTGATTTTACTAGAGAAGGAGAAAGAGACATACCCAGATAAATAGATATAGCTTTGGTTTGCAATGTTTTCAATATTATTTGTAGCTAACTCCATGAAAATGGTCTCCGATTACTTCATTTTTTTATTTTTATAAATTCATCATTTGTGGATTAGAATACTCCAGTTGGGAAGTAAAGGAAGAGTCCTCTTTTTGTTCTTATAAGTGAGTAAACGTTGCATAATAGTAAATATTCAAATCAACCATAGGTTCCTCTTCCTCTTCATCATCTATGGATCATTCATAATATCCAATGTTAGAAGCTCCAATTTCTTCAACGTCTATGGAATCTTTCTCTTCTTCTTCTCAAACTTCACAAGATGTATTAATAGGTGAAGCTTCTAATAAAAACCTTTGGGGTACTCAACTAATATGATTTTGGTTTTGAAAACTCTTCCTAGGCACCTCCTTACATAGAGTACTTAAAGAAAGTTGTTTTTTCACAGAAATCATCTCATTATCCATTTACTACAAAAGTGGATCAAGACGCTAAAAATAGAACTTTGAACTTTCTCATGCTTTGATCCTTTGTTTATCTTACTGACATGATAAACTCGTCCTCTACCTCCACTTTGTAAGGTCTTGAGCTTCATCCAAGGTAATCTGGTTGGGATCTTCCAACATGAATCCAATGTCAAGAAGTTGATAATTTATGAAGAACCTTTTTAATTATTTGTAGTATTACATGCATTAGAAGGAATCTTGTTGATCAACTTGTATATTTTAGACACAAATTCTCTAAATGGCACATATGGTTCTTTATTCTTTTGAGCCAATTAATAAAGAAGGCATGAGCATATTCCCTTTTCTTAAACCATTCTTCAAATATAGTTTTTATATCTTCCCAATTAGTGATTGAGTGATACGGTAAATAGTAGAACCCGCTGGTACCCAAATATTCACCAACTTGAGAGCCAGACAACATTTGTAATATGAATTGGATGCTTAAAGTCAATCAGATCAAATATATAGTCATTTTGTAGCTGGGGACATGTATGATAGACTCTTTTGAACTTTAGTCTAGGAAATATTAGGTTGTGCTCACAAAAGGGGATGAAATTCACTACTACTTTAGGTTCTACCTTTAACGAGGGTGAGTGGACCTAATTTGTGACCTGTAATTATGAGAATAATGAATAAAATTATAGTTTCTAAATGTTCTCTTTGAGATATGAAAGGTAATCCTAGAAATACATGGTCAATGCAAGCACTATTTAACTCTCACGAGTTGTCACTTTAAATAATGTAGATATATTTCAAAATAGGACTTCAAATCACTTTAGACAGTATGGATCTTAGATTATATCTACATATTTATGAAAGGTAGGGTATAAATGGTAAACTCCATTGGGAAAACATGGATAATTCAGAAGGATTTGACAATTATAGGTTGTAATTTATGTGTATTTGAATGGGAGATTAAAGCAAGATAAAGTTGATTATACATATTTCACAAGAAAACTTTACAAATGCTTACAAATTTCCTCAAGGAAAGAAAAACACATCACATAGCTAGTATCAACCCTTTAACTAGAAGGTATGCACTAATGGAGGCCCAAGAGTACAATATTTCACACAATCTTTGAGAATTTAAACACAAAATCTCATGCTAAATCCTCAACAAAACATTTACAAATCTTGATCAACTATGCTCAAGATACACTCAAAATATTACAAAAATCTTCTCAAATGAACAACAAAAACATGGATTTAAAATTGTTTATCACATTACATAAAGAAATCCATTTATAATGCAATTGTAGTTGCCAAAATGCTTCAAATCCAGACAAGATCTAGTGTAATTGAAAGGAACTATTGATCTAATATTGCAACAAGGAAGACAAATAACTATTTCAAAGTATTCTACCTTAAGAACAAAGACAACATTGCTCAGGATACAACACACTATTGATTTTAAGAAATGAAAATTTCTCAGCAAGGGACCATAAATCCTATGGCCTCAATGCTTTCCAATGACTGTACACTCACAATCATCTTGGCATGAGAATATTTAGACAAAGTAAAACAACTAAATGGTTTCTCGTTTCGATTCATGTTTTCTAGATAAATTACAGTCAATTTAGTTTTGTTTTATCTTAAAAATTAGAAAATTTTAACCTCCCATCTCATACAAGAACATCCCTCTTAGATGTATACAATTTATTCCCTCTCATATTTTTCGTTTTCCCCAAAAATATAAATCTTTAAAATGATATTCCCTTTATGGAATATAATCTGATATATTATTATTATTTTGAAAATATTCCACTTTTGTGTTGCAGGTGGAGGAACTTACAAATTATTTATAGTTTGCATTATCTTAGAATGAATGGGATGAAACATCACCCTTCTAATGTTACTTGTGTAATCATTTCATTTTCAAGTGAGAAGGGATATTTTTAAGTGATTTTGAGCACCTCTCGACGCTTGATTTGATGTGTAATCCCTTTTTCCTTTTGAGAATCCATCTTGAAGAACACACACTCATTTTTATGTCTTTCTAGGTTGAGTGTTCTCACATGGATTATGTCACATCAAGCCAACCATTTTATTTTGCATAATATCAGTTACCTCCAAACTTATTTCCTTCATGTGGGCTGAGAAGGAGATCTTTATTCATTTAATGGAAATGATTTCGTCTAGTTCAACTCATCTACACCATTTTCACTATAAATTTAGCTCCATTTCTTCATTAGTATGCATCCCCTTTCCATTCTTAAATGTGAAAATATATTGCAAAATTATTTATTGGTGGGATGAAGAAGGTGGATGTAATAACTAGCCTGAAAGAGATATCATCATATGATTTGAATAAAAACTTCGATTTGATGGGCCCCAATGAGGCATTTTTCAGGATTTATTCAAGATTATAGACCTAGGGGATGGAAAAGGGACCTTGACATACTGAGAGGTTTGAATTTCCCTCCTTTTAAGATTGATCAAAATAAATCTTGTTTTCTCATTCGTTCAAAAATGTATTATCATCTCTTCTCGGTGGGAGCATCGAAAACTTTAGAAGAACTAAAGAAATTATAGATTCAAAGGATTCCAACTTTGACAGGATGTCTCAATATGAGTATCACTTACTGTATAATGAATAATTTGTTTTGAAAGAGATTCCCACTAATTCCTATGTACTTTATGGTAGGACATCAATAGATACTGTGTCAATCATTTCTTGTAAAGTAGATGAACTGGAGCAATGAATCTTCTCTCTCTAGAATAAGGTACAATAGGACCAGTGCCACCTTTAAAACCTATAGTACAAACATGATCAACAAGAAGGAACAAGGGGGAATCAATATCTCAACTCCCAATTATAATTTTTGGTGAGCAATAAACAAGGCCTTCATCTTCTCAACATCCTAAGGCATCATTCTCTACCATCAAGGAAAGTGTTGGAAAGTCTTCTTTCCAACCTTCCATTCATTTAGAGCAGCATATTCCTTTGATGGAGAAAAAATTATCAGGACCCTTGCATGTTCCTCTTCCAAGAGAACATCCACCTTTCACAAGGAAATGTAAGGGTGAGTCTAGTTCTAAATCTCCTATTCCGCTAGGTCCAAGGGCCATAATAATTTCTCTTCCAGCTACTTCAAATGCTCTTGTTCAGTCTACTCCTTACAAATCAAAAGGGAGGAAGGCATTTCCTACAGGTGGTTTGGATCTTTTGGACTAGGTATCTTCTTATCAAAAGAAGATAGAGTTAAGGAATATCATGGATGGTCCTAGAATGACTATTGACATATTGATGGATATGGGGATGTCTCATACTTTGGCTGGGGTAGTTTTGTTTTCTCAAACAACTCAGGGCTCAGAAGAATTTATACCAAGGAAAAATATGCTACTAAAAAAATTTCCCTCATTTGGAGAAGATCTCAAAGTAGTAATAGAAGATGAATGAATGTCCCTCTTCTCCTAATTTCCCCTTTTTGATGCAATTTTTCAAAATGTATGCAAATTTTTCATGGTATGGGGCCCCTATAGATTCCAATTTTTATTTTTTCACAATAATGAAAAATCAAACTATTACATCAATACACATCCTTCAAAATAGATTTAAAATTATATCAATAAATATAAACTCTAATGTATTTTATCAAGTTACATTCATGTTTAAAAACAACAATTCAAAATAATGTTCAAATTTTATGAAACAAGAGTACCAATTATAATAAGATGAAAAGTTGTTAAAATAAAACAAGCCTAAGCTTGCTCACTGGTATTCATGGTTGTATCCTCATCTTCATCATCTTCCTCCTCCTTTGGCTTCCTTTCCATGTATGCATCATACCTTTGAAATAACTACCTTACATCCTCTTCAGTTGGACCTGTGTGATGTTGGAATATCAAGGTCTTCCTATTCAATGCATCCCCACATTGATCCATTTTTTTCTTATGTTCCCATGAATTTCCTTTCAATTCTGAAATTTTGTTCTCTACAGCCATTAGCCTCTTGATAACCTCATAAGAAAATTTTTCATCTCGATGTATTTCTCAAAATAATATATTAAGAAGTCAATTTCCACATCACCATAACTCTTTTTTTGTTTATCAAACACCATGTCTTCCAATTTCATATCTATGGTATCAATGCTTATTTCAACCCATTTCATTTTATATCTCCATATTTTCTATAACTTGATTCAAAACTTCAATCTGGATTTTAGACAAATCTTCAATTGCATATTGGGTTCCCACTTTATCTAGTGGCACAATTCCTTCTTTGTCAACTAGATCTTCATCAATATGATTAATAACATTTATCTTGGGAAGGATTCCTTCATAGTATAAAATATCATTGTCACATTGTTCAATCAAATCATTTACTTCACTGAGCTTGGTCTTGAGTTCTTCATACCTCTTTCTTGCTTTCTCAAATATATTCTTCCCTTTTTCAATTAATTTCTCAACCCAGTCATCAACATCCTTGACCTTCTTAACAACCTTTTCAATGCTTCCAATAACTTCAGGAGTGATGGTAGAAACATCTTCTTGATCTTCACTTGATGGGCCTACTAACTATTATAAACATGATTTCAAATATTTGACTTGTTCTTTTAAGTTCCCTTTTGATATCTTGTCCTCATCAACTTTGTGTAATAAACCTTTGGCTACCACAAGAAATTATTGATTTAATGTTTCCTTGGAAGGTTTTCCCAATGGGATGTGTTGGATGTCATAATCACTTGTTATTATGTCATCCCTTGACTTTCCTAGGTGTGGGATTCCAACCTCCAGGGTTCTATATCCATATTGATCTACATGAGTCTCAGTAATAACTCTAGCATTTTTTTAAAGTCTACTATGGATTTGGGAAGGATAAATTTTTAATATCTATGACCTTTTCAGATAAAAATTCCTTGTCTTCTTCTAAAATAAACCCTCCCAACCAACCAACAGTGCGAGTAGTCCCCACATTTTCTCTTGTGATATCTATTAGGAATCATTAGAAAAAATCACCAATTATCGAGACATTTCACAAAAATTTTATACCGATTGCATTTCACATTGTGCCTTGTCTACTCCAAATACTTACTCTTTGGGTTCATCATGTATCACTATTAGCTTGAGTTGATTCTTTCCCTAATCCTAATTTTGGGATTGATTGATTTCTTCGTGAGGAACACTGTCAATTAGATAATTATCCTTATTTGTATCTTCAAGTGGGGTAGTAATCACTCATATGGTATTCTTTAGATTCTCTTGGACTTGTGTTTTTAATTTGGTTAAATCCTCTCCCTTTTCACTATATGTCTCCTTTAAAGTTTGATGTTTAGTGGAAACAATTTCATGAACATGTATGTTGATAAACTTTTACTCTATCAACTCTTATTTTTGTTGCTCCCGTGTTGAGATCTAGTAATTGGTCCTTCACCCTTAACAATGGTTTGCACATTTTGACTGTCATAGGTTTCAACTTTTCCAATGGTTTCTTCTATTGTTTCAACCATCATTTCTTCAAAAGAGTCTACATTCTAAGGTGGCTCATTACTTTTGATGACTTTTGTTTCTTTTTGAGGACCTTCTTTGGTTAGTGCAGTAGTATCCATAGGTGTTTCACTTGCAATCTTCTAAATCTTTGATCCATCTACACCTGAAACTATTGGGTTTTCAATAGAAATATTTTGTACTGAAATTCTTGTTTCAATAGTTGGCAACTGGGTAGATTCCTTCATTTTTTCATCCAACTGAATAACATATGCACCTTTTACCACATGTGTCTCAACTGATATGTCAAAGGGTTCAAGTATAGTTATTTACCCTACTACATCTATGTCTATTATTTCAATTATAATCCTTGTTTGTTCATATGGTTGATTAGAATGAGGTAAGTTCATACTTTCAAATAGTGTTGCATCATATTTTTCTAACTCTTGTTCTATCTCGAATTGCCTAGTTGGTTAGATAGGGGATTATCCTGAGTTACCTGTTCTTGGAGTAATTCAACCAATATTCTCCTAGGAAATGGACTGAAGATGAAGCCACTTTGGTTATGCAATTGGATCAACCCGAGGTATCCTTTGATCTTCTAGAGATATTACTTAATGAGATAAGGAAGTAACTACTTTTTTTTTTTTTGTTAGTCGGAGAAGGAGTATCAATCAGCTTAGGGTCCCTTCTCTTGTGCTTCCTTTCATGATGTCTACTCATATCTCTCTCCAAAGGCACTACTACTCTAGATCTCTTTAAAAATCTCTCAAAGCATTTGAGTTTAGGTCCTTCCCATCCTTTTGTACCTTATACCAAAGATGATGGGTCCATACCTGATTTAGACCCTCTCATTGTCTTGGTTGAACTAGATGCCCCTATTCATATTATTATGGGGGTTACTATTTTAGTTACACTAGTTCATTTAGTATGTATTGGTACTAACAAATTAATGGGGGAATTTTGCATGGAATTTAAAAGCATTTCTTTTGTCTTATTCTTCAAAGAAGACATGGAAGTCTCAGTTTCACTAGTAGTAGTAGTCCATTCATCAATGATACCTGTGGTAGGTATTTTCATGGGAAACTAAGGATCCTTTCCCCCAAAGGATCTATCTTATCATCTCCTTCTCTCAAAAGGGGAATATATTCTTTTAAAACTCCCAAATCCCTAAATTCATTAAGTATATTTGTGTTTTGTATTGATAACTCCATACCTTTTCCTTTCATCCAAGTCAAATTCATTCTCATTATATCAAAAATTCTATTATATTAATTATCTGACTATCCCTCATCCCATTTTATAGGATTCATTGGTTGTCCTTAAAATTGTTGGTCAATGTACTATTAACTCACTATCTATCTGGTCGTCCATAATCCCCCGAGGTACTACAAACATTTTATAATAAATGATTTACCTAAGAGTCATTCTTGAGAAATATCTAAGCCTAACCTCCTCTTCATCTCTACAATTCATTGAATAATCCTCAAAGTGAGGTTCATGTTCAAATGAAATTCCCAAGGTAGTTTTGACTACCTATTAGAGATCGAATAATCTTACCCCTTTTCTTTAAGTATTGCCTTCAAAGTCCTAGTGTCCAATTGATCTATTCTAAAATGTGTATATGTCAAGGGGAAACTTCATGACTTGAATCATGTAGAATCTATTGGTGCAATTTATGGGTTTGCACACTTTACTCTAATTCTCCATTTTTCATTTTTACTCAAAAATGTCCTTGTGGCTCGAGCTGAAGATCTATGACTCATTCTTTTTCCGTTGGATGTTTTCAACTGCCCTCAATGTTGTTATTATGCCCCTTTTTGAAACAAAATCCAAGTTTCCCCTTTATTTATGCCCTAGTTTTTCATGTTGCACGGGCTGCATTATTTTTCCTTGGCCAAAGAGTGAAAGAAACCCGTGTTTGATCGAATTCCATTTTTATGAAGGTGAAATCTCACTCCCCAAGCTTAAATCATCCCCACATTATGTTTCGTTGGATTCAAAACAAAAAAATCCATCTTTTTGTGAAAAAATTTGATTTCGGAGGCCTCCCCTACATTTCTGCATTTTGACGGGCATACGGGCATCTTCTACCAGTCAAATTTATCATTGAAAATTTTATGTTAACATGGTAGGCTCTCATTGGTCGTGTGTGGTCGAAAGAAATGTTATAACTTGTCAAATTTTAAATTTTTGGTGAAGGGAGCATTTTCTCCACGGCCCCGCATTTGCCTAGTGTGCCTATGTGGCATGATTTGATTGGTTAGATGAAGCAACGAGTGGCAGAGGTCACTTAAAAATTTTGCCTTCATTTTTCAAAAATTTCTCAAAATCAAATTTCTGCCTCAAGGCCCGCACCCAATGGAAGGGTGACACACGGCAGGGGGTCAAACAGAAAGCGTGGAAGTTAGGAAAATTTAATTGTTTTTGCTCAAGGATGTCAAAAGAAAAAAATTTCCCCATGGCCCCGCGGTTCCATAGGGATGTGCTTATGTGGCCTGATGTGATTGGTCGAGGATTGGCGGGTGGCGGAAGTAACTTAGGAAATTTTTCTTCAATTTTGGAAGAATTTCTCAAAATTAATTTTTTTCCCGAAGGCTCGCAGTGAATGGCATGATGACACGTGTCCAAGATGGCCAGGTGGATGATCAAGGACTTGGAAAAATTTTGGTGTTTTTGGCTCGGAGTGTCAGGGGAAACATTTGGCCCGTGAGCCCGTAACCATTAGATAGGTGACATGTGTCCAGGGAGATCAAACGGAATAGAGGGAACATAGAAGAAATTGAAAATTTTTGGTTTCAAAATGCAAAAGGAAAAAATTTACAGGGTCCACATCCAATACAAGGTGGACACGTGTCCAAGAAAGGTGGCATGGATGGGCAGAATTTATGGAAATTTTGAAGTCTTTTAACTTCAAAATTTTAAGGTTACAATTTAGCTGAAGACCCGTGCCCAATGGAAGGGCGACATGTGGCATGGGGATGTCAAGCAGGGGAGCGAAGAGTTGAAATTTTTGAAATTTTTTGCTCAAGACCTCAAAGACAAAGTTGGACCCGATGGCCCGCACCAATGAGAATGTGACACGTATGCACAGGGATGAAATGGAGAGGTGGAGGCTTGGAGGAATTTGAAGTTTTTAAAATTCAAAGGGTAAAAGTAAAAATTTAGTTCATGGTCCCGCCACCAATGAACAATGGACATGTGTCCAAATTTTGATGGAAATTTGGAGCGCGGAGGAAAGATGGAAAATTTTCCAAATTTTAGCGAAAAATCTCAAAGAGAAAAATAAACCCGCGGAAAAATTTGGAGTTTCGGCTCCACATCCAATAGGACAGCGACACGTGGAATTTTTCAAATGTCAAAAGAGAGATGTCAGGCCCACATAGAGTTTTGATGCTTGTGGAGGAATGAAGGAAAATGTGATGAGTCGGCTCCGCCTCTAATGGGATATCAACACATGGCAGAGAAACAACGGGTGTTCGGGCCCGCGGGGAATTTTGAGAAAATTTTCCTTTTTGCAAAAAGTGGAAAAATGCATCAAATCGCCCACGGTTTTGGTAAAGGCCCATAGGAGGACACATGGCACATCCAGGGGCCCGTGGGAAAATTTTCAAAAATTTTCCAAAATTCAAAAGGGCAGAAAAAGTTCAAAATGCATTTTTAGGATTAGGGCCCGCCCAATAATGTTTGGACATGTGTCCCACCTTGTGTAAAGGAAAAAGGTAATTTGGGTGCTTTTTAAGAGGATTTGGATCTGCCACGTGGAGGGATGGAATTTAAAGTTCATTTTAATCAACGGCAGCTGTGCATTTTCATTTTTTAGGCGCCATTGGAGCTCCAATAAGTGTGGAATCGTCATTTTTGCACCAAAACACATGAAATTTTATATGAATCTACATCCCTTCGGCCTTTTGAACACAATGGAATCATTTATTTGAGATAATTTGGTGCCCTATAGTTTTTTTGTGAGATATTTTTCTCAGCCCGTGAAAAACACGTGAAATGTAAAAATGAAAAGTTGCAGAGTTAAAAATGGTAAGGGAAAAAGGTGAAAAATGATTGTAAATGCATGTTGGCATGGTGGAATGCCAAAAAATTACCCTAGGATGGATAAGGATCCAAGTTCATATAATATTTTAAAATATTTGTGCATCTCCGAATTTGGCGAAATGTTTTCACGCTTTTATATCATTTTTCATCAAATGGATAGGGTTTTGTAACAAATTTGATCCCTTTGGCATATTATTTTCTTGGGAATGAAGGATCCAAGTTGTCATAGGGTATATCATGTAGTTTTGGAAACATTTTTGGGTTCTGGTGGGGAATTTTGGAGAAAAGAGAGAAGAATTTTCACAAGGAAAACTTGAAGAAGTCCATTTCCTTTTGGAGAAACTACTTGAGTGCCATTTTAATTCCTGTTTGATCAAATGTTCATCATGTTGAGTTGGTTTCAAATATAAATCCATCAACAAGCTTTGAGATTATTTAAATAACATTCCCTTGCTTGATATATTTGATCAAATTTCTTAGATTAACTAGTTTTATCTCTTGGAAAAGCTTGCATGCACTTGTATTTTAGTATGTTTTAAATTTGTGTTTCGGTCTCATGTTGTAATCTTGTGTTTGGGATCTTTATTGGTCATACATGGTCTCATTTCTTGTAGAGGGTTTGAAGGCATCTGCAATCTTCCATTCAGAAGAGCATTCATTTGAGTGGAGATAAATAGATTTAAATCCATCTTACCTTCCTTATAAATTGAGGGTATTTACAAACCTTTGGGTGTACCTTAGGACATGATCTAACAAGGGGTTTTGAATGCTTTATTGATATTTTGCTTCAAGCCTTTGTGGTAGGCTATCAAATTTTGTATGGAATAGTGCAGATTTGGGCATCCATTGTGCACACATCCTGGTTGAAAGAGCACTTCAAATTCATTGAAACATTTCTGTTGTTTAGGTGTTGTAATTCTTTTGCAAGGTTTCCCAAAGAAGGTGATGATTTCTAGCTACTCTTGTTCCAAGGTCTCTCATCAGAATTTCATTTTAAACTAACTCATCCTACCTACAATACCCCTACATCTGCATTGTGTGTCCACAAAAGAATTCAATCCTTTCACAAAAATGCACAAGGTTGATCAGGGTTTTATCATGTCTTTAGCAGCTCTAGCTTTGTTTTGAGAACATTTCCATCATTTAGTAGTGACAGCTCTTTTGAGTTTGGATAATGGATATTTGATCATGTTTTCACAAAGCCTCCTCCACACCATATGTAAAACACAAGGATATATTCATCTCCTTACCATATAGGGGCTGCAATACAGTTCTCTTACCTTGGTTGATAGGCACAACCTAAAATAGTGAGGGTTAGATCAAAACCCTTATGAAGGTGCTATCCAATCCCTCAATTCTTGAATGCAAACAAGTAGATAGGTGTGATCCCCAACTACAAATGACATACAAAACATCTATTTATCCTTGAGTTTCTTGTGTAGATTCATGATGTTGTTCAAGTTGTGAAGGAGATTAAATCTGGATACCAACACTTGAGTGGCGCCGTTTCCAGGGAATTCTTGCAATTTCTTGGTGGTTTTGAAGTACTTGAAAGGTTTGAGAATTTGTGTGATCAAGTATTTGAGCTATTATATTATTGAGATATCATTTCATACTTCAGATCTGGATGTTTTAGGTAAGAAAGACTTAAAACTCAGCCTACTCTCCTCATCTACCAGTAGTTTATGTGATTTGGATGCACTTTTTTATTTAATTAAGAAGAAGAAAATCTGATTTGTAAATCCCTGCAATTCTTTAGTATAGCATGAGTTTGACAAAATATTCTTTAGTGCTTTCTTGCACAACTAAGGCGAAAATCCTTGGTGGCGACTTCATGTTGTTGGGATCTTGAAATGCCATTTGTCTAATACATTTCCATTAGTTGAAACTTGTTGTTTAAATATATCAAACTGGAGGGAAGGAGAGCCCTCTTCATCAAGGACTCTTCTAATAAGTTGCTCACTTTGAATCAAGAAGCTCGGAACTAGAAGGAAGAAGAGTGTGGAAAGTGGTTTGTGATTTGGTTGCAGGGAAAGGAATCCCCATAGTTGAATTTGAAGGAGAACAACCTATCATTGGAGATTATAATTCCTCTTCAAGTCGATCTGATTTAGGCAATCTTCTTGTTCATTTACATTCTCCATCGGTGAGGGACCTTCTTGTGTATTTAAAAACTTGCTCCTAGCTCCTCCGTAGTTTCTAAGTTTTCTAAAGTCTATCAAGAGAGAGAGCCTTTAGGGGGTTTTCATTTTAGAGATCATTCATCTTTTCCAATCATACCCATTACTATTCATCATCAGCTTGTTTCACCTCTAAGATCACCCCCACCAAACAATATGGCTCAACCTAGACCTCCATTTTTGTAAACACATTTGGTCCTATAAATTTTGGAGGAATGAATGGTTATCCAAATGCTGTCCTATAGGATGTGATAAATAGATTACCAAAATTCCAACGTAAAAATTCCATAACGGAGATCAACACCTCAAACTCTTTGTTAAGATGATGGAAGACTTTGAAATATAATTTGAGGATGTGTATATCAAGTTGTTTATCCATACACTTGAGGAAGATGCAAGAGATTGGTATAAAGCTATTCTTGATAACTCTATTGATTTGTGGACCGAGATAAGTAATGCATTCAGATTACAATATGGAGACAAAACAGATCCAAGGTTCCTCCTATCCGAGTTTGAGAACATTAAGAAGAACCCGAATGAGACCATTCATGATTTCAATACAAGGTTTAATAAGACATTGAGAAGGCTTCCTATAATTTTGAGGCCTTGTGATGAATCTTTCTTGATCAAATATGCAGATGCATTTGATAAAAAAGTAGCCTATTACTTGAGAGACAAAAATCCTACAAACTTGAGGCAAGCTTTCACCATGGCACTTCAAATTGAAAATAATATTAAAGCTATTAGTAAACCACTTAAGAGGGATGGTGTGAAGTTTATAAACCCTGAGAAGCCACAAACTAGTAAGGGTGCTGATTTGGAGGATGTTGTCAAGACTTTGGCAAGGGTTGTCAAAGAAATTTCCTACAAATTAGCCCGGGCTGAGAAAGGAATTGGGAAAAGTTCACAAGGACAGCAAAGAACTCAAAACCATGATAGATTTGGCAATCATCCTAGGGGTGATCAAAGACAAGATGATAGAGGCAAAGGGCTTATTGGATCTACAAATAGACAACCCCAAGCACGTGAAAATAGAGTGGTTCCTGACCCTCTAAATGTAAGAGTTTCCGTTGTTCAAAAAGTGGCTGATATGGATTGGTGTGACAGATGTTTTCTTCCTCATCCACCATGTGAAATGGACTAGAAAGATATAGATTATGACAATGAGAATTAAATGGATGATGACATTTGTATGATGGGCAGCTCTTCGGGCTCACAAAGAAACAATAACATCAACAGATGTGATAAGTGCAAGGACTGTTGCAACCGTTTGGGATTTCATAAAGAGGGTAACATTTATTTCTCTTCCTCAAACTCATGATGTAGATGTAGTTCAGGCCTTTTAAATTCCTAATAATGACTTTGAATACCTAAGGGCTTTAATGATCAAGAAGTATGATGGTGGTATTCCTTCGGAGGAAGATAGATAATTTTTAATGAATGTTGTGGTTAGTCAAGAAAAGGAGTACAATACTAGAAGTAAATTTGTTAGAGGAGTTGGCCCTCAAGCCAAGCCAAAGACACCCTTTCTCATAAGCATTCCCAAAGATAATCCTAGTGGAGAAATAGTTGCTAAGAACCTTGCTGTCCCATGCAAAAATATCAGTCCTCTTCATGCCCAGGCTGCCAAGAATACTTCTCCATCTGATGAACCTTCTTGTTCCCCTTCCAATGTTGTTTTGCCAAAGAATGTTCCATATGATATAGCCCAGGTATTGAGCCAAATTAAAGTGAGTGTTCCCATTATTGAACTGCTCAGAATTCCTGAACATAAGAAAAGAGATTTTGAATACTTGGGATTAAAAGAAGAAAAGATTATACCAAGCAGAAATGTCAATGTTGTTGAGAGTCCTCTTCAAAGCGTTGCTAGCCCTGAAACACCACCACCAATGGAATATCTTGGAGAGGCACCTGAAGTGTATTTTGGGAAATCCTTGGTTGATTCGCAATTGAATGTTGATCCATTATTCACAACTTTGCTCATCAAAGGTAGGTTGCTTCACAATTGCATGTTTGATTTCGGTGCATCATATAATGTTATGCCTCTAGAAGTTATCAATGAGTTAGATATCAAGGTGACAGAGAATATGGGAAGTGTAAAGCCATGGATTCAAGGGAAGTGATGGTTGTTGGATGTGTGAAGGGTTTAGTAATACAACTCTGCAGCCTATCTGGGTAAGAATTTAAAACTTGATGTTGTAATTGTTGACTTCCCTGCCAAATGGGATATGATTTTGTCAAGAAAGTGGGCTATAAGTGTTGGTGGTAGTGTTCAAATGGACATGTCCTATGCCAACATTCCCATTGAGGGCAGCCTTGTCAAACTCTATTGTGAAAAGAATATGTTACACTTGATTGAAGATCCCAACAATCCTTCTTATGAAGTGTTGTTTGCTGATGTAAATGTTGACAATTTCATTGGTTTTGCAGATGGAAAAGAGAATAAGATGGAAAAATCATAGTGCCTTGGTATGGTAGGTTCTCCATGGACATTACTATTTTATGGAGCTTGCTCCAAAGTTGGAAATGGTGCTGGTATAGTGTTGGTTTCCCCTAGTTTAGAGGAGTTTCCTTTTTCCTTCAAGCTCAATTTTGAATGTACTAACAACATTGCTGAGTATGAGGCTATATTATTGGGATTAAGGATTGCATGGATGTATGGAGTAAAGGATATTGTTGTTAAAGGATATTCAGAGCTGGTTGTCAAGCAAGTAAGAAAGTTGTATGCTACAAAAAATCAGCGTATGAGACAAGATAAGCATGTTGTTTGGGACTTGATTGAAATGTTTGACTCATTTAACATTGTTTACCATGATAGAAGTCTTAATGATGCTGCTGATCTGTTGGCTGTTCTTGGGTCTAAGTTTGATAATTACACCGTTTCACCTTTTTGTGAATATGACATTGAAGTGCTAACAAGGCCATTTTTCCCGGATAATGTGAAACATTGGAAGATTTTTGATGATGATGCATAAGTTTTGAGATTATTACAATTCCAAGGAGATTTTTTTGGTTAGAATATTGATTGGGAACCAATGGTGTGCATGAATGAAGGTAGAGAAAGTTGTTTGGCAAGGATATCATACAATTGAAAACAAATACCATTCCTAAGGGTCTTATTGCACTTGAATCCAATTTTAGCAATGCTGATTGCATCATTAATAGAAAGATGTCTACTTCAAGGGATGTGGAAGAGAAAAATTTGGGAACTAAAGAAAAACCAAGGAAGATCTAGTTGGGTAGTCATCTCAAAGAAGAAGAAGAAATATCAAGATTGTCTTGCTTGGTCTTATTCGTAGTCAAGGCGTATACGAAGATTTGTTTCAGCATGAGATCCCTCTTGAGGCTAAAGCCAAACCATTTAGACAAAAACAAAGGCCTGTTAACCCACTACTTTCCATGAAAATGCAAGAAGATTTGAAGAAATTGAGAGATGGTGGCATTATTCAGCCTACTAGATACTCTTCTTGGGTTGTCAACCTTGTGCCAGTTAGAAAGAAGAATGGAGATATCACACTTTGTGTGGATTTTAGGAATCTAAACAAAGCATATATGAAGGACAACTATCCTTTTCCAAATATGGAGAATATGTTACAACTTTTGACAGGGTCAGAAATGCTTTCTACTTTGGATGGTTTCTCTGGATACAATCAAGTAGTTATCAAAGAATCAGAAAGACTTAAGACAGTCTTCACTACTCCATGGGAACTTATGTTTTTGTAAGGATTCCTTTTGGATTGATGAATGCTGGGGCTAATTTTCAAAGGAAATGGATGTTGCCTTTGCTGGTTATATCAATGAGTTTATTGCAGTTTACCAAGATGATGTGACTATTTTTTCAAGACAGAGCAGACCATTTGCAACACCTAGAGAAGATGCTGATCAGATGTAGGGAGTATGGCATTTCACTTAATCCAAAGAAGTGTCATTTTTGTGTGCCAAAAGCCAAGTTGTTGGGGCATATTGTATCTAAATAAGGTGTTATGATAGATCCTAAGAGAGTGGAAGTAATCAGCAAGGTGCCTATTCCAAGAACCAAGAAGGGTATTCAATCTTTCTTTGGCCAAATCAATTTCATTAGAAGGTTTGTCTCCAATTTTGCTAAGTTGACTCTTCCAATCACAAGCATGCTAAGAAAGGATCAAGTTATTAAGTGGGAGGAGGATGCCATCCAAGATTTTGAAGGAATAAAGGATGCACTCAAGCATGCACCTATTTTAGCAGCTCCAAACTATAAGATGCCTTTCCAAATCTTCTCTTTTACATCTGAATTTACTATTTCTTTAGTTTTGCTACAAAAGGATGAAAATGGAGCTGAGAGGCCTATTTATTTCTTTAGCAAGGCTTTACAAGCAACTGAATTGAGGTACACAATTATGGAGAAACAAGCATTTGCATTAGTAAAAGCAACAAAGATTTTCAGGCCCTACATTTTGAGTTCAAAGGGTATTTCTTATGTTCCCCACACCATGGTTAAAGACATCCTCTCGACATGGAGATATCAATCAAGAGATGTAGATGGGTTAAAAATCACAAGAGTATGATATGGATATCCGAACAACAAAGATGGTAAGAGGTTTAGGTCTTGCCAAACTCATGGCCGAGAGTAATTTGTAGAATGTAGAAGTGAATCAGCTAGGGGATGAAAGGGCGTTCTCCTTGACAAATTGATGATTTCGAGTGGTACAAGAATGTGGTATATTACCTCAAGAACTTATGTTGTCCCAGTCACTTAAATAAAAATCGAAAAGAGCCCTCAATCGGCTTCTCATAAATATGTCATAACTGCACCTTGGGTAGGCTTGGAAGAACCACAAGGTGTCCTCTTGAAATGCATAACTAAAGAAGAAGCTCCCAATTTGATTACTAATTTCCATGGGGGACTTTGTGGAGGACATTTTGCTATGAGAGTGATAGAACATAAGATTTTAAGAGCTGGTTATTGGTGGCCAACTCTTTTCAAAGATGCAAACTAGCTGGTTAGAAGGTGTGATAGTTGCAAACATTTTTTAGGAAGATTGAAGGCTTCAGGCTCCCTTCCTTTGTAGCCTATATCAGTTGAAGCTCCTTTCAAACAATGGGGAATGGATTTTATTGGTGAGATTTTAGATCCTTCTAGTGCTGGTTACAAGTGGATCCTTGTAGCAACTGATTATTTTACAAAATGGGTTGAGGCAATTCCATCTAGAAAGGCAACACACCAAGTGGTAATGGATTTCTTGTTGAATCATATCATATGTAGATTTGGGGTTCTAGTTAAGATTGTGTCTGATAATGCTATGTGTTTTAGAGCCAAGCCTTTGATGGAAATGTGCAATGAATATGGGATAAATCTAACCTATTCTTCAAACTACAACCCACAAGGGAATGGGCAAGCTGAATCAAGTAACAAAAACTTGCTCAAGATCATTAGAAGAACCTTGAAATCAACAAGAACTGAGGAGAACAGCTTGAAATTTGTAGTTTGGGCTGATAGGATAACTCCAAAAAGAGCAACGGTAAAAGCCCATTTGAACTGGTGTATGGAACTCAGGCTTTGCTGCCATTACACCTATAATTATCCACTTTTCAGTTTTCCCAGTAGTTGGAAGATCAAGAACATGGCCCATATGAATCAAGAATCAATCAGATCATTGAGTTGGATGAAGAAAGGAGAGCTTCTCATCAAAGGCATGTCAAGTTTAGGGAGAAATTGAAGAAGTTGTTTGATAAGAAGGTCACCCCTAGAGCTTTCAGTGTTGGAGATCTGGTTTTGTTGTGGGATAGTAGGCATGAAGACAAGGGAAAGCATGGAAAATTTGATGCTCTATGGATGGGCCCTTATGCCATTGATATCGTGGATTGGAGAAAATACATTTTTCTCAAGGATTTGGATGGGGATTTGCTAGAGTCTCCTGTTAATGGAAGACATTTAAAACACTTTTTGGATTAAATCCCCAAAGGAGGTATGCACAAGTTGTACATTTTGTATAGCCCTTGTTTTTGTTTTGTCTTTTCCTTGTTCTTGTTGTTGTTGGCTCGTGGTTTGCCCTTTTGTCCTTGGCAACCATTGTTGGTGTGGTTTTCTCGCTCTGTTTTTGGTGAAAGTTCTAGTTTTTAGGGCTGCTATGCATGTTTTGACTCCTTGCCCAATGGATTTCTGACACTTGGTCTACATTGTGATCTTGTGGTACTCACTGGGAGAGCCCATCCTTAGGAAAGAGCCAATGTTGGTGCAATTTATTTGTTTGCACACTTTACTCTAATTCTCCATTTTTCATTTTTACTCCAAAATGTCCTTGTGGCTTGAGTTGAAGATCTGTGACTCATTTTTTTTCAGTTAGATGTTTTCAACTACCCTCAATGTTGTTGTTATGCTCCTTGTTGGAAAAAAATCCAAGTTTCCCCTATATTTGTGCCCTAGTTTTTCATGTTGCACGGGCTGCATTATTTTTCCTTGGCCAAAGAGTGAAAGAAACCCGTGTTTGATCGAATTCCATTTTTATGAGGGTGAAATCTCACTCCCCAAGCTTAAATCATCCCCACATCATGTTTCATTGGATTCAAAACCAAAAAATCCATCTTCTTTGTGAGAAAATTTGATTTCAGAGGCCCCCTATGTTTCTGCATTTTGACGGGTGTACGGGCATCTTCTACCCATCAAATTTATCATTGCAAAGTTTATGCTGACATGGTAGGCTCTCATTGGCCGGTGTGGTTGGAAGAAATGTTATAACTTGTCAAATTTTCAATTTTTGGTGAAGGAAGAATTTTCTCTACGGCCCCGCATTTGCCTAGTGTGCCTACATGGCATGATTTGATTGGTCAGATGGAGCAGCGAGTGGCGGAGGTCACTTAAAAATTTGGCCTTCATTTTTCAAAAATTTCTCAAAATCAAATTTCTACCCGAAGGCCCACACCCAATGGAAGGGCCACATGCGGCACAGGGGGGTCAAATAGACAGAGTGGGAGTTGGGAAAATTTTATTGTTTTTTTCTCAAGGATGATGGAAGAAAAATTTTCCCTGTGGCCCTGCGGTTCCACAGGGATGTGCTTATGTGTCCTGATATGATTAGTCAATGATTGGCGGGTGGTGGAAGTAACTTAGGAAATTTTTCTTCAATTTTGGAAGAATTTCTCAAAATTTAATTTTTTCCTAAAGGCCCGAGTGAATGGCATGATGACACATGTCCGTGGAGGGCCAGGCGGATGATCAAGGATTTGGAAATTTTTTGGTGTTTTTTGGCTCGAGGTGTCAAGGGAAACCTTTGGCCCACGAGCCCGCAACCATTGGAGAGGTGACATCTTTCCAGGAGATCGACTGGAATAGAGGGAACTTAGAAGAATTTGAAAAATTTGGTTTCAAAATGCAAAAGGAAAATTTTTTCCCAAGGGTCTCGCATCCAATATGAGGTGGACATGTGTTCAAGAAAGGTGGCATGGATGGGCATAATTTATGGAAATTTTGAAGTCTTTTAACTTCAAAATTTTAAGGTTACAATTTGGCCTGAAGACACGCACCCAATGGAAGGGTGACACATGGCACGGGGATGTCAAGTAGAGGAGTGAAGAATTGAAATTTTTCAAAATTTTTGACTCAAGAACTCAAAGACAATGTTGGACCCGATGGCCCGCACTAATGAGAATGTGACACGTATGCACAGGATGAAATGGAGAGGCAGAGGTTGGAGGAATTTAAAGTTTTTAAACTTCAAAGGGTAAAATGAAAATTTCGGTTCAAGGTCCCGCCACCAATGAACAATGGACACGTATCCGAATTTTGATGGAAATTCGGGCGCGGAGGAAAGATGAATTTTTTTCCAAATTTTAGCGAAAAATCTCAAAGAGAAAAATAAACCCGTAGAAAAATTCGAGTTTCAGCTCTCGCATCCAATAGGACAGTGACATGTGGCATTTTTCAAATGTCAAAAGAGAGATGTCGGGCCTGCATAGAGTTTTGATTCTTGCGGAGGAATGAAGGCAAATGTGATGAGTCGGCTCCGCCTCCAATGGGATATCGACACGTGGCAGAGAAATAGCGGGTGTTCGGGCCTACGGGGAATTTTGAGAAAATTTTCCTTTTTGCAAAAAGTGGCGAAATGCATCAAATCGGCCTGCGGTTTTGGTAAAGGCCCACAAGAGGACACGTGGCACATCCAGGGGCCTGCAGGAAAATTTTCAAATTTTTTCCAAAATTCAAAAGGGCAAAAAAAGTTCAAAATGCATTTTTAGGATTGGGGCCCCGCCCCAATCATGTTTGGACATGTGTCCCACCTTGTGTAAAAGAAAAAAAGGTAATTTGGGTGCTTTTGAAGAGGATATGGATTTGACACATGGAGGGATGGCATTTAAAGTTGATTTTAAACAACAGTAGCTGTGTATTTTTATTTTTTGGGCGCCATTGGAGCTCCAAGAAGTGTGGAATCATCATTTTTACACCAAAACACATGAAATTTTATATGAATTTGCATCCCTTCAGCCTTATAAAGACAATGGCATCATTTATTTGAGCTAATTTGGTGCCTTATAGTGTTTTTCATAAGATATTTTTCTAACCCCGTGAAAAACACGTGAAATATAAAAATGAAAAGTTGCAGAGTTAAAAATGGTAAGGGAAAAAGGTGAAAATTGATTTCAAATGCATGCTAGCATGGTGGAATGCCAAAAACATGACCCTGGGATGGATAAGGATCCATGTTCATGTAATATTTTAAAATATTTTTGCATCTCTCGGCATTTGGCGAAATATTTTTACGCTTTTATATCATTTTTCATCAAATGGATAGGGTTTTGTAACAAATTTGATCCCTTTGGCATATTATTTGCTTGGGATGCAAGGATCCAAGTTGGCATAGGGTATATCATGTAGTTTTGGAAACATTTTTGGGTTCGGTGGAGAATTTTGGAGAAAAGAGAAGAATTTTCACAGGGAAAACTGGAAGAAGTCCATTTCCTTTTTGGAGAAACTACCTGAGAGCCATTTTAATTCCTGTTTGCATCAAATGTTCATCATGTTGAGTTGGTTTCAGCTGTAAAGCCATCAACAAGCTTTGATATTGTTTAAATAACATTCCCTTGCTGATATATTTGATCAAATTCTTGGATTAACTGGTTTTATCTCTTGGAAAAGCTTGCATGCACTTGTATTTCAATATGTTTTCAATTTGTGTTTCATGCTCATGTTGTAATCTTGTGTTTGGGATATTTATTGGTCATACATGGTCTCATTTCTTGTAGAGGGTTTGAAGGAATTTGCAATCTTCCATTTAGAAGAGCATTCATTTGAGTGGAGATAAACATATTTAAATCCATCTTACCTTCCCAGTAAATTGAGGGTATTTACAAAACTTTGGGTGTACCTTAGGATATGATCTAACAAGGGGTTCTAAATTCTTTATTGATATTTTTATTCAAGCCTTTGTGGTAGGATATCAAAGTTTGTATGGAATAGTGTAGATTTGGGCATCCATTGTGCACACATCCTGGTTGAAAGAGAACTTCAAATTCATTGAAACATTTCTGCTATTTAGGTGTTGTAATTCTTTTGCAAGGTTTCCCAAAGAAGGTGATGATTTCTAGCTACTCTTGTTCCAAGGTATCTCATCAGAATTTCATTTTAAACTAACTCATCCTACCTACAATACCCCTACATCTGCATTGTGTGTCCATAAAAGAATTCAATCCTTTCACAAAAATGCACAAGGTTGATCAGGGTTTTATCATGTCTTTAGCAGCTCTAGCTTTGTTTTGAGAACATTTCCATCATTTAGTAGTGACAACTCTTTTGAGTTTGGATAATGGATATTTGATCATGTTTTCACAAAGCCTCCTCCACACCATATGCAAAACACAAGGATATCTTCATCTCCTTACCATATAGGGGCTGCAATACAGGTTCTCTTGCCTTGGTTGATAGGCACAACCTAAAATAATGAGGGTTAGATCAAAAACATTATGAATGTGCTATTCATTCCCTCAATTCTTGAATGCAAACAAGAAGATAGGTGTGATTCCCTACTACAAATGACATACAAAACATCTATCTATGCAGATTCATGATGTTGTTGAAGTTGTGAAGGAGATTAAATCTAGATACCAACAGAATCTAGTCTCTATGTTGTGAAAATCCTCTTTTATGGTTGAGGATCATAAATTTATGCCATTATTGGAGAATCCCTCTAAATTTTTTCCTTTTGAAATGTCACCTCACTTGTCCCAAGTATAAGTTACAAAGCTACAAAATATTTCTATAAAATCGTGGATGATCAAATATGAAATTCAAAAATCTCTAAAAGGAGTCCCCATAGAAGATTGGAAGGGTGTCCATGTGTTTCCCAATGCAATTTTGAAAAGTTATAGCAAGTAAGTCCCCCCAAGTTGTGAGCATCCACCATGTGGCTTATGCACGGAAAATAAGTCCTAATAAGCTAAAAATTCAAAGAAATGGGGAGGATACTAATGTTTCCATGTGTCACCCAAGTGTAATTTAGAAAAAGGAAGGTCCTGTGGAAGGAAGGAAATCCTCACGAACCAAGAAAGAAACCCCAAGAATTGATGTTCGAGAGCCGCAAAACTCTAGGATAGTGTTTTGAACTAAGAAGATAGTGTGAGGAGGGTTACGAATCACCATGAAATAGGTTATCTCTTCCAGATGAGTTGAAACAGGTTTGAAATAATGCAATACACTAAGGGGATGAGGAAAAGTGCATGATTGAGAACCATTAAATGCATAGTGGTGGTTTCTTTTCATTACTGGTGCTAATACTAAGCTAGAGAGTCCTTAATGCAGGAACAAAAAGAATTTCATGTTAAATAATGAAAATTTAGATGTAACATCATTTGAAAGTAGTCTCGATATAATTCAAAATGGGGATTCTATAGGGCCCCCAACCCATGGTAAAATTGTTTATTTACATAATTGAAAAAAAAGGCTTAAAAGAAAAACATAATGCTCAAATACCCTTCACTCCTTTGTAATTTCCCACCAATGGAGGTAGTTTCTTCAGTAGATTATTCTTCCTCGGTGTGAAGTCATTAGAGCCCTATGCTATCTAGAAAAACATGATGGACCTGCTAGATCATAGGACATCCCCATGCCCATCAAAGAATTAAGAGTCATTCTAGGACTCACAATAATCTTTTCTAGCTCAATTTTTTTCTGATAGGAAGATACCTAGTCTAAAAGATCCAAACCGCCCTGTGAAGAATTTTTTTCCTTTTCCCTTATGAAGGGTATATTTACTAGGATTATATTGAGAGGGAACGTCGAGGTGATTGGAACAACAAGAACTACACCTATTGGGTCGGGTGGGTTATGAAGTCTTGAGATAGATCCATCTTCCCATCTCCTTGTGTGGGGTGGGTGTTTTCTTGGAGAAGGAACTGGCCAAGGTCCCAAAAATTCATGCTCTAACAGAGGCGCATAATGCATTGAACAAGTGGATGACTAAATGAAAAACCTTCCCCTATTATCCCTAGAAGAATAAATTACCACTCTAGAGTAGCAAGAAGAGAAGGACATCTCTTCTTCTCCATCTGAATTTATAATTGGGATTTGGGAGCTTGAATCACCCCTTCTCTTCCCTAAAGTTGGTACTATTTCGTGAGTGGTTCTGATTGCACCCGCTCTAGCCCCTTTTCCAAAGAGATAATCCTCTTCTCTAATTCAATTATTTTGTGAGAAATGATGGGCACTATATCAATGGAAGACTTTTCATACAAGACATAGGATTCCTTGAGGATCTCCTTCAACACAAATTATTCATCACATAAAAAGGGACACTAAAAATTAGTTTTCCTAGACACTTGAGGCCTCCTTTCAATCCAAAATTTCTTCGGTCTTCAGGATTTTTCTTTTATTCCCACCAAAAGAGATGAAAATGAATGGATTGAAAGGGTGAGAAAACAAGACTGGTTCGATTAGCCTTAAGAGGAGTACGAGTTGGACCTGCTCATAAGTCAAGGGTCCTCTAGTGTCTCCTACACATTTTATGTCAAACAAGGTCCTAACAAAAGCCTCATTAGGACCATGCATTTGAAGATTTGATTAAAATTTTTCGACAAGATTTCCTTTAAACTATTTTACACAAGCACTTTCACCATGTCACTTTGGTAGAAAACTATGAAAAAAATTTCCTCACTTATAGGATAAGAAGAGAAATGCATCTTGGTGAAGGGATAAAACTAGGTCTTATAATAGAAGTGGCACATATTGATTAAATTGAAAGAAATCATTTCCACGAGATAAAATAATATCTTTCTCAGCCCACAAAAGGAAAATTTAAAAATTGAAGTGAATATGAAACAAACATGATTGATAAATTCATGGGATTTGACAAGAGGGATAATTAAACCAAAAAATATATAAATAAATGCACAACACCCAAGATATATCTTCGATAGTAGATGAAAAGTGTTTGTCAATTTAGGTCACCTAGGAGTGCTCAAAAGATATCGGAAGAAACAATCCAATCACCAAGTGTAAGGAATTATGAAATCATTTGTCACAAGCAATGACATGATATCCTAATCATATATGACAAGAGAAAAATGAAGAGGTACCATACTCTTTACACCCAACAAGGCAAAATAAACTATTTTCATAAAAGTATCATTGATAAACTTGGAATTTTGTAAACGAGGTATATACTTTTGAAATATCCACGTTTTTACAGGTAAAATTGGAACAAAAAAAAGGATGGAATTGTATAAAAATTTGAGAATAATATCGTAAAAAGGGGGGTTAAAATTTTATAAGAACTGATCAAAGAAAAGAGAGAAAAACCATTTTTCCAAGAGCCTATCTGAGAAACCTTTTATTTTCTTTGTACCTTCAAATTTAGGCATGTCAAGATGGTTGCAAGTGTCCAACCATTGAGACTGTAGATTTACTTTCCCTTGTTGATAAATTTGATGATTTTTGAATTAATGGTGTTAATCATGAGCATTATTTTTATTTCCGTCAAGATGATATACTTTTGTAAAATAGTTATTCATGTTACCATTGTAATCTTATTTTATTGATCCTGTAAGTCTCACATAACATTATCATTCTAGTTTAATTTTGGAAATTGAAATTGCACTACTAAGAAGAGATTTCATTTCATTTGTACAATCAAACATTTTAAAATCACTATGTCACCAATCTATTAAATGTAGCTTGAAAGCCTTCGAGTGTATCTTAGGTGTGACAAATTACAAATATCTGATGTTTTATTAAATCTTCAACAAGAGCTTTTGTGTTTGAACCTTTAAGATTGTGTGAAACCGTGCATTCTTGGGTTTTCATAAGCATACATCTTCTGTTGAAGGATCATTGTGAGCTATTTTGAGGTTTCTTTGTCTTGTATTTGGTAGATATCCTAACATTTTTTGAAGTTTCTATAGAATTTGGTATAATCAAATTTATCCTGTTTAATTCTTCAAATTAGAGACTACCAAAACTAACTAATCCTACCATAATTTCCCATTCTTGTCTCATTAAATCCAAAAATGCCAAAGTATGTTGGTACCTTACTATCTTTAGTTGTTTAAGCTTTAGTTAGAAGACATCTACACTGTCTAGAAGTGATAAATCATGAGAGTTAGCCTTTTCTAAAGTGGCCATTTATTCATAAAGTTGTTTCTCAAGTATTTCACAAAAGATCATCAAATATTGTTGATACATCCATTACTCTCACAATTATAGACTACATAATGGGTCCTCTCACCCTAGCTAAAGGAAAAGCATAAAGTAAGATGGTAGGTCATACCCTCAAAGATGGTGCTAACTTATTCCTCTGAGCTTGAGTGACAAAAAGATGATGAGATCCTTCCCCGGCTACAAAATAACATGATATAGATCTATCATCTTCTAAACATCTAGTTGATGTTACCTGGATATAAAGGGAGGAATGATTTGGGAACTAACACAAAACTGATGCCATTACTGGGAGTAATTGGTGTAAATACATACACATTCTGACCTCTAGTAATTATTCTTACATGTTTAGATGCAAATATGTTGTTTAAACATCATCCTTTGTTAAGTTTTATAAATATTGAGCAAGAATAAAAGTTCATTACGTAATATTTCCTAGTTTAAGCAAAAGTTACACTAGATTTGTATTGCTAGTGATAAATATTGACAAAGGATGATCAGATCTATCATGATTTGTAGAAATTGAGTATTGATAGGCACTTGACAAGTTACTTACAATTCTTTAGCACATCTAAGGTTGAAATCCTTGGTGGCGACTCCATTTCGGTTTGAAATTTTTGGTAATTGTTAGTGTCTTAAGATTTTTCAATTAAGATTTGTTGTTAATATTTGCAAATATGGAAGGAATAAGGTCTTTCTTTAATAAGGATCCTACTAGAACATTATATCCAAAGCTTGGGAAAACAAATCCAAAAAAGAGACAATTCTGGAAAGTATTGGGGGATCAAGAGTTAAGAGAGGAGGTATTACCAGTCGTGGAAAGTGATCAACCTATTGTTGAGGATTATCCTACATCTTTAAATAGTTCAGAATCAAATATTCCTCATGATTTAAATACTCCAACTGGTGAAGGGTTATCATTTATATCTGAAATAGGTGTCCCTCATTTATTTCATTTATCACTCAAACCGATAAGGTTTTTTTGTGAAACCGAGTAACTAGAGGATATTTACTTTGAAGATCATACACTTGTATCCCAAATACCCCTAGCCCCACACTATCTTAATCCTCCTTTAGGATCACCTCCTCAAAAAACATGGCTTAACATCCACCCAGACGTCTTTTTGTTGTCAACACGTTTGGACCAACAAATTTTAGAGGTATGGTTGGGCATCCTAATGTTGTACTACAAGATGTAAGAAATGGGTTTTCTAAATTTTAGGGAAATATTTCCATCACTTTGGTGATCCACACTTGAGAATTTTTGTTAATATGATGGATTATTTTGAAATAAAATATTAAGATGTATATATAAATCCATTCATTCATACTCTTGAAGAAGATGTTCATGGACCGAGATGAAGAATGATTTCAGATTACAATATGGGGTTAAGACAAACCCAAGTTTCCTCTTGTCTATGTTTTAGAATATAAATAAGAATCCTAATGAGTCTATCCCAAAATTTAATACTATATTCAATAAGACTTTAAATAGACTACCCATAATTTTGAGGCCTATTGATGAGTCTTGCCTAATTAAATATTCAAATGATTTTGACAAAAAAATGCTTATTATTTAAGAGATAAGAACCCCGGAACTTTAAGGAAGGCTTTCACAATGGCCTTACAAATTGAAAACAATATTAAGGAAGTTGGAAAACCCCTAATAGGGAGGATTTCAAATTGATTAATCCTGATAGACCTTAGTCAAATAAGGTAGTTGATCCGGAGGAGGTTGTGAAGATTTTGGCCAGAGCGCTTAAATAATATCTTCTAAGCTTGCACAAGAAAAAAAGGGAATAGGAAAAAGTTTTCAAGGTCGAGTACAAACCACAGGGCCAAGATAGATTTGGAAATAATATTAGGATTGATAAAAATAGATGAAATAGGAAAGGGACCCATGGGGTCGGAAATAAAAACTTAGAGAAAATAAATAGATCCCCGATCCTTTGATTGCTAGAGTTTCCATGGTGGAAGAAAATCATGCTATTGAATGGTGTGATAGGTTTTTTTAACCACATTCCCCTTGTGAACTTGTTGAAGAAAGTGAAGAGGTTGGTAATGATTAGAATAAAGGTGATGTATGTATGATGGAGTGCTATGATAATCCACAAAAAGGAGCTACTTCTACTAAACTGATAAGCGCAAGAAATGCAAATAGTTTCTAGAGGTAAATTCATCGAGTGCACTTGAGATTGATATGGTGTAGGCTTTTGAATTACCTAATCATTACTTTGAGTACTTAAGGGCCTTGATGATAAAAATGTATGATGGAGGTTTCCCTTCGAGGAGGATAGGAAACTACTCATGAATGTAGTTTTTGCTCAAGAAAAGGAATACAATCTCAGAAGTTGAGTTGTTAAAGGAGGAGGACTACAACCCAAACACAAGACCCCACTTCTTACCAATCTCCCAAAGGAGTCTCCTAAGAAGGATATACCAACTAAGGGTCTGATTTTCCCAAATGGAACTCATACCCCAGTTCATGCCCAAAATGTAAAAATTATTGTACCACGAGAAGGAACCATTACTTTTCCTCCTAACACGGTCTTACCCAAATATATCCCATGTGATATTGCCCATATTTTGAGTTAGATAAAATTCACAGTTCCTATTTTTGAATTACTTTGGATCTCTCAATATAGAAAAAGAGCATTTTAGTACTTGGGGTTTAAATAGGATGCACTACCCTCATGTAAAATGTGAATAATGTGGATAATCCCCGTGTCATTGCAGAATTAAAAGTACATCAAGTACTAGAAGATTTGGGAGAACCACATGAGGTATATTTGGGCACTTCTCTTGTTGAATCCTAGCTTGATGTTGACCCTTTTTAATCTACTTGAATCATAAAATATAGGTTATTGTATAACTACATGTTTGATTTAGGGGCATCTTATAATGTGATGCCCCTTGAAGTGATGAATGAATTGAATATCAAAGCAATAAAAGTTTATAGAAAGTTTGTTTCTATGGATTCAAGAGAAGTACCGATGATTGGGTATGTTGAAGGATTGGTAGTCTAATTGGTAGCTTATCCAATGAAGTGTTTAACCATGAATTTATTCATTATGGATTGTCCTACTAAATGGGGAATGTTGTTGTCAAGGAAATAGGATGCTAGTGTTAGAGGGAGTGTGCACATGGATTTTTCATATGTTACTATACCAATAGAGGGAATCCTTGTTAAATTGTGTGGAGAAAAAATAATATTACATCTGATTGAGGATCCTAAGAATGTATCCTATAAGGTGTTGTATATTGATGCATATGTTGATAATTTTGTGGGTTATGCTGATTTCAATGAGAATGGCATATACAAAATGTAAGTATCCAGAGAAATTGGGCATCCCTTGGAATTTAATGTTTGATGGATCTTTTTCTAATTTAGGGAATGGTGTCAAAGTTGTCCTTGTGTCCCCAAATCATGAGACTTTCAATTTTTCCTTTAAACTTAAGTTTGAATGTACTAACAATATTGTAGAATATGAAGCACTACTTTTAAGCTTAGGGATTATTTTTAGTACAATATCAAAGATGTGGTTGTCAAAGGAGATTTAGATTTAGTGGTCAAACAAGTTAGGAAGCTCTATACAACTAAGAGCCAAAGGATGAAACAATATAAGCATGCAGTATGGGAATTTATCGAGTTGTTTGATTCCTTCAACATATTGTATCACAAAAGAGATCAAAATGCTATTGAAGATAGGTTGGTGGTACTAGGATCCAGATTTAAAAATTCTACAATGACTCCTTCTGTGATTATGACATTGAAATATTATCAAGGCCTTCTTTTCCTCATAATATTAAATATTGGAAAGTTTTTGAAGATGATACTTAGGTTCAAAGGTTTTTACAAAATAAAGGAGAATTTACTAATCAAAAAATAGATTAGGAACCGATGATTTTTGTGTGTGATGGTAAGGAAAATCTTTTTGTCTAAGAGTTTATTCAGTTAAAAAAATACAATTCCAAGAGGGTTAGTTACTTTGGAATCAAATTTTGGCAATGTTGATAGGGTTGTTCATAGACACGTCCATGTTTTGAGAGATGTAGAAGAGCACAATTTGGGAACTAGTAAAAATCCTAGGAAAATATTATAGGGCAAGAACTCGAGTAAATAAGAAAAGCATTCATATGTCTAGTTGTTACGAAAGTAGCCGGATTGCTTGGCATGGTCATATTCATAATTGAAGACATATAGAGAGGATATTTTCCAACATGAAATACCTTTAGAACTCAATGCCAAGCCATTTATAAAAAAATCAATGCCCAATTAATCCTCTCTTATCGCTAAAAATGCAAGAAGAACTAAAGAAACTTAGGGATGGAGGTATTATACAACCTACGAGATATTCTTCTTGGGTGGAAAATTTAATACCGTTAGAAAAAGGAATAGGGATATAAGACTTTGTGTATATTTTAGAAATATGAATAAAGCCTCAATGAAAGATAATTATTTGTTGCCTAAAATGGATAATATATTGTAATTAATCACTGGGTCAAAACTATTATCTACATTATATGGATTCTTGGGATATAACCCGAGTGGTTATGAAGCAATTAGAATGAATCAAAATGGCTTTCACAACTCCTTGGGGTACCTATGTGTACGTGATAATACCCTTTGGTTTGATGAATGCTGGTGCCACTTTTCAAAGAGCTATAGATGTGGCATTCGGCGAGATATATCGATGATTTTATAGCTGTATACTAGGATGATGTGACAATATTTTCAAGGAAAAGGGATGATCATTTGCATCATTTGGAAAAAAATGTTACATAGGTGCAAGGAATACAATATCTCGTTGAATCCTAAAAATTGTTATTTCGGGGTTTAGAAAGCCAAATTGTTGGGGAATATCATACCAATGAAAGGGGTCATGATTTACCCTAAGTGAGTGGAACCTATTGGGAAAGTTCCTATCCCTAAGAACTAGAAAGGTATTCAGTCATTTTTAGCCAAATCAATTTCATAAGAATATTCATTTCCAATTTTATGGAAATGAATATACCTATCACGAAGATGTTGAGGAAGGATCAAATTATTAAATGGGAGGATGAAGCTATCCAAGATTTCACTAGGATCAAAGAGGCATTAAAAATTCCCCTATCTTAGTGGTCCTTGATTATAAGAAGAATTTTCAAATTTTCTCTTTTTCATCTAAAAACACCAACACATCTGTGTTATTGCAAAAATGAGGAGGGAAATGAAAGGCCAATTGATTTTTTTAGTAAAGAATTACAGTGAGCTGACTTGAAATACACCATTATGGAAAAATATGATTTTTCCTTGTTTAGAGAAACAAAATCTTTTAGGCCATATATTCTAAGCTCAAAGATCATAGATTAGGTTCCTCATACAATGGTCAAAGACATTTTATCAAAGATGGAAGTTTCTAGCTAAAGATATCAATGGGTGAACAAATTACAAGAATATGATATGGATGTTCAAACCACTAAACTAGTTAGAGGTCCGGGCTTGGCCAAGATAATGACAAAAAGCAACTTACAAGTGATGGAAGTAAATGAGGTAGAAGAAGGCAATGTGGAGGTACATGATAATTTGATAAATTCTATATGGTACAAAAGATCATATTTTACGTCAGAAATTTGGAATGTCCAATGCATTTAGATAAAAATAAAAGAAGGAAAATCAAGTTATCCTCCCAAAAATATATCCTCAATGATATGGGTTGAGCTGGAAAAATACTCAAGGGGTTCTTATCTCGATGTGTTATGGAGGATGAAGCCCTCAGTTAATTTTAGAATTCTTGTGGGGGATTTGTATGGGGAATTTTGCCGGAAGAGTAACTTCCAATAAGATACGAGGGCAGGCTATTGGTGGCCCACACTTTTCAAGGATACAACCTTATTGGTAATAAAATGTGAAAGTTGTCGAGATTTTCGCTTAAAATTAAGGCTTCGGTGCTCTACCTCTACAAACAAGATCAATTATGGCTCCTTTCAAGTAGTGGGGAATGTATTTTATAGGAAAACTATTGGAACCTTCTAGTGCAGTCCACATATGGATATTGGTAGCTACTGATTATTTCAGCAAATGGGTTGAAGCTATCCCCACCAAGAAGGTGACTCATCAAGTTGTTATTGATTACATCTTGAATCATATAATTTAAAGGTTTGGTGTACCTGCAAAGATATTTTTAACAATGCCATGAGTTTACAAGCCAACCCATTAGTTGCTATGTGATAAGAATATGGTATAAACTTAACATATGCATCTAATTATAAACCACAATTCAATGGATAGGCTGAATCAAGCAACAAAAATTTAGTGAAGATAATTAGAAGGACATTAGAAATCAACAAAAGAAAGTGAGGGAATATTTTAAGTTTTTTTTTTTTGGAAGATAGAATTAATCAAAAGATATCGATCGGGAAAAGTCCATTCGAGCTAGTTTATAGAGTCCAAGCTCTCCTTCCTTTACATCTACATTTTTTTCTTATCAGTTCATCCAATAACTTGAAGATGAGGAAGTTATCCCTTATAATAAGAGAATAAAACAAATAATTAAGTTGGATGAGGAAAGATGAGAATCCCACCAAATTCATTTGAATTTTAGGGAAAAGATCAAAAAATTATTTGACAAAAAGGTGACTCCAAAAATTTTCAACATTGGTGATCTTGTATTGTTATGGGACAGTAGACATGAGGATAAGGGAAAAATGGAATTTTGATGCATTATGGATAGGCACTTATTCCATTGATATTAGGACCGTGGTGAACATACTTTCTTCTTGAAATACTTAGATGGAGAGTTGCTTGAGTTTCCTGTCAATGCTAGGCATCTAAAGCATTTTATTGATTATATTTTAGAGAAAGGTATGAACAAATGTACATTGCATAGTTTTCTTTATTTGTTTTCATGTTTTCTATTTGTGTTTTTGTTTTCCTTTTTCTTTCCCCTGGTCTACGCTACCACTTGCCTCGTTCCTAAGTTTGTGTCATTGTTTGTGGCCATAGTGTATGTTTGCTTGAATCCTCCACCCAATGGATTATTAGCACTTTGTCTACATTGAATGGTTCTTGTGGCACTAGCAAGGGGTACCCATACTCGTGTGTCTGAGCCAATGTTGGAGCTTGAATAATATTGCCCCTTTTCTTTAAGTATTTCCTTCAAATTCCTCATTTCTAATTGATCTGTTTTAAAATGTGTATATGTCGAGGGGAAATTCATGACTCGGATCATGTGTAATCCGGTCTCTGTATTTTGAAAATCCTCTTTTATGGTTGAGGATCATAGAGGTATGCCATCATTGGAAATTCCTCTAACTATTTTCCTTTTCAATGTTACCTCACTTGTCCCAAGTATGAATTATAGGTTGTAAAATATTTCTATAAATTCGATGGATGGTTAAAGACAAAATTAGAAACTGCTAAAATTATAGTCCCCACGGAATAAAGGAAGGGTGTCCATGTGTTTCCTAATGCGCTTTTGAAAAGGTATAATAACTTAGCCCTCGCTAAGTTGCGAGCATCCACCACGTGGCTTATGCATGCCAAGGTAGTCCCAAGAAGCTAAAAAGTCAAAGAAAGGGGGAGGATGCATATGTTTCCATGTGTCTCCCAGTGTAATATAGAAAAGTAAGGGCCTACGGAAGGAAGGAAATCCCTGCAAAGTAGGATAGAATCCTGAGAATTTATGTTCGAGATCCACATAACTCAAGGATAGTGTTGCGAACTAATAAAAAAATGTGAGGGGGTTGTGAATCACCATGAAATAGATCATCTCTTTCAGATGAGTTGCAGTAGGTTTGAAATAATACAATACACTAAGAGGATGAGAAAAAGCACATGATTGAGAACTATTGAATGCACATTGGTGGTTTCATTTCATTACCGGTGCTAATATTAATCTAGATAGTCCTTAATGTAGGAACATAAAAGAATTACATGTCAAAAATGAAAATTTGGATGTAACATCACTTGAAAGCAGTCTCGAGATATAATTCAAAATGTGGATTCTATACAGGCCCTAGCCCTTGGTAAAAGGGTTCATTTTAATAATTAAAAACAAAGGAAGAAAAGATAAACATAATTCTCAAATACCCTTCACTCCTTCGTAATTTCCCCCTAGTGGAGGTAGTTTATTCAACATCTTATTCTTCCTCAATGTGAATTCATCAGAGTCCTATGTTGTCTAGATAAACATTATATACCCTACTAGATCCTGGGACATACCCATTCCCATCAAAGAATCAAGATTCATTATGGGACTATTGATAATATTTTCTATCTCAATTTTCTTCTCATAGGAAGATACCCAGTCTAAAAATCCAAACCACCTGTGAAGAATGTTGTTGTCCCTTTCCTCTTGTGAAGGGTATATTTACTAGGATAAAATTGAGAGGGAACATCTAGAGTGATTGGAAGAGTAAGAACTTCACCTAGTGGGATGGGCGGGTTACAAAGTATTGAGCTAAATACAAATTCCCATCTCCTTGTGTGAGGTGGATGTTCTGATGGAGAAGGAATTGATTGATGTCCCGAAACTTCATGATCTGATAGAGGAGCACAATACACTGAATGAGTGGATGACCAAACTTCAAACCTACCCCTATTGTCCCTAGTAGAAGAAATTTTCACTCTAAAGTGGTGAGAAGACAAGGAAATATCTTCTTCTCCATCGAATTATAATTGGTGGTTGGGAGCTTGAATCACCCCTTCTCTTCCCCAAATTTCTCGGTGGTTCTATCGGTGGTTCTAATTGTACCTTTTCTAGGTGCCCCTTTTCCAGAGAAATAACCATTTTCTCTAATTCAATTTTTTTTTGAGAAATAATGGGCACCGTATCAATGAAATAATTGTCATATAGCACATAGGATTCCTTAGGGATCTCCTTTAGCAAAAATTATTCATCACATTAAAAGGGACACTGAAAATCAGTTTTCCTAAAAACTTGAGGCATCCTTTCAATCCATAATTTCTTCATGTCTTTAGTAGGTTTCTAGTGTTCCCACCGAAAGAGATGAAAATACATGGATTAAAAGGCCGAGAAAATAAGTTGATTGTGATCAGCCTTAGGAGGAGTGTGAGGTGAACCAACTAATAAGTCAAGGGTCCCCTAGTGTCTCCTACAATTTTTTTGCCAAACAAGGCCCTAACAAAAGCCTCATCAGGACCATGCAGGTCGAATATTTGATTCAAATATTCTAATGAGATTTCCTTAAAACTATTTTCCACAAGTACTTTCACCATGTTGCATTGTAGAAAACTATGAAAAATTCCTCACTTACAGGATAACAATAGAAATGTATCTTGGTGAAGGGATAAAACTCATTTTTAGAGTAGAAGTGGCACAAACCGATTAAATTGAAAGAAATCATTTTCACAAAATAAAGGAATATCTTGCTCAGCTTGCACGAGGAAAATTTAAAATTTGAAGTGAATATGGAACAATAATGATTGATGAATTCACTAGATTTGACAAGATCCATGTGGGACAATTAAACCAAGAAGACATAAGAAGGAATGCACAACACCCAAGATGTATCTTCAGATAGTAGATGCAAAGTGTCTGTTAATTTATGTCACCTAGGAGTGCTCAAAAGATATCAGAAGCAACCATCCAATCATGAAGTGGAAGGAATTATGAAATCATTTTTCACAAGCAATGACATGATATCCTAATCATGTATGACAAGAGAAAAATGAAGAGGGCTTGTACTCTATACACCCGATAAGGAAAAATAAATTATTTTCATAAAAGTATCATTGATACACTTGGAATTTTATAAAAGAGGAATATACTTTTGAAATATCCACGTTTTGGGGAAAATTTGAAAAGAAAATAGGGATGGAATTTTATAAAATCAATGAGAATACTCTCACAAAAATGCAGGATTAAAACTTTCTAACAATTGTTCGTAGAAAAGAGAGAGTTGAGAGAAAACAATTTTTCCAAGAGCTTATCTAAGAAACCTATTATTTTCTTTGTGCCTTTAAATTTAATCATGTCAATATGGTTGCAAGTGTCCAACCATTGAAAAGAATTGAGACTGTAGATTTACTTTCCCTTGTTGATAAATTTGATGAGTCTTGAATTAATGGTGTTAATCATGAGCATTGTTGTATCTACCATCAAGATGATATACTATAAAATAGTTATTCATGCTCCTATTGCAATCTTATTTTAGGGATCCTATAAGTCACACATAACTTTATCATTCTGGTAGCATTTTGGAAATTGAAATTACACTGTTGAGAAGAGCTTTCATTTCATTTGTGTAGTAAAATATTTTAAAATCACTATGTCACCAATCTTTTAAATGTTTCTTGTAACCCTTAGAGTGTATCTTAGGCTTAACAATTTGTGAATATCTGATGTTTTATTAAATATTTAACATGATATTTTTGTTGAACCTTTAACTATTGTGTGAAACCATGTGTTCTTGGGCTTCCATAAGTGTACATATTCTAGTTGAAGCATCATTGACAGCTATTTTGAGGTTTTATTTTCTTTTATTTGGTAGATATCCTAACTTTTTTGAAGTTTCGTGGAATTTGGTAAAATCAACTTTATCATGTTTAATTCCTCAAATCAGATACATCCAAAGCTAACTAATCCTACCAGAATTGCCCATTCTTTTCTCATTAAAGCCAAAAAAATACCAAATCAATTTGGTTCCTTCTGCCTGTCTTTAGTAGCCTAAGATTTGGTTAGAAGATGTCTACACCGTCTAGAAGTGACAAATCGTAAGAGTTAGCCTTTGTTGAATTGACCATGTCTTCCCAAAGTTATTTCTCAAGTATTTCACAAAACAATGCCAAATAGTGTTGATACATCAATTCCTCTCACAATTATAGACTACAGAATGGGCCCTCTAACACTAGCTAAATGCAGAGCCTAAATTAGGAGCGTAGGTCATACCCTTGGAATGGTGGTACCTTATTCCTCTAAGATTGAGTGACAAAGAGATGATGAAATCCTTCCTAGGCTACAAAATGTCACGAATCTAGATATATCATCTTCTAAACATCTACTTGATGTTACCTAGCTATAAAGGGAGGATTGATTTGGGTACCGTATAATAGAAAATCAACACATGACCTTCTTTGTACCCAATCTCTCAAGGTCATGCCGAGATAGCTGGTGTGGAATAGAAATGAAAGTGAAAGTGATGGCGGTGATCGATCTAATTGGGAAACCTTATGTCTTCGACATGCAATAATGGAATCTACAAATCTAAGGAAAATAATTCCCTCCTAACCTAAAGGGGTGTGATAGTAAGGTTTGATATGATGATAGCTACTGAGAACTCCAATTGATGTCTAGTTCTAGTGAGATTCATTAGCGCTTATAGAATACATGGAAAGTAACTTGCATGTGCATCGTATGGGTTTCCAAACAAGGTCATGGAAGTGGAGACAAGATGTGTAGTAGAGCTGTAGGAACTATGGGTGATTTTTTGGTCTTGTCAAGAAATTCTTAGCCTGATCGGCTGTTATGTTCAACAATGAAATTTGTGTAATAATATCGGGTGGGAGCGGTGAAGATATGAATACCAATGTGTGTAAACTAGTGTCAATATCTAGCTGACTAGCAAGCCCATTGGGTTGTGGGACCTGTGGATCACAACCAAAGACTTGTTGAGGTTGAGGCCCTCGTATGGTCATGCATGCAATCAAACCCTATTTCTAGGAGCATTCCAAAAGTTGTAGGCTTGATCGAAGTGATATTTAGTGTATCTAACTGTCTCTATTTTCGCAACATATGTTGCAAGTTTGCGTAAGACTTGTTAAACACAAACTTGTGTCAATGTTAGTTATTAGCTCGACCCATTGGGTTATGGGACTAGGGGATCACAACTGTAAGTCTTTTCTTGTTGTGGATCGTTGATGGTCATGCAAGATGAATTGATTTTATTTTAGTAAATAAAATATCTATCAAAGGAAATCTAACCTATGTTTTTGGTGTTTTCTCAATAAATAAAAACAAAGCAATAAAACAAGCTAATATATGGAAAGTAAATGTTTTTGTTCTTTTCTAAATTTTCAGACAATGCATCTAATCTAATAAGCAAATACAAACAATTATCTAGATGTAGCTAACTATTTGTTCAGATGTGTGAATCTAATTCTAAAATCTATTCTAATTGAATCAAAATCCTTCCAACCCTACCTCACAAGTGAAGAACAAATCATAACCCTAACAGAGCTATTGTCCCTCACAGCTTCTCTGGTAATGTTGAAGAGGAAAAATTCATATTGATTTGATCTACTTGAGATTATCTAGATAATTGAAATGAACTATTTATCTACTCTATTTGATATCTAATTAAAATTAAAAACTTCGTAAATAACAATTTGATAAACAAAGCAAAAAATACACAACTCCAACTTGGAAGAGAAAGAATTTTAACAAATCTAGTAGTATCGTATCTTTCCCCTCGCTTCTTTCCTTTCTTTCTCTGAGTGTTCATGTGAGTCCAAGGAATTGTGAATGCAAAGAAAAACAATAAGAGGATAGCACTTTAGTGATGGCAGCTTGGAAGCAATCAGGACACAATGCAAGTAGAATAGAGATAGCAGAAGAGATCTAAGCTTGGATATACAATTCCTAGCAAGATTATGGTAGCAAAACAATACAAGATACACAAAATTCTCAAGCCCCTTTTTCTTGAGTACAAACATGGAATATATAGGAATGGAGGCTAGGAGGTTACTTCATGCACAAGGTAAGAAGAGGCAGTTCCAACTAATTAAATCTCATTTAAAATAGAAGGAACAAGGAGAACCAAGAAAAAAAAACTAATTTTAGACAATTTGGCACATGGATGCATGCAAAAAGAAAAATTAAGTGAACCGTCGCATGTTTTAAAACATGCGTGTAGAATCTAGAAAAAGTGGGTAGGACCGCCATCATATGTAAGGTGGCGGTTTGCGCTTTGGGACTTATGCCTAGGCAGGTAGCGGTTCTAGCGCCAAGGCCAAAATAAGCACGAAAGAAGCAAGGAGATGGAAAAATGCATGGAAAAGCTAAGTAAGGCCATCTAGGCTACAAATATACACTACAAATGGGATTTGGAGCTTGATACCCTTCTTGAAAGGATTTTGAATCATCATTGGGGATTCTTGTAATCGTTTTCCCAACAATGTAGCATGTGTAATTTTGGGTGCATACATATTGCCCCCTCGGAGAAGCGTCTTAGCCATGAAAAGGCATAAAATGTAGATTCTGAGTATGGAATTCCCAAAATGGGGAGTTAAAAGCTATACCTGACATGCTCATGTGTCGAAATGTCACCTCCCAAGCTACCTACAAGAGAAAAATAAGACTCAAGTGTAGATAGATAAAATATTGAAAAATAAGCACTATATCAAAATGACAAGAGGACTTATCATTTTCATGGGGATGTAAAAATATACTTTTTCCAACTCTCCAACCCTATAAACACATACACTCAAAATGAGTTTAAAATGACATATATATATCAAAGCAAACTCATTTTTCAATTCATTTGTGCAATGTTGATTTGGAAAATTTGGAGCTCTGGACCCAATTTGACCATTTCTAACATAAATACAACTGAAATGACCATTTTGAGATAGCAAACATGCCTCCACAAGTGAGAAATCAACTGCGCATTCTCGGGTTATTTATTTCCTCTTTTATCTTTTTGTGCCCTAGATGTTAAATGTTGAAAAGTTCACCTAGGGGGTTTTAAATTTTCTTAGTTCGAATGAGTCCTTAGGGGGCACCCATAGGGCATTCTTTTATTTTGTTAGAAATGGTCAAATTTATTATTTTTGGGAATTTTTGGGGTTAAGGGAATGTTTTGGGAAATTAGGTTAGGGGACGACGCCAAAGAGAGGGCGGTAGTTCTCGAACAAAGTGTCAAAAACGCACCTTAACTTGATTTTTTTGCATTTTTAATATTTTACTACATTTTTGATGAGCTTATCATGTGATTTACATTACTAACTTGATCTTTTCTCATGTTTTGGTGAATGCAGAAGAAGGAGGAGTACATACACTTTGGAGCAGAGAGAGAGTGTGTGATTGGCTCCCTGGGATTCTAGATCAGCTAACCCAGGCTCATATGGACTTACTACAGAGGGTGGGCATCTGGAAAATACCGGGTGCCCCATGTCACTCCTTCCAGTCACATTCTCAGTGTGACTTTTTCTCTCTTATTGGGATTCAAACCACAAAAATTTCTAATTTCTAGGCGTTAGAGGTGAGTGGACAATCACTCTAGAGGATGTACACCACATCCTTAGAATCCCGATACTTGGGAGGAGACTGACATTGGAGACAATGGGGTCTATGGCTGTGATGACATAGTGGGCCACATATATGGGAGATGTCATTGTCTCGTCTGGCTCAAAGAAGGGAATGAAGGTTTTGTCCATTGCTACTACTCCCATTCCTATCCTTCAGAAAGCCATCATGGGTATCCTGTCCTCGAGATTAGTCGGGGACAAGGGAGGAGATACACTCATATACTTTTGGGCCCCCATTATTACATAGATTGAGGATCATATCCGTAAATATGCCTGGAGGAATATATTATGGGGAATATATACCACAATTTATACAGAGTGGTCAGATTGTAGGGACAGTCTCTAAGCCATCCCACTCTTGTTATGAGTTGGGTTTATGAGTGCTTCATCCACTACGGTAGGGGGTACTAGTATCAAACCTAGGGGTTTTTCAGGTAGCTAGATGGATAGGTATGTTAGTTCTCCATACACCACATCAGTTAGTGGCTTCCCTGACTACGGAAGACATGACTACCACACCCTACCAAGACATGGCAGGGATATGGGGTGAGGAGGTTACGACAATGGTGGCTTGCTCCTCCATGAGCTAGTTAGTTGACAGAGCTGGGAGATTAGAGATTCACCCATTTGACCGGTACCTCAGCAGTTTGGCCTTCCATACCTTGTCATGCTTCCTCCAGTGGATCCTATTTATAGGACTATTTGGGAGGCTCGGAGGGGTCCTAGAGGGGATCCTAGTTAGACATTGGTTATTCCTGGCATACCTATTGTAGTTAGGCGGTGGTTCATGCTTGTTGGGTAGTTGGTGCCCCTCGGGCACCTTTACTTCATATTGTGGTAGTTCCTACTCATAGTGGGGAGGATGATGAGTTGATTGAGTTGGACTCTAATTCTATGGAGGAAACAAGAGATGACATGGAGGGGGAGTATTCTGAAGAGGAGGCCAGGGAGGAGGAGTAGGGGGAATCCCCTTTAGAGGGAGAGGAGAGTTACCCTGAGTGGTAAGACACCTAGGAGGTCCTGTAGAGCAACGTACGTGGAGGCGAGGCAGAGAGAGAGAGACACTAGTCTCGGAGGAGACACTAGGAGAGGATGATGAGTATGTGATCGGAAAACATCACACCTCTGGATTTGGTGAGGCCCCATAGCTACCAGCAGCACCTACAGCCATAGCCAATGATCCCACATGGATTCTTGGAGACCCGAGTATGTTTAGTACTTCTTTCTTGATTTGGTCTATTTATTTTCGTATGTTTGATTAGCATTCTCCTTTTGATTTGCGTTCTGTGATTTTCTAGATCATTATATCTCTCTCTTTTTTATTTTATAGTGCTTGCACACAAGTGGAAAGAAATCATTCTTCATGTATGTGTGGACACCCTATTTATCTCCTCGAGGAAGACCCAAGCCAAGTTTTTGGCTGATTTAGAAAACCCTTAGCCTTTGTTTGACATACTTGACATGTTCGCTTCTATCTAGAAGGTGGCAGAGATAGTGACCTCCCTTCATACCCAAGTAGCTGGATATGAGACTGTTGTGTGCACTCGATGAGGTGGACCCACTCTCACAAAGTGAGGGTATGGGCATCGGGTGCCACCACGAGCATTCACACCATTCATTCCATTCTCAATGCCACCGTAGCTGTATAGCAGATCCGTAGATGTGGTCACGCACCATAAAAGGGATCTCATAGGGATTGATAGGTCATTGAGCCTTTATTTCTTTGATACCATTTTTGATATTATATGATTTTTTTGTATATTTCGGGCTCATTGCGAGTGTTTTGACCATGCCTAGTGCATAATGATACTCATGTAAAACTTGATCTACTACGATATATACAAACTCTATTTTTGGTTCAGTATTCCATCATATCTGAGTTGACTCTCTTTTGGCTTATCTCTCATGTGTACTCTATATGTTTAGAATTTCTACTTTTCAATGCTTTTCAAAATGTATGCAATGGATGTGAATGATAAACAAAATGATTCTTTTTGTATATTTCATGTTTCGATATATGATGATGCAAACACAATGTGATCTTAAACTTAGCTTCTTTTGCAAACTTTAGTACTTCATATTGTCTTGATTATACAATGATACAATAAATATAAATAGATGTACTTGCCCCACTCCTAAGCCCACACAACTAGTAATATGTGAGGGATCAACACCAAGAGTTAGAAAGGGCACAAGTTATGAAAAATTGTTGAATGGCAAAGATGAGAGAAAGACAAAGGTTTGACAAACCAAACTAGGATGCTACAACCTTATGCTACTCAAGCTACTTCATAGTTTAGAATGTGAATTTCTTGCATTTTATCTAGACTTGGATCCGTAGATGGCCACTTGGTTGACAAAATATGGTCTTGGGGTTTTAAGATCTCTTGGAATTTTGGATATCTAACTCACTTTGTTTTTTATTTATGATTTCACAATGTTTGACTAATTTGTAACTTTCAAGTTTATCAAAGAGACCCCTACACATTTCCCCATGCTACGAGTAAAGTGTGGGCTCATTTCACCATGGACAACACACAGACAAATAAGGACATTTCCTTCCTTTCCCAACCCTATGTCACTAGTAAGAGACACAGGCTCAACACCGAAGGTTGGTAGGGCAAGAAAATGTGTAAAAATAAAATTTTCTGTGGATTTGCATTTGACTTACTTATTTGGGAAAAATGTTTAGAATGCTCTTATTTCCACGGAGATGTATATGGGATAGATGTGACACCATGAAGCTTCTAGAATAGACCATGGGAAAAGACACCCAACCTAGGAAGAGACCAAAAGTAGAACCAAGTATGCAAGCCTTGGTATGGTTACCGTCAAAACTTTGTCTTATCTTGTTTAGATTGATAATTGATTCAGAAGCAGTTGATGATACTTATGAAGATTTGAAGAGACATGATTTGAATGTTTTTTCAATGTTTTCAGATTTTTTTTTAGGAATTTCTATAAGAATAAGCTCCTTGATCACAACTTTTTACAAAATGAATGGAGACAGATGAAAATGCAATGCAGATGCAATAATGTACATATGAAAATGTTGATGGATCATGCATAGTATCTCTTTAGGTGAAGAGAGTTTACGGATTTTCTAAACTCCTCACCTTCTAGTGTACACAAGAGAAATGCTCCATTTTTGTAGTCTTCTACTACTCGATATGGACCTAACCACCTAGGTTTGAATTTCCTTCCCTCATTGGTCCTTTTCTATTTGGCTATCAAGTATTAATACCAAATATCCCTCATATATCTAGCATTCCTAAAAATTATTGTTATATTTAAGCCATTCGGTTGGTGTAAACACTGTGTCATTGTGCGGTGTTCAATCTAGCCTCGTCAAGACTTTCTAACTAGGAGAGTCATGCTTCTCGATAACCCTCCTCTCCCAGGATCCCATGTAGTGAAATATGGAGACTAGGTATTTCGACTTCGAGTGGTAGAACCACCTCAGCACCAAACACTAAAGAAAATGGGGTTGCCTCCATTGGTGTTCTAATCGATGTTCGGTAGGCCTAAAAGGCCGAAAAAGCTTTAGGTGCCAATCTCACTTATTCTCCTTAATGGTTTTTAAGAGAATGGATTTTAACATCTTATTTATAGCCTCAGCTTGTCCATTATCCTGAGGATAATAGAGAGAAGCCATGTGATGACTTATCTTGAAATTTGTACACAACTCATGCACCTCGTCATTTTTGAAAGACGTGCCATTATCATAAATAATGACTTGTGGCACCCCGTACCTACAAATGATTTAGTTTAAGATGAACTTAGCAATTACAGAGCTAGGTATGGTGGTAAGGGGCATGGATTCTACCCACTTGGTAAATTATTTTGTGGTAGTGATTATGAAGTTATGGCCATCAGTCGAGGAGGGAGAGAATTTCCCTATCAAATCCAAGCCCCACATGGAAAAGGGCCATGGAGTCGCAATCGTTGTAGAGCCTGTGTCGGTATGTGGATCTCATGAGAGAACTCCTAACATTTATGGCATCTACACATGAATTCTACTACATCATGCTCTAGCGTGGGCCAGAAGTAGCCCATCTTATGTATTTTCTGAGTGGTGGCATGGCTGCTAAAGTGACCTCCACATACCCCACTATGTGATTTGTAAAGAATTTTTCTGATTCCTCTACATCAACACATCTCAACAACATTCCATCAAAGGCTCTGTGGTAGAGAACTTGTTCCAAAATAACGTACTTAGTGGAAATGACATGTAACCACCTTCTTTGTTGTGATGTTTCCCCTTCTGGTATGTGTGGTCCATGATGAAGTTGATAATGTTGGTATACCAAGGACATACAAAGATAGGGGGCCTAGTTTTGATGAAGTACACACACTCATTGGGAAAGTCCAGATCTACCAAATCACCCCCATCCAATGGATTGTCAGCCAACCAATCTGTGATGACTTTTCCTTTAACAGATTTCTAATTTACAAATGTTAGTTCAAACTCGCCCATTAATGTTATGAAATGCCCGACCTTTTTAGACAAGGATCCTTGCATGAGGAATGTCCACAAGTGGTTTGTCTTTACAATAATAACCCTCATTTCTTGATTAAGCATATAATGCCTTAAATGCTTAGTTGTAAATATTATGGCAAGACATTCCTTTTCTGCTTGCGTGTAACGTGTCTCATAGTCAAGCAACATCTGACTAATGAAATAAACTACACTTTCTCATTTATCATCATCCTCTTAAACCAACATGCAAAGCTAATGAAACATCCGTAGCTCATGAATACAAGATCAAAGGGTAATCTGATCTATGTAGCATTAGTATGGGAGGGAATAATAGGAATCATTTAACTGACTTGAAGGCCTCATTACATTCTTCTATCCAATCGATGCTATAATTTTTTTCAACAAATTGTTGATTGGATGGATAACAAAGGTCAAGTCAAGGATAAACCTTCAGATTGTACTAATTTTCCCAAGAAAAGATCTAATACTAGACTCATCTGATGGTGGAACCATTTCTAATACAACCTAGAGTTTGGCCGGGTTGAAATCAATCCCTCATGAAGATATAATGTAACCTAGAAGCTTGCCTCCTGTTATGCCAAAAACACATTTCTCCATATTTAACATGACACCGTACTCAATTAAGCATGAAAGGATGATGTGAAGCACTTCTAGGTGATCACAACACTTCCTGGCCTTAGCCAACATGTCATCTACATAGGACTCCACAATCTTATGAATAAGATCATGGAATATGTAGGTCATTGCTCATTGGTATGTAGCACCGCATTCTTAAGAACAAATGGCATGAAAACATAATAGTAGGTTCCCTAAGGAGTTATAAACGTAGTCTTAGCTTGATCCTCTTTGGATATTTTGATTTGATTATATCCTAAAATCCCATCCATGAGAGACAACAACTCAAACCCAGTTGTTGTGTCAATGATAACATCAATGGATGGTAATGGGAAATCATCCTTGGGGAAAGCTTTGTTAATGTCCTATAAGTCTATGCAAATACAGATCTTTCCATTCTTTTTGAGAATGGGAACAATATTAGATACCCATTGTGAATAATCAACCAGTTTAATAAATCCTACCTGGAGAAGTTTCATTACTTCTTCCTTCACCATGAGGGCCACTTTTGGCTTCATGGGCCTCGACTTCTACTTAATTGGTTTAGCATCTAGCTTGGTGACGAGATTGTGGACTGCGATGTGAGGTGCAATCCCCATCATTTCCTTATAGCTAAATGTGAAGGACTTTTGATGTTCCTTGAGGATTTGGGTATGTATTTCCACTTCCTCTAGAGTTAAAGAGGACCCCAATTTTAAGATCTTTGGTTCCTCCTTTGTCCCAATGTTTATATCAATTGTTCCTTCAATTAAGGAGGCATTTCCCTCCTTGAATTCCGGTAGGGCTGGAGGAAAATCCAAGTCTCCTTCTTCTTCTACCTCGTAAATCTCAAGATCCTTTCCTAGAGAGGACTCAATCATGGGATTCCCAAAATAAGAAGAGGAATGTGGGATTAAGGAAAGTTCTATCTCATGATAGGTAAGATGCAGTTATTCCAAAACATTTAAATAACTTAGAATTGATTCATCACTATTGAGTCACTCTAAACTTTCATGCCGACTCTTAGTTTCTATGTGTGTTAACATTGGGGTCATTGGTTCTTTACGAATCAAGGGTTCAACGTGAACTAAACCATATAGTTGGTATTCCCTAAGTCACTACTTGAGGTGAAGTGTGAATTAGAAGTTGCTATAGAATCTACAAGAAGGTTATGTTCACATGGAACTACTTCAATTGAGATGAAATCAAACCCTTTTGTTAGGCCTAACACTGCTGTTTTGTAAAGTTGTAGATGCTCAGCTCTAGTATCATACACTTTGGATATCTAATTTCCAACTATTTGTGAATCGCCTAACACCCTAATATTCAGAATACCCATCCTCTTAGTGATAATGAGACCTAATAGAAGAGCCTCATATTCATCCCCATTGTTTGTACATTCAAAATTTAGCTTGAAGGAAAAAGGTAGAATCCTTCCTTCAGGTGAAGTAAGGATCACACCTGCCCTAGTGCCAAAGTAAAACTTGGCTCCATCAAAATGGAGGGTCTAGAAACTACCCGAAAAGATGACCATTGATTCATCTTTTGTATCTTCACCTTTTACCTCAGTCACTTCAACCATGCAAATATCATCTGCTAGGAGAGAACTGAGTCCCAAAGTATGTCCCATACCCATAGAGTCAAAGGGGAGGAGAATAGGTAAATCCCTCTCCAATAGTTTGACAATCCTTGTTGTGGTTCCTAGTGACACTGTCTCTACAACCATAGTTTCATCTTGGACTATTGGGATGCCCTCAATCAACCCTGTGACCTCTATCTCTATCATGGGAACTAATTTTTCCTCTGGTGTTGTCCTTGTAGGCCTATTTAAATGATTCGTGGGAAGCTCAAACTCGAGTGAACACCTAGCCTTTTCTTTAAATTATCCAAGTGTATGTCAAAAGGCTTTGGATCACCTTGGGCCACAAATACCTTCCCTAAATGTAGGAACCTTACCTCCTGAAATAGAGTGGAAGGGATTCCCTTCATGTGGTGGATCCAAGGATGGCCAAGGATCATATTATAGTTGGTTTCCTAGTCTATAATATAAAACTCAATGAGTACCATCTTGGGCCCGAGAGTAACTAGTAATACTATGGTTCCAATCGAGGTCGCCTTGAGGCTATCATAGCCCCTTAGTGTGTTTCGGGTTGAGGATAAATTGGTCTCCCCATATCCTAACTTCTGAAGAAAAGAGAAGGGGAATATGTTAACCGTTGCCCCATCATCAATCATTGCACATTTCACGTAGTTGTTGTAGATCCAAACTTGTAAAAATAAGGTTGGATCACCTCTACGAGCTATTTTAGCATCCGTAGGCATCTTGCTTATGTGAAACACAAACCCAATGTACCTTTCAGGTTTCCTTGGAGGGAAAATTTTAAAGTCTATATGATTTATTTTTGCCTCTAGTGGAGGGGTATCATTAATCAAATGTTTAAGACCAAGCGCTTCTAACAGAGTGGATCGATGAGTAGGGGAATTCTTCAGTATATCCAAGAACAAAATATGTGAAAAGGTATAGGTCATATCACTAATTAGATCATAAGCCCTTATCGTCTTGTTTAGCATATTGTGAATATTTCTTGATACATCGTGATAAATTGGGATTGATTGCACAAGAATAACCCCTAGCTCTTGCTTCAACATTGATTTGGGGTTCAACATGTAGCTCAACCCGCCCACAATTTTTTTTTTTAGCGACCGCCAGAGAGGTGACACTTGTGGGTTTGATGAAGTTGAAGCTTCATGATCGTTAGTCCCTATCATCATACCCTTGTTGGAACCATTGGGATCTAATCTACCATCCTTTGGATGCATGGGGAGAGGATCATTGAAGATTCCTAACGGTGTGTTCTGACGGGGACACTAGTCCCATATAGGTGTTTTACATTGGTGTGGTGGGGTTTTCCAAGAACATATCAAAAAAATGTTGTTGATCCTCTGGAAAGCATTATAGAAACTTATTGCAATCATGACATGTTCTTCCATCATGCCCACAAACCCTATGGAAACCACATTATAGATCATAATCTCAATCATAATTTGTTCTCCCCAAAGTTGTGGTTACTTGTTTGGTTGTTGACTATTATGGTTAAAATTTTGAAACCCTTACCCTTGGTTCTAGAATTGGTTGGGGTATTGACTAGGGCTTGGGTTAGAATTTTCCTCTATTTATGAGGTTGTTGTTTTTGTTGTTGAGGATGATTAAAATTCACAGCGTTTATCGAGGATGAGAAATTGTTGTTTCTCTAGTTATTTCCATTATTGTTGTTACTATTTATAATACTTGTGTTAGTAGGATTAACCACATTAGGATTTTTGGGCTGGCACACACCATCAGTCGTGACTCCATGATTCTTATTAAGGATCTTTGATCCTTGATTTTTATTCATGATGTTGGATTAGCTAGGAGTGTTTTGAGTAGGAGTGACTAACTTCCCATTTTCCCCATAAGTCTTATAGCCACTATCAATGGCTACTTGGTCAATTCAAGAGTGCCTTCTAGCACTTCCTCATAGCTCCTAAGTGGGAAATTTTGAACCTCTTCCTTTGTCTCTCTATTGAGAGAGTGGAGGAATAAATCAAAAGTTCCATTTGATCCATGTTTGGAGCACTTGTAGAGGAATAGAGAGCATTTTGCCACCTTTGAATGAAATGGGTTGCAGATTTGTTATGTTCTTGTTTGATGCAAGAATTCTCTTATCCATGTTCTTAGCATCTTATTCATATCAAAATCCTTAATGAAATATGAAAAATTTTGTTTAAAAGAGTGTATCGAGGCCTCTCGGTATTCTATAATACCAGTCAAGAGTGATGCCTTCTAACATCTTAGGGAATATTTTTGCAACAACTGCATCCCATGGGAGCAACTCTCGAATGGCTATTGCGTAGGCTTTGATATGAGCATTTGGGTCACCTTCCCCTTTAAACTTTGGAAGATCAGGAAATGGCCTTGGGAGCATGACTTTCCGGATGGAAAAGTCTAGAGGCTCCTTTAGGTACTCAGAGTAGGTTCCCATTGCGTACATTTCAACCATTGAAGGTCCTTGTTGGGGAAGCAAAGGTTGCATTGGTTGCTAAAATGGCATGGCGTAGGCATTTGTCAAGGCATATGGCATTCCTTGTAGATAACCATAAGGACCCGAGATAGGTGTATGCATCTCCTTGTGGAATTTTAGAGTATGTGTGCATATAGGGGGGTTGGCCACTTTGATACAAAGTTAAAGGCACGAAGCTAGGGAATGTCACATTTCTAGCTACTATAGTGTTTGAGAACACATTTCTGGTTGGTGTCTATTGTAGGTATCCATATGTGGCTTGAGGAGGCATACCTAAGGTACCCATCTCAGTTAATAAATCCACAAGGTTTGGATTATTCATGTAGACTGGAGGATTCTGTGTAGTAGGCATTTCTCCATAGTTCCGTGGGTAGGAAAGAGTTCTCTCTTGCCCTACATATGAATTCTACATTTTTGGGTAAGCTCTAACTCTTTGACCTTGTCTACCAAAGCTGAAATGACATCACTCGTTGATGGGGTGGTGCCTTGCTTAGGTATATTTTGTTGAACCCTTGGAGGTTTTTGAGGAGTATGGTATCCTACTATGAATTTTTCATGATGTTGCCACCCCTCATTGGTTGTATTATCAGTTGGTGGTGGGGTAGCATTATTGTTTTGAAGTAGGACATCACCTTGTCCTTGCAACCTATCAAAAGATTGGTTGATGTTCTAAAAGTGTTGTCCACTCCTATCATATCATGCTAATTAATCCTCATCTAGATGTGTTATTTGATCAGATTGCATAGTAATGGGATTTCGAAACAATACCCTAGGAGATGAGCTTACTTCACCAATGAACGTCGTGTTATTTGAGCTTGATTATTTGAGGGGATAAGTCTGAGTTACCCGATCAAGTCTTCAATATGTATAGAAGAACCAACATTGGTTCCCTAAAGTAGAGGGTTTTGAGGAAATGAGCATTTGTCTACCCATGTTGAAAGTGAAGTTGATTGTTGTGGTATATTTGATTGGTATGGGCCGACCGTACTCCGATCGTATCATCGTATCGACATATTTGGGGGTATAAAAGTACCCACAGAATAAAGGATGGATGAAGAAAGTGTAAACATTTAGAGACTAGATATTCACATCGGGTTCACCAATTTTGTATGATAAAAAATCAACATGTGACCTTCTTTGTACCTAACCTCTCGAGGTCGTTCCGAGATAGCCGGTGTGGAATGGAAAAGGAATTGAAAGTTATGGCAGAGATTGAGCTAATTGGAAAACATATTCTTTGACACACAATACTAGTATCTACGAATCTAAGGCAAAGAATGCCCTCCTAACCTAAAGGGGTGTGATAGTAAGGTCTCATATGATAGCTACTCAGAGACTCCAATCGATGTCTAGTTATTCTGAGATTCTATTGAGCAGTTGCGGAATACGTGGAAAGAAACCTACAAGTACCTCATATGGGTTTATAGACAAGGTCATGGAAGTGGAGACAAGAGGTGTAGCAGAGCTATAGGAACTATGGGTGAATTTTTGGTTTTGTCTAGAAAGTCTTATCTTGATCGGCTACTATGTTCAACAATGAAAGTTGTGTAATAATATCAGGTGGAAGAGGTGAAGATATGAATATCGATGTGTGTAAACTAGTGTCAATATCTAGGTGACTAGCGGGACCATTGGGTTGAAGGATCTATGGATCACAACCAAATACTCATTGAGGTTGATGCCCTTATATGGTCATGCATGTAATAAAACCCTATTTCCAAGAGCAGTCCAAAAGTCGTAGGCTTGATTGGCAGCAATATCAAGTGTATCTAACTATCATATTTTCTTAGTGTATCTTGTAGGTGTCTATAATATTGTTAAATGCAAACTTGTGTCAATGTCAGTTATTAGCTCGACCCATTGGGTTATGGGACCAGGGGATCACAACTTGTAAGTCTTTTCTTGTTGTGGACCATTGATGGTCATGCAAGATGAATTGATTTTATTTCAGTAAATAAAATATCTATCAAAGGAAATCTAACCTATGTTTTTGGTGTTTTCTCAATATATCAAAACAAAGTAGTAAAACAAGCTAATATATGGAAAGTAAATGTTTTTGTTCTTTTCTAACTTTTCAGACAATGCATCTAATCTAATAAACAAATACAAACAATTATCTAGATGTAGCTAACTATTTGTGCAGATGTGTGAATCTAAATCTAAAATCTATTCTAATTGAATCAAAATCCTTCCAACCCTACCTCAGAAGTGAAGAACAAGTCATAACCCTAATAGAGCTATTGTCCCTCACAGCTTCCCTGGTAATGTTGAAGAGGAAAACTTCCTATTGATTTGATCTACTTGAGATTATCTAGATAATTGAAATGAATTGTTTTTCTACTCTATTTTATATTCAACTGAAATTAAAATTCATAATTTAAAATTTGATAAACAAAGCAAACAAAGACACAACTCCAACCTAGAAGAGAAAGAACCTTACAAAATCTAGTAGTATAAGTATCTCGTCCCCTTAGTTCTTTCCTTTCTTTCTCGGAGTGTTCATGTGAGTCCAAGGAATTGGGAATACAAATAAAAATTCATGAGGATGGTGCTTAAGTGATGGCATATTGGAAGTAATCTGGATGTAATGCAAGTAGAAGAGAGATAACACAAGAGATTTGAGCTTGGCTATACAATTCCTAGCAAGATTATGGCAAAAAAACAATACAAGATACACAAAATCTCGTGCCCCTTTTTCTTGAGTATAATCATGGAATATATAGGAATGGAGGCTAGGAGGTTACTTCATGCACAAGGAAAGAAGAGGAAGTTCTAACTAATTAAATCTCATATAAAATAGAAGGAGCAAGGAAAACCAAGAAAAAAACAAATTTTAGACAATTCGGTGCACGAATGGATGCAAAAAAAAACATAAGTGAACCATCGCATGTTTTAAAATATGCATGTAGAATTTGGAAAAAGTGGGTGGGACCACCACCCTACACATGGTGATAGTTTTAGGACCACCGCCTAGGCAGACGGCGGTCCCGCACTCGAAGGCCAAAACAAGCACAAAAGAAGCGGGAGATGGAAAAAAGCATGGAAAAGCTTAGTAAGGCCATCTGGGCTACAAATATACATTGTTAATGGGATTTGGAGCTCGAACATCTTCTTGAAAGGATTTTGAATCATCATTGGGAATTCTTGTAACCATTTTCCCAACAATGTAGCACGTGTAATTTTGGGTGTGTACAGGTACCAACACTACCCATCTACTAACATAGTTATATCTTGACTCAAATTTCTCCATGTCAAACCTTTCCATCTCCTCCTCCATCAATATATCCTTTATAATAGAGGGGCATGAGTATCTTCCAATTTTAATAGGGAATTTGATATTTGTTTTTTGCGTTCTAGCAATCAAATTGTAAACTATTGTTATTTGTCTCTAAATTTCACAGGAGTCCATCTTATAATCTAAATATCTAGGAAACATACATCCTCGGGAAGAGGGCCCGATGTTTAGTGTATCGGGTAGTGGAGGTGACCCCACCCTTAGAACTATAATGACCAGCCCCACCCCGATTTCTATGGCCCTACCCCCTATCTCCCATATCTATATAGAGGGGTATAGATGGGGCCTATACACCATAGAGAGAGAGAGAGGGTAGAAACCACACTCTCTTAGTTCTCTAAGATATAGAGTCAAGCCCGGCCGAGCTGAGCTGATCGAGAGATATAGTGTCAACCGATAGGGCCCCCTTGCCCAGCGTGCCTCTCTCCCTCTCTCTATATGGGCATGGGCCCGCCAACCCCTAAAACCTAGTATCTCTAATGTAAGTGAATAACCTATACTAGATAAAGAAACAACCATAATCCATTATTGCATTCCTGGATTCTTCTGATATTTTGTATTGTTCCCACTCAGTTTGAATAGGCATATCATAGGTACAAAGAATGCATCATTTACCAGTCCCACATTTCCCTTCCAATTGGAACTGCAATAATTTATTTTCTTTGAAACTTGCCTATGGTGAAAGGACAAGAAAACAATTATGACCTGAAATATTATATATCAAGTATGACATCATATAAAATTCAAGATCCCCAATACCACCCATGTTGATCTTTGTGGCCAATGTTAAAAGATGTGAATAAATTGAATCTTCTTTGATTGTTTCCAAGAAAATACTTCTTTTCTTTTCTAAAATATCCTATTGGTAACCTTCTTATCTCATTAACAACCATTCAATATTTACAACCCAGGCATAGTCATTTTTATCCTCAAAATACTTGAGATTTGATTAAATTCTTAGGGTTACTGGGGTTGTGATTCTTGGTAATTTGAGCATTATCTTAAAATATTTGGGTGTCGTGGACAAAACTCCATCACCAGTCCCATCTAGAACTTCCCTTTTCTCCAGATCATAATTTATAGCACACATCCTTACTAGCTCATGGCAATGCACTTAGGGAGGTATAAAATTAGCTAGAGAAATGTTACTGGCCTCAATTGCTCTCATGAATTAACTTTTATTTGGATTATTGAGCCTTTGCAAGAAATTATTCAAATCAGCATTTTCCAATTTCATGTTCATGATATTATCCAAGTCACTAGTGATACTATATGTGACGTGAAAACTCGGCTATACTTGGCTTCATTTTTATATACCCTAAATTTCTCCCTTTAATCCTTTGCAAGTTGTGAATCAAATAATGAAAAATACCAACACATTATTAAGTCTTACCCATTGTTTTTACAAATGTCAAACAATTCTCCCTTGCTTCTTTCATTCTAAATTATCAAGTTGAATATCAACACTTCTCACTCAATTTTCCTTTAATCCTTCATGAATTCTCATAACTAGGGTGCCCAAAAATTTGTATGCAATAGTGTTTCAAATAATTTTTCTTTAATTCATAAAAACTCATTAATGGTGGTAGCCATAAATGTGTTACATCCTAACCGTCTATTCTACTTTTTCCATTGTAATATGGATAGTCCACTTTGATAAATTTATTGCTTTGTGGGCTCTGGGAGTCTTTTTACACTTTTTCACTATCTTTCAAATGCATACAAGTTAGCACATTTGATCCAAGCACTCACTTGTTGAATTACATTGAGAGCAACACGTGTCTATATCTTAGGTGTAGCAGAGTCACGAAACCTTTTACATATTTGTGTGTTTTCCAAACTGGGTACAAGACTACTAAGTTGACCCAAAACCCTGTCTCTTTCAATTTTTAAGAACATGACACGTGTCCTTTGTGGGCCTCATAAATTTTGTTTTACTTTGTAATCCATCAGCATATTATGATAAAAATACATTATTAGTATAATTCCTTGCTTCAATATTATTCGACATGTATTCCTTTTTAGGAGCGGGGTTAATTTCTCGTCTTTACATCCTTTGACTCAAATATTCATGGGAATATTTGTCGAGCTTCAAGGCTAGGTTTTCTCTTTGTAGTTGTTATGTGAATAGTGTAACTTTACAAACTAAGCCCACTAAAATGCAACTAATGGAAATATGCCACATATCTTTGGGTGGTGGAATGAAATATGAAATTTTTAATGAAGGTCCAAAGGATGATATACAAGGAATATTTTCAAGGTTAAACCTAATTAATAATCAATTTTTTCACAAGGATTTTCAGGGACAACATGATTATCATACTCCTCGATTGAAAAAGAGGATTTTACAACCTACACATGGGCATTTTTTTCATTAACATGATTGTATCTTTCAGCCACATGTTCTTTAAACATTGAAAAACTAGTCAAAGGAAATTTTTGAAGACACACATTGGATAAAAGGGTGAGATCAAATTGAGCACTAACATTGGCTCTGACTCAAGGATGGGCACCCCCTGTGGGTTTTACAAGAACCACACAACCAAAAAATTTCATAGACCAAGTTCTTGTTATCAAAATCTCTCCTAGAAAATTTGGTAACTTGCATACACATTTTGGCTCTAAGTTATCCATTAAAATGTTGCGTGCGCTCAAGATCAACTGACACATTCCATTGGTCAAAGTTTCTCTACAAAACCTTTTTATTTATCCCTTTTAACTTTCCCCTTGCACCTATCTTCCGCGCATTCTATTTCTTCCTAAACAGACCTCTGCACCCTACACGCATCTCATATTTGTTTCAAATCATCTAAGTCCCTAGTCTACTCCTGTGCCACAACCATCACTTTATAATAGTTTTACCTTGACCATATGTTCTCTGCTCACTAGTTTACCTCATTTTCCCATGCACATCATGGGTTCCCCCTCCCGAGCTTCCTCTACTTTGTTAGTGTGCCCTTCCCTTGCACCCTTCTATGCCAGGTCATCTTTTGACATGCTTGAGAGTGTTGTATGCAACTAGTCAAAGCACATTAATAGGGTGTCAAATCCTTGCAACAAATCAATATGTAACACGTGGTATAAATTACAATTATTCACACCGTTGGCCATCATTTCAGCCAATCCACACGCACCATGTGTTTTGCATGTAATGACGATTCTGAAATCTTATGACAACCATATCTTTTTCTATAGATCTTAGATTGGTTCCCGCCTAGACTTGTCAAAAAGCTACTGACATCAGCTATAGTGCCAAAAATTCAAATTTAATTTTTTTACGATCTCGGTAGGAGAGAAATGGGAAAACATATTTATGAGCATTCATGAGCGATCTCGATTACTCCAACCACACGATTTTATATAATCTACCCTCCCGGCGTGGGGAAGCATATTTTATAGATCTCTAGGTAGATTTGTAGGCATTCAATGCTTCTTATTGGTGGTTTTGTTTAAAATTTGGATTTTCCCTCCTTCTTCCCTCCTTCCTCCTTGGATTCATCTATAAATGTAAGAACAAGGCTCATTTGTTTTGTTAGACACTCTAGATCCTTATGCATTTTTCTAAGGACTCTATGTTTTCTATATTTTGAGCTACGAGACCTCTAGATCTAGCTCTTGCATATGGATATCGGCTGCCTTAATTAGTGTAACAACTATCTAATTTTTTGAAGTAATAGAGGCATTGTTTTGTAAAGATTCTCTGTCCTAACATGTTTTCATTCCTTCTTCTTGCATTTTCTTTTGCATTGTGTGTTGGTTGTGCTATTTCAAGTCCTTGCAGTTCCATATTTAGTTGTGTTCCATGAGAATGATCTGGTGAATACATGTTTAGCATGTGTTACTCATGCCTAGCCTCCTTTCATGCATTTCCTTTCATTCTCACTTAGAACAGATAGTGTTCATCCCTCTTTTCTGGTGCTATCACCTTTTAGTGTAGTTTCCTTTTATGTTATCCTTCTATCCTGGTCCCTTGGCATCATTAGCTTAGTTTTCCCTTCCAACACTAGGAGTAGTAGTAGCAGTAAAAATAGATAGAGGAACTGGACTTCTTCGGAGATCCGTCCCAAGTGCACAAGGTCTCACAACTTTAGGAAGGTTCCATTTTGGTCTCAAACACCTCATCCCCTCCAAGATCTGAGACGTGGGTAAACGTATGAATAACCAACAATTTATGGTACGCTCGGTGGGACCAACATTGAAATCTCAAATTTCATATCTCTAAGTTCTAGTGTGTGGACTTAGTATTTCATCCTTTGGAGGCTCATTTAAACACATCTAACGAATCCTAACATTTTAAGATCTCTGTTTTAGTAGTCTTGAGCACCTTTCATGAGAAGAGTGCATACAAGAAGAAGTGCAATAGCTAAAGATTCTTTTGAGTACCTCCAGCTATCCCCAAGAAGAGTTCATTCCATAAAGCCCATGCACACATCTCTATATCTAGCATGTCATGACCACTCAACTCCTCAAAAAAATAGCCTACGCACCCTAAAATGGTGCATCAGCCACCTCCTCCACTTAGGAACTTTGCAATCTTTGCTAGAGGGGGAGTCCCTTCTTCATTGGTTATACAACATGATATGTAAAATGGTGTGCTAAAGAGTATTCCATACTTTACTTGGTGAGAATCAAGTCACTCTCAAGAGCATATCTAGGATATAGAAAATATGTGTTCACTCTATCCGATCACACATGATGATGTAGCGATCGGGTTACTTGCAAATTCTTTTAAGGTAAAGTGGTTCAATGGTACCGAGGCTTGAGACTTGGGCCTATCACCACTTGGGATGAGCTGGGAAAAGATCTTTACAATTCATTTGAAGATAATTCATATCACCTATCTCTAGTGGAACAACTAACGACAAAAAAGAGGGTGCCCAATGAGTAGATGACTGATTTTAACATCAGATTTTAGAAGACTTGGGAAAAATCCCTCTCGTGGTAAGACCTACATCCCAACATGATTTCTTGTATTATCTGAAGGCGCTCAACATCAAAATTTCAGTTATGATCCAATCCATGGGAGGTAGGACTTTACTAGCTACTTATAGTATTGCAGTAAGGGCAGAAAATAGTCTTATTCAAGCCGGAAAGATAGCTCCTAGACCACCTATGTCATTGTTCCCAGAAATGTCACAAGCACCCCAACCTTGTGTGGCCCCTATTCCTATTCCTGAGAAAAGCATGTAAACATTTTCCTCAACATCCTACTCTCTAGCACAACATAAGGAGAATGAATAATTGAAGGCCTTGATTAGATATTTATCAAACAAGGTCATATCATTAGAAAAGAAAAAGCGCAAGCCTATAGAGACAATTCCAATTAGGTGCATGGCCAAAGCAATCAACCTTAGTAGAATCAATATGGAAATAAAATATATGTGCCCAACTAGAAGAATGATATATGGTAGCCTAATGTGTATCTATCCTTATAAGATGTTCCTCTCGCACCTTCCCTTCCATCACCCAAAGTGAGTCGGTGCTTGTTCGAGTTCAAAATAATTTGGCACAAGATTCTAAATAGTGCTTCCCTTGCAACATGGTTCATAGTCATTATCATTGTGCCAAAGCTATATGCCCCCAATCCTTCATGATATAGAATGCTTCAGCTTGTGATCCTTCAACAAGATCCCCTGAAGCAGATAATCCAAAAATACCGAAGCTCCTCCAAAGACAAATTTGATGTTCCCTAGTGTGGAGGACTTCTCCGCAATCAACCAAGCTATAGAAGATACAAACAGATCATGCACCTAAGTTGCAGACAACACAAGATACAAGAAAACAATGTTGGATTTAGGCACACAAGTCAAAATCCCAACAATGCAAGAATATACTCAAAAGCAAAAAGAATCAAACAAGGAATCTTGTAGTAAAGGTGCTCAAATCCCTATTTAGGAGACCCCGCATAAATATGCTTCGAAGAAGAACGTGCCACTCCTTTGGTACATCAAGCCTCTACTCTAGATAAAGTTCATGCTTCCATGCCTGAACAATCAAAAAGAGATGTCTTTCCCCAAATACATAAGACAAGGGGCTTTGCATTTAGCATTGTGGACCAAATGAAGAGAACAAACATAAATTTCACAATTTGGGATGCCCTAACCATTCCATCTGAGTAGGATCTATTGTATGAAGCTTTGGCACAACTCTCATGTGCTAATCTAGCTATACTGAAGCCACATTCTTCTATTAACATCTGCAAAAAAGGAGAAACATGTAAGTAAAGTTGTTAAAACCCCAACCTTCTATATGTCCTTGATTATAGGAAAACACCTAGTACATAATTGCATGTTTGACTCAGTGCTAGTACTTCTATTATGCCTAAGAAAATAGCTGATGTATTAGGTTTGAAATATATCCCTTTTTCTAAAGGAGTCCTGTAACTTTATGGATCGATTGTTACAAACTTAGGATTCATCAAGGATTTTGAATTAACACTTCATGCATGTCTAAGCCTAACAATTACTCAAGATGTGTCAATCATTGACTGCCTCCTTTGTTTTCCTTATGTCTAATAAGAGAATTTATTGCTAAAGTGGGTGGTTACTTGTCTTTGTATTGGTCTCATATGTTACTCAAGATAAGGTATGGTACATGGTTTACCATACAAGATGAGCCTATATTTTCCTATCATGTAGATTCATATTTCCCATTCCCTCTCAAAGCCAATTGTTTAATCCAAGAAGAAAAAGATTCGGTTCTGAAGAGAAGTATCTTCCACCCTTTGTTGCTAACCTAGTGCTTCATGAATGGGTAGAAACACACCTTAAATTTTATCCCTATGCTAAATAATTGGAAGCTTATGAAACTAGGCTTGGTACTTATTGCATTCTAGAAGAATACGCAATGCTTCCATGTGCGATAAAAAAATAAAAATTCGACTGGTCTATGGAAGTTATACTTTGATGGATCCAAAAGCAGAAACAACATGGGAGCAGGAGTGGTTATCATTTCCCCTAAGGATGAGAAATTATTCTTCACGCACAGATTGCAGTTTGCATGCTCTAACAATGTGGTAGAGTATGAATTGCTGGTGCATGGCTTGGTCATTGTTGAGAAGAAGAAAATTAAGGCACTGCAGATCTTTGGGGACAAAAATTGATCATCCACCAGGTTACCAAAAAGTGCCAAAAAAATAATAATCTTCTCAAAGCTTATAAATACATATTTTGGGACCTCCTTGAGAGATTTGATGCTCTTAATCTACAGGTGGTTCTACGCATAATGAACAAGGAAGTTGACCAGATGGCTGCACTAGGTTCATAGTTCTCTCCTACTAAGGACTTTATCAAAGGAAACACTCAGCACATCAAGATGGTGATCATGCCATCCATTTCAAATAACAACATTAGCTAGAAAGTGTTTGATAGTCACACATAGATCATCAATTTTATCCGAATGAAGCTGAGTTCTCATCAAACACGTAAATTGACTTCTATGACAACTATGGCGACAATGTAATATAGCTAAAGACAAACAAGTTACCTAAAGGGTTGGTCACCTTAGAGAAAATGTTCAGCCCTAATGATGAGTTCAAGGGTGAAGAAAGATACATGTGTGTCATGTAATAGGACTTCTCCTCGATCATTGTTACATGCGGGAAAGATTCTGATTAGAAAGACTTGTGCACATAAAGAGAAACAAGCCTTCATCTCTCTCTGTCCAAAATATAGTGATATCTTCTCATGGGAGTATGAAGACCTCAATGGTTTTGATCTAAGTGTTGCTAACAATCCATTGAACTTTATCCTAGTATCAAGCCAATCAGGTCAAAGTAGTGACCATGAAATCCAAAGATATAGCCCCTCATGAGGAAGGAATTATCCAAAATCATCGAGGTAAAAATTATTTTTCCTATCAAATACTCTACTTGGGTCGCAAATCTGGTTCCATTACGCAAGAATAATAGTGAAATCAGAATTTGTGTTGATTTTAAAGATTTGAATAAGGCATCTCTAAAGGATCATTATCCTTTTCCTTCAATGGAGAATATTTTGTAAAATGTGGCCAACACGCAGAGATTCTCCATGCTAGATAGATACTCAAGTTTCAACCAGATCTTGGTTAAGAAGGATCAATTAAAAACAACATTTACAACCAAGTGGGGAACATATGCATATCAGAATATTCCCTTTGGTCTATCAAATGTAGGTGCCACATTTTAGCATGCTATGGATATTACCTTCAAAGGATACATTAATGAGTTCATCTTGGTTTACCTTGATGATATAACTATCTTCTCAAAGTAGAGCGTAGATCATATGGCACACTTGGAAAAAGTCTTTGGGAGATGTAGAGAATTTGGAGTATCTCTTAACCCCAAGAAGTGAATTTTTTTAGTTGTAAAAGGAAAGTGCTTGGGGCATGTGTTTTAGAGGACAGCATCGCAATTGATCCTAAGCGCATTTCAGCCATCCTAGATCTTTCCCTACCGCACACAAAAAGGCCCTACAATCCTTCCTTGGCAAGATCAATTTTGTTAGGTGTTTTATCCCTAACTTTATGGGAGTTTTTCAACCCATCACCTTGATTCTCAAGAAGGCAAAGAATTCGAGATGGATAGAAGAAGGAGAGAAAGCTTCAACAAAATCAAGAAAGAAATTTCTTGCACGCCAACACTCATTAATCCAAATTATTCAAAGGATTTCATCCTTTATGCTTATGGCACTAATGTAAGTGTGGCTATTGTCCTAACACAAGAAAATGAACAAGGGTTGGAATAACTAGTGGCCTTCTTCAGCTAGATCTTTGAAGGATTATGAACTAAAATACAATCACATGGAAAAGTAGGTCTTCGCCATCATGTACGCTCTCAAGAAATTCAAGATTATGCTCACCACCAATCATATCAAGGTGCTAGTCTCCCACTCTTTGGTTAGAGACTTCATCATGGGAGAAGAAATCAATTAGAAAAGTGAACAATGGGTGACCAAAATCATGGAATATGATGTGACTATTAAGGCCACAAAGCTGGTAAGAGGTAGTGTGCTCTGTAAGTAGATTATTGAGGATGCATGGACTAAACCTGAAGCTTCATTATTTATGGATGAAGACATTCCGCATGTATAACTTGAACAAAATATAGACCTCGGCATGCGTGGATCGGGTGAAGGACATGATCACATTAATTTCTAAGGTTTATTACCATTCTAGTTTAAACAAAGCAAAGAGAAGACATCTGAGGTTACAATCTATCCCTTATGTGTTGATTGATGGACTTCTCTTCAAAAGAAATCTTGATGGCATGTTGTTGAGATGTATCAATGGTGCACAAACTAATAAAGTGTTAAAATAATTTCATGATGGATTCTCTAGTGGAAACTTCTCTACAAAAATTACAACAATCAAGATCATAGTGGCAGGTATCTTCTAGCCTACCCTGTTTGTATATGCACACACGTGGGTCACAAAATGATATAATGTGCTTTCTTTGTAGGAAAGAAAATATTGATAGCACTTCCCCTCCAACCAATCTAATCAGTTCAGTCATTTGCACAATGGGGTCTCGAATTCATAGGCATGATCAATCCACCTTCAAGCGTTGGACATAAATGGGTATTGATAACTACAGATTACTTCAATAGATGGACAGAAGCTTTCACACTTAAGGAATCAACCAAGGCAGTAATCCTTGACTTTCTCAAAGGTATAGTCATAAGGTTTGGCATTCCTCAAATCATTATCTTTGATAATGAAAAGGCCTTCCTTGGTAATAAAATCACTGATTGAGCTCTAATTCTAGGAATTTACCTAAAGACTTCTTCCAACTATTACCCTCAGGGAAACAGTCTGGAAGAATCAACAAATAAGAACCTGATCAGAATCATGAAGTGCACAATGAACATCAGCCAAAGATAGTGGCATACAAAGGTCTCACACATGCTCTGGGTAGAAAAAATCATAGTAAAAAGGCAATAGGAACTTCACCTTACAATATTTTCTATGGAAAGGAGGCTACACTTCCTTTGACACTAGAGTTGAATTCATTATAGATTTCCCAAAAGTTGGAATTTGAAGGCGCAGACCAAAGAGAAATTAGAATGGCAGACTGGTTAATCTTGAAGAACTCAAGAACTCTTCCATGGTTAAGCTAGAACAAAATTAGCAAGTAACAAAGAAATGGTTTGACAGAAGGGCTAGGCCTCAAGCTTTCAGATTTGGGGATTTGGTTCTAAAATGGGACGCTGGAAGAGATAAACTAGGGCACCATTCAAATTTTGATGCACTTTGGAGTGGCCCATACATCATCAGTTCCTGTAAAGAAGTTAACTCTTTCGAGTTAACTCATCTTGATGGAGGCATGCTGCAAATCCCAGTAAATGGGATCTATCTCAAACCCTTCCATTAAGTTTGATGCATCATGTTGTTTATATTAGCGTAGTTTCAATTCCTCCAAGTGTGTTGCATGCACATTGTTTTTTTGTACATGATTCTTTCTTCCATTGCTTCTAGAATGCAGAGCTTCTCTCGAAAATTTTAAGATTCGAGATAGAGTCAAGAAATGATTCTCACCGACTAGAAGGGCGCTTTCATAATTGCATAAGTGGACTCCATTCCCAATGGTTGCTTCAGGCTATTTATCTTCTTCATTTAGCAAGAAGATGGCCCCGAAAGTTACCAAAACTCATTATCCAAATCTCTCTAGCAATTTCAAAGAACTTCCATACACATTATGGCTCTAAGTTATTCATTACAATGTTGTGTGCACTCCGGATCACTTAGCACATTCTCTTGGTCACGCTTTCCCGCGTTCCCTTTTTCCTTTCTCCCCTTTCACTTTCCCCTTACACCTACCTTCCATGCATTTTCTTTCTTCCTAAGAAGCTTCTACACCCTACACGTATCTCAAATTTGTTTCAAATCAGCTAAGTCCCTAGCCTATTCATGTGCCACGCCAATCACATTGTAATATTTGTGCCTCAACCACACAATCTCTACTCACCAATTTACCTTATTTCCCCATGCGAGATCACACACACTCCCCTCCTATGCCTTCCTCTATTTTCTCCACATGCCCTTCCCTCACACCCTTCTAAACTAGGTCATCTTTTGAAATTCTTGAGTGTGCCGCACACAACTAGTCAAAGTGTGTTAATAGGGCACCAAATCCTTGCAAAAATCAATAGGTGACATGTGGAAGAAACAAAAAATGTTTATACAATTGGCCATAATTTCAGCCAACCCACATGCGCCACGTAATTTACATGCACCGAAGACTCGACATCTTCTCGACAGCCCTAACTTTTTCTACGGATCTCAAATCAGTGTGCATTTGGACTTGTTAGAAAGTTGTTGAGATCAGCTATAGTGCCAAAAATTCAAATTGAAATTTTGGCATATCTAGTATGTGATAAATGGGAAAACATATTTCTGAGCATTGATGAGTAGATCTGATTGCTCCAACCACCCAATTTTATATGATCCACCCTCCTAGCGTGGGGAAGCATATTTAATAGATCTCTAAGAAGATTTACAGGCATTCAATGCTTCTTATTGGTGGTTTTGTTTCAAATTCAGATTTTCCCTCCTTCTTCCCTTCTTCCTCCATGGATTCATCTATAAATGTAAGAAGAAGTCTCATTTGTTTCGTTGGACACTCTGGATCCTTATGCATTTTGCTAAGGATTCTATATTTTCTATATTTTGAGTTGCAGACCTCTAGATCTAGGTCTTGCATGTGGATATCATTCCCATTCATTACTTGTAATAGATATGTGCATTTCTCGAAGTAATAGAAGCATCATTTTATGACTATTCTCTACCCTCACATTTTTTATTCCTTCTTATTACCTTTTCTTTTACGTTGTGTGCGGTTGTGCTATTTCAGGTCCCTTACAGTTCCATATTTAGTTGTGTTGCATGAAAACGATATCGTGAATACATGTTTCACTATGCTACTCGTGCCTATCCTCCTTTCATGCATTTCCCTTCATTCTCACACAAAAAATATAGTGTTCATCCCTCTTTTCTGGTGCTATCACCTTTTAGTGTAGTTTCCTTTCATGTTATCCTTCTATCACTAGTCCCTTGACAACATTATCTTAGTTTTCACTTACAACACTAGGAGTAGCACTAGTGTAGAAATAGATAGTGGAACCGGCCTTCTCTAGAGATCCATCCCAAGGTGCGGGGTCCCACAACTTTGGGATGGTTCCATTGTGGTCTCAAACACCTCGTCCCTTCCGAGATCTGATACGTGGGTGCACGTTTGAGAAACCAAAATTCCTTAGTCTATTGGCCAACGAATTAATTTTAAACATACACAAGGTCAAATAGAGCCAACGATCTTTTGAAAACACACACCAAGATACCAAGGAAACTTGTCACTATAGAATAGGAAAATGAAAATGGAAACAAAAACAAGAATCAAATACACAAGAAACCAACAAGAATATACATTATACAAAAGTTCATACATTGATTGTATGTGTTCAATCCAGAAAGTGTTTGAGATGCCAGCCATTAACAAATAACTACAACAAGTCTCCTTCCTGGTCTTTCAAGAAAAAAGTGTGCTCACTAATATTTATATCAATAGAGTAAGGACCCATCCAAAAAGTATCAAACTTTCCATGCATTCCTTTTTTCTCATGCCTCGTATCCCACAATAAAACAATATCTCCAACATTGAAAGTTCTAGGAGTTTCCTTTTTATCAAATATTTTCTTAAGATTCTCTATGAACTTGAGGTCTATTTCATGGGATTCCCTTCTTTATTCATCAAATTCCACTATCTAATTGATCTTGGCTTCCTATGGGTTTAATTCTTCATCCTTAAGATGTTGCATGAACTTATAGGAGGAAAACTGCATATGTATACGTAAGAAATATGTCACTCCATAAACCAACTCAAAGGGAATTTTTATAGTAGCTCTTTTAGTAGTAATCCTATCTACCCATAAACCAAATTTTATCTACTCACCCCATTTTCTCTTATTAAATTCCAATTTCCTCCTAATTATTTTGAGCAATTTTTATGACTTGATTCGATTGACCATTCACCTAAGGATTTTAATTGGATGCATATGTTAGATTGATTCCATACTCTTGACACATATTTACTAATGGTTTAGCCCTAAAGCTCATTGAATTATTAGTAACTAACTTTTTTGTAGGTACTGCACACCTATAATTTATATTAATTAGAATGAAATCCATGACTACTTGATGGCTTCAACCCATTTAGTGAAGTAGTCAGTAGCAACCAATATCCTTCTATGTTCAGCACTAGTATAATATGATATTTCTCCAATAAAATCCATCCCCCATTGTTTGAAAGGAGCTTCTACTAATACTAGTTGCAAGGGTAAAGCACTTGAAGCTTTCATCCTCTCAGAGAACCTTTGACAACTTTCACACTTTCTAACTAACAAATATACATCTTTAAAAAGTGTTGGCCACCAATAACCTACTCTCAAAATCTTATGAGCAGTCACTCTTCCAGCAAAATGACCTCCACATACTCCCCATGTAGTTCTCCAATAATATTGAGGAATTATTCTTCGGTGATGCATCTTAAGAGGACCCCTTCAGGATTTTTCCAAGCCAATATATATTCCGTTATAACATATTTTTGGGATGCCAATTTTAGTTTCCTTCTCTGATTTTTGTCTAAATGACCTAGACACTCCAAATTTCTAAGGTAAAATATTATATCTTTGTACCATGTGGAATTTATTAGCTTCTCTTGAACATCCATATGTCCTTCTTCAACTTCATTTATCTCCATTACTTGCAAGTTTCTTTCTACCATCAAATTTGTAAGACCCAAACCCCTAACCAATTTGGTGGTCTATATATCCATATCATATTCTTGTAGCTTGTTCACCCAATGACATATTTTGCTATAAATTTCCATCTCTGATAAAATATCCTTAACCATTGTATGGGGAACATAGGATACAATATTGGAACTCAAGATGTAAGGCCTAAAATTTTTGGTAGCTCTCACCAAAGCAAAATCCTATTTTTCCATGATAGTGTACTTTAACTTAGTAGTTTACAAGGCTTTACTGAAAAAAGAAATAGGTCTTTCATTTCCTTCATCATCCTTTTGTAATAACATTGATGCAATGGTATTCTCAGATGTAAAAGAGAATATCTGAAAAACCTTTTTATAATCAGGACTTGCCAGTATTGGGGCATTCTTCAATGCTTCTTTTATTCCATTGAAATCTTGGATGGATCCTTCTTCCCATTTGATGATTTTGTCCTTTTTCAGCATGCTTGTTATAGGAATGGTTATCTCAAAAAATTAGAAATAAACCTCATGATAAAATTAATTTTACCAAAAATGGATTGAATCCCCTTTTTAGTTTTAGGGATAGGAGCTTTACCAATTTCTTCCATTCTCTCAGGATCTATCATGACCCTTCCTTTGACACAATGTGCCCCAATAATTTTTCCTTTTTAACTCCAAAATGAAATTTTTAGCATTTAATGAAATTCCATACTCTCTACACATAATTAGCATCTTTTCCACATGACTAAGTTGGTCATTTCTCTTCCTGGAGAACATAGTTACAACATCTTTATATACAATAATAAAATCATTAATGTAACCAAAGAAGGCAACATCCATAGCTCTTTGGAAGGTATCTCAAAAAATTATTAATCCAAATGGAATTATCACATACACTTAAGTTCCCCAAGGGGTGGTGAAAGTAGTTTTAATTATTTCTAATTCTTTTACCACCACTTGATTGTATCCTGAGAATCCATCTAATGTAGAGAGCAATTCAGATCCAGTGACCAATTGTAGCATATTATCCATGTTAGGAAATGGATAGTTATCTTTGATTGAATCCTTATTTAGATTTCTGAAATCCACACACAACCTTATATCTCCATTTTCTTTCTAACAGAACAATATTTTCCACCCATGAAGAATACCTTGTGGGATGTATTATCCCCCATCCCTCAACTTTGTTAATTCTTCTTGCATCTTAAGTGAGAGAAGTGGGTTGATAGGCCTCTATTTTTTCCTAAATGGTTTAGCATTTTTTCTAAGGGTATTTCATGTTGAAATAAATCTTCCCTATATGCTTTTAATTATGAGTAAGACCATGCTAAACAGTCTTGATATTTTGTCAATAATTCAACATAAGATTGATTTTCTTCCTTGCTTAAATTTCTCCCTATCCAAACTTTCCTAGGCCTTTCCTTAGTTCCCAAATTATATTCTTCAACATCCCTTGAAGCAAAGATGTGTCTATGAACCACCCTATCAGCATTATCAAAGTTGGATTCTAAAGAAACCAACCCATTGGGAATGGTGTTACTTTTTAACTGAATGACATCCTTTCCAAACATGGTTTCTTTCCCATAAAAAAAAAAATACCATCGCTTCCCAGTCCACATGCTGATATTTGAATTCTCCTTCATTTAGTAAAAACCTCTAGTACTAGGAATCATCATCAAATACTTTCCAATGTTTCACATTATCTGGACAGATGGTCTAGACAATATTTCAACATCATAATTATAGTAGGGAGAAATTGTACAATTACCAAACCTAGATGCAAGGACAACCAACTTTTCAACTGCAACATTCTTATCTTTTTCATGATATAAGATGTTGAAAGAATCAAATAAATCAACAAAATCCCATATTGCATGCTTGTATTGCTTCATTATTTGATTTTTTGTAGCATACAATTTCCTTACTTGTTTCACCACAAGCTCTAAATATCCCTTAACAATTATATCCTTTATACCATATCTCCAAGAAATCCTCAAACCCAAGAGCAGTGCCTCATATTCTATAATATTGTTTGTGCACTCAAATTTTAGTTTGAAAGAAAAATTAGAAGTCTCTTGGCTTGGAGATATAAGTACAACTCCAGCTCCATTTCCCATATTGGAGCAATCCCCATCAAACATCAAGGTCCAAGGGGCACCAAATTGTTTAAAGAACTTACTCTCATTGATATTATGCTCCTCAAAATTTGCATCAATAAAAAAATTGTTAACATCCACATCTGCATATAATACTTCATAAGAAGCATTGTTGGGATCTTCAATCAGATGCAACATCTTCTTTTCCCCATACAACTTGAAAATATTTCCTTCCATTGGTTTAGTGGCATATGACATGTCTAGTGCCATATGACTTATCGCACAAGTCAATCACATGATATTTTTCAACCAAGGACACCCTAGAAGTTAATGAGTTGGGGACTAATTTATTTTATCTTGGTGGTTGTTTCTTATTTTCTGGTACCAACGGCTCTTTTCCTCTATCATATGATCTATGGTCACCTCTAGGATGGTTTCTAAATATTTTTGATCTTGAGGTTGGTGTTGGGCCTAAGAATTCGTACTCTATCCCTTTTTCTATTCTAGAAAGTTTGTATGAAATTTCCTTCACTTCTCCTGCTAGAGTCTTAACTACTTCTTCCATATATACTCCCTTTCTTTCCTGAGGATTTTCAAGATTGACCAATTTGAAACCCTCCCTCTTAGGAGGATTTCCTGCTGCCTTAATATTATTCTCAATTTGTACTACCATAGAGAAAGCTTGTCTCAAAGTCATAGGGTTTTTTCCCTCAAATAATATGTAACTTTCTTATCAAAGGCATCAAAATATTTTATTAGAAAAGATTCATCACTTGGCCATAAATTATAGGCAATCTAGTCAAGGTATTTTTGAATATGGTATTAAAATATTGGATAGGTTTACTATAATTCTTCTTTATATTTTCAAATTCTGAGAGGAGAAACCTAGGATTATTCTTATCCATGTATTATGATCTAAATGAATTTTTCATTTCACTCCATGAATGGATAGAATTATCTGTAAGGATTTATACCAATCAAGGGATTCCTCTTATAAGGTATAAATAAACAACTTCACATACACGTCCTCATGCTCAATTAAAAAAATCTTCCATAATATTAACAAAGAGCCTCAGGTTTTGGTCACCATTGATGGCTTTATTTCCTTGAAACTTAGGAAATCTATTTCTCACCTCTTGTGGAACTGCATTAGGATAAACCACCATACCATGGAAATCTATACGTCAAAAATATTTACAACAAAGGGGGGTCTACATGGAGGCTGAACCATATTATTTTGAGGAGGTGTAAAAATAGGAGGATTAAAATTATATGGGATAGGAGGTCTTTGAGGAAATGGGGCATGATCTTCAAAATATTGATGCTAGAAATATTGGTTTTTCAAATATACCCCTTCTCTAGATGATGAAGATGATAAAAGTGTTAATGATATGAATAGTCTTTCTTATGTGGTGTTCACCCATTAAAAGGATCAAGAGAGGGATAATTCTTGTAAATTCAAAGATCCTTAAGTGGATACTATAAAAAATAAATTACAAAAAGAGGATCACCCTTTCCCCTTACATGTAATTAATGAAGAAGAAACCTGAAGTATTTGTACTTACCTCTACATCTTCCAATGCGGTTAAGTTTACCTCTCATTTTCTAAGTTCTACCCCCATCTCGGCATTTAAATGTAATGATATGAATAAAAATAGTACTAATGTCATTCTAAGAAGTAGTCATCCTCTTACTACTACATCTACACCTTCACCCTCCTTTGAGTCTCATTTTGACATAATTGAACATGTAAAGAAGTCCAAGGTCCAAATTTTTGAATTTGGGTTTTTGAGAAATCATCCCAAGTAATTTTATAAACTTTTGTATTTTATCAAAGGAATTAATTCAAATTCATGTTCCAAAAACCTATACGTAAAATATCCATTTCCCAATATTAGAAATATTGCATCTTAAAACCTTATTTCCTTTGTATCTTCCTTTTATGGGAAATTTGACCCCTTCTACCTCTCATTGTTGATCTATAGATAAAAATTGAATAATGTTTTAGTTGAATCTAGTGCCTCGGATAACATCATACATTTTAAAGTCACACATGCTCTCATTCTCACCCTCTTCCCTATCATGGGTAACTACTATTCCATTGAGATCAAAGAAGTACCTCTCATTGGTATAGTTAACAATGCTCGAGATAACACTTGTGGAATTTTCTCGATAAGAAAATCAATGTTAAAATACAACTGGCATGAATTCCAACTATATACGAGATGTTATTGAGCCAAATATTATGTAGAGACATTCATGGAGATATAAATATGGATTGGTCATATTCCACCATACCAATCAATGGTACCATGAAGAATTTTTTCCCAATAATAAAGATGAAATATACTGTTAATAAGGAAAATGACTTGAGGGCATACATTGTGTATCAAGCTTCAAGAGGTTGTAATTATTTCACAACTTCAAGAAAATACTAAACTTCCTATCTTTATAGAAGAGTTTCGAAAGGTGATGGAACCATTCAAGGAATACAAGGATGATTTAATGGATCATGAATCGAAGATGTGCCTTTCCCATTCAACATGGATTTTATTTCTTTGTTTTAAAATGAGGAATATTAAGTATGCCTTCAATTACATGAAGGAAACCCCAAGTGACAAGAAATTTAGATCGTGATAACTAGGATGTTCCAAGTTATTTTTGACCCTATGATTTTTAGGTTTCCAATCATCTCCTTGAGACCCAATGTGAGGGTTTTTCAAATGAATATGAAGGTGGGTATGGGGAAACTTTGTAGAAGAAATTTTAACAAAATATTTCAAAGGTTGTAGAAGAATTTAAAGTCCCTTAAATTAGTATTGAAACCTTGGCCTATAAGTATGAGTTTGGTCTTGATTCTTCGTTTTCGCACAAAAGTTCAATAACAAAGTATACAAAATTTAGGATTTCAATGTCCCTCTTGTAACATTGGTTGAATGTGAAGATGAGTCTTATTTCCTATTTTGTGAAGAAGATTGTATTCATGTTGAATGAAAGGAAAAATAAATGCTTGAATATCCTATGGATGTCTTCATTCATGAGGATAGTACCTCCATCACAGAGAGTGATATCGAGGTCAATAATGAGTTAATGTGTGGGAAAGAGAAACATCTAGAGTATTTATTGAACATAAATCAACAAGAGGTATATGATGATGTTGAAATTTTCAAAATATCTACTAAGAATAGTTCTACAAAAATAATAGACATGAGGAACATGATGAATAAAGAGTTATTTTCAAGTGGAAAACACGAGGCTACCTACGGACATCATGAGCTGTAATGGGAAACAATCAATCTTGTGATAGTGACAAAATGAAAAATGGAAAATCAGAAATTGGGATGAATTTGGAAATAAATGAGAATATGCAAATAAGATGTCAAATAAATGAAGGAAATGAGATGTCTAAATGGACCCTCACTTATCAAAACAATCATGCAAACTTTCTCAAGAAATTGAGAAAGGGGTCATACTTCATCGAACCAATAAATCGGTTCCCATGAATAAAATCACTCAACGCTACCCATACACGGGTAACATCCAAAGCATAAAAGGTGTTACAATGAAATCAAGTTATCCATTGCATTTACCATAGGTGATTTAGATTATTTTTCCCTTTTTGTTGTGTGTTTCCCTTTTTGATGTTTCCCTTTCCATCATGTGTTTGTTTTGGTTGTTCTTGTTTGTTTGCTATGTATCTCAATTTTCCTAATAGATAAGCTTCCAGTGTACTCCTTCATGACATAAATGAGGTTCATGATTTCTTTTTTTGTCATTTTTATAATCTAAAACTATTCCCTGAGTAAGATCCAATTTTTTCATGTTAAATGTCTATCATGCAAAATTTAAAATTTTGGTCATAACAACCAAACCGACACTTGAAATTCCCTTTCCTGGTCAATGTAAACCTTTCCTTCAGCCAGCATTTTAACTATTCCACCCTCATTATGGTAAAGAGAAATGTGTTAACCTTATTTTTAAGTTTATTTTATGTGTATATAATTTTACCTAGATTGGTTCTTGCATATCTTGAGATCTATGAAAGAAAAGTGCTCCCAAAGCTTCAATGGGGGTATTTTTCGGTCTTTTATCACTAGTGAACATCCTACAAAGGCCAACAAGGAAGATTCAAACCATCCAAGAGATGTTTGGGAGAGAAATGAAGTTATACAAGGTATTTTAGGAATATTTTTAAAATATAATTGATGGCAAGAACAAGTTGAGAAAAACCATGTCTTTTTAGGCAAGGCACTGGGAAATACATATTACAAAGGATCTAATCACCTTGTTGGAAGGGTTAGAAGATATTTCTGAAGTGTTTAGAGATCATATCCTAGGAATTTGAAATATGAAAGGACCTAATTCATGGTGCAATAATGAAGTAATAATTATAGTAGTATAAAATACGTAAAGTTGTCCACTAGTGTAGCACAAGGGTCTTTTTACAAGGTAGAACATGCTATAAGGGTTTCAGACACCTAAGGAATATTTAGGATCATAACCAAAGGAAAATTTATAGTGTATTATACCCTCCTCATTTTCCATGTCTGATATTATTTCATACTCATTTTGGACTCAGGTGGAAACTTTGTTCACCGGCACACATCTATGGTGGAAAGTGGAAATGGATTGGAAAGGAAAATCACAAGAAGAATTAGCTCTTGAAAATTGTGGGAATGAACTCAAGGCTCATTTTGATTCAAAATCATATAATTTTCATCCCTTGAACTCCATTTTTAGGTCAAAGTACACTTTCATGGAATAGAAATAATTGTTCAACCATTCCTCTAGTTCTCCACTTTCTTTGCCTTGGGCCATAACTCAAATTTAAAGTTAAATCAGGTCTTTAAAATGGTTATAATGAAATTAGTTGTTCATTTAGAGTAAAATAATATAATTTGTTTTCCTCGAACTACATTTTTAGTCGAAGGCACTTTTGTTGAACATAAGGAATTATTTTTCCATTCCTCTTATTCTTCACTTTGTTGTATTGGGCCATAAATAAAATTATAAGTTGATTCAGGTCTTTAAAATGGTTGGAATGAAATCAGTGGTTCATTTGGATTTAAAATCATATATATTTTTTCCTTGAACTCCATTTTTAGTCAAAGCAAACTTTCATAGAATAGAAGGAACTATTCCATCATTCCTCCTATTATTCCGTTCACCACCTTGGGCCATAACTCAAATTGTAAGTGTAATAAGGTCTTTAAAATTGTAGTAATGAAATATTTTTGTCATTTGGAGTCAAAATCATATACTTTTTGTCCCCCAAACTCCATTTTTAGGTCAAAACTAACTTTCTAGGAATAGAAGACATTATTTTGTTGTTCCTTAGGTTCTCAAGTTTTCCATCTTAGGCAATAATTCAAATTTTAAGTTGAATCGGGTCTTGAAAATTGTGGATATGAATACAATGGCTACTTTAGATTCAAAAATATATACTTTTGGCCCCTAAACTCCATTTTCAATCAAAGTGTAATTTTGTGGAACATAAGGAATTACTTTGTCATTCCTCTAGTTCTCCACTTTGCCACTTTGAGTATTGAACAAGGTGCCCAATGGAGCTGATGAGGTCTCATTGGAGAATTTTCATAGGATTTATCAAGTGCATGATCTTATTCACTAGGATATTCTTCATCCATGGGTGGATCTCTTCTTCTCTCTCTTCTTCCCTCTCTCTCTACATTTTAATTCTTCTTTGGGAATTGTGTTATTGACTTTTTCATCATATTCACTTAAGTGACCTTTTAATTTTACATTGTAAAATATCCTTTTCATTAATAATAAAGGGACTTATTTTTCATTCCTAATGGAATATGAAAGGTCACAAGTGGTAGGAATATGAAAATTCATGTGGGGGAGATGAAGATTCATATTATATAAATTGGGAAGGCTTCTCCTTTCCAAAGGGTTAGTATTTCTTGGTTGATAGCTCCCATTTTCTTACTATAAGAAAAAAAGATACAATTATTATATTTTATTGTCTATGTTTCCTCTCCATCTAAAATTTACTCCATGAGAAATGTGAATGTATAATATCATGTAAATAAAATTTGATTTACTTTTGTGTTGTTCCTATTACCTTATTCAATTGTCTTCTCATTGTTAACATGGAAATATTCTGGTTTTATGTGAATAAATTCAACATGTTATTTGTTTTAAAAAAACCCCTTCTCACTTTCTCCCTTCTCTTCATACATACTTTTTTTCTATACCTCCTTTTGCACATGGGTTTAATCAAATATTTCCATGAGATCCCCATTCAAAAGGCCACCCACAATGGTTAGAGTAGTATACATATTTAATGTTTTTAATTAATGGATCCACCCCATTTCTAAGAAGAGGTACTTATTCCTAGAGCATTGGTGAAAGCCCCTACTTTTCCCTTGTGACAAAATATTTCCCCAAAAATTACTATAAGGCTAAATACTACAACTATACCATAGAATATCTTGATATTTGATGAGGGTAACACCTACACCAAGTAATTTTGATTAACACCTCTATTTTTGAGGACACTACCAATATACATATTGGAACATAAGAAGATATAAGGATTTTAAAGCTCAAATCTTCACTTTCACCACAAGAAGTGGAGGATCACAAGAACTTTATTAACTAATAATACAAGGATTTCCCCTTCTTTTTTTACATGATTTACATTCATATGGTTGTTACTATGCATAATTTGGTAATGAAACCTTATACTAATATAGTCAAAGAAAAATTCTAGCCTATTGTAGTACCCTATGTTCTATTGTTCTTAAGTGGACAAATTTTAAACCCACTTGTTTTTGTATTTATACTATTGTTGATAAGGATATTCCCAACAATATCAAACTAAAGTCACATCTTGGGATTTGGGAGAAAAATATTGAAATGGAAATCTCCCCATAAAATGCTCCAAGTGCAATGGTTGGGGTCATTCTTCCCAGAACTGCAAGTTCAAGGTATCCAAAATATATATTCTGTGCCAAGAATTGAAGGTAAAGGGGAAAAAGGGAAAGGCCTAATGCAAAGTGCAGCTGATCATAGGAAATATTTTTCCAAAGAATATGAAAAGTTTCTACTCCTTTGAGAATAAAGGAGAAGGTGGTAAACAAAACTCCAATCAAATCTGCCACGAAAATGGAGGAGGATGGTTTCACCCTAGTGGTCAACAAAAGGAAATCAAAATTTTTATCTTGGTCAGATTCTAAGGTAGGGGAAAAATGGAAGAACCTATTAAGGATTTCATGAAGGGTAGGAAGATAGAGATTTTTTCCTCAAAAGGGAATGAGGAATCTCTCAAGGAACTAGCTAAGATTGAACAAAAGTTAAAGGAAGTTGGGAAGATGGGGGACTTTGGTTTGGAGGAACCTATTAAGGAACAAAGTAAGGGGGAAGAATATTTGGGGTAGAAGGTAAGTTGGGATCCCCATGCGGGTGAGGAGTTGACAAGAAGAAATCTTGGTTATCTTTCCGTGGAAGAAATGGTGAATATTAATATGTCCCCAATCAAAACGATGGAAGAAAAGAAAGAAGAAATTACACTGGGAAACAAAGGAACTTCTAGGAAAAAACCCCCTCAGGAAAAAGAAAAGTGGATTCAAAAGGAAAAAGGGGGAAACCTCATTATCCTCTCCTAAATCTCAGAGTTTGAGAATCCTATAAATGTGGAAGTTTCCAATAGCAAACATGGTAGGCCTAGCAAATTTGAATCAAGGAAAAAAATACCCAAAAGGAAATAGATTCAGGGAAACAGTTGTGCTTAGACCAAAAGGTCTTTAAGAAAAACAAACCCAATTTGCAGAAATGAATTGCATCTCATGGAATGGTAGAGGGCTTAATAACCCTGTGAAATGGAGGATTCTAAAAGATATGATTGAAAGATAGAAAATAGATGTGTTAGCTGTTCAAGAGACTAAAATGAAAGAAGACCTCTTTTTAAGTTCTTGCAAGTCTTTTTGGAATAATTCTAAAGCTTTTTGTTGTTAGTTCAAAAGGATCCTCTAGAGGCTTAGTTGTGGTGTGGAATCTAGCTCACTATGAAGGAACTCTCCTAGTCAAAAGAGATAATCATATGGTGGTGATGATGAGAGATCTGGAAAATAGAAATATTTGGGTTTTATCTAACATTTATGCTCCTACCCTTCATAAAGAAAGGAAAAATATTTGGCATCACCTGTTGTCATTTAATCATTCCATCAAAGGTTCAGATGGATTTTCTTGGGGATTTCAATACCCCTCGAACCCCGGGGAAAAAAAGTGGATCTAAGGAGTTTACAGTAGGCATGGAGGATTTTAATGACTTTATTTCTTCTTCACAGCTCCATGATATTGATCTTAAAGGTAGTATTTTTACTTGGTCTAATAGAAGAGTTGGATCCCAACATATCCAAGTAAGATTAGACAGGGTTTTGTCTCGGAGGAGTGGTTAATCTAGGATATCTCTCTTTTTCTCTCCCTAGATAGGATCTGATCATAACCTATTCTCTTACAAATCAAGAATCCATCTAGAAGAAGAACACCTTTCCATTTTGAGAAGATGTGGCTCTAGAATGAGGACTTGTATGACCTCATTAATGATTGGTGGAAACTAAAGGTTAAAGGAACAACTATGTATAGACTCTCTAAAAAACTCCGAATGTTAAAGGTCACCTCAAAGACTGGAATAAAAAAATCTTTGGAAATATCTTTCAAAAGAAAATGGAAATCAGAAGCTGAACTGTAGAATGTTCAAAGATAGATAGAGAGTGGGATTCTGAGATGGATATTGAGGACCATGAAAAGGAATGGTCCCTTCTGGCTGAAATACCATAACATTCTGGGCAAAGAGGAAATCTTCTGGAGGCAAAAATCTCAAATTACTTGGCTAAAGGAAGGGGATAAAAATACAAGATTCTTTCACTTGTCCACCTTAAAACGTAGAGGGTTCAACAGAATTAATAGAATTAGAAATGAAGAGGGTGTTATGGTGGAAGAAAAAGAAGAAATAACTAAAGAGGCTATCTCCTTCTTCCGTAACCTGCTGACTAATAACAATGATCCTAATTTGAATAAAGAGCAAGAATTTTTAAAGTGCATTCCTCCATTGGTTTCTGAGGAAGATAATTTGATGCTTTCAACGATCCCATCAATGGAGGAAGTGGAATTCACCATCAAACATCTCAATCCTGACAAGGCTCCTAGACCGATGGCTTCCAAGCCTTCTTCTTTCAGCACTTTTGGGACATAATTAAAAAATATGTCTTTGAGGTGGTGAAGGAATTTTTCAGGCAGAAAGTTATGCTGAAAGACATGAATTGTACCTTTCTTTCTCTGATCCCAAAATGTGGTAATGCTATGGAATTAAAATATTTCAGACCTATAAGTCTCTGTAATACTTCCTATAAAATTTGCACAAAAATCTTGGCTCTCTCATCTGCAGTTGTTACTCCCCTCTATCATTTCTGATCAACAAGGGGGTTTTGTCATTGGTCACCAAATCCAGGATGGGATCATTACAATCAAAGAGATGATCCACTCAGCTAAGCTCAGTAAGAAGGCTGCTCTTTTTTAAAATGGATATGGCCAAAGCTTATGATAGGGTTTCATGGTGCTTTCTTGATAAAATCCTTGACAAGTTTGGTTTTGATGTCTCCTTTAGGAATCTGGTCAAGGCTTGTATCTCTAATGTCTAGTTTTCTATTCTCATCAATGGGTCCCCCTTTGGGTTTTTTCCTAGCTCTCAAGGCCTGAGGCAAGGGGATCCCATCTCCCCTTTCCTCTTTATTATCTTGGCAGAAAGCTTTAAGTAGAAGATTAAATGTTGAAACTAAGAATGGTTCTCTCAAAGGGATCTCTCTAGTAAGGGAGATGGAAAATGTTTCACACCAGCATTTTGTTTATGACACTTTTCTGGTGGGGGAAGCTTGTCCCTGAAGCTAAGAAAATAAAATCTCTCCTTGATGACTATATGGAAGTTTTGGACAGATGGTAAACTTCAAAAAAATCTCTCTCTTCTTCCTTAACACCATGGATAGCTATTGTAAGAAGATAGCTAAAATTTTGGGATGTGACTTTAAATCTTTCCCTACCTTTTATTTAGGTATCCCTCTTGGGGACAAGAGACCATCTTGTTCTGATTGGAACTTCTTAATTGAAAGGTTTGAAAGAAAACTTGCTGTTGGAAAGCTAATGTGTTATCCTAGTTGGCAAGATTACCCTTCTCATTAGTTCTCTTCAGAGTCTACCGGTGTATGCCATGTCCCTCTATCAACTTCTTGGAGGTGTTGGGGATAAACTAGAAAAAATCCAAAAATGCTTCTTATGGAGTGGCACTGAAAGAAAAAAAAGAATCCCTCTGGTGGCCTGGGACAGAGTTTGTAAACCTAAAAAGCTTGGGGGACTTGGTCTCAGAGACTGGACTAAAATGAATAAATCCCTTCTTACAAAAATTGGATGGAGGTTAACTAAAGAAAATGGAGTTTGGACCAAAATTCTAAAGAAAAAATATTGGATGGATGTTAATGACAAGAGATGGATTTTTAAACCGGCATCCTTCAATGGTTCATGCATATGGAAAGCTATTAACTAGGAAAAATAAATTGTGGCTAGGGGCAGCAGGTGGAAAATAGGAAAAGGAAATGAGATAAGCTTTTGGAAAGATAAATGGGATGGGAATTTTATCCTTAAAGATCAATTCCCCCAAATTTCTAGTCAGCTCGAAGATAAATATGGGGAAAAATCATTAACTATATGGCTAATGAAGACAACTTTCAGACATGGAAACTCATGGAACTAGATAGACAGGAACCCAATGATCACTTGAGTAGGCTCAATGATTTCCTAAAAAATATGTTTCTTCTAATAACAAGGACCAAGATAGAATAGTCTGGGACAAAGAACAAAGTGGTAATTTCTCATCAAATCATCCTATTCCCTATTTTTTGAGGAGAAACTAGAGAAGAAGATTTAAATGTTGGTAAGATTTGGAACAAGAACATAACCCCAAAGGTTAATGTTTTCAGTTGGCTTTCAGTAATTAATAAAATTCTTATTGTTGATAATCTTGCTAAAAGAGGTTTCTAGATGGCCAATAGATGTGTTCTGTGTGAAGCGAATATGGAAACTGTAAATCATCTTCTTCTAGAATGTCCCTATGCCCATCTAATGCTTTCTTCTATTTTGGGTTGCTTCTCAGGTTTTCTGGTAATTCCTAAAGAGATCAAGGATGCTTGGATTCAATGGAACTATCCTTTCTTCAGTCGAGGACTTAAAAATCTCTGGGTCATGAGTTTGGGTCACCTATGGTGGGAATTATGGAAAGAAATAAATAGAAGGATTTTCAAGAATAAGAAACTTCCCATTAGGGTGACTATAAAAAAACTCCTACAGGTTGTTAGAAACAATTTTTCTATCACTAAGGAAAAATGAAATGGAAATCCTTGACAATGAACATCATTTCTTTAAGAATTGGAACCTTATAGGTGACCCTAAACCCAAAATATGTAATCCTCATTTGGGGATTAAATGGAATTCACCTAGGGAAGGTTTCTTTAAACTCAACTTTGATGGTGCAGTGAAAGGTAATCCTGGAAAATTTGGGGAGGAGGTGTTCTTCGGGACTCCCTTGGAATATTTCTTCTTTCCTACTTCTTCGACCTGGGCCTCCAATCTAACAATGTTGTTGAGGCAGCTATGATGTTTTGGGGGGTGAAGTTAGCCAAGGAAAAAGGCTTAAAACACCTAGAAGTGGAAGGGGACTCTTTATATATCATTTCATGTTTGAAAGGAAAATCTCAACCTTCTATTTCTGTCAAGGACTTCATAAATAAAACTAAACTTTTAGCATCCTCTTTTGAGGCCATATCCTTTCATCATGTGTACCATGAAGGAAACTCTCTAGTGGATTTTATGGCCAATTTGGGGGTGAATGCTAGGGGTCTTAAGGTGGTAGAGGATCCTAATTTGATGCAAGCCAAATTTATTGAAATCATGAAAAGGGAAGGTATAACTTATAATACTCCTACAAATGAGGAGGCATTATTTTTTCGACTCGTGACATCTCTTTTCATGATTACTGAACTCATGCAAAATCTCTTTTCTAATCCTCGAAGGGGCAGGTTGGATATCTTTGTTTTCTAGAAGTGGGAAGATTGGATTGGGGAAGGTAACTATTTGCAGAATAGAAAGAAGAATAGGGTCAGAAGCATGGGGGTGACTTAGTAAGAACTGAACCTAGCAAGAGGCAGGAGATGTCCATAGAGGCGAGACACTACTCAAAAAGGTGGGTGGGTATGTTACCCTTTTTCAATATCTTTGATGGCTATGATGAAAAGATGAGTGAAGTAATGGAAAAAACATGGAATGAAGGCCATGTTTGGGTCAGCAATTTCTCCTTTACCATTTCCCCTAAGCTTATTTCCAAAGTCTTGGGTTTAGCTCTAGAAGGCAGATGCATCTACAAACCTAAGTCGGACTACAACTAGAGATTGAATGCTTCATGCAAGGTAAGGGAGCACCTGTCTCTCTTCATAATGGTTATGCTCGGGAAATTTTCCCCATCCTTTTGATGAAATTTCTCAGTTGTTTATGTCATACATTACCTTATAAGGTTAGGTATAAAGTGATATATGGTTACCATTTCCCCATGCTGAACCACATCCATAATGCTAAGCCCTATAATTTCCCTTTCTTCCTGTATACTTCCCTTGTGAAATCTATAGGAATGGTCGAGAAAGGTACCTTTCCCCTTCCTCTACACTAGGGCCTCATTAAATCCCTTCTTAGGCTGGGAACTCCCCTTTTGGGGAAAAATGAAAAATTTGGGGCATCTATCATTTGAAGGCTCGATGCCCAAGGAGGAAAGTTCTTAGTGAAGATCTATTTGGAAAACTAGTGGCTAAACAAACCAGATCCAATCTGAGTCATGGTGTCATCAACAAATGTAGCAGGGATGAGGAGGATCCTAAACCGGTTGAGGAAGTGGAGATTTTAGATTCGGGTGAAAACCAAGATGGGAATCCAGACTTGTCGGTTTCCAGTAAGGACAAGGTTGTTTGTTGATGGGGATAATAGTGATGAGGTGGAGAGTGAGAAAGCTCAAGACTCTACGTAGATGATAAACATTCCAAGAATTTGGAGGATGCCATTGAGAGCTTGCATGCTCTTAAAACTACCCAATCTAAATTGTTTACTACCCAGGACTCTGCTTGTCAAGTCTCATACTTTCATGTGGGAATTTGAGCATTGCAGGATTGATACTTGATATTAACAGACATAGGATTAGTATGGTCTCCATGGACCTAAAGGATTAATGATAAAGTGGAAAATTTATCTTCTTTGGTCCTTAGTGAACAACTCAAGAATGCCAATGAGAGAAGCCTAGAGATGGCCAAGGATATGTGAAGATGAAAGAAGTTGTGTTCTAGATTCATGATGTCCATCTCCTCAATGTTAAGAGCACCATCCACCATCTCAAGCTATTTTAGCTGAGATGATTCATTCCATGGAACTAGCTAAGGAAAGAGAAAAAGAAGGAAAAGGCCCCAAAGTGGAGATCCCTGAGCCAAACTATAAGCATTGGAAAGCTACCATCGATTCCCTTGTCAAAGAATGGAATGGATGTATGAACTCAGTGGGGGACTTGATAAAAGAGTGACAAAGAAAATGGGATATTGGTTTGTTGCTGTTGTTAGTTCTAAGTTTTTTTGTTAGTTTCTTGGTACTACTACTGTTAGTTATTGCTTTGTTTATTTGTTGTTTGGATACTTTCCTTTATGTTTGTATCTCTTTGTTGTTGGTCTTGTGTTGTTGGGTTTGTGGTTGGGCTTCAATGGTATATCCCTTGGCCTTTTTGTAAGGAACTGGTAACATTTTGTATGGGGTAGGGTCCCCTCAACCCTTTTTTACCTCTAATAAAAAAGGAAATCATAAAAGTGGAAGACATGAAAAGAAATAGTAAATAAAATGAAATAATGGAAAATCCCATTATAAGGGCAAGTTAATGAAATTATGTTTTAATTTGGTTTTAGGTTTTCATATGTGGTTTTCTCCTTTCTAAAAGAGAGATCCATCATCATGGGGAAAAAAAAAATCCCAATTCCATAACCCTTTCCATCATCTACCATCCCATGGCATACAACATGATTTGAAAAAACATGAACATCAATTAAAGCATGAATGAGAGGATTTTTGTTTGATTTTGTACTTATTTTTCTCTATGATATGCATATGAAAAATATGGAACTAATTACCAAATTGAAAAATTATTTTCCCGCTTGACTGTGTAAGCTTCATTTTTGTTTTATTCCCTAAAATTATGTATTCAAGGGATGTGGATTATGTTTTTCCCATTAGTGTGAACAATTTTCCAACCCAATCAGTTTGTCATTATTAGTATCTTCCTTTCATGTGCAAAAATGTGAACTCGGACTAGGATTTGTGCATCCATTAATGCATGAAGAATATGGGAATTTTTTCACCCATCATGGTAGCATGTATTGCGGTAGATATGAATCCAATAATGGGAGTGGGTGAGCTTGATTTTTTTGGAAACTCTACGCACCCATATTTGCACATGCTACATTGTCGAAAAATGGTTACACAAGGTCCCCAATGATGATTCATGTCTTTTTCAAATGTGTTTGAGCTCCTTAACCTCTTCACAACTTATATTTGTAGCCTAGTTTACCTTAATTATCTATTTTATGATATTCCTTAAATTCGCACATCATTTTCTCATTGTTTTGTCCTTTAGTTACTGAACCACTTTGTGTTTAAAGAAAAGTTATGAAAGCCATGAATTTTGGGGTAAGAATTCCTAAAGAATCCCCAAAGGCTTCAAACAACAAATCAGTGGACCATTCAATAAGAAATGAGCAAGATTTTCTAACTAATGTAATTATGAAGTAAACACTCAAATTTAAGCTAATTAAAACTACCTCTATTCTTTGAAAGCTTAAAATAATGAACCTAGTAAGCCCTAAGAAATCAGTTCTAGTGATTAAGAGAAATATATTTCCCCATTATAGGTTTTTGAGGTAATGGTTTTTCCCTTTTACCCTATAAATTGGATTAGCAATACAAAAAATGAAGTAAATAGCTCAATATCTAAACTAGAAATGAAATCTAGAACCTAGATGCAAAATTCTATAATCTATGCTTAGGAAGAAGGGAGGAATTCTTGAAAATGAGAGAGGGGGTCTAGCCCTATATATAGTTTTCCATTTGGGAAAATGGGAAACTTGAGTGCATGTGGGACAAACACTAAATTCCAAAAAACACTTTTAGCAAGTCAAAGCTTACTTTGACTAGGTTTAGGGAGTGACAAACCATGTTTAAGCTTAATTAAACATGTTTAGGAGGTGATTAGGGTTTGGAGAGAGTTTTGAAGGGTCAGATCAATCCAATGGAATGGATTGATAGGCCAAGAAGGTGGTAGAAGTGGACTGGAAGAAAGTAAGAAGCTAATGTAGTTAGAACGAAGCTATTATAGCTTGTTTAAATGGTTTACAAGAGGAAAAATGACAAAAGGGATGTCGTAGGAAGAAATTTAGATAGGTCGAACCGGCGGTGTATCATTGGTTTGTAGGGAGAAGCACAACTAGTGCAATATTAGTCATAATAGTGCATTGGCCAAACTACAGGTGTCTACATTTTCCCCTCTTTGAGGTGATGTAAGTTACATCACTTTGAAGAAAGTAGACAAATATAAAAGAGAAGAAATTTTTTGAAGGGATAGAAGAAAAATTAATAGGATGAAGGATGCCCCCTCGAGTGTCGATGGGGTGATGAAAGAAGTCGATCGACGCTTGAAAAAGGTGAGATATAGATAGAAGAATGGGGAAGGGGTAGGATGCCCCGATGAGAGGAAGATTAGGGGTAAAAGGAAAGTGCGAAGAGAAGAGGATGAGAAACAAGAAAAGAGATATTGAGCTATCCACAAATCAATTGTATCCACTATTTAAATCATCATTTTTCTTAGAGACCTCCTCATCGGTCCTTATTAAAAATGTGAGCATACAACAGAAGCGTATAGTGACATGAAAAGCCAAGATACAAAACAACTGTCTATTGCTAAAATGCCAACTCCATGCAACATACAAACATGTAACGCAATACGAGAAGTAAACAAACTCATGTAACAGGGAAATAAGTACAGTCACACACACTTAAACCAACAACGTTCAAGAAGGTTGCACAAATATTTTGTTATCAAGTTGAAGTCCCAAATGTTCTGATAAACGAAAAGGGTAAGAATGATTCCCTAAGAAATATGCACATGTAAGGAACATGACGGAGGGCACTTGGGTCCGATGAAAAGTAATGTGCATGACAAGAGACAAAGATTTAGGAAACTAATAGTGCCCCAGAGTACAAATGAAGTAAGTAGCGGTCTTTTGTAAATGATTGTAGATCAGGGTGATTCGCAAGTTGTTGTTTCAAAACATGTGAAAATGCCAATAGGATACAGGATGAGTGTCATGCAAAAGACATAGATTTCAGCTGAAAAATGAGTTGGTTACCGATTTTAGGTCATTTTCAAAGTTTTATACTGTTTTTGATATTTCTAAATCAATTTGAAAATTTTTAATTTTTTTATTAGTCAGAAGAATTCAAAAGATCAAATATCTTTTAAAAAGTACCAATGGAGGCAAATGGGGAAGGTGAGGCCGTAAAAGAGCCAAAAGGGTATCCCCATGGAAAGAAAGACAGGGTGATAATAATTATTGTAGAGAATTATTGTTCACAACAGGAGGTAGATAGATGAAAAAGAGGAATCAAAATAGAGGAAAGCACCTGTAAGGTTCGTAAACAATGCCAGGGTTAAGAGGAAGTGTCCGCAGGGTAGCACAAAGTGCCCCAACATGTGAAAATTAATAAAAATAATTATTTTAATAAAAAAAAATTATCACACAGTAGGTAGAAGAAGATTAGAATGATCACAATGGATAAAACATGCCCCAAGGAATCACAACGAGTTAATATACCCACCGGGGTAAAAATAATCATGACCAATTCATTTGTACCAAAGCCCTTGCAAATTTTTACCATGAGGTGTCAGTGAGAGAGCTTGGAGTGTGATGGAGAGGTTACCGACGAGGTGGAGGTGAGCAGACTGGATCCGAGAGTACCAGTGAGACCCCGTGGATGGACCCTTCATGAGTGGTCTATCCTTTCTCTTTTAAATTACGCATTTAATGCTTTGTAGGTCATTTCTAGGGTAGGTAGGTGGGAAAAAGACACATGCGCGTGCACGTAGGTGTTGGAAATGTAGGGATGCGTATGCATACACGTCGAAAAAATAGGTACACATGGGGTTATTCATTGAAAATGGGTATGTGCACGTGTGTCCGTCGAAAGGGGGGAAGCGGGACACGCACGCACGTGCACGTCAAACCAAGCACATAAGCGCTAGGGTGAAAAATGTTTGACTTTTAGTGGGAACGGATGCATGCATGCATGTGTGCTTTGGGAGGGATGCGTAGGCATCACAATGGGTGCGTTGGTGTCCTATGTGGCATACACGAGAAAAATGGAAAAGGTATGGGGTGCATACATGTTGGTTAGGATGCATAGGCATCAAGGAGGATGCGTGTGTGTTGAAAGGGGGTGGATCTGTAGTGGAAGAAAATGGAACACACTTATAGCAATAAAAAAGCAAAGTGCAGAAGAGAATATTTAGAAGAAATTTAGAAGAAAAAGGGGACTTAGTAAGTTCAAGGACTCTATGGACTATGTTTCCTTAGAAAGATAGCTAGAGATTAGATAAGTTCCTAACACTTGTTTTGATCTTGCAGCGTAGATTACCCACACTTCAGACACGGGAGAGATACGGCCATCTTGATATGATAGAGGCATAATTTACGGATGGGGATAAGAGGATATTAGACATCCTCCTTTATGTCACATGGTTAGCCTATGTGGTTGATATGCCCTAGATTACATTGGACCACGACCTTCTTACGACCATGGTAGAGAGATGGCACGGAGAGCCAGTGCTTCCGGCTACCTATAGGGGAGATCACCATTACTTTGGAGGATGTTTGGTGCATCATGCATGTTCCCATCATTGGCTAGCTGATCGATGACGTCAACGATATGGAAGTGCTAGAGGGATGTATTACAGGTTGTTCGAGTCTCAACGATACCTCATCACGGGATGACGGTGAGATTGTCATGCTGCATCAAGGATCTTGAGTTAGATCGGTTCATAGTATATGCGATGGCCTTTGTCAGTGGAGTTTTACTCCCTGACAAGATCGGTTCCTCATTTCCACTTGGACTACTCGGGGTGATTCTTGGATTGATATAGGGAGAGACTTATTGTTGGGGCCAGTGCATTCTAGCACATCTTTACTAGGATCTGCATCTTATCACCTACTACCATTAGAAGACAGTAGGCCCAGGCTAGGCTCCTTATGATATGGGCCTAGGATCACATTGTTATCGGGTGCCCCTTAGGTATTCTAAGAGTTCGGGCTCTAGAGGAGCCATCTACCATGGGTTGGGTCCCAGTCGGGGATGATGTTCAGCCCTACAGGGGCGATCCCTATCCCTATTGCATTGAGAGCTCAATGATCTATAGTAGGTGGCCGTGGTATGGAGGCCATACCAACATTTCTAGTGGCCAGAGGATGCCCGAGAGCTATCCATAGCGGAGTAGAGCACTTTATCATGGGTAGCCGCAGCTATATGCGGGAGTTTTATAGGGTTGACAGATGTCAGCAACAGTTTGGCATCACACAGGATGTTCTGGGCCCAATATGTGGTATGCACGGAGGGCACATGAGTATTTTGACATGGGGCCATAGATAGCCTTTGACAGAGCCTAGGCCAGTTTTACACATGTGATATCTATTGCATGGGTACCTTTGAGGTAGGTGTGAGATCTAGGGTGCGAGGCGAGTACACACCCTGGTATCATGGTGTGATTCCACATAGGGTGACTATTTCAAGGAAGCATATGAGGTAGGCATGAGGCCTCCCCCAGTGGGGCTGCCTAGTGATGACGATGGCGCTAGAGGTGATACTGATGATGACGATTCAGATGACAAGGGTGGCCCCGATGCATAACATCGAGTTAGAGGTAGGGCCCCATAGCCATAGGCACAAGGTCCTAGGCCTATACCTAGATAGGCACACCAGGCCTCAATGGGATGTTGCCTCCAAAGAGGCATTCTAGTGGGCATATATGTCCCATTACAGCAGGTTCTACCATGGCAGGGTCCACCTCCTCAGGCCCTAAGGGGTGGTGATGATGGACAACTTGCTACACTATAGTAGTAGTTACAGGTTGTGATAGCAGTACAACTTTAGGTGGCTGTAGAGAGAGATCAAGCTAGAGCACAGGTTCAGGTGTTGACTGCCGAGAGAGACCAGGCCAGGTCTTAGTTACAAGATAGTGGTAGGGCCGTATGGCAGGGTCAGATTACACAGTTGGTAGTGCAGGGAACTCAGTTAGCGGGTGCCTTAGGCTAGGTATAGAGCTAGTTACACAGTGTCATGGTTCAACATGATCAGGTGTAGGCCGAGGGATAGACCTATATAATGGAGAGAGACCAGGCCCGTGTTGAGTTACAGAGTGTCACACTAGAGAGGGATTGAGAGGCTATTGTTGCTAGGTAGGCTGATGCTGATAGAGGTCGATTGATAGGTGAGCACAATGCCACCCTATAGGAATCCTTAGCCATAGGAGATGATGATTTGATACATGACACTATCAGGGCCACAAGCAAGGATATTTATTATAGGAAAACCTACTTCTAGGTAGTTCCATCAGTAGAACAGTGACACTTTTTTCCTAGCTTGATGTGAGCTATACAAGCTCTAGATCACGAAGGTCAACCAGGTCAGATAGTAGCCAGACCACACAAACAGAGTACACAGCAGAGAGGGTACATAGGGGGTTTTCCCTCACATTTGGTAGGTTCTTCAAATGGCGGGCCCATCACGACCTCCATTATTTCGTCCTCCGGGCATGGTCCCAACAACCACGGTGAGGGCGAGAGTTGCGGCTGAGTCTCCTACTCATGCCATGATATATATATATATATATATATATATATATATATGTTTGTATTGGATTTATATGCCTCTTATGAAGGTAGGTTTTGACTATGTATAGATTATTTATATTCTTTTGTGGATGCCTCTAAATGAAGGCTTTATTTTGATTGATGTAGGTACTTTTTATGTACCACTTTGTGCCTCTGTATGCGGCTTAGTATCTGATCCCTTCCCCTTTTATATGGCAGATGGATAGAGCATTTTGTATATATTGGACTCTGACACAGAGATTTTTATTATACATGAACCATATGGACACTTTCTTGTATATATTGTCATGCATTGATATGTTGTCATGGTCATAATGCTTCACCAATGTTCATGTTGTATCTTTTTTCTTTTTATGTATGTGAAATATGTTCAAATGTAGAGATGTACATGTTTTTCTTTCATAGTGATGATATACTCGTGTATTTGATATCATGTGTTTTTGATTTATGAGATGTTTGATTCCATATGGCTAGTATTTTGGGATGATACTAGATGATATTGGTGCAAGGGGATAGATTAGTGATCATGTGCAACCCCTCTTGCCCCCATTGATGATACGATATGTGATGATTAGATTAGCGTACATGCATGATGTAATACTTAGCATTTTTTTATATATGATGTAGTAAATGATGTGATAAATGTGATGAAATGATATATGATAGATGTGATAACAAACAACTGTGCTAAAAAAACACACAAGAAAAAGTTAAAAAAACTAAACCAACACACACATGCAACACAATGCAAAAAGAAAAAGATTAATCTAACACTTTAATCCAAGTAAGTAAAAATGAGTTTCAACAGATGCACATAGCAATCAAATAAATATACATTAATTACTTTACAAGAATAATAGTCCTAACAATCAATGCGATGTAACACATAATTAAACCTAACAAGATTTAATGTAATGTAAGTAAAGAATCATTCAAAGAATGAATAACACAACAAGCTAAGTACATCAAAACTATACAAGCCAACAACTAAAAGCAATCTAACTACCACTTTGTTTTTGTAGGAAAGCATTGACATATTTTCTAATGTTTTTGTATTTTCAAGGTCATGTTCTGAAAGTAATGTATAAGCTTTAAAGAAACGTGGAATGCCCTCAACGTGATGTAGGAATATACAAAGGGTCAAATGCCATGTGTTAGCATACAATGAAGTGGAATGTGAATGTGCTCCCAGTGTGATGTGGGAATATACAAATAAGCCACATCCTTCACACAAATATAGTGTAAGTAAACCAGATCGCAAGTCCTGCAAGGGAGCTTGAGGTTGGATCCCTAGACCTAATCAGGGTACTATGGAATTTAGTAAGTGGCAAGAGTTACCCATCCTTTCGCAAGATTTACTTGTGTACAAGAAACCTTCCTTGAGCACCGGAAACCAGTTTTCACAAAATGACATGCCCACTGCACCACAATTGCATGGTTTTCATATGAGGACGACCTGTTTTTTCTTTACTTTTTTCTCAATTTTTCAATTTTTGCTTTTTTTTTCTTTTTTCTACTTTTTAGTTTCTTATCTCAATATTCCAGCCACACCTAAGCATAGAAGCGCTTGAGGTGAATGGCATTCATGGGCTTTGGAAGTTCTTCACCATCTGAATAGGCAAGTCTATATGCCCCTGATCCATATTTAGCGGTCACCACATAGGGGCCGAGCTAATTGGCCTCAAATTTACCTTTCTTTTCCCTATCTTTGGTGGTATTCTTCTAATTTTATTTTAGTACGAGATCACCTACATCAAATTCCCTATGAATGATGCATTTTTGTATCCTCTGGATACTCTATTTTGATATACTTTAAGGTGATTAAGTGCTCTGATACACCATTCATCTAATAGTTCCAACTCTTCCGGTGAGCAACTCTATAGTCTTCATCTTTGTTGAGGTAGTCCCTGAGAGATATTCTTAGGGAGGGAAGCTCCACTTCCAAAGGTATGATGGCTTCAGTGCCATAGACAAGTGAATACGGGGTCACACCAGTAGGGGTGCGGATGGAGGTTTGATAAGCCCAGAGGGCGGGATGGATTTGCAAGTGCCAATTATGACCAGTTTTACTGACCATTTTCTCCATAATGTGCACAAGAGTTTTGTTTGTAGCCTCTTCTTGCCCATTACCTTGAGGGTAATAGGGGGTGGACCATTTAAGTTGGATACGAAAGCGTTGACATAAGTCTTTTACCGTCTTGTTTTTGAAAGATTTACCATTGTCAGTGACAATGGCCAAGGGGATACCATAATGGCATATAAGATGGTTCATGATAAACTTGGATATTTACACACCGGTGACATAGGTAAGAGGAACAGCCTCCACCCATTTAGTGAAATACTCGGTGGTAGTTATGATGTGTGTATGACCATCTGATGAAGAAGGGTGGAGCTTCCCTATGAGATCTAAACCCCACTTTGAAAAAGGCCAAGGTGTTGCAATAGGCTGCAAAGCCTATGTTGGTGCATGTATGAGATTACCATACTTTTGACAAAGTTCACATTTCTTCATGAATTTGTAGCAATTGGATTCCATGGTAGGCCAATAGTAGCCTACTCTCAATAGTTTCTTAGCTAGCACCATGCCACTAGTGTGTGCTCCATAGATACCACTATGTACCTCTTTAATCATGTGAACCGAATCAGTAACATTTAGATAGCGAAGAAAGTTCCCGTCGTAGCCATGACGATAAAGGGTGCCTCCTAGGAGGGTATAATGGGAAATGCGGTGGATAAGGGATTTTTTCTCTAAATGGGTAATGTCAGGTGGGAAGGTTCCATCTTATAGGTATTGGTAAATAGGGTCATACCATAGGGATAGGGGACCAACAACCTCACATGCTAAATAGGATTCAGGCATATCATATGCCGGCATCTGTAAGTGTTCCACAAAGAAAGGCATCTTACTCTCTTCAAAGCGAGATGCACAAGAGAGAGCCGATGGTAGCAAAGGCATCCATACATCTATTATTAGATCTAGGTTTTTGTTCAAATATGACATGTGAAAAATATTCCTTCAGGGTTTCAACCATCTTCTTATAGGGAATAATTTTTTCATCTTTAACCTTGTATTCATCATTGACCTACTTAATGATGAGTTGAGAATCTCCAACAACTCACAGCTATTTGATGTTCCAAGTGATAGCTAGCTTGAGGCCAGCAATGAGTGCCTCATACTCTGCAATGTTATTGGTACAAGGAAACCCCAACCGAATGCCCTTGGTATAATATCTCCTGTGGGAGTAATAAGCACCACTCCTGCTCCTGATCCATGAAAAGTAAATGATCCATCAAAATGGACTTGCCATTCTATGGATTCTTCGATATACATCATAGATGCATCTAGGAGATCCAGACACAAAGGCTCATTCTAGTAAAGGTGCTTTTGCCAACTGATCTGCTAATACCTATCCTTTTAAGGAATTCTGATTTACAAAATCTATCTCAAATTCACTCAAAATAATGATCCAATTAGCCATTTGGCCTATTAAGGTGGGTTTGGATAAGAGGTACTTAAGAGGGTCAACCTTGGAAATAAGTATAGTTCTATTGTTAAGGAGGTAATGGAGGAGTTTCTGAAATGTAAAGATGACTACCAAGCGAGGCCTTTTCAATATGTGCATAGTTCAATTCATAGGCAATCAATGTACAACTAAGGTAATAAACATCTCTCTCCTTATGGCCAAGGTCGTATTGGGCAAGCAGTGCACCAATAGCAAATTGGGTAGCAGAAATATATAAAAGGAGAGGCTCTCCAGGAGTAGGGGCATTAGCACAGGTGGATTTACAAGGTACTGCTTGAGCAGAGCAAATGCCTTCTGACATTCAGGCCCCCACTTGAAAGCAACATCTTTCTTTAAAAGATGTGTAAATGGATGACATTTATCTCACAAGCTGAGAAATAAAACGGTGAATAGCCTGGATCTTTCCTTGTAGACTTCTGAGTTGTTTAAGAGTGGTGGGTGGAGGCATGTCTATAATAGTAGTGACCTTGGTGGGATCCACTTCTATCCCTCTCTATGATACTATAAATCCCAAGATTTTTCCTGATAATACACCAAAGACGCACTTCTTAGGATTAAGACAAACCTTGTAGTCCCTGAGGTGCTGAAAGATACATCTAAGCACTTAAGGTGCTCTTCTCTACTCTTTGATTTAGCTAATATGTCATCCACATAGTCCTCCATAATATCGTTCATCATATCATGAAAAATGACAGTCATAGCATGTTGATAAGTAGCCCGGCATTTTTGAGTCTCGAACGGCATGACTTTGTAACAAAAGGTTCCCCATGGAGTGATGAAGGAAGTTTCATGTTGATCCTCTTATGTGATCCTTATCTGATTATACCCCAAGAAGCCATCCATTAAGGTTAGCATCTCATAGCCAGCGGTAGAGTCTATAATCATATCTATGTTTGGAAAAGGAAAATTATCTTTAGGACATGATTTATTGATGTCACGAAAGTCGATCTGAGATCCTAATGACAATGGGTTTATTTATTACTAGAACTATATCGGAGATCCAATCTGAGTAATCAATAGGTTTGATAAAATATACAGCTAAGAGTTTCTCCAATTCTTATTTGAGAAGAAGTGCAACCTGTAGGATGCATCTTCCTCGGTTTACATTTAATGGGCTTGGTGTCCGGGTGCAATACAATGTTGTGCACAACTAGTGCTGGATCCAAGCCGGGCATATCTGAATATGTCCATGTGAAAATATCAATGTTTTCTCTTAAGAGTTCCACAAATGTTTTCTATTCCTGAGCTAAGAGCAAAGCCCCCAACTTGATCATCCTTGGTAAATCATCTGAACCAATGTTGACACTGATGGTTTCCTCAATGAGCATGTTATATGTGTCCTCCATTCTAGTAGGATCGGGAGGAGGGTGAGATCAACCTCTGAGGTAACTCTTTATCATCTTCAAATGGATAAGTTATTTTATCCACGTGCTTTTCATTTTGTTCTTCTATAAGTGTTTCAAAGAGTTTTTCACTGTGAGATTTCCATTTATTCTTTATACTAGGCTACTCTGAAGTATTTTTACTTTTATTCACAACATTCTTACCCAAGTGGCCACACATCTCTACCTCTTCTTTGAAGTATGCACATGTGTTTAACTGAATTTGGAATCCTTTCTTGTGGTCCCCAGTAGGAAGAAAATCCTTGAGTCCCATGAATTCTATGAATGCTTCATCATTCTCAAAGATATCAAGTGGTACGTAAAGTTGTTGGTCCCAATCTACAAGTTCAGGATAAACTAGGGTGACTTGATAATCGGTTGAAGGGATGGATTCAGATAGGGTAAGGATGGCTGACTCTGGGAATAGGTTCGTGGAAGCCAAATCTTCATAGAGGCTACATTGGGAACTTGTATCACTATCCACATTATATGAAACGTCCTCGCATTCAGAAAAGGTAGCATCAACCTCGATGGGTTGAGCATCCTAGGATTTTAACCCAAGACCATGCTTATCAGATTTGAAATGGCAAGTAGGAATAGGTTCTAGATGGCCTTGTGCATTGGCTCCACATCCGTATCCTTTATAACCCATGACAAACATCATGCGGTGTCCTTTAATATATTGAGGTGCTTGATGGCATGAGGCCATGGTTCCTTCTAGCACCTTACTAATGGGATCCTCCAACATATTTTCTTTGGATAGGAGGCCACTATGAAAAAATTTATCCAATGGTTCTCGTGTACTTTTGAACTAAAAATAGGGCTTACCCCATGTCCTAGGTGACACTAATAAGTCTAAAATTAATAATGCTTGTTCAAGAGTAAATGGCTCTCCTGGGCCATATTTTAATGAAGTAGCATCCCAAGATGTAAAAGGATTGACCAAAGAAGGGAAGTCCTGATTATAAGGTGTGAGTGATTCTAAGTCCACCTGATTCTTCATAGCTTCCGTTTTAAGAGGGATGACAACATCCGCAGAAGGGCACTCATAGGATGCACGAGAGAAACTATGCAATGCCCGACAGTGAGTGAACGACTCGGATCACCCAAGATAGTGACTATATTCCCTTCATGGGACAACTTGATACAACGATGAAATGTCAAAGGGATAGCTTTGCATGGCATGAATCCATGGGCCCCAAGAGCATGTTATATGGGAGATCTAAATCAAGGACATGGAAGGTTGTATCATGACAGGTTGGACCTACTTACATGAGCACTATAATAATACCTATGGATTCTCTCTCCTCATTATCATATCTGTGATGGTGATGGTCTTAGCTCCCGAGATCCATTTACGAAAGGCCTAGCTACCTGACCAACTTCAATGTGTATATGTTTAGACCAGATCCCCTGTCCACAAGCACTCTTTTAATCTTATGATGGGTAACCACCACTTCTAAATAGAGAGGCAAATTATGCTCAGGGTTATTACATGGGATAACGTTGTGATCAAAAGTGATATGGTCGGGGTTCAAGGTGGGCGGCCATAGCTTGCAAGTGTGCAAGATATACCTTAGTAGAGACTCCAGAATTCTATAATGTTTTGTACAATATATCCTTGTCGTGATAGATATTTTAAGAAGGTCTAAAATGGATATTTTAGCTGGTGTTTTCTCTAGCTAGTCTAGTAAATTTTATTAGCTTTGGGTAGTTGGTATTGGATTAGGTATGATTAAGTGAGTGTGTCGCATTGCGACACAATTGTTTTCGAGAATTTGGATTATGTTTACTCGTTCATCAAGCGAACGGATGTAACCTATAAGGGATTCGAATGGACTATCATCACTAGGGTAAACATACGCAATAGTGCGATAGTCATTAGAGGCCTGCTCATGATCTGGTTTCCTTTTATTTTTATCCATGTGATTGGGAAAAGGTTCTTTGTATATGCCCATTTTTTCATTAGGACCCTGTCCTAAATCAGGAGGTGATTCTATGGCAATCTTTCCCTCTTCAATGAGGTCTTGTATGAAGTGTCTCAGCCATAGACATCTATCTATTTTGTGTCCTTTGACATGATGGAAGTCATAGTATTCATGGTCTTTATACCAACCAGGTTTTGGAGCATTTTCTGGGAATGGTACTATGGTACTTGGATATTCTACCATTTTAACATCATCTAATTGTTTTAATATAGCAGTCAAGGATTCACTCAATGTTGTGAATGTACATTTTGTATGTGCCTTAGGATGAGGTCCTTATGAAAGCTTCAAAAGAGGACCTGTCTGTATAGCTTGGACTCTTTTGGAGTCATTAATTCCATCACCGATGATGTGCTTGTTCTTATTAAAGAACTTAGGTTTGTCTACAGATTTGGCCTCATGTTTTTTTTTGACAAAGGGTTTAAGTGTTCCTTTGGTAATAAGAGCCTTTTCAATTTGGCTACCTTTCTCTATAAATTCCTCGAAGTTAGATCCACAATGCATCTGAAGATAGAAGGCTATCTCTGGGTTTAAATTAAGAACAAAAATGTTCATTAATTGTTTTTCAGGTAAAGCACAAGGGAAGCGACTCGCCAACACTCTCCATCATTGTAAGAAACCCGTGAAGGTCTCATTAGGTTTTGATTTGCATTGCGAAGGTCATTCATCATGATATCATTTTCAATATTGAAAGAATAGTGCCATAGAAAAATTTCTGCTAGTGCTGGCCACATTGTTATAGATCCTTTAGGTATGCTACAAAACCATTCAATCGTCAAAGCTCCTAAACTGCAGGGAAAGATTCGTATTAGAAAATTATCATTGTAGTTGACCTCTTGACAAACCATGTAAAAGCCTTTGATGTGATTACGGGGATCACCTTTGCCTTTGTACTTTTTGAGCTTTGGGATAGTGAAATGTTTAGGAAAGGGCTACAGTAGCATGTCTTTATCGAAGGGATAAGGACATAGTTCTTCATAGAGATACTTTCTGTTTTGGCCTATATTTCCCTGTTGTAATGTTGTGAGCATATCTTTCATAGATTTCAATTCATCTGAATGATTTGCTCCTTAGTAGGCCATATTGACCTTTGAGCTTGAGTTTCTTTAAAGGTATAGTTTGTATGTGGATCAAATTGAAACTCGTTAAGTTTATTTTTGTCTTTGTCTTTACCTATGTTTCTTTTTGAAGTGCCTAGGTTCGCTAATTTTTGACTCAACTTCAAGATATGTTTTTGGAGGGTCTCCTCCTCAACCAGGGGATCCTCTTCTTCATCAAATTTCAGAGGAGGGGAGGCCTTCCACTCAATTTTTACTCTATACGAAGCCTTAAAGTGAGGTGTACGTGATGTTTCACCTTCAACAACGGCCTTATGTTTCCTAGAAGCGGATGCATATCCCACATGAAAGGGATTATTTGTGTCTAAGACAAATCTTTGCTCTCCTAATTTAGGTTCAATGAACTTTGTTTATTCTTCATGCTCGTGTGGAAGTTTAGTTCCTAAAACCAAGACTCTCGTGATTACTTGATATTTGTTATAATATAAGAGCTCAAATCAAATCTGTTTAGGTGTAATCTTTGTTGTTCTCTGAAGAGTCTGAATCTCCTCCACTATGATCGATGAATGTCTCTGTATATTTTAATTGAGAGAAGAGTGGTCCAAAATTGATCCCACTAAAGGGGAAACCATCAAAAGGATTAGATCTTGTGTTAAGATCACTAGATTTTGTTGCCATTTTGAAAAGTCTAGGCATTACTAGCTGACACTCAGATGCAACACTATGTTTACTAGTTTTCAAAGGATACCATTATGGATAGATGAAAATGTATCACTTACCTAAGTTGTGTTATGTCAAATCTATACTTAAAAGACCAAGATGAATGACAATGTTGTACCAGATATGTGGGCCGAAGTTAGAAATCTAACAAGGCTTGAATATCAACACAATACTGATAAATTCCTCTAACAAGGTATACCTAGAACTGACTCAAGTACTGAAAACAAGCCAAGTGTATTGAAAAGTAGAAGTCACAATTAGATACAATGTAACAACGCTATCAAGATATCTCAACCAAGCAAGCAAGGCGTCGATATCAAGACAACATCATGATGATATATATAATGCGTTATCAACACTCGTAAAAAAACCTAGATGATGTCAGAACTAAAATCAAGTAGAAGGTATAACAAGAAGTCTGTGATGATGCAAGCAGCGTAACCGTGTAATAGAGGATTTATACTACATGCCCAAAGAATGGGAGATGCAATGTAAATGCCAATACTAAACAACTAAAATGTAAGAAAAAGTCGATAAACTAGGGGAGAGACAAAATGACAAAACCGACCCGTAACAATGATGAAGATCCTAAAGTCAAGATTGTAGGACTGCCAAAGATGTGAAAATGTACCCACCTGCTTTAGTCATTTAACACTGTAGCTACAAACATGGATGAGTGTAAACATAGAAAAAATCAGCTAGCACTATTTATGACATGACACATAAAGTATGCCTCTTTTTGACTTCCAACGTGGAAAGTATCAATGCATGGGTGTAGATCAAGAATATGTGAAAATATACTTAGTTTCAGTTTGGGTAGAGCTTCGCCTCATTTTAAAAAATGAGAAGGAAGATAAGCTAAGTAATACACTTGTCTAGAGTCGTGATGAAAGACACTCAAATCAAACTTGGTATGATTTCATTACCGTGTTCAAAAAACATGACGTTGAATCCAATAAATTTATCACTTTGTGATGGTAAAATGACATGCATGGACTAGTAAAGTTGGCCTCCAAAAAAAATTGTTTCCTTAATAAGTTCTCTCAACTAGGTGTTACAAGGTTGTCTAAGAGTGAGGTGTGATTTACCCAAAAAGTCACAATGACTAGTTTGGGAGTATCTTGGCTTTGTCCCCCTTCAAGTATAGTGGGAAATGAATGCATCCATCATGTACTTTTACTAAGGTCACGATACAAAAAACTTGCAACTCTAACTCACAAGGCGTACTAGTCAAGTGGGTAAGCGAGGCGCTTCCCATTTCATCCATGAGGTTACTCAGTGGTGGACTACTTTGGGGTTCCTGGAACCACCCCCATTGTTATAGCTTAAGGTGTTATGCCAAAGGGGTTATGTTCTAGTTAAGCGAAAAGGGACTTACCCTTTTCCAAAAACCTGCAATCTGAGTGTGTTGACTATGGTGTGTTTTTATCTTTTTTTGATCTTAATGTGGTTTCAAAGTGGCACACCATTTGGCAATCTATAAACACACATGTATTAGAAGTTTTTCTTTGTTCTTAACACCTTTCTTTGACCAACATAAGGTTCTATAGACAACAATTTGGTAAGTAGTTTTCTGGTTCACCGATTGAGGTAAAAGAGAACTCACACTTGCTTTTGATTCCTAAGATCACTGAAGGCGCAAAGGAAGAGCATACGCAAAGTGGAAATCCTACTAAAAGCACATAAAAATGTTACTTTATCCTTTAAAGAGCAAGTTTTTAACGTGTAAAATATATTTTGTTCAAGTGCTTTTGATCTCCAAGATTGCTTTGGAAAGTGCAAGGAGAGAGCATACGCACGTTTCACAAATCCTAATTTAAGCTAAGGAATGAAAAACTCTTAATCATGCAAACTGAAATTTTAAGGACATAACCCTATTTTTAAACCTATCGACTTTTAGAAACCTACATCAAGAATGTCAGAGAAATAGTTAAAACAAACTATAAAAAAAAATTTTGTGATAACACTGCGTGTCCAAACCGACATGTATGCACCCCAATCAACAGTGGACACCTACACTAACACCTACGTGGGTTTATTATGATAAAAATAGTCACAAACATCTACGTGACCTAATCCAATAGGTAAGCTAGGGTTTCAATGTGAGCACACTCTTACCGATGGATATGTGGCCCAAGTAAAAAGAAGTCTATAAAATTTTTACATAGTGCTATTAATTACACAGACGCATCTAGAGAGATGAAGACACGAGACCTACCAACGAGAGATGTGGACGCGTCCTTGTAGAAAAATTTTTATAAAACAGAGGAAACCCTAATGGGTATGTATCCTTTTCGATGGAGACATGTGTATATCAACGTGTACACATCACCTTAAAACACCTACGCGTGCCCTATGAAAAACCTGCAAAAAACACGGATTTTCAAAATTTTAAGAGAAAACAGGTTATTGGTTAGTCAAAGCTTCCTATTTGTATGTTAAACCCACAAATGCATGTAAATATAGTTCATTAATCAAAGGTTTAAAATAGAAATGAGGAAATAACAAGTGATTTAAACCAAAAGCTTTTAAAATAACTTTGAAAAACTAAATGACCTCCATTAATGGAGGATGGACATAAGAGTCCCACTGGGCGTGCCAAATGTGTTCAAAGAAAAGTTGCAAAAGCCATGAATTTTGGGGTAATAATTCCTAAAGAATACCCAAAGGCTTCAAACAACAAATCGGTGGACCATCCGATAAGAAATGAGCAAGATTTTCTAACTAACGTACATTATGAAGTAAACACTCAAATTTAAGTTAATTAAAACTATCTCTATTTTTTTAAAGCTTAAAATATTGAACCTAGTAAGCCCTAAGCAATCAGTTCTAGTGATTAAGATAAATATATTTCCCCATTATAGGTTTTTGAGGTAATGGTTTTTCCCTTTTACCCTATAAATTGGATTAGCAATACAAAAGAATGAAGTAAATAGCTCAATATCTAAACTAGAAATGAAATCTAGAACCTAGATGCAAAATTCTATAATCTATGCTTAGGAAGAAGGGAGGAATTCTTGAAAATGAGAGAGGGGGTCTAGCCCTATATATAGTTTTCCATTTGGGAAAATGGGAAACTTGAGTGCATGTGGGACAAACACTAAATTCCAGAAAACACTTTTAGCAAGTCAAAGCTTTCTTTGACTAGGTTTAGGGAGTGACAAACCATATTTAAGGTTAATTAAACATGTTTAGGAGGTGATTAGGGTTTGGAGAGAGTTTTGAAGGGTCATATCAATCTAATGGAATGGATTGATAGGCCAAGAAGGTGGTAGAAGTAGATTGGAAGAAAGTAAGAAGTTAATGTAGTTAAAATGAAGCTATTATAGCTTGTTTAAATGGTTTACAAGAGGAAAAATGAAAAAAGGGATGTTGGAAGAAAGTTAGATAGGTCGAATCGGTGGTGTATCATCGGTTTGCAGGGAGAAGCACAACTAGCGCAATATTAGTTGTAATAGTGCATTGGCAAAACTACAAGTGTCTACAACCACCACCCTTCTAGGTGGGGTCCTATAAATGCCACTCAAACATGGTGGAATTTATAGGATCCCCGCACATGAAAGGTTGGAAGTCCTATAACCACTGCCTGCGTAGGGAAGTGGTCTTGTGTTCTTTTTCTAGAATTCCTTACCCAAGCTTTGACAAGTGATTTCTTTACTTAAGTGCACTTTTAGAGCATGTTTCTCAATCATTTTCACTAATTTTACGCTTGTGTGACTTGTGAAAATCTCCTCTTCATCTTGTAATTTGTAATTGGTTGTTTAAACTACCCCTTTATGTGTTCATGTGACACCCCATGGTTGTCAAGAGTGATAGTGCACAACCTAACCAACCTTTTATAAAACCATCACTTTTTCTCAAGAAAATGGCCCAAGATCATTTTGTGTATTCTTGTATTATTGAGCTGTCACAATCTTACCAAAAATTGCATAGCCAAGCTCTATTCAATTTTATTATCTCTCTTCCACTTGCATTTCTACCAGACTGCCATCAAGTTTCCATTGCTCCAACACCTTCTCACTGTTTCGAAAAACTAATGGGACAAAGCATAACACAATTGGATTTTCCGTTGCTCTGTATTTCTAGGTTGGGGTTGATGTTAGTTTTCTTCATTTATTCATATTATTGTTTCTGAATCATACACATATATATCAAATCAAGGAGAATAATTTATTTTACTCATTGAAAATAGTTGAATCAATTTCAAAATAGCTTTACATCTTCCATAGAAGTTTTCGCTGATAGATTCTTCCTTCCCTATCCCTATGGATTTGGTGGAAGTATATACGGAGAATTTTTTTCCAGTATAGAGATAATAAATATGTCATACATTGTGGTTTCCCTTAGATTCTCACAAATTATATCCAGGAGGTTACATGGGAAGAAAAACTTCTAAATATTTCAATCTTCCTATTTATCTAAGATAGGAGAGGATTTAACAAATCCACAATTACTTATTACAAAAGAGCTTTGTTTAATTAAATTAGATTAAATACACTATTGCATAGACAAATAACTACATCCGGTTATTTTCCTATTTATATTTGTTAATTAGGATTAGAAGATTTCATTTCTTCATTTATTTTTATTTACAAAGAGTACTATAAAATCACCAAAATTTTTTTACTAGAATAGTTTCTTAGTATTGCTTTAGTTCATTTATATCTTGAAAATACAAAAAACATAGAATAACTTTAATTCAATTAATTAGTTTTTATTTGCTTAATTAAATTAGATCATTGCAATACATGACCATCAACAATCCTCAACAAGAACACACATATGAAAGTGATCCACGGGTACCACAACCGAATAGTCACGAGGTAATTATGGACATAGATACGTGGCTATGTTGTTTTGCCTTAGAACACCAACATGACACATTGAGAAAATTGAACAATTAAATGTTTTCAATATCGTGGCTGAAAAATCCTACGAATAATGGACTTCACTGACAATAGAGTTTAAATGTGTATAACCATACAAGGAATGCATCTACTTAAGAGTTCATGGTTGAGATCCATGGGTTCCTCAACCATAAGAGCAGAAAGGCCCATTAGACCTTGACACTAGATTACGGCCATTAGTCTTTAGGTCATCCCCACTTCCACTAGACATCATTAGACATTTGAATGTTCTAAACGAGGAAGCTCATCAAGCCCTCACATTTTGGACCACTCCAGCTAATGACCATAGATCCAGTGGAACCACACCTCCCTCTCATTCATTCCATGACCTTGTCTGGAAATCATTACGAGGCCCCCATCGTGTTTTAACACATCCCACAACCAATAGAAAGGATTTCCACAGAACTTGATATCGATTGGATTCTCTGTGTGGCTATTCTTTCTGATCCATCCATATACCAATTCAAGTTAGAAGGGGATTCCTTTCACTTGATGAGTAGATCCCGATATTACGAGTTGGGGACATTGTTTTTCCTTGATTTCTTTCCCATCCTATTTTCATGTATTTTCCTCCATGTACCACATATTCACTATATTTCACTATCACTAGCCATTCACACTTTCCACGTTGGTTGTCCCAGAATGACCTCGGGAGGTCGAGTGCGGTTGAAGGTCACATGTCAATTTTCATCTGCACAAATTGGTAAACCCAACGTGAAGAGCTAATATCTTTTCATTTCCATTTTTTCCATCCATCATCTTATTCTCCCATTATTCTATAGGTATTCATATAAACCTTGAATATGTCGGACAACGTGAATATGATAAACCCATCTTGGGTCTCAAGACATATTAATATCAAATGGGTAGGAAATAACATCACCCTCACTATCTCTATGGTCAAAAACTATTAAACCAATATACATGTGTCTCAAAATCCTCCTCCTCAAGGGACCAACAATGGATCCTTAGTCAAGATCGAGGAAATTGATCAACTTACGCATGCACAACAACCTAAAATTTAAAGTTCTAATAATATGAATTTCACCAGAGAGTCGGGCTCATCTCCTTGGGTTTTGTTTAGATCGTAAATCTCTATGTATTCATATCAACTCCCATTACTATATGAGGAGTGTTTATCACATCATTCCGAAGTGAGAAACACTTCTAAAATATGAATCAATCTCTAGATAAGATGCAAGGACATGTTGATGTCTTACTTCAGAATAACACCTCTACCCCTCCCATAACAGAAAAACATTTCTAATGAGGGGTGGCCAAAAAACAATGAATAATTCATAGCAAGATATCACACTCCTTTACAACCTAACAAATTTTAACAATGTGCACTAAATCAAAACACCATACCCTCATTAGGTGAGGTCATCTCAACATTGGTGGATAGGGTTAGATAATTGGAACTTTCCTCGGATACTAATGTTCCTTCCTGCTGCTAGGAAACAAAATATTTTCCATCATCCGTAGAACTTTTTCCAAGTTCCTACTACACCAAATCCTTATTTAGTTTACATGGGAGTTCCTATCCCTAGAGATATTCTTATAGGATCATACACCTTTGGTATTCACCCTCATTCTACATACATATACCCTTAAAAGGTACCAACTAGAAGTGTGTACTCAAACACCATCCCAACTAGAAATGCAACATTCCCTAACTTTGTGCCTCCCACTTTATACCAGGTTAATGTCCCCCCATATGTACACATGTATTACAAATAAATGCAAGGGCACATATACTATTTTCTGGGTCCATATGGTCAACCACATGGGATGAATTATGCCTCCACAAAAATTTATGCTACACCATATCAATAGCCAATTCCACCTCCACCTACCCATTAGGGATCATGGATGGTCAATTCTAATGTAGTGGGGACCTACTTTGAATATCTGAAGGAGCCCTTGGACTTTACCATACATAGTGTTATGCTCCCATGGCCTCTACTAGATCTTCCTAAATTTAAAGGGGAGGGAGATCCAAATTCCCATATCAAAGCGTATGCCACCACAATTTGATATCCACTCCCATGGGGATGAAGTTATAGAAAATATATTCCCTAATAATATGGACGGAATCACAATTGATTGGTATTATAGGATACATGAAGCCTCAATACATTCTTTTTAAATAAATCATGTCTAAATTCATCAAATATTTTGACATGAACCAGTTGTTAAGGACATGAATCACGAAATTCCTACATATAAAGAAAGAGCACAATGTGTCTACTACACTTTTCATCTAGATATGGTGGCAGGTCCTCTACTCTTCAAAGCCATACACTCCCAACATGGATTAGAAATAGCTTTGTGACCTATTCCTTCACTCTCTTAACTAGGAAATGAAGGAAGAAGTCCAAAAGTTCCCCCTAAGGAGTTATGAAGAGGTGTTGGAAGGTTCTCTCCGCATTGATCAAGCGAAATAGATAGTGGTCAAAATACCTATGGTTCAAATGGGAGGTTGATCACTCCCAATTAGGGTAATTCAAGTTACCACAAAAATGTAAACAACAATCAAGGAGTGAAGGTCCTCAACAAAAACTACAACGTTATAACTAATGATGTTATACACCAAACAAAAGAAACACAATGTTATTAACACATAAAGCAAAAATAATATTAACAATAACACTAATGGTAGTAATTAGAGGAGTAAAATATTTTCTCCTGTAATCAACATGATGGAATTCAATCATCCTTCAACCTAAAAACAACAAAAATTTTAGGATCAAGGCCCTAATAAGTACCCAAACAAGTACTAAAACAATTATCAAAATAAAGGGCAACAACTTCTAAACTTCAATTACAATAACAAACGAGTTGAATAACAACTAGAACTTTAGACCACAACAAAACATAAACCAAAGACCTCAAGATTATGATCATGACTTGTAATGTGGATTCCATAGGGTTTGAGGGCATGATGTTAGAACTTTCCTAAATTGTAACAAGTTCCTACAATGCTTACGAGAGGACCAAAGGAATCTATTTCTTGAGTTGTTTTTGGAAAATCTTATAGCACCAACTTAGAATACTTGCATGGGTCCTGTGTCCCCTCAAAACACACCACTCAAGATCTTTAATGATCCTCTTCCAATGGATCCTACCAATGGTAAGCTAGACCCCAACAGTTCAAACAAGAGTATCCCGTTGTGAACAATGATCATGAAGCTTTGACTTCATCACACTCATTGGTAGTACCTCCATTGGATGGTTTCTAAAAAACTAAGCTAGTGGGTCTAGTAGAGTTATAAACCAAACCAAAAATAAATTCCACTATGAGAAATTGAGACTAATCTTTGGAGCCCATTCCTATTTACCCATCTATATCAGATGATGTTCCAACACTTTCAAAACTAGTGGGGGCTTACGACTTGATCAATGATTTAACAAAGACCTTTTCTCACATCTCCTTCTTGGATTTGTTGAAGAAATCCCCTACTCATAGAGCTTATTTATTAGAAGCATTGGGTCTTGGACATTTGATCAATATCACCCCTCCTCTAGAGGTGTAAATAAATCATATAGACTTCATGTCTATCCTCCTATAGAACTAGAAAGAGATGTTGAATTTGTATTTTACATCAATAAGATTCCCACAGATGCTAATTTAGCCTGCAAAGGTGATCGAGTTTGATATCTACAGGTTTGGATTTACAACTACTATGTAAAGCATGCAATGATTGATGATAGGGTAGCAGTCAACATTGTCCCCTTTTATTTTCTCCAAAAGTTAGGATACAAAGAAACCAATTTCTCTTTGACAAGAAACACGCTAAGAGGGTATGATAGACTTAACAAAACATCAATTAGAACCATAGTGCTATTAGTTACCCTGGGGCCCAAGACAATAATTACAGATTTTTATATTATAGATCAAGAAATCAGCTATAATATGATTCTTGGTCCTTGTTGTGTACATTGCATGAAGGTGATCCCTTCCAAATTGTTTTAAGAAGTTATATTACTATATTTGGGGGAAATTTTTCATTGTGCATGGTGACCTGAAGACCTTTGACGTTCACTTTTATAACCTATAGAGGAAACTTGGGGTGTATATTGAGTTTGAGCTCATAAAAAACTAATTAAACAAGCCCAAAAGTTCAACACTAGAGACAAAACTAATTCCCACAACGGAATTAGAAACTCTTTAGGTTTGACTAAATGCATTCCCACAATCAAAGATTAAACTATTTTTATAGAGATAATATCAACATAAACTGTTATCCAAAATTCACCCCCCAGAGTAAATTTTGATAACATGCATTGAATTCTCAAGCCCCAGGAAAATTGATTGATTCAGGGCAAAAAATCATGTTTCTAGGGTCCCCTCAGATTTTTTCTAACTCCCCTGGCCGAAGAAGAAAAGAGAAAGTTCTGAGAAAATGTGAAAAGTTGCAGAAAACAAGCTTGGGCCAGGAAAAATCATGAAAAATGGCTAAGTCCTAGTCCTCGCAACGGTCGGGACGTGAGGGACATCTGGGCGCGAATCGGCCGAAAGGCCACTAGGCAGTCTGCAGAGCAAAGGAACATCCAGGCCGTCGGGACGCGAAAGCCGGTTTGGCTGAAGGAGAAGAAAATCGACTAACTGCTCTGGGACATTTGGGACAAGAAGACGCGAAGGACGTGAACCGGCCGGTTCGGCTGAAACAGGGAACTTTTGTACTGGGACATCCGGGACAAAGGGACGCGGATAGCCAAAAAAGCTAAGAGCCAATCAGATCACACCACGTGTCACCGGCAGAAAAGGGACAGGGAAGCCCATTTCGGGGATCGAAAGTTTTGTCCCGCATACAACACCGGGACATCTGGGGACAAATGGACGCGGTGGACGCAAAAGAGCCGGCAGACCCACGGACCAACCAAATCATGACACGTGTCACAAGGAGAAAAGTCCAAAATTCAAAGGGCGAGGTTTGAGGGGTCAGCCCGAGCCAATCAAAAGAGGACACGTGTCCTATGGAGCAAGGAATGCAGAGCTCGGGGAGGAGTTAGAGAATTTGGCAAGAAGTTCACCCAAAAGCTAAAAGTAAAGGTCTACCCCGCACTTGATGCGGGGCGTGTGGGACACGGAAAGCCGATTTGGCCGAAGGAGAAGAAAATTGACTAACTGCTCTGGGACATTTGGGACAAGAAGGCGTGAAGGACACAAACCGGCTGTTTAGCTGAAACAGGAAACTTTTGTAAATGGACATCCAGGACAAAGGGACATAGAAGACGTGGATAGCGAGAAAAGGCCGAAAGACAATCGAGATCACGCCACGTGTCACTTTGGCGAAAAAGGGACAGGAAGCCCATTTCGGTGGATCAAATTTTTGTTCCGAGGCAGACCTTTGGACATCCGGACAAATAGACACGGTGGACGTGAAAGAGCCGGCCTCGACCAACCAAAATCATGACACATGTCACAAGGAGAAAAGTCCAAAATTTAAAGGGCGAGGTTTGAAGGGTCAGCCCGAGCCAATCAAAAGAGGACGCGTGTCCTATGGAGCAAGGAATGTAGAGCTCGGGGAGGAGTTAGAGAATTTGGCAAGAAGTTTTCCCAAAAGCTAAAATTAAAGGTCTACCCCATGCACCGATGACCAATCAATGCATGCCACGTGTCATCCAGTGGCGGAGCGCGGGAAGAAATTTAAAAATCCGTTTCACTGTTTTGTGCCTAAATCTTCGAGATCTCCATATCTTTTGATCCGAGCTCGATTTTCATGTTCTTTATATCAACGGAAAGATTATGAAATTATATACCTAATTCTAGGGTTAATATTGAATTTTGGTGTAGTCTAGAGAGAAAAAATTGAGAAATGACTCTGACGCATGTTCATGGCCAGAAGTGACATTTCAGCGACTAGATTTAATGCAGAATGGGTCGCATTCTCTTGTAATTCAGTCAAAATGATAGGGTATGGGTTTGTAAGGTCCCCCATGCCATTTTAATGCACCTATAGTCAAGAAGGAATGGGCTCTCATGTTTTTGTACGTTTCTGTCTCCTAGGCTCGACCCATGTAATGTAAAAGGCAGATTTGGCTCACAACCAAAGGGGGAACATTTTTTGGGCATAGCAGACTTCTTCTTTCACCTCCAGCAAGTGATTGATGCAAGGATCAGACCTCTCCAAAGATTGTAATAGTTTTCTTTTACCTCTCTAAGGGTGTAATGCGTGTTTTTGACACTGAAATGATAATGCAAGCTCTGTGAATGGGTTTCAGTCCTCTGTTTGTATTATTTGCTTCATTTCAGATCCTAAATTATACCTTATCAGTCTGTGTATGTTTTATGTTGTGAACTTTGGTCTGTGTCTATTTTCATGACAATTATGTTTCACCACTCCTTTTGGTGCATCACCATCTTTAGTTAGTTTCAATTTCTTGCACTTCTACCCCTATCTCCTTGTAAGTTAGAGTAGGATTAGGATCTGAACCTCTGTAGTTGTGCAAGCATTAGATCTAAATCAGAGGAGTTTGAGGAACCAGCCTCTAATCTAGAGATTCCTCTCTTAGTTTCACAAGTCCCACACTTGGAGAGAGGTTTCCATGTTGTGCAATCACACTGGATGCTAGAGTGATCAACCTAGAATCCTGATCTGCATCCGGGGTCTTTGTGAGCCTATAACAACAGTTTTGGCATGCCGGTGGGACAGAGGTCTCATTTTTATTACAGCAGGGTTGATGTGCATCTGCTACATTTTTCTTGCTTAAAAATAGCTATTATTTGCATATCTGGTGACTCCAAGGGGAAGAACCAGCTGGTTCCAAGTGCAGGCCTGAAAACTCATGAGAAGAATCACCACAGGGTCAAGAGTTGGAGAAGAAGAAGTGTTGTTTGAATACCTGCAATTATCTCCAAGAAGAAGGCAAAGAGGAAGAAGGATTCAAAGGTCTCCATCTCCATGAAACAGAACTCTCTCAACTCCTCCACCTAGTAGGCCTTTCATTCAGTCAACAAGGGTTTTAAGACCAATTAGAATGGCTCAGAACAATCCCTACGTCAACTTCACAGGTAGTAGCCCACTTGCTCTCAATGCACAACATCCAGTTCCTATTGCAGCCTTGAAGAACATTCCCTACTTCACTGGAGAAAATCAGACTACTCCAGGTGATCATGTTAAAGATATTGCTAACCTTTGTGCAATTCATGAAATCAATGAAATGCAAGTGGCTATCAAGTTACTGGCATCTTCCTTCAAGGGTAAAGCATTACAATGGTTTAGGAGCCTTGGAGCTGGTTCTATCACAAACTAGAATCAGCTGTGTATTGCACTTCATGAGCAATTTGGAGAGAAGGGAGACAACTTGTCTCTTTTGGAGCAGCTAACAACCATCAAGAGGGCTCCCAATGAGCAGCTGACCGATTTCAACTTCAGATTTCAAAAAACTTGGGAGAGGATTCCAGTGGCGATCGAGGCCAATGACAAAAAAGGTGCTTTTCTATACTATCTCAAAGCTTTAAATTATAATATTTCTATGTTGATTCAGTCCATGGGAGGCATAACTATCCCTATGGCTTATAGCATTGCCATTAGGGCTGAAAATTGTTTAATCCAAGCTGGCAAACTTGCCCCTAGACCTCCCATGCCATTGTTTCCAAGTTTAGAGAGCCCAAACACCCATCAAGCACCTAATTTGGCTCCTTCTCCCACTCCTAGAAATCAAAGTTCAAATGAAGCTTCCACTTCATCTCCAAGTGCCCCAAATGAGCTTGAGAGGTCATGAAGCAATTGCAAAACCTAGGCAATGAGCTAGTTACTCTCAAGAGGCAACAAGCCCAAGGTTTCAGACCTTCTTATCAACCCCAAGCTCAGCCTAATAGACAGCCATACCAACCACAAAGACCACCTAATCCAGCTGCAAATATGAATCAAACAAGGCCTCCTGCCAATAGACCATTCCAGCCCTATAATCCAAATGCCATATCTAGCCTCTAAGGCATTAGTGCCAACACAGAACAACATTGCTCAGGAATATGATTGGTTCTTTCCATGCAATGAGCATCATAACCAATCCATGTGTTTCAATGGTGCTCTCAATCAAGCACTAATGGTGACAACTACTAGTGTGGAGGGCGAGGGCAGTCAAGGAAATAGTCAACAACAAGAAACATTCTAACAACAATCAGCCCCAAATGACACCACATTGGTGAACTCGCAAGCAGAAGATTTCTATGGCATGAATCAAGCAGTTTCTCAAAGTGTTACAACCAACACAAGGTCCAAGAGGAGAAATTTGGGTGAAGAACAACCATTAGCCCCAGCCAATCCACAACCTTCCATGGCTCCACAAATGATTGGCAAGCAAAGTCTAGTTTCAAATGCACAAGGGCAGCCAAGAACATCCCCTGGGCCAACTCAAATGCTAGTTGTTGCTGCCCACGTGCAAGGAGTAAATGTGTAAACCAAGGGACAGCGAGAGAGATCCTTCATCACCATTCAGTATCATTGATTAGATGAAGAAGACAAACGTCAACATATCAATGTGGGAATCCCTATCTATCCCAGGCCAAAGAGATCTGCTGCAAGCTGCCATGAAGGATTGGCCAACTTTGAATCAACAGGTTCAGATGCAAGAAAAAGTGCTTACAAATGCTGCCCAGCCTGAAGGAATTCATGGAGGGCAACAAGGTAAAATGTTGAAGCCCCCTCCTTTCTATGTTTCATTAATCATTGGAAATCAGCTAGTACATAATTACATGATAGACTCCGGGGCAAGTAGCTCAGTAATGCCTAAACAGATAGCTGATCAGCTAGGGCTCCAGTATGAAATAACATCTAAAGGGGTAGTGCAGCTAGATGGGACAACAATAGCAACAGTTGGAGTGATTAGAAATTTGAGTCTTACCTTGCACGCATGTCCAAATGTTGTTGTTTTACAAGATGTATCAATCATAGACCTTCCACCACTCTTTTCCCTTTGCTTGTCAAGGGACTTCATAGCCAAGATTGGGGGGTATTTGTCTACTGATTGGTCACACATGCTATTCAGAACAAGATATGGAACTAAGGCCACAATCAGATCCGAACCTATTGCAAACTTCCATACCGAGCCTTACACTCCAAGTCGGACTAATGCCAATTGCTCAAATTTGATCAAGAAGATCACCCTAGCAACGATGAGGTTGACACCAAGATTGGAAGTATCCCAGATCTAACTCTTGATGAATGGAAAAACAAGATACATGCTTTTGATCCCTATCAAGAAGTAGAAGAATCTGCTATAGGAGTTTATTGTTTACATGAAGAGAATCAACCTCTCCCGGCATCACCAAGCCGGATCACAAAGGCAAAAATGAAGTATAGTAATTGTTCTTTGATGGTTCAAGGAGTCGACAAGGTGCGGGAGGAGGAGCTATGCTCATTTCACCGCAAGGTATAAGGTATTACTCGGCCTTCCGTTTCTAGTTTTCTGTTCAAACAACATGGTGAGTATCAAGCCTTAGTTCATGGATCGCTGACTGGCAATGGAGGAAGGCATCGGGAATTTACAAGTATTTGGTGATAGTGAGCTGATTGTAAACCAGGTCAAAGGAAAAAATGCTGCCAAAAATGATCTCATTGAAAATTTACAAAAATCGGGTATGGGATCTTATTGAAGATCTTGAAGCTTTTAGCATCAATTCCATCCCAAGAAAAATGAATGAAGCCGCTGACAGGATAACAGCAATTGGGGCTGCGTTTGATGTTGTAGAAGGTATCAAAAGTGAGAAATATTAGGCTCATATCAAATTAGTTGTGAGACCAGCTGTTCCGGATAACAATACAAGTTGGCAAGTCTTCGAGAATGATCAACAAATTGTTAATTTCCTACAAGAAGAAGCTGAGTTCTCCGCCAGGAATCAAGACAAGCTGCATTAGCAGTATGGTGACCAAGTGGTGCAGCTGAGAACTAACAAATTACCAAAAGGCCTCATAACCTTGGAGTCAATCTTCAACCCGAATGATCAGTTCTGGAAGGAGAAAGCGAACATTCAAGTAAAGGGTGAAGATTCAGAGCCTATTTTAGTGGAAGAAGGCAAAACATTGCAGATTGGAAAAGTAAGTACCTCACAAGAGAAATCTGATTTTGTTCAGCTTTGTCAAGAGTTCCCAGATGTCTTTGCTTGGACTTACAAAGATCTAAGAGGTTTCAACCCAAAGTTGGCACAACATACTATTGAGCTGGATCCAGAATCCAAGCCTGTCAGGCAAAAGCAAGGGCCAATGAATCCCCATATTGAACCTCTCATGAGAAAAGAGTTAAGAAAGCTTATTGAGGCCAGTATCATCTTCCCCATCAAACACTCAAGTTGGGTCACCAACTTAGTCCCAGTCAGAAAGAAGAATGGAGAGATCAGGTTGTGTGTCGACTTCAGAGATTTGAATAGAGCCTCTCTCAAGGATCATTATCCACTCCCTTCCATGGAGCAAATATTGCAGGTTGTAGCTGGTTCAGAAAGGTTTTCACTACTTGATGGCTACTCAGGCTACAATCAGATTATGGTGAGGGAGGAAGATCAGTTCAAGACAGCCTTCACAACCAAATGGGGAACATATGCCTACAAGAAGATGCCATTTGGCCTATCAAATGCTGGAGCCACTTTCCAAAGGGAAATGGATATGGCATTCAAGGGGTTGATCAATAAAATAGTTTTGATATATCTTGATGACATCACTGTATTCTCCAATAATGCCGTGGATCACCTTTTTCATCTAAGGCAGGTATTTCAGAGGTGTAGAAGATTTGGGGTATCATTGAATCACAAAAAATGCATATTCTTGGCTCATGAGGGGAAACTTCTAGGCTATGTTTTCTCGAAAGAGGGACTGGAAATTGATCCAGAGAGGGTTAAAGCCATAAGAGCACTACCATTGCCAAGTCACAAGAAGGCTCTTCAAAGCTTCTTGGGAAGGATCAATTTTGTCCGCAGGTTTGTCCCAGATTTTGCAGCCCTTGTCAAGCCCATCACCAAAATGTTAAAGAAGAGCATGGCTTTTAAGTGGATAGTAGAAGGCAAGGAGAGTTTTGAAGAAATCAAAGAAGCTATCTCTCAAGCACCAACTCTCATCAACCCAGACTTCTCCAAGGATTTCATCCTCTATGAATTTGGAGGTGATGACACTATTTCTGCCATTCTAGTACAATGAGAACAAAGATAATGATGAGCAGATCGGTTGCCTTCTTGGGCCGAGCCTAGATGACTATGAGGTGAGATACTCTTTTATTGAGAAGCATGTGCTTGCGAGTAATCGAAGCTTGAAGAAATTCAAGCATTTAATCTCAAACAACAAGGTCCATTCTGGTCTCACATCTTTGGAGTTAAGGACTTCCTCCTCAACAAGGATTTGAATGAGAAAAGGGCAAGTTGGATCACCCATGTCATGGAATATGACATTGAGATCAAGGTCACCAAGCTGGTAAGAGGGAAAGGACTGTGTGAGCAGCTGGTTTTGGGGAAGCAAAAAGAAGTATGCAACAAAGAAGAGGCTGTTTTGACAGTCCAGGACAGCCATGAGCCAAGTGGCAATCAAGAAGAAGACAATGCTTCCCCCACTCCTTGCTGGACCCAAGGCGTTATACACTTCCTAGGTACAGGCCTATGCCCCCCAGAGATGAACAAGACCCAAAGGAGACACTTCAGGTTGCAGGCTGTTCCGTATGCCATTGTTGATGGAGTTTTGTTCAAGAAAGATGTGAATGGAGTGCTGCTGAGATGCATTAGCACAAATCAGATTCAAAGGGTGTTGGAAGAGTTTCATGGTGGACCAGCTGGTGGCCATTTTGCACCAAGAGTGACAGCTCTAAAAATCATGAAGGCTGGTTATTATTGGCCTAAAATCTTCAGTGATTGCTATGCATGGATCAAGAGGTGTAAGAATTGTGCATTCTTCACAGGAAAAGAGAGACTTGCTGCCCTCCCATTGCATCCAATCTCAGTTGACCAACCATTCATGCAATGGGGTTTGGACTTCATCGGAGTCATTAATCCCATTTCAAGCCAAGGGCACAAATGGATTTTGACAGCCACAGACTACTTCACCAAATGGACAGAAGCAGTAGCACTCAAAGAGGCAAATGAGTCTAGCATCTTAGACTTTTATGAGGGAATAACGACCAGATTCGGTGTACCTGCTACAATAATCTCTGATAATGCATTGGCATTCATTGGATCTAGGGTGACTGAGTGGGCTGTCAAGAATGGTATTTACCTAAGCACTTCATCGAACTATTACCCTCGGGGCAATAGCATAGCCGAGTGCCGAGTCTACAAACAAGAACTTGTTGAGGATCATTAGGAGGACTCTTGATGAGAATCAGAGGTCTTGGCATACCAAACTGAAATCAGCCTTATGGGCTGATAGGATAACTCCCAAAAGATCCATAGGTAACTCTCCATTTAGGCTTGTCTATGGAAGAGAGGCAATCTTGCCCATGTCACTTGAGTTGCCAACGTTGGAACTCATGAAGCAGCTAGAGTTGCTAGAGTTTGAGCCCATGGAGGTGAGGTATGCAGAGTTGATGGAGCTGCAAGAGATCAGAAACCAGGCATCCCAAGTAATGGAAAAGGATCAAGCTTTGATCAAGAAGACCTTTGATAGGAAGGCCAAAGATAGATCTTTTCAGGTTGGAGATCTAGTGTTAAAATGGGATGTGGATAGAGCAAAACCGGGAAGGCATTCAAAATTTGATGCCATTTGGAGTGGCCCATACATGGTCACAAAGTGCAAGAACAACAATGCTTTCCAATTGGCCTCATTAGATGGTGAAGAACTGTAGATTCCAGTCAATGGAATCTATCTCAAGCATTGCTTCTAGAGGGAAGTTCACTACCTCTATAAATATTAGATTAGATTTTCTTTCCTCCAAGTGCTTGTGCACATTGTTTTGTTGTAGGTTAGTTTTGTTTTCCCTAAGTGCTTTGGCACAACTTGCTGTCCATGGAGATGTTTTGCAGTCTTTTGCTTTCATCAGGTGATATTCCATCTTCCTCCTTACACATTCTTAGTCAGTTGGGATTCTAAACTAAATGTTTGATAACTCCATGCCCAATGGACTACTTCTGGCTACTGGTCTTTTCACCTAGCAGGCAGGTACCCCCGCTGAGTCACCAATTGTTATCCAAAATTCACCCCCAGAGTAAATTTTGATAACATGCATTGAATTCTCAAGCCCCAGGAAAATTGATTGATTCAGGGAAAAAAATAATTTTTCTAGGGTCCCCTCGATTTTTTCTAACTCCCTAAGCTAAAGAAGAAAAGAGCAAGTTACGAGAAAATGTGAAAAGTTACGAAAAAACAAGCTTGGGCCAGGAAAATAATGAAAAATGGCTAAGTCCTAGTCCTCGCAGTTTGGGATGTGAGGGAAATCTAGGTGTGAATCGGCCGAAAGGCTGCCAGAGCGATCAGAGAAAAATAAACATCCGGGCCATCGGGACGTGCGGGACGCGGAAAGCCGGTTCGGCCGAAGGAGAAGAAAATCGACTAACTGCTCTGGGACATTTGGGACAAGAAGACGCGAAGGACGTGAACCGGCTGTTCAGGCCGAAATGGGGAACTTTTGTACTGGGACATCTGGGACAAAGGGACACGGAAGACGTGGATAGCCGAAAAAGCTGAGAGCCAATCAGATCACGCCACGTGTCACCGGCAGAAAAGGGACAGGGAAGCCCATTTCGGGCGGATCGGAAGTTTTTGTCCTAGACAGCACTGGGACATCCAGGGAAAAATGGACGTGGTGGATGTGAAAGAGCTGGTAGACCCATGGACCAACCAAATCATGACACGTGTCACAAGGAGAAAAGTCCAAAATTCAAAGGGCGAGGTTTGAGGGGTCAGCCCGAGCCAATCAAAAGAGGACACGTGTCCTATGGAGCAAGGAATGCGGAGCTCGGGAGGAGTTAGAGAATTTGGCAAGAAGTTTTCCCAAAAGCTAAAATTAAAGGTCTGCCCGTGCCCCTGATGACCAATCAATGCATGCCACGTGTCATCTAGGTGGCAGAGCGTGGGAAGAAATTTAAAAATCCGTTTCACCTGTTTTGTGCCCTAAATCTTCAGATCTCCATATCTTTTGATCCAGAGCTCAGATTTGCACATTCTTTATATCAACGGAAAGCTTATGAAATTATCTACGTGATTCTAGGGTTAATATTGAATTTTGGTGTAGTTTAGAGAGAGAAAATTGAGAAACGGATCTGACGCGTGTTCATGGCTAGAAGTGACATTTCAGCGACTAGATTTAATGTAGAATGGGTCGCATTCTCCTGTAATTCGGTCAAAATGATAGGGTATGGGTTTGTAAGGTCCCCCATGCCATTTTAATGCACCTATAGTCAAGAAGGAATGGGCTCTCATGTTTTTGTACGTTTCTGTCTCCTAGGCTCGACCCATGTAATGTAAAAGCCAGATTTGGCTCACAACCAAAGGTGGGAACATTTTTTGGACATAGCAGACTTCTTCTTTCACCTCCAAAAATTGATTGATGCAAGGATCAGACCTCTCCAAAGATTGTAACAGTTTTATTTTACCTCTCTGAGGGTGTAATGTGTGTTTTTGACACTGAAATGATAATGCAAGCTCTGTGAATGGGTTTCAGTCCTCTGTTTGTATTATTTGCTTCATTTCAGATCCTAAATTATACCTTATCAGTCTGTGTATGTTTTATGTTGTGAACTTTGGTCTGTTTCTATTTGCATAACAATTATGTTTCACCACTCCTTTTAGTGCATCACCATCTGTAGTTAGTTTCAATTTCTTGCACTTTTACCCCTGTCTCCTTGCAAGTTAGAGTAGGATTAGGATCTGAACCTTTGTAGTTGTGCAAGCATTATATCTAAATCAGAGGAGTTTGAGGAACCAGCCTCTAATCTGGAGATTCCTCTCTTAGTTTCATAAGTCCCACACTTGGAGAGAGGTTTCCATGTTGTGTAATCACACTTTGGATGCTAGAGTGATCAACCTAGAAGCCCGATCTGCATCCAGGGGTGTTGTGAGCCTACAACAACAAAACCACCACAAATATTTTCAATTTGTTAGATAATGATTTTTCCATTCTCCTTTTATTTGATTCCATGGGTATGGGACATGCTTTGGGACTTGAATCTCTTCTTACCGATGGGATTTGAATGGATGAAGTCTCAAAAGTAAGGGAAGAAGATACAAAGAACAATACAACATCAATCTTCCCAAGCAATTATTGAACTTTTAATTTTGACACAGAAAAATGTTGATTTGGCGCTAGGGTAGGCATGATCCTCACTTATCTTGAAGGGAAGGTCATGCATTTTTCCTTCAAGATATATTTCAAATCTACAAAAATGGTATAGAATATGAGGCTCTTCTTGTTTGTCTCATAGTAGAAAAAGGATTTCTTCTTGTAAAATTAGAGTGTTAGGTGATTTGTAACTAGTCGCTAATCAAGTTTTAGAGGTGTACGAGACTAGGGCACAACACTTATAGCTCTATAAAGTTGAGGTACTCAACTTAAGAATTTTGACTTTATTTCAATTGAATCCATTCCATGTGAACAAAAACTTCTCACCGATTCCATGACTACTTATGTTTCCCACTTCGTCCGAGCAAAAGAATTAGAAGATACCAACTTCACAGTTTTGGTTCACGTTGATCCCTTATTTCATAATATGCCAACCAATCCAATCTTGGCATATATTGATGCTAATAATGGTCATGTTACCCTAGATTATGTAGAAAAACAATGAGGCTATCTTACAAGTACCTCAACGCTTATACGGATTTACATCCCCAACATCATAAGAGAGGATTTTATCTCATTCCTCACTCTTCCTCCTATTTTGGAGATCACATGATGGACCCTTCTTCCTCGGAATACCTTGAGATTTGTGAGATAGAAGAGGAAGGGGAATTATAACTACCTCCGGACCCACCTAAGTTTGAAGAGGGTAATGCCTCTTTGATCGAAGGGATGATCAATATCAATATCAGGATGGAGGAGGACCCAAAATTTTAAAGTTAGGTTCTTCATTAACTCTTGAAGAAGAAGAGATACACATGAATGTTCTTAAATTTTTTTAAATTATTCATGTTTAGTTATAAATAAATGACATGAATTTATCCTCATATTGCGGTGCACAATCTTGTGACAAAAGCGATACCAAACCCATCAAGAAAAATATAGACCTATGAAACCAAAGATGAGACTAATGGTTATGGAGGAAGTTATGAAACTCCTATAAGTGAGGTTCATCAATCCTACTGATTACTTGATATGTGTATCTAACATTGTCCCCATCCTTGAAAATAATGAAAAAATTGAATCTACATTGAATTTCTCGATATAAACAAAACATGACCCAAAGATTATTTCCCACTACCATCCATCGATTTTATCATTGATGCAACAATTAGTTATAATAGTTTGTCACTTATGGATTTTTTTCGGGTAAAATAAAATTATGATCTCTAAGGAATATAAAAAAAAAGACAACCTTTATTACTCTTTGTCGGACATATTTCTATGTAGACATGTCATTTTGTCTCAAGAAAGCCATTGCCACTTACCAACGGAGATGAATTTCATATTCCATGATCTTATTTACAATATTGTGTGATGGGTGTCATTATTCCCTTCATTTAATCAACTTCTTGTTGATGTCATATCAAACTAGGGGTGTGTCCAAAGCTATATGCAACAAGAGTACTTTAACTGATCTAATAGTTGATGTAACTATTTTTATATTTTATGGGGGATCTCTTTAATGTCTTAAGGACTTCTTGGTAAAACCTTATTCAAATCAAACTATGAAAACTTGCTGAAAATAAAACACACTGAAAGCTTGCTGAAAGGAAACACACCGTGTAAAAAGGAAACACACTTGCTGTTGGAAAATAAACACACTTGCTTTTGAAAGTAAACACTCAGATTAAAATGCTTGAAAACAATTGCAAGAAATATAAAGATTTATCTAAACACCTGCAGGCACAAGTATGCAATAGAATTTAACTAAAAGAACTAAAGCAATACAAAATTAATAGATCTAAGCTACTTGTTGAAGAAATATAAATACCAAATAAATGAATATCCTGGTCCTTGGGGGTGGGCCCTTGCTCCTCCTTGAATCAGGATTTTAACAACTCATAATTCTCTCAAATTAGAATGGCTATTTTATTGATGAAAACATTCAGTATTACAAAATGTACTGGATCTGGATACTTAGTCTATTTCTCTTCTCTGTTCTATATCTCTATTTTATATATCTAATCTAATGCAAGTCTGCATTTATATACATTTTACAATCCTAGTTGTCTCAATGATTTTGATGAAATCGAATCATTCCCAGAATAGATGCTGAGTGGGATGGTGGTTGATTAAATAGCTATATGATAACTCTTCCTTTATTTGTGTTCAAAAATCTTCTCATCCTTTTTTAGTGTAGATGTAAAATTTATGGATGTGTTTTAAAATAGATAACCCCATCGATTACAAAAAAATTGGAAAATTCCAGAACCATAGGAAATTGTTAAGAACCAAAACCTTTGAGGGTTCCGAAGTCATCACCGGGAGTTACGGAACTAAGAATGAAAATTCCATAACTAAATTACTGGAGTTCTGGAACTAAGTCCAAAAGTTCCGAACTAAATGATGACTATGTGATGGAGTTCCGAACTAGCTTGGAAGTTCCGAACTAAGCTATGTAGGATTAGACGCTATCAAAAATATATTGAATGCCACCTACTTCATTTCCTTGACTGATTAGACTTGCTTTATTACAAAACTGAATTTAAACACACACTATGTTAGGAATTTTAGATTTTTTAACATTAGGATCACAATCAATCAAAAGACAGATAGTTACATCCTAACTCATATTAGATCAACTAAAAGTCACACAATGCAATCAAACTTAATCAAAAGGAGAGTATGATGAGATCATATATTATACATTAATTGGACATATACTGGCCTCATCATTTCCCCCAGACTTACTTGTTTGTAAGTCCCTTTACAAAATCATTCTTCAAAAGTGGGATCATATGTTCTGCATTCCATTTGATTACTCAGATCAAATGGTTGATACTAAATTTTCTAATTCTTAAGTTCAGATGTACTGTACCCAGCTCATTTTCTTATTTTCCTCTCCCACTTTTCAAATTTAGCGGGAGTCCCGAGGTTCCATGTTCGCCAGGAGACATGGGGGTGAGAAGTAGAGGTGGCCTCATTTGTATTCCCATCCATATTTATCTATAGGTTTCATTGACTAGGGGAATTATTGTGCATAATGCTTTGGCCCTATCTAAACTCCATATCAGTTTGTAGGGAAATTACTTTCCTTCTTTTAAAGCAACAGTAAGGAGTTCCCACCTTTTTGAGCATCCTTCATAAATATCTTTAAATTTTTCCTCATCATAGGATGTGAAGACATCAATAATCTTTTGCAGAATAGCAAGGTAATGTGTCTTGAATATCTTATCAAAGGCATGAGTTCTGAAATGTGTGAGGAAGGCAGAAGGCTTACCATAATGAGCTCTCATGTAGAGTCCTGTTGAGCTGGATTTCAATAAAAATTCAGATTCTCTTTCCTTCCATGCAATTTGGCTTTGTAAAAGAGAGACAAATGCATTAAGTTGGATCTCCCCTACATATAAGTTAATCATAAATCCTATGTTTTTCTATAGCATATAATTGCAAAGATAAAATTCACACAGGAGATTTTTTTGTTCAGGGTTGGATAGAGAGTAAGTTGCCATGAATTCAGATTCATCTTGTAATTCATGTGGAAGCCCACATGCAATTCTTGACAACTACCAGCGAATGAACACTATATGTAGGAGAAGGTCTTCTGCAGGAAAGAAATTTCTCACTCATAATACAAACCATATGAATTTTGGCAAGACATTTATATTTATTTCCTTCCTCCTTATAAATTTTTTCTTCCCATTCCTTTCTTGCCTTCATCTCTTCCTCCATCTTGGTATTTAATTTCTCATTTGATGTTTTGGCTTCTCTGAGCTCTCTGTAAATATCATCCCATTTTTGTTTCAATGGAAAATAGGTCAACTTAGTTTGTGTAGAGGTTGTGGACACAACACTCTATTTTATGGAAGTCTGGAACTCTTCCTCTTTTTCTATCAGCTGCTTCTTGGTTGCTTTGATACTTCTTCAGTTTTGCTACAATATGAATTATTAGCTCATTAATGAGCATTTCCCTTTGTTCCAATTTAAGTTTGAGGAAGTCCAATTCCTCATATTTTTCTTTGATAATAAGCTCTACTCTAGATAAGAATAGATCCTGTTTAACTTGTTGTCTTTCCTCTTCCTCTGAAATTATTTGAGGAGTTTGGCATTCTTCCTCTATTAAAGGAAAATTTCCTTTTCTTATCCTAGATGCCAACTCTTCTTCTTCATGTGGCACTGCTGAAGGTTCAGCCAACTCCTAAAAATCTTGATCATCAAATCTCTCTTCTCCTCTGTCCATTTCAGCATGACTTGGCTCAGGTGGAGTCATGGCCATGCTGCCCAAAATGTTAGCAGCTTCCTCTTCCATCCTTTCTTGCTCACTCCTTACTTCTGGAGTTCCCCTTGACCTCTTATGACTTTTTCTTATCTGGGGAAGTTCAATATGCCCAGTAGTGAATTTCCCTCTAGAACTTCTTCTTACTATTCTTTCTAGTTCTTGTGTAGGTGAGCTATCACCGTCAGAGACAGATATTGGTTCTTCTGAAGCTATTGTGGAAGATGGAATTTCCTTCATAGGTATAGAAGGCTCTGCTATTTTTATCTTCCTCACCGACCTTATTTTCCTTGGTATGTTTTCTCTTTCCATTTCCCTCTGTTCTTCTACAGGGGCATCAATTTCTAGATTAGCTAAAGGAGAGAATGGGGCTGGAATTTCCCTTCTGATAATATTAGGGTTTTTCTTGAACTTTCCAAGAAACTTGTCCCAAATTTCTTCTCCATTATTTTTTGATAGGAAATGGTGCTGGCATATTAAGTGAATTAGACCATGATGTCTAATTGTTCCAACACCCCAAGAATATCTCTGAGCCATGGTCTGAATGGAATAAAAAAGAAACCCTAGGAGGTTTATTATGTATTTAGGCTTGGTGGCTCCATACTTCAGATATATGAGCATTTTTAAGACCTCCTTTCCCACAGACCCAAACTGACCATCACAAGTTAAATATTTTACTATCCAGAATGCTACCCTATCAAAGGGTTTGGGCAAACTAGCCCTTCTGACCCCTTTTATGATTTTCTTTGTATTATAGATATACTAGGGTTCAACTTCTTCTTCTTGCAACAAGAATTCTACCAGTTCTTTCAAAGTCCCCTTTACAAGTTGTGGGACATGAACAATGGGTATTCCAGACACATTACTTACAATATTTATAGAGAAAGGAATAAAGACATTTCTTACTTTTTTCTAGACTATTCTAGATTTAAGACGAATTCTCTTACCAATTCGTCATTATGCATTGAAATTTTCTTCAGGAATTCAAGCCATCCTGCATGCTCAAATATGGATGCTACTTCTTTATCTACGAGTAGCTAGGAATCATCCTCTGGTTTTGATTTCTTCTTAATCCCCATATCGGCTTGAGTTTTGTCTTCCTTGATTTTGTGTGAATTGGTTATAGGCCTTCTCCTTAGCTACGGAACTAATGGCTTGGTTCTGAGAACCTCTATGTTTAGCTGCGGAACCTTAGTTCTTAGCTATAGAACATCTGAATTCTCTATTCTTTGTTGTGGAATACCAACTCAATTCACTACTCCTTCCTCAAGATACTTCTATAATCTTTATCTCACTTGATGTTTGCAATAATGATTATTAATGATAACCATGCTGCCACTTATTCCATCCAAATCAATATCATGATTACACACTTGTAATCATAATGTATAAATAAATGACTCATCATACCTACTTTTTAAATTAAGTCACATCACACATGCAAACATTTAATCAACCCTAAATAAGTTAAAAGACATAATTATCATCCTTGATGATGTAAGACTTTTGCCATGATGAATTTTCATTCCTACAAGTGGAAAAAAACATGATTAGATAAGACAACTGGAATTCAAAAGAATTCCTTTATTTGAACTAGCCAAAAAGAGGTCAACTGTCATTTGCTGGTTTTCAATTGACCTTGAGAGAATTTTTAGTTTTATTTTTCTATATATATATATATATATATATATATTGGGGAAGAAGACACCATTTACTAGTTTTCATCTTCTTCCCTTTATTCTGGATCTATCATCTGATTATTTGATCATTTTGGAATAACTGAGTTCTTTCATATGATCAAATTCTTTGTTTGCTTTAATCTTCCTCATAAATTCATTCTTAGTGGGAGGATTCCTATAGAGTTTCAGCCTATGTCCATTAACCAAGTGTGCTCTGCTCACGCCATCAATGGGAAGTAACTTAATATAACCATTGTCAAAAATCTGATCAATCTGATAAGGTCCCAACCATCTTGTTCTCAATTTTCCTTGAAATGTTGGTATTTAGAGTCAAACAAGAATGCCCAATCTCCTAATTTGAATTACCTTTTCTTGATATGTATTTCATGCCATTGCTTCCTTTTCTCTTGAATCATCTCTTTCTACTGAAGTGCTTCCATCCTTAATTCATCCAACTCATTGAGTTGAAGGATTCTTTCTTTTTGATCTACATTTAATTCAACTCCTACCTTCACTGCTGTCCTCAATGTCTGAAGTTCAAATTCTATAGGAAACAAGGGATTTTTACCATAGAATAATTCATATGGTGAAAACCTGTTTTAGTTTTCCAAGTTAGATTATACGCCTAGACGACTTCGGTAGTCTCTTTACCCAATATTTTCTCCCAACTTCATTCATTTTGGTAAGGATGTTCTCCAATTATCTGTTTGTTACTTGAGCTTGTCCTTTTTACTGTGGATGGTAAGGATATGAATTCCTATGATTGATTTGATAATACCTTGTGAAAGTTTGGATCATATTAGACATGAATTGTGTTCCCTAATCTGAAACTATACTCCTTGGTGCTCTAAACTTGATCATAATTCTATTCCAAAGGAAATCAACAACTACTTCCTTAGTGGCATTTTTCAATGCCTGCACTTCGCCCATTTTTCATATAGTCAATACGTACAAGAATATATTCCTTCCCTTGTGAAGGAGGATTCAAAGGACCAACAAAATCCAATCCCCATCTCTTAAATGGTTCAATCACAACTTGAGGCTTTAGAGGCATTTCATTGGTGAAATTTGGTTTTCCCATCCTTTGACAAGGATCACACATCTTGATATATATTTTCACATCCTTTTACAGAGATGGCTAATAATAACCAGGGCCAAGTATCTTATGAGTTGTTATTTTTATTGAATAGTGTCCTCCACTTGGTTCATCATGACATCTATGAGGATGTCAAAGATTTCATCCTCTCTTACACACCTACACAAGACAAAATCAAGGCCACACTTAAATAGAATTTCATTTAACCATTTGAATTGTGCACTGGTTTTAATTAAATTCTTTATTTGTTTCTTAGTGAAAGGAGGGAACTTCCCTGTTGCAAGATAATTTTTCATATTAGAAAACCATGGTGTACTTGCTGAGATTGCAAACATTTGTTCATCTAGAAAGTTATCCTTGATGGATCTTGTTCCTTGTGGTGGTTAGTCTTGAGAGAAAATCAGCTACCACATTATATTTACTGGATTATCCACGATGGTAATATCAAATTCTTGCAAAAGTAATAACCATCTAATGACTCTTCCTCCAACCAATGGTTTGTTCATTAAAGACTTAATTGCTCAATGATCTGTGCATATAGATATCTTGTACCCTATAATATAATGTCTAAATTTATTGATTACATAAATTACAACAAGAAATTCCTTTTCGGTAGTGGTATAATTCTTTTCAAAGTGGGACTAAGATTCTTGCTAAGATATTAAATGTCATACATCTTTCCTTCTTCATCTTTTTGTCCCAATACTTTTGCACCAATAGAATAATTTGAGGCATCTGTTTGGATATGAAATGGATTTTTCCAATTAAGATCTCTTAATATTGGGGCACTAATTGATTTGTTTTTAATTTATTTAAAATCATGCCGACACTTTTCATCCCAAATAAATTCATAGTCCTTGGTTAACAAATTAAACATGGGGTAGATATTTTACTGAAATCTTTTATAAAGCATCTATAGTACCCAGCATGTCCTAGAAATGATTTGATATCTGTGGGATTCTGATGGATAGGTAAATTTGAAATGATCCTAATTTTGTTTTGATCCACATGAATTCCTTTTTGTGAAATATGGTGTCCTAATACAATTCTCTCATCCACCATCATCAAACATTGTTCATCACTAAGAGACATCTTGTGTTGTTCACATCTTGTTAACACTTTGTCCAAATTTCTCAAAGAATCTTCAAATGTATCTCCATGAATAATGAAGTCATCCATATATACTTTAACACAATCATTTGTTAGATCAACAAAGATTACAAGTACAACTCTTTGGAAAGTTGCAAGAGCATTGCATAAACCAAATGGTAACACCCTATAGGAAAAGGTTCCCCATGGACATGTAAATGTAGTTTTGTCTTGATCCTCAATAGCAACTCTGATATGATTATACCCACTAAATCCATCTAAGAAAGAAAAGTATTGTTTACCTGAAAGGTTATCTAGGACTTGATCTATGAATGGTAAGGGAAAATAATCTCTCATTATGGCTTTGTTTAGTTCCCTATAGTCAACACATATTCTCCATTTTATGTTATTTTTGGGAACAATTACAAGAGGAGATACCCACTAACTATCTAAGATAGGGTAGATGAAACCTACTTGTAATAGTTTTTCAATTTCTTGTTTGACTATATCCCTTAAAGCTGGGTTAATTCTTCTTTTTGAGGCTACCTAACTGGTTTAGTGTTTTTAGTATATATGTGATGAGTGCAGATACTTGGATGAATCCCCTTCATATCTTTGTAATCCCAAGAAAAATATTTAGTATGATTTTTTAGAACATCAAACAATTTAGCTTCTTCATCCTCTTTCAACCAGCTATTGATGTTTAAAGTTTTTCTTGGTTGAATTTCAACATGCTTGGTTCCAATATGTGATGAACTAGATTTGTGGAAAGGGTTTCATTAAAGTATTTAATGGACATGCATGTGGTAATAACATATGGTATGTAACAACATCTCCAAAAGTTCCTTGAGACAGAATATTGGAAAAAGGACAATAATGAGAATTATGATACTTATCTCTTTGTAGGAAAAATTCCTTATCACTGCTACTTTCCAGAAATTCTTCACCACTTCTTGATGTACTTGAAACTAAAGCTACTGATTCATCCTCTCCCCATGAGAAATCTCATTCCTCCGGAGTGAAATAATTTTTAATCAAAGAGAATTATTCTTGTCGTGGTTCCGAACTAACTGTAGTGGTTCCGGAACTAAGTTCATGGGTTCTGGAACTAAGTTCATGGGTTCTGAAACTATTTTTGATTACACTAAGATAGCAGGTTCTCATCCAATGGTGGATTAATCATCTCTTTTACTTCTCTTACATGATCCTGTAATGTGATCATAGCCAAAGAAGACAAATTTTTCTTATTAGTTTCGGAGAATCAACCCACAATTTTTCATGATTTGTTAGTAAAAGGTCATGTGGTAGGATATAAGGAAATTTGTTTAGAGTTCTTACCATTCGATATTATCATATCACCTGACTTGCAATCTATAAAAGAAACAACTGTAGCTAACCATGGTCTACCCAAAATAATGGGATAACCCAATGTTTTATGTTTTGGTCTGTAATATAAGAAAGTCAACTGGATATCCCCATGACTCTACCATCACCGCCACATCTTCAATAATTCCTTCTAGTTTTCATACGTAATGATCTTCCATCTGCAATATGGTATTAGTAGGTTGTATACCTATTAATGGTAATTTTTTTAGGGTATCCACTTTCATTACATTGATAGCAGATCTGAAATTTATCAAAACATTATGTACATCCGTATTTCCTATAGAGCTAGAAATAACAAGACTTCTTGTATCTCTGTATTTGGGAAGTAATATTTTTCATACTAATAAATTAGAAATTTTACCATCTACTTTGATAGTCTTGGGATACTGTCTCTTTCTTCTAGGATTTTTCATGCATAATATTTTGATCAATTTGTTCAATTCTGGAATATCTTTAATTGCTTGTAACAGTGGTATTTCAATATTCAATTTCCTTAATTCCTGAACCAATTCAGACTCCTTGATTTCTATATCTTCTTTAAATCTCTTAGGAAATGGAGTCTTAGTAGTGTTGCTATCTGGCTCCTTTTCTTTTCTTTCTATATCCTCTTTTGGAACAAAAATACTAGGGTTCTCATTTTCTTCTGTCATTTCAGTGATTATAAGGGGTGGACTATTAATGATTTTCCCAGATCTAGTTTGAATATCCTTACAATCCATAGCATGTAAATCAACTGATTTTTCTCGGTTCTGCATTAAAAAGTAGGAGTTGTCTATTTTTTTCTAGGGTTTTCTACTAGTTGCACTGACATTTTTGTTTAGACAACATTCTCAGTTTGTGATTTCTGTGCAGGAGATCCCATGATGGCATGTTGATTTTGAGTTGGATATGTTCTTCCTTGGGAATAATTAGGGTTCCATCTAGGTTGTGACCAAGCATAAGGATTTCCTTTACCAACCCATGGTTGTTGATGTCCCCTGAGCATACCAGGCTTGATTTGACCAATCCTGAGGGTTCCAGGTTGGTTGAGTTACCCAAGGTGGTTGTCCCCAATTTTGTGGTACTTCCTGAGAAGCCCATGGAATTTTCCATGGATTAGGATCTGATCTTGGCATAAAATTCCCTTGGTTAGGTTGTCTTTGAACAAAATTCAATTCTTTAGTTATAGATGTGGCACTAGTTTGTTTAAGCTGATTTTTAATGATAGGAAGTAAAGAACAAACATCAGTATCATGTTCTTTAGATTCACAGATAAGACACATTTCTATTTTATCCAAAGGACAATCTCTTAATGCATGCTTCTTCCTACATCTAGGAAAATATATAGCCAATGGTTCAGTTTTGGAATTTACTTTAGCTTGTAATCCATCCATAGTAGAGGTTAATTGCACTAAAATGTCTATTTTAAAGTTTTCCAACTCATCCATTAGTTTGTTCATATCTAGATTTAGACTTTTTACTGATTTTCCTTTTCTAGGTCCACCTCTTGTTCTAGAATAGCTTCTACAAATCGATTAATTCCATTCATTCTTATCTGATCAATATCTCCCCCTCCTATCAAGTTAAGGGCTTCTCTAGATTTGTCATCCAAACCTTTGAGAAAGATGGTTTTAGTTAATTCCTCTGTAAGCACAAATCCACATCTTTTGCTAACAAAGAGGAATTTGTCTAAATAGTCTTCTATGTTTTCGTCCTCTTCCTGCTTGATTTTGAAGAATTCTTCCTTCCTATTTCTTCCTCTGTAATAATCCTGGTATTTATCTAGGAAGGTAGTCTCCATTTGTGCCCAAGTGCTAATAGATTTGGATGTTAATCCCATGAACCACCTCATTGTTGCATCCTTCAAGGTGGATGGAAATAACTTGAGTTTTTGATTATTTGTTTTATAATCATAGGTCTGACATAACACCTTGAATTCAAATAGAAATTGGTTAGGATCTTCAGATGACATCCCTCTAAAAGTGGGTAAATGTGCAGGTGATATATTTTTCATTGATGTGTCATCATCTCCAAATTTTATTGGATAGGTAAAGGTCCTATCAGGTACTCCTTCAGCTTCTCGTGTCATTCCAATATTTTTTCCTGATTTTTCTCCAAATCAATGTGGTAAGATGTATGCTTTGGGGAAGGTGAAAAATAAAGAGTAGGAAGTTGACTACTCAATTGAGAATCAAAACTTAACCCCAATGGATCTTGGGTAATAAGTCTTTTCCTAAAATTTCCACTCCCTTTAGGTGATGATCTAAGAATTCCAAAAATGGAAATTTTATTTCTTGTCCGAGAGGGGATGGTGGTGCCTCCAATTCTTGATCAATTTCCTTTCTTTCACTAGAAGATGTTATGAATTCTTGTCAAGATTTTTTTGGAAGGAATCTACCTGTGAGTCTCTTGGTCTACTCATATATTTTGTGATATAGTAGGAAGATTCATCAACTACTAGATGTATGTTTTATTTCTCTTGCTAACACTTAATTAGAAAAATCCAATTGGTGTTCCCCGACAACAACACCAAAAATGATGGGTGTCTTATTTCCTTCATTTTATCAACTTCTTGTTGATGTCATATCAAACTAGGGGTGTGTCCAAAGCTATATGGACCAAGATTACTTTAACTGATCTAGTAGTAGACTGTAACTATTTTTATATTTTCTTGGGGATCTCTTTAATGTCTTAAGGACTTCTTGGTAAAACTTGCTGAAAATAAAACACACTGAAATATTTCGAAAGGAAACACACCATGTAAAAAGGAAACACACTTTTTGTTGGAAAATAAACACACTTTCTTTTGAAAGTAAACGCTTAGATTAAAATGCTTGAAAACAATTGCAATAAATATAAAGATTTATCTAAACACCTACAGGCACAAGTATGCAATAGAATTTAACTGAAATAACTAAAGAAAACCAAAATTAACAGATCTAAGATACTTGCTGAAGAAATATAAATACCAAATAAATGAATATCCTGGTCCTTAGGGGAGTGGGCCCTTTCTCCTCCTTGAATAAGGATTTTAACAACTCAGAATTCTCTCAAATTAGAATGGTTATTTTATTGATGAAAAAATTCAGTATTACAAAATGTACCGGATCTAGATACTTAGTCTATTTATCTTCTCTGTTCTATATCTCTAATATTCTATATCTAATCTAATGCACATATGCATTTATATAAATTTTACAATCCTACTTGTCTTAATGATTCTGATGAAATCGAATCATGCCCAAAATAGATCTGAGTGGGATGGCAGTTGATCAGAAAGTTGTAGGATAACTCTTCCTGGATCTAAATCCAGAAATCTTCTCATCCTTTTTGAGTGTAGATATAAAATTTCTGAATGTGTTTTAAAATAGATAACTCCCATTGGTTTCAAAAATTTGGAAAATTTCTAGAACCATAGGAAATTTTTAAGAACCAAAACTTGTGAGAGTTCCTGAGTCATCACCGAAGTTCCAAAAGTAAGTCTAAAAATTCCGAACTAAATTCTAGAGTTTTGGAACTAATTTTGAAAGTTCCAAACTAAATGACGACTATGTGATGGAGTTCAAGAACTAGATTAGAAGTTTTGGAACTAAGCTATGTAGGATCGATACTATCAAAAATATCTTTTGAATGCCACCTACTTCATTTCCTCAATTGATTAGACCGCTTTATTATAAAACTTAATTTAAATGCACACCATGTTAGGAATTTCAAATTTTTAACATTAGGATCACAATAAATCAAAAGACAGATAGTTACATCCGAAATCATATTAGATCAACTAAAAGTAAAATAATGCAATCAAACTTAATAAAAAGGAGAGTATGATGAGATCCTATATTATACATTAATCACACATATAATCACCTCATAATTTTGGAATCATACGTTGATGACCTTCTAGCTAAGGCCATAAAACACTACAATCACCACGAGGTTCTTCACACCATCCTTTCCGATCTCATTGAATACAAGGCTACATTGATTCAAAAAAATGTGTATTTGGTGTGACGGGGGAGGTTACTAGGATACATCATATCTTCATAAGAAATTGATGTGGATCCATAAAAATATGAGCAGTTCATTAAAAATCCCACCATCGATGAGTCTGCGGAATTACATCCTTTCTCGAAAGCTCGAGTTTAATACAAAGGTTTTCTTCTTGATTTAACCTTTTCCATTCATCTAATAAATAGTTTTTAAAGATGGATTACTGCAACATCTAGATGGATGAGTGTCATGAGGCATTTGAATTGGTTAAATTATTCATTCTTTCACCTCCCATACTTATGCTTCCCAAATCATATTTCCCTCTCATTCTATATTCACGGGTTGCCGAGCGTCTCATTATAATGTATGCTAACATAAGAAGATGATGACAAACATGAGCTTGTAGTTTACTTCATCATTCGTATGTTGCTCAACTATGAGATGCACTATATGTAGAAAGAGAAATAATGTCTTGTTATATTTTTGGTAACAAATCGGTTGAAGCATTATATTCTTAACCAATAAATGCGGTCATTGTCAATACAAATCACTTATGGATGGTTCTAACGTAGGGTTATTTATCTAATAAAGTTAGACACTTCGTGACTTTAATGGGTGCATTTGAATTAACATTTGTCGACCAAAAGTCTGTTAGAGGAAAAATCATCATAGATTTGTTGGCAAAAAACCCATTAGATGGTGGGGATCTAGTTTACATGGATTTCCTTGATAAGTGTATATAGTACATAGAATTCAAACCTCCCATTGCTACATTTCCATGGCATTCATCTATTGTCAATTTTATTATGGACCAAACATACCCTGAGGGAGTAACATCACAATAAAGAAGGAGGTTACACATCATAACCACTAATTACATAGTTATAGAACAATTTCTCTATTGTAGATCCTTTGTCGAAATTCTCCTAATTTATTTTGATGAGGAATTGTCCAAAAGATACTCTATGGAACCCACAACGGGGTTTGTGGAGTTCATTTTGGAGGACATGCAACTGCTAGAAGAATACACTGGATGGGCTATTTCTGGCCCACCCTAGAACACGAAGTGATAGAGTACACTTAAAAGTGTCATAAATTCCAAGAATTCTCTCACAAGATTCAAATTCTTGCCCAAGCTCTACAACCGATTGCAACACCCTAACCCTTTTCCATGTGGGGCTTAGATTTGATAGGGAAATTCTCTCCCTCATCTACGGATGGCCACAATTTTATAATTACGGCCACGTAGTACTTCATGAAGTGGGTTGAGGCCATGCCTCTTACCACAGTACTAGGATTTGTAATTATAAAGTTCATTTTGAACTAGATCATCTGTAGATATGGGTTCCCACAGGTAATTATCTTTGATGATGGCATGTCATTTAAAAATAAAGAGGTGCGTGAATTGTGTGAGAAGTTCAAGATAAATCATCACACAACCTCTCTATACTACCCTCAGGCTAATGGACAAGCTGAGGTAACTAATAAGATGTTGAAATCCATCCTCCATAAATTTTTTAAGGAGAACATGCACAATTGTCACCTAAAGCTATTTCTAGCCTCATGGGCCTACAAACCATCAGTAAGAAAAAAACCGATGTGGTCAACCCCATATTCCTTAGTATTCAGCTTGGAAGTGGTCTTACCACTTGAAGTTGAGATACCTATTCTATCGATATCATTACAACTAATTTTAGGAGAAGAAGTTTATCGTGATGCATGAATCATTGAGCTAGAAACCCTCGATGAAGCTTGGCTCGAGAGATGAGGTGCATCATCGGTCTTACACAAACTAGATGTGACGGAAGTACAATAAGAAATTATATGAATATGATATATTTTTAGAGATTTGGTATTTATAATTGATAGTCGAGATACATAAGAAAACTAGTGAAGGATGGAAGTTCAAGCAAAAGTGGTTGGGCCCATATCGAGTCATAGAGGACTAAAAAAATGGGGCATATCACCTATGTACTCTAGAGGGTGAGAAGTTTGGTAAATCCATCAACTCACTTCACCTGAAATGTTACTACATATAATTCATCTACATTTCCACATGTACACTATTACATCCACATTGTATTATCATCTATTAGCTCATTCTATGAAATTTATAATCAAGGAACTTATATTCAAGAAAATTTCAAAAATTATGAAAACATTGGAAATCAATCAAATCACATATCTTAAAACATTCTTAATATTGTCATCAACATTTCTGATCACTTCATCGATTCAACAAGACAAGACAAAATTTTGACACTAACCCTACCAAGGCTTACATACTTGGTTTTGTCTATAGCTTCCTTCTAGCATAGGTGTTTTTTCCCATAGTCTGTTCTAGAATATTCATGATGTCATATCTTTTCCCAAAAAAACCTCTTTGGTAGAAAAAGCATTCTAAAGTTTTTACCCGGGTCACTTGTTCACCTATCTCAGCCTTTGGTGTTGATCCCTCACATCTTACTGGTTGTGTGGGGTTGAGGCTAGGGGAAATATTTCCTTCCCAAAATCACAACTTAGAAACATAAAATTAAAAAAGTATATATTTCGAGTCAAAATCAATACAAAATTTTCATTTACACACTTATGTGCTCCACTAACCTTCGGTGTTGTGCCTATGCCTCTTACAAGTGGCATGAGGTTGGGAAATGATGGAAGTACCATTACTCGCCTATGCCTTTTCCTTTGTGATGATCCCATTATTCCTACTTTGGTAGCATGGGGAAAGGTGTAGGATGTCTCTATAAATAAATCGTAAATTAAAAGTAATTTCATTCAATTCAAAGTGCTTTGAAAATATTAAAATCCCAAGAAAAGTGAATTAGGTGTGTATGTTCCAAGAGATTTAAATCCTTCAAACCATATTTTTTTCAATCGGGAGGCCATCTACAGATCTAAGTGTTGATAAACTTGGAAGAAAATCACATTCTAGGCTATGTAGTAAACTATGTATAGAGTTAGGTTGTAGGTCCCAAACCGGGTTTATGTCAAAATCTTTTCCTTCTCTCACCACTTTCATCTATCAAAGCCATGCAATTCATGTCCCTTCTAGCTCTCGGTGTTGAGCCCTCACATCTTACTATTTTATTGGGGTTACGAGAGGAGAAATTTCATTTTATTACCATATCATTATTCACCACACATTGCTAAACCAAAAATAAGTATCAAATATTGCTTGAAAAATGAAATTTCAGCATTACATTGTGCTTGTATAATCATCACATATCAGCATAGAAAAACAAGAAAAATAAAATCATTCACATCAAAGATATCATTATCCACTTTGCATGCATTTTGAAAATCATATAAAATAAGAAATTATAAACATCTAAGAGTACATATGTGAAGTAAACCATAAATGAATTCAACTCGGTGAAAAGGATAGTTGAAACAAAAGATATATTTGTATATATCATAGTAATTAAATTTTGTATACAATGCCATCACACACTAGGTGTGGTCAAAAAAATTGCAATGAGCATGAAAATATAAAAACATCATATATATTCCTCATAAAAGGCATCAAATAAATAAAGGCTTAATGGCCTATCCCTCTATGTGGGATCCCTAAAATGGTGCGTGGCTACGGTGGGACTCTTGTTGCATCTCCGATGTCATGAATGAACTAAGTGGTGAGACTCGACCATGAGAATGACCACTACTCATTGCCTCGCTACATGAATGGTTCCAACTTGCTAACCTCTTTTCTATATCATATGCAAAGTGGTCTTATTTTTACGGGAAATCAAGGTCTTTGTGACCTTCCAAAGAGGTGAAAACACATTTGTGTGTCGTCCATCCCGCAAAGTCTATCCAAAATCCTCTAGTAGGTCTACACAATTATTCCTTATAAGGAGCAATAGGGTATCAATATAGACCCTACGAATAAGATCTTTCCATCCGAAATGGTGGATGAAAAAAAAATGACAATGAGTTAGAAAACATTTAAAAATAAATAAGAATAACAATGCCTAGATAAAAATAATTCTCTATAATAGAGTTGAGAGAAGAGCATCTACATACTCGTATCTCATGGCATCCATGTAGGATCAGCTAGTGCATCTTGTAGTGGTGGTACTACTCAGAGGAACATCTTATGTCTTTTGGTGGTAGTGATTTTATAGACTCCTCATTGTTACCTCCTTCATGAGGAATGGATCCTCAAAACCAAAGTCTCATTCTCCACCTCCTCATCCCCTCTCTCTGCCACACACACACACACACACACACACACACACACACACACACACACACACACACACACATATGTATATGTATGTATGTATGTATATATATATATCTTGAGTAACCCACCACTTTATGTCACTATCCTCCTCCTCATCACCATCCCCCTTTGTTCCAACCTCCTCGCCACCTCCTGTCTCTTTGTGGGCCTCCTCCTCCTCCCCACTGTGAGTGGGTACAACTTTAATATAAAGAATAATCATGGGTGCTCTGGGAATTGGTACCCTATCTACACTAATAGGTACCCCGAGTATCATAATGGTCCAACCATGTTGGCCCTAAGGGCCATCTCGTGCTTCGTAACACTTTGGTAGACAGTACACATGGCAGGAAGAGCATCATCGTAGGGTAACCCAAGCTACTTGGGTACACCGGCGGAAGGAAGGGCCTCCACCCTCGCATATCTAGCTACTAATTACGACTTGGTAGCACATGCAATCGAATGGTCCTGTTTCACCTTTTTCTTAGATTGTTTCTTTGAATTGTTGATGAAAAAGATAGGGTAATGGGCGTAGGAGGAATACCTGTTCAAATGTCAGTTGATGGATTATTGTGCACGTATGACTTTTGAATCCACGGATGATCATGAGAGCTTCCTTTTGGCTAGGATGAACTACTTGTAATAAAAACAAAACCACCAGAAGGAGTTAAACAATATGGGTAGTGAACTGCCTATCATAAGCTAGATCCGGGAAGTATGATACTTCCTAGATGGCTATCAGTCCACTATTTTAAACAAATTAATGCTATAAACAAAGTAAATCCTATTGTTATTTTGAAATGATTTAGGTATCTCACTTAAAAACACAATAAGAGATAGATCTAATCTAACAGGCTAAGCTAGAATAGAATCCAAAGGTCAAATGGTTGGTTTTGGGTTCTGCAGGTCTGATAAAGGTCTCGGGTAGGTCACAGGTGAGTGAGGGTGAGGTAAAATTAGGTGGGTAGGTCTTTGTTTAAGGTTGTGTGGGAAAACACAGAGACCGGTGTCGGTCAGGGGTGACCGACCATGGTTAGGTATAACTGAGGCCGGTTACTGTGAAATCTTGAAATGTCACAGAATAGGGTTTTGGTCTCCTTTGTGATTGTACAAAGGATTTTGGTTGGTCGGGACAAGGTATTGGGTGACTGGAGTAGGATTTTGTGAGGTTTTAATGAGTGTATGGAGGTGAAAATTTTGGAGAAGGTTAATAGGGAGCAAGATAAACAATGGGTGATAAAATAATGGTGAAATAAAATAAAAAGAAAATTATGATGTTGTACTTGCTTGGATTTCATTCTGAAGGTCTATGTGTGAAGGATGGAGGTGCTGATGATGGGTTTTAAGGCTGCAAGTGATCACCAACTCAAGAATAGCTTCTACATGGACCGCTTGCACACTCCTAATTGCTTGGATAGATCAGATCATGGTTGGGATGGCTATGTGGGAGAATATGCTTAATCTCCTTTCTTGGATGTGATTTTCATTGGAATTAGCTCTCTGAAGATGCGTTATCTCTCTAAGATGTATTCTTGCTCATCAACTTTCTCCCAAATATTTCCAACCTTTAAAATAAGGTAGTTTAGGGGTTTGAAGGGGTAACCGAGGTGGCGGTCTAGCTTAACCGCTAATGGTTAGGGGTAATCGACATCGGTCAAGGTGAGATTTCCTAGGTTTACTAAACTAGGGAGATCCTCCTAATTTCCTTGGATCTCATGTCATTATCCCATGGATTAGACTCAGATCCTCTTGTGAGCATGTGGAAATGTGGTTAGAGGGAATGTAGGTATTGATTATTAGGGTTTGGGTAAGTCTTAGTTAGTAATGGGAACTTGCTAAGAATAGGTCTTAGGTTGAGTTAGCTTGGTGAGGTGTCCAAGTGAACTATATGTGTAGATATTATTTAAATAAGATAATTAACTAATAAATATAGTAGGGATAATGCATTAATTTAAATAAATTAATATTAGTGGGGTGAAGGGGGTCATGGCTAGGAAAATGTAATAAAGGGTGCTTATTTGTCGAGGGATGAAAGGGAGTGTGACCTAATTTTAGTGTCTACATTAATCCCCTTTTGTTGCATAGCTTGTATTGGTAAGCGATGATAATAAAAATAAAATATGGTTGCCCCATGTGTGGGTGAAGGTGATCCCCATCAAACTAGGAACTTACGAGGCAACAAGTGAAGTGGGTAGTGGTGTGATAAAAGGTAAATGAGAAGAAAAGGAAAGTGGGTGCACGAGAAAAGGGGTGAAAGGTCTACTCACTTTATATAGGTAATGGGTCGGGGTTAAAGGTAGCAATAGTCAAATTCACGCACACGTATAAACCGCAACGCACTACCAAAGTGAAGAGCAAACAAACTCTACATCATCTAAGGTTGATAGGTTTATCCAAACAAGGTTGAAGTTAATCTGGTATCCAAGGTATAGGATAAGGTCGGAAGCACAACATAGGTTAGGTGCGGGAACGTTTAGTTATATTTTGGTACACCAAAGGTAGGGTAAGGATAAACGGTCATGGGAATAGGCTAGGTAAGATCAGCAGTCAATCAACACAGTAATATTCTACAAGGTATAGTGAACACATGAGGTCAAAGGTCACTAGCGAGGTCCAGGTCCAAATATCTAGGTCACGACATGGGTAAGGCTGAGGTAGGGGTAAAATAATGAGTCCCCAAAGGAGGACAAATGGAGGTAGTAAATGATGAGGTCAGGAAGGGTAAGGTTATGGGTTGGGTAAAGGGTGGAGGGGTAAAGGAGCAAGGTAAAGGGTTAGGTAAAATGGAAAAGTAGGTGCAATGTGTAGGTAAGGGTGACCGATGGTGATCATGGATAACTGATGTCGGTATAGGAAAACTCACAATAGTTAGGGCATGAGGCTGATGCCGTCTAGGGAAAAATGACGTCGATTAGGTCGGTTTGTATTAGAAAAATCTTGCTTGTTTATTTTTCATTTGTGAATTACGAAATGAAGAAAGGAAAAAAAGAGAGAAAAAGTGAGAAAAGCATCCAGAGGTTACGGGATAGTGAGCTGGCAGGGTTAGTTGACGATAGTTGTGTTGGTTAGTAGTGGGTCCACGAGATCTTAGTGAAGGATTCGATTGGTTAGAGTGTGTGCGTAGATATTTGGTGATGGAAGAGGTGGGAGAGGGATCGGGTGGACCACTGGAACAACGGCTAGATGTGCCACCGAGATGGTGATAGTGTGACGAGGTCAACACCTAACTCGTTAATGTTAATTAGATAAAGTAGAGGTGTGATAGTTGTTTGTTTTTGGGTTTTGTGGGGTTTTGTTTTGTGGGTGGGAAAAATTTAAATCAGATATGGGGGAAAATGGGAAAAAAAAGAGGGAGGGGGGGTAGGAAATTGGATAGGTGGGGTGGGTAGGGGTTTTGGGGTAGTGTAGGTCATTTTAGGTGGGGTTTTAGGGACGGTTGGAGGGTTTAGAAAAAAGGGGGTTTGGGAAGTCACGGATTTTTTTCGCGATAGTGACCGGTGTTGGTTAAGATTGGTTAGTGACGTCGGTTGGGTAGAATCGGGATCAATCAAGTTGAACCATTATCGTTCACCAAATAGGTGACCGATGCCGGTTTAAGGTGACCGAGTCGGTTAGGATGAACTAGCACCGGTCGGGGATTTTAGGCAAAAGGGGCCAAGAAATGATGTAGGTTAGGTGGTTGGGATAGGTAATGGAAAATACGGTGGTAGGTAATGATAAGTGATGAATATGGTCATGTTAAAGGTAGATTAATGTTGTGGTAAAGGTATACTATAGACACGGTAGAGGGGTTAGAGGCGGAGAGTAGAGAGCTACAAGTACAGTGGCGATCTGCGAGTGCCCAAATGGCGAGGGAGAGGGTGGAGGAGATGGAGGAGATGAAGACACGATGGTTAGGTGGCAGCCTTACGCTGTGCTCAAGTGGTAGGATTACACGGTCATTTAGCCATATCCCGCATAGATTGGGGTCTTATAGGCCCAGATACATGCACAAGGACGGGGCACCACCACAAGCATAGGGAGCTGGTCCCAATTCACAGCCTTGTTCGGGAAATTATAGGGGCCAAGACCTATGGGAACACCTCAGACCATGTCTATATACAAGCTATGGGATGCCCTAGGTGAGGCACAATACTATCATGACTAGATTATGGCAGCCAAGATAGACTTCCTCTCATATGGAGAGTACAAGGCATAATAGGCATCCAATGAGAGGACGAGATCCCACACACATAGTGTGGAGAGCATAGGAGGGTAGTGACCTCTGAGGCTTGATCAAGGAGAGGAAAATCGTGCATGACGACCCAAGCTAGGTGTTGTGCCATCCGGGGACATAAGAGGCCGAGGGTACAGGGGACACAGAGATGGAGGACATCCGACGAGATGTCTGATATGCGGCCACCTAATTTTGATGTATATTAGTGATTATTTGTGATATATATATGCTGGCCTATGTGTCAAAGATAGTTGTATTTCTAAACCATACCGGCTTGCGTGCCATGACACAGTATGTGAGCATATACCGGCCTACATGCCGAAGATATTTTGTATTGATTCATTCATTCATTTTGTATATATGAGACCATCCTGCGTGTTGATGACATTTTGCATTTTATATCATCCTGTGTGTCGACATTTTTTTAGATGATGGCCATGATTAGATAGGCATGTATTTTGAGATACATATTTAGCGATTTATGTGATGAGATTCATGGTATTTGGTGATGTGTTAATGTGTTTATGAGATATTGGTTTTATGGCTTGTGTTAAATGATATATGGATGTGTTATTTTGATATTGATGGAAATTAGGTGAGTCAAGCATGATGGAGTTAGGTCAGTTTAGGCATGGATTGAGTCGGGTTATAGGTATGTATCGAGTCAAGTTATAGGCATGGTTGAGTTAGGTTATGGCATGGTTGAGTCGGAAATTATAGGCATGGATCGGGTCAAGTTATAGGCATAGATTGAGTCATGTTATAGGCATGGATTGAGTCAAGTTATAGGCATGGATTGAGTCAGGTTATAGGAATAGATTGAGTCAAGTTATAGGCATGGTTGAGTTAGGTTTGTTTATGATTCATTAGTTTTTGCGATGAATGATATTATGGGTCATACATGAAATGTTATATAATCTATGCATAGCAATGATAGAGGGATGATAGGTGTAATAAATGTAAGATGTGGTAAAAAACTTGTTATGTATGTGGCTTAATTTCCAATGTTGTTAGAAAAGGGGAACTAAGTGAAATATGGGGTAAAGGGTGAGTTAGGCATGGTTGAGGAATTGTTTAGGGTAGAGAATGGCTGAGCTAACCTCCAAGGTCCCCATGCCCTCGGAGTGCTACCTACATAGTCCCAGCAAAAAGGGACCTCGAGCCAATGTAGTTCTCCCATGAGCTAGGCAAGAAGATGAAAATGAGTTGGTAGGTTTATGGGCATGTAGTGGGTTTAGGTTTAATAGGTGTGGGTAGATGAGAGGTAAAATGTTGCAAGTGATGGAAATTATGGTGAAAGGGGAGGATTACCCCAAAGGTAAGTTTCGAGGACCAAGTATTTTATAAGGTAATGAAAATGTAAACAAATATGGTTAAAAGATAAGAGGGGGAAATAAAGCCACTTGATTGGGTAGGATCATACCGAGTAGATCATACCTTGAAGGGGGTGGTGAACACAAGACCTGAAAGGCATTGCATGATTAACTATTCTACGGTGAAAGTATTCATAGGATCACCAAATGTTGAAATTCCAAGATGTCCCTTGAGGTGATTTAGGAAATGAAAGTGGAAATGGTAAGGTGGGTGAAAGATAGTTAATTGTATATGTTTTGAGTGACAGGTCTTTTGGCAAGAGGTTAGAGGTCACAATGGGAAAGTCCATGACTAAAAGGTATTTTGTTTTGATAGATTGATCGATGTGGGAAGTCTATATGGGATAAATAATATGGTATTCCTTGAGGTTTTTGTGAAGCTGATCAATGCGGGAATCTTCGGTTTCTCTCATTTTTAAAAGCTTCACATAGCTGTCCTTTGAGGGAGCAGTCTATTTATAGTAGCAATTTGGTCGAGAGGAAGATGTCCTTTTGAGGGAGTCATCTTTTTATTATAATTTTAACTCAAGGAATGTAGTCCCATTGGAGGTCTTTGAAATCATAGACAAGGCCAAGGTGGAGGATAGGACTCTTTTTCAAAAGGCAAGGTGGAACAACCATGGGATCTCATCCAAAGATAGATGAAAAGTATCCATGAGAATCATGCTATGTGTAGTTTCATGGTACACATATTCAAGAGAAGATAACAAATGATGGCTGCTCACATGATCCTTTTTAATCATTAGTGTGGTGTATGAAGTGGATAGCGCTCAAGGGACAAGCTTGTAAAGAGATAAAGGGTGAGGTAGGACAACGAATCAACAATAGAATGGTCAAAGATGTAATGCGTTAAGGGGTTCGGGTTTCGGTTTACCCTCAGTGAGGACAAATGATAGGTACTCGATCCATAGGTATGAGTTACGATGTATGTTCCAAGCCAATTAGGAATGAATTTTCCTCGTTTACTTTTTTCTACGCTTTAGTTACGTGTTGATTTTCTTTCAAGACAAGGTCACCAACTTGGAAGGTTTGTTCATGAACATGTTTTTCATAAGCACGTTTGATACGTTGTTGGTAAACTTGAAGGTAATCTAGAGCATTAAGATGACATTCATCTAATAAATCTAGTTGTGCTAAGCGTTCTGACGAAAGTCATCATCAGTAAGCATGTCCCGGAGAGAAATGCGGAGTGAGGGAATCTAGACTTTGAGTGGTATAAAAACTCTATCCCAAGACCAAATGAAAAGGTTGTGGCCAAAGTGGAAGTGCAAAAACTTATGCGGTATGCCCATAGGGAGAAAGGAATGTGCGTATGCCAATCCCTCCCAAATCGTCAACCACTTTCATGAGAATTTTGTTGAGGGTTGTGTTAGTGGATTCATCTATGATGTTGGTTTGTGGGTAATAAGGTGATGAGAAACTAAGTTTGAATGCCAAAGTCATTGCAAATTTTTTATAGTGTTTTGTTTTTGAATTTTTTTCCATTTTTGGTGATGAGGTGATGAGGGACACCAAAGTGGAAAATGATGTGATGGTTAATGAACTCACATATTTTCTTGGCTTTTGTGGAGATCAGTGCTATGGATTCCACCAATTTTGTGTAGTATTCGGTAGCGGTTATGATCCATTGATGGCGTTGGGAAGAATGAGGATTGATTTCTCCAACAAGATCCAAACCCCATTGAGAGAAGGGCCAAAGGTCACGAGTGACCTGTAAGGCATGATTGGGTGTATGATGAAGGTTGGAATGTTGTTGACATTTCACACAACATTTGACATAGTCACAACAATCATGGTTAAGGGTCAGCTAGTAATAGCCTAGGAAAATAATACGCTTAGCAACAGCAAGGCCACTAAAGTGACCTTCACATATGCCATCATGAACCTCCTTAATGGTATAAGGAATTTCAAAACTTGTGAGGCATCATAAGAGAATACCATCAAAGCCACACTTATAGAGGAGTCCCCCCAGAATGATGAAATGAGAGACCTTTTTAAGGAAGGCGCATTGTCCATTATGGGTGAGATCAGGAGGTAAGATGGAGAGGGAAAGGTAGTCAGAGTATTGTTTATACCAAAGGTCACTCGGGTCAGGAGTTTCCTTTATAATTGAGTAAACATCGTGAGGTATATAAGAAGGTAAATGGAGGTGTTGTATAGTGACGAATATTTTGGAATCGCAAGGGAAGCGGGTATTTGGGAAGCTAAGCGAGGCCATGGTATCTATATATTTTTTATTGAACGTGGGATGGTTTGAAGGGTGTAACGATCAAAGGTGGTCAAAAGTATGTCTACATGATTTTTATACTTCTAAAGTATCTCGTTATGACATTGGTACATACCATTGACTTGTTTTATGACCAATTGTGAATCACCAAAGATGTGGATTGATTTGACATCTAGGGCATAGGTGGCCTGAAAACCTAGTACGAGTGCTTCGTACTCAGAAATATTGTTGGTGCATTAAAATTCTAGTTTGAAAGACAAGGGCATGGATTCTCTATCTATAGGAATGAGGATAACACCATCCCCACCCCCACACTAACACTTAGAACCATCGAAGAACAGTGTCATTTGGTAAGGGAGTTTGTCCAGGGAAAGGGTAGTAATGGATTCATTCGGAAAGTCAAAATTAGAGGGTTGGTCCCTGGCAATAGGTGCATCAGCCAGTTGGTTGGTGATAGCTTGGGCCTTAATGGAATTTTGGTTAATGAATTCAAGATCAAGATCAGCTAAAAGCATAAGTCATCGCATGACATAATGATTTTGATAAGGTTTGGCATACATGAAGTGTAAAGGATCAGTGTTGGTCACAAAATAGGTTTTGTGGTTGAGTAGGTAATGGTGGAGTTTGGTGGCAATGAAAAATAAGGCTAAGCAAAGCTTTTTTTTATGGTTGTATTGGGTTTCATAGTCGAAAAGAGTATGGATTATGTAATAAACCGCTCGCTCCTGTGTTGGTCATCACGATGAGCAAGCATGTCCCCAAGGAATGATCGGTAGTTAATATGTATAGGTAAAATGGTTGATCCTCTTTAGGTGGAATGAGTACGGGTGGTTGGAGAAGGTATTTTTAGGGACTCAAAATCTTTGTGACAGCTATCATCCCATTTAAAGGAGACATCCTTCCTAAGAAGATGATGAAATGGTTGACACGATAAGATAATTGTGAAATGAAATGGTGAATGGATCAGAATTTACCTTACGAGATACGAAGTTATTTAAGGTTAGTGGGTAGAGGAATTTATAGAAAGGCCTTGACTTTGGTAGGGTCAACTTCTATACCATGAAGGGAAACAATAAATCCTAGGAGTTTTCCTAAGAGAACCACGAAGACACACTTTTTAGGTTAAAGGAAGATGTAATATTTAATGAGGCGGTCAAATATGGTTTTGAGGATGGCAAGGTGCTTGGAGCAACATTTAGATTTAGACAAGAGATCATCCATGTAATCTTCCAATATGTGATGCATGATATCATGGAAGATTTAAGTCATAGCATGTTGATATATAGCACTAGCATTTTTAAGGCCAAAAGGCATGACTCGATAGCAAAAGGTTCCCCAAGGGGTAATGAATGTGGTCTTTTGTTGATATTATAGGAAAGCAAACAAAATTTATAACCCGAGAAGCCATCCATGAGGGAGAGAATATTGTGACTAGCAAAGTGAGGTCAACCAGTTGATCAATACTAGGCAAGGAAAGTCATCTTTCAGAAAGCTAGGTTGAGTTCTTGAAGTACATACAAATGTGGAATCTTCCGTTTTCTTTAGTAATAGGGATAATGTTAGAAATCCAATGAGGATAATCAATGGGTAAGATGAAGGAAATGGAAAGAAGGTGTTGAAGTTATTCTTTGACGAGAAGAGCAATGCAAGGGTGCATTTTCCTCAGCTTTTGTTTGATAGGTTTGGCATCAAGAATGGTTACGATATTATGGACCACTATGGTGGGGTCACTACTGGGCATGTCTACGTAAGACCAAGTGAAAGTGTGGCTATGATCTTAGAGAATAGAAGTGATGGCTTCTTGTTCAGCAACATCTAAAGATTGTCTGATCTTTAGGATGTGCGGGTCATCATGAGTGTGAATGTTGATCTTGATAGTCAATTAGTTCAACATGGTTTGTGTCTCAAGTGGTAATGACCAATAAATATATGACCCTTCTGCACCAAGGTAGGTGAGTATGGATTCATCATCCTAAGATTGAATGACGTTAATGGTAGGTGTGTTGTCTTCAATCATCTCAGGATAGAAGAATGGGAGAGTGGAAGGGGCCTTGCCTTCACGTTGATAAGTCAAAGGTCCCAAGGAAATAATGTTTATGAGAAAAAAAGTTAGGAGGGATAAATTCAAGATCCATCGACTCTGTCGGTGAGGGTGGTGATGAAGGTGGAGAAGAGCTAGGGTCCTTAATGAGTTCAATGCGGGCCTGTTTGGTAGGAGGTTTAGGGGAAGCCGATACCACTACGGTCATTATGTTTGTGAGTGGTACATGGAATAATGGTATGGTGGCCTTTCTCATAAAATCCAAAACTAAAACCATTCCACACACAGAGGTACAGGAAGGTGTGGGTGAAATGGTGATTGGTAAGTGATTAGAAGTCAGCGGAAAATGGGCGGGGTTGTGATGGTGGTTTAGGTGTGTAAGTGGTAGTATCAAGTCCCCCATAGGTGAGACTAGTACGAAGATGAGGAGGACCATAAAGAAGCGCCTATGATACGGTGATCATAAGCAAGGGTGTTAGTGAAGGCTTCCATACTCATGTTGAGTAAGGAATGTGTTGACACTATATAGGTGGTACTCCCCCGAGTGAGGCGTTGAAAAACATCTTGAAGGGATCGGTGGTTGGTATGTAGGTAGCTGGTATGGATGATGTGTCGAGGTCGATGCGAGAGGTGGAGTTAACAGATTGGATAGCTAATGGGTCATCCATGGAGGTTATAGCAGGTTGTAGGAATAGAGGAGGTATGTGCAAAAGAAGAGTAGAGGTTGCACTAGTAGGTGGAAGTGTAGGTGAAGTGGTATTGGTTACAAAGGTAGACGGCTTGATAGGTATGAGCACATCATTGGGTCGGTAAAGCATGTTGCATGTTTTGAAAGGTGATGGGTTAGATGGAATGGTATAAGTGTGTCCCTTGTGTTCAAAATTCACACAACGATGCAAAGTGGAAGGAACGAAACCCATGACACGGATCTAGGGTCTACCAAGCAACAAGTTATATTGGAATTCCCCCAAAACATAAAACAATTCTGAATAGTTTGGGGGCCCACGTGAACGTGAAGGATGATAGTACCTAATGTGGAGGTGATAGTGTCGTTGAATGCATGTAACATGCCCGGATGTTTATGCATGTAATTGTTAAGTATGCACATTTGAGCAAATGCATGGGATGAAATTATGTTAATGCAAGACTCTCCATCAATCATCAAATGACATACCCGTATGTCATCGATGTGATAGAGATGAAGAGGGTTGGGTCCGGGTCATCATTTTTCGTGTGGCATGATCTCCTCCTTTGAGAAGCTGAGGGAGGCTACTTGGTGAACGAGGTGTGGTGAGGATGAAGGTGGTAACTTGGTGAGAGAGGCTACACGATGGGGTGTGATAATGGAGGCTACGGGTGTAGGGTCATTGGGTAAACCTCAATAGATTGAAGAACCTCCATGAGATCTTTACGATGGGATTTTGATTTTTGGATGAGGTCGTATAAGGACATTTTGAGGGGAGATTGGTGTAATTGTTTGAGCATGGTATGATGTGTGACACCATTAGAAATGGCGTATGTGGGGTCAGGGATAGTGATTTTAGGTATGGGTGCAAATTGTATGTTGGGTATAGGACTGGTTGGTGGGTCACTATCTTTTCATTACCCTTCTACGCATGTGTAGTGACATGTACCATGTGGATTCAAGGAATGTTGGAAAATGGAGAAGGTGTAGGGTGAGTGGTATAACGACATGAAGGGAAAAACCTCTGGAGGAGAAAATCCTCGTGAGCTTAGTTGGGTGCAACGACACTTGGGTGGTGGCGTGGCAAGTTCTCTCGATGTGAACTGTGTTAATTTAAAATCTTGAGGGTGGATCTAGGAGCCGTGAGGATGGAGGTTGTGGTTATTGAGTGATAAGTGTGGGAATGGGTGTTGGAGAAGAAGGATTCTCATCAATAAGGTCATCATCATCAAATTTGGTTTTTAGTGGACATAATTGGATAAGGACAGTTTTCAAGGCCTTTCCGTTCTCCACATCATGCCCTAGCACATGATGTAATGCATATATTTTAATATCATCAAACCCTTTTAGCTTTGGGTTTGAGGGGGTCATAAGGTCGAGTGGCGAATGTGATAATAGAAGTCTCAATAAGGTTGGTTAAAATTTTGGCATAGGACCCTCGCTAGTGGATCACAAAGGGGAAGTGAATGTGGGTTTGGTTGTAGGTGTGGTTGGTTGTCAGGGAGTTGTTTTTGGAAGTGTAGGAATGGGTCGAGCTATGGGTTTAGGTGCTGGTGTGGTTTGAGGTATTAGTCGGGTTCATTTGGGTAGGGGTACAGTAGATGGATGGGTAGGAGGGTATGGGGTTGTTTTGACTACCTTGTTGTGGGGTAGTGGGGTTTTTTTTTGGGTTGCACCTTCTTGGGTAAAGGTGATGTGGGTGTATGCCATCTTGAAGGAAAAGTAGATGGAGGAAGAGGGAAAGTTACCCATGGGGATAACGGGGGTGCTATGAAGGTAGATGATGCAGATCATGCTTGGGGTCCGAGGACAATGACCTAAGTGTAGTGGATAGTGAAGTGATATCTCAAGGTATTAGAAGTATTGGTGGTAAAGAGACTATAAGTGCAGTATGAGTCGTGTTGTGTGCACCGGTAGGTTAGAGGTTTGTAAGGAATGGGTTGTTGTGTTATTGGTTTATGGATGGGTGAAGGGTGCTTGACCATGTTGGGTAGCTGATCTCAAGGTAGACGGGACAAGTGCGGGTGTGATTGGTGTGATCAGGGTATGAGGTTGATGAGTTTGTTTCTTTGGTTTGGGTGTCGGAGTAGGTGTGGTATTGACGTTGGAGGATGTAGCTAAATCTAGTTTAATGGGTGGATGTGTAAGGCTAGTGATCGGGTGACCCTCAAGTGGTAATAGGTTTAGTGCGGGAAAATGTTTTGGGTATGGGTTTGGGTTTAGATATAGGTCGGGTTACGAGTAAGGGTGTGGTGAGAGTGCTAACAAGTATCGTGGAAGGGGTTGTGACCATAATGGTTGTATTTGGTTTGCTGGGGTGGAAATGTGTTTGGGTAGATAGTTGAGGTGTCATCAAGGGATCTATACATCTATGTTGAGAAATGGAGTAAGAGGTGCCCCCATAGTAAAGCCCTATCTACATAATCTAAGTGATAGGTAAAACATGATAATGGCATGTTTATGGGTGGAGTTGGTGAGGACCTATGGGAATTCCAAAGAAAATGTATCTTAGAGATGGGAAATTGGCCAGCTTCAACTTCCATGGGTAAGAGAGCTTAAAGTAGGTCTATTGGATGTTTGGTAGCCAATGGGGAATGCTTTCCAAGAGGAAAAGGTATCTCCACTGGGTCTATGATGGGTGGAAGAGATGATGGGGGCTCCTCTATAAGTGGAGGAATGGATAGGTGCTCCTCTACGGGTGGAGGATGTAGTGGGTTCTCCTCATGGGTGGTCGAGGTAATGGGAGCTCCTCTATGGGTAGAGGAGGTATTATAGGTAAAGTCTCTCTAGCGGTGAAGCTATCGGTAAGAGGGGCTCGATGTTAGTGGAGGACTCATCTATTGGTGATGAAGGAGATGAAAGGTGTTCCACTATTGGTGAAGGAATAGTGGAGGTTGGTTCCAATGTGGAAGGAGGATTTTGGGATAGGATTTCCTCTATGGAAGGGATGTGAGGTAATTGAGAGGTAACATGTACCTTGTTAAAGATTGCGTGAACCTCACGGGTATGGGTATCGTGAGTGGATGTCTCACTGGTTTGATTGGATGAAGGGGCATGGTTGGGAAATGGTTTTTTGAAGATTTATAGATTTTGGTTAGGGGTGAAATTGGGATTATCCACAGTTAACTCACCTTTCTTGAGCATTTCTTGGACAATATTCTTGAAATTGATGCGATTGTTGTCACTATGGCCCTTTATTCGGTGATAGTTATAGAAATCATGTTCTTTATACCATGTAGGCATGGGGTGAGCAGGGTCAGAACCATTGTGTGGCTTTATGGCTAGAAGATTGATGGTTATAGCTTTGATAAGCTTTTCTAAAAGAGAAGAGTAAGGTTCCCTAATTGGGGTATATTTTCACCGCTATTATCAATCGAAAAGCCCGGATAGGTGCTAGATTAGATGAGGGTGTAGCCTGATTGGATGTATGTTGTAGGCCAGCCTTGAGTACCACTGCATTAGCGATACCCTTAGCTTTTGAATAATTGGTTGGTGGTTTGGAAGAAGAAGAGGTTTCATTTGACTTGAATGTTGAATTCTTATTTCGTAATTGGATTTTCTTCTCTGTGATGACCCGAATCTCTAACTTTTGTGCCATAGTGAATGCCTCATTGAATGTTTAGAAATTGTAGACCTACAATGTCGAGAGAGATATGTCTAGCGCAAGCTTGTGTGAAGAGCTCGATGAGTTCGGTTGTGGCGCTTAGAAGGTAAGTTAATTAATCAAGTTGCAGCAGACTAGTGAGTGACAAAATTTGTGATAGATTCATCGTCATACATCGACATGTGGAATATAGATCAGTCATGGTAACCTTCTTGGTGATATTGATAGAGAAATGGTCCAAGAAAGCTTGGGCTACTGATTGAATGAGAATATAGTGTTTGGGTAACCCACTATATTAATCTAATGCAGTCCAATGAGGGACATGGGAAAGGTTCTCAAAAGAAGGACATCATCATGAGAGATCGAGATAACACCCATGTTTGAACAAGCACAAATTTTGTTGGGGGTCTTCCTTGCTATTGAAGTGGTTGAATTTAGGAATTTCCCAATGCACAGGGTATGAATAGATGGGAATGGATGGGTGAATAGGCTAGTTGCAAATCTTGTTGCAGGTGAGAGTGTTGCAGAGCTACAAACTGATGCCTACAATGTCCGCATCTTGTCCAACATCAATTTAATTAGGTCATTGGTGGGTTGTGATGATTAGATTCTTCCTACTTGCATGAAGAGGTTGGTTTTGGGTATATAATGGGGGTGGCATTCTAGTGTATGGGGCTGCCATGTAAGGTGGTGGAGAAGAAGGTAGTGAAATAGGGGGTATGTACCCAGAATGAATAATAGATGAAACATGTGGTTGTTGGTAGTATGTATATGGGGGTGGAAGGGTCATGGTAACCCTAGTGGAAATAAGGGCTAGTGATTGTGGAATGGAAAGAACCACATTCTGAAATGGGGTAGGAGTCACCGACACTGGAGGTGGGAATGTAGCTGCAGTATATGTGAGATATGAGGGGAATAATAGGTTGTGTTTGGGGTAGCCATCAATGGTATGGTGGATGTAATGGGTGCCACAAAGACAATAGACATGGTAGTCATAGTGGTTATAGAGCCTAACTATGAAATGATTAGGGGTAACATGGATGTAGGAAGCACGAGCTAGATGGGACCGATGTGGAAGTGGGTGTGAGAGTCGGGGGATAGATACGGGCATGCCGTATATCAACTGACCCAAGGCATCTCAAGTGGATGAGTGGGAGAGGTAAAACTACAAGGTGGCAGGGTTTTGGTCAAGGAGTCGTGTGAACTCTTCATCTCCGATAGCGATAGTAGTAGGATGGATGGGATCCATGGCTGGTGATAAAATAAAAGGTGGTGAAGGACTAGGTGGGAGTGGTTGGCAACTAGCGTGGAATATAAGGGAATTTTCTTGTCTTCAAGTCAACACCATGTGAACCAAAGATTGATCGGTAGGCTGATTCTCTACAAATGACATAGAGAATAGTAGGAACAGGTGAATATGGTGATAAAAATGGATGAAGTAATGAATGGTTGCTGGAATGTGAAACATTATAACCGATACCGGTTAGGGAAACTGACATTGGTCAAGGGTAACTGCTACGGTCACTGTAGAAAATGGATAGTAAGTAAACAACGAGGCAGAAGGTAAAATCTGACAGGTATGCCAAATCTGAAGACGTTTAAAATGTCAATGAGAATAATGATAGTGACAGAGACTGTGGAAAGTGGAAGAAAGTGAAGTGAAAATGTCCTTTTGAGTAGGTTAGAAAAAGGACTTAAAGCGATGTTGGCTGGTATAACTATGGAAGTCAAAGGTAACCAATGAAAGTTACTATGGAATTGAAACGGTGATGAAAGAAAGTGGTTGTGAATTAAAATTTGACGTGGAATTAGACCTAGAATTCTGAGAATGATGATGATATGGCCTAGGTACACTCAGGTGAAGCCAGAATACACCAGCTATGATGAGGAACATGTAAGGATAAACAAAAAAGAGTGATGAATGTGATCTTTCACCTCAAAATGCAAGCCAAGTAGAAACACTAAGAAAATGTGATCCTAGGAGTGCCCTTTTCTATTATGTTTTTTTAGCTTATGCTATTTAGGGACTAACACATGAATTTTGAAATAGATTTTTTGGTGAGGATGGCTTCCTACAAAGAAGGAGATCTAAAAGGTGAGGTTTCAGGTATGTTATGGTGGGGGTGGGCTTCACTCTGAAGTATGACTTGATAGAGCAGTGAGCTGGGTGCCCACTATGCCATGATTGTGTGATCACCTACAGCTTCTTCTAGGTAGGATGTTGTTTAAGAATGTATGTATTTTGAATTTTTTTGTGGTTTGGTAAGACTTAGAGAAAGAGAAAAGGATAGAAGTGATTTTCTACGATTCATTTGTCAACCATCAGTTGGTCATGACTTCCAAATGTATATGTTGCCCTCAATTAATGTGATCTAATGCAATAAATCGAATGGAATGCAATTGTTTTAAAAACCAAATCAAAAATGTGAAATTGGATGACACAATAAGATGAAGAGGAAGAGGTATGGTCTTTCACTATAATGTAGAAAACATGAAGAAATGATTATTTTTAATTACATCAAAAGAAAAGTTTCCTTTAGAGAAAATAGAAAGAAGAGATGTGGATTACCAGGGAAGAAAATTAGTGTGTACGCTTTTTAGAAAGGAAAAAAACACACAATTTTTTTCTAGGAATGAATGAAATGTAAGGAAACCTAGATGGGTCCCACCAGGCGTGCCAAAATGTTTCACATTTTTCTTAGATTGTTTCTTTGAATTGTTGACGAAACAGATAGGGTAACGGGTGTAGGAGGAATACCTATTCAAATGTCGGTTGATGGGTTGTTGCGCATGTATGACTTCTGAATCCACAACTGATCGTGAGAGCTTCCTTTTGGCTAGGAGGAACTACCTGTAATAAAAAAACAAAGCCACCGTAAGAATTAAACAATATGGGTATCAAATACCTAGCGTAAGCTAGATCCGGGAAGTATGATAATTCCTAGATGGTTGTCACCACTATTTTAAATAAATTAATGCTATAAACAAAGTAAATCCTATTGTTATTTTGAAATGATTTAGGTATCTCACTTAAAAACATAATAAGAGATTGATCTAATCTAACAAGATAAGCTAGAATAGAATCCAAAGGTCAAATGGTTGGTTCTCGGTTCCAGTAGGTCCGATAAATGTCTTAGGTAGGTCACAGGTGAGTGAGGTGAGGTAAAATTAGGTGGGTGGGTCTCTATTTAAGATTGTGTGGGTAAACAAAGAGACCGGCATCACTCAAGGGTGACCGACCATAGTTAGGTATAATCGGCACCAAGCATCATGTGAGATTTGGAAATGTCATAGAATAGGGTTTTGGTCTCCTTTGTGATTGCATAAAGGATTTTGGTTGGTTTAGACAAGGTATTAGGTGACTAGAGTAGGATTTTATGAGGTTTTAATGAGTCTATGGAGGTGAAAATGTTGGAGAAGGTCAATAGGGAGCAAGATAAACAATGGGTGATAAAATAATGGTGAAATGAAATAACCAGGAAAGTATGATGTTGTACTTACTTGGATTTCATTCCTGAAGGTCTATGTGTGAAGGATGGAGGTTCTGATGATGGGTTTGAAGGCTACATGTGATCACCAACTCAAGAAGAACAAATTCTGCATGGATTGCATGCACATTCCTCTTTGCTTGGATAGATCAGATTGTGGTTGGGATGGTTGTGCGGGAGAAGATGCTCAATCTCCTTCCTTGGATGTGAGTTTTTGCTAGAATTAGCTCTCTGAAGATGCGTTATCTCTCTAATATGTATTCTTGCTCATTAACTTTCTCCCAAATTTTTCCAACCTTGAGAATAAGGTAATTTAGGGGTTAAAAGGGGTAACCGATGGCGGTCCAGCTTAACCGGTGACGGTTAGGGGTAGCCGACATCGGTTAAGGTAGGATTTCCTAGGTTTACTAAACTAAGGAGATCCTCCTGATTTCCTTGGATCTTGTGTCATTATCCCATGGATTAGATTCGGAGCCTCTTGTGAGCATGTAGGAATGTAGTTAGATGGAATGTAGGCATTGATTTTTAGGGTTTGGGTAAGTCTTAGTTAGTTATGGGAACTTGCTAAGAATAGGTCTTAGGTTGAGTTAGCTTGGTGAGGTGTCTAAGTGAACTATATGTGTAGATATTATTTAAATAATAAATATAGTGAGGATAATGCATTAATTTAATTAAATTAATATTAGTGGGGTGAAGGGGGTCATGGCTAGGTAAATGTAATAAAGGGTGCTTATTTGTCGAGGGATGAAAGGGGAGTGTGACATAATTTTAGTGTCTACAGTCCCCTCATAACCCCAAAATCCAATCATGTCTTAGTAGGGTATCTCAATAAAATCAACTTTTTTCAATGTATAAATTGGCTGATGTAGCCCTCTAAGAACTAAAAAACCCATCCATCTTGCGGCCTTGATGACCCCTCGATCCTATACACTAACTCCCCTCTGGTAGGGGATAATCCACTTGTATACCAAACTTATCACAAAGGTATAATGGCTCATAGATTTTTCCTATAGCCTCATAACATGGTATAGATCATGTTATTTGGTTCCCAAGAATGTCCACACACTAGGGAAGGATCCTCCCTTGATGCTCAATTTTGATGATGATGTGAGCCCAAAAATACAAGATCTTGTCCCCGCCCTTGTCTCCCACCAAACGTGAAGCCAGAATGTCAGTGATGGCCTTGCATAGGGTAGGGATAGGTATGGTGGAAAGAGATAAAATTTGTATACCTTGTTTTAGGCCTGTTGGCTCTCCATTGTCTCCTATGTAGGGAGCCCACTATCTAGCTCTAGTTGTGTTCCGTTCACTCTCCAGGGTTAACCATCTACCTATCACATGTACACCAAGAATACTGTAGATGTCATTTAGAGTGATGTTCCACTCTCCCCTCACACCTAGAAACCAAAAAGTGTTCCAGTACACATCCCAATAAGATAATAGATCACATAGAATCTAGCTAGCTGGTGCTACATGTGGCACTCGTGCAATCCTCCATAATCCATCCCATTGCAATAAATCTATCTCATCCTAAGTCAATTGATCAAGGATGTCTAGAAACCAATCACACTCTCCTCCTAGTTATAATGAATGTATAACTCCTAAATTAACACAAAACAATAAAAAGAGCAAGTTAACAACATATTCCAATAGGCAAGCTCATAAAAAACAACGTAAAACAACTTAAAAACCAAAAAAAAAAATTAACTTGCTTGAATTAGCTCACCGTCTTAGCAATTAAAACACCGCTTCCTGCGCAAATTGGTAGTTTTGGGACCACAACCTACTCACGATAGTGATCTTGTAACCACCACTCTATACAGGTGGCATTCCCATCCAAAATGGATGACCCATCCCTTTTGACCAAAACATTCAAAAATACACAAAAATAGACCTTTTTGCATGAAACAAAGGACAAACCCACCTAGCCTACCCCCTAGGGAACATTTTCACACAAAAAAATTCATAAATAACACCCCATATGATTAAATTTTTCAAATTTTACATTTTTAGGTTTCAAATAAACAAATGCGAATACTAACCTTTGTCTTCATTACTCGACTTCTCGCTCATGGAGGCATGATCACATGGTTGTAGTCATTGTTTTGACTATACTCTCACTCAAAATGGTGATAGTTGGTCTAGAGCTCAAAAATCACTAAGAGGATATGTGCAAATGAATTGAAAATGAATGGTTTTGGTTATATATATGCTTTGTTTTAATTTCATTTTGAGTGTATGTGCTTTACAGGGATGGAGTGTTAGCACAGGTATACTTCTATCCTCACGCAAATGGTAAGTCCTCTTGTTGTTTTATTTTAGTGTTTATTTTTTATATCATATATATCTATGCTTGATTATTTCTTTCATATTATAGGTAACGAGAGTTTAGATGGTGAAATTTGGGCACACAAGCATGTCGTATAACATCTAACTCCCCATTTCTAGAATTCCGACTCGAACTCTACGTTTTACGCATCTTCATGGCTAAAATGCTTCTACAAGGGGGCAATATGTATGCACCTAAATTTTCACATGCTACATTTTCAGAAAATGGTTACAAAAGGTCCCCAATGATGATTCATGTCTTTTCTAAAGGTGTTCGAGCTCCTTAGCCTCTTCGCTGCTTATATTTGTATTCTAGTTTACTTTATTCGTTATGCATTTCCTTAGCTTACCGCATCATTTTACCAAAGATTTTGGCCTTTAGCTATAGAACTGCAGCCATGCCTAGTGGTGGTGGTTGTGTAATCTCTATACTTGAAGGGATGTGATTTTGTAACCTCCACCCTATACAAGATGACACTCCTATAACCACCGACTTGCATAAGGCAACAAATCATGTGTGCTTTTTCTTAAATTTCTTACCTAATATTTTATGTGTTATTCCTTCACTTAAGTTCACTTTTACAGCAAGTTTCTCAATTGTTTTATCTTATTTTAGGCTTGAGTGACTTGTGGCAATCTCCTTTTCCACTTGTAATTTGTAATTGGTTGTTCAAAATTTCCCTTCATGTGTTGATGTGCATGCCATGTCTGCCAAGTTTGATAGTGCACAACTCATCTAACCTCCTATAAAACCATCACTTGTTCTGAATAAAATTGTTGTAGACCATTTTGTGTATTCTTGTATTGTTGATCCGCCACATTCTTGCTAGAAATTATATAGCTAAGCTCTATTCACTTGTGTTATCTCTCTTCCACCCGCATTTCTACCAGACTACCACAAAGATGCCATTTCTCCAAAGTGCCTTCTCATTTTTACTTCTACTACATTCATAATCCCTTGGAATCACATGAAAATAGGATATTGAAAAGAAAAATTGAGGGAGGAAGCATAACACTACTATATTTTCCACTACTCTTTATTTTTATGTTAGGGTTGATGTTAGTTTTCTTCATTTCTTCATATTATTATTTTTAATCTTATGTAAATATATATATGAAATAGAGTATAAGAAGTTAATTTAATCATTACAAATAGTTAAGTAAATTTCAAATAAGCTATAAATATTCCATAGAAGTTTCTATTCATAGATTATTTCTTCCCTATCCCTATCTCTATGTAGGTAAGTTTATGTTGCAACATATTTTCTTTCAAGTAGATTATATAAACACTTGATGGGGCCTACATTTAAATATATCATGAGCTACTTGAATTGTTTGTTCCTATTTATTCTTTAGAATCTAAATATCTCTATACCTTTCCTCCATTTATTTTTTTGTTCTTAGAGATGAGATATTCTTTCTCTTTTTCCCATTTTACTTTGAGATTTTTAATGTAGGTTTCCAATTGCATCATCAAATAGTCAATATCTAGTTCTATAGTTTTTGTTTCCATTTCCTTATAATATGATTTTGTAGGTTCCCTAATAATCTCATAAATAAAAATTTGGGGTTGCAATGGTGTTACATTTACATGTTGTACACTATCATGTTATGTTTTCTCAAGAACTTGCTCAATTACTTGGGCAACAACTACATGAATTGTTTCTTGTTGCTCAATGATTTGTTCAACAAATAAAGGATTTTTTTGGTTTTCACTTACTCTTCCAAGTTAATATTCTTCTCCCTCTTCTTAACCTTCCACTTCGTGAACTTCCTTCTCATTCTTTGTTGGATCTTATTTCTCCTCCATGGGTTATTCATGAACCATGACATCAATATCTCCCTACTATTCCTCTAATTTTTTAGTCTTAAGGATCCAATCTATAGCTTCCAAATAAATTTCTCATGAGATGGGTTATGACTGTATTGTGATGTAGATCTTTGGTATTTTTTTTCTAAGCCTATAGGAGTGTTTAGGTTGTGTAGGAGTAGAATGAGAGGATTTATGTTTGGACTTTGAAGTGGAGGTTTCAAGAGAGGAGAGATAGGTATAAGGTGTTATTCAACAGAGGTACACCTTTATAAATTAGGGTTTCTTAAGGTTAGAAGGTAGATGTTCCAGCCTCGCTACATGTGTATAAGATCTTTAAGTTTTTATCCTTCTATTTATATTGTTTCGATCAATGTGGCAAGACTTTTTACCCTTACAAAGTCTTCCCATAGTATTTGTGGATGATCTCTTTACAAGGTGTGTTTAACAACTAGGGTTATAAGATAATGATGTGATAATGTTGCCCTACCCCTCTGTACTTCATGACTCATTTTCTTCAACATTTCATGCAAGAAGTTTGGTACATTCACTTGATGGTTGTTCTTTAGATGATTCAACAACTTAAAATGTATTGTATTCAATCTAGAATACCTCCCTTCACAAGTAAAGTACTAAATAAAAATGTGGTAGCTTGTGCCCATAAGGGTTTAAGAGAGGTTTTAAATGTAAATTTTCTATTTATAATGATCTTATCATCATCATCTGTGAACTCTCTCCTTATCGCTTCGAATTGTCTTTTTCTGAAACAATTCTTCTTGTGCTAGTATACTAGTAACTTCAACAAGAATTTCATCACTGAGCCTAACTATTAAGCCTTTTTCCCTTTCCTCTCCATTGATGATTTTGTTGGAAATTTTGATCACAATTCCTTCATTGAAACCCTAAAATTTATTGATATGATTCATCCATCCATGGTCCTCGAAATACCGAACAATTTGTGGATGCGTCAATAGTGAAAATGCATAGTGGTCTCTCTCCTTATCAATTCACCTCTCATGGTAGATATGCAGCTTCCATTGGCTTCAATACGGAACAACACAATTCTTATTTGAATAAAATTTTCATAAATGAGTTGTATTTATTATTTTTCATCTTTTTTATCGAGAGGATAAGTGACATGGTTACAAATTAATCAAAGATTAATAGATATGACAATTTGGAGCATATGAAACAAGGTTATGTGATAACATTGGTTTGTATGGATGGGAATTCTCAAAAGGAGAAATTATCTAAATGTTGCATATGCATGATGACTTGGCATAACTACTAATTAAATATGATCAAACTAAATATACTTTTTTGAATTGATAAATGAGTTCACTTATCTCGATGTTTGCATGTAATGATGACTATGCATGATTATTTTAAATTTAGTCTTGACTACATGTAAGTTTCTATGAAATTGTAGAAATGTGTTGAACTTATGTTTCTCCTTATTGCTAATGGATAATTCCCAGAGAGTGAACTCTAGTCGGTTTGGGTAATAATCATTACTTTTCTATCACCCACACATGCATGTATACATGTTCTCTGTTATACTTCATGGGTTTTGCTAAATGAAAAATACAAAGTAGGGGATTGTTTCATGTGGATACTTTGTGAACTCGTAGTCATTGAACTCTCTCCTTGTGATGGATATCATTCCCTATTTCATTCTCCCGACATCGACTCGAAAACAAAAACCTCATAAAATAAATGTTAATAAAGAGTTGTTGATCACCCAGAAGGAAGATCACATAAATTTTATTTGACCTTGGAATATCCATTAAATTAAATGCACTAAGGCCACCTAAATATCTTCAATACTCTAAAATATTAGAACGCGAGCCAATAGACCCAACCTCCGGGGTTAATTCCGGTGTCCTTACTTAAATTCTTCTTCGACCTCCTCTCTGAATAGATTCATAAATGAATCTTAGTCTGCTGTTATTCACCAATTTTTTTAATCTCACAAGATCTATGGTGGTGATATTTTTAGCTCCATTGGGGAATATTTTCTGAATTTCATAGGGGCCTAGTGACCTTTTCCCAATCTTTCCTATATGATCCTTGTATTTTGAATCAAATAAGAGTGCCCATTACCTTCTTAGAATTGTCTTGTCTTGTTGTACTCGTCATGCCATTTGAATATTTTCTTATGTACTACCTCTATGTTATGTACTACTTGTCTTCTCAATTCATCCAACTCATTGAGTTAGAGAATTATTTTTCTTTGAGATTATGATAAATTTATGCCCAACTCAAGTGTAGTCCTCAATGTTTTGTGCTCAAATTCAATTGGAAAAACAACAGTCTTATCATATAGGTGCTCAAATGGTGTAAATTTGGTTTTGGTCTTCTTCATTATGTTGAATCCCCATTCTACTTATAGAAATATTTCTACCTAGAGTTTTCTATGGAGTGTAATGGTATTTTTCAATATGGCCTATATCTCTCTTTTTGTAACCTCTACTTGGCCATTAAATTGGAGATGATACGGTGTAGACTTCCTATGCCTGATTTCATATTCCTTAACCAGATCAGAAATTACATCTAAATTAAAATGTGTACCTTGATCTGTAACAATATCCCTTGGGACTCCATACTTAGTGAAGATGTGATCATATAGGAACTTGGATACTTTCTCACTTTTCTGGTTTGACAATGCCTTCACCTCTGTCCACTTAGTTAAGTAATATGTGCATACTTTGGGATGTATTATTTTTTGTGAAATAGAGGGTCTATTGGACCAACAAAATATAATCCCCACTTGTTAAAAGGATGCAATAAAAATTTATTTTGAGATGGTGTCTCATTAGATCTAGTGGGATTACCCATTCTTTGACATTTATCACACCTCTTGGTGTATAGTGTTGCATCCTTATGTAGTGTTGGCCAATAATAACTAGTAGTCAACACCTTTTGTGTTATTATTTTTGTAGAAAACTTCCCTCCAAAAGGTATAATGTGGTAGGCTCTGAGGACATCAAATATATTCTCATCATCTATACACCTTCTCATTATTTGATCTTGTCCCTTATGAAATATAAATCCAACTATCCAAGAAAAATATAAACTCTTTTCAACTATATATTTTTTTTTCTTAAAGTATAAGTATTTTGGATGTGTTTTACCTGAAACCAAATAGATGGTTATGTCAAAGTATAAAGAACTTGATCAATGAAGGAAAATGTGAAATGATATTTTTTGGTTACTGAATTCAGCTCCCTGTAATCTACACAAATCCTCCGTTTCCCATTCTTCTTTGGAAAAATTACTAGAGGTGACACCCATTAAATTTTTATATGGGGTATATGAATCCAACATCTAGCAAATTTTGTATTTCACCTTTCACAATCTCTCTTATTTTTGGGTTCATTCAACTATGATGTTGTCTGATTAGTTTACAATCTTTTTGATGTAAATCTTGTCAAGAACAAAGCAGTGTAGGATTAATCCCATGCATATCACCATAATACCAAGCAAATTATTTTTTATGTTTTTGAAGAAGAGTAATCAATAATTGATCATGTTTTATATTCAACATTTTTATTACATTTAGTGGCTTCCTAGGTTTTATTTCTACTTATTTGGAGAGGTCCATCATTAAACACATGTTTTTATAACAAAATTTAGTATGCATTCATGGGGAAGAAGTTGGTTAAGAACACAATTCTTACCTAGAATATCCATAGTGCTTTATTATGGTAGAAATTGGTTCAAAGGGAAACTTAAGAACCTTAATATGTCATCAAATTCTTCATTTCTTTAATAGTTAATCTGCAAGACATTGGAAAGAACAAAATATTCTTTATAATCTTTAATTGTACAAGACTTATCCAAAGTCATGAGTTGTTGTATAGAGATATAATAAACTTCTAGTTCTTCAACCCAAATTATTTTATCTTCATCATTCAATGGTTAGGTAGGAGGATAGAGAATAATCTTCTTGGTTCCATTTCCATTTGAGATAATCATATTGTCAGATCTAAAACCTATGAATGCATCAGTGGTGGCCAGCCATGGTCTTTCCAAATCTAATAGGATAACCTCCTAAAATTTCTTTTGGTTGAAGGAAAATGAAATCAATAAGGGGTATTCCCAAGATTCTACCACCACAACAATTTCCTAAAGGAATCCTTCATGTCTCATTGTTAATCTATGTATAAGTTACAAGATTGTAGTTGTTGGCCTTAGTCCTTCCAAATTTAGATCATTCTTGATTTGTTTATTCATGACGTTGATTAATACCCCTAAGTCAATCAAAGTATTCTTTATTTTAGTTCCACTAATAGTAAATTTTATCAAAGGAGTTCTGAATCTATATACTTGGGCAACACTGAATTTCCAAGCATGATATTAACCAATTATCTAATAAGCTTGTACAAGTGGATGGATCTTTTAATTTTCTTCCTAGATTTTTAATGCATAGATCCTTAACCAGCTTATTATAGATGGGAACATCCTTAATAGCTTGAATGAGTGGAATATTCATGTAAATATCCTTTAGTTGATTGAAAAAATCAGAATCAGAATCTATTTAGGGTTATTTTCTCTTTCCTACAATCTCTCTAGAAATTGGGGTCCATTGACATGCATTTTACCATTGCTGGAAATATTTTCATGTTTTTGTGGATCAACATGAAACATTGTCTGGATTTGATGTAGATCATTCTCTAGTAACTTTGGTTCATCTGCAATCTTTGTGATGGTGGGTTTACTTGGTGGGAGAAGTTATCTTCTTGAGTAGAGATGGATATCATTGACATCAACTGAATAGGTAGAGTATTGAGTTGATTCAATGGTGTAGGTTAGATGAGAAAATTTATTTAGGTTAGGTGATGGTTGAGCTGGTAGTTGAGTGGTTTTTGGTTGAGATATAGATTGGGGGTTTGGAAAATCTTGTTGTTTTCGATAAAGAGCTTTTGGTATGGTTATTTATAGTTAAGAGGTTGATTAATCCATTATTTCCTCCTCTTTAAGATTACTTCCATGAAGAAGATGTTTTTTTCCATTGTTGGCCTTTGAATTGAGGTTTTCATGGCTATTGGTATTGATTAGGGTATGAAACCCAACATTATTGAGTATTATCCCAAGGTGGGGGTTGCATATATGAATTATTAGCCCAATTTTGAAAATATGGGATGGGTTCTTAAGGCATACCTCCTTTTCTTAGTGGCAAATTATTCCTTTAGGAAATGTAGAAAACTTTCCCATCCTCCATTTTTATCATCTTGAATTATTGTGCATCCTCTTTTCCCTCTATAATTTTGGCAAATCCCCTACATCTACAATCAACTTTCCTTCATCTACACATGGAGGAACTCGTAAGTGTTTCCTATACATTTTATCTCTTCTTCTTTCCATGAAAAGCATCAAGTTGGGTGGCCATGTCATTCACTATTTCTTGTTTCATGTTCTTGAACATGTTTATAAAAATGAGGTGCCCTTACTATTCATATATATTTTGTACATGGTTTTGTTTTGGGGTTGTGTTGGCTATCTCAGGGAAACTCGAACTTTTTCATATATATCCCATTCAAACGTATGGTGGTTATGTAGATTTTTTTATTTGGTTAGAATTGGGTAGTGTTTACTATCTTAGGAAGATTGTAAACCTTATCATCATCATTGTGCTAAGTAAATTTTGGTGATTGTGTGGATTTTCTTGATTGGTTCTTGGAGAATATATGGGGCACTTGTGTGGTGATGGTGGCTTAGTGCTTGAGGATTAAATAAGAATATCGACATTTTATTTGAAATGGGTATGCTAAAAATTATTGGAATCCTTCAATAATTCCCCTCTTGTTGTATTATTCTCCAAAGACACTCCCCTAACCTTACACAAATCTTATATGATTATGGGTAACTATTTTTTTCTTAAAATCACCCTGGTAGATATGCATGTAAAATGTCTTCTCAAGGAATGTAATGATTTATGATTTGAAAACTAAGAGTGGAAAATTTATTGTTAGAATTCCATAAAATTCCTCAATGCTCATAGAAAATTTTCTTCATGAACCGCAATGGTTGTGGGAAATGAAAAAGAGGGGTGTGATATAAAGGCCTTGGAACTTCTCAAGAAAACTTTTCTCGACTTGTGGAACATCAAACTCCTCACCTCTTTCTCATTAATTCATTACAGGTATGGATTATTTCCTCCATTTCTACCCACGTTTAATTTATCTTTATTTATAAAATTTTAAATGTGAATATGGAATTAAGCTCATTTTATTTGGATGTTATGTTTTTATATCTCTTTACACCGTATTTATGTATCATGTAAAACTATTGTCATAAACATGGAATGCCAAAACACCAGACCCTAAACTAGAATAAAAACTTATATTATATGCTCCATTAATGCACACCATGTAATGGTCAAACTAGTTTGAAAAACATGCTCTACAATGAAAATTTGTAGTTTTGAACAATGCTCAAATTATACCAAAAGTCTCCCAAATATGACATGCAAGTGCCTATGAATCTCACTTCCCATGGTGACCTCTATCCTAACCTATTATTTTCTATATGGTGACCCATTCCAACCTATAAAAATTTCCAAAACACTTGATGATCATGTTTGGGAAGTGGGTTTTCAAACGCTTCGATAAATGGTTTACTGGGAGCAAGCTTTTGCCTACGAATGAGCCCTCTAAAACCACCCCATACTTTATGCCATGGATTTTGGAAGGAAATTTTTACCTTTCATACCTATTAATTATTATATGAATAATATCCTACTGTAATTTTTGTACCTTTTATCTTCAAAAATATTTTATGCACTCATCTCGGAGGCCACTATGCATAGTTTGTTGTTAAGAAAATGGCCAATTTCAACTAGATGTCTTCAAAAGTAATTTCAGTTGGGACCTCAATGATTAGTTTTTGATGTTGTAAGTTCTTAGTGATTCTCTATATTATAGATAATAAGGGATATATTTTTATACATTCCATATGGGTATTCCACGCCATATTTTCATATCCATTCTATGGCCACTTGGGCTAGTTTACGGTGCGGCAACAAGGGCCCATTGACTCACATTATATCTCTTAAGTTTGTGCTATTTTTAAGACTAATGTTATGATTGGAAATAAATATAATGGGTATAAATATTAAATTTTGTTCACTTAATTATATTTTCAAATGGGAAGTGAAATCACATAAATCTTACACATTTTTCTAGTTCCCTATAGTGACAACAAAAATGAAAAGCTAGATAAAGATTATAGAACTTGGTGTTAGTTGAAATAACTTTAAAATTGAATGATTTTAAAAAATGTCTATCCCTCTATAGTTATGGGTATGGTTTGGTTCATTTTTAAAAATGAAATGTGTGTTTTCTTTCTCTCTCTAACTTCTCTCTATATTTTAAAAAAATTCTTGATATAAGTAAATATGGAAAATAAATATTTTGTTAACTCTCTAACTCTAAATCTATTTTTGGATATTTATTAGAATTATATATGGAAGGTATGAGCCCATGCTAGTGTGCGTCATTGACCCATGACTATATGTTTTTACATGTTGCAGTAGCATGGTGGTATAGGATAATTGAAAAATTGTTTTAAAGGTGTATGTGGTTTCCTAGCATGTTTTGTTCTACTAAAATGAAAAATAAGTTATTTATTTTATATTGGCTTGTGTTCTTATATGTTTTGGAATGAATGGAGCATTATATTATGGGATATCATGATGATTTAATGATTAAATACCTATTATAATTGGTTTTTTGTTCTTGTAGAAGCACATATATATGAAAATGTTAGGTAGTTGTTATGGAAAATTTTGGGTACATAATATTGGTAATAAGTAATGGAAATATCTTTATTACATTATTTCCAGTGATGATTACTTTTTTGTTATGATTAAATGAAGATGATTTGGTATTGGTAAATATTTTATTGATATTTTGCATGTCTAGATCATGTCTCCCAAATGATCTATAGATAACCATAGAAAGGGAAAAGGTGCTATCATAGTCAAACAAGAATATCATGATAACATTGATAATGGGGAAAATGTTAACATCGCTACTTATGAGAACAATCAACCTTTTTTATTCAATAGTGTGTGAGTGTGTGTGTAATGGGAAAGATGTTACATAGGAAAATAAATTTTTAATCTTGAAACTAAACCTCGTTATAACCATTGTTAGGTCATGAAACAATGTGAAACATCAATGTTAGTATGTAATGTATATTTTATAGATGAACATATGTTCAATTGAATAAAATAACTCTTGTATATTATATGACTATAGTGACTTATGGTCTTTATAGATTGAGTTTTGCACCACCTTAAGGAGCAACTCATACCTCACAAGGGGTATTTTATTTATAAATATGTGTAAATGGATATTCCTTGAGAAATATAAACTAGGATAAAATCAGTTAACCAAAAGAGACCTAGTTAATACAGCCACATGATAATTTCATACCTTGTTAAAAGTTTTAAATAAATATTAGGATAATCCTGAAAAAATCCTCTCCTCATGGATCTTTATAACTAAGAAATGAGCGTTGATTACTTTAAATAAATTTAGTGGGATAACTAGGATTGTCATGTGCATTCAAAGTGAAATATAAAATAATTAAAATATGGAACTATATGTTTGCATAGGAAAATATATAAACTACGTATTATGGTAATAGTAATTTTAATGGTTTTGGTAGCAATGTAATAAGGAGGAACCCTTCTGCAATTTTGTAAATGGTCAATCCTTTGTTATCTACATTTAACACCGAATGCAAGATGTGGAAGAAAATTGATAAGTTGAGCTTATTATTCCAATTCATTTTTATGTCACTCATTACTAGAAGGAATTGAATGTGATAAATATTATAATGTAACAAGCTTATCGTGAATCGATATCACTATAAGAAACAATTATGAGAATTTTTATGGTCCTACCAAGAAGATTAGTCTATCTTTCTAGTATATTTTGGTAATAATTTACCTATAATTATCCCGAGAATAATATTTTCATACCCACTAATCTAATGACACTTTTTTTTTGTGTTAATCTATGTCCATAATTCCCTAGATATTGTCCTTGAAAAACTTAGATAAACATGTGAAGGCAACTTGATTCAAATTTTATTTACACCGTGAAAGGATTTCCTTAGGACTTCGAGTGGTCTCATTAGCGATCTTATTATCAACCTAGGTATGTATGATATAATTAAATGAGGGCTTTATACCATTTTAACATGGTTTCATTTGTGTTATTATACTTTTGAGACAACACTCAGGTCATGGGTGGTTTTGGGTCATCGTAATTTAGAAAATGTTGTTTCATTTCATGGTCACACCCTTATGCTAACCTTAGCATCTCCATTATACTAAATTAAGGGAAGGATAAACTGTGTTCATTCCTACTTAATGTACTTACAAAACACCTTGGAAATGGGTGCATGGCTAGCTTGTGATTGGTGTCCAAGCTATACTCTTATCCTTATATTTAGTGGGACCATGAGCACTCTTGAATACATAAGATAATGGTGGCCAAATAAGTATACTATGGGTTAAGAAAATTAGTTGTTCTCACCCCACGTCCTAAGTGATGGCTAGTGTTTTCTTTGGGTCTCATTGTAGATGTGCACTCTTGGGCCTAGCCTTTTATGTTAAGAATAAAATTTGACTTATATGTTTTGAGAGTCATAGTGCCATAAAATAGGAATAATAACTCTTTATTAAACCCAATAATTATGTGGAATGTGATTTCATTGTGGCATTGGGTGACTTAAAGATATGATCAAGTTGCCGTAAAATTAAATACATCTTTTGTAATAAATCACAATGCATTCAAAAGTAAAATTGTAAACCTTCTATTCACTGAAATGATGAAAATTACATCTTAGTGATTATGTGTGAAATTTTTACATCATATAACAACAACAACAACAACAAAAATTCAGTTTTTTAGTTACATTTTGGATGGTAAAATTCATGAACATTACACTTATGAAGCCTAAAATAACATTGATAGTAAAAAGGAATCCATGAAACTTCTCAAATTTGGTTTCATCATACCATTTGACTAGACAAATTAATTATCTTTTACTATGCCTTTTATAAAAAAGAACCATAAAATTTGGATTTGCATTAATTATTGTAACATTAGCGAGGCATGTCCCAAGGATGATTTCCTATAACCTTCTATCGACACGATTGTTTACAATATTTCTAGTTATGAGATTATTTCTATCATAGATATTTTTTCATGTTATAATCAAATATGTATGTCCAAGGAAAATTAGAAAAAAACTTCATTTACCACCTATAGGGGACCCTCTATTAGGTATTCATGTCTTTTAGCATTAAGAATGTAAGAAAACTTATCAAATACTACCAAATCACATCTTCCACAACCTAATCCACAAAATAATCAAATCTTATCTTTATGACTTGTTAATTAAGTCTATGTTAGCAAAATAATTATTTGCAATGTTAAATTATTGGTTTTCACTAACGCTCACGAAACTAGGTCCCTTTTCTTTGGAATGGGAGGCTACCATTTATCAATGAGAGAAAAGTAAAATATTTAGTGGTCATTAGTTCGAGGATCACATAAGGATACTCTACTAATTCTGTGGAAAATTTCTTGTAATGAATACAAATGACATATTTTCTTGGGGATATGTGAAGGGGAGATAATAATATATGGAGAGATAGGGTTAAGGTAGTGAGTAGGAACTTGTAAACTTCACTGACATTAACTAGAGTAGGTCCATATCCAATATGAAGAAACAAACAATGTAAGTAATAGAAAGATTAGAAAATCAAAGAGACAAAGTTTAATTGAATTATTCATCAAAGATGAAAATATTTTTCTTGGTTTTTCAATATTCCAATGCTTAAAAGGTTAAAAATAGGAAGTATAAGAACATAGACAAGAAAATATAATACATATCTTCATCCTTTTAGTAGGATAACAAAATCTATCAACCCCTTTGGAATGGATAATCCATACCAATATATAGCTTAGAAATTATCTCTTCTTCTCCCCACTAAATGAATTTTCATATTCTTACTACTTGTGACATTTCATTTTCCCATAACAATAAAAATAATTTCTTTTCTTATTTATGAAAAGGAAATTTTACAAGGAAAATAAAAAGGTCACTTAATTGAATAAGAAAAAACTATAAAAATTGCATTCCCATAAAAAGAATTGGAATGTAGAGAGAGAGGGAGAAGAGAGAGAAGAAGAGAGTGATCAATCTAAGGATGAATAAGCTTCTAGTGATGAAGAGATTTCTCTTGAAGAACTTTTTGGAAATACTCTAGGGATGAACTCCTTAACTTTGGCCTTTTTGTTGTCAACCAAGCCATTATAAGTACGACCTTCTTCTCCACCCATACATCCATCATTGGCTCAAAAACTAAGTGTGTGGTATTCATGATGAAAATATCTAGTGAAATGGATGGGAGATGGATGGATATGAACAATTTGAATGAAATACCAACACGTATTGTTTTTAGCATGTCCCACACCATATGTCTATTTTTGGAAAGTTCATCAAATTATCACTTTTGAGTGCTTTTGTCTTGAAAGGAGTGATAATGACATGGAAAATCCCATTTTGAAACTCAATATTTTAGAATGTGAGGACCTGATACAAATTACTATTTATATTTTTTTTTACTCGGATGTTGAACTGGGATGATAATGGTCTCAAAATTTTAATTTTTCTTTAGGATGCTTTGATTCAATTTCTAGACAATTCTCTCATCCAAATCAAGGAGGAAGTGCAAACTTAATTTAAGAGGGTAGAATACTGAGAGAAAAATAATTCCTCCATATCTTTAAAAATAATCCACTTCATCATGTAAAAATGAGTCAAATGAAATTAAAATTTATGATGATTGTCTATTCCAAATTTAAGGCAATTTAGTTGGTCGGATCACTAGTAAAATACATAGACATTTTCAGATATTATGGGCTAAAATGGATTTCTTGGCTAGAAAATTCTTTCTAAAATATAAAATAAATCATGCCATGATATACCTCAAGTGATAGATTATCTTAAATTAATTTTCAAATGAAACATTTTGGCAAAGTTTCAAGGTTTTTCGACCACGGGATCACCGACAAAGAGTAAAGAACTACTTTCAAAACACATATCACATAGCTAGTTCTAATGGATTTCATGGAGGAAAAATATGAAATTTTAATGTAATTTCATGTTACACTTAATATATTTTCATGTTTAGGTACTCTTTTGGGGTGGGAAAAATAGTTTTAAAAATTGTTTGAATCCCTCACGTGTCCTTTAGCACTTTAACTCATGTTTAATCACACATTCTTAACTCGGATTAAGAGGGGGTTAAAGGGTGATTTTCACCCAAAAAATAGGGGAAAATTGGGATAATAAGTTTCACATTCACCCATATTAGACAAGTGTCACATTGTGACAAAGCATGTGAGGGAGATTGACGAGATGAAAAATGGGTCTCTAGGGGTTGAGAATTAGTCTTGCATGTGATCGAGGGCCATAAAAGGAAGTGGGGCCATTTTGTGTCACTTTTATCCCCTTAGTTGTTGGGACGGTGGGAAAAGTGACATAATTCACTCAAAATTTCACCATGGTTCCATCTTTCATGAGGAGGGGGGCAGAGTGGTTTAGAACAATTTTATAGCATGCCTAGGACACATGTTGTCAAGTATTTTGTCATGGAAATCACACAACAACAAGGAGAAATTTTTGTCCCTAATGTCCCCTTTCACCAAGGGATAAGGGACACAAGTACATCCAATCTTGAAAAGTGTGTCATGGGGTCATGTTTGCAAGTATACGGTGACATAGGGAGTAAGTTGAGATGTTTTAAGTGATGTAAATTAACTTATCAATATGTGGTGCACACTTTTGTGTCCATAATATACCATTTCACTAAGGGATAATATAAAAGTGATAGTAGCGGCTGAAAAGTGTGCTCAATATTATCAACTATGTCAATGCCATCTTATCAATGTGAGAATAGAACACGTGAGTTGTTGTTTCTATCTTAGGAGAAAATATTTGAGTTCGTAGGCTAACCCTTATATGATTTTGACTCCAAAACACCTTATGAGTTTAATCCAGCCATTTTTAAGATCCAATTCTACTTTAATTTTTATTTTAACACCCAATCTCTCTTTTAGCATAAATAAGGATCACCATTGACTCATATTATCATAGAGATTCGTGAAGAATTACAATAAAACTGATGTATCCACCATGTAGTGAACTCGCAATACATTTCCATAAATTATATGTTTGGATTTTGAATCTCCCGTAACTACCATCATCTCCACAACAACTTCACTTTCTTTGTCGAAGATCACATTCCCTATATATGCAATGACACAATTTTTCTTGAATGGCTCTTGGAACCAAATGCCTTCATAGAATTATTTAAATTTTCCTTGCATATCATCAATACTCATCTACACAACCTCTAGGTGGGTTTATATCTTTCCATTATCCTCTATAGGTTATTCCTTTGTCACAAAATGGTTAAAACTAACCATTTTTAGTCCTCAAGGAATTATTATTCCACCTTAGAGTTGAATATCTTCATGAATCCATTTATTCCTCAAGGAATTATTATTCCACCTATAAGTTGGCTAGAGGAATGGTTTACAATGGTCGTGAAAGAGGGTTTTTAAGTGGGGGTTAGGTTGTCATGACCAAACTCTTACAAGCTATAGATTTATCATGAAAATAATTGGCTTTGACATAGGGACATAGACCATAAGGGATATGAAGGACCAAATAAATATCGTGTGGGATCATACTAATGTCTTGAAAATTGGGTGATAAAGTCACTACTTGAACAACTAGCATGGATAATAGAAACCGCAAAGGAAAAAAAATAAACGCATGATAGAAAAGGGAAACAAACCAAGGAAAAACAAAATAAACCTATCTCACCTATGTAAATGTGGGGGACAACCCAATTTCACTATATTACTTATTATTTTATGAATTTTACCCATGTATGGATAACATTAAATTAATTTTCTTTGTAGATCCATTGATTGGTTCAATGAAATAGGATCTTTTTCTCAATTGTTTGATACCAAATGATATAGGAGGTCTTCATTTACTTGAGAAAGATAAATTTGAATTTGTCTTTTGTTGAGTGGAAAAAGTATGACACTTAGTAGAAGGCACATAGAAGGTTTGTGTGTGAGAATAGGGGGCATTTAAAGGCATGGGAGAATAGGAAAGTAAACACACGTGAAAGAAAAGGACAGATTCAGGAGTTAGCCATTTTTAGGAGTATGGGCTATTTTTGGAGATAGCGTGTAGAGCACACAAACTAGATAAGGACTTGCGCAACACACATGCTATTTTTGGAGAAGTGTATACTAATGGCTTTGCATGGGTTCAAGTTAATAATAGAATTATTACTACCAGTTAACTAGAAGAGATCTATTGTTAGTGCACTTACATGTGTGTCTATTATTGTAAATGTGCATGACTATTTTCAGCATGCGACCTATTTTGGGAATTATATAAGCGGTGAAGGGAAATTGCGCACCCTTATAAATATGTGGTGATTTTTGTAGTATAAGAGGACTTGATATGAGCTATTGTGAAGTTATGTTTCCATATCTGATGCATGCATGAGCTTATGGTATTAGTTATTATAAGAAGCTTTTGTGTATTTAATGTGTTTAATATAATGGAGTGTATTGACTAATTCAAGGTGTTAAACATGATTACAACTAGATCTTGCATGGTATAATTCATTATGGCTATTGTTTGAATCCATTACTCTTTATATTTAGCTCTGGAATATGCTCTATAGAATGTTTATACCAATTATGGATCTGAATGCGTTAACTCTTCATCTTACTAACATCCTGCACAAGTGACCGTAAAGAGGGCCTGGTACCTTTGCACACTTTGGGTGAGCACTCATTCTAGGCTGAGTGATGTCCAATGTACCTAGGTTATTTCTGGTAAATTCTAGGCTGTATCATTGGTTCCATTTTGGGGACATATGTTTAAGATGTTTTCGGATGATTCGGGATGAAGACATACTAGTTTACCTTAGAAAGTGTTGAGGATTGGATACATGATCTAAAAGAATAATGCACACAGAGGTTCATCACCAGATCTGATTTTAACACATGTGCATGGGTGGAAAAAATATGTATGATAGTTTTTATGAAATCTTCTTCGCTATTTTTCTGATAGAGCTATACGAGGGGTTGGTTGCTTATGCATCTAAAAGGGATTGGAGGTATAGGTCACTTGTCTATATGCAAGAATAATTTCAGGCCCTTTATGATGTTTATCTGATTTGGACATGCATTTTAGATACTTGGTTTTGTGGTGTTCTAAACAACTATATTCTAGAGTACTCAATTTCTACTTATTCAATCCCAGAGGTAGAAAAATTCAATTTTTACAAGTATCCCAGGGGAAATTACTTGCAAGGTATTCCAATGGCGATAAAAATCTTGATGGTGACCCTGAAATTGAAAAGAAAACTGATGGATAGCTAAACCCCACCATGCATAAGGGCGTAAGGTTTGGTGAAAGATGGCGGACCTAGTGGCGTAAAGATAGAGGGAAGAAAGGTGGATTAAGTATAATGAGGCCCATAAGAGTGAGATATAGAAGTAGTAGGATGTTGTAGAGTGAAATATGTTGAGGAGAGAGATGGATCATTAAGGATTTAGAGCTCACGCAGATGGTGTGGAGACAAAGCATCAGAACTCCTCCATTTTGGAAAGCATGATAGGGAAACCTCCTCTGCATCACATGGAAGCGTACTCAACAGAGATTCCTTAGGCCATGGGAGAACATCTAAATATACCTAGAAACCTAGCCCTTCTACTTTATTTTCTAGTATCTAGTATGAAAAGTAGTCAACAAGGTAATTTAGGAAGTCATAAAGTAAGAGTAAGTCACATAAGAAGTACATCAATGGAAAGGAAAACATATTCATTGTTGTTTGTTGGTACCATTTCAGGTGCATCATCTGCACACAATTTTAGCACATAGAATTTTGGACTCACTTCTGGGAGTGGTAACACTTCACAGATCGTAGGTGCATTTCAAGTACTCACCGTTGGGACACAGGGAAGTACATCTTCTGGTCACTTCTGCTACAGGTGGAGGATCATAAGGTATAGGAGGTTCTAGTTCTTGTGGATTTTTTGGTTCTAGAGGCAGAGGAAACACATGAGGTTCTGGATTAGGTGGGAAAGGTCCACACCAACCCCAAAATATTTACATGGAGATGTCTCTTCATCTACCATAGTATAGAGGCATAGAATATGTTGTTGAACACGTGCACATGTGTGAAATACTTTGGTGCACAAAAGGAATCACGACTTCTAACTGCAGGGAAAGTCAATTTGCCACTACATTACAAGGATGTGCACACATCTAGTATATAAATATTGACCCTGATTAGACTTACGTAGATCATGTAGCATTAAAATATGCTTTCCTTAAAGAGTTTCACATCCCTAAGTTTGAGAATAAGAGTATAAGTGTGCTCAAGGATATTAAACAAGGCACTACTGAGAGTGTCAGAGAGTATGATGCCCATTTCAAAACACTTTTATCTAAGATTTCTTATGATATTCATGCAAGACAACATGCGCAATGGTTCATTGGAGGTTTGATTACACCTTTTAGAAGGGTTCTATCACATAAGACATATAATGATCTCGTGTGAAATAATTAAGGAAGCTTTTCACGCTTGAGGCTATCAAGAGCATAAACACCGGAGTCAACCCATTTTTGGAAGCACAAATTATAGCTATGGAAAAATAGTTTGAGAAACTATTAAGACCCTAAAATATTGACTAAGTATGAAGGAACATAGGCACATGGGACCCCAAGACAGGATCGTGTGCAAGGAAAAAGCACACAAGAGAAAAGGCTCAAGGAATCATATAGCATGCACAACATGTAAAAGGAGGTTTAGGACTTAGCTGATTCAAGCACAAAAGGTAGAACACATGAAAAGTGTGATCAGTTGCATGTGGATAACATGCCAGATTGGCAATAGGTGGCCCAGGAAAGAGCATCCCAGCAAAGGAATCTTCTAGAAGACCATCATGAGATGGATTGGAGAGCCCAGGCCTGAGGAAACATGCTCACTGAAGGACCACATTCAACACTTGGAGATGAATCGAGGGCGCGGGAAGGTGAGTTGGCAAGTACGGGAATGTGATAAATACAAGTGCCTGCAGACCAAGAAAGGAAGAGATATATACATAAGAGGAGAAGATATGGGAGATACACACACAGAGAGATAACATGGGTAAAGCCTTGTAGGATTACTACAAGAGGGGCTCTGATGTAATAAGCTCAACATTGTAAATTATTTTCTATTTTTGCATAGTTATACAAGCCTAGTGATGTGCATGACTGCAGTCTACCCTATATGGCTCTTTGTAATGAAATGATGAATACAATGAGGTTACCTATTACAATTAGATATGAATATCAATGGGTTTCATGTATATTTTGTTCATAGAAGTTATCTTTCCTTTCATGCTATGAATGAATGGTTGTAGCTTTCTTTTTGTTATATTATATGTTATGGAGTCTTTTAAAACACATAGTCTAAGGAAAATACAAGGATCTAGAGGCTATCCTGAGCCCTGTAATCCTTGTATGTCTAAACTTATTTCCTGAATACTCCTATACTAATCATTAATGAATTCTTCCCACTAAAAACTCACATAAAAGAGAGACTCGGCACCCGCACGTGCCTTAGGTGAACACTCATATTCTACTAGCTTATAGGCTGGCACACATGGGATTCCTTTGTCTTATAATGGGAGTAAAATTGATTACATCTTGGTTCCATTGTCGGGACCTCTTTTCGAAGTTATAGTGAGATATAACACACATCATGATCTATGTAAAGAGGAATGACAAATTGATTAACATTGGAAAATTTTGAATTATGGTTCAAGAGCATGGAGGATGAATTTTCCTAGAGATTCAACACTAGACCTGAGTTTGATACATGTAGATGGGTAGAGGAGAATCTCTACCATGATTTGTATGAGACTTTTTTCTACTGCTTCCCAGTAGAGTTATTTGGGTGGCTTTTAGCCTATGCATCTAGATCAAGTTGGCATTATGGATCATGGATATGGACCAAAGAAGACTACCAAAGGTTACAGGATGTAGATCTGATGTGGACCCGTGTTGTAGATCACTGGTGGGGAGGAGTACTAGCTAGCTACACTCTAGAATATGCCATTTCCACGTATTCTTGTCCAGAGGTTGCTGAGTTTGAGTTTCTACAAGAACCTACTTGATTGTTTCTACATGTTATCCCTCTAGCTATGAAGATATTGGTGGTTACCATGAGTTTAGAAGTTCTCCCAATGGCCACCTAAACCATTCTGAGCATCGGGTTAGGAATCTCGTAGAGGAAGATGGCAGATGACACGATAGAAAAGGAGAGGGAAGAAAGACGGCTCAAGTATGGTGAATCACGTGAAAGGGAGATTACTAGAGAATGTAAAGCTGCTAGTTTGATTGATCTATGGAAGAAAACATTACGAGAAGGAATTGAGGTTCATGAAGAGGACGTGGAGCCCGAGTAGTCTATGCCACCCCATCTTGGAAAACGCATGAGGGAGACCCCTTCGGCTTCTTGTGAGAGTTCATAATATGTGAAAGGAGAGTCATTGGCACATATATGAACCCACCTAATGATTGAGCTCTAACGCTTGGTTTTCCGAACCAGAAGAAGTATTAAACCAGTTGAAACTAGTGGAAGAAATAGATCCATGCCTAAGAGATACAATTTTACATTCCCTTCTTCTATGACTGCACATATTCTAGTATTTGGAGGAGTTTTTGGACAAGGGGCAAGTGTACAAATTTTTTTCTTACACCAGGGAGTGGCACGGACAAAGTAGCGGTGGTGGGGCACCGTCACAGACCGTCGGCGCATAGTTTAGTGGGACTATGGGGGCACTTGGCACAACTCCTACAGGCCCTATTAGACCCAGTGGTCCTGGTGGATCTGGTGGCTCTAGAGGTACAAGACCCAATGGACCTGGTGGATCAAGTAGTGGAGGAAACACCAGAGGGAACCAAGGCTCTGGTTCAAGACAAGGACCCCAGCCACCACCTCAAGTTTTCTTTGAAATGTCTCTACACTTACCGGACTACGGGGGGGTATTGAGGATGTTGCGAACATGTTCACAAGTGTGAACTACTATGGCATGTGAAAGGTATAACAACCCCAGAATGAAAGTCTAGTCAATTTGCAACCACGTTGCAAGGGCATGTGCATAGCTGGTATAGAAAGTATGATCCTCATCAAACAGTGGTGGATTACACTACCTTAAGGAATGCATTCCCGGTATAGTTTCACATTTCGAGTTCGAGTAAAAAGAATTAGCACTTTGAAGGAGATACAACAAGGAATGGCAGAGAGTGTGCGGGACTATGATGCGTGCTTTAAGACTCTCTTATCTAAATTATGATATGATATACATCTTTCTCAGCATGCATAGTGGTTTGTTAGAGGATTGATCACCCATTTTAGAAGGGTCCTATCTCATAAGACTTTCACAGTGCCCGCACAAAGCATTGGAGGCTGCCTTGTGCTCCAAAGCCATTGGTAGTATTGATACATCGGTGTCACCCGTTCTTGAGGCTCAAATTTCTGCTATGGCTAAACAATTGAAAAGATATTTACTGAACTCGGTCCATGAGACTCGCAATGGTTTGTGGTGCACATATTGTGAGATAGAGGGGCACGTTAAGGATAATTTCCCTAGAGGATGGTACATGTTATAACATTAGATTGTGAAATCTGTCATGGGGACCATGATGCCAGTAGATGTCCCTTGCTACAACGCACGATCAAAAAGAATGTATCCTGTTATTACAATATTTGCACCTCCACGACCCATGATACTAAAGACTATAGGCTCATTGATCAGATACATGAGGCCATTGATCATGGGGTGCACCAAACTAACATTGCCAGTAGTTCTAAGAATGATGATCACCGTTATGAGGAGCGCGCAGATGGAGGTGCATGAGGAAAAGGTTTTCGAGGAGGATTCCGTGGATGAGGTAACCATGGAGGAAGGAGTGAGTTCCCATGAGGGACATGTTTCAACTGTGGATCTACAAAACATTACAAGCATGAGTGCCTAGACTTGTTGTAGTGCTCATGGTGCGGAAAGAAGCATAAGTATGAGGAGTTCCCGAGTTATATAAGCATATGAATCAGCAACATCAAAAGGACAAAGGCACTGTAATGGTCAGCATCAAGAAGGTAGACATACAATGGATGCCTCAGCTAACATGGGATGGAAGTTTGGAGCTTGTTTTGGTAACAACAAGGGTAGAAGCCACGTGTGCAAGAGAGATACCAAGACAAAAGAGCCTCATTTCAAGAGAAGAGGTCACTCATGGAAATTACCTAGACCCCGCACATCAAAAAGAAATATATCAGGACAACAAGGATGTTATTCGAAGCTTGTAAGGAGATATCCAAAGGTCTACAGGAGAAATCTAGGAGGGAAGAAGAAGGAAGGAGGATTGAGCTATAGAAAGATGACTGGATGAGGTCAAGGAGCTGTGCATAATGCTAAGGCAGGAGAACATAATTCCTTTGCTAGGATCCTTGTTGAGAGAGAAGGTACCACACACCGAGAAGAGTGAAAGAGCTAGGTCTTGCATGCAAACCTTCCCCCTCATAGCCTTGACTATGACAAGGAGATTACATTGAATGTAGTTATAGATGGATGGATCCTCAGCAATATACTCGTTGACATTAGTGCGGAGGTTAATGTTTTGACTTTGGATGTATGGCATCATATGGGGAGACCTGTGTTACAGCCATCTTCAAATGTGCTATATATGGAAAACAAGACTAAGGTGATGCCCATCAGTGTCTTGAAGGATGCAGATATTACTATCTAGGGAGCCAAGTTTATTGGGGTCTTCGAAGTCCTAGCGCTCATCGAGGAAGACAAATTCCCAACACTACTTGGGCACCCTTGGTGTTACAAGAACAATTCAGACCTCTAGTTTAACAAAGGGTACATAAATTTTGAGAAAAAGAGGAGCGGGTCATTATACCCCCCAGTTGATGGGAAGTCAGTGTCCTACATTGAACCATTGGGAGAAGAGGCTTTGGATAAGATTTATGTGTGCTCAATCAGAGACCCTGAGATGGTACACCCTATTAACGGGGTTATCCAGTTTGAGGATGCTCAATCAGTGAGTGATACCACCAACCTAACATGTGATAATTGGGGACATGGGACTTATGAATTAATGGGATGGTAGTTAAGAGGATCGGTGACCAAGGTAGCTAAGGCACGCATGGTTTGGTGCCTTGGGGGAAAAGAACTACCTAAGTACTCCGTAGGATCCTTCCCTAAGATCTTTTTACAGGAGATAGAGGCTCAGTGGAAAAATGAGAAGGAACAAAGGGAGAAGCTGAGTTACGCCTTGTTCAACATAACATCTTGTTGGTGGGTTATGCATCGAGAGCCTTTTAGAATGGCACGAGGTAAGATTTTCTCTCTCTCACAAATTTTCTAGAAGTAATATACCCACCATCATTAAGGAGTACCATGGGAAGGAGCCCACCTCTTTCCATATCCAAGAGTGTGAACAGGTTTGGAGAGAGAGGCACGAGCCCTTTCCACCATCCCTCTAGGTGCACAAGTTATATTCTACACCGCAAGGTTGCATGCACGCATGGTACATTCATCCGAAGACACGCCACCAAACAAGGAATTAGAAAGAACTTGCGGCTGATTTTATTCAAACCTTTGTGTATTGAATTACCAAACCATCAGTTGATAAGGCATTACCAAGGTATCAAGCACCTTACAATGGGGGATAGTTCCAGAATGGAAGATAGGTTTTTGTAACTACTAGGTGAACCAAGATTGGGGGTGCACTTCAAAGAGATTGAAGAAATAGAAGAATCCTAGCTTGAGCACGCATGTTTGGAAAAGGAAAAGGGAAAGTTAGTATATGTGATTGATGGAGAGGAACTAGAGATTTTAAATGTTATCCATTCTATGGGGATGCATGAAGTGGTGGGAAGTGCATATGCTTGTGCGCATGCCTACCATGAGCCTTTAAAGACAAAGAAAGGTTAACATCAGTTGAGGAGAAGAACCTAAGGAAGCTATTATTGGGGATTATTGGACAGAGAAGGAATTATCAAGGATCATTGATCTGTTGCATGAATTCAAGGATTTATTTCCACGTGGGTACCATGAGCTAAAAGGTATCCACCATTCCTTGGGGGATATGAGGATAAAATTGAAGGAAGGTGCATGCCTGGTTATAAAAAGGCGCTACGGATGAATCAAAACTTACGCATGAAGGTTAAGGAGGAGATAGATAAGATGATAGCTTTTTGGGATCATTGAGGTAGTAGAAGAATTAGAATGGATAAGTTCGATGGTAATTAACATCAAGAAGGATGGGTAGATTATAATTTGTGTGGATTATAGGGAATTGAATGTAGTTTGTTTCATTGATCCATTTCCAAACCCCTTCACCAAGAGATTCTAGAAGGAGTTGCTTGGGTGTGAAATCTATTCCCTTACAGATGGATTTTAGGATACCACCAAGTCCAGATTGTAAAGGAGGACCAGGAGAAGACAACTTTCACCACCGAGTGGGGAAGTTTTGTATATACGGTTATACCCTTTGGGTTAAAAAATGTGCCTATTGTCTTCTCGCGCATAGTGGTGCGAGCATTCGAGGACTTCATTCATAAGTTTCTTTAGGTTTACTTGGATGATTGGACAGTATATGGTCTGATTAAAGACCATTGTGATAGCTTGAGATTAATTTTTGAAATGTGTAGGCGAGTTGATGATATCCCTCAACATTAAGAAGTGTGTGTTTGCTACACCCTTTGGGACTTTATTGGGGCATATCATATGTAAGGAGGGCTTATTGGTAGATCCCACTAAAGTCAGCAGCTATTTTGGGATTAAGAGAGCCTACTAGCAAGAGAATAGTGCATGATTCCTTGGGCATATGGGATATTACAAAAAAATCATTAAGGGGTTTGCCAAGATTGTCATGCCTTTAGAGGATCTTCTTAGACAAAAAAGTACCTTCCATTGGGGAAAGGCACAAAAGAAGGCATTTAATACATTAAAATATAGGATTATTACCACACTTATTTTGTGATTTCCCTCTTGGGACATGCCTTTCCATGTCTATGTAGATGCCTCAGGAACCGCCATTAGAGCAGTACTTGCACAACTAGGTGAGGGGATTGTTGATCATCCTCTCTGTTTGTGAACAACAAGTTAACACCAACAAAGTAGAATTATACCACAACCGAGTGTGAGGCATTGTCAATGATCTATGCACTTTTCAAATTTCAATAGTATTTTCTGGCAACACCTTCGTATTCTACACCGACCACATGGCATTAAAGTATTTAGTAAACAATCCCATTCTTCAAGGGCACATATGTTGATGGGTGTTGTTGTTTCAAGAGTTTGAGTTCACCGTTGTAGTGAAACCTAGAAAAAGCAATTGTGGACCTGATCATCTGTCAAGAATTGATTTAGGAGAGGACGCACAAAGTATTGAGGAAATAATGCCAGATGCACAAATTTTTAGATTGCGACACGCACCCTCGATTTGGAAGAGATTGATGTATTTTTAAAAGAAGGTGTGGCGCTAGATGGAATGAAGGCATTGGAGAAAAATTAGTTGGCCATATGCACCATGCCCTACATGTTGATTTGTGGAGATTTATACAAATTGGGACATGATGAAGTTTTACACAGGTGTGTGTTGGAACATGAGCACCTAGCCATAATGGAGGAAGCACACGGAGGAAGTGCGAGTGGGAATTATGTAGGTGATGCCACCGTGTGCAAGATTTTAATGGTGGGTTTATGGTGGGAAACATTTTATGGGGATTACAGAGATTATTGTAAAGCATATGACCACTGTTAGCACATTGGAAAACTAGAAAGGAGAGATGAAATGTCTCTACGCCCTATTCCTAGTGCGAAACCTTTTGAAAAGTGGACGATAGACTTTATAGAACCTATTACACTTTGGGAGCGCATAGGAATAGGTCATGTTATGTCATCACTTGCATGGATTATCTCACAAGGTGGGAAAAAGCAGCCCCAACTAAAGATTGCATGGCAGCAACGACGGCAAGGTTCCTATGGGAGAACATTATCACAAGGTATGGTTTCCCTTTAAGTTTGACCAGTGATAGGGGTACGCATTTTCTAAATGAGACCGTGAAGATCCTACTATCTCGAGTTCATGGTGGCTCATCATAAGACTATTCCCTACCATCCAAAAGCAAATGGAACCATAGAAGCATTCAACAAAATACTAAGTCATAGCTTGACCAAGATTTGTGATGTTGGAAGATAGGATTGGGATGACAAGGTATCAACAGTTTTATGGGCTTATAGGACTACGTATAAAAGACTAAATAAAGCCACACCTTTTCAATTTGTGTTTGGCATGGAAGATATTTTTTCAGTTGAATTTATGTTACCTTCTCTATGAATAGCACGTGCAGGAGGATTAGCTAATGAACAAGTGCTAGAAGAAAGAATTGATGAACTAATGAAACTAGATGAGAGATGATCACTTGCTCGTTGGAGCCAAATAGTGGAAAAGGCAAAGCAAAAGGCTTGGCATATATTAGAAACAAGAAGTTTGAGGTTGGGTAGATGGTGTTATTGTATGATTCTAAATTTCGTGCCATCCTGGGAAGTTGAAAGTCCATTGGTTAAGTCCCTACACAATCTCATACATCCTTGATTCAGACGCTGCGCGTGCGATTATAAGCGCTAGACGGAATGAAGTTTCTTGGACACTTCAATGGTAATAGGATGAAGCCCTACTATAAATAAGTCTTCTTGGTGTTTGTAAATAAGATAGTTTTTCCAGTTAGTCTAGAATTTTCCTTTATGCATTTTTTTATTTTCCTTGTGTTTCCCTTTCGCGTTGTTTTTTTGCTTTGTTTCTCGGGCAATAGTAACCTTATTTCTATTTTTGGAGAATTTATGAGTGTGGAAAGGACCACGCATTGTTTAAGTGTGGGGTGGAGAAAAGTGAAGAAGTGCGTGATTAAAAGTACCAAGGAAGTTGTGTTTGAGAGCCTTGTTGAGTAGCCCGGTTAAAAGAGAGATGAAGAGAAAAGATAGAATGGTTGGTTCTGGATAATCTACCCTTAGATCCCACATACAAAGGAAAATGAAGCACATTTAAAGAAACACGAGGTAGGAAAAAGTAAGAATCTAGACAAAAGAAGTGCCTTTGGTGTGGGTTGAGCGTGCGTAAGAGTCTCCTGTCAGGTTGGTTTGGTTGCATGCCAGAAGGTTGGAGGAGTTTTCACACAGGAAGGGTGCGTGAGTAAAGGCACTGAAGATGGGTTTTGTTTTAAAAATATACATTAAATGAACAAAGTACGGGGTAGGTAAAGTAGCATTTAATGACCAAAAAAAGGAAAAACTATAAATAGAGGGTCGGGGCACTCTCATTTTACTTTGCGAAAATGAAGAGTTGGAGATATAAGAAAAGATATAAGCTAGGAATTTTTCAGATTTGATCAGAGAGAAGATCTATGTGATCAAACAATTAAAGAGCCAATTTGAGATTGTGAACTAGAAGGAAGGAATTACATGGGCTTGGAATAAAGTGAAAAGACGTTGTTTTGTGAAGAATTTATCAAAGTTGGGGTTCAGCAAAATAGGGCACTAGTTTAGGAGATTTGTATCAAGGATTTGAGATTGAAGGTTGGGAGAAGGAAATAAAAGTAACATGGAGAGGACTGGAGTAATACAATTACCTCAACCATGGCACCAAAAAAAGGGAAGGGAAAAGCAAAGGCTAAACAACCAAACCCTGAGGTGGAAACAAACAAAGAATGGTATGCAGAAATGTAGTACCCCGACGAAGTAATGGTGGGAAAGGAATGGGAATCCCATTGTAAAAACATAACAATCAGTGACTATAATCACCACACCAGCATTATAGAGAAATAAATGACATTAGAACTGGTATGCCTAACCAAAAAGTGAACACCTGAAGGGTTACCTATCTACAATGATGAGGTGAAGGTAAAGCTGGTGAAGGCAGGGTTGTTGCAACTCTACAAGTTGCCTTATTTTGGGAAGCTAGATCACTTATACCAGTTGTTGATGTGTCAGGTGCACAAGGACTACTTCCACTTTGTTGGGCGCAAGATGTGTGCAACTCCCCAGTTGATTATATAGTTTACATGCCTCATATGTGAGGGAGATAGCCTGGAAGATGACCTTAGCAACAAGGAAGCTATTCAGGAGACCATCACAGAGTATGCCTACAAGAAAGGGTCATGGTATTATGACATCTCAAACATCAAGGACCCAATTATGAAGATGTTCATGCACCTAGTAACAAAAATGAATGGCCAATAAAGGTGGACACAAGTCAACAAGCCATGGGCAGTATGTCTGTAAGAAGATTGTAGAGGGGACCATTTACAACTTGTCCACATACATTGCTAAGGAAATTGTAAAGTGCGCAAAGGAAGGGGACAAGATCCTCATTGGAAATGTTATGTTCACCATAGCATTTACAGAAGTTCGAGTGCCAGATGCACCAGATAAGTTTGTGTGGGAGTACCTAGCCAAAGACCCTTTTCATGTGAAGAGGTTTGAAAAATATGCATGTGATATAATGACGGATCCCCATAAAGCATGGCTTGAAAAATGGTATACGCACTTGAGAAATGCATTCAGGGTGGAGTGGAGGATCCCCAAACAACTCCCAACAGCCACACAAGGAGAAGCTGAGTTCATGGTGTACCAACACTTTTTCTTGGGTAGGTTCAAACTTGTTGATGAATCATGGAGCCCTTGGTGCAAGCTCCCTTTCGCATTCACTACCCAGTACTTCCAAGTAGGAGTGAACAGATTTAAAGAATTGAAAAATCTAAGGTTGGAGCTAGGAAAGTTAGACCAGAACACAGGGATATGAGGAAGAAACTAAACTATCCCAGAGGTAAGCATGTGTACATGGAGAAGTACATATTGCATGAGATCCACATGACTAGACCAATAACACTTCCTATTGTTGGAGGATCCGTGGCACACGTATACATGCGCATAAGGCTGAAATTCAAAAATGATGCATACTTGGTAGATGAGATCTCCATACCTGAAGACCCCTTGGGAATGAAGAATCTAGTGTCTAAGAAGAGGGGTAGAGGAGAGGAAGGAGCACCAAGTGTACCAACTATTTAGATAGTGAGCATGCCTTCTACAAGTGCTAAGCCAAGCACCTATGTTTGGAGGAAGAAGTCCCCAATAAAGGAGAACACACCAGAAGTAGAGGCACCTAAACAACCCACCACCTTGGAGGAGTCACAAGAGGAAGAAGAGAAGGTATAATATCCTAACCAGAAGTAACCTCTCAAGAAGAAGCATAAGGTAGATGAAGAAGCTGACTCAGAGGTGATCGATAACTTGAAGAGATATCTGGGAGAAGGAGAGGATGAGAGTGAAGAGGGTGGTGATGATGAGAAAGAACTAGAAAAGGCAAGGAACCTTTGGAATTCACATAGTTAGTGTCTATGACTCAGAGGAGGAGAGTGGAGAAGAAAATAAAGAGTTCATATTCACGTGGGAGAAAGGCACACAAGAAGATGAAGGCACTAAAGATACAAGGGCAGATGATAGGGATGCCGAGGGATAGAGAGCCACAAATTTTACCAAGGAGCGAGATAACCAAAGTGGCAAGGAAAGAAGTGAAGAATATGCTCGAGATCCTTGTAGACTAAGAATTAGAGTGGAGCGTAGATGTAGTGCTAAAGGAAGGGAGGGAAGAAAGTGGTGAAAAGGGACATGACAGCCTAGGAGGCCCCGCTTTGATAGTCGGCTTTCCCAAAGGTTCACGCTCGGGTATAAGACCTCTAGATGCATAGTAGAGACAAATAATGGGCTACATGGATGACTCGGGGAAGGTGATACATGCACGATTCCTAAGCACGGTACCCACCAAAGACTTATAGCCATGGGATCGTTTGAGAAGGAGGGTGCGTACTGCCCAGGACCAAGAAGATGCTTCCTTTCAAATTTGAATCCCATGTCGACAAGCCGAGAATTTGAAGTCAGCGGAAGGAACTTATCACGCTATCAAATTCTAAGGAGACAACCCTTAGTAAATTCTAGGAACTCACAAACAAGCAATTATGTAATTCTCTAAATAAGGTCGCGATGGAAACAGAGGTAAGACTATTCACATGAAATGATAACATAAGGGCTTTAGAGGGAAAGCTGGCCAAGAAGGAGGAAGAGTTGGATAAGGTGGCTAGAAGATTGAAACAAGAGGAATTAATTAGTGCATAGTTAAGATGAGAGCTCATGGAGGAAAAGGCAAAGGTGCGAGAGGTCTACAAGAAAGTAGACTTGATAAAAAAATGGCATCATCTTGAAACACCTAGATCTAATGCCTATCTCCCGGAGGTATGCATCGACGCTAAAATGCCTAGAAAATTAGTGTGCATCCTCACCATGGAGAGGAGACCATTAGCATTGGAATCTGTGGAGGAAGTATCTCGCTCACTTTGAAGGAGGAGGACTGGTTAAGGGTGATAGCATTGGTTGTGGAGTATAACAAGGTGCTCACAAATGTAAAGGTTGCTAAGGCTACATATGACACATGCGTGGATAGAGATAAGGTGGTGAGCTCCTTGGTCATCACACTCAAAGCAGAGATGAAAAATTTCTAGGAGAAGAATAAAGGAAACATGGCAAAGTGAGATAGAGTCCTAGTGGAAGTAGAAAGAATATCTGAGGAGATTGAGGCATCAAGGGGCTCAACCAAGACATGACTGAAGGAATTATATCCTCAAATTACAAGGAGAATGGACAAGCTCACAGACCTAGGTAAAGATATGGAACAAATTGTGGACACTTTGGGCACCCAGGGAGCTGGCCTAAGTTTTGATGAGGTAAACCTTCTAGTTGGTGACCTCTATTAGAAGGCGCAGAATGAGGTTGATACATGGAATAAGTTGGAGGTAGTCTTGTGGAAGGACTTCCCTAGCCTTTTGGTTTAGTGTCCCCCATTCTTCATTCTTTCCCCTATTCTTTCATTCCTTATTCATATTTGTAATATTTATCTACATCTTGGTCCCATTGAACCAATTTGCACCTTGGTCAAGTAGAATGTTTTTGAGGGCGGAGAATATGCGTAGTGTGGGGTGATGTTGGGCCCCTTAAATATTGTGAAGGATGAAGGTGCATAGGTGCACTGGGATCCTAGTTACAGGATGGCATGAAAGTAAAAATCACATAATAGAAAAGGCTCAAGGAAGTATATAGCGCACATAGGCACGTGAAAGGAGGTTCAGGACTTAGCTGATGCAAGCACCAAAGGTAGAACATGTGAAAAGTGTGATTGGTTGTGCGTGGATAACATGCCATCCTAGCAAAAGGTGGTCCAAGAAAGAGCATGCCGGAAAGGAATCTTCTAGAAGACCATCATGAGATGTAGTATGAGCCTAGGCCTAAGGAAACATGCTCGCTAAAGGATCACATTCGACACTTGGCGATGGATCGAGGGCATGGAAAAGTGAGTTGGTAGCACGGGAAGGTGATAAATACAAGTGCATACAGACCAAGAAAGGTATAGATATAGATATATAAGGAGAAGATAGGGGAGATACACATAGAGAGAGATAACATGGGTAAATCTCTATAGGATTACTGCAAGAGGGGCTTTGATGTACTAAGCTCAGCATTGTAATTTCTTTTCTATTTTTATGTAGTTATATAAGCCTAGTGATGTGCATGACTACAATCTACCCTCTATGGCTCTTTGTAATGAAACGATGAATGGAATGAGGTTACCTATTGCAATTACATATGAATATCGGTGGGTTTCGGGTATATTTCATTCATAGAAGTTCTCTTTCCTTTCATGCTATGAATGAATGGTTGTAGCTTTCTTTTGTTATATTATATGTTATGGAGTCTTTTAAAACACACGATCACGAAGAAACTACAAGGATCTAGAGGCCATCCTGAGCCTGTAATCCTTGTATGTCTAAAATTCTTTCCTAAATACTCCTATACTTGATAATTGATGAATGTTTCCCACTAAAAACTCACATAAAAGAGAGATTGAACACCCACACGTGCCTTGGGTGAGCACTCAACTTTTTTTTTGGGTGATAGGCTAGTGCACATGGGATTTCTTCCTCTTATAATGGGAGTAAAATTGACTAAAAAATTGTCGATGAACTCAACACATGAAATGCACATGGGGATTTGGTGTATAGATTGTGAAGTGGAAGGTCACACCAAGGATAGTTGTCCCCGCATATTAGTACATTCATTATTATTGGACTATGAGATATGTCATTTGAACTATGATGCTAGCCATTGCCTATTATTACAACATGTTATAAGGAAGAATGTCTCTTACTATTGTAAAATTTATAGGTCCACGACTCATGATATAGAGGATTGTAGATTTATTGGTCGGATCAATGATCCTATAGTTATTGGTGTATAATAGACAAGAGTATCAGATAACTCTAAGTGTAAGGGTGAGCATCAAGATTAGGATCACAATCAAGCACACTATGATCGGAATTAAGGGAGTTTTGAAGGAGGCCATGACGAGGTCGGGGATACTATGGTGGATTCGATGCTGAGGCTGTGGTGGTGGATGAGGAAATTTTCCTCATGGAACATGTTATACATGTGGATCTCTTGACCACTACAGGCACAAATGTCCTCAAAATATTACATGTTCTTTATGTGGAAAGAATCATAGCTATGAGGAATGCCCAAACCTATATGAGCATCTTAGTAAGTAGCATAAACAAGAAAATAAAGGCGTAGGGATGGTTAGGATACAACGTGTTGTGGAAAATCAGTGGATGCCCAAGTTGGAACTGAAATCGAGACATTTCTTGTAAAGATCACTACCCATGTTGAAGTGGTGCACGCCAAATAAGCATTACATCGAAGCCTACCATCACTAAGGAGGAGGTTCTACATAAACAAGATTACCTAGATCATGTTCATCGAAGGAGGTTTATCAAGAAACCATGGAGGTACTCAAAAATCTTCAAGGTGAAATATAGTGTTTAAAGGAGCAATCATGAAAGATGGAACAAAAGAAAGCAACAGAGACAATCCAATCTAATATTGATGACTTGAAGGAGGTGTGCAAAATGTTGTTCCAGGAGAATATCATTCCATTATTAGGGAATTGGCTAAATGTAAACACTCCACACACAAGTACTAAGATTGGACGACAGATCCTGCATGCAAATCTTCCCCCCCATAGCTTAGACTATGACAAGGAAATCACTTTGAATGTTGTGGATGGATGGATTTTGAGTAATATATTGATTGATACAGCACAAAAGTCAATGTAATTACTTTAGATGTATGGGTACAGATGGGGAGACCCCCATTACAACCATCTTATAATGTGTTGTTTATGGCTAATCAAACCAAGCCCACCCCTATTGGAGTTTTAAAATATGCATCCATTACTATACAAGGGGCCAAGTTCATAAGGGACTTTGAGGTTTTAGCACTTCTAGAAGTAGATAACTTTGCAACTCTACTTAGTCTTGTATGTATGACGAAAAGTGATATGAAAGGATGATAATCGGAAAGTGACCTTCCCCGTACTTGACCTCCCAAGGTCGTGTCGAGATAGCTGGTGGTTTAAAATGCAGGTGACTTAGATGAAGTCACAGCCAAGATTATGGCTAGTTTTTAACGATAGAAAAGCTATAGGCGAGGATGAGAATTGGCAAGTAACTTTCCTATAGCTAACTATAGGAGGATCAGTGACTAAGATCTGGTAGTGTGATCTCCTGGTAACTAAATGACAAAGGGGAGATTTAGAGGCTATGAATGGGTAGCATAAATTCCCTAGTGGTTTATCCTCCTAACTAAGATCTAAGTGTTAATCTAGTTTTGAAGTCTCCGAATTAACTTAAACTAAAAATAACAATTTATACTACTACTAAAAAGGAAACTACTCTAAACAAAATATATGATTGAAACATTATAATTATGAACAACAATTAAACTACTTTTATACTAAAACTAAACAAGTGAGATAACTTTGGTGTCATTATTCACTGTGAAGATGTACAAATCTAGATAAAAGATAAATAATTAACTTAATTCAAAACCTTCAATCCTACCTCAGAAGTGAGGAACAAATCATAGTTTCTCATAAACTATCATTCCCCACAGCTTCCCTGGCAATATTGAAAGTGAGCTTAACTGAAATAAAATGATTCACTACTCTATTTGATATGTTGTAACTAGAACTTTGATAGCTCAAACCTGGCATTTACAAAACAGTGGTAAATCAAGTTGTGTGCAGTTTCATCCCCTTAATGTGATCTCCTCGTTCCTTTGTGTCCTCATGAATACAAAAAGTGTGTATATCATAGTGAGAACAGAAGGTGACATTCGAATAATGGCAGCTTGTGATATAGATCGAATACAATGCGAGTAGGAGAGGGATAGAGCAAGTGAACAGAGATTGACTATGCGATTCCTAGCGAGATTTATTTTGGGAATACAACACAAGTGTACCAAGAGTTTTATAATCTATCCTTGTGATAAAACAAAACCTGCAACTTTAATGGATTCTAGTCTAGAAATGAAGCTATTCTATGCTAAACTGATTGTATAAAGTAGCAATGGAACAAGACTAAAACAAGAATATTATATGACCTCTAAAAGACCAAAAATGGAAGCAAAACATGAACTTGATAGAATTCTAAGAAAGAAATTGAAAGACTAAATAAGATAATTGAGAAGATGAGGGGCCATTTGTTTGAAAACAAACTGGCTATCTATAACCAATGCATTTACCAGATGGTAACTCCCATTTGATCTCTTTTACTATAAAGAAAGGAAAAACACTATTACCAAGGAACCAAAAACATTAATGCAAGCCAGATTTGTTGAAGAAAGTGTGTAAATTTGATGATTTACATTTGACACGATCATCGGAAGAATGTTTAAAATGTGAAAAAAACCCGCCCTATGCGGGGCAGCGGTTATGGGACCGCCGCCCTATCCTAGGTGGTAGTCATTGGACTGCCACCTAGGTAGGAGGTGGTTTCATCATTGAAGCATAAAATTTAATAAAATAGGGGGGCAAAGGGAAAAAGAAAGCATGTGGAGGCTGTTGGTGCAATTTATGGGTTTGCACACTTTACTCTAATTCTCCATTTTTCATTTTTACTCCAAAATGTCCTTGTGGCTCGAGCTGAAGATCTGTGACTCATTTTTTTTCAGTTGGATGTTTTCAAATTCCCTTAATGTTGTTATTCTACCCCTTTTTTAAAAGAATTTTTGGCTCAAGACCTCAAAGACAAAGTTGGATCCGATGGCCCGCACTAATGAGAATGTGATACATATCCACGGGGATGAAATGGAGAGGCGAGGCTTGGAGGAATTTGAAGTTTTTTAAACTTCAAAGGGTAAAAGGAAAAATTTCGGTTCAAGGTCCCACCACCAATGAACAATGGACACGTATCTGAATTTTGATGGAAATTCGGAGCGCGGAGGAAAGATGGAAAATTTTCCAAATTTTAGCGAAAAATATCAAAGAGAAAAATAAACCCGTGGAAAAATTTGGAGTTTCGGCTCCGCATCTAATAGGATAGTGACACGTGGCATTTTTCAAATGTGAAAAGAGAGATGTCGAGGCCCACATAGATTTTTGATGCTTGCGAGAGGAATGAAGGAAAATGTGATGAGTTGGCTCCGCCTCCAATGGGATATCGACACGTGGCAGAGAAACAAGGGTGTTCGGGCTTGCGGGGAATTTTGAGAAAATTTTCCCTTTTGCGAAAAAGTGGTGAAATGCATCAAATCAGCTTGTGGTTTTGGTAAAGGCCCACAATAGGACACGTGGCGCATCTAGGGGCCCGCGGGAAAATTTTCAAAAAATTTCCAAAATTCAAAAGGGTAGAAAAAGTTCAAAATGCATTTTTAGGATTGGGGGCCCACCCCAATCATGTTTAGACACATGTCCCACCTTATGTAAAGGCAAAAGGTAATTTGGGAACTTTTGAAGAGGATTTGGATCTGCCACATGGAGGGCTGGCATTTAAAGTTGATTTTAATCAACAGCAGCTGTGCATTTTCATTTTTTGGGCACCATTGGAGCTCCAAGAAGTGTGGAATCATCATTTTTGCACCAAAACACATGAAATTTTATATGAATATGCATCCCTTCAACCTTATGAACACAATGGAATCATTTATTTGAGATAATTTGGTTCCTATAGTGTTTTTCATGAGATATTTTCTCAGCCGTGAAAAACATGTGAAATGTAAAAATGAAAAGTTGCGAGTTAAAAATGGTAAGGGAAAAAGGTGAAAAATGATTACAAATGCATGCTGGCATGGTGGAATGCAAAAAAATGACCTTGGGATGGATAAGGATCCAAGTTCATGCAATATTTTAAAATATTTGTACATCTCTGGCATTTGGCGAGATGTTTCACAGTTTTATATCATTTTGCATTAAATGGATAGGGTTTTGTAACAAATTTGATCCCTTTGGCATATTATTTACTTAGGATGCAAGGATCTAATTTGGCATAGGGTTTATCATGTAGTTTTGGAAACATTTTGGGTTACGGTAGGGAATTTTGAGAAAAGAGAAGAATTTTCATAGGGAAAACTTGAAGAAGTCCATTTCCTTTTGGAGAAACTACCTAAGAGCCATTTTAATTCCTGTTTGCATCAAATGTTCATCATGTTGAGTTGGTTTTAGCTGTAAATCCATCAAAAATCTTTGATATTGTTTAAATAAAATTCCTTGCTGATAGATTTGATCAAATTCTTGGATTAACTGGTTTTATCTCTTAGAAAAGCTTGCATGCACTTATATTTCAGTATGTTTTCAATTTTTGTTTCAGGCTCATGTTGCAATCTTTTGTTTGTGATATTTATTGGTCATACATGGTCTAATTTCTTGTAGAGGGTTTGACGGCATCTGCAATCTTCCATTTATAAGAGCATTCATTTGAGTGGAGATAAACAAATTTAAATCCATCTTACCTTCCTTGTAAATTGAGGGTATTTACAAACCTTTGGGTGTACCTTAGGACATGATCTAACAAGGGGTTCTGAATGCTTTATTGATATTTTGCTTCAAGCCTTTGTGGCAGGCTATCAAATTTTGTATGGAATAGTGCATATTTGGGCATCCATTGTGCACACATCCTAGTTGAAAGAGCACTTCAAATTCATTGAAACATTTCTGTTGTTTAGGTGTTGTAATTCTTTTGCAAGGTTTCCCAAAGAAGGTGATGATTTCTAGCTACTCTTGTTCCAAGGTCTCTCATCAAAATATCATTTTAAACTAACTCATCCTACCTAAAATACCCCTACATCTCCATTATGTGTCCACAAAATAATTCAATCCTTTCACAAAAATGCACAAGGTTGATCACGGTTTTATCATGTCTTTAGTAGCTCTAGCTTTGTTTTGATAACATTTCCATCATTTAGTAGTGACAACTCTTTTGATTTTGGATAATGGATATTTGATCATGTTTTCACAAAGCCTCCTCCACACCATATGCAAAACAAAAGGATATATTCATCTCCTTACCATATAGGGTCTACAATACAGTTACATTACCTTGGTTGATAGGCACAACCTAAAATAGTGAGGGTTAGATCAAAACCCTTATGAAGGTGCTATCCACTCCCTCAATTCTTGAATGGAAACAAGTAGATAGGTGTGATCCCCAACTACAAACGACATACAAAACATCTATCTATCCTTGAGTGTCTTGTGTAGATTCATGATGTTGTTCAAGTTTTGAAGGAGATTAAATCTGGATACCAACACCTGAGTGGCACTGTTGCCGGGACTTCTTGCAATTTCTTGGTGGTTTTGAAGTACTTGAAAGGTTTGAGCATCTGTGTGATCAAGTATTTGAGCTTTAATATTTTTGAGATATCATTTCATACTTGAGATCTGGATTTTTGGGTAAGAAAGAATTCAAACTCAGCCTTCTCTCCTCATCTACCAAGAGTTTATGTGATTTGGATGCACTTTTTTTTGGTTGAAGTAAGAAGAAGAAAATCTGATTTGTAAATCCCTGCAAGTTTTTAGTATAACATGCATTTGACATAATATTCTTTAGTGCTTTCTTGCACAACTAAGGTGAAAATCCTTGGTGGGGACTCCATGTTGTTGGGATCTTGAAATACCGGTTGTCTAATACATTTCCATAAGTTGAAACTTGTTGTTTAAATCTATCAAACTAGAGGGAAGGAGATCCCTCTTCATCAAGGAATCTTCTAAGAAGTTTCTCACTGAATCAAGAAGCTCAGAACTAGAAGGAAGAAGAGTGTGGAAAGTGGTTACTGATTTGGTTGCATGGCAAGGAATCCCCATAGTAGAATTTGAAGGAGAAAAACCCGTGTCATTGGAGATTATAATTCTTCTTCAAGTCGATCTGATTCAATAAATCTTCTTTCTAATTTACATTCTCCATCAGGTGAGGGACCTTCTTGTGTATTTAAAAAACTTGCTCCTAAATCTACTCCTGTAGTTTCTAAGTTTGCTAAAGTCTATCAAGAGAGAGAGCCTTTGGGGGGTTGTCATTTTAGAGATCATTCATCTATTCCAATCAGACCCATTACTACTCCTCATCAGCTTGTTTCACCTCCAAGATCACCCCCACCAAACAATATGGCTCAACCTAGACCTCCATTTGTTGTAAACACATTTGGTCCTATAAATTTTGGAGGAATGGATGGTTATCCAAATGTTGTCCCACAGGATGTGAGAAATAGATTACCAAAATTCCAAGGTAACAATGCCATAACTAGAGATCAACACCTCAAACTCTTTGTTAACATGATGGAAGACTTTGAAATAGAATTTGAGGATGTGTATATCAAGTTGTTTATCCATACACTTGAGGAAGATGCAAGAGATTGGTATAAAGCTCTGCTTGATAACTCTATTGATTCGTGGACTGAGATGAGTAATGCATTCAGATTACAATATGGAGACAAAACAGATCCAAGGTTCCTTCTATCCAAGTTTGAGAACATCAAGAAGAACCCGAATGAGACCGTTCATGATTTCAATACAATGTTTAATAAGACATTGATAAGGCTGCCTATAACTTTGAGGCCTTGTGATGAATCTTTCTTGATCAAATATGTAGATGCATTTGATAAAAAAGAAGCCTATTACTTGAGAGAAAAAAATCCTACAAACTTGAGGCATGCTTTCACCATGATACTTCAAATTGAAAATAATATTAAAGATGTTACTAAACCACTTAAGAGGGATGGTGTGAAGTTGATAAACCTGAGAAGCCAAAAACTAGTAAGGGTGCTGATTTGGAGGATGTTGTCAAGACTTTGGTAGGGGTTGTCAAAGAAATTTCCTACAAATTAACTTGGGCTGAGAAAGGAATTGGGAAAAGTTCAAAAGGATAACAAAGAAATTAAAACCATGATAGATTTGGCAATCATCCTAGGGGTGATCAAATAAAATATGATAGAGGCAAAGGGCTTATTGGATCTGCAAATAGACAACCCCAAGAACGTGAACATAGAGTGGTGCCCTCGACCCTCTGACTACAAGAGTTGTTGCTGTTCAAGAAGTGGCTGATATAGATTGGTGTGACAGATATTTTCTTCCTCATCCACCATTTGAAATGGACCAGCAAGATATAGATGATGATAATGAGAATGAAATGGATGATGACATTTGTATGATGGGCAGCTCTTCGGGCTCACAAAGAAGTAGCAACATCAACGAGATGTGATAAGTGCAAGGACTGCTACAACCTTTTGGGATTCCATAAAGAGGGTACCATTTCTTTCTCTTCCTCAAACTCATGATGTAGATGTAGTTCAGGCCTTTGAAATTCCTAATAATGACTTTGAATACCTAAGGGCTTTAATTATCAATAAGTATGATGGTGGTATTCCTTCGAGAGGAAGATAGACAATTGTCAATGAATGTTGTGGTTGGTCAAGAAAAGGAGTACAATACTAGAAGTAAAGTTGTTAGAGGAGTTGGCCCTCAAGCCAAGCCAAAGACACCCTTGCTCACAAGCATTCCCAAAGATAATCCTAGAAGAGAAACAGTTGCTAAGAACCCTACTGTCCCATGCAAAAATATCAGTCCTCTTCATGCCTAGGATGCCAAGAATACTTCTCCATCTGATGAACCTTCTTATCCCCCTTCCAATGTTGTTTTGCCAAAGAATGTTCCATATGATATAGCCCAGGTATTGAGCCAAATTAAAGTGAGTGTTCCCATTATTGAACTTCTCAGAATTCCTGAACATAAGAAAAGAGCTTTTGAATACTTGGGATTGAAAGAAGAAAAGAGTATACCACGCAGAAATGTCAATGTTGTTGAGAGTCCTCTTCAAAGCGTTGTTGGCCTTGAAACACCACCACCGATGGAAGATCTTAGAGAAGCACCTGAAGTGTTTTTGGAGACATCCTTGGTTGATTGCCAATTGAATGTTGATCCATTCTTCAAAACTTTTCTCATGAAAGGTAGGTTGCTTCACAATTACATGTTTGATTCTGGTGCATCATGTAATGTTATGCCTCTAGAAGTTATGAATGAGTTAGATATCAAGGTGATAACAGCATATGGGAAGCGTATAGCCATGGATTCAAGGGAAGTGCTAGTTGTTGGATGTGTGAAGGGTTTAGTAGTACAACTTGCAGCCTATCCGGGTAAGAATTTAAAACTTGATGTTGTAATTGTTGACTGCCCTGCCAAATGGGGTATGCTTTTGTCAAGAAAGTGGGTTGCAAGTGTTGGTGGTAGTGTTCAAATGGACATGTCCTATGCCACCATTCTCATTGAGGGCAGCCTTGTCAAACTCTATGGTGAAAAGAAGATTTTACACTTGATTGAAGATCCCAACAATGCTTCTTATGAAGTGTTGTTTGCTGATGTAGATGTTGACAATTTCATTGGTTTTGCTGATGGAAAAGAGAAAAAGATGGACAAATCAGAGTGCCTTGGTATGGTAGGTTCTCCATGGACATTACTATTTGACAGAGAGCTTGCTCCAAATTTGGAAATGGTGCTGGTATAGTGTTGAATTACCCTAGTTTAGAGGAGTTTCCTTTTTCCTTCAAGCTCAATTTTGAATGTACTAACAAAATTGCTGAGTATGAGGCATTATTATTGGGATTAGGGATTGCTTGGAAGTATGGAGTAAAGGATATTGTTGCTAAAGGAGATTCAGAGCTGGTTTTCAAGCAAGTGAGAAAGTTGTATGCTACAAAAAATCAGCGTATGAGACAATATAAGCATGCTGGTTGGGACTTGATTGAAATGTTTGATTCATTTAACATTGTTTACCATGATAAAAGTCTTAATGTTGCTGCTGATCTGCTGGCTGTTCTTGGGTCTAAGTTTTATAATTGCACTGTTTCACCTTTTTGTGAATATGACATTGAAGTGCTAACAAGGCCAGCTGTCCAAGATAATGTGAAACATTGGCATATTTTTGATGATGATGCACAAGTGTTGAGATTACTACAATGCCAAGGAGAGTTTGCTGGTTAGAATATTGATTGGGAACTAATGGTGTGCATGAATGAAGGTAGAGAAACTTTGTTTGATAAGGTTATCATAAAATTGAAATCAAATACCATTCCTAAGGGTCTTCTTGTACTTGAATCCAATTTTAGCAATGTTGATTACATCATTAATAGAAATATGTCTCGCCTTGAAGGGATGTGGAAGAACACAATTTGGGAACTAAAGAAAAACCAAGGAAGATCTGGTTGGGTAGTCATCTCAAAGAAAGAAGAAAAATAGTCCTATGCCCAACTTTTAAAGAAATATCAAGATTGCCTTGCTTTGTCTTATTCAGAGCTGAAGGCGTATAGAGAAGATTTGTTTCAGCATGAGATCCCTCTTGAGGCTAAAGCCAAACCATTTAGACAAAAAAAAGGCCTATTAACCCACTACTTTCCATGAAAATTCAATAAGATTTGAAGAAATTGAGAGATGGTGGCATCATTCAGCCTACTAGATACTCTTCTTGGGTTTCCAACCTTGTGCCCGTTAGAAAGAAGAACAAAGATATCAGACTTTGTGTGGATTTTAGGAATATAAACAAAGAATATATGAAGGACAACTATCCTTTTCCAAATATGGAGAATATGCTGCAACTTATGACAGGGTCAGAAATGCTTTCTACTTTGGATGGTTTCTCCTGGATATAATCAAGTAGTTGTCAAAGAATCATAAAGACTTAAGATAGCCTTCATTACTCCCTGGGGAAGTTATGTTTTTGTAAGGATGCCTTTTGGATTGATGAATGCTAGGGCTACTTTTCAAAGGGAAATGGATGTTGCCTTTGCTGGTTATATCAATGAGTTTATTGTAGTTTACCAAGATGATGTGACAGTTTTTTCAAGACAGTGAGCAGACCATTTGCAACACCTAGAGAAGATGCTGATCAGATGTAGGGAGTATGGCATTTCACTTAATCCAAAGAAGTGTCATTTGGTGTCCCAAAATCCAAGCTATTGGGGCATATTGTATCTAAAGAAGGTGTTATGATAGATCCTGAGAGAGTGGAAGTGATCAACAAGGTGCCTATTCCAAGAACCAAGAAAGGTATTCAATCTTTCTTTGACCAAATCAATTTCATTATAAGGTTTGTCTCTAATTTTTGCTTGAGTTGACTCTTCCAATCACAAGTATGCTAAGAAAGGATCAGGTTATTAAGTGGGAGGAGGCTGCCATCCAATCTTTTGAAAGAATAAAGGATGCACTCAAGCATGCACTGTTTTGGCAACTCCAAACTATAAGTTGCCTTTCTAAATCTTCTCTTTTGCATCTGAATTTACTATTGCTTCGTTTTTCTACAAAAGGATGAAAATGGAGCCGAGAGGCCTATTTCTTTCTTTAGAAAGGCTTTACAAGCAGCTAAATTGAGGTACAAAATTATGGAGAAACAAGCATTTGCATTAGTAAAAGCAACAAAGATTTTCAGGCCCTACATTTTAAGTTCAAAGGTTGTTGCTTATGTTCCCCACACCATGGTTAAATACATCCTATCTGACATGGAGATATCAAGAAAGAGATCTAGATGGGTTAACAAATTACAAGAGTTTGATATGGATATCCAAACAAAAAATCAGTAAGAGGTTTAGGTCTTGCCAAACTCATGGTGAGAGTAATTTACGAGAATGTAGAAGTGAATCAGCTAGGGGATGAAAAGGTAGATCTCCTTGACAAATTGATGATTTCGTGTGGTACAAGGATGTGGTCTATTACCTCAAGCACTTATGTTTTCCCAGTCACTTAAATAAAAATTAGAAAAGAGCCCTCAAGCTAAATTCTCATAAATATGTCATAATAGACCTTGGGCTGGCTTGGAAGAACCCTGAAGGTGTCCTCTTGAAATGCATAACTGAAGATGAAGCTCCCAAGTTGATTGCTGATTTCCATGGGGGAGTTTGTGGAGGAAATTTTGCTGGGAGAGTGATAGCACATAAGATTTTAAGAGCTGGTTATTGGTGGCCAACTCTTTTCAAAGATGCAAACTAGCTGGTTAGAAGGTGTGATAGTTGCCAATGTTTTTCAGGAAGATTGAAGGCTTTAGGCTCCCTTCCTTTGCAGCCTGTATTAATTGAAGCTCCTTTCAAACATTGGGGAATGGATTTTATTGTTGAGATTTCAGATCCTCTAGTGTTGGTTACAAGTGGATCCTTGTAGCAAATCGATTATTTTACAAAATGGGTTGAGGTAATTCCTTCTAAAAAGGCAACATACCAAGTGGTAATGGATTTCTTACTTGAATCATATCATATGTAGATTTGGGGTTCTAGTTAATATTGTGTCTGATAATGCTATGTGTTTTAGAGCCAAGCCTTTGATGGCAATGTGCAATGAATATGGGATAAATTTGACCTATTCTTCAAACTACAACCCACAAGGGAATGGGCAAGCTGAATCAAGTAAAAAAACTTGCTCAAGATCATTAGAAGAACCTTGAAATAAACAATAAGAAGTGGGGAGAGCAGTTGAAATTTGCAATTTGGGCTAATAGGATAACTCCAAAAAGAGCAACCGGTAAAAACCCATTTGAACTGGTGTATGGAACTCAGGATTTTCTACCATTACACCTACAATTATCCACTTTTTGGTTTTCACAGCAGTTGGAAGATCAAGAACATGGCCCATATGAATCAAGAATCAATCAGATCATTGAGTTGGATGAAGAAAGGAGAGCTTCTCATCAAAGGCATGTCAGGTTTAGGGAGAAATTGAAGAAGTTGTTTGATAAGAAGGTCACCCCTAGAGCTTTCAGTGTTGGAGATCTGGTTTTGCTATGGGATAGTAGGCATGAAGACAAGGGCAAGCATGGAAAATTTGATGCTCTATGGATGGGCCCTTATGCCATTGATATCAGGATTGGAGAAAATACATTTTTTCTCAAGGATTTGGATGGGGATTTGTTGGAGCTGCCTGTTAATGGTAGACATTTAAAACACTTTTTGGATTAAATCCCCAAAGGAGGTATGCACAAGTTGTACATTTTGTATAGCCCTTGTTTTTGTTTTGTCTTTTCCTTGTTCTTGCTATTGTTGGCTTGTGGTTTGCCCTTTTGTCCTTGGCAACCATTGTTGGTGTGGTTTTCTCACTCTATTTTTGGTGAAAGTTCTAGTTTTTAGGGCTGCTATGCATGTTTTGACTCCTTGCCCAATGGATTTTTGGCACTTGGTCTATGTTGTGATCTTGTGGCACTCACTGGGAGTGCCCATCCCCAGAAAGAGCCAATGTTGGTGCAATTTATGGGTTTACACACTTTACTCTAATTCTCCATTTTCCATTTTTACTCCAAAATGTCCTTGTGGCTTGAGCTGAAGATCTATGACTCATTTTTTTCAGTTGGATGTTTTCAACTACCCTCAATGTTGTTATTCTACCCCTTTTTGAAACAAAATCCAAGTTTCCCCTTTATTTTTGCCCTAGTTTTTCATGTTGCACAGGCTGCGTTATTTTTCCTTGGCCAAAGAGTGAAAGAAACCCATGTTTGATCAAATTCCATTTTTATGAGGGTGAAATCTCACTCCCCAAGCTTAAATCATCCCCACATCATGTTTCGTTGGATTAAAAACCAAAAAATCCATCTTCTTTGTGAAAAAAATTGATTTCGGAGGCCTCCCCTGCGTTTCTAAATTTTGATGGGCGTACGGGCATCTTCTACCCGTCAAATTTATCATTGCAAAGTTTATGCTGACATGGAAGGCTCTCATTGGTTGGGTGTGGCCAAAAGAAATGTTATAACTTGTCAAATTTTCAATTTTTGGTGAAGGGAGAATTTTCTCTGTGGCCCCATTTGCCTAGTGTGCCCACGTGGCATGATTTGATTGGTCAGATGGAGCATCGAGTGGTGGAGGTCACTTAAAAAAATTCCTTCATTTTTTGAAAATTTCTCAAAATCAAATTTCTACCCAAAGGCCCACGCCCAATGGAAGGGTGACATGTAGCACAAGGGGGTCAAACAGACAGCGTGGGAGTTGGGAAAATTTTATTGTTTTTTGCTCAAGGATGTCGGAAGAAAATTTTTCCTGCAGCCCCGTGGTTCCACAGGGATGTGCTTACGTGGCCTGATATGATTAGTCAAGGATTGGCGGGTAGCGGAAGTAACTTAGGAAATTTTTCTTCAATTTTGGAAGAATTCCTCAAAATTAATTTTTTTCCTGAAGGCACACAGTGAATGGCATGATGACACATGTCCAAGAGGGCTAGGAAGATGATCAAGGATTTGGAAAAATTTTGGTGTTTTTTGGCTCGGGTGTCAGGGGAAACATTTGGCCCACGAGCCCGCAACCATTGGAAAGGTGACACGTGTCCAGGGAGATCGACCGGAATAGAGGGAACTTAGAAGAATTTGAAAAATTTGGTTTCAAAATGCAAAAGGAAAAAATTTTCCCGGGGGTTTGCATCCAATACGAGGTGGACACGTGTCTAAGAAAGGTGGCATGGATGGGCGGAATTTATGGAAATTTTGAAGTCTTTTAACTTAAAAATTTTAAGGTTACAATTTGGCCCGAAGACCCGCACCCAATGGAAGGGCGACACGTGGCATGGGGATGTCAAGCAGGGGAGTGAAGAGTTGAAATTTTTGAAATTTTTGGCTCAAGACCTCAAAGACAAAGTTGGACCCGATGGCCCGCACCAATGAGAATGTGACACGTATGCACAGGGATGAAATGGAGAGGTGGAGGCTTGGAGGAATTTGAAGTTTTTTAAACTTCAAAGGGTAAAAGGAAAAATTTTGGTTCAAGGTCCCGCCACCAATGAACAATGGACACGTGTCTGAATTTTGATGGAAATTCGGAGCATGGAGGAAAGATGGAAAATTTTCCAAATTTTAGTGAAAAATCTCAAAGAGAAAAATAAACCCACGAAAAAATTTGGAGTTTTAGCTCCGCATCCAATAGGACAGTGACATGTGGCATTTTTCAAATGTCAAAAGAGAGATGTCGGGCCCGCATAGAGTTTTGATGCTTGCAGAGGAATGAAGGCAAATGTGATGAGTCGGCTCCGCCTCCAATGGGATATCGACACATGGCAGAGAAACAACGGTGGTTCAAGCCCATTGGGAATTTTGAGAAAATTTTCCTTTTTGCAAAAAGTGGCAAAATGCATCAAATCGACCCGCAGTTTTGGTAAAGGCCCACAGGAGGACACGTGGCGCATCCAGGGGCCCGCGGGAAAATTTTCAATTTTTTTCTAAAATTCAAAAGGGCAAAAAAGTTCAAAATGCATTTTTAGGATTAGGGCCCGCCCCAATCATGTTTGGACACGTGTCCCACCTTGTGTAAAGGAAAAAAGGTAATTTGGGTGCTTTTGAAGAGGATTTGGATCTGCCATGTGGAGGGCTGGCATTTAAAGTTGATTTTAATCAATGATAGCTGTGCATTTTCATTTTTTGGACACCATTGGAGCTCCAAGAAGTGTGGAATCATCATTTTTGCACCAAAACACATGAAATTTTATATGAATCTGCATCCCTTCAGCCTTTCCGAACACAATGGCATCATTTATTTGAGCTAATTTCGTTTCCTATAGTGCTTTTTGTGAGATATTTTTCTCAGCCAATCAAAAACATGTGAAATGTAAAAATGAAAAGTTGCAGAGTTAAAAATGGTAAGGGAAAAAGGTGAAAAATGATTACAAATGCATGTTGGCATGGTGGAATTCCAAAAACATGACCACCGGGATGGATAAGGATATAAGTTCATGCAATATTTTAAAATATTTGTGCATCTCGCATTTGGCGAAATTTTTTCACAATTTTATATCATTTTTCATCAAATGGATAGGGTTTTGTAACAAATTTGATCCCTTTGGAATATTATTTTCTTGGGATACAAGGATCCAAGTTAGAATAGGGTATATCATGTAGTTTTGGAAACATTTTTGGGTTACGTGGGGAATTTTGAGAAAAGAGAGAAGAATTTTCACAGGGAAAACTGGAAGAAGTCCATTTCCTTTTGGTGTAATCGCCGAGAGCCATTTTAATTCCTATTTGCATCAAATTTTCATCATCTTGAGTTTGTTTCATTTGTAAAGCCATAAAAAAGCTTTGATATTGTTTAAATAACATTCCATTACTGATATATTTGATCAAATTCATGGATTAACTTGTTTTATCTCTTGGAAAAGCTTAAATGCACTTGTCTTTCAATATGTTTTCAATTTGTGTTTCAGATCATGTTGCAATGTTGTGTTTGGGATATTTATTGGTCATACATGGTCTCATTTCTTGTAGAGGGTTTGAAGGCATCTCGTAATCTTCCATTCGAAAGAGCATTCATTTAAGTGGAGATAAACAGATTTAAATCCATCTTACCTTCCTTGTAAATTGAGGGTATTTACAAACCTTTGGGTGTACCTTAGGATATGATCCGACAAGGGGTTCGAATGCTTTATTGATATTTTTATTTAAGGCTTTGTAGCAGGATATCAAAGTTTGTATGGAATAGTGTCGATTTGGGCATCCATTGTGCACACATCCTAGTTGAAAGAGCACTTCAAATTCATTGAAACATTTCTATTGTTTAGTTGTTGTAATTCTTTTCCAAGGTTTCCCAAAGAAGGTGATGATTTCTTACTACTCTTGTTCCAAGGTCTCTCATCAGAATCTCATTTTAAACTAACTCATCCTACCTACAATACCCCTGCATCTACATTGTGTGTCCATAAAATAATTCAATCCTTTCACAAAAATGCACAAGGTTGATCAGGGTTTTATCATGTCTTTAGTAGCTCTAGCTTTGTTTTGAGAACATTTCCATCATTTAGTAGTGACAGCTCTTTTGAGTTTGGATAATGGATATTTGATCATGCTTTCACAAAGCCTCCTCCACAACATATGCAAAACACAAGGATATCTTCATCTCCTTACCATATAGGGGCTGCAATACAGGTTCTCTTGCCTTGGTTGATAAGCACAACCTAAAATAGTGAGGGTTATATCAAAACCCTTAGGAAGGTTCTATCCATTCACTCAATTCTTGAATGAAAACAAGTAGATAGGTGTGATCCCCAGCTTCAAACGACATACAAAACATCTATCTATCCTTGAGTTTCTTGTGCGATTCATGATGATGTTCAAGTTATTTCGTCATCAAGCATAAAATACAATAAAATAGGGGGCAAAGGGAAAAAAATCATGTGGAGGCTAAGCGGGGCATGCAAGATACAAGAATATACTTGGTGAGCCTTTCTGGATTCCGAAACCCTTGCAAGGATACCTGTATCATCATTGGGGCATGTGTAACATCGTTACGGTGGTACAAGCCCTATAATTTTAGTTACGTACATATTGCCCCATCGAAGAAGTGTCTTAGCCATGAAGAGGCATAAAATGGTGGATCTGAGTATGGCGGTCCTGAAATGGGGAGTTAGGAGTTATATCTGACATTCTCGTTTGTTGGAAATTCACCATCCAAACTCCCACTATCATCTATGTGAGGTTTAGAAATTACCTCTGTTGCACTCCGACCCTACGAAAGACATTCAAAATCAAATTAAGGGGGCTATTTATATAAAATGAAGTCATTTTACTATTCATTTATGTGGATTTATTTGATATTTTTTGAGCTCTGGGACCCACAATGATGGTTTTCGATGAGAGTATAGTCAAAAAGTTCATGGTGAGATAGCGATCATGTGTCCAAGAGTGGAACATCGACCCATGAAGTCTCAGTTAGTTCTTCTTGATTTATTATTTTTAGACCTAAAATGTGGAAATGATGGAATCTTTCTCTTAGGGGGGTCATTTTTGAAAATATTAGTTTTAAACATGTGTCTAGGGGGGGCGCCCATAGGGTAGGTTTTCATTTTAGCAAAAATTGTGTATTTGTTATTTTTAAAGCATTTTTAGGGTATACGACCCATTTGAGTTTGCAGGACAGGATCACCGCCCTATGCAGGGCGGCGGTTATGGGACCACTACCTTAGAAGGTGGTGGTTACAGAACCACCGCTCTACATAGGGTGGCAGTCCATGATAGAATGCTAAAACAAAGCTTTCTTTTATTTATTTTTACACTTTTAACATTTTTACGTGTTTTTAAAAGTCTTTCCAACTGGATTTTAGTACTAACTTACTCCTTTTTTGTGTTTCTGGGTGTATGAAGGAGGAGTTTATTAGATGGAGCCAGGAGAGGGAGTGTGATTGGATCTTAGCATTTTTAGAGGCACTCTCCCAGGCAGAGTGGGATACTCTCTAGAGGGTTGATATTTGGAGGATTACACAGGTTCCTCACGTTGCACATGTCAGTCACATACTGTGTCACTTTATTTTCATACTTGGGATGTGGTTTGGAACACCTTTCGATTGCTTAGGAGTTAGGGGTGAGTGTTCCATCACCCCGGAGGACGTTTACCATATCTTTGGGAGTTCCGATCCTTGGGTGGCGGCTATCTCTTATGATAGTAGTATCAAGATCACAGGTGGTTCAGTGGGCCACCTACATGGGAGATGTAGTTGTATCAATGGGATCGAAGAAGGGAGTGAGGATCTATTGCATCATTGAGTTAGACATTCCCATGCTCCGCATGAGAAGGCCATCATGGGCATCCTTGTTTTGAGACCGATTGGGGACAAGGGAGGAGACACTCTCTTATATTGTTGGGCCCCCATTATTACATAGATTGATGGCCATGGATGTGTCTACACTGGGGGAGTAGATATCCTCAGGACTACCTACCATGATTTATATAGGGTATTCTGATTATAGGGACAGTCACTGAGTCACCAAACTCTTGTCATGAGTTGGGTGTATGAGCATATCACCTCATATGGGAGAGGTGTAGAGGTAGAGGATCCTAGGGCCATCAGGGTAGCGAGGTGGACATGGATGACAATTCTTAGAGCACCTCACCAGCTAGTGGCCTCCTTGATCACTATAGACATGGAGGCCACTCCTTATCAGGCCATGGTAGGGGTATGGGGAGAGGAGACTGTTACATTGATTTCTTGTCAAACTACTACTAGCTAGTTGATAGATAGGGTGGGGAAGTTAGAGATCCACCCCTTTGATAGAGTACCATAGCAGTTTGGCCTCCCCTATAGTGACATGCTTCCTCTAGTAGGGACATTCTATAGATCTATCTAAGAGGCTCATGGAGGTCCTAGAGACCAGGATGGACTATTGTTACTCCCGGTGTTCCTATTATGGCCGGGAGAGTGGTACATGCTTGAGGTAGAGCTGGTGCTCCTCAATCACCCTTACTTTGGATTGCTACTGGCCCCACCCATAGCAGTGATGAGCCTATTGACATGGACTCCGAGTCTGAGGAGTTCACTGGGGGAGAGATAGAGGAGGAGATAGAGGAGATGGAGATTAGTGAGATGGGTGGGGGATGAGAGTGATCTTGAGTGGCATGACACCTAGGAGATCCTACAGGCCAAGAGGGCAGAGTAGAGCGCAAAGAGGGTGACTCGGTCTCAGAGGAGTTTCTCTATTAGGACTTAGGTGGAGATGGTGAGTCCGTTGTAGGCTATCACATTTCCCCAAACATGGGAAAGGGACACCATTCAGCGGTGACATCACAAGTGGCGGTGTGGATCCTGAGATCCTTCCTGGATGCTTGCGATCCGAGTGAGTTTTCACTCTTCTCTTGACATTTGTTTTAGTTATAATTGTATTAGTTTGCTATTTCTTTTTGTTTTGTTTACTCTTGCTTTTATCTTTTGATCACTTTCTAAATTTTTTTCTCCTTTACTTACAGCGATTTTGATGAGTGGCAAGACTTGATTCGCCAAGTATGTACTGATATCTTACTTCTCCCCTCAAGACTCATGTTGAGATTTTTGTGGATGTGGGGAGCCTTCGGTGGTTGGTAGGGATACGATGTTTTTACCTGCATGTCGGCATGCGGAAAAGATCATGAATTCTTTCCATGCCGAGGTAGCTAGATATAGGACGGCTGAGTGCTTAATGAGGAGGAGTCATTCTCATAGCGAGACGGTAGCTACTGGTCTTGACTACGAGCCCTTGGTGCATTCAAAGTACCGGTGTAGCTGGAGTCCTAGGTGTGGTCATGCACACTCTGAGGGATCCCACAGGGATTGAGAGACCATTTTGTAGCATTTTGTTAGATATCGATATGAGTGCTTTTGTAAATTTTAAGCTCATTGATCATTTTGACCATGCCTAGTGCATGATGGTGTTGTATATAAAACTTGATTTATATATATACATCTCTTTTTGGATCCGAATCTTGGTGCCTATAATTTTGTGACTCATTTCCACATGTGTATTTAGATGTTTTTAGAATACTTGTTTTCATGTTTTCAAGATATGTATGCAATGGATGAAAAATGACAATGAGATATTGAGTAAAAATTTCTCTTTTTTACACTTTCGTAATGCTTTGATGTGAGATGATACAAACATATGGTAAGTACCAGAAATTTTAAACTCTTTGGGAAATATTTGTAATTTTATCTTATATTTGCAAATTGTGATGAATGCATAGTGATAATGAGATAAACTTGCACCAATCCCAAATCCACGCAACTAGTAAGATGTGAGGGCTCAACACCAAGAATTAGGAAGGGCACAAGTTGTATGAGTTGATTGAATGGAATGATGAGAGATAGATAAACAAGTAACAGAAACAAAATTTAGACCTGAATACCTACCCTACTAAGAACTACCACCAGGCTTAGAAGGCCACTTACTTTCTGTTTATCTAGACTTAGATTCATAAATGACAACCTAGTTGACAAAATCTGGTTTTGAGGATTTGATCTCTTTGGAATTTTGATATTTTTTTCTCTTAATAGATTTTTATGTGTGTTTTTAGCATACCAAGATTTGTTTTTTTGTGTGACTGGACCCCCACACCCCCGCCTCATGCCACTAGTAAGAAGCACGTGTTTATCACCAAAGGCAAGATATAGGCGAGTAAGGGCACTTCCTTCCTTTCCCAACCTCGCACCACTAGTAAGAGATGCGAGCTTATCACCAGAAGGTTGGTGGGGAAAAGAAGTGTGTAAAATAAAATATTTTGTTCACTTTGTGCTTTTGGTTTCATTTGATTTTTACATTTCGATCTATGACTTTGGGATATCCTTTCGTTCAAAGAGATTTAAGAGGGATAGATGTGACACCAAGAAGCTTATAGAATATACCATAGGCAAGGACAACTTCACCTAGTAAAAGAAAGAGAAAAGCCAAGTATGTAGGCCTTGTTATGATTTTCGTCAATACTTGTCTATTGAACTTGATGAGAAGATTTGAAAATAGTTGATGATGTTTGGAGAGATGTGATTTGAATGCCTTTGCCAATATTTTCATAAATTTGTAACAGTTACTTAAGAGTAAGTTCCTGGGATACCATTTTTATGAAATGAGTGGACATAATGAAATAGCTAAAAGACTAATGCAATGTAGGTAGTTATAATTTACAAGTGGTGATTTTGATGTTTTATGCATAAAACCATTTAAGATGTAAGGAATTGACAGTTTCACTAAATTCCTCACCTTCTAGTGTGCACAAGAGATACACACTATTTCCGTAGTCCTTCATGACTCAATATGGGCCCAACCACTTGGACCAGAACTTTTTCCTTTGTTGGTTTTCTTATCAATCCGGTTGTCTAGTCTTAGAACTAGATCTCCTTCATATATTTCTCACTCATAGACTTTTTTGTTGTACTACCAGCACATCTAGTCGGCATAGGCTCTGTGCCTTTGTTTGGCGTTTATCCTGACCTCATCAAGGCTTTCTAGTTGAGAGAGGCATGCCTCCCTATAAGCTTCTTCATCCAAAATCCCTTGTAATGAGATGTGGAGACTGGGTATTTCAACCTCAAGCGAGAGAACTACTTCTGCCCCGAATACCAGTGAGAAAGGAGTTGCTCCTATTGGTGTTCTTACCGAGGTTCAATGGGCCCACAAGGCCAGATATAGTTTTAAATGCCAATCTCACTTGTTCTCCTTGAACATTTTTAGGAGAATAGCTTTTAACATTTTGTTTGTCACTTCGGCCTACCCATTGGCTTGAGGGTAGTAAAGAGAGGTTGTGTGATGGTTTATCTTGAACTTGCTACATAACTCACAGACTTCATCATTCTTAAAGGACGTGCCATTATCTGAGATAATGCCTTATGGGACACCATACTTGAAGATAATTTGGTTCAGAATGAATTTGGTAATTACCGAGCGACACTGTGGTGAGAGGCATGGCCTCCACCCATTTGGTAAAATATTCTGTGGCTGTAATTATAAAGTTATGGCCATCAGTTGATGAGGGAGAGAATTTCCCTATCAAGTCTAGACCCCATGTGGAGAAGGGCCACGGTGTCGCTATTGGCTGCAGAGATTGTGCTGGCATGTGAATTTCATGAGAGAATTCTTGGCATTTGTGGCACTTACGTACAAATTCCACTACGTCATGCTCAAGAGTGGGCCAAAAATAGCCCATCGATGTATTTTTCGAGTGGTGGGGTGACCACTGAAGTGGCCTCCACATATCCCACTATGGGATTCATGAAAAATCTTCTTGGATTCTTCTATTTCGACACATCTTATAAGCATGCCATCAAAGGCTTTACGATAGAGTACCTATTCTAAGACAACATATTTAGCGGTAATAATGTGTAATCGCCTTCTTTGTTGTGACATGGCACCTTCCAGGTATGTGTGTTCTATGATGAAATTTATGATATCGTATACTAGGGACACGTAGAGATGGAGGCTGTTTTCGATGAAGTATATACACTCATCAGGAAATTCCATATTTACGAGATCACCTCCATCTAGTGGATTTTCAGCCAACCAATCTACAATGATTTGTCCCTTAACAGATTTTTGGTTTATGAATGTCAACTCAAATTCACTGGATTAAGGTTATGAAACATCCAACCTTTTTAGATAAAGACCCCTGCATGAGGAATGTTCGTAAATGATCTGTTTTTACAATGACCCTCATTTCTTGGTTTAACATGTAATGTCTTAAACATTTTGTTACAAAGACTATGGCAAGGCATTCTATTTCTACCTATGTGTAATGTGTTTCATAATTGAGAAACATTTGGCTAATGAAATAGACCACATGTTCCCGTTTATCATTGTCTTCTTGAGCCAAAGATGCAAGCAAGCGAGACATGGGTGGCTCGTGAGTATAAGATCAAAGGGTAGTCTGGTTTGGGAGGCATTAACGTGGGTGGAGATAACAAGAAGTGTTTAACTGATTCGAAGGCCTCATTGCATTCTTCAATCCAATCAATGTTATAATATTTCTTTAATAGATTATTGATTGGATGAATGGAAAAACTTAGATCTCGGGATGAACTGCTGATTGCCTTTGAGTTTCCCAAGAAATGACCTGATTCCAGACTCATCTAATGGTGGGATCATTTCGATAACATCCCGTATTTTGGCTAGATCAACATTAATCCCTTGTGAAGATATAATTTAGGCCAAAATTTTTCCTCTTGTCACACAAAACACGCACTTCTCTAGATTTAATGTGACGCCATATTCAATTAATCATGAGAGGATGATATAGAGCACTTCTGGAAGATCACAACGTTTCTTGGCCTTGGCCAACAATTCATCCACATATGATTCCATTATTTTATGGATAAGATCATGGAATATATATGTCATTGCCCACGATCGTACGTAGCACCGGCGTTCTTAAGACCAAATGGCATGACAACATAGAAATAAGTTCACCAGGGGAGTTTTGAATGTAGTTTTGGCTTGATCTTGTTTAGATATTTTAATCGATTATACCTTGTTAACCCATCCATGAGGGATAGTAGTTCAAATCCAGCCGTTGCATCAACGATAATGTCAATGGATGGTAATGGGAAGTCGTGATTGGGACAAGATTTGTTAATATCCCAAAATCTATGCAAATGTGTATCTTCCCATTCTTTTTGAGGACGAACGATATTAGATACCCATTGTGAATAGTCAATGGGCTTGATGAATCCCACTTGGAGAAGTTTTATTACTTCCTCTTTTACCATGAGAGGCACTTTTGGATTCATTGGTCTTGACTTTTGTTTAATTGGTTTCACATCTGGTTTAGTGACAAGATTATGTACCAAAACTTGTGGTGCAATGCATGTCATTTCTTTATAGTTAAATGTGAAATCCTTTTGATGTTCTTTGAGGATTTGGGTGTGTATTTATATCTCCTCCGGAGTTAATGAGGATCCCAACTTCAAAATTCTTGGTTCTTCCTCCATTCCAATGTTTATGTTAATGGCTTCTTCGATAAAGAAGCATTGCCTTCTTCAAATTCAGGTGGGGCTAGAGCTAATTCCAAATTTTCTCCATCTTCTATCTCGTATATATCAAGATCCTTGTGTGGAGGAGAATCTATCATGGGATTTCCAAAATAGGAAGAGGAATGTGGTATTAAGGAAAGATCAACTATACAAAGTGAGCAAGGTGTAAATCTACATTGGCATTTAGATATTCGAGAGTGACTCTATCATTGTCAAAGTGATCCATGATAGAAAAATCATCCTCAACTTCCCCATGAGTCGGGAGTGACTTTGTTGGTATTTTATGCACTAATGGTTCGGTGCAGTGATCTTGTGAAATTTTTATCCTCCAACTCACTATTTGGGGTGAAATGGGAAGTGAGGCTACTATCAAGTCTGCGAGAAGGTTACGCTCTTATGGGATTGCTTCAATTGATATGAAATTAAATCCCTACTTAGATCTAATATTGCTAGTTTATAAATTTTTAAGTGCTCACTCTAGTTTCATATACCTCACGAGACTTGGTTTGTAACCAATTGTGAGTCTCCTAACACTCTAATGTTGTCGACACCCATTCTTTTAGCTAGGATGAGGCCAAGGAGGAGAGCTTCATACTCATCCCCATTTTTGTACATTCAAAGTTTAATTTAAATGAAAAAGGTAGGATCTTTCCCTTGGGTGAAGTAAATATTACCCCACCCCAGCTCCAAAGCGACATCTAGCTCCATCTAAGTGGAGAGTCCAATACTTTCTTGGGAAAATGGATCTTGGGATATCTTTCGTATATATTTCTTTTGCTTTGGCAAATTCTTCCATAAAAAAATCATCGATGGAAGAGAAACGATTCCCGTGGTGTGTCCCATACCCATATAATCAAATGGTAGGAGAATAGGTAAGCCTTCTCTAGAAACTTAAAATTTTTGTGGTAGTCCCTAGTGACACTTTTTTTATAACATTGGTCTCAATTTTGAGTGCTAGAATGTCCTCGATTAGATTTGTAACTTCTAACTTTGTGGTGGGTATCAACTCTTCTTTTGGTTTTGAATTAATTGGTTTGATGAGTTGATTTGTTGGGAGTTCAAACTTGGAGTGAATGCCCAGTCTTTTCTTCAAATCAGCTAGGTGTATATCGAAGGGTTTTGGGTCACCTTGTGCCACAAATATTTTCCCTAAGTGTAGAAATCTTATTTCTTGGAATAACGTGGAAGGGATTGCCTTCATGTGGTGTATCCATGGATGACCAAGGATCATATTATAGTTGGTTTCCTGATCTATAATATAAAACTCGGTGAGGACCATCTTGGGTCCTAAAGTGACTGTAAAACTATGGTTCCAATTGAAGTGGCTTTGAGGCTATCATAACCTCTTAGTGTATTTCACGTTGTGGAATAGTTTATCTCTCCATATCCTAAATTTTGAAGAAAAGTGAAGTGGACTATGTTAACTGCTGCCCCATCATCAAACATTTCATGTTTAACATAATTATTATAAATCCACACTTGCAAATGCAAAGCTGGATCACCTCTTTGTGCAATCTCAGCATCTGTTGACATTTTGATTAGGTCAAATATAAAATCCGTATCCCTATACGGCTTCCCTGGTGGATAAATGTCAAAGTCTACATGGTTTACCTACGTTTCTAGAGGAGTGATGTTGATCAAATGACCAAAGCCTAATGCTTCTAAGAGGGCAGCTCTGAGGCGGGAGAGTTCTTTAAAAAATCTAAAAGGAGATGTGAGAGAAGCTTTTAGTTAAATCATTAATTAAATCATAGGCGCATATGGGTTTTACCAATGTTTATTGATTGTTTTCTGGTTCCAATGGATAGTTTGGAGTAGGTTGGGATGAATAATCCTGTGTTCTTGTTATGTTTTCTATGGGTAGCTTGGTGTCTAACTCTACCAAACCAACTATCTTAGTTTGAGGTCAAGTTTCTAATTGCGGTATGACTGGTGGATTTAATGAAGTTGAAGCTTCATGATCATTGTTTCTTGTTATGACACCCTTGTTTGTTCCGTTAGGATCTAGCTTGTTATTGTTAGAATGGTTTGGGAGTAGATCATTAAAGATCTTGAGGGGTGCATTTTGAGGGGAAATTTCCCTGCATAAGTGTTTAGGCGTGGGTACTACAGAATTTTCTAAAAACATATCTATAAAGAGTTTCTTTTGATCTTCTGGAAAACACTGCATGAATTTATTGTATTCACGACAAGTCCTAGTATCGTGGCCTTGAATCTTGTGGAAGCCACAATATAAATTGGGATTATAATTTCAAGGCTATTGATTTAAAACCTATTGTGGCCCAAAATTCTGATAAGGTTGTTGGTTGTTAGAGTTAAAATTTTGAGGCTATTGCCTTTGGTTTTGACTCTGATATCCAGCTAAGTTTTGATTTGGACTTTGTGTTTGGATTTTCATCGTTGTTGTTGTTGTTGTTTGTTTATGTGGTGGACATTTAAGTTTACAAATGCAATCGATGAATTGATCGTTACCCTACCAAGATTCACCGAGGGCATTTCACATAGGTGGAGGAATGGGGGTGTTTTATTTGAATAGGGTATCGATTGCATTTTTAAACTTCCTATTAGTGGATACATGTTTTGGAAACGTTGTTCACTTTTAGCGAAGCGTGCTAAGTACTCCTCATCCAAAAAGAAGTGTGGGTCGATTGTCTACCGATCTGTGGTCTGAACAAGACTTGAGGAGATGAAGCAGATTCCCGAAAACATCTTATTATTAGATCCTAACGACTCTTACATTTGTTGTGTTTGTGCAAGATAATAAAAATCCTCAATTTAGAATGAATAACTTGAGCTAGTTCTTTGAGGGGGAGTTTGAGATGATAATTAATTACTTGAATAGTTATCAACCCATGCAGAAAGTGAGGGTGATGGTTATCTATTTTTTTTTCTATAAATTGCTTCAAGACCTTAGAGGTCTCCGCCATATGCATCATATCCCGACATATTCGAGGGTATAGGAATACCTGCGAGAATAATGGGAAAGAGTGAAGGTGGATGAGAGAAATGAAAAATAATAAAAGGAAAAATTGTTTGTTCATGTCGGGTTCACCAATTTTGTACAATGAAAAAAAGTGACATGTGAGGATGATAACTGCAAGTGACCTTCCCCGTGCTGACCTCCCAAGATCGTGCCAAGACAGTGGTGGTTTGAAATGTAGGTGACTTAGCTGAAGTCACAATGGGATTATGGCCATTTTTTTAATGATATAAAAGCTACAGTGAGGATGAGAATTAGCAAGTAACTTTCCTATAGCTAACTGTAGGAGGATCAGTGACTAAGATCTGGTAGTGTGATCTCCTGGTAGCTAAATGACAAAGGGGAGATTTAGAGGCTATGAATGGGTAGCATAAATTCCCTAGTGGTTTATCCTCCTAACTAAGATCTAAGTGTTAATCTAGTTTTGAAGTCTCCGAATTAACTTAAATTGAAAATAACAATTTATACTCTTTACTTAAAAAGGAAACTACTTTAAAAATATATATGATTGAAATGTTATAATTACAAACAACAATTAAACTACTCTTATACTAAAACTAAACAAGTGAGATAACCTAGTGTGGTTATTCACTTGTACAGATGTGTGAATCTAGATAAAATACAACTAATTAACTTAATTGAAAACCTTCAATCCTACCTCAAAAGTGAGGAAAAAATATAGTTTCTCAGAAACTGTCATTCCCATAGCTTCCTTGGAAATATTGAAAGTGAGCTTAAATAAAATAAAATGATTCACTACTCTATTTGAGATGTTATAACTAGAACTTTGATAGCTCAAACCCGGCATTTACTGAATGTTGATAAATCTAGTTGTGTGTGGTTTTGTCCCTTCAATGTGATCTCCTTGTTCCTTTGTGTCCTCATGAATCCGAGAAAGTGTGTATATGACGGTGTCAACAGAAGATGACATTCGAACAATGGAAGATTTGGATATAGACCGAATACAATGTGAGTAGGAGAGGGATAACACAAGTGAATAGAGATTGACTATGTGATTCCTAATGGGATTTATTGTGGGAATATAATACAAGTGTACCAAGATTTTTATAATCTATCCTTGTGACAAAACAAAACTTGCAACTTTAATGGATGCTAGTCTAGAAATGAATCTATTCTATGCTAAACCGATTGTATGAAGCAAAGAATGGAACAAGATTGAAACAAGAAGATTAAATGGCCTATAAAAGACAAACAATGGAAGCAAAACATGAAATTGATAGAATTCTAAGCAAGAAATTGAAAGATTGAATGAGAGAACTGAGAAAATGAGGGGCCATTTATTTGAAAATAAGCTGGTTATTTATAACCAATGCATTTACCATAGGGTAACTCTCATTTGATCTCTTTTACTATAAACAAAGGAAAAACACAATTACCGGGGACCAAAAACATTAATGCAAGCCAAAGTTGTTGAAGAAAGCGTGTAAATTTGAATATTTGTGTTTGACGCAATCATTAGAAGAATCAAGAAAATGTGAAGAAAAATTCCACCCTACGCGAGGCAACGGTTGGGACCGCCGCCACAATCACCATAAGCGGTGGTCACGAGACCGCCGCCTGGCTGATTTACAGTTTCATCACTCAAGCCTAAAATGCAAGAAAATAGTGGGAAAAGGGAAAACAAAGCATGTGGAGGCTGAGCGAGGCATGCGAGATACAAGCATATACTTGGTGAGCATTTTTGGATCCCGAACACCTTGCAAGGAGACCTGTATCATCATTGGGGCATGTGTAACACCATTCTAACAAACAGATGCGAGTACCCTGATTTTGGGTACGCGTATAGGCACCCATAGTGTTATGAAAATAATGTTGATTTTCTATTCAAGAAAGGTTATATAAATTTTGAGAACAAGGAGGAAATGGTTATTATCCCTTTAATCGATGGAATATATGTGCCCTATGTTAAGCCTTTGAGTGAGGAATATCTGAATAGGATTTATGTATGCACTATCTGGGACTAAGAAGTGCTTGATCCATCCAAAGAAGGAATCCTTCAATGGGAAGATGCACAGTCTATTAGTGATACTACAAGTGTTGCTTGTGATAATTGGGCTCATGGTACTTATGAGTTGGTAGGGTGTGAAGTAAGAAGCACATTTGTGTGGAACAGTAGACCTCATTGTATCAGGAGAATAAGTAACAACTCGGTACCTCGATACACTAGAGAAGGAGATCCTACGGTATTTCTGCGTGCCATGGAGGAACAATGGATAGACCAGTTGGAGAGATGGAATATGCTAGCATATACCCTATGCGGGAAAGAAACATGTTGGTGGGTGATTCACAGGATAATCCCATAGGATGGAATGAAATTAGGATTGATATTTCTACTCGGTTTTCTAGGAGCAATGCACCTACTCAAATTTATAACTATCATGGTAATAAACTTGTTCAACACCATGTTAAGTAGTGTGAGAGACTCTGGATAGAGTGACATGAAGCTTTACCACCTTCACTCTGGGTGCACAATTTTTATTCCACTTTACAAGGTTGTATACATGCTTGGTATGTATATGTGGAACTCCATAGAGAGACTAGAAATTGGCAGGATTTGATTATAGGAATGATCCATAATTTTGACTACTTCTCTACTAAACCTCTAGTAGAAGAGGCATTAAGGGTTATAAAGCACTTAACTATGGGAGATAGTGCCAAGGTGGAAGAACTCATTCAGGATTTATTTGATGGAAATGATTCAAGAGTGTGTTTTGCTGAAGAAATAGAGACATATGCCACACTACTTAAGTGTACTTACTTTGAGAAAGAAAAAGGAAAGATGGTCTACTTAGTGGATGATGAAGAAGTAGAAAATCTAGATGTAGACCATTCAACGGTAGGTGTGATGTTTTGGATAGTGTAGATAAGACCAAACGTGCCTATCATGAACCTATGAAAAATAGAAAGTGAATATTGGATCAGATGTTCAGCCTAAGGAGGCCATGATTGGGGATTATTGGTCTGAATCTGAAGTGGCAAAAATCATTGAGTTACTATGAGATTATCAGGACTTATTTCCTAGGGGATACCATGAACTAAAAGGCATGCATGAATCATTAGGAGAAATTAAGATAAATCTTAAGGAAGGTACATGCTTGATCAGGAAGAGACCCTACAAGATGAACCCCAACTTGTGTGAAAAGGTCAAAGAATAAATTGACAAAATGTTGAAGTCTGGAATCATCAAACATGTTGGTGGGTGATTCACGGGGATAATCCCATAGGATGGAATGAAATTAGGATTGATATTTCTACTCGGTTTTCTAGGAGCAATGCACCTACTCAAATTTATAACTATCATGGTAATAAACTTGTTCAACACCATGTTAAGTAGTGTGAGAGACTCTGGATAGAGTGACATGAAGCTTTACCACCTTCACTTTGGGTGCACAATTTTTTTTCGACTTTACAAGGTTGTATACATGCTTGGTATGTATATATGTGGAACTCCATAAAGAGACTAGAAATTGGCGGGATTTGATTATAGGACTAATCCATAATTTTGACTACTTCTCTACTAAACCTCTAGTAGAAGAGGCAATCGGGGTTATAAAGCACTTAACTATGGGATATAGTGCGAAGGAGGAAGAACTCATTCAGGATTTATTTGATGGAAATGATTCAAGAGTGCGTTTTCCAAAGAAATAGAGACATATGCCAACTACTTAAGTGTACTTACTTTAAGAAAGAAAAAGGAAAGATGGTCTACTTAGTGGATGATGAAGAAGTAGAAAATCTAGATGTAGACCATTCAACGGTAGGTGTGATTTTTGGATAGTGTAGATAAGACCAAACGTGCCTATCATGAACCTATGAAAAAAAGAAAGTGAATATTGGATCAGATGCTAAGCCTAAGGAGGCCATAATTGGGGATTATTGGTCCGAATCAAGTGGTAAAAATCATTGAGTTACTACGAGATTATCGGGACTTATTTCTAGGGGATACCATGAACTAAAAGGCATGCATGAATCATTAGGAGAAATTAAGATAAATCTTAAGGAAGGTACATGCTTGATCGGGAAGAGTCCCTACAAGATGAACCCCAACTTGTGTGAAAAGGTCAAAGAATAAATTAACAAAATGTTGAAGTCCTGGAATCATCAAGCCCCTGGATGAGTCGAAAGGGTTATCCCAATGGTGATAAGTATAAAGAATGGTCGGGTTAGGATCTGTGTGAACTACATGGAGCTAAATGCTACATGTTTGACTGATCCCTTTCCTACACCATTCATAGATGAAATACTAGAAGGCATTGTAGGGTGCAAAATCTATTCATTTATAGATGGATTCTATGGGTATCATCGTGTTAGGATTATACAAGAGGATCGGAAAATACTAATTTTAGTACTTGAATGGGGAATTTTTGCTATATTGTGATGCCTTTTGGTCCGAAAAACAAGTTTGTTGTATTTTCACGCATAGTTGTCCAAAAATTTAAGGATTTTATTCACAACTTCTTATAGGTTTATTTAAATGAGTGGACGAGTGTATGGAATTTTTAAGGATCATTGTGACACTTTACACCAAATGTTTGAAATATGTCTATAGTTGAGTATCTCTTTAAACATCAAGAAATGTGTATTTGCTACACCATTTGGCACATTGTTAGGGCACATCATCTGTAAGGAAGGTTTGTTGGTTGATCCAGCTTAAGGTCGTCATCATTATTGGCACGGAAGAGCCTATCAGTCAAAGTGAGATGCATGGATTATTAGGTCACACTAGGTATTATAGAAAATTTATTAAAGGGTATGCTAAGGTTTCCGCACCCTTGGAGGAGTTACTAAAAGGAAAAGGGACATTTTATTGGGGGAGCCACAACAACGTGCATTCGAGACATTGAAGGAAAAACTTACTACATCGCCTATTTTTTGCTTTCCTTCATGGGATTAACTATTTCATATACATGTGGACACTTCTAGCATGGCCATTGGCATGGTGTTGGCTCAACCTAGAGAAGGTATTATAGATCATCCTATCTATTTTTCTAGTAGAAATTTGACTCATGCAGAGCAAAATTATACAACTATAGAGTGTGAAGCTTTTTCAATGATCTATGCGCTACATAAATTCAGATAGTACCTACTAGAAACACCATTTTTATTGTACACTAGTCACATGGCATTGAAGTATTTGGTAAATAAGCCCGTTTTACAGGGGCACATATGCCGATGGGTACTCTTATTCCAAGAATTTAATTTTACAGTTGTGGTAAAACAAAGGAAAAGTAATTTTGGACCGAACAATTTATCCGAATACGGTCGGTGAAGACATGTAGGCCATTAGAGATACCATACCTGATGCATAGTTATACTGGTTATAACACGCACCATCAAAATTAGAGAACATCATTGTATTCCTACGTATAGGTATGGTTCCGGGAGGAATGAAATCCTTAGAGAAGAAATAACTTTCCATTCACGTGGCACCATTTATGTTGATTAGTGGTGACCTATACAAGTTAGGCCGAGATGAAGTATTGTGTCGATGTGTACTAGAACATGAGCACACATATATCATAAAAGAGGGTCATGGTGGTATTGCAGGTGGGAACTATGTAGGTGACACCACTACATGAAATATTCTATTCAATGGATTATGGTGGGAGACCCTGTATAAGGATTGTAAGTTGTATTGTAAGGCATGTGATCATTTTTAGTGCTTTAGAAAAACATGACAAAGAGATGAAATTCCTTTAAGATCTATTCCTAGTGCAAAACCATTTGAGAAATGGGCTATATATTTTGTGGGTCTTATTTCACTAGTCATGCGTAGGAATGGATCACGCTATATCATCACTTGTATAGATTATTTGACAAGGTGGGTAGAAGCAACACCTACAAAGGATTATATAGTAGCTATAACAATCAAGTTTCTATGGAAAAATATTATTACAAGGTATGGATTCCCATTGAGCTTGACTAGTGATAGGGGCACACATTTCTTGAATGAGACAATCAAAATTCTATTGGATGAGTTCATGATTGCACACCATAAAACTACACCATATCATCCTCGGGAAAATGGGACTGTTGAGGCTTTCAACAAGATTTTGACCAAGACATTGACAAAAATTTGTGATGTTGGAAGGAAGGATTGGGATGATAAAAAATTTGTCATGCTTTAGTAATATAGAACAACATAAAATTGGTTAAACAAGGCCACACCCTTTCAATTGGTGTTTGGCATAGAAGCGAGTTCTTCTTATGGAAGTAATGTTACCTTCTTTGTGTATTGTGTGCATTAGAGGTCTAGCTGATGAAAAATCATTAGAAGAACGAATTAAAAAGTTAATTAAGCTGGATGAGTTATGATAAATAGCATGTTGGAGTTGTAGAAAGCATGAAATGACAGGCACATCGGGGAAAAAATCTTGACCTAGGACGATGGTGCTTCTTTATGATTCAAAGTTTATGTGCCATCTAGGAAAAATCAAAGTACATTGGTTAGGACTATATGTTATAACATAAATACTTGAAACATGCACTTGTCGATTAGAGATGCTTGATGGAAAATGGTTACTTAGTTACTTCAATGGGAGTAGAATGAAGCCCTACTATAAATAAGTCTTCTTGGTTTTGGTAATAAGGCGGTGTTGCCATTTAGATTAGGTTTTCAATTATGTATTTCTTTAATGTATTTCCTTCTTCATCGTTATGATTTGTCAATGTAGTTTTTTGGGGAAAAAATCATGTTTGCACGCCTTGAAAGATAATTACCATTCATAGTATTTTTATGCACAAACGACTACGAGATACCATTTGTGTGGAGTGGTTATTGAAAAATGGGTACGAGATAAAGGAACAAACAAGCTACAAGTGCTATTAAATTTTGGAGAGTTAGGGGAAAGAATATTACCTCCAAATAAGGACCATAGATGGAGATAAAGGAAGAAACAGAGATATACGCGAGGTAATCGGTGGCCGTGGAGACTACCGGGAGAAGGTGCGGTGGAAAGGTACTCGGGTGCATGAAAGTGTATTAAAGAGAAGTCTCAGTAGCGGAAGGTAGGAAGATGTGCTAGAAGGTTATAGCTAAGGCACAAAGATGTATTGCATGGAAATTGTTAAAATGGTCAATTAATGAGAATTGTTGGTAGGTGAAGGAGCAATAAATGTACCAAATTTTTGAAAATATCTATAAAGACATGATGCAAGATCAATTTTACCTTTGTGATCACAAGAATTTAATCAAGCTAAGTGCAACTAAGTTGTGCGAAGAGTATTGAGGTGCAAAGAGTGAAAAACAATACATAGAGAGCATATTTGTGTGTAGAAGAAGCTTGCGTCCCCATTTTGAATGGTTTGAGTGAAGAGGAGTGTGAAAAAAGAGATAGGGCATGTGATTTCAACTAGGGCGTGTAGATTCAAGCTAGGGTTTGGAATTTCTTGCTATAGAGGATAGAAGGAGATGCATTTACATACCACAAGAGGACAGAAGGTGAGATTTTCAGATGACACCAAAGAAAACACCTAGTGTAGGAGCCAAAGGAAAGAAGAAAGTGGAGGTAGAAGTTGAAATTTCTCTCGAGAGTATTTTATTAGAGATGCAGTATCTGGAAGGTGTGATAGTTGGGCAAGATTGGGATTCCCACATACGTAGCTGTAATGTGAGTGATTACAACCACCACACCTCTGATAATAAGAAATAATTAGATGTGTTATTGAGTACAAAGACCAAAAAGTGCACGGAAAAGGATATGCCGGTATATGATGATGTCGGGGAGAAACTTTTAAAATAAGTAGGAGTGTACCAGTTGTATGAGCTCCCATAATTTGGCAAGTATGAACCTCTTTACCAGTGGATAATGAGAAGAGTCCATGAGGACTTCTTTTAGTTTTTAGAAGAAGGATAAGCGTTACATCAATGCTGATCTTGACGCTAAGCGTGTTAAAGGGGACAGGATGAAGCTTGATAGTGACCTAACTGATAAGGCATAAATAGTGGAAATACAAAACGAAATTAGGTATAAAAAAGGTCCACGCGGAATGGACATTGATAAAATGAAGAAGTATCTAGTGGTACAAGCAACTGCACATCTGCTGACCAAGTTGAATGATCAAGAGATGGTTGAAGGTGAATACAATGTAGCTCCATGTCACAAGAAATATGTCATAGGGGTAGTCTAAAACATAGCATGCTAAATTATGGAGATAATAGTCAAAGAAGCGTGTACTTATGAAATGATCGTTTTGGCGCTATCTTGTTGTCACTAGTATTTGTATAGATCGGAGTACCCAATGGGCCAAAATAAAAGATTTGGGAGTATCCCATGGAGAATAAATCCATTACAAAAAGGTTCAAAAAAATATTTATGTGAAGGGTTGATGAGCAGTCCGTTTAAAAAGAGGGTGGATATGTGGTATGGCAATCTCTGTGTGACATTTGAAGAGGAGTGGTGCATTCCTAAGGAGTTACTATTAGTGGTTGGAAAGGCGGTATAATTCGTAATGTACCAAAGACTTCGCATCACATTATATTCTATGAATGATGGGACATGGATACCATGGTGTAAACTTTTGTATGCCTTCACGGCGCTACTTCTAGGAATCAATCCACCTTTTACTTGATGTGCACCACCTGAATTTTTTTGTAAACAAGGTGGACTTTGAATACTACACACTAAGGAAGACATATGTTTACTCGGGAAAGGCTACCTATATTGAAAGACTTATCGTAGATGTTATAAAAATGAATCCTGTAATCTTGGTTGTTTGCGATAGTGGAGCCATGCTTGTATACCTTCAAATTAAGCCTGAGTTAGAGGGTAAAAATATGTTGAGAATGAGTTCACACTTCAAGGGCCACCTAAAAGTAAGCATATAGTGGAAAATGTACCATATCCAAAGACCATAGAACCTATAGAGGTAGATGATGAGGAAGAAGTGTGTGAAGATAGTTGCAACTTGGTAGGTACATAGAGGCCGAAGGAAGCCTACAGAAAAAATGGAGACTGATCGCGTAAGTACCCCACCATAGGAACAAGAAGATGAAGAGAACTTGGAAGCATTCCAAGGAGAGTTTCATTTCAAGATAATGTTAAGAAGAACAAGAATACAAGGTGCGGGAACTCCACAATCTATCCAGAGATCACCACCACTCTCTCCATAGAAAGAGACAACTAAGAAACAAAGGAGAAAGTTAAAGCTAGATGAGGAGGAAAAGGAGTCCAAAGAGAGCATGCCTGAACTCCTGTAGCACTAGAGGATGTGGAAGAACCCAAGGATGAAGAAATTAAGAATGAAGAAGAAGGAATAAAGAAGCTAGGAGAAACAGAGTAAGATATTACTCATGACATAGAGGATCCAACTCCAAACCTTGGTGCTCAAGTTCCTAAGGGGATAAGAACAAAAAGGGAAAGTGGGGAGTATGTTGCACCAGTCATGGGCTATGAAGAGGACACAAGTAAAATTGTCCACACATGATTTTAGAATACTAGTGGGCCTCAAGGACTTGTATGGATGGGAGTTGATGGACCTTGACATGGCAACCACATGTGCAAGGAAAAAATTTTCATGGTCCATGAAAATCACATGGACGAACCTGATTTTGATGTATGTGAAGAATCCTATGTGTCAAAAAGAATGAGGAAAGAACCACAAAATAAGCACATAACTATCAAGCCCACTATTATGACTGATGAACGGATTAGTAATTTCTTAGTAAAGGTATCTACAGAGGTGGTGTGCATGAATGTGGATAAATCCACTATTATTAAAGTGTTAAGGGAATATATTAAAGCCAAAGATGTAGAAATAGTGCATCTAAAAGGAGAAAATTACCTAAAGTAAAATAAGAATGGGGTCCTTATCAACATGTAACAGGATATTGGCGATCATATCCTACAAGAAAGACCACACTTAGAGCCCAAAGTACCCAAAAAGTTCCTTTCAGCTATGCATTATGTGTTTAACTTAGTTGATTTGGTGATTTTGGATGGATTAGTTCAAATTCCAAAACCTAAAGACCTTGATCAGGAAGTAGAGAGAGCAAGGGCTTCAGTGGTAAGAAATATTTCATCCTATGAAGCATTATTAGAAACCTTGTAGGAGATGAACAAAGTAGACTAGGAATTGAATATATGTGCATCTCCAAAGGTAGTAATAAGGATCAAGACCATAATAGAAGAAAATGAAGTCCTAAAGTCCATGAAGGATGAGACTTCGGGCACGTGGAGAGATTGGTGCTAGTGAAGCAAAAGTGTGAGGCCCTTGCAGTGAGCCCAGATCCCCAAAGGGACATGTTGGATGAAATTGGGAAACTTATAGCCCATAAGATGGATATTCTGGAAGGAAGGGTGACTGAAATGTCCAACATTGTTATTGTATTACAGAAAGAAGGAAGAGATTTTGCAAGAAGAGTTAGACTCTATTGCATAAAATATTCTCGAAAAAGGATGAAGTCCCACCGAGTGATTAGAAAGCCTTAAAGGCTGAAATCAAAGAGTATCCAAAGCTAATTCTTCTAGTTGAGTAGTTGAGACAGAGGACGTTGCGGGGTGAAAGTAATTATTTGTCCAATAATTATTTAATTTAATTCAAATTCTTATCCTTTATTCTTTAGAAGTATAAAGAGGAAACCATTATCGGGGTGGTAATGCGCTTTTATGTAGGGTAATTTTTAGCGGACAAAGTATGACACTTAGCAGAAGGAACATAGAAGGTTTACATGTGAGAACATGGTGTGTTTAAAGGTGCAAGAGAACAAGAAAGTAAACGTGTGTGAAAGAAAAGGATAGATTCAGGACTTAGCCATTTTCGAGAGACGAGCTATTTTTGGAGATAGCATGCGAGATCACACAAACTGGATGAAGACTTGCACGACGAAACACATAGGATATTTTTGGAGGAGCGTCTACTAAGCACTTTGCATGGGTTCAAGTTAATAATAGAATTATTACTGCCAATTAACCAGAAGATATCTATTATTAGCACACTTGCATGTGTGTCTATTATTGTAAAGATACATGGCTATTTTCAGCATACGACCTATTTTAGGAATTATGTAAGTGGTGAAGGAAAGTCCCCACCCTTATAAATATGTAGTGATCTGCATAGTATAGGAGGACTGGATATGAGTTATTGTGAAGTTATGCTACCAGATCTGATGTGTGCATGAGCTTATGGTATTACTTATTGTAAGAAGCTTCTGTGTATTTATTGTGTTTAATATAATGGAGTGTATTGACTAAATCAAGGTGTTAAACATGATTACAACTAGATCCTGCATGGTAGAATTAATTATGGTTGTTGTTTGAATCCATTACTCTTTAGATTTAGATCTGGAATATTCTTTATAGAATGTTTATACCAATTATGTATTTTAATGCATTAACTCTTCATATTGATAACATCCTTCACATTCAACCCTAAAGAGGTGCCTAGTACCTTTGTGTGCTTTGGGTGAGTGCTCGATCTAGGGTGAGTGATGTGCCAACACGCCTATGTTATTTCTTGTAAATTCTAGGTTGCATCATCTTCTTAAATTTTTTGTATGAATCCTCTTACAAATTGGTGATCCACATGATTATCTTATTGTCATTTCGCTCTGAAATTTTTATTCTTCTCACAAGTCCATTTCTAGATCTACCCACACTTGAGTTTCTTATTTTTCAATTCAACATTTTTGTAATTTGAATTAATAATATTAACAAGTTTTCCATGTTAATAACTAGTATTTTGTTATTTCATGGGAATTTTCTCTTTGTTTTTCATAATCCATATGATCATTGTATCTGTAGGTGGGTTCTTGTGTAGATTGAGCAATAGGGCGGAAGCTTGATAATATTTTATTAAACTCAATCAACCAGTTTACATTAGCAAGACCGTAATACTTGTAGGTATTGCACGTCATGTGTAGACAAAAGAATAGGTTGCACATGTGTACAACTAGAATTACAACAGCTTCCATAAATCATCCGAGAAGCAAAAAAATACAACTAACAAATTATATTGTTAAAACAATATAAAAGCATTCGTGAAAGACAAATATGGTGTAAAAACATATAACAATACACAAAAAAATGGTTTATATTATAACCATTATTATTTAATTAATAAAATTAATTAAATAATTATACTATGTATAATTAACCTAACATACCCCCCCTTAATTGTGCATTGTCTGAAGATATGAGGAGAGGAACTCTCTGAACAACTCAAACTTGTCATGTGCAAGTGACTTTGTGAAGATATCTACCTATTGTTCATTGTTGGAAAAAATTGAAGCTGGATGTTGTGCTTCAACACATGCTTGTGTATGAAATGAACATGAACCTCAATGTGCTTTATTCTCTCATGAAACAATGGATTGCAAACAATTTTGAGAACACCTTCATTGTCAACATACATGGTGGTCGGTTTGTCCTGTGGTATTCCAAGTCCTTCGAGTATGCGACGTAGCCAAATCACTTCACAGATAACTTCTCCTATAAAACGATACTCGGCTTCTATGGAAGAGTGAGAAACAAAGTGTTGTTTCTTGCTTCCCCATGATATTGGTCTAGATCCCATAAAGAATACAAATCTAAAAGTGGATTTTCTATCATCAATATTACCTGCATGATTTGAATCCAAATATACAGTCAAGAAGAAGTTGTCGCTCTTCTTGTAATCTAGACCAAGATCCACTGATCCTTTGAGATATATCAAGATGTGCCTTGCTACTTTCCAATGACACACTTTGGGTTCCTACATGAACCTAGATAGATAAGTTACTACAAAGATGATATCTCGTCTAGTGTAGGTCAGGTAAATGAGACTCTGATCACCGCCGAGAGAGTGGCACTTACCTCAGGAGATGGATCTGAACAAGATAACTGCAATCTGTTCTCCATGGGTGTAGAAATTGGTGTGTAATCCATCATCCTAAAATTCTAAAGCATAGTCTTGGTATATTTCATCTGAGAAACAAAAATATGATTCTCGTTCTACCATACTTCCAATCCAAGACAATAGTGCATCAGCCCGAGATCAGTCATGTCAAACGATCGATTAAGATTTTTCTTCGTTGTATCGATCATCTTCACTAAACTGCTAGTGATGACTAGATCATTGACATAGACAACAACAATCACCATCTCCCCCTTGCTTTTTGAGGTAGAGATTGGGATCGTATGGATTTATAACAAATCCATGTTGTACAACATGCTCATCAATCTTGATGTACCATGCCTGGGGTGCCTGTTTGAGACCATACAAAGATTTCTCAAGTCTGCATACCTTTGCTTCTTGACCAGGTACTACATATCCCTCAAGTTGAGTCATGTAGACTTCTTCTTGTAAATATCCATTTAGGAAGGAACTTTTTACATCCATTTGGTGGACTTTCCATCCAAATTGTGTAGCTAGAGCAAAGATCATCTTGATTGTTTTGATCTTAGTTGTGGGAGAAAATGTCTCCTCATAATCAATGCCTTTTTTTTGTTTCATACCCTTTGCTACAGTCTCACTTTGTACTTGTCCACTGTCCCATCTGCTTTGTACTTAGTTTTTAATATCCATCTACATCTAATGGGTTTCTTCCCTGGTGGAAGATCGACAAGTTGCTAAGTGTTATTCTTCATTCTTGATTGATATTCGAATCCATGGCATATTTCCAAGGTTTTGACTGTATGGCTTCCTCGGTAGAGGGCTCATATGATTCAATAACTCTACTCATCAAAGAAAAGTTAACTTCTTCTCTTGCTTGAATATGAGTCCATGATCCAGGGGTGGATGTATCCAGGTGAAGCATCCATTCTTGCATCTTGTAATGTATTTGTAAATCATTTAGGCATATGTTGAATGTTCCCATGGGTCATGGTTCTATCTCGATCAACACCATCATCCCCATCATTACTTTCATCTTCCGAGGGAACATCAACTTAAATTTTTGCAATAGGTGAAAAATCTACATCTTGTGAGTCTGGAGGAGTCTCTGCTTCCTTCTTGAAAAACTCAACATCTCTCTGGTGTAGAATTTTCTGGTCTTATGATCCATCAATCTATACCTAAGAGTCTCTTCACTATACCCAATGTAGACAATTTTATGTGACTTCATGTCCAATTTATTTCTCTTTAATTTGGGTATGTGAATGCTTGCTTTGCACTTGAATACTCTGAGGTGTGCAATAGATGGTTTCCTTTTTGACCATGCTTCTTATGGTTTTATTCCATCAAGAGAAGTTGTGGGCACTCTGTTCAACAAATACACTTTGTTGTCTTTTCTTCTTCTACCTAGAATGTCTTTACAAGTCTGGAATCATCGATCATGCATTGCACCATTTCCATGATAGTATGATTTCTTCTCTCAACAACACCATTTTTTTGCGGTGTGTGTGGAGGAGGAATTTATCGAAGAATCCCATGAGTTTGAAGGTAGTCTCTAAACTCATCATCAGTGAATTTCCCCCTCAACTGAGTGGAGAGTTCTTATGTGACAACCAATTTCTTTCTCAATGTTACTTTGAACTTTTTGAATGTTTCAAACGGTTCACTTTTCTTGCAAAGATAGAAAATCCACATTTTTCTCGAATAGTCGTCAACACAAAGCATGAAATATTGGAACCCAGAATGACTTGGCTGCATCAGACCGCAAAGATCGGTATGAACCTAGTCAAGTTTACCATGATCCCAAAATGTACTCCTATGGAATGAAGCTCTATGTTGTTTTCCTGTTAGGTAGTGAGGAAACTTTTCGTATCCTTCGAAGAGATGGTAGCCCATGTACCATATTACACCGATGAAGTGTTTTGAGATATTTGAAACTTACATGACCAAATCGTCTATGCCACCACTATTCTGAGGTGGATTTCTTAGCCACAAGTGCTTGATTATCTCTGTGAAAAAATCAAGTTGGAACATGTGTCCCATAGTGGAGGCTTTTGCCATTATTTTTGAGCCTCTTGATTTATCTCGAATCAAGCACATTTTCTTGCCGATTGACTATCAAAGTCAATTTTTAGGTTGTGATCTAGGAGTTGACTAACTAAAAGAAGATTCTTTGTCAACCCAGGGACATATAGGACATTTGATAGTCTGTATTTGCATGAACCAAGGGGTAGAGAAATGTTTCCAATCCCTTGAACTATATATGAAGAATCATCTCCCAACGAAACATGATTTTTTGATGGCGTGTCCCTCATTGAAATAAACCAGTCTCTGTGGTTGGTCATGTGTCAAGTGGCTCCCGAATCAACATACCAGACATCACTAGATGACGTGGATGGTTCACTTGATCAAGTAGTGAACAAGAAGTCTTCATTGTCTGACTGTTCTTATTTCTCAATAATATTACCTTCTTGGTGGGGTCTTCTTTTCTAGTTCCCCTTTTTTTGCCCATGATTTTTGTTAGAATGTACCTTGTAATATTCTTGTTATTGAGGTCGGAGTTCTTGGATGAACCTTTCTTGTAAGTATTGTACCAAAATCTTGTAGGTTATGTCCTCTTTTACTGATTAGACATTGCTTCTTACATTGTCTATCCCCTTGATACTGATTTTGATTTTGGGACTTCGATAGGAAGTAGGTTTTCCTTTACCTTTTCCTTTCCATTTTTGATGTCAAGACGAAGGCTTGCTTCCTCTTGTTACAATAGGTTTACCAATTTGTCAAAAGCAACTGTCGTATGTGACACGTTTAGTGTTGTGACAAAAATGTGGTAAGAAGAGGGGAGTGCTCTCAGAAAAATGGGAATGAGAGCATCATCTCGTGACTAGTTCTCCCAAGACTAGAAGTGAAGTCCTCAATTCGTAACTCTTCTTAAGAAATTTTCAATTGTTTCATTGTGTTTTAATTTTAGTGTGTGTAACTGACTCTACAAATTGAGTATAAAATTCTTGTTCTTGGCCTCATATACTGTGCTTAATTTATCCCATGCTTCTTTCACTTTTTTGGCATCTAGAATGTGGGGTTGCACATCATTAGACACTCCACACAAGATGATGAGTTTGGCCTTCTGATTTGATTTAACAAACCGCCGCATTGTTGTGTTGTATCGATTCTTGCTAATCTGGCCGGTGTACCATTCACAATAGGCCGATTTCTTCAAACTCAAGTTGTGTCTTTATTTTTGTTTTCCATGCAAAGATAGTTGCTTCCTCTGAGTAGTTGTGAATCTGGAAGAAAAAATTTATGGGCATTAGTGCTTGTTTTATAGAGATCACTGACAGGGTTTGGCTCTTATCACTCTAGGTATTAGGTCTTCCAATCTATATACTGTCAGTCTGATAGAATAAACCTTTCAATATACGTGCCCTTCCAATATACCCGTCGGTATGTGGAAGAAGCTCACCCTTTCTATATACCTGACGATGACGTGAAAGAGGCATTAACGTACATGAAAGAATTAAATATTTGGTACCAAGACAATACTAATGGGGTCTGTGTGATTATTGACACTTTGGATCGAAAAAATATCCTCATACGCATGTGTAATTTCGCTATATACTTGGATAATTTCTCGGTCTAGATTTACATCATGCAATCGTTCACAGATGGATGGGATGGTTCATAGTGTGTGCACTGTCACCTTATTACTCCCCATCAATTTAAAGGGTCGATGCCTAGATGACATTGTTGCAGCTATATTAGGTGTTTAGTGTAGTATTAGTTGCGGCGGCTTTACCCGTAAGAATTTCGAGAGGCACCATATATATTGAACATTGTGAATGAGATCTAGGATCTCGTGAGTGTTACAAAACCAATTTTTTATTGTTTTTGATTACAATTCTGCCAGTTTCTGAGTAGTTACAAATTTTACAGTTGACTATGGCAACCTACAAATTAGTACAATATTTTGAAGTATAAAAATTACATTCAAAAATTTGGAAAAAATTGAATGGCAGGAAAAAAAAATTGTTTTGCCACCACGGTGGCCTCCTCATTTGAATACAACCCAAAATGCAAAGAACTGCAAAAAAATAGCTGAAAATGCAATTTTTAGGTATCCCTCTTTTGGAGAAAGTTTCCCAAAATGAAAAAATAGGTTGTATGTGAGAATTTTTTTTTACCCTAAATTAGGGATTTTTTTCTTTAAATTTAGTTAGTTATAACTAAATTTAAAATTTCCGCTAAAGTTAGCGGTTCCACCAAAAAAATCTGCCAAATTCAAAATATCAAGTTAGGGGTGGGATTTGAACCCCTCACCTCCCACTTCTAAGTCACTTAGTCTATCCACCTTGGCTCTTATGAGTGCTTGATATAAAAATGAAGCAAATTGTATTTGAAGTATATGAAAAAATGACTTACCTCATTAAAAAGGGACATGGCAGAGGTTCCACGTGGCCTGCAAGTTAGATTGTGAATTTAGGGCTTCTTTGCATGAGAAAAGGATCTGAAACACCTTTGCATTAGATTGAGCGCCGTGTTTTTTTAATTATTTCTCTCCTTGCATTCATCCACCGTATTTTTCTTTAGCCGCTTCTTATTGATCTCCACCATTTGCTTTGTTCGTTGTTGTTTTTTTTTTAATTGTAGGTGTTGCATAGGAGAGTGGAGGTTGAATGTGGCCTAAAGGATCTTTTGTGCAGGTCGTGGAAGTGGAACAACCGCTTTAGATTGATTGTCCATCATTTTTTTGTAGTTCATTGTTTTTATTTACGAGTTTGAGATCGATGATCCCTTTGTTTTCATGTGTAGGATTGCAGGTTGAGGACACACTCACCTCCAATATGCATAACAATACACAGTTGTCCAAAGCCAAATGCGTGTTTTTTTATAAAAAATTTGATTTCTTATACACCAGAAAAATTCTCCAGAAACAAATTTGCCTAGTGCAGAGAGTACCAAGGCAAAAAAAATTGCTTTCCATTTACGGAGAATGCACAGGAGGTTGTGAGACTGCAGGGAGATTTGGGAAGCTACTGGAGGTAGCACTAGCTCTCCGATGAAGTAGATTTCTTCTCCATGATTTTTCTTCCTCTCGCAAACTTGCCAAGAGCTAAAACTAGATCTCGGTACCAAATGTAGATTGAGCAACAGGTGAAAGCCCTGATAATATTTTATTAAACTCAATCAACCAGATTTACATTAGCAAGACTGCAATACTTATAGGTATTGTATAGTCATGTGTAGACAAAAGAATAGGTTGCATAGGTACAACCAAAATTACAACAGCTTCCATAAATCATCCGGGAAGCACACAAAAATACAACCAACAAATTATATTGTTAAAACAATATAACAACATCCGTGAAAGACAAATATGGTTTAAAAACCATATAACAATACACAACAAAAATATGGTTTATATTATAACCATTATTATTTAATTAATAAAATTAATTAAATAATTATACTATGCATAATTAACCTAACATCTTGGTAAAGTATTTGAAACTTTTGACACATAATATGCTTCTTGATGTTTCACATTTCCTAGTTATTCCAAAGGTCTCTCTTTCATACTCATCATCTCATTCTTCACATGTCACTTCCTATGGTATGAATTACATAGTGCTTCATCCTCTTGAAATTAGAATGAACACAAGGTTGGTGTTAAAATAAGGATATCATGAGTCTCCTCATCATGACCATATTGAGCTACATTTTCCATCTTTGTGATAGCAATATATTTGTTTTGAGTGGAATCATCCTTAAGAGATTCAAAACTTCTCCATGTAAACATTCCTAATTTATAATGTCATCCTCTCCAAAAGTAAAAGAGAAATATTCTCATTCATATTCATAATCATGTCCATTGGGTAATTATCCATACTAAATATTGATAAAATAATTAGGAACATGAGGCTCACATTTTTAGAACTCAATAAATATCACTATTCCTTCGTGGTCCACATTATTTATCATCTCGGGGAGGTTTTATGGAAATTCAATATATCCACTTTGTCCTTATCATCACCAAGTAGAGAACACACATCGATATTCAATGAAAAGTGGACATTGACAAATTATGGGTCCTTCAAACCATCATGATATTTCTTAACAGGTGTAATCAAACATGGGTACTCCTCTATCAGTATGGGTAGCTCAACATCTTCTTTTGAGGTATGAAATTTTTTCCATGTCTTAAATCTTGGTACATAATATCTACTCTTGGATCATCCCCTCGTTGATGGTGTATCTCATTTTTCTTATGGGAAGGAGCTTCTTCATTTTTCCCTTGACTGGTATGGTGGCATATGACCAATCCATATGTATCTCTCCACCAACATCTCGAAAGAAACTCTAGCTCAATAACATCCCATATGAAGTTGGGATGTCTGTTACAAGTATGTTCATCTTGACCTTCTTGTCAGGGAAGTCCACCAATGTCACTTGAACATCTTCAACTTGACCAATGAGAGGTACTTATTTGGTCTCCATGGAGTAACATTGTCTAGTAGTAGGAATGAGGGTGATAATAGATCTATGGCCACTTTATTGGGCATGATATTTTCAGAAGCATCATAGTCAATGATGCAATTACTCAACTTGTACCCATTGATTAATAAAGAGAGGTAGAAAGGTTCAATTTTTTTAGAAGTGGAATATGTGGGATTAATAAGATTCACAAAGGAGTGGTATGAAGAGGGGAATTGGTTCTTTGGAAATCAAATTTCTAGAATAAAATCTTGAAATTCTTCATTTGATAAACTAGATAAGTTTATCAAATGGTTTGGGATGATTTCTTAGATACTTGGGTTCAATTTTTTTGATTTTTTCCTTATTGACTTTATCAATGATGTCAAAGAATGAAGAGGTGGACTCTTTGGGAACAATGGCATATTTGGAAGGTGTATGAACTACATTCTTAGAAGTGGAAGTAGAAACTAATTTTACTAGAGAAGGAGAAAGAGACTTACCTAGATAAGTAGATATAACTTTGGTTGAGGTGTTCTCAAGCTTCTTCTTAGCTAACTCCATAGAAGTTGATTCCAATGATCTTCATTTTTTTAATTTTTATACATTCATCAATTGAGGATTAGAATACTCCAGTTGGGAAATAGAGGAAGATTTCTCTTTTTGTTCTTGTGAGGGAGTAAATGTTTCATAAGAGTAAATATTCAAATCAACCATAGGATCCTCTTACTCTTCATCATCTATGGAGTGTTCATAATATCCAATTTCTTCAACTTCTAAGGAATATTCTTCTTCTTCTCAAGCTTCACAAGATTCATTAATTGGTGAAACTTCCAAGAAAAACCTTTGGGGCACTCAACTAATATGATTTTGGTTTTGAAAAATCTTCCTAGGTACCTCCTTACATAGAGTACTTTGAAAATTTTGTTGTTTCACATAAATCCTCTCATTATCCATTTATTAGAAAAGTGGATCAGTAGGCTCAAAACTAGAACTTTGACCTTTCTCATGGTTTGATCCTTTCTTTATCTTACTAGACATGATAAGATCATCCTTTTCCTATTCCGTAAGGTCTTGAGCTTCATCCAAGGTAGCTAGTTGGGCTCTTCTCAAGATGAATCCAACTTTAGGCAGATGAGCATTTATGAAGAACCTTTTTAATTGTTTGGAGTATTACATGCATTAAAAGGAATCTTGTTAATCAACTTGTATAATTTAGATACAAATTATCTTATAGGATCATATGGTTCTTTATTCTTTTGAGTCAATTAAGAAAGAAGGAATGAGCATCTTCCATTCTCTTGAACCATTGTTCAAATACAATTTTTATATCATCCCAATTAGTGATTGAGTGAGATGGTAAATAGTAGAACTTGATGGTACCCAAATATTCACCACCTTAAGAGCCAAGAAACATTCGTAATCTGAATTGGATGTTTAAAGTCAATCAGATAAAAGATGTAGTCATTTTGTAGCTAGGGATGTGTCTGGTAGACTCTTGTGAACTTGACTTTAGGAAAGATTAGGTTGTGCTCAAAAAGGGGATGACCTTCCCTACTACTTTAGGTTCTACCTTTAACCAGGGTGAGAGGACCCAATTTGTGACTTGTAATTATGAGAATAATGGATGAAATTGCAGTTTCTAAATGTTCTCTTTGAGATATGAAAGGTAATCCTAGAAAGACATGGTCAATGGAAGCACTATTTAACTCTCATGAGTTGTCACTTTAAATAATGTAGATATATTTCAAAATAGGACTTTAGATCACTTTAGATAATGTGGATACTAGCTTATATCTGCATATTTATGAAAGGTAGGTTACAAATGGGAAAATCCATTAGAAAATAGCTATAAGTAGGGAAAACATGGATAATTCAGAAGGATTTGACAATTGTAGGTTGTAATTTGTGTGTATTTGAATGGGATATTAAAGCAGGATAAATTTGATTATACATATTTCACAAGAAAACTTTACAAATTCTTTCAAATTTCCTCATGGTAAGAAAATCACATCACATAGCTAGTATAAACCCTTTAATAGAAGGTATGCACTAATGGAGACCCAAGAGTATAATATTTCACACAATCTTTGAAAATTTAAAAACAAAATCTCATGTTAAATCCTAAAAAAACATTTACAAAGCTTGATCAACTACACTCAAGATACACTCAAAATCTTACGAAATATTCTCAAATGAATAACAACAACATGGATTTAAAATTGTTTATCACATTACATAAAGAAAGCTCCATTTATAATGCAATTGCAGTTTCTAAAATGCTTCAAATCAATACAAGGTATAGTATAATTGAAAAGAACTATTGATCTAAGATTGCTACAAGGAAGAAAAATAACTATTTCAATGTATTCTACCTTAAGAACAGAGACAACATTACTCGATACAACATAGTTGATTTTAAGAAATGCAAATTTCTTAGCAAGGGACCATAAATCCTATGGCCTCAATGTTTTCCAATGACTCTACACTTGCAATCATCTTGGCATGAGAATATTTAGACAAAGTAAAACAAATAAATGGTTTCTCCTTTTGATTCATGTTTTCTAGATAAATTACAATCAGGTTTTATTATGTTTTATCTAAAAGCTTAGAAAATTTTAACCCCCTCTCATACAAGAACATTCCTCTTGTATGTATACAATTTCTTTCCTCTCATATTTCTCTTTTTCCCCCAAAATATGAATCTTCAAAATAATATTCCCTTTATGGCATACAATCTGATCTATTATTATTATTTTTAAAATATTCTACTTTCGTGTTGCTAAGTGGAGGAACTTACAAATGATTTACATTTTCATTATCTTAGAATGACTGGGATGCCATGTCACCCTTCTAATATTACTTGTTTAATCATTTCCTTTTCAAGTGAGTAGGAGACTTTTCAATGATTTTCGAGTACCTCCAAATAGTTTGATTTGATGTGTAATCCCTTTTTCCTTTTAAGAATCCATCTTGAAGAACACACACTCATTTTTATGTCTTTCTAGGCTGAGTGTTCTCGCATGGATTATGTCACATTAAGCCAACCATTTTCTTTTGCATAATATCATTTACCTCCAAACTTATTTACTTCACGTGGGCTAAGCAAGTGATCTTTATTCCTCTAATGGAAATGATCCCATCCAGTTTAGATCATCTACACCATTTTCATTATAAATTCTACTCCATTTCTTTATTAGTATACATCCCCTTTTCATTATTAAATGTGAAAATCTATTGCAAAATTCTTTATTGGTGGAATGATGACAAAGTGGCTCTAGTAAATAACTTTGAAAGAGATATCATCGAAAGATTTTAATCAAATCTTCGATTTGACGGCCTAGATGAAGCATTTTTCAGGGGCTTTATTCGAGACTACGAGGCGAAAAAAGACAAAAAGGGCCCTTACCATACCGAGATGTTCAATTTTCCCTCCTTTTAAGATTTATCATAATCAATCTTGTTTTCTTATCCTTTCAAACAATGTATTATCATCTCTTCTAATGGGAACAATGAACCATTTCTTACAAAGTAGATAAATTGGAACATTGAATCTTCTCTTTGGAATAAGGTCCAACAGAATCTGTTTCACCTTAACAAATTGCAGTACCATCATCATCAACAAGAAGGAATAAGAGTGAATCAAGATCTCAACCACCAATTATAATTTTGGATGAGGAATAAACAAGGACTTCATCTTTTGAAAATCCTAAGGAATCATTCTATACTATCAAGGAAATTTTTGTCGAGTCTACTTTCCATTTCATTCATTCAAAGCATTGTATTCCTTTGATGGAGTAAAAATTATTAGGCCCCTTGATTTTTCCTCTTCTATGAGAACATCCACCTTTCACAAGGAAATGTAAGGCTGAGTCTATTTCTAAATTGCTTATTCCACTAGGTCCAATTTCCATAATACTTTCTCTTCCAACTACTTCAAGTCATCCTATTTAGCCTACTCATATTCAGTCTACTCCTTACAAAGAAAAAATGGAGGAAGACGTTTCCTACATGTGGTTGGGATATTTTGACTGCGTATCTTCTTATCAAAAGAAAATAGAGTTAAGGAGTATCATGGATGGTCCTAGAATGACTATTGACACGTTGATGGATATGAGGATGTCTCATACTTTGTCTAGGGTAGTTTTTTTTTCTAAAACAACTAAGGTCTCAGAAGAGTTTGTACCAAGGAAAAATAAGCTACTAAACAAAGTTCCCTCATTTGGAGAATATCTAGAAGTAGTAATAGAACATGAATGAATGTCCCTCTTCTCCTAATTTCCCCTTTTTGATGTAATGTTTGAAAATTTATGCAATGTTTTCATGGGTTGGGGGCCATATAGATCCCCAATTTTTTTCCATAATACTAAAAACTCAAACTGTCACATCAATACACATGCTTCATAATAGATTTAAAATTCTATCAAAGAAATATAAAAGTATAATGTATTGTATCAAGTTACATTCATGTTTGAAAATAAAAATTCAAAATAATGTTCAACTTTTATGAAATAAGAGTACCAATTATAATAAGATGAAAATTTGTTAAAAGAAAACAAGCCTAAGCTTGCTCATTGGTCTTCATGGTTATATCCTCATCTTCATCATCTTCCTCCTCTTTTGGCTTCCTTTCCATGTATACATCATATCTTTGAAATAATTGCCTTACATCCTCTTCAGTTTGACTTGTGTGATGTTGGAATATCAAGGTCTTCCTATTCAATGCATCCCCACATTGATCCATTTTTTGCTTATGTTCTCATGAATTTCCTTTCAATTCTGAAATTCTTTTATTTACATCCATTAGCCTCTTGATAACCTCATAAGAAAATTTTTCATCTCGGATGCATTTATTAAAAGAATTGATTAAGAACTCAATTTCCACATCACTGTAACTCTTTTTTCATTTATCAAACACCATGTCCTCTCATTTCATATCTATGGTTTTAATGTTTTTTAAACCCATTTCATTTTCTATCTCCATCTTTTCTCTAACTTGATTCAAAACTTCAATCCTGATTTTAGACAAATATTCAATTGCATATTGGGTTCCCATTTTATCTAATGGCACAATTCCTTCTTTTTCAACTAGATCTTCATCAAGTTGATTGATACAATTTAGCTTGGGAAGGATTCCTTCATAATAGAAAATATCATTGTCACATTGTTCAATCAAATCATTTACTTCACTGAGCTTGGTATTAAGTTCTTCATACCTCTTTCTTTCTTTCTCAAAGATCTTCTTCCCTTTTTCAATTAATTTCTCAACCCATTCATCAACAACATTGACCTTCTTAACAAACTTTTCAATGCTTCCAATAACTTCAAGAGTGATGGTAGAAACATATTCTTGATCTTCACTTGATGGGCCTACTAACTGCTGTAAACATGATTTCAAAGATTTGACCTATTATTTTAAGTGCCTTTTTGATATCTTGTCCCCATCAAATTTGTGTAGAAAACCTTCGAATGCTGCTATAACTTCCTCTTTAAATGTTTCCTATAATGTTTTCCCAATGGGATGTGTTGGATGTCATAATCACTTGTTATTATGTCATCCCTTGAATTTCCTAGGTGTGGGGTTACAACCTCCAGGGTTCTAGATCCATATGGATCCACATGAGTCTTAGTAATAACTCTAGAATTTTTGAATTATTCTTTTCCTTTGGGAAGGATAAATTTTTAATATCAATGTAATTTTTTAGATATAACATTCTTTTATTCTTCTGAAATAAACCCTCCTTACTAACCAGCTTATGAGATTAGTCCACACATTTCCTCTTGTGATTTCTATTGGGAATCCCCGAAAAAAACCACTAGTTATTGATATGTTCCATTAATAGTTTTTACCAATGGCATTTCATGTTGTGCCTTCTCTACTCCCAATAATGAATCTTTAGATTCATCCTGTATTACTATTACATCGAGTTACTTATTTCCCTAATCTCGAGCTTGGGATTGATTGATTTTATCATGAGTACACATTGTCAATTCGAGCATTCTCCTTATTTTTATCTTCATTGGGGTAGTAATCACTTCTATGGTCCTCTTTGGATTCTCTTGGGACTTGTGTTGTTACTTTGGGAAATTCCTATCCTTTTACACTATATGTATCCTATAAAGGTTGATGTTTAGTGGAAACATTTTCATGAATTGGTATGTTAAAAAACTTCTTTCTCTATCATCTCTTCTTTCTGTTGCTCTATGTGTTGAGATCCAATAACTAGTCCTTCACCCTTATCAATGGTTTGCATATTTTGACTTTTATTGGTTTCTAATTTTACAATGGCTTCTTTTGTGGTTTCCACCATCGGTTCTTCAAAATATTCTACATTCTGAGGTGACTCATTACTTTTGATGACTTTTGTTTCTTTTTTAGGACCTTCTTTGGTTAGTTGAAGACATTTCTTGTGTAATTGGATCAACCTAAGGTATCCTTTGATCTTGTGTTGATATTACTTGATGAGATAAGGAAGCAATTAATTTATTTTGTTCCTTAGTCGAAGGAGGATAAATCACCTTAGGATCCATTATCTTGTGCTTCCTTTCATGATGTCTACCCATATCTCTCTCCAAAGGAACTACTACTTTGGCACTCTTTACAAATAGCTCAAAGGATTTGATTTCAGGTACTTCCCTTCCTTTTGCACCTTATACCAAAGATGATGGGTCCATACCTGATATAAACCCTCTTATTGTCTTAGTTGATCTCGATGCCCCTATTGATATTGTTGTGGGGGTTCCTATTTTAATTACACTAGTTCTTTTAGTTTGTTATGGTAATGCAAAAGTAATTGGAGCATTTTTCATGGAATTTTAACGCATTTCTTTTGTCTTCTAATTAAAAGAAAACATGGAAGTCCTAGTTTCACTAGAAGCAGTAGTCCATTCATCAATGATACCTATGGTAGGTATTTTCATGGGAAACTGAGGAGCCTTTCCTCCCAAAGGATCTATATTATCAGCTCTTTCTCTCAAAAGGGGAAGATCTTCTTTCAAAACTCCTAAATCCCTGAATTCATTAAGTACCTTTGTGTTTTGTATGGATAAATCCATACCTTTTCCTTTCATCCAAGTCAAATTATTTCTCATTATGTTAACAATTCTATTATATTGATTATCTGACCATCCCTCTTCCCACTTTATAGGATTCATTGGTTGTCCTTCAACTTTTTGGTCAATATAATATTAACTCACTCTCTGTTTGTCATCGATAATCCCTTGATGTAATACAACAATTTTGAAATCAAAATTTTTCCTGAGAGTCATTATTGAGAAATCTTTGAGCCTAACCTCCTCTTCATCTCTACAATTTATTGAATATTCCTCAAAGTGAGGTTCATATTCAAATGAACTTCCCAAGGCAGTGTTGACTACCCATCTGATATCATAGTTAGATCTTGACTCAAATTTCTCCATGTCAAACCTTTCCATATCCTCCTCCATCAATCTAGCCTTTATAATGGAGGATCATGATTATATTCCAATTTTAATAGAGAATTTGATTTTTTTTTTTCCTTTCAAGAAATCAACTTGTGAACTGGTGTTAGTTATCTTGAAACTTCACAAAAGGTCATCTTATCATCTAAATATCTAGGAAACTTACATGGCTGCCCCTCAAACCCAATAGATTTAATGTAAGTGGATAATATATCATGGATAAAGAAATAACCATAATCTATTATTGCATTCCTTGCTTCTTCTGATATTCTATATTTTTCCCACTCGTGTTTGAATAAGCATATCACGGTAAAAAGAATGCATCATTTACCATTATCACATCTCATGTCTAGTTGTTTGATTGCAATAGGGGATAAATCTCATGAAATTTATTTTATTTGAAACATTCCAATGGTGAAAGGATAGGAAAACACTTATGATCTACAATATTGTATATCAGGTATGACATTATATAAAATTTGAGATCCCTAGTACCATCCATGTTGATATTTGTGGCCAATGTTAAAATATGTGCATGAATTGAATTTTCTTTGAGTGTTGCCCAAAAATACTTCCCTTCTTTTCTAAAATAACCCACCTGTATGGGGACATCCACTCTTTGAATTCATTAGTTGATTCTAGGATGGCCATTCTACTTAGTAACACAATTAAGTCTTCGACTTCCTAAAAAAATATGACCTAACAATTTTTTTAGGGAGCCTAGTGATAACCTTCTTATCTGTTAACAACCATTTAGTATTTATAACCCTGACATAGTACTTTTTAGCCTTGAAATACTTAAGAGTTGATTCAATGATTAGGTTAGTGGGGTTGTGATTCTTGGTAATTTGAGCATTATCTTAAAATATTTGGGTGTCATGGTTATAAATCCCTCACCACTCCCATCTAAAACCTCCCTTTTCTCCGGATCATAATTTATAGCACAAATCCTTACTAGATTAGGAAAATACACTGCGAGGGGGTATAACAACAACTAGGGTAATGTTATTGGCCTTAATTTCTATCATGAATTCACTTTTATATAAATTATTGAGCCTTTGCAAGAAAAATTATTCAAATTAGGATTTCCCAATTTGTGTCTATGATTTTATCCAAGTCACTGGTGATACTGGATGTGACATAAAAACCTGAATATAATGGATTTATTTTTTAAAAGCCTAACTTTATCCCTTTAATCCTTTGCAAATTGTGAATCAAAAATGAAAAATACAAATGCAGTACAAGTCTAACCCATTTTTTTGCAAATGTCGTGTAATTCTCCCCTTCTTCTTTGATTATGAACTCTTGAGTTGAATATCAACACTTCTCAGTCAATTTTCCTTTACTCCTTCATGAATTATCATAACTAGGGCACCCAAATATTTATATGCAATAGTAATACTTGAAGTGTTTGAATGTTTCAAATAATTTTTCTTTGATTTGTGTAAAAATGCATTAATGGTGGCAGCCATAAATGCATTACATCCTAACTCGTCTATCTTACTTTTTCCATTGTAATATGGATAGTCCATGTGGATAAATTATATGCTTCATGGGCCCAGGAAAACTTTTTTCACTTTTTCACTATCTTTAAAATGCATACAAGTTCACACATTTGACCTGAGCACCCACTTTTTGAATTTCAATGAGATCATGACACGTGTCTAGATCTTAGGGGTAGTGGACTTGCAGGACCTTATTGCATATTTTTCTATTTTCCCAACTGGGTACAAAACTACTAAGTTGACCCAAAACCTTGTCTCTTTGACTTTTTCTGAGAACATGACACATGTCCTTGGTGGGCCTTAGAGATTTTATTGCACTTTGCACTCCATCAACTCATTGTCATAAAAATACATTATTGGCCCGATTCCCGCTCCAATCTTATTTTGACATGTATTCCTTTTCGGAGCGGGGTCAATTTCTCCTTTTTACGTCATTTGACTGAAATATTCATGGGAATTTTTATTGCACTCGGGGCTAGTTTACACTTTATAGTTATTATGTGAATAGTGTAACTTTACAAACTGAGCCCGCTATAATGCAACCAATGGAAACATGCCACATATCTTTGGGTGGTGCAATGAAAACTAAGGAGACTTTCCTCCCAAAGAATATTTTCAAGATTAAACCCGATTAATGATCAATTTTTTCACAAGGGTTTCCAGGACGACATGATTATCACACTCCTTGACCGAAAAAGAAGATTTCATGACCTAAACATGGGATTTTTTCACATTAACATGATTGTATTTTTCAGCCACATGTTATTTAAACATTGACAAACTAGTCAAAGGAAAGTTTTGAAGAAACACATTGGATAAAAGGGTGAGATCAAATTGAGCACTAACACTCAAGCTATGAATCAAGGATGGGAACCTCCTATGGGTACCACAGAACCACACAACAAAAACATTTCAAAAGTAAGTGCCTTAGTCCATTGGCGAAAAATTCATTTTAAACATACACAAGGTAAAAAAACCAATGTTCTTCACAAAAAAACACCGAGATACCAAGGAAATTGATCACCGTAGACCGAGAAAATGAAAAAAGGGAAAGAAAAACAAGAAACAAAAAAACAAGAAACCAAAAAGACTATACACTATACAAAATTTTGTACCTTGATTGTATGTGTTCAATCCAGAAAGTGTTTGAGATGCCTACCATTAACATGAAATTACAACAAGTATCACCCGTGTCTTTCAAGAAAAAAGTGTGCTCACCAATCCTTATATCAATAGAGTAAGGACCCATCCACAAATTATTAAACTTTCCATTCTTTCCTTTGTCCTCATGCCTACTATCCCACAATAGAACAAGATCTCCAACATTGAAAATTCTAGGAGTTTCCTTTTTATCAAATACTTTCTTATTATTCTCCTTGAACTTGAGGTTTGTTTTGTGGGATTCCCTTCTTTCTTCATCCAATTCCACTATTTGATTTATCCTAGCTTCCTATAGGATTACTTATTCACCCTCAATATGTTGCATGACTTGATAGGAGGACAATTGCATATGTAAAGGTAAGAGATCCTGGACTCCATAAACCAACTCAAAGGGACTTTTTCCAGTAGCTCTTTTAACAGTAATCCTATCTACCCACAAATCAAATTTTATCTGCTCACCCCATTTTGTCATATTAAATTCCTATGTCCTCCTAATAATTTTGATCAAATTTTGATTACTTGACTAAGATTGAACATTCCCTAAGGATTTTAATTAGATGTATATGTTAGACTGATTCCATACTCTTGACACATATTTACTAATGGTTTAGCCCTAAAGCTCATAACATTATCAACAACTATTTTTATAGGTACTCCAAACCTATAAATTATATTATTCAGAATGAAATCCATGACTACTTGGTGAGTTTCCTTCTTAGTGGGGATGGCTTCAACCCACTTGGTGAAGTATTTAGTAGCAACCAATATCCATCTATGTCCAACACTAGAATAATATGAGAGTTCTCTAGCAAAATACATCCCTCACTATTTGAAAGGATCTTCTATTGATACTAGTTGTAAGGGTAAAACACCTAAAATTTCATCCTCCCGAAGAACCTTTGAAAACTTTCACACTTTCAAACTAACAAAGATGTGTCTTTAAAAGTGTTGGCCACAAGTAAACTCCTCTCAAAATCTTATTAGCAATCACTCTTCCCGAAAAATGACCTCCACATACTTTCCCATGTAGTTCTACAATAATCTTGGGGGATTCTTATTCTGTGATGCATCTTAAGAGGACCCCCTCAGGATTTTTCCAACCCAACACATATGTAGCTATAACATATTTTTGGGAGGCCAATTCGAATGTCCTTCTCTCGATTCTTTTCTAAATGACCTGGACACTCCAAATTTCTGAGCTAAAATATTATATCTTTGTAACATGTGGAATTCATTAGCTTCTCTTGAACATCCATATGTCCTACTTCAAATTAGTTTATCTCTATTACTTTCCAGCTAATTTCTTCCATCATCTTTACAAGACCGAAACCCCTAACCAAGTTAGTGGTATGTATATCCATATCATATTCTTGTAGCTTGTTCACCCAATGACATATTTTTCTAGAAATTTCCATCTCTGATAAAATATCCTTAACCATTGTATGGGTAACATAGGCTATAATATTGTAACTCAATATGTAAGGCCTAAATTTTTTGGTAGCTCTCACCAAAGAAAAATCATGTTTTCCATAGTGTACTTTAACTCAAAGCAGAATTGTAACGCTTTACTTAAAAAAGGTTTTTCATTTCCTTCATCATCCTTTTGTAATAACATTAATGAAATACTATTCTCATATGAAAAGAGAATATCTAAAAAAGCTTTTTATAATCAGGACTTTCCATTATTGGGGCATTCTTCAATCTTTCTTTTATTCCATTAAAATCTTGGATGGCTCCTTCTTCCCATTTGATGATTTTCTCCTTTTTAGCATGCTTGTTATAGGAATGGTTATCTTAGCAAAATTATAAATAAACCTCCTGATAAAATTAATTTGACCAAAAAAGGATTGAATCCCCTTTTTAGTTTTAGGGATAGGAACTTTACCAATTTCTTCCACTCTCTCAGGATCTATCATGACCCCTTCCTTTGACATAATGTGCCCCAATAATTTTTCCTTTTGAACTCCAAAATGACATTTTTAGGATTTAATGAAATTCCATACTCTCTGAATATAATTAACATCTTTTCCACATGACTAAGGTGGTATTTATCTTTTTAGAGAACATCGTTACAACATCTTGATATACAACAATAAAATCATTAATGAAACCTAAGAAGGAAACATCCATAGCTCTTTGGATGGTAGCTCCAACATTTATTAAGCCAAATGACATTCTCACATATACATAAGTTCCCAAAGGAGTGGTGAAACTATTTCTAATTCTTTCCGGTTATTTTACCACCACTTGATTGTATCATCGAGAATCCATCTAATGTAGAGAGAAATTCGAGATCCAAAGAACTAGTTCTAGCATATTATCTATATTAGGAAATGGGTAGTTATCTTTGATGGATGCCTTAGTTAGATTTCTAAAATCCACACACAACCTTATATCTCCATTTTTTTTTCTAACAGTACAAGATTTCCCACCCATGAAGAATACCTTGTGGGTTGTATTATCCCCCATCCCTCAAATTTGTTAATTATTCTTTCATCTTAAGTGAGAGAAGTGGGTTGATAGGCCTTTGTTTTTTCCTAAATGGTTTAGCATTTTTTTCTAAGGGTATTTCATGTTGAAATAAATATTCCCTATATGATTTTAATTCTAAGTAAGACCATGCTAAGTAGTCTTAATATTTTGTCAACAATTCAACATAAGACTGCTTTTCTTCCTTTCTTAAATTTCTCCCTATCCAAAATTTCCTAGGCCTTTCCTTAGTTCCCAAATTATATTCTTCAACATCCCTTGAAGTAGAGATGTGTCTATGAACCACCCTATCTGCATTATCAAAGTTGAATTCTAAAGCAACCAACCCTTGGGAATGGTGTTAGTTTTTAACTAAATGACATCCTTTCCAAAAAGAATTATTTACCATCACAAATAGAGACCATCGGTTCCTAGTACACATGTTGAATTTTCAATTCTCCTTCATTTAGTAATAACCTTTGTACCTGGGAATCATTATCAAATACTTTTCAATGCTTCACATTATCTGGCACATCCGGTCTAGACAATATTTCAACATCATAATTAGAGTAGGGAGAAACTGTATAATTACCAAACCTGGATACAAGGAAAAATAACTTATCACCTGCATCATTCTTATCTCTTTCATTATATAATATGTTGAAAGAATCAAATAAATCAATAAAATATCATACTTCATGTTTTTATTACTTCATTATTTGATTTTTCATAGCATATAATTTCCTCACTTGTTTCACCACAAGCTATGAATCTCCCTTAACAATTATATCTTTTATACCATATCTCTAAGCAATCCTCAAAATTAGGAGCATTTCCTCATATTCTACAATATTGTTTGTGCACTCAATTTTTAGTTTGAAAGAAAAATAAAATTCTCTTGTCTTAGAGATATAAGTGCAACTCCACTCCATTTCCCATATTGGAGAAATCCCCATTAAACGTCAAGTTCCAATGGGTACCAAATTATTAAAATAACTTAATCTCATTTATAGTATTCTCCTCAAAATCTACATAACTAATAAAATTGTTAACATCCACATCTACATATAGTAATTCATAAGAAGCATTGTTGGGATCTTAAATCAGATGCAACATCTTCTTTTCCCCATACAACTTGACAAGATTTCCTTCCAATGGTATAGTGGCATATGACATGTCCATTTGCACACTTCCCCCACACTAACATCCCACTTCCTTGACAACAACATACCCCATTTTACATGGCGCTTAACAATGACCACATTCGAGTTAAATACTTGCCAGGGTAAGATGCTAATTACACCAACAAACATTTGACATATCTAATTAATGGTACTTATCTTGAATCCATATCAATGTAATTTCAAAAGGGTGTTGTTACTTTTATATCCGACTCATTCATAACTTTAAGGGGTGTCACATAACATGAAGCTCCTGAATCAAATGTCCATTATGAACAAGTATGTATTTAATGATCAAAGTAGTGTAAAATGGATCAACATCAAGTTGGGACTCAATAAGGGAGGTGCCTAAATATACTTCAGGGGATTCCCCCAAATTTTTCAATGCTTGTGGAACTTCCAATTCTGCAATAATAGGGGGAAGATCAACATTGTTAACATCCTTTCCTGGGGCCACTACCTCCTCCTTGAACCCCAAGTACTCAAATTCTCTTCTTCTATGCTCAAGGATCCTAAGAAACTCAAAATGGGTATAGTAACCTTGATCTGACTCAAAATTTGAGCCATATCATAGGGGGTATACTTGGGTAATGTTGTATTGAGAGGTAGGGTAATTTCCTTTTCTTATGGTATGAGGTTCTTCATGGCTTGGGTAGGGACAGGGTACTGGATTTACTAGCAGTAATTGGGCCTTTTTTTGGCACATATTTCTTTGGGGGATCCTTTGGGATATTTGTGAGGAGAGGAGTCTTTAGTTTTGGCAAAGTGGCCTTTCCCATTTAATAGTTCTATTTCTTATATTATACTCCTTTTCTTAGGTAACCATTGCATTTGTTAAGAGCTTTTGTCCTCTTCATAAGGAATTCCTCCATCATATTTCTGAATCATTAATTCCCTTAAATACTAAAAATCATGATTGGGTAACTCAAAATCCTAAACCATGTCAACATTGAGGTCGGTAGTGAAAGGGACAAAAATTACCCATTATATACAGTCCCAAAATCCTTCCATAGTCCTTACACTTAGCAACTCAATGGAAGTAGCTCCTTGTTGTGAGCTATTAGTACATTCCATCATAAAAACATCACCATAAGTAGCACTATCATCAACCTCTTCACTTTCCTCAATAGGGTCACATGGGGAATGTGGGAGGAAACACTTATCATGCCACCAATCACATGATATTTTACAACCAAGGAGATCCTAGAAATTAATGGATCATGGACTAATTTATTTTCTCTTGGTGGTTGTTTCTTATTTCATGATCCCATGGGCCCTTTTCCTCTATCATCTGATCTATGGTCACCTCTAGGATGGTTGCCAAATCTATTTTGACCTTGAGGTTGGTGTTGGTCCTGAGAATTCATAACTATCCCTTTTTCTTGCTCTAGCAAGTTTGTAAGAAATTTCCTTCACTACTCCTGCTAGAGTCTTAAAAACTTCTTTGAGATCTACTATGTTACTTTCCTGAGGATTTTTAGGATTGAACAACTTGACACCCTCCCTCTTAGGAGGCTTTCCTATTACCTTAATATTGTTCTCAATTTGTACTACCATAGAGAAATATTGTCTCAAATTCCTAGGGTTTTTGTCCCTCAAATAATATGCAAATTTCTTATCAAAGGCATCAAAATATTTTATTAGACAAGATTCATCACTTGGCCTTAAATTTATAGGAAATATAGTCAAGGTCTTGTTGAATCTGGTATTAAAATATTGGATAGGTTCATTGGGATTATTCTTTATATTTTCAAATTCTGAGAGGAGAAACCTAGGATTAGTCTTGTCCCCATATTGTGATCTAAATGAATTTTTCATTTCATTCCATGAATCAATAGAATTATCTGGTAAGGATTTATACCAATCATGGGAATCCTCTTCTAAGGTATGAATAAACAATTTCACATACACATCCTCATGCTCAATCTCAAAATCTTCCATAATATTAACAAAGAGTGCGAGGTGTTGGTAACCACCAATGGCATTTTCCTTGAAACTTAGGAAATCTATTTCTCACCTCTTGTGGAATTGTATTAGGATAACCCACCATACCCTAGAAATCTATAGGTCCAAAAACATTTACAAAAAGGGGGTCTAGGTGGAGGCTGATCCATATTATTTTGAGGAGGTGTCCCAATAGGAGGATTAAAACGGTATGAGACAGAGGTCTTTGAGGCAATGGGGTATGATCTTAAAAATATTGATCCTTCAATGATTCTGTTTCAAAAACACTATTATTTCTAAGTAATAGAGGATGGAGATGAGGGATACCTATATTATTTGAAAATGAAGGACCCTCTTGAGATGGAGTGTACAAATTTTTGGAAGGATTGCTTGATCCAGAACTATCTAAAGAACTAGAATAATCTTTTATCAAAGGTTGATAACACTCAACAATAGGCACCACTTTCTCTTATGACCTTTCATCACTAAAATATCTCTAGACTTGTTTCTTTATTGGATTTTTCCTTCCTAACTATGGAAAGAAATTTCTAGCGTAACTGTCTTGAAAAAGGAACTTCATACTTCCGATTTGCAAATTTTACTGATAGATCACAATATTAAAAACTCAAGGTACTGGTATTTACCATATTTTTGAATAACATGGAGTCACCATTATGGTCTTGCACCTTAGATGTGTAAATAATTGTAAACAACTTGCAAACTAAAAATTCATAATCAATTTCATCAAATCTTGGAAAATATTACTATCCTTTATCAACATTTGATCCATAGGGATCCAAAATGACTCTACTTGATGAGATCAATCAACACCAAATAAAGTAAATTGAGAAAAGGAGGTTTTGTCTCGTATTTTAACAAAACCTCTCTCTCTGTATAAAGTGGTGGTTATAGTATCACTACTCTATATAGAGCAGCAGCTAGAGAACCACACAACTAGGGTGGCAGATTATAACCACGACCCAGCTAGGGTGGAGGTCATGTAATCGCCGCTTAGCTAGGCGGTGGTCCTATAGCTTTCGGCGTAAAAATAAAATTTGAAATGAAAACTCCCGAATTTGAAAGTTTTTTCATGTCTCATATATTCCATGACCTTTCCCATACTCCAATACATGATTTTACATGGGAAAGACTATAAATACATGTAAGGAAGGATATATTTTATCATCTAAGAATGAAAGCAAGTGAGCAAGGAATTATTTGTGTTGGAATTGTGTTTTTAGAAGAAAGGAGTTTTGAGTCGAGAAAGAAAGTAATTGGGAGGAAGTGTGAGATATTATCTACTTATCTTTCATACTTATTGTAAATTATGTACTTCTTATTTGAATTGGCCAGTAAAAGTGGGAAGAAAGAGCATTTTCACCTTCCTGACTAGTTTTCCTCCTCTGGAAGGTTTCAAGGATATAATTATTGGTGTTCATGAGTTTACATTCATTCCTTTCTCTATAATTGTTTGTTCTAAAGCATAAGATAATTAATTCAAGAGATATATCTATCATTTTCTCACTTGAAAGTATAAGAGAAATGTTTAAATTATGATTCTATGAACAATTCCAAAGTAGAGAGTTTATGGATCATTTTGGTATCAGAGCTAACAAGTATACAGGACTGTGGTATTCATTCTTAGATTTGTATTACAGTGACAAGATATAAAGTTGAAGAGGCTTTAACTTCAGATCCAAATTTCTATGAAGAAGTGGAAATATTTAATTTGGGAGCAAGTGAGGAAGAAAACTTGGTCCATATAATCGAGATGCTAGAGACCATGATAGATTGGATGTTTAGAAGACAAGAAGAACTTGCAAATTTGCAAAAGATGGCTTTTATTAATCAAGAATCCATGGAATCAGTGGTTGAAGTCCTAGCCAAAAATTTTGGTATAGGGAGAAGCCATGATGAGGAAGAAGATGGGGAAGAGCATGAAGAAGAGACTTAAATTACAACAAATAAGGTAAAATTTTATCATGCTCCTTTTAAAGTTGAAACAAAAGTTGAAATTAAGAGCTTTAAAGGAATAGTAGATGTAGAATTTCTTGCTAAACGGTTAAGACAATTGGAAATATAATTTATCATCCATAAAGTCACTAAGGCACAGAGGATCACCTTTGCATGTCTCAAAATGGAGGGACATGCTTTGGTTTGGTGGGAAACCCATCTAGCCACTTGTGAAAAGAAGAAACGTGTTATTGTGAAATCTTGGAAAGAGTTTAAAGAATTACTTAGAGATAACTTATATCTTATTGGATAGAAGATCGACCAAATGATTAAATGATAGTATTTTAGACAAGGTAGTGGTCGAAATGTTTAGGACTATACTATCATTTTTTAAGGCAGGCCATGTTGCTTTGAATATGGACTTGGAGGATGAGGATATTCTCGAGTAAGTACTTGGGAGGAATTCACACTCACCTTTGAACATAATCCATCTCTAGGAAGACAAAATATTTCAATGAGGCATGTGTGTAGGAATAATATATAGATGATGAGAAGAACCAAGGAGAATATGATCCAAAGGAAAAGTAGTAGACAAATCAAGAGAAGATAAAACATGGGAAAAAAAGTAACAAAGGTAAGTGGAAAGGGAAAGGTAAACACACTCGCTACTACTTTAAATACTTGTGAAGATCCTAAGAATTTTTTCAAGAGCTATGATATCAATGGTCATATTGATGCTACCTATTGGAAGTTTCATTTAGAGTTACATCCAAAGAACTAAAACAAGACTCAAAGAATTCCATAAAAACTATGAATATAGAAGGGGAGGTAGAAATCGAAGATGAATCTGATGTAGATGAAATGCTTGGATTGAAAACAACCAACATGGAGATATAGGAAGAGGATATGAGTAGACTATTCCAAATCAAAATCCAGATCAAGATAACTAAGGAAAATGCTTTGGTTAATACCATTTCTCATTCTAACTTCATTTCTCAAGTAGTTGTAAAGTAACCTAGTATTGAGACTTAAGAGTATCCACACCCTTATCATTTACATTGGGTGAAGAAGGGTGTTGAAATTCAGGTAACAAAAATATGTAAGGTAAAATTTGGGAACAATTCTGAGTATATTGATGTATTGGAAGTTGATGTTGTTCAACTTGATGCCTTTGATGTTGTTTATGGGAGTCCTTACTTGTATATCATGGATGTTATATTCATGAGGAGTGAGAACTAATACAGATGGGATTAACTACAACATCCGGGAACACCAACATAAGACATGGGTTACTATGGTGAGTGCTAACCAAGAAAAATGATTTATTCAAGAAACTCATAATCAGCTTTGTTTTCTTTTGTTAAAGGATAAAAAGATGGGGTAGGAGTTTCAAAGGTTTATAACTAGGGAAAATAGGATTTGGATAGTATTATTCATTCTTTTTAGGAATTTTTAGGATCCCGGTGGTTTACCACCAAAACAGAGGTAGAGCATTAGATTCATCTATTTTAAGAGTCCCCTCTACCAAACATCAGGTTCTATAGGCAATCCTTGCTAGAGAGTACAGAACTAAAGAAACAACTCCATGAATAGATAAACCAGGGTGTGATATGTTTGATCACTTCACCATGCGGTTCACCTATTGCGATGGTGTCAAAGATGGATTGTTCTTGGAGAATTTAAATTGAATACCATGCTTTGAACAAGATCACCATAAAGAATAGATATCCACTCACTTGCATAGATGATCTCTTGGACTAGCTTCAACATGCTAATTTTTTTACAAAGTTGGATATCAAGTTAGGTTATCACCAAGTCATAATGAAGGAGGAGGATATATGGAAGACTCGACTTCAAGACAAAACATGTTTTTTATGAGTGGTTAGTACTTCCATTTGGTTTGTAAAATACACCCACTACATTTATGAGATTTATGAATGATGTATTGTAGAATTTCATATATTCACGTGTCATTATTTATCTAGATGATATCTTGATTTTTAGTGCCACATGGGAGGAACATCTAACTCATTTGCAAAATGTCTTACAATTTCTCAAGGAGAAACAAATGCTATGAAGTATGAAGAAATGTTAATTTTCCAAATAGTTATTTTTATATCTTAGGAACATGGTTGGAGGAGGAGAGCTACATGTGGATCTCAAGAAGGTGTAATTCATTACCAACTGCCAAAAAAATGGGAGCCATGGATAATACGAGTTTTTGGGAGGATTACAATACATGTGAAAGTTCATTCTAGTATTCTCCATAAATGCAAAGCACCTCTACAAATAGTGGCTGAAATGAGTAAGGGTTTTGAATGGGGTAAGGAAGAAGATAAATCCTTTGAGTTATTGAATTATAAGATTAGTCATGATCAAGTAATTACTCTTCCTTACTTGTAGTAGCCCTTTGAAGTAGAGATAGATTCAAGTGATTATGCTATCGACACAATATTTCTACAAGGAGGTAAGTCAGTCTGTTATCATTCTGAGACATTTAGTATATGATAAGGAAATGTATGCACTAGTTTAAGACATTAATAAATGGAAGCATTATATATTGGGTAAAGAAAATATTGTGCACACCGACTAAAAAACTCTCCAGTATTTGCAAGCATAGTCTAAATTGTAGTAGGCAAGGCACTACAAATGGATGGGATTCCTTCAAATAGCTTCCATTTGGTGATCAAATACAAGAAGGGTAGTACAAATTTGGTGGTAGTGATGTTGTGTAGGCCACCTACATAAGAGAAAATATCCTCCTTGGCCACTGTCTCTCGATCAAACCCTTCACGAAGGGAGCTTATGCGAGGCATATGCACAAGAAAGAGACTTTGGGGTGACATTTAAGTAGTTGCAGTCCCGAGGGGTGTAAAACAACAAGGATAGAATATTTTTATCTCAAAGACAAGATGCTCAACTAATTAGGTAAGTTTTTGTATCGAAAGAATAAAGACTTCTATTGATGAGGGAAGCACATACCTCAAAATTAGTGAGACATTTTGTTGTTGGTAAGACCATAGCCCACTTGCAAAGGTATATGTATTAGACCAGTATACAAAAATAAGTATCAAAATTTATATGTGGATGTAGACTGTGTTGTACCAACAAGCCTAAGACTCATAAGGAGGGTTTGTATATTCCATTACTAGTGCCTACTCATCCATGGGAGGACATGTCTTTGGATTTTGTATGAGGATTACCTATGTTTAAAGATGGGCGTGACTATCTTTATGTTGTTGTTGATAGGTTCAGTAAGATGTGTATTCTTATGGAAATTAAAAAAGTAGTAAAAGGACATGAGGTGGCAGATCTTTTCTTTGCTAATGTATGGGTACATTTTGGATTTCCAAATTGTATTATTTCTAATAGGTGCTGCTAGTTCTTGGGGAAGTTTTAGACTACTTTTTGGGATAAGATGGATACCAGGATACAAAGGAGCACAAATTTCCATCCACAGACAGATGGACAGATAGAGGTGGTGAACAAGACTTTGGTACAACTTATCGAGAGGGTATAACAACAAATACCCAAGGACTTGGGATGATTCCTTAGCCTACATTAACCATCCCTACAATCGTGAAGTACACACATCCACTATGAATTCACCATTTAAAGCATGCTTGGGATATCTACCTACAAATCCATTGGACATAGCACTTGGGAAGTAAGATGAGGAAGAGATACAAGACACAAAGGTGACTCGATAAAATAAAATCATTGAGATGGTCCGGAAAATCCATCTCAAAATTAAAGAATAGTTGGAGAAATCACAAGCCAAGTATAAGGCTAGACACGAACAACATAAGAGGGAGCATAAGATTCATGTTGGAGAGATTATAAGGTCAGGCATGGAAGCTCAAGCCACTACAATATGGACCCTTCACAATATTGGAGCATGTTGGAGAAAATGACTTTCACTTGATTTGCTATCATTTATGTGCATGTATTCGGTAGTGAATTTTGAGAATTTGCACCTATATGAGCCATCCATGCTTGATGAATATGAAGGATTATATTTTTACCTTCCATTGAGGATTTATTGGACTCATGAGGTGAATTGGAGGAGGATGAAGTGTTGTAGAAAGGTAGAAGGTTAGAGAGATGAGAAGAGGTTTGTATGAGTATTAACAGTTGGACTGAAAAGGAAGACACTAATGTAAGCCTGATCATACTCGAAGGAGTAAATGAGGGTATTATTTCCTCATCTACTTCCCCACTAAGATTTTATGGGACAAACATCCTCCTAAGAAGGGGAGGTGTGTTCCATAGGGATACAAAATGACTCTACTTCATCGATCAATCAAAATAAAATAAAGGAAATGGAGAAAAGGAGGTTATATATGCATTTTAACAAAACCACTACTCTATGAAGAGTAGAGGTTATAGAACCTCTGCCCAACCAGGGTAGTGGTCCCGTAACCACTACCTAGCCATGGTGGTGGTCCTATGATCGTCGATCCATATTGGGCGATGGTCCTGTCACCTTTGATGGAAATAATTAAATTTAAAATGAATAGTCCAAAAATTGGAAAGTTTTTTTGTGTCTCTTCTCTTCCATGACCTTTCCCATCCTCCAAGACAAGAGAGGAAATTTGAAAGATTATAAATACATGTAAAGAAAGATTTGATCATCAAAGCATGAAATCAAGTGAGCAAGGAATTCTTAGTGTTGGAATTGTGTTTGTAGAAGAAAGGAGTTTTGAGGTAGAGAAAACAAGTAATTGGGAGGAAGTGTGAGATATTATCTACTTCTCTTTCATACTTATTGTAAAAATTTTGAGTCTTATTAGATTTGGCTAATAAAAGTGGGAAGAAAGAGTGTTTCTCCCTTCCTAAATTTTTTTCTCCTCTAGAGGTTTCCAGGATAAAATTGGTGGTGTTCATGAGTTTACATTCATTCCTTTCTCTACAATTGTTGGTTCTAAAGCATAATAAAATTCATTCACTAGCTATATCTATCATTTTCTAAATCAAAAGTATAACAACTTTTTAATTGTGATTTTGTGAACAATTCCAAAGTAGAGAGTTTACTGATCAATATTTACCCCTAGAAAAGTCAAATTTAATGGAAAGTTTGCTTAACCAAGAAAATACCGAGAAAATGACTTCTGATTAAGCTCATTTTTGTAAATATCAATAAAGGATCAAGTATAGAACATGTATTTGTATCTAAAACTACTCAATATGTTACCATGGATCAGTATTTCTTTGTATTTGAAAAAATAGTCCCCATCAACAACACTAGGAGAGTGTTGGTACCAAAATCTGCACCATCTTGAGATCCAAGTAGCATTTACAATATGAGTTAGATTCTTATAGTCAATCAGATCAAATATATAGTCATTTTGTAGATGGCGATATGTTTGATTAACTCTTTTGAACTTTACTCTAGGAAATATTAGGTTTCACTCAAAAAAGGGGATGACCTTCCCTACTACTTTAGGTTTTTCTTTTAAGTAGGATGAGAGGACATAATTCATGAACTATAATTATGAGAAGAATGGATGAAATTACATTTTCTAAACATTCTCTTGGAGATATGAAAGTTAATCCTGAAAGACATCATTAATGCAAGCACTATATAATTATCATGAGTTGTCACTTTAAATAATGCAGATATCTTTCAAAATAGGACTTCATGTCACTTTAGATAGTGTAGATCTTAGCTTGCTTTTGCATATTTATGAAAGGGAGGGTAGAAATGGTAAAATCCCTTAGCAAATGGTTATAAGAAGGGAAAACATGGATAATTTAGAAGGATTTATTGTAGGTTGTAATTTGTGTGTATTTGAATGGGATATTAAAGCAAGATAAAGTTGATTATATAAATTTCACAAGAAAACTTTACAAATTCTTGAAAATTACCTCAAGGAAAGAAAAACACATCACACAACTAGTATCAACCCTTTAACTAGAAGGTATGCACTAATGGAGGCCCATGAGTACAAGATTTCACACAATCTTTGAGAATTTAAACAAAAAATCTCATGTTAAATCCTAATATATATATATATATCCCGATCAACTACACTCAAGATACACTCAAAATATTACAGAAAATATTCTCAAATGAACAACAACAACAACATGGATTTAAAATTGTTTATCACATTACATAAATAAATATCCATTTATAATGCAATTTTAGTTTCCAAAATGCTTCAAATATAGACAATATCTAGTGTAATTGAAAGGAACTATTGATCTAAGATTGCAACAGGGAAGACAAATAACTATTTCAAAGTATTCTACCTTAAGAACAAAGACAACATTTCTCAGGAGACAACACACAATTGATTTTAAAATGAAAATTTCTTAGCAAGGTACCATAAATCCTATGGCCTCCATGCTTTCCAATTACTGTGAACTCATAATCATATTGGCATGAGAATATTTATACAAAGTAAAAAAGATAAATGTTTTCTCCTTTCAATTTGGGTTTTCCAAAAAATTAAAATCGGTTATGTTCATTTTTCTCTAAAATCTTAGAAAATTTTAACCCGCCTCTCATACGAGAACATCCATCTCATATGTATAAAATTTCATCCCTCTCATATTTCTCTTCCCCCCCAAAAAATATGAATCTTCAAAAGAATAATCCCCTTTATGGCATACAATCTAATCTATTATTACTCTTTTCAAAATATTCCACTTTCGTGTTTCCATGTAGAGGAAATTACAAATGATTTTCATTTTCCATTATCTTAGAATGACTGGGATGACATGCCTCCCTTCTAATGTTACTTATTTAATAATTTCCTTTTCAAGTGAGTAGGGAGAATTTTAAATTATTTTCAAGCACCTCCCAATAGTTTGATTTGATGTGTAATCCCTTTTGACATTTGAGAATCCATCTTGAAGAACACACAATAATTTATATGTCTTTCTAGGCTAAGTGTTCTCGCATGGATTATGTCACATCAAGCCAACCATTTTATTTTGCATAACATCAATTACCTATAAATATATTTCCTTCATGAGGGTTGGGCAAGAGATATGTATTCTTCTAATGGAAATGATTCCATCCAGATTCATCTTGTCTCGTACCATTTTCATTATAAATTCAGCTCCATTTCTTCATTAGTATACATTCCCTTTTAATTCTTAAATATGAAAATATATTTTGAAATTATTTATTGGTGAAATGACAAAGGTGGATGTAGCAACTATCCTGAAAGAGATATCATTAGAATATTTGAATCAAATATTTGATTTGATGGGCCTTAATGAAGCATTTGTCAGGGCTTTATTCAAGATTATAGACCCAGGGGATGGAAAAAGGCCCTTGAAATACCAAGAGGTTCAAATTTCCCTCCTTTTAAGATTGATCAAAATCAATCTTGTTTTCTCAGCCTTTCAAATAATGTATTATCATCTCTTCCGTGGGAGCATCAGAAAACTCTAGAAGAATTGAATAAATTATAGATTGAAAGGAGGCCTACTATGACAGGGATGTCTTATTACGAGTGTCCCCGACTATGAAATGAATAATTTTTATTGAAATAGATTCCCAAAGATTATTATGTACTTTATGGTAGGACTTCAATTGATATTGTTCCTGTCATTACTCGCAAAGTAGATGAATTGGAGCAATGAATCTTCTCTCTTGAACAAGGTGCAACAAGCCATGTGCCACCTCAACAACCTGTAGTACCAACATCATCAAAAATAAGGAAGAAGGGGGAATCAATCTCTCAACCCCCAATTATCATTTTGGATGAGGAAGAAGAAAGACCTTCATCTCCTCAACGTCCTAAGGCATCATTCTCTACCATCAAGGAAAGTGCTAGCAAGTATACTTTCCAACCTTCCATTCATTTAGAGTAGCATATTCCTTTGATAGAGAAAGATTTATTAGGAACCTTGCTTGTTCATCTTCCAAGAGAACATCTACCTTTCAAAAGGAAATTCAAGGGTGATTCTAGTTGTATATATCCTGTTCCGCTAGGTCCAAGGGCCATAATAATTGCTCTTACAACTACTTCAAGTGCTCCTATTTAGCCTACTCCTATTCGGTCTAATCCTTACAAAGAAAAAGGGAGGAAAACATTTCCTACAGGAAGATTGGATATTTTGGACTAGCTATCTTCTTATTAAAAGAAAATAGAGTTATGGAATATCATGGATGGTCCTAGAATGACTATTGACACATTGATGGATATGGGGATGTCTTATATTTTGGTTGAGGAATTTGTGTTTGCTCAAATATCTCAGGGATTAGAAGAGTTTGTACCAAGGAAATATAGGCTACAAAACAAAGTTCCCACATTTGGAGAAGATATCGAAGTAGTAATAGAAGATGACTTAATGTCCCTCTTCTCATAATTTCCCCTTTTTTATGTAATGTTCAAAAATGTATGCATCTTTTTCATGGGTTGGGGCCCCTATAGATCCCCAATTTTCTTTTTTCCACAATAAATAAAACTAAAACTATTACATCAATACACATTCTTCATAATAGTTTTAAAATTATATCAAAGAAATATAAAATTATAATGTATTATATCAAGTTAAATTCATGTTTGAAAACAAAAATTCAAAATAATGTTCACCTTTTATGAAACAAGAGTACCAATTATAATAAAATGAAAAGTTTTTAAAAGAAAACAAGCATAAGCTTTCTCACTGGTCTTCATGGTTATATCTTCATCTTCATCATCTTCCTCCTCCTTTGGCTGCCTTTCCACATATGCATCATACCTTTGAAATAACTACCTTACATAGACATCAGTTGAACTTGTGTGATGTTGGAATAGCTGGGTTTACCTATTCAATGCATCCCCATATTGATTCATTTTTTTCTTATGTTCCCATGAATTTCCTTTCAATTCTGCAATTTTTCTCTCTACAACCATTAGCCTCTTGATAACCTCATAACAAAAATTTTCATCTCGGATGTATTTCTCAAAATAATTGATTAAGAATTCAATTTCCAAGTCACCATAATTCTTTTTGTGTTTATCAAACACCATGTCTTCCAATTTCATATCTATGGTGTCAATGCTTTTTTCAACCCATTTATTTTCTATCTCCATCTTTTCTCTAACTTGATTCAAAACTTCAATCCTGATTTTAGAAAAATCTTCAATTACATATTGGGTTCCCATTTTATCTAGTGGCACAATTCCTTCTTTTTCAACTAGATATTCATCAAGTTGATTAAGAAGGTTTAGCTTGGTAAGGATTCCTTCATAATAGAAAACTGCATTGTCACATTATTCAATCAAATCATTCACTTCACTGAGCTTGGTCTTAAGTTCTTCATACCTCTCTCTTTTTTCTTAAAGATATTCTTCCCTTTTTCAATTAATTTCTCAACCCATTCATCAATAGCCTTGACCTTCTTAAAACCTTTTCAATGCTTCCAATAACTTTAGGTGTGCTCGTGGAAACATCTTCTTTATCTTCACTTGATGGTCCTACTAACTACCAAACATGATTTTAAAGATTTGACATGTTCTTTTAAGTTCCTTTTTGATATCTTTTCCTCATCAAATTTTCATAACAAACCTTCAACTGCCATTGTAACTTCTTTCTTTAATGTTTCCCTATATGTTTTTACCAATAGGATGTGTTGGATTTCATAATCACTTGTTATTTCATTCCTTGACTTTCCTAGGTGTGGGGTTGCAACCTCCAAGGTTCTAGATCCATATGGATCTACATGAGTCTTAGTAATAACTCTAGCCTTTTTTGAAGTCTTCTTTGGATTTGGGAAGGCTAAAGTTGTAATATCTATGACCTTTTCAGGTATAAATTCCTCTTCTTCTTCTGAAATCAACCCTCCCAACTAACCAGTTGTGAGAGTAGTCCCCACTTTTTCCTCTTGTGATGTCTATTGGGACTCCTTAGAGAAAACCACCAATTGTTGAGACATTTCTTGAACAGTTTGTACCAATGGAATTTCTTGTTGTGCCTTTTCTACTCCCAATACTAACTCTTTGGATTCATCCTATATTACTATTACCTCCAGCTTCTTCTTTCCCTAATCCTGATATTGGGATTGATTGATTACTTCCTGAGTCACACTTTCAATTGGAGCATTCTCCTTATTTGTATCTTCAGCTGGGGTAGTAATATCTTCTATGGTCTTATTTGGAGTCTCTTGGATTGGTGTTATTACTTTGGAAAATTCCTCTCCTTTTGCACTATCTATCTCCTTTAAAGGATGATGTTTAGTGGAAATATTTTCATGAACTAGTATGTTAATAAAATTTTACTCTATCACCGTATTTATGTTTCTCTATGTGCTGATATCCAATAACTGGTCCTTCACCCTTATCAATGGTTTTCACATTTTGACTTTCATTGGTTTCCACTTTTGCAATGGCTTATTTTGTGGTTTCCACCACCATTTCTTCAACAGAGTCTACATTTTGAGGTGGCTCATTACTTTTTCTAACTTTTTTTTTTTTTAGGACCTTATTTGGTTACCGTATGAAGTATCTATAGGTGTTTCACTTATAATATTTATAATATTTCATCCATCTATACCTGAAATTGTTGGGTTGTCAATAGAAATATTTTCTCTCGAACTTCTTGTTTCAATAGTTGGAAACATTGTAGATTACTTAATTTTTTCATCCGACTTAAAAACGTCTAAACCTTTTACCACATGTATCTCAATTGATATATTGAAGGGTTCAAGTATAGGTATCTCCCTACTATATATGTGTATATTATTTCAATTGGAATCCTTATTTTTTCATGTGGTTTATTAGAATGAGGTAAGTTCATAATTTCAAATAGTGTTGCATTATATTTTTCTAACTCATTTTCTATCTCAGAACTCGCCTAGTTGGTTAGATAGGGGATTATCCCGAGTTGCTTTTTCTTGGATTAATTCAGCCACTATTCTCCTCGGGAACAAGATCAAGTTGAAGACACAGGTTGTGCAATTGGAATAACTTTGAGTTATCCTTTGATCTTGTGGTGATATTGCTTGATTAGCTAAGGAAGAAATTACTTTATTTTGTTCCTCAGTCAAAGAAAGAGGATAACTCACCTCAAGCTCCCTTCTATTTTGCTTCCTTTCATGATGTCTACCCATATCTCTCTCCAAAGGAACTACTACTCTGAATTTCTTTGTAGATATCTCAAAGAATTTTATTCCAGGGCCTTCCCTTCCTTTTACACCTTGTACCAAATATGTTGGGTCCATATTTTACATAAACCTTATGATTTTCTTGGTTAAACTAGATGAACCTATTGATATTTATTATGGGGGTTCCTATTTTAGTTACACCACTTCCTTTAGTTATTATTGGTACTAGAAAAGTAATGGGAGCATTTTACATGGACTTTACATGCATTTCTTTTGTCTTCTACTTCAAAGGATACATGGAAGTCCAAGTTTCACTAGGAGTAGTAATACATTCATCAATGATACATTTGTTAGGAATTTTCATGGGAAAATGAGGATCCTTTCCTCCTAATGGATCTATCTTATCAGCTCCTTCTATTAAAATGGGAAGATCTTCTTTCAAAACTCCCAAATCCCTAAATTCATTAAGTACCTTTGTGTTTTGTATGGATAAATCCATACCTTTTCCTTTCAGCCAAGTCAAATTCCTTCTCATTACATTAGAAATTATATTATATTGATTATCTGAATCTCCCTCATCCCATTTTATAGAGCCATTGGTTGTCCTTCAATTTTTTGTCAATATAGTATTGACTCATTATTTGTTGGTCATCCATAATCCCTTGAGGTACTACAACAATTTTAAAATCAATAATTTTCCTGAGAGTCATTCTTGAGAAATCTTTGAGCCTAACCTCCTCTTCATCTCTACAATTCATCCAATAATCCTCAAAGTGAGGTTCATGTTCAAAATAACTTCCCAAGGCAGTGTTGACTACCCATCTGATATCATAGTTAGATCTTGACTCAAATTTCTCCATGTCAAACATTTCCATCTCCTCCATCAATCTATCCTTTATAATGGAGGGGCATGAGTATCTTTCAATTTTAATAGGGAATTTGATATTTTTTTTTTGCTTTCCAACAATCAACTTGTGAGCTAGTGTTAGTTGTCTTGAAAGTTCACACAAGGTCATCTTATCATCTAAATATCATAACAGTAAAAGAAATGCATAGGGGTCTACACCCACTCATATATATATATATATATTTGATATATATATATATATTTGATATATATATATTTGATATATATATATAACCATGTAGTAGAACTAGAACCATAAGTAAATTCATATTAAGCATGTTGATAACCACATTACATTAACTCAGGAAATCACATATTCATATGATAATGTAGATCAATGTCATGCATTGAACTGGACTTAGGCCCTTCATAGTATAAAGAAAAATGTTCAAACCCATCCCATTAGTACAACATACTCCTACAGATTCTCTAAACCCAACCTATTTAGATCTCATAGTATTCCTACATGGCTTCACCTCTTTCTCCTTCTATATATTTTTCTCTATTGGGTGCTTGTATTTATAGCCTTAACAAGCACCGCCATGCCTTTCTGAAGGTGTAGATCAGGTGCCAAGTGTCCAAGTGGTCCTCCATGGGAGCATGCTTCTTCAGATGTGAGCTATCCATCCTTTTCCATGATGACTTTTTGAAATATTCTATCGCAAGGTATATTCCTTCCATCGGTACCAAGCTTCTAGGATGGCACCTTATCCACTCCACATGCACAGTCAGGTCAAGATTTCCTTGTATTCTATATTATATTCCAAATATGGCTAAGTCCCCTGATCTTTTCTCTACCTTGCGTGTGTCACTGGTTCTACTAAAACCCTCCTAAAACCTTGTCTGTGTGCTTTCTCCTTGTGCACCCTTCTTCAAATAGGCCTTGTGTGCCCACATGCCTTCTTGTACTTAGCCAATATTTTAGGAACCCAACATCACCCCACACTATGCCTGTTCTCCATCCTCTAGAAAACCTTCTTAGTGACTAAAGAATGAATGTCCTTGAATAGTTTAGAGAAATAATAAAGGAATGAAGAATTTTGGGGAAGAATGAAAGAATGGGGAACTATGATTATTTCTGCAAGAGGAGAGGGAAAGCTTTTGTCAAGTCTGCCTCTAACTTATTCCAGGTATAAAATTGTCTTTTATGCTTGTTGAAAAAGGTCACTGACTAGGGCACTCACCTATTCAAAGCTTGTCCCTTCTCCTTGGCACTCATGGTTTCCACAACCTCTTCCAATTGTTTTCCCATATCCTCAAGTGCATCCATCCTATGAGTGATATGGGGATATAATTATTTAAGCCGGTTCTTAATTATTGCAGACTCTAAGGCCAGTGGTCATCTTTCTATTGTGACAACATGAGTTAATTCTTCCAGGCATTACAGGCTTGATTCATATCTCTACGCGGGTGGTGTCAAGTCTAGATGCTTCAAGATAATGGAACTAGTTTCTCATGTTTTAAATCCTTATTTATTTTCTCTAACTCCTCTTCCTTCTTCTCTAGCTCTACCTCTAGAAAATTCACTCTATCATTCCTCCCGAAGATTCTATCCTCTACTTACATCGAAACGTTATTCAAATAAGCGTGTTGTAGATTTGTTTGTCTGATAGCCACTAAGTTTTTAGCAAGGGGTTGTCACCTTTTGAATATGATACCTTCATTATTTACCCTTGTCTCACTTTGAATTTTGGTTTATCGATGTGGGAATCAAATTCCCAAGAAATCATTTTCCTTATTTAAGGGTATAAACCTCCCTCATTGAATGATGCCATAACCAAGAGTTTCTTCATTTGTATGGTGCTTTGAAAGCATGTACAAAACACTTTATTTGGGTCATCAATATAGCCCATCCTCTCGAACTCCGTGATTCCTTTGAATTTTTCTCCCTATGCGCGTGGCCTTAGGAAATCTCACAGCCAAACTAGGATCCCCTCCCATGCTGCCATATTTCTTTTCTACACTTCCCTCCTCTTCTTCCTTCAAGACTAGGCCCGTGTTTTGTTCCATATCTTATTCTACTAGGTCTTCAATGATCTTGGATACTTCCTTCTCCGTGGCCTCATATATTTATTCCTTATTGAGGCTTGGGGTCCTTTTTTCTTTTGTGAATTCCTCACTTACCCCCTATCCTGAGTATCTGCTTCTTCCTTGTCATTCTCCCTCCTGGAAAAGATGTATTCATTTTATTCTTCCTCTCCTTCCTAATCTGAGTCATAAACCTCATAGATAGGAGGGTTGTCACCTTCTAGTTCATATTCATCATCATTGTCTCTCTCACCTCTATAGGCCTCCAAGATATTTTTGTCCTCTAAGTCATTTTATTCTATCAGCTTCTACTTCTTCCTGGTAGGAGATCCTGCTTCCTTCTCGTCTTCCTCTCATGACTTCTCCTGGGTGAAGGGTTCTTCGTGCTCCAACGCTTCTTTTTCTAGAGTCTTTTCTTTCACCGAGGACTTCTTTCTCTACGTGTAAGTACTGGGATTAGTGTTTCTCTCTAGCGCGCTTTACCGTTTCTGTAGCCTGAACACTTGGTACTTTCTGTACCTATTCTCTTTCCCTCTTCTTTGGCGTGGGATTATTTCTTCCAGTGGGGTCCTCAAGGATGGACACATTATTTTCCAAGTACACACCCTTCTTAAATTTTGGCCTGATGTGAAGGTATATTCTTATTACAGCCCTTCCAGTGATTGGAAAATTCACTGGTTTCATCATCTATATCTTGTGGGAGACATATCTCTCCACGTATGCGCAGCTTCTTGGGGTAAACCAAATTTCAGCACAACTCTTTGTGGTCTTGATCTAATTCACTAAGGTAAAACCTTAGTCTCTTGGCCTCTTTAAAACTATGCACCCCTTCTTTAAAATATTGCACGGTGAAGGAGAAGGGAAGCTTGCACTAGGGGCCCATGTTTTCATTTGTCAACCTAAATCTACCAATGCAGAAGTGTTGATATAGGGTGAACTCATCCTCTCCTTTCACAAGCATGAGTAACTACTTTGGAATCCTCCATTCCTCCCCAAACGCATCCCTCATGCTCTTGTACCATTTCTCTAAATGTGCCTTGTGAGTGGTTGTCATTATTTCACAATTATATTTTGTGAACCAGTTCATGAGTGAGGGATCCTCTTCTGGGTACTCCCAAATAAACCTTTCTAGCCCATTGGGCACTCTGATTTCTGAGAAGACAATTGTGAGGAGAACATTTCCAAATAGTATCTTCTCACCTTCTTGTGTGTTGTTGATGATTTCATCCACGATGAAAGCGGACAAGTTGTAGATGGTCCCGTTAGATATTTTCTGGCACACATTCAACCATGCCTTGTTCACTTGGGTCCATATTTTTTGGTCATTGAGCTTGATTACCAAACACGTGGCCATCCTCATCATGAGTTCTAGGATCTTTGTGATGTCAAATTAACACAGTAATTTCTTATAGTCATATGCAGAAATTATTTCCTTTATGGCCTCCTTATCACTTAGGTCATCATTAATGTTATCCCCTTCACGTATAAGGTCCGTGAACTTGGAAATTAACTAGGGAGTTATGCACATTTTGTGGCCCATGAAATAAAAGTGGTCTTCATGAATGTGTGCCATCACCACTTGTAAAGGTGCTCGGTTTGCTGAAGTAAGGTAATTCATAAAGTTACAGTAACCCCCGCTTCTCTAATTTAACCTTTACTTCATCACTGTAGATGGGCATGCCTTCTGGTTTCCTTTTATTTGTTGGAAAAAAAAACTCCAAAGCCATTCATTTTTCGGTCATGCTAGTGCAGTGATTATAGTCACTTGCAAACATCTTCCGTAAATGAAATTCCCATTCTTTTCCTATAAATACCCCATATGGGTATTGTATCTCCATGTACTATTCTTCATTTGTGCTTGTGATGGAAACCATTTTCTTTCCCTTACCCTTTCCCTTTTGCTTCTTTGGTGAGATGGTTTCTTTCTTTGGTGCCATTCTTCTAGTTAGGTTATCACTTCAAGCATCTTTTCCTTGCTCTACTCTACCACTTTATCCAACCCTAATGCACAACCTTGCAAAGAAACCCTCCTACACCGTGCCCTAGCCACCAAACCCTAACTAGAACAATTCTTCCATAAGATAACACTTCTCAACAACTTCCTTCACACATGTGTACTCCTTTTCTATTGGTTTTGGATCTTCTCTAGTCACGTCCTCTCAGATTTCTTCAATTTTCCTTTGCACGAATCTCCTTTGGATACCCTAGTTTGTGAGAACTCTCTTTACTTCATAAACACAAGGTAAAATAATGAAGTTCTCAACTTCTTATTTATAGCTTTTCCTTCTTTCTAGCATTAAATTCTATTTTACCTACCACCATACTTGACACTAAATGTAGATTTTTCCACCAATCTGTCCCTCTCGCGCTTTCACCGACGCACCCATCTTGTCACAACATTTTATAACCTTCTCACATACAACCAATCCATCCCGATAGAAGAATCTTACACGTGTGTTAACAGTGTCGAAGGCACTTCTTCTGTTCTTCACTTGATTTTTTCTCTCACCTACCTCATGTTGTTTTTGTGCTTCTTCCTCCTCTGTATGTGGTTTCTATGAAGTCTTATCCTGATACCAACCTTTTCCATCCACCTCTTCTTCCATGCACTTTCTTCATTCTTGTGCACTTTGTATCCATCAACCAGCCATTCACCACAACTTCTACTACCAGTTTAACTTGTATTACAGGCCTATACTTCACATCACTCCACCCCACACTAAAACAAATGTGTGGTCCTATACGTATGCACAAACTTCAAAAATTAATGTGGTTACCAATGCCCAAGGCGTAAAAAAAACAACAAAAGAAATGACAAGAAAGGGAAAATAATATAAAGGGAAATTACATAAAGGAGATCCTAAACTAACTAGCAACACAACCTTATTTACAAACACCAAGAAGACTTATTTATAGTAGGGCTTCAACCTACTCCCATTGAAGTGACCTGGTAATCTTGTCCCATACAACGCTTATAACTGGTAAGTTCCTGAATCAAGAATGTACAATATGAGGTAAGGTTTCAACCAATGGAATTTTAACTTCCCAAGATGGCGCAAATACTTGGAATCATACAATAACACCAATTTCCCAACTTCAAACTTCGTGTCCTTGATATGAGGATCGTGTCATGATTTTTTGTCTTTTTTTCTATCTTTTATCTCCACCTAAATAAGTGATCGCCTTTCGTCCAACCGCATCAATTTATCAATTCTTTCTTCCAAGTGCTTTCTCATCGGCTAAAACCTCATGCGCACACTATATGTAGTGATGGTAACATTAATTCCAATAGTAAAACAACCTCCATGTTGAACACCAACCAAACAGTGTAGCCTTGTTCAAACTTTTATAGGTTGTCCTGTATGCCCATAGAATGGTTTATACCTTATCATCCCAATCATGTATTTTGACATCACAGATCTTAGTTAATGTATGAATTAGTATTTTTGTAAATTCCTCATTAGTCCCATTTACTTGAGGGTGATATGGAGTAGTCTTAGGATGGGACACCATAAATTCTACCAATAGGATCCCGATTATTTCATTGAGGAAGTGCGTACTCGTATCACTTGTTAAACTTAAAGGGAAACCATATTTGCTGATTATATTTTCCCATAAGAATATAATAGTTGTCTCCATGGTGCAATCCATTGTAGGTGATGCTTCTACCCACCGTGTCAAATAATCAGTGCAAGTGATGATATACTGCGAACTAGTCCTTTACGCTGCTAGCGAGATTGGTCCTACGAAGTTAATAGCACATTTCTCAAATGGTTCCGCACTGGATATTGGTCATAAGGGAATTTCATCCTTCTTTCCAAGTTTTCCAAGGCACTGGCGATGGTCACATGCCTTGAAAAAATCAATACAATCTTGGTAAATGGTTTCCCACAAAATCCCTACAAGAAGAATCTTCCACGTGGTTGCATTTCCTACATAGTGTCCTCCTGTGATCCCACAATGTGCTTCTTCCATAATTACAATGTGCTCATGTTATAGCACACATCGGTGCAGAACCTCATCATGACCCAATTTGTATTGATCTCTGCTAATAAGCATGTAGGGTGGTGCATATTTCCAACTATTTTATCTCCATAGCCCTCATCCCTTTGGGCACCACACCTATTTTTAAGAACATTGTGATATCTTCCACATATGAGGGCACACACCGTAATCTAAATAGTTATGAATCTAGCATGTTCTCCTCAATGCTTTACGTATCCTATCCCGAATCAATCCTCGACAAGTGATAAAACCCCAAATTATTCTTTCATGGCTTCACCAAAGACTATAAATTCAAATTCCTAAAATAGAAGGACCAACTGACATATGTGCCTTGCGAATGGGTTTTTTCACTAATTAATTTGATACCATGTGGTCTATGTATAATATGAAGGATGTTGCTAGCAGATACTTCCTAAACTTATGCAGCACATAGATCATTGACAATTCTTCACACTTAGTAGTTGTGTAATTCTACTTTGCTAGTGTCAATTTCCTACTTTCAAAGCTTAAGGGATGATCAATAATTCCTTCATGAGGTTGTGCTAGTACTACCCCCATTGTTATCTATGAGGCATCAACTTACACATGGAAAGGCTTATCCTAAGAAGGAAAATGTTATATGGGATCCATTACAAGCTTTTCCTTTAAAGTATCAAATGCCTTCTGCTGCACCTCTCCCTAATGAAAGGCACTTTTGTGTTTCAACAATTCTTCTAAGGACGCGGTGATTTTGACATACCGCTTGATGAAATTATTATAATATCCCATGTGTCTAAGGAATTTACACATGACACTTTGGCTAGTAGGCTCACCTAAACCCACAATGACTACAACTTTGGTGGGATCTACTAGTAATCCTTCTTTGCATATGATATTCCCTAATAAGGTTCCAAATGGGGTAGCAAAGACACACTTCTTGATGTTGAGGGATATCCTCAAATGTTGACACCTTTCAAACATTACTCTTAGGTTATCACAATGGTCCTTGATGAGACCATACATAATCCAATCATCAAAATAGACCTGAAGAAATTTATTAATGAAGTTGTGGAAGGATTGCACTACAATGCATGAGAATACAACAAGAGCATTCTTCAATCCAAAAGGCATGATCATGTAGGATAAAATTCCCCATTCAATATGTGAAAGTTATCTTTCTCTAGTCTTCCTTTGTAATCCGTGCACTGGTGGTACCCGATAACCCATCCGTGAAGGAGTAAGCTTTGTGCCTAACCACTCACTCTAATATTTCTTCAATAAATGGGGTAGGGAAGGGATCAATAACACATACTACATTCGGTCCCTATAGTCAACACTTATCTTGATCCTCACATCCTTCTTGGTGCTAATAACCATTAGTCTTATCCATTCTCATGTTCAACTGCCTCAATGATACCTGACACTATCATTTTGTCTATCTCTTCCTTAACAAGTACGCATAAATTTGGATTCATCTGATAATGTCTCTTCCGAATCAGGCTTGTACCTTCTTTCAACTTGATCTTCATTTCTCCCAAGAAACGGTGGACGCCTTTGAGTTCATGGTACCTACGAGGGAACAAATCTTGAAACTCATGCAATATATCAATGATCTTTAAAGCTTCCTTTTCTGACCAATAGTCACTGATGATAGCCTCCTTAGGTTTGGCCTTCATCCTAATGTTAACATTCTTTGTCTTCAAAGGATTATGGTAGGCATGTGCTTGCTCATTAGTGTTGTCTATGGCGTTGAACATACCCTTCAATGATCAACATCTAATGTCTCCATCTCTTCCTTTTCTATGCCATAGAACAATTTTCCTTTTTCTTTTTCCATATATACATGCTCAAAATGTACTTCCCCTAATTCTTCCTCATTGAGGTGCCTCTCCATATAAGGATTTTCTAGTAATTCTAGTAGCCTATCCTCAACCATGGCACTATCTCCCACTGTAAGGTGCTTGATTGTTTGTAATGCCTTATCCACTGATGGTTTGGTGCTTCTATACTCAAATGCTTGAATGAGGTCAGCCACTAATTCTTTCCAATTACCTATTGACGATGCATCTCTCGAATGAACGTACCATGTGCATGTACAACCTTGCAAGGTGGAGTACAACTTGTGTACCCACAATGAAGGTGGTAATGCTTCCGTGCTTCCCATCTAGGCTTCCTCACATGCTTGGATATGAAACAAAGTGGTTTCTTTTCCATGGTAGTCTTGTATAGCCATGGGCACGTTGCTTCTTGAAAACCTTATAGAGAGCACGATTCTTACCTTGTTCCACTCTAGGAGGTTCTTCTCGATGTGTAGCCCACCAACATACTATAGTCCCAAGTAGGTTATAGCTGAGCATTCTTCTTCTTTTGTCCTCATTTCTCCATTGAGCTTCCATTTCCTATAGGAAAATATCAGGGAATGCTCCTCCCGAGTAGCTAGGCAACTTATTTCCTCCTAGGCTCTTGACTAAGTGCACCTTTGTCACCCTTCTTATAGGTTATTTAAGTTGTCGTCCAATTAACTCATAGGTCTCATGTGCCCAATCATCACATGCCATGCTAGTGGTATCAATCAAGGACTAAGTGTCTTCAAATTGGATGACCCCCTCCATGGGTTGAATTACCTTAGGATCTCCGATGGAGCACACATATATTCTATTAAAGAATTCTTCTCCCAATGGCTCTATGTAAGGCATTAATTTCCCATATGTCAAAGGTATGACCACCCATTCTTCCTTTTTTTTGAAATTGATATATCCTTTATTAAACCTTATGTCAACATTATTCTTGTAACATCATGGGCACCTGAAACACTGGAAAGTTTTCTACCTCGGTGAGTGCCAAGAATTCAAGTCTCTAGTGAACTTGCCTCCTTGAATAGTGATAATCGCATCCTTCAGACCCCAATGGGAATTGCTTTAGTCTTGTTCTCCATATATAGTACATTTGAAGATGGTTACAACATGGTCCTTCCCATTTGATGTCAGGCATCTAAGGTAATAACATTCACCTCTACTCCCATGTCGATGAGGATATTGCTCAAATTCATCCATTAACAACTACATTCAAAGTAATCTCCTTGTCATATTCAAGGCTGTTTGGAGAAATTTTTGCATTCAAATGCTATCTCTTGTTCTCTGCTTTAGCACATGGTACCTTCTCCCTCAGCCATTCTCCTAGCAAGGGAATAATATTCTCTTGCCTCAACATTTTACATACTTCTTTGACCTCATCCAAGTCACTCCTTGGAACCTCATTATCCTTCCATTACCCCACCTACCTTGATTTCTCCTTGAGACACTATATCTCCCCTTGTAAACTTTGAATCACATCCATAGTCTCCTAGTATACTTCTTTCTAATGGGCAGGGTCTGGGTACTTTCCATGTAGCACCTCCTCTCTGGAAACTAGTTTCCTTGGTCTTGACATTTCCACAGGCACATGCGGCCTCGTCTCACGTTTTCACTAGTACAGATTCTAGTTATATCTCATGTTCCCCTCTTGGCATCCATTGTGAATTAGCCTTTTTGACACTCACCATAGTAGCACCCTTATCTTTCTAGTGTTGCTAGTTCATATGCTCATAGAGTTCTGGAAACTCTTCATACTTGTGCTTCTTCCTACACCATGAGCATTGTAATAGATTAGGACAATCACATTTATAATGCTATGTATATCCACAATTATAACATGTTCCTCAAGGAACTCACTTCTCCCTCCACTACGATTACCATGACCATGAAATCCTTCACAAAAACCTCTTCTACGTGCCCCTCCATCTGCCTGTCCTTCATAACATTGGTCATCATCGTTAGATCTAATAGCAAGGCTAGTCTCGCACACACCCATATCAATAGAATCATGGATTTGATCAATTAGTTTGCAATCCTTCATGTCATGGGTTATAGAGGTGCATACCTTGCAGAGTAGTAAGAAACATTCTTGTGGATTGCACACTAGATTTGAGGGAATCTACCGCATCATGATCCCCTGTAGTATATCTCACGCTTTTTGCCATAGCATGCACCAAATTTTGAGGGAAACTATCCTTTGCATGTCCCTCCACTTCAAATTCTATACATAAAATTCCACTACAAACCTCATGCACCGAGTTTATAGACAACTTCCCTAGTTCCTTGGCCATCAAAAATTTGGGCCTCCAAAAATGGAATAACACCAGTATCCACACTCCCAATAGCTTCAAAGATGTAAGGCGATCTCTAAAGCCTTGCGCAAGTGCGATTAAAGTTTTATGTGATGATGCCCTTATAAATGGAGTGATCAACCCTCCAAAAACCATTGAACATGTTGTGAGTGGTGGATGTCGTATAACAGTTTGACAAGAGATTTTTAAACTCGCATTATACTCCCACACACTCTCTACCATTCCTCGTTGGATTTCCTTCAAAGTGCTAATGCTCTTCTACTTGAACTCGGAATATGGAACTCTACCAGAAATCATTTTGGAATATGTCCTATACCAGCTTTATGCACACCCTTACAATGTAGTTGCAAATCGGCTTTCCTTCCTCTTCGAGATAGTGATCCCTTTCATGCGCCATAGTAACTTAAACTTGCGCACATGCTCTACATCTTCAATACCCCTATAGTTTGGTAAGTGTAAAGACATCTCAAAAATACTTGGGGATTTTTGGGGTCCTTTTCCTCCCGATCTAGAGCCTTGGTTTCCTCCGGTGTTTCCTTCATTGTTCCCTCCACCAGATCTAATGGGTCCACTAGGTCCTGTTCCTCCTGACCCATCAGATCCACTGGATCCACAGTCTTATTCCTCCTAACCAACCAGATCCACTAGGTCCCGAAGTGGTCATGTCAAGGGTCCCCAACATCCCACTAAACTACTTGGTGATGGTCTCGTGAAAATTTCTTACTACCAATAGTGTACCTGTGCCACTCCTAGATGTGATACCAAAGGCTTGTGTATCTACACTTTTCCTAAAAATTCCTCTAAACACTAGAATGGTATGTGCAACCATGGATGTCTGAAATGGAAAATTTTATCTTCTAGGCGTCGATCGGTTACTCGCACCGATACCAATTGGGTAAACAATACTCTTCCCTTGATATGGAAAACCAAGTGCCAAGGATTGGTTACTAGGTGGGTTCGATGCACACCAATGGATATTCTTTCTCCATGTGACAAACTCTCATTATAAGCTAAAGGATCTTCTCTTATGTGCTTTCCAAGATGGGGTAACACAGACCGTTTCGTGCTCCACATCCTCTCGCATGAACTTCAACATCCTCCCACAACGTCCGCCTCCATAAATCCATCACACTTATTACCTCACGTTGTCTAGTCATCTCCCTTTCATAAGCTTCATTATACTTAAGTCATCTCTCCTCCCTTTCCTTTTTAGCCGTAACGTCCACCATCTTCCTCCACCTTAGCTTCCTCTCCATATGCTCGAAGAGCTTAACCGCCATGGGAATGTTTCTAAACTCAAAGTAATGACCAAGATCTTTATAGCTAGAGGAATAGTACAAAAATCATCCTCTAGGCTCCTTCAGAAACTCAAACTCAACGATCTCTATGAAAAGAATACATTGAAATGGCGTATTCCAAAGTATAACTAGTCATCACCCTCTTCCACTAGTGATCAACAACACGTGTCCATCTCAAATCTACATCCTACAACCTCTGATAGTCATCTTGGGTCCACATGAGTGATCTATAGAACCAACTTGATCTGGATGCATATGTGGAGAGCCATTCATATATATCTACTAGGAAGTAGCAAAAAAATGTCTCATACAGCTCATTGTATAGGTTCTCTTCTACCCATCCAAGTGTACTTGAGTTCAGGTCCAGATCTTGAATCTTTGAGAAAACTCATCCTCCATGCTCTTGAACCACATTTTAACACTTTCTAAAGTTAGAAACTCTGTCACTACACATCAAAAATACAAAAATGTATGTCATTTCTCACAATAACTTTGAAAAGAGGTCCCGACAACAAGACCAAGATGTAGTTATTTTTATGCCCTTCTCAAAGAATCAAAGAAATCCCATCCACATTAGCCTATCACCCAAGGTGGGCACTGGGTGCTCACTCTAAGGCATGCGCAGGCACTGAGTCCCTCCTTTATGTGAGTTGTGTGATAATGCATTACTTATGATAGAAACCTAAGTGAAAAAATTAGAAAATAACCATACATTCATCTTAGAGCTCAGAATGGCTTCTAGACCAATGTATTCATTCATATAAGAAAAAAATTATAGAACATAGATCTGAATCATAACAGAAAATAAATGCACAGGGTTTTACACCCACTCATATGAATAAATTATATATATATATATATATATATATATATATATATATATATATATATATATATATATATAACCATGTATTAGAATTGGAACCACACTTATATTCATATTAAGCATGTTGATAACCACATTACATTAACTCAGGAAATCACAGATTTATATGATAATGGAGATCAATGTCATGGATTGGAATTAGACTTAGGACCTTCATATTACAAATTAAATGTTCAAGCCCATCCCCTTAGTACAACATACTCCTACAGATCCTCTAAAACCAACCTATGGATCTCTCACAATATTCCTGCATGGCTTCACCTCTTTCTCCTTCTATATATTTTTCATTGTCAGGTGCTTGTATTTATAGCCTTAGTAAGCACTGCCATGCCTTTCTAAAGGTGTAGATAAAGTTTCAAGTGTCCAAGTGGTCCTCCATGGGAGCATAATTCTTCAGATGTGATCTCTCCATCCTTTTCCATGATGACTTTCTACAATCTTCTATTGCAAGGTATAATCCTTCCTTGGGCACCAAGCTGCCATGCTGACACCTTATGCACTCTGCATACACAGTCAGGTCATGTTTTCCTTGTTTTCTACCCAATATTCCAAATATGGCTAAGTCCCATGATATTTTCTCTACCTTGCACGTGCCAGTGGTTATATTGAAACCCTCATAAAACCCTGTCATGTGCGCTTTCTTCTTTCATACCCTTCTTCAAATAGGCCTTGCGTGCCCACATGCCTTCTTGTACTTAGCCAATATTTTAGGGCCCAAAAGTGTCACATTTCCTTTGCAATTGGGGATAAATCTCATGAAATTTATTTTCATTGAAAGGTGTCTATGGTGAAAGGCCAAGAAAATGCTTATGACTGTAATATTGTATATCATGTATGGCATCATATAAAAATCAAGATCCATAGTACCACTCATGTCAATCTTTATGGCCAATTTTAAATGATATACATTAATTGAATCTACTATGATATTTTCCCAACAAATACTTCCTTTATTTTCTAAAATAACCCAGGATATGTGGTTACATCCACTCCTTGATTTCATTAGTCAATTATTGGTTGGCCATTCTATTTAGTAACACAATTAAGTCTTCTGCTTCCTCAACAAATTGTGACCTAACAATTTTTTTAGGGATCCTAGTGGTATCCTTCTTATCTATTAATAAATATTCATTATTTATAACCCTTGCATAGTCCTACATTTTAGCCTCAAAATCCTAGAGAACTAATTCAATGCTTAGGGTTACTTTGGGGTTGTGATTCTTGATAATTTGAGCATTATCCTAAAATATTTGGGTGTCATGGTAAGAAATCCCTCACCACTACCATATATAACCTCCCTTTTCTCCGCATCATAATTTATAGCATAAAGCCTTACTAACTTGGGGAAATACACTGAGGGAGGTATAAAAGCAACTAGGGAAATGTTACTTGCCTCAATTACTTTGATGAATTAAATTTTATCTGGATTATTGATCCTTTGTAAGAAATTTTTCAAATCATCATTTTCCACTTTTGTGTCTGCATGATTTTATCTAAGTCACTGGTGATTCGAATGTGACATGAAAACCCAAATATAATGGCTTCATTTTTATATACCCTAACTTTCTCCCTTTAATCTTTTGCAAATTGTGAATCAAACAATGAAAAATATGAAAAAGTATAAGTATTACCCATATTTCATGAGAATGCCACATGATTCTCCCTACTTCTTTGATTCTCGAACTCTCAAGCTCAATATCAACACTTCTCAATCAATTTTCCTTTACTCCTTCATGAATTATCATAACTAGGGCACCCAGATCTTTGTATGAAATAGTAAAGACTTGAAGTGTTTGAATGTTTCAAATAATTTTGCTTTTATTCGTGCAAAAAAACATTAATGGTGGAAGCCATAAATGTGTTACATCCTAACCATCTATCCTACTTTTTCCATTTGAATATGGACCATCCACATGGATAAATTTAATGCTTCATGGGCTCAGGGAGTCTTTTTGCACTTTTGCACTATCTTTCAGACACGTAAAATTTCACACATTTGACCCGAGCACCTACTTTTTGACTTTCACTGAGATCATGACACATTTCTAGATCTTATGGGTTGCAGAGTCGTAGGACATTTTTGCATATTTTTATACTTCACCAATTGGGTACAAAACTACTAATTTTACCCGAAACCCTGTCTCTTTGAATTTTGTTGAGAACATGACACATGTCCTTCATGGGCCTCAGAGATTTTATTGCACTTTGCACTCCATCGAATCGTTTTCATAAAAATAAATTATTGGCATGATTCCCCACTTGAAGATTATTCTGACACGTATTCATTTTTGGGAGTGGGGTAAATTTATCCTTTTTGCATCCTTTGACTCGAATATTTTTGGGAATATTCCTTGAGCCTTGATGATAGGTTTGCACTTTGTATTTATTATGTGAATAGTGTAACTTTATAAACTGATCTTGCTGCAATGCAACCAATGGAAACATGCCACGTATCTTTGGGTGGTGGAATGAAATATGAAATTTTCAATGAAGGTCCAAAGGATGATATACAAGGAATATTTTCAAGGTTAAACCTGATTAATAATCAATTTTTTCACAAGGATTTTCAGGGATGACATGATTATCACACTCCTCGACTGAAAAGAGGATTTCATGACCTAAACATGGGATTTTTTTCGTTAACATGACGGTATATTTAAGGCACATGTTCTTTGAACATTGACAAACTAATCAAAGTAAATATTTGAAGACACATATTGGATAAAATGGGAGACCAAATTGAGCACTAATAGAACCATTATGTAGTGGTATCTTGTAATGAATCCATGAATATCAAAACATCAACATATTTATGTTTCACTCCAAGAATTCCATACGATGTGATAAAAATTTGTAATATGATCATATGGATGTTGCTTTCCATTTCCATAGAATTTGGGAAAATTCTTTCTTGATCCTTTGGGTAGTTCGTGAAATGGAAGAGTTAAAGCTAATGGACTAGTGATCGACCCCAAGATAATAGATCAACCATCTTCAGAGGAAGATTTTTTAGTGGTGGTAGAGAGATGGGAGATGTGGTAAGACTAATGATAGGATATTCAAATGGATCTTCATGATTTTGTCTTGGTATTTGTATGGTAGCAAGAATGAAGTTAGCTTTTTCTCATCGATCAAATAGAGGATTATGAAATACTATAATGCCACTTATTTGGTTTCCTCTTATGTATATTATATCTTCCATTTTGTAAAGGATTTTCAAGAAATGAATTACATGTTTTTATATTTTGTATTTTGTGAATTTTTATGGTTTTGTGGATCGTTATATGGTGTAGTATAAAAAAATATTCCTCGTAGTGGGCACCAAAAACTATTGGAAAAATTATTTTTTTCAAGGTAAAATAAGTGGTTTTCACCAATAGTCACAGGACTAGTTCCTTCCTCTTGGGAATGGGGATGATCCTATTTATTGAATGCGGTAAAATTAAAATATGTTTTGGTCATTAGGTCATAGATGACACATAATACTCCACTAAACCTATGGAAAGGTTCTTGTAGTGAATACATGGGAGGAATTTGTTTGGGGATAGGTGAAGGGGAGATAAGAATATATGGAGAGAGGTTTAAGGTAGTGAGTATGCACTTACAAACTTCACTAACATTCACTAGATTAGGTCAACATCTAACAAGAAGAAAAAATATTTGTAAGTAATATTTAGATTAACAAATCAAAGACACAAAGTTCAATTGATTTATTCCTCAAAGATACAAAGTTATTTCTTTGTTGTTCAAGATTACAATGCTTACAAATTTGAAAGTAGGAAGTATAATAATACAAACAAAATAATATAAAAATCACTTCTTTCTTGTATTAGGATAACAAAATCTATCAACCCTTTATAATGGAGAATCCATCCCAATATATAGCTTACAAAGTGTCTCTTCTTCTCCCCCCAAGTGAATTTTCATATTCCTACCACTTGTGACCTTTCATATTCCCATAGGAATAAAAATAAGTTATTTTATTATTTATGAAAAGGAAATTTTACAATGAAAAATACAAAGGTCACTTAAGTGAATAAGATAAAAAAGCCAAAATGTGAATTCCCAACAAAGAACTAGAATGTAAAGAGAGAGAATAAGAGAGAGAAAAAGAGAGTGATCAATCTAAGGATGAAGAAGCTTATGATGATGAATATCTTTTTATTTCTAAACTCTATGGAAATTCTCCAAGGATGAAATCCTTTCCTTTGACCTCTTTTTTGAACTTAGTCACTACAATTGCAACCTTCTTCTCCATTCGTCCATCCATCATTGGCTTACAAATTGAGTATGTGATCTTCATGATGACAAGAGCTAGGGAATCAATGGAAGATGGATGGGTATGAAAAATTTGATTGAAATCCCAATAATTACTATTTTTATCATGTCCCACCCCGAATGTCTATTTTTGGAAAGTTTATCAATTATCACTTTTGAGTGCTTTTTCCTTAAAATAAGTGACAGTGACATGGAAAATAGACCATTTTTGAAACTTACTATATCTATAATGTGAGTAACTGATAAAAGTTACTATTTATAGAAGGAGGTCCTCTGGATGTCAAAATGGGATGAAAATGGTCTCAAAAGTTTATATTTTCTCCGAGATGCTCTGCTTTAATTTCTATAATTATCTCATCTAGATCAACTAGGAAGTGAAAACTTCATTGAAGAGGGTAGAATAATGAGAGAAAACTCAATCCTCCATATCTCCAAAAATACTCTACTTCATCATGTAATAAATGGCTCAAATGAAAGATAATTTTATGAGGATCAACTGCTCTAAATTTCAGGAAATTTAGCTTGCTAGATCATTGGGAAAATGTAGAGACATGTTCATATGTTTCAGGATAGATTAAATTTATTGGATGGAAAATTATTTCTCAAATAGAAAATAAATCATTCCATGACATCCCCAAAGTAATAGATCATCTCATAGGTGTTTTCAAATATAGGGGATAGAAATGGGTTTTCGAAGTGAGAATGAGTCTTGGATGTGACTAGGGGATAGCAGAGGAGGGGGTATTTTTATGTCCCTATTTTCCCCTTAGTTGTTGGGAAAATGGGACAAGTGACATAATTTATTATAAAATTTTCCATGGATCCATCTTTCATGAGGAGGGGGATAGGGTGAGTTAGAACAACCTTATATCCTTTCTAGAATGCATGGTGTTAAGTCTTAAGTGACAAACCAAAACACACCAAGCCGAACACAATTGTTTTTACCTTCTATCACCTTAGACTAAGGTACAGGGACAAGGGCATCTAACCTTGAAAATTATTCCATGGTGTGATGTGGTCATGTTTTACAAGTGTAAGGTGACCTAGGGAGCAAGTTTTGATTTTCTAAGTGATGCAACTTAACTTATTTATAAGGGGGTCACACTTTCATGTTCCTACTATCCCATTTCACCAAATGAAAATGGACAAGTAGAAAATGAGTATGAAAAGTTTTCTCAATCTTATAAACTATGTTGATTTCATCCTGTCAATGCGAGAATATAATATTGGAGCTGCTTTCTTTGCCCCAAGAGTAAATATTGGAGTTTGGAGGCCAAAACTTATATGATTTTGACTCCAAAACACTTAAAAATTTGATTGAAAACATTTCTAATAACCAATTTTTCCTAAAATTTAATTTTCATACCCATTCACTCTTTTACCACAAAGGAACATCATCAATGACTTGAATTATCATAGAGAGTGGTGAAGACTTAGACCAAAACTGATATATCCTCCATGTGTTATACTTAAAAGTATTTTTATTTATTATTTATTATATTATAACTCTTCATGGAACTCCTATAATCTATAGTAGAAGCTCGATTTCTCCATTGAAGCTCACATTCCTTGTATCGACAATGACCTAGTTTATCTTAATTGGCTCCACGAAATCACATGCCTTTACAAAATTATTTGAAACTTCCTAGATATATTCAATAAACATCTTCACATTATCCATATGGATTGATATCTTCCCATTTTCATTCGGATGGTATTCCTTTGTTGCAAAATGGCTAAAACTAGCCCTTTTTATGCCTCGGGAATAACTATTCCACCTTAGAGTTGAATAGCTTCATGAATCCTTAGATATAATTCCCCATATATGAAACACACTTTAAACCCATGTTATCATGTTCCTCTCAGCCAAAATGAAGATGACATGGTTTATAAGATAGCTAGAGGAAGGGTTTACAATGACCGGAAAGAAGGTTTTCAAGTGGGGGTTAGGTTATCATGACCAAAATTTTAATACATGATATACATTTAGCATGACAAAGGCTACAAAGAGGAAAGAGAACGTAAAATTTTATGCATAATTCTTACATGATTCAAAGAATTTTTCATTACTTCAAATCAATAAAAGTATGTATTTTGGGTGATGGGTGGAAAACTCCTTAAAGTATATCATATCTAAACAAGGTATTAATGTAAATAAATCCAAAATGTGCACTATATTTAGAAATGGTCCCACCGATTATCTAATCGGAAATTAGACCAACCTTGGAAAGCTAGAAGCCATATGTATATTTCTCCAAGACTGCCATCTCATTTTAGTGATTCCAAACTTAAATTAAGATAACCATAGAAATTTTTCAGAAAAATCTCCTAAAATTCCCTTTTGAGGAGATTTTCGGGTTTTCAGTTTCAACAACATGAAAACATATTTTTTACATGCTACATGCAAATTGTTTCCCAAAACCTGAAACCCAAAACAAGTCGATCATTGTGTTTTTGAAACTCATGAACATCGAACATGATTTGAAAAAAACATGCTACATGTCGCTTGACTTCCGAAACCCAAAACCTGATATGTTCCTTTGTGTCAGGTTTTTGGGACCTTGGAACATCCAAACATCTCATGCCTCATGTCGCCTATTTCCGAAACCCAAAACCCGAATTGATAGCTAATCCTTTGTGTTAGGTTTTGGGCACTCCAAGCATGATGACATGGCATTAACGTTGAGTTGTTGGGTAGTTGGCACACATGTCAGGTGAAGTGTAATAAATGTGAGGACTTTATAAATAGTTTGATTTTACATGTCATTTTTACCTGTTGTACTTTTGCTGCGTGGATTTTTCATACTTGTGCCTGTGACCTCCAAACCTGATTGAGCTTCTTGATTGATTTCATGTTTTTTTTAAATTATTTTTCGAGATTACTGAAGGTATTTTTCTTTTCTTGCTGATTTGAGGTCTTTTGGATTTGTATTTGAGATATTCTTTTGGTGTTCTCCTTCCTTTCCTATTTTTCCTCTAGGTTTAGGGTTTTAGATTGTTTTCTTCATTTTATGTTGTATTCTAATGAAATTTCTTGTTTAGAATTCACCCCTAGGGTGTTTCTTTATTTTATCCCATGGAATATACCCTATTAATTACTGAAAAAATCTAAAATTCCTAACTAGTGAAATGGTGGGAATTTTGCATGTCTTGACACCTCAAAAACCTGATTCCTTTATTTTCAGGTTTTGCAGGGTGTTCAACATCTTCTTGATTCCACCATTTATTGGGCTTCATCAAGTGCTTAACAATCTCCAAGTTCTTCCCTTCTATCAGGTTGTTCCAAGTGCTTAACATATATCAACCTCCAACATACACTTTGCAGTGTATCGGGTTTCTTTGAGTGTTTGACATCCTCCGATCTCTGCTCTGTGTCGGGTCTTGTGAAGTGATCGACATCTTCTGATTTCTTCTAGTAGATTGGGTTTTACAAGGTATCCGACATCTACTAAACTCCACCACTCTCTGTAGTCTTTCAAGTTTTATGAAGTGTCCGACAAGACCTTATTTCCAACATACCTTCTAGTGTGTCGGGTTTCATCAGGTGCTTTGCAAGTTCTAAAGTCCGGATAGTGTGGCGGGTCTATGGGGTTACTCAGCAAGCTTCCAAGTTTGATGTCTCAAACAGGAGTTATCTAGGCATTCTTTCTTTAGGATTTCTCATGTTGGATCCTAGATCATCTAAGGATAAGTCAGATAGGTTAGGGAAGATGAAATACAAGTACCAAAAATGGAATCCCCCTCCTACATAGATTGCAATTACAACATCCGAGATACGAATCTTGGTAACATTGACATGGAAGACTTTTAGAACATAACCAAGGATTCTTCTCGAGTCCCCGGATGAATTCAACAACAAACAATGGCCTCCCTCTTACGAGGATTCCCAATGTCTTCTCAATGCCCCAAGTTCATTTTGGCCTGTGCTTCCAATTATGACTCAGATTCTCACTCAGTGAAAAATCAAATAGGAGAAGTCATAGTGAAGTTGGACAGAGGTTACTTTGATGACCTATTAAGATACCAAACTTTTAGGAATATGTCAATGTAGATCTTAAGTCAGCACAGAAATCCTAGGACAAAGATCAAGAAGACTACATTAGGCATGTGAATAAAAAGTTCTTGATCAAGGCCAAGCCAGTTATCTCAAGGTTTCCCAAGTTTGTCCCCAGGAGTGATTTCATCCTTGAAATCAGCAACATCATCACCCTACTAAGTCGAGTATTTGGACTCCCTGAGTCAAGAGACTTCCAAGGATGGATGTATCAATTCATGGTCATTATGAAGAAGAACGGACAAGGGATCAATTGAAGAAGTCTTATAAGTGATGAGATTGATTCCCAGATGAAGACAGTCTTGACTACTGGAAAATTCTATATGTCGTCATATGTCACCTATGTAGCAGCCGGCATGAGAAATTATCCAGGGTTGGATGTAAAAGGAGATAGGGTGACAGAACACACATATTGGTACTTCCCTCAGCTAACTATGAATGGTTCCGAGGATCAATTCATAAGAGTGAATAATGCTTTCTTTTATGAAAATATCTGCAGGATGAACCCTGATCTAAGGAAAAGAAGAGTCTCTGACGAAGCATGGACCAAAGTATCAAAATGGGGTTGTATCTTCTTACAATTCAAGAAGTTCACATACCTTTGGGTGGTTATGTACCAGTGATCCTTTCGATTGCCCATATTCCTAGGTGATAAGTTGATCCTAATGGATTTGGTAAGGCAATTGTTGGATTTCCACAAATTCCAACGAGTAAACACAAGGCTGTCGTATCCTTCCCTATTTCCAAAGAAAGGACAATATCATGTTGTCAATTGAAGAAATATATATGCTAGATTTATCGACATCCCGAGAAGGCACTAAGGACAACGAGAGTGTTGTTGATGCCTCATATGATGGGTTGAGCGAAGACCAATAGGTATTCCTAGCCATTGATTGGTCCATTGTTGAGAAAGCTTCTATTGTGAGGAGAGATGCTCAAATTATTTCTCGTACTAAGTCGTGGCTCATTTATTGGGAATGAGTTATAAAAAGGGAGTTTTTCAAAACTAGATACTTTGTAAGTGGGACCCTCTAAGGGATAAAATTAAAAGGATAAGAACCCTTCCAAGAGTCTAATAAAGGTTAAGTTTGTCGAGAAAGGGAGAAGATCAAGTAACTACACTAGTGGCCACTCTCCCACTAACAGTTGAGGTTCTTGATTCACCTCCACAACTAGAACAAGGAAATCCTCCTTCAAGAGAAGAGATTGTTCAACCTTACATTCCTCTTTTGGTTGATAGTTCATCAAAGGTAAGTCTTCCTCTTACCTCTCAAGCTCTAATTTCAGAATCCTTACCTCCTCCTATTTAGCCTTCCTTGCCTTAGATTTCTTCACCAAGTTCCTTAGCCATGGCTAGTATCTTCTCTGGCCTCTCACCTCTCCCCACTGGACCCCAGTTAACCATGGACATGCCTCCTCCTTCTGCACCTTCATTCCTCTGAATCCATTACCATAGACACTATGCAGTGGTCACCACTCCACAAGCTAACCTTCCTCCACCTGAAGATGTGACTGTAACACCTACAATGGGAGAAACTTCTTCCAATACACCTCAATTGTTAGTAGATCAGACTCCAAGAAAGAGGAAGGTGGTAGTCCCATTACCAACATTTGATTTAAGTTCCCTCAAGGTCACTCCTACCAAGTCAACCAAGAAACCCAAAATAGTTTCAAGGATTTCAGTGGATGTCTCAAGGAATTTTTTTACAGAAATTACTACTCCCGAGTTGATAAAACTAAGGATGATATAATGGTCATAGATTATCAAATCACAAGGGTGGATCTAAGGAAAGTAACAATGGAGGGAACACAATAAGACGCACAAGATGCCATGAATGTGTTGTGCTAGAAGCTAAAGGAAACTAAGGAAAACATAGATGAGTTAAAAGAGAAAGTAAAATAGCTGACAAAAGTATTACTCAAGCGCTCAAAGCCTCCTGATTCAACACCATCATCCTCTACTCCTATCAAGTTCGATTTCTCATCGGTACCCATGATCGAGAAGATTAATGAGAAGGGGAGAATGGTTGATGAATGGATCCAAATGCTGCTCCTAAAAGGGAAAGAAGTCATCGAGGACACCATGGAAGTCTATAAATCCTTAGAGGATATAAATAAGGATGGAGAGAAAATGAATGATGAATTTTCAGCAGAGATTGGGAACCTAGAGTTAACTTTTGAAGCTCTCCAAATGCTGAAACAAGTTCCATCCTGAATCTTTGTCGAAGAAGGCATCATTCCACATGGGGACAAACATTTTCAACTAACCAATGCCATTAGATTTAGAATAAATATTCTTAATGAATCTTGCAGTAAATTGAGGGAATCAAGAGATCAATTGGTTGATGGAACGAATGACATAGAAGAAGAGCTAGTCAAGATTTGTGCTAAGGTGTTGAGTGAAATCTCAGGTAGTTCTTCGCTATTGATGATCTTTACAGGTAGATCCAAGAATTAATTCAGCATAAACCAACTTATGGATTAGTCCTGGAAATCATTGAAAAGTTTGTGAAAATTGAACATTCTTTGGAAACCCTGAGGAAACTCAACAAGAGACTAAAAAATCTTCCTGGAAATGCTAGTGATACTCAGGAAACATGTGAAGTTCTGAGTGATCATTCCACCATTCTTGATGAAAATGAGATGTAGGGTATAATCTAAAAGTTCCAAGAATTTCAAGACAAACAGGCTTTGTTGGAGGAAGACAAAGATAATGAAATAGAATAAGCACAATGTTACATGTCATTTCAATCCTAGAATTGACATGTCTTTTTCATTTTTGTTTCATCACATACGAAGAAAATTTTGACTTGGTCTCCTGCGTGAGAGTCAAGAAAAGTAGGAATCTCATTAAAAAGACTATTTTCTAGGATTTATCCTATTTTATATCAACTCCATTTATTATAAATAAGGGATGCTTATGCATTCCAAAGGGTTGAGATTTTTGGAATATTGAGATCTATTGTGAAGATGAAAGACTTTGTGTTTTCTTTTAATCATTTGAGGAATAGAAACTGATGCTATTTTACAAAATTTGTGTTGTGAGATGTATCTTTCTTAATATATTATTCTTATGTTCATAATCTTAAGCTATTCTTTGTTTAGCATCTTGATTGCTCTAATCATTTCAAACATTACATTTGTTATCTAAAGCTCGTATGATTATTTCATGCTCTGTGTTTACTCGAAATAAAATATGTTCCTCTCATTTCATTTCCATTGTGTTTCTTCCAGTCCTTTTTGATCCATTTCATTTTGAAAGAGAAATATCTTCACCTATTATAGATATGGATTTTGGGACTAATCAAACCCCAATGGTTAGATAGTGTGAGTACTAGACATATTATTTTTGTTGTGTTTTAGATTAGTAATAAACAGGTAGCCTCACTTGTCTTTGAGGAGGTATTTAATCCCATGTATTGTGGTTGAACCTCATATTTTGGCATAAAAAAATATCCAACCAACAAGACCTCACCGTAGTTTTCAACCTAATAAATATATTTTTAAAGAAGGAGAACATGATCGAGTGGACCCAAGAGTATCTTAAAGCCTGTGAAGTTGTTAAATACTTTCTCATATTCCCTGTAAACCTCATGGAAATTTATAGTGATATACCTCTCAGCATATATGTACGTTTGGTTGATGTCTCTCTATCTTACATGCTTTCCCAATAAAATGATGATGCTAGAGAAAATTTGTGTATTTCATCAGTTGTGTCCTCTTAGATTATGAATCTCAGTATTCTTAGGCTAATAAGGAATATCTTGCTATGATTTTTATAACTAAGTGACTATGAAATTATATTTTGAATCAAAAACTTAGGATATTTCTAAGTATCAAGGCCTTTGTATGTTTTTGACATAGCTAATCCTTTCTAAGAAAGTAGGTCATCCAATCATGTTTCTTGGCATATTTGAGTTGATGTATGTCAAGGGGAAAAAAATTACTAACTGGTTAGACAACCACCCCTTAGATTTAAGGGATTTAGTAGATATTGAAGTTCCTAATGAATTGATTTACTACACAAAACCTTACATTACTTCCTCCTTGGTACACCGACATCATTACATATCTTATCAAATGCACTTAACTAGAAGATGTTTACTCCAAAAAGAGGAAACCTATACATTTCCTTGTAAAATATGTTATTTTAGATATAGTTTTGTAAAGGATAGACTTCAACTATATGATCCTCTAATGTGTAGATCAAGATGTGTCTAAATGTGTTATTATGATGAGGTTTGTGGTGACCATACAACTATCTACAAGATCCATATGATGGGTTAATTTTTTCCCACCCTCTAAACTAAAATAATCAATTATGTTAGGATATGTCCCAAATTTTAGGATTTCACCCTTGTTATGGATGTTCCATCACATGAAATTCAACCCATTGTTACACCATGGCCATTTTTTCGGATGGGGCCTCGACTGATTGGTGAACTAAAACATGTCTCAACAGATGGACACAACTTCATTATTACTATTATTGATTCTTTCACAAAGTGGGTAGAATAATTTCCTCTAACCCTGGTCATTGGATTAGTTAAGGGATAACTCATGTTAAATAAGATTACTTAAAAATTTGGATTTCCTCAAGTAATCATTTATGACAATGGAAGTTATTTTAAGAATCTCAAGATACACGAATTGTGCAATAAATTTATATCTCACACCACAATATGTCTCAATGAACAAAAATTTAAAGTCTATTCTTCTTTAAAAATCAATAGCATAAGAGGGATTGGCTCTTATACCTATATCTTGCATTATGGTCTAATAGGACCAGCATATGTACACTATAGGTGTTACCTTGTTTTCTCTCATTTTCAGAAACCAAAATTTCCATTCCATTGTAATTTCAGTTCCCCATCCTATGAGTCTCTCTTTAGGGTCTCCTAGATTAGGATGAGTATAGAGAATCACATTTACCTATCCTATAAATTTTATTCCAAAACTGTCTTAAATTTTCACAAAACCATGAGATATACGCTACGTGTGTATCATGAAGGTATAATAAAAACACCGAAAAGCATGATTTTAATCTTAGTTACCTCATGCTCCACTAAGATAGTCATATAGAAAAGATATCTAGAGATTACCAAAAGTTCTATCCAAACTAGTAATGACCTTACTTAGTCACTTGGGACTTTAATAATGGGGATTTTCACCTCTCTGTATACTTAAGGGTGAGGAATTTTCCAAGTTTTTTATTAACTCCATCCCAAACATTATTATTTTTAGTTTCAAGGTTTACATGTCCCTTCATACTTTTTGTCTTACACTATATACCACTTCTATTTCTCCATCTTTGTATTCCTATCAAAAAAATTTAAATTTGAGACTTAGTATGAAATTTTCATACAATGCATTCTTCTTCCATTCCACTACTTTCCATTTTTTAATTTTCTCTTCAGTAATCATTGTTGTTCTTAAAATCATATTTGTAGTAGATATTTGGTATCTAGTTTCTTAGTTTCATGATCCCTTATTCCCATGTAGACCTTAGTATGGTGTAAATATCATGGTCCATATATATTTATAGAGAATTATTTTTGGCATGCTTTCATACATTATCTATCTCTCGAGCATAAAAAAATGGGTATATCTCCTCCCTAAAGGTTTTCCTCTTCGGTCCCGAATTTTACCGATGATCCCTTATATCTTACTAGTTACATAGGGTCGGGGCATGGGAGGAAGGTTCCATCATACTCTAAAAATAAAATGAGAAAGAATACATATAGAAAAAGAGAATCATTTCATTTACTATGTTACTCATCCTTTGTTAGTATTTGGTTGTGCTACTGTCTATCTTCCTAGTCATGTGAAGTTGATATTCAAGAATAATACCATTACTCACCTACATCTATTATTTGATGATGAGCCCATGTGTCTTCTTGGTCACATGAGGCTAGGCATGAGGTGTCATATTCAAAGGATAAAATTCAAAAATAAATAAATAAGTGATGTACACAAATAAAAGAGAGAATTTGAAGTAGTGAGATTTCCTCAATCCCATAGAAAAATTATTTGTTCATGATAAAAAAGAGAGAGTAAAATTCCCTATTACCCATATTTACCTTATTTTCCACTTAAAGGTTTAAACGTAGACCTTTTCATTGATCCATTGTCTTGTCATTCCCGAGAATTTCCTGATCCTACATTATAATCACCATCTAGTCAAGTACTTGATTTTTAATTTTTTAGCATATTTTCACCTCCTTTTTCTATGATTTCCTTATGTTCCTCCAACTTTTTCCATCTATATATTTCTCATTCACTCTACAACTACCATCCATATGATTACACGTATTTATCTCACCTTCAAAATAGTTTTTCAACACATTTTTTATATCATGTATTACATTACCATACATTTTTATATCTCTAGTTATAAACATGTCTCAAATTGATCCTATCATCCATCGATCACAAATATACATAAACAAGAAAAGTAATAGAAACAAGTATACATAGAAGAGTATCATAGCACCATGTAATCAAATTCTAACACACACACACACACACACACACACACACACACACACACACACACACACACACACACACACACAGAGATCAAGTAAAATTTTAGCACAATCATTTCATCACATCCACACTAAGATGGAAAGTGTGGTCCCAAAGATATAAAATACAAAAATGTGACATACAAGATCCTCCATGTATAATAGATACTAGTGCATCAACTAGAGGTAGAGAATAACTAATGTAGTCCTCTTACAGAATGGTGAAGATTACTCCTATTCCTCTACCAATGAGATCCATTTTGGGAGTGACAAGAACACGTTGAAAAAATCCTATGATTAGATCCACTCACATGACCTCCATGCATAATTTTTGTCATTCTCCTATAGTTTTATGCCCACCCAACCATGCATGCATCACCTCTATAATAATTTTCACCTCTTCCTCTATCTCACGGTCTTGTTTCTCTCAATAATTAATACCTTTTTTCCATGAGAGATAGTAGTGAAAATATTTCAGTATAATCTAGTAGTGTGAGGAAGCTCGAGATCCACTTGTAGCTTATTTGGCACCTTCCCGAGGTTGGAGAAATCATATCCACTAGAGAATCCATGATCATCTGCCTTAACTCATCGGTAGTCTTTTAACACAAACACACACACATATAAATATAATAAAGTTATAAACATATCCAAAAATCAATAACACTACGAAAAATAAACTTGATAGCTATAACAATAGGAATCTAATAAAGTAGAAGTGTAAAAATACAATAACTCACAATTGAACCTACTTTGATTTCTTAATTCCACTCCAAGTATAAATCCACATAAGAAGGCTCATAATTATCCTCTTCCTCCTCTCCCCCTTTTCCCTTTCCCACTCCATCATATTCCAATCCATCTTCACCTACTCCTTGAATAATAAGGTGTGTTATATAAATCAACACCAGGTCCCTACCTTTTTCCATGCCCTATAGATACTACTACCATTGGTTCCTATAAAGGCTTTTGAATTAGAGGTTGTGGCTACCGTGGTGGTGGTAGTTGTGTTGTACCTCTCCTCCCTCATCCTCTCCTACAAGGATAAACTCCCCTCCCGAATACATGATAATGAGCACCACCGGTGTCAATAGTGTTCATTTTAATCTCTCTAGTAATGCATCTTCTCACTCACATGCACCACAATAAGTAATAATAATATCTAAAATATTTGGTGTTATTGGTTGTTTAAACTATTTTGGAACCCTCCTCACTAGGTGCACCTCAATATACCCAGACCTATCTTTGACCTTCCTTACAAGGAGTTATCATCAGTTAGGTTCCCTCTCTAATCCAATAACCCCTCATAGCCCCATAACAATATACAATAAGATAAAAATCAGTCAAGGTCACTACTAGCCATGGAGTGTCTCTAAAAAGGTACATGTTCCCCCAATGAAATGATTGTATATCCTTGATTGGGACCACCGATATTATCCTAGTATACTACCTAAACCTCTCATACACTCAACTCATCGCAAGAGTTGGGTATCTCAAACCTTGACTCTTCACCTCACTATCCTGTAAATATATTTATAGCTATAATATGTTTTTTTGATATTTGGTAAAAGAGAGTTTTAACATGGGCCCTACCAATTACAACAAGGATCTCCAATCCAGATATGACCATAATGTTAGGTTAATTAATTATGCATTATATAAATAATTATTTAATTAATGTTATTAATTAAATAATGTTGTTATATGCTTATATTTCTTCATAACCATCTAAATGTATTTATGTCTCGCATATGAGTGTGGTTATGTTGTTTTTAAAATATAATTGTAATTATTCATTTATGTTTCCAAGATGTAATATTGGAAGCTTATGTAAATACGGAATATGATTACACCTATGCAACTTAGTTTCTTGTTTGTATCCAGATTGTACAATACCTAAAAGTATTACAGCTCTTTCTTGTGTAAATGGTTGATTGAGTTTAATAAAGATAATCAGGTTTTCACTCCTGTTACTCAATTTACATTTGGTACCAAAGTGAGAATCTGGACCTGTGAAGGATTGGAAAGAGAGAGCAGAGAGATAGAGGATATTGGAGAATCATTTGGAGAAATTAAGAGCTTGTGCAGCCTCTTGTAACTCTCATCCACATCCTACCTCCCCACATCCTCATGTTCATTCCAGGTGTTTGGAACGTAATTTTTTTTGCACTAGTGCACCCTTCACCATGAAAAATTTGCTGCAGGTATAGAAAATTTTTAAAAAAATCCACAATAGGAGTTTTGCCTTTACAGCTAGAGGAATATTTAGTTACCAAAATTAGGGACCATTGGGGACCAATCTCATCACCGAGTCACAAAGAAAGTTGGGGTCTCCATCCACTAGTTGACTAAGCTTCATACAAGCCAAATCTTACATTGGTGTGTTAAATCAGTGTTGAACGGGTCAAGGATATTACAAGCCACATTAGAACTATCCACATAATCATGCCAACATTAGCATTTGTATTTATAGAAAGGGATCATAATTGAAAATGATGTCAAAAAAATTAACGGTAAGCCATACATTGCATATGAATTTGGTATTTTTTTGGAAGATGGAGTTATCCAAAGTGATCCCACCTACAATAAAATAAAACGGTGGAGACAATACAATTGTTTTCTGTGGATCATATCACCCTACATAGGCTATAAAGTATCCAAAGAATTATTTGATGGCTGGGTGGTTTAATCCAAGCAAAGTGACTCGCACCAAATAGTCATGGGAAAATAATTGGATACAAAGATCAATAAAATCAGAGATCAATAAAAAATATCAAATAAATCATTCATTTATTCAAAACATTGAAAGAAAATAGTGGGAGAATCAAATCAAAAGTGGAGTCAATAAATAAAAAGACATGGCCAACTCAAATCCATGTAGAGAAGGATATACCTACAACCTACACAAAGAAATAAATGGTGAGAGAGCTTTCAAAGCCACGAACCTACAACAAAAGAAAGAGTTAAGAAAATGAAAAGAAAATAAGTGGCTATACATGGTGTTTTAAATACAAAAAGGAGGAGAACGAAATAAAAAATGGTGAAGGAGAGATAACAAGGATTCGGATCCATTTTTCACACTAAAAAAAAACCCTAAACAAACATGCAGGCCACGTGGGTAATGTCCCACATTTTCATTCAAAGGTTAGTCAATTTTCATCTCCTTAATATTTAATATGCTTCATTCACTAGCTAAGCGCTCATAAAATCCTAAGTGGTTAAGAGGAAAGACTTAGAAGTAGGAGGTTTGGGATTCAAATCCCACCACCAACATGAAATTTTGAATTCTAAAATTTGGCGGGAATTTTGGAGAATCCTCTAAGTTTGGAGGTAGATTTGGTGGAAAAACCAACGCTAAATAGCTAGTTATAGCTAAAACCACCTCTAAATATTTTCGTGAGAAAAACCCTAATTTAGGGTAAAACAAATTCTCCGTTAAGCCTATTTTTTTATTTCAGGAAATATTTTCAAAACAAAGACTGTCCAAAAACTTCATTTTAGGCCACTATTTAATGGATTTTTGCATCAAGGGTCATATTGGGCTCAAGGCCACGGGGCCTATAAAACAATTTTTTTTTTCCTACCATCCAATTTTTCCAAATCTTTGAATGCAATTTGTATACTTTATAATATTACACTAATTTACAAGTTTCCATAGTCAACTAAAAAAATTTTAATCTGCTCAAAAACTGGTAGAATATTGTATGCAAAAACAATAAAATTTGGTTCTGAAACACTCACGAGATCCTAGATCTATTTCACAACGTTTGGTATATACGGTACCTGGGAAGTGTTTATGGGTAAAGCCATCGTGATTACTACTGCACTTAATGCCTAATATAGATTTAACAACGTCATATGAGCATCAACCCTTTAAAATGATGGGGTAATAAGGTCATAGTGCACACACTATGATCCATCCCATTCATTTGTGAATGATTACATGACATAAATCCAGGAGAAATTGTCTAAGTATATAGCGAAGTACCGCATGCGTAAGATGGTATTTCTTTGAGTCAATGTCGATAATCATACTGAGACTCCTTTCATTATTGTCTTGGTACCATGTATTGAATTCTTTCACGTATGTTAATGCCTCTTTCATTTACCACCGGGTATATAGAAAGGGAGAGCTTCTTCCATCTACCATCAGGTATATCGAAAGGGTGTGTATATAAAAAGTTCAAGTATATCGGACTAATGGTATATAAATTAGGAGACCTAATACCTAGAGTGATAAGAGTGAAACCTCATCAGGTGTTTTTTCTACAAAATGGGCACCAATGCCCCCAAATGTTTTCTTCCGGATTCACAACTACTCAAAGGAAACAACTATGCTGCATGTAAGAAAAAAATCAAGACACAACTTGAGTTTGAAGAGATCTGGCCTACTATGAATGGTACTCTGACAAGATCAACTACTGATACAACACAACAATGGTAGTTTGATAAAGTAGATCAGAAGGCCAAACTAATCATCTTCTTAGGAGTGTTTGACGATGTGTAACCCCACATTCAAGATGAAAAAACAACCAAATAAGAGTGGGATAAATTATGCATAGTGTATGAAGACAAAAACAAGAATGTTATACTGAATTTGCAGAGTCAATTACATACACTAAAGTTCAAACAGAATGAGAAAATCAAAGCTTTCTTAAGAAGAGTTGCAGAGTTGAGGGCTTCACTTCTATCCCTGGGAGAAGTGGTCACAGATGATGCTCTTATTCCCATTTTCTGAGATTACTCCCCTCTTATTACCACATTTTTGTCACAACACTAAACATGTCGATACAAAATTTAGTTTTGACAAGTTGGTAAACCTACTACAAAAAGAGGAAGCCATGCACAATAAGGATGATGAAGAGGAGAAGAAACTTTTTTCACATCAAAAATGGAAAGGAAAAGGTAAAGGAAAACCTAATTCCTATCAAAATACCTAACATCATATTCGATATCATGGAAAAAAACAACGAGATGAAATAATGTCCAATATGCAAAAGAGGACATGACTTAAAAGATTGTTGGTATAATACTTACAAGAACGGTTCATCTAGTAACTATGGACCTCCACAACAACAATCTTACAAGGGAAATTCTAAATATAATCAAGGGAAAAAAAAGGGGAACTGGGAAAGAATACACCATCAACAAGGAAATATTTCTGAGCAAGAAGAACATTCAAATGATGAAAACTTCTTGTACACTACTCGATCAAGTGAACCATCCACATCATCTAGTGATGTCTAGTATGTTGATTCAGGAGCCACTCGACACATGACTAGCCACAGAGACTGGTTTACCTCAATAAGGGACACACCTTCAAAAATCCATGTTTTGTTGGGTGATGATTCTTCATATATAGTTCGAGGATTGGGAACATTTCTCTACCCCTTGGTTCACGTAACTATAGACTATCAAATGTCTTATATGTCCATGGGTTGACAAAGAATCTACTTTTAGTTATTCAAATCCTAGATCACAACCTAAAAATTGATTTTGATACTCATTCCGACAAGAAAATGTTTTGATTTGAGATAAATCATGAGGATTGAAAATAGTTGCAAAATCCTCCAATGTGGGATGCATGTTCTAGCTTTATTTTGTCCACAGAGATGATTAAGAACTTATGGCTAAGAACTCTACCTCAGCACAATTGTGGCATTCGAGACTTGGTCATGTAAGTTTAAAGTGTCTCGAGAAACTTCACCGGTGTAATATGGTACATGGCCTATAATCTCTATAAAAGGATACAGATAAGTGTCCTCACTACCTAGCAAGAAAACCACATAGAGCTTCATTTCAGAAGAGTAAATTTCGAGCTCATGGAAAACTTGACCTGGTTCATACCGATGTTTGTAGTCTGATGCATTCAATTCATTATGGGTTCCAAAATTTCATGCTTTGTGTTGACGACTATTCAAGGAAAATGTGGATTTTTTGTCTTCGCAAGAAAAGTGAAGATTTTGAAACTTTTAAGAAGTTCAAAGTAGCAGTTGAGAACAAAATTGGTCATCACATCATAACTCTTCACTCGAGATCAAGGGGGAATTCACCAATAATGAGGTTAAAGACACCTACAAACTCCCAAGATTTGTCAACAAATTCCTCCTCCACACACACCACAATAGAATGATGTTTTTGAGATAATAAACTATACTATCATGGAAATGATGTGATGGATGATCAATGATTCGGAATTGAAAAGACATTCTAGAAATAACAAAAAAAATAGCAATGTATTTGTTGAACACAATTCCTATAGTTGTTGTTAAAGGAGTAACACCACAAGAAGCATGGTCAAAGAGGAAACCATCTATTACACACCTTAGAGTATTCAGGTGTAAAGCAATTATGCACATACCCAAGAAAAATAGAAAAAAATGGACACAAAGTCACAAAAACTTGTCTTGATTGGGTATAGTGAAGAGAATCTTGGGTACAGATTGATGGATCAAAGATCGAAAAGTGTACACTAGTAGAGATGTTGAGTTTTGTGAGAAGAAGGAAGAAAATTCTACCCTCCGGACTCACCAGATGTATATTTTTTTCTAGTTATAAAAATTGAAGTTGATGCTCCTCGGATGATGAAAGTGATGATGGGGATGATGATGTTGATTAGATAGAACCGCAACCAATGGGAACAATTTAGCATATACCCAAGTGGTGTACTAGCACATTACGAGATGCAAGAATGGATGCTCCACCAAATACATCCACCCCTGGACCATGGACCCGTAGTAAAGCAAGAGAAGAAGTTAAATTTTATTGGATGAGTAGAATTATCGAGTCGATGAGCCCTCTACAGTCTAGGAAGCCCTATAATCAAAATCTTAGAAAGATGCCATAGATTTTGAATATAAATCAGTGATGAAAAATAACACTTGACAACTTGTTGATATTCCACCAGGGAAGAAACCCATTGGATGTAGATGGATATTTAAAACAAAGTACAAAGTATATGGGACTGTGGACAAGTATAAAGCAAGACTAGTACTAAAGGGGTATGCACAAAAAGAAGGCATTGACTATGAGGAGACATTTTCTCCCACAAATAAGATCAAAATGATCAAGATGATATTTTCTCTAGTTACACAGTTTGGTTGGAAAGTCCATTAGATGGACATAAAAAGTGCCTTCTTAAATGGATATTTATAAGAAGTCTATATGACTCAACCTAAGGGATATGTTGTACTTAGTCAAGAAGCAAAGGTATGTAGACTCACAAAATATCTGTATGGCCTTAAACAAGCACCCGGGCATGGTACATCAAGATTGATGAGCATATCATATAACATGGATTTGTTAGAAATCTATACTATCCCAATTGTTACCTCAAAAAAAAGGAGGGGGATATTGTGATTTTTGTTGTTTATGTCAGCGATCTAGTCATCACTGGTAGTTTAGTGAGGATGATCGATGCAAAGAAGAAAGATCTTAATTAATCATTCGACATGACCGATCTCAGGCTGATGCAGTATTGTCTTGGATTAGAAGTATGACAAAAAGAGAATCACATTTTTGTTTCTCTAATGAAATATACCAAGACTACACTTGAGAAATTTAGGATGATGGATTGTACACCAATTACTACACCTATGGAGAACAAATTACAGTTATCTCATTTAGATCCATCTCCTGAGGTAAGTGCCACTCTATATTCATAGTTGATTGGGAGTCTCATTTACCTGACCTACACTAGACAAGATATCAGCTTTGCAGTAGTAAGCTATCTATCCAGGTTCATGCAGGAACCTAAAGTGTGTCATTGGAAAGAATCAAGGCACATATTGAGATATCTCAAACAATCAGTGGATCTTGGTCTAGAATACAAGAAGAATGAAAACTTCTTGTTGTCAAGATATTCAGATTTAGATCATGCAGGAAATATTGATGATATAAAATCCACTTCAGATTTGTATTTTTATGGGATCTGGACCAATATCATGGGGAATCAAGAAACAAAACTTCATTTCTCACTCTTCCATAGAATCCGAGTATCGTTCTACATGAGAAGTTTTCTTTGAAGCAATTTGGCTATGTCGCATACTAGAAGGACTTGGAATACCACTGGACAAACATACCACCATGTATGTTAACAATGAAGGCATTCTCAAACTTGTTCACAATCCAAAGTATTTTACGAGAGAACAAAGCACATTGAGGTACAGTCCATTTTATACATGAGCATATGTTTAAGCATAACATCTAGCTTCAATTTTGTCCAACAATTGAACAACGAGAAAATATCTTCACGAAGTCACTTACACATGACAAATTCGAGTTGTTCAGAGAATTCCTCTCCTCATCCCTTGAGACAATGCACAATTAAGGGGGGAATTTTAGGTTAATTAATTATGCATTATATAATTAATTATATAATTAATGTTACTAATTTTAAATAATGTTGTTATATGGTTATATTTCTTCATAACTATCTAATTGTCTTTATGTCTGCATACGGGTGTGGTTATATTGTTTTAACAATATAATTGTAATTATTAATTTTTAGTTCCCATATGTAATATTGGAAGATTATGTAAATCTGGAATATGGCTACACACTGTGCAACTTAGTTTCTTGTTTGTATTCAGCTGTACAATACCTATAAGTATTGCGAGATCTTTCTGTGTAAATGGTTGATTGAGTTCAATAAATATAATCGGGCTTACTGAACCCTATTTCTCAATTTACACATAAACATATAAAGAAAGTAAAGAAATTTAAAATATCAAAAAATATTTCGTGAAGAAGACAAAACCAACACAAAACCAACAAAACACTATTTGAACAGCTGTAAAAAAAAAAATAGGGCTAACTAACAACAAAGTAGAACTAGGTAGGATACACCATTAAAAGCTAATAAGAAGTAACTGTAGTTACCTCAATTTTGAATAGTTATTTTTCTCTATCCATGGTTGTTAAGATCTTAGTGGGAGTATTGCCAACCCCTATATAGTTCTGAATCTTGTCAGAGACCATACCAATGTTAGCACACAAATCTGTAACTTTGTTTCCTTCTTTGAAGATGTGAGAAATTTCATAACTTGAGAAGTTATTAATCTTAAAGATGGAGTCATCAATGTTTTTTCTGATTTTCCAACTAGGGGAAGATTTGTTTTGAATACAGTTGGGAATGTTCATGGAATCTCCTTCAACCAAGATTTTGGTAATTTTCAAATAATTGGAAATTTGAATTCCCCACGATGTTGTTAATACTTCAGTGTAATGATTAGTTTGATCACCCATATTTCCATCATAGGCTATAATAAGCTCACCTTTATTATTTCTAATAAATTCTCCTCCCCAAGCTCTGTCTAGGTTACCTTTGGCTACCCTATCAAAATTTAACTTGTGTCAGCCTTCTTGAGCATGCTTCTATGCCATCTTACTCCTAGAAATTTTAGAACTCTGTTGTTGAGGATCTTTTTCAAGATGAAGATGCCACTTGCTTGCTAAAAATATCGAATCTTTTAGGCTACCTTTGCTATATTTAATGGGATTTTTAAATTCTCGTAATTAATCTAATCATATGTTTGAAAATAAGTTCCACATTTAATATCTTATCTTTAAAAATTATATTATTCATTTCCTTCTAGATAGCCTAAACCGTGTGTAGGATAATGAGTTCCCATTAAAGTTTGACTGATAAATTTTTGGTGTGATAATACAAGTTTTTCTTTATATATTACACAAGGTTAGGATGGTCCTATTTTAATGAAATTTTGTCTAGGATAAAACCCCAAAGATTATAAGAAAACTTATAGTGTATGAAGAGGTGATCAAGAATTTATTCAGCCTCTTTGCAAAGGATGCACCTCTTAACAATTATATTCCCTTTCCTTCTCAGATTATCAATAGTGAGGATCTTATTTTGAACTATGGGCCACCAAAAAAATGTAACCTTAGGTATTATCTCTTTACACCATACATTCTTCTAGTCACTTTGAGGAGTGTGACTCTAAAACCGACTATTGTATCTAGATTTGACATTTTAGTTTCCATCCCCCAATTATTTCTAGATTAATTCATCCTCAACCTTATTATTTGGGATATATGTGTTTGATATATTTTTTTGAATAAGGGAAATAATTTGTCTTTCCAATTCATTTAGCTCCTCTAATGAAAGTCTTCTCCACGTAGGTTTCCCATTTCTAGTTTCAATGTATCTCGCTTGTGTTTTACTTGTACTTCAACTGAGCTTGTTTATCTTATTTTACAATTCAATACTTTACATATCTAGTTCCAAATTCCACTTATCTTCCCAAATATTTATCTTTATTCAATTCCCAAATTCTAATTTTATTCCATTTTTAATAACCTCTCTACTTTTAATTAGGGAGTTCTAGAAGTGAGAGAACCATCGGTAGATCCACCACCGAAGTGAAGCTTATTTTGGGGTGATAATGTCAAGTGGGATCTACCAATATAGTATACCCCAACATTATATTATAATTTTGTTCATCAGATTTGATTTTGAAGGTATTTCACATTAAAGATCAAAGCGTCTTGACCAATTAACCCACCCGCATTGATTTAGGTGATCCCTCTCGAGATTAGCTATCTGCGCGTATACATTTTGTACATTTTGACATAAATACTAAGATCTGATTATAACATACAATTGATGATCATTGTATTAATTGATCAAGAGATATAGCTTTGGAGACATTGAAAAAGACCAACGTGGAAGTTGAAGTGTTGGGTTAAACCTCTTATCAATTCTTAATATAGACAGGTGTTTTACCATCAAATTTTTCCTTTGGGTTTCTCCACTCAAATTTTGTGCTATTTGTCTCTTGTTCTTGTTTTCATCCACTTTCATCTCTTTCTTAATAAGATTTTTTATTCTCTATCTATTTTAAGCTATTTCTATGTCTAATCGACTGCATATCATAATTTATAATATTTAGAATTTTAATAGTGGATCTATAATCTATTGATTATATTTCCTTGCTAAATATAACATGGTATTAGTGATTATATGTGTGTATAGCTAGATTTATATATTTTCTTTCTTAAAAGAGCAAAGAATCTTGAAGATCATTTGATCCACAAAAACCTAAACATTTAGTGACAACTTCAAGATAAATTACTTGTAAAGTTCTAATTTTCATCCCCAAATTACTTGGATATTGGTCGAATGAATATTTAAATCCTATCGAGAGATGTTTGTATGCTTTATATTTTCTTCTACATCTTTTTCAGTTGTTCATGATTTAAATTAGTCATTTGTGAGCTTATTTTAAGTTTTCACGCCGTTTATATCCGTTTGGGTCATTTTTGACTTTGGATCTGAAATATTTATTTAGGGGTAAGTGCACCAAGTTGGGGAGTGAAAAGGGGATCTTAAGTGGACATTTTTTTCTGAAAAATAAAAACTTCAACTTTCACGAGTTTTTTTAAATAGTTACACTCAAAATTGGAAGATTTTGTGTAAACATGAATTGTTGAATTTTGAGTCTAGTTTCTAAGCTACTAAATTTTATAAAAAATGGATAATTTTATGTGGGTCAACTAACTAAAATACAAAGTGCTCCTATTTTTGTTATAAAACATAATAGAGTGACTTTCGTGCCCCCCACCATTTTTTAGCACCATTTAGTATTTTTGAAAACCCTTTAGTAGAAAGATAGCTAGGAGTATCTAGTTTTTGCTAGAATTTTTATTAGAGTTTTTTAGAAAATATTTATTTTTTAATAATTTTTCTAGTATAGAAATGCTATGTTTTGAAAAACATCGAGCTACAACCATGCCCCCTCCTAACTACCTAAAAAATATCAAAATTATATTTTATTATATATATATATATATGTATATATATATATATATATATATATATATATATATATATTAGGCATAGTTTGTGCTAGTATAATTTTTTTCAATTTCGACGACCCAAAAAAAAGATACACAATGATCGATAAACATATTTAAACTTCAAAAATAGCTATAAAAAGGCATAGTTAGAAAATAAACAATATGAAGACATTATATTAGTCATAAAATTTGAAAAATTATATTTTTAGAAAGAAGAAACTTTTCTCTACGTCGTGGTATAAATTTTTTTAAACAAATCAATTGTTTTATTTTTATTTATCAATAGAGAAAGTGGCATTTTTACATTTTCCTACAAAAACAAGTTGTTTGTTATGTTTGTGCGAGTTCATGCCCCGAGGCTTGGGGATCCAAATCGGATCCAAATCCTTGAGGCATGGCTTAGAGAAATTGAAAATTCAAAATGTGTACATGCTATAATGCATACACATTCTTTACACTATAAACATTTTATATGCTTTTGCCATGCTTCTTTTCACAAAAATAAGTGTTTAAGTATAAGAAATAATAAAATATAAATAAAGATAAATGAAATGTCATATAGTTTAAATATATTTTAATAAAAATAAGAAATTAGGGTCACTTTGCACCTTATGGAACTATTCTCACAACTCCATTAGTCATTGTTTAGGAAATATTTTTATAGTATAATCTAGTCAGTACATAGGTAATTTTTAGGATTTCAGCATTCAGCCTAAATCTTTTAGCATTTAAATTCTACAATTGAAACCATGAACTCTAAGCCTTAAACCCTAAACCATAGTCCCTAAACCTAAACCCTAAACCATGATCCCTAAACCCTAAAACCTAAACCATAAACCTTAAACCCTAAATAATAATCCCAAAACCATAATCCTTAAATATTCAACCCTTACCCATGAGCCCTAAACCCTAAACCTTGAGCCTTAAGCCCTAAACCCTAAACCCTAAACCCTAAACCATGAACCATGAGCCTTAAATGTTAAACCCTAAACCCTAAAAATTGAAAGCTAAATCATAAACCCTAAACCCTAACCCATAAACCATAAACCCTAAACACTAAATCCTAAACCCTAAATCGTGAGCCCTAAGCCCTAAATCCTAAACAATAAACCCTAAACCCTAAACTTTATGACCCAAACCATTAAACCTTAACCATCGGACATAAACCATGAAACCTAAAACTAAAATTATAAATCCCAAACCCTAAACCCTAAACCCTAGACCCTAGACCATAAACCTTGAGCCCTAAGCCCTAAACCCTAAACACTTTGAATCTAGAGACCTGAGCTCTAACCCCTAAACCTTAAACCAAGGTAACTTTGAACCATGAACCTCAAGGCATAAACCATGAACTCTAAACCCTAAACCCTAAACCTTAAGCCTTGAACCCTACACCTTAAGCCTTAAGTCCTAAACCCTAAACCTTAAACCCTGATCCCTGATACCTAAACCCTAAATCAAGAGCCATGAGTTCTAACCCCTAAACCTTAAACCCATAACTTTAAACCCCAAACCCTGAGTCGTAAACCCTAAACCATGCACCCTAACCCTTAAACCCTAAAATCTGAGCCATAATCCATAAGCCCTAAATGTTAAATCCTAAAGGTCCCAAACCATAAACCCTAAAACATGATCCATGAGCCCTAAATGCTAACCCCTAAACTCTAAACCCTAAACCCTAAACACTAAACACTAAATCATAAACCCTAAACCCTTACCCATAAACCCTAAACTCTAAATCCTAAGCACTAAATCATATACCCTAACCCCTGAGCCCTAAACCCTAAACCATAAACCATAAACCTTAAACCCTAAACCATAAGCCATAAACATTAAACCCTAAACCATGAACTCTATGACCTAAACTCTTAACCCTTAACCCCGAGACCTAAACCCTAAAACAAAAATAATAAACCTTACACCCTCAACACTAAATCTTAAACCCTAAACCCTTAACCCTTAACCCTTAACCCTAAACCCCAAACTTTGAACCTTGATCCCTAATACGTAAACCCTAAACACTAAATCTAGAACCCTAATCTCTAACCACTAAACTTCATATATTTCAGTAGGTCTCATGAGTAAGTTCATCTTTTTGAAAATATTAGGACCATATTTCCTAGTCTTATGCTTAGAACCATCATTAAGTCTTCTTTTACAACTACCTTGTTTATGAGAGGTGGGAATTTCCTTCCTTCGAATATCAATAGATGAAAAACATCAAATTTTGACAAATCTCTTTGAATTTTATTCCTACAAATTCGATGAACCCTTTTCAATTGAATACTGTCTTTCAATACTAATAAGAATGGGTAAGACACAAAACATTACAGTGAGTGAAATAGTTCCCATGCAATGGGAAAAATAAGATAGTTGTATTGGGTAACATTTATTTGTACCAAATTGTTCTTAGATATTTGTAATTTACCTCTTTTAAAATATTAGTAGATGAAAGGCATCAAATTATGATGACTCCCTTGAATGTTCTGCCTATAAAGTAGATGAACCCTTTTTAGTTGAATACTCTCTATCAATACTTATAAGAATGGGTAAGACATAGAACATTATAGTGATTGAATGGGTGAGCCTAATCTAAAATACTTAAACCATGAGCCCTAAACCCTAACCCCTAACCCCTAAAACCAAAAACCCGAGCCTTAAAACCTAAACCCCGACCTTTAAACCTTAAACCCTAATTCCTAAACCCTAAACTATAAACCCTAAACCCTTAACCCTCAACCTCAACCCTAAATCTTAAACCCTAAGACCTAAACCCCGAGTGTTAAACCCTAAACCCTATACCATAAACCCTAAGCCCTAAACCCTAAACTCTAAGCCCTAAATCATAAACCTTAAAACCTTAACCATAAACCTAAAACCTTAACCCTAAAACCTAAACCCTAAAACCTAAACCTTGAGACCTCGAACCCTAAACCCTAAGCCTTGAAACCTAGTCCCTAATCACTAAGCTAAGACCCTAAACCATGAACCCTAAAACATAAACCCTCAACCCTAAACCCTAAAAACTAAACCCTGAGCCCTAAACCCTAAACCCTCAACTCTCAAACCTAAACCCTAAACCCTAAACCCTGATCCCTAAACCCTAAACCCTGAACATTGATCCATAAACCCTAAACCCTCAACCCTTATCACTAAACCCTAAAATGTGAACCTTGAGCCCTAAACCCTAAACCCTAAATCCTAAAACCTTAACCCTTAACCCTGAGCCATAAACCATAAAATCTAAACCCTAAACCATAAACCCTAAACCATGAACCCTAAGAATAGAGCTCAAAACCCTAAACCCTAAAATCTGAACTATGATCCTTAAACACTAAAACATAAACCATAAACCCTAAACCCTAAGCCCTAAATCATAAAACCTCACCCAAAGGAAAGTCCTATTAAGATCATTCATCAGTTTTTAGTGTGTAGGGAATAATGTCTAAGGTGATCAATTGACTCATTTAGTTTTGATGAGATACTACTTCCTATGAAGGCCTAAAAAGGCATTTTTGGCCATTTTATAGCTAATTGAACACCCTTCAGAACAAGCTAAAATGAACTATTCATGTCACCAAGGTATCAAAGACCATCATGTATGAAGTATTAAGGAATCGTTTATCTCCATAAGAGACATATGAGCAAAAATGTGTATGATAATCATGAATTTGAATCCATGAAAGGATGTTTTTAGAGTTAGGAAAGGTGAAGGGATGATATTTATATGGAGCACCATGTTTCTAAGAATGAGAAATAATTTGAGTTCACTTCATGCAATTCACTTGGTAATATTTGTAAAAACTCATTCAACACATAGTAGTGTTATCACGGCTTAAGGAGGAGGCACATTACAATCACCTCATTTTGGTAATAGGACAAGAATCCCATTCACGTAATAATCCTCTATCTACAAAGTGAGGATATTTTTTTATTAAGAAATAGAAAAGCATCATAGAGTTGATTCATGGTCACTAAAGTGAATTATGGACCAAATTTAAAATTTGGTACCAATTCAAGCAGTGGCAGGGAAAAAATCTAATTTAGAAGGTCAAAAAACCTAAAAAATGATGATATGCTTTCCCAAAAAAAAGATCGAATACAATATATATGCCCTGAAAGTTTTAGGTCCTTTGTTGAAATCCTAAAAATGAGTAAGTACTGACCAAATTAGATTTTGAAAAACTATCTTCTAGATTATAACTGTTGGAGCTACGGGACCACTTCCATCAAGTGCAAAGTGACCCTAATTTCTTATATTTACTAAAATAAATTTAAAGTATAATAAATAAGAAATGTAAAATAAATAATTAAAGAAATCTTAAACATTTATTTTTGTAAGTATAAGACACCCAAAAATACATACATAGTCCATACTATACAAAATGCGTACACATTTTGTCTTCGCTAAAACGTGTACATGTTTTGCCTTCTCTAAAACACGTACGCATTTTGGCTTCTTTAAAACACGTATGCGTTATAGGTTTGGTAATTACCAAACCAAAAAAATTAAAATGTGAGCACGTTTTAGGTAAACGTGTATGCATTTCATCTATTTTCAGGTTTTTGTCCACTTTTTGGCCCCCAAAATTTGTGCACTTACCCTTAGATTCAGTTTTTTTAGGGCTTCTAAGTCCATTCCAATAGTAAAAACCTTTATTTTTCACTAGATCTATTTTTTTGAAGCTCAATCCAATCATTTTATGCCATCTGGTTTCACTTTGTCATTTTTTATTAATATCCTATTTGTTTTGTGAATCTTATACCAATAAAATTGCTCCAAATAGCTTTGTTGTCCTTTTTTCATGTTTACAAAGCCGTACCCACTCGAGAATGCCAAGTTTCTTCAATATAACACCTTTTAGTATTTTTAAAGAACAATTCAATCTTCTAGTGTCATATGGCTTTGCTCTACCAATATTTTTGAATTTTTTTGTTTCGTGAATTTATTTTTAGTGTGAGGCTTGAGCCAATCTTTTTCTCCAGCTAGCTTTGCATTGTCAACTTTTGTAAATCCCAAACCAATCGAAGGATCCATATTGTTTTGTGGTGTCGGTTTATTAATTATCCGATTGATAATCGTAAAAAGTGTTCCAATAAGGTATTTACATGTGTCTCTACGTTGTTAGACTTGGCTTAGCTTTCCTCTATCATTTTCAAAATACAATATAATAATATTGCTCCAAGTAGCTCCGTATTTCACTTTATCATTATTATTTAGCTTGTCTCTGACATATGCAAAGGGTAAGCGAAATTGTTTTTGCCAAGTATCTTTTCATTTCACATTTTTAGATTTGTGAAATCTGAGCAAAAAGAATTGCTCCATATTTTGCATTTGTCAATCTTGTCTTTTGTGGAAGTGGTTATCCAATCATAATTTTCCACCTTGTTGCATTTGTCAGTGTGTGTCAGTATTGCGAAAAGTGAGCCATTTAAAATGCTCCACATTTCCTCGTTTTACTTTAGTCATTTTGGTTGCACTCCAAAGTGTGAACCAATAGCATTTGGACATGTACATCTATTTTTTCAAAATTTTCAAGCTCTATCATTTATGAAGTGCAATCCATTTAAAAGGCTCCAAGAATCTTTCTTTATTGGCTTAGTATTTGATAGATTTACAAATCGTGAACCAATTGATTCTTTGACACGCATATTAATATTTTTAATTATGTCGAGTCTTCGCAATTATTAGGGTGTCAATCTTTGCTTTGGGTTAGCCACTTAGATTGTGACACTTTATTGTAAATATTATGGACCCAAAATTTATTTTAAGTTTTTTTTATTTCGGGGACCTTAAGTCTACCTAAGACAATTTGTTTTTAAAAAATGTTTAGCGAAAGCCACAAAGTGTCTATTCTTCATCGTTAAATTTTTGACAAGTGGCTCTGTTTGACTAATACTTTGACTTCACATTATGTCAAAGTGTGAAAAATTGATCCAATTAATTTTAGACATGTGTATATGGTTATTTTTAAATTAATTTTATTCTGACTTATTAGTTGCATTGCAAAATGCAAGCTAATTAAAAGGCGGCACATATATTTATTTTTCGTTGTTGTTAGTATTTTCATAGTTTTTTTGACGTGTGTTTATTATGGTTATTTTCATCAACCCGAAAAGGAATTGAATTGAATTTTTAAGATTTCACATCCTCCCAAGGATCAATTTCAAATCCAACACGTGCTTCTCTTGTTATTGTTGATTTATGTCATGTTTCGTCCCCCTCCTTGGCTATTGTTTATATTTTTAATTTATTAAGTATATTTTTTGAGCTCGTATAGCTCCATTTTGAGCTCGCACCTTTGAGTTGTTAAATAACTCATTGATCTACTCTATCTGACTCATTACAAGCTCCGTTAGCTTTCCTATAACTCGACCTTGACCAAGCTCTCGTGAAATTGATATAAAATTTGATCAAATCAAGATAATTTTTTGATTAATTTAGATTTTTTGCATTTGTATAGATATTGAAAATATTTGTAGCTATTTTTTTGTTTCTATTTGGCTTCCTTGATTTTTTTAGCTATATTTGTCTCCATTTCCATTTCAGCATTAAAATGTCTAGTTCTCGCCATTCTTGCTTTAGATATGTCTCAACTCTTAAATGGAACAAATTATAACATATGGAGATTTTGATTGAAAGATTTTTTATGGCTAGGCTAGAAATCTCTGGGATCTCATGACTAGTATAGAAAAATGTTCCACAGAAGATAAGTTACCCTTGAAAACCTTAGCTCCTTCTCTTAGAAATCTCGGGAGCTTTGTTCATTATTGCAAAGCATTAGAGATGAATTCTTGATGCATATAGTCCATATGGACTCACCTACAAATGCATGGAAGAAATTAGAAACCATGCATGAAAGAAGTAGGTTTTCTAAGATAATTAAACTAGTTTTAGAGTTGTTTACAACACCCATGAAGGGGGATGAGAAAATTGTCAATTATTTAGATAAAATTAAGAACATTAAAGCTCAATTAGATGGTTATAACCGTGAATCATTTCAAGAAAATATTTTGTACTTTATAATTCAAATTAATATTCATGAAAAATTCAGACATTACATCTCAATTCTTAATTCTAAGTATTAGAATGAGAATGATCTACATGATCTAGACACTTTGTCTTCTTTGTTGATTCAAGAAGAGAGAGTCATGGAGAAATTTGATTTAAAATAATCTACTTCTAAAGCTCTATTCTCTCATGGTCATAAGTATACTCATAATAAAAATAATGTCAATCCAAATCATAAATCTAATATCATATCTAGATTTAAATCAAATCCTCATACCAATTCTACTAAGAACAATTAGAAATTTAAAGTCAAATTTAATGGAACTTATAATAAGTGTGGAAAATTTGGGAATAAAGAGTCTGATTGTAGAGTAAAGATTAAAAAATTAGCTAAAAATTCTAAGAACAACAAGCCTAATACTCATAAGAAAAATCAAAACTGAAATCAAGAAAATGTGGCTGAAAAGTCTATTATTTTGTATACTACCCTTTCATCTTCAAATGACAATGAATGGATTCTTAACAAGTGGTGCCTCCAGAACATGACTTGTACTCATGGTATCCTCTCAAATATAGTTAACTGTGAATATAATATCTATCTAGGAGATAACTCAATCATTATATTTGAAGGTTGTGGCAATGTTCAAATATCAACTAGTGTAATTAGGAATGTCTTGTATATTCCTCAATTGAAAAAGAATCTCTTTCATTTATCTCAGCTAACCAAAGAATACTATAAATTTATTTTACTATAAGATTAGTGGTATGTAAAAGATAATTTTAAAATTGTTATTACTTCTAGCATTTAGAAAAATAGATTTTATATCTTTGATTGTTTTGTGTCTGAGTCTTCCTTTTCTTCCTCTTCTAGGAATGATATTCAACTTTTTCACAAAATAATTGGTCATGTAAATGTAAAAATCTTGTATGATATGTCTAGAATGAATATTTTCGTTGGTCTACTAAAGAAAAAGTTAGAACATGAAACTTGTGAAATTTTCCTAAGTGGTAAACAACATGCTCAACCATTTCACAAACATCTTGATCCAAATACTTCTCGGTTATTAGAACTAATTTATAGTGATGTGAGAGGTCCACTTGAGGTTCCTTATATCAGTGGTGCTTTGTATGTTGTTTTTTTATTGATGAGTACTCTAGAATGACTTGGTCTTATTTCATTAAGAATAAATTTGATGTCTTATAAATTTTAGGAATTTAAAGGTCTAGTTGAAAATGCTTATAATATGAAAATTAGGATTGATAATGGAGGTGAATATGTTAGCTAAACATTTAATGAGTTTTCTTGTGTCATGTGGGATTCAAAGATAATTAACCACTCCATATTTCCCTCAGAAATTACATTACAAAAAGAAAGAATAGGATTGTCTTAGAAATGGCTAGGACTATGATTTATGAATATAATGTTCCTAAGTTCTTATCAGCTGAAGTTATGAACACTACTGTCTATATTATTAATATATTACCTAGTAAATCTCTTCATCAAACTACTCCTTAGGAGGTATGGACAAAGAAAAAACAAAACATTTTGAACTTAGGAATATTTGGTAGTCCCGATTATATATTCATTCCAAAATAAAAACAGAACAATCTTGATGCAACCTATTTCTCTTGTATTTTTATTGGCTATGGCTTTAGAACTAAAGGAATGAGAGTTAATCATCCATTTAATCATGACATTGTTGAGAATATAAATTTTCAGGTCTTAGAGAAAATTTCTCTGATGTTTCTCATGAACCCTCCTCTACTTCTTTAGAGTTAGATCCTTCTAATCATTATACTAACATTATGGAAACATAATTTCAGGAGAATGATTATCTTAATCTAGATATGATGGAGATTTAGGGGGAGTCATCCCACAATGTCTTGTAATCTAAGATCCATAAATGGGCTAAAAATCTTATTCAAAACTTTCATCCTGATAATATTAGAATGTTAGCTAGAATTCAACATTATTATCATGCCTTGATGACCCTCTACAATGTAGAACCACAATCCTTTAAAGAAGCATCTAAATATGATAGATGTCTTCAGGCTATAAAGGATGAATACAATTATTTAATGAAAAATGACACTTGGGAACTAGTCCCTCCTAAGAGAAGCATCAGAGGATCTAGGTGGTTATTCAAATTCAAATATAACTCTCTAGGATAAATTGAAAAGTTAAAAGCAATACTAGTAGCTCATGGTTTTATTTAGAAACTAGGAATTGAATATGTTGATACTTTTTTTCTCCTGTTGCTAAGATGAGTACTTTGTTAGAATTCTTCTTGCATTGGCTACCTAACAAGGTTGGTAGATTCACCAAATGGATGTTAAATATGATTTTTTAAATTTGGTGACTTAAAAGAACAAATCTATATGAGTCATCCTAAAGTTTTTGAAGAACTGTAAAGAACTTTAAGTCTCAGTAATCTTAAAATGTCTTTCTCGTGGTCTTAAGCAAGATCATAGAGCTTGGTATGCTAAAATTAATAAGTTCTTTTAGGAGCTTGGGTTTTCTAATTGTTGTTCGATAATGATTTATAAGTTTGATAACAATCATATTATCATTATTTTTCTTTATTTTGATTATCTTTTTGATTTCTAGCAAGTAGTTGATAAAAAAAAATAGATTTGAAGAAAGGTTAAAGCAACATTTTGAAATGACTAATATAGGATTATTAAATCATTTTCTTGGCATGATTATATTTACGAGATCATAAGTCTATTGTTGCATCTACATCTCAATATGTTGTGAATTTTCTTAGAATATTAAACATGATTGACTGTAATCCTCTTTCCATTCCTATTGAAGTTGGTATTAAGTTAGACCTTAAACTAGTTTCTACTAAATTTGATGCTTCTTTTTATATGAAGATAGTTAGTAGTCTAAATTATTTGACTATTACTAGACCTAATATTTCTTATGTAGTGGGAAGAATTTCAATATTTATGCAAGAACCTTATGAGTATCATTGGAAAATAACAACAATGATTTTGAAATATAAAGGAACAGTCAATTATGGTATTTTTATTCTTCTTGTAATACTACACAATTATTTAGTTACTATGATTATGATCATCTTTGGTGTTGCTACGAGATACGAAGTCTACTTGGATATCTTTTGAAGTTGGTTATAGGTGACATCACTTGGAGTAGAAAGAAGTAACCAATAATGTTTATCTCTTCTACTGAAGTAGAGTATAGAAGTGCTATGGAAGCTTCCAAAGAAACCATATGGCTGAAAATATCGTTGGATGGGCTACGCATGGGTATCAAAGGTAGTAATACTCTTCTATGTGAAAACCAGAGCTACATTTCTCTTACAAAGAATCTAGTTCAGCATCAAAGGACCAAGCATATTGAAGTTCATATGCACTTCATTAGAGAGAAAGTCTTGAATGGTGATATTGATCTCAAGTTCTATTCAACTGAAGATCAAGTTGTAGATATCTTCACAAAACCATTGTGTTTAATAAAGTCATACAAATTTTGTGCCTTGTTGGGCCTATCAGAGTTTCCCTTGAGGGGGATTGTGCATGAAAATTCCACCTCTTAATGACCTATTGAAAATTTCTAATACTTCCTCCAGTTTGTAATAAGTAAATGTGTCACATTATGTGAAGTTACTTGTAAATCCCAACAAATATTTAGTTATGGGAATGCCTTATTTTATAAAAGGATCCATAGTCTAATGTAAGTCTTTATATGTAAAGAAATGGTCTTAAGAATTTCTATATGGGAAGATATGTGGATTTCCCTTGTTTGCATGCTAGCTTAAATCACTATTGTTGATTCAAGGTTTTGTAAATGATTTTGAAGAAAAATGTAAATTTGAAATTTTTTATTTGTCTTCCCACTTAACATTAAGAGGGAGTGTTTTGGTGATAATGTCAAGTGTGATCTGCCACTATAGTATGCCCCAACATTATTTCAAAAAAATCATCGAATTTATTGTGAAGGTGTTTCACATTTAAGAGTGAAGTGTCTTGATCGATTTACCTACCAACATTGATTTGGGTGATCCCTCTCAGATTATCTATCTATAACTTATACATTTTGTATAGATTGACATAAAGACTAATATTTGATTATAAGATATAGTCGATGATCATTATATTAATTGATCAAGAGATATAGCTTTGCGATACACTTTGAAAAAGACCAATGCTGAAGTGGAAGTGCTTGGTTAAAACTCATGTGAATTATTAATACGAGATAGTGATTTACGAGAGTATTTTCCTTCAGTTTCTCCACTTAAATCTTGTTTTATATATGTTTTTTCTTATTTTCATCTACTTTCAGCTCTTTCTCATTAATATTTGTTATTCAAAAACAACATAATGGTTTTATCTATTTCCGACTATTAGGGACACATAGAATGGATGAGGCTTTAAATTCTTACTTGGTTGACCTCTACCTTGTTACACTGTGTTAGTGAGGACTTTCTCTTGACTCCTAGATGACCTATTCGAGGTGGACCAGTTGGCCATTGTTTCTTGCAACAAATCTCATTTCCTTGGAATTGCCCATGATTCCCACAAGGAAATGCTAACATGCATTTTCCTCATTTGATCAATAATATTGAAAGGAGACAGGATTTCCTTTTGCTACCCATTTCTTAACATTAGATTATGTGGCACTTGCACTAGTACATGAGTCGTTAAAACATGTTTCATGGGTTGATTATGCATATTCGAGATATTCTCTTACATTACTAACTTCCTCTGGCATGGTAGGAGGTGGAAAAACAATCAAACTAGATGGTTTCCCATCCTATATGTTCCTCTTCTTTGACCATGTATTGGAGGATACACCATGAAAAGGAGGTTGATTGACTAGACTAAAATATTCCATTTTCCAATTCACAAATATGATTTTTGTTGGAGAATCCTCTTGTTGACTTGTTTGCTAATTTTCTTCCTCATTTGGCTCTTGCGACATCCCAATGGTCTGCAACACTAGGGTCTAGTTCAATACACCATTGAAGCATGTTGATTGATTACGAAGTTGATTATAGGGGTAACACCATTCATACTCTTGTGAAATGTTATTCTATACTGGAACGAGGGCATTGAATATTGAATCCATATTTGAATTGTAGGGTTGAAATGGCCTAGTGGTCTGAGATTGTCCTTGATTTTGATTTTGATTCATATCTTGAGTTGGAGGTGTGTTATACTTATTTGGAGGCCTAGAATCGATTGAGCCTAAGGCTGGTATAGTCTAAAACTTTGAGCTTGTTACCTCTTAATAGTTACTATCTCATTTCCCAAGTTCTATAGCTACTTCATAACGTCCCAAAATTCATTAGAGGTGCTTGAGGAAGTGGAGGCCTCGGTATTGATATCATTCCTAGGGGCTAGAATGGGATTCAATTTAGGTGATTGACTAGTTATGGGGATTCCCATTTTTGGATATAGAGGCATAGGTGGCCTCGGTGTGATATTACCATCTTAGATCAAACATTTCTCTTCTCGTGATGGCTATGTCATAGGTCCCTAGCAGTTTTATCCCTTTCATAGACCGAATCATCGTAGATATGTTTGAATTTAGAGCCTTCAGGAAGTAGAGGAACACACCTTGGTCAGCTTGGTCTAATAGGAATACGAATTTGATTCCATGTCAACTGAAATATAAATTTCAAATCAGAAATCTACTCATTTGGGGCCCTCTTGATCGTGGTTAATTGTTCCATTAAACACATATTTTATCCTCTTTTCCCAAAATGATTACAAAGGGTTGTGCATATTTTATCCTAGTTTGCAATGGACCTCATTTGTTAAGCTCCTAAACTACTACCAAACCTTACCCTTAAAATAGGAAGCTAACAACTTGACAGCAACATCCATTTCATTGATCTCTTAGAATACACAGACATTGGCAATGTCTTGTATGTGATCAATAGGATTTGTATGATTCTCCCCCATGCATTAAGGATAATTTTTTAATGCTGCAATTAGAATATGGTTTTGTGCATTGGCTACTTCTTATGAAGTTGACAAATGGATTTTTTAGTCCTTTTGGTAGTTGTTAATGTGCCATCCCGATTGGCCTAATAACTCTAGTTGATTGGAGGAAGGGCATATCAAGTGGAGGTTTTTATAAAGTCTGTTTAGTGGAGATGAAGACCTTTGTATTCTTCTTCCTCTCCTTCCTCTACTTGTGATAATTGCAAGTACTTTAAAACACCTTCTCTTGCTCTGGACCAATTTTAGATCCTTATCATGTACTTGAGAGGTCTCGCTGCTACACCACCGAATTCATCTCTTGTGGAGTCACCGGATGTGTTGAGAACAAGCCTCAAAGGATAGATATTCACTAAGACACACATCATATCTTGAAAAAATAGAAATATTTACCTTTAAGGGAACAAAATTTGTTTAAGGATTTGGCCCTTATTTTTCAGCTATCAAAACCTAGGATAAAAGGATCGAAACTTATATCATGCAAAACAACATTCAAAACCCAACATGAAGAACTTCAAAATTTTCCTCATGTAATGCACCTGTGAAAACTTGAAAGACTAGCTTTTGGGATTTAAGATTTTCTTTACAACCTCCAAAACCAAAATAAATAAGAGTTTGAACATGGCACCTGTTTTTCATGTAAGAAATCCCAAAACATTGTTTCCTTTGTGTTCGAACCTGGGACTTGTTTTACAACTGTGAAAACCCAAATTACACTGTCAGAACTTGGGGCATGTAATGCAACCTCCAAAACCTGAAAAACTAATATTTGGTACTTTTTGGGTGTTTTCCAACTTTTGACTCTTGATTTAGGTTACAAATACTCTAAATTTGTAGCAACACTTGATCTTTGAATTCTTGTCTAAGCAAGCGTGCTTAAATTATTAGTGCAAAATTACAATACCCTTTATTTTTTGTGATTTGTGTGAGAGAAAATCAGTGTAATTTTTATAACATAGGATTATCATGAAGTGTGGGACCTTGAAATTAGGATAAACCTCTAGAAAAATCTATTTCTTCTCCCTAAACTTGTGCCATAATTGACCCAAAATGCTAAAGGATAACTAATATAATTCTACCCTAAGAGTTTTCCAAGGAGAAAAGGATAGAAGGATGCATGAAAAGTAAAACCTGCACTAATAGGGTGATACACCAAGAAGAGGGGTGTTGAAAAATTCTAAACTACATGGGGGTAAAATAAGTAAAATGAAGAGGTTGATCAAGCACCATAGATCAAAATAGCTGCAACAAAACCACTTCCATTGAAAAAAATAAAATATGGACCCGCAATAGACAATATTATATGCACAATATACCCACAAGCATGAATAAAGGTAAGTTGTAGAAAAAAAAAAATCAAGGATAGAGAATAATCACAAGACAATAATTTTATTACTCTAATTGATATTACATAATGATTCATTACATGGCATACAGGATAAATTTTTATTACAAGGCTCCAAAGATGGAGGATGGAGTTTCCAAAATCACTCACATGTGAGAGAGAAGGGAGGAAGATACAAGAATGTCTAACATTTTAAAAATTCCCTCTATTACATTTTATAGAAGAAGAGATGAGAGAGAAGGGGAAAATCCTGAATCCATGCTCCAACCACCCCTAAAATCTATCATGGCACCTAAAAAAATGATGGGATTTCTTACATAGCCCATGTTGCTTGTACTTTTCCTTGTGTAAGAAGGAATGACTCCCATACTTGAATTTATTCCATCTCTTTACCCCGGTACATCCTCCATGAACCTATAGCTTCATCATAATTTTTATCTACCATGTGAATTAATTTTACATTTTTTATACCTTCATGATGTAGAGCTCTGGAAACCCTTCCCAACAAGTATAATTTTGTTAAATTTTGATATCTTGAACAAAATCTATAAAGGTTTGAATTTGGGTTTGTTTTATGGTTACTCGGTCTTCACTCCATAGCTCTTAACCGAGCTACCGATGAGCTTCTTGGGTATCTCACCAAATAACCCAACTTGGATGCTCTACCTAATGCCACCTACCACTGAGTTGACTCGTATTTTGAATTTTTTTACTTCATGTTTATGTCGGTTTTTGGAGTTCTTTTCACATTTACATGTGGGAGGGGTTGCTTGCATTGTGTTCATGTTAACCTAGATCCAATCCTACCTTCTCTTTCTAGTGCATCGACATTGTGTTGGGTTGACTAACTCTTGATGCATCACTACCTAAGTATTGTAGAACTAGGTTCCACCCAATACCTTACATCGCTCTATCCGATGCATCATCGATATGTGATACCGACTAGGATCCCCAACATGTTATACTCAACATATTATCTCCAACCCAAACCACTTGCAATGTTATTGGTATGCAGGTTTGCTATTTTTGTTACATTTGCAATGGCTTGCCATCATACATTTTTAATTTCCAACCCAAGCCCACTTCCGATTTACACACCTCATCCATTTCGACTCGTCATGTGTTTTTGGATTTAGTGACCCCGATGCATGTGCCACCGATGTTTATTTCCCTTATACAAACCTAACTCCATCCTCCTCTTGGTGAGTCTCGACATTCCATGCCCGACATGTTGTGCAATAGCTCCTCATGCCGACACCTTGCTCAATGTTTGACACTTCTAACTCACTTGAGTTGTGTTGCCACCCAAGACCGAACTCATCCAAAACTTTCCAAATTCCATGCTCATCGAAGAGCTCAACCCCTTATGCCTTTGTGTGAGCTCATTGAGTATCTCCCGAGCTACTCAAGAAGTGATTTATAGCTCTATCACCTTCTAGGCTACCCTATGGGAATTTTTATCATTTTTTCAAATTGTTTGAGGATTTCTTGAAATGTTTAGATGTCAGAGGCCATGGGGGTCATAAAATACCTCAAAGATGATTTTTCACCCTTTTACATTTTTCTTCCCATTTTTACTTGAATGTGGGCCCAGGGATCCTATTTTCACCATGAAGTGGGGCTCTGTGTCTTTCAAGACTAAAAAGAGAAAATTCCTCTATTTCCAAAACCACCTGTAACGTTCTCGAATGTGAAATTCCACATGTTCTTCTTTTGGATACCCTATGAGGCCTTGTCTATTTGTAGTGCCCACTTCCCTTTGGCACATTTTATTTCGATCATGATACTATAGACTATATGATAGAAATTTTAATAGTCTTGATTTAGTATAGTGTTAGATGTCAGATCCTGGATTATTGTTAAATCTAATTATATATAATGCATGATGATTATTAGAGACACTCACATGTAGATGATGATATACTATTGACATGGATGTTTAGTGGAAGTTATTCGGACATGTGATTTTGGAGATTATGAATAAACCTAGAAAAGGAAAATTATTTGATGATGACATAGTTGTCGATATAAATTATAAATGATTTCATTGATTTCCTTGATGATTGTTGTGATTCATATGTATAGATGATTTCATGATTATATTATATATTCATTTTAGATGTTCTGATATGGCCAGGAGGCCGAAGGAGGTATTTGTGTTTTTGCAGGTTTAAAAAAATATCACAACAAAACATCGGGGGATCGAAGACCAACCAAAATGGAATTCTAGGTGAATTCAACACGGTCACCATGGTAACTTGTTTTATTGTGTTGTTTGTTGGAGATTCCCATGGGGGGGAATCATCTTTATATGTGTTTCTTTTATTATTGTTGTATGTATTTTATTAGTAATGTGTTCCTTTAATTAATTATGTTGTGATAGAATTAATGTGAGAATCATATGATTAAAATTTAAATAAATTAAATTGGGATATGGGAAAGTAATCATAAGAGTTGTTGGCTGATTGTATTTAATTATGTAAGGGATGTGTAAGTTGTGTAAGAGCTTGTGTAAGTCAGATTTTGGAGTAAGAAATACTCCACCTCCATGGAAATTCGAATTTGTCATTGGGGTTGCTTTTTGAGGCTTGTGGGACAAGTAAAACTTGTCCCATGCCTCTAAATTTATGTTACCAACCATACTTATGGTTGGGGAAGTGATTGGTGACTTTTATAATGCATTTTATTCATCTTGTGCATGTTTTTAATTGCACTTTCTTACATTTCATTTATTTTGTTGTCCCTTGAGGTGTGGGCTCTTTTGAGTGTGCAAGTAACTTGTCATTTTTCACCCACCTCTTTATTGTGCTTGGGAGAATGAAATATTGTCTTTTGTGTTTGAAATTGAGGATGTTTGAGGTGGCATCCTACATGGATCCACATCATCCTCTTCCTTCCCTCTTCTATATAATTCCAACTCTCTTCTTGTTTTAGGGTTGTTGAAAAATTTGGTATGTAAGCTTGGGGCACATTTTTCTTGTGATTAGAACTCTTACTTTGGAGAAGCTTTGAGATCTTGTTGATTTGGAGGAGATCGGAGAGCATTTGATACTTTGCACTGATGTTTTGGGACTGTATTTTTGACATTCAAATCTTGTTGTGTGGAGCAAATCCTTCCATGGAGAGGTAGGAGTTTATTCCTTATTTTATTGTTATTATTTTCTTGTTGAGTTGTGTGTATGGAGAATTTTTATTTCTTTTGTTGGATCCTTGGGTAGACTTCCTTAAGGAAGGTGTAGGAGAAGGCTATGGGGAATCCATGTGGGGGGCATAAGGGAATGCCATTGGCATCATAATTTTGTGGAGGAAGTTTGGGTTTGGGATCCACCTTGGAAAATAAATAGCTTGCATTTATTACTTTGTGGGGGCATAAGGAAATCTGTGGGGGCATAAGGAGGGATTTTTGGGGGCATAAGGAAATGTGTGTGATGAATTACTTGGTGGTTTTTATTTGGTGGATGCCCAATTCCCAATTGGGATGAATAAGTAGCTTCCCCATAGGACTTACTCCTTTCATTTGCAAGATCAAGTCTCGAGTTCTGTTCGATATGTTTTAAATGCGATTGTTAATCGTTGTTTGCTTTTGGTGTTAGATTGTGTTTGAAAAAGGAAATTTTTATGTGAAGAAATTTTGTGTGTGGAAGCTTGTTGTTGCCATGGTTGAATTACACCTTTTATTATTTATTGGTTGGGGCTCAGGGGCCAATGATGAAGGAAGGCTTATCCTTTCATTGGATGTCTTGGTTGGGTAGAGTGCGTTGCCTTTCCCCCTCTTTGGTTGTTATCAACTTGGAGAAAATGAGAAAATGAGCATGTTGTTGTTTTGGAGCAATGGAAAATACGGTTTGATAGCCCCTTATGAATACCATTTTTATTGTAATAATTTCCCACTTTAAAGTGGATGATTTTTATAATAAATTGTAATGAGAAGTTACTTGTATTGATGAGGAAAGATCAAATTTCTAATGTGAAATGTAAAGAGTTATAATTTACTCTCTGTTTTAAAAGGAATGTGAAAGAATGTTACATGTATTATATATTGTATTTTGAAGTTAAAAGAAATGAATAAGTTATAAAGTTGTTATTAGAAATTGATAAAGGAATACTCTACTTTCTCAAACTCACATTATTGCTTTGGAATTGAATTACTATTGTAAATGTAATCTCTGTTTAATTGTAAGAAGAGGAAACACGTAGGTGGGGACTATACTTTATTGTTTCTCTTTAAAATATATTAAATTTGAATGCAGAACTTGTAATTTAACATGGAAATAATTTTTTTAGAATCAACTGAATGTGATGGATTTGTTCGGGAAGAAAATACATTAACTATATGATAAAATTGATAAATATATCCTTTAAAAATTTTATCACTAACAGTGTGAATTCTAAAACTAGTAAATTTTAAAAAAATGTACAGTTCGGGCCTACACATTTAAATCAACTTGTAACCCTTAAAATTTACCATGATATATTAGCAATGAACTCAATTAACAAAGAAGATTTAAGATAATAACTTAAACCATTGAAAAATTGAGCTTAATCTCTTTCTCAACCATTTCTTATCATTTGTTGGACAAATACAATTTTGAATCAATGAAACAAATTAACTTCCCTAAAGCACTTTAAAATCTCCCTAGACCAATTCTCCATGCATTTTTGGCATGTTGAGTGAAGGAGGAGATCCAATTTGATCAAATTGAAAAGTTAGAAATTGCCAGTTTGCCAATTATAAGATTGCAGATCATTTTTGCATAATTGACCCTTTAAAACTTATCAAAATGTAAAATTGATTTTTCCAGATCGGGAGGGCATCAATATATTTCCAAAAATTCTTCATTTGCCCAAAATTGAGATTCCTAGAAAAAGTTCTGTACTTTGAAGTTTTTGTGCCTTGGCGGGGGAAAATTTGGGAAATTTTTCTCTGGTGGGCCTCGACCCAAAAATATTCGCATTTTGGCCTTAGAAAAGTTTTTGAAAAAAATTTGTTCGAGAAATTTTTCTTTTTCCTCGCTAGCCTCGCACCAATCAAAGGGTGACATGTGTACTCTTGAGGCTATAACAGAGGCGTGGTTCCCTTTTTTCCCTTAGCCCTTTGAAAATTTTGGGGAAAAATTTTCAATTTTTTTCCTGTCGGCCGCCCGCACCAATGAGAGCGTGCCACTGGAACCTTGGGGTATCCATGGAGGCGGGAGAACCCCGTCACCTTTTGAAAAATTTCTTTGGTAATAATCAAAGTATCTCCCTGCCAATCCACACCCCTCCTTCTCTCTTCTCCCAGCGACCAGCCTAACCGTGGAGCACCACGTGTCCTCAGATGGACCCACGGGTGCGTGGGCATTGTTGAATTTTCCTTCTCCACTAGGCGCAATGTGCTAAACCCTTTTGCCACTCCGCCCCTTCCCTATTTCCCTAGCATTATCACTTCAGCTACCACGTGTCCTTGGAGGACCCGCGGAGGTGTGGGATTTTCTTGTGACTTCCGGGAGCAAGTCGAGTCTAAGGGGGGGGATGTAGTGCCCACTTAGTATGGGATGGAGGGGATACTATAGACTATATGACAAACATTTTAATAGTTTTGATTTAGTATGGTGTTAGATGTCGATCTTGGATTATTATTGAATCGATTATATATAATGCATGGTGATTATTAGAGACACTCAAATTTGGATGATGATATACTATTGACATGGATGTTTAGTGGAAGTTATTCGGACATGTGATTTTGGAGATTATGAATAAACCTAGAAAAGGAAAATTATTTGATGATGACATAGTTGTCGATATAACTTGTAAATGATTTTGTTGATTACCTTGATGATTGTTGTGATTCATATGTATAGATAATTTTTTGATTATATTATATATTCATTTTGGATGTTCGATATGGACAAGAAGCCGAAGGAGGTATTTGTGTTTTTGTAGGTTTAAAAAAATATCACAAAAAAACATCGGGGATCGAGACCAACCAAAATGGAATTATAAGTGAATTAAACACGGTCACCATGGAAACTTGTGTTAGTGTGCTTTTTTTGGAGATTCTCATGGGGGAATCATCTTTATATGTGTTTCTTTTATTACTGTTGTATATATTTTATTTGTAATGTGTTCCTTTAATTAATTATGTTGTGATAGAATTAGAGTGAGAATCATATGATTAAAATTTAAATAAATTAAATTGAGATATGGGAAAGTAATCATAAAAGTTGTTGGTTGATTGTATTTAATTATGTAAGGGATGTGTAAGTTGTGTAAGAGTTTGTGTAAGTCATATTTTGAGTAAGAAATACTCCACCCCCATGAAAATTCAAATTTTCATTGGGGGCTATTTTTGGAGGCTTGTGGGACAAGTAAAACTTGTCCCATGCCTCTAAATTTATGTTACCAACCATACTTATGGTTGGGGAAGTGATTGGTGACTTTTATAATGCATTTTATTCATCTTGTGCATGTTTTTAATTGCACTTTCTTACATTTCATTTATTTTGTTGTCCCTTGAGGTGTGGGCTCTTTTGTGTGTGCAAGTAACTTGTCATTTTTCACCCACCTCTTTATTGTGCTTGGGAGAATGAAATCTTGTCTTTTGTGTTTGAAATTGAGGATGTTTGAGGTGGCATCCTACATGGATCCACATCATCCTCTTCCTTCCCTCTTCTATATAATTCCAACTCTCTTCTTGTTTTGGGGTTGTTGAAACATTTGGTATGCAAGCTTGGGGCGCATTTTTCTTATGATTGGAGCTCTTACTTTGGAGAAGCTTTGAGATTTTGTTGATTTGGAGGATATTGGAGAGCATTTGATACTTTGGCACTATTGTTTTGGGACTGTATTTTTTGATATTCAAAGCTTGCTATGTGGAGAAAATCCTTCCATGGAGAGGTAGGAGTTTATTCCTTATTTTATTGTTGTTATTTTCTTGTTGAGTTGTGTGTATGGAGAATGTTTTATTGATTTTGTTAGTTGGTTGGGTAGACTTCCTTAGGGAAGGTGTAGGAAAAGGCTATGGGGAATCCATGTGGAGGGGCATAAGAGAATGCCATTGGCATCAAAATTTTGTGGAGGGAGTTTGGGTTTGGGATCCACCTTGGAAAACAAAATAGCTTGCATTCTTATTTTTGGGGGCATAAGGAAATCTGTGGGGGGATTTTTGGGGGCAAGGAAATGTGTGTGATGAATTACTTAGCGGTCTATATTTGGTGGATGCCCAATTCCCAATTAGGAGGAATAAGTAGCTTCCACCATAGGCCTTGCTCCTTTGGCTTACAAGATCAAGCCTGAGTTCTGTTTTGATATGTTTTAAATGTAGTTATGAATTGACATTTACTTTTCATGTTGCATGGTGTTTTAAAAAGGAAATGTGTATGTGAAGAAATGTTGTATGTGGAAGCTTGTTGTTATTATGGTTGAATTACACCTTTTATTATATCTTGGTTGGGGCTCGGGGGGCCAATGATGAAGGAAGGCTTCTCCTTTCATTGGATGTCTTGGTTGGGTGGAGAGCGTTGCCTTTCCCCTCGTTTGTTTTGATAAACTTGGAGAAAAGAGAAAATGAGCATGTTGTTGTTCTAGAGCAATGGAAAATACGGTTTAACAATCCCTTGTGAATACCCTTTTTATTGTAATCCTTTACCACTTTTAAGTGGATGATTTTATAATAAATTGTAATGAGAAGTTACTTGTATTGATGAGGAAAGATCGAAGTTGTAATGTGAAATGTAAGGAGTTATACTTTACTCTCTGTTTTAAAAGGAATGTGAAAGAATGTTACATGTATTGTATATTGTATTTTGAAGTTAAAAGAAAGGAATAAGTTGTAAAGTTGTTGTTAGAAATCAATAAAGGAATACTCTACTTTCTCAAACTCACATTGTTGCTTTGGAATTGAATTACTATTGTAAATGTAATCCCTGTTTAATTGCAAGATGAAGAAACACGTAGGTGGGGACTATACTGTATTGTTTCTCTTTAAAATATATTAAATTTGAAATCAGAACTTGTAATTTAACATGGAAATAAATTGTTTAGAATCAACTGAATGTGATGGATTTGTTTGGGAAGAAAATACCTTAACTATATGATAAAATTGATAAATAGATCCTTTAAAAATTTGATCACTGGCAGTGTGAATTCTAAAACTGGTAAATTTAAACAAAATGTACAGTTTAGACCTGCACTTTTAAATCAACTTGGAAACCTTAAAATTTACCATGATATATTAGCAATGAACTCAATTGACAAAGAAGATTTAAGAGAATAACTTGAACCATTGCAAAATTGAGCTTAATCTCTTCCTCAACCATTTCCTATCATTTGTTGGACAAATACAATTTTGAATCAATGGAACAAATTAACTTCCCTAAAGCACTTTAAACTCTCCCTAGACCAATTCTCTATGCCTATTTGGCATGTTGAGTGAAGTAGGAGATCCAATTTGATCAATTTAAAAAGTTAGAAATTGCCAGTTTGCCACTTACAAGCATGTAGATCAGTTTTTCAAAATTGATCCTGTAAAACTTATCCAAATGTAAAATTGACTATTTTTGTGCAAGGAGGGCATTAAGGTCTTTCCAAAAATTCCTCGTTTTCCTAAAACTAAGCTTCCTATCAAAAGTTATGGTACTTTGAAGTTTTTGTGCCTTGGCGGGAAAATTTGGGAAAATTTTCCCCAATGGGCCCGAACCCAATTTTTTTTTGGCATTTTGGCCTTAGAAAATTTTTTGAAAATAAAATTGTTTGGGAAAATTTTTCCTTTTTCCTCTGCCAGCCCGCAACCAATCAGAGGGTGCCATGTGTCCTCTTGGGGCTATGGTGGAGGCACAGTTCCCTTTTTTCCCTTAGCCCTTTGAAAATTTTAGGGAAAATTTTTCATTTTTGTTTCCACCAGCCTGCGGCCAATGTGAGCATGCCATGTGGCACCTTGGAGTGTCCGCGGAGGAGGGAGAACCCTGTTTCCTTTTGAAAAATTCTCTTTGGCAAAAATCGTTGAATCTCCCTGCCGCTCCACACCCCTCCTTCTCTCTTCTCCCCGCAACCAGCCATGGAGCGCCACATGTCCTCGACGGACCCAAAGGCGCAAGGGTGTTGTTGACTTTTCCTTCTCTCGTCGAGCACAATGTACTAAAACCTTCCAATGCTCGCCCCTTCCCTATTTCCCGGCATCGTCGCTTCCCCCACGTGTTCTTAAAGGACACGTGGAGGTGCGGGATTTTGTGACTTTATGCCCGTGCAATGGAAAATTTTCTAAAGCCACCCCGCGACCCACTAACCCACCAAAGGAGATTTCACCCCTTCTTGACACGTGTCCCCTTGGGGAAAATTTGAACTAAAAACTCCACCCACTCATATCTTGAGTTCTGTAAGGAGTTAGGAGGACTTATTTATATCACCGGAAAGGTGAGAAAATTTCCCATCCAATGGAAATGGTTTAGGAAAATTTTGGAAGTTTAAAGTATGAGAAAAATTCAGTTGAAAGTATTAGCTTGTTAGAGAGTTGGGTATGGGGGAAAATTACTCCCTGAACCTAACTAAAACTTCTAACCCTAAAATTTGAACTATGTGACCCTTATAATTGTTAATAAATGGAAAGTATGTCCTAGTGAAATTGAATTGTTCTAGAACCTATCAGTGGAAACTGTTGCATGAAAACTTAGGGGTAGACACTCTCAATCAAGTTCTAGGAGTGGGTAAGTGAGACCTTACTCTGTTGATTTTAAATATGTATTCCTTTCTCACTACAATTAAACCCTTCTCTTGTCTTGATCTTGTGGAATTAAATACCTTGGGTATTTAATTTTTTTGGTCCCTTAACCCTAAATTTTATTCAGGGACTATTTAGCTAAAAGGTCATTGTAATCAGGGATTAATTTAATCCCTAGGGAGATTTGAGCTAGGTGTGGACCTATTACATTTGTTGCTTTATAATGTGAAATCAGTAATTATTATAATGGGAAAGGTTATCAGTTGAATTTATTTGTCTTTGAGACTTTGGCCATTAACTCCTAAACAAAAAAATATATTCCATAATTTTCTAACTAAACCTAGGTGGTTCATGGTTCTCAAGTGGGTTGTTTTAACCAGGCACTACACTATTGTTCAATCTTTATCCTCCCCTATTGTCCATTTTTTCTTGAGGGGAAAATGGATAGCAAGAAATTCTCTAGATTTATATTCCAATTTCCTTCTACCATTGGAAATGTTGACTTGCATCCAAATATGTGAAAATATCACTTAACATCTTGCTCACTAGAGAAACCAATGGTGTCTCTTTTCACTTCAAGATCCTTAAATGGTATAGAATAAAAGTCTCATATGGTGTAAGTTGACCAATGGCTACTTAAAAATAATTGATCCTCTAGCATGGATTAATAATATGTATCTAATTACAACCATCAAAAACACCATAAAATAGAAGGTAATTAGACCTAGTTTTGAAAAAACTAATTTTTACATATAAAAATAGTTTTTCTATCTAGCATGCTTAGAACTATCTACAATAAGTGATTGCATTTTTTCCACTAGAGGTGGTGTTTTTTCCACCAATGGTTATGCATTAAAAATTATTAAATACACATCCATTGGTGGTTATTATTACTCTATAGTATCGTTTGCATATTCGACACTATCGAATGTGTAACCTCTAGTCTACCTGGACTAGAAATGATGTCACAAAACTAATGGTTTCATCGAGACATAAACACAAAATAATTAAATGAATAAAACTACCCTAGAACCCAATAAAATTTTATGTTTTTATTTTCCTAATTTACCCATCCTACCCAACATTTCTACACTAACATGAAAAATAACACCCCCAAACTACATATCTAAACAAAAATAATTTCCTCCTAAACAAAAATAAATGTAACTCACTTATCCTCCCACCCCGCATGTTAACACTATTATACCTATCATCATTTAATTTTGAAAAAATCATGGTATGTTTACATTTGTAAAACTATTGTTGTTTCTCTAAAGCTCAAAAATCACTACTCACGCTTGTAAAAATGAATTCCAAATTTTGTAAAATTTTGAGTATATAGGTCTTGTTTTGGGGCCGCAATTTGAAATTTCTCTATGTTTGGTAATTTTCATTGTTTCATTTGATTTTTGTTCAATATAGGCCAAAAAAATTAATTGATGTTTATTTTGTTTCCCTTTCATGCTTATTTGTTGTATAGTTATCTATTTTGATTTTTTCAAATAACAAACACTCAAGCAAAAAGGTGGTATTTCTCAAACCTTTCTCAAATGGTACATCCTATTTTATTATTTTTATATTGTCATCATGTTTTTACTTTTATTCCTTATAATGCACTTGATTTTCCCTTGTTTTTTTTTACAGTTTGAATGGGGCCATGATTGGATTTTCTTTGCTATAAGGTAATAAAAATGGATTCTCTCCTTATTTTCATGGTTGTATTTCATTGTTTAATTCTTGGGAATTATATCCAAGGAAACTCATGGTAGGGTTGCTTCCCCAAGGGGTAAATTTGTGTGCACCCCATCTTGCATGGTTTAATATTTAAAAATAGCTAATGTTAATTATGAGGACATCCAAAAATATGACAAGTTCACTTCTTAAAATACAAGCTTAGGGAATTTATTGAGATTATTAGCTATTCTCTCAACCTTAATGAGGATTACGAGAATGGGGATAAACAATTCTTCGATAATTTAACACCCATGTTATACTTCATCAAATTAAGGGAATTTGTTTTTTGAAATTAAACACCTTAATCATAATTAATGCCTTCATTTATTTTCAGCATGCAACAATCAAAATCCAACATACTAAATGTTGATAATAAAAATGATAACAATTGATAACCATGTGCGCTTATAAGGGTAAATTATATCTACCATATCTCCTTGACTTCACTCTAACCGAGTGAGTATAACTTGTATACTACTTGTTGAATCTTTAAAATAGGTTTTGAGAACTATGTGTAATTCCTAGTGTCAACCTAGAAAACAAACTATATTCCATCTAGAAACTAACATATCAAGTTAGTCAAATGGTGAATTAAAAAATGTGTAAGCTAGTTACACTACTTTGGCTAAAGGTTCAAGCATTGTTTTATTAGCTTAGTTCCATGTTTGCACACAAAACAAATAAACTAGTCTCCATCACTACACAACCATCTCATCACTAGTATTTGGATCTCATTTCATTTCTTAAATATTTAATTTTCAGTTCTTAAGCTTCAGGATCATGATTCAATATTCAGATTGAAATGATCATTTAAATCCCATCTTAGGATCCCTATGGGAAAGGTAATACTCACATAATGACTTGCATTATTACGTAATCATTATCCTCCCCATAGCCATCCTAAATTTTAATGGACAAGATTCAAATGACGTGAATTTTGTTTCATGATATATGCACTAAATTACCATTTCACTAAGTTTTCATCTTAAACATAAGTTAGTCCAACTATCTTTATTTTATTATTTTCTCGATAAAGGTGTATCGCAACTCTTTGAGTCACTTCCTTTTATAAGTACCCCTTATTGCACTCTCATAATGTAATATGTCATCCTACAATGGTTTTTTCTCTATGTTATGCATAATATTAATCCAATTCATAACTATAGTAAATAGTTCGAGATGTTTATTTATCCTTATTTAATCATAATTATTCACTTATTTAATTAAGTATGTATGTACCATTTCATTATGTTTTTTTATATCATTTCCATAATATAATTTGCTCATTAATGACTTCATTATTTTTCCGCAATGATACTTTAGTAACAATTATGATTTTCTTAACGAATATTCATTATCATATTCATATATGCATATTGTTGTTAAAATACAACACTTTATTCACCTATCTTTACCTTGTGGACAAATATAAACATATTTACTCTTGCATGGTGAAAAAAATGAATATAGGTATAACCTCATAACATAATAGTGTATTCTTATTACTCAGTAAATGAAAGAATATATTTAATTGTTTTTTCATATTGATGTTATCGTCATATTATGAATTTTATAGAAATAATTGATTGTTCATAATGAAATCATAATAAAATAATAACTGATTCATTTCCAATTATACATTTTTGTAACAAAATTAAACTCTCTCTTATTTTATAAATATGATGAAAAAAAAACATAGTATTTATTCACTAAATAATAGTGATAATTTCCATGTTCTCCATGAAATGACAACATCAATAATCAAAATAGTACGTTAGGTAAATTCCTTGATACAAACTTGCAGTAGTACTTTAATATTTCAATTAAATATAATAATCTGAATTAGATAATATACAATCGATTGCATGATAAAATCATGCATAATAATAAATTCAATCACTTCGTAATGACTACTTATGTCATGCATGTTATAGGAGAGATAGAATGATATGCATCGTCATTTTAACAAACCGACAAGAATTATCCACTCATATTCATGTTACATTAATTTGAAATTAATAATATAATAAGGTTACCTCTTTATTTCATAAAACAAATCTCAAGTATTCATTACTAAAATCAAATGAAGTGATTTAACATTAAGCAACTATATTTTTAATCAAACCAAAAGTCTAGCTATAATCATATCATATTGAATTTATGCCCCAAATAGTAAAAGTTAAAGGAAAAAACTATGGGTCGATCTCTCCAAAGTTTAGAACATGATCAAAGCGATAGAATGGGTGATTTTGGGGGATTTCGGTACCCCTTTACGTCCTGAAGAAAAGAAGGGGGAAATATTGATCTCACTGAAAGCATGGAAGACCTTCAAGATTTTATTTCCCTCAATAATATTATGGATGTTGAGCTTAGAGGAAGTAGATTTACTTGGTCTAACAAAAGAAAGGGTGACCAACTGATTCAGGTAAAACTGGATAGAGCTCTGATCTCTTGGGGATGGTTGAACAAAGAAGCTAGGTTGTTTTCCCTTCCATGCATAGGATCTGATCACAATCCTATCCTCTTCCAGATCAAGGCTAAGGAGAGGAGGAGAATCCCTTTTAGATTTGAAAAGATGTGGCTATAAGATGAGGATATTACTGATTTAGTTAAGGGATGGTGGAATGTAAAAATCAAAGGTACGACTTTATTCAGAATTGTTAAAAATCTTGCTCATGTTAAAAAAATATGAAAGAATGGAATAAAATAAGTTTTGGTAATATTTTTGAAAAAATAGTCTCTGGCTAATGAGATTTCACTCCTCCAGGGAGATCTGGAATCACCTGGGGAGGGAAATACTATGCTCATCCAAAATAATGAGAAGGATTTACTTGTTGAGTATCATAACATCCTTCGAAAGAGGAATTTTTTTGAAACAGAAATCTAGAGTTTCATGGCTCAAAGATGGTGACAAGAACACGAAGTTCTTTCATATCTCCACTCTCAAAAGAAGGAGCTCAAATAGAATTATATGCATAAAAAATGAAGAGGGAGTTATGCTCAATGACCCTAAGGAAATTCAACAAGAGGCATGTTCTTTCTTCAGCAAGCTTCTGACATCCTCTAGAGATTCTAACAGCACTAAGGAAGAGTAGTTTCTAGATGTTATTCCCCATCTGATTAATGAAGAAGAAAACTTCATGCTCACTAAAATCCCTTCTATGGAAGAAATTGAATTCATGATAAAATCCTTAAACCCTGATAAAGCCCCGGGACCTGATGGTTTCCCTGCTTTCTTCTTCCAAACTTTCTGGGAGATTGTGAGAGATGATATATGCAATGCTATTTAGGTGATTTTGGGGGATTTTAGCACCCCTTTATGTCCTGAAGAAAAGAAGGGGGGAAATATTGATCTCACTGAAAGCATGCAATACCTTCAAGATTTTATTTCCCTCAATAATATTATAGATGTTGAGCTTAGAGGAAGTAGATCTACTTAGTCTAACAAAAGAAAGGGTGACCAACTGATTCAGGTAAAAATGGATAGATCTCTGATCTCTTGGGTATGGTTGAAAAAATAAGCTAGGTTGCTTTCCCTTCCATGCATATGATCTAATCACAATCCTATCCTCTTCTAGATCAAGGCTAAGGAGAGGAGGAGAATCCCTTTCAGATTTGAAAAGATGTGGTTGTAAGATGAGGATATTACTTGATTTAGTTAAGGGATGGTGGAATGTAAAAATCAAAGGTACGACTTTATTCAGAATTGTTAAAAATCTTGCTCATGTTAAAAAAATATGAAAGAATGGAATAAAAGAAGTTTTGGTAACATTTTTGAAAAAAATAGTCTCTGGCTAATGATATTTCACTCCTCCAGGGAGATCTGGAATCACCTAGGGAGGGAAATACTATGCTCATCCAAAATAATGAGAAGGATTTACTTGTTGAGTATCATAACATCCTTCGAAAGAGGAATTTTTTTGAAACAGAAATCTAGAGTTTCATGGCTCAAAGATGGTGACAAGAACACGAAGTTCTTTCATATCTCCACTCTCAAAAGAAGGAGCTCAAATATAATTATATGCATAAAAAATGAAGAGGGAGTTATGCTCAATGACCCTAAGGAAATTCAACAAGAGGCATGTTCTTTCTTCAGTAAATTTCTGACATTCTCTAGAGATGATAATAGCACTAAGGAAGAGTAGTTTCTAGATGTTATTCCCCATCTAATTAATGAAGAAGAAAAATTCATGCTCACTAAAATCCCTTCTATGGAAGAAATTGAATTCATGATAAAATCCTTAAACCCTGATAAAGCCTCGGGACCTGATGGTTTCCCTGCTTTCTTCTTCCAAACTTTCTAGGAGATTGTGAGAGATGATATATGCAATGCTATTTAGGAATTTTTTAAGAATAAAAGGATGCTTCAGGAGTTAAATAACACCTTTCTAGATTTGGTCCCTAAGAATCATGATCCTATGGAGTTTAAAAATTTCAGACCCATAAGTCTTTGAATCGTGTTTACAAAATGTGCTAAAAATTTTTGGCTCTAAGAATTCAGCTTGTGTTACCTACGATTATATCTGATCAGCAGGGAGGCTTTGTTATGGGAAGACAGATCTAAGATGGAATTGTCACCATCCAGGAGACCCTCCACTCGGTGAAATAGAATAATAAGGAAGCCATGTTTATTACTCTTGATATGGAAAAAGCCTATGAAAGAGTCTCTTGGTATTCCTTCTTAAGATTATTTTGAGGTTTGGCTTTGGAGGGGACTATAAGGAGTTGATTCTCTCATGTATTTCCATGCGAATTTCTCGGTCTTGGTTAATGGGATCCCTTATGGGTTTTTTAACAACACACATCGTTTAAGAAAAGGTGATCCTATCTCACCTTTTCTTTTCATTATTATCATTGAGGCCCTTAGTGGATCTCTTAATAAGGGTACCGTGGAGGGTAGAATTAGTGGTATTTCTCTAGTTGTCAACTATCAGAGGGTTTCTCATCAGCATTTTTTCATGATACTATGTTGTTTTATGTGGCATCTATCCTGAGAAGCTAGAGAATTCAAATAGTTAATGAAGGATTATGAGGAGGCATCAGATCAATTGATCAACTATGGGAAAAGCTCTATCTTCTTTATCAATACCCTTGAAAGAAGAAGCATCAAAATTATTGGTATTCTTGGTTTTCCTTCTAAAAATCTCCCAACTCGATATCTTGGTATGCTTATTGGGGTGGAAAAACCAAATAATGTTGATTGGAATTTTCTAATTGATAGATTTCTAAAGAAACTAGAAGGGTGGAAAGGGTCGCTGCTATCTCAAGCTGGCAAAGTTGTTCTTCTCAAATGCTCTATTTAGAATTTACCGGTTTATACAATGTCTATCTATAGATTACCCTCCAAAGTTGCTTGCAAGATGGAGAGCATACAAAAAATATTTCTATGGAGTGGAACCAAATCAAAAGATATAATTCCTCTAATTGCCTAGGATAAGGTCTATACCCCCAAAAACTTGGTGGCCTTGGTATCAGAGATTGGACCAAAATGAATAAAGCTATGCTGGCAAAAATGAGTTGGAGACTGTTAAAGGAAGAGAGTGTTTGGACTAGTATTATAAGAAGGAAATACTAGCCTAATCTATCTCTGCTAATGAATGGTGCTTCTGCACCCAGAACTCTAATGCTTCTTCCTGTTTCTAGAAATATTTAAACTGGGCTAAACATGTGGTCTCTGAGGGCTGCAAATGGCTTGTTGGAAATGGGTGAACCATTAACTTTTGGGAGGACAAATGGCTGGAGGACCTTCCTCTTAAGACTATTTACCCAACAGTCTATAGAGATTCTATGACCAAATATGGGACCAAGGTCCGAGACTTCTTCAATTTGGATGACCCTTTGGGACAATGGAAAACCATAGCTTTGGATCATTCTAACAACATTGAGATCTCTTCTATTAACAATAGATTAAGAGGAGTTATTATTAACAAAGAGAATCCTGAAGAGGATAGTATATTCTGGACTAAGGAAGATAATGGTTTTTTCTTGGTCAAAAGTGCCTACTACTATTTTTCAAGAGGGGGAAGATGATAATTTTAACTGGGGAAGTGTTTGGGTAAAATAATTAATACCCAAGATTAATATGTTTTTGTGGTGGTTATCCATGACAAGATTCTTATGGTTGGAAACCTGAACAATAGATATTTCCACATGATTAATATGTGTTTTGTGTGAATATGATTGTAAAGACACCTGACACATGTTCCTCAATTGCCCTTTCTTGTCTCATTCTAGAAAACCATCCTCAATATTTTTGAAGTTAATTGGGTTTTTCTAGATTCCATAAAATTGTTGTGGATTCAATGGTCAAGTCCTTTTAAGATCCAAGGATTAAATTTTTTATGGACCTTCTCTATTATGCATTTGGCTTGGGAGATATGGAAGGAAATAAATAGAATAATATTTAAGGAAAAAAAAACCCCAGCAAAATTGGAGCCCTGTGTGAATTCTATCCTAGCTAACTTCTCTAATCTGAACTGCCAAAAAAATTCCTTCTTTCAGAATGAATCCAGTTCTCTTTGAAGTGGGGTCTAGGACCCACTACCATTATCCCCCTGGTCTTAACCCTCGACTCAAAGGTTGGGTGAAACCTAGCAAGGACTGTTTAAAATTAAACTTTGATGGGGCTTCCAAGGGAAACCCTGGTCATGAAGGTCAGTGGGGATGTTTCAAGATTCTGAAGGAATATTTAGCCTTGGGTTCTATCATAATTTAGGAACTCAAAATAATAATGGCACCGAAGTCATGGGGTTTTTTTTTTTTGTTCTATCTATAGCTCTCCAACATAATTATGCAAATTTGGAAGTGGAAGGGGACTCCCTGAACATAATTAACAACATAAATGGGAAAGGCTCCATCTCTATCTCCAACCATAAATCTATTAAGAGTATTAAGAAAATGGCTCTATCTTTTAATTTCATCACTTTCAAACATGTGTATAGGGAGGATAATGTTGTGGCACTTCTTTGCTAATATGGGGGTTAATGGGCTTGAGTTGACACTTTTGAAGGAGGTGGAAATTCTTGATCCCAAGGTGCGGGCACACTTATTAAAAGACACCAATGCACACGTATAAGATCCTTTCATGGGGCATCAATCTCATCAAGATCGTTGGCCGTATGATGATTATTTATCTCTCAATAATGAAAAGATTGGGAATGAGATTCACACGTATTCTTGGAGAGCTCTTATTGTCTCTCGTGTCTGTAGAAACTTCAGTTCTTAGTGTGTGAGTAATATTTTTGCATTCTATATTTTGGGTTTGTTCATGAAGAGGTTTTTGTTGTTTAGCCAAATGGGGAGTGATCTTTTCGAACTAAACCTATTAATCTTGAAGGGGTCATGCACAAGTTATGGCTCTGCTTTTATAACAAGGCTTTACCCCTTTCTAAAAATCTTTGAAGGGCATTATGAAAATCTTAGCAAGGATTTTTCCAACACCTGGAAAGTGACCAAAAATGAGCTGTGGTGGAAATGAAGGGGATCAGGATGGAGATTACTATGGATTTGGTGGAAAAAGTGATGGGAATTCTAGTGGTGGGGAGGGAGGTCTACAAACCAAAGAAGGAAGCATCTGAAGAATTGAATCTTTTTCTCAAAGGTAATGAGAATCTCACCTCCCATTTTTTTGGTTACCTTAGATTGTCTTTACCTAATCCATATGATGAGGTGGATCTCTCTCTCATTCAATTTTTAACCCTTGAGGGTCATCACAAGTGTATTTATACCTACCATCTCCCTATGCTAAATCATTTTAGGTGTGGCTAGGATTTTAGTTTCCCCTACTTCCTGTATCATTCCATGTGTGCCTCTATTTCATAGTTCAAAACAAGAAGAATTTATGTCCCTCTCCATCAAGGCTTTATCCTTTCCCTGGTCAAAAGGGTGGCACTGGACATTGATAAAATTGGCTCCCTTAAGTTGGCTTTGGAAGCTTATGCGGATGGCGTTGGTTCAAAATCGGAGGAGAAGGAATCAAGTGATGATTCTGACTCCTAGGATGGGGACTCGGATGATGACCAGGATGAGGTGGAGGTGGTTGCAGCCCAGAATCTTAAGGACCTAAAATCAAAGCAGACCCCTTGCTCCCCGTTGAACACCAAGGGTGAGTCCAAAGAAACAGGATGTCTCGACCCCTATTAACGCTCAACTAGAACAAAACTTTGAGGAAATGGGTCACATTGGTTTGATCAAAGGGGAAACCACTTAACAAGGATGTCATAAGATATATAGGAACTTAAGGGTGTTATGCAGCTCACTAAGATCTTAGTCCAGTTTGTATTCAATGACTGACATAAGATGAAAGAGCAGGTGGAGGTAGTGGTCAGCTTTGGGCAAGGCAGAGAGATTGAGGTTTTAAAGGCAAAATTTGGTGCCATAACCAAAGAGATGGATCAGGTTAAGGAAATTATCCATAGTTATATGGAATGGAGCATTGTGATGGTGAAATCAACCCTGTAACACCTTCAAACTTTGGGGCAACTTGCCAATACCTATTGTGTCATGGATAGTTAGGGAAGGAAGAGAAAGGCTACCCCGGATGGTTTCGACTTGGGATCCTTGGCGGTTAATATTGAAGCTTTGGCAAAAGAATGGGCTAAGGTGTTGGAGGGGCTTGAAAAATCCTACAAATGACCTAGGATGGGTTGTTTTGTTTTTTCACTATCTTTATTACTGGTTGTTACTTTCATCAATGTTGTTAGTTTATCTATGTTTTTTGTTGTTATTTTCACTTTATGGGCTCTGGAGAGCTCTTATTACTATGAACAGTTATATTATGGTTTTTTGATGTTATTGTAATGTTGTTTTCTTCTCTCATGGAGAGTGTTTGATGTTTGGGGTAGGGTCCCCTCAACCCTTTTTTACCTCTAATAAAAAAATCATATTGAATTAATTAATTAGATAGCAGTAAAATAATTTTCATAAAAATAAAATAATATTCAAATCTCAATCATAAACTATTACAGAAATGATACTAACTATTGAGTTTCACCTTGGTTCAACAAATAGGATGTAATTAATAAAATTAATTATTTCTTCTCTCTAATTTACCAAAACTAACCATTTTCAATTATTATTTTCACAATCCATAATCTAACAAAGGAAATAAAATAAAATTTCCAAATTTATTTATTATCATGTAACAAAAAAATAAATGGAAGAACATTACTTCTACAATAATTTTTCACACTTTTATTACCAATTCTCAATTTTGGTTATAGTCAAACATGAGGATGAATAATCCGTAAAATACTTACATCCACAAACATTACACAAACAAAGACAGATTAATTCTTCTATAACAAAATATTCAACTTCTTGTTTAATATAAGATCCAATACTAAACTAATTAGTAAGGATATTATCTTCCTAAAATCAACCCTTATACTCGGATTTCCAATTGCATACTATTGAATAAGAAATAATATAACTCTTCTTATAAAATATTAACTTGAGAGTGAAATCATGGTTTCGAGTGGTAAGCTCGAATGAGTTAGACCCTTTAAAACTACTAATATTGTAAGGATAAAACATAAATTCATAATAGTTAACAAAAAAGAAGCCAATGCAACTTTACTTGTTCTCATAAGTGAACTAGTCATGAACTACATACCAAATAAGATTTCTCAAGTAGATATTCGAATGAAGATTATAACAGGGTTCAAACAAACATTTAAGGGAGGGGATATATTACAATCACCCTTCTAGTTGTATAAGAAAACTATTAATAAATTAGTTGTATTTTATTCCACAATGACAAAGATGGTGATTCGAGCTTCAAGAAAAGAAAAGGAACCCCATAACCATACAAAGAAAGAAACTCAAGCTTAAATTCTACCATTATTCAAGCATAGATATTCAAAATAGTTTTCTCTAAAAAAACAATTCCTTATCAACTTAAGATAATTCAGACCAAATAGGTTGTTCTCATTATTTTCTACATGTAATTACATAATGAAAATAGTCTAGAAATATGGTGTTCACACATAACCCATTTCTCAAAACAAAGAGGATAAAACCATATTTTATCATACCCATTTATTATTTGTGTTTTTCACTCGAATTTATTTATTAAGTTTACATATATAATATGCATTAATTTATAGATTTGAAACACGAAATAAAAACCAAATAATATTCTTCATTTCACAATAAAACACCATATTAGAGTTAGAAAATTCATAATCCCGAAACCGGATGCGCATTTCCTCCAAATTCCTTGTAAATTGTAGCTTCAAAACCCACATTAATCCACCAAAACCAAACAGAAATTACAAATGCATCCCCCATACAAATAGTTTGAACACCATTAATAACAATTTACTATTTTTATAGAGTAAGCTACTAAAAACTCCCTAAAGAAACTTCCTTCAAAATTCCATGCACAGCTTGGGATAGATCCCAAATTTGACCAAACAAAAGTTAGAATGAATAATATTTGCATGTGATGGCTTCACAATGAATTTTTCTCTTCCAAAGAAACCTCAATAACCTCACAAATAAATGAATGCCATTAATAAATTACAATTCCATGTAGTGGTCTTGAATGAATCACCACCTAATTTCCTTCCAAACTTGCATGATGATATAAGCATCCCAATACTTTGTAATTTAAAACAATTAAATTACCTCATATTTGCATGGTGGTCAATGACCAACCTTTATGTTATCCATTTTAAGCATTAACAATTCCCAATAACATGGTCAATGACCATTTAAGCTAAACAAAATTAAAATATTAACTTTTCCAATACAAACTATGGTTGACGACCATATAAATTAACCAATGCAATATTACCTTATTATTTTCCAAGATTTATAGTATAATACCATTTCCAAAATTAATAAAAAAATGAACAATGGATAACCCTTATTCATCAACTTGTAACTTGTGAAGTTACATGGTCAATGACCTTTGCAAAAATAATAAAAAACAACACCTTAATAACTTAGATGCCACTATGGTTGATGATAAAAACACATTAACATAATTTTCAATAATGCAAAATTTATATGGTCTATGAATGTATTCCTGAAAATCAACATGTGATTTAAGATGCACGGGACCTCCTGTGGTCATGTCGGGACAACTTAAATGTGATGGATGAGATGGTAATATTATGGATAAATGAAGTATATATGTGATATATGGGAATGATGAGAATAGGTCAAGGTAACCAAAGGTTCTCAACTATAAAAATGGGGATTTGATCGTTGAGAGAAATGAATACTTTCCTAACTTGTGCAGGGGTGATAATATGGTCAAAGATGATCTCGGTCAATGTTAGTGGAACCAAATAGAACATCACTCAGCTTGTGGAATGCAAGGGAATTTTCCTTCATCTTCTATGTATTATCTCTCCAAATAGGGTCATGAAGTCATATTAGAAGGTGTGAAAAGGAAAATCAAACTTTACAGGGTATAATCTTATCTACTTGGTTAGCCCAATACTCTTCGGAAATGTTTGATTCTTTGTTAAGGGAAATGAGTTGGCCAATAATTTTAGGAGGCACAGGTGTGGCTCTGAAGACTAATTGGCACAAGCCTTGATCAATGTCTATTTGGTTTCTTTCAATGTTTGGTTATCTTACAAGTGGATCAAATATGTTGATACGTTGTTGTGGTAGGTAGGTAATATTCATGTGGGCACCAAGTCAAGATAAATGGAAACAAACAAGAAAGATAAAATCCAAAAGGATTAAGAACTAGGATCAAGAAGCGTAAGCCACTATGGAAGTAGAATTTGTGCTCTTTCCGATCTAAATTATCTTTATTTCCTACCTTTAAATAAACAAAACAAATAAACTTGAATTAAATAAAAGATGATTGATTTTTCCTTTTAATTTAACTAAGTTTTATTTGCAAGCATTTAATTAAATAAAAGTAAAGAAAACTATCTAATTTTTTAAATTTTTAATGACTCTTTAAAAATAAACAAATAAATTAATCTAAGTAACTTCTAAACTATCTTTTTGTGCTTTTTTGGTTACTATAAATTAAAAAAATTTAAAAGCTACAATACGATAACATAATTAATTAAAATAAAATAAAATACTTTTACACTAAATAAAACAAACAAGGAATAACCAGGTGTAGCTATTCCTTTGTTTCAAGATGTGAAATTAAATCTAATTCAAAAATATGTATGCTAAATTCTAATTGTGGAAATATAAATTTGTGTAATTGCTTCACCTTGGGATCATGGCAAGAAATAAAAATTCTCATAAGCAATTTCCTCTTTCCCCTAAGACTTCCCCAGTAAAACAAATAAGTTGTTGGGTAAACTAACAATGAAGAAATAATATTAAAAGCATGACATGGAAGCTTCCTCAAGATTTTTTACCTTACAGATCCTTGGGTATAAGAAGGACATAAAATATTATTAGAAGTTTGTTTTTACGTATACAAATATAAGGATGAAGAAATGGAAATGCAAAGATGTTTCAAAACAAAGAAATGAAGAAATTCATGGACATAACCTTCCTCCAATTTTTTTCTCATGCAGATCCACAAGGATAATCTAGAAAGAAGATATAAATGGAAGATTCATACTAGTAATGAAGAAAATACAAATTCAACCTCTTAAAAATAAGTGTATTTCTTATTTTAACTTTAGTGGAAATATTCAAAATAAAATCTTCAAAGAAATGAAATACATCCCCAACCTAGTTATTGTAGTCTGTGATAGCTTCCAAATGTGGTGATGATTCTATTGTCTCCTCATCTTCCTTTCCAGAGATGAAAATCCAAATGATCTAGGGTGCAATGTTGGCTGGTTGTAAGAAGAAATCAAGAAGACATTGGAGTAGATGATTAAAATAAAATGTAATATCCTAGCCTAATATGATGTTATAGATCAATAAATAAATGAAATAATGCAACACATAAATTACTCAAGCAACTAAGAAAGTTAAATATAAAACTCTAATGTGCAAGAGAGGTTTAATAATTCCTTAGCTGATTCAAAAAGGTGCGAGACTATTTTACAAAGTGTAAACACAAGAAATAGGAGGAGGGAATGACCACACAGAATCTTGAGAAAGTATGGATCGAGTTCTCTCGACTAGACTAGGGTGCCCGAAAAGGGATAAAGGCACTGTGGGTGCACTAATATGAGATATGAGTTCCTTGGTATACAAAAATGGCTTGAAAACATCCTTTGAGGCATCACTAGATGTTCATCCGTATTTACTTCATGTCGCACTAATGTTACTTGAACTACGCTAGATTTATTTTTAAGATCTACAATAAAGAATCACCTACAAAACCTCATACAAAGCATGAAATTCCTAAAGAAATATGCATATCAAGGGGTTAGAATGTCCTTAGTGGCCAGAATGGTGGACTTACTAATGAAGAACTACACTACATCTTAGAACCACTGTAGTTATAGGTGTGTGTTTGTGTGTAAATATTTCCCTAGTTTTCTCGTGTGCCAGTCACACTTTGTGAAGTAGTGAGAAAATAACTAGATGTAGAATGTAGTAAATGTGTGCATGGAAAAAAAGACTCCGCTCCTATGAAGTGTGATATAGATGAGCTAGCCTTGTGTTCCTTTTTATGGAGCTAGATGGATGCAAATGTATCTTTAAGTTCCTTTGATGGATGTAACTCTAGATGGTGATAGTAGATGCTTAGTGTTTGGTCCCTCATTGTGGTCACTTAACTTTATATTTATATGATTCTCTTGTTTTTATTTCATAATTAACCCTGAAAATACTAACCACCAAAAAATATAGAAAGATCAAAGGGCTAGAAAGTTCCCAAAAGGTGAGAGTATAATGTAAAAATGATCTTGGTGCCTTAGAAGGGACCAGGGTGCCTAGAGCACCCCAATCGTGAGTAGGAAAAACACAATGTGACAGAACCGATCGGGAGAATATAGGTGGAAGACCAAAATGATGATAGAAATAAATGTAAAACATGGCCAAATACACGGGTTAATTATTACTCTTTTAACTTAAGAACCATATGATTAGTAGTATGAGACTAAGACTAAATAATGACTCAAAGTGCATGATTTTTTCTCTACATATTCCCCCACTTTATATGGTGAGTGGAAATATCGTTAACATAAAGTAGATAGAGATGCATACCTGATATTTATGTAGAGTGATGTAACAAATGTGCCGAAGGACTAGACAAAGCATGGACTGAAAAAAATATGGAGCATGGGGACTAAAGATGCAAAAGTGTAAAAAGTGATGAGATTGAACCTAGGGCTGAAGCACATGTGTAGATTCCAATGTGTTTTGTTTAACTTCATGGTTAATATCATGTGTGTGTGATATACTCACCATGTGTGTGTTTTTGTTTTTATTGATCGCTTGCTTCCCATACGGATGAACCTGAAAAATAGAAGATGATCAAGTAGTCAAATACACATGTATATGTGTAAAAACATATTTATACAAAGTAAAAATATTGGAAATGAAAAAGGAACATGTGCACCTGATCCGTGATGAGATAAATGGGTGTAGAAAGGATATCTGATAACTTTTAGTGAAGTGTAATTTTTTTGGGAGATCTCACGCCACTGTGGTTTAAGAAGTGTAGGGAGAAAGTTGTGTTATTATCCAACCTATATCTTCTTCCTTGAGATTAGTGAAGAGATATCTATACTATCTAGTTATTTGGGTGATCCGACACCACTAGTCAAGAATTATAGGGAGGAAAGTTCATTTTTCCTCTTACTTGTAATTGATCCCCAAAATGCTAAGGACAATCCACCCTATAAAGGCCACCATGTATGGGGTTTGTAGACTGTCCGAACCCACTTGTTGTATAAATAACTTAGTGATGCAAACTATAGACTCGAACTCTATTATGTAGTGTGTAAATCCAAATGATTCCCTCCTCTTTGGGGGAACATGTAATGTCACGGATAGGAGAATGCGACCCCAAAAGAGGACTAACCGTATAACTAAAACTCTAATCTATAGGGGAAGGGAATGTGCTTGGTAAAGACCAAGGCACATGCAAAAAAGTGTTAGTACGAACAAACATGCATGTAGAGAACAAGTATAAGCTAAACAAATAATGTATAAATTATAGCATGAGCAAACAATGTAAACACCCAATAAGAAAATCATATATTGTGAAAAGTGGGTTGCAAACATGGGACACTACTCACGGTGTCACGAGACACTCAAGGCCTCAACGGTGGTAAACAAATAAGTTTACACACAAGAAACAGGTGAAGCCCACAAAAAAACAAACAAGTATGGAAGAAAATAATATTACAACTTTTATTTTGACATGAAGTACATGTTAGCTTGTTAGAATGATAACCTATATGTTAAAATTGTGTATGAATAATAAAATGGTGTGCTAAGTTAAAAATGAAACAATAACACTTGTAGTATGTGAATTTGGATACCCCTAGTAGCTGCTATGGGAATGGTAGTAGAAAAACATCCATGTTGCGTGTAAGAGACCTATATCTACGATCACAACTAGAAGATGTTGTGAACGTGTATGTTTATATGGTAAAGATAATGACATATAGGAGACTGTAAGTACCAAAAATTACATGTGCTACATTGTCGTAAAACGGTTACAAAATTCCCTAATGATGATTCATGTCCTTTTAGAAGGTGTTCGAGTTCCTAAACCCATTCGTATTGTATATTTTTAGCCTATACATCATTACTTATCTTTTACATGCGTTCTTCCATATTCCCACTCATTTAAGTGCATGTTTTGGCCTTTAGTGTCAGATCGCCACCACCGCTTTGGAGGCGCTTTAAAACTACCACCCAGTGCAGGGGCAATGCGGTCTTACATGCATTTCCCGAACTCTTCATGTGTGGTTTTAACATGCATGATTTCAATTCACTTGACTTCTAAGGCTCGTTGTTTAACCAAATTTCCTAAAAATAATCTTGATTTCATGGTATTCCTTCCTCTTCTATTAAATAGATTTAATTAGTTTGAACTACCTCTTAACCCAATAATTTTCCACTCTAAGGATTCCTTATACATGAAGGCACATCCCATCCAATTCCTATATATTCAATTATTTTATTCAAGCAAAGTCCCTGAAATTTTTTTGTATCTTGCATTGTATTGCTACCACAATCCTATTGGAAATTGCATAGCCAAGTTGTGTTCACTTACACTATCCCTCTTCCACCGCATTCATGCAACCGAATACCTTCAAGATTCCATTTCTCAAACACCTTCCCCTTTTCTACCTTTGCATTCCCAATTCCTTAGACTCATAAGGACACATAGAGAAAGAAAGGATAAAATGAGGGGACAAGAACATATACAACTAGATTTTCCAAATCTCCCGCTTATCCAGTTATAATTATTTTTTGTTTTCTTCATTTGTTCAAGTTATCAATTCGAGTTATTCATTTCAAATACATATCAAATAGAACAGAAAAATTGTTTATTTCATTGATCAATCAATTACATATAGAGAAAATCATTAGAAATCTTGCTCTTTGACATTACTAAGGAAGTAGTGGGGAGTAAAAGCTCTTGTAGAGTTATGATTTGTTCTCTACCTCTGAGATAGGGTTAAAAGGGTTTTGATTAAATTAGTTCAATTATTTTAGATCTTGTTGGTAGTCAAATAGGACTTCACGAAGAGCAACAGTCAGGGGACAAGAAGTCCCTCCTCTTTAATGGGAGAGGTTGCCTTATTCAGAAACGAACCTATTTACAAATATACAAAACATGATTTTCTTTGTGGAACTTGGATATTTATGAAAGTGTTTTCTATAAGGATCATCAATTACAAAAGGACTGAGGAATGAGAAAACGAGAACGAGCAGAAAGGCACCATTTAGAATTATAGATGACAGAGTAATTCTTTATGCATGCGAAGGTACAGTGAATTGAAACAAGATCATTTGTATCATACTAATAAGATGAAATTTGAAAGACACAAAGTTCTATAAATAACATCTGTAAGAATACAAAGCTTCTTAATATAATATAGACAAATGATCTTAACAAGATTAAATGAAAAGCTTAAGGATAAAAGGAAATCAGATAGACAAAGAATGAAAAGCCCTTCTGTATTGATTTCTTTATGATTTATTTTACACTTTCATAAAATAAGCCAAGTTCTTCCTCCTTAAAATGGTGAGGAGAAGCCATTATATAGTTTATAATTTAGTTACTCTCGTAACTACTTATTTTAACTAAAGATTAGTTAAGGATTGCCAATCGCAATACCTCAACTAATTACAATAAATCTGGGAAAAAGAATTGAAAGAGAAGAGAGGAATAAGGAGAAGAAGACAGGTGCTTATGATTGGGAGGGACCCACTGACTTCAAAATCCACTGCTTGAATCTCTTCCATGCCTCGGCTATGTCTCTGCCATGTGTATATTGGTCAATTCGCTCGAATCAGGGTTGAAATGAGCTCCGCATGAAAGCACTATATCTGCACATTGCACAGAGATTGGGAAACCACCAGTGAAATCGAAACCGCTGTCATGAATCATCTGTGCCATTGGCATAGGGTTTGTGTCTATCATCCTCGACCAAAATCACTAAAGTCAAGATGGCGAACTTCACTATCCCCGATATCGTGAATGTCAGACTCTAGTGGTGAGATTTGTTCTTTCCCCTGAAATTTGATCTTCATGTTGGTAGTAATTCGGAGGGCGAAGTTGCAAGCTAGACTTGGGAAGGAATTACAGAGAAAAATGGATACGTGGATAGTAATTTAGATTGCAAAGGTTTGAGCAAAAGATAGCAGGAAAGCAGTGTGCAAAATGCATAGGGGGTTCACTCGTTATATAGCCATTTAGGAGAGAGAAAGGTAATAAATGCGCATTATGTATACCTACCAATTTGAAAAGAAACATATTCGGGTAGAGCGGGAAAAATTAGCATGAATGACACTTGGTTCATTTGGGACATGTGGGACGTGAAAGCATGAAGTACGCGGCTCGGCCGATTCGGGCGAAGCGGGGAAAAGATGCACAAATGCTCTTGGAACATGCAGGACAAAAGTATGCGAAGTACTGGCTCTACCGAATCAGACGAAAATGGAACAATTGTCCGGGTGAACTTGGGACATTTAGGACAAAAAGTTCCGACGAGCCCGAAAAGAACAGACTTCGTGTGAACTCGCCAATCGGGAACAAAGGGCCCAATTGAACTTGGGACACGTGGGACAAAAATACGTGAAGTACGCAACTCGGCCGAATTAGATGAAAATGGAACAACTGGTCTGGGTGAACTTGGGACATTTGGGACAAAAAGTTCCAACGGGCCCGAAAAGAATAGACTTCGGGTGAACCGGCCGATTGGGGAACAGAGGGTCTAATTGAACTTGGGACACGCAGGACAAAAATGTCCGACAGGCCCGAAAAACACACAAAATGACCCAAAAACGTAGATCTCTCAATTTCTTTGGCATTTCACATTATCAGTACAACAGAGAAAACACTTAAACTCAAAATTTTAAATTTTCACTTTCTTAAGAGCAGGGGAATTTTGAGTGGACAACAGCTGGCTCCTTCTGGGGATGACTTGGCATAAATTCAAGGAATGAGACAAGCTAAGAACTTAGACAAACTCAAGGAAGTAGAACAGTGCCTTATCCATTGGGAAACGGAGTCAAAAAGAAAACCAATACAGAGGACAACACACCAAAACAAAGGGAAAGAAAAACAAAATGTTGTACAGAATATACAAAGGACTCCCTAATCACCTATGACTTGAACAATTTCAGGTACTGCCCACTATAAGGAAGTGGGAGAGAAGAACCATCCATATAATCAAGGTAAAAAGAATTCTTACCAGCAAAGTGCCTGATCTTGAAAGGTCCGAGCCAAAGGGAATCAAACTTGCCATGGCTGCCACAAGGTTCTTGCCTTTTATCCCACAACAAAACAATGTCTCCAACTTGGAAATCTCTGAACCTGGCTTTCTTATCAAACAGGGCCTTAACTTTTTGTATTACTTGAAAAATGGTGTCAGCTATTTTGGGATTGTATTGCCTCGCTTTTGTTTAAAAGGCTTAATTCCAGTGTTTGAGAGGAATAAAATGCTGCATCTCTTTTGGTTGGAAAGCTTTTAAATCTTCATAAGAGTAGGCAAGAACATCCTTATACCTCTTTAACGATCAATTGCTTTCTTCCTCTCATCTCATTGTGCACATTTTCCAATGTTTATGAGTTTAGGATCGATAGAACTCCCAATATTAATTTTGTCATATTCAAATGATTGTTGAGGTTCAAGAGAAGCTCTAGACTTTACATACCTATCATGTTTATCAAACAGCTTCCTCTAAATTTACCAATCCTTTAGGGATCTTGTTTCCCTTGAGTTTGATACATCCATCCCGATCCGTTTCTTCTCCTTGAGTGGCTACTTTGTCAAAGGGCACACTTTCATGAGAAAAGTTATCACTTCCTTCAAAGTATAGCGATTCAAAATTATCTTTGAGTTCTAAGAAAGAAATCAAATGTTGATCATTATTGAAAACTTTCCAGCTTATTTGTATTATCAGTACACTAGGTCGATGGATCATCTCAATGGTGAACTTATCTTGGGAAAAGTCGGGATGAGGTATAAGCGTGACCCGTGAGACTCGCTAATGAATCAGCCCCGTATTCTTCTCCCTAGGTATTGCTTCAATGGAGAAAGCATCAAGAAATTCAATGGAATCCCACACCTGATTCCTGTAATGTTTTAACCTTCCATTTTTCACCTAGAAGAGGTTTCTAACTTGCTTTACAATCAATTCCGCATCCCCACGAGCTAGAAGATTCTTCACACCTTGTTCTTTTGCTACATGTAGTCCAAGAATGAGAGCCTCATACTCTTCTGTATTATTGGTATTTTCAAATTGTAACTTGAATGAGAAAGGATGAAGGCTTCCTTCAGGTGACACCAGTATGACACCAGCTCCAGAACCAGCTGAGGAACAACTTCCATCAAACTCTAAAATCCAAACACCATTAGGATCTTTAGGTGACACTTTGGGGAGTTGGATTTCTTCAGGAGACATAATCATGTAGTTTTCATGCCCCATATCTTCATAGAGTATTTGTGCTTTAGGATTATTTGTTTTTGTGCAATATACTCGCATTACTTCTCAGTAGCAATCTCTTCATTTGTCCATTAATGTGAGTATGAGGGCATGTGACCAATCCATTTGAATTTCTCCACCCACATCCTTACAAAAGTTCCTTCTTAGCAACATCTCGTATGAAGGACGAATATCTGCTACTAAGATGGTAGCCAAAACTTTCTTCTCAGGCAAAGCGAAAAATGCCACTTGTGCATATTTAATTCTTCCGACCAGGGGCACTTCCTTACTCTCCATAGAGTAACAAGATCCATAAGTACGTGTGAGATTCAAGCCTAAGGCATGAGATACTTTAAGGCATCACATTGTCTCGAGGCTCCTGATTCTATGACGCAATTACTGAGCCTATGGCCAGCTATAAGAAGTGTCACATAGAATGGTTTGATTTTGTCATTGGGCGAGGTGACAACGGCTACCGATTAGGTCAGTGCGAGAAGAAGGAGTGGGTAAAAGGCATTTAGAGGTAGTTTTAGAATGGGAATTGACAAAGTGAATCATTTTAGCAAGGCCGTAGGATGGGTTTGATAATATTCAGCTTCTGAGATTTGAACCTTAGTCTTTTTTAGGTGATCAATAATATCGAAAGACCTAGAAGTGGACAAGCTATCATCATTTGAAATTTTAGGTTTATCAACTTTAGGAGAAACGGAAATAACTTTAGTAGCAGAATGACAGACTCACCTTTGATGTAGATGAAATGGGGATAGGAGATCCTCTTTTTGCAATTACGGGGATAGTTGTCAGCTGTTCTTTAAATTTCTTGGTGGGCTGCATCACTTTCCCCTCGATTTTTCTACTCTTGAGTCATGATAGCGTATGATTCAAGATTCATGTCTCGCTAATATTTCATCATAATCATCCTCATCATCAATGCCCTCAATGGTGAAGAAATTAACTCAAGATCCCTCAAGTTCATCCGCTTCATCATCAACCTCTTCAAAAAATTCCTTGCAAACTTCATTAACCTCTTCATCTTTAGGTTCCTCAACTTCACAGGTTGCATTGATGGAAACTTTAATAGGAGGTCCTTCAAGTGCTAGCCTTGTTTGAGTAGCGAGAAAATGATTTACGGGCTGAAATTCCTCCTTGGAACATCTGCATAGGAGCATCTTTGAGCCAATTGTTTCTTCATGGCAATGAGATCATTTGCAAGCTTTTGTACCAATGGATCAGTATTAGGTCCAGGGGTGGAAGAGGAGGAAGAAGCAGATTTAGATTTAGAAGGGTCTCTCCTCAACTTCCCTGACATGATTAAATCATCTTCGACACTAACAGCAAGAGTTTGATCTTTAGCCAATGTTGCGAGATTAGCCCTTCTCAGTGCATAACTAACTTCAGGAGATTGGGCATTTAGGAAGAAACATTTTTTAATTAGATCTACAGGTCAAGTATTTGGTGGAATTTTGTTAATCAACCTGTTGAATCGGGCCACAAATTCTCTCATGGGTTCTTGTGAATCTTTCTTTATTTGAGAGATTTGGGCTAGCAAGGCATGCACATCTTCTACTGGTTTGAACCAGTTTTCAAACCTAGTTCTCATTGTATCCCACCTGGTGATAGCACCGGCCGGAAGGTGATAGAACCAATCAGTAGCATTATCTTGTAAAGTCTTAACGAAAAGTCTTATGGAGACATCTTCATGTTCAACTCCCAGAACTCCGCATGCAACTATGAAGGCTACGATGTGTTCATCAGGATGCACTTTATCATCACCTTTGAATTTAGGGAAGTTCTTCCGGTTACCTCTGGGTAACTCGTGTAAAGGCTGAGGAAGGGCAAGGGGCTCAACACGATGATCCCGGGGCAAAGTGGTACCACCATTCTTGGAAAAATGTCTTGAAGAGGAACTACAACACCAGTAAGAATCAAAGCTCAAGATTAGGACTGATTGACTCTGAAGGAATACCACCCGTAGGGATTCTATCTTAGACAGGAGGAGTACTTGTTAAACGAGTCTTTCTATTTCTTGTTGAAGGGAAAGGAAAACCCTACTGCTCCAAAAGCTGAAATTGAGAATCTTCAATACCAAGGGCCCTTCTCCCTCGAGTAAAACGCGGAGTCACCAGATCAAAGGATGATCAATAATTACAGAACTGGAATATGATTTCCCCAATGGAGTCACCAAAAACTGTTGGTCATCAAATAGGACTTCACGAAGAGCAACAGTCAGGGGACAAGAAGTCCCTCCTCTTTAATGGGAGAGGTTCCCTTATTCAGAAACGAACCTATTTACAAATATACAAAACATGATTTTCTTTGTGGAACTTGGATATTTACGAAATTTTTTTCTATAAGGATCATCAATTAATAAAGGACTAAGGAATGAGAAAACGAGAATGAAGCAGAAAGGCACCATTTAGAATTATAGATGACAAAGTAATTCTTTATGCATGCGAAGGTACAGTGAATTGAAACAAGATCATTTGTATCATACTAATAAGATGAAATTTGAAAGACACAAAGTTCTATCAATAACATCTACAAGAATACAAAGCTTCTTAATATAATATAGACAAATGATCTTAACAAGATTAAATGAAAAGCTTAGGGATAAAAGAAATTAGATAGATGAAGAATGAAAAGCCCTTCTGTATTGATTTCTTTATGATTTATTTACACTTTCAGAAAATAAGCCAAGTTCTTCCTCCTTCAAAATGGTGAGGAGAGGCCATTATATAGTTTACAATTCAGTTACTCTCGGTAACTACTTCTTTTAACTAATGATTAGTTAAGGATTGCCAATCACAATACCTCAACTAATTACAATAAATCTGGGAAAAAGAATTGAAAGAGAAGAGAGGAATAAGGAGAAGAAGACAGGTGCTTATGACTGGGAGGGACCCACTGACTTCAAAATCCACTGCCTGAATCTCTTCCATGCCTCGGCTATGTCTCTGCCATGTGTATATTGGTCAATTCGCTCGAATCAGGGTTGAAATGAGCCCCGCATGAAAGCACTATATCTGCACATTGCACAGAGATTGGGAAACCACCAGAGAAAGCCAAACCGCTGTCATGAATCATCAGTGCCATTGGCGTAGGGTTTGCGTCTGTCATCCTCGACCAAAAATCACTAAAGTCAAGATGGCAAACTTCATTGTCCCCAATATCGGGAATGGCAGTCTCTAGTGGTGAGATTTGTTCTTGCCCCTGAAATTTTATCTTCATGTTAGTAGTAATTCGGAGGGTGAAGCTGCAAGCTAGACTTGGGAAGGAATTGCAGAGGAAAATGGATACGCTCACAGGAATTTAGATTACAAATGTTCAAGCAAAAGATAGTAGGAAAGTAGTGTGCAAAACACATAGGGGGTTCACTCGTTATATAGCCATTTAGGAGAGAGAAAGGTAATAAATGTGCATTATCTATACCGGCCAATTAGAAAAGTAAGATATTTGGGTAGAGCAGGAAAAATTAGAATGAATGGCACTTGGTTCATTTGGGACATGTGGGACATGAAAGCGTGAAGTCGCGGCTCGGCCGATTCAGCGAAGCGGGAAAAGACGCACAAATGCTCTTGGAACATGCGGGACAAAAAATGTACGTGAAGTATGTGGCTCGGCCAATCGGACGAAAATGGAACAATTGGTCCGGGTGAACTTGGACATTTGGGACAAAAAGTTTGACAGGCCCGAAAAGAACAAACTTCGGGTGAACCACCGATCGGGAACAGAGGGCCCAATTGAACTTGGGACACGCGGGACAAAAATATATGCGAAGTACGTGACTCGGCTTTGAATCAGATTTAAAATGGAACAATTAGTCTGGGTAAACTTAGGACATTTGGGACAAAAAGTTCGACGGGCCCGAAAAGAACAGACTTCGGGTGAACCGGCCGATCGGGGAACGAGAGGGTCCAATCGAACTTGGGATACGCAGGACAAAAATGTCTGATAGGCCTGGAAAACACACAAAATGACCCAAAAATGTAGATTTCTCAATTTCTTTGGCATTTCACATTATCGAAGACAATAGAGAAAACACTTAAACTCAAAATTTTAAATTTTCACTTTTTTAAGAGTAGGGGAATTTTGAGTGGAAAACATATCTATATTCAGATACTTTCACAAGTAATTAACTACAACCACTGATTACTTGTATTTAATTTCATTTATTAGATTAGAAGCATTGTTTAAAATCCCAAAAAGATAAAAAAATTATTTACTTTTTCTAGATTAGTTTTCTTCCATTGTTTTGTTCAGATATACTATGAAAATACCAAAAACATAATTAAATTTCCTTATTTTTCTTTATCAAGATCAATTCAATTCATTCCACATGACCATCAAAGGTCCACAACAAGAGAAAACGTTCAGTTTTGATCCATTGGTCCCACAACCCAATGGGCCTAAGTTGTTGACCGACATTGATATGGGTTTATGCTTGTTAGTTTTACACACACCTACTAGGTATTATGAGAAGATAGAACAATTAAACACATTAAACATTGCAGCTAATCAAGCCTACGATTATTGGACTGCTCCTAGAAATAGGGCTTGATTACGCATATGACCATACAAATACCACAACCTCCACGAGTTCATGGTTTTGATCCCCAGGTCCCACAACCCAATGGGCATGTTGACTAATTAAACATTGACATTGGTTTATGTGCACTAGTATTTAGATCGTCACCACTTCAACCAGACATTGTTACACAACTTTCTGTGTTGAGCATAATAACCAATTAGGTTAAGGCTTTAGAAACTAGACTAGAAAACCTCCCATAGACCTTGTGGTTCCATTACACCTCTCATTATCACTTTCATGACCTTGTCTGGAAATCTATACGAGGTATCCATAGTTCAATTTCACCGTGTTCCACAACCAAGAGATAAAATATTAGTAGAGCTCAAAATTGACTAGTTATTCTATACGATCATTCCAAAGAGCTATTCTATATGATCATTCCATTACACCACTTCATCTTAGGATGACTTTATTTACATTGGAATTACAGATCTTGATATACCATGTTGAATACATAAGGTTTCCTCAATAGCTTGATCATCAATACCACACACATATCCATTTCCATTCTACACTGGTTGTCCCGACACAACCTTGAGAGGTCAGGTGTGAATAAGGTCACATGTTGATTTTGTTTCATACAAATTTGTTAACCCAACGTGAAGAGATAGTCTATAAACATTTCCACCTTCTTCATCCATCTTCCTCTCTCCCATTATTCTCATGCGAGTATTCTTTTACCACCCAAATATGTCGGGATATGATGAATACGGTTGACCCTTCTCGTGCTTCGATGTGTACAACTATTAAACATGTACAAAACAACAATCACCTTCTCTCTCTGCATGGGAATATATCTATTCAACTACTCATGATTAATATCCTCTTCCTCAAGGAACCAATGTTGGTTCCTCTCGTATGTATCAAGGATCTTGACCAAATCACACAAACACATCCTCCTGAGAAATCAAGTTGTAACATCATGAATTTCACTGGGAGGTAGGTTCATCTCCTCAGGTTTTGTTCGATACAATGACATTAGCATGCGATGACCAACTCCTACCTATAGATGAGGATTACTTGGCATGATACGCTAGAAGTGAACAATACTTCTAGAATATAAAGTAGGATTTTTACAAGCTACAAGGACATGTTGATGTCATGCTCTAAAAAAATAACACTACCCCTCCAACAACAGAAAAAATTTCCAATGAGGGGTGGTAGAACAACAAACAATTCATAGCAGGATACCACACTCCTCAATAACCTCCAAAATTTCAACAACAATAATCAAAACAAAACACCAGCCCATCAATGGGTTACCTCATCTTGGCATTAGTAGACAAATTCAAAGAGTTATAGCTTTCCCAAAACACTCAAAATTCAGATGCGGGGAAAGTACGAGTTTCTCATTATTCATAAAGTTATGGAAAATACCTACTACACAGACTCCTCTTGTTTATATGGGTATTCCAAGCCCTAGAGATTCGCTAACCGGGATGGGCATTTTAGGTATGACCACCCATGCCACATATGGATATCCACAATAGGAACCAATCAAAAGTCCCTTCTCAAATTCCATACCATCTAGAAATGCAATGTTCCTTGGATTTGTGCCTTCAACTCCATGTAAAAATTGTCAACCCCCTTATATACACATGTACTCTAAATCACCACAGGGGGATATGTGCACTTACCTAGGTCCATGTGGTCAACCATAGAGGATATCATATGCCCCAAAAAAAAATTATGTTTTACCATTTCAGAAACCGATGTAACCTCCACCTCCCCAATAAGGTTCTTTAATGGTTGAAACATACACAACGAGGAGCTAAAATAAATATCTGAAGGAGTCTCTAGACTTCTCCATATGGACTTTCATGCTCCCAATACCCTTTCTTGATATTCCAACATTAAAAGGGGAGGGAGATCCTAACACACACATCAAAGCTTATGCAATTACCATTCGAGAGCTACCCCCATGGGATGCAAATGTACTTAATATTTTCCTTAAGACACTAAAAACTATCACTCTCGATTATTACTATAGGATACGGAGGCTTTGATACACTCCTTTAAGAAAATCATGTTAGATTTTATTAAGGATTTTGATATGAACAAACTTCTAAGGATATGAATCAAATAATTCCTTCATATCAAACAAGAGCACAAAGAGTCCACTTTCCACTTCATTCAAAGGTGATGACAGTTCTTTATTCCTCTATAAGTGCTCCAAACATAGATTATATGGAGCTTTGTGATTTTTTCCCCACTCCCTCAATAGAGACAAAGGAGGAAGTCCAAAATTTCCCACCGAGGAGCTACGAAGAGTTACTAGAGGCTGCTCTTTGAATTGATCAAACAACCATATAAATTGGTCATAGGACCTATGGAACAAATGGGAGGTTAGTCACTCCTAACCAAGGTAACTCTGGTTATTCCAACAATGTGAACAATAATCAAGGACCAAAGGTCCTTAATAATAATTGTGGGGTTAAAACTGATGGTGTTACTAATCATCCCAAGAAACCTAATGTTGTTAGATCTCTTAATACAAACACTACCAACAACAACAACAACAATAATGGAAATAATCAAAGAAATAATACCATCTCGCCTTTAGTTAATGATATGGATTTTTATCATCCTCAACAACAACCTCAACCTCAACCTCAACAACGAAGACAAGTGTAGACCCAAGGCCCTAGTCAATACCCAGGCATGTATCCAAACCAATTCCAAAACAAAGGGTAGGGGTTCCCAAACTTTAATTATAACAATTTGTAATTGAACAAAAATCGTAATTCCAAATCACAAAAAGTGCAAACTAAAGGCCTCAAGATTATGATGCTGATTTATACTGTGTGGTTTCTATAGGGTTCAATGGCATAATGCAAGAACATGCCACGATTGTAAAAAAATTGTATAACATTTACCGGAGGATCAAAGATAATTATTTTTTGACATGTTTTCTAAAACCCAACAGATTCCAACTTAGAACACTTACACGGGACTGGTATCCCCACAAAACATGCCACTTAGGATCTTTAGCAATCCTCTCCCTACACATCTAAAAGATGGTAGAATAGATCACAATGGTTCAAACAAAGGCATTGTAATATGAACCAATGATCATGAAGCCTAAACTTCGTCAAACTCACAAGTAACACCTCCTTTAGATGGTCACCAACAAATAAAAATTGTGGGATTGGTAGAATTGGACACCGAACCTCATATTAACATTGCCACTAGAACCAAATATTATTCTTCACATCCTATCTTGATCTACCCAACTATATCAAATGACATTTTTGAAACACTAGGCAAGCTAGTAAGATCTTATGACTTGATCAATGACCTAACCAAAACCTTCTCTCACATTTCCTTCTTAGATCTATTAAATAATTCCCCTATTCACAAAGCCACTTTAATAGAAGCACTAGATCTTGGTCATTTGATTAATGTCGCACCTCCTCTAGAAGTGTAGACAAACCATATAGACTTTGATTTTTATCCTCTAGGGTAGGCTAAAAGAGATGTTGGATTCATATTTGACATCAACAAGATGCCCATGGACCTTGAAATAGCTCGTAGATGTGATGTGTCCTTTTTTTTACAAGTTTGGGCCTAAAATAACTATGTAAAATGTGTGATGATTGATAATGGGGTAGAGGTCAATATAGTCCCCTTATCTTTCCTTCAAAAGTTAGGTTACAGAGAAACCAATTGCTCCTCAACACAAAACACGCTAAGAAGTTATGATAGCCTCAAGGAGACATCAATTGGAACTATAGTATTGTCAGTCACCCTTTGACCTAAGAAGGTTATAATAAAATTTTATATTATAGATTAGGAAACCAACTATACTATGATACTCGGTCCTCCTTGGATTCATCACATGAATTAAATTCCCTCTACTTTGTTTCAAGAAGTAAGGTTCCTACATTTTGGGAAGGTATTCACGGTACATGGTGACCCAAAACCCTTAAACATACATCTAGATAATCTAAAGAAGAGGCCAGGGGTTCATTATGAGTTTGAGCTTCCTATAAACTAGTTAAACAAACCTACAAGCTCAACGGTAGAAAAAAATTGGTTCCTATAACTGAACTAAAAACTACGAGTTTGATTGAAGGAATTTCTGCCACAAAGGAAAAAACTATAATTGTTGAGATAGTGTCAACATGAATGACATAAAATATAGTTGAGTTGTTGGAGAATGACCTACCCCTTCTTCTTTCATTTGATTCCATGGGTATAGGAAATGTCTTGGGACTCACTCTCTCTCGGATGATGATGTATGCATGGTAGAGGTCTCAAAAGCAAGGGAATATAATACAATAAATAATCCAACTTCAATCTTCCCAGATGACTGTTGGAATTTGAATTATGATGGAGCAAAGTGTCACTTTGGTGTTGGGGTAGGTGTGATACTTACCAACCCTCAAGAAAGGGTCATGCCCTTTACCTTTAAATTGAATTTTGAATGCACTAACAACTAAGTAGAATATGAGGCTCTCCTTCTTGGTCTCATTGTAGCCAAAAGGATGGGTGCTCTTAATATTAGGGTGTTAGGTGATTCAAAACTAGTTACAAATCAAGTATCTGAAGTATACGAGACTAGGGATGAACATCTCATCATCTACAAGACTTCTATCCTCAAGTTAAGTAAAGGTTTTTATTTCATTTCAATCGAAGCTATACCCAGAGAGAAAAACCTCTTTACTGACTCTATAGCAACTTCTTCTTCTCATTTTACCCCAAGTAGAAAGTTAGAAGACAATAGCTTTATAGTTTCAGTTTGTGTCAAACCTTTGGTTCACAAGATACCAAAAACCCCAATTCTGGCTTATGTAGAAGCCAAGAATGATTTTATCACCTTAGATTACACTAAAAATGATGAAGCAATCCTAGGGTATTTGAATTCCTACACAGATTTGCATCCCGCTCATCATAAGATCGGATTTTCTCTCATCCCACACTCTTCCTCTTACTTTGGAGATTCCATGATAGACCCTTCCTCTACGGAAGGTCTTGAGGTCTATGAAGTAGAAGAGGAAGGAGACTTAGATATACCTCCAGCCCCACCTAAATTTGAAGAGGGTAACGCCTCCTTAATTGAAGGAACAATTGATATAAACATCGGGACGAGAGGAGGAACAAAAAATCTTGAAGTTGGGATCCTCTCTAACTCTAGAGGAGATAGAAATACACACCCAAATCCTCAAGGAGCATGAAAAATATTTCACATTTAGTTACAAGGAAATGAAGGAATTGTGCCACATGTTGTAGTTCACAACCTCGTCACTAAGCTAGATGCTAAGCCAATTAAATAGAAGTCAAGACCCATGAATCCAAAGGTGGCCCTCATGGTGAAAGAAGAAGTGATGAAACTCCTATAGGTGGGGTTCATCAAGCCAGTCGACTATTCATAATGGGTATCTAATATCATCCTTGTTCTAAAAAAGAATGGAAAAATCCACATTTGTATAGAATTTTAGGATATCAACAAGGTTTGTCCCAAAGATGATTTCTCGTTACCATCCATCAATTTTACTATGGAGACAAACACCGGTTATGAGTTTTTGTCTCTCATGGATGGGTTTTCTGGATATAACCAAATCAAAATCTTTGAGGATGATCAAAACAAAACTACATTAATCACTCCTTGGGGAACATATTGTTATGCTATCATGTCATTCAGACTTAAGAATGTTGGTGCCACATACCAACGAGTGATGAATTATATATCCCTTTATCTTATCTCGTAAGATTGTGGAATCCTACATGGATGATCTTCTAGATAAGGAAAAAAATGCTGCGATCACCACAAGTTCTTCGTATCATCTTTTCTCTCTTAATTCAATATGACATCATGTTAAATCTAGGAAAATTCATATTCGGTGTAACATGAGGAAAACTATTGGGATACATCATATCTTCACAAGGGATTGGTGTAGACCCAGCCAAAATATGAGTAGTAATAGAAATTATTCCATCATCAGATGAATTTCACGAGTCTGGAATCATATCATTTCTTGGAAAACTTGATGCAATCTGAAGGTTTATCCTTGATCTAAATTTTTCTATTCACCCAGTAAGCAATTTATTAAAAAAATATCATTGTACTGATTAGATTAAGAGTGCAATGAGGAATTTGAGTCACCAAATGGTTCTTACTGTCTCCTCCTAGAGTCATGCCACCTAAGTCGGGCTTTGCCCCTTAGTTATGTAGTCATGAGCTATAGATGTCTCATTAGATTGCATGTTATCTCAAGAGGATGATGATAAATGACAACATGCAGTCTATTTTATTATTCTAACATTGCTTGACTATGAGACTCATTACACATAAGTAGAAAAGGAATGCCTTTCCATAGTCTTTGCAACAAAGCACTTGAGACATTACATGCTAAATCAAGAAACAAGGGTCATTGTTAAATTGGATCATCTACAGATGTTTCTCACACAAGGGTCCTTATCTAAGAAATTTGGATGCTTCATAAATATACTGGGTGATTTTGATTTAATTTTTGTTAATCATAAATCTATCAAAGGAAAAATCATTGTAGATTGGTTGGCTAATAACCCATTAGATGGAGGCGATCTAGTAAATCTAGACTTCCCTGACAAATTTTTGTATTTTGTTGAAATCAAGCCTCACATTTATGTGTGACCGTGGTAAACTGACATTATTAATTTCATAGTGGACCATACATATCTGGAAGGGGTGACATCACAAAAATAATATGGTTACGTGTTATAGCCACTAAGTACGTTATCTTAGAACATGTTCTCTATCGTAGATCTTTTGATGGAGAGTTGTTAAGATGTTTTGATAAAGAAGAATCTGAGAAGATTCTTTATGAATTACATAGTGCGGTATGTAGAGATCACTTTAATGGCCACGCCACTGCTCGAGAAGATATATCACATGGGTTAATTTTTTCCCATGTTATAACATGATGTGGTATATTTTATGCATAAATTCCATAAGTGTCAAGAGTTCTCACTTGAGATCCACATATCGGCATAGGCTCTAAAACCAATTGCAACACCATGACCCTTTTCCATGTGGGGCCTTGATTTGATAGGGAAGTTATCTCCCTCATCAAAAATGCTCATAACTTCATAATCACAGCCACATAATACTTTACTAAGTGGGTAGAAGTCATGCCTCTTACCACCATGCTTGGATGTGTAATCACTAAGTTCATTCTGAACCAAATCATTTATAGGTACGGGGTCCCACAAGTCATTATCTCTGATAATGACACATCTTTCAAAAATGAGGAAGTATGTGAATTGTGTGAAAAGTTCAAAATAAATCACCATACGGATTCTCTCTATTATCCTCAGGCCAATGGATAGGCTGAGGCTACAAACAAGATGTTAAAATCCATTCTCCTTAAGACTATCAAGGAGAATAAATGAGATTGGAACTTAAATATCTTTCTAAACTTATAGGCCTATCGAACATTGGTAAGAATGTTGATGAGTGAAACTCACCTTTCTTTTGTATTTAGTGCAGAAGTGGTTTTACTGCTTGAGGTCAAAATACCTAGTTTTTGTATCTCTTTGTAAGGAATTTTGGGAGAAGAAGGCTATTAAGAGGCAAAAATTTCAAAATTTGAAATCCTTGATGAATCTATTCTCAACGTTGAATAATGACATAGTGTTTACACTAACCGAATGGCTCAGAAATATAACAAGAAAGTCTATGAGCGTGAAATATATAAGGGATATTTGGTTTTAAGACTAGACATTTGAATAGAAAAAATACTTTGGTGAAGGAAGGAAATTCAATCATATCAAGTAATAGAATACTATAAAAAGGGGAATTTCTCCCGTGTACACTAGAGGGTGAGGATTTTAGCGAATTTGTAAACTCTCTACACCTGAAGAGATACTACACATGATCCATTAGCATTTCCATATGTATATCACTGCATTGGTATTGCATTTTCATATATCGGTTCATTTTATAAAATTTGTGATCAAGGGACTTATTCTTACAGCAATTCCTAAAAAATTTTGATAACATTGGAAAAACATTCAAATCATGTCTCTTCAAATCTTCATGGTATCATCAATTGTTTCTAAATTATTTCATCAATTCAAGCAAGATAATACAAAGCTTTAACATTAACCATACCAAGGCCTACATACTTGGTTCTGCTTATAGTTTCTTCTAGATTAGGTTTCTTTTCCTATAGTTTTTCTAGAAGCTTCATGGTTTCGCATCTATCCCATATACATCTCTTTTGAAATAAGAACATTCTAGACATTTTTCCTAGATAAATAAGTCAAATGCAAATCCACAAAATATTTTTATTTTACACATTTCTTTTCCCTACCAACCTTTGGTGTTGAGCCTACATCTCTTACTAGTGATGTAAGGTTGGGAAAGGAGAGAAGTGCCCTTACTCACATATGCCTTGTCCATGGTGATGAGCCCATGATTCCTACTAGTAGAATGGGGCAAGGTGTAGGGGGTCTCTTTGAAAAATTTCAAAGTTAGAAACAATTCATTCAAATGTTGCGAAATCATAAATTTGAACAAAGTGAGTTAGATGTTTAAATTCAAAAGATTTTAAAACCTCAAAACTAGATTTTGTCAACCAAGTGCCCATCTATGGATCTAAGTCTAGATAAATTGGAAAGTAATTCAAATTTTAAACTATGAAGAAAACTTGATTAGAACGAGTTTGTAGTGTCTCAATTTGTTTTTCCCAAATCCTTATCTTTTTTTTTTATCATTACCATTCAACAAATTTCTATAACTTGTGCCCCTTCTAGCTCTTAGTGTTGAGCCCTCACATCTTACTGGATATGTGGAGTTAGGAGTGGGGAAATTTCATTCACTTATCATATCACTCTTTCACCATGTTTTGCCAAAATAATATGAAGTACCAAAATTTGATTAGAGAAACTAAAGTTCAACATTACAATGTGATTGCATTATCATATATCAGCATTATAAAACACAAAAAAATCATTTTGTTAGCATTCATATCCACTACATACATTCTGAAAAGCATATAAAAATGGAAGTTCTAAACATCTAGAGTACACATGTGAAGTGAGCCAAGAGGAATTCAACTTAGATACAATGAATTACCAAACCAAAAATAAGAGTTTGTATATATCATAATAAATTGAGTTTGTGTACAATGCCATCACACGCTAAGCATGGTAAAAACTCTTACAATGAGCATGAAATATATATATATATATATATATATATATATATATGCCCGATAAAATGGAAACTAAGTTTTTTCGACCTCAAAATCCTCCCCCTTATTTTCTAAGTAAAATTCAAATATTTTGATCTCACACCCTCTAGAAGTGTTCAAGTAAAGTTGGAAGCTTGAAAAGATAGAGAAATTCATGATTTAGAGTTGTTTAAACTCTCCAGTCTATACTTTTTGTTAAATTATCCATTTTCTTGTCTCAGTACGCGTGAAAATTTTATTATTATCCTCATTTGAATGAAATTGTCAATCTTTCTCTAGCCATGGATCATCAACCTTGTATTGATTTCAATCCATTCGCTCACGAAAGAAATTTGGAGATTGGGTATGAAATGGTGGAGTTTTCTTCTTCTCTACACTTTTCCACAGATCATGACTAATGGGCATTTTCTTCCCCATCAAATTCTCGACCCCATTATCCATGGGTACGTGGACATATCTAGTTGGAGGTCTGGTCGATGGAGAAATTTTTGTTTTTGAGCCTCTTGTAAAAAGGTGAAAAGTTAAAAAGTGACCCGCACCACGATCGGGATTAAAGGAAAAGTCAAATGTCAAGCCCGTTATTGGAAAATTAAAGTAGGGAGGTAGATTGTCACAGATATTTGAGATTTTGAGACTCTTTGTAAAAATGCAAAAATTTAAAAAGTGACCCATAGCCCCGATTGGGCTTAAAGGAAAAAGTAAAATCTTGAGCCCACCATCAAAAGAGTCAAATCAGGGAGGAAGATCATCGGGAGATTTGAGAATTTGAGCATTTTTCATTAAAGGGGCTTAAAGTTAGAAGTGACTCATGCCCCACCAAACGCAAAGGAAACAAAGTCAAATCTTGGGCCCACCATTGAAAAGTTAAACTGGGAGGCAGATTGTCGATCCTTTTGCATTTTTGAGCCTTGATGCCAAAAGGGATAAAAGGAATAAAGTGACCCACAACCCCGATCATGCTATAAGGGATAAAGTCAAATATTAAGCTCGTATCAAAGGTCAAAGTAGGGAGGTTGGCTGATGGATCAATTTGTATTTTTGAGCCCGCATTGAAAAAAGGTAAAATTATAAAGATGACTGTGACTCTGTCTCCACTCAAGTGAAGCCATGTGTCAGAATTATATAAAAAGTGGGAGAGCAGACCAAAAATGTAAAAAATGCCAAATCTCTATAAAGTGACAAAATGCAAAAGGCATCCTCCATGCCCACTCCAATAAATTTCTCCCACATGGACGACTTAGGTTTACAGTTTCAAAGGTAAGATGAACGATTCAAATTCAAAGTTACAAAATGAGTGTAATGACTACATTATGAAAAGTTTAGTTTTTTTTGCCATTGGTGTTTGTTCGTGAATCAAGAATCTGAACGGGCATGAATCATTGAAAAGATTGTAAACCATTTCTTGCTAACAAAGAAGAAGTTGTAACTTTTTAAGAATAAGTTGTAACTATTTCTTGGTTTTATTTAATGGATTTTTCATGCCATTGTTCAGGGTTGGAAATTGATCTTGTAAGCTCACGAGTGCATTGTACTTAAAGAAAGCAAACGATATAGCCATTTTCTTATACTTTCCTCCATTCTAAAATTTCTTCCATTTCCACATGATGTACAACTCCTACTTAAGCATCAATACAAGAAGAAGGATTTTTAGCCTCTTTGATGAGGATATTTTAGAAACTTTGAATTCACAATCTTAACTCATCTTGTTGCTATTTTTAGGGTTGTTTCTTCTCATAAATGCATGTGTTAAAGTTTCTGACTAATGTGTCTAGGAATCTGATTTTCTACCTGCAACATTAGTTTCCCTATCTCATTTCTCACTCCCTTTCCCACCTTCATAGTAAATTTCCCCTTGCAAATAACTACAAGCATTTTCCACGGGTTAGTGGAGTGCCCCTTTTGATCCCCACCAAAAGGCTACCACATAAATCCACATTTTATTATGCATGCATATACGGCAAACAAGCACCGGTTAAGTAGAGGGACTTAGATTCCCAAAGCGTTGGAAAGGAATATAAAAGTTTTTCCACCCAAAAAGTTCCTCGCTGATAGTTTTTGTGCCCAATGTGGGGCTGATTTAGTAAAGATCTCACACTAAATGCGACCACAAGGTCAAAAAATTCAAATTTCAAAAAAGAGAATTTTTTTTGGAATTTGAATGGCTATATGAGCCACATAGATTCAAATCATGTCTATTTCGGGAAACCCTCTTATTGAAATACCCAAATTTCTATTCCACATCTAATAAGACACTTCTTCATATTTGAGGGAAGCTATCTTACATAATAGGCAAAGTTCCAATCACTACTTCATTGCCACAAGAATTCTAGACCTTGAAGAAGAACGAGTCCGTTGAATTGAGAGGCAAAGAAAAATTACAACACCATAAAGAAGAGCATAGATCTTAAAGATGGCGGATAGAAGATACACCCTTTAAATAGAGATAAGGAGGAAAAACTAATCCCATTTTTTAGGAACTTTAAAGGAGACAAGAGCTACTCGAATCTAGAGGCCTCCTTCTCAAGGAGCCACCATGTTAGAAACCCGAGTGTTGTCAATCCTTTGGATGGTAAATTTTCATACATCAACGAGACTCTTGTAGACTTCACTGATGTGAAGACTGAAGAAGAAGCTAGAGAAAGAGAGGTGAGAGTCGATGAATAAATAAGAGATCAACTCAGAGAAATTGAGATACTTCAAGATGAGGAAGATGAAAGAGTAGTAACAAAATCCGTAGCCTTAGCAAGGTTAAAATATAGAAATATAAATAGAATGGGGGATCGTGAGCATGAACATGATTCTCGAGGCCCATAGGCCTAATGTAGCATGGGGAGGAAACACTAGTTCACCGGATCTTACTAAACCACTCCATGAGCTACCAAGAGGCTCAAGAAAAAACTTCCAAAATTTTTGAGGGGATGGTTCTCAACTCCCCGAAGAGAATGTAAAAACATTTATCATTGCTTTCGGTGTGTTGGGTGTTGAGGATGAAGAAGTGTCAGTATGACTCTTTTTGAATCACTTTAAGAGAAATTTGTTGAATGGTTCTACATGCTCCCCGAGGCCTGTCACCTATTGGAAAGACATAATAAGTGCATTCAAACATAGGTTCTAGAGCATAGAAGAGTGTCGGGATATTTTGGTCCAATTGGTACAAATGAAAAAATAAAACCTCCAAGTCAATGAGGGACTTCGTACTCAAGATATGATAGAGTGATAAGAAGGATTTTTGGGGTGTGGAGCTTGTTTTTAGTATTCTTGAATCAATTTTGAAGTGCTAGAGCTCAAATGGTTAAGTGTGATGTTGTTGTGCAGTCTACTATGTTATTGTTGCAATGTTGTCATTGTTAACATGTTGTTAATTGGCTATTAACGTCGAGGCTATTTTTTCTAGCTGTGGGAAGTTGAAAGATCATGACTTTCAAACTTATAGGGTTGGCTTTAGGACTTCTTATAGGATTGTAATCCTATAAATAGAGGTGTTAGGGTATCTTGAAGATATCTTGAGTGTTCAAGAGGTCTTGAGTCTTAATGATCAAGAGGTGATCAAGAGTGATCAAGGTTAAGAAATTCGGTGTCAATTGTGGTTTAGATGTGGTTTAAAATCTTTAGAATTATGTTGTGAGTTCATAACTGAGAGAAGATTGTGAGATTTTTTTACTCTTGTTGATAATAAAATCTAAGCAAGTTCTTGGTGGACGTAGCCCACATTGGGTGAACCACGTTAAATCTTGTCTTGTCTTCTTTTGTGCATTATTTATTTATGTTGTTATATTTCTACAAGTATAATTCTGCTATATAGTTTCCTACTGCTGTGGTTTGAGGAATTGTTTCCATATATTTTTCTCTAATTCCTAACAATTGGTATCATAGCTTTGGTGGTTTTTTTCTAAAGTTGTAAATCATAGGGAAAGTTAAGCTTGAGTGGGAGCTATGGCAGATGAGGGAAGATCAAGGGTTGAGAAGTTCAATGGGAAAAACTTTGGTTTGTGGAAGATGCAAATGGAGGATTACTTATATCAGAAGCAACTCCATGTTCCTTTGGCTAGAAAAGAAAACAAACCTACAACCATGTTAGATGAGGATTGGAGTTGTTGGATAGAAAGGCACTCGGGAAATTCATTTATGCCTTGCATCTTCGGTTTCTTTCAACATATCACAGGAGAAAACCATGGAAGGTCTCATGAGTGCGTTGGGGAAGTTATATGAAAAAACCTCTGCCTCTAATAAAATATTTTTGATGAAAAATTTATTTAATATGAAGATGTCTGAGAATGGTTCTATTGTTGATCATTTGAATGAATTTAATATGGTTGTGAGTATGTTAAACTTGGTAAAAATTGACTTTGATGATGAGGTCAGGGCTTTGTTGATTTTTTGCTCTATACCAAATAACTGGGACAACTTGGTTATGGTTGTAAGTAATTTAGTCTCTAATAACTCAAAGATGAAGTTTGAGGATGTAATAGGTGTGATCCTAAGTAAGGAAATGTGAAGGAAGAGCACCGGAGATTCTTCTACTTTTGGAAATGCTTTGATGGTGGAGAGCAGAGGGAGACAAAAGAATAGAGGGAAAGGTAACCATGGGAAGTTGAATGATTGTGGAAGGTCAAATTCCAAGAGTAAGTTAGAATGTTGGCACTATGGGAAGGTTGGTCATGCTAAGAAATATTGTTGGGTTCTTCATGATAAGAAGAACAAGAAGGAGGAAACTAAAGAGGTAAATTTGACAACAGGTGATGTTTGTCAAGATACCTTAATTCTCTCTTTAGATAATATTGTTGAATCTTGGATGTTAGATTGAGGATTCTTTCCATGCCAACCCACATAGACATTACTTTACTGATTTTGTTCAAGGTGATTATGGACATGTATATCTTGGTGATGATGAACCATGCAACATAGTAGGGAAAGGTTATGTTTGGGTGAAAATGTAGAATGGGAACACATGGATACTTAAGGACGTTAGGCATGTGCCTAAGTTGAGGTGGAATTTGATATCAATGGGACAGCTAGGTAGTGATGGTTGTACGATTAGTTTTATAGTGGATTCTTGGAAGGTTACCAAGGGATCTCTTATGGTTGCAAGAGGTAAGAAAAATGGTACTTTGTATTTAACTAGTGGTGTTGATTATTGTAATTTAGTTGTTGCAAATGGAGATGCAACTTTGTGGCACTAGAGACTTAGTCATATGAGTCATAAGGGCATGCAAATTATAAAGGACAGGTTACCTAGATTAAAGGAGTTAGATTTGGACTTCTGTGAGGACTGTGTTTATGGGAAATAGAAGTGGGTGAGATTCCTCAAGGTTAGACCTACTAGGAAGGAGGGTAAGTTGGAGTTAGTACATACAGATGTATGGGGGCCAGCTAAGGTAAACTCTATTGGTGGTTCATGTTATTATGTCACTTTCATTGATGATGCAACTAGAAAAGTTTGGGTATATTGCATTAGAAAGAAATCTGATGTGTTTGAAACTTTCAAAATATGGAAATCCTTGGTTGATAATGAAATAGGTCTCAAGCTAAAATGTCTTAGGTCAAATAATGGAGGGGAATATTGTAGCAATGAATTTCTTGATTACTATTCAGTAAATGAGATCCGCAGGTAGAGAATGGTTCCAAATACTCCACAGGAAAATGGAGTGTCAGAGAGAATGAACAGGACAATCATGGAGCATGATAGGTGCATGAGGTTACATACGGGGCTACCACTCATGTTTTGGGCAGATAAGCACAGCTGTTTATCTAATTAACAGAGGACCCTCTATGGCCTTGGATGGAGGTATACCTGAGGAGGCTTAGTCTAGTAAGAAAATTGATTACTCATTTCTTAGAGTATTTGGATGTGAGGTATTTGTTCACATTGATAAAGATGATAGCACAAAGTTAGAGGCTAAGTCTGAGAAATGCACCTTTGTTGGATATGGTGAAGAATATTTTGGTTTCTGTGTTTGGAGTCTTAAAGAAAAGAAAATATTTCGGTCTAGAGATATTGTCTTTAATGAAAAAGTCATATATAAAGATCAGTTGTAGGAACAAAAAGAGGAATCAAAGAAATAATAGACAAGTGTTTGAGGACATTGAGGACAAAAATGTGTCTAAGGGGCCGATTCGTGTTTAACATGTTCTAAGACAAACAGCTTAAGGTACCTACTCATTAGGAACCCCAAACTCTTGAGGTGAGAAGGTCTTCTAGGGTAAGACAGGGAACCTGAATGATTTACTCTATCTTTGAATTATTTATTGCTCACTGATAGTGGAGAGCTAGAGTGCTTTATGGAAGCAGTTCAGGTGGATGCCAAGAAGAAGTTGGAGTAGGCCATGGATGAAGAGCATAGATCTCTTATGGAAAACCAAACTTGGGATCTGGTGGAGCTACCCGAGGGAAAGAGAGCATTGTAGAACAAGTGGGTGTATAGAATCAAAGAGGAATATGGAGGTAGGAAATGATATAAGGCCCGGTTGGTGGTCAAAGGATTTGCATAGAAGAAAGGTATAGACTTTGATGAAATTTTTTCTCCAGTTGTTAAAATGACTTATATTAGGACTGTTCTTGGTTTAGTTACAATAGAAGACCTACACTTAGAATAGTTGGATGTGAAGACTGCATTCCTTCATGGTGATTTGGAGGAGGAATTGTACATGTAGTAGCCATAGGGTTATGAGGTCAAAGGGAAGGAGAGATTAGTGTGTAAATTGAAGAAGAGCTTGTATGGCCTAAAACAAGCTCCACGGCAATGGTACATGAAGTTTGATAGTTTTATGTAGGAGAAGGGTTACTCTATGTGTCACTCAGACCATTACATGTACATCAATAAGTTTCTTGATGGTATTTATATTATTTTGTGCCTGTATGTAGATGATATGCTTGTTGCAGGGAAGAACATGCAGAAATAAAGGTACTCAAGAAGAAACTAGGTGACTCCTTTGCTATGAAGGATTTGGGGGTAGAAAAAAAAATCCTTGGTATGAGAATAAATTAGAACAGGAAGGAGAGGAAGCTAGTATTATCTCAATAAGAGTACATAAAGAAGGTCTTGGAGAGGTTTGGTATGCAAGATGCTAAAATGGTTGGTACTCCTTTGCGCATCACTTTAAATTATCAAAGGAGTAGAGTCCCAAGACCGAGGAGGATAGAACACGTATGTCTAGGTACTTTGTAATCATAAGAATTTGGTAGCTTTATGTATTTTATGGTATGCACTAGGCCTAACATTGCCCATGCAAAGTGGGAGGGAGCAAGGAGTTTTATGAGTGATCCGGTGAGAGATCACCGACATGTAGTAAAGTGGATCTTTCAGTATTTGAGAGGGACCATGGGAGTAGTATTGTGTTTCAGTGGATCAGACACTACATTACGTGGATATGTAGATTCAGACATGGAAGGAGATTTGTAGTAGGAGGAGCATGAAAAGTTATGTATTTATGGTTGGTGATACAACAGTGAGTTGGATTTCATGGTTACAAAAGGTTGTGGCTTTGTCAACCACAGAGGCTGAGTATGTTGCTACCACAGAGGCAAGCAAGGAGATGATTTGGCTACAGCAAATTGCTTGATGAGTTGGGTCATAAGTAGGAAGTTGGGAGACTACATAGTGATAGTTAGAGTGCTATTCATTTGGCGAAGAACTCCACTTTCCACTCTAGGATGAAGCACATTTAGTTGAGATATCATTTCATCAGGACAACTTTGGAAGAAGATAAGTTGAAGCTGGAAAAGATTCATACCAGTTAGAATCCTGTGGATATGATGACCAAGGTAGTCACAAGGGAGAATTTGAAGTTGTGTTCAAGGTTAAGAACTTTTTCAGTGGAAACAATCTCTAAGTGGGAGATTGTTGGGGTGTGGAGCCTATTTTTGGTCTTCTTAAATCAATGTTGAAGTGCTAGAGCTCGAACATTTAAGTTCAGAGACTTTAGGAGCATTATACAGTCATTTGCTATGATGTTGTTTTGTAGTCACTCGCCATTGCTACGATGTTGCTGTTAACATGTTGTTAATTGGTTGTTAACGTCGGGATTGTTTTTTCCAGCTGTGGGAAGTTGAAATATCATGACTTTCAAATTTCTAGGGTCACCTTTAGGACTTCTTAAAATGATTGTAATCCTATAAATAGAGGTGTTATGGTAGCTTGAATATATCTTGAGTTTTCAAGAGGTCTTGAGTCTTAATGATCAAGAGGTGATCAAGAGTGATCAAGGTTAAGCAATTGGGTGTCAATTGTGGTTTAGATGTGGTTTAGCATCTTTGGAATTATGTTGTGAGTTCATAACTGAGAGAAGACTGTGAGATTTGTTTTACTCTTGTTGATAATAAAATATAAGTAAGTTCTTGGTGGACGTAGCCCACATTGGGTGAACCACGTTAAATCTTTTCTTGTCTTCTTTTGTGCATTATTTATTTATGTTGTTATATTTCTACAAGTATAATTCTTCTATATAGTTTCCTACTACTGTGGTTTGAGGAATTATTTCCGTGTATTTTTTTCTCTAATTCCTAACAAGATCCTTGAATATGTGGTGCCTTCAAAATAATTTGAAGAGGTTTTTATTAGTGCTTTTCATCGAAGAAGGTTTATTCCTCGAAGATCCCAACCAAGAAAATTGAGGGAAGAAAAACACTATGTAATATAAACTGATGATGATCTAATCCTTTCTAGAAAGGTGAAAGGCCCCTATGGGAAACAAAAGGGTCATAATTCAACTCTATCACCATAGATCCGATGTTCTAAAAAATGAAAATGACTTGGTTTCCTTGAAGAGGTTTCTATCTCATATCATAATGTGGAATGCTTCAAGGAAACCAATCCCTCTAGATAGGCCAAGGATTTCTCCACCTCCTCATCAGTTTTCTCTTGAAGCACCACCATTTAATGCCATCCGTGAGACTAAAGAGTTAGAGGAGGAAGTAGAAATTGATGAAATCAAGAAGAAATTATGGAAGACAATGAAAACTATCTTGAGGTCAAAGAAGTTGATATGCACAATGTCCTAATTGAGTACATTGATGATGAAGATGAGGATGATGAAGAAGATCCAAGTTTCTCATGTGCTATTTTCACTTGTGCACAATCTAGGAAAGGTTCTTCATCCTCGACGATTGTGGTAAAGGATAAGAAAAATAAAGGAGATTCTCCACCGAGGTCACACAAAATAAAATCATCAGTAGAGGATCACCATTACCACCTTCTATGGAGTTGGCCAAAGAAAAACCAGACTCATTGGTTGTCAGGGATCATGCTACTATGCCAAGTAAGTCATCTAATTCTTCTCCCAGCTCAAAATTTTCTAAGAAAAATTATCCTTTAAATGTTGATCCCGTAAAACATCTAAGGTTAAATCAAAGTCTACACCCTCACCCCCTTCCTAGACAATTGCTACACTCGAAAAGGAGAATTCAACACCCAAAGTAGAAAATCCTCTACCATGTAAATATTCCTCCATTTTTGGAACCTCTTCCTCACTCACCATAACCCCATTTGACTTTGTGGAACATGCAAGCAAAACCAAAGTCCAGCTCTCAAAAATAGAATACCTACAAACACACCCTTCCTAGTTTAACAGGTTCATTAATACAGTTCATGGTGGTAACCATGTATCCTCAAGTTCTAATTATAAAGGCTTATTGCCCACACCATCCACACCACCTTCCCAAACCATTATAGCCCTCAATACCTCTAAAACCAACAAGGTTGAACCTTTTTACCTGTCACTCCTCAATAAAGGCTTCCAAATAAATAATTGTATCATAGATTTTGGAGCCTTAGATAATGTGATGCTAGTCAAAGTTGTAAATGCTATCACCTCACCTTAACCTAGGTAAATGACACCTACTACTCAATGGAATCCAAAAAGTGCCATTGGTAAGAAGAATCAAATATGCATAGGTAGCACTAGCTTATTTTCCATACAAGAAGGTGCTCCTAACCATACCGGTAGTAGACATAGCAAAGCATCCTTTGGTATGTTGTTGAGTAGGAGTTTCGCAAATACCCGGTGGAGAGATAAAAATGGATTGGTCATATACAACTATCCCAAAGAAAAGGTGAGATGAATAAGTTTCTACTAGTAAGAAAGATGAAGTTCACAGTAAGAAAGTCAAATGACCTAAAAGAAAACATTCTCTTTCAATATTGTGGGCTAGGAAACTACTTCCTCACATTAAAAAAAGAGGATAACTTGCCACATCTCATGGAGGAAGAGGAAGATCAAATTTGGACAATGGAATTTTATGGTAGTGATTCAAGAGATGGCTCAGGAGCTGGTGTAGTATTGTACTCTCCTTCCAATGAGTTGTACCCATTTTCCTACAAGCTGCAATTTGATAATACCAATAACACAGTGGAGTATGAAGCACTAATATTAGGCATGAGTGCAACAAAGGACATAGGAATCAAGAAACTGATATGGCGGGGTGATACAGAGGTTGTAGAAAAGTAGGTCTACCAACAATATCGGGGAAGAATCCAAGACTCGCATTACAAAAATAGAGTGTGGGACCGCACTAAATTTTTGATGCATTTTCCATCAAGCTATTCGAGGGAACAGAATGAAATGTATGATTCTCTTATAGTGTCAACTTCCCTAGTGACACCACATCCTTCTTTTGGTAAATACAAAGTAACCATTGAAATGTTATTCGTGCCTAGTGTACTGCATAATGCAAATCATTGGTAAGTATTCAATGATGATAACCAAATTCCATCCTTTTTAGAGAAAAGGGATAATTTCAATAGTCTCTTCTTTGAAGGAGGTGAAAATACACACCGAGAAGGAGTCCCCAAAGAAGAGAAAGAAGGAATGGAAGGGATTGATGATGAGGGAGTAATCAAATTAAAAGGGAACAAAATTCCCAAAGGCCTAGTCTCTTTAGAAGACCTCTTTGATAAACATGAAAGATTCGTTGAAGATAAAGAAAATCAATCTTCTCAAGGCTCGATTAATTTTGATAAAAAAACATTGGTACCCCGAGGAGCCAAGGATGGTCAATATTGGAAAATATTACTCGCTTTGAAGAAAAATAATGTTTGTTGCATTACTCAAGAAATACTCGAGATGTCTTGGCCTACTCTTATGATGAACTCAAATCCTTCTAGCTAAAAGAAATGCATCATTCAATTCTTTTGAAGTAGGGTGTTAAGCCCTTCAAGAAGAAACAAAGGCCGTACAACCCAAAGATTCCTGATACCATCAAGGAGGAGGTAATGAAGATGCTTAATGCAAGAATCATCTTTCCCATCCACCATTCAATGTAGGTAGCGAACATTGTTCCGTGTGGAAGAAAAATGGTGAACTAAGGATATGTGTAGATTTTCACACCAACAAGGCATCACTAAATGAAAATTATCCTCTTCCTATCATGGACCATATCCTACAAGCAAATCACTTGATATGAAATTATTTCATTACTAGATGGATTCTCGTGGATATAACCAAATCAAAAGTGGTAGAGGAGGACCATACCATGACAGCCTTTACAACACCTTGGGGCACTTTTTCCTATAGTAAAATGCCTTTTAACCTAATCAATGCAGGAGCTACATTCCAAAGGGTGATGGATTTAGCCTTAAAATATATAAAGCATTGCATTCTCATATATCTTAATGATCTCACAATGTTTTCAAAGAAGAGGTGAGATCATATCTATCACTTGGAACATGTACTTGAAAGGTGTAGGAAAAATGGCATATCACTAAATCCAAAAAGTACATTCTTGGAGTCACAGAGAGACAAGTTATTGGAGCACATTGTGAAAAATAATGGATCACACATCGATCCCGAGATGGTTAGATCCATTCAAGAATTATCCCTACCCACAACCAATAAAGGATTTCATTCATTCTTCAGAAGGTGAACTTTCTTTGTTGTTTTGTGCATGAGTTTGCTAAGTTGACAAGCACATCACTTCCATGATGAAACCACAAGAAAAATTCAAATGGAACAATGAAGGGAAGGCAACATTCAAAGAGATCAAGAAATCCATTGCCAAGGCTCCGACTCTTGTATCTCCATATGTTAACAAAGAATTCATCATGTATTGTTATGCATCAAAACATACACTCTCTTCCATTCTTGTTCAAAAAAATGATGAAGCCATGGAAGCACCTATTGATTTCATGAGTTTTCCTTTGAAAAAGCATGAGCTAAAATACAACCAATTAGAGAAGCATGCTTATGCAGTGGTCAAGGCTATAAAAAACTTCAGGTTTTACATCCTCAATTCCTATATGGTGGTGATGGTCCCTAGCAATGCACTCAAGCCCATCTTGACACAACAAGATCTCGGAGCTAAAAGAGGAAGTTGGATTGAAAAGACTCAATAATATGAATTAGATATTCGAGCCACCAATATGGTAAGGTGATATGGCTTGTGCAAGTTGATTGCTGAAGATAAAACACTCAAAGTTCAACATGGTGAAGAAAATTGTTCCTTCTCAACTTGTTTAGAAGACAACCCATAAGTTCTTTTTGTCACCACTACTTATGAGTGGTATGTTTATATTTCCTATTACTTGACTTATGGATAATTCCCTCCCCATCTTGATTACAAGAAAATTAGAACACTCAAGTTGAAGGTAGCTAAATTTTTAATCTAGAATCACGTGCTTTTAAAAAAGAGGCCTGGATGGTTGTTTCCTCAGTGCATAGATAAAGAGGAAGAAGAAAAATTACTTAAAGCATATCATGACCAAGCATGTGGTGGACATTTTTCAGCAATGGTCACTACACACAAGATCCTTTGAGGAAGGTATTATTGGCCCACCATCTTTACAGACACTCAAGATTGGGTTTCTAAATGTAGAGCATGCCAATGGTTTGTTGGAAAACCACAACTCGCTGCATTACCACTTAGGCCTGTGGTTATTGAAAAACCATTTCAATAGTGGGGACTAGAATACATTGGCGTTATGAACCCTCACTCAAGTGCATGGAACACCTATGTACTCACGATGAATGACTACTTCACCAAATGGGTGGAAGCCATTCAAACCAAACAAGCCAACACTGAAACAATATGCAACTTCATCAAGGAGAATATCATATTCCATTTCAGAGTGCCATAGAAGATTATAGAAGATAACGCTATCTATTTCTCTTCAATAGAGCTGACTGAGTTTAACTATAGCTACAAAATCTCCTAGCTCATTCCTTTGACTACTATCCATAAGGAAACAGACATGATGAATCAAGCAACAAGAACATTATGACCATTGTCCCAAAGCTTGTAGATGAAAATCAAATGAATTTGCAAAAAAAGGTTGTATGATGCATTGTGGGAAGATAGGATCACTCCTAAGAAGGCAATAGGTAAGTCACCATTCCAACCGCTTTATGGATTCAAAGAAGAAATTCCTCTCACGATCAAGATGTCACTCTCAAACTGCTATAGGAAATAGAAGATGGTCAGTAAAAGGATTTTATTGACAAGAGGATCCTCTTTCTTGAGAAGTTGGAAGAGTATAGACTACAAGTGGAGGATTGCATTAAGAAGAACTAATTTAAAGTAAATAATATTTTTGATAAGAAGGCACAGGAAAGAGAATTCAAACTTGGAGACTTCATCCTGCTATGGGACAAGAGAAGATAACTAAAAGGAAGCCACTGAAATTTTGATTCATTATGGCTCAGCCCATTCTAGATTCATGAAGCTTGCGGTGAGAATGATTTTATTCTCTCATATTTGGATGGAACGTCATTGGAATTTCCTCGGAGAAGGAAATACTTGAAATTGTATCATCATTGAAAGTGGGTTGTCCCTCGCCTTGTACCATAGGTGATTGTTAGGTGTGTTTCCCTTTCCATTGTGTGGTTTCATTTCCCCTTTTGTTGTGTGTTTGTGTGTTTTCTTCTTTTGATCTTTCTTTCTTGAAGTTATACATGACTCTGTAAGGCCCAATGGATAAGGCACTGGTCAATGAATTATAGGGTCTAGAGATTGAGATTCTGGATTCCCATGTCATGTCATCACTATGCTCAGTCCATGTCATGTCCTCAAGCTAGAGAAAGTTGTTATCACCCTCAAAATCCCCCTCATTTTCTAAATCAAATTTGAAGATTTTGAGCTCACACCCTCCAAAAGTGTGCAAGTAAACTTGGAAGCCTAAAAAGATAGAGAAATTCATGCTTTGGAGTTGTTTAAACTCTCCAGTCTACACTTTTTGATAAATTTTCCATTTTCCTGTTTGGATGTGTGAAAATTTTATCATTGTCCTCATTTGAATGAAAGTTTTAATATCTCTATGGCCATGGATTGTCAAACCTTGTATTGTTTTCAATCCCTTGGTTTACAAAAGAAATTTGGAGATCAAGCGCGCAATGGTGGAGTTTTCTTCTTCTTTGCATTTCCCATAGTCTTGAATGATGAGCATTTTCTTCCCCATCAAATTTTGGCCACATTATCCATGGGTAAATGGACATATATAATTGGAGGTGGGTCAGCGGAGAAATTTGTGTTTTTGAGCCTCCTGTAAAAAAAGTGAAAAGTTAAAAAGTGACCCATGACCCCGATCGGGCTTAAAAAAAAAGTCAAAGTAGGGAGGCAGACTGTTAGGGAGATTTGAGATTTTGATCCTCTTTGTAAAAAAGGAAAAAAGTTAAAAATTGACTCACAACCCCAATCGACTTAAAGGAAAAAGTCAAATCTTGAGCCCACCGTCAAAAGAGTCAAAGCAGGGAGGCAGATCATCAGGGAAATTTGAGAATTTGAGCCTTTTTCATTAAAGGGGCTTAAAGTTAAAAAGTGACCTGCAACCCCACCAAACACAAAGGAAAAATCAAATCTTGGGCCCGTAGTTGGAAATTCAAAGCGGGGAGGCGATTGTCAGAGCCTTTGAGTTTTTGAGCCTTGTTGCCAAAAGGGCTAAAAGTCATAAAGTGACCCACAACCCCAATCATGCTATAAGGGATAAAGTCAAATATTAAGCCCACATAGAAGGTCAAAGTAGGGAGGCCAGTGATGGAGAAATTTGTATTTTTGAGCCTAGATTGAAAAAGGGTAAAATTATAAAAATGACCTCGTGACTCTTTCTCCACTCAAGTGAAGCCACATGTTAGGATTATATCAAAAATGGGAGGGCAGACCAAAAATGTAAAAAATGCCAAATCTCTATAAAGTCACAAAATGCAAAAGGCATCCTCCATGCCCACTCCAATAAATTTCTCCCACATGGACAACTCAAGTTTAAAGTTTTAAAGGTAAGATGAACAGTTCAAATTCAAAGTTACAAAATGATTGTAATGACTGCATTATGAAAATTCTAGTTTTTTCTCGCCATTGGCATTTCTTCGTGAATCAAGAACCTGAACGGGCATGAATGATTGAAAATATTATAAACCATTTCTTTCTAACAAAGAAGAATTTTCAACTTTTTAAGAATAAGTTATAATTGTTTCTTGGTTTTATTTAATGGCTTCTTCACACCATTGTTCGGGGTTGTTAGTTGATCTTGTAAGCTCACGAGTGCATTATACATAGAGAAAGCAAAGGAGATATCCATTTTCTTCTACTTTCCTCCATTCTCAAATTTCTTCCATTCCCACATGATGTACAACTCCTATTTAAGCATCAATACAATAAGAAGGATTTTCTAGCCTCTTTGATGAGGATATTTTAGAAACTTTGAATTCATAATCTTATCTCATCTTGTTGCCATTTGTAGGGTTTTTTCTTTTCATAAATGCATGTGTTAAAGTTTTTGACTAATGTGTCAAGGAATCTAATTTTCTACCTACAACATTAGTTTCCCTATCTCATTTCTCACTCCCTTTCCCACCTTCATAGAAAATTCCCCCCTTGTAGATAACTACAAGAATTTTCCACAGGTCAGTGGAGTGCCCCTTTTGGATCCCTGGCCAAAATGCCACCATAGAAATCCACATTTTATTGTACATGCATATATGGAAGCTGCACCGGTTAAGTAGAGGGACTTAGATTCCCAAAGTGTTGGAAAGGAATCCACAAGTTTGTCCACCCAAAAAGTTCCTCGCCAACACTAAGCAATAAAAGGCCCAATGGCCTATCAATCCCTGTGGGATCCTTGAGATGGTGCACGGATGCATCTAGGACTCCTATTATGGCTACGACAATGAGAATGCACCAAATGGTGGGAGTGATTGTGGTGGAAACCACATGTCATGGTATCACTATAAGAGTGAATCCACCTCATCAATATCTCATTTGTCTCATGTGGTCACCTTAGTACAAAGAGAAGTCATGACCTCTGTTGCCCTCAAGATTGGTTCAAACACATTAGTGTTTCTGTTGGATGTAAGTTGTTGTCCTTTATCCCTAGTCAGCTCATCTCGATCTTCCCCAAGGGGATCAATAAGGTTTCCATGAACACCCATCAAATAAGATCTCATCACTCCTATACAGTCATTGCAAGCAAAAAAAAAAAAAAAGAAACGACAAGTTATAAAGTTACAAAACAAAACCATAATATACCGAATAACATTTCCAACTGACAAGGTCAAGAGAAGAGGATCAACATACTTGGATCTCTAGAAATCCATTTAGGGTCATTGGTTGATGTTGCTGCTACTTGATGGCTACAAGGGCTCCCTTAAACAAGAAGTATTATGTTGTCCCATCATGGGCTTGTCATCCCCCTCTCCATTGTGAGGAATTGGTCCCTCAGAGAAAAGTGTCTCCTCCTCTATAGCTACCTCCAAATGCTCCTCTCTCGAACATCCCGAGTATCATACCACTCAGGATAAATCTCCTCCTCCATGAGAGCTTCCTTGCTAGCATCGCACCCAACTCCTTATCACCGCTCCTCTCCACCTATCTCCTCTCCACTAGTATCCTCTCTAACCAAATACTCGATGGTCTCATCCCCTTTATAATTCTTAGATTTATATTCCACATCTATGGGTTCGTCATCCTCACCACTGTGAGAAGGTGCATCCTTAATCCAAATTAAGGTTACATGAGTAGCACCAGCTTCTCATTGGGAAAGAACAACTCACCTAATTGCAATAGGCACTCCAAGAATCACCACTGTGTAACCCAGATCTCCACAAGGGCCCTTTCAGAATCTTTCATGGTCCTCTACATAGGTGTCATAGGGGGAATCATATCAATATAAGGATGTATAAACTACTAAGGAACTCGAGACAAACCGATGGGTCTCAAGCTTCCCCATCCTATCAACTAACTATCCAAAGAGTGGTACAAGCCACCATTATGGTCCCATCCTATCCCCACAATCCTGCCATGTCCTGGTATGGAGTGGCCACCATGTCTGTTGTGGTCAAGGAATCCACTGGCTGATGTGGTGCTATGAGAAGCTGTCATGTCTATCCATCTAGTGGCCTTGAAAGCCCTTGGGTCCTATACTAGCACTACCCTCCCACAAGGGACGATCCTCACATACACCCACTCATAACCAATGTGGGATGGCTTAAATACTACCCTTGTAACTTGAAAATATGATACAGGTCATGATAGGTACTGCCAAGTATATTTGCTCCCCATGCATAGATACGACCATATGCCTCAATCTACGTGATGATGGGAGCCCAACAATAAAATAGTGTATAACCTCCTTTCTTTGAGCCAAAGGAACCATGGAATCCCCTATATAACCATGAATCCAAGATACCCATGATGGCCTTGTGGATAGTAGGAATGGGAGAAATAGCAATGGATCGGACCTTCATCCCCTTCTTTGAACCAAAGGAACCATGGAATCCCCCATATAAGTGGCCCATAGAGTCATTATGGCTATAGATCATGTTTTCTCCAAAGTCAATCTTCTCGCCTAGTATCAAAACCCCAAGAATACGGTAGACATTCTCTAGGGTGATCATCCACTCACCTATAGCACCCGGAAACTAGAAGGTATTCCAATCTGCAGCCCAATAAGAGAAAAAGTCACCTAGTATGTAACGGGCAGGATTAACATGGTGCACCCATGTAATCCTCCATATACTTTCTCTCTGAAGAGTATCGGTCTCATCCTAAGTCAACTGATCCAATATCATTGGGATCCAGTCACACTCCCTCTCATAACTCCAACAGATATACTCTTCCTTCTTCTAAATCCACCAAAACATAGAAAAGAGAAAGTTAGTGACATATTTCAAGAAACAAGCTCATCAAAAACATAACAAAACATTAAAAATCCAAAAAAATTAAGTTAGCATGAGTTTTGGTCATTCTGTTCAAAATAGTCACCTAGTACAGGGTGGTGGTTTCAAGACCACCACCCTCCTCAAGGTGGCGGTCCTTAACCAATTCATCATATGGATTTATTACCCTAAAAATTATGAAAAATGTAAAATTATACCATTTTAAACAAAATAAAATACTACCTTATAGGCTTCAAAAATGATCCCCCTAGGAAAATATTTTGACATTTTTACATTTTAGGTTTCAAAACACACAAGTGAGGAAAACTAACCTAAGACCGTGTTGGTCAATCTCCCGCTTGTAGAGGCATGATCAAAATCTCTCAATGGAAATTTTGACTATTCTTCCAATGAAAACGGTCATCATGGGCCCAGAGCTCAAAAATCACCAAATATATACACGTAAATGAATTGGAAAATGAGTGCATATGTTGTTATATATATATATATATATATATATATATATATATATACTATATATTTATGAGTTGCATATAACTTACATTTTGAGTGCATATGTTTAGCGTTGACACAGTATATATTTCTATATCCCCACACAAATGGTAAGTCCTTTTGTCATTTTAATTTAGTATTTATTTTTAGATATTTCATCTATCTACAATTAAGTCTTCTTTTTAATTTTGTAAGTAGTGGGAGTTTGGATTATGACATTCAAACACACATGCATGTCGTATAATTTTTAACTACCCATTTTTGGAATGCCATACTCGGACTCTACATTTTATGCATTTTAATGGCTAAGACGCTTATCTAAGGGGTAATATGTACACACCCAAAATTGCATGTGTTGTATCATCGAAAAATGGTTACAAAAGTCCCCAATGATGATTCATGTCCTTTTAGAATGTGTTTGAGTTCCTAAACCCATTCGCAGTGTATATTTGTAGCCTAGACATCCTTACTAAGATTTTTGATGTTTTCTTCCAGGTTCCCACTTATTTTTGTGCATGTTTTGGCCTTTAGTGTCATGACCACCACCTTGCTTGGGTGGTGGTTCTAAAACTACCACCTAGACAAAACGACGGTCCCGTGAACCCACCCTATATAGGGTAGAAATCATATGCACTTTTTCCAAAACTCTTCATGTGTGGTTTTAACATGTGTGATGTCACTTAACTTGACTTCTAAGGTACATTTGTGAACCAAATTTCCTAAAAATAATCTTAATTACATAGTATTCCTTCCCTCATCTATTAAATATATTTAATTAGTTTGACCTACCTCTTAACCCAATATTTTTCCACTCCAAGGCTTCCTTATACATGAAGGCACATCCCATCCAATTCCTATATATTTAATTATTTTATTCAAGCAAAGGCCCCGACAATTTTTTGTATCTTGCATAGTATTGCTACCACAATCCTGCTAGAAATTACATAGCCAAGTTGTGTTCACTTGTGCTATCCCTCTTCCACTTGCATTGCAACCAGAATGCCTTCAAGATTCCATTTATCAAATGCCTTCTCCTATTACTGCCTTTGCATTCCCAATTCCTTAGACTCATATGGACACACAGAGAAAGAAAGGATAAACTAAGGGGACAAGAACAAATATGACCAGATTTGCCAAAGCTCTTGTTTATCTAGGTTGAAATTATTTATTTATTTTCTTTATTTGTTCTAGTTATCAATTTGAGTTATTCATTTCAAATAGAGTAGAATAATTGTTCATTTCAGTAAATCAAGAAATTAAAAATTGAGGAAATCATTAGAAAGCTTGCTCTTTCACATTACCAAGGAATTAGTGGGGAACAATAGCTCTTCGTGAATTATGATTTTTCTCTACCTGTAGTGCCCACTTCCCTTTGACACCCTTTGATACTGATCATGACATTGTCGACTATATTATGGACATTATTATAGTTTTGGTTTAGTATGATGTTAGATATTTGATCATGGATTATTGTTGACTTTGATTCTTAAATGATGCATGATGATTATTAGAGACACTTTATATGTTGATGATGTTATAATGCTAGACATGGTTATATGATGGATGTTGTTTGAACTTGTGATATTTGGATATTGTGAGTAGCCCTAGAAATGGAAAATTATTGGATGATGATATAGTTGTTGATAAAACTATAATGATATTGTTAGATTGCTTTGATGTTGTTGTGATTCATATATCTAGATGATTTTGGAAATTTAATTATATTTATATTATTTTAGAATTTTGATATGGCCACGAGCTATTGTGTTTTGCACGTTAAAATATCACAATAAACATCGGGGGATTGAGACCAACCACATTGAAATTCTAGATGAATTCAACAAGGTCACCATTAAAACTAGTTTTTGTGTGTGTGTGTGTTTTTAGTGTTAGGGATTCCCATGGGGATCACCTTTAAATGTGGCCAAGGGATTTTATGTATTTATTTTATTTTGGTCCCTTCGTTATGTTTGCATGTGTTTATTTTGTGATGCCTTTACCCTTTCATTAATTATTAAATGGTTTGTAAATATTGTGAGTAATCATATTGTTTGGTTAATTAATTAAAAGATGTCAAAAGAATGTAATTAATAGATTTTTGGCCATGTTTTAAAGTGTTGTAAGAATGTGTAAGTAATATATAAGTAATATGTAAGTGATGTGTAAGTTAAATTTTGAGTGTGAAACACTCTACCTTCTTGGAAATTCGAATTTTTCATTGGAGGCTGATTTTGGAGGCTTTTGGAACAAGTTAAACGTGTCCCATACCTCTTAAATTTACATACCAAACTTTCGTATGGTTGGAGGGTTAAATTTAGACTTTTATAATGCATTTTGGGAAGACAAATTGAAGGTTTTAATTACACTTCTCTTACATAATTTAATTTCAGTTATTTGGGGTGTGGGTTGGATTTGAGTGTGGAAGTAAACATGTCATATTATTCACCCACCTATTTATTATGCATTGGAGAATGAGGTTGATTTTGTGTTTGGGGTTGAGGATGTGTGATGTGGCATCCTACACAAATCCACCTTATTCTCTTCTCTTCCTTCCTCTATAAAATTCAAATTCCTTGTCTTGTTTTGGGTTGCTTCACTTTTGGGAGACTTCTTTTGGGTGAATTTTCTTGCTATTTTGAGAGATCTTGCTTGGAGAATTTTTGGGAAGATTGTTACATGTTTGTATTGGGTTGATTTTTGGATTGCTTGCATTGGAAGGAGCTTATTTTTTTGGAACTTGGAACAAAATCCATCATGGAGAGGTAAGAGCTTGGATCTTAGAAATACTCTTCTTTTCCATTATTTGAATATGTAAATGCTAGTATGTTTGTTATTGTTGTGGTCTATGGGTAGATGGCCTAGGAATGGTGTACGAGAAGACTATGGGGTTTATTTTGTGGTAGGCACAAGTGTGTTTTAGGGAGGTATACGGGTGGAGGGAGTTTTATTTGGGTTCCACCTTACAAATAAATAGCTTGTATTTATTTACTTGTTATGGGGTGCCATAAGAGGTTGGGGAGACATAAGGAAATGTGAGGAATAAGGGGTACTTGGGGGAGGCATAAGGAATTTCAGGGCTTTGATATACTATCCTTTTTGGTGGTTTGTAACTCAAGTGGTGATACCCATTTCCCCATTTGGGAGGCATAAGAAGCATCCCCCATAGTTCTTGCTCCTTTGGCTTGCTTGGTGAAGCCTTAGTATTTCTTGTCATGTGTTATTATAGTTGTAAAAACTACATTATGTTTTGGACTTTGTTTTATTGTGAAAACCCTGTGTGTATGTTTTGTGGAAGCTGTTATTGCAATGAGTTGGATCACATCTTTTATTAAATTTTGGTTGGGGCTGAGGGGCCAATGAAGAAGGATGACTTCTCCTTTCATTGGATGTCTTAGTTGGGTGGAGAGCATTGTCTTTCCTCTACCTTTTTGTGATCAAAATTGGAAGAAAGAGAAGAATGCATGTTGTTGTTCTGGAGTTGAGAAAAGACAGTTTGACAGTCCCTTGTGAAATGAAATCTCATTGTAACCTTTCCCATTTGAATTGGATGACCTTGTAAATGTTGTAATGGATATATGTTATACTAACTGCAAGTGGAAATTGCAAATGTAAAAGAGTTATACTCAGTATGTTTGTTTTTTGGAAGAATGTGAAATCATGACACTATTTTGTATATTATATTTTGAAATAAAATGGAAAGGAGGTTGTATGAGTTTCATTGGAATTATTGGAAGTGTTTACCTTGTTCATATGATATTCTTCAATTGGAAATTTGTGTTTATCATGCACTAGGAAGTCCCTGTTTTGAAAGTGGAAATGTGCAACACGTGAAAAGAAAATGTATTATTCTCCCTATGTCAATAAATGATTTTGGAAGGAATAAAAGAAAGAAGTTGTAAAGTTTTCTATTGGAAGAAAAAAATGAATGTAATTCTTTTCTCAAATTGCATTGTAGTATTGAATCTGATCATTTCAATGTATTGGAATCTCTATTTGAAAGGAAGAAATATGTGTGAGAAAAATACGAAGATTTTATCTTTTGGAAATGTGTAAAATTGGAAATAAAAATTGCATTTTGGTCTTGAATGGTTTGTTTTGAATAAACTAAAATGTGTTAGATTGGAATTGGAATGAATTTTAATACTTAGAAGATGAAAATGGCAAATAGATCCTTTAAAATTTGATCCTTGTTATTTGTAATTTCAAAACTAATAGTTATCTAAACCAAAATGCATAGTTCAAACTTGAATAATAAAATAACAAATTAAATAATTAAATTGAAGTATTAGGATCTAAACAAATTCATCGGGACATTAATACAAAAGAAAATTTCTTAGAAAACTTAGTAAAATTGGCTTGAACTATTTTAATGTCATTTTGCGATCATTTTTCAAATGTTGGAGATTTCAAATTGATCCTCAATCAAAAAATTTCACCCTTGAAATCTATCCTAAATTCCTCTAAGAAAAATCAACCATGTATATTTGACATGTTGAGAGAGGAAGAAGATCATATTGAATAGATCTAACAAGTTAAAATTTACCAATTCGCACTATAAAAGCCTGAAGCCATTCTCTTAACATTTACCCCTTAAAATTTATCAAAACAAAAATTAATGATCTCTCGCAAGGAGGACGTCGAGAGATTTCCATAAATTCCTTGTTCTTCTAAAACTAACTCTATTAAAAGTTATGACCTTCTAAAGTTTTCTTCACTTGGCATTAAAATTTTCAGAAAATTTTCTTTGGTGGGCCCGAGGCCCAAATTTTTCCCTTGGGGCTTAGGAAGTTTTTGGGAAAATATTCAAAATTTTATCTGCTGCCCCACCGGCCCACATCTAATCAAAGGCTGCCATGTGGCACCATGAGGTGACAATGGAGGGGCAGATCATCTTTTGAACTTAGCGTTTTCAGAAAAATTTGGAAGAATTTTCAAAACTTTCCCCACCGGACCGTAACCAATTAGGTGATGCCATGTGGCATCGGTGGAGGAACGGATCCCTTTTTTTCTTTTGTGTCTTGGAATTTTTTTGGAATTTTTTTCAAGTTTTCCCATTGTTCCACCGGCTGCAGCCATTCGGGGGTGCCACATGGCATCGCAAGGCATGGGTGAAGGCACGGGTCTCTGTATCCTCTTATCCCTTCGAGGTGTTAAGTCAATTTTCTCTCCACCACCCTACATTCCCTACGTTGTCTTAGGAGATGACATGTGTCTTTTTTGGACTTACGGGAGTGCAAGTGCAGAGCCGTCTCTTCACCCGCACAAGAGAATTTGCAAAATGTCTCTCGTCGCCCCGCCTTTCCTTGTTTCTCCTACTCGCCTTAAGGAATGCAACGTGTCCTTGCAGACCCGTGGGAGTGTGGGAACAAATTTTATTTTTCCCCATAGGGAAAAAAATTACAAAAGTCTCCCCAGCCCCACCAACTCCGCCCTTTGGGAAAATTTTCTCCCCTAGGCCCGCAGGCCCGCCCTTGGGGAAAATTTTCACCCCAAGGCCCGCTGACCCATAACTTGAAAAATACGAGGAGTTAGGTGGACTTATTGATATCAATGGAAAGGTGAGTAAGTTTCCTATCCAATGGGATTGATTTAGGGAAATTTTGAATGTGATAAGCATGAGAAAAATCAAGTTGAAACTTTAAGCCTGTTGAAGAATGGGTATGGTGAGGATTTTCCCTCTGAAGCTAATTGAAACCTCTAACCCTAAATTTTGGACCTTATGACCTCTAATAATTATTAATACAAGGAAAGTATACTCTAGTAGATTTGAATTGTTCCAAAGCTATTAGTGACAACTATTGTCTTATAACATGGTTGTAGATTATTTTAATAAAAAAATTATTCCATAACTTTTCTAACTAATCCTAGGTTGTTCTTGAGTATCAAGTGGGTTGTTTTAATGGGTGTTACACTTGGTATCAAGGGAATGGTTCAAAATATTGGACCATTGGGCACACTAGAAAACTGGAGACATGAAACGTAAACCTAGCACACTTTTAAATCTAGAAAATAACTTAGTTTAGAAACTACATATTTTTGTAAACATGGGAATTGAATAAAACTTAGAAAAATGAACTAACTCTCGCCTTGTCTCATACAGGAGGCACGAGATAGGAAAAGTAGAATTTTCACATAGACCTAGACTTACCACCACCGAGATCATGTTTTGGCAGCCATCCTACCCCGATTTTAATAGACTATTCGGGATGTTAATGCTGCTCTACGTAAAGGATTAGTAGGAGTACATGCAGCCAAACATAACATAGTCCCTTCCTTTGAGGGTTAGATATCTCCTTGACCTAGTAAGGAGCATGGAGGAGAGAACTCCTATGCAGAGTCAGCCAAGGTAGAGTCACCACAAAGGGGATAGGGTGACTAAGTTTCAGAGCATAGTGAGAGGTCTCGAGCCCTAGGCTTAGGGATGAGCATGTCGAGAGACCTAGAGGCCATCATACCACAGTTGCAGATCACATTAGGGAGATCCTGAAGCTTTGACCATCATATTATTCTAGTGATATATGTGTATTTTAGGTAGAGTCTCGATTGGTGAGCTTGAGAGGATGCTTCAAGCTCGTCCTTGTTCTAGCAACACAAAATCTCGCATTGCGATCCATCTACTAAGGGATGGAGCTAGTGTCAGTGGCGTGATAGAGGAGCATAAGCTCCATGTTGATTTTGAGATAATTACTTGAGAGATATTTGAGCGGTTTTTCCAGAGTAAATATTTGTCACAAAGGTTCATACAAAACAAATAGATGAGTTTCATGACCTCCGATAGGTATCTCTTACGGATGATTGAGTATGAGAGTAGATTTCTAGATCTACTCCAGGTATGTTGAGTACATGTAGGATGAGAAAGTATAGATCCACGGGTTCATTCGGGGCCGAATCTAGACATTGGAGGTGCAGTGTAGATCCATTGTCCACAAACATTAGCTGAGGCTATCAAGAAGGCCTATATAGCAAAGGATAATCGAGATAAGATCCAAAGCAGGCTAGAGACCAATTCCAGAGCCGTATACATCGATGTAGGACAATAGATCAAGCGGGTCAATACCTCTTCCTCATGGTGGACAAGGTTCATTATAGTCATATTTTAGACCCCAGCAGAGCTAGCAACAGCCATCCCACCCACCTTAGACATCCTCGGAGGTTTGATGCATAAAGAGGTAAGATTATGGGGCCTCCTCCTAGGGGTCCCATCGTAACATAAGGTACCTAGAGAGCTCACTCGGTAGGAGCTCACTAGCGAGACCTCATTAGACTACACAACGAGATCATCGAATCCACACCATAGACCTCCAAAGTACCAACTAGACCTGCTATATAGGGGAGAGGATTGGGTAGTTTTTTTTGTTGTGGTGTTACTAGAAATTTTTGGAGAGATTTCCCACAAAACCCTAACAACAAGGGTAAGACACATATCTCAAAGCCTACTATTGGTGATATGGGGCATAGTCATAAAATGTACACAGTAGTCAAGAACCGCTAAGTAGAGCATCAAAGTATAGTTATTGAGACTGCAGGTAGCATTGGTGGCATTCCTACCTCCATCTTGTTTGATTCTCGCTATTCTAATTCTTTCATTGCACCATCTTTAGTAGATCAATGCAGGCTAGTGGTAGTTAGGCAAGGTCATAGTTAGGATGTTGAGATCGCTTCTTAAACCAATATCTTTGTAGAATAATTAGTTAAAGAGTGTGTGGTGGATTTGGGACCTTTTACCACTACCAAAAATCTCTGTATCCTTCCTTTGGGATCTTATGGATTCATCTCGAGTATGGATTGGTTGTCTGCACACAAGGCCAAAGTGGATTTTTACCACAAGATTATATCTTTTGTAGATGATTTGGGAGTTGAGTCAATGATTTCATGGGTCAAGAGACCTATTTCTATTCACATCATCTCTTATGCAGCTTACGCAATGTGTACGATGGAGTTGCAAAATGTATGCTTTTACAAAGTGAGTGATAGATCGAGGATGGGTCTAGTGGACCATCACTAGTTGATCAACCCATTTTTAGAGAGTTTATAGATGTATTTCTGGGAACTATCAGGGTTACCACCCCATGTGAGATTGATTTTCATATAGGCCTCGGTTCTCAGGAGCAGCAGAGCCTATCTCATGAGCACCTTATCAGATGACCACACCAGAACTTTGTGAGCTCAAGTTGCAGCTTGAGGGACTTTTGGAGAAAGTCCTTATCCATCCTAGTGTATCCCCTTGGGGTGCACCGGTGATCTTTGTGAAGAAGAAGGATGGATCCTTGTGGTTTTGTATTGATTACCACCAGCTGAACAAAGTAACAATCAAGAATCGTTATCCCCTTCCATGCATTGATGATTTGTTTGATCAGATGAAGGGAGCCATGGTTTTCTCTAAGTTTGATCTTAAGTCAGGTTACCATCAGCTGAGGATTTCATAGGTGGACATTCATAAGACCACCTTCCATATGATATATGGCCCCTATGAGTTCACAGTGGTGCCTTTTGGTTTAACTAATGCCCCCGTAGTGTTTATGAGTTTGATGAATGGGGTATTTAGGACCTTCTTAGATTGGTTCATTCTCATCTTCCTTGATGACATTTTTATTTACTCACGTATGCATGAGGAGCACGATGGGCACCTTCACTAGGTTCTTCAATGTCTTCGAGAGCACCAAATTTCTAGGAACTTGGAGAAGTGTACATTATTTCAAACAGAGGTGCAAGATTTGGGTCAAATAATTTCTAGGGAAGGTATCACCATCAATCCTTCTAATATTAGAGCTATTATGGATTTTCCAAACCTACTACTAGGGTGACCGAGGTGTGCAGACTTCATGGGATTAACAAGTTACTACTAGATATTTGTTTAGGAATTCTCTCGTATTGCACACCCTATCACTTCCGCCTCGAGGAAAGGGAAGATGTTTTCTTGGTTGTACAAATGCTAGTAGGTCTTGATGCCACTCAAGGAATGTCTCACTACAACACATATTCTTGCAGTTACTGGATCCACAGGGGTGAGTTTTTCTTCGCACGAATGCTTCTTTAGCAAGGCTTGGATGTGTGTTGATGTAGGAGGGAAGAGTAGTGGATTTTAAGTCTCACAAACTCAAGGATTATGAGCTCAATTATCTAACTCATGATCTTGAGCTTATGGTAGTTTTTCACACCTTGGTTTGATGGAGACACTTTATTCTTGGTCGGAGATTCACACTTAGGATAGATCACTTGAGTCTTCACCATCTCTTCACATAGCCCAATCTCAATTCTTGTTAGTGGCATTGAATGGAGTTGCTTTGTGAGTATGATATGGAGATAGAGCATATGAAAGGGAAGGAGAATGTGGTGGAAGACACTCTCATCAAAAAGATACATGTGCCTATGGCCACCTCAGTGAGCACAAATTTGTGGAGAAGGATTCTTCAACAGCTTCCTCTTAACAACTTCTACATTACAGTTTGAGCAGAGATCGAGTCTTAGAGACCCCTCAAGGGAATTTTCATGGTTTTTATTTATAGGAAGATAGTATTCTTAGGAAAAAAGGCTAGATTTATGCTCCTAGAGATGGAGGCTTGAGGCGGGACATCTTGGCGAGAGAAGATAGTGCACACTATTTAGCCCATCCTAGGGTGAAGAATATGCACACCACCATGAGACAGGTTATATCATTGGAGAGGAATTTGGAGAGATGTGGCCCGATTCATGTCATGATGTTTAGAGATCCATAGAGTTAAGGCTGAGCATCAACATCCAAACTGGCCTTCTCTTTCCTCATGTTATACTGGAATGGAAATGGGACACCATTTCCATGGATTTCATTGTTGAGATACTGATGTCAAAATATCACCACAATGCCATCATGGTCACGGTTGATAAATTAAAAAAATTGGTTCACTTTTCTCCGGTGAATACCACTTATACAGCTAGAGAAGTGGCATAGGTATATTTGGATGAGATCGTCAGTTTGCATGGGATTTCATGGAAGATCATTAGTGACCAAAATCCTTTGTACACTTCCCATTTTTGGACTACCCTACAGCATGCCCTCGGGACAAAGATCAATTTCAGCACAAGATATCACCCTGAGACAAATGGACAAAATGAGCAAGTGAATAAAAGTTTAGAGGACATGCTCGGGATTTATGTGATGGATCAACGGTCTAGATGGGAGGAGTAATGCACTTGATGGAGCTTGCCTACAATAATAGTTTTCGAGTTCTATAGGCATGGATCCTTTTCAGGGATTTGTATGGTAGATAGTGCATGACACCTCATAACCGGGACAAGCTAGAGGATAGGGTTTCTTTTGGACCATCTTTGTTACAAGACATGGAGTAGCGGTGGTATTGATCGATGTATACTACAGGAGGCACAAGATAAGAAGAAGAATTATACTATAGTTTTGATGTGGGCATGAAGGTGTTCCTTCATGTCGGACACATAAGATCCCTATATATTATGGAAAAGGTTATAAGTTAGCTCCTAGATTTTTGGGGCTTTTGAGATCTTGCAGACATATTGGCCCTTTGGCCTAATGTCTAGCATTGCCACCTAGATTGTCTCACATACATGAAGAGATATGTTATAGATCCTTCTCATGTGTTAGATTATACATCATTTTAGTTACTGAGGATGAGGGTAGGTGATGGTGGATCCCATTCGCATCCTAGATTGCGGGACGCCTGGGACTTCAAGGTAGAGAGGTTGATCAATTTCAGGTGCAGTGGGACGATATGATGAAATTGCAACTACATGGGAGGATGCTACTTCATTACGAGTTCGAGTTCCCACATTTGTTCTAGTTAATTCTAGGAGGAAGTCAAGTATAAGGGGAGGGGGATGTAGTGCCCACTTCCCTTTGATACCATTTAATACTAATCATGACACTCTCGAATATATTATGGACATTATTATAGTTTTGGTTTAGTATGATGTTAGACATTTGATGATGGACTATTGTTGATTTTGACTCTTATATAATACATGATGATTATTAGAGACACTTTTTATGTGATGATGTTATACTTGTTGGACATGGTTATATAATTGATGTTGTTTGGACTTGTGATATTTAGATATTGTGAGTAGCCCTAGAAATGGAAAATTATTGGATGATGATATAGCTACGATAAAACTATAATAATATTGTTAGATTGCTTTGATGTTGTTGTGATTCATATATCTAGATGATTTTGGAAATTTAATTATATTTATATTATTTTGGATGTTCTTAAATGGCCATAAGGTATTGTGTTTTGCAGGTTAAAAGATCACAACAAACATCGGGGATTGGAGACCAACCACCTTGGAATACTAGATAAATTCAACAAGGTCACCATGGCAACTAGTTTTGTTTGTGTGTGTGTTGTTAGTGTTATGGATTCCCATGGGGGATCACCTTTAAATGTGACCAAGGGATTTTATGTATTTCTTTTATTTTTGGTCCCTTTGTTATGTTTGCATGTGTTTATTTTGTGATTCCTTTACCCTTTCATTAATTATTAAATGGTGTGTAAATATTGTATGTAATCATATTGTTTAGTTAATTAATTAAAATATGTTAAAAGAATGTAATTAATAGAGTTATTGGCCATGTTTTAAAGTGTTTTAATAATGTGTAAGTAATATGTAAGTGATGTGTAAGTTAAATTTTGGGTGTGAAACACTCCACCTTCTTGGAAATTCGAATTTGTCCTTAGAGGATGATTTTGGAGGATTTTGGAACAAGTTTAAATTGTCCCTTACCTCTTAAATTTACATACCAACCTTGTCTATGGTTGGAGGGTTAAATTTAGAATTTTATAATGCATTTTGGGAAGACAAATTGTAGGTTTTAATTTCACTTTTCTTACATAATGTAATTTCACTCCTTTGGGGTGTGGGTTGTATTTGAGTGTGTAAGTAAACTGTCATATTATTCACCCACCTATTTATTATGCATTAGAGAATGAGGTTGAATTTTTGTTTGGGGTTGAGGATGTGTGATGTGGCATCCTACATGGATCTACCTCATCCTCTTCTCTTCCCTTTATAAAATTCAAATTGCTTTTCTTGTTTTGGGTTGCTTCACTTTTGGGAGACTTATTTTGGGTGAATTTTATTTCTATTTTGGGAGCTCTTGCTTGAAGAATTTTTTGGGAAGATTGTTGCATGCTTGTATTGGGTTGATTTTTGAATTTCTTGCATTGGAAGGAGCTTGCTATTTTGGAACTTGGAACAAAATCCATCATGGAGAGGTAAGAGCTTGGCTCTTGGAAATACTCTTCTTTTCCCTTTTTTGAATATGTAAATGCTGGTATGTTTTTTTGTTATGGGCCATGGGTAGATGGCCTAGAAATTGTGTAGGAGAATACTGTGGTTTTTTTTTTTGTGGGAGGCACAAGTGTGTTTTAGGGAGGTATAAGGGTGGAGGGACTTGGGATTTGGGTTCTACCTTAAAAATAAATATCTTTCATTTCTTTACTTGCTATGGGGTACCATAAGAGGTTGGGGAGACATAAGGAAATGTGAGGAATAAGGGGTACTTGGGGAGGCGTAAGAAATGCTAGGGATTTGATATACTATCCTTTTTGGTGGTTTGTAACTCAGGTGGTGATACCCATTTCTCCATTTGGGAGGAATAAGAATTATCCCCATAGTTCTTTCTCCTTTGGCTTGCTTATCATGTGTTATTGTAGTTGTAAAAACTACATTTTATTTTGGACTATGTTTTATTGTGAAAAAGATGTGTGTATGTTTTGTGGAAGCCTGTTTTTGTCAGGAGTTGGATCACATCTTTTATTTCATTGTGGTTGGGGCTCAGGTGCTAATGAAGAAGGATGGCTTATCCTTTCATTGGATGTCTTGGTTGGGTGGAGAGCATTTCTTTTCCCCTGCCTTTGTTGTGATCAAAATTGGAAGAAAGAGAAGAATGCATGTTGCTGTTCTAGAGCTGAGAAAAGATAGTTTGATAGTCCCTTGTGAAATGAAATCTCATTGTAACCTTTCCCACTTCAAGTGCATGACCTTGTAAATATTGTAATGGAAAGATGTTGTACTTGTGTAAGTGGAAATTGGAAGTGTAAAAGAGTTATACTCGTGTCTTTGTTTTGGAAGAATGTGAAAGAATGACACTGTTTTTGTATAATGTAATTTGAAATAAAATGGAAAGGAGGTTGTATGAGTTTCATTGAATTATTTGAAGTGTTTACCTTATTCATATGATATTCTTAAATTGGAAATTTGTTTTTATCATGCACTAGGAAGTTCCCGATTTAAAAGTGGAAATGTGCAACACATGAAAAGAAAATGTATTATTCTTCCCTGTGTCAATAAATGATTTTTGGAAGGAATAAAAGAAAGAAGTTGTAAAGTTGTCTGTTGGAACCAAAAAATGAATGTAATGCTTTTCTCAAATTGCATTGTAGTATTGAATCTGATCATTTCAATGTATTGGAATCTCTGTTTGAAAGGAAGAAATGCGTGTGAGAAAAATATAGTATTTTGTCTTTTGGAAATGTGTAAAATTGGAAATCAGAATTGCATTTTGGTCTTGAATGGTTTGTTTTGAATCAAATAAAATGTGTTATATTGGAATTGGAATGAATTTTAATACTTAGAAGATGAAAATGGCAAATAGATCCTTTAAAATTTGATCCTTGTTATTTGTAATTTCAAACTGGCAATTATCTAAACCAAAAACACACAGTTCAAACCTGCAACAATAAAATAACAAATTAAATAATTAAATTGAAGTGGTAGGCTCTAAAAAAATTCATCTAGACATTAATACTCAAGAAAATTTCTTAGAAAACTTAGTAAAATCGGCTTGAACCATTTTGCAGTCATTTTTCTATCAAATGTTGGAAATTTCGAATTGATCCTCAATCAAACAAATTAACCCTTGAAATATATCCTAAATTCATCTAAGAATAATCCCCATGTCTATTTGACATGTTGAGAGAGGAAGAAGATCAAATTGAACAAACAAGTTAAAATTTACCAATTCACACTATAAAAGCCAAAGCAGGTCATTTTTATTAAAATTGACCCCCTAAATTTTATCAAAAAAAAAAATTAATTAGCTCTCTATCAAAAGTTATGGCCTTCAAGTTTTCAACACTTGGCATTAAAATTTTAGGAAAATTTTCCTTGGCGGGCTCGCAGCCCAAATTTTTTCCTTGAGGCTTAGGAAATTTTTTGGGAAAATTTTCAAAATTTTCTTTGCTTTGCTCCGCCTGATCGCAGCCAATCGAGAGGCTGCCACATGGCACTATGAGGTAATAGTGGAGGGGAAGATCCTCTTTTGAACTTAGCATTTTTGGAAAATTTTGGGAAATTTTTCCTAACTTTCCCCAATGGCTCACAACCAATCAAGTGATGCCACATGGCATCATGAGGCATTGGCGGAGGAACAAATCCCTTTTTTTCTTTTGTGTCTCAGAATTTTTTTTGAAAATTTTCCAAGTTTTCCCCATTGTTCTACCAGCCCGTAGTCATTCAAGGGCTGCCATATGGCATTGTGTCACGCCAGCAGACGTGTGGCTCTCTGTATCCTCTTACCCCTTTGGGGTGTTAATCCAATTTCTCCCCCCTGCCCCACCTTCCCTGCATTGGATTACGAGATGGCATGTGTCCTTTTTGGACTCACGGGAGTGCAGGCATAGATCTAACTCTTCACCCGTAAGGGAGAATTTGTAAAATGTCTCCCGTCACCCTGCCTTTCCTCATTTTTCCTCGTGCTACCTTAGGGAGTACCACATGTCCTCATGGACCCATGGGGGCATGCGTGCAAATTTTATTTTTTCCCTACATGGGAATTTTTTACAAAAGTCTCCCCGCAGCCCGCCAACCCGCCCTTTGGGCAAATTTTCTCCCCTTGGCCCGCAGGCCCGCCCTTGGGGAAAATTTTCACCCAAAGCCCCGCCATCCCATAACTTGAAAAATATGAGGAGTTAGGAGGAATTCTTTATATCAATGGAAAGGTGAGGAAATTTCCTATCTAATGGGAGTGATTTAGGGAAATTTTGAAAGTTGATAAGCATGAAAAAAATCAAGTTGAAACTTTAAGTCTGTTGGAGAATGAGTATGGTGAGGATTTTCCCTTTGAACCTAATTAAAACCTCTAACCCTAAATATTGGACCTTTTGACCTCTAATAATTATTAATACAAGGAAATTATAATCTAGTAGATTTAAATTGTTCCAGAACTTGTTAGTGACAACTCTTTGTCTTGTAAAATGGTTATAGATTCCTTTAATAAAAAAATTATTCCGTAATTTTCTCAACTAATCCCAGTTGTTCTTGGGTCTCAAGTGGGTTGTTTTAATAGGCGTTACACTACATATGAGGTAGGGTTAAAAGGGTTTTGATTAAATTAGTTCAGTTTTTTAGATTTAGATTCACATACTTACACAAGCAATTAACTACAACCGACCGATTATTACTTGTATTTAATTTCATTTATTAGATTAGAAGCATTTTTTAAAATCCTAGAAAAGATCAAAAATATTTAATTTTTCTAGATTAGTTTTCTTCCATTGTTTTGTTCAGATATACTGTGAAAATACCAAAAACATAGTTTAAATTTCCTTTGATAGTTAGTTTTCTTTATCAAGATCAATTCAATTCATTTTGCATGACCATCAAAGGTCCACAACAAGAGAAAACATTTAGTTGTGATCCATTGGTCCCACAACCCAATGGTCCTGAGTTGTTGACCAATATTGATATGGGTTTATGCTTTTTATTTTTATACACACCTATTAAGTGTTCTCGAGAAGATAGAATAATTAAACACATTAAACATTGTAGTTGATCAAGCCTACGATTATAGGACTACTCCTGACAATAGGTATTGATTACGCATATGACTATATAAAGACCAAAACCTCCACAAGTTCAAGCTTGTGATCTCTAGGTCCCATAACCCATCAGGCCTGATGACCAATTAAACATCGACACTATTTTATGTGCACTAGTGTTTAGATCATCACCACTGCCACCTGACATTATTACAAAAATTTTAGTGTTGAACATAGTAGTCGGTCAAGATAATGCTTTCTATACTAGACCGGAAAACCCCTCATAGACCCTGTGGTTCCATTATGCATCTCATTCATACTTTCATGACCTACTATGGAAATCTATATGAACATTCCGTACGTCACTTTCTCCTTGTTCCACAACTAGTAGATGAAGATCAACATCAAATGGAGCCTCCAAGTAGCTATTATATCTTATCATTCCATTAAACCACTTAATCTTAGGGTGGATTTCTTTGCCTTGGACTCAAAAATCCTAATATTACGTGTTGAAGAAATAAGGATTCCTTGTTATCTTTCTCATCGATACCACACACATATCCATTTTCATTCTACATCAGTTATCCCAGCATGACCTCGAGAGGTCGAGTGTGAAGAAGGTCACATGTTGATTTTCTTACATATAGAGACCTACCTAACATATGTAGTAAAACGAACATGTAAAATAAAGTACAAACATGAGTAAATGCACCCATAAAATGTAGTATGATGTGGGTAGATGGAATGGAATACAAAATAGATGATAGGTGCCACGTGCCCACCGATTGGATGTAGTTGTATGCAGTGATTTTCATTTATTTTTCCTCCTTAGCGATCAAGAATGAACCATAAATGGAAGTACGTCATCGAAAAATGATTGAACTATGTGTTGTGTGTAGCATGTTGTAATGATTGTGTGGTGATGGGATGCGACATATTGATGATGTGTGCATGACTCTATAGCCTAAGCATATATCACGACAAGATGAATAAAAAATATGTGGTGATTTATCCTAAAGTATATACCACTAAACAATGTAAGCGAATGTGATAATGTAGCCAATTACGAGATGATTATAGAAGAAGTGACCCTATAATTCTTATTTCACTAAATTGGAACATATTTCAATGAATTGAGGCTCCAATATTTCAAGTATTAGAATAAATGCATCTCCATTTTTACCTATATTAGATTCCATTTTTGGCTATATTGGATTCCATTATTAGAAATATTGGATTTCATTAGTTGTAATATCAGATTCCAATATTGTCATTATCAGACTTATTCGAGTTCCAATTTCTCTATTATTGGAATCCAATATTGCTATTATTGGATTCCAATATCACTATTATTGGATTCTAATTTGGCTAATATTGGATTCCAATAGTGCTATTATTAGATTCCAATTTCACCACTATTGTAATCCAATTTATAAATCCCAATTTTTGGATTTTAGTTTCACTATTTTAGGATTTCTATTTTGTTATTATTTAAATCCCCCACATAATCCAAGTGGTTGTTATCTTACATAAGCCAAGTGGTTGATATTGTACATAAGCCAAGAGGATTTTATCTTAAGATAGCGGCCGCTATCTCACATAATCCAAATGGTCACTATCTTGCATAAGCCACTCGGATGATATCTTACATAATCCACGTGACCGCTATCTTACATAAGCATCACAATTGTTATCTTCAATAAGCCTAGTGGTTGCTAACTTACATGATGAAAGTGCATGCTAGGTGAAATCAGCCTAGTGGGATCAAAGTTACATCTTTTTATTGGCTGATTTTTACATATGACTTGATTTTACTTGTGTTATTTGGATACCATTTTTCTAAATTTTTAGTAGAAAAGTCATAACTATTGACTTCAATTTTTACAACTCACAGTCATTGGATTATGCATAGTCATTGGCTTCTCATTTCCTTATGGATTTAAAAAGTTGTATAGCCTAGTAGCCACTATAATGTAGTTTTTTTTACATGCTAAAATTAAAATATTAACTCCAATGGGTGGCCATGAGTGGGTGATCATAATTCAATGTGTGAGCAAGCACATTTCAAGTTCAAAACTTGCACTTGGACATGACAGTGGTAGCTCATCGTAGTGTGAGAAATTCGTGGCCTCGTACATATATGAAGTGTGATTCATCGCATGATGAAGTGAAATCCATCGTACGAAGAAGTTTGATCTATCACATGAAGAAGTGAGATCCCTTTCACGTTGAAGTGTGATACCTTGCATGAAAAAGTACATGCATTTTGAAAATGAAGTATGAATTCACACTTGGAATATAAATCACTCACATATTAAAGAGAGATCCCTCACATAGTGATGTGCAATACCTTGAATGAAAATGTACGAGAATTTTCAAGATGAAGTGTGAGCATTTGCAATTGGAATAGCGGGAATAGGGAATAGATTTTAGGAATAGGTTTACATGGACTAAATCCTATCCAATTTATTATAACCACTATTGTAATCCAATTTATAAATCCATATTTTTTTATATTATTTTCACTATTTTAGGATTTCTAGTTTTTATTATATGAATCCTCCACATAATCTAAGTGATTTTTATCTTACATAAGCCTCACGGTTTCTAACTTACATGATGAAAGTGCATGCTAGGTGAAATCAGCCTAGTGGGGTCAAAGTTACATTCTCCTTGCAACCACTAAGTTACGTAAGCCTTGCACCTCTAAGTTACATAATACCACGATAATCCTAGTGGTCATTATCTTACATAAACATATAGGTTGTTAACTTACATAAGCCTAGCATCCGTTTCATTACATAAGTGTATAGGTTGTTAACTTACATAATCCTAGTGGTTGCTAATTTACACAAGACTAGATTCATATAGGTGAAATAATCCTAGTGGTGGAAAGTTATACGAGCCTACCAAGAATAAGTTTCATAATCCGACCAACTACTAAGATACATAAAACTAGTAGCCGCTAAGTTACATAATCCTAGGTACCAAAAAGTTACATCAATCCAGGGGTTAAATTTTATGACCTTTTATACCTGTCAAGTAATTTTTAGATGATTGTAATTTTACAATATTGCCCTTTTAAAAGTACAAAATAGTAGTTATTGAAGTACTTCAAATTCATATTTATTTAATATTTTATGTATATTATATATCAATATAATTTTTATATAAATCTATATTAAAAAGACCATGATATTGTGAATATGCAAGTTATGTGTGATAAATTCAACTAATTTCATGCTTTTCCATCCTACAAATCATAAAGAACAACAAAGAGTTAAGAATCACATTAAACAAGTTGTTTTGAGGAAATGGATTTGAAAATGTGTTTCCATAGGCAATCAATCCTTGAAGAAAATTACATAATAATTGATCCTCAAGGGTATTAATTATTGTTCTTGAATTTGTGCAAGGTATTGTTGGATAGCTTCATGACCTTGACTCAGTATTTTAATTTGAACTCCTTTCCATGTATTTCTTGGAATCCATGCCTAGATGACATTGTCTATATCAATATCTGATGTGTCCCTTGATTTTCACCACCATTGCTTTTCAACAAGCATTCCTTATACCTTTATTTTTATGTATTTCCTTTTCTTGTGGGTTCCCACTAGTGTACCCTTATCTTTTGAGTGTTTTTGTGAACATCTTGTATTAGTTTTAGTTCTTCCTTTCCCATCCATATAGGTACATTATCATCAGCTGGTCTTACTAGTATCATCTTCCCAAAATTCACATCCACTAATAGGTTTAATTCCTCTCAAGTTCTATCACAAATAGGTCCAACATATATATCCATATTTGAAAGGACATTTTGAAAATAGTAGATATCCATGTTAATATGTAGCGCACCCACTATTTGATCATACATTGCACAATCCTAATTTTTTTGGCTAAATCCAATCTCTTCTCATCATGTTACGATTGAAAAAGGGATTCTCTAGGGCACGTAGAACATTTTTCCAATATGTAATATTTGGAACATAGTATGCTTCTCCACCATATGTTGAACTCTTTTCCTAGTGTGTGATGTATGCCTAAATGCCTCTCTACATGTCTACCATCTCTCTGGGTTCTTTGAAGGGTACCAATGGAGGACCCCTTTAAGAAAGAAAGGTTTCCCATCCATTGTTTTCCAGATCTCAATTGAGTGTGACAAGAAAAATTCCAAGATTGATTCTTTGAACACCATGATGGGCTTGTTTTCTTTGACATAGAATTTAAACATCTTTGGTTTATTGATACCCATGATCTTTTAGTTACCATCTAGAAAGTGTGGTTCCATAAAGGCCTTAAAGTCGTAGACTTCCTCGATAAGGTATAGAGTGAATGTGTTGGAATCCTCTTGGCATGTTTTGTAAGTGTCCATTATTTTAGGCAAAGAGAATGTATCCAATTTGCACAATGTTTTTGATAATCAATTGAATGTCCCATCTATGTCTTCATGTGTGTGATCCACTGGAAGGAAAATCATAGAAACTGTGTTGAAAATCCTTCTAGCTGTCAGCATGAATGCAAGCACAAACAAAGTGTGATTTTTTTGTCACTTAGAGCATTATCTAGTTACAAGTAGAGAGTTGGTGGTTGTTTTCTAAAATAAAATTAAACTGGTTACGATATTAGTTGTATGAGAACCCTCATTTTTCTTCTTCAAGATTCTCGTTGATGTATGGGAACTCAACGTCTAATGGATTGACAATGCTCGGAATTCAAATGTGACTAGCTCACTGGACAAAGGGAGACCTCGAATTCAAGGTAGATCTGGTCTTCTTTGGAATTCTTCAAAATTATAATTGTTTTGTCCTCCTTGTCTTTGTTATTGGGTGTATCTTCTATCCACAAGATTGGAAATATATGCTCTTCTTTGCAGTGCTTAAAATTATCTTTTCTTTTCTAAGTCAAGCAGTGTGTGTTCCTCTTCAAGATAAAAAATTCTTATGGCAATGAAGTAGTGGTTGACACTTTTCCTGTTATGCTAGATAGCTTCTCTCAAATCTAAAGCAATATCCTATTCGATGTGGAAGAGAAATTTAGGTCTTTCAATAGCAGGATTTCTGGAATAGCCTTATTTTGCGAGACATGAGGTTCATATAGCTATTCAAACTCCAGAATTTGTTTTTTGAATTTAATGATTTTTTTTTTATATTTTTATGGCCTTCTCGGTCATATTCAAGTGTAGATGCTGCTAAATTTTCCCCACAGTGGGAGCCAAAAATTTTTGGAGAGAAAATTACTTAGGGAAAAATTGGTGGTTATCTTGCCAATGTTGTGGGAGTTTAATTCCCTCTATTGAATCTGGTGCACTGGTGACATACATGCATGCGCGAGTAAAAGTGATTTTTTCCCTAGTAGCCTTTGGGTTGGGGATCCAATAGGGGTACTCCACTGACCCTGTGGAAAAATCTTGCATATATCTACAAGAGAGTAATTTGCTAGGAAAGTGAGAAAGAGAGTGAGAAAGTTAGAAAAGAGAAACTAATGTTGTAAGTAGAAAATCAGAGACTTGCATACACCAACTAGAAATTTCATTACATGCACTTGAATTTAGAAGAAAACAAATCTGCGTAATAGAAACAAGACCAAATAGTGTTTAATGAGCACAAAGTACCACTAAAATCCTCACAAAAAAAGGCTAAAATTCCTTCTTCCTTTATTGAAGCTCAAGCAGAAATTGTACATAACATAGAAATAGAAGAAATTTTTGAGTAGGGAAAATGGAAGAAATTTTCTATCTCTTTGCTCTCTTCACAAGGATATATCTCTCATGAATTCACAAAAAAACAGCTCCAATATCTAAGAATTCTCAGAATTTGTCTAAGAAGAAGCTCAAATGAGGATCTTGTTACAATTTATAGAAGAGAAGGCAACTCTTCATCTTCCCAGTGACTTTTCAAATACTTTAATTTGAATTTAGATTGTTCATATTCCACTTAAATATTTAAGTCCCTTTTATAAAATCAAGGTGACTTAAATTTTACATTATGTTTCTAAAGTCACTTAAAATTATATTAAAAAGTGCCAACCTCAATGTAAAAATATAACATTGATGAGAGAGAATGTTGGGTGAGAGGAGAAGAGAGAGAAAAATAAGAGGAAGAAGAAGGGAGAAAGAATAAGAATTATGTAGAAGAATGAGCCACTGCAGTGGATTTGATCTCGCTTGCTGAATGGTTTCCACTTTGCGATCCTGAGAAGGCCCATTTGTTGAAATGAGCTTCACGTAGGTTCCACCTTGTCGGCATGAGGAATGTGAACAAAACTCAAGGTATTTGTCCATCCATTGGCCACACTATTGATGTCTTTACACTTCCTAAACCATGATGAATTTTTCTTTGTAATAAGTGAAATAGAGGCTTGAATCTCTAAGAGGAAGTCAAGGGTATCCTTAGTGAAGGATGATATGTTTCCTACCTCTTTCTTGATATATTATTCAAATGGACCAATCAACTCATCGACAGTTATATCTTCACCCATTGTAGGTACTCCAAGCTTTTGAGTTTTCGATTTATACTATCCTACAATTTTTATGCTTGTTCATCTTTCTCCTCCAGCTCTATGATGTCCTGATTGATTTCCTAAAACCTTATTGCTAAGGCCCTCACCCATACACTTGACAAGTCTTCTAAGATATTTTCAAAATCTTCTTATCCATCAACTCTTGGTGATGAGTGTTGATCATATCATCTACTACCGATCCCAAGGGTTCTCAATAGTCTGTTTCTTTCTCCAAGTCCTTCTTGAGTACTCATTTCTTATTTTATATTACACACATGTAAGTGAAGATTTTGAGCACTTCTTAGAGCACTGACTTCCCTTTTTCAGAAATTGAGTTGATCCATTCATTATTCACTTGCCCTTGTATTGTGAACTTGTGTGTCTTCCTGATGGATTCTAGATTGAAGCTATTGATGGGTGAAACTTCCTCGGTGGGAATTTTCATGGAATTAGGATCAACTAGATGTTGCACATAGAATGATAGAGTTCACACCTTCTCTTTTAGTTCATCAATCTTCTTCTTATACTCCTTATTCCTTACCACCATGTGAGTGGAAGATTGTTGATACATGTGTAAATCCCCTTCATGATTTTCTAGTCCTAGTTGAATTGTGCTCATTTCATATTCATCTGGTGTCATCTCATCCACTGTATTTATTACTTTGGGTCAAGCCACTTCAATGTATTGATTACATGTTTCCGCACTATAGAACCATGAGGCAATTGAGACAATTGTTGATAGATAAGGGGTTTCCACTTGTTGCATAGTGTGGGTGTTAGGGATAATTGTTTCTTACATCCAAGGAAACATCTCATCGGACTCAGGTTCAATGATAGGTGCACCAATGGTATCCTGTTCTGAAGGAGGAGGAAAATCCTGAATGAGAGAAGCATGGGTGTCAACAAGAGGTGAAACCTCCTATGGTGGCTCAAATACTAAATATTGAACCATGTGTTCTTCATCCACTTTTTCCTTTGTCATGGGGTGTTCTTCCTACATTTCTGTGATCAAATATTCCTCTCGAAGTGATGAAAATGATCCTTCTTCTACTCTGAATTTATTTAGCGTCTTCTCATGAGGAGAAGCTTCTAATTCTATGGCCTTCCTTTTCAAACTTGTTCTCAAGTTTTTAGAACTAGAAGTCACCTCTATGACTTTTGAAGATGACTGATGTGAGGCTTGCTTCTGACTCAAAGGAATTACTCATGACTGGATGGTCATGGTTCTCTTCTTATGAAACCTATTTCTCATTCTCCTCATCACCTTCTCATTCTCGCTCCAATATACCCCCGATTCATGAACATACCAATTGATTAGAGTTAAAGGAGAAATCTTGACTGCCACATACTCAAAATCATACATCTCCATCCCATCATCTTGCAAAATATATTTATACCAAGAGAACTTGAATTTATTCATTTTACTGATTGTCATCCTCATATGGTCCTTTTCATGCACCGCAAATTGATCCATGCAATTTTCCTAGTAATCCTCAACTTATGGCTCATGTTGTAATTATGGGACATGGAAAGATTCAAGATCTTCTTGGATGTCAAAATCAGGCCTATAAATGTAGGAATATAGATTCAAATGAGCGAAAGAAGCCTCCAAATGAGATACGTCATTTGAGGTCTTGCATGTGAATTCCCCAGAGAGGTAGGAAATGGAGTCAACTTCTTCCTCCTACTTATAACCCCGTTATTCACTTGAATGATCTGTTTGTAGAGCTCAAATAATACAATTTTGTCACTAAGGTACTTGGGCAGCCTTAGTTGCACTTTGTCAAAGCCAACAAATCACATGTAGGAGAAGGTTAAGAATTGTATGAAATAAGAACCATATTTATTGATCAAGGATGCCATTTGTGATGAAATCATAGCTTCCAGATCCCCTTCTAAGCTTCATATGACATACATTGTGAACGTGTCATTTACCTAAGTGAAATTCCTATGGATTTCCTCCATCACCACCACAACATTTCTCGACCGTTGACACCTTGGCGCGAAATGTTTTTCATGAGAGCCAATTAATTGAATGATCTTGAGCTAATGAGGAGGTAGACCAAGTAATAAATCATGTGGAACTTCTTCATCATGGGTACTTGAAGTAGTTGTAGATATAAGTTGTCGCTAATGATTTTCCCCCAATCAATTCTTTGTTTTTCTTCTGTCAACTTCAAGATGAAAAGGCCCATCTAGTCTTGAAAGTATCCTGTGCTAGCTTCACCCATTACTCTACTGAGGAGAGTGATGAAATTTGAATAGGTTTCATGGAACTCATGCCTTGGAAGGTACTTAGGAATCCTTGAGGGAATTTTCCTTATTTTTAACCATGACCCAAGCACAACCCCTTGCACATATGCATCCATCATTTATTGATCGTGCAAGGCCCTTTCTTTTGAGGTGATGACCATGTTGGGTAACGCATCGGATCTGTAAAGAAAGTGAAATTGTTCTAGGGATAATGAAAACCATCGCTATACCATTATCTACTCAAATGGTTTTTGTTTCAAGCTCATAGTAGTGAGAGATGGCTAAGACCAACTCAAAAATTTACACAGACACTGGATGTCTTATGGCAGCAAACAAGCCACTTGTGAATATTTGAACTTTTATTTTCTATCATTATTTGGTTTCCATGTGAGTTCTAAGGTCATTCAGGTCTATGTACAAGACATCATTGTCTTCTATTTCGTACTTGCAGGCAAAGGATTGTGCCAGCTTTTGTCCCGTCCACTTTTGCTTCATGTTTTCCTTAGAAATAGTAACTTACTATTTTTAGTAAGTATGAAAAAAAACTCCCTCGAACCTCAACTAGATGTTACAACCTGTATTCCCCCTTCTCCCTACTTTCATTCCTCTTCTGGATCAACTTTCTATTTTTAGTAGGTGCTCATGGGAAAACTTATTATTTTTAGTAAGTGCTGAAATTCCCGTCATGATGAATTCTTAGTTGTAGAGTGTATCTCTAATGTTTATGTCTCCTTCGCACGTTCTTCTATTAATGAATTTCCAAAAATAGTAGTCCCCTATGTAGAAGACCTGCTATTTTTAGAAATTGGGCTTCTAGAGGTCAGATTGACATGGAACAAATTTTTCTGATATGTGTTTTTTTCCAATATCGCCCCTCTAAAATTTTAGACCTACCCACTCAATAGTCTACGAGATTTTAAACTTTCAATATTTTGACCTAGCAGTGCTTCTAGACATGGCCACCATTAATGGACCACAAAAATTGCAGGTCTGGTTTTCTTATCTTTAAAAAAAAATCTATTTCTGATATGGGTTTTTTCTTCTAGTGCTTCACGTGAAATTTTGCTTCAATCCGACAACCGGTTTGACAAGAAATTCAATTTTTTCTTCGTTGAGCCAAAAAGGAGATTTATTCACTATGAATGATTTGTTGCATGAGAGGAGAGTTTTAAGGTATGTTTTTATGGTCTTAGATAGAGGAAAAAACAAAAAAAATGGTTTGTTTCTTCATGCACTAGTTTGCAATATTTCTACAAATCTTTGTTTCACGGCAATGGAGATTTTCACTATTTTCTTCTCTTCGTTCTTTGCTTCTTCTTCCTTGTTTTCTCAAACTTCCTTTTCAGACCTATATGCTTTCATGGAGTAGAGAAAAATAATTATATTAAATATATAGTTTGAGCTTCAACAATGGTGGAGTGGTGGTATGAAGTTACAGAGGATTTTGGAGAAAGAACTGTGAATGAGAGAGTTAGATATAGGAAGTGGGATGAAAGTGGCAGGTGGGATTTTAAAAATATTCAAAAATCATGCATAGAGAGGGCTAAGATAATTTTTCAAGGTTTTATGTACCTAACATGTGAGGTACATGAGGGACATCAAATTCCATGGTGATCAAGGTGACGACACGTGGCGAGGATCCGACGGCAGGGAGTGAAAGCTAGAAAATCAACTTTAAAGCACTGAGGGGATGGAAGTGGGTCACGCGGATGACCAAAAGTTTACCTTAGATGGTTGGGTGAATTTTTCAAGTTTTTATGTCCTTGACATGTGAGTGACATGAGGGACATAAAATTCCATGGTGATCTTGGAGCTAAAACGTGGTGAAGATCCGACGGCAGGGAATTTTAGCTCCCAATTGTACCCCGTGGACCGAAACGGACGATCTTGAAGGTTATATGAGGTTTTAGAGGTCATATGGGGGTTGGAAAAAAAAAATCATGGTTTATTTCCTTGACATTGAGGTACTTTGGGGACAAAAATCTTGTTAGGCTCCTGGAGCTCACATGTGTCCTCCCAAAATTTAGCTAACTCTCGAACTCGCTCCAAGAGGACAACTTGATACGATGATAACTTGAGCTCCATATATACATTTTTTGGTGAAATATTATATGATAATAACTTTAAATGTCATTTTAAATCCATTGGTGGGGGTATCATGTCTTATTTATTCCATTTGATCACTGAAAATTTAGACTTTTCATTTGTTACTCTACTGGTGCATGAGAAAAACTACTTACAGACCTAATATGCAAAAGTGTTGTGAAAAAAATTATTTGACCATATTGTAGGGCTTGTAATTATATTTCTATGAATGTTTTTTTTGGCTCCTAAGTCCATCCAGAGCTCCCAAAATCACCTTTGAAAGCTCAAGTGGTTGTTTTGGCCTATGCACTGACTAGGCTTGTGAACTCTCATTTTGGTCAAACTGCTCCAACTTCTTTGAGCCCTTCCAAAATATTCTTGAATCATTTCCATGATTTCCCAAGACCTTTTAATCACCTCCATGTCTATTTTGGATTTTCTTCTCCACTCCATGGGGTTGCTCTAGCCCTAGGAAGGCTAGTGATAGCCCTTCCCACAACTACTTGTAGCTTGCAACTTTTAATGAACTCCTAAAATCACCTAGGGGAATGAATGGACTTTCCTAAATCACCTATGGGGATGAGATAACGTTAATCGGGAGGTCACTTGGACTGACTAGACAAACTCAAGGTTTCTTGGAATGATAGGACTTGAAAAAATTAACACATGGGTATAGTTGTCATGCTTGGAAATTGTTAATTTCCTTGTTGCACATTTGCATGACAACAATTGGATCTAGCTTGGGGACATGACATGGAATGAGTGTAGTGAATACATGACATGGGGAATCTAGAATCTCAATTTTAGACCATATGATCTATTGACTAGTGCCTTATCCATTGGGCCTTGTAGAGTCATGTACAATTTACAAGAGAGAAGGATAATGAAGAAGGAAACACACACACACACACACACACACACACACACACACACACAATATAATGGAAAGGAAACACACAACACACAACATAAAGGGAAACAAACCTAGAAATCACCTATGGTACAAGGCGGGGACAACCCGCTTTCACTGATGATACAATTTTAGGTATTGCCTAGTATGACACAATTCTAGTAGCGTTCCATCCAAATATGACAAAGAGAAAAGCAGTCTCACCGCAAGCTTCACAAATCTGGAATGAGTCGAGCCATAATGAATCAAAATTTCCATCACTACATTTCAATTCCTTTATCTTGTCCCATAGCAAGATGAAGTCTCCAACTTTGAATTCTCTCGCTTTGGCTTTCTTGTCAAAAATATTCTTTACTTTCAACTAGTGCTCTTTAATATAGTCCACCACTCGAGTCTATTTTCTTCTAGCTTCTCAAGAAAGAGGATCCTCTTGTCAATGGAATCCTTGTATTGTCCATCTTCTATTCCCTGTAGCAACTTGAGATCCAACATCTCAATCGTGATGGGAATTTCTGCTTCAACCCCATACAATAGTTGGAATGGTGACATACCTATTTCCTTCTTGGGAGTGATCTTGTCTCGCCCATAATGCATCATACAAATTTTTGTGCCAATTCCTTTTGTTTTCATCTACAAGTTTGTAGATAATGGTTACAATGTTCTTGTTACTTGATTCATCCTATCCATTTCCCTATGGATAATAGTTCAATGAAGGGTAAGTGCAGGAAGTTTGGGGACAATTAAGTGGACATCAAATCCTAAATTTTACATCAAAAATAGCAAAACATCAAATTTAGTCTTCCGCGGACTTGAACCATGTCAAAAAGTAAAAATATGTCATAAAAATGGTACCATTGCGTAGGGGAGACTGTTAGCTTTGTAGAAATACTGATTTTAAAGTGAATAGAATAGGATAAATATCATTTTATAATTTTTTACTAATAGTAGGTCTTTAAGACACTTTTTCCCGTGAATTTTTATGTCTACGTTTAAGACTGCAAATTTTGTTTCACTTATTAGAATGTGATAAAAATTATACCATCCCAACTATGGTGAAATTATATACATGTTCAAAAATAAAATTATTTGATTTCAATATTTTTTGATGAAGTTATGGCGGGCAAACAGAAAGTGCTATGTTTTCTTTATGTTTTCATACCACTTTCACGGAAAAAATCATAAAAAATAAAATATTGCTCAAAAAAATACAAAACAAAATTCATCCTAAGATAGATAGTAGCATCTAACTTCTCACCAAAGGAGAAAAATATATATCAATTTTTGGTCATCCAAATCGTGGGAAAACGGACTATAATTTTATAGGTGTTTTTAAAAAAATACCAAGTCATTGAATTTTGAGTGTTTAATATAGCTAATCTTGTCCATTTTTTTAAAAAATAGTATTTTAGAAACTACATTCTGGATTATACAATTCATATTGATATAAATTTTTCTAATTTTGAGTGTATATATTGCTAATAATCCCTGCAAGTTGATATGATGTTGTTATTTGTAATATGACGTCCACTTATGACCCCTTTTTTGTCCCCCAACTTGCTTCACTGCACTTACCCCGAATGAGATAAAGAGATTTTGTAGCCATAACAAAACTCAGTCAACTCCCTTGAAGAGAAATAGGTAGCATTGTCTACTACAATCTTTTGTGGCACTCCAAAACGTACTATGATATTCTCCTTGATGAAGTTACATACTATTTCGGTGTTGGCTTACTTAGTGAAATGGCTTCCACCCATTTTGTGAAGTAGTCTATTGTTATGAGCACATAGGTGTGCCCCACGCTTGAGTGAGGATTCAAAACACCGATGAAATATAGTCCCCACTTCTGAAATGGTTCTTCAATAACAACTAGTCTGAGAGGTACTACAACAAGTTTTCATCTCCCAATGAATTTTTGGCATGCTTCACATTTGGAAACCCATTCCTGAGTTTCTGTAAAGAGGGTGGGACAATAATACCTTCCTTGGAGGATCTTGTGTGTAGTGACCATCACTAAGAAATTTCCACCACACGCTTGGTCATGGTATGCTTTAAGAAATTTTTCTTATTTCTCTTTATCTACACACCTGAGGAAGCATCCATCCAGACCTCTCTTATAAAGTGTGTGATTCCAAATTACAAACTTTGTTTCCTTCAGCTTGAGTGTTCTCCTTTTCTTGTAATCAAGATGAGAAGGGCATTCTCCATAAGATAAGTAATAGGAAATATCAGCATACCACTCATCCGTAATGGTTATGAAGAGAACATGTGGATTGTTTCCAGAACAACTTGAGAAAGCAAAATTGTCTTCACAATGTTGAGCTTTGAGTGTTTCATTTTCAGAAATCAACCTACACACACCATTTCCCCTTACCAGATTATAGGGTTTAATCTCTAATTTGCATATTTTTTAGTCTTTGCAATCCAATTTCCTCTTTTAGCTCTGGGATCCTACTATGTTAAGATGGACTTGATTGCACTGCTAGGGACCATCACCACCATATGAGAGTTGAGGATGTAAAACATGAAATTTTTCACATCCTTGACCACTGCATAGGCATGCTTCTCCAATTGGCTGTATTTTAGTTTGTGATTTTTCAATAGACAACTCATGAAAGCAATAGGTGCTTCCATGCCTTCATCATTCTTCTGAAAAAGAATGGAAGAGAGGGTATGTTCTAATGCATAACAATACATGATGAAATCTTTGTTAAAATATGGAGACACAAGGGTCGGATCCTTGGAAATGAATTTTTGATCTCTTCAAATGTTGCCTTCCCTTAATTGTTCTATTTGAAGTTTTACTGTGGTTTCTTCATGGTGGTGATGTGATTTGTTAATTCAGAAAACTCCAAAACAAAGTGACAAAGAAATTTCACCTTTCCAAAGAAGGAATGAACACCTTTCTTTCTTGTGGGTAGAAATAGTGGTTGAATATCTTGTACTCTCTCGGGATCAATGTTTGTTCCATGATTATTCACAATGTTCCCCAGTCACTTACCTTTTGTAACTCCAAAAATGAACTTTTTCAGGTTTAGTGATATGTCAGGTTTTCTACACCTTGCAAGTACATGTTGTAAGTGATGGATATGATCTCCCTTCTTCTTTGAAAACACCATGAGATCATCAAGATATATGATGATAAAATGTTTCAAATATTTGAATTCCAAATCAACTACCCTTTGAAATGTATCTCCCACATTGATTACAATAAAATGAATTCTTCTCGTATGAAAAATTTCCCCAAGGTATTGTGAAGGATGTCTTGGTGTGATCCTCCTCTACCAATTTTATTTTATTATACCCTAAGAATCCATCAAGCAATGAAATAATTTTAGATGTAGTGGTTGTTTGACAAATGTGTTCCATGATAGGGAGAGGATGATTATGTTTCATCGATGCCTGGTTCAAGTTGCAAAAATCTACACATATTCTTATTTCACAATTCTTCTTCTGCATCAGCACAATGTTGGCCACCCATGTTGAATGATGGATGGGAAAGACAATCCTTACATTAAGGATCTTCATTACCTCTCCTTTGATTGTATCACCAATATTTTTGTTATATGGTCTTTTTTTTTCCTGAATGGCTTGGAATCCTACTTTAATGGAATTGAGTGATGCATTTCCTTCATTTAGAAGGATTTGAGTTCATCATAAAAGTAGGCCAAAACATCTGAATATTTCTTGAGTAATGCAACAATCCTTCTCTTCTCCTCAGGTGAGAAACATTTTCCAATATTGACCATCCTTGGCTCCTCCGGGGTGCCGATGTTTTCCTTATCAAATTAGTTGGGCACCAAGTAGATTGTTTTGCTTTCTCTTGAATGAATCTGTCATGTTTGTCAAATAGTTCTTCCAGAGAAACTAGGAATTTGGGAATCTTGTTTCCTTTTAATTTGATCACTCCTTATTAATCAATCCCTTCAATTCCTTCTTTCTCTTCTTTAGCTACTACTTCTCAATGTGGATTTTTGTTTCTTCAAAGAATAGATTATTGAAATTATCTATTTGTTCCAAACAATCTAGAATCAAGTTATCATCATTAAATACTTGTCAATGACTTGTATTATCTAGTACACTAGTTTTGAATACCATTTCAATGGTCACCTTGTCTTTACCAAAATAAGGATGAGCTGACATTAGGGAATTCAACACTGTAAGAGAATCAACCTTTTCACTATTTTCTCTTGGGATAGCTTTGATGGAAAATGCATCGAAAGATTCAATGCAGTCCCATACTGCTTCAAAATTCTGAAATCTTGGATGTTTTGACTTGATATTTTTGTCATAATTGCTTTACTATCACCTCTCGTATCACAATGACATCTCATCTTCTTGATTCCCATGTCTTTTGCCGCACCCATGCTTAATAGGAGAGCTTCATATTGTGTCATGTTATTTTTATTATTAAATTACATCTTGTAGGAAAATGGGTACAATTCATGAGAAGGAGAGTATAGAACCACTCCCGATCTTGAACCTGCAATGGAATGACTACCATCAAATTCCATCATCCAAACTTGACATTTTTCCTCCTCCATAAGAAGTGGTAAGTTCTCATCTTTTTCTGATGTGAGGATGTAGTTTCCTAGCTCACTATCTTGAAAACAAATGTTGTCCTTTGATCATCGAGCTTCGTATTATAAACTTCATCTTCCTTATTGACACCAACTTCTTCATCCATCCTTTCAATGGAATAGTTTAAGATGACCAATCCATTTTTATTTCTCCACCCAAGTCTCTGCAGAAACTTCAGCTCAATAGCATGCCAAAGGATGTTGGGATGTCCACCACTAGGATGGTTAAAAGCACCTTCTTATCTAAAAAATCAGCTAATTCTACCTGTGCATATTTGATTCTTCTTACCAACGGCACTTGTTTGGATTATATTAAATATTAGGTGCCATTTTCCTAGGTCAAGGTGAGGCCTAGAGAATTTTCAACTTTGACAAGCATTACATTATTTGAGGCTCTAGAATCTATGATGTAATTATTTAGTTGGAATCCTTTAATGAGGAGTGACAAGTAGAAAGGTTCGACCTTGTTGGTTTTGGAGGAACTGAGGGATAACATGTTTTGAGAAGGTGGTGTGGATGGTGTGGGGAGTAAGCCTTTGGAATTTGGACCTGATGTTATAGGATTACCACCACAGACTACATCAATGAACCTATCAAATTGGGAAGGATGTGTTTGTAGATATTCTATTTCTGTGAGATGAAGTTCATTTTTACTTGCATGTTCCAAAAAGTCAAATGGGGCTATGGCGGGAAAGACAGAGGTTCTGGGAATGATAGAATATTTACATGGTGAAGGTTTTTCTACTTTGGGTGTTTAATTTTCCTTCACAGTGTAGTAAATAGCTTTGAAGGAGATGGGGATGTAGGTTTTGATGAAACCTTAGATGTTTTTGTAGGAACAACATTTGAAGGAGAATTATTTTTAGTAATTTTTGAGCTAGGAGAAGGATTGGATGACTTACTTGGCATGGGAGCATGATCTTTACTAACTAGTGGGTCCAATTTTTATTTAGTTGACTCCATCGAAGGTGGTAGTGGTGATCCTCTACTGATAATTTTATTTTTTGGAACCTCTATAGGAGAATATTCCTTCTTCTTCTTTTCATTTACCACAGTCATTGAGGATGGAACACCTTTCTTGGGTGTGTGGGAGTGAAAACTATACATGATAATATTGGGGCTTCTTCATCATGACCATCTTCATCATCAATGTACTCAATTAGGACATTATGCGTATAACCATCAACTTCCTCGACCTCAAGATAGTTGTCATCATCACCCACATCTTCTTCTTCAGGTTCTTCTATTTCGACTTCCTCCTTTGGTTCTTTGGTGTTACAAGAAGAATTGACTGGTGGTGCTTCAAGATCAAGCTAGAGAGGAGGTGGGGCAATCCTTTGTCTATTGGGAAGATTTGGCTTCGTTGGAGTGTTCTCGCATCGTGATCTCGGGAGATCTATTTCTTTAAGGAAACCAAGTCATTTTCCATTTGTTAGAACATTGGATCCATGGTAAGTAAGCCTAAATTTTGGCCCATTTTCTTTCCATTTGGGCCTTTCACTTTACTAGACAGATTATATCATCATTAGTTTTTTTCACATTTTCCTACACATCCCTTAGTGTTATTGGTTGGGTTCTTCTAAGGAAGAAACCTACTTCTAATGGAAAGGAATTGATGAAGAATATCTTCAAATTATTTTCAGAAGCACCACATCTTCAGGGATTATTCTTATCACTTTGTTATATCTTGCTATGAAGTCTCTCATTGATTCGAGGTTTATTTCTTCATTTGTACCAATTGGACCAAGAGATCTTGATAGTCTTTTGTGGTCTTGAACCTGTGTTTGAATGCACTTCTTATATCTTCCCAAAGAAGTGACAGACCTTAGGGGTAACATGTAGAACCATTTGGCATATTTTTCTTGAAGTGACTCCATAAAGACTGGACTGACACATCTTCATGCTCAACACCGAATACAATGCAAGTGGTGATAAACATTTCTACATGTTCTTTGGGAGTTGAGAACCATCCCCTCTAAATTTTGGAAATTTTTTTCTTGAGCCTTTTGGTAGCTCATGAAGTGGTTGAGCAAGGGTGAGTGAACCGATGCTTCCTCCCATGGTACATTAGGCCTACATTCCTCACAATCATGATCTCGCCATTCCGTTTCGATTCTAGCTTCCAACCTCTCTAAGGTTGTGGCTTCTGCTACTACTCTTGCATCTACTTTGGCTTGAGCTCTTTCAATTTCTTCAATTTGAGCTCTTATTTTAGCTTCAACTCTTTCTTCTCTTTCTCTAGCTTCTTCTGTGGTCTCTTTATTAGTGAAATCTTCAAGATTCTCATTGATGTATGGGAACTCAACGTCCAATGGATTGAAAATTCTTGGAATCCCAATGTGACCAACTATGTGATGAAAAGGAGACCTCTGAATTTGGGGCAGCTCTGGTCTTCTTTGGAGTTCTTCAAAAGTAGGATCGGTTTGTCCTCCTTGTCTTTGTTGTTAGGTGTATCTTCTATCCACAATATTGGAAATCTATAATCTTCTTTGTGGTGCTGGAAATTTTCTTTTCCTTTCCAATTCAGCAATGTGTTCCTCTTCAAGGTAAAGAATTCTTGTGGTTATGAAGTAGTTGTTTACACATTTCTGTTATGCCAGATAGCTTATGTCAAATATGAAGCAATATCCTCTTCAATGTGGAAGATAAATTTAGGTATTTCAACAGGAGTATTTCCTAGAATAGCCTTGATTTGTAGACATGAGGCTCATGTAGCTATTCAAAATCTAGAAATAAATATAGAATTTTTGAATTTTTGATTTTTTTGTATTTTTCTCGGCCTTTTGATCATATTCAAGTGTAGAAGTCGTTAAATTTTCCCCACAGTAGGATCCAAAAAATGTTGGCAAGAAAATTTGTCAGGGACAAATTGGTGGTTATTGAGCCAACACTCTGGGAGTCTAAGTCCCTCTACTTAACCAGTGTAGTTGATGTACATGCATGCGCACATAAAAAGTGAGTTTTATCCTAGTAGCCTTTTGGTTGGGGATCTAACAGGGGTAGTCCACTAACCCTATGGAAAAATATTTCATATATATGTAAGAGAGGAATTTGATATGAAAGCAAGAAAGGGAGTGAGAAAGTTAGAAAAGAGAAACTAATGTTGCAATTAGAAAATCATAGACTTGCATACACCAAGAAATTTCATTACATGCACCTGAATTTAGAAGAAAATAAATCTGCATGATAAAGAACAAGATCAAATAGCATTTAATGAGCAAAAATACCACTAAACTCATCACCAAAAAGGCTAAAATTCCATCTTCCTTTATTGAATATCAAGCATAAATTGTATAAAACATAGAAATAGAAGACATTTTTGAGTAGGGAAAATGGAAGAAATTTTCTCTCTTTTCTCTTCACAAGGGTATATCTCTCATGAATTCACAAAAACAAGAGCTCCAATATCTAAGAAGTCTCAGAAGTTGTCTAAGAAGAAGCTCAAATGAGGATATTATTACAATTTATAGAAGAGAAGGCAACTCTTCATCTTCCTGAATTTTCAAATACTTTAATTTGACTTTAGACTGTTCATATTCCACTTAAATATTTAATTCCCTTTTATAAAATCAAGGTGAATTAAATTTTACATTATGTTTCTAAAGTCACTTAAATTTATATTAAAAAGTACAAACCTCAACGCAAAAATATAACATTGATGAGAGAGAGTGTTGGGTGAGAAGAGAAGAGAGAAAGAAATAAGAGGAAGAAGAAGAAGGGAGAAAGAAGAAGAATTATGTAGAAGAATGAGCCACTGCAGTGGATTTGATCTCGCTTCTGATTGGTTTCCACTTCATACTCCTAAGAAGGCCCTTGTTCCTCTAAGATTTTTACTAAATGAGATATGCGAGTTCCACCTTGTTGATATGAGGAATGTGAATGCAGCTCAAGGTATTTATCCATCCATCAGCCACATTGTTGATGTCTTTTCACTTCCCGAACCATGATGAATGTTTCTCTACAATAAGTGCAATAGAGGCCCGAATCTTTGAGAGGAAGTTGAGGGTATCCTTAGTGAAGGATGATGGGTTGCCTACCTCTTTCTTTACGTATTCTTCAAATGGACCAATAAACTCATCAACAATTGTATCTTCACCCATTGCAGGTATTCTAAGCTTTTGAGTTTTCCTATTTATATTATCTTGTAAATTTTATGCTTGTTTCTATTTTTCCTCCAACTCTATGATGACCTGATTGATTTAATCAAACCTGATTTCTAAGGCCCTCACCCATACACGTGACAAGTCTTCTAACGTATTTTCAAAAATATTCTTGTCAATCAAATCTTGGCAATGAGTGCTTCTCATTTCATCTACTACTAAGCCCAAGGGTTCCAAATAGTACCTTTCTTTCTCCAAATCCTCCTTGAGTGCATGTGTTCTATTTTCTGTCGCACACATGTAAACTAAGAGTTTGAGAACTTCTTAGAGAATTGAATTCAATTTTTTAGAAATTGAGTTGATCCATTCATTATTCAATCGACCATGTATTGTGAACTCGTGAGTCTTCCCGATGTATTCGGATTAAATCTACCGATGGGTGAAACTTCCTTAGTGGGAATTGTCATGACATTCATATTAACTAAATGTTACACATAGAATGAAAGAGTTCACACCTGATCTTTCAGTTCATCAATCTTCTTCTTATACTCCTTATTCCTTACCACCATGTGAGTGGAATATTACTGATACATGTGCAAATCCCCTTCATGAGTTGCTAGTCCCAGTTGAATTGTGCTCATTTCATAGTCATCTGGTGTCATCTCATCCACTAGCTTGATTACTTTGGGTCGAGCCACTTTGATGTATTGATTACCTGTTTCCCCATTATAGAACCATGAGGCTATATGTGCGAGCTTCCTTGATATTTTTTCTTTGGCCAATGAGACAATCATTGATAGATCAGGGGCTTCCACTTACTGCATAGTGCGGGTGTTAGGAAAATTATTTCTTACATCCAAGGAAACATCTCATCGACTCAGGTTCAATGATAGGTAAACCGATGGTATCCTATTTTTAAGGAGGGGTAAAATCCTAAATGAGAGAGGCATGGGTGTCATTAAGAGGGGAAACCTCCTATGGTGGATCGAAGGATGAATCTTGAAACATGTGTTCTTCATCCACTTGTGACTTTTTCGTAAGGTGTTCTTCTGTATTTTTGCGATCAAATCTTCCTCTCATAGTTATGCAAATGATCATTCTTCTACTATGATTTTCTTTAGAGTCTTTTCATGAGGAGAAGCTTTTAATTCTGTGGCCTTCCTTTTAGAACTCAATCTAGAGTGTTTAGAATTGGAAGTCACCTCTATGACTTTTGAATATGACTGATGTGAGGCTCCTTCTAAATCAAAGCAATTCTTTGTGATTGGATGGTCATGGTTTTCTTACTCTGAAACCAATTTCTCGTTCTCCTCACCACCTTCTCAGTCCACTCCAATATATCCCTTGATTCATAAACATACTAGTTGATTGGAGGTAAAGGGGACATCTTGACTGCCGCATACTCAGAATCATACATCTTCATCCCATCATCTTAAAAATATATTCATACCAAGAGAACTTGAATTTATTCTTTTCACACACTTCAAATTCATCCATGTAATTGGCCTAGTAATCCTCGACTTGTGGCTCATGTTGAAATTATGAGACATGGAAAGAGTAAGGATCTTCTTAGATGTAAAAATTAGGCCTAGCAATGTAGGAATGTAGAGTCAAATGAGTGAAAGTATCCTTCGGATGAGATGCTTCATTTGATCTCTCGCAAGTGATACCATGAGAGAGATAGGAAATGGAATCAACTTATTCCTCTTGCTTCTAATCTAGTTATTGAATTGAATGATCTGTCTACATAGCTCAAATAATACAATTTTTTCACTAAGGTACTTGGGTAGCCTTAGTGGCGCTTGTCAAAGCCAACAACTTGCAGTAGGAGAAGGTCGAGAATTTTATTAACTAAGAACCATATTTCTTGATCAAGGACATCACTTATAATGACATCCCATCTTCCAAATCTCCTTTTAAGATTAAGCCTACATACATTATGAACGCATCATTCACGTGAGTGAAATTCCTATGGATTTCCTCCATCAGCACCTTTGGAAGTTTCTCGAATGCAGGAACCTTGGTAGTAATTTTTGCATGAGATATAAGCCCTTCAATGATCATGAGCTAGCGAGGAGGTAGACCAAGTAAAAACTCATGTGGAACTTCTTCATCATGGGTACTTAGAGCAGTTGCAAATGGAGGTTGTCATTGATGATCTTCCCCTAGTCAATTCTTTGTTTTCCTTCTGTCAACGTCAAGATGAAAAGGCCCATCCAGTCTTGGAAGTATCTTGTGCTTACTTTTCCCATTACTCTACCGAGGAGAGTGATGACATATGAATATCCTTATTAGAACTCACAACTTGGAAGGTTATTGGGAATCCTTGAGGGCTTTCTCCTATTTTTAACCATAACCCAAGCACAACCCCTTGCACGTATGCATCCATTGTTTCCCAATCATGCAAGGCCCTTTCTTTTGAGATGACGACCATGTTAGGTGATGTCAAGATATCTGTAGAGAAATTGAAATAGTTCTAGGGATAATGGACACCATCATTTTATTATTTTATACTCGATGGTTCATGTTTTAGGCTCATATTGGTGAGATCAGGCTAAGACCAACTCAATATTTTTCTAAGACATTGGATGTCCCGGGGTATCAAACAAGCCACTTGTGAATATTTGATCTTCAATATTATTTCATTCTTTGGTTGTCATGCAAGTTCTAAGGTCATTTAGGTCCATGTACAAGACATCATTGTCTTCTATCTCATACTCACAAGTGAAGGACTTTACCAGCTTCTATCCTTTCCCCTTCTTCTTCATGTTTTCCTTATAAATAATAACTTACTATTTTTAGTAAGTATGAAAAAACAACTCCCTCGAACCTCAACTGGATGTTGTGACCTTGATTCCCCCTTTTCCTTACGTTCCTCCCTTATTTTGGATCAACTTTCTATTTTTAATAGGTACTCATGGGACCACTTACTATTTTTAGTAAGTGTTAAAATGACCATTCTTATGAATTCTTAGCTACGCAGTATCTCCAATGTCTCTATCTCCTTTGCATGTTCTTCTATTAATGAATTTTCCAAAATAGTGGTCCCTTACGCAAAAGACCTGCTATTTTTAGAAAGTGGGCTTATAGAAGTCGATCAACATGGAATAAAGTTTTCTCTTATGGGTTTTTACCCAATATCGTCCCTCTAAAATTTTAGACCTACCCGCTCAATAGTCTAGGAGATTTTAAAGTTTGAATTTTTGACCTAGAAGTGCTTTTGGACATGGTAGCCATTAATGGACCTCAAAAATTACAGGTATGGTTTTCTCCTTAAAAAAAAATCTATTTCTGAAATGGGTTTTTCATCCGGTGCTTCATGTGAAATTTTTCTTCAATCTGATAATTGGTTTGATGGGAAATTCAACTTTTTCTTCATTGAGCGGGAAGGAGATTTCTTCACTGCAAAATATATTTTACACGAGAGGAGAGTTTGAAGGTATGATTTTATGGTCTTGGATAGAGAAAAACATCAAAAATATTTTTTTGCTTCATGCACTAGTTTGTAAGATTTCTACGAATCTCCATTTCACGAAATGGAGATTTTCATTGTTTTCTTCTCTTCATTCTTTGCTTCTTCTTCCTTGTTTTCTCAAAATTCATTCTTATACCTATATTTTCCCATGGATTAGAGTAAAATAATTCTATGAAAGTTCTTGTTTTAGGTTCAAAAATGGTGGAGTGGTGGTAAGAAGTTACAGAGGAGTTTGGAGAAAGATATGTGCACAGGAGAGTTAGGTATAAGAATAGGGAAGAAAGCGATAGTTGGGGATTTTAAAAATATTCAAAAATCATGCAAAGAGAGGGCTGGAATAATTTTTCAAGGCTTTACATCCATAAAATTTAAGGGATGTGAGGGACATCAAATTCCATGGTGATCAAGGTGATGACATGTGGCGAGGATCCGACGGCAAGGAGTGAAAGCTAGAAAATCATCTTTAAAGCACCGAAGGGTTGGACGCGGGTCACATGGGTGACCAAAAGTTTACCTTATAGGGATGGGAAAAATTTTCAAGATTTATATCCCTGATATGTGAGGTACATAAAATTCCACAATGATCCCGGAGCCGACATGTGGTGAAGATCCGACGGTAGGGAATTTAGCTCCTAATTACACTGGGGATGAATGAACAATCTTGAAGGTCACATGAGGTTTTAGAGGTCATATGGGGGCTGGGAAAATTTTTTCATGGTTTATTTCCCTAACCCTAAGGTAATTTGGTGACAAAAAATATTTCCAAGCTCCTGGAGCTGACATGTGTCCTCCCAAAATTTGGCTAACTCCCGAACTCGCTCCAAGAAGACAACTTGAGACGATGATAACTTGAGATCTTGATGGACTTTTTTAGTGAAATTTTATATTATCATGACTTGAAATGTAATTTTTAACCCAATGGTTTAGGTATCATATCTTAATTATTCCATTTGATCCCTAAAAAATCAGACTTTTGATTTGGTAATCCACTTGTGCATGAGAAAAAATACTTGCAGACCTGATACGCCAAAGTGTTATTAAAAAATGGATTTCACCATCTTATAGGGATTGGAATTATGTGTCCGGTGATTTTTTTTTCTACTAAATCCATCTAGAGCTCCTGGAATCACCTTCTGAAGCTCAATGGTTTTTTGCATGTGCACTAACTAGGCCTGTGAACCTTGATTTTGGTGAAATTGCCTCAACTTCTCCGAGACCTTCTAGAATATTCCTAAATATTTTCCATGATGTTCCAAGACATTTTAATCCCCTCCACATCCTTTTTGTTTTTCTTCTTTGCTTCATGGGGTTTCTCCATCCCTAGGAAGGCTAGTGATAGCCCTTCCCACAATTGCCTGTAGCTTGCAAATTTTAATGAACTCCTAAAATCACCTAGGGGAATGAATGGAATTTCCTAAATCACCTAGGTGGATGAGATAATTTTAATCGGAGGTCACATGGAATGACTGGTGTCTTGGAATTAATGATTGTCATGCTCAGAAATCGTTAATTTCCTTGTTGCACATTTGCATGACAACAGGGATACATAGCGCTAATTATGTTATTATGAATTTTTCTCCTCACTCAATAAAAGGGAGACCAAAGTTCCTGAAACCCCGCATTTTGTGCCCATGTGTCAAAGATACCATTCAAGGTGATGGAGAGATTAATAACATTGCTTATTGATTTTGTTTTTCTCGCCCTTGGTACTACGGTCTTCATTTTGTCTATTTTTTCATGCACAATGCTCAAATAGATATTATGATTTTTTTTATTGCACTCTACGTGCATAGTAAGTTGCATGAAAACTTTGAATGTAATCATTGTGTCATTTCTAGCATTAATATATTTATTTCATTGTTTCCCGACATGAGTTCATTGCACGTTTGTTCTTAAGCTCTGTGCACTCATCACATTTGGTGAAGAAGTTATTATTTGTGATTTAAACATGGGAGAAATGTTTTTTCCATATTTTGTGTAGATTTGGCTATGATGTTTGAGGAAATCCCAATAGTGAAATCCCCTCTTGTTACAATGTTGTAGTATGTAATAAAAACTATAACATGAAGGAAGTGGTCTCATTGTTAATTTAGTACCATCTTGTCCCACCGAATGAGAGATGTGTGGGGATATATCATAATTCCTCTCCATCATATTGGATATCAATACAATAGTTACAACAGCTTTTGTCATTTGTTTTTATTTTCATGTATTGCCATTTATTGCCATCCTCTCACCATTAATATAAGATGTTTTTATCTATAGTAGGTTATTTTCATGATTCCATGACATCTGTACCATGCATTCTCACATACATCCCTTCCACATAACTTCAATTTATCTATACTATGTTCTAAAGTTTGACGTTCATCACAAATGATAACATTTGTGGTTGATGTATTAAGTACTTTTTTTTTATGACAGATTCATTCATATCTAGATTTAAATTCCAATTGTGATTGAAAGCACTTAGAGATAGATTAGAGAGAAATCCTTCCTTACAACAATGTTTTTCTCAAACTTCAAAAAAATCTTCTCTTGATTTTTCATCATTTTCCGTTTCCTTTAATGTACTAGATGGAGTAGAATTTACCTTTTGGCATTTACAGGTGTTGTAAGGTCTTTTATCAAGTTTTCATTGCTACTACATATGGAGGAGTCATATGAATTTGGGTATACCAACTGAGGCAATGGATCTTCAAATATACTCCACATTTCTACCGGTAACTCTTCCGAATTTCTTTTACCTGTACTTCAATAACGAAACCATCTTGATGGTCTAACTCAAGCTAACAAGCCATTAGATGAGAGATCCTTATAATATGGAGAAACCCTTGCAAAAAGGCATAATTAATTTATCAACATTCACTCCAAATTTATTTCCATATAATTTTTTAAAGTGTGCCATGTCTCCTTCACGAGACATTTTTAATTGTTGCTTCAAACAAATTTGTGTTTTTTGAACAAAAATGTATCAACTTGGCATTAACCCCTTGAACTTCAAATTGAAGTCATTGTTTGATTTGACGGTTGTTTCTTGGAGTTCAGAATTTCCATTCACACAAAGTGTAGTTCTTGTTTCTAGATAAACTAAGTTTTTGATTAGCCAGAAATTTTTTTGTTGCGTTATGAAATTGGATAGCAATCATTGCATGTATTTATGATATTCTCCACAAAAACACCAAAGTGTGTGGGTCCCTAAACCACTCCCAAAATCACATGTTGTTCTTGTACAGTGAGATAAACCCTTCAGATATGTCACCTTTTTCTAAGGAAACTTATGTTTTAGCACCACGTAGGTTGTAGAAAATCCATCCCTATCTTTAGGAGTTGTAACACAATGGCTATCACTGGTAGAATTCAAACCCTCATCCTCATTAAATGTATCATGTAAGTCACTTGTCATGATATTTTGAATTCCATCACCCCCACATGTGGAACATTTGAAATAACATGATTAATCATTTGTTTCCTTTCCTATGGGATAAAGTATCCCTTGTTTTCAATTTATACCAAGGTTCACAATCATCAATTATGTATGGTAGTCTCGTTCTACCATTGAATACAATAATTAATTTTACAATGGATAAGATAGACCCCATGCCTCTACAATGGAGTGTATTTTTTGATGGATAAAATAGTCCCTCTGCAGCTTTCACACCTTTGGATAGTAAATACACATGTTCTTCCTCTTTAAAAACATAGTTCATTTTCAACTGTATCCATAAATAAATAGATAAAGTTAGTAAAAATCACACTTAAATATTTAACATTATTATGGAGAATTGAAATCACAATGAGAAAATAAAAATATACATCTTAAATGAGCATCTTTAAAACCTCATTTAATCTAAACTTCTAAAAATATAACAAATTTTTTTACACCCTTTAGATCCCGCTACTATGTGTATAATTTTATCCATAAAACACATAGTGTAGGGGAAAGATTAAGATTTTTATAATGCAAAAATTTTCTTTGGTGCATTTAAATTTTGTTGAAAAAATATTTCTAAGGGATTAAAAATAGGTACGTTTTATTACAAAGAAAATTAATATTGGCCCTTTCTTGTGAATGAAATCACCTTTTCGGGACAGTTTATGTGTCACCTTTCTATTGCTTGCTTTGTACATGTGACTTGATTTTACACGTCTTATTCACTACCTTTTTCTACAATCTTAGTATACAAGTTATAAATTTTGACTTCAATTTTTACAACCGGTGGTATTATCCTACATATTACCACTCACAGTCATTAGCTTATTTCTCCTATGGCTTTCAGATATTTGTATAGCCTAGCAAATGTTGTAACATAATTATTTTTTTACATGCTAAAATTAAAATATTGACTAGAATGGGAGGCTAGAAGTTGGCGATCACACTTCAATTTGTGAGCGAGCAAAATTAAAAGTTAGAAAACTCACACATGGATGAGACAACGATAGTTGATCATAGGGTGAGATATTTGTGGCCTTTTACATCTACAAAATGGGATCCATCACATGAATAAGTGTGATCCCTCTCACGGCCAAGTGTGATCGCTCACATTAAGAAGTGTCATATACCTCACGGATCGACCATTGTGATCTCCCTCACACATCAAAGTGTGATCCCTCGCATGTTGATGTGCAATCCTCGCATGTCAAAGTGCAATCTCTCGCAAAAAAATTACATGCATTTTCAAAGAAAAAGTGTGGATTCACACTTGGAATAGGGATCACTCACATATCGAAGGGCATATTTTCACCTACCATTCTAGTCAAAAAAATTCTATAGCCTAGTGGTCTCTTGGAATTAAATTTAGGGCCATTAATATTGTGTCAAAGTAAATAGTTCATGTATTTAATTATTTAATTGTATAGCTATTCTTATTTTATCATATAGAGTTCAAGTTTTAGTCTTTATTTTATTAATGATGGTTGTATATTCTTTGATTTAATTATGTGTATTAATTGTTTCTAAGATTTTTATATCTTTGTTTTTAATAATTTTATATAATATTGAGTATAAGTAACACATGCTACATAGTTTTTATTAATAATTAATTGAAATTAAGTCTCAACCAATGTCGAATTATAGTTTTCATACATTAAAAATTATATTATAAAATTGTTATCTTAATTTTAGATCACGCCATTGTGTGTATAATTTTATCCATAACCCTCGTAATGTAGGGGAAAGATTAATATGTTTATAATATAATAACAATTACACTTTTTGGTGATGTCAAATGTTACATAATTAATATTGTGCTTCCTAAACATTAAATGGCCATTAAACTATGTAATGTAAAATCTACCACTTTAGAGTATGTTTTTATTTTTTTGTATTGCATTTAATATTAAGTGGTACAATATTAAATTATAATCCACAAAAAATATGCTAACATCTATATTTAATGTGATAAAATGGAAATCTATATACTCTTTTCAAGGTGACGACACCAAACCAAGGAGCACATACACAAATGGGGGGATAACAGTTACAAAAATTAAAAGAGGTAAATCATTGCTATTTTATTTTGAAGAATTTCAGTTTATATGTAGTTTCACAGTGATTATAAATATGGCATTTGTTAGTAGGTAATTAAACAGTTTTCAATGATTCTCCACATGTTTTTATTCTGTGATTTTATAGATCCCAGGAACCCTTGTATATTTATTTTTAGAAAATGGAAAATGAAATTATTTTAGATAAAAGATGGATTACGTAAATTGTTTCTTTTGGGATTATTTATAAGTAATCGATAAATTTGTAGGACATGGAAATATCACCACTTTCCTTGTTTTCACGTTTTGAATCACAAGTTTTCAAATCATCTCCAAGAAACTATGTAAACAATATGGTGTCTTCAACACAAATAAGAAAATTTTGTGTAAAGGACTTATGTGTGCAAATATTAGATGGAAATAATGTCTCAAATTTGTAATAGAATATAAGTTGCACACCTAAATTAGGTCCTTACATTCAACATTCACAAATCGATCTAAATTCTCCATATATTGTTGATGATGTCAATGATTCAAAATTAGAAAAAACATTTTCAATAATCCATGCGTATGAAAGAGAAAAATAAAGAGGAGCTGATGAAATAATACAAAGAAGAGTTGTGGTCATAATATGATGTGAAAACATTTATTACAAAATACGAATAGGTGTATGAACATTTAAACTATGGATATATCGATAAGAAACATTGGGATAATATAGAAGATGCTTTGAATGAAGTTTTTGGAAAAACATTGGGAAGCAATGCAAATACAAGATGAATAGGTTGAAGAAAACCTTCAAGATGGAGAAACATTTGGAAAAAACAACACTGGAAACACAATCAACATGGAATTTTCATGAAGATATAGATTGTATTACATATAAAACATGAACATTTTATTGGGTTTAATGAAAAAAGAGGGTTAATACAACCACTTCTACTTTTGAAGAAGATACGAGATGGAAATCAAATCCCCTCTATCAACATTGAAAATTTAGAAGGAGCAAAGATAAAACCCTTTGAATAAAAATGGAATTTAAAGAAAAGATGTGAAGAGAAAAATAATGTCTTATGGGGATTTGAAATAGGTAATCCAAAATAGCATGCATATATTCAGTCAAACATTGAAATAAATTGAGTTGGGAAGGGTTCAACTAGAGCGTGAAAGAATGAAACAAGAGAGAAATATAATGGAGAAAATATTGGATGTGCAAATTCAATTCGCAAGTCTTTTACCCAAGTAAATTACAGTTTTTTTAACCTAAGTAATATAATATTACATCATTCATTCCATCTTAAAATAAAAAAGATCATACATTAGAGTTAGCTAATACTTCCTTATTTTGCATTCTTCATTTTTATTTCGAACAATGCCAATGATCAACATCACAGCACCACCAAGATTATTGAAACACTCATCCAAAGATATTGTTTCTCAACAAAACAATTTTAAAAATGATGTTGGTAAACATGTATATTTTTGTAGGACGATATTATAATTCAATATGTGAGACATCAATTGAACCACATATCATTTGTAGTATAGTCAAAGTATGGAATACTTATATAGTCACTATGTATATTAAAGATGATAAAATTGACATTGAGTGTGATGTTCTTTTGATGATATTGTGTTAATATTGATAAATTTTGTGTGTGGTATATATGGTTAATAAAGTGGTTCCCCTAAAATTAAGTATCCATTAACCGAACAAAGTAAAGTTTGTCCGATATTTGAAATATGTGTGTCATTTAATAACCATTAATTAGCCATTCAATATATGGCGCTTACGTGTCTTTGTAAATCGTGTCTTGAATAAAGTGGTGGTTGGAAGTGTCTATTCCATATAATTATAGATTTTCATTCATTAGTATATTTGAAGGACACTTAAATTTGTGAAACTTCGTGTGAGAACAAAGGAATTAGGAAAATACCCATAAGCATAATAATTCATTGGAAAATTAGATCATGGTTTGATTTCCAAAGTTATGCACACGGTTTGTTTTTGTGAAGGAGTTAAAAATCGATATGCATTCTCACCTTTACTCATTCCAAAAAAATTAAATTCTATGTATGTAGAATATTATGTATCCTTTTCAACGAAAACCTATTTTCTCTGCTTTTAGTAGTGAAATATGGATATTCTTTAATGCTCTTTGACAAACACTTCTCAATTTATAGGGTTTGACATTGTTTTTCCATTCTTTTTACCGATCCCTAAATGATTTTATAAATATGTGTGTAACCCACTTAAGTAATGTAAAACATGTTATGGATGTTTGTTTTACAAGAGGACTCGAGAAATGATTCATAAAATAACTAAGATGGACATCAATGATGACTAAAAGTGAACAAAATAGATGTTGTTGAAAAGGATGAGGAAAATAGATTTTTCTTAGTTAAGGTTGTTAATTGTTTAGGGCTTTTGGATTGTTTGTGGCCGATTTGTATAGACATTTCATTTTAAATTAAATTGTAGTAATGAAATAATGATAGTAACTTCTAGAAGATGAAATAGTAATAGTAACACAAATAATTGTTTTCTTGTTTACAATAATTATTTGATTACTTTAGAAAATTGTTGGAAATAATTTTAAAAAACATATATGTGACCAATAAAGTGAAAATTCAAAGAGATCCATTTGTGTAGGTTCCTCTTTGAAAATGAGTAAAATGGGGAATTATAAAACCTACTATTTGAGAAGTTAGGATAAACAAAATTCTGAATAATGTTTCACTTAATTAATAGTTTTGGAAAGGCATATACAAAAATTAGAGATTAAAATTATAGACTTTGGTTGTTTAAGTTAAATTAGCTAATGATATATCAACATTAAAAATTATAAGATTTCATTTATAATTAAAATGTGGAATTTTTATCTTCTTTTCAATAACTTATAGTAAATAGTAGGAGAACTAATTAAGGCTTGATCCCTCATGAGGGTATCTAGTCCAAAGACTTGCTCAAACAAATTTGTGAAACAAACTAATGAGATCTAAGCAATGTGTTACCCCTGAAGAAAACATGTAATGCAAATATTTTCTAATTTCAGTAATAGATTTCCAGTGAATGATGCTTTTCGCAAACACTAAGATTAAAATAATTTGTCAATGCTAATCATAATGATTGCTAATCTTTTAAATATTTTGTCGTGACTAAAATTAGAGGCTGCTAGGAAGATAATTTCTTATGTGTTGACTACTTATTGTGATAATTAATGACATGGGAGATTATACAATTATAATCGATTAAACAGACATTCATTGAATGGTGTTTTTCTAACACTAAGTTCAAAATATTTACCCAAGCAGATGTTATTAACCCCTAAGATTTATATAGTTTCTTGTTAATGATTCCTAACGATCATAACCTATAGGTATATCCTTAGGCTGATCATAGTAACAAGAAGGATAATAAGAACATATTTATTTGTTAATGATTCCTATACACTATTAAGATCCAAAAATATATGTTGCGGTTGACCGTAGTGATCATTAGGAGAAGAAATATTTATGTCTGTACCCATCGAGTGTGATCGGGTTGGCATTTATTTTCATTACAATAATTGTTGTGATTTGAAATAATCATAGATACGGAGAAGGTTTTAATAGGTCATTGTAGTTGTACATAGCAACCACTAAGATCAACACTATGTATATCTTGACCCCCACAAGTTTAAATAATGCATAAAATTTTAAACTTCTAATAATAGTTGTCCCGTGAATAAAATCCTAGATACGACCAATATTTAAATATTTCATTATTGATCGACTTTAATAATCGTTAGGATCTAAAATATAAAATAATTGAAGCCTCAAGAGTGCTCGTGTTGAAATAAATTTTATTGGAGTGATGCCTAGAGAATACCATGGTAAAAAAACTTATATCTTGACTCCTTTGTGGTGCTTGTACAATAGTGCTTCACTCATTCCATTAATAGTAAGTCATTCCATTAAATGTTGATCCCTTATGTATACATGTAATACAACAATTTTCTTAAGTCAATGATAGATGTCCATTGAATGGTGTTTTTCTAACCCTAATATCTAAATATTTTGTTGAGGTGGATGTTATTGACCGCATTAAGATTTGTATATTTTCTTGTTAATGCATTAGTATTTTTCCTGTTAATGATGCCTAGAGACCGCTAAGTTATAGGTATATCATTGCGGTTGATCATAGTAATAACAACGATAAGAAGCTCGTATTTATTTATTGTTAGACCCTTTTGACTAGAGCTATGAACCAGGTGGTTAAGGGACCCCACCCATACAATACAAGAACAAAGGATATGAAAATTAAGGAATAGAGAGAAACAAGGATAAAATTTGAGGACCCTCAAAGAAGAAAGGATCTAGGAAAACCATCCTGTCAAAGTAGAACTGAGAAAACTGAAACCAACAAACTAAAAGATCCAAAGAAACAGACCAAAACCAACTAAAAAAACTACCAAGAACAAGTCAAAGAAATAACTATCCCACCACCACACGCCCAACTTAGACCCTAAAATGATCCACTCCTCTAATGACACCTCTATCTCACCTCGAAGCTTCATGGAGCAACATTCAAAAATCAGCTCCAGTATGATCCCTCAATTTGTATAGATTTTCGATGGCAGAGTGCAGGGGAAAGCGTGCATCATAAACTTCCAAGGGTGGAAGAAGACAAGGGTCCAATGACCTTACTCAAAGATGGTGTCCATATTTTTGGCCTAATGAAGAAGATATCTATATTTCCCACTGAGCCACTAAATACCCCACCTAGGACCAATCACGATCTCATTAACTTCTTCTACCCATAATAGGGGATCAAGAAGTTGAAATTCAATAAGTTCTTCATGAATACCACCACGATGAACTGGATAAATGATGACGACGGCTACAAAATACACATTAGCGAGAACTAGATGGATGATGAGGTATAAAGAAATAAAGGCCATTGAAATCTCTGAGTTGGCATGGGCCCTACATGATTCGTGCATATAGGTCTCACCAAAAATATTATCGATGGATTATTCTTCCCTATAAGAGGAGTATCGAAATATTTTATAAAGATGATTGCGAGAAATGGCCAATGATAGAGCCAACTCCAATTTCTCACCACAAAGGATGATAAAAGAAAAACCCAAAAATGCCATTGAAGTGAACCAGACAATATGAGAAAGAGGGTGGGGAAGAGAGAGCTGATGGTGGAATTTAAGAACCCAAGACACACAAAGCACCATTAATTATGTTGATGTAATCCATCTCTCCATTCATGTGAAATGATGGCAGGTAAGCCAAGCCAATCTTTTAGGTGACTTGAGATTTTGGCAAAGATCTAGCATATCTATGGCGGCATTGGCAAGCAAATCTGTGGCATGATTTTCTTCTCGAAAAACATGATTGATACTCTAGTTTTTTAATTTACCTAACCAAAATAGGATGTTGGAAATATAAAAATTGAGATGTCAGGAATGTGTTGATCCCTTAGCTATTGCATGGACAATGATTTGTGAGTCCCCTTCAACCTAAAGAGAATCACAACCCTTGGTTACTAGCCAATTTGACTCCTTCCAAAAGAGCCCGAGCTTCTGCTAAGTTACAGGTTCCCTCTTTGAGTGGGAAGGAACCTGCCACAATAATATCTCCATAATCATTTCTCACAAGAAACCCTACCCCCGATTTACCTGGGTTACCTCTAGAGGCCCCATCAAAATTGAGTTTGCAAAATCCAACGGGTGGATTCCATTTCACATTTCTCCTTATGAGGATTTTTTCTATTTGAGAAAGGCCTTGACGAATAATCAAACCAGGAGGGGGTATTTTTATTAAAGGCCATGCTTTTCTTATCTTTGCATCACGTGAGGTGAAATTAGGATTGTTGGAACTGTGAGTGCTTACATTTTCAGATATGGAAATTTCCAGTTTATTGATGAATTTGGGAAAGCACGAGGCCTCTTCCCTGAATATTCTCAGATTGTGCTCCCACCATATATTCCAAATTAAAAGGAATGATTCTATGAGCCATATGGAACTAAATGTTCTTTTACCCCCTATCCTTGGCCATGCCTTTATATTATCAACTATATTCCTGTAGGGGGCTGCAAGAATGCGATGCCCAATTTGTGAGTTAACCAGCCCCATCCCCTCGAATAACAAATGGGCAGAATAATAATAAATGCTCTATGTGTTCCTCTACATTTTCACAGAGGACACATTTGGAAGGACCTGCATAGCCCCAATATTTTCTTCTAAGTTTCATGATAAATTTTCCTTTAACCACTAACTACTTGAAGATAGCCGCCTTGAAAATAATCTTAGGAATCTAGCACCTCCACCAACCGGGATCGCCCTCACCAAAAAAGGATATTAATTTACCATAACCCACTTTGAATTTATACGAAGAAGACGAAACACCTAACCAACTAAATTTACCCTCATGTGCTTTCATACAACCCTTCTAAGAGAAAGGGCCTTCCTGAAATCAGAAACTTCTTGCTCAAAAAAAAAAACATGTATTTATTTGTTAATGATTCTTATAAACCATTAAGCTCTAAAAAATATGTTGCGATTAACCCTAGCGATCGCTAGGATCATAAATACTTGTGTCTATACCCCTTAGTAGTGAAAGGATTGGCGTTCTATTGCTCATCGCAATAATATTTGGGATTTGAAATAAGCCTAGATACGAAAAATCTCTAAATAATTTGTTGTGGCTAAACATAGCGACCGCTAAGATCAACACTACATATATCTTGACACCCCCAAAGTTCAAATATTGGAGAAATATTTCTCATTCTAATAATAGTTTTCTGGTGGATAATTCATAGATACAACCAATCTCTAAATATTTCATCGTGGTTAAATGTAGCCATCGCTTGAGATCTGAACTACATAAATCATGAAGCCTCCAGATTGATTTTATTGTGAGACATAGATCGGAATTAGATATACAAAATGTGGATGGTTGTCATACAATGTATAATCTTTCCAAAATACGTTGCATGTGAATGGTCAAGAACAATTTTTCATAGTTTTTGAACTTAGCGATCCACAGTTTAATAGGTCATGATTATACTAGAAAATGTTAATGATATGATCCTTGTGGCTGCTAAGATAGACTAGAAATGGAGCTTAGTGGTTATATGAAGATAAATTCATGATCCCTCTTGATGGAAAGTAGTGCAACAATTGGATTCATTAGGTAACGAGGCTTCTTTCTTGATACAATTATAGTCATTGACAATTACAATCATTCTAAAGTTATACATCCATTTATTGCTATGATAATAGGTAATTAAATTATCCCTCTTTTTAAGTTAAGAACTAGAAAATACTAACATTCTTTAAGTCATTCATTTCAATTAGTAATGGATTTTCATGGTTGCGAATTATTTTCTTTGATACAAATGGATGTGAATTACGACATACTCCAAAGCTCAATTTCAAATAAAACTAGTTAGGTATTTGGGGGTCCTACATTATTCTTTGCAAAATGTGTTATGGGACAACTAAACATTTTTTTCTTTAACAAATTCTGATTAGTGACCATTGGACCCATTATTGTGTTTTTTTCTCACACACTCCTTTCAAATTTCAAAAATAAATCTTAATGGCCATTACACTAGTCCATTCAATTGGTGTTAATTACCAACAAGTAATGTTAAAATTGTCCATTTATATGTTGGCATAAATCCTCTCTCTCTCTTGCTAACATGTATGTTTTAAAAATTCCTTTCATGCTATCTACATAATGTGGATGGTTTTCAAACAACGGATTTTCCTCCCAAAATATGTTGCATGTTAATTTTCATGAACATTTTTTCATAGTTTCCAAACTTAACGATCGCTAGGATCTTAACTACATAAGTCTTGAAGCCTCAAGAGTACTTGTATTGATAGACTTAGATATTTGCATTAATATTTTTACTACCTTGATTCCTAGCAAATGCCACTACTAAAATTGTGTATATCTTGAACCCTCGATGGTGCATGTACATCTGCGTTTTTCTCATTACATTAATAATAAGTCTTTGAATAATTCCTAGTGAATACTAAGATCTAAATATGTAGTAATTTTTGACTCTGGCGACCACTAGGATCAACACTTCTTTCATTTATTTAGAAATTATTTTCTAAGCTTACCTAATATTCGTTATAAGGGATATATGAATGTTGTGATAAAATAAATTATGTCATTTATCTCATAAATTTTGTTTTTTAATGAGGTATGAAGGGTTCGTCGCCCTTAAATTTTTGACATGGTAAGAGAGCAGGCAATGGCAATGGTAGATACTTATTTATATTCCAATGACAACGAAAAAATAATAAGAGATACTGTGTTCGATCCAACAGCCTTAGATGAAAAATTTCAGCATTACTCAGCTCTTCTATATTCCACATTTCGAATTAAAGGTTGATGTTGATTCCATATAAAAAATAGGTATACCGAAAGAGCAAGCGATGCGGTTTTGAGATGTAATGGAAATAAAAATATTTCACCTCCATTTAATTACTTCTAAACTAGAGGTGATTCCATTTCCATATTTGTTCACTTCCTATCTTTTTCATGCCAATTCCAAGGATTTGTCATTATTTTCTAAATCAGTAAAAAGAGAATAGGTTTTTTTCGAATGCATACAAAATTTATTATAAACTTCGAGAGTTGGAATGCTTGTACAACAAAAACACAGTTGAGTCTTAAATGATAATAATGAGAGTAAGAGATGTTTTGCAATGTTGGGAAAAAGACCCAATAGATAATATGGATGATTCTAAGTTGTTTGAAATCCTTATTAAAAGGATTAGTCCACGATTCCGCATTAGCATGGCACTCATGAATAAGATATATGGAAATTCATCAATATCTAAGGTGGATGTTTCTTGGATCCCATTAATTTATTTTATTATTGATGAAGACAAGATTCCCTCCTTAGGTTATGTCCTTTGTCTCAATTTAATTACACAAAAAATCAACGACCATGGGAAATCATTTTACATGGCTTCCTATCTTCTTGATGTTGTCATTGGTGTTCTCAAATGTCCATATTTTTGTCAAATATATTATCCTTTGTTCCCTTTGAGGGTAAATGACCAATATTCAAACTTGTATGTCCATCATTTTAGATTACATGTTCAAGATATATGAACTTATTTATATCCTACTCTCTACCAAAAATTACATGAAACGATGACACCGAGAATATATAATGCCATCCTCACTTCCATAAGGAATATGGGAGCCACATTCTTCTATCCATAATATATAGTTATCATGATCGAGGGGCTCCTTACACCTCCTTTTTAGTTTCCATAGTATGTTCCAGACAAATTGGCATTACAAGAGGTTTCATATCATATTTTCAATGGTATTTCTTTAAAATGTAAGGAGAAGAAGCTTTAAACACATTGGGATGTAGAATGTTTAAAAGGTGGCCTAATTTGAAGGTTTCCTCCACCCATAGAAATTATTTTCATCTCCCCAAACACCCTTTAAGGCAATATGAAAAAAGGAATATGGCTGCTCAACACCTTCATTCTCTTAAAGGATAGTTAAATATATTGTATGCTCACGTGCATGATGATAATGACCAGGTATGGATTATCTAAACACAAGATAGCCTTGTTCAAGAATATGGAGTCGAGAGGAAGATCCACACTTAAAAAGGAAGCATTGAAGAGAAAGCAAGATTTATATTCGAACATTGGTGCTCCCTTATCTCCACAAAATGAATCTGGATATGAGTTTCAAAAAGTCTTGTTCGAACCAAATAAATCTCTAGCCAAAGAAAGCCCCAAATCAACCCTCTCAATCTTCTACATCCACTTCACAATAAGCTAGAAATGATTGGGAAAAGGAATTTTTAATTGCCTACAAAGAACATCCAGATTGGGAGGCACAAAAAGATCCCTTAGTGAACATTTATTTCAATCCAAGGATGAAAACCTTGAAAAGGGTAACCAAATAAAAGGTGTCAACACAATAAGCCATTGTTTGGAATGAAAATTAGAAGACCTTTTCACTCTTACAAAGAAAAGGAAAGCCAAAGGATCCCAAGTGGTGCAATATCAAGAAGATCTGAAATCCTTTATAAGGGCCACAACAGAAGAAATCATAGAAGTAGTGAGGGGAGTACATGCTAAGAAATATAGAGCTTGAAACTTAGTTAAAGGCCATAGTTCCTCTTGACACGATTTCGATGTAGAATACACATTACATGGATTGTACAGATAATTTAAAGAATTGCATCCGTGTAAAGAAACAGGCATAAGAGGGCTTTGAAAAAAAAATCTCATTACAGGAGTGGCATCATTATAGAAAACATTAACACAAATGGGGTAAATCATTGAAAAAGGAATTTGTAAAGACCCTATAATTATGACCATGGATGATATTGGTATATGCCAGACATATGCTAATTATACAAAGTGAAGTCTAAGGGAATGGAATGAACAAGTAAGAGAAATATATTTACAATTTGATGACATTATTTCTAGAGGAAATCATATTTTCATAGAGGCTTCGATCATGGAAATATTTAAAGGAAACCATACGATAGTTTATAATGAAGAGTTTACGACATCCCTTCAGAAATTCATGGTTAATTTTCAAAGGAGAATAGCTGAGGTGAACGAGGGATAAAATTCACATGTCATTGAGATTGTTTCTAAAAAAGGGAAAAATACAAAAATAGAGACTCTAAAGGAAATTGCCAAAAAATCATGTGGTAGTCAAAAGGATTTTCTTGAAAAGTCTGTTGTGTTATATAGAAGCATGATTCTGGATATGGAAAAGATAAAAATATATTCTAATATTTGCAAAAATATTTTGAGGAGGCATGACAACGAGATGATAAAATAGGTCCTGAATAAGAGCAAAAAACCCAAGAAGAAACCATGCCCGCGGTCTCGATCAACAACACCCCGTAGTTAAGGAATAACCATAGTGAATCATAAATTGTAGTATGTGAGATAGGCGAAAAAACATGTGATATGTATGACATGTTAATAGATGAATATTTATAATTGATACAATGATCATGTATATATTCCAAATGTTATACTTATCTAAACATGCATTTGTTGTTTTAAAATTGTTTGAGAAAAATAATATTTTTCCACAATACCTAGCAGACTCTAATTGTGGATGCTAAGATAAAAACATGTAGCTCAAAACTTGTTAATTTAATTTGTTAAAGCATACCACCGAAAACTTGCAAACATTATGAGTACGCATATTCTAGTGGATGCTAGCCTCCTGGAATATTATGTGTTAAATCCTAACGAACACAAAGCTTAAATTGTTACATCGTTGTAAAGGCTAGCGTCTGCTAAGCTCAAATAGATTTCATTTAAAATGGTAAATCCTGTAGAAATATTTTTTAAATATTATGTTGTTCCAATGCGTAGAGGCTGCTAATTTCATACTACCTTAATTTAATTTGTGAAATACTAGCACCGCTAAGGTACAAATAATATGTTGTGGAAATGCCTATTAGATGCTAGACTCACAATAACTTTCTTTATTTTTAGAAATCTTAGCAGCCGATAAGCTCCAAATAATATGTTGTTGTAGTGTCTTGGCAGTGTATAGCTTCATGATATCTATTCTTGAGTACCAATCTATAGTCTCTCGTAAAAATGTTTTCGAGGCATAACCCAACAACCACTAATCTTGCAATATTTGACATGTTTTTACTTGAATCCTAGCGACATTATATATTCAAATAATATGTTGCATATTAAGATTGCGGAAGTCAAGATAAAAAATTCAATAATTCGTGTTGTTAAATACTTGAGACATCCAAGCTTGAAATATTCTATTATTGAAGCAACTAGATGCCATGTAGCTCAAAATTTGTTAATTTTATTTGTTAAAGCATACCACCGACAACTTGTAAGCATTATGAGTATGCATATTCTAGTGGATGCTAGCCTCCTAGAATCTCATGTTAATGTGTTAAATTATTGCAACCTCTATGACCCAAATCTTATGTGTTAAATCCTAATGAACGCAAAGCTTAAATTGTTACATTATTGTAAAGGCTAGCGGTCGTTAAGCTCAAATTGAGTTCATTTAAAATTGTAAATCCCACGAAATATTTTTTTAAATATTATGTTGTTCCAAAGTCGTAGAGGCCGCTAATTTCATACTACCTTACTTTAATTTATGAAATACTAGTGACTGCTAAGGTACAAATAATATGCTACGATAATACCTAGTGGACACTAGACTCACAATACCTTTCTTTATTTTGAGAAATCTTGGCAGAAACTAAGCTCCAAATAATATGTTTCTTTAGTGTTTTAACGACATACAACTTCATGATATCCGTTCTTGAGTACCGATCTCTAAGCTCATAAAATATTTTTGAGGCATAACCCAATGTCCGCTAAGCTTGTAATATCTGACATATTTTTATTTGAATCATAGTGAAATCATATCTTAAAATAATATGTTGCATTATAATATTATGGATGTCAAGATAATAATTCCATACTTCATCTTATTAAATGATCGAGACATCCAAGCTTGAAAGATTCTATTGTGGAAGCAACTAGATGCGATGTAGCTAAAAATTTGTTAATTTGATTTGTTAAAGCATACCACCGAAAACTTGCAAGCATTATGAGTACGCATATTCTAGCGGATGCTAGCCTCCTGGAATCTCATGTTAATGTGTTAAATTCTTGCATCCTCTATGACCCAAATCTTATGTGTTAAATCCTAATGAACGCAAAGCTTAAATTGTTACATCATTGTAAAGGCTAGTGGCCACTAAGCTCAAATCAATTTCATTTAAAATGGTAAATCCTATAGAAATATTTTTTTAAATATTATGTTGTTCCAATGACGTAGAGGCTACTAATTTCATACTACCTTAATTTAATTTGTGAAATACTAGTGATCAAAGGTATAAATAATATGTTGCGGAAATACCTAGCAGATGCTAGACTCGCAATACCTTTCTTTATTTTGATAAATATTAGTGGTCGTTAAGCTCCAAATAATATGTTTCTACATTATGTTGGTGGCGTATAGCTTCATAATATATATTCTTGAGTACTGATCTCTAAGATCATATAATGTTTTTGAGGCATAACCCAGTGGTTGCTAAGTTTACAATATCTAACATGTTTTTACTTGAATCATAGTGACAATATATCTTCCAATAATATGTTGCATCTTAATATTGTAGACGTCAAGCTAAAACTTCCATAATTCACATTGTTAAATACTCGAGACATCCAAGCTTGAAATATTCTATTGTGGAAGCAACTAGATGCTATTTAGCTCAAAATTTGTTAATTTGATTTGTTAAAGCATACCGCCGACAACTTGCAAGCATTATGAATACGCATATTCTAGCAGATGCTAGCCTCCTAGAATATCATGTTAATGTGTTGAATTCTTGTGACCTCTATGACCCAAATCTTATGTGTTAAATCCTAACAAACGTAAAGCTTAAATTTTTACAACATTGTAAAGGCTACTTTGGCTGCAAGCTCAAATTGATTTCATTTAAAATTGAAAACCCCTTATAATTTTTTTCAAACATTATGTTGTTCTTGTCGTACCCCATCTGGGACACCGAAAAAAAAACGCACCAAACAGGGTAAATTTCCAGGTAAATTTTTTTTTTGAAGTGCTTAGTTAAATACTAATTACATCTTTTGTAGCTCATCTTGGTAACTACTAATTTTGTATTCTTTTTAATTTACCGATTAAGAGAAATATTAGCCTAAACCTGATTTTAAATTATTTACTTACCTTTTTAAAAATTTCCTATTAGAATAGAATTTGCCACATGATTACAACTACTTATTATTAACTAGGTTTAATTCCTTTTAATATGTTTACCCACATCCCCCCTAATTTATTTAATTTATCCCCATTCCCATCAAATTCTTAATGACTTAAAGTGTGAAGGAATAAGAGAGCACCCTAAGATCAAACACATCTAAACCCTTGATTTCAAATTTGCCCTATAGTTTGCCCTAACTTCCTTACTTCTTCCTTTCTCAACATTTGGAGTCTTCCTTCTTATTTTCCTTCTTTTTCTCTTCTTATTTACCTTGTTTAATCTTCTCCAAGTGGAATAGGGTTGATTGGAGGTTGAATTGAAATGTGGTGGACTCATTTTCTTAACCTATTCATTTATTTTTTTGTTTACTATCAACAGTTTTATTTTATTTTTTCTTTACAAACACAATGGAGGCGGCGGCTGTGTGGTGCTGGCCGCGCATAAGGGACTGGTGGCCGTAGTAGGGAGGGATGGCGAAGGGAAAGGGAGGCCATGGTAGGGAAGGGAATGGCGAGAGTAGGCGGTGGTGGTGGTAGGGGCGCGTGTGTGGTACAGCCGCAGCGGGGGGCGGCCGCCGTGAGGGCAGGGGGAGGGAGGTGGTGTGAGGTGGAGGGGCAGCGCGGCTACACGTGCGTAAGGTGGGTGCGGGGGTCCGTGGGGCAGCGCGCCCCACGGCTATTAAGGAGTGCGGGGGGGGGGTTCAGCCCCCCCTTTCATTATTATTTTTATTTAAAAGAAAGGACAGTCAGGAGGGGGCCACCCTCCCCATCGTAAATTTTTTTTTAATTTTAATTTTATTTTTATTTTTTTATTTTTATTTTATATATATATATATATATATATATTTTGTGTATTAGTGGTTTAAATCTTTTTTTTTTTTTTTGATAAAACAATAAATCTGTTTTTTTAAAATAGACCATGTATTATATATATATATATATATATATATATATATATATATATATATATTCAGAGTTGTATCTTCCTTGAAACCGGTAATGTGCAGTAATTGGGCAAACAAACAACATACACAATATCAAATAACTTATGAAAATTAACTTGATAACAGCTGTAAATATAGATATACATTTTTTTGACAAAAGCACACTATTATAGCAAACCTATTTCAATTAAGAGAAAATGCTTGGAAAACAAGTTTTACACTTAGTGAAGGATGATGAACAATCACATTTGTCTTATTATTAAAGCCATTTGTCAAGTTAGCTAGAAAAGAGATTAATGCTAGTTTTATTTTAATCACTAAATTGCAATGTTACAAGGAGAGATGTATTTCACAAAAAGGTATTTTATTTCTCATTCAATAATGTTACAAAAATTTACAAGGAAGTCTAAAACAAGAATACTACACATCTAATAACTCAACCTTTCTTCAAGAAGGAGGTTCCATCAATCCATAAAATATCAACTATTTTCACAAGCTTTCTTTTCAAAGGTTTTAGTTTCCAAAAAGGTCTACATAACCCCATAACATTTCAAATATTCAAGGAAAGCTATACAAAGTAACATACTAATACTAAGGGTAGATTTATCATCAGTTATAATACAAGGTTTGCATGTAACTCCAAATGCAAAAGAGTGTTTTACAAGACAATGAAAGCTCACACAAGCCATTTTTTTCAAGATACAAAGAAAGAGAAATCCATGAAATGGTGAAGGAGACAAGAAGAAATTCCAATTTGACAAGTGTCTTCATGCGTCTTCCAAAGGCTTTCCAACACCAAAATCTTTCAAGGCCAACACAATGAGAAAGGGCTTGTTTATCCACCCAACCTTTAGGCATCATCACATGCCTATCCCAAGGTTGGGATGCATGTTAGCCTCCCCCAAGCCCATGGGAAAGAGGATAGCTAACCAACACTTGCACAAGGTGAAGGGTAAAACAACAATGAAACAAACACACAAACACAAAATTCAAAACAACACAAGACTCCAACTTACAAGGAGGAGAACCCATGTTCATCCTCCAAAAATGGGGAAGAGAGGAGAAAGTTCTCCAAAATTAAGCATCAATATTATTTGCACATTAAACACATCTTCTTAACCTCCTTATTGCTCCTTATTCAAAACAAGACCCTCCTTATTCCTCCCCCTTTCTCCAAGTCCTCCTTGGAAGGATTTTCAAACCCCAAAAGGGGGTTTCCTTACCAAGGATGGGGAAGGAGATTCAAGCCAAATGAATCAACTTCCCCACCTCAACCATTGAGGGGAAAAACAATAAGGTCCTACAAGGCTTGGCCATCAAGCCTTGAGGATTGAGAGGGAAAATTCCCTCTCTCTTCCCCCACACTCCAAAACTCCATCATGCCATATGATGGAGGGAGTAAAAACACACAAACAACACTACAAGCTACATTCCACAAAAACATTCTCAAGCAATCAATCTATCAACTAAAATAAAGCAACACAACAATAAGATCTAAGAGCCTACCTCAAGGAAAGCTCTCCAAAAAGCTTCCTAACTTCAAGTTTTCCACTCTTAGCTCCAAGCAAATCCCAAGCTCCAAATCACCCAAGCATCCAAGCAAGAAAATCCAAAGAAAAAGTCCCTCTCATTTCCCATGAATGAGAATTTGAAGAGGAGCAAGCAAGCATCCTCACAAATGAGGGGGTGACATGTGTCACCCCTCTTCCTCCTCATGGTCAAAGATGCCAAAACAAAAGAGAGAAAGGGTAAAATTATCTTTTTGCCCTCTTCTCCCAAAATCCCTTAAATGTTAGCAAGACAAAACTAGTTGAACTTTTGATAAACACACAAATCCACATCTCTTACATGGATGTGACAAAACAAGGGTAGAAAGGGAGGGAAAACTCCCTCTAGCCTTGAAAACAAGCCCCCCTACCCATTAGGTAGGGTCCAAGGGCTCATTTTTGTGATAGGGGGACTCCCAAGCTACAAAGGGGTCCCCAAAAATGCCCAAAATACCCTAATTTCGGGTTTTGCATTTTGGCACAAGGGTAGAGGGTGTGGGGACCACCCAAGGGTCTCACATGTGACCCTAAACCCTTGTGATTAAGAGACTCATTAACAAAATCAACAATTTAAAAGAAAGTGGGATTATTAACTCCCAAAGCAAGTTTACAACTTAACTAGCAACCCTAATCCAAATCTAATAATTCAAAGCAAAATACTTTACATACATTGGGGTCACTCATAGTGCCCAAAATTAATAATCATCTATCCTAAGGCTTCACACAGTGAACATGGCTAGGACTCAGCCCGTGGGCTGCTTGTGCAAGATTGAGTAGCTGGCCTGAATCCCACGTTCTCCTGTAAACCTGTCACCTGCACACTCATTGCACACATTAACTGCACCTGTCTAATACAATATAATTAAGTGACATAGTAAGATATCAATGCATGCTAAACTAACCTAACATCCTACTGAAATCAAGATGCGACAACGTGCACAATTATATTCCACATTCCAAAAGTTAGACAAGATGAATAAAGTGACATATAATCTCACCATGCAACAATTATCCATCACTATAATTAGGTTCCAACCACATCATATTCATTTGTTTCCATGTCATAACAAGAAAATGCGACAATAAAGAAATTAGGCTAAATTGGCGCTATACGCCTGAATGTCACACATGTCTAATATAATCAATATCTAAATATAATGTCCAAGATATCACCAATCACTGTCAAAACATGTCTATGAGCAAATAAACAACAAGCTACTGAGCTATAGAAAGTGTGGGTGCTACTGAGTTCTAGTACATAAATGCCACTAATTTCATACTTCCTTAATTTAATTTGTGAAATAATAGCAACCCCTAAGGTACAAATAATATGTTACGGCAATACCTAGAGGACGTTAGACTCACAATACCTTTCTTTATTTTGAGAAATATTAGCAGCCACTAAGCTCCAAATAATATGTTGTTATAGTGTCTTGGCGGTGTATAACTTCTATTCTTGAGTAATGATCTCTAAGATCGAGAAAAAAATTTAAGCATATATTTTTGTCAATACATTGCAGATGCTAGACTTACATAATCTTTCTTTATTTTGTGAAACCCTAGTAGCTGCTTAACCTTCAAATAATATGTTGTGGAAATACCTAGCGGATGATGTACTCCTAATATATTTATTTATTTTTCTAAATCCTAGTGATAGCTATGTTCTAAATATTATGATGTGGCAATGTCTTAGCGATGTATGTATTCATGATATGCATTTTTGAGTACTTGATCTCTAATCTTAAAATATGGTATTAAGTTATATCCTAATGACCACTAAGATTTCAATAGTTTTCTTGTTTTTATAAAATCCTAGAAATAACTAATATCCAAATACTATTAATTTGTGTCCTTCCGTATAGACTCAAAAATTTTGGCCTTCCACAGAACCCTAATGAATTAATATATATGTCGACACTTTATCTTTCGCCAATAATACATGGCCTAATGATAATATTAGTTTACTATAATTTTATCATCATGACTAACATACATAAATACATTGAGATTGAAATATTTAATATATAAATTTTAATGCATAGTGATTATAATATTTTATACATAAAATTTAGGCGTATATATAATATGTTTAACCTTCCATTGCACAAAAAATTATCTCACAATTAAAAACCTAATATGATTTTACATATTTAAACTATTTTGTTAACCTCAAATATCTTCTCACAAAGTCAACGTGGAAACCATATAAACAATGTATAATGAAATATTTACCTTGGGTTTTTATATCATCATAATAAAAGGGAAAAAAAGTAGACGTAATGAACACCAATTTTTTTTAAAGTCTTGTCAAACATTAAATTTTGTAAAAACTAGTGTTTAGGTGACTGACCATCATTATCAGGAAAAACAATCTAGAGGGGGGCATATTGGCGAAAACTTGAGAGTGTTCAAATAAAATAAATAACATAGATGAAAAAATGATCGGAAGGACGTGGTAAGCGAGTTAGGGCTGGATCACATTTTTGTATGGAAAATTAGGACTTGACTAATGTAAAAAGATAGAACTAGTATTCATAAGGTGGTGTGACAAAATAATAAGAAATAACCAATGAAATGAGATATAGGGCCGCGGATCATGTTTTTATAGGTCAAAACAGAGTTAGAATGATGTGAAAAATATAGGAACTAGTATTCAAAAGGTGGTGTGACAAAACGATCGAAGGAACCGGTAAGAAGAGAGATAGGGCAGAGGACCATGTTTTTCATAGGGAAAAGTAGGGATGGACTGATGTGAAAAGACAGAACTAGTATTCATAAGGCGGTTTGAAAAATGACTAGAACTAATCGTAGTAGTAGAGTTAGGTGCGAAGCATGTTTTTGTAGGGTAAAGCAGGGATGGATTGAGGTTAATAAATACATGAACTAGTCAAAGATAGAATGATTGTATAAGTCTGCAATAAAAAAGGTGCACATTTAGTATAGTATACATTTTTGATAAATACCTTATTTAGATCTGATATTTTTTCGTGCTTGGTGATGTCATTCAAACCACTTTGATTCTTTGCATCGCGCTAACTATCTCGTATATATTTTTCCGCAACCCATTTTTCTTCCTCGGTGTGTGAGAAACTATAAACACCTAAAATATGCTTATGCTTAGCATTTCCTCCAATTTAACTGATTAACGACACTTTTTTAATCAACCCTTCTTCGCTCCATTCTCAGATGCCCATTTACAACACCTTCTCGGTTGTATTCCTCCTATAATCAGCTTGTTTGGCTAATATCTCTCTTATTAGCTAAACATTCCTCCTTTCGACCATTTAGAACCTCCCTAGTTCTCTCTAGACCACTTCTATTGGCTTCGTAGGCTATCTATTAGTCACAATTGGTTATCCAAACCCCTCCCAACTCTCAATGAGTCTCTAATCACTTGCTAATCAAGTTTAACTAGCCTAAACCAAGCTTATCTAAGCCTAAAGCATGTTTATCCTAATCTAATCTAAAAGTGATTTTTGATATTTAGTCCCACATGCACCCAAATTCCAAATTCTTCCAAACCAAAAACTATAAATACAAGGCTAGGCCTACCCATTCAACTTACACATTCACACCTAGGATATCTTATTAACACTAAGAACAACTAGTTTTGGGATTCCATTTGTATTAGCTTTAAGTTATAAGACATTTGATCTTAAACTTACTCCCTTCATTGATCTTGAGCTAATAACCTCCATTTGCATCCATAATCCAAGTTTTGAATAAATAGAGAGAACCATTTTCCTTGAAGCCATTAATGGTGAGACTCCATTCTTGAAATCTTAAAAACCATAAACAACTAATCACCCCTTTGATTTCTAAGTTGATCTTCTTAGGTTCAATGTTTAATTAAGTGATCTAAAGAGTAGAGAGTAGCTTTATCATGTTATTTTAGATTTAATCTAGTTCATATAATGATAGATGTTAGTCTTGTTTATCTCTTATCATGATGGTTTAGTGTAGATTAGGTTCATTCTTTGAGGTTATAGGTTTTAACTTCATTTCCATAGCATATCTAATTTATCCATGAACACATTTGGCATGCCCAGTGGGACACTTATGTCCACCCTCCATTAATGGAGGTCTTTTAGGTTTTTCAAAGTTCATTTTCAAGTTTTTTTGCTCAAATCACTTGTTATTTCCTCATTTTTATTTCTAACCCTAGATAAATGACCTTCATTTATATACATTTTGTGGGTTTGATATAGAAATAGGATGCTTTGACTAACAACTAACCTGTTTGCTCTTGAAAATTTGAAAATCTATGTTTTTTGTAGGTTTTTCACAAGGTACGTGTAGGTGTCAACAAAGGGGCATGTATCCATCATTCAAGGCATGTATTCATTATTCTGGGTGTGTATACATCATTCTAGGCATGTATCTATTGAAACAGGCACGTATCTGTCATATTAGGTGCATCTGCATCACTATTTCTATGTTTTCTATGTTTCTAGGCACAAAAACACCTACGCGCATGTGTATCCAATGAAAAGACACGTATCTATCATACATCTTGCTTGCGCTTGCATCACTATTTCTATGTTTTCTATGTTTTTGGGTGTAAAAACACCTACGCGCATGCATACCCATTGAAACAGTGCGTATCCATCATACTGGGCATGTTTACATCACTATTTTTGTGTTTTCTATATTTTTGGGTGCAAAACACCTACACGCACGTGTACCCATTGAACCAGGCATGTACCTATCAATAAAGGGGCACGTATGCATCAAACTACATTCACCACCAATCTTCCGGAGGCCATAAATTTTTCCCAAGCTCAAAATGACTCTGTTTTGTTGTGTTGGAAAGGTATTGAAGAGAAATACACAATGAAATCATAAAATTAGGATTTTGACTTACTAAAAATTTATGGCTTACATTATTAGGTAAATAATCATTTTCTAACGTATCTTAAAGTTCAAAAAATTGTTTTCTTGGTCATTCTAAACACTCTTAAAGGTTTTGTGGCACTAATCAATTGTTTGCAAGTTTATTTTGGTCTTTGTTTGACTAACTTAGTTAAGTGTTTTTCGTTTCTTCGCTTGAACTAGGGTTTGTAAAAGGTGCGTATGCTCTCTCCTCGCGCTTTCAAAAGCAATCTTGGAGATCAAAAACACTTGAAAAATTCTATTTTATATGTTAAAAACACTTGCTTTCAAGAATAAAGTAAATATTTTATGTGATTTAGTAGGATTTCCACTTTGCGTATGCTCTTCCTTCACGCCTTTTGGCGATCTTAGGAATCAAAAGCAAGTGTAAGTTCTCTTTTTACATCAATCTACGAACTAGAAAATTACTAAAACTTGTTTTCTACAGGACCCATCGCATGTCAAAGAAATACGTCAAAACCAAACAACACAAACCCACTAATACACATGTTTCTTGTAGGTTGCCAAACGGTGTGCTACTTGAAACCACATTAAGCTAAGCAAGATAAAAAACACACCATATTCAAAACATTGTATTGCAGGTTTTAGAAAAGGGTATGTCCCTATCCACTCAACTGGAACATAACCCCTTTGGCATAACACCTTAAGCTATAACAATGGGGGTGGTACCAGGAACCCTAAAGTAATCCACCGTTGAGTAACCTCGTGGATGAAATAGGAAGCACTCCACTTACCCACTTGATTAGTTTTCCTTTGTGAGATAGTGTTACAAGTTGTCCCTATGTGACCCTTTTAAGTACATGATGGATGCATTTACTTCCCACTGTGCTTGAAGGGGGCAAAGCCAAGATACTCCCAAACTAGTCATTGCAACTTTTTGGGTAAATCACCCCAGCTCATGGATAAACTTTGTGACACCTAGTTGAGAGAACTTGTTAGGGAAGCCATTTTGTCAAGGAGCCCACTTTACTAGTCCTTTATCACGTCTTGGCCATCATGAAGTGATAACTTGTTTGGATTCAGAACCTTATTTTTGAACAAGGCAAAGAATCCACTTAAGTTGGATCTAAGTGCCTTTCATCACATAAATTAAATGATGTTTCACTTATCTTAGCTTCTTTCATGTCTTTAGAATTGGTGAATCTCTTCCCAAGTGGTGCTTAGTTTATTTTTCATCTTTTGATCTACACCTTTGCATTCTTGTTACCCATTTGGGGTAATAAAAGGAATCTTTTGGGAGTGTTGTCATAGATAGTGTTCACCACTTTTTTTTCTCGTTTACACTCATCCATGTTTTCATCTAAGTTATTAAATTTCTAAAGTGCGTGGATGCATCCTTATGTCCTTGATGGCCACTTTATCTTGATTTCAATATCATCAACATAATTTGGATTGATTCATCATTTGATCTCCCTTTGATGTGTTATCTTGTTTTCATTGTCTCGACACAATTAAGATACTTATGTCATGTTTTTTGTAAACATGATCTAAGTATCCACATTGTGGCATTATGTTGCACACATTTTAGCACATCCTTAGTATACTTTGACTTTGTTTTACTTCAAACATTGTCCAAAATATTGAAGAGTGCCGCTTACTTTGTTTGCGATGTTTCGATACCAATTTGGCACTAATATATCACTTCTTTGCAAAGCTTGATAGACGTGTCCAATTGGTGTGGTTACATGGCTTACATTTGTAATCCTTTCCCTTTAACATTTTGGCCTTGTTAGTTGTTAAATGCGTCATTGTATCCTTTAATTGGGAGTCACATCTACCCTTTGTTAATATTTACACCTTTTTCATTTCAAGCTTGATGTAAATATTGACATTTTGTTGATCATCTTTGTATCAAACTCACTTTGCACACACATTTGCATATGGTGTATTTCCTTGTTAATTGACTTTGTGTTTCACACTTGCATGATTGTTCCTTGTGGTTATTCATCTAGAAAAATTGTTTTCTAGTAAAATCATTTTTTATCTCATCAAGATTACATCATCACAATATTTATTTTCCTTAGACCTTCTTTGGAAAATCACACACATCTCCATACTTACAAAATGTCTAGCTAGTTGTCATTATGCTACTCAAATAAACATGTCACTTCCTTCCCTTTGAAGGAGTTCCATCACACTATCTAGGTCTAGGCATTCACACTTAAACGACACCAATAATGACTGACTATCACGTGGTTTCTCACATTTACTATAATACAGAACCTAGGTTTAGCAATTCAAATCAAAATATCCCCATTATATCTAAACCTCGTTTGGTTCTTCGTGTTAGAGAGCCCACTCGGGTACCCTATTCCCCACCTTCAGCTCATAGTAGGTGGTATGGTTTGGATTTTTCTAATCCAAATTATTATTCAGGTTCCCCCCACTCTTCTTCTTTTGATTTAGATCCAAAACTACCATTCAGACTCTGACTCTTCTTTTGAAGACTCAGATCCTCACTATTATTTGGATATCCCTAGTTCAAATCCTAAATATTAGTCCTCCCTTCCTTTGCAGGACCTTCATTCTAAATCACCTCAATGATGCCTTCCTCCTTTGAAGACTCATGTGACTCTAAGTTCCATCAATCAAACATCTAATTCGGGTCTTGAGTCACGGTCCTCCCTTTCTTCATAGGAGCTCCTCCATCAGTCATCTCAACAACCTCTTCCTCCATTAAATATTTCCACGATTCAGATTCCTCTAGTCAATCATCTAACTCGACTCCTACGTCACAACTTAATGATGTCTATGTGATCCTATTTTCTCTCCTACATTGCATCGTCTTCTAGAAAAGTATTCTAGGTCCAAATACAAATCGTCCATTCTTGAGACGCTTTCCTCCAATCCTACTTCCTCTCTTGAGTCATCTTCTTCTATCAATCAATCTTCCCTGCTCATTGGACTGTTTCTTCTATTAAACCTTCTATGGCAATAGGAAAACAACCTCTACCGATTGATTTCTCTCGTAAATGAAGAAATAATCAAAGTACATGAAGATATCCCTCTAGAGGATTGTAAATAAGGATTCTTTATAGAACTCGATACGCTTGCATATTAAGGAAAAGAAGTTGATTCCTTTTATCAGAACATAGAGAAAAATCCTAAGGTCATGGAGCTTGATTCTTCTTTTGTTATTCCATCTTCACCTTCTTCTGAGCATGATGATATGTTAGGGTCTAGCATTGATCCATGGCCTATCTTCTCATTTCCAAATCATTCATTATCTATTACCATTCCTTAATCAAAATCTCACCTTGGGTCACCACTGAGTAGCCCATTGTATTCTTCTATCATGGGGCCACATCCTAGTAGCCCTCAATTTTCTACTTGTGGGTTAACTCCTCGTAGTCCATTACCTTCTATTTGTGAGCCACACCCTAGTATCCTTTTGTCATATTCTTCTATTCTTGGGCCATGTCCTCGTAGCCCCATTTCTTCCATCTTAGGTCCGTATTCTAGTAGCCCTTCATCATCTTCTATCAGTGGCTCACCTCATGGAATCCCATCCTCTTCAATTCTTGGACCGTATCCTTTTCATCCATCATATATTTCTTCTATTAATGGTTATGGAAAGCCCATGGTCATTTCTCACATCAGTTATACACATCCACATTTACTTTCTTCTCCTTCTTAGGATCAGACAAGTCACACATCAACTTATAAGAAACCCAAACAAGTTCATTATCAAGCTTAGGTCAAAACTGCAAAGAGCTCTATATCTCCAAACAAATCAAATGATCTTAAGGTTCAAAATAAAGCGTGATTCAAGAACACACATCAAATTAACCATCAAGTATGGTGCAAAGTGCATAAACCTATGGATAGGGAACTCAAGATCCCACATACATAATCCATGTTTTAGGATAAATCATAGTCATTTATTGAGTATGAGCTCACCATGATCATCGAGATCAGGGAAAACATTACGCTTAATAAGCAATCACGCCTAGTATCCCTTATCAAGGAAGTCACAACAAACATTGTTGTTGGATCTTATCACACAGAGTGAATTTGTTAGTCCTAACCCCTTAAAACTATCAAAAATCTAAAAATTAAAAAACAATTCAAAAATACAAAAAACATTGAGAAAACACAAGAAAAATCAAAGGTACAAAGGTCAAACATTCCAATCAGGTATTTCGTACACATGGATGTTTCTTTCTTCCCTTTCTTATCATTATTCTGTAAGTCTTCCTAGAATTTGAATCCCTTTGGTGATATTGTGGTTATCCTTTTCACACGCATTTTGTGACATTTATGTCTATGGTATCTATTTGACCTTGGTCTTTTATCACCTTGCTAAATTAAAGAACGACTGACCTCTTAGAGATCCTATCACAATCAACATCTAATAAAAATTTTACAAAGAAATTTTGGACATATTTGTTGACACTAGCCAATGTCGTCATCACAATCACTTCCACCTCCTTCCATCAAGCCATCAGTGGTTCTTAACCCCTTTTCAAACAAGAGAGCTGAAATAAGTTTTCAGAAAGAAAAAGAATCAAAATCAATCAAAAATCAAAAGCTAAAAGATAAGAGCAAAAGAAAATTGATATATAACTCTCTCTTGGGGTATTTCCAATAATCTCTATTAGGGCTATGGACGCTTGACTGGTAGTAGAGAAATGTTGTGATTAGAATCAAATACATCTCCATTGGGGCTATGGATGCCTGGCTAGCAATGGAGCAATGTACGGCTATCCTTCCACTTTTCATTCATAAATCACCTATCACCTATCAAAATAAATCATTCCTACACATTGGCTAGGGTGTATTCACTTGTTGTCTATTAAATCTTCACTTTGAGAGGTAATTAATTTCAAATTCCACACATTGGATCTCTATGAGTGGACAGGGTTTGTATGTTACCAAGTGTCTTTTTTGGACCTTGTTCGACTCTTACTTTAGTCCTTATCTCATCTTATGATTCATGCCTTTGGCTAATCACTTATTCATCATGCGATGCTTCTAATTTACATTCATATCGTTCACATCATTATTCTATTTTGTTCACAACATCCATGTGTATAAGATTACCTTTTTCCATGTTTCCGCACACCTTTGTCCCCTTTCACAAAAACAATCTTCTCCTTCCTTTCTATCATGTTCTTTTAGGCTAACTTACACTTTGAGGGGCATCCTTGCTTATTCCCAGCACTTGATTTCTTTAGGTTCATCATCATGTTGAACCTATTCATAATGGGCTCGGGTCCCTCTTCTACCTATGAAGAGTTTGTCTTTGAATACCCCCACCTAATCATTGGGGTATTTTTGCATCTTCACCTTTCTCACATGCACGTGGCCTTATGCCCTTGTACATCCCATCTATAGCTAGGGGCATCCATGCTTCCTCGTCTTCCTATACATTGTTTTAGAAACCTTTCTAAATAAAAACATTTAAATATGTTAGAAAAATAAAAAACATTAAATATGTTTCAAAAACTTCTAAAAATTGAAAATCATCCTACAAAACATCACTCTTTGGTTCTCACCTATTCATGTGCGTGACTCATGGATCATCTTAATCTACCTCCATCAAAGCAAAAGATAAGATTCTTACTTTCTCTATAATGCTGGGCAAAACAAGTTACCTGGTACTATTTCATAGTGCACATTGCTTTTTCATTGGACCCAAGTGTCCTCCATTATTCCCCTTACATGTATCCTTGCTTGGGGCACCATCATCAACCCTTGTCATTAATTCACATAGGTCGGAACTGAAGCTTGATAACAAAAACATTACATTATGTTTCTCTATTAGGTTAGCTTGTTTACTTTCTCATATTACATTACATTATGTATGTTGCATGGAGTTAGGCATATTTTACTTTCTCGTATTGCATTGCATTTTGTATGTTGCATGGAGTTGGTGTTTTTAGCAATGGAAATTTGTTCGTATATGAATTTTCATGTCATACTACACTTTTGTTCATTCTTTTTAATAAGGACGGATGATAAAGATCTTTAGCAATATCATGAAAATAAAAGTTGTTTAAAAGGAATTGGATGGATGTTAGCTCATTCCCCTTCCTCATACTCCTTTTTCTTCTATATCCCCTTTCTTCTTCTTCTTCACACTATTATTTCTTCTATTCTCTTTCTATCATCTTTTCTATCGTCAATCAACATCTTTCATCACCCCATCGACAATCGAAGGGGAATACTCCATTCTACTCATTTTTCTTCTATCCCTTTAGGATTTTTTTACTTGTCTATGCTTGTCTACTTTCTTTGAAGAGACTTCGCTTATGCCACCTCAAAGAGGGTCAAATGTAGACACCTAAAATATGCTTACGCTTAGCATTTCCTCCAATTCAACCAATTAATGACACTTTGTTAATCAACCCTTCTTCACTCCATTATCAGATGCCCATTTACGACACCTTCTTAGTCGTATTCCTCCTATAATCAACTTGTTTGGCTAATATCTCTCTTATTAGCTAAACATTCCTCCTTTCAACCATTCATAACCTCCCTATTTCTCTCTAGACCACTTCTATTGGCTTCATAGGCTATCTATTAGTCACAATTGGTTATCCAAACCCCTCCCAACTCTCAATGAGTCTCTAATCACTTGCTAATCAAGTTTAACTAGCCTAAACCAAGCTTATCTAAGCCTAAAGCATGTTAATCTAATCTAATTCTAAAAGTGCTTTTTGAGATTTAGTCCCACATGCACCCAAATTCCAAATTCTTCCAAACCAAAAGCTATAAATACAAGGCTAAGCCTACCCATTCAACTTACACCTTCACACCTAGGATATCTTATTAACACTAAGAACACCTAGTTTTGGGATTCCATTTGTATTAGCTTTAAGTTATAAGACATTTGATCTTAAACTTACTCCCTTCATTGATCTTGAGCTAATAACCTCCATTTGCATCCATAATCCAAGTTTTGAGTAAATAGAGAGAACCATTGGCCTTGAAGCCATTAATGGTGAGACTCCATTCTTGAAAGCTTGAAAACCATAAATACAACTAATCACCCCTTTGATTGCTAAGTTGATCTTCTTAGGTTCAATGTTTAATTAAGTGATCTAAAGAGTAGAGAGTAGCTTTATCATGTTAGTTTAGATTTAATCTAGTTCATACAATGATAGATGTTAGTCTTGTTTATCTCTTATCATGATGGTTTAGTGTAGATTAGGTTCATGCTTTGAGGTTATATGTTTTAACTTCATTTCCATAGCATATCTAATTTATCCATGAACACATTTGGCACGCCCAATGGGACACTTATGTCCACCCTCCATTAATGGAGGCCTTTTAGGTTTTAGTTCATGGATTCTTTTCCTTTAGAACCTTGTTTTTTGAATAATGAAATAAAGTGCACAAATGTATAGGAATTTTTAATTATCAAAATCGACCCATACAATGTTAGATGTAGTGCAAAAATGAAAAATAATTATCCAATTATATTATGCCATGTGGTATGTTTTTTAACCTGATATTTAGACAACATTATAATTTATACATTTATTATGAAATTAAAATTTAAAGAAACTAGTAAAATATGAAACCACGATATTATAATATAAATATCAACTAGTAAAATTGTGACACAAGGCTCCAACTTAAAACAAGATAAAAACAATAAAATAATATAATATTGTAAAAAAACAAATGAAATAAAGTGTATGAATGTATAGAAACATTTTATTTTTAATTTATATCAAAATCGATGTATACAATGTTAGATGTAGTGCACAAATGAAAAATAATTATCCAATTAAACTATGTTATGTGGCATGTTTTGAACCTAATAGTTTGAAACTATATGAAACCATGATATTGTAATATAAATTCCTACCATTAAAATGAATACGTGTGGCATGAAAATTCTAATATCCTAGAAGGTTTTTTTGCATCAAAACAAAAAAAGCACTTGCGCCTCAAATCTATAAAGATAGTGTTTACAATCACAAGAGGTATTGGTATATAGCTAGCGGATACTAGGTTATATCATGATTTGATATTTTATTGCTATTTCCAAATTAGGTAATTCTTTTCAATGATTTATCTTATCAAAAATACAAAAAATATCACTTGCTCTCAGGGGTATATATGGATTCCAATTTAAAAATATATATCTTGTATGAGATAAATATGTAGTGCAACAATTATGGATTCCATGTAAAGTCCGCCCAAAATGATACAATTACAATGACAGTGATAATGATAGAGCTAAGGAGATGCTAAGCTATACCATTGTTTGTTATAATATAGCTATTCACAAATTAGAAACTATTGAGCCTAGTGGTCACTACGTTATTCCTTTCAACTAGTAATCAAAATTAGTATTTGCTAAACCTTTTCTTTGATATGAACCGAAAGTGTTGATCCCTCTCGATGGAACATAGTGTAGAAATTGGCTCCACTAGGTAATGTGTAGCCTATTTGAAACAATTATAATCATTGAAAATTACAATCAATGTAAAGATAATGATTACTACGACAAGAGGTAATGAAAGGATCCTGACAACCTCTAAGCTATATCATGAGTTGTTAATCAATAACTACATGGAAATTGGAAATATTTAATCCTATCATTCTAGGATATTTATTTGTTACTTAATGAACATGGATTATAATTTACAAAGATATATCTTCGAATAAATAAATAATTCTTGAATCCTCTCAAAATTAAAACTATTGAGCCTATCGTCCACTATGTTATTCCTTTAAATGAGTAATGAACGCTGGTGTTCGCTAAGCATTTTCTTTGATAAGAATAGGTTTTGATCCTCTCAATGGAAAACATTGCAGAATTGGATTCTAAGCTATTCCATCAATTATTATTCAACGAATATTTTAAAATTAAGAAATTATTAAGCTTGGAGGTTGATACCCTTTTTCTTTGATACTAACAAATATGGATTACAATTTTCAAAGATATATCTTAGGAGAAAAAAAATAAGACTAGATGCCTCTCGACAAAATATAGTAGACTAATTGGGTCACCATATGAAATCTACCCAATATGTCACACTTATAATCAATGAAAATCACTAACCATCCAAATTTGAATAGATAGTGAATTTGATAGGATCCCAATGGCCACTAAGCTTGACCATTGTTTGTTATTATATATCTATTCTCAAATTTAGAAATTATTGCACCTAGCGGATGCAACATTATTCCTTTGATATGAAGATAAAGTCTTGATCCCTCTCAATGGAAAGTAGTGCGGCAATTGGCTCCACTTGGTAATGTACAAATAATTTGATACAATTATAGTCATTGAGAATAAAAATCATTCTAAAGTTGTACTTCTAGTGATTGCTACTACTAGAGGTATTGGAAGTATCGTAGTAGCCACTAAGCTAGACCATGTTTTTTTATTCAATAGTTATTTTGAAATTTTTCTTTGATACAAATGAATATGGCTTATAATTTACAAAGTTATATTTTAGGTGAAAAACATAAGTCTTTATCCATCTTGTTGAAATGTAGTGCTGCAATTGGGTCCGACATGCGAAGTCCAACCAATATGATATAATTACTATCATTGAAAAGCAATATCACTCCACAGTTGAGCATATAGCTCTTACAATGACAATTGGTAATTAGAGGAGCTTAGTGGCTACTAAGCTTGACCATTATTTTTTATTATATAGCTATTTTAAAATAAATACATTATCGAGTCTAGCACCTCTACATTATTCTTTTCTACTAGTTATGGAGATTAAATCTTAATGGCCTTTAAGCTAGTCCATTCAACTAGTGTAAATTACCGACAAGTAATATTAAAAATGGTCCATTCATATGTTGACTTAAATATACTGTCTCTCACTAAAATATATGTTTTCAAATGTTTCCTTTCATGTAATCTACACAAAGTGGATGGTTGTCAGACAATGGATAATCCTTCCAAAATAAGTTGAGTGTTAATTGTCAAGAATAATTTTGCATAGTTTCTGGTATTAATGTTGTGATCCAAAAAATACAATTTACAGTAACCAGTTGAAGGTTAGATGTCATGTTCAGTCGAATCCTAACAATAGTTAATGTTTACTTTGATTGCTCACTAATGATAAAAAGTAATGTATTATAGAGATTGGTGATCACAAAGTCTAATACTTACATTCATTAACATATGGTGAGAACAAAAATTAATCCATATGTGAAGTAATTTTTATTATATTCTACTCCAATTGTAGATACATTGTCTTCCATTAGTCACAATCAATTCTTGGCAATTTCATTCATTAAACACATTGAGAGATGGAAGAACAGAGATGACGATGTTTTTTTGAAGTTCATGGCCCTAAAACTACTACAACTATTTGTGGTTATATTTTGTTGTAGATTTACGGACATGAGGAATTCGAATGGTTATATCCTCTGCTTTGTTAATTTGATAACACCGCATGTTCAGTCAAATGCATTGACTATGAAAATAATAAGTGTCTTATTGTGGATATGGAGTTGGATGTTTCTTTATTCGGAAAGGGAAAATGTAAGCCCTTAAAGACATAAAACAATGTTCCTGTTCAAAACATGGATGGGATTTGGGGTTGTTAGTAGATGAAGACAAAAATTACTGTTTAAATGCAGAATAAATTCACGATGGCATGCTTGTAGTACTTAGAAAATTGTATAGAGGTGATAAAACCTCTTCCGTTTGTAATTTTTTGAATAGAAAAGGTTTGATTTCACCACCTAAACATGCCAAGTTGTTTACTATGCTAAGGATAACATATTTTTCTAAATTGGAGCTTGATCCATCCAGATCAAAGTTCCATGGGTTGAAAAAAATACTAAATCAGTTGCATTTGTTGAAGAAAGAAACCACTATATTCACGAACACAGAACCTTCAACTAAGAAGCGGTTTGATTAATTTTTGTTTTATGGAGAATTATTTTCAATTGATTTTTCTATGTGCCATGTACCACCTCCATAGTATCGTATTGTCATGTTTATGATGGGAATATTGGCACTTGATAAATTATTCCTACATAGAGGACGCAATTCTTCTTCCTTCTTGGATTCTACTAATAAGGTTGTGGTGCTCAAATATTTGAAAGACTTAGAAAGGGGTGATGTTAAATTTTATATACTTTATGGCCAACATGTAATATGTGCACAAAAAAATATTTTGGGCTTAGATAATTACAATTCTTTACATCTGAGGCTACATTTTTAAGGGCTCGAATTCTTTTTGCAAATGCAACTAACGATGCCATTACTAATATTTGAAAACAACATAATGAAGTGAGTAGAACATGGATAGAAACCAAGTTTATTGATTTTTTGTACAAAGCTAGATCAGTTTAGAAATCTCTTGGATTCCCTCAACATCCTAGATTGGTAAAAAAAAATAGAGGAGTGGAGGGCAATGTATTTTAATTTTATTGCATTTTTTATCAACTTTCTTCTTCCTTATATAAAAAGAAAAAACATATAATTTTCCTTTGAATGCAGAACTTTGAGAGTCAATGGATTTTTATTTTCAAAATGGACTCAACCCCTAATCTATACAAAAAATGGAATTTTCTATTATAACTAGATGATATATGGACTAAATGGTGTACAAAATTTGATTTTATAGATTTGGTGGCCTTTCTTGTTCACATGTTAAAGATAATAAATATAACTTTTAGCCTAATTCATTGGAAAGATTCACAACCTATTCATTCAAAGATACTAGAGGAATGAACAATGAAGAACTATCAGTACTAGTAGATAAAGTACAATCAGAGGATGTCTAGTTAATTGGCCATGTTTAAGAAGGAATAATAGTAGAGACATTTGATTCCTACTACTGGAGAATAAAAGGAGACAAAAAAATGAGAGCAAAATTTCTTTTAAAGAAAAACATCTAGATATTGATCTATTAGCATGGACTATAGTGAATCTAATGTAATTGAAAAAGTTAAATTGCATGAATCACACTATTGCTAGTTGTCTATACTATTGGGTGAAGAGAGGAAAGGAAAGAGAAAATATGATTCCCACATAGGGGAAAAAAATATAAACAAAAAGGACCAGGTGGCGGAAGAAGATCTTCCCATTGAGGCTCAAACAATATTAGAAAACTATGTGGTGTCAATGGAAGATAATATACTAGAAAGGATGGAGGAAACAAAAGAATTTACTTATCAATCTACATACCCATTCCAACTTTTGTCAAATCTATCAACTATTCCTGCCACCAATTCTTTCAATGTAGAATGTGTTATCATTAATTTTTGTAATTTGTCTAGTAATATTTCTTCTAAAGTAATAATGGAGTTACTAACAGTTATTGGAATGAGTGCACAAGAATGTATTATTATTTTTCTCATACCAATTAAATATTCAAAAATGTTGAGAGAAATAGTAAAAAATACATGGAAAAGGTTAAAGATAGTGAAGAATCAATTATGGATGGATGCTACAGACTCTATGATAGCAGTAGGAAATTTAAAAGTTTGTGTCTTATGTACATAATAACTGGAGTGCACAACTGTGAAAAAATCAATGATGAAAGAGAAGAAGTCACTAGGGATTGGATGGAAAAATTACCACAGCAATTGATAACTGCAAGTGAAATTGGCCTAAAAGGAAACAAACATCCTTTTCCTTTTGATTGATCATATGAGTTCTGTCTGAGATATTCGGTTGATGTTGTTCCGAGGATTCTATAGTATTAGTGCTATACAGTGGTAGTATTGCATTACATGCATTAGTTGAATCCAATCAATCTATTTTTTTTATTGTTGAGACACATAGTCAAGAAATGTTTTTGAAACATTACTATTCTCATATGAAGAAAGGTTCATACAGAATACAACTCAAACATGTGATTATGTTAAAATTATTTCAACCAAAAAAATCTACTTACACATTTCTTATTTACGTAGACAACCCAAAAACAATAGGAATCAATGTACAAACCTCTCAACTTGACGCTACACAACCAACTCATCATGGTGATTTTCCTTCAATCACTTTTGAAAATACTCTATGCTCACCAACTTTGACCACATATGAGGATAAATCATCTACATCATTCACCAATATGCAAGTAAATCATATTTTGTTAGTCATGTGCATTTATAAATAAGAACTGCTACTAAGCCCCATAAATTTATTAAAAAAATTAATGGTTTATGTAGACCACCAACACCCAGAGAAAGTAATAGTGGAGTGCACGGTGGTAGCCAGCATGAATATACAGACATAACTAGGTATGTTAGTCATGTGTATTTTTAAACATAACCTTTTATAAGGCTCACATAGTTATAGAAAAATATTTCATTTAATTCTAGAAGTGGAATCATTTTCAAAGAATGAATTATCAAATAATTTATTTCAAAAGTTCATGGTGGCATCCAACGCTACATAGTTTGTAGTTTCCAAGTTGTTGGTTGTCTGCATAAACCATTAGTATCGACATAATGATACATACATTAGAATATATGTTTATTCCATCCAATGATGGCATAGCCTAGTGGTCGTTAATCCACATCAATATCTCAAAAGTTTTTGTCTTCCAATAGGTGGTTCAACAGATATAAACGAACCCTAGGGGTGCTACAATTCATTCAGAATACAGAAAACATTTAAATTTGTACTTACCATATTACCATGGAGACCAGTATATTTTTCAATTATGTTTTCATTTTTGATAGCATGAAATTAATTTTGAATTGATTATTGTTGTTTGTAACACATATTACATCAAAAAAATAAGCAAATAGTAATGTTTGTGCAAGCCAAACCGAACGCTTAGTCAGTAAGTGGTAGCTACCTAAAGTGTTAATATTGAATTTACCATTTTACCATGTAGTTTAGTATGTTTTTTTCAAATACGATTTCATTTTCCATAGTAATAGCTATATTAATAATATTAATATTGTTTGAAACAAATATTTTTGCAAAGGATCTAGTTGTGGGTAAAGAAGATTCAATCCTACACATAAGGCCCACTGTATGTGGTTGATGTAAGCTAAAATGTTGATTTTTTTTCCATTGGTTAGATTTGATATGAGACCAATTAAAAAAAAATTTACTTCCCTCGCAGCTAACCACAAGAATTACTTGATTTTTTAGATTTGCAGGGATTGTTGTATGATAAAAATAATCACCCTCTCGAGACATCACATTTAATTTTCACAGGAGAGAATCAACGTGTGAGGTGGCCTAAAACAGGTTATAAATTCATTATCTACGAAATTACAAATGGGATTCTGGTCAGACAAACTCTCTTAAGCTAATGTTGAAAAGATGACAAAGGCCTTCAATAAAAAATTATCGATTGAATTCAATCCACTGATTTCCTAGGGCAAAGAACATTGCAAAATGGTCGATGGAATTGCAATAAAATATATAGAAAATATTTAGAGTAGAAACTTTGTCCCCTAAAATTCTAAAGACATAATTTATATTACATTAGGTGCAAAGGGGAACCCTCTAGCAAATTTTATGGTTGGGATGAAAAGTAGAGGATAAAATTGCTCAAAATGTATGTGATTAATGATTGGTTTACACAAAGACTTATAACTAATAGTTTCAAAGGGATTGAATGTGGTAGAGGGCATGAAATATATGGAGTGAGTAAATTTTAAATAAGAAGTTAGCATTTCAAAATTTTATTATGATGATACAACTTAACATTGTAAACAAAATACATCCATATGTTTTAGTGATGGTTCTTTGTAAATATTTAAATTACGATTGTAAGTTCAGCGTATGAGTGTATAAGTTGCAAATGAGAATTAACATAAATCTTTAGTATAATGAATCTTTGAGCATTTTTATTAATGAAATATATATTCCTAAATTAATTGCGAGCATGCTTAAATACTAGTTTTTGCTTCGATATTAGAAAATGTATACCACTTTCCAATGCAATGAAATAACTACAATACGGTATGTAAAGACTCATCATGCTAAAACATTACATTCTATTCAAATAAATTCTTCACAAAAAAATTCCTAGTATAACAATAAGAAATGAGTAATGCCCTTATATTTTACCTTTTTCACTACCTATGACCATTTAAGTTTTGATATAACAATATCGTAAGGGACTTTTTTTTTATTTTCTAATTGATTCACTTCCATCAACCATTTGATTTTTTTCATTTGTATATATGAATACATGCAACATGAAAATGATCATATTTGATAAAAACAGAGAGTTTTGGAACACACCCTCCATAAGGCATCTTCGACATTTAAACAGCTTAAAAATTTGGCGGATCGAGATCGAAATTTTTTTATTTTCTTAGACATAATGTGAAATATTTATTGCAACGGTGCAAAAAAAAATTCAACATAACAATGTGGACATCAGCGAGAAATTGAAATGTTGATGACATGATGCCTTCCTTCCTTCAAAACATTGGCTTGGATATTGCAAGCTTCGAGTTCATATTTACATAGGAAGATTGTGTCAAGAAAAATGCTCTGATTATGAAGATTCTGGGAATCCCAAATTATATCTCAAGAATATTAATGCCATTTTGTCATAGTTTAATGCATTGTACAATTGTAAAAATACAGTGCTTGTTGATGACTCTTTAGAGAAAAACAAGTTAAATGATGTTGCGAACTACATAATTGTTGAAACATTTAACATAGATTCTAAGTCAGAAGACACATACTTGTTGGATGTGTTGTGGCCTTTGTTACAACCATTTAAGGATGTCGAAGATATTCGGGATTATATTAGATCACTAACACAATTATAGGGAGATTTTTTATTGGAGATTTACTATGATTTTTATTGTTGATTTGGAAGCCCAACTTCGGGAATAGTGTTACATTATAAATTCAAATTATTCATCAAATATTTTACTATAATTCTACCTAACTTTACTAAAGGAATTTCAATTTATTTCATAGATATATTTAAATACTAAAATATATATGGGATAGTTTTATAGGTAATTCTAAATAAGTTCATATCCATATTTGAATATGAAAAAAATCATGCCATGTTTCTTACAATTGATTTTATATCTACATTTAAATATGAAAATATATCAGGTATGGTATGGTTTTAATTAATTACATTATCCTAAAATGGATTGTCGTCCTCTGCTAATTTCTTCATATCATCTTCATAAATTATCCAATTGTGTTGAGGATCAATCACACCATTATAAATGAAGTAAATATGAGCTCTAACTTTAAATATGAAAATATATCTTGAATGGTTTTATATTTAATTACATTATCCTGAATTGAATCATCACCCTCTTTAATTTTATTCATTATTATCATAACTGGTAATTCTCTGGTTTCTCTAAGGTTCAATCAAACCATAGTAATTGAATCTAGAAGTGTCTCACATCTCATGAATGTCATTAGCCTAGCATCCGCTTTCTCAATGGCATTTGAAATATTCAAATTTTCATAGTTTAATCTTAAAAACATCTTAAAAATGATAAGATCATTATTCCAAATCTTAATCCTAGCCTCCATTAGCCCTTAAAAACATATTAAAACTAATGAAATCATTATTCCAAAGCTTAACCCTAGCCACCACTAGCCCTTATAAAACATAACATGTATATATTCTATATGGTATAGCGCCATCGGGCCTTATTTCTCATATAAATGTTGGATTCCCTGAAATCATTAAACATTATTTCATAGATTCATAAATTTAAATCATGACCAGATATATTTTGGATTCCAATATATGTGATTTTGGAGTACAGTTAATTCCAATATAGGTGATTTTGGATTCCAATATAGGTGATTCTGGATTCTCGATATATGTAATTTTGGAATCCGATATGTGTGATTTTGGAGTGCAAATAATTCCAATTTTTCACATTTTGGAATCCAAAAATAGCAATATTGTATTCCAATATTGGCTATATTTTTTAGGTGTTGGGACTGGAATAAGTCCCAATTTAGTGAAGTAAGTGTTCTATAGCCTCAATCATATATCACTAATCCTAGGAATGTCAAATGAGAGAAATAAGATTAAATGATGAATGTGTGATCGTGATGTGGTCTATTTTTTTATGTATACCCTCAACAGTCTAGTATGGACTGTGAGACTAGAGTGTGTCATTAGGTAGTGAGTGCATCACATAGAAGTGAATATGCAAAATGTGTACTATGTGTGGTAACATGTAATGGAGTATGTGTAGATTACCTAATATGTGTAGCATAGTAGACACAATATTAGAGGACATGTATGATATATAAAAATATGTAATATATAATAGTTATGGAGTGATGTGCATAGGACAAGATATAATATAGGATGTATGAAAATGTGTAATTTCTATAGCTTGGAATATAGTGTATAATTTTTAGGTGATTTGTGATGATATGTGGTGCCTAATGTGTAGTGTGTGGGGTCCATGTGTATGAAGGCCCTCAACAAATAATTCTGAACCAAGACAAAAGTGTGTCATTGGGTAATGACGATGGTAATGTGTAGTTGAATTATACATATTCTAGAATGTGGATATGTGTGAAAGTGAGTATGAGACATGTGTTGATGCTAGGATGGGGGTATGTGGACGTTATGCCCCTAAGTGTTTGATAGGGGATATGATCATGTGACACTATCAAGGAGATAATCATTGTCATGATCAAATCCTATTAGAGCAGCATTGGAGACGTGATAAGCAATAGAATGAGATGGGTCATACAAAGAACCATTGTGATGTAGGGTTTAGATGTTCATTGTATATTCCTCATCAATGAAGGGTACTGGTGGACAAATGTGTGTGCATACGAATGAGAAATATTTTGAGTATAAGTATAATATGAGTCATTAGAATGGATACATTGTCAAATGACATAGGAAATATGAGAGAAGTGTGGTTGCTTATAGATAATACCAAAAATATATTCAAGCCAAGATTGTCTTTAGTGTTAATGGAGAAGCACAAGGGTCACATGTAATGAATACCATCAAATGAAACACATAAAGGACATACGTGATAGTAATGTGATAATAACAATGATAAAGATGAGTTGAGTGAATTGGAGATAACATGTCATTAACCATCAGGCCAAGCCTAGTTAAGCCCTCATGTGTGCAAATAACATTTGAACAAGTATGGTCAACTGAAATGTTATACTAAAAGGATTTTTTATTAATATTTTTTATGTGTAATGGGGTAGAGAAGATGCAGACTATGTAGGAGGAGATGAAACGGTGTCTAAAGTTTTGACAGACCCTTGATAAAGTATCATAGCCTTAGTAGAGGGAGGGGTCCAAAATTTGTATTCACATAGGGCATCGGTCACAAAGGTTTCCTCAAAATAATATTCATCGACATCTATAGGGGTAAAGTTAAGTTTTCTTAATGCTTTATCGCTGAATTCGACAACATCGACTTCATCATGAGAATAATATGTGTTAGCATTATCATGTTATATATATTTCTCGAGAATTTTTGTAGGTGTTGCACTAGATGGAGGAATGGAAGGCACCTATGTAGGTGGAGAAGAAGTGTTGATATGAGCTAATACATTAGGTAAAATAATTTCCATAGTGTGAGTAGAAATAGTAGGGTATTCGGAGTGGAAGACAAAGACGGTGAGGTGTTAGACTCCACCAATGTCATATGTGTCAATAATACCATATGGAATGGGTTGCAGCAGAGTAATAGGCATACCAGTAAAAATATTTATGTGACATAAATTAAATGGTTAAGGATCAATAGTAATAGTATGTTCATAACCATCATGAAAACATTTGACACATTAGTGAATAGTAGATGGAACTTCTTACATTACATGAATCCACGATCTACCTAACAATAGATTGAATTGAAATGATGCATCTATAACATATAAGTTAGTGAGAATAGTCTTAGACCTAACTTGGATGTGTAATGAAATAGGCCCTAAACATGTGCAAGTGATAAAGTCATAACCCCATATAATAGTATAATTCTTAGAAATGAGATTATCACTAATACCCAGTTGTTTTAAAAGAGAATAAGCACATAGGTTGATGGTTGATCCATTATCAATAAGTACTTGTTTGATGCAAGTGGTGCTAATTATGATCATGTTAAAATTTTTCAATAGCTAACTAAAAATACTAACACAGTATTCTAGAGCTAAGCTCAATTTTATCAATAAACCATCAAGATCATAGCTTATGAGAAAGCATAATGAAAATTACATGAACTTACTCAACTAATCTATAACCATTATTACTAAGTTAAATGATTGATAATTAAAATGAACTTAATTATATCTATGAGAAATCAAATTATGGTGTTCTCCAAAGAGAGGGAGAATATCTCATCAAAGAATGGCTACAAGGCCAAGCTTGGATATTCTTATCGTACTCAAAAATGGTAGAATTAGTGCAAAGTAGCTATGCCAAATTAATGGAGAAATCTCTTGGTCGTATGTTTTATATGAGATAATATTCAAATTATGGTGTAATGTTTGAAGGTAGGAGCTGGTCCTTTTTATATATTTCTATTTGGGGAAATCTTGAATCACAATGAATGTGGGACAAATGATAAAGTAACTCTAGGCTAATTAACCATGATTAAATGATTGAACTAGTGAGTTAGCAACTCATGGGAGTTGGGGTACTTTAATTAATAAATTGGGATTAATTAATAGGAGGAATAATATTTTTAGGCTATTTGGAGGTGTTTCAGAGGAATTTGATCAGATTAGAAGCATTTGAAAGAGGGACTTAGCCAATAAAATGGTTTTATTGATTAAATACTTGTTAAAAAGCTTAATTAACTAATAATAGTTAATTAATTGATTTAAAGAGGATTATAACTAACGAAGTGTCATTAATTGGCATCTGAAATGTGATAAAAGCTAGTTAATAAATAAAGTGTCATTAATTGACCAAAATAGAGGGAAATTTTAGTTAATTAGTGGGAAAAAAATTATATCATAAATGATGAGAAACAGAGGATAATGAGCACCGCTTTAGCATTAAAGCTACGGAAGTGGATTTTAGGTGTCTCATAATTACCCTTCTTTGGGGTGGCATAAGTGACGCCACTGCAAAGAAAGTAGACAAACATAAACAAGAAATTTTGGAATAAAAATTAGTAGAATGTAGGATTCCCCTCGAGTGTCGATGGGGTGATAGAAGAAGTCAATCGACGATTGAAAAATAGGAAGGAAACAGATAGAAGAATCTAAGTGGTTGAAAATTTGATAATGAGAAGAAATGATAATGAAGAATATGGAAATAGCCTTTGCATCCAGTTTGTTCAATAAATATTTCATCACTTTTCTCATATGATCTACATCATCGGCCCATATTAAAAATATATGCATATAATAAACGCGTAAAATAACATGAAAATATATAATACTAACATTTTCTCATTGCTAGCAATTCTTAACTCCTTGTAACATACATAATGCAATGCAATACGAGAAATTAAACCAACTAAACTAACTGGGAAACAAGTAAAAACACACATACTCAAACAAACAACGTTTAAGATAGTTACACCAATGTTTTTGTTATCAATATTCAGTTCATGAATGCTTGTGTTTAATGAAAAGTGTTAAAAATGGTTCCCTAAGAAAGGATACATGTGAGGGAAATAATGGAGGACACTTGGGTCCTATGAAAAATCATTCATTTGCTATGAAATAGTACCCAACAACTCGTTATGGTGAAGATGAATAGAAATAGTAAGCAAACCAGCTTTGTTAATAGAGGTAGATAAAAATAAATTGTGATTTGTTGTGTAAGAAAAAGTGAGAATTTTTAGGAAAAATTTCAATGTTTGAAGACAATGCATCTGATATAGGCTTTAACTACATGCATGTCATTTACCAAATTTTGAAAAATGTGAATTTTACAATTTTTTAGATTTTTGGTATTGTATGAATGTTTAGGGTATTTTGAAATTTTTCCAAATCTATGTACAGAAAACAAAGAAACATGGATGCCCCCAATGATAGATGAGATGTAAAAGGGTAGAATTCCATGCATATGTGCAAGAAGGTGAAGATGCAAAGTTTCCCCTAGCGTTAGATGGGAATATACAAAGGAAAAATCTTCACACACAAAAGTTGGATTAGGGCCAATATGGATAGGTTCAACATGATGAAGAACTTAAACCAATGACATGCTAGGAAGGAGAAAGCATGCCCCCAATGTAAGTTGGCCAAGAAACACATGATAGAAATAAGTAGAAGATTGTTTATTGAAAGAAGGGAAAAATTTCCCCTCAAACATAGTAAAAAGGAAATCTTATACACATGGATGTTCTGAACGAAGCAGAAGAACAACATAAATTTCATGTAAGGATATGGAAAATGTAGCTAGAATACTAGTGACAAGAAAGTGATTAGCCAAAGGCACAAATCATGAGATAAGATATGGAATAAAGTAAGCATCCGAACAACATCCAAAAAGACACTTGTAACATATTAATCTTGTTTTCTCATCACGATATAGTGTGTGCACATAGAGATTTATTACCTCTTGGAGGAAAGATTTGATAGAAAACCAGTGAAGACACCCTAGCCAACATGTAGGAATGATTTATTTTCAAATTGGATTTTTGAATGGATGGTGGAAGGAGAGTCGCACATTGCTTCATTACCAAAGAAGACATCCGTAGCCCCAAAGGAGATGTATTTGATTCTAGTCACAACATTTCTCTACTACTAGTGAGGCATCCATAGCCTCAATAAAGATATTGGAAATACCACAAGAGAGAGTTATATATTGATATGTTTTTTTCTTTTGATTTCTTTTTTTGTTTTCTAAAATCTTATTTCGATCTCTTGATTTTTTTGATAAGGGTTAAGAACCACTTATGGCTTGATGAAAGGATATGGAAATGAATGCGATGATGACGTTGTCTATATTTCAAAAATTTGTCCAAAAGTTCTTTGCAACAATTTTATTAGATATAAATATTGATAGGATCTCTAAGAGGTCAATCATTCTTTAATTTACCAAGGTGATAAAAGACAAATATCAAATGGATACCATACGGATAAATGTCACAAAACAAGTGCAAATAGACTAACCAAACTATCATCGAAAGGATGAATATGGTGGATTCCTTACTGAGTAATGGCAAGAAAGGGAAGAAAGAACATCTATGTGTATGGGTAAGTGCACCAAGTTGGGGGACAATTAAGTGGACATCAAATCCTGAATTTTACATTAAAAACAGCAAAACGTCAAATTTAGTCTTCCGCAGACTTGAACCATGCCGAAAATTAAAAACTATGTCATAAAAATGGTACCATTGCGTAGGGGAGACTATTAGCTTTGTATAAATACTGATTTTAAAGTGAATAGAAGAGGATAAATATAATTTTATAATTTTTACTAATAGTATGTCTTTAAGACACTTTTTCCCGTGAATTTTTATGTCTACGTTTAAGATCGCAAAATTTGTTTCACTTATTAGAATGTGATAAAACTTATACCATCCCAACCGTGATGAAATTATATACATGTTCAAAAAAAAAAAATATTTATTTCAAGATTTTTGATGAAGTTATGGTGGGCAAACGGAAAGTGCTCTGTTTTCTTTATGTTTTCGACCACTTTCACGGAAAAAAATCATAAAAAATAAATATTACTCAAAAAATACAAAATAAAATCCATCCCAAGATAGATAGTGGCATATAACTTCTCACCAAATGAAAAAAAAATATCAATTTTTGGTCATCCAAATTGTGGGAAAACGGACTATAATCTTATCAGCGTTTTAAAAAAAAAAACCAAGTCATTAAATTTTGAGTGTTTAATATAGATAATCTTGTCCATTTTGTACAAAAATTGGTATTTTAGAAACTAGATTCTGGATGCTATGATTCATATTAATATAATTTTTCTAATTTTGAGTGTATGTATTGCTAATAATCCCTACAAGTTGATATTATGTTTTTATTTGCAATATGATGTCCACGGATGACCCCATATTTGTCCATCAACTTCCTGCACTTACCCATATGTAATACCTAATTACAATGTTTGATCTCTGTAAATTTCATTTTTATAATGTTTTAATGTTTTCTCATTTTTTGTATTTTTGACATTGGGACCAACAATGTCACTCGATGTGATAAGATCCAACAATAATTTTTGTGATTTCCTTGATAAGGAAGACTAGGCATGTTTACTTATCAAGAGTCATATTATCTTCAATATTGATGATTGTGGTGAGATCATACTCAATAAATGATTGTGATTTATTTTGAAACATGGATTTTTTATATGGGAGCTTAAGTTCCCTATCCAAAGGTTTATGCACTTTGTGCCATACTTGATGGTTGTGTTGGTGTGCATTCTTGAACCACGTTTGATTCTAAAGTTTATGATCATTTAAATTGTTGGGATATTTGGAGCTCTTGGAATTTTTGATCTTAGCTTGATGAAGAAACCATTTTGGTTTCTTATAATCTAATACGTGGCTTGTCTAATCCCAAGAAGTTGGAGAATAAAGTGGATGTAGAGGAGTGATGTGATAAATTAAGATGGGATTGCCACAATCATTGATAGAATGATAATGTGATGGAAAAAAATGATATGGTCAAAGAATTGAAGAATATGGGCTACTAACAGGTGTCCCATAGAGTGATGTTGAAGGGCTACCACTATATGGCCCAAACCTAGAAGATGATGGGCTACCCGGAGGTGTCCCATACATATAATTTGGATAAGGGATACTAAGATGTGGCCCAGAATAAAAGGTAATGGGCTACTAGGAGGTGACCCAAAAATATAAGATAAAGGGATACTAGGATGTGGCCCTGAATAGAAGGTAATGGGATACCAGGATGTGACCCACAAATAGATGACAAAGGGATACTTGTAGGTGGTCCACATATAGAAGAAGATTATGGGGTACTTAGAAGTGACCCAAGGTGAGATTGTGATTGAGGAATCATGATATATAAAAAAATATTGGGCGATGAGAAAATAGGCCATGGATCAAAGTAAAACCCAAGCATTTCCTCATGCAATGAAGAATGTAAAAATGGGAGAATAAGAGGAGGATAAATATCAATTATCCTAGGTTCTTCCTCTATTTTATGATAAAAGGAATAAACCTCTTCCCCATAATACGTGAACATATCAAAGTCTCAATCGAATCCTTGTTTCATAATCCTTTATAGGAATATCTTTGTGCACCCTATAAATGCTCCAATTTTTTTCTTCATTCTGAAATAAATTGATCGGTATGGGTCATTGGTTGACCATAGGAGGTTGATTAGAAGAAAGGGGTCCAACAAGTGTGGAAGATCTAGAAGGTGTTTGATGATGTAGATGAGGGGAAGATTTTACCTTATTGTGTCCACAAAGGAATTGGATAGTGCATTGAAAAGATATCTTAGCACATCATTTCTTGTGAATGGTTCGACATGGATGCAAACATCAATCTTTAGAAGATTGATGAATATAGAATAAGGAATGATCAAAATTACCCAAGGGATAAAGAGGAATTGGATTCCAATTGATATAAGAAGATGATTCAAGAGATGAAGTAGACTTGGATTGAGATGTCTCATGAGTGGAAGAAGATGGCATTGGTTTACCTATAAGATGATATAGTGCTAGTAAACAAATAGGATTGTGTAGAAAGTTTGTAGATTACGACGTAGGAGTCGACTTGGATGATTGATTAGAAGGAATTTGAGTCATATAAATCTTCAAATGAGGAATATGTCATCTACGAGATAGATAAACATGGTCCCGCAAAGAAAGGGAGGACCATGACTTAGGAGTTGAATTAGAGGAATAGTTCATATTAGAATCCTCATAAGAATGAGGGGAATTAGAAGAATAATTTGGATTGGAATCGTTAGAATCATACCACCAACTATGAGATGAAGGTGGGGAAAGGGGTAACTGAATGGATTCTCTATCATGAAGAACCAAGCAAGGTTTAGCCATGATGGGCATCCTTTAATGAAAATACTGAAACCTTGATTCTATATTATTGTAAGTATAAGGGACCATGTGATAATCAGTCATTGTTGGCATTTTTGGATACAAATGCCTAGACCTAGATAGTGTGATTGAACTCCTTCAAATGGAAGGAATTTTTATGTCAATTTGGGAAATATAATGACAACCAACTAGACATTTTAGCAATATAAAGGATACAAAGGAAACTTTTCCAATGTTTAATTCAATTCAAGAGTTGCTTGAAAGGAAATGTTTTTGATAAGGTTTGACAGATGTGTATACGTACTACAATCATCCTAGGGAAAAAAAAGGGGTTGGACCTAATTATTGATGCTCCAACCTTGTGATAAAAGGCATAATAGGAATTATTTTATCTAAGGTTGATTTAAAATGGACCCTAGGACAAACCAAGCCACTTAGCGATGTCAAATCGTCACAAATAAATCTAATCAAATAATATTAACAAGTCTAAAGGAAATGTACACTCAGGACACCAATGAATAAATAATGGCACACTATCAAAAGTTACATGTAAAAAGTGTCTAAAACTCAACAATCAAGACTATGATCTAACCATAAGAAATGTTACTCCCTACATTTATTCAAGTATAGTTTTAGTGCAAATAATGACAACACAATATCGCCACTTAGGTCAAGTTTAAAATAAAAAGACCTAAATACTAAGAAAGTGTTGACGTGATCTCCTAACAAGGTATACTAAAACAAGTTTTTATAAATAAAACAAATTCTAAGTCCTTGTAAATGGAGGCTACAAATACGAGTAGTACAACAACACTATTTGGACACGTTAATCAATATTTATGGAAAAATCAAGATTTAGCATTAAAAAGATGTCACCACAATGCAGGTAAAGTAATGAGGCTTTTCAAAAACTCAAGGAAATGTTGGGATAAAAAATTAAATCTAAGTATATCAAAAGAAGTTATTATTTATGCGAGTAGTGTAACAATACAACTTAGAGGCTTAGATCCAGTTTCACAAATGAAACAAGACACAAGTATATAAATTATAAGGCTATAATTAAGGAAGAGTAAAAACTCAAAGGAATTCAATGATGAGACGATATAACTATAATGATAATCTTGATGTGCATATCAAGATAATGGCTACCAAGATACAAAGATGTATTGATGGTGAGAAAATTTGGCAGGGGAAAAATTTGTGGGTTTCTTGCCAACGCTTTGGGAATCTAAATTCCTCTACTTAACTGGTGAAACTTATGTATTTACATGCACTATAAAAGTGGATTTTTCCCATGGTGGAATTTCAATCGAGGATCCAACAAAGGCACTCCATTGATCCTGCAGAAAATATTAAAGATATCTACAAGGGAGGAATTTTCTAGGAGAGTGGGAAAGGGAGTGAGAATATTATATAAAAGGAACTAATGTTGTAAGTAGAAAATTAGAGTCTTGCATACATAAGTTATAAATTTCATCACATGCACTAAAATTAAGAAGAAACAATATTGTAAATAGAAACAAGACCAATTATAATTTAATGAACACAAAGTATTAGTAAACCCCTTAGTCAAAAAGGCTAGAAACTCCTTCTTCTTGTATTGATGCTCAAGCATAAATTGTATATAGTATGAGAATAGAAAACATTGAGACTAAGGGGGAAATGGCTAACGCTTTTCACTTACAAGTAAGAAAAATATCTCTCATGAACTTATAATAATGCAACCATCTAAAATAATTTCAGAATTAGAACACTTTGGAATGAGGAGTTCATTACAATCTATAGAAAATACCCAACTCCTCATCTTCCCGAAGATCTTTCACATGCCTCATTTTTGGATTTAGACCATTCTTATTCCTACTGAAATGTTAAGTCTCTTTTATAAACACAAGATGAGTTATATTTTATATCATGTTTCTAAAGTCACTTAAAGATATCAAAAAGTGTAAACCCCAAAGATAAATTAGAACATTAAAGAGAGAGAATGTTTGGGGGAAGAATATAGAGAGGAGGAATTATGTTGATGAAGAATCTACTCCTATTGACTCCTAGAAAGCTCTACCAAATTGACCCTAATACCTTTGAACCCTTTACGGTGAATGATTTTCTTATACAGTGGATGGGTTGTTGCATGCAAGTTCTTTAGCTGCAAGTGAGAAACCACCTCTAAATGGCCCATGGATGTCGTGAACTAACTTTTTAGAAACAATTTTTAAAGGAACCCTTGGTGATCATAGATGTTTCTCATGAATATCCCCCCTGAAGATACTAGATCTTTGGAATAAATACTTTACTCGACTCCCTACGACATTGCCACACTACTTAGTTGATTTGGACATGATCCTGATGAGACATAATATTAAAACCTATGATGATGTTGATCAGAATTAAACGTCACACATGAGTATTAAAATACACTCGGAGATCCATAAAAGTGACCTCACTATCATCTAATCCTACATACTCAAGATAGAGGCTGCATTAGCTTCCCCTTTGTGAATCTAAATTTCTTTGTTTCTTAACACTTACTATATTTAGAAAAGGAAACTACTTTTAGTAAGTGTCAAAACATTTTCCTCTCTAGTCTCCAAATGGTGATGTCAACTTGAATTTTAGACTCCCATGATTCTCCTTCTATGAAATCAACCCTTTGGAGTAACTTGATATTTATAGTAAGTTCCCACAAGACAACTTACTATTTTTGGAAAGTGCACAAATTAGCTTTTCCAGACCTCAAATGATTATGGTAGATTGAATCCGTTCTCCACATTGCATTCATCTCACCTTCTATACCAACTAGCCATTTATAGCAGGGGATTGTGGAGTCCCTTACTATTCTTAGTAAGTATTAATTGTGGGCCGAGATGACAATTTTGATGATTTTTGCCCACCATAACGCTTTTATGTTCACCGCCTCTTTGGAAAATTATTCATTGGATACTTACTCGATATAGTAGTACCCTATGCATAAGACTTTATATTTTTAGAAAGTGAATTATGGTGATTGAACTACAGCAGAAAAAAAACATTCTCGATATGGTTTTTTTCCTAAAATTGCCCCTCTGAAATTTTGGACTTACATGACCAGTAGTTTATGAGATTTAAAAGTTTCAAAAAAATTGACTGGCAAGCGCACCTATGAACATGGAAAACATCAATGGACCTTAGAAGTTGTAGGTCTGGTTTTCTTCTCAATTCATGGAAAAAATTATAATTGTTTTGTGGGTTTTGGTTTCTTGTTCTTCCGATGAAATTTCTCTTCGAACCGACTATTGGTTTGACGAGAAATCACGTTTTGTCCTCGTTGGGCCGAGAGGAAGATTTCCTTGCTGCAAGTGATTCATGATGAAACTAGGGTATTTTAAGGTGAGGTTTTAATTTTATTCTAGAGTGAAGAACATAACAACAAATGGTTCTTCATTTTGTGCTCCGGTTAGCAAGATATTTTCATATCTTCATCTTGCAACAATGGAGGTTTCGGGTGAATTTCTACGTTCTTCTCCGTCTTGCTTCTTCGATCCTTTGCATCTATTGAACAATATATTATTTTGAGACTGATGTATCTTCATGGATTGGAAGGTGTTGCTTCCATGGCAAGGCTGTTTTGGAGTAAAAATGGTGGACTGAGGTGTTCTCTGCAACTTTCTTCCTGAATGGAGAAGCAAGAAGAAGTGGCGAAGGAGATGGAAATTTTAGAAATTTGGAGTTTGATTTGGGTGTAATTTTGTGTCCCTGATTTCCCTCAAGCATTAAGGAACATGAGGGACATCAATTTACACGTGGTGCCTCATCTCAACACTTGGCGGAGATCCAACGGTGGAGGGTTTTGGCAAAAAAACATGTTGGAAGCACCTAGACCGAAAGATAATCGCATGATGAAAAAGAGACATTACTCGAGGCTGGGAAATTTTTTATGTACCCTAGCATGAAGGGACATGAGGTTCATCAATTTTCATGTAGTGCCTCAGTTCAACACTTAATGGAGATCCAACGGTTCAGATTTAGCTCTACTAGCTCTTGGGGGATGACAAAATGCACTAGAAAGGGTCACATGTGTGACCATAAGACTTATTAGGATAGGCACATTTTTGTGTCCCTCGTGTCCCTTAGCAAAAATATACATAAGGGTCATCAATTTTCACGTTGTACCAGAAGATGCCACTTGTCACAATCTAAACGCTTGAGGGAATGACCTATGAAGAAGCACCTGGGAGCTAAACTGGTGATCCAAGAGGTCGTATGTGTGTCCAAAGCACTTATTAGGGCTAGGAAAATTTTCTCATCCCTCGTTTCCCTTATCTTGAGGGATAAAAGGGACAAAAAATTACACTAAGCTCCTAGGGGCTGACATGTGTCCTCTTGCAAATTTTACTAACTACTGAAGCCTTCCTAGAGGACGACTTGAAACGATGATAACTTGATCTCCTGATGGAATGTTTTGAATAAATTTTATATTATTTTAACTTAAAATATCCTTTTTAATCCAATGGTTTGGTTATAATATCTTTATTCATCCATTTAATCCCTGAAAAAGAAGATTTTTAATCGGTACCTTACCTATACATGAGAACAAGTACCGCAGACCCATTTAACCAAGATGTTCTGAAAAATACGATTTCACCATATTGTAGGGATTTGAATTCCCTTTATGAATATGTCTTGTTTGGTTCCTAACTCCATCCAAAGCTCCCAGAATCACCTCCCAAAGCTTAATAGATCTTTTGATCCTTTGACTACCTAGGCTTTTTTAAAAATGATTATAGACATATTTCTCCAAGATGTTGTGAGAAAATGGATTTCACCATCTTGTAGTGATTTTAATTCCTTTCGGATTATGTATTTTTGGATCCTAACTCCATTCAAAACTCCCAGCAATTACCTCCCAAAGCTCGGTAGCTCTTTTGGCCTTTGTGCCGCTGAGGCCTATGAACCTTGTTTTTGATGAAACTACCCTAACTCGTTCCCAAATCCTTCCTAAATATTCCAAAATAAATTTCATGATGTTACTAGACCTTCAATTCACCTTGGTGGTGTATTTTTCTCCTCCATTATGCTACAAGGTTACAAAGAGTCCTAAGAAAGCCAAAGGTGGTAGCCTTCCCCAACACCGCCCAAAATTAACATTCTTCATAATCTCTTAAAATCACCTAGGGGGATTGATTGGACTCTCCTAATTAACCTAGGGGACTAAATTAACATAATCTAGGATGTCATTTGACTAACTAAGTAGACTTGGGTTTCCTTGAAAGGGTTTACTTTAAATTTTTAACGAGGGATATCGTTGTCATGCTTGAAAATTAAAATTTTTGATGTTGCACATTTTCATGAAAACAGATGGCTCTAGCTTGGGGACATGCCATGGACTACAAATAGTGAATACATGACAATAAGAATACTAAAATATCAAATTTACACTACAAATACCAATTCCTTATCCATTGGGCCATGCAGAGTCATGTATAACTTGCGAGAGAGAGAGAGAGAGAGAGAGAGAGAGAGAGAGAGAGAGAGGAAGGAAACACGTACACACACACAAAGAACAAGAAACACACCAGAAGGGGAAAAAAACACACAATAGAAAATGGAAATTACATACAAAGGGAGGGATATCTATAGAGGTGGGGAAATAATATACACATAACTAGCAATGGGTTGAGAAAAGTACATGCCATCATGGAATAGTGGACTGAAGTCTAACCTTTGAAGCATAAAAACTGTTATTTGATCAAACCATGATTTTTTGATGGCCTTGCATGGCTTGAGAAGAATAATACTGATCATGATTCCATCCTCATACTCATATTATACTGAGAATGTTCCTTCATCCATTGAAAATTTGGTCACCTTCTTGAAACTTTTGTATTTTGAAGATTCCTCTTGATGTCCCTAATCATGAGACACCATTCCTCCATAGTTTTGATTTTAGAGATGTCAACCTTAACATGGAGACATTATTTTTCCTTGGATTGTAGCTTAAAATCATATCCTGTATTAGCAAGGTACTTAGAAGGAGTGAGGACAAACTGATTTCCTTCCCATTTATGAACTTCTCTAAACATCTCGCTCTACTACTCAAAGTGATTACTTCCCAAAATAGAGGTTGCATCATTGAGAAGGAATCCCTTATCAATCTCAGTGAAATTTTGCAATATGGGAACATGTTCAAGGAACATCGGAGCTTGAAGAATGGTGAGTGAGTGAAATATGGTTTTGAATTATTTCATAAGAATCATGCATACCCTCACTTTGTTATCCAGAGAAATTGCTTTCAATATCCAATTGTTTGAATCTCATCTTGATATCAGTCTCTAAATTACAACCTTAAATTTATTTATAGAGGCACTCTTTACCCTTGAGTGTATTTTCCTACATGAACTCTTGTTTTACACTTAATAGCATTCTAAAGCGGTGTGACCAAGTTGATTTTGAACATACCCCCAATGTTCTCATGAATTTTCACTTTCTTCTGAACAACTTACCTCAAGGTGAGTCAGCTCAACATTTTCCCTACCATATTCCTCCACAATGGAGGTGTTGTCTTCAAAACTGGAGATGTCCAAAGGAGATTCATGAAATTTTGTTATTTTCACTAATGAACTTATTCACACAATACGGAAGAAAATACATGCTTTCATGTTTACTCTCTCACAACCAAAGCATTGGTGAAGACATAAAATTCATCCATTAATTCCATCTTAGCATCAAAAATTGGTGAATCAAAATGAGAAGCACAAATTGATTCAGACCTATCATGTATTTCCATATCCTGAGTTAGGAGTTCAAGAATGAGTTGGGGATCTTCTTAATTTGTTCTACAACCTTCAATATGTCTTGCATGATGATTCTTCCAAGTTCACCATAGGATCATCTTCATTTTTACTAAAATTTCCTTTAAGTTGTCTTCCAATATTTGGTTGAAATTTTGATCCACATGTTCTCATGATTCATTTGAAACATCCTCGTTCACTTCTTCCTTCTTTTTGTTGTGCAAGATTCACTTCCCCGAAAACATGGGAACACTTTATTCATGAAACCTTCTAACAAGGAGAAGAGTTACATGTTGTGTGGGAATGGTAATCCTTTGAGCTCAAAATCCATGTCATCCTCTTGATGGGACCATGTCAAATTAATAACGTGGGAAGAAATTTAAACATTATCCTGATCATCCATTATCGAATCCTCTTTCTCATATGGATAATGAAATACTTCATACTCACCGTGATGATCATTTTGATCCTTGGGTGAGAAGAGATTGTGTTTAAACTATTCATTCTCCTTGGCTTCAAAAAGTAAGTGAGATTCTTCCATCATATCATCCATGATTGAATCAGGAAGAGAATCTTATTCTTTGATTGTCTTCATTTCTTCATGAATCATCTCTACATCACTTGAAGGATCAAAATAGGAGGGAAAACCCTCCATGACCATCTTGAATTCATCATTTTTGGTCCATGATGTTGGGTGGATCTCTTTCACTTCTTTGCACATGTCCATTTCATCATTAATTGAAAAATCAAAATTTGAAGGGGGATTATTCATGCTTACTTCAAATTGGCCATTTTCTTCATCATTGGTGGAGTCTTTGGAAAGCATTGAATCATCCATTAGAAACAAGAATCCTCTATTGAATATATTACTTCTCGAAGGGGTTGTTTCGTGAGCGAAAAAGAGTTGATGAATGGTGGTTCCACCTCTATATCTCTTTCATCATCATCATCCATGATGTTTATTTGGTACTCATCGGAAGATTCAAGGATAGGATCTTCTTCAGGAGAATCCAAGAATATCCCGAGGATGAAAACCTCATAGCACAGATAATCAATAGGATATTCTTGAGCTTCTTCATTGTGGACAACATGAAGTGATTCAAGATATTCATACCTTCTTTGTAAAGCTAGAGTGTACCTCCAAATCTCTTGATAGGATTCATGATCAAAATTTCCTTCTATTATGCTCTAAATCCTTTCCACATATTCTCTTTTCAATATGTTCATTTATCCATCACCATATGAAATGAATTCATTGAGAGAGTGGCAGAAAAATTGTAGTGTTTTCAACTTTATAGTGATTTGTGCAAGAGTGCAAAAATATTCTTTAGTGGATCTTGCACCGTCCTGTCTTTCATCATCTTCTTAAATGCTGACTTGATCTTCATCGAAATGATCGATGATAGGATTTTCTTCAATGGTGTTCAACAACCTTTTAGAGATGAAAACCCTATGGTACGAATGATTTTCAAGATCTTCCTCCATAGGATAAATATCCTCTTCTTCTTCCTTGTTATGGGCCACTTCAAGTTGGTCGTACATCTCCCGCAATACTTTGGCATATTCTCAAGCTTCACACCTTATCTTATGTCTCCTTTGAATACTTTCCAAAATATTCTTACTTTCCTCTTCATTGGTGAAAGGTTCTTTCTTCTTTCATTTGCAAACACTAGTCTAGAACCATAACTCGATCAACGATCTTATTTTCTCGCTCATGATATTCTTCTTCTTATTCTTGTTCATCTTATTCTTCTTCACTATCACTTGTTAGTACTTCGCTCCAATCAGAAATTTCTTCATGGTGTGGGAAAAAATATGACATGTATTCATTCCTTGATGGATTCACCATTAAAAATGATTTCCTATTGAATATATATATAATATTTGATTGTTTTTTGATTTTTAGACCTTGCGGTCGTATTTTTAGGTCTAGATGATGCCAATTCTTCCCAACAAAGGGTACTAAAACTATTTGTGAGAAACTTTCTCGAGGGGAAAATTTGTGAATTTATTGTCAATGCTCTAGGAATCTTAGTCCCTCTATTTAACCACCCAGATTTCATATTTACATGCACTTGAAACGTGGATTTTTCCTATGGTGGCCTTGTAGCCAAGGATCCAATAGGGGCACTCCACTGACCCTACATAAAAATATTACAAATATATGTAACGGAGGAATTTTCTATGAGATTAAGAAAGGGAATGAGAATATTTGATAAGTGGAACTAATGTTGCAAGTAGAAAATCAGATTCTTACATACATCAGTTAGAACTTTCATCACATGCACTAAAATTATGAAGAAACAATACCGCAAATAGTAATAAGACCAATTAGAATTTAATGAACATAATGTATCAGTAAACCCCTTAGTTAAAAAAGGATATAAACTCCTTCAACTTATATTTATGCTTAAGAAAAAATTATACATAGTAAGAGAATAGAAGATATTGAGAAAAAGAGGGAAATGAATAACTCTTTTCACTCACATGTAATAAAAATATCTCTCATCAACTTACAAGAATACAACCGGATAGAATAATTTCATAATTAGAACCCTTTAGAATGAGGAGCTCACTGTAATTTATAGGAAAGGCCTAACTCCCCATCTTCCTGAAGACCTTTCACATGACTCATTTTTGGCTTTAGACCATTCATATTCCTACTCAAATATTAAGTCCCTTTTATAAAAATAAGGTGACTTAAATTTAATATCATGTTTCTAAAGTCACTTAAAGACATCAATAAGTTTAAATCCCAATGCTAAATTATAACATTAAAGAGAGAGAATATTGGGGGTAAGAAGAGAGAGAGAGAGGAGGAATTTTACCAATGAAGCATCTCGCTCCCGTTGACTATTGGAAATATCTACATGATTGATTGTGATACCTTTGAACCCTTTACGGTAAATGATTTTATTATGTTGCGGATGGGTTGCTGTAGGAAAGTTCTTTGGTTGCAAGTGAGAAAATGCCTCCGAATCACCCATGGAAACTACAAACCGAGTGTTTAGAAACACTATTGAATGGAACCCTTGGTGATCATAGGTGTTTCTCATGAAGATCCCCTAAAGAGACTAGAGATTTGGAACAAATCCTACCCTGACTCCCCGTGACATTTCCTCGCTAGTTGATTTGGACATGATCCTGATGAGACATACTATTGAATAGTATGACAGTGTCGACTATGAATTACACCTCACACATGAGTATAAAAAGACATTGTTGAGATCCATGAAATTGACCTTACTATCATCTACTCCTGCATACTCCGAAGATAGAGACTACATTAGTTTCCCCCTTTGTGAATTTGAATTTCATTGTTTCTTGACACTTGCTATATTTATAAAAGGCTATTATTTTTAGATTTTTTCAAGAATTTTTCCTCTCTGGTATTTAAATGGTGATGTCAACTTGAATTTTTAACTCCCAATGTGTTCCTTCTGTGAAATATGCCCTTTAGAATAACCTATTATTTTTACTAATCGCACACAGACAACTTAATATTTTCGGTAAATGCACAAATTATCTTTTCCAAAATTCAAATGATTATGATAGCTTGAATTCCTTCTTCAAACTAGATTCCTCTCACCTTCTATACCAACTAGAAATTTATAGCAAGGGCTTGTGGAGCCACTTACTATTTTTAATAAGCATGAATTGCAAGCTTGTAGGGCTTGTGGAAATTATTGAGTGCTGATGGAAGTAATGATGCAACCTAGAATCTACTATGAAAAACCCATGCATGCCGACACATCACTTAGCCTAAGCTCGGTGCTCACCCAAAGCACACAAAGGTACTGACCCTCTTTAGATTTTTTTGTGCAGGAGCTTAGTATGATGATGATAATAGATATTCAGATCCATAACTAATCATAAACATTTCTCAAAGGCATAAACTAGATCTAAATATTAGAGAATCATGAGATAAAAATAACTATAATAAGGCTAACCATAAAATAACTCGATTTAGTTATGTCTAACACCATTATTCAACCAATATTCTCCATTGCATTAAACAAGGTAAAACATAGAAGCTTCATAAGCTATAAAGTATCTCTATGAGTCATGTGTGTATTAATATCAACAACATAACTCTACAATAATTTAGTCGCTCTAAAAACATAGTTCAATACGTATTTATAGAGGTGAGTACTTTCCCTTCACCACCCATGCACTTCTCAAAATAGGTTACATACTAATAATATCCATGGGCCTTTACAATGGCTTGCACACATGCAAGTGTTCTAATAATATATGTCCTAGAATTAACTCTAAGAAGAAATCCTATTATTAGCTTAAACCATGCATAGTGCTTAATAGCCACTTGTTCCCAAAATACTATTTCATGTCACAAAAGTCCTCATCTCCATGTGTGATCCTCACGCTATCTCCAAAAATATCCCCTATCCATAAAAATGGCTAAGTCTTGAGCCAAAGTGTTCTAGCATGCGTTTCCTTCCCTATCTTCCCATGCCTTCAAATGCACCTTGTTCCCGTGCACATCCTTTGTGTGTCTACTCCTTAGAGTAACATTTTGTTTTCTAAACATTACCCCACACTAAATTACATTATCATCCTAACAATGGGAATTCTTTATGATGTTCTCAATAATAAAGAATAAGGAATGGAATAATTACTTAAACACTATACAAAAGAATGAATTTTCACTCTGCAACACCCTCTTCTTTAACTAGGAAGATTAGCTTTGGATATTCATTTTTTATTTCAGACTCCAATGTCTTTCAGTCACTTAACATGGTCCTTGTCTTCTCTGGAACATCTGTGGATATGGCATCTAGTTCATACTAAGTAATATTCTCTTTCTCATTTTGTAGTACCCAGACAACATTGGCCATACCTAACATCATTCCTTCCAGGAGGTCCATCTTTTGTGCTATGAGCTTCCCAATCTCATCAATCCTCTCTTTGTGTGGATCCTGTGCTGCTGTGAGGGCCTCATGCTTTTTTTTCACCAAAGGGAAATATTTCTGCGTGCCCAAGTGTCTCATCTTTTATAACTTCATTATTTTATATTAGAGTTCTATTCATTATTACTTGCTTTGTGTGCCACACATAAATTGAGAGCTTGGTTAGATTTCTTCATCTCATCCTTCAAAGTTTGGAGAAATGCCTCATAATTTGAAATTTTCCTAACCATAGAGGCCCTTTCTCTCTCTGCCTCTTGTTCAGAATATTTTGGTGTGGGCATTCAAATTGGTTCATCATCTAACACCAAATTGACCAAAGTGCACACATAATGCATAGTAGAAGGAAACTTTTTGGAACCTGAGATTCTAGATGAGGCCTTGTTTTAAGGATTTGATCACCAATTTCCTCTTCCATGCTAATGAAGGCCTCATTCTTAGCTCGTTCTCATTCCTTCTCTTCCTTAAAATGTGTTATCTCTACATTTTTAGCCTTTTTATCTTCAAGCAGTGCTTGAATGGTGGTGGCCTTATCAATGTTTCTCTGTGCCACCTCAATAGATACCTTGACCTTTATGTTTTGACATTCTCATCGACATTAGAGTAGGTTTTTTTGTCATGTTCCTACTCTGGGGTGCCTTCTTCACTCTTAGCAAGACACATGACTCCTCACATACGTCAAAATATGGTTCATCCATATGAGTCTACATGGACCAGGATAATTTCTTCCTTGTGTGCATAGTGGCCATATTTGGATCCATCAGCTCCCACCCATATAACTCCCTAAGGCCCACAGTGCTCTGGAATTGGGCACATATGATTTTTATTGCATCCTCAGTATAGCCCATAATCAGGAAAACATACTCTTCACTTGTTCTTTCTCTTTTTGTTCTTGGCCCCTTATGAACCTAAGCACCAAGGTCTGGAGTCGAAATTCTCCTACCTAAGTAGTAATTGGTGCACTAGGTTGTTCTTGCACAATTTATTCTACTTCTTTTACTGCTTCCTCTTCATCTCTCATTTCTTCATCCCGAGGTTCCTACACATATTCAGTCTAGATCGGGGTTCCTGATGTGCTCTCTTTAGAGTCCTCCTCCTCGTTAAGCTTTAAATTTATTATTTTCTTTCTCTAGGGTGATTATTTTTAGAGGGAGAGTCAAGGTTACCTTTGTAAAGTTTTATATATTATTGTGCCTTGGGTTTTGGTTCTTTTGAACACATTTTTAAACTGGAATTCCTCATGGACTATACCCACGTCCAAGTATTCCTCTCCTCCTTGCATTTATGGGGGAGTATCTACTTTCTCAATTTCAACTTTTTCTATGGGATACCCCCAACCTCTATGGTCTAAGACTCCACAATCCTCATCAAGATATTCTTCCTCATCTCCTTCTATGGTCAAGGCAGGATTTGGAGCTACAACATTTTCAACTATGTGTTTACCCGTAGGCAGCCCTGGGAGCATAAACTCATTCTCCACATACTTTCCCTTTTCCATCCTAGGCTTGAGAAAAAGATAGATTATCACGGCCCCACTGTCCCCAATAGCCAAACTTACTAGCTTCACACTTAACATTAGAAATAAGCCTTTCGATATAGGAAAATTAGCATGGATAAACATAAGTTTTCCTTATAGTATGGTAGTCACAATTTACCTTGTCCATGTTTTAACTCAACCAACGTGCATAAGTAAACATGTGTACTGATTCCTAGAAGTAGCACATTGTGAAGGTGTATGTCGGTTATCACTAAGGACTCCATGTCCCATACTACATTGTGAACCTCACAATGTAAAAATGTTTATACACGAGAGAGATGCACCGCATTACCCACTAGTGAGGGTAAATCATTTGGAATGCACCATTCCTCCTCAAAGGTTGTGCGCCATTGATCATATCATAGTTCTACCCTTTGTTTTAAATGGCCACTCATTTTTCCTTCACACAAATACCTCTCTGCGAGGGACTTATTTTCCATGGGGTATTCCAAAAAAAATTATTTCACCCATCGGGCACTCCAATTTCTACAAACATAAGAGATAATAGGATAGCACCAAAAATTATCTTTTCACCGCTCGTGCTTCCTCAATAATTGTTTCTTCTATGTAGCCAATTAAGTTGTACATTTATCTTTGTGATATTTTCTTCACAATATGTAGCCACATGGTATTTACTTATGACCATCTCTCCTGATCATTCAGCTTAGTGAGAAGATGTGTGGCTGCTTGCACCACAAGGTACTTCCTTAATTTGTAGATGTCCATTCCACATAGACCCTTGGCATATCCCAACTCCTTTCTTATGGCTATAACAACTACCTTATTAGTCAAATCACCATTAAAATCTATCCCTATTCCCTTAATTCATGTCAACGTAGAATTCAAAGGCATGGTGATCCTTACCCGCCATCTAAAAAATAGAATAAGTCCTCATGGACTTTGCTCATAAGCCATTGGTATAAATTTTATGGTTTTCAAAAATATGGGAGTTCTTACAAATGATACACCCCTACCTTCTTTATAAATTTCTCCCCAACATCGTCATACACTGGCATGTCATCCATCATGCACTTGTTGGTCTTCCTATTCAACAATGCATACAACTTCTCCTTGTTATCGGTGTTATGGTGGTTGTAGTCAGTTACTTTGCATTTGCAGATATGGTAATCTCAATCCCGCCAAATGATCACTCCTTCCTGATATCTTTGCATTTCTAAAAATTATTCTCTAGAGAATCTTCGATCTTGATTTCCAACTTTTTCATCCCCTTCCTTCCTGCTCTAGGTGCTTTCCTTGGTACCATGGTACTCTCCTTTTCCTCTGTCGAGTAAGCTCTCATGCCCAAGCTCAAAACCACGTGCCATATCTCGAAACCACATGCCTTGGATCCTTCTCAATGCTTCTACTTCACTCAAACCCTTCTCTAATGGGTACACAATCCACTTCTATGCACAAATATTCTCTCCACACCTAGTTTCACATCTCTCCACACCTTAATATGTTTCTCTTGGTTCGATTGTAACTAGCTCACTCAAATACTTGTGATCGTAAAGGTAGAAATGAACCCGCATCATGTAGTTATATAGAGTTGTTAAAATTTATTGCATTTATTACTCCTTTACCTACCATCAATCCTCTCATTAATTGACCATTTTCCTAATTTCCGCGTGATACACCTACATGCCACAACTATAACCTTCTAGCGTGCCTTCCTACCTTCTTACTACAAACCTCCTTATGCACGCATCCATGTGCCAAAGTAACTCACCATTATTCCTTCCTCTAGTAGTTTCTATGGATACTTGTTACCTCACATTATATTGTTCATTCATTTATTTCTAGTTATGGTCTTCTTTAGGAGCAATCTTCATTCTAGCAGTCCCCTTCCATTTTTTAATGGCACATGTAATAGTATGTTTTCATGTGTACCTATTTTTCAATAACAACCACCCCACGCCAATGGTATGTGCAGTCCTATGTGCATAAAAATACTTCAGATTGTAATTAGCTTCTAGCATGCAAATGTGCTTATTACACAAAACACCAAACTAAATTGATAAATCATAGTGATGAAGAAGGAAATACATTAAAAGAAATACAAAAAGGGAAATCTATACTAAATGGAAATATTACATTATTACAAACACCAAGAATAATTATTTAAAGTAGGGCTTCAGCCTACTACCGTTGAAGTAATTGGGTAACCATGTTCCATCAAGTGCCTCTAACAGATAAGTGCCTGATTCAAGTATGTGAGTGATAACATATGGTCCCAACCAATGCACCTTAAGTTTTCCCGGATGGCACAAAAAGTTGGAATCATAAAGAAGTACCATCTTTCCAACTTCAAAATTCTCCCGATGTGTCCGTCATGTCATGCCTTTTGTCCGGCCTTTTCCTACTTTTAACTCCAATGTGTTATGGTGCACCTCTCATCCAACTGTATTAACTTGTCAATTCTTTCTTCTAATGCTTTTTCATTAGTTATATCTCCCACACACGCAATACACAAAGAAGGTAACATGAATTCCATGGGAAGAACTACCTCTGTGCCAAACACCAATTGAAAGGGTGTGGCATTATTCAACCTTTTGTAGGTTGTTCTATATGCTCAAACTATAGCAGAAAATTTATCATCCCAATCTTTCCTTCCAACATCACAAATTTTTGTTAAGGTCCGCTCAATATCTTGTTGGAGGCCTCGGCAGTCCCATTTCCTTGAGGGTGATAAAGTCTAGTCTTATGGTGTGTGACCATAAATTCATCCAACAATATCTTGATTGTCACATTTAAGAAATTTATGCCCCTATCACTTGTCAAACTTAGCAGACATCCATATGTAGTAATAATATTTTCCCATAAGAACATTTTTGATGTAAATACTATACAATCCTTTACAAGTGTTGCCTTTACCCATCGTGTAAGATAATATGTACAAGTGATGATTTAGCGTGATTTGGTTCTATGCGGGGTTGGGAAATAAGACCCACAAAGCCTATTGCCCATTTTTCAAATGGATCTGCACTAGTAATAGGATTTAAAGGAATTTCATCTCTTTGTCTAGGTTTTCCAAGGTACTGAAAATGATCACATGCCTTACAATACTCTTTACAATCCTTGTACAAGGTCTCCCACCATAATCTAGTGAGTAGAATCTTGTGCGTAGTAGCACCCCCTACATAATGCTCACTTAGAATACCGCCATGATCCTATTTCATGATATCTATGTCCTCATGTTCTAATACACACCGACACATTACTTCATCTCAGCCTAGTTTGTATAAGTCACCACTGATCAACATGAAGGGTGCAATGCAAATTGCAAGTTGTTTCTTCTCTAACAATTTCATTCCTTCTAGCATCATACCCGTACATAAGAAGAAAATGATATCCTCTAATTATGAAGGTGTGCAATGTAGCTCAGCATAACTATGCATATGGAATTGTATCTTTAATTACTTGTGTGTCTTATCCTGATTGAATTATTGATACATTTTCTAGGCTAAAATTACTTTTACCTAGTTTTACCATGACTGTAAAGTTAAATTATTGAAATAAGAGAACCCATTGACATATGTGATCCTATAATATGGGCTTATTTACCAATTATTTTAGTGTCATGTGATCTTTATAAAATTCAAACGGTGTTACTAGTAAGTATTGTCTCAACTTATCCAGAGCATAGATCATCGACAAGGCCTCATGCCCCGTAGTTGTATAATTATGTTTGGCAGAGTCAATTTTCTACTAAAAAGAAGATAGGATGATCTATAAAACCTTCTCCAAGATGAGCTAACATTGCACCAATTTTCATGCCGAGGTGTCTACATGTACGTGAAATGGTTGGTTGCACTAGGAAAAATATAGAATAGGTGTTGTAGTAAGTATCTCCTTCAGTGCCTTAAATGCATGTTGTTGCGCTTCTTCCTAATAGAATGTCCCATTTCCCTTTAGTAACTCCTCTAGGGCATGGAAATATTCACATATCCTTTGATAAATTTTCTGTAATACCCTTTATGGCCCAAGAATCTTCTCACGTCACTTTGACTGGTACAATCCTCCAGGACTACAATAATTACAACCTTAGCTGGATCTACTAAAAACCTTCCTTGCAAATGATATGCCCTAGAAGAGTTCCAAAAGGTGTAGAAATATGCACTTCTTGATGTTTAAAGATATGCTTAAGTGTATGCATATTTCAAACATTAGGCACAAGTTGTCACAATGATCCTTAACAAGCCCATATACCATCCAATCATCCAAGTAAACCTACAAGAATTTGTGAATAAAATCTTGGAATGCTTGAACAACTATGTGCAAAAATACAATAGGCACATTCTTCAAACCAAAGGGCATCACCGTATATGAAAATATTCCCCATTCAGTGGTGAAATTTTTCTTCTCTTGATCCTCCCGTGTAATTCTTACCTGATGATACCCAGAGAATCCATTTATAAAAGAGTAAATTTTGCACCCTACAATGCCTTCTAATATTTGATCGGTGAAAATGATCAATTGCACATGTAGAATTCAGATCCCTATAATCCACACAAATCCTAATCCAACCGTATTTATTTATACTAATTACCATGGGGTTAACTCACTATGATTCTACAAATGGCTTAATGATGCCATATTTCAACATTTTGTCAATTTTTTCTCACGTAACTTTAACGAGAAGGTTAGGGTTCATCCTGTAAGGTTTCTTCTTGATAGGGTGCACACATTCCTTTAGCTTTATATTCATCTCACCTAATGACTCATGCACCCCCTTTAACTCATGGTATCTCCTAGGAAACGAGTATTGAAAATCACGTGGTAACTCAATTATCTTTGTCACTTCAGAATCAAACCAATAATCTCCAATTATGGGCTCCTTAGGTTCAGCATTCGTGCCAATGTTCACTTTCTTAGTATTTATAGGTTCATGATAGGCATGCATGTTTTTATCCACACTGTCTAAAATATGTTGTGTACCTTTGGAATGATCAATGTCTAAATTTTGTACTTCTTCATCATCCACTATGTAGACCATATTTCCTTTCTCCTTCTCAAAGCAAGCATGCTTAAATATTTTGGCATATGTCTCATCTATTTCATAAAAATGCACTCCTAGTTCTTCCTCACCAAATAACTCGGAGCACGAGTTCTTTAGCCTTTACATTGTTTCCCATAGTCAAGTGTTCCATAACCGTAATGCATGTCTCATGAGAGGTTTAGTAGAGAAATATTCAAAATTCTAGACCATTCATGTGATCAAGTCTTGTCAATTTCCAGCCTCCTTATGAAGTTCCACTTAAACATACCAAGAATATGTGCAACCTTGCAAAGTGGAATAAAATTTATGCACCCTAAGTGAAGGTAGTAAATATTCCTTCCCCTCTGTCTAGAGGCTCTCACACTTCTGAACGTGGTGTTGAATAGGTTGATTACCATGATATATGTAGATTTGAGTAGGTGTATTGCTATTGAGAAACCGGGTTATTAGAGCAATTCTTACTTCATTCCATTCTATGATATTATCCCTGTGAACCATCCACTAGTGCACTTCCATCTCATGTAGGGTATATACTAACATATTTCTTCTCTCCACTTGATCCGTCCACATATCTTCCATGACGCATAAGAATACTATAGGATCTCCTTCTCCAAAGTGTACCGGGTCCGGGTTGTTACCTATCCACCTAATGTAATGAGTTTTTCTCCTCTTTGTAAAGGTTCTTCTTACTTCATGCCCAACCATCTCATAGGTTTCATGCACCCAATTGTCACAAGCAATACTTGTAGTATCACTAATAGACTGTGCATCTTCCCACTGGAGGATTCCTTCCTTAGATGGCTCAAGTAATTCGGATCTGAATGGGGCACACATAAATTCTATTCAGATCTTCCTCATTTAAAGGTTTAACAAAAGGTGTATATTTTCCATCTCATTAAAGGGATAATAACTCATTCTTCCTTTTTCTCAAAAATTATATACCCCTTATTGAACCATAGATCAACATTATTTGCATAACACCAAGGGCACCCAAGTAGAACCGGAAGTTATCTTCTTCTACGAGTGCCAAAACTTCAAAGTCCCCAGTGAACTCATTACCTTATATTGTAATGGATGCATCCTTTAAAACCACGATTGGAGTGGCCTTAGTCTCGATTAGCCATAAAAATACATTATAGGATGGTTGTAATGGAGGTCTACCCATCTCGCACCCATGCATCTAAAGTAATCACATTCACTTATGCCCATGTGTTAATCAATATATTGCTCAAAATCCACCTACCCATAATAGAATTTAGAGTGATTTCATTGTCATAATCCAAGCTATGAGGGGTAATATTAGCATGTAGGATCTACCATCCATTCTCAATACCTGCGCATGTGGAGTGTTTCCCTTTACCAATTCGCTAGTCATGAAATAATATTCTCCTGGTGTAGCATCTTGCATACCTCTTTCAAATCATCAACATCTCATTGGACCGTCTCTACTTCCTTATTTTGTTCCAAATTTTGTGACTGCTCCTTTAAACATAGTATTACACCACTCGAAGATTTCGAGTACCTCCATATTTTCCCGATAAACCTCATTCTCGGTGTAGGATCTAGGTACCTTACATGTAAACCCTCATCCTTAGTAATGATAGGCTTCTATTGTAACATTTCTCTGGCATGTGCAAATTCAGTGCGTGTAGTAATCTTCATAGGTACTACCTCAAGTTCAAGTTCTAACTTTGGCCTCCACTAATTTTCCATGGCACGTTGTATGCTAACCATCCTTACGCCCTTGTTCTCATGTTTATGATGATTGATAAGATGCTCATATAAGTCTCGAGAATTCTTGATAGTTATGATTTTTTCACAAAAATAATAAGTAATATTATCAGTGCATTCACGCCTATAGTGGTAAGGAGATCCGCATGTATAATACATTCCATGAGGAAACTCTCCTCATCCACCACCATGGCCTCAACCCCTAAATCAACCACGATATCCTCGACATCTTCCATGACCTCCTTTAAATCATCCCTCGTTCTGATCATATCACCCTTTGGTGTGATCATGATCATGGTGCTCACTTTTTCTTTTAGTGTTATCTGATACTCTTGTTTGTCACACACCAATATTAATGGCATCATGGATCCAACCAATCAATCTGTAGTATTCTGTATTGTGATTCATGGACCAAAAATCTTACAATAGCAAGATACGTTCTTTCTTATCACGTTTTGTAATAATGGGAAACAACTTGCATCATGGTCTAAATGACATATCTTGTAATCTAGAAACAATGAACGTAATGACCTGTGGGGACAATTATCCTTAGTGTGCCCTTCCACTTCACAATTTGTACACTCGAATCACAATGCGTGTCTTGTGTTCGAATTGGTGATAGTTTCTATAACTACTTCACAATAGTCACAATATGTGCTTCCATGAATGGGCTTACTCCAGTTTCTATACTTCATACGGCATTAGTGTGCAACGCTGATTCAAGTGCATTACATGGGTTTATATCCGGCTTATGTGATAGCACCCTTCTAAATGGTGTGATCAAGCCCCTAACAAGCCACTATGTATGTTGGCTTGCATGGGTATGATACGAAATCTTAGCAAAAAGTGTTTTGAAATGGGCATCATATTCCCAAACACTCTCAGTAGTGCCCTGCTTAATATCCTTGAGTGCACTTATACTCTTTTGCTCAAACTCAAGGATATTAAACTCCTTAAGGAAAGCATCACGTAGTCTTTGCCGCATAATCTACGCGAGTCCGATCGAGTTCAAACTTCCTGTAATAACTATGAGCGTGTATTTTCAACTTAGTTAAAAACTAACTTTCCTTGCACTCGAAGTTGTAATCCCATTTGTGCACCACATTATCTCACACATGTGCACATGCTCAGAAGCATCTTCTATTCCCCTATACTCTAGAAGAAAAGGTGACATCTCCATGTAAATATTCTGGGGTTGGTGAGGACCATGCCCACCTGATCCAAAACCTCTTGTGCTACCTCTGCCTCCAAACCCACCAGAACTAGAGCCATGTATGCCCCACGATCTTCCACTTGTAGCCAAAATTGGACCAGTTGATGTACCACCCTATGTCCTAACACTAGTACTAAAATGAACTCCTACGGTATGTGAGGTGGTACTACTCCCAAAAGTGAGTCAAAATTTCTATGCACTTGAGTTTTGTGTTGATGATGCACCTAAAAAGGTACCTATAAATAACAAAGAAGACATTTTTGTGGTCATAGATGCACTTTATATTTTATTTACTCATGTTCTTCTACTCCCTGAACTAGCTTGCTCACTAGTGCTTGTACTCTTGGATACTAAAAAACCAAGTGCAAGGGATAGGTTGATAGGTAGATTCACTATACATGTCCACGACCCATGTCATCTCTATCGGTGTGCTATCATATCAGGCCGATGAGGGTTCCCTATCATGTTTTCCCAAATAGGGGAGTTCTAGATGCTCTGATCCTTTTACATCAGCTCCAAATCCTTCGCAAGCCATCTCTCTCCTCAATGCCATTTGTTCTCGTAATATCATGATGTTTCTTTATCTCCCTCTTAGGTGCCTCATTATACTTAAGCCACATTTCTTCTCTTTTACTCTCTTCCGCTAGGTCCCCTTCCTTCACAAAACCTACTCTCGGCCCGTCATAATGTGGGGTTTAGCTATCCATTGGCTTTTCTTCCAAGTTCAGGGTTACTATCAAGATTTTGATCGCCAATGGAATGCCTTGTAAATACGTTCAACTGGGATAACATAAAAATTGAAACTCAACTACCTCGGGAAAGAGTAAGTGGAAAGTGAGTACTCCAAAATATAGCTATTTAGAACACCTCATAACTAAGTGTCCACAATGCATGTCAAAACCAGATTAGAATCATAGAGGGCCTGAAATTCTTGCTACATCAAGACAAGTGTGGGATATTATAGGCACCCAAAATTACATGTGTTGCATTATCGAACATGGTTACAAAATTCCCCACCGATGATTCAGCTCCTGTTAAGAAGGTGATTGAGCTCCAATTTCCATTTATAGTGTATATTTTTGCCTTGACATCTTTACTTAGCCTTCTCGCACTTCTTCTAGTTTCGCCTCTTTCTATGCAAGGTTTGGCCTTTAGTGCCAGGACCGCCACCCTAACTAGGCGGTGGTTCTGAAACCACCACTCAAGATAGGGTGGTAGTTCCGCCCACTTTTTAGATTCTTCACGTGTATTTTAACACACGATAGTTCACTTAATTTCACTGTTTGCATGCATCCATGAGCCGAATTGTCTAAAATTAGCTTTTATTACTTTTTTCTCCTTCCTCATTCTATTTTTAAATAGATTTAATTGGTTGGAACTTCTCCTTCTTGCCTTGTGCATGAAGGCACCTCCCATCCTCCATTCCTATATATTCCATGTTTTTACTCAAGCAAAAGGCCTGAGAATTTTGTGCATCTTGCATTATATTTCTACTACGACCTTGCTAGGAATTACATAGCCAAGCTTTGATCTCTTGTGTTATCTCTCTTCTACCTGCATTGCATCCAGACTGCCATCAAGTTGTCATTGCTCAAGCACCATCCTCTTATTGTTGTTCTTACATTCCCAATCTCTTGGACTCACATGAACACTCGGAGAAAGAAAGGAACATACTAAGGGGACATATACAGACACAACTAGATTTGCCAAAGCTCTTTCTTATCTAGGTTGGAATTATGTGTTTGTTTTCCTTGTGTGTTGAATTGTCAATTTTATATCAAATAGAGTAGAAATCATTCATATCAAATAGAGTAGAAAATCATTTATATCAAATAGAATAGGGAATCATTCTTATCAAATAGAGTAGAAAATAATTCATATCAAATGGAATTGGGAATCATCCATATCAAATAGAGTATAGAATCATTCATTTCAGTAGTTTTGCCTTTTAAAATTACCAGGGAAGTTGTGAGGGACAATACCCCTTTTAGGGTTATGATTTGTTCTTCACCTCTGAGGTAGGGTTCGGAGGATTTTGATAAGATTAGGTTGTAAAGTTTAGATTAGATTCATACATTTTCACAAGTAACTAGCTAAATCCATTTGATTACTTGTCTTTAGTTTATTTGTTAGATTAGAACACATTGCTTAAAGATTAGAAAAGAACAAAAATATTTCCTTTGATAGGTTAGTTTACTTTTATTACTTTGATCCAAAATATTGTGAAAACTCCAAAAACATAGATTAGATCTATTTCAGTAATTAGTTTTCTTATTAAAATTCATTATATTTCATTTTTGTATGACCATTAATGGTCCACAATAGGAAAAAGACATACAGTTGTGATCCATTAGTCCCACAACCCAATAGGCTAGAATTAATAACTGACGTTTACACCAACTTATGTTTGATAGTCTTACGGACACCTACAACTTTTGCTGAGAAGATATAACAACTCAATACACTAAAAATAGTTTTTAATCAAGCCTACAAATATTGGACTACTCCTGGAAACATGATTTGATTACGTGCATGACCATCCAAAGGCCACATCCTCCACAAGTCTTTGGTTGTGATCCTTAGGTCCCACAACCCAACAGCCTACAAGTCGGGCTTATGTAACATTCCCATTTTAAGACTTTAGAAACAATGGAATATTTTTTTACACAATGTTCTTTGTTCTAAATAAAAAATCATCTAAAACACACATTCCATGCTAATCAATCTCATAACAGATAACCATATGCAGTTGTAATGACTCGGTAAATTACCGATCTCTCATGTTTGTCTTAAAGTATATAATACTTTATGTATACTATGTATACTTAGTTTTCCTACCCTATTCCAGGTACAAATTGATCTGTTTAAAGAACCTATTTGAATATTTATTGCCAATATTCATCTGACATCACATTCCTTTAAACTAGGTGACATATGACAATGCAACTAGCAGCTTGTGATACTTTGGCCAAATATTTTCAACATATTGTTCATGTTACTATTCCTAGATGGCATACTCGTCAATTTGGAATACATCCTTCACCTCACTCTATTGTTATCTAGAATGGTATTTACTGACTACTATCAGTCCACTTGCCCAAGGTTTGACCCTAGCCTAGGTTAGCAACATAATTTATTATAGGAAGATGTTCACGATCACTTAGGGCATATGGGCATACTCAAATGACCTAAGTTGATTGAATGTGCCAAGGTACTCGAGTCATAGAAATCTACTCCCTATTCTAAACATGCTACTAACTTGACCTAGAGAGAAACTAAGTTCAAGTCTAGATGTGTGTAGATCTAGATGAACAAATATGGAAGGGTGTTGCCACATGTCAACTACAACATTGTATCCTCGAGAATCCCTTGGTCTTCTCAAAGGTACAACCCTACAGTTGGCATGTGCCAACATCCATTAGAACTGATTCATCACGATGTACATACCCCTTGGTGGTCATTAATTCATATATAAATTGAATTAAGATTCAGATTTCAGCAACCATGCCTAACCCTAACTCAAGTTATTTATCCATAATTAATCTGATTTGATATTAAGAACTTCATTAAATCATGTTTGCGTTTATGTTCATTAATCAACATAACAAGCAGTTATCCTAAAAATAGGGCAGCAAACATCAAATGGTTAGTTTTTAATGCAACCTAGTTGTCCAAAGAAGGTGTATCATCCACCTAGGTTTAGCTAGTGTTTACTTTTTATAAACGAAGTACAAAGATTAAAGATCATAACCACCATTCCTTTTATTTTTCATTCTTTTAAGAGAGGAAGAGTCTTCCTCCTCATGGTTAGATGTTAGGGTTAACATAACCTTTTTATCATTCATCACTCATATAGTTTAATTGTATATCTAATACATATTTCATTATTAAATTATAGTTGTTTAGATAGAGAATGACTACTTTTGTAACTTAACAAGTTTCACTTCAGTAAGGAAGATTGTATTATCCCCTTAACCCAACTTATCAATTGATAACAATAATAGTATACAAATAGATATAAAGAATATTGACATGATATCATTACTATTTCCTTCATACAAAGTACAAGATAATTTACACCACAATTTGGAGTCAGTCTCCAAACCTTTCAATTCATCATGATAAAATATACACTTACAAGACTATGCATTTCAGGCATACTTGCATGTCAATCAGCATTAAGATCATAAAAGAACATAACTTTTCTTTTTCAATACAACTCAAGAATGAATTGAAATTCTTTACAAAAGATCCAGACTTAAATAAGCCAATACATCATAAAAGTTTTTTCCTTCTTTTATCACTTATGAAGTCCATCTACAAAAATTTCTAGCATGGGCCAGTTCATTAAACTAAACATTGTAAGCACTAAGCATTAAAATGAAGTGCATTCCACTAATTGTTCCATTAAAACAATTCTGATTTAATGAAACAATTAATATATCATAAAAATAAGCATAAGTAATAACATCCAGAAAAGAAGTACAAATAATGAATCTGAATTCACTTTTAAGAAAAGAGCATAATATAATCAGCAACAACTACATTATAACATATAGTTTAATTGACCCAATCAATTACTTTTTAAACAAACAACATATCTTATTGTCGAATTATTTCATAACTCTTTCTCAATTGAAATACGAGAATTTACATTTACTATGTAACAAAAAGAGTTACTTTCAACATATTACATATTTAGAATGATTCATCCTACAACTTAAATAAATAAGAAGAAGAATCAATATAGACTATCCACGATTCACTATTCATCTGAAAGATAGAAAACTAGTTCAGAAAGTACATAACCGATTACCTACATAGCTACATCAATCAAGGAAACCAATAAAAGGATTCACCATTTAAGAGACAATATCTAATAAAAGAATCCCAAATCAATCTGAGAAGGGTGAGAATCAAAACAGTCTACTTGCAAGCCTTAAATAAATTCTACATTATAAAAGATATCATTCAAAGATCTGAAACCATACATTCCAAAAATCAAAGCAAGACTTACACAAGGATAATCTCTTCTCGTGTCCTATCCAGGGAAGATTCATAATATGATAAAGTGCAAAAAGAGGAGTCCTTCCAATAACAAAATCCAAATGGAGCATGACTCAATCAAACAAGGCAGTTGGGTAAACATGATTACATTTTCCCTTCTACGGGATAGATATAGCTACTCACTTTCCACATCAATACACAATTGAATCAATACAAAATAGATGATATCAAGAAAGATCAAATGGGGACATTTGGGTTTTTCAAGTACTAAGAATGATAGTCCCAAAGTTGCCTAAACATATAATTTTTTCCATGAACTTTCCACAGTCGACTAGCAACAAAATAAACTAAACAATCCACAAGGAAGTTTCCATTTTAGAAGAGTGAGTTCACTATTTTTCATACAAGATAGAAAATATAGAAAATCCACTTTCAAGAAGTCAAACGAGCCTAAGAGAGTAATCACTCTACATCATAGAAGAGAGTCGAGCTATAGATAAGTTCAATCAATCGAACTTAATTTACAAAAGTTAAAGGAACTCAATAGGAAAGATCCGATCAAGAATTCATTCACCTTAGTATTATCAATTGAATTCCAAATTCCATTTCAAACTCAGAAGTTCTTTCGCTAGTTCCCAAAAGAGAATACAAAACCAAACACACAGTTTATAGAAAGTAATACTTCTAGTTTCCCCTATGAATTCATACTTTATCAAACAACAATATCAACACTAACCTAGTTCATCTATTCCACATTGTTTAAATACAAGTTCAAATTCATTCTAAAGAGAAAATTATACAATAAAGTCCCAAGGTAGAAGTACAAAATATGGAAAAAACAAGATACAGTCCACAAGAGTAATCTACTCATTTCTCCTTCTAAAGACCCAGAAATCCATTCAAATGAATCTGAAAGAGAATACTCAAAACCCAACCCCAGTATTAAGTTAATAAAGTTTATATAATACTCACGATCTCAGTAGTAACTGAAATCCAAACTACAAGGACTTACACAACTCCATAAAAAAGAAACATATAGTTCGTGTTCATAATGAAGAACAATTTATACTAAAAAATCCCGAACCAGATGTACTAATCCTTCCAAGCAAGATTCAATTTACAAGATTATTTAACTCTTCTCTCTTCTAAAAATGTATAAATTAATAAAAAAGTATCTGAAAGAGATTACAAAAACCCAACACACATTTTTAAGTCAATAAAAGTTTCAACATTACCCTCAAACTTGACTGAAATAGAAATCACAACAAAATAACTTTCACAGCTCCATCTAGCACATAAAGATCGAGACAGAGAAGGTAATTGTTCCAATCAAATAACACAAGAAGAAGTTTTCACACAACATTTCCATAAACTTCAATAACCCATTATGGACTATTTCAAACAAGCTCGAATTCATACAGAAGGGTAAGTAACAATACAGTATCAAATCAAAGGTTCCATATCCCCACAACAAGATACAATTCCATAAAGGGTCCAACATCCTTCTAACAAAATAGTCAAAGACTTTCAAACAAGATGTGGGTTACCTAGAGTAGAGGAGAGTAGAATATCCTCAATATTTACACACCATTACATGCTCAAAGTAAACAAAGATCTGACTCTAGAATGCAGAGCACAACCTTTCCAAAATCAAGATATGTCCGTAAATAATTCAAAAGAGACTATCACTTCAAACCCAAATCAAAACCAAATTACTCAACTCTTTTCGAGTAGATAGTCTTGAATATGAGTTCCAACAAACATAGATCCTCAAATACGAGTTAAGAATAATACAAAGCCTTGAATATGATTTCAAAACAATACAAGCCTCGAATACGAGTTCAGAACAAACACAACCTCGAAATTTCCACATGCATATAACTATTGATCTTACACAAAGAGAAACATCCAAAGAATTACATTATCATACAAGGGATTCATATCAAAAAATCACAGAGATTCTTTCAATCAAGAAGTAAATAACCAGGTAAAATATGAAACCATTTATCTCATAAGAGTAGAGTTAATTTAATGAATCATTTTAGAATAAAAAAAGAAATCATAATGGGTAGAGCCTATCATGCCTAATAGTTCTTCTGCCAATTCAAAGGAGACTTCTAGCCAAGCTTCCAACTCTTTTTCTCCTCCAAGAAAGATAAACAACCAAACATCTCTTTCTCCAATGCCTCATATACTTTCCTTGGATCGAAAATAGACCAAAGAAACCAAAAATAGCCACAAAGTAAAATTTGAACTCTCTTGGTTCAAGAACCAGATAGCTCCATGCAAAGAAAAAATCACAAGGCATGCAAGACCAAACAACCTCCAACAAATCTGCCCTCATTGTTTCCAAGATGGTTTGCTTGCAAAATTCGAGGTTCATTAATGCCATTACTCCCCAATCTCCTACCTATCTCTCCTTGCCACCACCTCCTAAAATTGGTGAATGTTATTTCAACTTTAGCATGCATTTCCAACTTTAACTATGATTCCACGTAAGCTTCCACCAAGTTTACATGTCTTTTCCAAAATTGGTAGTACTTCCCATTTATTCAAACAAATCAAATCAAATAAATGCCTTTGGAACCGTCACCAACATGCCATGTGACCCTAGGTCCCTTTCAATAGTTTAGGATAGATTTCCATAACTTAGGTTATAACCTTAGGTTTAATCAAAATCATTTCAATAAGTAATTGCCACCTTAGGTTAGATAAAATTTACAACCAAATAGTATTAGGTATTAGGTTAAAAATAGCCTAGCATTTCCTTAGGTTATTTCTCCCTTATTCCATTTAGTACAACAACTTAGGTTAGGATGCCATCCCAACAAAATAGATATAGGTAGTTGATAGGTATAATACCTTTGCTTAGGATACCAAGTTAGGATAATCCCATAGCTTTTGATTTAGACTCCATTCATAGTCATGAAGCGAGGCTTTGTTCCGCTTATGCCATTAAATGTCTGAAGAGATCAATCCCAAAAATCCGACCACAAACATACAACCGAATACAGGCTCGATCTTACAAGACCAAAGAATTTGTAACATACAAAAGTTCAGTATGCTACGTCGCTCAACCTATGAATGTCAGTTTACCATTCAGGTTTGGTGAGGAGATTTAAAACATTCCTTGGATCATTGTAATTAATCTAAGGATGTCGGTTAAAAGAGATAAGTTTGCAACCCTCAAAACCAGATTGCAAGTCACCTATCGGAAGAGAAAATGGATTCTTGTAAGCCATATCATTTTAGTCTAATGAATCCAAGAGAAAAATGATTTATCTGTAACAAGCATGATCTTCATCAATCAAGGAAACACACCTTATTCAAGAAAATCACATGTTAACGCTTGAAATGCAAAGGAGAAATATAACATTTTGTTAAAGGTTTTACAAGTTAGACATTGATTCTAGTTTGTGTATATTAGTATTCATATCTTCACCACTTCCACCAAATATTATTACACAACTTTACTTACTGAACATAGCAGTAACCAAGAAAATAATTTCTGAACAAGACCAGAAAATCACTCATAAATACATGTGGCTTCAACGTGCCTCTCATTTTTACTTCCATGACCTTGTTTGGAAATATATATGAGGCACCCGCAGGTCATTTTCCGTGTGTTCAACAACTAGTGAATAGAATCTTGGTCAAGCTTGACATTGATTAGAGTCTACAAGTGGCTATTATCTCGATGAACTATCACCCCACTTCAAGTTAGGAGAGCATTCTTTTCTCTAGACTCATGAGATCTTGACATTACGTGTTTGAAGATATAAGATTTCCCAATTATCTTGATCCCCAATTACGACACTCACATTCACAATCATTCTACACCGGTACGGTTTGCTTGCACGACCTCAAGAGTTCATGTGTGAATAAGGTCACATGTTTATTTTCTGTCATAAAATTGGTGAACATGACGTGAAGAGCTATTCTCTAAACATTTCCACTTTCTTCATCCATCCTTTATTTTTTGGGTATTCTTATACCTACTGAATATTTCAGGATATGACAAGTACGGTTAGCCCATCCCAAGTTTTGACATGTACCATTACTAATAAATTATACCACAACAATCACCTTCACTTTCAACATGGGAAGACAACCGTTCATCCGTTCAAAACCCTCTGCTTCAGGGAACCAATGTTGGTTCCTCTATACGTATTGAGGAACTTGACCAGGTCACTCAGACCTATCCCCTCAAACAATCAAGTTTAAATAACATGACTTTCACTGGTGAAGAAAGTTCATCTCCTCGAGTATTGTTTCGATAGCCCATTAGCATGTAATCTGATCAACTCCCCATCTAGATGAGGAGTATTTAGCATGATATGCTAGGATTGAACAACACTTCCAGAACATGAACCAATCTTTCGATAGGTTGCAAGGACAAGGTGATGTCCTACTTCAAAAAAATAACGCTACTGCCACTAACCGACAATACTACCAATGAGGGGTGGAAACATCATGAACAATTCATAGTAGGATACCATACTCCTCAACAACCTCTAAGGGTTCAACAAAAGGTACCTAAGCAAGGCACCACCCCATCAATGGGTGATGTCATTTCAGCTTTGGTAGAAAAATTCAAAGAGTTAGATATTTCCCAAAATACATAGAATTCATACACATGGCAAGCACAAACTCCTTCCTACCCACAATTACGAGAAAATACCTACTGCATAGAATCCTCCAGTTTACATGAATACTCAAAACCTTGGAGATCTTCTTATGGGGACAGGCACCTTGGGTATGTCCCCAAGCCACATATGGATATATGCAACAAGCACCAACCAGACATGTGTTCTCAAATGCCATACCAATCAAAATGCAATGTTCTCTGGATTTTTCCTTCGATTCCATAGTAGGGTAATCAACCCCCCTATGTACACATGTATTCTAAATCTTTATAGGGGGACATGTATACCTACCCGGGGCTATATCGACAACTGCTTTGGATATGCCATACACCCCACCAAATGTCTATGATGTCCCATTTGAAAAACCAATACAGCCCCCACCTTCCCAATAAGGGTCTAATGGTGGAAACATATGTAATGGGGACCTATTATGAATATCTCAAAGAACCCCTAGATTTCTCCATTCGGGCATTCATGCTCCCACGAGCCCTACCTAATCTTCAAAAGTTCAAAGGGGAGGGTGATCCTAATGCCCAAATCAAGGCTTATGTAACATCCATTCGAGATCTACTCCCATGGGACTCATTCATTGCAAAAATTTCCCTAAGACACTAGAAGGCATTGCTCTCTCTGGTACTATAGGATGTCGAGGCTTCAATACACTCATTCAAGCAAGTCATATCATAGTTTATCAAAGATTTTGATATGAACAAGATTTTGATAACATGAATCAAGGAATTACTTCATATCAAGTAAGAACACAATGATTCTATAGCCCACTTTATTCAAAGGTGGTGAAAATTTCTCTACTCCTCTACAAGCGCTCTTAATATGTATCAAACTGAACTTTGTGATTTGTTCCTTCACTCTCTCAACAAAGAGATGAAGGAAGAGGTTCAAAATTTCCCGCTAAGGAGATATGAAGAGGTGCTCGAGGGTGCCCTTCAGATTAGCCAAGCAACAATTGACAGTGGTTGTAAGACTTATGGAGAAAATGGGAAGTTAGTCACTCCCAATCAAAATAATCCTAGTTACTCCAACAATACAAACAATAATCAAGGACCAAAGATCCTTAATAAGAATCATGGAGAAACAACCGATGCGATGTGATTGATCAGCCTAGAAATCCTAATGTTGTTAATTCTACCAGTACAGGTGCTACAAATAATTACAAAAATAATGTCAATAATAAGAGAAACAACAATTTCTCACCCTTGGTAAATGTTTTGGATTTTAATCATCCTCAACAACAACAACCTCAGAAAAAGAGACAAACACCGACCCCAAGCCCTAGTCAATACCCCAACCAATTCCAAAACTAAGGGAAAGGGTTCCAAAATTTTAATTATAACAATCAACAACCAAACAATAACCATAGTTTCGACCACAACAAGGAACAAACCAAAGGCCTTGATATTATGATCCTGACTTATACTGTGGTTTCCATAGGGTTTGTGGGCATGATGCAAGAACTTTTCATGATTGTAAAAGTTTTTACAGTATTTGCTAGAAGACCAAAGATAGTTATTTGTTGACATGTTTTTGGCAAACCCAACTGCACCCACTCAAAATGCCTACATGGGACCAGTATCTCTCTGAACACACCATTAGGGATCTTCAATGATCCTCTCCCCATGCATCCAAAGGATGGTAGATTAGATCCCAATGGTTCAAATAAAGGTATTGTAATAGGGACTCATGATTGTGAAGCCTCAACTTCATCAAACCCATAGGTGGAACCTCCTTTGGATGGTCGCCAACAAATGAAGATTATGGGATTGGTAGAATTAGATGTTGAACCCCAAATTAACACTGCCACAAAAACCAAGGATTATTCCTCATAGCCAATCCTGATTTATCCGGTTATGTTAGAAAATGTTCATGATATGCTAAATAAGCCAGTAGGGGATTATGATCTAATCAGTGATCTGACCAATACCTTTTCACACATTTCCTTCTTGGATCTACTGAATAATTCCCCTACTCATCGAGCTACTCTGTTAGAAGAACTAGGTCTCGGCCATTTTATTATCATCACCCCTCCACCAGAGGCACAGATAAATCAAATAGACTTTGATGTTAGTCCTCCAAGGCATCTTGAGAGAGATATTGGGTTCGTGTTTGACATCAGAAAGATGCCCATGGATACTGAGATAGCTCGTAGGGTGACCCGAATTTGTTTCTATGAGTTTGGATTTACAATAACTACGTAAAGCATGTAATGATCGATGATATGAAAGCCATTAACATAGTTCCCTTCTATTTTATTTAGAAGTTAGGGTATGGGGAGACTAATTGCTCCTCAACACAAAACACACCGAGAGGTAATGATAGCTTTGAAGGAAACATTGGTCGGAACAATATTATTACTAGTTACTCTTGGGCCCAAGATGGTACTAACTTAGTTTTATATTATAGACTAGGAAACCAACTATAATATGATCCTTGGTCATCCTTGGATCCATCGCATGAAGGAAATCCCCTCCAATATATTCCAGGAGGTCAGATTCATGCATTCAGGGAATTTTTGTGGCACAAGGTGATCCAAAACCCTTTGATATATATTTGGCTAACTTAAAGAAGAGGCCAAGGGTCCACTCTAAATTTGAGCTTCCCACAAATCAGTTAAACAAACCTGAAAACATGGTACCAAAAGACAAACTAGTTCCTACAACAGAATTAGAAGTCATGGGTTTGATTGAGGGCATTCTTGTGGTCAAGGATGAAACCATTATGGTAGAGATAGTGTCACTAGGAAACATAATAGAAATTGTTGAGATATTGGAGAAGGATTTTCCTATTCTCCTCCCCTTTTATTACATGGGTACGAGACATACCACGGGACTTGGTTCCCTTCCAGCATATGAGGTTTGCATGGTTGAGTAACCAATGTAAAGGGAGAAGGTAAAAAGGATGGCTCAACGTCCATATTTACGATTAGTTTTTGGAATCTCCATTTTAATGGAGTCAAGTGTTATTTTGGCACCGGGCAAGGCGGTGCGATCCTGACTTCGCCAAAGAAGGATTCTACCTTTTGCTTTCAAGTTAAATTTCAAATGCACAAACAATGGTGCTGAATATGAGGCTCTCTTATTAGGTCTCATTATAGCTAAGAGAATGGGAATCCTCAATATTAGGGTGTTGGGTGATTCAAAACTAGTTACAAATCAGATATCAAAAGTATATGAGACTAGAGATGAGCATCTACAATTTGACAAAACAACAATGCTAGGACTGAAGAAAGGGATTGATTTCATCTCAATGGAAGCAATTCCACGTTAAAAACCTTCTCACAGATTCTATAGAAAATTTTGCTTCACACTTCACCCCAAGTAGTGACTTGGAAGATACCAAATTCATGGTTTCAATTAGCACCAAACCCTTGATTTGTAAAGTGCTAATGACCTTAATTTTGACATATGTAGAAATCTAGAGTCATCATGATTATTCAAAGCACATTAATAGTGATGAATCAACTTTAAGTTATTTAAACACTTTGGTAGAACTACATCTTACCTATCACGAGATAGACCTTTCCTTAATTTCACGTTCCTCTTCTTATTTTGGGAATCCCATGATCGAATCCTCCCTGGGAAGGGGTCTTGAGATTTACGAGGTAGAAGAAGAAGGGGATTTAGAGTTACCTCCAGCCCCACCTGAGTTTGAGGAGGGAAACACCTCCTTAATCAAGGGAATGATTGATATAAACATTGGAACAGAGGAAGAACCAAATATTTTGAAACTAGGATCCTCCTTAACTCTAGAGGAGGTGGAAATACATACCCAAATCCTCAAATAACATCAAAAGTCTTTCATGTTTAGTTACAAATAAATGATGGGAATTACACCACATATCATGGTGCACAATCTCATCACCAAACCTGGATGCAAAGCCGATTAAGAAAATTTGATACCCATGAAGCCAAAAGTGGCCCTCATGGTGAAAGAAGAAGTAATGAAACTTCTCTAGGTGAGATTCATCAAGCCAGTTGATTATTCATAATGGGTATCTAATATCATCCTCATTCTCAAAAAAATGGAAAGATTCATATTTACATAGACTTATAGGAAATTAACAAATATTTCCCCAAAGATGATTTCCGATTACCATCCATCGACGTTATTGTTGATGCAACTAGATTTGAATTGTTGTCTCTCATGGATGGGTTTTCAGGATATAATCAAATAAAAATATTTGAAGAGCATCAAGCCAAAACCACGTTTATAACTCCTTGGGGAACCTACTATTATGTTGTCATGTCATTCAGTCTTAAGAATGTTGGTGCCACATACCAACAAGCAATGACATACATATTCCATGACCTTATTTATAATATTGTGGAATCCTACATGGATGACCTATGGCCAAGGCCAGGAAGGGATGCAATCACCCAGAGGTTATTCATATCATCCTTCCATGCTTAATCAAGTATGGTGTCACATTAAATCTATAGAAATGTGTATTCGACATAACAGGAGCCAAGCTTCTAGGTTATATTATATCTTCACAAGGGATTGATGTTGACCCAACAAAAATTTGGGTTGTCTTAGAAATGGTTCCACCATTAAACGAGTCTGGTATTAGATATTTTCTTGGGAAACTCGGTGTAATCCGAAGGTTCATCCCTGACTTGACCTTTTCTATTCATCCAATCAACAATTTTTTGAAAAAGGATTATAGCATTGATTGGACAAAAGAATGCAACGAGGCCTTTGAGGAAGTGAAACAATTTTTTTATCACCTCCCACACTAATGCCACCTAGATCAGATCACCCTTTGATCTTATATTCATGAGCTACAGATGTTTCATTATCCTACATGTTGGATCAAGAGGATGATGCTAAATGAGAATGTGCAGTTTATTTCATTAGTCATACATTACCTAATTATGAGACACGTTACACACAGGAAGAAAAGGAATGCCTTGCCATAGTATTTATAGCAAAGCACTTAAGGCATTACATGTTGAATCAAGAAACAAGGGTTATTGCTAATATAAATCACTTATGAACATTCCTCATGTAGGGATACTTGTCTAAAAAGGATGGGTATTTCATAAACTTAATGGATGAATTTGAATTAACATTTGTAAATTAGAAATCCGTTAAGGGACAAATCATTGCGGAGTAGTTGGATGGGGGTGATCGTGTAGATTTAGACTTTCTAAATGATTGTGTGTATTTATTCGAGACCAGGCCCCTATCTCTGTATGTCCTTGGTACACCAAAATTGTCAATTTCATCATGGACCACGCATACCCAGAAGGGGAAACATCACAACAAAGAAGGAAGTTACACATCATTTCCACTAAGTACTTTATTTTGGAACAAGTGTTCTACCATAGAGCCTTTGATGATCAATGTTGTTAAGATGTGTTAACACCGAAGAATCTGAAAATATTCTTTATGAATCACATAGCAGAGTTTGTGGAGGTCACTTTCACGGCCATGCCACTACCAAAAATACATTGGATGGTGTATTTATTTCCCACTCTAGAGCATGATGTGGTAGATTTTGTATGCAGATGCCAAAATGTCAAGATTTCTCCCATGAGATCCACATACCAACACAAGCTTTGCAACCAATCGTAACCCCATTGCCCTTTTCCATGTGGGGCCTAGATTTGATAGGGAAGTTTTCTCCCTCGTCAATGGATGGCCATAACTTCATAAACATAGACAAAAAATACTTTACCAAGTGGGTAGAAGCCATGCTTCTTGCCACTTTACCTAGATTTGTAATCACTAAGTTCATCTTAAACCAGATAATTTGTAGGTATGGTGTCCCATAGGTCATTATTTCATATAATTATATGTCTTTCAAAAATGATGAGGTGTGTGAGCTATGTACAAAGTTCAAAATAAGTCATCACATGGATTCTCTCTACTATCCTTAGGCTAATGGATAAGATGAGGCTACAAATAAAACATTAAAGGCCATCCTTCTCAAAAATATTAAGGAGAATAAAAAGATTGGCACCTAAAGCTTTTTTTGGCCTTGTGGGCCTATCAAACCTCAGTTAGAATGCCAATGGGGAAACCCCCTTTTCTTTAGTGTTTGGTGCTAAGGTGGTTCTATCACTTGAATTCAAAATACCTAGTCTCTGTATTTCACTACACGGGATCCTGGGAGAGGAGGGTTATCGAGAAGCACAACTCTCCCAATTATAAAGTCTCAATGAGGCTAGACTTAACACCGAACAATGACACAATGTTTACGCTAACCGGATGGCTCAAAATATAATAAGAAGGTTTACGAACATGAGATCTACAAAGGATATTTGGTATTAAGACTTGACAACCGGATAGAAAAAAAACCGGTAAGGGAAGGAAATTCAGACCTAGGTGGTTAGGTCTATATCGAGTAGTGGAAGACTACAAAAATGGGGCATTTCACTGTGTACACTAGAGGGTGAGGATTTTAGTGAATCCGTGAACTCTCTTCACCTAAAGAGGTACTATACATGATCCACCATCATTTTCATATGTACATTACTGCATCTACATTGCATTTTCATCTGCCAGTTCATTTTATAAAATTTGTGATCAAGGAATTTATTCTTATAGCAACTCCTAAAAACCTCTGAAAACATTGGCAAAACATTGAGATCATATCTCTTCAAATCTTCATAGTCTCATCAATTATTTCTGAATAATTTCATCAGTTTAAGCAATATAAGACAAATATTTTACCATGATCATACCAAAGATTGCATACTTGGTTCTTCTTATAGTCTCTTTCTAAATTATATTGTCTTTCCCTATAGTCTAGTCTGGAAGCTTCATGGTGTCACATCTATCCCATAAAAATCTCTTTGGAAATAAGAACATACTAAACATTTTTCCTAGATAAGCAATTCAAATGAAAATCCACAGAAAATATTTATTTTACACATTTATTTTCCCTACCAACCTTTGGTGTTGAGCACCGCATCTCTTACTGGTGATGTAGGTTTGGGAAAGGAGATAAATTCCCTTACTAGCCTATTACTTGTCTTTGGTGATGATCCAATGCTTCCTCTAATTAGCATGGGCAAAGGATTAGGGGGCCTTGTTGATAAACTTGAAAGTTACAAAGAATTCATTCAAATGTTGTGAAATCATATGTAAAAGTGAAAGTGAGTTAGATGTCCAAAATTTCAAAAGAGTTTAAAACCCCGAATCAAGATTTTGTCAACCAAGTAGCCATCTACGGATCTAAGTCTAGATAAACTAGAAATTAAATCACATTCTAAGCTATGAAGTAACTTGAGTAGGGTGAAGTTGTAGTGTCCCAATTTGGTCTGTCACAAACCATTGTCTTTCCCTTATCATTACCATTCAATAAATTTTCATAACTCGTGCCCTTCCTGGCTCTTGGTGTTGAGCCCTCACATCCTACTGGTTGCGTGGGGTCAGGAGTGGGAAAGTACATCTTCTTATCATATCATTTTATTATCATGTTTTTCCAAGACAATATGAAGTATCAAAGGTTGCTTAAAGAAGCTAAAATTCAAATATCACATTGTGTTTGCATTATCATGTATCAACATTATGAAATACAAAAAGAAATCATTCTGTTATCATTTCACATCCACTACATTCATTCTCGAAAAGCATAGAAAAATAGAAGTTCTAAATATGTAGAGTACACATGAGAGATGAACCAAATGAAAATCAACGCAAATACGATGGGATACCGTACCAAAATAAGAGTCTCCTTATATCATGGTGAATTAAGTTTGTATACAATGTTGCCACACACTAGGCGTGGTAAAAACGCTCACAATGAGCCTAAAACATACAAAACAATATCATATAAATGACCAGAAAATTTCATAAAAGAAATAAAAATGGCCCCATGGCCTCGTCATCGGTCCCTGTTAGATTCCTCGGATGGTTCTCAACCACATATGGGGATCCTACTTTGTGGCTACAACAATGTTGGAAGTGAACATAATGATGTGAGTGCTCATGATGGCATCAGCTACTCATATCCTTTACGTGAGAATGGCTCTATCTCATCAAGCACTCGAAAGTCTCATACTTGACCACCTAGGTAAGAAGGGAAGTCACTACCTCTGCTACCTTCCACATAGGGTAAAATAAGTCATTTTTTCGCTGCATGCCAATGCCTCGCCCGAGTCTATATTCATCTCATCTCAGGTCTTCCCTGAGGGGATCAGTAAAGTATCCATGCATACCCAATGGATGAGCTCTTACCACTCTTATGTCATCACTGAGAGAAGAAATCGGGAAATGATAAGTTAGGAAAACAAAAGAAATAGAGAGATACAAGTCAACATTCCTAATAAAAAAGGGAGAGTATTAAACTTACTCGGTCCTTTGGGTATCCAAGTAGGATCAGAGACTACTATTTTTGTTGTTGCTTTGGTGGTTGTGGGGCTTCCCCAATGCTAGAAGTGAATTAGTTTCCTATGAAGGACTCATCATCCCCCTCTCCACCATGAGGAAGTGTCAACTCTAAGACTAAGGTCTCTCTCTTAGCACTGGCCTCCTCATATGTTGCTCTCAGCATCTCCTGAGTATCATGCCACTCAAGGTCACTCTCCTCCTCCTCTGCATGGGATTCCTCACTAGTCCCAACACCAACTCCCTCATCCTTCATGTCCTCTCCAAATGAATCCTCCTTTGTCTCGATCCCCTACATCCTCCTCGAGTCGAGTTTATATCAATGGGCTCATCTTGCTCCATGTTGTGAGTAGGAGAGACCATAATCTAAGGTAGGGGTGATTGAGGGGCACTAGTTTCCCAATGAACATGGACCACTGTCTAACTACAATGGGCACATCTAGAATGAAAATTGTCCAATTAGGATCCCTTGTAGGTCCCCTATGAGCCTCCTAAATAGTCATATAAACTGGAGTGATGGGAGGCATCATATCAATAAATGGAAGGCCAAACTATTGGGGGAACCGATCAAATGGGTGGACCTCAAGTCTCCCTGCTCTTTTAACTAGCTGAAATATCAAAGAACAAGCTACCATCATTGTCACCTCCAATCCTCATATCCCTACCATATCTTGGTAGGGTGTGGGAGTCATGTCTTTCATAGTCAAAGAAGCCACAAGATGATGTGGCATCCTAAGTACAAACATACTTGTCCATCTAGCTTCCCGGATATCCCCTGGATCTGAAACTAGTACTCCCCTACCATACGGGATGAAACACTCATAAACCCAACTCATCACAAGAGTGGGGTGGCTCAATGACTACCCCTGCCATCTAACCACCTTGTATAGATCATGGTAGGTGGTCCCCAAGATATCTATGCCCCAAGCATATTTACAGCCATGCCCCTCGATCTACGTAATGATAGGATCCCAAAATACAAGAGGGTATCACCACCCTTGTCCCCGATCAATCGGGAGGACAAGATTCCCATGATGGCTCTGTGTATGACAGGAATGGGAGTGGTGGAAATGGACCAAACCTTCATCCCCTTCTTTGAGCCAGATGAGACAATGACATCTCCCATGTATGTGGCCCACTGTGTCATCATGTCCCTAGACCCCATTGTCTTTAAATTCAGTCTCCTCCCAAGCATTGGGATCCCAAGAATATGATATACATCCTCCAAGGTGATATTCCACTCACCCGAAACCTAGGAACCGGAAAGTGTTCTAGTCTCGCATCCTAATAGGAAAACAAGTCACATAGAATGTGGCTAGTAGGAGCTAATTGGGGAACCAATGCAATCCTCCAAATATATCCCCTCTGGAGAAGATTTTTCTCATCCTACGTCAACTTATCTAGGATACTAGGGATCCAATCACACTCCCTCTCCCAAATCCATCTGATGTACTCCTCCTTCTTTTGCATTCACCAAAACATGGAAAAATAGCAAGTTAGTAACATATACCAAATAATAAGCTCACCAAAAACATCACAAAACATGAAAAATCCAAAAAAATCAAGTTAGTGAACGTTTCGCTCATTGTGTTCAACCGTAGCCCAATGTAGGGTGACACCCAAGACTCCAAGCCACCTAAGTAGAGTGGCGGTCCCATGACCTCTACCCCTTCTTATGGCAGCGGTCCCAACCAATTTTTCAAATGTGCCCTTTACCCTAAAAATGCTCAAAAAGACCAAAAAAAGACCATTTTTGAAAAAATAAAAGCATGCCCTATGGGCACCCCGAGACTCATTTAAGAAAAAAAATTTAAAATAATCCCCCCTAGGTGAAATTTTCAACATTTTTACATTTAGGGTATAAAAAGACAAAATTGAAAATAACCAACCTTTGACCACACTAATCGATCTCTCACACGTGGAGGCATGGTCACGATCTCGTCACACACCGTATCATCTATACTCTCGTCGAAAATGATCACCATGGTTCCAGACCTCCAAATTCACCAAATCAAATAGCAAAAATGAATTAAAAATGAGTTATTTATATATATATATATATATATGATGTTTTAACCTCATTTTGAGTGTTTGCATTCACAGGAGGAGCATTGATGCGGTATATTTCTATATCCCCCACAGATGGTAAGTCCTCTTGTCATTTTGGTCTAGTGTTTATTTTCGTTATTTTATCTATCTGCATGTGAGTCTTCTTTTTCCCTTCCACGTAAGTCCTGTTGTCATTTTGGTCCGGGCATACAATAATTTCAACCTTAGCTGGATCTACTAATAAACCTTCCTCACAAATTATATGCCCTAGCAGAGTTCCAAAAGGTGTAGAAAATACACACTTCTTGATGTTTAAAGAGATGCTTAAGTGTCTACATATTTCAAACATTAGGCACAAATTTTAACAATGATCCTTAACAAGCCCATATACTGTCCAATCATCCAAGTAAACCTGTAAGAATTTGTGAATAAAATCTTTGAATGCTTGAGTAACTATGTGCAAAAATACAGCAGGCACGTTCTTCAAACCAAATGGCATCACTGTATATGTAAAGCTTCCCCATTTAGTTGTGAAATCTGTCTTCTCTTGATCCTCCTATGTAATTCATACCTCATGATACCCAGAGAATCCATCTATAAAAGAGTAAATTTTGTGCCCTACAACACCTTCTAATATTTCCTTAGTGAAAGGCGTAGGAAAATGATCAATCACACATGTAGAATTCAGCTCCCTATAATCCACAAAAATCCTAATCCGGCCATATTTCTTTATACTAATTACCATGGGGCTAACCCACTTTGATTCTTATAGGGGCTTAATGATGCCATATTTCAACATTTTGTCAATTTATTCTTTAAATTTTATGCGCAAGTTAGGGTTCATCCTGTAAGGTCTCTTCTTGACCAGTGCGCACCTTCCTTTAGCTTAATATTCATCTCACCTAATGACTCATGCACCCCCTTTAACTCATGGTAGACCCTAGGAAATAAGTCTTGGAAATCACGTAGTAACTCAATTATCTTTGCTACTTTAGAATCAGACCAATAATCTCCAATTATGGCCTCCTTAGGTTCAACATCCGTGCTAATGTTCACTTTCTTGGTATTCATAGGTTCATGATAGGTGCACATGTTTTTATCCACACTTTCTAAAATATCACGCATACCTTCAGAATGATCAATGTCCAAATTTTTACTTCTTCAATCATCCACTATGTAGACCATATTTCCTTTCTCCTTCTCAAAGCAAGCATGCTTAAATATTTTGGCATCTATCTCATCTATTTCATCAAAATGCACTCCTGGTTCTTCCTCACCAAAAACTCTTTACTAATTTATTTATCCTTTACACTATTTCCCATAGTCAACTATTCCATAACCCATAACGCCTCTATCACCAAATGTTTAGTAGAGAAATATTCAAAATTTTGGACCATTCTTATGATCAACTCTTGCCAATTTCTAGTCTCACGTGCGCAACCTTGCAAAGTGGAATAAAGTTTGTGCACAAAAAGTGGTGGTGGTAAAGCTTCCTACCCCTCTGTCCAAAGTCTCTCACACTACTAAAGGTGGTGCTGAACATGTTGATTACCATGATATATGTATATTTGAGTAGGTGCATTACTCCTGAGAAATTGGGTTATTAGAGAAATTATTACTTCATTCCATTCTATGATATTATCCCTGTAAACCATCCACCAGTGCGCTTCCATCCCACGTAGGGTATATACTAACATATTTCTTCTCTCCACTTGATCCATCCACTTTGCTCTTTCGTGACACACAGAATACTATAGGATCTCCTTCTCCAGTGTACTAGGGTACAGAGTTGTTACCTATCCATCTAGTACAACGAGGTTTTCTCCTCCATGCAAAGGTGCTTCTTACTTCATGCCCAACCATCTCATAGGTGTCATTCACCAAATTTTCACAAATAGTACTTGTAGTATCACTAATATATTATGCATCTTCACACTTTGGAGGATTCCTTCCTTAGATGGCTTAAGTACTTCCGGATCCTAAATGGTGCACACGTAAATTCTATTCAGATCTTCCTCACTCAAAGGTTCTACAAAAGGTGTAGATTTTCCACCGTTAAAGGGAAAATAACTCATTCTTCATTTTTCTCAAAAATTATATACCCCTTATTGAACCATAGATCGACATTATTTTGCATAACACCAAGGGTTCCCTAGTAGATCTGAGAAGTTGTCTACTTCTACGAGTGACAAAACCTCAAAGTCGCTAGTGAACTTGGTCACTTGTATTGTAATGGATGCATCCTTTAAAACCCCGATTAGATTGGCCTTAGTCCAATTTTTCATAAATAGTACATTAGAGGATGGTTGTAATGGAGGTCTACCCATCACTCGTACCCATGCATCTAAAGTAAGCACATTCACTTATGTGTTTGTGTCAATCAATATATTTCTCGGAATCCACCCATCCACAACAACATTCGTAGTGATTTCCTTGGCATTATCCAAGCTATGAGGGGAAATATTAGCATGCAGGATCTGCCATCCATTCTCAATACCTGCGTGTGGAGTGTTTCCCTTTAACCAATTCCATAGTCATGAAATAATATTCTCTTGGTGTAGCATCTTGCATACATCTTTCAAATCATCAACATCTCATTGGACCGTCTCTACTTCCTTCTTTTCTTCCAACTTTTGTGACTTCTCCTTTATACATTATACTACACCCTCGAAGATTTTTAGTACCTCCATGGTTTCCTGATAAACCTCATTCTGATGTGTACGATCTAGGTACCTTGCATCTAAAACCTCCTCCTTAGTAATGGTAGGCTTCATTGTAACATTTTCCTAGCTCATACAACTTTAGCACGTGTAGTAATATTCACAGGTACTACCTTAGGTTCCAGTTCTAACTTTAGCATCCACTAATTTTCCATGACATGTTGTATTCTAACCATCCTTGCACCCTTGTTCTCTTGTTTATGCTTCTTGCTAAGATGCTCATATAAGTACGGGAATTCCTCATAGTTATGATTCTTCCCATAAAAATAATAAGTAATATTATGAGGGCATTCACACCTGTAGTGGTCAGGAGATCCACATGTATAACACGTTCCACAAGGAAACTATCCTCATCCAAGACCATGGCCTCAACCACCAAATCCACCATGGTATCCTCGACCTCTACCATGACTTCCTTCAAAGTGTCCCTCATTCTGATCATAGCACCCTTGGGTGTGATCACGATCATGGTGCTCACTTTTAATTTTAGAGTTATCTGATACTCTTGTTTGTCGCACACCAATATCGATGGCATCATGGATCTAACCAATCAACCTATAGTCTTCTATATTATGAGTCATGGACCAAAAATATTACAATAGAAAGATACATTATTTCTTATCATGTGTTGTAATAATGGGCAACAACTTGCATCATGGTCTAAATGACATATCTCACAATCTAGAAACAATGAATGTACTGTCCTACAGGGACAATTATCCTTAGTTCTCCCTTAAACTTCACAATATGTACACCAAATCATAGTGTGCATATATTATGCTGAATTGGTCAATAGGATAATTTTCTTGTGGGGACAATTATCCTTAGTGTTCCCTTCAACTTCACAATATGTACACCAAATCCTAGTGTGCATCTCGTGTGTTGAATTCATCGATAGTTTCTCCAACTCGCTTCAAAATAGCTACAATTTGTGCTTCTAAGAATGGGTATACTCCAGTCTCAATACTTATGACTACCTTAGCATACAACACCGCAACAATTGCACCGTTTGGGTCTCAGTATATGTCTTATGTGATAGTGCCTTCCTAAATGGTGTGATCAAGCCCCCAATAAACCACTATGCATGTTGGCTTGCATGGATAAAATATGAAAGCTTAAAAAAATTTTTGAAATGGGCATCATATTCCCAAACACTCTCGAGTACTCTCTACTTAATATCCTTGAGCACGCTTATACTCTTCAACTCTAACTTAGTGATATAAAACTCCTTAAGGAAATCATCCCATAATGCTACACAATCTACGCAAATCGATCAAGGTCAAACTTCCCGTACCAACTATAAGTGTGTCTCTGCAACATAGTTACAAACTAAATTTCCTTACTCTTAGAAGCCGTAATCCCTTTTTCATGCCACATTATCTCACACATGTGCACATGCTCAGAATTATCTTCTATTCCCCTATACTGGAAGATGAAGTGACATCTCCATGTAAATATTATGGGGTTGGTGAGGACCATGCCCACCTGATCCAAAACCTCTTGTGTTACCTCTACCTCCAAACCCACTAGATCCACCAGAACTAGAGCCACATATGCCCCTTGATCCTCCACTTGTAGCCCAAAGTGGACCAATGGATGTACTACCCTATTTCCCAATAGTTTTATTAAATCGAACTCCTACAATCACGTAGGGTGGTACTACTCCCAAAAGTGAGTCCAACATTCTATGTGTTTGAGTTTTGTGTTGATGATGCACCTGAAAAGGTACCTAAAAATAAAAAATAAGATGTTTTAGTGGCCATATATGCACTTTCTATTTGATTTAATCATGTTCTTCTACTCCCTAAACTATCTTGCTGACTACTAGTTGTAGTAGATACCGAAATACCAAGCACAAGAGCTAGGTTGCTAGCATGTCTGCGGCCCATGTCGTCTCTACCAGTGTGCTCTCACATGAGGAAAATGAGGGTTCTCTATCATGCTTTCCCAAATGGGGGACTTATAGATTCTCTCCATCCATGAATTTTGTGTCAGCTCTAAATCCTTTACGAGCCATCTCTCTCCTGAATGCGATTTGTTATGTAATATCATGATGCTTCTTTATCTCCCTCTCATGCATCTCATTATACTTAAGCCACCTTTCTTCTCTTTTCCTCTCTACCACTAGGTTCACCATCCTTCACCAAACCTACTCTCAGCCCCATACATGGTGGGGTTTAGCTACCCATCGGCTTTTATTCCAAGTTCAGGGTTACCATCAAGATTTTGATCGCTAGTGGAATTCCTTGCAGATAGGTTCCCTAGGATAACGTAAAAACTGGAACTCAACTACCTCCGGGAAAGAGTAAGTGGAAATTGAGTACTCCAAAATATAGCTATTTAGAACACCACATAACCAAGTGTCAATAATGCACGTCCAAATGAAATTAGAATCATAGAGGGCTTGAAATTCTTCCCGCATCAAGACAAGTTTGGGATACTATACGCACCAACACTTACATGTGCTACATTGTTGAAAAATGGTTACAAAATTCCCTAATGATGATTCAAGTCCTTTTAAGAAGGTTTTCGAGCTCCAATTTCCATTCGCAGTGTATATTTGTTTCCTAGACATCTTTACTTAGCCTTCTTGCACTTCTTCTAGCTTTTTGCCTCTTTCTGTGTAAGTTTTGGCCTTTAGTCCTAGGATCATTTCCTTGATTGGATGGAAGTTCTGAAACCACTTCCCAAGATAAGGCGGTGGTCTTGACACCGTTGCCTTACACTAGGTGGTAGTCTTTCCCACTTTTTCTAGATTCTTCACATGTATTTTACCATGCGATGGTTCACTTAATTTGATTTTTTACATGCATCTGTGAGCCGAATTGTCTAAAATTAGATTTTATTGTGTGGTTATCCTTCCTCCTTCTATTTTTAAATAGATTTAATTAGTTGAACTGCTCTTTCTTGCCTACTACATGAAGGCACCTTCCATCCTCCATTCCTATATATTCCATGCTTGTACTCAAGAAAAAGTCCTGAGAATTTTGTGTATCTTCCATTATATTGCTACTACGATCTTCCTAGAAATTGGATAGCCAAGCTCTGATCTCTTGTGATATCTCTCTTCTACCTGCATTGCATCTGAATTTCCATCAAGATGTCATTTCTCAAGCGCCATCCTCTTATTGTTGTTCTTTCATTTCCAATCCCTTGGACTCACATGAACACTCGAAGAAAGAAAGGAACATACTAAGGGGACAGATATAGACACAACTAGATTTGCCAAAGCTCTTACTTGTCCAGGTTGGAATTGTGTGTTTATTTACCTTGTGTGTTGAATTGTCAATTTCATATCAAATAGAGTATAAAATCATTCATATCAAATAGAGTATAAAATAATTCATATCAAATAGAATATGGAATCATTCATATCAAATAGAGTAGAAAATCATTCATATCAAATGGAATAGGGAATCATTCATATTAAATAGATTAGAGAATCATTCATTTCAGTATGTTTTCCTTTTAACATTTCTAAGGAATTCGTGAGGGACAATACCCCTTTTAGGGTCATGATTTTTCTTCACCTCTAAGGTAGGGTTTAGAGGATTTTGATCAAATTAGGTTGTTTTATTTACATTAGATTTATACATTTGCATAAGTAACCAGCTACATATGGTTCACTACTTGTCTTTAGTTTATTTTTTTATTAGAACAAATTGTTTAAAGATTAGAAAAGAACAAAAATATTTCCTTTGAGAGGTTAGTTTGTTTTTATTGCTTTGATCCAAAATATTGTGAAAAATATATAAACATAGATTAGATCTCTTTCAATAATTATTTTGATTATTAAAAATAATTTTATTTCATTTTTGTATCACCATCAACGGTCCACAACAGGAAAAGACATACAGTTGTGGTCCATTGGTCCTACAACCCAACGGGCTAGAATTAATAGCTGACGTTGACACCACCTTACATTTTACAGTCTTATGCACACCTGTAACTTTTTCTAAGAAGATAGAACAACTCAATACACTAAACACAGTTGTTAATCAAGCCTATGACTATTGGAATGCTCCTGGCAATAGGGTTTGATTACGTGCATGACTATCCAAGAGCCACAACCTCCACAATTATTTGGTTGTGATCCCCATGTCCCAAAACCAATGGGCCTTCTATTCCATTAGACATTGGCGCTAGTTTACGTATATTAGTATTCATATCTTTACCACTTCCACCAGATATTATTGCACAACTTTCCTTACATGAACATAAGAATCGACCAGAAAATAATTTCTAGACAAGACCGGAAAATCACCCATAAATACATGTGGCTTTCTCGTGCCTCTCATTTTTACTTCCATGACCTTGTCTTAAAATCTATACGAGGTGCTGCAGGTCATTTTCCACATGTTCAACAACCAATGAATAGAATATTGGTGAGCTTGACATTTATTGGATTCTATAAGAAACTATTATCTCAGACCTAACTATCACCCCAATTCAAGTTAGGAGAGCATTATTTGCTTTAGACTCACATATCTTGACATTTTGTGCTGAATATATAAGATTTCCCAATTATCTTGATCCCCGTTACCACACTCACATTCACAATCATTCTACCACTGGTTGTCTCGGCACAACCTCGGGAGGTCAGTACAAAAATTTCACATGTTGGATTTATGTCATATAGATACCTCCAATTCCTTTTAGATGTATAATCAACTAGCCACTTGTACAACTCTATCGAAATATAGAAAAGAAACACTCATATAAACAAATCATACAAGTTCTACTCCACCCATGCATATGCATCAAAATTAGATCTAGTGTTGAACCTCTAAGCGTACTCTTCTTCTAGATCTATTATCAACTCCTCAACACTTGTTAGGTTCAACTGGTATATCTTCATCATGAAACATCCTAAAAAAACTAGAAAAAGGTACATGATAGAACCAATGATTTAGCCTAGAATCTCTCATGAAAACTTAGGCATCTTTGGAACATCACTTAGCTCGAGTTGAGAACTCACCAAAGCGTGCAAAGGTACCAAGCCCCTCTTTAGAGAGAAAGGAGGAATTATGCCAATGAATAATTTTGTCTTGTTGACTCCTTGAAAACTCTACACGATTGACCGTGATACCTTTGAACCCTTTATGGTAAATGAGTTTCTTTTGTTACGAGATGAGTTTCTGTAGGTAAGTTCTTTGGCTACAAGTGAGAAACCACCTCTTAATGACCCATAGAAGCTGTAAACTGAGTGTTTAGAAACATAGTTGAATGGAACCCTTGGTGATCACAGGTGTTTGTCATGCAGATCCCACTTTGAAAAGACTAGATCTTTGTAAAAATCCTACCCTAACTCCCTGCGACATTTTCGCATTTCTTAGTTGATTTGGACATGATCCTGATGAGACATACTATTTAATAGTATGACAATGTTGACTATGAATTACACCTCACACATGAGTATCAAAAGACACTATGGAGATCCATGATATTGACCTCACCGTCATCCGATCACTTTGTCATCTCATCATTTCTTGACACTTGCTATATTTAGGAAAGGTAACTATTTTTAGCAAGTGTCAATAATTTTCACTCCTTGGTCTCTAACTGGTGATTTCAACTTTAATTTTGAACTCCCAGCGTGCTCCTTCTATGAAATCTACATTTTGGGATAACCAATTATTTTTATTAATTACCCACAAGACAACTTACTATTTTTGGCAAGTGCACAAATTAGCTTTTCTAGACCTCAAATGATTATGGTAGCTTGGATTCCTTCTTCACATTGCATTCCTCTCACCCTCTAAACCAACTAGAAATTTATAGCAGGGGCTTGTGGAGCCATTTACTATTTCTAGTAAGTATCAATGCGGGCTTGTTGGGCTTGTGGAAATTATTGGAGTGCCCAATGGAACCAATGTTGTAGCCTAGAATCTACCATGAAAAAATAAGGCATGTTGGCACATCACTTAGCTTTGAGTTGAGACCTCACCTAAAGAATGAAAAGGTACCAGGACCCTCTTTAGAGTTTCTTGTGCAGGATGTTATTTTGATGATGATAATACATATTTATATCCATAACTAATCATAAACATTTCTCACTACATAAACTAGGTCTATATTTTAGAGAATCATGAGCTAAATAATAACTATAATAAGGCTAACCATACAAGAACCAGATTCAGTTATTTCTAACACCATTATTCACCAATATTCTCCATTTCATTAAACACTGTAAAACACATAAGATTCTTACACTATAAAGTATCTCCATGAGTCATGTGTGCATTAAGATCAGTAACATAACTCTACAATAATTCAGTCTCTCTAAACTACACAATTCAATACATATTTATAGAGGTGGGGAATTTCCCTTCACCGCCCATGCACTTCTCAAAATAGGTTGCATACATGATAACAACCATGTGCCTTTACAATGGCATGCACACATGCAAGTGTTCTAATAATAGATGTCCTATAGTTAACTCTAAGAATAAATCCTATTATTAGCCTAAACCATTCATGGTGCTTAACATCTACTTTTCCCCAAAATACTATTGTGTGCCATGTAAGTCCTCATCTCCATGTCTACTCTACATGTTATCTCCAAAAATATCCTTTATCCATAAAAATGACTAATTCATCACCCAAAGTGTTCTGGTGCATGTTTCCTTCCCTATCTTCCCGCACATTCAAATGCGCCTTGTTATTGTGCACATCCTTTGTGTGTCTACTCATTAGAGAAAATTTTGTGTGCTCAATATGGACCAACTTGAAATTTATAGCGAGGGATTTTGGAGCCACTTACTATTTTTAGTATCAATTGTGGGCTGAGATGACCATTTTGATGATTTTTGCCTGCAATAATGCTTCCATGTTCACTACCTCTTTCACATCTTTTTCAGGTTGGAGACTTACCCAAAATAGTAGTTCCATATGTACAAGACCTTCTATTTTTAGAAAGTGAAATTCTGGTTGTTAGATCATGGGGGAACAAAGTTTTCAGATATGGGTTTTTTCCCAATATCGCCCCTCTAGAATTTTAGACTTACCCAATCAGTAATTTGTGAGATTTTAAAGTTTAAAAAATTTGACTGTGGCGACACCTCTGAACACAACAGCCATTAATGGTCCTAGGAAGTTACAGTCTAGCTTTCTTCTCCATTCATAACAAAAATTACATTTTTGTTGTGGGTTTTTATTTCTTGTTCTTCCAAAGAGATTTCTCTTGAATAGATTATCGGTTTGATAGGAAATCAAGTTTTTTTATTTGTTGGGATAAGAGGAAGATTTCTTTGTTGCAATTGATTCATGCTGAAAATGGGGGATTTTAAGGTAATATTTTATTTTCCTTTGAGAGTGAATAACACAACAGAAAATAATTCTTGTTTCGTGCTCCGGTTAGCAAGATATGTTCAAATCTTCGTCTTACGGCAATAGAGGTTTCTAGGTGAATTTCTTCATTCTTCTCCTTTTGTTCTTCCAACCTTAAAATATATTGATCAATATTTGTTCTGATACCTATGTATCTTCATGAATTGGAAGGTTTTTCTTCCATGGTAGAGCTGGTTTGAATAAACAATGGTGGACTAAGGTGTTCTCTGGAACTTTCTTCTAACAATGGAGAAGCAGTAAGAAGCGGCGAAGGAGATAGAAATTTTCAAATTTTGGAGTTCGATTTGGGTGGAATTTAGTTTCCTTGATATACCTCAAGCATTAAGGGACATGAGGTACATTTATTTTCACATGTCACCTTAGGTTGACACTTGGCAAAGATCCAACTATTGAGGGTTTTAGCCAAAAAGTATGATGGAACCACCGGGGCTGAAAGTTGATCGCATGAGGAACCATGAGGAATTTTTAGGGATGGGTACATTTTTATGTCCCTCATTTAACCCATCATAAAGGGATATGATGGCCATCAATTTTCATGTGGTGCCTCAACTTGGCACTTGGCAAAGATCCAGTGGTTGAGTGTTTTGCTCCACTAGATCCTGGGGGGTGAGAAAATGAACTGGAGAGGGTCACATGGGAGACATGAATACTTCTTGTGGTTGGGATCATTTTTATGTCCCTCAACACAAAGGGACAGTCATTAATCAATTTTCATGGTGGGATAGAAGTCACCACTTGTCACTATTTGGATGCTTGAGGGAATGAGCTGCAAACAAGCACTTGGGAGCTGAATTGGAAATCTGAGAGGTCGTTTGTGTGTCCAGAGGAATTATTGGGGCTGGGTGAAATTTCTAGTCCCTCATGTCCCTTACCTTTATGGCTGAAAGGGACATAAAATTGTGCCAGGATCCCGGGCCGACATGTGTCCTCTTACAAATTTGACTAACTACTGAAGCCTTCCTAGAGGATGACTTGAAACGATGATAACTTTAGCTCCCGATGGAATATTTTGGAAAAATATTATATTATTTTCACCAAAAATGGCCTTCTAAATCCAATGGTTTGGGTCTTAGATCTTTATACATCCATTTAAGCCCTGAAAAAGTGGATTTTTAATCTGGTCCCTTTCCTATACATGATAAAAAAATCCTGCAGACTATTGCACCAAGATGTTGTGAAAAATATGATTTCACCATCTTGTAGGTATTTTAATTCCCTTTTTGAAGATGTCTTTTTGGATCCTAACTCCATCTAGATCTCCCAAAATCACCTCCCAAATCTCATTATCTCTTTTGATCATGTGCACTACCTAGTCCAGTGAAAAAAACTGATTATAGACCTATTTTTCCAAGGTGTTGTGAAAAATCAAATTTCACCATCTTTTAGAGATTTGAATTCCCTTTCCAATGATGTATTTTTGGCTCCTAACTCCATCTAGAGCATATGAACCTTATTTTTGATCAAACTGCCCCAACTCTCCCAAATCCTTCCTGAATCTTCCAAAATCAATTTCATGATGTTACTAGAACTTCCATTCACTTCTATGTTATATTTGGCTCCTTCGTTTGGGAGTTGCACAAGTCTTGAGAAAGCCAATAGTATCCTTTCCCAACAATGCCCAAAATTAGCATTCTTCACAATCTCCTAAAATCACCTAAGGGGTTGACTTGACTCTCCCAATTCACATAGGGGACTGAATTAACATCATCTAAGAGGTCATTGTATAGACTAAGTAGACTTGGGTTGCCTCAAAATGGTAGGACTTGAAATTTTTAACATAGGGGTATCATTGTTGTGCTTGAAAATTAGAAATTTTGATGTTTCACATTTTTATGACAACACGTACCAACACACTTTCAACACTTACTATCGCAGTCATAATAAGGAAGGATATAAGCGGGTAAAAATTGGTAGAAACAATATTTGATAGCAATACAAATGTATGTTCTCTTTTTCCCAAAATGGGAAACAAGACAACAAAGGAGTAAACCAAGTGGTGATGAAATATACTAGGCGTAACTTTTGAAGAGTTTCTCCTTGTCTTAAGACAAGTGAAAAAATAATAAAAAGTAACACTTTGCAAGTTTCATGATGAATAACAGTGGCTCCAATTTCATTGGACTCTCCCCTTTTCGAATAACAAGGTTAGGACTCCAAAATATTTATCACTTTTTGAGATCTCTATATACCATGATGGATAAAGTCTAGTTAGCTCTAAGCCACAAGCTTCTTATTGTTTCACTCTCTAGGTGTCACAAACTATCTCTGTGAACATGGTTTTCTAAGAGAGTTGCGGTGACTAAATTAAGGAGTATCCCGATTTACTTTACCCCCTTTGATACAATTAACAATAAATTGTGTTAAGTTATATCTCACCGAGGTCACGTGAAGCTAATTTTGATGCTAATCTCACAAATGTGTACTACTCAATTTGGTGGTGGAGCACTTCTGTTTTGTTCACCACTTCTCTCAAGGTGTGAACTAATTTAGGTTTTATAGGGTAATCCACATGAGTTTTGTGGCCTATGCCAAGATACATCCCCATTTTAAAGTGAACAAGCCGTAGCTCTTAACCAAAACCTGTAAGTACATTTTTTTGAATAAAGTGGTGTGTTTTTTATCTTTCAGATTAAGAAATGAGGTTTAGAACACCATTGACAACCTGCAACACACGTGTAGTTATAGTTTTATTTAGATCCCAATTATTTGACAAGTGCTTAGGTCCTGCACACAAATGATTTTAGTAATTTCCCATAGAAAGTGAATCAAGGTTACTTTTGATTCTCAAGATCATCCAAGGATGCAAGAGAATAGAATACATAATGATTTGATATAAATAGATAAATTTAAAGTAAAAATTTAAACCAAATTAACTTTAAACAAAAAATGATAATTTTTTCATTCCTTAAACAATTAAAATGATGAAGTTTCCATATGAACCAAATGTTAGAAAAATAAGACTAAATTTACTTTTGATTCTCAAGATCACCAAAGGTACAAGAGAATAGCATAGATAAAATTTATCCTAACTAGATAGACATGGAAAACTTTTAAATCAAAGGAAAATTAAAATTCTTTGTAAAAGGTACATTTCCTTAAGCAAAATTAATAATGAAATCTCCAAGTTAATCCAAATGTTAAAAAGATATATATAAAAGTTGTTTTGATTCTCAAGATCACCAAAAGGTGCAAGATAAGAACATACACAAGATTTTTTCTAAATCAAGTAAAGTATGAAAATACAACATTCATCAAATCACTAGATATGTTATAAAATCACTAGTTGTATGATAAAGGAAATGATAAATTTTCTCGTAAGTCAAAATCATAAATTTATGTTTCAATTACGTAGTTTTCTTCAATACCTTTCCAACACAAAAAAATGGAGTTGTTTTGAGTTTAGGAGAAAATGTTATGGCCTCTAGAAGATTAGTTATGCATATAGATTGACACTAGTGTTCCCCTTTCAAAAGTAGCACGTCCCTTTGAACACCAGATAAGTAGCATCCCTTTGAACACCAATGTGTCCCTTTGAACACCAAAGCATGTTCCTTTGAACACCAACATTCCTTTGATAAAAAACACATATAGAGATCAGAAATTTCAACACTAGAACGATCAGAGAGACACCTATGTACCCCTTTGAACACCAACATGGCCTTTTGAATACCAAAGGCATCCCTTCCTATAGATGATCAAAACACAAAAATTTTGAAAAACATAATTGTCAAAAATCTAAAAAAAAATCAATCTCATTCAAATTTGACAGCACCTCACCTCCTTTGATCCAACAAAGAGCACAAAAACAAAGTAATCCTAACAAAACAAGTTAAGAAACTTCATATTTATCTATTAATCCAAAAAAGGGTTAGTAAATCAAAAAAATTGAAAATGAATGCAAAAAAATGAGGTAATTCCCACCAGGTGTTCCAAATGTGATCATGCTAAATGTTTGCAATAGCTAACTAAAAATATTAACACCTAGTAGTATAGAGCTAAGCTCAAACTTATCAAGGAACCATCAAGATCATAGCTTATGAGAATGCATAACGAAAATTACATGAATTTACTCATATAATCTATAACCATTCTTACTAAGTTAAATGATTTCTAGTTAAAATGAACGTAATTAGATCTATGATCAATAAAATTATGTTTTTCTCTACAGAGAGGGATAAAATATCACCAAAGAATGGCTACAATTCCAATCTTGGATCTTCTTCTACTACTCAATAATGGTAGAATTATTGTAAAGTACTTATGCCAAATTATTGGATAAACCTCTTGATCATATGTTTAATATGAGATACTATTCAAAGTATGGTGTAAGGTCTGAAGGTAAGATCTTGGTCCTTTTTATACCCTTCTATTTGGGAAACCTTTAATCGAATGACATTGGGACAAATGATAAAGTAACTCTAGGCTCATTAACCATGATTAGATGAGTTAACTAGTGAGTTAGCAACTCATGGGAGTTGGAGGTGCTTTAATTAATCAATTGGGATTAAATAATAGGAAGAATAATCTTTTTAGGCTATTTGGAGGTGATTTAGGAGGAATTTGATAAGATTGAAAGCATTTGAAAGTGGGATTTAGCCAATAAATGGGTTTATTGATTAAATGCATGTTAAAAAGGCTTAATTAACTAATAATAGTTAATTAATTGATTTGAAGAGGATTATAACTAACGAAGTGTCATTAATTGGCATCCGGAATGTGATAGAAGCTAGTCAATTAATGAAGTGATGTTAACTTACTAAAATATAGGGAAACATTAGTTAATTAATGAAAAACACTAATTATAATGGAAATGATGACAAATACAAGAAAATGAGCACCACTTTAGAATTAAAACTATGGAAGAGGATTTTAAGGGTCTACACTAATGACCACGGTAATGAGAAAGGGTGCGTATGGATTGCTTTTCAAAAAGGTGGCATATCCTCATCATGAAGGACATAACATGTGGCATATTTCAAAGGTATTGTATGAGGTGAGTCAAGGCTACCGCAAACTTGTCACTTTATATATGAATGACACGAAGGGATGTTTTTAGTGTTTGATGATAAAGGTGCATTACAAAAAAAGTCATAAAGATAAATCTTAACAGTGCATATTCTTAAGTTGATTGATGATGTCATAGCCCTTAGAAATAGCAAGGGGAGCCACCGAAGTAATGGGTGGAGGAATAGTGGAGGGTGGATACATAGGAGGACGTGTATGATGAGTAGGTATTACATTGACAATGGATCAACCTTAGGAATGAAAAATAAATGGGAATGTTGAGTAAACACTTGCATATAGTCAACAACAGTAGTGATTATACCAGAAATCTTAGTAGGTGTAAAAGTAGGATAAGAAAATGAGTCATGACATGATAGGGTGAAGTCATAATAAGAAGAAGGTGTTGTATCAATCGGGTTCACCAAAATGATTAAACTAAAATGTAATATCCTATCCTAATTTTATGTTATATGAGTAGTAAATAAATGAAATAATGCAATACAAATATTACTCAAGCAACTAAGAAAGTGAAATATAAAACCCTAACGTACAATATAGGGTTAATATGTCCTTAGTTGATTCGACGAAGGTGAGGGACTGTGTCGCAGTGTAAACTAGGTAAATAGGAGGAGGAAATGACCACACAAAATCCTAAGAAAGTATATATCTGACCTCTTTGACCTGGACCATGGCACTGGGAAAGGGATAGGGACATCTGTGGGTTCCCTAGTATGAGATCCGGGGCACCTTGGTGTATAGAAATGGCCTAAAACCTCTAGTGAGGTGTCTCTAGATGTTCACTTCTATTTATTTCCTGTCGCAATATTGTTATTAAACCGCATCGATGTCGTTGTATGACCTGAAATAAAGAATCACATACAAAACCTCATATAAAGGATCAAAACCCTAAATAAATATGCATATGACAGGTTCAAACTATCCTCGTGGCAAAAATGGTGGACTTACTTGACCGAGTACTTCACTACATCTTAGACCTAAAATAGTTCTAGGTGTGTATGTGTGTGTTTAAATTGTGCCCTAGGTTTCTCTTGTTCCAGTCACACTTTGTGAAGTAGTGAGAAAATAAATATATTTATAATGTAGTAAATGTGTGCATGGAAATAATAAGCTCCCCTCTAATTAAGTGCGATGTAGATGAACCATCCTTGTGTGCCTTGTGATGAAGCTAGATGGATGTGAATGTAGTTTTAGGTTCTGTGATGGATGTGAATCTAAATGGTGGTAGTAGATAATTAGTGATTTGTCCCTTATTATGGTCACATAACTTTATATTTATATATTTTTCTTTTTCTAATTTCGTAATTAACCCCGAGACGGTCGACCACCAAAAAGATAGAAAGCTCAAATGGCTATAAAGTGCCCAAAAGGTGAGAGTAAAGTATAAAGAGGATTAGGGTTCCTTAGAGTGGACTCAGGTGCTTGGGTCGCCCCAATCATAGTAGGGAAAACACAAAGTGACAGAACTAACTAGGAAATATAGGTGAAAGACTAAAAATGATGACAGAAAGAAATGTAAAAATGGCCAAAGACATGGGTTAATTATTACTCTTTTCACTTAAGAACCATATGAATAGTAGTATGAGACCGAGACTAAATAATGACTCAAAGTGCATGATTTTATGTCTACGAGTAGAATGGCTACGGAAAACTGATCACAAATACAACCGAGAAGAAACAAAGCAATGTATTATGTTGTCTATTTATTTCTCTATAGGATTTTGGTAGAATAATGGTTCAATTCAAATAAAAAATATCCAACCCATAATATATGTAAAATCTTGGATTTTATATAAATGTAAAAGAGAAGAAGTCTAACAATATGAAAATAAATAAGTTCCAAATCATCCAAGAAATGGTGAGTCAAACCTATAATAATAGTAAACTAAGAAGAGGATTTCAATACTTATCCAAAAATCTAGAAATCAAGAGAAATAGTAAAGAAACAGGAGATGAAAAAAATCACAAACTTGAGACATGTGTTTAGAACACATGGTTTGCATTCTCGCTTAAATGCACATGGAACCACAAGTCTCGTGTAGAAATTACAACTATGAAACCATCACGAAGGTTTCATGACTTAAGGCAAGAACAATGCAAAAAAGGGTACAAAAATTAAAATGTGAAGGGATAGAAAGCTAAAATAATTAGAAGCAAGGATAAACAAGTCTCGATAAATATGTTGAAATAAATGGGAAAGGATATGGATCTCATCATTTTTCCAAAAATAAATATTTCATCATTGATTACTTTATTGTATCGCTTATGTAACACATGTGCAAATTTCGGTGTGTACATATTACCCCCTCAGAAAATCATTTTATCCATGAATGGGCACAAAACATGAATTTTGAGTATGGTGCTCCCAGATGGGAGAGTTAGAAATTATACCTTAATTTTCAGTGTGTTGAAACCACATAAAACTAAACTTATCACCACCTATAAAATAGAATCATGGATCAAGTGTAGATATAAATCATGATTAGCAAAATACTCTAAAATAAAATGACAAGATTACTTGTCATATCCACGAGGATGATAAATATACCTGGTTCAATGTGTTGACCCCGCATACACTCACTCAAAGAAATATTAAAAACCAAATTTGAGCTATGTATCACTTTTTAACTATTTTTAGAAATCATTTTTACTCACCCACTTAGCTAATTTTAGAGCTTTGGATTACTGTGACCATTTTTTTACAAATACAATAAAAATGAAGAGTACTCAACCATGATGAAAACACAACCAACGGCGACGGCTAAGAGGGTCATGAACAAGTAAGTTATATGTATTTGTTTTTTTTTTCCCTCAAATGTAGCACTTTCTTGGAACTAGCTATATGAGGATCAAGTTTTAGTGATTTTGTAGTCCAAATGACTGTGGGGGCACATTTTGGGTTATGTAATTTATTTGAGTGATTTTAACAAATATTCGTATTATTTTTAGTATTTATATTTAAGGGCATGGCCCAAATTATATAGACATGACCACCACAAAGGTTATGCAACCACCTCTCTACATAACCATTGCAGCAACAGTGCAAGCATCGTGGCAGGGCGCCCATAACTTCTGCTCTAGTAGAGTGGCGAAGTATGTAACGGTCATGAATATTTATGATTTAAAGACTTAGTATGCAAAAAAAATGTTTTCACTTGTGTTTATACTATTTTTGTAAGATTTTTATGCACTTATAAGGTTCTAACTTTCTCTTTTATCATTGTTTTTAGATGCATGGGAGCTACATTAAGTGGAGTAGAGCCCAAGAGAAGGAATGGTTGCCTCGTATTTTGTATTTATTGGCTCAAGAAGAGATGGGGCTATTGGAGAGGGCCAATATATGGAGGATTACTCGGACATAACCTATTTCCCCTACGAGTCAACTTCTTTATGACTTATTCAGTTATTGGGATGTGGACCAAAACACCTTCCTATTTTCTAGAGCCATGAAGAGTGGACCATTACATCAAGGATGTTTATAGTCTACTCATAGTTACTATCACTCGTAAAATGTTGACACTTTGAATAGCGCTAATTTGAAAGTTGAGGTTTGTAGGTGGGATGCTTACCTTGGTGATGCATAGGCACTTGATACGGGCACCAAGGAAGGGTTCAAATTTTTATAGTTGACACTCTCTCCTATCCCCACCCTACACAAGGCTATAATTGATATACTAGCCTCATATTTGATTAGGGACAAGGGCGGGGAAAGTTCTTGTGAATTTGGGCTCTAATTTTTAGAGCATTGAATAGTATGGTAGGGTATATATATGGGAAGTTTAAATCCTTAGCACCACCTACCATGACCTATATCGGGTTATCATATGTGGGGTTGGATCACTCAGTCATCCTACACTAGTAATTTCATGGGTTTAAGAGTGGATGATCCCCCAAAGGGGAGTTAGGATATCATATCCTACTAATATCGTAGTAGTCAAATGGGTAGATATGGATCCACTCGGGGCCCTCATAGTTATTATCTAACTTCACCATGGCATACATGATTGCACAACGTATCGTGATATGGTAGACATATGGGGTGATGAGGGGATCACATTGACTACATACCACACTACGCTTTAGTTGTTGACTAGAGTACCGATTCAAGAATCATCTCGTTGTTTTGGGTTCCCGATGGTTTGGGCTACCATGTTCACATGCTCTTCCAAAGAATGGTCATGCTTTATAGGGGGATTTGAGAGGCTAGATCTTCCCAAAATGGTATACTCTAGTAGATAGTTACAAAGGCACGGGTTCCTATTCGTACACCGCAGGATGCACAAAATCTAGTTTCTCGGTGTTGCATCTAGACCGAGGTAAGTTCTACAGATTCATGCGGGCATAGTGCAGAGTGAGGAGGAGGAAGAGGAGGTCAAGATAGAATTGGGCTCATGGGAGGAGTTATACCCTTTGTAGTTGGGTACCTAAGAGGCCTCAGTGAGATTCTAGATCGAGGTGGAGGTAGAGGAGTCATTATATCCAAATGAAACAAAGGAGGCCTCCATGTATCCATAGTTGATGGAGGAGAAAGAGAGGGCCGAGGAGGAGGATGTTGTACCATCTCCTATAGCATCACCAGCTCTTGATTCGAGTTGGGTACCTAGAGACACAAGTGAGTATAACACACTTATCCTATCCTTACTTCCTAGATTAGATGCTAGTAGGATCTTTCTTCTTTTGGATTTATATTTCACTTTATAACTCTCCATTTTTTGTTTGCTCTTTACATCCACAATTGATGTATGGTGAGATCTCATTCAAGACACTCCTATATTTGTTTTTATTCCCTCTTAGATGACTAAAGATAAGCTTCTTATATACCCTAGACTCCTATTATGATCTGGTCATCACACCAACGTATTTTCACCACTTGGCACGCTGCAATAATAATAACTCAATTAAGGACCAAGATCATCATGTATGAGGATTAAGAAAGGAAATGATAATACTCACGTAATGAAACCACTACTACTACCATTTGTTCACATGGATAGTCTCACCAATAGACACATGGAGTCTCTCATGCTACACTAAGCTAATCCCATCACAATATTCACAACAAGATCCCTCTCCCTACCCCTTCATAGGGATATAGGATGGATGGATAGACCTAGGGCCTTTATTGCTTCAGAAAATTTTTGATGTAGATATCTTGAATTTATTTTCATATTTTTTTTTCGTAGTGATCATTTCAACCACACTTACCTATGGTGTGATGGCATTTTACATGAGACACTTGACAAATTATATATCCATATGGACATCATTTTTTTGTTCAAAATTCCTTTACATCTTGGTTTATCTCATTTGTGTACATTCAAAAACATAAAAAAATAGAAATTCTATACCTTGGCCTCCCGGATCCAACCCTTATTACTCCGAGCTAATTTATAAATAACATGGTGGATTTGTGAAAATTAGGCTTATTCAAGATGGTGTCATGCTCAGACATGAGAGTATTCAATCCATTGAGAAGAGAAAAAGGGTGGGATGGTGGTTAAACTAGACATGAATAAAGCCTTCGACTGGTCTCTTGGTCCTTCCCGGATCGCATCTTGGAGAAATTTGACTTCCCGCTCATTTTAGAAAAATTATAAGCTCTTGCATCTCTTCTCCTAGGTTTTCCATCATTGTTAATGGCTCTCTGGTGGGGTTCTTCCCTAGCAACAGAGGTCTCAGACAAGGTGATCCTATATCCCCTCTTGTCTTTATCATCATGCATGATTCCCTTAATCATTCCATTACCCCCGTTATCTCCCGAATTACCCCAAAAGCTTTAAACCCTCCTCCTTCAAGCTTACTAACTCCCACATGTAGTTTTCGGATGATACCATCCTTTTGCTAATAGCCTCAATCATTGAAGCAAAATATTTAAAGCTACTTATTTTTCTCTATGAAGAAGCATCAGTCAACAAATTAAATTTGATAAGAGCTCCTTGTTTTTCTTCAACACCCCCTCGAAAGGCAAATTTGAAGATCACCCAAATCCTAGGCTGTGAAATCAACTCCCTCCCCTCCACATACCTTGGTCTTCCCCTTGGTACTAAAAAAATTTATATGAATGTTTGGAATTCCTTTCTCTATAAGTTTCAAATAAAGCTCATAGGATGAAGGGCACAATTCTTTTGAGTACTAGAAAATTCATGTTGATTAAAAGAACTCTTCATAACCTACCTATATACATCATGTCTCTTTTTTCCATTCTAGTAGTGGCCATAAAAAGAATTGAGAGCATTAAAAATAATTTCCTTTGGACATGCATGGAAGAGAAGAATATAATTCATTTAGTGGCTTGGGAAAAAGTCTGTACTCATAAAAAATCGGGAGGAATTAGTATTGAAAACATTGGAATCATGAATAATTCCATCATTTGAAAAATGGGATGACATCTCATGACATAAAACCATCATTGGAATGATATTTGTAGGGATAAATAACTCTCTCAAAACTCTTCTTTAAGCCTATTGAGTGAGGATTCTCTTCCTTCGGGCTCGCTATTCTATAATAATATTATCAAAATCAGGAGGGCTCTGGAAAAGGGTAACAAATGACAGATTGGTATTGGTGAAGATACCCAATTTTTGGAAAGATAATTGGGTGGATTTTAATTGCTTAAGGAGAAACACATCCTGGGAATAGATGAAAGACATCCTCACTTCAGCTTAGGACACAAGGTTGAATGATTACATGGAATATGTGGATGGCTCCCTTAAATGGAAAACTCTCCATTTAGACCAACCTAATCTTGAAAGCATTGTTTCTAACTTAAACAAAACCATATCTACCATACATATTAGTCAAACTCAAGCCAAGGATGAGTTTATATGGGTAGATTCTTTTGATGGGGCTTACATGGTAAAATCTGGTTATCAGATCTTCTCAGGTGATGTGCAGGGGGCCTTTAACTAGAGAAACATATGGCATAATGATCTCACTCCAAAAGTTAACAAATTCCTTTGGAAAGTACTAAAAAAAATTGTCACTATTGAAAATATTATAAAGCGAGGTTCTACTCTTCCTAATAGATGTTACCTTTGCAAGAATGAGGTTGAATCTATCTAAGCACGTATAACTGCAATGTCCCTTTGCCCAAAGCTTTTGGGAGTTGGTATTTTCAAAATTTTAAATTTCTTGGATGTTTCCAAATGATATAACCCAAGCTTGGGAACAATGGCACCCATCCTTCAAACACAACATGGTACGGAAAATATGGAGTCTTGTTTTCCCACACATCTTGTGGAAAATCTGAAAAGCTAGAAACTCACTTTTCTTCATAAACACCTCTAGAAGGAAAAGACTTTTGAAAGAAGTATCATTTTGTTGGTGTGTGTGACTGTCCAGTCATCGTCCACATCACCTAGGTGAGTCATCTCACCTTGCGAGAGTCATAGGTCTTAGGAAGTCAAATGACAAGTGTTAGATTCTGTCATAGAATTTGACATTGTCATTTACGTCAATGCGTCATAGGAGTTACATTCCTTATTTGGAATTGTAAATCCTCTTCTAGTGGCGTCATATGCATCAGTTAACGTCATATGCATCAGTGGTGTCATTTATTTCTTTCCATGTTTAGGCATGGGGGTTACACATCACCCCTATTTTTACTTCCTATTTTTCGATCTATGAGTATGAGCAGACCCATTCTTCTTACTTGCAATCTTCTTTCCATTGTTTTGAATCTTGCGTATTGCGTTGGCTTGACGTTACCATCAGAGTGCAACTTCGTTGTGGTGCATCACTTTTCGACATCGAGTTCTCGCGAATCCCTCTTTCATGGTATCAGAGCTGGTTTCAGTAAACGTGCACTCTTCGTTTCTCAATTGTTTATTACTTCTGGTTTCTTCTCATTTCCTTGTGTGCAAGTTTTTTTATTATCATTTTGGAATTATTGCTCACCTCGTATTGAGATTTCAGCAGTTGCAAGTTAAGGTATTTGGTTGGTTTTTTTATAAGTTGAGTTCATATTTGGATATTTCTAGATCTTTGTGGCTGTTGTTTCTGGGTTATTTCTTGCTAGTTATGTTCAGATTCAACTTGCAGGGTAAAAGAGGAGCTCGTTTTTTGGAGTGGACCTGTGATTACTGGTTGGAATCGTTGTTTTTTCTTCACCGGTGTATACTCAGACTATTCCGATCTTTTTCCTCATCACTGTGGTTCCTTGCTGTCTCGAAATTACCTCTACCTGGTCTCAACATTTTTTGTGAGCCTGCTGAAAACCTCTCACGTTTTTTGCAAAACCTCTCACGTTTTTGCCTGATCTCTCACATTTTTGGGAGTCTACTCACATTTTTTTGACCCTTGCTGCATTCCCCAGCTTCAACGTTCAACCTTCTATGACTTCCAGGCGTTTTTAACCTGTTCCAGGCATTTTTTCTATCCTCTGGCTGTTTTTTCAACTGTCCAGGCGTTTTTAACCTGTTCCAGGCGTTTTTTCTATCCTCTGGCTGTTTTTTCAACTGTCCAGTGTTTTTGCACTGTCCTCAGTTATTTTTCTCTCCTTTCCTACATTTTCCCAGCTTCTCTGGCCGTTTTCCCTTGTCCTCAGGCGTTTTCTTTCAGCTGGCTGCATTTTTGCACTGTTTGTCTGCATTTTTGGACTGTTAAGGCATTTTTTTGGGCTGTTAAGGCATTTTTGCATGTTACTGCGTTTTCTGTACCTGCTGGCGTTTTTCCTACAGTGGACAGTCACTCAGTTACTTATTTTTACCTGCCCTTCATCCCCACGTGGCCTTCTCGTCCACTGCCAGGTAATATCTCTCTAAAAATACGTTTTTTTATTCACTTTTCTTTAAAAATGTGGTTGCATTCTTTTTATCTTATCACTCTTCTAAAAAACGTGTTGTTTCATTATTTTTAAAAGGTATAAGGTAAAAACATTACATTTTATTGGCATTGTAAGTTTTTTGGCTTGTTTTATTAACCTTCCATCGAGTGCCGAAGACGAAGGGTGAGGTCCGGATTGGCAGGTGGCTAATCCCCCCTCGCAATACAAACAAACCCTATCTCAAATTCCGTGCCATTTCCAACGAGCATACATACGACACCTTTTGCATGCGTTTAGGGCACTTTTTAATCCGTTTGCAGGCTTATTGGCTTTTTCCTCATCAGTTGCGGGAATTGGTTTTTGCTATAACTTTTGACTCGTTGCTCGGTTTTGAGCACTTCTTTAGTCAAAGTTGCATGTTTTTTCACACTCTAGATGATGGGATCATTAGTTTTGTAAATGCACTAATTTTATAAAGTGCCGCATTCTGGGGGGTGTCTTTGTATTGCTTAATTCAGCTCATTTTTTCTTGAGCTTTGTTTTATTCCTTTTTGTGGACTTGTGAGCACGTCCGCCACAGTCTTACGACAAAGGGATTCTTTCGTGCGACGTGAGACGCTATTTCTCACAAATCTCTTTCTTTCCCCTCTTGCTTCTCTCTTTCTGTGCTTGCTTGCAGTGTCGATCTGTTGCGCCCTACGAACCTTGATTGTTGTCTCCACCATTGCGCGTTATTACGCTAATTGCAAAGTTAGTGACAAACTGGGTCTCGGAACACAGTCGCATCTGGTTGTAATCAACGCACTGAATTATAAAGTGCCAAACTCGGGGGGGTGTAATTTTGTTTTGGGGGGTTGTTATTGTCCTGGGTGTTGTATTACATGCAGACGCATTATCGGCCAAGTCCGACGTCTTGCATTTGTGCATCTTGCACTTTTTGATTCCGCATCATGGAGGGTGCTCTTTCTAGATTTGAGCGTCATAGGATCGCCTTACAGCCTCCGCCAATTCTTATTGGGAGAGAGAACTATTCAGCTTGGCATGCTTCTATGGAACATTACTTCACCTACAAGGGTCTTTCTCACTTCTTGGTTGGGCCTGTTCCTGCACCCACTGATCATCATCATCTTAATGATTTTCTCAACAATTGCGACCGTGTCTTTGGTCACATGATGATGCATGTCTCTACATCTCAGTGGGTTCACATGGCAGACTCAGATCCACCCCACCATGTCTGGAGCATTCTTCAGTCCCTCTATGGAGACCCTTCACATACTGCCGCATTGTTACAACTGATTCAATTATCTCCTCTATTTTTTCGTGTGATGACAGTTCCACTGACACAGGCTTGCTTGGTTCTACTTCTGATGACGAGGATTGTGCATCCAGTTCTGATGTCGAGAGTACTACAGAGGACTCTTCTCCTCTTTCTCTCACTATTCCAGAGAGTGTTGACACTTCCCACATCTCATCAGATATCGAGCAGTCCCCTTCTCAGTCTCATACAGTCATCACACCCACCTCCTTTCCACTTCCAGTGTGTGAGGCCCATTTCACTCCTCTACCTTCATTGGATGACTCATACCTATCTGACATCGCTCTTCTGTTTGTTGAGCCCCCTCATTGGGATGAGTATCTGCCTGACCTTAGTCGTCTTTTCACAGATTCCACTTGTGATGCTCTACAGGTCCCTCATCCATCTACAGGTGTTTCAGAGGAGTTCATCATCTCTATTGTTGGGAGTGCCCCTTCTGGGACTCTTGCCACTTCCACTTTTCCAGAGACCTTCATTGATCCACCCTTGCTTGTGGATCCCTTTTCTGTTGTGGGGGATGTTTTGTTACTTTCACATCACTTGGACATCCTTTCTACAAGTGTTCACCCTTCCTACTCGACAGCATTCTTCGCACTTGTGAAAATACCCTCGGCTCCTTTGCACTCACTTGCTAGACCTATGTCACACTTTCGTGGACCAGACTCAGAGTTCTTCATGTTGCTACCTTTAGTTTCCTTCGTGGAGTGGGCAGATTTCCAACACATCTTTTATGTCCTTCCTAAGGGCAGACACATAGTACGGTGCAGATGGCTCTTCTTCAGTCCAGAGGTAGAGGATCTCATCATCAACATACAAATGACGCTCGGATAACTAATCAAAGTTGCGAGACATTTTCACCAAGCCCTTCACTGAGGTGAAGTTTCTTCACTTGCGGTCTCTTCTTGGGGTGAGGTCTGCTGCAGCCGCCCATCTTCTTCAGGCTATATAGTCCTCCTTCTTTTCCTCTTCTTCTTTCCAGAAAGATGTTGTTTGTACATGGGCACCTTATCAGGCCTTTAGTTGTCGGGGCCCATTGACACATCTTTCTTAGTTGTCTAGGGGAGTCTTCTTTTTCTGTTCTGGCTTACCTTGACCTCTTCCTTGGCTTCGATGAAGGGGGGGTGTTGGTGTGTGTGACTATCCAGTCATCATCCACATCACCTAGGTGAGTCATCTCGCCTTGCAAGATTCATAGGTATTAGGAAGTCAAATGACAAGTGTCAGATTCTGTCATAGAATCTGACATTGTCATTTGCGTCAATGCGTCATAGGAGTTACATTCCTTATTTGGAATTTTAACTCCTCTTCTAGTGGCGTCATATGCGTCAATCAACGTCATATGCGTCAGTGGCGTCATTGAGTTCTTTCCATGTTTAGGCATGGGGGTTACATAACACCCCTATTTGTACTTCCTATTTTTCGATCTATGAGTATGAGTAGACCCATTCTTCTTACTTGCAATCTTCTTTCCATTGTTTCGAATCTTGCGTATTGCGTTGGCTTGATGTGACCATTGAAGTGCAAATTCATTGTGGTGCATCACTTTTCGACATCGGTTCTCACGAATCCCTCTTTCACATTTGAGCTAAAAGAGAATATTTTAAAATTCAATCCTTCCAAAACTAATCCTTCCCAAAGAATTAAAAGAGGTTTCTAAAGAATTGGAATATTGATCTAGAAAGTATTCTTGATAGGCACATCTTCATTGATAGATATCTAGTCAAGTGGACACCTCCTCAGGAAGACTAGTGCAAACTCAACTTTGATGGTGCCTCCAAAGGAAACCTTGGAGCTATGGGAGGGGGTTGAGGGGTCATAAAATAACATCGGGGGAATATTATGGTGGCCTATGCTAGACCTATGGGGACCCAAAAAAATCACTATACAAAATCCCTTGCTGCTTTTTTAGGTCTTCGTGAAGTTAAAAACTTAATATTAGCAAGATCCTTTTAGAAGGGGATTATCTCAACATTAGCAACAATATATTAAGGGTCATGTTCCCTAATTATAATATTAAATACATCATTCAAGAATCTAAGGCTATTTGTAATATTTTAAGAAATTTTAGCATACATCACATATATCGAGAAGGAAACAACATAGAGGATATTTTTTCCAACATGGGTGTTCTTTGTAATGATTACAAATTTTGGGAAAATCACGAAGATATCCCTAAGACTGTGATGGAAATTATGGAAAGGGAAGCCTTGGACAATTTTCCTATGGTGTGTACTTGATATTTTTCCCGAGCAAATGGTTCTTCGCCATCTTATATGGACCACATGTATGAGCATCCAACAACCACTTCATCGATTTCACATATCTTTCTTTGGCTTGTTTACTTGTGAAGCCATTTTTGTGGTCATTTTTCTTGTAGGTCTTTGTTCTCAAGTTGAATTCCTTCTACTAATTGGTTTCCAAACCTCTGCTAACATGGGAGGTCCACCATGAAGGGTAGAACTTTGTTTTTATCCCTCTTGAAATCCAATGCTGATTTGTGGAAATCCATCGATGTCGATGTCTTTACTAATTTTATCCAAAGAATCAAGGGATTTGACCAGCACATTTCTATCCTCTTTGTAAAGCATTGGAAAAGTAGGGTGTTTACTTACAAGGGAAAATATTTCCCCATTACTGAAACCCTCATTTATTTTGTTATGAGTTTGGAATCTGATGGTATTAAATTCTTCTACAACAAATTCGACAAGGATGTAGAGGAGAAGAAGTTTCTACAAGGGTCAGAGAAATTGGAAATCACAAAGGCCAGAATTGTCTGTTCCTCCATCCCTTCCCCATACGATGAAGTTGCATGACTGGTTGTTAGGTATGTGACTCTGGAAGGCCATTTCTCTACCCTCCCCTTCATCATTTGGTTATTTTGAATCACTTTTGTAAGGCTCCTAGGGTTAGTTTGGCATACTACATTCTTCAGTCCCTTGAAAATTCTATCTTAGAATTTCATTCTCATAGAAGGAATGTGTCACTCCATTAGGGGTTCATAATGTTGATCCACCTCTACTATCATGAAATGGACACCACCCTACAACCCCCTCCCTCCCACTCAAATAAACCCAAAAGGATTAGGCTACCCTCTCCCCCTGCTAGGAGGGTACTTAGAAGCTCTGCCAAGAGCAAAGAACATGATGTGGCTAAGATATTTCTCAATATAAGTCATACTTTGGATGCCCCCTTCCTCAGTTAAAACCAAAGGACACTCATATTGAGATGGAGAGTATTGAATATTAATTGGTAGAATTGCTTAAGAAGCAGTAGACTTGGGAGCCCAATGTTGAAAAAAATGTTACTATGCAGTTGAATCACCTCATTATGGAGAAATCACTTCTCAAATATCTACATACTCAGTCAAGAAAATTTGTGAAGTAAGCAGCCTTCCAAAGGATTTGTGGAAAGGGGCAAGGCCACAAAGAAGGCTCTCTCTTCTTATAGTAAATACCTAGATAAACTTCTTACTCTGAACTTGTTTAAGGACTTAGAGAAATGTTTTCCAGAATGTCTTGGTTAGGATGACTTGGTCATCCTTTCTCTTTCGGTCTTTCTATTGTTTTTGTGTTGGTTGGGTAGATGTTTTGGAGCTACTGCTTTTTCTTTTTTTTTGCTTCATTCGGCATTTTATCTCTACCTTTTCTATTCTTATATTTTTGGTTGTTTTGGTCTTTTTGTTGGGGTGTGGTCTTAATAGATCAAAAAACCACCTTTGTTTCTCTTGTCTTATCTAGTTTTTAGGCTTGTTGTTGGGGTGTGGCCCCCACTATTCTAAAAAAACCACTTTGTCATTCATGATTTTCTGGCCTCTGGGAATTTTTTACTGGGGGTATGGTCCCTTCCAAAAAACCATTTACCAATAGTAAAAAAAAATTGTAATTACGAAACTTTTATTTTCAAGTAATTTTTAGTAATTTTATTCCATTTGCAAAATGTGTTAAATGTCGTATAATGATAAGATAACCTCACTTCATTTTCAACTCCATGCAACCAGTAAGATGTGAGGGCTCACCACCAAAATTCAATAATAGTGCAAGGTATATGTTTTGAAGAATATGAATGAGGATGATGAACAAGAGATAAGAAATTTGACAAGGATTTACTCAAAAACCTATATCCCAAGACAAACCAAGATTAACTTAACCAATTTGAAATGAATTTTTCTTGCAAGTTTTGACTAGACTTATATCCATAGATGGCCTATTGATTGATAATATCTTGTTTAAGTAATGGTTGTCTCTCCTAACATACACATCTAAATCATTTTCTTGGGAATTTTTAGATCTACAAGTACTTGTACTTGTTTGTTTATTTAAAACTTCTAATTTATTGATTTGACCCCATATGTCTTTCCCTGTGCTAGTAGTAAGAAGTATGGGATCAAAAATGAGGACAAGAAAAAGGTAAGTAAGGGAATTCCCTCCTTTCCCATCCTTGTGTTACCAAGAAGAAGCATGGGCTCATCACCAAAGGTTAGCAGGATGAAAATTGTAGTTATTTTAAAATAAAAGCATTCATGTTTATTGTTTATATATATATATGCATATGTTTTATTTGAATTTGAATTTTTCTTGTTGTGAAGAAAAAAAATTTCCCCTAATATCAACCCTACACAACTAGTATCATTCAAGGTATCATCATTAAAAGTTGAGATAGGTGAACAAAAGTTCTAGGTGAAATGTTTAGAATATTTTTATCATGAAGAGATATTTTAGGGAAGATTCATCATCAAGAAGCTTCTAGAGAAAACTATGGGAAAGAAATATCTAGATCGAAGAAACCATGAAGAAAATTGAGCATATAAGTAATGTCAAAAATTTTCTCTCGAATGAAAGTGATGATAAAGAGTATATAGTTTGAATGTATGAGAAGAATGTATAATAGTATGATTAAGATATTTTTCAATGTTTGAAATTCAAATAATTACTTAAATAGTAAGCTTCCATTTTTGTAATTTTAACAAAGTGATAATGCAAGTGACAATACAATATGAATACAATGGAGAACAGTGTGGAAATATGAATGACTATATGTAGAAATGTTTGAGGTGAAGCGAGTTAACCAACTCGCTAAACTCCTCACCCTCTAAATTACACAAATGATATGCTTCATGACTATATTCTTCCATTACTTGATAAGACCCTAACCATTTCAGCATGAATTTTCAACCTTTACCAACCTTTTTGTCTATTCTATTGTCCAAGATTAAAAACGTATCCTACACAGATTTCTCATTCATAGACCTTTTTATTATACTAATGAAACATTATTTCTACATACACCTAATGATCTTATTCATCTCTCGAGTTGTCTTTCATCCAATATTTTTAACTCAATTAGTCACATGTCTCGGTACACATTTTCTTCAAGAATTCCTTATAAAGACACATGAAGACTAGATAATTATACCTCCAAAGGGTAAGAGCGCTTCGATACCAAAAACTAAAGAGAAACAGGTTTCCCAGTGGGTGTTTGATCAAAATTCCTATAGGCCCATAAGTTGGGAAATAAATTTAAGTGCTAGTATCTTTAGTTCTTATCAGCCATCTTAAGAAGAATTTACTTCAAATTCTTATTAGTCTATTCAGCCTTTCTATTGGCCTAAGGGTAGTATAAAGAGTTTGTGTGGTGAGATATTTTAAATTGAGCACATAGCTCATGCACCTCTTCATTTTTAAAGGGAGTTATATTATTTGAAATAATGACCTGTGGGACATTGTATCTGTAGATGATCTCGGTTTAATATTTCTTGGTACAACAAAGAGATCAAACACAAAATACTTGGTTTCTAACATTCAAATAATACAATTATATAGGGATATGATTCCCTATAAAATAGGAAACCAATTTTCCCGCAAACCAATACTACGCGAGTTGTTGAAACTCAATCAACCATACAACCTATCTAGACTAAATACGTGAGTTGGTTGGACTACCCAATCTCACAAAAATATATGATTTGTAATCTAACAAATCATTTACAATCAACACAATATTAATAATGTTAGCAATAATATAATATATTCCTAACATTCCCCCCCTTAGTGTGAACATGGGGAAACATCCACACACTCATCTGCAATATGATCACCCCTATGAAACATGTCCTACAATGTGACTCATGATCTTGATCAAAAGAAAGGATCTCTCCTTCCATGGTTTTAAACAGGCTTACCACAAACCTTGATGTGAACAGGCCCCATCAACTGTCCACCTCATGTGGTTTTCTGGATCCTCCCACAAACCCTTTCAAGATCCATGAATTGACTTACTCTGGTGCTTTTATTCGCCACTATGCTTGTACATTAGGGAAGTATATAGGAATCACAACTCGCTTATTAAAAAACTACACAATAGAACATATACATGAAAGATATTTCACATTACTTCCTATAAGAATCATAATGTTCTTAATTGTATCCATTATCATTGATCGTTGTCACTCGATCTCAAACAACAAAGGAAACTTCCACCCACTTGAAGTTGCCCTTGAATTTATTTTTTTAGGATCATAATGGAAATGGAACATGGGTGTCATGTTCCCCGCCCCCCATCCCATCCTCCCCCACACAATGTGAAATTTCCAAAAAAACACGAGAAGCAAGTTGTATCGAAGACATACAAGTGACTGGATCTTACTAGTTAGATCTTGTTGTACATGGCCACCATTACAAGTGAACGTATCCATAAGAGGACCTTATTCCAATTAAGTATGACAGTCATAGGATCACTGAAATTCATATGTGCTCCAACACAACTCTTTTTCTAGCATCCATAAGACACAGAGAAAAGTAGAAAAACGGAAATGAAGCACAATCGAAAAATAAAAACTCACACCAAAAATATGTCAAAGCCACAATTGAAGCGGCCCCATCGTTGGTGACTCGACGAGTAGTCGCTAAATGACCTCCTTCCTCTATTTCTTCCATCCTCCATTGTAAGTTTTGTTAACTCAACAGGGTACTAACGTAAAGCACATTTGTTTCCACATTGAGATTTATTCTTTTCTTTTCTCCCGCAATGTGAAACACTTTACTTTTTTGGACGTCGGGTAACACCGAAAATGCATCCGTAAGGCAAGTTTTTTTTTTTTTTTTTAACAAATTTTGAAAACTTAAAAATACCTTATGGTTTGACTAATCATATGACACAAGATGACTATGACAATATGACATATACTTTTGATAACTTGACTATTAGTTTTAAGACAAACAACATAACCTTTGACACATACAATATACCAAAACACGTAAGACTTAATTATTTTTACAATTTTTCACAATAATAATAAAACTTACCACCGACAAAATTAAGAATCTTTAACATGACTTATAATTCCAATTATTATTTAATGAATCTTTTGAGGATGAATGACGACTCTCTTATGGAACTCAATATAAAAGACATTAGTATTAAGAAACCAAATGAAGAGACAAAAATAACCATATAACTATAAATATTACAATGAATCAAACATAACTAAATCAACTCACTAAAACACGTGTTGGAGAAACTTATAATGAAGGACCCTTAAAAACAAATTCATACCAAATGTAAAATCTTTGAAATTTTTTGATCACTTTACCTTCTAATATGATTTCTCCTACAAAAAATCTTAAACCAATTGGTCTATCGACTGTCAATACTTGATGGCGGATAAAAACATGTCATTTGACCGAAGACCATGGGCAAGAATGCAAATACCAAGTAATCTGGAACACAACAGAGTTGAATAATGTGGCGGTATTAGAAAGTGGGAGTGTGGGTTTGATTCTGACACATTCGCTGAAAGGTGACATGAAATCCAAATGTTATTACAGATTGAATCGCTCCATCAAATGCATATGTTGCAGACTATTTTGGTGTTGTCATGCGGATCTTCTCATGGGGAACTCCAAAATCTTCTTGACTATTACTGTAACTATCATAGACAACACATGATTACCAAGTGACAATTAAATCAATGTTTGGGTTGAGAGGTCAATGATACTATGGATATCTTAGAGAGGATTCCAAATCCTTAGAACTAGATTGAATTCTTCACCGTGTTTAAAATAATACTATCATCGCAATTGTTTGATATTCTGTGTCTGATTTTATTCACAACTAGGAAACCACGCAAGTCTACTATGGATCTACCTGATGGATGGAATTTTTTTGGCCAAAACTTCAAGAAGAGTGTTATCAAATGATGGAAACACGGTAATGATTTTCACTTCAATCATGTACAAATAAATATCATTGTATTAAATCGAATGCAATATAACAAAACTTGATCATGTGTATCATATAGAATAGATGGACTGATGTGCGATTCTGTGAATATATACTTGCAAGAAGAAACCCACCTACGAGAAGTGCGAAGAATGATATAAATGTGCACAAAGAGATCGATGCAATACAATTATTGAACAAACTTGTTCTAAACTCCTCCAAATCTACCTTCACAAATTACAATATATAAAACTTTCATTTACGGGACAAAAGAACAACAATTGCCCCTTATCCAGCTTCAAAACTCCATATTGCACCCACAAATACTCACTTTGATACCAAATATTGGTACAAAAATAGATCAAACACACAAAATACTTGATTTCTATCATTCAAATAATACAATTATATAGGGAGATGATTCCCTATAAAATAGGAAACCAATTTTCCTCAAACCAATACTACGTGAGTTGTTGAAACTCACACAACCATACAACCTCTCTCGACTAAATAAGTGATTTGGTTGGACTACCTAGTCTCACACAAATATATAATTTTTAATATAACAAATCATTTATAATCAACACAATATTAATAATTTTAGCACTAATATAATATATTCCTAACAAGATTAACTTAACAATGACAAATCTAGGTATCAGTAGTTAGAGGCATGGCCTCAATTGATTTTGTAAAGTATTCAGTGGCCATGATTATAAATTTATGGCCATTTGATGAAGAGAAATAATTTCCCTATTAAATCAAGACCCCAAGTAGAGTAGGGTCAAGGTGTTATTATTGGATGTAGATCATGCGATGGAATGTGTCTAGCATGGAAGAACTCTTGACATTATTGGAGCTTTTGTGCATACTCTATAGTGCCATGCTCTAATGTGGGCTATAAATATCCCAGTAGATGGATCTTGTGAACGGTTGAATTCCCTCCAAAGTTGCCACCATAGACTCCACTGTGGGCTTCAAATAGAATATTTTCTAATTATTCATCGACGCATCTTAATAACAAGTCATCAAAATCTCTGCTATAAACAACTCCCTATACAATTAGATACTTAGGAGCTATGACATGTATTTTTCGAATTTGTTATGAGTTTTCTCCCTCAAGATACATCCGATCTATGATATGGTTTATTATATTTGTATAACATGAGCATGAATCAATGAGAGGTCTTACTTCTATATAGAAAACACAATCATCAAGGAATTTAAAGTCAACTATTTGTTTGCAATCTATAGGGTTATCCGCCAACCAATCAGTGATGATTTGTCACTTGAAGGACTTTTGATTGATTAAGGTGAGATTAAATTAACCCATTAACATGATAAGTTTTCCGTCCTTCTTAGATAAGGACGCTTAGGTCAAGAATTTCTGCAACTATTCTGATTTGACAATTACCCTCATTTCCTAGTTAAGCATATAATGCTTTAACCTCTTAGTTGCAAATAAAATTACCAATCATTCCTTCCTTTCCTAATTATAAAAAAATTCATAATTAAGGAGTGTGTGGTTGATGAAATATATGGCGCGTTCTTGTCCATCATCGTCCTCATGTGCTAACATGCATGCTATTAAAAAAATTTGTGGTTCTAGAGTATAAAATCGGAAGATGATCATCCTTGGGTGGCATGAGTGTTGGTGTCAACATGAGGAATTTTTTAATTGAATCAAAAGCATTATGACATTCATTGGTCCATCCTTGAATATTCCTTCTTCATTAGTTCATTGATATGATGAATAATGTATGTCAAATTGGGGACAAACCTACGGATTACCCCTAGTATTCCCAAGAAAGACCTAATACCAGACTCATCCGATGGTGGGGTCACTTCAATAACCACCCAATTTTTTTCTAGATCTACATCAATTCCTCGAGAGGAAATGATGTATCCTAATAACTTACCTCTAGTGACTCCAAACACACATTTCTCTGGATTTAAGGTCACATCGTATTTAATCAAATACAAAATAATGATATGAAGAAATTTAGGGTGGTTTCCTCTCTTCTTAGATTTTTCCAAGATGTTGTCAACGTACATTTCCACAATCTTTTGAATAAGATCATGTGAAATATAAGTCATGGCACGTTGATACGTAGCATCAACATTCTTCAAACCAAAAGGAATAATGGCATAATAAAAGGTTACCCAAAGAGTGGTAAAGGTAGTCTTGGTTTAATTTGCCTTGGAGATCCTTATTTGGTTGTATCCATAGAACTCGTCCATAAGGGATTAAAACTCATAACCATACATTACATCTACGATGATATCAATGGATGATAATGGGAAATCGTCCTTAAGACTAGCTTTATTTATGTCCCTAAAGTCAATGCATATCTTGATTTTTCTGTTCTTTTTAGAATCAAGAAGATACATAGAGTATTCCACTAGCTTTATGAACCCTACGTTAAGGAGATTCATCACCTCCTCTTTGAACATTAAAGTGACTTTTGGATTCATAGGTCTTAACTTTTATTTTATAGGTTTTGCTTTGGGTTTGGTGACTAAGTTATGAACCACTACATTGGGAGAGACACTTGTCATATCCTTATAACTAATTGTACAGATTTAGAATGTTCCCTTAGCACCTTAGTATGATTGTCTATTTCCTCATATGACAATGACGAACCATGATTCACAATTCTAGGATCCTCTTATATCCCAATGTTAATGTCAATGATTCCTTCTATTAAGGAATCTTTCCTTCTTCAAACTTAGGAGGATCTGGAGGCAACTCTAGAGGATCTTCCTCAACTTCATAAATTTCAAATTCTTTTGATGAGGAAGGATTCATTATTCTATCTCTCGAAGTATGAATAAGGGTGAGGGGTAAGGGAAAATCATTTCTTATGATGCATAGGATGGAGGTCAATATACACATGGATGAATCCTAAGATTGCCTCATCATTATCCATGAAATCTAATGTGATAGGCTCATTTTTGGTCTCTACATATGTTAAAATTACATTTTTAGGCATTTTACAAACCAAGGGTTCAACTCGGATTGAGACCGTGAACTCTTACTCCTTCAAATCCTTGCTAGGACAAAAATGATAAGAAGAGGTAGACATAGAATCAAAAGTTGATTTTGTTCCCTAGGAATGGCCTCTATATAAATGAAATCAAAATATTTACATAGCTCACATATGGAGAACTTGTAAAATTGTAGGTGTTTTTCTTTAGTCTCATAAACCTATGAGACCTAGTTTATGATGAGTTGTGAGTCACCTAAGACTCTAATGTTATGCACTCTCATCCTCTTGGCTACAATGATACCATGAAGTAGATATTCGTACTATGATCCATTATTAGTACACTTGAAATTTAATTTGAATGCAAAGGGCATGACTCTCCCTTCTAGAGAAGTGAGAATCACCCCCCCTACATCATAAAGATCAATTTTCTTCGTCGTAATTGAAGGTCCAATAGTTGTCAATAAAAATAGATGTTTCATTTTTTTAATATTCTTCTCTCTAGACCTTGGAAACCAACCATACATACCTATTTAAAGCCATCTACTCGTAGAGATGTTATTCCAAGAGCATTCTCAATGCTTAAAGAATTGAAAGGAAGAATGATCAGTAAATCATTTTCCAGGAGTTTCACTATCTCCATTTTTTTTTTGGTTGAAATAGTCTCTACTACAATAGTCTTATTCTCACTGTTAACATCCCCTTTAATTTCTTTGGGTGACTCTAATTGGGTTGTCGGAACTAGCTTCAATGTGGGAACTAGTCCCTTGGAAGGAAGAGGCTTGTTTAATTGGTTAGGTGGGAGTTTAAACTCATAATGAACCCCAAGTTTCTTCTTAATATTTTCTAGGTGAATATCAAAAGGTTTTGGATTGCCTTGAGCTACGAACACTTTTCCTAAATGGATTAATCTCACTTCTTGAAATAATGTCGATGGAATAGCCTTCATTTTATGAATCCATGGTCTATCAAGGATCATATTATAATTGGTTTCCTTTTCTATAACATAAAACTCAGTTAGAATGGTCTTAAGCCCAAGAGTAACCGGAGAACTATAGTCCCAATGGATATGGCCTTAAGGCTATCATAACCTATTATCAATTTTGGCCCCTTAGGGAAACATTGGACAATAGGGGCCTATTAGACCTTAGGATCGGAAAAGACTCTCATGGAAGAATTTTGGGTGGCAGGCATAATTTTGGTGTTTAGAGAGCATTTTTACTATTTCGAGGAGATTTACAATTCTTAGAAGACATTTTCATCTTCTGGATTTTGAGGAGCTCAAATCCTACCTAGGAGTGTACACTAGGCTCTATACGGCCCACATTTACCCAATACAACCAAAATGGTTACAATTAGTGTGTAAATATTATCAGGTATTCTACTCCATCTATATAATTCTCTGGAATTGATAAATACTTAAAATATTCAAAGGGTTGTTACAAAGTTTTAAAAATGTGTCAAAATGAACTTGAAGGCAATTTAAGACGGTTGATCATCAAAGATAAAGTGGCTCAATATTGTGTAATTTGTACCAAGTTATGATGGAGTCAAATCCCATCGAGCTAGGTGGAGATGCAACTCGGTGATTCACTTGACACAACAAAGTATGGATTAAATCACGGGTTGCACAAGTTTTTTTGGAGATTTATCAACGAGTTAATTAGCTAGTTCATAATAATATTCACAGGATCACATGAGGCCAAGTCCTTCTAGCTCTCAAGTGAGCTATTATTTCTCAAAAGTTGAGATCATAATGGATCAAGTTGAATTTCGAGGCAAGATAATTATGAGCTAATTCATGGTTTATTGGTTTGAGAATCAAGTCAAGTTCATCAAATCTCGTGTTTGAGGAAATCGAAAAAGACCGAGTCATATAAATCATTGGCTTGAAGGGGCCGATTTAGGGGTGGCTCGATGTATTGGGTTTAGAAGAAGATGGCTTTGCAAGATCAAGAAAAATAACACAGAGGATCCCCGAGTTGGAAGTACACAACTTGATGTTTGTCAAAGCATTGAATGAAGGAAGTGTCTAATCGAATGGTTTTGGGTAGTGGCTTGAGCGTGGGAAGGAATGAAGAATAGCCCAAAGACAGAATGAGAACTTGGACGTGGAATTCAGGGAATGTAGATCCAAGGTAAAATATCATTTCGAGGATGACTTGTTAAGAATTTTGGGGATTTGACCTTCGGATGTTTGGAGGTAAGTCAACCGAATTGGTAAAATGAGAGCTCAACTTCTAAACTCCAAAGTCTGAAATTTAGACTTCAGATTTTAGAGTTGGCTCCTTTAAGGATCGAGTTTCAGCTTCAGAGTTGAGGCAGATCGGGGTATGGATTGGTGTGCTGAGTTTGTTTGGTTATTGAACCGAGTTGTTTGCATAATGTTTGACGTGTTCTTTAAAGTTAAGAGAAATTATTCTAGGTGCTCGGTGGAAATATCGACAACAGGTTGGAGCTCGCTATCCGGAACATGCAAAGTGAGAAAATGAAACTCGATCAATGAAAATGGTTGGCAAAGGGTCTTGTCATCTCAACATGCAAGGTAAGGTGTCATTTAAAGGATTGGGCCAAATGTCAATCGAACTCTGAAGCTGAGCTAGTGTGAATGTTTAGGTGGGAATTCCAACGTGTTCCAAAGGTATATGCATAAGGCTAGGTGGGATTATAGTGAAATATACCAACTGAATCACCCATCAGGAAGATATTTCCTAAGGAAGAACCGAGTTAAACTCCATGTTGCTCAAATAGTTCACAAAGATAGGGTCTTGCCAATTCCATTGGTGCAACAATGTAAAAGTAATTTGGAGGCTTGGTCAATGCGAGATGAGCACATAGAAGCTAAGATTCCAATTATAAAACATTGAGGGGATCTCGATAGGTTATGGTTGATAAAAATAAAGCATCAACATCTCATCTTCCTTGACAACATGTTTCACCTGTTCAATCTCCCAAGGATACGAACGTGCTAAGCAAACTCGTTAGAGCCATGTGGAGAGTTGGAGGTATGTGCCAAGTTAGACAACACCCAATAAGAAGTAAAAGAAAAACATTGAAAATGTGTAACTACCAAATAATGTGAAGGAGTATCTTGTCAGCCAACTTGGTAACCCAAGCTAGCAAGCCTTTTTTCTGAAACATCAATGCAACCACCGTCCTCAAGAAAATTTCACCAGGGGTTCCACTAAAGTAGAAAATGGTCTATATTTAAAAATTATTAAAATATTATATTTTGATCAAATGAAGGAAATGAAATATTTTAATTTATTCGAGAATCATGTATATATTATCAAAGATCTAATGGAGCACAATGCCTCGGATACCCTAAAAACATTTTTTTCTCGGAAGACCACAATTTCCTTCCCAGTTTCCCATTTTTTACAAAATTATAGTTGTTGGAATCAAGAAAACAAGAGATACACCATGAAATTATCAAAAATTGTATTTTTTGAGGTTTCAGTGTTCCAAATTGCAAGATTTATTCATTTTGTGAATAGTACCTTAAAAGGTGGAGCTATAATTAATGAGGCAAGCATGGCCAACAACAGTGATTAATCATCTCGCTACATTTTGGCCTAGATTCTAGGGTTTCTTCCTTCTTTCTCTCAATAAATCAGAATTTTCTATAAATGTAAAAGGGGTTCTTATTCCAAAAGGGTTAGACATTTTCCAAGCTTCCCCTCTCTTCACAAGTTGAGTTGTGAATTTGTAGGATTTCAAGCCTTTCTTCTCAAAATTGTAATGGAAACTCCTACCTTTATTTGTTGTAATGATGTACTATGCAAGTTCTTGGAGTAATGGAAATTATGTTTTGTGATCAATTATACATCCCTACATCATTTTGTTACTTTTATTTTCCTCTCTCATGTTTGCAAGTGAACTATGCAACCAATGTTTCTTTTACAAGTTTTGGAGGTCATTGTGCTTATCAAGGAATGAAGTACTGTATGTAAATTGAGTATGTGATCTATCTTCATCCTCCTCATCATCATTTATCTTCATTGGAAAGCCAGAATTGAATCTAGCGAAAATGTTTCTTGGTGAATCACCACTTCTAATTTAGGTTTTATTTGTGGCAAATATCTCTCCCTAATCCCCATGAAAATGTCAATATATGTTTAGGTAGCTATTTTTCTTGCATTAGGAGTAGTGTAGTTCTTAGTTTACGAAGAGGAAGCTGACCTTCTCTCGGAGGTTCAACTTGATCCCAAGTCCCACACTTGAGAGGTGATCCCATGTTACCCAATCACACCGAATTTCAAGGTCACCTTCGTGCCATTCAAGGGGCGGTGGTTTGGCGATAAATTTTTTTTTCGCACACCAGTGGGACAAAATTTCATATTTGTTACAATTGTGTTAACTTGTATTCACTTTATTTCATTAAGTTGTTTTGCTCTTAGTGAAATTTCAGCCTTAGGAGGTATACCCAAGCATAGTTGGTGACTCCATTGGTCTAAGTAACCCACTCTCTAAGTTGCAAACTTTTGTTTTTACCCATTTCCATCTATTTTTCTTCCACATCTTTCCATTTTTATTCCATTCATGAAGTTTGCAATCATGGCTTCATTCCCATAGTGGAATTCTTACTTGCACTAGCAGCAGCAGTACTTTCCATCTTTAGGCTATTTTAACCCACCTCTAGCTCCATTTTATGATGACAATCAACAACATGCATATCTCTATGAGCATATCCATGGTCAGTTTGATTGTTCACTTAACTATGCAGCTTTTCAAGAGCAGGAACATGTAGATGATGGAGGCTATCCTATAGATGAAGATGTAAAGTTACAACTTAAGATGTAGAAAAAGAGGTAGGCATGGTACAATCTAGAGCCACAACTCAAATGAAGGCATTCAAGATTGGCTTTAAGGTAGCTTGTCCATGGGTTGGCCCTATGCCAAGTTTTTACAGCTTGCAGGAAAAGATTACTTTTATGACTAAAATTTTTCCTCAACTTGAAGGTTGGATTGAAGAAATAGAGGCCTATGAGTTTGATGTAATGCAATATTGTTAATGGGTTGATTTTGTACCACCACCTCAGAGTCCTCTTCCTATTTCCCAACCAATATCATTTTAGTATAGAACCCAAATCCTAGGATTTTCACCTGCTGCCCATGTTGAGAATCCCATTTCTGCATCCCCTATCTTACCATTCCACCATGAATCTTATGTTCCTCATTCTTCTAGGATTCCTTCCTTTCTACAAAGGCCACCAATACAAGAAGTTGTGTCTCTTCCACCACTTCAAACAATGAATGAAACAATTCAGCCCCAACCCACCTCTCCTCTTATAGTCCTGAATCCATTTTGGGAAGACCAAGAGTATGATTATAGTGAATAAAATGAGGAGAAGGTTAAGGAACTTAGTAAATATGAGCTTGTAAATAATATAAAGAAGTGGGCTGCAAGTTTAAATGTCAAGAAAACCCCCTCCTAACTCATCCCCTATCCAAGGTTAAGATTCAAGAGCAAATGGTGGAGACTGAATTTACACAAGAACAAGTATGAGAGGATGATGAGCATCAGTCTATGTGTTCAGAGTGTAGCATACATGTTGGCACTATGTTTGTGGAGACTTCTGATTCCCCACAAGTTGTGAAATCACCCGACGAAGAGAAAGAGTTAGCCCCAAATCTTCCAAAAGAAGAGCATGTGCAAATGATGCAGCCTATAATTTACTGTATAACACCCTAGATGTGTTGGCACATCACTTAGCCTAGAGTGAGCGCTCACCCGAAGCACGCAAAGGTATCAAGTCCCTCTTTAGGGATGCTATAGTAGGGTGTTAGCGTGATGAAGGAAGAAACATATACATCCATAACTAATCCATCATTCTACAATACATGCTACATTCAGATCTATGAAAGAACAAGCTTTAAATAGTAATCATGATTGAATCAAGAACATGCACTACTCAATTACACACAGGAATGACACTTAGGTTCAACCAATATCTTCCATCTATTAATGAACATAGAATCTCCTTACAATAATGTCATTCTAAACCTATGACCGCATGAATTTGATATAGTAATCGTATGCCAATATCTCTATACATCCATCTCTCCCTATGTGTATATCTATATATATTCTACTATGTTCTTCACATCATATATATAGGGTGGGGACTTTCCCTTCACCACTTATCTATTCTAGAAATAGGCCGCATGTTATTAATAGCCACGTGTCATTTACAGGCATAGCCACACATGTAAGTGTGCTATCTATAGACCTCTTATAGTTAACTAAAGTGACAATCCTATTCTTAGCTCATCTCCATGAAAAATGCTTCGATCCAATCCTCCAAAGATAGACAATACATGGCACGCACGTCTCTGCATCATTGGTGTGTTCTACATGCCATCTTCTAAAAATAGGTCTTCATGCTCAAAATTGGCTAAGTACTGAATGCTAAACTTGCCCTCCATGCGCAGTTATTCTTGTCCCTCCAAACCCTTGATCCCGACCTTCTCTCTTGTGCAGACTTCTTGTGTGATCTGTAACAAGTATTCTTTGATCAATATTACCCCACACTAATCTCATTGTCATCCCGATAATGGGTATCTCCAAATCATCATACACCGGAATATCTTCCGCCATGCATTTATTTGTTTTCATATTCAACAACGCATCACGATTCTTCTTGTTCTCAATGGTACAATGATTGTACTCACTCACTTTGTTTTTCCTTATGTGAGAATCCCACTGCGGCCGACAATAACCCCTCTCGGTTATTGCATCTCCAAAAATTACATTCTGGATCCATTTCTTCCTCCTCAATGACCACCTTCTTCTTTCCTTTTGCTACTACTACCACTTCCTTCTTGGGTGCCATTTCTAACTTGCAATCATGTCCTCTTTAACTCTACAACTTGTGAATCAAACCCTGGCTCGATTCAATCTTGCCCTAGGTGGAAACTTCATGCCCTAAATTTTCTTTGTCTCCTTTCTTTTCTCAAACCCTTCACCACCATAGACACAAGATTCTTTTTACATAGATCCATTTTTCACACTTGGTTTCACACCCTCGCACTTTAACTTTGATCACTCAACTCTTCACACTTAGCTATTTTCTCAAATTCTCTTAGTCGCAATGCTAAAAATTAATCCAAATCCCATCTTTATATAATTTTTCAAATTTTTATGTATTTATCTCTCCTTTACCAACCAATTATCCTCTCATTCATTGACCAAATTCATTCGCTCCATGCGGTACATCCTCACACCCTAGCTATAACCTTCTAGCGCCTTCCTACCCTCTAGTCGAAGAATTCTCTTTAGTGTGCTCCCTTGCACCCGATTACATCATCAATGTACCTTCTCTTGGTAGTTATCATGGCCTCTTCTTACCTCACATTATACTATCCTTTCATTCATCTCCATCCTTGGTCACCTTTGAGAATCAATCTTCTTTTGACTTAAAGCACACCCATAGCAGCTTATTCCTTTCACCTTTCAATTCCCACAGTCTTTTACTTGGATAACTACAACCACCCCACACTAAAAGTATGTGCAGTCCTCTCAGTGCATAAACATTATTCACATAGTAATAGCTTCATGTGCGTAAGCGTGCTTATTACACAAGAACAACAACTAAATTGACAAATCATAACAACAATGAAGGAAATACATTAAGGAAATATAGAATTGAAAACCTAATCTAAATGGAAATATTTCCTTATTACAAACACCAAGAAGACTTATTTATAGTAGGGATTCAGCCTACTCCCGTTAAGGTAATCAGGTAGCCATGTTTAATCAAGTGCTTCTAACTAGTAATCCCCATTCAATTATGTAAGTGATGACATATGGCCCCACCCAATGTACCTTGAGCATGCCTAGATGGTGCAAGAACTTAGAGTCATAAAGAAGTACCATTTGTCTAATCTCAAAATGCTTATCCCTTATGTTTTTGTCATGCCATGCTTTCTGCCAAGCCTTTTCCTACTTCGACTCCATCGTGCAGGGCTCATTTCTCATCTAGTTGAATCATTTTCTCAATACACTCCTCTTAAGCTTTCTCATTAGCTAGACCTCCAGTGCACACAATGCACAAAGAAGGTAACATAAATTATATAGGGAGAACAAATTTTGTGCCAAACACCAACTCAAATGGTGTGGCTTAGTTCAATCTCTTGTAATTTGTTTTATATGCCCAAAGAATAGCTGACACTTTGTTGTCCCAATTCTTTCTTCTAACATCACAATTTTTTGTCAAAGTATGGCTCAAAATCTTGTTGAAAGCCTCATCAGTTCTATTTGCTTGAGGATGGTAAGGTGTAGTTTTATGGTGTGCAACCATAAACTCATCTAATAGGATCCTGATTGTCTCATTCAAAAAGTGTGTACCCCTATCACTTGTCAAGCTTAAAGGACATTCATATCTTGTAAGAACATTCTCATAGAAACCTAGCTATTGTAGTTGTTTTATAGTCCTTCATAGGTGTCACTTCGCACACCATGTGAGATAATATGTTCAAGTAATGATATAACGTGACCCGATCCTGCGTGTGGATGGAAAAATAGGTCCTACAAAGTCAATGGCCCATTTCTCAAATGGTTCGGCACTAGTAATTGGTATCAAAGGCATCTCATCTCTTTACCTTGGATTTCATAGGGGCTAACAATGATCACATGCCTTACAATATTATTTACGGTCTTTATACAATGTCTCCCATTATAATCCAGCAAGTAGGATATTTCGAGAAGTCGCATCACCTACATAATGGCCTCTTGCTATACCACCATGGAATTCTTCCATAATATCCTTTCGCTCATGCTCTAATACACAACGGCATCCTAACTTGTAGAGGTCACCACCGATTAACTTAAATGGTGTCATGCGTATAATAAGAAATTTCTTTTAAAATGACTTCATTCCTTATGGTGCCACACACGCATGCAAAAAGACAACAATGTCTTCTAATTCGATGGCATGTGGCGTAATGTATATAACTATGCATCTTGCATGGTTTATTTAATTGTGTGTGCTTCTTCTCCCGAGTGAATTCTCGATAAGTAGTCTAGTCTAGAGTTACTCTTTCCCGGCTTCACCACAACTATGAATTCAAACTCTTGAAATAGGAGTACCCATCTCGCATATGCGCCCGTAAGATGGGCTTGTTTACCAAGTACTTCAATGCATTGTGATATGTATAAAACAAAAATGGTGTTGCTAACAAGTACTATCAAGACTTGTGCAATGCATAGATCATTGAGAGAAGGCTTTGTGCTCTATAGTTGTGTAATTCTGTCATTCAGCAGAGTTAGTTTCCTACTAGCAAAATAGATTGGATGATCGAAAATACCTTTTCAAGTTGAGATAACATAAAGACCAATGGCCATGCCTAAGGCATCCGCATGTACATTAAATGGTTTATCCCATAAGGTAAAAGGTAAAATGGATGTGATAGTAAGTTTCTCCTTTAATATTTCAAACATGCACTACTACGGTTCTCCCCAATAAAATGTACCTTTCCCCTTTATTAACTCTTCCAAGGGTGCAACAACTTTGGCATACCCTTTGATGAATTTTCTATAATATCTTGTATGACGTAAAAATCCACGCACCTCACTTTGACTGATAGGCACTTCTAGGCCTAGAATTAATGCAGCCTTAGCTAGATCAAACAATAAACCTTCCTTGCAAATTATATGTCCTAATAGTATTCTAAAAGGTGTAGCAAATATGCACTTCTTGATGTTCAAAGAGATACTCAATTATGTCAAATTTTGTTTAGATCCCTCGTTAGGGATCCTTCGCGTCCGAAACATAATAAAATCCCTTCCCAGGAAATCTAGTTTTCGAACTTAGTCTTTTTGAGCCTTTTTTGGCTGGGCGCATGGATTTTCCTTGTAACACCAAGTTTTGGTGCGCCCCCTTAAAAGCCTTTGGCGCATGGTTTTCCATGTTAACACGTCTTTCGGTGCGCCAAAGGATGTTGAATCACTTTTTGGTGCGCCAAAGGGCGCACATAATCTATCTGCAACACCAAGTTTTGGTGCGCCAAAGGGCACACGTAATTTCGTGTCGACAATGCATATGGTGCGCCAAAGGCGCGCTCATTCTTCTGTTGTCAATTCCTTCCATGCGCCAAAGGGCGCACGCTTTCCCCTGTCGACAGCAGTTTTCATGCGCCATTTCAAAAGTGGTTGGCGCATTAATGACAAGTTTTTCTATAAATATCCGTGCGCGCCCATGTCATTTTCATTCTTTTGTCAAGCACGTGATTGCTCTGGACTTGTCAGCTCTGCTCTGTCATTATCTCGCCCTGTGGACCCGCTCTTCAGATTTTGACATATATTTAAGGTAAGAGGTTCATCCTCTTTTTCATTGCATGCTTTCATGTTTTGGTCTGTGTTCTGTTGGTGTGTTTTGGTCTGTGTTTGGTCTGCTGGTCTGTGTTTAAAAGAGATATGTTTAAGTCTTTCCCCCTGTGCTTTTCCATCGCGTTTTCTTCTTTTTCTCCTTCTCTCCCTCCCTCTTTCCAGATCTGCTGGAAGGGAGTTGTTTTGAAAGTAGCTTGGTCTGTTAGAAACTTTTCATAGAAACCTTACTTGTCCAGGCGTCTTTTGAGGTAGGAGAAAGAAAAGAATGAAATGATTTGAGTAGTTAGCTTATCTCAAATGGCGCACTGGCGCGCCTTGTAACAATAAAGATAGTCGCGCCCCTCGACGCACCTACCCGCCATGCAACATGCTCAAGACCCGCGCCAAGGGCGCACCCTGCCATCCTGCTGCAGTTTGAATTCATGCGCCCTCGAAGCGCGCCCCTTTTACATGCTGCAAGTTTAAATCTCGCGCCTCCTTGAAACCTTTGGCGCACCTTCTTTCCATGCTACATGTTGTTTTCATGCGCCAAAGGGCGCACCCAGCTTTCATGCAACACAAACTTTATTCGCGCAAGTATAAAGATTACATAGGCGCGGGCGCACCCTCCATTGCAGTAACATTATGTTGTGTAAACCCTCCATGCGCCGCGCCATATTCCTTTGGCGCATCATTTGTCCATGTTACACAATCTTCCCATGCGCCAAAGGGCGCACCGAACCCCAATGTAACACGCATTTCCTGTGCGCCCTGCTATAAAATGCAACCTGTTTCATCCATGCGCCATGCGCCTTTGGCGCCAGTATAACCTCTGCAACATTCCTTTTCTGTGCGCCTTATCTATTTGGCCTGCCAGTTGCATTTTTCCTGCGCCCTGAGCCTTTAAATCTCTAACTCCTTCTGCTAGCTTTCCAATGGAAGATCAAATGACTAATTCAACCTTTTTGGATTGGGTCTCACTTCTTCTTCGTGCAGATCAGCAACTGAGTTCGAAAGAACACATGTCTACGTCAAGCAAGAAGCCCACCAAACCAAGAGGAAAAGCTAAGCTGACAGAAGAAGAGATGAAATACAAATATCGAGAGGTCGATGCCCGAATCACGGTGAGTGCGGTATGGATGTCGAGACTCGGGTTGGGTCACATTGACATGGATGAATTCTGGTTAGAACTCGAGAAAGTTCAAGGAGCCCATGGATGGACAAGTTAATAGCGGTGCCACCGCACTTCGCCGGAGGAATCCCCGTCAGCGCTGTAAACAACGAATTCATGATGGTGATTGCGCAATGTTACAACAAGGACACAAGATGTGTCGAGAATAGCAAGGGCGAGGTAGTCATAAACCTCACTGCCCGTCATTTTGAAATAATGCTCGGCATCCCTCATCACCGGAACTACGTGGCTGTTAGCCAACGAGAATGCATCAAGGCCTGGGAAGACAATGAAAACCAGTGCATGCAGTTGATGAATGAGGTCTACCTAAAGAATAAGAAGGCGGTGACCCGGTGGCCTCAGACTATCCACCGAAGTGATTTCTCAGAGGAACTCAGTGATACTATCACCTTCCTGAGCAGAGTCTTCGGGCTTTCAGATGCCCACTATTTCCATAAGTGGATGCTGCGGTACCTGGAGACAATGAATAAGAATTTTCCCGATCAGCGCTTTTGCTGGGGTGAAATAATCAGCAGCATCATCTCTGAGCAGCTACAACAGTTCACCACAACAGGAGTGTTCCATATGAACTCCTATGTAGTCTACGCTGCAGCGTCAGCAAGGGATTATCCGGGGCTGAACCGAAGTGGAGTATGGCCTCAGGCCAAGATATTTGATTACTATCCAGAGCTGAGGCTGGAGAATAGCATCCAACATTTCAAAAAGTTAACGATGCATTCTTCTATCATGTCATCTACCTACTGAGGCCAAACATGACTCATAGCTGGACAACCAAGAACATAGTGGCGATCCACGAGAGAAATGGGGGCCTGTTCACCCAATTTCCCACGTTCACCTATCTAAGGGCTGCCAACTTTTTGGGAGAGCCAACCAGCTACCGAGGTATCTTTGGACCAAGGCTGATTCTATTAGAACTATCAAGACAAATGGTCACGTACCATGAGAAGTGCCTCAAAAGAAAGAAGGGCGGAACTCCTTTCCCCCTCACAAAGGGCCGTACACATGCTCCTCCTATCACAAGGCGAAGGAAATGTTCGCAGAGTGGAGCTACTCAATTTGAAGCATGACTTCCCACCAGGCCTACCTTCGACCCAAGAAGTGCCGCTGCCAAAAGCGAAGCTCGATCCGATCCATGTCCCTCAAATTGAGGATATTTACATTGACGTTCTCCATGAGGTGGAACTCAGAAGAAAGGATCATTCGCGCTTAGCATTGGGAAATAATCCAATACGGAGTGGCCATTGTCCCCGAAGGCTTCCAGACTACGGAAGATGAAGTAGATAAGGTGTATAATGACACAGATGGGGACAATTGGCCCTTCCCGGCCATTGACAGGAATAAGTCTCCTCAAACAATTGAGGAGAGGGTCAAGGAGACTATGCGGAGAACAGAGCATTGGTGCCGCATGAACGGACTAATCTACCTCGGGGTAGATTTCACAACTTCCCCTTTGGGTAACGCACCTCCAAGGTCAAAGAAGCAGCTGAAAGGCAAAGGTGCAGAAGGTGAGCCTAGCACCATTCAGGAGGAAGCCCCTGAAAGTCCTCTTCCTTCAGAGCCTGAACAAGTAATAACTCTGGATTCGCCAGAAAAAGAATTGACAGAGGATAGTCCTATACGCCCATCCACCCAGGATGTCGGCGTCGCTACAACTTCAGAGGTCCCTTCTATCCCTTCTTCTTCTCTTCCTTCCCCTCCTCGAGTGACTCAAACGACCACCCCTTTGGTCGTGTCCTCTGCCCCTTCTTCTACCCTTTCCCCTGCTTCTTCATCTATCTTCTCCTCCCTCGCTGATTTGTCTTCCTCTATTTCTTCCCTCATCTCCGAGCTCCCTTCCCTTCCTATGTCTTCTGCAGTTGTGGTTCCCCTTCCTCCCGTGGACATTTCTTCGGCTATTCTTTCCATGCCGCCACCGCGTGTCTCCACGTTTTTCCCCTCTTCTACCGTTGCTGCCTCCCCCTCTGTCTCTGGTCCTTCTTCTATAGGACCAGCTTGGATCTCTCAGCAGCTGAGCCAACAAAAGAGGAAAGTTCCCATCGCTCCGATGGACTTTTCGGTCATTCCGGCTAAAGGAGCAAAGAAGCACAAGCCGGTTACACGCTTCTCAAAGAGCGCGGGTGAGAGAGTCATGGAAATAGCGTACCCCAACCCTCTCAAAGAGAAAGAAGATCTGTCTCCGACAGATTTCACCGTGACTCAAGTCACAATGGGGACATCCTCAGAAAGTCTCCAGGGGGAAGCTCTTTCCGCAGTTGATGCACTCTGCAAAAAGCTTCAGGAAATGAAAGAGGAGAAAAGGCTGCTGAAGGAGCAGAACAAGTACCTGCTTCAAGCCTTACAGAAGATGGGAAATGCACCTCCCACAACTACCGCCGAGACTCCTGAGCTGCTCAGTCAGGAGAAGATCAATGAGTATTCAAAGATCGGCGAGCAGGGTATGGTTGTTTCTGCTTGGAGGAGCCAGATCCTCAAGGATAGTGAAAGAGTAATCGCCGAGTATATCAGTTTATACCTAAACATCGAGAAGGCGAATAAGGAACTCCAAGCATTAGCAGTCCGATATCAAAAGAGTTAGAACATGCTAGACTCCAGCACGAGACCTTCCAACAAATGTTCGACTGTTCAGTCGAAGATCTGGTCAAGTTCGGAGTCTTCGGTCATCCAAGGGCCCTCAACAAAACTATGTCCACTTTGGACTATCAGATAGATCAGCTGGAATTTGTTTTAGAAAAGATAGACAAGGTAAAGGAAGAGGCCCTGGATGCAATGCACCAAATGGAGAAAATTGTCCTCACCATGACTCCAGGGTTGCTCACTCCTTCCCTTACCTTGAGATCAGCTGATGACACTATCCGGATCTTCAAAGAGATAGCTTCTCAAGGGACAGGGCCAGAGGTCACATTCGACACTGAATCTATCAACAACCTCTTGGCCTGTAGGGACTTCATCGGGTTCCTTATCGAGGCGGAGAAAGATTATTCCAAACTCCCGGAAAAGCTCATAGACGAGCGGGAGACTTGCGAAGCAATCAGTGAACGGCACAAGGATCCATCACAGGATCAATTTGGGCCAATGATCAGCAAGTTTTTGGAATACCGCGCTCAGTTCCACATATCATCACCTGAGCAGCATCAGAAACAGGCAACCCCTTTTCGGCCGCAGGATGATGATGATGAGTAGCTTCTTCTTCTTCTTCTTCTTCTTCTTCTTCTTCTCTCTATTCTCCGACTTTCTTTTCGAAATGTCTAAAATGTGTTGGCACAAATGATGACATCATCCATGTTGCATCATGGGATGATGTCATCCACCAAGTTGTCAAAGTCAACATGACTTTTAGATATTTTGTAAATATCTTTGTAAATAAGTGGTTGGCTCCATTTTGCCTTCTCTCTCCCTCATCTTCTATAAATATGAGAATACTTGTTGTATTCGGGGTGAACATTTTTTAGATAGAAATAGAAGTGAGGAGAGAAAGACTTTGAGCTTTCTTGTAACAGAAAAGAACAATAATACAATTATTCAGACTTTGTGCTCAATAGCTGTGTTATACATTAGATCTTTCTTACGTTAGATCTGTATGTGTTTAATCTGTTGGATTCATATCTACTTTTCCATCATTTGTTTATCAGTATTGCTTTGTTTATTTATGCAAGTAGGTTTGGCTCTGTTTACTACCAAACTAAAAACATAAATCTTCTGACCTTTCTGCTTTGGAATTCATTTCTTTTCTCCCTTCGGATCTGTTCTTTCTCTTCTCCCTCTTTCATTCCTTTCTTTTCGCAGCCTGGAATACTCTACCGGGATGAGATCCCAACCCCGAAGGCAGAATCTGTGAGACTTGCATAGGTTCCTGCTAGTAGAAATAGCAATAAACCAGTTTCGCTTTGCTGTCTCAAAGAGGGGCTAAGCCCTGCACACTGTTGGCTCGTCTATCCATAGATCTGTCCGCGCGACAGATTTTCGGACCAACAGTTTTTGGCGACTCCGCTGGGGATCGGATAGATCTGTCAGATCTATGGTGGTGGTATAATATAAAATCAGAAAAATATAAGAAAATCACTGCCTGTTTGCAAATCTGCACTTTTTGTTGAAAATCCAAAAAATTTGCAAAAGTGCCTAAAACTGAAAATTTTCTTCTGAGATCCGTAGATCGGGCATAGTTACAGATCTTTAGTTCGCTGAGTTTTTATCAAAGTTAACATTTTTCCGTAGATCTGAGTTTTTGACTGTTTTCTAAAAAGTTTGAAACCCTCTGAAAAATTAAAAATCAGATCTGAAAATCAGCCTGCTATTCTTCCCTGCCATCTTATCCTCGCTGCTATTTGTCATTAACCGCAATCGGTTTTTCGAGGAGGATAGTTTTTAAATATCCAGAAAAGTGCATGCTGCTGGTTTTTGTCAGAAAAACCAGAAAATCAGCAAGTACACCCAAAAATAAAGTTTAAATCTGCGCATAATATTGCAGATCTGGAAGGTACGCTGGCGAGTGAACCTTTTACGCGCAGCAGGAGAGCCCGTGGAGAAGTTGATCCTACTTTCGATCTGCTTCAAAGGCACAATTTCAGCGTGACACCGGCACGTTTTTCAGCGCTAAGCTCGGCTAGCCGGTCATCCAGGAGTGTCTCACCTTCACGAAGAAAAAGTCTTTTACAAGGAACATCCACGTCCCTTTGTAGTGCCTTGCTACTCAGCGGAACTACACTTCCAGCTCGTGTTCTCTTTCCGGCTTTTCAGATGGCGGTACCATGGGGAAATGCTATGGGTCCTCTCGCACTGCCACATCCAGTTCACGCGCTCCCTCACGGAAACAGAAAGAATTTTCCCAAATTCGACGGGAGCGGAAATCAAAGCACGGATTCCCACATATCTGCTTTCATTATGTCATGCAGTATTTTGGACGTGACTCACGAAGATGTGTCGGTTCGCCTTTTTCTGGAAACTCTACAAGGGCCCGCAGCTGAATGGTTTCAGCATTTGCCGCCGGATCTATCACCAGTTGGGCAACCTTGCGGGAAGCTTTTGAAGACAGATACAAGCCTTCAGAGGATGCATTTGCATTGTTATCACGAATCACTCACCTGAAGAAGGAGGCAAATGAGACCATGCGCGATTTTGTCGCCCGGTTCAATGCATTAATCAACCGTGTCCCTACTGCCATGCTTCCAACACCGGAGAATCAGAAGTGTTTCTTCGTGAACGCCATGAGCTCAAAAGTCAGCTTCTTGCTCCTTCAAGAGCGAGTAGCTACTCTACCTCTCGCTCAGGCTGCTGCCATCCGGATAGAAGACAATTTGATAATATCTGGCGAGTTGAGAAAGGAATCATCAAAGTCCAAATCTTCAGATCCCTCGCCTACTACTTCGTCTGATCCGGCATTCCAAAAGATGGCGAATGATCTGCTCGCATTGAAAAAGTAGTTGGCCCAGGCTCCTAGTTCCTCATACCGAGACGTTCCACGAAGGAGTTTTGTTCCCAACAATGTTTCACAAAGACCGCGTCTACCTGCAACTGCTCCACGGTTGGCGCTTGAAGCTCCTCCGGTCAATGCTTTGGCCGAAATTGAAGAGGAAGAGCAGTACTATGAAGAATCTTCGCCTCAAGACGAAGATGATCAAGATGTCGGTGAGCCGACTGGCGACTCCACTATTGGATACATGGAATTTGATGAGGATGAATCTGATGAAGAAGAGAGTACTCAAGGCTATGCAAGCGGACAATCATATGCTGTTTTTACCCGCTCGCAAGGAAAAGAAGCGGAAGTTGCTGCCCATGTGCAGAAGGAGAAGGTCGTGTCAAACACGCCTCCAACCATTGTTAAAAGAGGTAATCCCCTTCCTACTCAACTTCCTGCTAAGTCTTTTCCAAAGAAGTCCTTTCCGCCCATCTCTCCTCCGAATCAGCCCCCTCATGTTCCTATCAAGATCAGTAACCCTGTTCCACCATCGCGAAGTGAAGGACTCATTCCCTCACCAACGCAACCCTTGGCCGCATTCGATATAATAGATCATGCAAAAAAGACCAAGATCCAAATGTCTGAAGCTGAGTACCTTCAGTCAAATCCCGAACAGCTTGTAAGATTAACTAAATATATTCAGAGTCAAGCTGTTACGTCTAAACAGGTTTCCCCAAAAGGAATCCTTTCCACTCCTCCTGAATCCCACATAAATGTTGCTTCAACATCTGCATCAGGCAAGATAGAACCTTTCTATCTCTCTCTCCTAATCAACGGCCATAAGTTGAGCAACTGTATAATTGATTCCGGAGCTTCTGACAATGTCATGCCGGCGAAAGTCACCCATGCTTTGGGCCTTACTCTTACCAAACCTTTCGGCAGATGTTATTCATTGGAAACCAAGCAAGTGCCATTGATTGGCCAAATCAAAGACGCGCAATTTGCGTTCGCAGCATTCCCTGAAAAGAGGGTAAAGATGACCGTTCTCGTCGCTGACATTCCAGCAGCCTATGGAATTTTGCTGGGAAGGAGCTTTTGCAGCGAAGTTGGTGGAGAAATTCACATGGACTGGTCTAAAGCTAGAATTCCAGTCAAAGGCGTAATGCAAACTTTAGAGCCGGAATCCCAAAAGAAGTACTTGGTCACTAGCTCTGAAGATCCCAAAGCTCAAATCCTTTTTGAATCATCAGGGTTGGGAACTACTTCTTATCTACCGAGACGGGTACAAAGGGCGTTTTTGTTCAAGAAAAGGATCTTAATGAGATCTGGACCTTGCAATTTGATGGCAGTTGCGCGACTAGTGGATGTGGCGCCGGGGCCGTGCTGATATCTCCTGAGGAAGAAGTCATTCCTCTCTCTTTCAAGTTGCAGTTTTTCAACACTAACAATACTGCTGAGTATGAATCTCTCTTGCTCGGTATGCAAGCCGCAAAGGAAAGAGGAATTAAAAATTTGAAAGTCCAAGGTGATGCTGAGCTAGTTGTAAATCAGGTCAAAAGGATTTACCAAGTGAAAAATGAGAGGCTCAGGCACTACCGTAACGCAGTATGGGACAGCATTGAGGAATTTGATGCTTTTTCAATAGGGGCAATTCCAAGAGCTCAAAATGATATGGCCGATTCATTGGCCGTTTCAGCATCTCTCATGCTCCCGCACCCGGGTTTGAAAACGAACAAATACACCATTGAAGTGGTTTTCCGCCCGAGCGTGCCAGACAACTCTCAGCATTGGCAGGTATTCAACGATGATAATCACCTCATTGCCTTTCTAGAAAAATCAGAAAATTTTGATGAGTTGTATTTTGAAGGATCCACCTCTACATGCCGTGAATCAATCAACAGTCAAAACCATGAATCAGAGGAGAAAGACGGCATATGTCAGCTCAAAGGAAATAAAATTCCGAAGGGCCTGGTTTCTCTGGAGCGCTTGTTTGACAGGCACGACCGTTTTATGAAAAAGAAGAAGCAAGATGTTCCTGACTCATCCCCAGAAACAGAACCAGTCAATATAGGTTCTGAGGCACATCCGCAATTTGTAAACATCGGGAAATGTTGCACACCTGAAGAGAAGCGGAAATTTGTCAAGTTGCTGAAGAAATATATAGATGTGTTGGCATGGTCCTATGCCGATCTAAAGTCCTTCAAGCCAAAGGACGTTCAGCATGACATACCGCTGAAAGAAGATGTCAAAGCCTTTCGCCAGAAGCAAAGGCACTATAATCCCAAGATTTCGGGCACCATTCAGGCAGAAATTCAGAAGATGCTGGATGCAAGAATCATCTTCCCTATTCATCACAGCACTTGGGTGGCGAACATTGTGCCAGTGCGCAAGAAAAACGGCGAGATACGCATATGCGTAGACTTCCGAAACTTGAATCAAGCTTCACTGAAAGATAACTACCCTCTTCCGATAATGGATCAAGTTCTGCAAGCAGTAACTGGATCAGAAATGCTGTCTATGCTTGATGGTTTTTCAGGCTACAATCAGATTGAAGTCTCGCCTGAAGATCAATTCAAAACAGCATTCACTACTCCCTGGGGTACATTTGCCTACAGCAGAATGCCTTTTGGCCTAACTAATGCAGGTGCTACTTTTCAACGGGCCATGGACTTCGCATTTAAAGGTATGATGGGAAAAGTCATTGTAGTTTATCTAGATGACTTAACCGTGTTCTCTAAACAACGAAGTGATCATTGTGATCACTTGGAGCAAGTATTGGCCAGGTGCCGAGAACATGGAATTTCCCTAAATCCCAAAAAGTCCGTTTTTGGAGTTACGGAAGGGAAGTTGTTAGGGCATGTGGTTAGCAAAGAAGGAACGAGGATAGATATTGAAAGGGTTAAGGCTATTCAGAGCCTTACTCTGCCTACAAGCAAGACTGGTGTTCATTCTTTCTTCGGAAAGGTGAACTTTCTCAGGCGTTTTGTTCCTGATTTTGCTGAGAAGACCCGCCACATACTGAACATGATGAAGGGGTCACCAACTTTCAGATGGAGTGAAGAAGGGAAAAGGTCATTTGAAGAAATAAAAACTTCTGTTGCCCATGCACCAGTCCTGGTATGTCCCGACTTCTCCAAGGACTTCATCATGTATAGCTACGCATCAGAACATACTGTGTCTGCAATCTTAATGCAAAAGAATTCAGAAGACATTGAATCCCCGATTGCATTCATGAGTTCTCCCCTCAAGCCTCACGAGTTGAAGATGACTCAATTGGAAAAGCATGCCTTTGCCGTTGTCAAAGCAGTGAAGAATTTCAGGTATTACATTCTAAACTCGCATACGGTGGTGCTGGTTCCCGACACCGCAGTGAAATCAATTCTAACTCAGCAGGAGTTAGGAAGCTTGAGAGGGAATTGGATCGCAAAGGTCCAGGAATATGACCTGGATATTAAACCTACCAAGCTGGTGAGGGGCAAGGCCTGTGTCAGCTAATGGCTGAAAATGAAAATTTAGAAAATCCTAAAGGAAAAGAGGACTGTACCGACAAAGAGCAAAGCCCTCTAGAGGAGCCTGATTCTCTACCTCTGGTTCTGTTTGTTGCAACTAGTGACGAGTGGTACTCCGACATTGCTTTCTTCCTTACCTACGGCGAATGCCCAATGCACCTAACTGCAAAGGAGAAGCGCACTATAAAGCTCAGAGCAGCTAAATATGTCATCTGGGATGACGGTTTATATAAGCGCGGGATAGACGGTGTCTTCCTGCGATGTGTTGACAAGCCCCAGCAAGTAAAACTGCTGGAAAGTTTTCACAATTCAGCCTGTGGAGGCCATTTTTCTTCTTCCGTGACAGCACACAAGATCATTCGAGCCAGGTATTATTGGCCAACGCTCTTTCAAGATGCGGCTACCTGGGTGGCAAAGTGTGAACCCTGTCAGCAATTTGTCGGCAAGCCCAAGTTGGCTGCCCTTCCCCTAAGGCCGGTCATCATCAATGAACCATTCAGGCAATGGGGAATTGATTTTATTGGCGCACTCAATCCTCAATCGAGTGCTGGACATAGCTATGTCCTTACAGCAACGGATTACTTCACCAAGTGGGTGGAAGCCATACCCAAAGCATGCCACTTCTGAGGTGGTTTGCAGTTTTATCAAAGAAAATATCATTGTCAGGTTCGGCGTTCCAAACAAAATCGTTGCTGATAATGCTTCTAACTTCTCCTCCCGAGAAGTTATTAGTTTTTGCTATGAATATGGAATAACTTTAGCACATGCCTCGGATTATTACCCTCAGGGAAATGGTCAGGCGGAATCCAGTAATAAGAACTTGGTGACCATCATACGGAAATTAGTAGATGAGAATCAGCGGATGTGGCACAAGTCTTTGTACGACGCTTTGTGGGCGGACCGCATTACTCCCAAGAGATCTCTCGGCATGTCACCTTTTCAAGTGTTATATGGCACTGATGCCGAACTTCCCATTTCTACTGAACTTCCTGCTCTACGCTTGGCACAAGCAATTGAAGATAAAACTTTCCAGAGTTCTCTAGAAAAGAGAATTATGTATCTGGCGGAACTTGAAGAAAAGAGAGTAAGAGTGGTCGACAGGATCACTGAACATCAGAATCAAGTAAAGAGGCTTTTTGATAAGAAAGCCAAGCAGAGAGATTTTCAAGTGGGAGATCTCGTCCTCTTGTGGGACAAGCGAAGAGAGCCAAAGGGCATGCACGGAAAATTTGATTCCCTATGGAGAGGGCCCTTCAAAATCAAGCAACTCAATGGAGAGAATAGTTTCTATCTCTCGTATCTGGATGGAGCTGAACTCCCGCTTCCCTATAGCGGGCAACATCTCAAGATCTTCAGGAAGTAGAGCTTGCTCTCTTCTTTGTACAGTTTGCTTTTTGTTGTGTGTTTGCTTTCGTCGTGTGTTTGCTTTCGGTTTGTCGTGTGTTTCTTTCGTTCTCCCTCCGGTCCCCCTTGTTTTTGACTCTGTTACCCAATGGATAGGCACATGTGATCTGGGATTCTCTACCCCCGAGTTCGCTCAGGAGTAGTCCCCAGAAGGAGCCAGCTGTTATCCCGTAAAATTGACAAGGGCAATTTTACCGATAACCATACCGAAAATTTTGTTTCGATCCCTCGTTAGGGATCCTTCGCGTTCGAAACGTCGTAAAATCCCTTCCCGGGAAATCTAGTTTTCGAACTTAGTCTTTTTGAGCCTTTTTTGGCTGGGCGCATGGATTTTCCTTGTAACACCAAGTTTTGGTGCGCCCCCTTAAAAGCCTTTGGCGCATGGTTTTCCATGTTAACACGTCTTTCGGTGCGCCAAAGGATGTTGAATCACTTTTTGGTGCGCCAAAGGGCGCACATAATCTATCTGCAACACCAAGTTTTGGTGCGCCAAAGGGCGCACATAATTTCGTGTCGACAATGCATATGGTGCGCCAAAGGCGCGCTCATTCTTCTGTTGTCAATTCCTTCCATGCGCCAAAGGGCGCACGCTTTCCCCTGTCGACATGTTGTTTTCATGCGCCATTTCAAAAGTGGTTGGCGCATTAATGACAGGTTTTTCTATAAATATCCGTGCGCGCCCATGTCATTTTCATTCTTTTGTCAAGCACGTGATTGCTCTGGACTTGTCAGCTCTGCTCTATCATTATCTCGCCTGTGGACCCGCTCTTCAGATTTTGACATATATTTAAGGTAAGAGGTTCATCCTCTTTTTCATTGCATGCTTTCATGTTTTGGTCCGTGTTGTTGGTGTGTTTTGGTCTGTGTTTGGTCTGCTGGTTTGTGTTTAAAAGAGATATGTTTAAGTCTTTCCCCATGCTTTTCCATCGCGTTTTCTTTTTTTTCTCCTTCTCTCCCTCCCTCTTTCCAGATCTGCTGGAAGGGAGTTGTTTTGAAAGTAGCTTGGTCTGTTAGAAACTTTTCATAGAAACCTTACTTGTCCAGGCGTCTTTTGAGGTAGGAGAAAGAAAAGAATGAAATGATTTGAGTAGTTAGCTTATCTCAAATGGCGCACTGGCGCGCCTTGTAACAATAAAGACAGTCGCGCCCCTCGACGCACCTACCCGCCATGCAACATGCTCAAGACCCGCGCCAGGGCGCACCCTGCCATCCTGCTGCAGTTTGAATTCATGCGCCCTCGAAGCGCGCCCCTTTTACATGCTGCAAGTTTAAATCTCGCGCCTCCTTGAAACCTTTGGCGCGCCTTCTTTCCATGCTACATGTTGTTTTCATGCGCCAAAGGGCGCACCCAGCTTTCATGCAACACAAACTTTATTCGCGCAAGTATAAAGATTACATAGGCGCGGGCGCACCCTCCATTGCAATAACATTATGTTGTGTAAACCCTCCATGCGCCGCGCCATATTCCTTTGGCGCATCATTTGTCCATGTTACACAATCTTCCCATGCGCCAAAGGGCGCACCGAACCCCAATGTAACACGCATTTCCTGTGCGCCCTGCTATAAAATGCAACCTGTTTCATCCATGCGCCATGCGCCTTTGGCGCCAGTATAACCTCTGCAACATTCCTTTTCTGTGTGCCTTATCTATTTGGCCTGCCAGTTGCATTTTTCCTGCGCCCTGAGCCTTTAAATCTCTAACTCCTTCTGCTAGCTTTCCAATGGAAGATCAAATGACTAATTCAACCTTTTTGGATTGGGTCTCACTTCTTCTTCGTGCAGATCAGCAACTGAGTTCGAAAGAACACATGTCTACGTCAAGCAAAAAGCCCACCAAACCAAGAGGAAAAGCTAAGCTGACAGAAGAAGAGATGAAATACAAATATCAGAGGGTCAGGATGCCCGAATCACAGGCTGAGTGCAGTATGGATGTCAGAGACTCTGAATTGGGTCACATTGACATGGATGAATTCTGGGTTAGAACTCAGAAAGTTACAAGGAGTCCATGGATGGACAAGTTAATAGGCAGTGCCCTGCACTTCGCCGGAGGAATCCCCGTCAGCGCTGTAAACAACGAATTCATGATGGTGATTGCCCAATGTTACAACAAAGACACAAGATGTGTCGAGAATAGCAAGGGCGAGGTAGTCATAAACCTCACTGCCCGTCATTTTGAAATAATGCTCGGCATCCCTCATCACCGGAACTACGTGGCTGTTAGCCAACGAGAATGCATCAAGGCCTGGGAAGACAACGAAAACCAGTGCATGCAGTTGATGAATGAGGTCTACCTAAAGAATAAGAAGGCGGTGACCCGGTGGCCTCAAACTATCCACCGCAGTGATTTCTCAGAGGAACTCAGTGATACTATCACCTTCCTGAGCAGAGTCTTCGGGCTTTCAGATGCCCACTATTTCCATAAGTGGATGTTGCGGTACCTGGAGACAATGAATAAGAATTTTCCCGATCAGCGCTTTTGCTGGGGTGAAATAATCAGCAGCATCATCTCTGAGCAGCTACAACAGTTCGCCACAACAGGAGTGTTCCATATGAACTCCTATGTAGTCTACGCTGCAGCGTCAGCAAGGGATTATCCGGGGCTGAACCGAAGTGGAGTATGGCCTCAGGCCAAGATATTTGATTACTATCCAGAGCTGAGGCTGGAGAATAGCATCCAACATTTCGCAAAAGTTAACGATGCATTCTTCTATCATGTCATCTGCCTACTGAGGCCAAACATGACTCATAGCCGGACAACCAAGAACATAGTGGCAGTCACAGAGAAATGGGGGGCCCTGTTCACCCAATTTCCCACGTTCACCTATCTAAGGGCTGCCAACTTTTTGGGAGAGCCAACCAGGCTACCGAGGTATGCTGGACCAAGGCTGATTCTATTAGAACTATCAAGACAGCTGGTCACGTACCATGAAAAGTGCCTCAAAAGAAAGAAGGGCGGAACTCCTTTCCCCCTCACAGTGGGCCGGTACACATGCTCCTCCTACCATAAGGCGAAGGAAATGTTCGCAGAGCTGGAGCTACTCAATTTGAAGCATGACTTCCCAGCCAGGCCTACCTTCGACCCAAGAAGCTGCCTGCCAAAAGCGAAGCTCGATCCGATCCATGTCCCTCAAATTGAGGATATTTACATTGACGTTCTCCATGAGGTGGAACTCAGAAGAAAGGATCATTCGCGCTTAGCATTGGAGGAAATCATCCAATACGGAGTGGCCATTGTCCCCGAAGGCTTCCAGACTACGGAAGATGAAGTAGATAAGGTGTATAATGACACAGATGGGGACAATTGGCCCTTCCCGGCCATTGACAGGAATAAGTCTCCTCAAACAATTGAGGAGAGGGTCAAGGAGACTATGCGGAGAACAGAGCATTGGTGCCGCATGAATGGACTAATCTACCTCGGGGTAGATTTCACAACTTCCCCTTTGGGTAACGCACCTCCAAGGTCAAAGAAGCAGCTGAAAGGCAAAGGTGCAGAAGGTGAGCCTAGCACCATTCAGGAGGAAGCCCCTGAAAGTCCTCTTCCTTCAGAGCCTGAACAAGTAATAACTCTGGATTCGCCAGAAAAGAATTGACAGAGGATAGTCCTATACGCCCATCCACCCAGGATGTCGGCGTCGCTACAACTTCAGAGGTCCCTTCTATCCCTTCTTCTTCTCTTCCTTCCCCTCCTCGAGTGACTCAAACGACCACCCCTTTGGTCGTGTCCTCTGCCCCTTCTTCTACCCTTTCCCCTGCTTCTTCATCTATCTTCTCCTCCCTCGCTGATTTGTCTTCCTCTATTTCTTCCCTCATCTCCGAGCTCCCTTCCCTTCCTATGTCTTCTGCAGTTGCGGTTCCCCTTCCTCCCGTGGACATTTCTTCGGCTATTCTTTCCATGCCGCCGCCGCGTGTCTCCACGTTTTTCCCCTCTTCTACCGTTGCTGCCTCCCCCTCTGTCTCTGGTCCTTCTTCTATAGGACCAGCTTGGATCTCTCAGCAGCTGAGCCAACAAAAGAGGAAAGTTCCCATCGCTCCGATGGACTTTTCGGTCATTCCGGCTAAAGGAGCAAAGAAGCACAAGCCGGTTACACGCTTCTCAAAGAGCGCTGCGGGTGAGAGAGTCATGGAAATAGCGTACCCCAACCCTCTCAAAGAGAAAGAAGATCTGTCTCCGACAGATTTCACCGTGACTCAAGTCACAATGGGGACATCCTCAGAAAGTCTCCAGGGGGAAGCTCTTTCCATAGTTGATGCACTCTGCAAAAAGCTTCAGGAAATGAAAGAGGAGAAAAGGCTGCTGAAGGAGCAGAACAAGTACCTGCTTCAAGCCTTACAGAAGATGGGAAGTGCACCTCCCACAACTGCCGCCGAGACTCCTGAGCTGCTCAGTCAGGAGAAGATCAATGAGTATTCAAAGATCGGCGAGCAGGGTATGGCTGTTTCTGCTTGGAGGAGCCAGATCCTCAAGGATAGTGAAAGAGTAATCGCCGAGTATATCAGTTTATACCTAAACATCGAGAAGGCGAATAAGGAACTCCAAGCATTAGCAGGTCCGATATCAGAAGAGTTAGAACATGCTAGACTCCAGCACGAGACCTTCCAACAAATGTTCGACTGTTCAGTCGAAGATCTGGTCAAGTTCGGAGTCTTCGGTCATCCAAGGGCCCTCAACAAAACTATGTCCACTTTGGACTATCAGATAGATCAGCTGGAATTTGTTTTAGAAAAGATAGACAAGGTAAAGGAAGAGGCCCTGGATGCAATGCACCAAATGGAGAAAATTGTCCTCACCATGACTCCAGGGTTGCTCACTCCTTCCCTTACCTTGAGATCAGCTGATGACACTATCCGGATCTTCAAAGAGATAGCTTCTCAAGGGACAGGGCCAGAGGTCACGTTCGACACTGAATCTATCAACAACCTACTGGCCTGTAGGGACTTCATCGGGTTCCTTATCGAGGCGGAGAAGGATTATTCCAAACTCCCGGAGAAGCTCATAGACGAGCGGGAGACTTGCGAAGCAATCAGTGAACGGCACAAGGATCCATCACAGGATCAATTTGGGCCAATGATCAGCAAATTTTTTGGAATACCGCGCTCGAGTTCCACATATCATCACCGAGCAAAGATCGAAAAGTGCAACCCCTTTTCGGCGCAGGATGATGATGATGAGTAGCTTCTTCTTTCTTCTTCTTCTTCTCTCTCTATTCTCCGACTTTCTTTTGAAATGTCTAAAATGTGTTAGCACAAATGATGACATCATCCATGTTGCATCATGGGATGATGTCATCCACCAAGTTGTCAAAGTCAACATGACTTTTAGATATTTTGTAAATATCTTTGTAAATAAGTGGTTGGCTCCTTTTGCCTTCTCTCTCCCTCATCTTCTATAAATATGAGAATACTTGTTGTATTCGGGGTGAACATTTTTTTAGATAGAAATAGAAGTGAGGAGAGAAAGACTTTGAGCTTTCTTATGTGAAAAAAAAGAACAAGAATACAATTATTCAGACTTTGTGCTCAATAGCTGTGTTATACATTAGATCTTTCTTACGTTAGATCTGTATGTGTTTAATCTGTTGGATTCATATCTACTTTTCCGTCATTTGTTTATCAGTATTGCTTTGTTTATTTATGTAAGTAGGTTTGGCTCTTTTACTACCAAACTAAAAACATAAATCTTCTGACCTTTCTACTTTGGAATTCATTTCTTTTCTCCTTCGGATCTGTTCTTTCTCTTCTCCCTCTTTCATTCCTTTCTTTTCGCAGCCTGGAATACTCTACTGGGATGAGATCCCAACCCCGAAGGCGTAATCATGAGACTTGCATAGGTTCCTGCTAGTAGAAATAGCAATAAACCGGTTTAAACTTTTTGTCTCAAAGAGGGGCTAAGCATACAAATTGGGGTTCATTCTATAAGGTCTCTTTCTAACGGGTGTGCACCATCCTTAAGCTTTATCTTCATTTCCCCAAGTGATTCATGCACACCTTTAAGTTCATGATACCCTCAAGGGAATAAGTCCTGATAATCCCTGAGTAACTCAATGATCTTTGCCACCTCCGAGTTTGACCAGTAGTCTCCAATGATGGCCTCCTTAGGCTCAACCTCCGAACCTATATTCACCTTCTTTGTCTTCATGGGTTCGTGATAGGCGCGTGTATCCTTGTCTGCACTATCCAATACCTTGTGCACCCTTTGTGAATGTTCAATATCCAGTTTCTCAACTTCCTTATCATCCACGATGTAAACCATCTTTATTTTCTCTTTACAAGGAAATCACATTCAAGTAGTATGGAGTCCATTTTTTCTTCCCCTTCAAAATGTGCTTTGAAGTCTACCTCACCAAATAATCCTTGAATATGCTCTTCTACTTTTGCACTATATCTCATAGTTAAGTGCTTGACAAATTTTAATGCCTCTTCAATTAGAGGTTGGGAAGAAAAGTAGTCAAAGGTTTAGATCATTCCTATGGTCAAATTTTTCTATATTCTAGTCTCTCAATGTAGTTATGTGTGTATATACCAGGTTAATGCACATCCTTGGAGAGTAGAGTACAATCTATGCACCCAGTGAAGGTGGTAATCCTTCATGTCCTCTCTGTCCGAGTCTCTCACAATGTTGAATGTGATGTTGAACAGGTTGATCACCATGATAAGTGCACATCTTCATAGGTACATTGTTCTTTTAAAAATTAGTAGATAAGACAACTCCAATCTCTTCCCATTCTATAATATTATCTATGTGGACTACCCACCAATGCATTGTTGTCTCGCACAAGGTATATACTAACATATCTCTTCTCTTAATTTGATCTATCCACTATGTTTGATGATGGTCGTTAATCCTCGCCATTAATAATGTAAAGCCAAGGCTGGTGTCTCGATGGCTATATCCATTAAGAGAATAATATCTTGGAAATAAAATATTTTAAACACAAACCAAATTTGCATAAAATAAATCACACTTGCAGAAATTGAAAGACGCACTTGCAAAAATAAAGGCACACTTGTAGAAATAAAGTTTGCATAAAATAATTCACACTTCCATGAAGGAATTCAAACTTATAGGAATGTAAACACATTTGCATAAATTTAAACACACTTACATAAATTGAAATTTCTTGAATTGGAAATAAACATAATTAAACGAAACACCTACAGTTCACGATAGACTAAATTTTCACAATAAAAATAAAAACAATACAAAAAAATGAATTATAGAAAAATGAATAAACATAAACATAAATACATAGATCCACCTTCCTTAAAATGAGTGGCCATCTAATTTATTTGAAGAGGATTTAAATCATACTTTTGATTTTAAAACTACATAATATTTGAGAGGAAAGAACATATCTTTATTTCTTAGGAGAAAGAAAAAATTACATATCCCAGTGTGGAAGGTTGCATTTATAATTCATGCATCCAACCAATTCCTTATTTTAGGAAATACAATACGATCTTATCTTTATTCCAATCCTAACAACTAAGATCTCCATCTCCAAAAATATGGAGAGAGATATATTATTGAAGTCAAATCTTAGCTTGCTTATTTTAGGAAGATTTGCTCTGAATTTTCTCCTTACTTTTCGGTAATAATAATCATAATGATTTTATTATTCAACATTATTAGAAGGAGGTTTTTCCTCAAAATATGATTTTGACCAAATATCTTTCCTAGATTTTTCATTTGACTTTGTTGTTTTTATTGTGGAACTTTTAACGGTTGTCGAGACACTTTTTCCTTAAACTGCAGCTTCACTAAAATTTAGATTTATCTTGATTGGTAAAACTCATAGCAAATTTGAATGAATTTTTTTAAAACACGTTGATATGAAAAAAACCTCTCTCATATTTTCCATTTTAATTTTTCTATTTCTGTTTATGGAACTTTTAGTGCTCGTCTGATACACATTTCCTCGAACTGCAGCTCAATAAAAGTTAGATATCTCTTCATTGATAAAACCTATAAAAATTGGAATGAGGTTTTTGTTAAACACATTTCTATGAAATAAAATATCTCTCAAATTTTCCATTTGAATTTTTTGTTTCTATTTGTGGAACTTTTAGTGTTAAATCTGATACACTATTCCTCAAACTACACTCACTAAAAGTTATATCTCTCTTCAAAGGTAAGACTCAGAATAAATTTGAAAGATATTTTTGTTAAACACATTACTATGAACAAAAACATCTCTTAGACTTTCTATTTGACTTTTCTATTTCTTTTTATGGAACTTTTAGTGCTCGTTTGATACAGTTTTCCTTGACTGTAGCTCACTCAAAGTTAGATCTCTCTTTATTGGTAAAACTCGTAGAAAATCTCAATGAGGTTTTTGTTAAAACCATTTCTATGAAAAAACCTCTCTCATATTTCCCATTGGAATATCTCGAGTTTTCACAATCCTCAAAATTGACATTACGTTGATGTAAGTTCTGAACTAAAGCTATCATTCATTTTATGCAAGTTTCGAACAAAATCTATAAGTTCCAAACTAAATCGTAAGTTCCAAAACTAAATCTGATTTATCCATGAATTTAAAATTACGGAACTAACTCATCATTCAATTGATACAAGTTTTGGAACTAAATCTACGATTTCTGAAACTAAACACTGAATTTCGAACTAAACTTACAAGTTCCAAAATTAACTCTGTGAATTCCGAACTAACTCAAGTTCCGCAGCTAACTTAAAACAACTATAACTTTAGTATGCAACCTCGAATTGAGATGATTCTTGTTTTAAACTTGCATAATTTTTTGAAAGAAATCAGAATATGAAATCATATTTTATTTTAAATGTACTTTTCATGATCAATTCTACTTTTCCCAATATTAGCATTATCTTTCCTTTATGGCCTGCATACATAAGACTTTGCATCTTTTCCCAAATAATCAATAGGATTAGTCAACAAGATAGATAACAAAATATTTCTAAAGAATGAACAAGATATATATCATATACTCTATCTTAAGAAAACTATAAGTTCCTAGATTACATTTAAATCCACTTTCAAAGGTAACTTGGAAGGACAAAATAATGGTAATTTATGCCCAATTTATGTTCTTGTTAGTGCAAAATCACAAAGCACCCCAGACGCACATCAGGCTTCTAGGTTGATGTTCGTGCATCCAGGTGTGATTGCACAACATGGAAACCTCTCTCCAAGCATGGGACTTGTGAAACCGAGAGAGGAATCTCCGTGAGAAGGCTGGTTCCTGCTCCCTAAACTACCTGCCACAAGCTATTCCAGTGCAGGCAAGCTAATCTAATCCTAATCTAACCATGCCAAGGAGACAGAGAGAGAGAGAGAGAGAGAAAGGAAAAACAGCAAAATCCTACACTAAAACGGTGATACACCAGAGAAGGAGGATGTTGAACATCTATCAAAACTGCCATGGACAAAGAGAGGTGAGCAATGGGAAGGATGGACAGATGCATCACAGGCCCAAGGATAGATTTCACACAGAAAATGTCCCAAAACTCCATGAACACAGCTCCAAACCTGCAATGAACATTCAAACATGCACAAATACCTGCAATGAAGAGAGGCAAGAAGAAAACAAGCAAAAACGAGAAAGGATGGACAGATGCATCACAAAACACGTTTTGTTGCTCCAGAAGTTTGCACTGAACATCATTCCATTAGTAAAAGGCAAAAATGTCATTATAGAACAAGGGAGGAGGTTCGAGCTCCATTTTCAACCCTAGAGAAGAAAAGAAGGGAGGGCCGAGCAGAAAGAATGAACAACCTTTTTTTTTTAATGAGCCAAATCTGGCTTTTACATTGCATGGGTCGAGCCCAGGGGACAGAAAACATGGGAAAACATGTAAGCCCATTCCTCATTGAATGCCAACGCATTAAAACGGCATAGGATACCTTACCAACCCATACCCTGCCATCTTTGACCGATTTGGAGGAGAATGCGACCCATTCTGCATTAATTTGGCCGCTGAAATGTCACTTCTGGCCGTGCACACACGTCAGAGCTATTTCTCGATTTTCTCTCTTCAGACTACACCAAAACTTGAGATTGATCCCAAAATCATGTAGAGAATCTCATAAGCTTTCCGTTGATAATAAGAACGTGCAAATCCGAGCTCTGGATCAAAAGTTATGGCGATCTGAAGAATTAGGGCACGGAACAAACCAAAACGGATTTTGAAATATTTCCCGCACTTCGCCACCTGGATGACACGTGGCACATGCTGATTGGACGAGAAATTATCTCTCCTCTACCTTTCGGTGGGTTGTCTTTTGAATTTTCCTTGTGGGCCCTAGCTGGGACACGTGGCACTATCCCATTGGTTCGGATCGGTGCTCGAAAACTCGCCCCTTTGACTTTTTGACTTTTTCTCCTGTGAGGACACGTGGCAGTTTCTGATTGGTCCTCGGATCCTTCGGCTCCTTCACGTACTTCGCCTCCATTTGTCCCAGGATGTCCCATTTGATTTTGGGCCCTTTGTGCTCATTTCGGCCGGTTCGGGCATTTCGCGTCCATTTGTCCCAGATGTCCCATTTGATTTTGGACCCTCTGGACTCATTTCGGCCGGTTCGGGCATTTCGCGTCCATTTGTCCCAGATGTCCCATTTGATTTTGGACCCTCTGGACTCATTTCGGCCGATTCGGCCGGTTCGCGCCTTTTTGGCCCGATTGTCCCATTTGCGTCCCTCTCAGCAGTTAGCCAATTTTTTCTCGGTCGAACCGGCATTTCGCGCCCCCCGCGTACTTTTGTCCCAGATGTCCCTGTTGCTTTGCGGGCTGTTTGTGCTTACTTCGGCCGAGCCGGCCGGTTCGGGCCTTTTTGTCCCAAATGTCCCGACTGCCCCTAGGACTAGGACTTAGTCATTTTTATGATTTTTTCCTGGATCAACCTACTTGCCTTCTGCAACCTTTTTTCACATTTTCTCAGAGCTTGCTCTTTTGCGTACTTAGACAGGGAACTTAGAAAATATTTGAGGGGACTCTAGCAACATGATTTTTGGCCCCGAATCAATCAATTTTCCTGGGACTTGAATATTCTGATGCATGTTATCAAAATTACCCGGGGGGGTGAAATTTTGACAACAGTTTGGCGACTCAGCGGGGTCATCTGCCTGCTAGATGAATGATCGGTAGCTTTGAAGCATCCATTGGGCATGGAGTCATGAGTTGCAACTGCGCAATCGATCTCGAACTTTGAAAACCTCCCTTTGAGCCACTTGGAAACCCATTGATCTTGGAGTGTCTTCACCAAGATGCCACTTTGAAATGAACTCGTGCAAGAGCGGGAACCAAGCAACACCAAAACTATGTACAAAATCGAAAAATCATACATGCCCCAAATGGAACATGCAGAGTGTGCACAAGCACCTCTTCTACCGAAAGCAAACCTAGCTACTCTACTCTAATCGAAGCAAAGGCAAGCTAAACAAACCCCATGAATCAAGTTGTGAGAAATAGCTTCCTTTCTTCAAAATTGGTAGCCATGCAATTGATTTGGCACCGATCATGGCTGTTTGGATGGATGGAAAATCAACAAGAAGCTCGGTCTTCTATCCAAATCATCAAGGCATCAACCAAAAATCCAATACCTCTTTTAGTTGCTCTACATTTGGATTGGAAAGGTATGGCAGCTGATCCTTGGTACTTTGTAGCTCATCCTCATGCTCGAAGCAAGCATGACCGGTTGTGGCTTCTCCTTTGGCTCCAATGAAGCCAAATACCTGATTGGGCAAGGTCTGATTCGTTTGATATGCCCATAGCTGTGATTTTCAACTCCAAGAATGGAGTTCTCTTGTAGACCCACCTGAATGGATGATGTGGAAGAAATGATGGGATTCTTCTGTCCTTTCTCTTCCTCCAATGAAGAACATGAAAGATTTAAATCTTCCAATCTTGATTCCGAAGAGTGCTATATAAGATGTAGGCTGCTGCAAATGAATAATCTCCTCCATGACAGCAGGCTCTTGTGTTTGGAATGTGGATGATGAAAGAGAGAATGGTGAAAACTCAACTGTTCTTCTCCATCAAAGCGAGTCCTCCAAATCGGCGAGTAAACCGCCTCATTGTTGTCCCATTTGCTCGTATTCAACTTCCTCCGTGGTGTCCTCTTGATGTGCAACCTGACCACCATGGTTTGCTTCACTCTCCAATATTGAGTTTGAGAGATCAAACTCCTTTTCAGTACTAGAACTTGAGAGAGATGAAGTGGAAAGAAGAACTGAAGGTTCTTCTGTAACCTGCTTTGTGCTCAAAGCCCTTGGATCTGCACTTTTCTCCTCCACAGCTAGATTGTGCTCCTCTTCTTTTGGATTTGGAGCAGCTTCTCCTTCCTCCAATGTTTGAAGGCAATCTTGCTCTTGGTTGAACTCTTCCTCCAGCATGAAGTTTGTCAAGTCAAACTCTTCAATTTGTTGCTCTAGAGGACAAGTTGGGACTGCAAGATCTTCTTCTTCTGCTGCAACAGAATCAGTCCTGACCACCATTTTTTCAACCTTAGCCTCTTCTGTAGGTTTAACCATCAAGGGGATCTTTGTCATCCCAAATTTGGTAGCCCAAACCTTCAAGTCATCTGTCATTTCTTTTCTGTTGGGCTCCTCTTCTTGCTGTCCTTGATGACTGATTTTTTCAATTCCTTCTTCCCCATATGAAATTGGGAATGCAAGAGGAGGAATGGGTTGAAACTCAACCGATTTTACACTTTTTTGTGGTGGTGGAGGCAGTGAAACCTCTTGTTTCTTTGGAGGAGGGGGTATTTCTGTTAGCTCTTGTGGAGGGGATGACTGTTTGGAAGGGAAAAGGAAAGAAGAATCGAGATGAGGTGGAAGACTGGGGGGTGGAGAAATGGATTCAACACTTGGGACAGCAGATGGAGGGTTTGAAACTTGACACTGCTGAAATGAAACAGATTGGGAAAGAGGAAAAGGAAAGGCATGAGATGGTGTGCTTACCCGTTGACAAGGTTGTTGAATACTTCTCTCATACACCTCTATTTCTTCAATCCACTTTGCAAGCAAAGGCAGCGTTGCAATCATGAAGTCAAGCTTCTCCTGAGGGCTGTAATGCCTTGGAAAAGGTCCCACCCATGGACAGGGTGCTCCATAACTGATTCCAAAAGCTTTCATCTATGCCTGAGTCCTGGACTGCACTATGTTTACCTCCATCTTTTGGATTTTCTCCAATAGACCAGCATCCTGCATCTGATTGTCTTCATTATATGCATACTCTTGCTCTTGGAAAGCTCCATAGCCAAACTAACTTTGGCACTGCTGTTCATATGAGAATGCATGCTGATCTGGAGGATTTGTAAAACGTGTTGGAGGTGGAATATACTGCTATTGTTGATGTGAAATCCATGATGGAAATGAATTCATGATTGCACAACTTCATGGAATGGAAAAGAATGAAAGGGATGGAAAGAAAGATGGATGAAAATGTATGGAAACGGGTCTGCAAGCTCAGAGAAATGGGTTGCTGATCAGATGGAGTCGCCAGATGTGTTTGCAAGTGCCTCCAAAGGCTGAAATCTTCACAGGAACACACCAACCTGCAAAAGATGAAGTGAAAGACCTCTAAGGTCCCACCGGCGTGCCAAAAATCATTAGTGCAAAATCACAAAGCACTTCGGACGCACATCAGGCTTCTAGGTTGATGTTCAGGCATCCAGTGTGATTGCACAACATGGAAACCTCTCTCCAAGCGTGGGACTTGTGAAACCGAGAGAGGAATCTCCAGAGAAGGCTGGTTCCTACTCCTAAACTACCTGCCACAAGCTATTCCAGTGCAGGCAAGCTAATCTAATCCTAATCTAACCATGCCAAGGAGACAGAGAGAGAGAGAGAAAGGAAAAAACAGCAAAAGCCTACACTAAAACGGTGATACACCGAGAGAGGAGGATGTTGAACATCTATCAAAACTGCCATGGGACAAAGAGAGGTGAGCAATGGGAAGGATGGACGGATGCATCACAGCCCAAGGATAGATTTCACACGAAAAATGTCCCAAAACTCCATGAACACAGACTCCAACCTGCAATGAACATTCAAACATGCACAAACTCTCGCAATGAAGAGAGGCAAGAAGAAAACAAGCAAAAACGAGAAAGGATGGACAGATGCATCACAAAACACGTTTTGTTGCTCCAGAAGTTTACACAGAACATCATTCCATTAGTAAAAGGCAAAAACGCCATTACAGAGCAAGGGAGGAGGTTCGAGCTCCATTTTCAACCCTAGAGAAGAAAAGAAGGGAGGGCCGAGCAGAAAGAATGAACAACCTTCTTTTTAATGAGCCAAATCTGGCTTTTACATTGCATGGGTCGAGCCCAGGGGACAAAAACGTGGGAAAACATGTAAGCCCATTCCTCATTGAATGCCAACGCATTAAAATGGCATAGGATACCTTACCAACCCATACCCTACCATCTTTGACCGATTTGGAGGAGAATGCGACCCATTCTGCATTAATTTGGCCGCTGAAATGTCACTTCGGCCGTGCACACGCGTTAGAGCTGTTTCTCAATTTTCTCTCTTCAGACTACACCAAAACTTGAGATTGATCCCAAAATCATGTAGAGAATCTCATAAGCTTTCCGTTGATATAAGAACGTGCAAATCCGAGCTCTAGATCAAAAGTTATGGCGATCTGAAGAATTAGGGCACGGAACAAACCAAAACGGATTTTGAAATATTTCATGTGCTTCACCACCTGGATGACACATGGCACGTGCTGATTGGACGAGCAATTCTCTCTCCTCTACCTTTCGGCGGGTTGTCTTTTGAATTTTCCTTGTGGGCCCTAGCTAGGACACGTGGCACTATCCCATTGGTTCGGATCGGTGCTCAAAACTCACCCATTGACTTTTTTGATTTTTTCTCCTGTGAGGACATGTGGCGCTTTGATTGGTCCTTGGCTCCTTCGCGTAATTCACCTCCATTTGTCCCGGATGTCCCATTTGATTTTGGGCCCTTTGTGCTCATTTCAGCCGGTTCGGGCATTTCACGTCCATTTGTCCCAGATGTCCCATTTGATTTTAGACCCTCTGGACTCATTTCGGCCGGTTCGGGCATTTCGCGTCCATTTGTCCCAGATGTCCCATTTGATTTTGGACCCTCTGGACTCATTTCGCCACCCAATTCGGGCTGGTTCGCACCTTTTTGCCCGATTGTCCCATTTGCGTCCCTCTCACCGTTAGCTAATTTTTCTCGGTCGAACCGCATTTCGCGCCCGCCACGTACTTTTGTCCCAGATGTCCCTATTGCTGCGGGCTGTTTGTGCTTACTTCGCCGAGCCGGCCAGGTTCGGGCCTTTTTGTTCCAAATGTCCCGATCGCCCTGACTAGGACTTAGTCATTTTTATGATTTTTTCTGGATCAACCTACTTGCCTTCTGCAACCTTTTTCACATTTTCTCGAGCTTGCTCTTTTGCTTACTTAGACAGGGGAACTTAGAAAATATTTGAGGGGACTCTAGCAACATGATTTTGGCCCCGAATCAATCAATTTTCCCGGACTTGAATATTCTAATGTATGTTATCAAAATTACCTGGGGGTGAAATTTTGACAACAGAGTTCTCATCATTGCCTCGACTTAATCTTATGCATGTCCTCATGCATTACATTATTATATTATTTTCTTATATTCTTCTCCATATTGAGGAAACGTTCTTGTGGATCTGCTTCGTTGCATTTGATTTCTTTCTTTTACAATAGGTTCTTGTGTGGATCTCCTTATGTTGCTTTTGATATTCTTTCTTTTACAACAGGTTCTTGTGTAGATCTCCTTCTACTACTTTTGATTTTTATCTTTTACAATAGGTTCTTGTGTGGATCTCCTTCTGCTGCTTTTGATATTCTTTCTTTTACAACAAGTTCTTGTGTGGATCTCCTTCTGCTTTGCTTTTGATTTCTTTTTTTACAACATGTTCTTGTGTGGATCTCCTTCTGCTACTTTTGATTTATTTCTTTTACAACATGTTCTTGTGTGGATCTCCTTCTGTTGCTTTTGATATTCTTTATTGTACAACAAGTTTTTGTATGGATCTTCTTCTCGCTATTTTTTTATTTCTTTCTTTTACAACAGTTCTTGTGTAGATCTCATTCTGCTACTTTTGATTTTATTTTCTTTTACAAAGATGTTCTTGTGTGGATCTCTTTTTGCTTATTTTAATCTCTTTTTATTTTTCAACAAGTTCTTATGTGGATCTCCTTCTATTGTGTTTCATATTTAAAATATAAATGCATAGCTCATGCTTCTCCTTATCTCCCACACCTAAGGTCATGCATGTTGTTTATTTATGATTGCCTATAAATTAAGCTCCAAAAGTTTGATTGCAAAGAGGTGCACATATTTTTCATATAAGTAGGGGAGATATGAGTTTTATCTTTCCTTCCTTGGAAATCTTTAAAATTGGATCTAGTTGTAATAAAAAAACTTACAAGAAAGCTTAAAAATAAAATAGTAGAATAAAATAACTTGATCATACCTCTAGTTGTCTTTGTCATCCTATTGTTAACATGGTCAAATAGTGCCAAGAAGAAAGCCACCAAGTAACTGTTGATTTCCTTTGAAGAAGATCCACCTCCTTTTTTCCTTTGATTGGCCAACAAGATGGTTTTCCAATAAATTTTTTTTTCCTTTGACTGACCAGCAAGTTAGTTTTCCAATCAAAGCTTTTTGATTTTTTAAAATTTTTTACCTTTGACTAGCTAAAGTTGAAGCTAGTTTTCCAATTAAAGCTTTTTGGTTTTCATTTTTATTTTTATTTTTTCTGAAATGATAGCATGAGAAAGATTAGAGAAAAATTTGATCCATCATCAGACTATATTCATCAAAATACAACTTTTGTAAAATAGAAAGAAATGTCTAAGATCTCATAAAAACCTTTTTGCAAACATGGTAACTCTAAGAAGATTTCTAAAAATTGTGTAGACAATTTCTAGGTCTTCAAAGCCCATCTTGAATTGTGCATTATCAAAATCACCATAGTAATATTCAAAGCCCAGGACTAGTGATCTTAGGAGATGGATAGTTGTTAAAAGAGAGAGTGAAGGTATCCGTGTGTCCCTTTAAAATCTGCATGCTCCTTGGTTGATACTTGTTGGTGATCCAAAATCTGCATGCTGGTATCAAGAACAACTCTGAAATTCCTATAGATCTAGTCATCAGATGTTAGTATGTAAAAGTTATTTCCTTGATATTCACCATAATTACTTCTTAACATTATACAAGCATATACAAAAATGAAAAAATTGAAAGACATGAAAATAAATTTTTCTAATGGATATGGTTCAGTGATTAAATTTTATTATGGGATGAAAACTAATTTGGATGAGAGGATAATGAATGATTTTTTATTTTGGCTCTAATAAAATCCCTGAATATGGATGAAGTTAACTAGAAATCCTACCACTTCATTATTACAAACTCGGAAAGACAGTTTTTTACTAAGGTTATGTGTAATAAGATCACTGAGTTGTTAGTTGATACAAGAGGAAATGGTGGTGGTTATCAAAAATGGCATAGGATATTTTATCAAATCGATCTAATTCTAGATTCAATATCATATTTTACCATTTCTAGATCCGAATTCTTTTTCATACCATTATACTTTCTTGATAAAAATCACAAGTCATTTTTCTTATACATAGAATCGGTTTGTGGGGAGATATTTACAATCTAATATTCCTAATTATAGAAATGAAATTTTAATCTACTTGTAGGAAATAAATGTCTAAAGAAACTACTTGCCAAATATCTCTTGTTGCAAATTTTTCTAAAAGGTTTTCTACTATCACTAGAATATTCTTTTAGAGAACTATGAATCTCCCAATAACACCGTGTGTTCCCAGTAGCAGTACCAAAATGATGAGGTTCGTTAATCCTCACCATTAATAACTTTAACCCATGGCTGGTGTCCAATGATGTATGCATTAAAAGAAGAATATCTTTGAAAGAAACTCTTTTAAACACAAACCAAAGTTACATAAAATAAATCACACTTGTAGAAATTGAAAGCCACACTTGCGAAATAACGACACACTTGTAGAAATAAAGATCGCATAAAATAAATAACACTTGCATAAAAGAAATCAAACTTGTATGAATGTAAACACACTTGCATAAATTTAAACACACTTACATAAATTGAAACATCTTGAATTAGAAATAAACATAATTAAATGAAACACCTACAAAGTTCACAATGATTGAATTTTAACAATACAAAAATAAAAACAATACAACAAAATGAATTACAGAAAAAATGAATAAACATAAACATAAATACATAGATCCATGTCCCTTGAAATGAGTGGCCAACTCATTTCTTGGAAGATGATTTAAATCATGTTTCCAATTTTAAAACTACAGAATATTTGAGAGGAAAGACCAGATCTTTATTTCTTGGGAGAAAGAAAAAATTACATATCTCAGTGTGGAAGGTTACATTTATAATTCATGCATCCAAACAACTCCTTAATTTAGGAAATACAATCTGATCTTATCTTTATTCCAATCCTAAAACTAATATCTCCATCTCCACAAAATATGGAGAGATATATTATTAAAGTAAAATCTTATCTTGCTTATATTAGGAAGATTTACTCCCAAATCTTCTCCTTACTTTTTGGTAATAAGAATCATCTTGATTTTATTATTCTACATTATTGGAAGGAAGTTTTTCCTCAAAATATGATTTTAACCAAATACCTTTCCCATATTTTCCATTTGAATTTTTGGTTTTTTATTGTGGAACTTTTGACGCTTGTCTGATACGTTTTTTTCTCAGACTGTAGTTCACTAAAAGTTAGATTTTCTCTTGATTGGTAAAACCTGTAGATAATCTAAATGAGGTTTTTGTTAAACAAATTTCTATGAATAAAATCCTCTCTCATATTTTCCATTTAAATTTTTTGTTTTTGTTTATGGAACTTTTAGTGCTCGTCTGATACACGTTTCCTCGGACTACAACTCACTAAAAGTTAGATCTCTCTTCATTGGTAAAACCTATAACAAATAAAAAATGATTTTTTTGTCAAACACATTGCTATGAAATAAAACCTCTCTCATATTTTCCATTTGAGTTTTTTGTTTCTTTTATGGAACTTGTAGTGTTCATCTAATACACTTTTCCTCGAACTACAGACTCACTAAAAGTTAGATATCTCTTGATTGGTAAAACCTGTAAAAAAATTAATGATTTTTTTGTTAAACACATTGCTATAAAAAAAAAACCTCTCTCATATTTTCCATTTGAATTTTTGTTTCTTTTTATGGAACTTTTAGTGCTCATTTGATACACTTTTCCTCGGACTACAGCTCACTAAAATTTAGATCTCTCTTTATTGGTAAAACCTGTAGCAAATCTGAATGATGTTTTTGTTAAAAACATTTCTATAAACAAAAACCTCTCTCATATTTCCCATTAGAATATATGATTTTCACAATCTCTCAAAACTATCATTCCGTTGATACAAGTTTCATAACTAAAGCTGTCATTCCTTTTATGCAAGTTCCGAACTAAATATGTATGTTGTAGAACTAAATCTGATTTGTCACTAAATTGAAAATTTCAGAACTAACTGTCATTCAATTGATACAAGTTATGGAACTAAATATGTGAGTTCCGAACTAAACGTCTGAGTTTCGAACTAAATCTGCATGTTCCTAACTAACTCTGTGAGTTTCGAACTAACTCTGCAAGTTCCGCGGCTAACTTAGAATAGATATAAATTTTACATGTGACCTTGGATTGAGATGATTCTTGTTTTGAACTTGCATAATTTTTTGAGAGAAATCTGAATATGAAATCAGATTTTATTTTAAATATACTTTTCATGATCAATTCCACTTTTCCCAATATTAGCATTATCTTTCCTTTATGGCCTGCATACAGAAGAATTTGCATCTTTTCCCAAATAATCAATGGGATTAGTCAACAAAATAGATAAAAAATATTTCTAAAGAATGAACAAGATATATATCCTATAATATATCTCAAACAAACTATAAGTTCCTAGATTACATTTAAATCCCCTTTCAAAGGTAACTTTGAAGGACAAAATAATGGTAATTTATGGCCAATTTATGGCCTCATCATTGCCCAGACTTAATCTTATGCATGTCCTCATGCATTACATTATTATCTCCTATTCTTAGATTCTTCTTCGTATTGAGGACATGTTCTTGTAGATCTCCTTCATGTTGTTTTTGATTTCTTTCTTTTCAACAAGAACTTGTGTTGATATCCTTTTGTTATTTTTGATATTCTTTCTTTCACAACAGTTCTTGTGTGGATGTTGTTCTGCACGCTTTTGATTTTTTTCTTTTACAACGGGTTCTTGTTTGATCTCCTTCTGCTTCTTTTGATATTCTTTCTTTTACAATAGGTTCTTGTGTGGATCTCCTTTTGTTGTTTTTGATTTCATTTTTTTTAAACATGTTCTTGTGTGGATCTCCTTATGTTGCTTTTGATTTCATTTTTTTACAACATGTTCTTGTGTGGATCTACTTCTGTTACTTTTGATATTATTTCTTTTACAATAGGTTCTTATGTGGATCTCCTTCTGTTGCTTTTGATTTCTTTATTTTACAAAGGGTTCTTGTGTGGATCTCCTTCTGCTTCTTTTGATATTATTTTCTTTTATAGTAGGTTCTTGTGTGGATCTCTTTCTGCTAATTTTGATCTCTTTTATTTTACAGCAGGTTTTTGTGTGGATCTCCTTCTATTTTGTCTCATATTTAAAATCAAAGTGCATATCTCATGCTTCTCCTTCTCTCCCACACTTGATCTCATTCATTTCCTCATGCACGTTGTTTATTTATGACTACCCATAAATTAGACTCCAAAAATTGATTGCAAAGAGGTGCACATATTTTTCATATAAGTAGGGGAGATATGAATTTTATCTTTCCTTATAAATATTTAAAAGTGGATCTAGCTGTAATAAAAAAACTTACAAGAAAGCTTAAAAATAAAATAATAGAACAAAATAACTTGATCATACCTCTAGTTGTCTTTATCATCCTATTGTTAATATAGTCACATAGTCCGAGAAGAAAGTCACCGTGGTAACTATTGATTTCCTTTGAAGAAGAGCCACCTCATTTTTTCCTTTGATTGGTCAGCAAGTTGGTTTTCCAATCAAAGTTTTTTTTTCCTTTGATCGCCAAGAAGGCGGTTTTCCAATCAAAGATTTTTTATTTATTTTGATTTTTATTTTTTTCCTTGATTGGCACAAAGAAGTGGTTTTCAATCAAAGATTTTTGATTTTTTTTTGTTGAAATGATAGCATGAGAAGGATTAGAGAAAAAATTGATTCATCATTAGAATATATTCATCAAAATACAACTTTTGTAAAATAGGAAGCAATGTTTGAGATCTCATAAAAACATTTTTGCATACTTGGTAACTCCAAGAAGATTTCTAAAAATTGTGTAGACAATTTCTAGGTCTTCAAAGCCCATCTTGAATTATGCATTATCAGAATCACCATAGTAATCTTCAAATCCTAGACTAGTGATCTCAGGAGATGGATAGTTGTTAAAAGAGAGAGTGAAGGTATTTGTGTGTCCCTTCAAAATCTGCATGCTCCTTGGTTGATACTGTTGGTGCTCCAAAATCTGCATGTTGGTATTAAGAACAACTCTAGAAATTCCTATAGATCTAGTCCTCAGATGTTAGTACACAAAAATTTCTTTCCTTGATATTCACCATAATTTATTCTTAACGTTATACAAGCATATAAAAAAATGAAAAATTGAAAGACATGAAAATGAAATTTTCTAATGGATATGGTTCAGGGATTGAATTTTATTATGGGATGAAAACTAATTTGGATGAGTGGATAATGAGTGAGTTTTTATTTTGGCTCTAATAAAATCTCTGAATATGGATGGAGTTAACTAGAAATGTTACCACTTCATTATTACAAACTGAAAAAGACAACTTTTTACGAAGGTTATGTGTAATAAGATCACTTGAAATGTTAGTTGATACAAGCAAAAATGGTAGCGGTTATAAAAAAATGCCATATAATATTTCATCAACTGAATATACTTCCATATTCAATATCATATTCTACCATTTCTAGATTTGAATTCTTTTTTCATACCATTATACTTTCTTGATCAAACATCACAGTCATTTTTCTTATACACAGAGTTAGTTTGTGGGGAGATATTTACAATCTAATATTCCTAATTGCAGAAATGAAATTTTAATCTACTTGCAGGAAATAAAAGTCTAAAGAAACTACTTACCAAATACCTCTTGTCACAAAATTTTCTAAAAGGTATTCTACTATCACTAGAATATTCTTTTAGAGAACTCTGAATCTCCTAATAACATCGTGTTTTGTGGTAACGACTCGAAAATGACGAGGGTCGTCAATCCTCACCATTAATAATTTAAATCCAGTTCTAGTATCTAATGGCTATATGCATTAAGAGAATAATATCTTGGAAAGAAACTCCTTTAAACACAAACCAAACTTACATAAAATAAATCACACTTGCAGAAATTTAAAGCCACACTTGCAGAAATAAAGGCACACTTGTAGAAATAAAGTTTGCATAAAATAAATCACACTTTCATGATGGAAATTAAACTTACAGAATGTAAAAAAACTTGCATAAATTGAAATTGCTTGAATTGGAAATAAACATAATTAAACGAAACACCTGCAAGTTCACAACAAACTGAATTTTCACAATACAAAAATAAAAACAATACAACAAAATGAATTACAGACAAATGAATAAACATAAACATAAATACACAGATCCATCTTCCTTGAAATGAGTGGCCAACTCATTTCTTGGAAGAGGATTTAAATCATACTTCCGATTTTAAAACTATAGAATATTTGAGAGGAAAGAACGGATCTTTATTTCTTCGGAGAAAGAAAAAAATATATATCTCAGTGTAGAAGGTTGTATTTATAATTCATGCATCTAACCAACTCCTTATTTTAGGAAATACAATTTGATCTTATCTTTATTCCAATCCTAACAACTAAGATCTTCATCTCCACAAAATATGGAGAGTTATTGAAGTCAAATTTTATCTTGCTTATTTTAGGAAGATTTTCTCCCAAATCTTCTCCTTGCTTTTTGGTAATAAGCATCATAATGATTTTACTATTCTACATTATTGGAAGGATTTTTTTCCTAAAAATATGATTTTGACCAAATACATTTCCCATATTTTCCATTTGACTTTGTTGTTTTTGATTGTGGAACTTTTGACGCTTGTCTAATACGCTTTTTCCTCAGACTGTAGTTCACTAAAAATTAGATTTATCTTGATTGGTAAAAATTTTAGCAAATATGAATGAAATTTTTGTTAAAAACATTGCTATGAACAAAAACTTCTCTCATATTTTCCATTTGATTTTTTTGTTTCTATTTATGGAACTTTTAGTGCTCGTCGATCGATACACATTTCCTGACTCACTCACTAAAAGTTAGATATCTCTTCATTGGTAAAACTTGTAACAAATTTGAATGATATTTTTGTTAAAAACATTTCTATGAACAAAAACCTCTCTCAGATTTTCCAGTTGAATTTTTTGTTTTTGTTTATGGAACTTTTAGTGCTCATCTGATACACTTTTCCTCAGACTGCAGCTCACTAAAAGTTAGATCTCTCTTTATTGGTAAAATCAGTAGTAAATCTCAATGAGGTTTTTGTTAAACAAATTGCTATGAAAAAAATATCTCTCATATTTCCCATTGGAATATCTGACTTTTCACAATCCCTCAAAATTGTCATTACGTTGATGCAAGTTCCAGAACTAAAGCTGTCATTCCTTTTATGCAAGTTCTAGAACTAAATCTGCAAGTTTCATAAATAAATCTGATTCTTCCACAAATTGAAAGTTCTGGAACTAACTGTTAGTCAATTGATACAAGTTCTAGAACTAAATCTTTGAGTTCTAGAACTAAACCTATGAGTCTCGGAACTAAACCTCGAAGCTCCAAAACTAACTCTGTGAGTTCCAGAACTAACTCTGTGAGTTTCGCAGCTAACTAAAAACAACTATAACTTTTGCATGCGACCTCGGATTGAGATGATTCTTTTTTGAACTTGCATAATTTTTTAGAGAAATCTAAATATGAAATAAGATTTTATTTTTATTTTACTTTTCATGATCAATTACACTTTTTCAATATTAGTGTTATCTTTCCATATTTTCCCAAATACTTTGCATACACAAGACTTTGCATATTTTCCCAAATAATCAATAGGATTAGTCAATGAGATAGATAATAGAATATTTATAAAGAATGAACAAGATATATATCCTATACTCTATCTTAAGAAAACTATATGTTCCTAGATTACATTTAAATCCAATTTTAAAGGTAATTTGAAAGGACAAAATAATGGTAATTTATGGAAAATTTATGGCATCATCGGTGTTTCCATGGCTTTCAAAAATATAGGAAGATCTTCTTACATGTATACTAAGGTATTGTGCTACCTATCTCGAGAAACTGAATGAAATTCTTTCTTATGCGTAACCATGCTTTTTACCTCGTGCCCTACTAGTTCATATGTACCATGAGCCCAATTATCACAAGAAATACTTGTAGTATCACTAATAGAATGAGAATCCTCCCACTGTACGATGCCTTCTTTTGATGGCTCATTGACCTTTGGGTCCTGAATAGTGTGTACATAGATTCTGTTTAAGTCCTCCTCACTGAGAGGCTCAACATATGGTGTAGACTTCCCATGTGTCAAAGGTATCACAACCCTTTCCTCTTTATTCTCAAAGCTAATATACCCCTTATTGAATCTCAAGTCGGTATTATTCACATAACACCAAGGGTGTCCAAGCAAGGCTGGAAAATTGTCTGCTTCTACAAGTGCTAATACCTCAAAATCCCTAGTGAACTTGGCCCCTTGTATGGTTATAAATGCATCCTTCAAAACTCCTATGGGAGTGGCCTTAGTCTTGTTTTCCATAAACAACACATTAGATGATGGCTGCAATGGAGGCCTCCCCATTTGTACCCATGCATCTAATGTAAGAAAATTTACTTTCACACCTGTATCAATCAATATGTTGCTCAGTAGCCATCCATCCACAACAACATTTAGAGTAATTTCCTTGTCATAGTCAATGCTATCAGGGGGAAGATTTGCATGCAGGATCTATTGTCCGGTCTCAAAACTTGCATGCAGAGTGTTCCCTTTTAAACAACTTCAAAATAGTGTAATGATGTTCTCCTGGTGCAATAGTTTGTACACTTCTCTCAAATCATTGACATCAAATTGGAATTTCTCTCGATGATTTTTTCTACTCCTTTATGTATTGTATCTCACCCTAAAGATTCCTTAGTGCTTCCATGGTATCCCGATAAACTTCCTTATGATGAGCGGATCTAGGTACCTTGCATGTAAAACCTCCTCCCTTGTGATCATAGGCTTCGGTGTAGTTCCTCTCTTGTGCACGCCGCTTTAGCTTGTGTAGTAATCTTCACCGTAAATGCCTCACGTCCTTCTGCTATCTTGGGAATCCACTTTGATCTTCTACCGCTCATTTGAATCCTAACCATCCGGTGCCTTTGTTTTCCCACTTATGTTGTTTATTGAGAAGCACATATAAGTCTAGGAAATCCTCATAGCTATGGTTCTTTCCGAAAAATAACACGTAACATTCTTAGGACATTCGCACCTATAGAGGTTAGGAGATTCACACGTAGAACATGTTCCATGGGGAACCCACCTCTTGCTCCACCACAACCTCATCCTCCATATCCACCGTGATATCCACATCCCCTTCTAGGACCTCCTTCAAAATTCCCCTCATTCTTATCATAGCGCATTTCATTATTATCCTGATCTAGATGCCAATTATTACCCTTAGAATTATCTGTTACAATTGTCTATCATACCCCAATGTCTATAGCATCCTGGATCTCAAGCTAACCAATCGAAAATCTTCGATATCATGGGTTGTGGTGATAAATTTTACATAACAAGATACATTCTTCTTTATCACGTCTTTGTAATAAAGGACAACGAATAGCATCATGATTCAAATGATAGATCTCACAATCCAATAGTAATGAGCGTACAAAATCATGAGGGAAACTATCTTTGGTGTGACCTTCTACTTCACAATATGTACACCAAATTCCTGAGAGTGTTTCATGGGCTGAATTTTTGATAGTTTCTCTAACTAATTTTCCATATCTGTAATATGTGCCTCTAAGAATGGACTAACGCCGATTGTCAATACTCCCAACTACCTCGCAAAGACGAAAGTTTCTTCCAGTGCTTCATGCAGATTAGTGTATGTCTTATGTGACAACGTCCTTCTAAATGGTGTAATTAATCCTCCAAAAAATCATTGTGCATGTTGGCTTGTGTGAATATCATAATATAACTTAGATAGAAGTGTCTTAAAATGGGCATCATACTCACTTACACTCACAAAGTAGTGCCTTGCTTGATATCCTTGAGCACAATAATACTCTTTTACTCAAACTCAAGGATATGGAACTCTTTTAAGAAATCATCCTTCAAAGATCAAGCATAATCCACATAAGTTTGATCGGGGTCAAACTTCTATACCAGCTGTGTGCATGTCCCTATAATGTAGTATAAAATTGACTTACCTTTCACTCAAAAGAAGTTATCCCTTTCACGTAGCACAAGATTTCACACATATGCACATGTTCAACAACATCCTCTATGCCTATATACTCCACGAAGACAAAGAGACATCTCCATATAAATATTCTTTGGTTGATGTGGGCCTTGACAACTGAACGGAACCTCCTATGCTCCCTCTTCCTCTAGAACCACCAGATCCACTGGAAATAGAACCATATATACCTCTTGATCCTCCACCTATAGCTGGAATATGACCTATAGATGTACTCCCTTGTTCTCTAATAGTAGTACTATATTGAACCCCTATAATGTGAGGTAGTTCCACTTCCAGAGGTGAATCCAACATTCAACGTGCTTACATTCTATGTAGATGATGCACCTGAAAATGTTCCTCCAAATAACATTGAAGTCGTTTGTCTTGCCATTGATGTACTTGCTCCTTGACTTACTCCTACTTTCCTACTTCCCAAGTTATCTTGCTAGTTACTTGTTGTACTAGATACTGGAAAACCAAGCGTAAGGGCTAGGTCACCAGGTGGATTAAGATGTGCACCCATGGCCCAGGTAGTCTTTGGTGGTGCACTTGTGTGAATCCAAGGGGGATCTCTATCATGCTTTCCAAGATGGGGGAGTTCTTGATGCTCTGGCTCCACATCTTCTACGTGAGCTTCAAATACTTCACGATCCATCTCTCTCCTCAATGCCATACTTTCTACAATGGAACGCTACTTCTCTATCTCCCTCTCATGCACCTCATTATACTTAAGATGCCTCTCCTATCTCTTCCTCTCTTGCCACTAGGTCTCATGCCATCTTTTACCAAACGTATTCTTGCCCTCATGCGTGGTGAATTTTAGTTAGCCATTAGTCTACTCTCTATGTTCAAAGTTACCATCAAGATCTTGATCACTAGTGGAATACCTTACGGATATACTCCTCATGGATACTAGAAAGACTGGAATTCAGCTACCTCTAGAAAGAATACGTCAAAAGTTAATATTCCGAATATAAATATTTAGAACACCACAAAACCACATATCCACAAAGATGAGTCTAGATCAAATCAGCATCATAAAGGGCTTGAAATTATTCTGTGTCCAGACAAGTGTGCGATACCTCTAATTCCACCTAGATGCATAAGCAATCAACGATTCATATAATTCTACTTGAAATATGGCAAAAAAATCTCATATAAGCTACCATACATATTCTATTCTACCCAACTACGTGCGTTAAACTCGGATCCACTACTCGAACCATTGTGCATATTCTTCCTCCAGATCATGTATCCACTCCTCAATACTTGTTAGAGTTAACTAGTACGTCTTCATCACGAACCATCCTGAAATTTTTTTTGAAAAGAGGTCTCGGAAATAGAACCAATGATGGAGCGTAGAATTTACTAGATACCACTCTGGATGCGCTGACACATCACTCAGCCTAGACTAAGCACTCACCCAAAGTGTGCAAAGGTACTAGGTCCCTCTTTAGGGTTACTTATAACATGATGTTAGCATGATGAAGGAAGAAACATATAAATGCATAGCTAATCCATCATTCTATAATGCATGCTAAATTCATATCTATGAAAGAACAAGCTTTAAACAAAAGAAATCATGATTGAATAAAAAAATGCACTACTCAATTACACACAGGAATGACACTTAGGTTCAACCAATATCTTCCATCTATTAATGAACACATAATACCCTTACAATAATGTCATTCTATATCGATGCGTGCATGGATCTGATACTGAATCATATGCGCATATCTCTATACATCCATCTCTCTCTATGTGTATATCTATATATATCTTCTACTATCTCGCTTTACATCATATATATAGGGTGGGGACTTTCCCTTCACCACTTATCTATTCCAGATATAGGCCGAAACCTATTAATAACCATGCACTATTTATAGGCATTGTCACACATGCAAGTGTGCTATCTATAGGCCTCTTATAGTTAACTGAAGTGACAATCCTATTCTTAGCTCGTCTCCATGCAAAACGCTTAGATCCGATCCTCCAAAGATAGACAATGTGTGGTGCACATGTCTCTACATTGTTGGTGTGTTCTACATGCCACCTTCTAAAAATAGGTCATCATGCTCTAAATCGGCTAAGTGCTAAATGCTAAACTTTCCCTCCATGCGCAGGTTCTTCTTGTCCCTCCATGCCCTTGATCCTGGTCTTCTCTTCCACACGAACTTCTTCGATGATCTCTAACAAGTATTCTCTGATCAACAACAAGATGAAGAAAAATGACTCTCAAGTGTACAAGGTGACTCTTATGAGTGTAATGATCTTAATTTCCACATATGTCAAGAACTTTATGAATTTATGGAAGGTTGCATCACTTGCCAAGAGAATCATCAAATGTTACAATTAGTCAGGATGAGGCAGATTTAGAGATCTTGGATGCACATAATGTCATAAAATAGGTTTCAAGTTCTTTCTCTTCTTCATTTTTACAAAAATTTGATTTCTTAGATGAATTTGATCTTACAAATTTTATGTTTGAAGATGAAGAGGGCTATGGTGAACAAATTACCAACCTAGAGAAAACCATGGGAGAAGAAGTTGAACCTTTGGCACAGCTAGGTAATGAAGAGATAGGCTATCTATCATATTTGGAGGAGTATCTGGATGAAAAGGAACCTATGGAAATAGTCATTTCTACTACTCCATTATCTAGCCTTCAATACAAATTGCTTGGTGCTTTGCAAGGAAATGTTCAAGAACCACCTATTTCTCATAACAATCTTCTTGAGACAAGATTAGAAGAATTGAATCTTCCATATGAATCACCAAATAAAGAAGAAAATGAGCACATGGAAGAGGTCAAATCAGATTCAGAACTGGAATGTAAATGACATCATTGGAAGTTTCTTTCTCCCAACTATGGGGCCTAATTTGGTTAGTGAACCTGTGATAGAGGGAAGTATTCTTAAAGATTTTGTTGTTTCTAGTAGTTCTCAGGAGAAATGGATGAAGTATTTTGACCTTGGTTTTGTGGTGGATAAGAAGGTTAAAAATATAGGAGGTTTTTGTCTCCAATCGGTAGAAAGGAAACTTGTATACAAGTATCACATTCCAAATACTTAAAGTGATTTTTCAATGATTCCATTAGGGGCTGCAAATAATCCAAAGCAGCTTTTGCATATTGAGGAGGAATTCTTTGTTGTCAAAGCAGTAAAAAGAGAAAAGAGAACATCACTTTGGCACAATTCATCCATGAGGAAGGTGATTTTTTTACAAATGGAAAACAAGAGGGAAATAATATCACTACAACACCTTTCATACAAGGATGTCTTTAGGGATAATTCCTTGTCAAAATTCAAGCTCAAGTAATGCCCAGATTCAAAGGGTCAAACCATGTCCCATAATTTATTTGCATTCTTTCGAGTCAAAAGAGAAATTACACCCGATCACATTCATTTCGAATGTGAGGATGAATTTCATAGCCCCAAGAATCGAGTTGTTATGCCTTTACAAGATAAATACATAAAGAACTAAAAGAGGCATATTTTCTCTTTCTAGCTGATGCCTTGGTGAGCCAATGATGCAACCTAGAATTTAGCAGATAACACCCTAGTCATGTTTGCACATCACTCGGCTTTCCTAGACTGAGCACTCACCCAAAGTGCACAAAGGTACCATGTCCCTCTTTAGGGTTACTGTAGTAGTATGCTAGCGTGATGAAGGAAGAAACATATAGATCCATAACTAATCCATCATTCTACAATGCATGCCATATCAAGATCTATGAAAGAACAATATTAAACAATAATCATGATTGAATCAGAATATGTACTACTCAATTACACACAGGAATGATGCTTGGATTTAGCTAATAACTTCCATCTATTAATGAACACGAAACTCCTTACAATAATGACATTCTATATTGATACACACATGGATCTGATATAGTACTACAGTCATATGCACATATCTCTTTATGATTACCTCTTACGCTCTTCATATACCTATATATCATCTCATCTCTCTACATCTACTACTATCTCGATTCACATCATATATATATATATATATATATATATATATATACGGTGGGAATTTCCCTTCACCGCTTATCTATTTCAAAAATAGGCCGCATGCTATTAATATCCACATGCCGTTTACATGCATAGCCACACATGCAAGTGTGCTATCTATAAACCTCCTACAATTAATCAAGTGAGAATCCTGTTCTTAGCTCGTCTCCATGTAGAACACTTCGATCTTATCTTCTAAAGATAGAAAATGTGTGGTGTGCACGTCTCTACATTGTTGGTGTGTTTTGCACGCCATATTCTAAAAATAGATCTTCATACTCAAAATAAGCTAAGTCCTGAATGTTGAACTTATGCTCCACATGTGCATTCTTCCTATCCATTTACACCCTTAAACTTGGCTTGTTTTCCGATGCGGACTTCTTGTGTGAGTTCTGTCAAGTGTTCTCTTATCAACATCTTTTTTTCTCTTCCTCATTCTCGTGCTCGTTTTCTTGATTGAGTGGGGTAGGAGATGCATGCTTTCTCTCCTTATTATTTCAATTTTTCATCTAACTTCAAATTTCTTCTCCTCTTTGGCTCAACGGTATCCTTGTGTGGAGAGAGACAAGGTGATTTCCTTACCATTTGTGGGGTTCCACCTTGAGTCCTTTTGTGTTTGAATACTTTCTTAAATTTGTGCTCCCCTTCTCAACCTTTGTATCTTCCTCTTCATCATGTCCCTAAGGTGGAGTGGTCACGTGCTGTGACTCTTCTCTATCATATGGTTTCTTTATTTTGTGCTCCAAGCCTCCACTATCTTCACGCTCCTCTTCTTCATCCTCTACTTCAATAGTTTCTATGGGCCTTTACGATGGTATGTTTTCCATTGTGTGCTTACCCTTCGGTGGCCCTGGGAGTGCAAATTCATTCTCCACATACTTATTGTTCTCCATCTTGGGCTTCAGCTGAAGATACACTAATGTTGCCCCTATATCTGCTACAACTAGACTTATTGGCTTAATATTTAATACCTTCAAATGAGCCTCTCAACATAGGAACTTCTTCTTGGATACATGTACTTTTTCCTCAGCATGTGGTAGTTGCAGTCTACCTTATCTGCATTGAATACTAGTCATCATGTGTATGTGAATCTGTGAATAGATGCTTGGAAATACCTTGCAGTGAATGTGTAAGGAAATTTACACCAAGGGCTCTAGACTCCATCTCTCATTGGGAAGTGCACGATGCAGAAATGCTGATATACAACAAACTAGACTTGTTTCCCCACTATTAATGGTAGGTCCTTCGGGATGTGCTACTCTTCTCCAAATGTTCCATGGAGCTTGTCATACCATTTCTCCACCCTTTGATTGACATCATCTGTCATGGACCCTTTACATAGGTACTTGCTGAACCTTTCAACTAGTGACTTATTCTCCATGGGATATTCCCATACCTTTTCCTTCGGCCTATATGGTACTCCAATTTCCATGAATACCAGTGTTAGTAGAACAACCCCAAAGCTAATCTTCCCTCCTGTGCATGCTTCCTTGACTATTTACTTTGCAATGTATCCTATAATGTTGTAGACTGCTCCTTCGAAATCTTACACGTAATGTGTAACCACATAGTATTTACCTGTGACCATTGATCCTGGTCCTTAAAATTTGTAAGAAGGTGTGCTACATCTTGCACAACCTGACAATTATTCAACTTGTCTATATCCATACCATGTGGACCCTTCAAGTACCCCAACTCTGTCTGGTCTTTAAGATCACGGCTTTATTTGTGAGATCATTCTTTATATCCTCTCTTGTGGCCTTCAAACCTATCACCATTGAGATAAGTGTAGATGAGATTCTAACTTTGCATCCTGCAAAGTAGAAGAAGTCCTCATGCACTCTACTCATGAGCCACTGTACAAGGGCTCATACTTCCCGAAATATGGAAGCTCATATAATTGGTAGACCCCAATTCTCTTCAGAAGCTTCTTGCCTACATCATCATAAACTGGCATGTCATCCACTATACGTTTGTTCGTCCTCGTAGTGAGAAATGAATCGAGCTCCTTGTTCTTTGAGGTCCTGTGATTGTATTCACTTACTTTTCTCTTCCTGATGGGTGAATCTCATTCTGGCCGATGATGACTCCTTTTGTATATTGCATTTCTAAAAAAATATTTCGGGTGCCATCTCTTCCTCCTCAACAATCACCTTCTTCTTTCCTTTTTCTCCTACTGGAGCTTCCTTCTTGGGTTCAATTTTTACCTTGCAATTGTCTCTTCTTTAACTCTGTAACTTATGAATCAAACCCTAGCTTGATTCAATTATACCCTAGGTGGAAACTTCGTGCCCTAACTCCTCTCTGTCACCTTGCTTTGCTCAAACCCTTCACCACCAAGGATGTAAGCTTCTTTTCACACAGATTTTTTTGTCACGCTTGGTTTCACACCCTTCGCACCTTAACCCAATCACTCAGCTCTTTGCACTTAGCTCTTTCCTCAAATACTCTTAGTCGCAATGGTAAAAATTAATTCACATCCCATCCTTATATAATTTTTCAAGTTTTGATGCATTTATTGCTCCTTCACCTACCAAATATCCTCTCATTCATTAAACAAATTTGTTCATTTCACACATTACATCTTCATACCCTAGCTATAACCTTCTAGCGCACCTTCCTACCTTCCTACCCTCTATTCATAGAATTCTCTTCAGGTCGTGCACTTTTGCCCTAGTACCTCATCACCGTACCTTCTCCCGGTAGTTTTCATGGCTTCTCTTACCTCGCGTTATAATTTCCTTTCATTCATCTTCATCCTTGGTCCCTTTTGAGAAGTAATCTTCTTTTGACTTAAAGCACACCCATAGTAGATTATTCCTTTCACCTTTCAATTCCCACAATCTTTTACTTGGATAACTACAACCACCCCACACTAAAAATATGTGCAGTCCTCTGTAATAAACATTATTCACATGGTAATTAGATTCTTGCACATAAGCACGCTTATTACACAAGAACAACAACTAAATTTACAAATCATAGTAATAATTAAGGAAATACATTAAGGAAATATAAAATTGAAAACGTAACCTAAATGGCAATATTTCCTTATTACAAACACAAAGAAGACTTATTTATAGTAGGGATTCAACCTACTCCTATTAAAGTAACTAGCTAGGTGTGTTCCATCAAGTGCTTCTAACTGGAAAACACCTAATTCAATTATGTAAGTAATGATAAAAGGCCCCAACCAATGTACCTTGAGCGTTCCTAGATGGTACATGTACTTAGAGTCATAAAGAAGTACCATTTGTCCAATCTAAAACTTCTTATCCCTTATGTTTCCGTCATGCCATGATTTTTTTCGGCCTTTTCACGCTTCTAAATCCATCATACTATGGCTCGTCACTCATCCAGTTGAATCATTTTCTTAATACACTCCTATTAAGCTTTCTCATTAGCTAGACCTATAGCACACACAATGCACAAAGAAGATAACATAAATTCTATAGGGAGAACAACTTATGTGCCAAACACCACTCAAATGGTGTGGCTTTGTTCAATATCTTGTAAGTTGTTCTATATGCCCAAAACATTTGAAAATTTATCATCCCAATTCTTTCTTCCAACATCAAATTTTTTTGTCAAAGTCTAGCTTAAAATCTTGTTGAAAGCCTCATCGGTTCCATTTGCTTGAGCACGGTAAGGTGTAGTTTTATGGTGTGTAACCATAAACTCATCTAATAGGATCCTGATTGTCTCATTCAAAAGTGTGTACCCCTATCACTTGTTAAGCTTAAAGGACATCCAGATCTTGTAAGAAAATTTTGCCATAGAAACCTAGATGTTGTAGCTCTGTATAGTCCTTTGTAGGTGTTGCTTTTGTACACCGTGTGAAATAATATGCGCAAGTAATGATATAGTACGATCCAGTCCAACATGTGGTTGGAAAAATAGGTCCTACAAAGTCAATGGCCCATTTCTCAAATGGTTTAGCACTAGTAATTGGTCTCAAAGGAATCTCATATCTTTTCCCTTGTTTACCTAGATGCTGAAAATGGTCACATGCTTCGTAATATGTTTTAAAATCTTTATACAAAGTGTCTCCCACCATAATCCAAAGCAAGTAAGATCTATCAATAAATTACATCACCTACATAGTGGCCCCATACATAACACCATATGCCTCCTCTATTATATCCATGTGATCATGCTCTAATACACAACGATGTAATACTTCATCTCTACCTATCTTGTATAGGTCACAACTAATCAACATAAACGTTGTCGCGTTAATAGCAAGTTGTTTCTTTTCTAATGCCTTCATTCCTTTTGGTGCCACACCAATCCATAGAAAGACAACAATGTCTTTAAATTCTAATGGCGTGCATTGTGACCTATATAAATATGTATATGGCATGGTTTCTTTAATTTTCTATGCTTCTTCTCTTGAGTTAATTCTAGACAAGTGGTTTGGTCCAAAGTTACTTTTCCCTGACCTCACCATAATCGTGAAGTCAAATTATTGAAATAGGAGTACCCATCTGCATGTGCACCCTTGTAAGAAGGTATTTTTCACCAAATACTTCAATGCCATGTGATCCGTATAGAATACAAATAGTATAGCTAGTAAATACTGTCAAAACTTGTGTAATGCATAGATCATTGACAAAGCTTCGCACTCTGTAGTTGTATAATTATGTTCAGCAGGAGTCAGCTTCCTACTAGCAAAACAAATTGGATGATCTATAATAACTTCACTAGGTTGAGCTAACACAATGCCAATGGCCATGTCATAGGCGTCCACATGCACATGAAATGGTTTATCTCATGAGGGAAAACATAGAATGGGCGCGGTAGTAAGTTTCTCCTTTAATATCTCAAATGTGCGTTGCTGCGGTTGTTCCCAATAAAATGCACCTTTCCCTTTTAGTAATTATTCCAAGGGTGCAGAAACTTTGGCATACCCTTTGATGAACTTCCGATAATATCCCATGTGACCCAAAAATCCATGCACCTCACTTTGACTGGTAGGCGCTTCCAAGCCTAGAATGACTACAACCTTAGTTGGATCAACAAGCAAACCTTCCTTGTAGATTATATGTCCTAACAATATTCCAAAAGGTGTAGAAAATATGCACTTCTTGATGTTATAAGAGATACTTAATTGTTTGCACCATTCAAACATTAAGCACATATTGTCACAATGATCTTTCACAAGCCCATATACTTGTCTAATCATCTAGATAAACTTGTAAGAAGTTGTGAATAAAATATTTGAATGCCTAAACAACTATCTCGTGAGATTACAATACGTGCATTTTTTAGTCCAAAAGGCACCACAGTATAGGAAAAACTACCCCATTGAGTAGTAAAAGTTGTCTTTTTTGATCCTCCGTAGCAATCCGAACCTAATGATACTTAGAAAACCCATTTGTGAAGGAATATATTTTGCACCCTACAAATCCTAGTATTTCCTCAATAAATGGCGTAGGGAATGGATTTGTTACACATGTAGCATTCATCTCCATATATTCCACATATATTCTAATTTGTCCATCCTTCTTGATACTGATCACCATTGGACTAACCCATTCTGACTCATCAAGGGGCTTGATAATTCCATCTTTCAACATGTTATCAATCTCTTCCTTGACCTTTTCACACAAATTGGGATTCATCATGTAAGGCCTCTTCCTAACTAGGCGTGCACCATCCTTAAGCTTTATCTTCATTTCCCCAAGTGATTCATGCACGACTTTAAGTTCATGATACCCTCGAAGGAATAAGTCCTGATAATCCTTGAGTAACTCAATGATAATTTTCACTTCCGATTTTGATTGATAGTATCCAATTATGGCCTCCTTAAGCTCATCCTTTGATCCTATATTGACCTTCTTTGTCTTCATTGGTTCATGGTATGCACGTGTATCCTTATCTACACTATCCAAGACCTTGCGTGCCCCCTATGAATGGTCAATATCTAGGTTTTCAACTTCCTCATCATCCACGATGTACACCATCTTTCCTTTTTCTTTCTCAAGGAAAGCATGTTCAAGTAGTATGGAGTCCATTTCTTCTTCCTTTTCAAAATGTGCTCCGGACTCTGTCTCACCAAATAATTCATGTATGAGTTCCTCCACCTTTGTACTATCTCTTATGGTTAATCACTTAAAAATGTAATGGTTCTTCAACCGGAGGTTTAGTCAAGAAGTAGTCAAAGGTCTGGAGTATTCCTGTAGCCAAATTCTACCAATTCTCAGTCTCTTAATGTATTTCTTCATATACATACTAGGTGCATGCACAACCTTGTAGAGTAGAGTACAATATATGCACCCAGAGTGAAAGGTCGTAATGATTCCTTTCCCACTGTCTAGAGTCTCTCACACTTGTGAATTTGATGCTGAATAAGTTGATCACCATTATAAGTGCATATCTATGTAGGTTCATTTCTCCTTATAAACCTAGTAGATATGATGATTCCAATCTCCTCTAATTCTATAAGATCATCTCTGTGGACTACCCACAATCCATGCGCTTGTCCCACGCAAGGTATACACTAACATATCTCTTCTCTTAATTTGATCTGTCCAATGTGCTTCCATGGATTTCAAAAATATAGGAAGATATTCTACCCCTATATACTAAGGTATTGTGCTACCTATCCATCAAACAAAATGAAGTCCATTCTTACGTGAAACTATGATTTTTACCTCACGTCCTACTAGTTCATATGTACCATGGGACCAATTGTCACAAGAAATACTCATAGTATCACTAATAGAATGAGAATCCTCCCACTGTAGGATGCCTTCTTTTGATGTCTCATTGACCTCTAGGTCTTGAATAGTGCATACATAAATTATGTTTAAGTCCTCCTCACTTAGAGGCTCAACATACAGTGTAGACCTCCCATCTGTCAAAGGTATCACAACCCTTTCCTCCTTGTTCTCAAAGCTGATATACCCCTTATTGAATCTCAAATAAGCATTATTCACCTAACACCAAGGGCGTCCATGCATGGCTAGGAAATTGTCTACTTCTACAAGTGCTAATACCTCAAAATCCCCAGTGAACTTGGCCCTTGTATGGTTATAGATGCACCCTTCAAAACTCATATGGGAGTGGCATCGGTTTAGTTTTCCATAAACAACACATTAGATGATGATTGAATGGAGGCCTCCCATTTGTACCCATGCATCTAATGTAAGAACACTTACTTCGCACTCAGTATCAATCAATATGTTTCTCACTAGCCATCCATCCACAACAACATTCAGAGTAATTTCCTTGTCATAGTCAATGCTATCAGGGGGAATATTTGCATGCAGGATCTTCCGTTTGGTCTCAATACTTGCATGCGGAGTGTTCCCTTTTAACCAACTTCCTAATAGTGGAATGATGTTCTCCTAGCACAAAATTTTACACACTTCTCTCAGATCATAGATATCGAGTTTGGAATGTCTCTAGTGCTTTCTTATGCTCCTTTAAGTATTGTTTCTAACCTTGAAGATTTATTAGCAGTTCTATGGTATCCTCGATAAAATTCCTTCGATGAGAAGGATCTATGTACCTTGCATGAAAACCTCCTCCTTGGTGATCATAGAATTCTATTGCAATGCCTCTCTTACGTGTACCACTTCAGCTCATGTAGTAATCTTCACTATTAATGCCTCAAGTCATTCTACTATCTTGAGCATCCACTGATCTTATATCACGCACTAGATTTTAACCATCCTGCGCCTTTGTTTTCTTACTTATGTTTCTTACTCAGATGCTCATATAATTTTAGGCACTCTTCATAGCTATGGTTCTTTCCATAGAAAGAACATGCAATATTCTGAGGACATTCACACCTATACTGGTCAAGAGATCCGTAAGTATAACATGTTCCATGGGGGAACTCACATCTTCCTCCACAATAACCTTATCCTTCATATCCATCATGATATAAATGTCCTATTCCATGACCTCCTTCAAAATTCCCCTCATTCTGTCATAGCGCATTTGATTATGATCCCGATCCTGTGCTTATTCTTGTTCTTAGAGTTACTCATACACTCGGTCTCTGTAGCATCATACCTTGCCAATGTCTATAGCATCCTAGATCTGACCAATCAATCGACAATCTTCAGTATCATGGGTCATGGACCAAAATTTTTATAGTAACAAGATACATTCTTCCTTATCATGCATTGTAACAAAGGACAATGACTAGCATCATGATTCAAATGAAAGATCTCCCGATGTCCTAACAAGAATGGGCATACTTTTCTCGTGAGGACAACTATATTTTTGTGACCTTCCACTTCACAATCTATACACCAAATCCTTAAGCGCATTTCATGGGCTGAATTGGCTGATAGCTTCTCTAACTATTTTGTCATAGCTACAATCTATGCCTCTAAGAATGGACTAACACCAGTGTCAATGCTCCCAACTACCTCAACATGTAAAGCTACTTCTAGTGCTTCACATGGATTAGTGTATGTCTTATGTGACAATGCTCTTCTAAATGGTGTAATCAATCCTCTAATGAACCATTATGCATGTTGGCTTGCGTGAATATCATAAGAAAGCTTAGATAGGTTTTTTTTAAAATGGGCATCATACTCACACACACTCTCAGTGGTGTCTTTCTTAATATCCTTGAGCACACTTATACTCTTTGATCAAATTCGGGATATATAACTCTTTCAAGAAAACATCCTTTAAAGACAGTATAATCCACACAAGTTTGATCAGTAATACTTCTTATACCAGTCCTGTGCACACCCTCGTAATTTAGTAGAAAATTTAATTTCCTTACGCTTTCGCTAGGTTGTGATCCCTTTCACGTGCCACAATATTTCACACATATGCACATGCTTAGAAGCATCCTCTATGCCTCTATACTCCAGGAGATGAAGATACATCTCCATATAAATATTATGTGGTGCTTGGGGGCCTTATAGATATGCTCCTCTAGGATACCGCAAAACTAGAATTCATACATAAAAATTGAATATTCTAGAATATAATCGTTTAAAACGCCATGAAACTACGTATCCATAGCTTGAGTCCAGATCGATCAACATCATAAAGGGCTCGAAATTCTTCCTGTGTCCAAAAACTGCATGATACCTCCAATTCCACTTAGATGCATAAGCAATTAGTCACTCATATAATTCTACTAGAAAGATAGCTAAAAATATCTCATATAAGATGTCATACGAATTTTGTTCTACCCAAGTGTGTGTGTTAAACTTAGACCCAATGTTGAACCACTATGCTTATTCTTCCTCTTGATCATGTATCCACTCATCAATACTTTCTAGAATTAACCGGTATGTCTTCATCATGAACCATCTTGAAAACAACTAAAAAGAGGTCCTAGCAATAGAACCAATGATGCAGCCTAGAATTTACCAGATAACACCCTAGTCGCACTGACACATCACTCAGCCTAGATTGAGCACTCACCCAAAGCATGCAAAGGTACCAAGTCCCTCTTTAGGGTTGTTGTAGTAGGATGTTAGCATGATGAAGGAAGAAACATATAGATCCATAACTAATCCATCATTCTACAATGCATGCCATATTCAGATCTATGAAAGAACAAGCTTAAACAATAATCATGATTGAATCAAGAACATGCACTACTCAATTACACACATGAATGACACTTAGATTCATCCAATAACTTCCATCTATTAATAAACACAGAATCTCCTTACAATAATGACATTCTATACCGATGCACGCATGGATCTAATATAGTAATCCAGTCATATGCACATATCTCTTTATGCTTACCTCTTATGCTCTGCATATACCTATATATCATCTCATCTCTCTACATCTACTACTATGTGATTCACATCATATATAGATAGGGTAGGGAATTTCCTTCACCACTTATCTATTCCAAAATATGCTGCATTCTATTAATAACCACGCATCGTTTATAGGCATAGCCACACATGCAAGTGTTCTATCTATATACCTCTTACACTTAATCAAGTGAAAATCCTATTCTTATCCCATCTCTATGCAAAAAACGCTTCGATCCGATCTTCCAAAGATAGATAATGTGTGATGTGCACATCTTTGCATTGTTGGTGTGTTCCACATGCCATCTTCTAAAAATAGATCTTCATGCTCAAAATCAGATAAGCCCCGAATTTTAAAATTCTTCTTCACACGTGCGTTCTTCCTATTCATTCACGCCTTAAACCTGGTCTATTTTCCCGCATGGACTTCTTGTGTGAGTTCTGTCAAGTGTTCTTTGATCAACACCAAGTGGATAATTGGGCTTGTTTCAGTTTTTCACTTTCATTTTTAGCCATGTCCATTTTTACATTATCTGCATGGCTACCCATTGTAAGGAGTGGAAGCTATTTTTTCCAACTAGTTTCAGGGTTCATTTAGCTCACATATTCCTCCCGTTAGCGTAGAGTAGGAATAGGGTTTATTTCAGCATAATAAGTGCCTAACACACTTTACATGTTTCATTTGAAGCATGTATGATTTTAAATTTTTGTGTGTGTTGTTTTTTCATTTTCTGCACGATGTGTGTCAAAGTGGATTTTTCGGAAGAAAGAGAGAAATCAGGATTTAATAGAGTTCCATGATGTCCTAAAATCAGGAAATGTTTACTCCAAATTCTATGAATGTTTCATGCTTTCCAAAAAAACATGAGTTCCAATGTGCTTCATATTTGACACCATCATATTCTGAGACAAGGTCAAATGGTCTACTTCAAGTTCGGGATTAGTTTTGGCAATAACTATGACTCCATGCCCAATGGATATATAAGGCTACAGGAATCATGCTTAGCAGGCAAGCATTCCTGAGAGGTCACTAAAAATGTTATCTAATTTTATCCCCTTGGGGAAAAATTACACAACATGGGCCTATTGGACCTTAGGACTGGAAAAGACTCTCACGGAAATTTAAAGGGCATTTTTCATGTTAAGGGAAATTTAAAATTCTTAGAAGACATTTTCCTCTTCTGGATTTTAAGGATCTTAGATCATGCTTAGCTAGTGTACAAAAGGCCTTGTATGGCCCACATTTACCCAATATAACCAAAATGGTGACAATTAGTGTGTAAAGATTATCGGTGTTCTACTCCATCTACATAATGCCCTGGAATTGACAAATTCTTAAAATATTCAAAGGTTTGTTACAAAGTTTTAAAAATGTGTCAAAATGGACTTGAAGGTAGTTTGAGCTAGTTGATCATCATCACAGAGTGGCTCGGAATTGTGTAATTTATACCAGGTTATGATGGAGTCAAATCCCATCGAGATAGGTGGAGATGTAACTTGGTGCTTCACTTGACATAATGAAGTATGGATTAACTCAAAGGTTGCACAAGTTTTTCAGAGCTCCATCAACACATTCATCAACTAGTTCATAGGTAGATTCACAAGATCACATGAGGTTGAGTACTTCTAGCTCATGTGAGCTAGTATTTCTCAATAGTTTATCTTGTAATCATTCAAGTTGAATTTTTGGGTGAGATAATTATGATTTGAGTCATGCCTTAGTGGCTTGATCCACCCGTTGAATGAATCAAGTCAAGTTCATCAAAGCTCATGTTAGAGGAAATCGACAAATATTGAGTCATACAAATCATTGGCTTGAAGGAGCCGATTAAGGGGGTGGCTTAATGTATTAGGTTTAGAAGAATATGGCTTGGTGAGATCAAGCCCAATAACATGGGAGAAGCCCGAGTTGGAAGTGAACATCTTGATGTTGGTAAAAGAATTGAATGAAGGAAGTGGCTCATCGAATGGTGTTGGATAGTGGATTTAGCGTGGGAAGGAGAAAAGAATAGATCGAGAGATGGGAATGAGATCTCAAACATGGAGATCATGGAATATAGATCGAAGGTAAAATATCATTTTGGAGCCTCAAAGGAATTTCATTTTGGAGGTTAACTCATCGGGCGTTTTGGGGGTTTGAGCTTTAGATGTTTAGAGGTAAGTCAATCGAAAAGTCCTAAATTCGTAATATGAATTTTGAAGTCATCTCATTTTGGGATCAGGTTTTGGCTTCAAGTTGAGGCAAATCGGAGTATGGATTGCTGTGGTGAGTTTTTTTGGTTATTACATCGATGTGTTCATGTAATGTTTGACACATGTTTTTAGTTGAGAGCAAGTCCTGTTGTTGCGATCTCACAAAGACCCCTGGATGTAAATCGAGACTTCTAGGTTGATCACTCTAGCATCCAGGTGTGATTGTAACTAAAGGTGGTGATGCACCAAAAGGAGTGGTGAAACATTTCTGTCATGTAAATAGACACAAACCAGAGATTGCAGCATAAAACATACATAGGCTGATAAGATATAATTTAGGATCTGAAATGAAGCAAACAATACAAACAAAGGACTGAAACTCATTCACAAAGCTTGCATTATCATTTCCAGTGTCAAAATCACTGCATTACAACCTCAGAGAGGTAAAAAACTATTACAGTCTTTGGAGAGGTCTGATTCTTCAAACAATCACTTGCTGGAGGTGAAAGAAGAAGTTGTTATGTCCAAAAATGTTCCCCCTTTAGAAATGAGCCAAATCTGGCTTTTACATTGCATGGGTCGAGCCCAGGAGATAGAAACGTACAAAAAATGTGAGAGCCCATTCCTCCTTGACTACAGATGCATTAAAATGGCATGGGATACCTTACAAACCCATACCCTATCAATTTTGACCGAATTGCAGGAGAATGCGACCCATTCTGCGTTAAATTTGGTCATTGAAATGTCACTTCTGGCCATGAACACGCGTCAGAGCCGTTTCTTAACTTTCTCTCTCTAGAATACACCAAAATTCAAGATTAACCCTAGAATCATGTAGAGAATTTCATAAGCTTTCCGTTGATATAAAGAACGTGCAAATCCGAGCTCTGGATCGAAAGATATGGAGATCTGAAGATTTAGGGCACAAAAAGCAGTGAAAATGTGTTTTGAAAATTTTCCCGCGCTCTGCCACCTGGATGACACGTGTCAAGCGCTGATTGGATGCGTAATTCTCTCTCCTCTGCTCACCCCATGGGTTTTCCTTGAAAATTTTGACTTTTTGATGATTTTGGAACATTTTCACTTTTCCTCCATGCCCCCACCACTTGGGACACGTGGCATGCATTGATTGGAGGACAGGGGCGCGGGGTCTTCCTTTACTTTTAGCTTTTTGGCCAAAACTTGGCCAAATTTTCCAAATCCTCCCCGAGCTCCACTTCCTATTCCATTGGACACGTGTCCTCTTCTGATTGGCTCGGGCTGACCCTTCAAACCTCGCCCTTTGAACTTTTGGACGTTTCCCCTTGTGACACGTGTCATGATTTGATTGGTCTCGCGGGTCTGCCGGCTTTTCACATCCACCGCGTCCATTTGTCCCAGGATGTCCCAAACTACTTGGGACAAAAACTTTCGATCCACCCGAAATGGGCTTCCTTGTCCCTTTTCTGCCGATGACACGTGGCGTAATTTGATTGGCTTCGGCTCCTTGAGCTATCCGCGTCCCACGTGTCCCTTTGTCCCGATGTCCCAGTGTGAAAGTTCTCCTTTTCGGCCCGATCCGGGTGGTTCGCGTCCTTCACGTCCTCACGGCCCAGATGTCCCAGACTGTTCCACTCAGTAGTTAGTCGATTTTCTTCTCCTTTGGCCGAACCAGCTTTCCGCGTCCCTCGCGTCCCACACGGCCGGATGTCCTTTGCTCTGCCTGACTGCTGCTGCCCTTTCGGCCGATTCGCGCCCAGATGTCCCTCATGTCCCGACTATTGCGAGGACTAGGACTTAGCCATTTTTCATGATTTTTCCTGGCCCAAGCTTGTTTTCTGCAACTTTTTCACCTTTTCTCAGAACTTGCTCTTTTCTTCTTGGACAGGGGAGTTAGAAAAAATCTGAGGGGACCCTAGAAACATGATTTTTGCCTGAATCAATCTATTTTCCTGGGACTTGAGAATTTAATGCATGTTATCAAAATTACCACAGGGGTGAATTTTGGATAACAATTTGGTGACTTCAGTGGGGTTACACTGCTTTAGGTAGAAGATACCAGTTGCCTGAAGCAGTCCATTGGGCATGGAGTCATCAAATATTCAGTTTAGAACCCCAACTGACTCAGAATGTGTAAGGAGGAAGATGGAATATCACCTGATGAAAGCAAGGACTGCAAAACATCTCCATGGACAGCAAGTTGTGCCAAAGCACTTAGGGAAAACAAAACTAACCTACAGCAAAACAATGTGCACAAGCACTTGGAGGAATGAAAATCTAATCTAATATTTACAAAATAGTGAACTTCCCTCTAGAAGCAATGCTTGAGATAGATTCCATTGACTGGAATCTGCAGTTCTTCACCATCCAATGAGGCCAATTGGAAAGCATTGTTGTTCTTGCACTTCGTGACCATGTATGGGCCACTCCAAATGGCATCAAATTTTGAATGCCTTCCGGTTTTGCTCTATCCACATCCCATTTCAACACTAGATCTCCAACTTGAAAAGATCTATCCTTGGCCTTTCTATCAAAGGTCTTCTTGATCAAAGCTTGATCCTTTTCCATTGCTTGGGATGCCTGATTTCTGATCTCTTGCAGCTCCATCAACTCTGCATACCTCACCTCCATGGGCTCAAATTCAAGCAACTCCAGCTGCTTCATGAGTTCCAATGTTGGCAACTCAAGTGACATGGGCAAGATTGCCTCTCTTCCATAGACAAGCTTTGAATGGAGAGTTACCTGTGGATCTTTTGGGAGTTATCCTATCAGCCCATAAGGCTGATTTCAGTTTGGTATGCCAAGACCTCTGATTCTCGTCAAGAGTCCTCCTAATGATCCTCAACAAGTTCTTGTTTGTAGACTCGGCCTGGCCATTACCTTGGGGGTAATAGTTTGATGAAGTGCTTAGGTAAATACCGTTCTTGACAGCCCACTCAGTCACCTTAGATCCAATGAATGCCAATGCATTATCAGAGATTATTGTGGCAGGTACACCAAATCTGGTTGTTATCCCCTCATAAAAGTCTAAGATGCTAGACTCATTTGCCTCTTTGAGTGCTCTGCTTCATCCATTTGGTGAAGTAGTCTGTGGCTGTCAAAATCCATTTGTGCCCTTGGCTTGAATTGGGATTAATGACTCCAATGAAGTCCAAACCCCATTGCATGAATGGCTGGTCAACTGAGATTGGATGTAATGGAAGGGCAGCAAGTCTCTCTTTTCCTGTGAAGAATGCACAATTCTTACACCTCTTGATCCATGCATAGCAATCACTGAAGATTTTAGGCCAATAATAACCAGCCTTCATGATTTTTAGAGCTGTCACTCTTGGTGCAAAATGGCCACCAGCTGGTCCACCATGAAACTCTTCCAACACCCTTTGAATCTGATTTGTGCTAATGCATCTCAGCAGCACTCCATTCACATCTTTCTTGAACAAAACTCCATCAACAATGGCATACGGGACAGCCTGCAATCTGAAGTGTCTCCTTTGGGTCTTGTTCATCTCCGGAGGGCATAGGCCTATGCCTAGGAAGTGTATAATACCTTGGGTCCAGCAAGGAGTGGGGGCAGCATTGTCTTCTTCTTGATTGCCACTTGGCTCATGGCTGTCCTGGACTGTCAAAACAACCTCTTCTTCATTGCATACTTCTTTTTGCTTCCCCAAAACCAGCTGCTCACACAATCCTTTCCCTCTTACCAGCTTGGTGATCTTGATCTCAATGTCATACTCCATGACACGGGTGATCCAACCTACCCTTTTCTCATTCAAATCCTTGTTGAGGAGGAAGTCCTTAACTTGACATGTGAGACCAGCAAGCTGGACCTTGTTGTTTGAGACTAAATGCTTGAATTTCTTCAAGCTTCTGATTCTTTGCAAAGTACATGCTTCTCAATAAAAGAGTATCTCACCTCATAGTCATCTAGGCTCTGGCTGAAGAAGGCAATTGGCTGCTCATCATTATCTTTGTTCTGCTGTACCAAAATGGCAGAGATAGTGTCATTACCTCCAAATGCATAGAGGATGAAATCCTTGGAGAAATCTAGGTTGATGAGAGTTGGTGCTTGAGAGATGGCTTCTTTGATTGCTTCAAAACTCTCCTTGCCTTCTACTGTCCACTTGAAAGCCATGCTCTTCTTTAACATTTTGGTGATGGGCTTGACAAGGGCTGCAAAATCTGGGACAAACCTCTGAACAAAGTTTATCCTTCCCAAGAAACTCTGAAGGGCTTTCTTGTGGCTTGGCAATGGTAGTGCTCTTATGGCTTCAACCCTCTCTGGATCAATTGCTAATCCTTCCTTGGAGACAATATGGCCAAGGAGCTTTCCTTCATGTGTAAGAAAGATGCACTTCTTAGGATTCAAAGACACTCCAAACCTTCTACACCTCTGAAACACTTGCCTGAGGTGAAAGAGATGGTCTACTACATTCTTTGAGAAGACAGTGATATCATCTAGGTATACCAGCACTATCTTGTTGATCAAGCCTTTGAATGCCATATCCATAGCTCATTGGAATGTTGCTCCGGCATTCGACAGTCCAAATGGCATCTTCTTGTAAGCATATGTGCCCCATTTTGTAGTGAAGGCCGTCTTGAATTGATCTTCTTCCTTCACCATTATCTGATTATAGCCTGAATATCCATCTAGCAATGAAAACCTTTCTGAACCAGCTACAACCTGCAATATTTGTTCCATTGATGGAAGCGGATAATGATCTTTGAGTGATGCTCTATTCAAGTCTCTGAAGTCAACACACAATCTTATTTCTCCATTTCTCTTTCTTACTGGCACCAAGTTTGCAACCCAACTTGAGTGTTTGATGGGGAAGATGATATTGGCCTCAATAAGCTTGCTTAACTCTTTTCTCATGAGAGGTTCAATATGGGGATTCACTGGCCTTTGCTTTTGCCTGACAGGCTTGGATTCCGGATCCAGCTCAATAGTATGTTGTGCCAACTTTGGGTTGAAACCTCTTAGATCTTTGTAAGTCCAAGCAAAGACATCTGGGAACTCTTGACAAAGCTGAACAAAATCAGATTTCTCTTGTGAGGTACTTACTTTGCCAATTTGCAATGTTTTGCCTTCTTCCACTAAAATAGGCTCTGAATCTTCACCCTTTACTTGAATGTTCACTTTCTCCTTCCGGAACTGATCATTCGGGTTGAAGATTGACTCCAAGGTTATGAGGCCTTTTGGTAATTTGTTAGTTCTCAGCTGCACCACTTGGTCACCATACTGCTGCTGCAGCTTGTCTTGATTCCTGGCGGAGAACTCAACTTCTTCTTGTAGGAAATTAACAATTTGCTTGATCATTCTCGAAGACTTGCCAACTTGTATTGTTATCCGGAACAGCTGGTCTCACAACCAATTTGATATGAGGCTGAGATTTCTCACTTTTGATACTTTCTACAACATCAAACGCAGCCCCAATTGCTGCTAGCTTGTCAGCGGCTTCATTCTTTTTCTTGGGATGGAATTGATGCTAAAAGCTTCAAAATCTTCAATAAGATCCCATACCCGATTCTTGTAGCATCTGAGTAGATCATTCTTGGCAGCATTTTTTCCTTTGACTTGGTTTATGATCAGCTCACTATCACCAAATACTTGTAAATTCTTGATGCCTTTCTTCTTTGCCCAGTGCAGTCCATGAATTAAGGCTTCATACTCAGTTGTATTGTTTGAGCAAGAAAACTGAAAATGGAAGGCTGAGTAATACTTTATACCTTGTGGTGAAATGAGCATAGCCCCTCCTCCTGCACCTTGTCTACTCCTTGACCCATCAAAGAACAATTGCCATACTTCATTCTTGTCCTTATGATCTGGCTTGGTGATGCTGGGAATAGGCTGATTTTCTTCGTGTATGCAATAGACCCCTAGCTCAGATTCTTCTATTTCTTGATAAGGATCAAAAGCATGTACCTTGCTTGCCCATTCATCAAGAGTTAGATCCGGGATGCTTCCACCTTGGTGTCAGCCTCATCGGTGCTTGGGTGATCTTCTTGATCAAATCTTGAGCAATTGGCATTAATCGACTTGGAGTGTAAGGCTCAATGTGGAAGTTTGCAATAGGTTCGACCTGATTGTAGCCTTAGTTCCATACCTTGTTACGAACGGCATGTGAGACCAATCAGCGAAAATAGCCTCCATCTTGGCTGTGAAGTCCCTTGACAAACAAAGGGCAAAGAGTGGTGGAAGGTCTATGGTGATACATCTTGTAAAACAACAACATTTGGACATGCATGCAAGGTAAGACTCAAGTTTCTAATCACTCCAATTGTTGCTAATGTTGTCCCATCCAGCTGCACTACCCCTTTGGATGTTGTTTCATACTGGAGCCCTAGCTGATCAACTATTTGTTTAGGCATTACTGAGCTACTTGCTCCAGAATCAATCATGCAATTGTGCACTAGCTGATTTCCAATGATCAATGAAACATAGAAAGGAGGGGGCTTCAACATTTTACCTTGCTGTCCTCCATGATTTCCCTCAAGCTGGGCAGCATTTGTAAGCACTTTGTCTTGCATCTGACTTGCTTGATTTGAAGTTGGCCGAGTCCTTCATGGCAGCTTGTAGCAAATCTCTTTGGCCTGGGATAGATAGGGATTCCCACATTGATATATTGACGTTTGTCTTCTTCATCTGATCAATGATATTGAATGGTGATGAAGGATCTCTTTGTTGTCCCTTGGTTTGCACATTCACTCCTTGCATGTGGGCAGCAACAACTGGTATTTGAGTTGGCCTAGGGGCTGTTCTTGGCTGCCCTTGTGCATTTGAAACTGGACTTTGCTTGCCAACCATTTGTGGAGCCATGGAAGGTTGTGGATTGGTTGGGGCTAATGGTTGTTCTTCACCCAAATTCCTCCTTTTTGACCTTGTGTTGGCTGCAACACCTTGAGAAACTACTTGATTCATGCCACAAAAATCTTCTGCTTGCCAGTTCACCAATGTGGTGTCATTTGGGGCTGATTGCTGTTGGAATGTTTCTTGTTGTTGACTGTTTCCTTGACTGCCCTCACCCTCCACACCAGTAGTTGTCACCATTAGTGCTTGATTCAAAGCACCATTGAAGCACATGGATTGGTTATGAGGCTCATTGCATGGAAAACACCAATCATACTCCTGAGCAATGTTGTTTTGTGTTGGCACCAATGCCTTAGAGGCAGATATGGCATTTGGATTATATGGCTGAAATGGTCTATTGGCAGGAGGCCTTGTTTGATTCATATTTGCAACTGGATTAGGAGGCCTTTGTGGTTGGTATGGCTGCCTATTAGGCTGAGCTTGGGGTTGATAAGAAGGTCTAAAACCTTGGGCTTGCTGCCTCTTGAGAGTAACCAGCTCATTGCCTAGGTTTTGCAATTGCTTCATGACCTCTTGAAGCTCATTTGGGGCACTTGGAGATGAAGTGGAAGCTTCATTTGAACTCTGATTTCTAGGAGTGGGAGAAGGAGCCAAATTAGGTGCTTGATGGGTGTTTGGATTCTCTAAACTTGGAAACAATGGCATGGGAGGTCTAGGGGCAAGTTTGCCAGCTTGGATCAAACAATTTTCAGCCCTAATGGCAATGTTATAAGCCATAGGGATAGTTATGCCTCCCATGGACTGAATTAACATAGAAATATCAGAATTTAAAGCTTTGAGATAGTAGAGAAAAGCACCTTCTGCTGTTGGCCTGACTGCCACTAGAATTCTCTCCCAAGTCTTTTGAAATCTGAAGTTGAAATCGGTCAGCTGCTCATTGGGAGCTCTCTTGATGGTTGTCAGCTGCTCCAAAAGAGACAAGTTGTCTCCCTTCTCTCCAAATTGCTCATGAAGTGCAATACACAGCTGATTCTAGTTTGTGATAGAACCAGCTCCAAGGCTTCTAAACCATTGTAATGCTTTACCCTTGAATGAAGATGCCAGTAACTTGACAGCCACTTGCATTTCATTGATTTCATGGATTGCACAAAGGTTAGCAATATCTTTAACATGATCACCTGGAGTAGTCTGATTTTCTCCAGTGAAGTAGGGAATGTTCTTCAAGGCTGCAATAGGAATTGGATGTTGTGCGCATTGAGGGCAAGTGGGCTGCTTTGCTGTGAAGTTGACGTAGGGATTGTTTTGAGCCATTCTGATTGGTCTTAAAACCCTTGTTGACTGAATGAAAGGCCTACCAGGTGGAGGAGTTGAGAGAGTTCTGTTTGGTGGAGATGGAGACCTTTGAATCCTTCTTCCTCTTTGCCTTCTTCTTGGAGATAATTGTAGGTATTCAAACAACACTTCTTCTTCTCCAACTCTTGACCTTGTGGTGATTCTTCTCATGAGTTTTCAGGCCTGCACTTGAAACCAATCGATTCTTCCCCTTGGAGTCACCAGATATGCAAATAATAGCTCTTTTAAGCAAGAAAATTGCAGCAGATGCACATCAACCTTTGCTGCATAATAAAAATGAGACCTCTAGTGTCCCACCGGGCGTGCCAAAACTGTTGTTGCAGACTCACAGCACCCCTGGATGCAGATCAGGCTTCTAGGTTGATCACTCTAGCATCCAGTGTGATTGCACAACATGGAAACCTCTCTCCAAGTGTGGGACTTGTGAAAATGAGAGAGGAATCTCTAGATTAGAGGCTGGTTCCTCAAACTCCTCTGATTAGATCTAATGCTTGCACAACTACAGAGGTTCAGATCCTAATCCTACTCTAAACTGCAAGGAGACAGGGATAGAAATGCAAAAATTGAAACTAACTAAAGGTGGTGATGCACCAAAAGGAGTGGTGAAACATTTTATCATGCAAATAGACACAAACCAGAGATTGCAGCATAAAACATACACAGGCTGATAAGATATAATTTAGGATCTGAAATGAAGCAAACAATACAAACAAAGGACTGAAACTCATTCACAAAGCTTGCATTATCATTTCCAGTGTCAAAATCACTGCATTACAACCTCAGAGAGGTAAAAACTATTACAGTCTTTGGAGAGGTCTGATTCTTCAAACAATCACTTGCTGGAGGTGAAAGAAGAAGTTGCTATGTCCAAAAAATGTTCCCCCTTTAGAAATGAGCCAAATCTGGCTTTTACATTGCATGGGTCGAGCCCAGGAGACAGAAACGTACAAAAAATGTGAGAGCCCATTCCTCCTCGACTACAGATGCATTAAAATGGCATGGGATACCTTACAAACCCATACCCTATCAATTTTGACCAAATTGCAGGAGAATGCGACCCATTCTGCGTTAAATTTGGTCGTTGAAATGTCACTTCTGGCCATGAACACGCGTCAGAGCTGTTTCTTAACTTTCTCTCTCTAGACTACACCAAAATTCAAGATTAACCCCAGAATCATGTAGAGAATTTCATAAGCTTTCCATTGATATAAAGAACGTGCAAATCTGAGCTCTGGATCGAAAGATATGGAGATCTGAAGATTTAGGGCACAAAACAGGCAAAATGTGTTTTGAAATTTTTTCCGTGCTCTGCCACCTGGATGACACGTGTCAAGCACTGATTGGATGTGTAATTCTCTCTCTCTACTCACTTACCATGGGTTTTCCTTGAAAATTTTGACCTTTTTGATGATTTTGGAACATTTTTCACTTTTCCCCGCGCCCCCGCCACTTGGGACACGTGGCATGCATTGATTGGAGGACAGAGGGCGGGGGTCTTCCTTTACTTTTAGCTTTTTGGCCGAAACTTGGCCAAATTTTCCAAATCCTCCCGAGCTCCATGCTTCCCTGTTCCATTGGACACGTGTCCTATTCTAATTGGCTTGGGCTAACTCTTCAAACCTCACCCTTTGAACTTTTGGACATTTCCCCTTGTGACACGTGTCGTGATTTGATTGGTCTCGGTCTGCCGGATTTTCACGTCCCTCGCGTCCTCTCCCCGGTGTCCCAAACTGCTATGGGACAAAAACTTCCGATCCACCCGAAATGGGCTTCCTTGTCCCTTTTCTAGCCGATGACACGTGGCGTAATTTGATTGGCTTTCGGCTCCTTCGGCTATCCGCGTCCCACGCGTCCCTTTGTCCCAACTGTCCCAGTGTGAAAGTTCTCCTTTTCGGCCATCCGGTGGTTCGCGTCCTTCACGTCCTCGCGCCCAGGATGTCCCAGGCATTCTGTGCCTTTCGCGGTTAGTCGATTTTCTTCTCCTTTGGCCGAACCGGCTTTCCACGTCCCGTGCGTCCCGACGGCCGGATGTTCCTTTGCTCTGTAGACTTCCTGGCGGCCTTTCGGCCGATTCGCGCCCAGATGTCCCTCACGTCCCGACTGTTGCGAGGACTAGGACTTAGCCATTTTTCATGATTTTTCCTGGCCCAAGCTTGTTTTTGCTGTAATTTTTCACCTTTTCTCAGAACTTGCTCTTTTCTTCTTGGACAGGGGAGTTAGAAAAAATCTGAGGGGACCCTAGAAACATGATTTTTCTCCTGAATCAATCAATCTATTTTCACAGGGACTTGAGAATTTAAAAATATTGGGCCAAATGTCAATCAAACTCTCAAGACTATCTAATGTGAATGTGTAGGTGGGATGTCCAACATGTTCCAAAGTTAGATGCATAAGGCTCAATGGGATTATAGTGAAATCAACCAACCAAATCACCCACCGAAGATGTATCCTAAGGAAGAACCGAGTTGAACTCCAAGTTTCTTGGCTAGTTCACAGAGATAGGGCACTACCAATTTTGTCAAGTGCAACAATCTAAAAGCAAATTGGAGGCTCAATCAATTCGAGATGAGCACGTAAAAGCTCGATTCCAATTAGAAAACATTGAGGGGATCTTGGTAGGTTATGGTTGATAAAACATAAAGCATTGAGGTCTCATCTTCCTATACAATATGTTTCACTCATTCACTCTCCCAAGGATACGAACGTGCACTGAGAAAACCCATTGGAGCCATGTGGAGAGTTAGAGGTATGTGCCAAGTTAGTCAGTCCCAATAAAAATTAAAATAAAAACATCGAAAAACATGTAACTACCAAATAATGTGAAGGATTATCTTGCTATCCATCTCGGCGAGCTGGTTGGAGAGCCTTTTTTCCAAAACACCAATGCAACCACCTTCCTCAAGAAAATTTCACCAGGGGTTCCACTAAAGCGAGTAAATTGGTCTCGTATTTAAAAATTATTAATATATTATATTTTTGAATTGAGAAATGGAATATTTGAATTTATTCAAGCATTATGAAGATATTATCAAAGAGCTAATGGAGCACAATTCCTAGGATACCCTAAAAACATATTTTTCTCGAAGACCACAATTTCCTTCCCTGGTTGCCCATTTTTACAAAATTATAGTTCTTGGAAATGGGAAAACAAGAGCTATGCCATGAAATTATCAAAAAGTGAATTTTTGGAGGTTTCAGTGTTCCAAATTGTGAGATTTGTTCATTCCGTGAATAGTTCCTTGAAAGGTGGAGTTGCAATTAATGAGGCAAGCATGGCCAACAACAACGATTTATGATATGCTACATTCTAGCCTAGATTCTAGGGTTTCTGGCCTAGATTAAAGGGGTGCCCATTTCAAAAGGGTTAGACATTTTCCAAGCTTCCCCTCTCTTCACAAGATGAGTTATTGTGAATTTATTGGCTTTCAAACCTTTCTTCTCAAAATTGTAAGGTAATTTCTACCTTCTCTGTGGTAATGATGTACTGTGCAAGTGCTTAGAATAATGTAAATTATGTTTTGTGATTAATTGTAAATCCTTACATCATTTTTTTACTTCTATTTTCCTCTCCCATGTTTGCAGGTGAACTTTTCTACTAGTGCTTCGTTTACAAATTTTGGAGGTCAATGTGTTTATCAAGGAATGAAGTATTTTATGTAAATTGAGTATATGATGTATCTTCATCCTTCTCATGATCATATCTCATCATTGGCAAGCTAGATATTTTTCTAGAAAAAAAAATTCTTGGTACATCACCACTTCTAATTTAGGTTTTATTTCTTGCAAATCTCTCTCCCTAACCCCCATGAAAATGTGAGTATAGGTTTAGGTAGCTCTATTTCTTGCATTAGGAGTAGTGTAGTGCTTAGTTTAGGAAGAGGAAGTTGGCCCTCTCTGGAGGTTCACCTTGAGCCCAAGTCCCATAGCTTGAGAGGTGATACCATGTTACCTAATCACACTAAATGTCATGTTCACCTTGAGTCCATTCGAGGGCTGCAGTGATTTGGTGATAACATAACCTCTTACCATGTTTCTATTTTCTTAATTTTTCTTTGTCAATTTGAGTTCATTGATGTCTTAGCATGCTAAATTATATCATTTTCAAGTTGAATATTATGTGTAGGCCCAAACTGTACATTTTTATTAAAAAAATTTGCCAAATTTATATTTACAATAGAGATCCATTTTTTGTCTATTTGTATATCAATTTTATCCTTCAAGTGTGGAATTTAATTTCTAATCTAGTCCAAGGCATTTAGTCCTTTAATAAAAAATCATTTCAAAGCTAAATTGTAAAGTCTGATCACCAATTTAATATATTTCAAAAAAAAGTCAAAGCAATATAATTCCTTCATACGTATTTCTTCTTCTTATTTTTTTCATTTTTCTAAATAGAGATTCCAATCACAATTTGATATTCCAATTCATCACAACAATGCAAAAGAGAAGATCTTGCAATCCTTTATTGACTTCAATTATAAAACTTTACATCTTTTAATGTATGAAAGCAATAATAGAATTCTATTTCTTTCTTTCCAATAATAAAACATCCTTCAAATTTCAAATATATACTTCCATAATCAATTATAACATATTTTCTTCACAAGTATACATTACAATTTTCATCCACATCATAGCAGGAAAGGTTACAATGAGATAAATTTCACAAGGGACTGTCGAAACTACATTTTCCTTTGCTCCAAAACAACAACATGAAAGCTTCCTTTTTCTTCCAATTTGATCACAACAAAAGTGGGGAAAAGGAAATGCTCTCCACCCAACCAAGACATCCAATGAAAGGATAATCCATCCTTCATCATTGGCCCCCAAGCCCTAACCACAATACAATAATAGGTGTAATTCAACCCATGTCAATAACTGGCTTCCACTAAACACACAACATTCTTCCAACATGCATAATTCAATATAAAATATAGTCCAAACAAAAATAGTAGTTTACAAATGTAATTAAAAACATTCAAATAGAACTCGGGCTTAGTCATGCAAGCCAAAGGAGCAAGGACTATGGGGAAGCTACTTATGCTTCCCAATGGGAATTGGTCATCAAAAAAAAAAACCACCAAAATAATTCATCACACACACATCTTTGTGCCCCCACCAAATCCCTCCATATGCCCCCAAATATTTCCTTATGGCCCCCACAGAGTAAGAAATGCAAGATATTTATTTTCCGTAGTGGATCTCAAACCCAAACTCCTCAAAAATGTGATGCCACTAGCATTCCCTTATGCCCCCACACATGAATTCCCCATATCCTTCTCCTACACCTTTCCTATGGTAGTCTACCCAACCATCCAACAAATAAAACAAAACATGCGCCATTCACACAACATAACAAGAAATTAATAGCATAAAAGAAGGATTAAACTCCTACCTCTCCATAGTAACTTTTGTTTCTAACAAAAGTAAGATTTCAATGCCCAAAACATAATCCCAAAACAGCAATCTCCAAGCATGCAAAGTTTCTCCAAACTCCTTCCAAAAGCAAGAGCTCCAAACACAAGAAAAATGTGCCCTAAAGAAGTTGCAAAAAGATGCAACAACCCAAAACAAGAAAACATTTTGAATTTTATAGAAGAGGGAAGAGAAGAGGATGATGTGGATCAATGTATGATGCCACATCACACATCCTCAACTCCAACACAAAAGACAAATTTTCACTCTCCCAAGCAAAATAAATAGGTGGGTGAAAATATGACAATATACTTGCACACTCTAAAAATCCCACACCCTAAAGGACTGAAAAATAAATAAAATGTAAGAACAAAGTGCAATCAAAACTTGCAACATGATTAAAAAAAGCATTATAAAAGTCTAAAATCACCCATCCAACCATAAGTGTGGTTGGTAAATTAAATTTATAGGTATGGGACAAGTTTTACTTGTTCCACAAGCCTCCGAAAAAAACCCCAAGGAAAAATTAGAATTTCCAAGGAGGTGGAGTGTTTCATACTCCAAAATCTGACTTACACAACTCTTACACAACTTACACATTCCTTACATATTTAATAATAGGAACCAACAACTTCCATTATTACTTTTCCATATCCCAATTTGATTTATTTAAATTTTAACCATATGATTTCTCACATTAATCTACCACAATTTAAATTAATAAAAGAAAGGAACACATCACTAATAAAATACATACAAGAATAATAAAAAGTAACCACATTAATAAAATAAAAATCCCATGGTCACATATAATGGTGATCCCCCATGGGAATCCATAGCAACAAACAAATGCAACACAAAACAAGTTGCCATGTTGACCTTGTCGAATTCACCTAGAATTCCATTGTGGTTAGTCTCTAATCCCCCGATGTTTCTTGTGATATTTAACCTACAAAACACAAATACCTCCTTCCACCTCATGGTTATATAAAAACATCTAATCATGATATAATATAATCACAAAATCATCTAAATATGTGAATCACAACAACATCAAAGCAATTTAACAAAATCACTTACAATTTACATCAACAACATCAAAGTAACAACTATATCATCATCATATAATGTCCATTTCTAAGTCTACTCATAATATCCAAAAATCACATGCCCGAACAACATTCAAACTATATCCATGTCAAATAGTATATCATCATCCACATATGAAGTGTCTCCAATAATCATCATGCATCATAACCAAATCAAGATCAACAATAATCCATGATCAAATGTCTAACATCATACTAAATCAAAACATAATAATGTCCATAATGTAAACAACAGTATCAAAATAAGATTAAAAAGGTATCAAAGGGAAGTGGGAACTACATCCCCCTCCCCTTAGACTCGACTTCCTCCTGAAAGTCACTAGAAAAAATGTGGAAACCGAACTCATAATAAATTAGCATCCTCCCATGTAGTTGCAGTCTCATCATATCTATCGCACAACACCTAAACCTAATCAACCTATCCACCTCGAAGGCCTAAGGTCCTACAATCTAGGATGTGAATGGGATCCACCATCACCTACCCCTGATCCTGCACCTATAATGATGTCCAATCTAACACATGAGAAGGGTCTGCAATATATCTCCTGAGAACTAAAACATGAAAAACATCATGTATGCGAGACAAGCTGGGTGAAAATGTTAGATGGTAGGCCAAAGGGCCGATACGCTCAAATATCTCAAAAGGACCAATGAATCTAGGAGCTAACTTAGAACCTTTTCCATAATGGATAGGGCTCTTGTGTGGCTCGACATGAAGGAGTGCCTTCATTACCACATCAAAGATATGGTTGATCTTATGCTAATCTACATACTTCTTCTGCCTGTCTTGTGCCTCCTGCAATCTCTACCTGATCAACACCACCTACTGCTCCATGTCTTGTAGAAGATCTGGTCCAAGAGATACTCTATCCTCTAGCCTATCCCAGCTAAGAGGTGTCCTGCACTCTCTACCATATAAATCCTGAAAAAGGATCCATGCCTATAGAACTCTGAAAACTATTATTGTAGGCAAACTCCACTAAGTACAGGTACTCCTCCCATTTAGACTATTGATCCATCACATACATCCTAAGCATTTCCTCTAAAATCTTATTCACCCACTCATTCTATCCATCTGTCTTAGGGTGATATGTTGTGTTGAAGTTGATTCTCATCCTGAGGACATACTGCATGGTAGTCCAAAAATGTGAAGTGTACAAAGGATTGCGGTCACAAATGATCTTTCATGGAATCCCGTGTAACCTAACAATCTCATCCAAATATACTCATGCCAATTATCTAGCTGTATAAGTGGTCTTCACTAGATAAAAGTGAGCCAATTCGTTTAATTTATCAACCATGACCATGATGGTGTCATGGTGATAGCTCGACATCGGTAGCCCAACAAAGAAATCCATGGAAATGGTGTCCCACTTCCATTTTGGTATAGAATGAGGATAAAGAAGGCCTCACCGGATGTTGATGCTTGACCTTGACTCTTTTTCACTCTAAAAATCATGATACAAATTGGGCCACATCTCTACGAAGTCCTCTCTAATGGTACAACTATCACAAGGTGGCATGCATCTTCTTCACCCCAGGATGGGCTGAATAGGGTGCACGATGTGCCTCTACCAAGATGTCCTGCCTCAATCCTCCATCTCTGGGAACATAAATCCTACCTCTATGCCTAAGAATACCATCTGTCTCTAAGGAAAAACCATCAAACTTCCCTTCAAGGGGTCTTTGTGACTCGATCTCTGCTCGTACTACAATGTAGAAGTTGTCAAGAGGAAGCTGCTGAAGAATCCTACTTTGTAAATTTGTGCTCACTGAAGTGGCCATAGCCACATGTCTCCATCTACTGAGAGCATCTGCTACCACATTATCCTTCCCTTTCACATGCTTGATCTCCATATCATACTCAAAAGTAACTCCATCCAACGCCACCGATGAGTGTTGAGATTGGGTTGCGTTAAGAGGTAGCGAAGACTCAAATGATCTCGCCTTACGAGTGTGAATCTCTTGCAAAGAAGAAAGTTCCTCCATCTAACCAAATCATGCACAACTATTGGAAGCTCAAGATCATGTGTTGGGTAATTAAGTTCGTGATCTTTGAGTTTTCGAGACTCAAAGGCCACTATTCTCGTTATCCCGCATCAACACACCTCCAAGCCTTGCTCAAGAAGCATCTGTGCAAACAAAGAACTCACCCTATGGATATGACACTTTGCAAGGATAGGTGCTATAGTGAGGCACTCCTTCAGTGTTCTAAAGGCCTTCTCACATATTTCCAACTAGAAAAACTTCTTCCCTTTCCTCTAAAGGGAAGTGATAGGTGCACAATCTAATAGAATTCCTAAACATATCTCCCGTAGTACCTGCTAAACCCATGAATCTACGCACCTTGGTCACTATAGTAGGTGTTATCCAATCTATAATGGCTCTAATCTTAGAAGGATTGATGGAAATACCTTCCCCAGAAATGATATGACCCAAATATTATACCTCTGTCTAAAAGAAAGCACACTTCTCCAAGTTCTCGTAAAGCTGCTACTCCCAAAGACACTGAAGAACCTGGTGAAGGTGCCCCTCGTGCTCCTCATGCACATGTGAGTATATAAATATGTCATCTAGGAAGATGATCATGAAGTGATCTAAGAAGGTCCTAAATACCATGTTCATCAAACTCATGAACACTGTGGGGGCATTAGTCAAACCAAAAGGCACCACTATGAACTCATAGTGCCCATATCTCATGCGGAAGGTGGTCTTATGAATGTCCACCTCCGAAATCCTTAGCTGATGGTAGCCTGACTTAAGATCAATCTTAGAGAAAATTTTGGCTCCCTTCATCTGATCAAACAAGTCATCAATATGAGGAAGAGGATAACAATTCTTGATCATTACCTTGTTTAGCTGGCAGTAATCAATACACAACCGCAAGGATCCATTCTTCTTCTTCACAAAGATCACTAGTGCACCCCAAGGGGATACACTAGGACATATAATACCTTTCTCCAAAAGGACCTCAAGTTGTAACTTGAGCTCACAGAGCTCTAGGTTGGTCATCCGATAAGGTTCTCGTGAGATAGGATCTACTCCAGGAACTAGATCTATATGAAAATCAATCTCACGTGGGGGTGGTAACCCCACTAGCTCCCCTGGAAAGACATCTATAAACTCTCCCAAAATGGGATGATCATCTATTGATGGTCCACTAGACCCATCCTCTGATCTATCACTGACTTTAAAAGCATAGATCTGATAACCCCATCACACACACCGCTTAAGTTGTATAGTAGAGATGGTGTGAATAGAAATGGGTCTCTTAACCCTAGAAATCACTGACTCAACTCCCAAATCATCTACACAAGATATAGTCTTGTGGTAACAAGCCATCCTGGCCCTGTGTGCAGATAACTAATCCATACCCAAAATGACTCCATACGAGCCCAAAAGAAGGACACAGAGATCTAAGGTAGTGGTGAAAGGTCCCAAATCCAATACACACTCCTTAACTAAGGAGTCTACGATATATTGGCTCTAGAAGTCATCTCGACATCCCAACTATGACCTTTCCTAATTGCGACCAGCCTGCATCACTCTCCTAAAGATGGTTAAATGAAGGAATTAGAAGAACTAGAATCAAACAATATAGAGCTAGGAATATCACTAATGCTACTGTGGTATCAATGACTGTGCTCGATGCTCTACCCGGTAGTTCTCAACCACTACATAAATCCCGTGGCTACGGCCCATGTCACCAACATTTGGCTCTAAAATATGTGCCTTACCCTTATTGTTAGGGTTATGTGGGAAGTCTCTCCAAAAGTGTCCAGAAATCCACAACCAAAACATCTTTCCGATCCTCCCTAATGAGTAGCACTTGCAGTAAGTGCCCTAGAAGTCCTGTGGTGTGGATCCTAATGATCTGGCTGCAGTCTGTTGAGGTATCTGCTGGTGAGATCCCATTGACTTAGCTCTAGGTCCACCCTATGTCCTAGTGGGAACCCTAAGAGGAGACCGTATACTCCGAACTCTCTATGCATCAGCTCTTTGTGGAGGTCTATGAGGTGGGCGGGGCTACTACTATTGTTGTGGCTTAAAGGATGACCGTGTTGAACCACTGTCCCACTATGAGGAAGGGGTACTGACCCCCTCAATCTACCATCCTACATCTATTGTATGTAGCTCTGGACTCGGTCTCTAGCTTGCTGGGTCTTTCCCTTAGTCTCCTTTGCAATATAGGCTTTCTCGATGGCCTTAGCTAATGTCTATGGGTAGTAGCTCCACAATGCACCTCCAATATCTAAATTCGACCCAGGATGAACTGTGAATCCACACCTACTCATCTTGCATATACTCAACATACTGGAGCAGATCTAAAAATCTACTCTCATACTCTACTAATGAAAGAGATTCCTATCGAGGTCATGGAACTTGTCGATCCTCTGCTATATGAACCTCTGTGACAAATACCTACTCCTGAATCTCTCCTCAAATATCTCCCAAGTCACTATCTTAGAATCTACATGAAGCTTCTACTCCTTTGTCCTCCACCATACTCCTGCTCCATCCCTCAGTAGATGGATCACAACACGAGCTTTCGTCTTGCTAGAACAAGGAAAAAGCTTGAAGCAACCACTCAAGCTCACTAGTTAGGCCTCTACCTGAAATCCATCTGTGTCACCTGAGTAATGTGATGGTTGAAGCTTCGTGGATCTCCCGATGTGATTTACGCCTTGTGGTCGATAGCCTTTAGGTATCTCTACATGCTCATCCCTAAGCCTAGGGCTCTAAGACCTCTCTCTATGCTCTGAACTCTCACACCCCGTCCCTCGGTGGTGACTCTTCTTTGGCTAACTCCACATGGGAGTTCTATCCTCTATGCTCCTCACCGCATCGAGGAGATACCTAGCCCTCGATGGAAGGGGATCTATCATGACCGGTTGCATGTCCTCCTAATCCTCCACATAGAGTGACATTAACATCCTGAAGAGTCTGAAAGATCTGGGGTAGGATAGCTACTACACCCTTATCTAGTGGTGGTGGTGGTTTTTGTAAGTCTAAGTTTATGTTAAAATTCCCTCGCCCCATCTCGTGCCTCCTGCATAGACCAAAGCAAGAGTTAGTTCATTTTTCTAAGTTTTACACAACTTCCATGTTTACTAAAATATACAAATTCTAACTAAGTTGTTTTCTAGATTTAAAAGTGTGCTAGGTTTAAGTTTCATGTCCCAAGTTTTCTAGTGTGCCCAATGATCTAAGCTTTTGAACCACTACTCTGATACCAAGTGTGATGCCCATTAAAACAACCCACTTGAGACCCAAGAAACAACTTAGGGTTAGTCAGGAAAATTATGGAATAATTTTTTTATTAGAAGTGTCCACAACTAGGTTACAAGACAACAATTGACACTATCAAGTTCCAAAACAATTCTAAAATTACTAGAACATACTTTACATTTATTAACAATTATCAGAGGACACAATGTCCAAATTTTAGGGTTAGAAGTTTCAATTAGGTTCAGGGGGTGAAATATCACCATACCTATTCTCTAACAGATCAAAGTTTCAACTTGATTTTCCTCACCCTTTACACACTAAAAATTTCCCTAAATTATTCCCATTGGATAGGAAATTTTCTCACCTTTCCAACGATATAAATAAGTCCTCCTAACTCCTTGTAAAACTCTAGTTATGGACCGACGGAGCTTAGGGGTCAAATTTTCCCCCAAGGGGACACGTGTTGAGCGGGAAGAATAGATATTTTTGGGTTGGTGGGTTACGGGACAAAGTGTTGGTAAATTTTCCTTGCATGGGAGAAAATTCCCATTCACTCCCGCACCTCCGTTGAGCCGCTAGGGACACGTGTTAGGCTCCGAGCTCACGCAGGGGAAGTTTGGAAAATTTCACCAAAGGGAGGGAAGAATCTAATTGGTGCCGACATGCCTGCAAGTCCACCAGGGACACATTGCACTCAACCAAATAACATGGGAAGGAAAGAGGGAAGGGCGCGGTGGTGTGAGAGTTTGGGGAAACTTTTTGAGGGAGGAAAAAGGCGGAGAGGTTTGATGTGCGGGTTCATGTGTCTACTAAGGGTCACACCAAGGCGAGGGCGGGAGTGCAGGGCCACGGGGAAAAAAATCAAATTTTCTCCAAAACAAAATTTCAAAAACAGAAAGGTCATGAGGGTTTCCCCACCCCGCTATCACCCCATGCTACCACATGGCGACCTCTCGGTTGGTTGTGGGCCAAAGGGGAAAAGATAAAATTTTCCCAAAATTTTTAAAGGGCCCCAAGGACATAACAATACCGTGCCTCCATATCTATCCTGTGAGGACACGTGGTAGCCTCTAATTGGGTCAGTACCATGCGAAGGAAATTTTAAAAATTTCCTCCAATTTTTTTTTTTAAAATTTCCTAAGGAATTTTAATAGGAAATTTTCGAGCAGCGGGACCGCTTAGGGAAAATTTTCCCACCAAGGTAGGAAACCTTCAAAAGGTCATAAATTTAGATAGAAAGCTTAGTTTTGGGAAAACAAGGACTTTCTGGAAATCTCTCGATGCCCTCTTTGCACAAGAATCATAAATTTTACATTTTGATAAAGTTTTTGGGGTTAATTTTATGAAATCAATGCAGGATTTTAAATGGCAAACCGGTAATTCCCAACTTATAACTTTGATTCAATTTGATCACCTACTTAACTCAACATGTCGAATAGACATGGAGGATTACTCCAGGAAGGATTTATAATGTTTTAGGAAGGTAAATTTTCTCAATTGATTCCAATTTAAATTTTTCCAACAATTGACAGAAAAATGACTGTAAAAGGGATAGAGTTTTATTTTACAATGTTTAAATTGTTTTCTTAAGTTTTCTTTGTCAATTTGAGTTCATTGATGTCTTAGCATGCTAAATTATATCATTTTCAAGTTGATTATTTTGTGCAGACTGAACTGTACATTTTTATTAAAATTGTTTGCCAGATTTATATTTACAACAGAGATCCATTTTTGAAAATTTGTATATCAATTTCATCCTTCAAGTGTGGTATTTCATTTCTAATCTATTCCAAGGAATTTAGTAGTTTACAAACAAATCATTTCAAAGCTAAATTGTAAAGTCTTATCACCAATTTAATATATTTCAAAAAAAAGACAAAGTAATATAATTCCTTCATACGTATTTTTCTTTTTTTGTTCATTTTTCTAAATAGAGATTCCAATCACAATTTGATATTCCAATTCATCAAAACAATGCAAAAGAGAAGATCTTGCAATCCTTTATTAAATTCAATTATAAAACTTTACATGTTTTAATGTATGAAAGAAATAATAGAATTCTATTTCTTTCTTTCCAATAACAGAACAGAATATAAACATCCTTCACAATTCGAATATATACTTCCGTAATCAATTACAACATATTTTCTTCACAATTATACATTACAATTTTCATCCACATCATAGTGGGAAAGGTTACAATGAAATAAATTTCACAAGGGACTATCAAAACTGCATTTTCCTTTGCTCCAGAACAGCAACATGCAAGCTTCCTTTTTCTTCCAATTTGATCACAACAAAAGTGGGGAAAAGGCAACGCTTTCCACTGACCAAGATGTCCAATGAAAGGAGAAGCCATCCTTCATCATTGGCCCTTGAGCCCTAACCACAATACAATAAAAGGTGTAATTCAATCCATGGAAACAACTGACTTTTACTAAACACATAGGATTCTTCCAACATGCATAATTCAATATAAAATACAATACAAACAAAAATAACAGTTTACAACTATAATAACAAACATTCAAATAGAACTCAAGCTTGGTCATGCAAGCCAAAGAGAAAGGACTATGGGGAAGCTACTTATGCCTACCAATGGGAATTGGGCATCCACCAAAACAAACCACCAAAATAATTCAGCACACACACATCCTTATGCCCCACCACAAATACCTCCTTATGCCCCCCACAGATTTCCTTATGCCCCCACAAACTAAGAAATGCAAGCTATTTATTTTCCATGGTAGATCCCAAACCCAAACTCCTCCACAAAATTTGATGCCAGTGGCATTCCCTTATGCCCCCTACATGAATTCCCCATAGCCTTCTCCTACACCTTTCCTATGGTAGTCTACCCAACCAGCCAACAAATAAAACAAAACATGCACCATTCACACAACACAACAAGAAATTAACAACATAAAATAAGGATTAAATTCCTACCTCTCCATGGTAACTTTTGTTTCCAACAACAAGATTTCAATTCCCAAAACACACCCCAAAACAACAATCTCCAAGCATGTAAAGTTTCTTCAAATTCCTTCCAAAAGCAAGAGATCCAAACACAAGAAAAATGTTCTCCTAAAGAAGTTGCAAAAATATTCAACAACCCAAAACAAGAAAATAGTTTTAATTTTATAGAAGAGGGAAGAGAAGAGGATGATGTGGATCTATGTAGGATGCCACATCACACATCCTCAACTCCAACACAAAAGACAAATTTTCATTCTCCCAAGCACAATAAATATGTGGGTGAAAATATGACAATATACTTGCACACTCAAAACAACCCACACCCCAAAGGATTGCAAAATAAATAAAACGTAAGAAAAGTGCAATCAAAACTTGCAACATGATTAAAAAAAACATTATAAAATTTTAAAATCACCCATCCAACCATAAGTATGGTTGGTAAATTAAATTTAAATGTATGAGACAAGTTTTACTTGTCCCACAACCATCCATAAACAACCCCAAAGGAAAAATTCAAATTTCCATGGAGGTGGAGTGTTTCATACTCCAAAATCTGACTTACACAACTCTTACACAACTTACATATCCCTTACATATTTAATACGAGGAACAAACAACTTCCATTATTACTTTCCCATATCCCAATTTAATTTATTTAAATTTTAACCATATGATTTCTCACATTAATCTACCACAATTTAAATTAGTAAAAGAAAGGAACACATCACTAATAAAATACATACAAAAATAATAAAAAGTAACCACATTAATAAAATACACAAACCCATGGTCACATATAAGGGTGATCCCCCCCATGGGAATCCCTAGCAACAAACAAACACAACACAAAACAAGTTGCCATGGTGACCTTGTCAAATTCACCTAGAATTCCATTGTGGTTGGTCTCCAATCCCGATGTTTGTTGTGATATTTAACCTGCAAAACACAAATACCTCCTTCGGCCTTGTGGCCATATCAGAACATCCAACATGATATAATATAATCACAAAATCATCTAAATATGTGAATCACAACAACATCAAATAAATTTAACAAAATCACAAACAATTTACATCAACAACATCAAAGTAACAACTATATCATCATCATATAATGTCCATTTCTAAGTCTACTCACAATATCCAAAATCACATGCCCAAACAACATTCAAACTATATCCATTTCAAATAATAAATCATCATCCACATATGAAATGTCTCCAATAATCACCATGCATCATAACCAAATCAAGATCAACAATAATCTATGATCAAATGTCTAACATCATACCAAATCAAAACATAATAATGTCCATCACGTAAACAATAGTATCAAAATAAGCATCAAAAGGTATCAAAGGGAAGTGGGCACTACACTAGAGGAATAAAAATTTATTTTTCCATACCCTAGCTACTTTAAGAAAGAAAAAGGGACAATGTTAACTGTGGCTCCATCATCAACCATCACTCTTTTGACATATTTATCATATATCCATACTTCTAAGTACAATGCAGGATCACCTCTTCGTGCTAACCTGTAAGCTATAGGCATTTTGCCAATTTCAAACACAAATCTAGTATCTCTCTCATGTTTTACTAGAGGATAGATGTAAAAGTCTATATGGTTAATATTTTCCTCTAAAGGATGTGTGAAATGTAGTAAATGACCAATACTTAAATCTTCTAGTAAAGTAGGTTAGTGATATGGTGAGTTCTTCAAAAATTCAAGTAGGAAATTTGAGAAAAGGTTTGGGTGATATATTTTATCAAATCATAAGCCCCTACTATATTTGAAAATATAGATGAATCATTTTGCACTAAGGGATACATAAGGAGAGGTTCCATCAAATACTCATGAGTATAGGTAGTTTTATAGACTTCAGTTCCATCTCCAACTCAACTAGGACTACAATTTTACTCTAATTCCTTTCATGCAAGTTAGAAGAAACTCGGGATGAGTAGGTGTAGAGGATTCTTGATCACAGAGTTTCTATAAGAATACCTTTTTATTACCTTGAGGATTATCTTTCTCATTTTCATGGAATTTTGTGAAAGGATCTCTATAAATCCCAAGGCTAACATGTTGTGAGTGACGATTTTTTATGGGTAACTTATGAAGTTCGTATATGGTTGGCTAAGAACATGTCAATAAATATTTTCATTTGATCTTATGATAGACATTGTATGAACTTGTTCCAGTCTTGACAAGACCAAACATATTAACCAATCACCTATTGAATCCGTAATATAAATTAGGATCATAATCCCTTGGTATCTAGTTTTGGTATTTTTGTGGTTCATAATTTTTATTTTTATTATGATACTAATTGTTTTATTTATAATTTTAGGGCCCTTGGCTTTGATTTTGGTATTGTTTTGGTCCTTGGGCATAAACTTACTAAGAGGGAGGGTGACTAAGATTAATTACATTAAAGGAGGGAGCAATATTGTTCTTCCTTTGATTATTTACATTTTCGTTGTTATTATTTACATTTTTAGTGTTCACAACATTTGTCTTCTTAGGTTGATCGGTCACGCCATGTGTTGTGAGACCACAATTTTTATTTAGGACCTTATGTCCTTGATTATTATTTGAACCATTCTGGTAATTCAATTTTTTTGGGTGGAGGTGACCAACCTCCCGTCGGGGCCATATGTCTTGCATCCACTATCGATTCTGCTAATCAATGTAAATTATGCCCTCTAAAAATTCCTCATAACTTCGAAGAGGAAACTTTTAAACTTCATCCTTAGTCTCTTGATTAAGTGAGTGAACTAATAATTTGCAGAGTTCCATATTATCTATGTTTAGAGAACTTGCGAAAGAATATAGGACTTGGAGCTACCTCTAAATGAAGTGGAAACTAGACTCATTTTATTCTTTCTTGATGTGTAAGAATTCTTTGATCCCTGTCCTCAATATCTTATTCATATAAAAACTTGATAAACTTATATACGAGTTGTTTAAAAGAATGTATATATGCTTCTCACATTCTATAATACCAATTGATGGAAATCCCTTCGAGAGTCTTTAGAAATATCTTTATAACAACCACATCCCAAGGGAGTAACTCTTTAATGGTAGTAGTGTATGCCTTGATATGGGTATTAGGATACCCTCTCCCTTAAAATTGGGAATATCTAGCAAAGGCCATGGGAGAATGACACCTCGTATTGTAAAGTCTAGAGGTTATTTTAGATATTTAGATTAAGTACCCACTACATAATATTCGACCATTGAATATCTTTGATGGAGAGGAGGTGGTGGAATATTATCTTGATAGGGTATGCTATAATCATTGGTTGAGGCATAGGGGACCCCTTTATATTACATGTAAGGACTAGGGAAGGAGTACATATCCATTTGAGGAGACTTTGAATACATGTGAATGTAAGGGGGATAACACTAGGATATGGGCTAGTGGGAACGAAATGAAGGAATGTTATATTACCTAAAGGAATTAAATTTGAGAATGCACTCCCACCCATACCTTGTGTAGGATACACATAGGAAGGATGAGGGGTCATTCCTAGTGTGCCTGATCTTATAAGGAGGTCACCAAGGCTAGGAACACCCAAGTAGACCTGTGATGGTGGTTGTTGATGGAAATTTGTGGAAGGGGTATAGTTTTGATTTTGAACATGATGGGAAGTGTTTCCTTACCCCAAAATTTATGTAGGTTACAAATCTTGGGAAATTTCTAACTCTTTGATTTTACCCACCAATGTTGAAATCACATCACCAGGAGAGGGTTGTGAACATTTTTTTGGCATATTTTGAACATTTTTGGTTTCAAGGGTATGTGATACCCTGTTATGAATTGGTCATTTGTAGGACCCACCTTTTAATACGTGTTTTCTATTTTAGGTGGGGGTGCCAGAACATTGTTTTGAAGAAGGATATCTTTGTATCCTTGTACTATATCCAAGGATCCTTCAAGAGAACTAATACGGTCACCACTTTGGGTGATATGTACTAGGATTTCATCATTTTGAGGCAATAAGAAGGATATGATTAAGACAACATGTTAATCTAGGGTCTAGAAAAGACCCGTGGATAAAACCCATGTTCTCCTTGTAAATTTCATGTTGTTGGAATTTGAGAACTTTGGTTGTGTACTATAGTTAGGTTGATCGATATCCTCAATCCTTACTATTGAATTTGTGTTCAATACTTGACGAGGGTACGTATGAGGAGATAGTAAAGTATGTGAGTAGTTATCATTTGACCTAAATAATGAGGGTGACTATTACATACTCACTTGGTTGTAATATGATTAAATTCCTAAAATAGGTCTACTATATTCTTAACCCGACATATTCATGGGGTATATAAACACCCACAAAATAATTGTATATGTGGAAAGTGGATGAAAGAAAAGAAAATAAAGAGGATCCAAAAAGTAACTAGTCCTTCACATTGGGTTCACTAATTTTGTACGCCTAAAAATCAAAATGTGATTTCGATGCACGCGACCTCCCGATGTTGTGCTGGGAAAATAAAAATGCGATGGATGATATGGTAATATGATATATAAATGTATTATAGATGAGATAAATGGGAATTATGGCAAGCATTCAAGACAACGAAGGCTCTCACCTAGAAAAATTGTTATTTAATCATTGAGCGAAATGAATGTGTTCTTAACTTATGTGGGGTTGATAATATCATCAAGTATGATCATGGTACATATATCATGATCAATATAAGTGGAAAAAATAAAACCCAACTTAGTTGTGGAACATGAGGGAATATTTCTTCGTCTTCTATGTATTCCTCTCTAAATAGAGTCATAAAGGTATGAGAGAAGATGTGAAAAGGAAAAATCATCTAATATTGTCTACTTAGTTAGCCAAATAATCTTCGATAATGTATGATTCCTCATTAAGGGAAATGAGTTGTCCAATAATTTCAGGAGGCATGGGTGTGGCTCTGAAGACTAATTGGTGTAATCCTTTATCAATGTTTATTTGGTTTCTTTCAATGTTTGGTTGTCTTATAAGTGGATTAAATATTTTGATACGTTGTTGTGGTGGACCTAGAATGGTCATGTGGGCACCAAGTCAAGAGAAATGAAAAAAACAAGAAAGCTAAAATCCAAAGGACTAAGAGCTAAGTTCAGGTAGCCTAGGCCACTAGGGAAGTAGAAGTTGTGTTATTTCTAGATCTAAATTATCTTTAGTTCCTACCTTTAAATAAATAAAACAAATAAACTTGAATTAAATAAATATGGTTTATTTCTCCTTTTAATTTAACTAAGTTTGATTTGCAAGTATTTAATCAAAGCAAAGTAAAGCAAACTATCTAATTATTTTTGTATTTTCAATGAAGATTTTAAAAGAAATAAATAAATGAATCTAATTAACTTCTAAACTATCTTTTTGTTATTTTCTGGTTACTAGAAATTAAATAAAAGAAAACCTATAGATGTGGAAAAAGGAATTAATTAAAAGAAAACAATCTAATTCTACACTAAATAAAACAAATAGGGAATAATCAGATGTATTCATTCCCCTGTTACAAAGATGTGAAATTAAATATAATTCAAAGAAGATGTATACTAAATTATAATTGTGGAAATCTTACTTCCTCTAATTGTTTCACCTCATAATCACGGGAAGAGATAAATCTTCTCAAAAGTAATTTCATCTTTCCCCTGAGACTTCACCAGTAAAACAAATCATTTGTGCGGGTAACTAAAAATGAAGAAATAAAATGAAAATCATAGACATCAAAGCTTTAGAAAGCTTTTCCTTTTAGATCCAAAGGGATAAGAATGGAAGAATATATAAACCTAAATTTTCTTATACACATATAAATATAAAGATGAAGAAATTGAAATTCACGTACATTTAAAAATAAATAAATCAAGGAATTCATGCACAAAACCTTCCTCCAAATTACTTCTTGTGTAAATACACAAGGATAAGTTGAGCAGCGTAAAAATATCAATAGAAGATTCATACTAGTAATGAAGTAACTACAAATTATACTTCTTAAAAACAAGTGTATTACTTCTTTTAACTTTAACGAAAATATTCAAAATAAAGACTTCAAAGAAATGAAATGCATCCCCAACCCTCGCTACATAGTATTGTGATAGATTCCCAAATGTGGTGATGATTCTATTGTATCCTCAGATTCCTTTCCAAAGATGAAAATCTAAATGATCCATTGTGCAATGCTTTGGATAGTTGTATGAAGATATCAAGAATTGTTAGAGTAGACTTGTTGCAAGAAAACCCGATCACAAATGCGAGTGGGAAGAAACAAAAATTGTATTGTGTTTTCTCGTGTACTTCTCAGTAGGATTTTGGTAGAGTAACGGTGCAATTAAAATAAAAAATCTCCAACCCATGATATGGGTAAAATCTTGGCTTTTATAGAAATATATAAGAGAATAAGTCTAACACATATGGAAATCAAGAAGTGCCAAATCATCCAAGAAAGGGGGAGTCAAACCTCTAATAATAGTAAACTAAGAAGAGGATTTCAATACGTATCCAACAAGCCGAAATCAAGAAAAATAGTCAAGAAACGGGCGATAAAATAACTCACAAACTTGAGACATGTGTTCAAAACACACAATCTACATTCTCGCTTAAATACACATGGAAATTTCTATCTAGGAAGATCAGGGGTTACGTAGCCACCGCATAAATTTCATGACTTAAGGAAAGAACAATGCATAAAAGGTAAAAAAGAAAAATGTGAAGGCCGGAAAAGCTAAAAGACTTAGAAGCAAGGATAAACAAGTCAAATAAACATGCTGAAAGTAAAGGGAAAGGATCTGGATCTCATCATTGTTTTGGAAAATAAATATTTCATCATTGGATACTTTAATATATTGCCAATGTAGCACTGTACAATTTTTGGTGCTTACAATGACCAAGTTGATGATTGTTAGAGTTAATTAGTTACTTCAAAAAGTGTCCTAAGACTAATTTTTAAAACATCATAAACATTGTAAAGCAAATAAAATAGTCTAGAGTCCAAAATAACTATCAAATCATTAATTACAACTAATAGTGGTGAAATATTGTTAACAAAATTAGATGAATCAATATAATCAAGTTGATATTATTAAACAATGCCAAAAATTTTAAATTGATAAACTCAAATGTAGTGTTATGTATACACCTATACACATGTATGCATATGTTTTAGTTCTGTGTGTGTGTGTGTGTGTGTGTGTGTGTGTGTGTGTGTGTGTGTGTGTGTGTGTGTGTGTGTGTGTGTGTGTGTGTGTGTGTGTGTGTGTGTGTGTGTGTGTGTGTGTGTGTGTGTGTACATTAACATTATATAGGCACCGATCAACTGTCATTCTTATCTTATTTGAAAATCTACAATCAATTTCAGTAACATAATTAAATACAAGTGCGGGGTGTGATAGATACCCATCCTTTATGGGTGATTGATTTCTTCTATATATATCCCATGTAAAATTAATCTTGTTACTTGGGGCGTGTCCATGGTTTTATTTCCCCTTTTAATTCATTGTGTTTCCTTCTTGCCCCATAGTTTTGAATTATTTGTAGATTAAAACAAATCCAATTTTCCAAAATAACAAATATTAGATTAAATGATTCTAAATTTAATTACTTATGTTACAACTAACAAATCAATATTATAATTTCATTATTAATTTTTTTAAAATTTAACAACAATAATAAGGACTTATCATTCCTCAATTTAATTTTACTTTAATTAATTTTTAAAAGAATAGAAATTAATTTAAAATATAAACATACACATAACAACTTACAAGAGGTTAAAGGCTTATTTAGCAATTAATAACTAATACAATAATCACTCTAAAGTCTTCTTTTCCAAAATGTTTCTAACTTATTGTTTCACAATAGGTAATTTTTATGTAATGATTATCCTTTCCTATTAACATGGTCCTCTCTTTCTATTTAGTCTTGGTTTTCTACTTCTCATCTCACTCTTGAAGTTCTCCTAATGATGGTTCAAAAAAGGTCACCCAAAACATAGAGCAAAAAAAATTCACACTTTTTTTTCCAAAACAAATTCTTTAACATTGATCTATGGACTATGAAAGAATAAAATATATTACATAACAAGATGTTTTGAAATTTTCAAACAACTTTCACAATTCCCTCTTGACCATTTTACTCTTTATGTTATTCTTTATCCCCTTCAGACCATTTTAGATGGCCTTGCATGTTTTTACCCCTCTTTTCGCACCCCTTGTCTCACTCAAAGACACTACCATAGCGGTGGTTACACTACCACTCGATGGTATTTTTGCCCTCAACAGTGGTATCTTTTCCATATATAGTGGTTTTGTCTCTATTTATAGTTGTTTCATGTCCACCTATTGTGATTCTTCTTTTCGCTAACTAGTAATTTCATCCCCTTTCATGAAAGTTGTAGCGCGCCTTCTATTGGAGCCAACGCTTTCTTCTCCAAGAAAATTTATTTCTCCCTCTTAGTCACATGCATATTTTTGTCCTAATTTTTGGATTTATCTAGATTTGGTAACCTTTTGCATCAACAAAGGGTTTTTATCAATTTGGTAAACTTTCTAATAGTAGGATGCTCATATGAGGATTTGGTGTTTAAAGGTGTGAATTGTTAATAGGTTGGATATTTATTATATAGGTTTCTATTTTGGTAAATGGGTTGATTTTGGTGAATGTGGGATAATAGAGATTTATTATTATGAGAAATTAAGTAGGATTAATACTCCATGGGATGTGATGGGAATTAGAGGATTCAATTCATCATGTAAGAGATTATTAATAGGCTTGGATTAGCTTTTAGAAGAAATTATAAGAGGGACCTAGGAGTGAATTTAGCATGAAGAATGGGAAATTTAATTATTTAATGAAAGGTTGTTAATTAACAAATGAAGGGGGTATTAGTATGATTTTTTAATTTATGATTAAATTCAACATAACAAATTGTGGGTGTCTATAATTTTATATAGAAGTATAATATGACAACGTATCTTGATTGCAACCATGATGACTTTGAGAATTATGATTTTTTGTTTGGTTTGTTTGTTTTTGATCCCTTCAAGATGAATACAAAGGTTAGGGCTTATATTCCTTTGACCATAAAGGGGATGAATTTTTGTTGTAGTGCAAAGGATGGGATTGAGTATGTAAATGGTTTAAAATTTGAGGTTATAGTGGGTATCATGAAGGGTATTCCTTCGATATTCATGAATCCTCTTCCAACACCATATTTGGATCCTTTTTTCCCCTATAGACAATTACACTATAATTTTCGTTGTAATAGCCCCTTTGGGAAACAAAAATAATGGATCTAAAACAACATTTTTTTCTCTTGTTTCTATATTTTTCTCTTATTCTTCTCTTTTTCCATTCCAACTCCTAATTTGTGTTATTTTTTACTAATAAAGAAGAATAAACAAGATCTTTGAAATAGGTACAAACATCCACTAGAAAAGTTTTAGATGTTTATATTGTAGTGCCTGGGTAGATTTGTATGTAATATGTGGATGTATGCATATGATATGTGAATTATTTGAAAAAATAAATGAAATAAATGTAGTTTACTAGACAAAACTAATTACAAGATATGCATAAAATGTGTTTGTTGGAAAGGCATTAGAAATGTTTTATCCCATCTATAGAGGTGTCCTATTAGCCGCTAAGTCATTTAGTGGTTGCATTGTAGATATTTAACTAGTCATCTAGGAAACCCCATGAAACAAGAATGTTAATACAATCATCAGTGTGAGATAATTCATGGTGTCATACAAAAATGAGACTCAACCTATGATGTGTTCAAGTAAATTCTCAAAACCCACCAAGTGCATGAATTGTTTAATGAATTTCTAAGAAGAATTGTAGTCATGTGCAATGTGTGTGTGTATATGAAAAGTGGATGTCTATGCACACCCTACATTCATTATAACATTTTCACTCACATAAATCCATACCATTTAGTTGAACAATTGACATGATCCTTTAAATTTTTTGTTCTTATGCATTTTATAAAGTAAATTAGTATAATATAGGTCCCTAAAATCACTCATCATGATGCGTACAAAAATTTAGTCTAGGAGAAAATCAAACTATCTCGTCTACTATAATTAAATAATATGTAATTGATAGAACATAAAAAAATAAGTGGAAGCATAATAACTACATAATACAAACAACTTGGGGAAATATGTAACCAAAAGACAATATTATACAATAGTGGATAGAAGTATACTACTAAATCAATAACTTAGACATGAATTCAGAGTGGAAATCAATATCAATTATAAATATCTAAGATCAATATTTTACTTAGTGTGCTTACTTGTTTTATACGATTCGATGTGACTGTTGGTTTAGCAGACAAAGAGGATCTTCATAATCTCTGCTTATGCATAAACATAATTAAATATTATACAGTTTGTATTTTATATACTAGGAACATATATTATGACCTTTGCAATATTCAAAATATCTAAAATATATTCAATTTTGATTTTTAACCCCTATCACACCGAACAATTTCTTAAAATTAAATAATTGTATTATTCTCGATATAAAAGATTCTTCGATGATTTGGTAAGTACTATGTTTTTGGTTCTATCCTTTGCTTGATTCTAATTATGTTGCACATTGAGATATTTTTTCACATTTATCTCATAAGACATGGTTTACCAATTTTCATCCTTTGCGTACCACTTAACCACCCTAGTGGGTTTTTATTTAAGTAGACTTTACAATAGACTACCCTTCCAAGTTTTTAATCTACGAAACACCCTCATATATCACCCTTTTAGGTTTTTAACCTATGTATAATTGTTTACAAATATCTAATAAAAATTTCACAATGAATACTTCAAAAAAATTACCTACCATAAAATTGTAATCCACCTTAGCTTAGTTTTGATTTTTGGACTTCTTGGTTAATTCTCAGTTAAAGTTGAACTATTTGAGTGGTGGATGGAGGTGGTAATGTTCGTGTTGCCTTGATATTTCAAAGAATGATGTGAGGGATGACATAATTTGGTTTATTCTTCATAGCATTCACATTTGGTAGGAATATTTTGAAGTCTAATTTATACGCATTCCAATACGTGACAACTTCATTTAATCGCCAAACTATATTTTCGGTTGTGACAATGTTTGCATGAATTTAAATAGAGGATCATATTTTTCATTTTTTCACGTCTAAATAATGTAAATTTATAGAATTCTATATATATTGAATCAACCCCTCTATATGATCCCTCATGCATTATTATTCTACTCAAAAAGTATTGTGTGGGATATTGCACTCACATTCTCATAGTTTATCACCGATATTGTCTTGAACTTGTAAATATGCTTATATTGTAGACATTAAAATTTGGAAATGTAACCTTTTGAAATGGTTGGTTATGAATAATTCTTTTCTAAGAAAAAAATCAAAATTCTATTGCCACTTAGTACATATTATTTTATTTATCCCACCTTTCTTATTCCTACACACTAATGTTTCATCACATTCTAAATATAAATACAAAAATCAAGACTTGACCTTTATTTATCATGATACAAATTCTAGATTTCACTCACTATCGCCCTATCTAAAACCGTAGAGTAGGTTTGGGGTGAGATTTTTTCCCGACCAACTCCGTACAATCTTGGACCAACACATCCTCCAAATTTTCTTTCAATTTTATTATCTTTGTTAGGTATTTTTATCCTTCTAGGTTTTTCTTTGCATAGAAACTTACCTTTGGAACCATATATAAACAAGTTAACTTCACCTTATTTTCTTAACTGAAATCACTTGGACCTCTCATTACCAATACTAATACAAAAAGCACTCAAGGCTCCCTAAATATTCCCAAATTTGATGCACATTTGTTAGGACAATAACTATTATAGTTTTGAAGAACTCAACCAAGTCAAATATTTTTAGCTTTCCTCATTTAAGAACCCAAAGAGCACAAATCAATGTCTTAATAAGAGAAAAATCATCTCAAGCATGGTTAAATTGGTTTAATGTTTCAACGAGTTACATTCACACAAATATCACATGATAAGTGGAGAGCTATGTGTTTTAAGGCCTCTTTGTAGTTGATATAACGTAGGTAGTGCAAGTATTGCACTTCAACTCAAAAAAAGCTTCTTATAGGGTCTACCATCTATTGTTAAGGTTTGAGTTTGGTTCATCTAATTTCATATGGTTTTAGGATAGTGATACATTTAGGGTCTGATAAGGACACACATTTCTAGAATACTAAAGGGCACAAAATGTCACAATATCCCATTGCAAGTAGGTCCAAGATTGTACAATATCTCCAGGACCGCACACTAAATTCTAGTAGAGTTGTGTAGTTTCATACAAGGGAATTTTACAGTGACAATCTCAGAAATGAAACATCTTCAGGTTCAAAATTCCTAGATTCTCCAATTAGTGTATCCATATCTCTCATGTATCACTTTGTATAGCTAAGTGTAACTCTCTTATAGTGTATTTGAACTTGTAGCATAATATTATCACTAGTTGTAAATATTAATATATTATTATGATATGTGTGATTAATTTTAAAAGTTAATTAATTGTAATAGCCCCCTCTAAGTAACCTTACATTCATTTTTATTGTTATACCCTACATAACATATAAACTTGAAAACAGTGTAAACATAGAGTGCCTTATCCACCTCTTGGTCCTCTTTCTCCACTACCATTTGAACTTGCATTATTTTCCTAATATATGTGTCAGCCTTGTTCTTTCTCATTGTAGTATACAACTATGTGTTCTAATTAAAGAGATAAAATGTAATTTTTTTGGCTTGTGCTTTGGCTTGTTAGAGATATTGGTATATTCTTGTAATACAAGGACTAAATATTTTACTTCCTTATTCAATTGAGTGACTTGATCCTTCATCATTTTGTAGTTTTCTATGCATGCCAATTATGCAAAAGTTTACCAACCAAATTGGTCAGTTGAATTTTCTCTCTCATAACTTATTCACTTATGGATAATATGACAAGTTGTGGCCAATTATATTTAATATGTGATTTCATATTTCACAAGAATATTACTTTAGTGTCTCTTTTTGTTGGGCCAATTAGATTGTGACTACATCTATGTTTTCTCAAAGCATATAAATTCCTTCAATTTGTGTTTGTACTAGAAGATCTACAGGAGTTTACCTCAATCAAGTTAACCATGTATTGTAATTTTGTGGTTTTATTACTCATTTGGGACATCTAGGAGCTATTGTGTGTATATGAGAGGATGGAAGAAAGACCTTATGCTTTCTTATTTGTGTCATGATTATGATTCCCACTAAATATTTTTATGTCTTTTTCTATAGCTTATTATGTGGTAGTTGGCTTTGAGATGGAGGCTCTGATTTCCCTTGTGCTATCTTCTCTCGTTACTACTAAGTTTGTTTCTCCACAGAGCTGATTATCGGTGGTGCGGTATCTAATGGTTTTTCAACTTGCACTTCCTTATTATTTTATTACACCTTGTTATTTGTTTATGTGAGTACCTACTCCTTAATAATCCAATCCTATTCTTATACTTTTGCAATAGATTCAGCAAAGTGCATTTTTATTTTTCAACCTTCTTATTCTACTCTTGTACTTATTACTTATCCTTCTTGGTTTTCTCTTCATTTATCTTTCTATTCTTTTGTGCTTATTTTTTCTTATCTTATTTTTATTTCTTGGTATTTTCTTGCTCTTCATTCTTTTACTGCTCCTCTTTATGTAATATTTTAGTGGGGAGTATATGTGCTTTAACTTGTGAAATTATTTTGTGTTGTTTCTCTACCTCTTATTATTTGTACTTTTGTTCTTCCTCTTTAGTTTATTTTATCTTTGCCTTGAATTTATTTTTAGTTTCTTCCTCCTCTTCTTTGTGTAATTGTTCTACTTATTCTTCCTTCATAATTCATTCTTTTTCCCTCTTACTCTACAACTTCCTTAGCATATTCCACCTTTTTGTGTTTATTTTGTTGGTATCCTTTTGTTTCATCCTCCTTTTTATTTTCTTCCTATTTCTTATACTATTCTTTTACATTTGAGAGTTTTATAGGTTATGATATTTGCAAGAGGTGTTTCTAAATTGGGAATTATGGCCTTTGTTTCTAGTTGTTTGGGTTCAACATTTGTTTCTTCTCCCATAAAAACTTCTATAGGAGTAACCTATACTTAAGGGGATGGAGGATGAGAAGGCATATTTTTTGTTTGTTGTACAATGGTTTTTTACACTATTATTTTGACTCTACTATGAGTCATAAGTTTCACTGTATTTCACGCATAAACTTCTCTTTCCTAAGAACCTTTATTTTATGCTTTTTGTACTTTTTTTATTGAGATATGTTTTTTTCTATTAATTAATCCCTTCTTCACATGTTGACTCCCTACCCTACAATTTTGATATCTTCTACAAGGTGTTATATTTGCACTAAATTGTAGGGCCTTGTCTCTATCATTTTCCTCTCATGCGGTGTCACTAGTATTTCTTCTTTTATGGCATCTAATTTAATGGAATGGAGATTAAGCTCAACTTCAATGTCAAATCTATTGGTCCTCAATTCTACACCCGTTAGTGTCTTGACAAAATTCTTTAGGAAGGTGGGTGTTTGAATGGTTGTATACGAGGGAGTATATGTTGTTGGTAGTTGGGGAGGGGTCTAACACTTTCCTTGGAATCAAGATTTTAGTTGATTGAGGATTATGTAGAAAGGGGATGGCCTTATCCTGAAACTTATAGTTTTTCCTTGAACCAGGTGAGAAGACTCGTAGGGTAACCTGAATGCAAAGGGGGAGATAAGTTCTATGTTCCCCTAGATTTGTTAAATGATGGATCAATCTGGGATAAGAATGCCCATGAATACAACACTTTACACTTACGTGTTGTCACAAAAGGTTTTGTATATGCTCAACACACCATGCATACACAAGTTCTTATAGAAAAAAGTTTAGTTTCTCTTGCATTTTTTTGTTAATATAATTAAATTTAATGGGAATTTTTAATGACATTTAGATACGAGAGAAATAAAAAAACAAATAGAAGCTAGTATGATGGGTTGGGATCAATTATAGTATTTTTAACTTCACAAGGAGGGGGTTTATATGATGCTTAATACTTACTAAGACAACCTATTATTATGGGCAGTAAATAATACATGATTAAGTAGTAATAGTTTCTTCAAAGGAAGATTTACATTCATTGATACCCAACAGATGAAAAGTTTCAACAAAATATCTAAAATACTTAACACAAAATTTCGTGTAATTATTATAATAAAGTATTTATTGCTTCTATTCTCATACGCCCAAGATTCACTCAAAGGATAACAAAAATCACTCAAAAAATGGTTATAGTAAGGATTTTAGAATTATGTTCAATATTGCAGAGTAAATTCTTATAACACAATAATGACCAAAACACATCCATTAAGGAATGATCTAGTATACTACATAGAGAAGCAATAAACATAAAAATTATAATAGAAAATATAACTCATCGATCAATAATTTAACCTATAAAACCCATAACATAGAAATTAAACTCATAAGTAAACATATTTCATTCAAATCTTCAATCTCTTAACAAGGGAACATAAATCACATGCTCTCAATGTTTGTTAATGGTTGTACATTACAACCACCTTGTGACAAAAGCTTGAAAAACTGGAACTCATATGTAATTCACCAAAAGAAATATGTATTATTACAGTTGTATCTTTCAACCCTTTTTAGAATAGAAAAACTAAACCCCCTTATATGAGGACAAGCCTCCTATATTTATACAGATTTCTTGAATTCTTACAATTAGATTTTTCCCCCAATTTGGTAATAGAGAATTCCCATTTTTTAAAAATATCTCTAATCAAAGTGGGAATATGCTCTTTCTAACTGAAAATATATCATCTTCAGCTAGCATTTTTGGGATTGGTTCCATGCCTTTGTTGCCACATGTGCAAAATAGTTAGTTGATACTAACAGATGTGATTTTTTCATTTCCATGTTGTCATAATTACCCATGTATTCCGTTACCTCTATCCACTTTTTGAATTTACTCCTTGTATTGATTTGATTTATCTCTTTATGAAAGTTTACACCTTAAGAAAGGAATTAATTTATTGGAAAACATTTTGAATTTAATGTTCCAAATCGTGTCATACATTTATTTGTATTTAATGGAATTCCCATCCACCAAATTTTATTGTAATTTTCCTTTACTTAATTTTTGTTGAACATCCAAATAAATCCTCAGTAACTAATTTTTCTTGATGCCTTAGACAGATTACCCTTGAAGTTTCCTCTTTATAAATTCTTCATTCATAGCCATGAATTTGCATGCTTTCTATGAAATTGCTTATGAATTTTTCTTTAGAATTAGAAGAAATATTTTTATTTTTGGAAGATGGCTAATGTAGAATTAAGAGGTAATTTGCAAGACTTTTCTTCCGAGGTACTTCATTCCATCTTCAAACTTTAAGGTCCAAATGAGAATTTTGTTAGAAATTTGTTCTCACTCAAATAACAATAGGATTCTCAAGGATCGATGACTTCTAATTTTATCAAATTAGATTTGATGATAAATCTTGTAAAGATGACCTTATTTTTCTCGTCATTCTAGATTATGCTCTATTATTTTTTAGGCCATAAGTTGATCAAGCTCCTAATAAGTTTAAGAAATTTTGGCTTCTTTACAGACCAACTATCAATTCTAATATTGTTTTATTTTCTTCACTTTTCTTCACCAAAAAGCTGATGGAAAAGGAAATTCAATTCATCATTCCCATGTCATTTGATTCGAGTCTTCACAAGGTGCACCATGAATTTCTAAAAAAATAAGCTAAAATGGAGAGAAGAGTAATTTCTCTTGAAATAGATTCTGAAAGGTATTCTTCTAAGCCAATCTTGAGGATGCCTTGTCATCCATTGAATAGATATTAGTGAGCTTCTTTAGATCATGTCAGTGTGTCCTGTTTCACTCTTGAAAAACCAGTCAATTTCTCCTGGTCCTCTAAATCTGGAGGTTTTGACCTATTAGAGTGGGTTTCTTCTTATACAAGAAAAATATAATTAATTAGTATCTTATGGAATCCACAGACAAGCATTGAAGAAATTTTGGATATGGCCATGTATCACGACTTGGCCAAAAGTATTTAGTATGTATACCAAGCTCAGAGTCGTATAGCATTAGAATTCAGGAAAAAAGAATTGTTATCTTGTATTCCCATATTTAGTGAGGAAATCATGGTCATTGACTAATAATATGCTAGCTACACAAATCTTTTTTTGTAATATGTATATCTATGAATGAATGTAATTTTTCAAGGTCAACGTCCCTATATAATCCCACTTTTTTCTTTTTTTAAATATAAACAATACATAGTTTTGCAATTTGTTTCATGTATGAATTTGACTTGGATAATAAATTATCTATCATTTTTACACTTTTTCTTTGAAAATATAAAAATGTGGAAAGTACAAAATAAGAAAGGATTTGAGATAGAAAAAGAGGGATAGCAAAAATCCTATGCTTGATCGAGCTTAATAATCTCATCTTAATCTACTCTTGCTTTGTATGCATAATATTTTTGGAACATCTCGAATAAGGTACTCCTAGTCTGGTCTAGCATGAAACGTGAAAATCAGTAGTTATTCCTTTACAATGTCACCAAACTTATGTGTTTCACCTTTATTCCTTTTAACCCCTTTTTACAGATTTGGCCTTTTTTTGTTCTAAGTGAACAAATTTATGGATGGTGTCATAACTAAAAATTGAAGAAATAACATCTAGTTCTCCATTAATGTATTAGTAAAGGGGTTGTATCAAGTTGTTTGTACCCAAATCTCCATATTTGAACTGGTCTTGTATTGACACTATTTCTCCAAGTCTTTTGTCAAGATCATCAATGTATTCTTCCATCTTATCTTTTTCTTGGGTGATATTTTTAATGATCTGATTTAGAGTTTTTACCCTTAGTTTGATGGATCCTTCATAGGTATGTTGTGTCAATTTTTCTTCGAGGGGAAAATCCCTTATCTTTCCACCAATTGATCATCTAGTCAAGTTATTACTTCAAGTTTAGGAAGGATTCCTTCCCAATAATGTAATTTGTCCTCACATTTTTCATTTTGATCCTTTGCATCACTTAATTATTCACATAATCGTTATATCACTTCACGTCTTCTATGATCTTACTCCCTTTCTTAGACGCTTCTTATTTCCATCTTACCACAACATCAATTATTTATCTTTACTTGTCAACTACATTTAAGGATTTTGGTGTTATGGTAGCAGATATCTCTTGTCCTTAAATAGATGGTTGTATCCACTTTTGTACATAAGTTGATAATACTTCAACTTTTTCCTTCATTGCTTCTTAGTTTCCTTATCCTTTTCAATCTTCTAGATAAGGCCTTCAAGAGTCATTGTAACCTCATACTTTAGTTTTTTTGTAGTTGGTTTCCCCAATTGAATATGTGTGACTTGGTAATCACTCATTGTAACTTCATTTTTATCTTATTTTTGTTGAACACTACATAATAATATTAAAAAACACTGAATATAATTGTATTGAATTTAGAAATCATCTAGGATATCTTTACATAGATGGAGCATACAATTTATAGTGTTTGATCTCCTACAAAGGTGGAGTCAACACTCATCTTCAAATCCTCATATCTCTCTCCATGAATCTCTCAATTTTATCTCTAGGATATATCTCATATCCCTTTATTATCTCACACACCAAAATAGCTACATGATTTGTTCTCGAACTTACCCATATACTAATACTAACTATTACAATTATATTATTAATATGAGTTTTATAAACTCATTATTAATAATATTACAATTTATTACAAATGTCATAATATATTTGTAACATTCACTCCCCTATTGTTAACATTATCAATTCCCAATATACACTCCCCTAATGTTGACATTATAGAAACAACAATCACACTTCCTTCTGCAGCTTGTTGCCCATGCATGCTCATGATATGGATGGTTTTGTAGGTCAACCAACAACCTGAAACAAAGAATGGTTTTACAGGAAAACCAAAAACCCTAAAACAAAGGATGGTTTTATAGGGCAACCAACAATCCAAATATCATGATCTTGTTATTCCTTTGTGCTTTCGTCTTTCCACTATGTCTTTCCTTCACGAACTCATGTAGGAACCACTGCTTACTTAATAGAGGGAAAATTGAACATTGAGACCGTGTTCTAGTTTCCCCCTCCCTCAATGTTAAAATTTCACTTATTCAAATAGGAACTCTAAAATCATACTACAAATCTGAAATAAAATAAAACACACATACACACACACTGCCACCACAACTTCATGTGGCCACGTTGTTGGTGACTGATGAGAGGTCATTGATTGACCTCCAGCCTCCATTGCCTCCATCATCTAGATCATGTTGCTAACTCAGTCAAATATGATCATGATGCTCAATAATTACATACCTTACCCGAACGTCGATTCTACCAAAAATGCGTTCGTAAGGAATTTTTATTTTATTTTTCAGACTTTTGACTCTAACAAGACACTCGACACATAAAATGACTTATAATGAGACTCTTGATACTAAGGACATGATAACATACACTAACATGACTCAATTTTTCTTATAGACATATACGAAACTTAACACAATAAAGACCATAAAGAATACTTAACTAATATCTAATGAATAGACCTCAAAACACTAAATAAATAAAATAATGACTTGAATTTTTTTAATGAATAGACTAAAAGACACAAAGTACCTAACTATTTGAGATTTAGAAAAGACTGACACATGATATAAACCAAAATTATAAAAAATAAACATTAAGACAAAAAGACTATCCAACTAATACTTTTATCTAGACTCAATAAAGCTTTACTTAATACAATGTAACCTAATATGACCTATTAACATAAGACAATGTTATACTTATCGATTTTTTTTTATTGCACATTTTATTATAAATTGACTTCTAATGACTTCAAACTAAACTAAAAATAAAAAAATTCAACATAAAACACGACTTACACTATACTAAAAGATGCATTAATTAATTCATGGACAATTGATTAACGTGGACTATTGAATACTTGAGGCTAGTTGGAGCCCATCACATGAAACTCGGGCCATTTGACTTGGTCTGAAGTTCCAACCCTAAGACCTCTGTTTGCATATTGACCAAAATATACAGAGCTTGGGTTTGGAACGTACAATATTACTCGTGAATTTGTAGAAAGACGTTGGGTCTGCTGAATATTAACTCATAGATATAATCTCCATGAGGATCGTGGACCACCACTCAAAATCAGGTGCATAAATGAATGTAAAACTGAGTATCTGAATGTCTTTAAGCTTACAATGTAATCTTCCCTCAAAGAAATCACGCCTCTATAACACTTATGCTATGCAACAATTGGATGGATAATAACCATTGAAATTCAATCCAAATATGGATATAATGCCTGATGTAGATCTATTAGTAGCGTATAGTTTGGTGGTATTGAAATAATTTGAAACAAAATTGATCAAATCATTGTCAAAGTAATATGAATGATGTAATATATATCAATCCAGATGCAAAGTGAAGAGTACAACGAGTGGAAGTAATATGCACGTAACATACACGGTCAACCAAAGGTGCATGATTATGGTTAATCACAATTAATGAAATAGCCTAGGTTAATTATTAATGTAGCTTGGACAATATACCGGTTGAGATATGTATTTAGTTTGATATCAAGTTATGCAAATAAATGGCTTTATAATGCATTTTACAAAAGGAAAAGCACTGTTTCACTATGATTTGTAACGTAAAATTGATTATCTCTTCATTAGTCAGGTCAACCAAGAACCACAGTGGCTCTTCCCCATACAACACATCATATCTCCATTATTGAACTTGATCACCTACTCTGATACCACTTTGTTGAACACCGCACAATTATATAAAAACACCAAATATAATTGTATTGAATTTAGAAATCATCTGGGATATCTTTACATAGATGGATCATATAATTTATAGTGTTTGATCTCCTACAAAGGTGGAGTCAATACTCATCTTCAAACCCTCATATCTCTCTCCATGAATATCTCAAGTTTATCCCTAGGATATCTCTCTCATCCCTTTAATATCTCACACATCAAAATAGCTACGCGAGTTTTTCTCACAACTCACCCAAATACTAATACTAACTACTACAACTATATTATTAATATGAGTTCTATAAACTCATTATTAATCCCATTTTGCACATCTTGCACTACTAAACTTGTTTCACCATTTTAAGGTTTCATAGTTTCTAGCATTTGGGTCTCCATTAAGGAAATATTTTCTTATTTTAATCCCGCCAATCCAAGAAATAAATCAATGAACTCGGTGCATGGGTCTACTCTCCTTAATCTACATCTATTACCTCAACCAAAGTGTACTTACTCTCTCTTGAGGTATAGTGGTAAAGGCATCCTCTTTCCCTTCTCTTTGTGAAACTGATTGGATCATCTCAAGTCCTCCTTGTTCATGTTCTCCTAAAGTTTCCAGGAATTGACTATCTATAGGAGTATCATCAATATCTTTTTTTGTGGTTGAACTTGGTACTAAGTCTATAGGAACTGATACTAAAATTGGGTTTTCTTTCACTATGGGTGACAAGGTGGGATCATTTACCTCATACTACAACATTAATACGTCTTGTTCTAATGTTTCAAAAAAATTCCTTGAGCCTAATTTAAAGGGACTCAATCAATGATATCGGTTATTTGTTTTGTTTCGTATACTCTTTCATAGCTAGGACGCTCTTAGTCCCTAAGGTTTTTGTATCTCTCTCCGGAGGGTATATAACTCTTGCTCTTTTATCTCTCTCGAATATTTGAGATCAAATTTATATCCTTCCTCGGTACTTTACATTCGAGTTGTGGTTCGATACTTGGTAGGGTTTTATTATCCTAAATAAACCCCCTCCTAGATTAATTTAGATAACTCATTTAAAATGGACATAGCCACTTTAAAAGCTTGGGATGTTTAAACAATTATCAAATTACACCTCTCCAAAGCACTCGACCATTGGAGTTTAAAACGCACGTGAGGTTCTTCTAATTGATTAATGGGTTAAACTTAAAAGGTTGGGTGACTTTCATTTGGCCATAAATTTCAACACCAAGTATAAGACAGGGGCCATGTTAAATAAGATCAATGGTTAAGGTAGAGACATGCATCGCCATTCTAAATCTCCTCAAGTAGATGGGCTCCCACAAAATTCAATTCCACAAAATGAGCCAAATTTCAAAGTGCATCGGTCCAAGAGAGGTCAAGATGGAGGAAACATGAAGCATAGATTAAAGTAAGATAGTAGCTTCACCCGACGAGCATGAAGTATACCTAGATAGAAAACGTGATCCAAAGGCCCGACCCCCTAACCAATGAAGGGAAAACACAAAGGAAAGAAAAAATGACATTGCGAGGAGCATGGATATTTCTCATTGGCTCAAATTTCATGGTTTTTAGTCGTGGTTATCAAAAGTATGACATTGCAAAGGTGCGTGGAGATTTCTTATTGGATCATGCTTTACGAAGGGTCGATATAATAACATAAAAATATAATATTGTGAAGGTATGCGAATGTTCTCATTGGTTTATACTTCACACTCTGACAAGGTTTTTTATAAAAGAGAGTGTATCATGAAGTACTATGGAGCTTTCTCATTAGTTTTTGCTTTGCACTCTAACAAGATTCCTATAAATGAGACTAACATTGCGAAGGTGCATGGAATTTTCTCATTGGATCGCAATTCAAAGGGGACATACCTAATAAAGGGTAAAATCCTTTTGAAGGCATACACATCAAAGTAAATCTTAAACATAAGATGACATGTGGCATCATTCTATCACACTTCATGCCGATAGACTCCGATGGATCTCAATCCCCAGAATGAATGGAATTTGGTAAAGGCGTCGGGTCTAAGAGGGGAAAAGAATGAAAAATTCAAGGAAGAAGAAAAGTAGGAAAATCTCCACCCCACACCCAACCAAAGACTAACATGTAGCAAAAGAAAATTAATACACACATAGGCAGAGGAAATCTCTGAGGCCAATCAAATGTTGTCATGTGTCACGTTCATGTGCTTCCCAACATGCAAACTTCAAATGGCCATATCTTTTGATTCCTTGCTACAAATTCAATAAAATTTATCTCATCGGAAAGATCTCATCTTACTCTTAATGTTGGAACCAAGAAGGTAAAAAAATTACATTTGGTAGGTCAAAATGGAAAACACAACTTTAGAGGGAGAGAGGATAGTCCTGAGCATGTAAATGGTCAAATCTCACTCTCAACCACCAAAATTGACGAAGTATGGCTTCCATCTCCTTCTGCAAGATAATGGACATAGGAATGGCCTTATAGGGTGCCCATGTGCTTTACAAGAGAATTCAATACAGATTATTGGTGGTTAAAAGTTGAAAAATATGTGCCCTTATTTTTTCTCTCTTCTCTTTCTTCCTTGATCTATATATTGTAAAATATTTCATTTTTAAAAGGATGTACATTCTAATCTACAAAGGAATAATGTCAAAATGGTCTCCCAAGTAGTTGTGATCCACGAACCTTAATTTTTACCTCTATATTTGTGTTCTTTCCTTTTGTTTCATTTTTAATGGATCAGTGCACACTTTTAAGTGATAAAATATGGTGTTTGTGGTTCTATTATTCCATATTCTTGTGTTTTATCTACATCTTTCCTCTCTTTTACTATTGTGATGTTTTGTGCATATCTCTCTCATTTGCAGGCTCCATTTTGATTGTGTTTCATGTGAAAGTGGCAAGTTAAATGTTGTTTTGAGTTGTGGCACTTTTTTTTCCCTATCTTTGCCCATTTTTCCCCATTTTCCCTCATAGAGTGTTCATCACCATTTTTCTGGTGTTATCACCACCCCTTTTAGCTTAGGATTTCCTTTTCATGCATCTCCTTCTAACCTTGGTCCCTTGGATTATTAGATTAGTATTAAATAGTTACATTCCCTTCCTTAAGAGTAGTTTAACATTAGGATTACATATAGGAACCATAATTCTCTGGAGTTCTGTCGCATAGTACAAGTCCCACAACTTGGAGACAATCCCATGTTCCCTCAAAATCTTGAGTTATCTATGACTCAGGGAAAGGTGCAATTTTGAGCTCCACCAGGTTCCTCTCATCCTTTTTCCTATACTTTGGATGATCCTGGAAAGTTACCACAATAGTTATGGGATTTGATGCCCCGATCCTTTGACTTGTAATGGTATTTCTTGGGTAATGAGGGCATACTTTATGGCCTTCATGAGAATTTCTTCGACTTTTGGGTTAGGATGGACATGGAAGTTCATGTATTACTTGTGGCTATATTAAATTCCTATATGATCCCAATAGTATTCCTCCTAGATAGAAGCCGAGGTGTTTTTCCATCCAATGAGTTTATTTCATTAGCTCCTCCTTCAAAGGAGGGAGATATTCTTCTAGGATTCATGTATCCTTATATTATTTTAATACCTTAGTATTCTACAAAGACAAATCCAATCCTTTCACTGTCAACCATGTTAATGTCCTTCTCATCACATGTGTTGTCCTAGTATGTAGACTAGTTGACTCTTTCTCACTCTAGTTTAGTGGTGTAATTGGTTGTGATGCCAATTTCATTTCATAATAATATGGGATCACTATCTATTTTTCATCATCCAAACCTTGTGGCACAACTATAATTTTGTAGTCAATAATTTTTCATAGGGTCATTCTGGAATAATCTCTTAATCTAACCTCTTCCTCATCTCTGTAATCCATCTAAAAATATTCATAGTGGGCCTCATGTTCATATGATCTCCCTAGGATTGAACTCACAACCCACCTAATATCATATTTTGGTCTAAGCTGGAATTTTTCCATTTTTAACTGTCTCATATCATCCTCCACAAGCCTAGATTTTTCAATAGTTAGGCAAGTGTCTCTTCCAATTTAGATATGAAACTTTATGTTTTTATTTTTCTTTTTTCTATCAATTTATGTGCTTCTACTAGTTTCCTTGAGAGTTCCAAGAGCTCCCATTTTTCATCTAGGTATCTGGGCATCATGAAAGGGCATCCCTTGAAACCACTTACCCTTATGTAAGTGAAGAACCTAAATTGGATGAAGTAACATCCATATTCCTTTATTATTATTTTGGCATCAACATATATTCTATATTTATCCCACCCTAGCCTAAGAGGCATATGATTGGTGCAAAGAAAACATCATTTATCTTTCTGAAATCCCCCTCCAATTATCCAAATTTAACTAAGGGTAAACATCATACACCCTATGAGTGTTGAATCTCTTCATCCTTGGGATGTTGGGGAAATGTTTTTGGCATGAAATATTGTAAATAAGATTGGACATCATATAAAATTCACAATTAAAAGTAATTCCTTCACTTATTTTTATAGCCATTTCAATAAGTTGATTATGGATACATGTGGCTATGAAGGTTGCCCAATAAAGTTTTATAGTGTTATCCGAAATAATCGAATATAACTAAACATCTACTCCTAAAAATCATATGTTGATTTCAAACATAGAATTCTTCTTAGTAGATTTATGATGTCCTTAATTTTTCCACAAAGTGTGATCTAATTAACTTCTTTAGGAGCCTAGAAGAGGAACCTCTGTTCTTGAACAACCATTGAGTATCCATAATCTTGTCATACTCATCATATTTATCACCCAGAATTTTTGTGCCTTATTTTTTCAATTTTCATCACCTTCTTAACATTGGGTGTCAAAGAAAGGACCCTAATACCACTTCCATCCAAGACCTTATTTTTATCTAGGCTATAATTTTCAAGACAAAACCATACTAATTTTGGGCAATGTACAAAGGGTGGAAAAGTAGCAAGTTAAAGTAATGTTACTGACATCAATTGCTGCCATGTAACCACTTCTATTAGGATCATGCAACATTTTCAAGAATTTGGATAGGTCTACATTTCTGGTTAGTATCTCACTTCATCTAGATTACTCATGATATGTGAAGTGACATGGATTACGACTTCCTTTATCTTAATTTTTTTGACAAACTATTTATACTTTTTTAATCTCTCGTAATATCGAGCTTGCAGAAATAACCAGGCATGGGAGAAAAATACAAACCATAGGAAACCCTAAAAAATATTCTTATGTGAAGAAAAATTCAAGTGGAAACCCATTTTTATGATGGAATTACCCATACTTGTGATCTTCTTCAGTATTCAAGTTGCACAAGCACGTTTAATCACTTCAGTTCTCTCAAACATAAATCTTTGTAATCAATTCTCACTTTCTCACGTTGCAAATCTATAATCTTAGGGATTTGAAATGCTTAAATTCTTCATCCAAAGGTGTGGATGTTGAAACACTCAACAAAAATTTAAATCTTTACTTGTTCATGTGAGTAACATTAATGGAAGAATCCATAAATGCACTATATTCAACCTCTACCATCTGATTGTACCTTTTCTTGTTTAAATAATAATCGTCCAATTATCCTTTTCGGCAAGAATTGGATTTCAAGAAAACTTTTAGATTTTTCTCTTAACTAAAATAATTTAAAAACTAAAAATCTAACCAATGTGCCCAATACTGAGTTGCTTTTGCATAATGACATGTGTCCCATGTCGGGTCCCAAGATTTTGCACATAATTTTCCTTTTTTTGTGTTGTAAAACTTCAAAGTGTAACCATCGATGAGATGTCTGATAGCGTGACAACTTATCCTGGTGACACGTGTTTTTTTGGGGGTTTGGGTTATGATTTCATTCTATATTTTTAGATGTGAGTTGTGTATTGTAAGATTACAGCTTTGTAAAGTGGCCCCTATTCTTTTTTAGAATATTCAATGAAATATTCCCATGTCAGGGCCTAGAGAAAATTTTGCATTGTACATTCTTTCCAAGATTGTGAACAGACTTATAGATTATGTCATCACAAAGCCCTTCAGAGAACGCCATATCATCGGGTGGTGGGAAAAAATGTACATTTTACATGCAAGAAAAATAGAGTTTTTTTAAGATAAAATATTTACGCTGAGCATACACACATTCATTATTGATTCACTTGAGTTATAGAAAAGTTTATTTTGAATCGATATAATCATGATTACCCCATAGATTGAGTGCTTTTTACACAAGAGTTATTTATAAATGACATTTTAATCGTTACCTAGATTATTCGTATATAGGGAAACTAATTCCATGGATAATATTTTGGAATTAATCTTTCATAAAATAAATTTTTGACAAGTAGGAGAAAAATTTGGGGAGAGCCATTATAAATCAATGTGTAAGCTCAAAATGAGCACCGAAAAAATCCTCATTTTTATTCCCTTTGCAATATTGATTGATAATTGGTCATGTGTTGCATTCTCCCTATCTATGTTGATCATGAGAGAGTGTAACATGAGTGAAACTTGAATCATATCCGCATCCCCGAGCTTGTGAGTTAATGTATGTTCTCTCCTTATAGTTTTCCAATGATATCAATCTCTCTCTTTTCTTGACTACATTTTTGGACCCATACCCTATAGTTAAATAATATGTACTTTTTTACACCGACCTTTAGCTTGTCAAATTCTAAGTTTGTGAACCAATTAGGAAATCAGGGTATTTACACTCTTATGGTTGACCTTTCTTAGACTACATAGTTGTATTTTGTTTCCCCTTTACTTTCTTTTTGGTTTTTCATTCTTCTTATGTTGTAGTTTTTTCCTTAATTATAGGTTGTATAAGTGGTTACGCTTATAAGTATCCTACTATCGGTGTGCCTCCTACTATTAGTTAAACCATTCATTCAATGTGTAATGGTTAAATGTATTTGGAAATTATCCCATGTTTCTAGCTCAATTTTACCATAGTTATGTTCGTATGAATGAAATATGGCATTTAATTAGGTTTTTGGTTATTCCACCTTCTAAGCGAAGTATGACCCCATCATGAAATAAATTTTTCTTAGCATATAGTGTTATATACATGTGCACTTCCTTTGGTATCCAATATTTTTCACTAAGTTTCTCTCGATTTAGTTCACTTGTGGTCCCATCTTTTCTTGACTTCATAGGTCATGTATGGATTCACTAGGATATATTACACAAACCACTCATGTGGGTAACACACATCATATGATTCTATTATACCTTTAAGAGATATAAAATGTGTAAAACATAACTAACTAGCCATTGATAAATAAACATTTTTTCCATTACCTTCACTAACCTTTTACACACTATTATTGACTTCTTGGGCCAAGAATTTGGGATAGTTAAATTCATACTCTTATTCCTACATTTTGGTGACTATATTTATTGTGTGAAGAGATGGTAGTTTTCTTATGTGGGTAGTTTACCAATATATTTCTACCACTATTTCATTCAAAAATTGAATTTAATGGTTCATAATAGCTCCTAAAGGGAGTCCCCTTCATTCACGTGTAGATGGCCATATATTGTTTTCATTATTTACTTGATTGAAGGTCTAGTGTTTTTATATGCAAGAATGGATATACCCATGTTAGGAAATTGAGTCGCATAGGCTACTCTGCAGCTTTAATGGGAACCAAATCTTGTGCACTAAACCATATCACACGATTTTTGTAGCAATTCGTGATATTTTGCATCATCTCTGGATGGTCTCCCAAGTATGGTAGCTTTGTGACTATCTCCATGTTAGTTCCTTGCAATGGATTTTTTACCACAAGTTACCCTCTTATTTCTTTTCATTTAGAGAAGGCCTTTTTGTGCTCCAATATTGTTCAAACCTCTCTAATAGTTTATGGTGTAGTGGATCACTCCATTTGGCATGTCGAGAATTATGTTAATACCCATATCTTCCTTTTCTGAATCACTTAGTTTTATAAATGTTATCCCTTATTCCTCCATCATACACTAGATTTTTGGAACAATTGAGAAAGTAAAAGGGTATGTCGCTTTACTTTTTTGATTTGATAGTGATCTATATTTGGTATTCAAATTCAAACAAACTTAGAACCAATCAAATTTTTCTTCTACTCTAGTTTCTTACTTTGCATAGTTTTTTTATTTTTACCATGTGTCTCCTCTTTATATATTTTGGTGTTGTGATGTGTCCATTTTCCATCTATTTATGGCTTGATATACCCTCTTAACTATAGTTAGTTATTGGGGATTTACTTTTGGATCTGTTTTATTACCTCTCCATTCCACTTTCCACAAAATATATTTCATTTAATGTTCCCTCTGTACAAGATCTTTGAACTAGTAAGTTTTCACCATCTAAATTATTTTATTCCTTTTTTCCTCATCATATTTTCCTATTTGCTACTTAATTTTCCTTGACTTATTCAAGTCATTTGGTTTCTTCATCTTTGTTTTCCCACATTTACAAAATTTTACATTTGATGGTTGATTGTTTGGTTTTCCTAGTCCTGCCCACACTTATTCATGTACTAATCAAACTTACAAAAATCCCAAATACCACACTTGCTTGAATTTAAGAATTTTACACTAACATTTGTGTCACAAACACTTATTTTTGTTTATTTTATATGTAATTATGAATTGTAGGCCTTAATCATACATTGATTGATTCTTCCTTGTAACACATTCCCTAAAAATATCACAATGCTATTATTCCTTGTTTTAATATATGGTAGATGATATAGGGTCCTTTCCAACATATGTGTAATTTTTTTGGGTGCACTCTAAATCTACTTTCATATACTAGTACCACTTTTCTGGTTAGAATTCCTTAGTGTGACATATTTTTTCATGCTAATATTTTTTACTTTACATGTATGCTTCCCAACTCTATTGTGCAGTCATACTAGTTTCCTCCATTTTTATCTAGTCAAGTATTTCATTCTTTTTGTATTCCTTATCCCTTAGTCATGTTATTATGTCAATGTGTGATCTTAGTACAATGTATTCTATAGGTATAACTACTTATATTTGGTATACTAATTGAAATGGGGTTATTCATATGTTTTTCTTATATTTGGTTATATAGACCCATATTACCATTGGTATTTTGTCTTCCCATTCATCTCTTTGCACATTACATATCTTCATTAGTATACTTTCTAATCATTTTTGGTTGTTTATGATTTCCTATTTTCCTATGGGTGATATGTTGTACATTGATGATGCACAATCATAAACTCCTTTGTAATAAACTCAATTGTATTGTTGATATAATGGGTTCCTCGATCACTTACAAATTTTTGCAGAAATTTATACCTTGTTATAATGTTTTCATATAAGAATTTGGTCATATCATTTGTTGCACGCTTATGTGTCATATCAGCTTCTACGCATTTAGTAAAGGAATTTTTGCATTGATTATGTATCAATATTTAGACCTATTAGAAGGTGGATGGATTAGTTCTATGAATTCTATCCCCTAAATATCAAATGATTGAGTAGCTAGTAATGAATTAAGTTTCATCTAATCCCTTTGATTTGGTTTTCCTATTCTTTGGAAAGCATCACAATATTTCACAATATGATTCACATCATGAAATAATCTCAGCCACCAAATTCCACTTTGTAGTATTTTTCACATTCAAATCATTGGTAAAGTGACCCTTTGTTATCCCTACATATGCTTCCCTTATTATAGTGTCCCTTTCATGTTCCAAAGAAAATTTATGCAATACATCATCCTTGCCTAATTTATATAAGAATCCACTAATGATGGTGTAAGTGACAAGTTGTTTTTGTTTTTATTTTTCTATTTCGTGGTAAGGTAGGATACCATATTGCAAGAATTGCATAATTTCTTTAGCTATTTTAGAATGACAATAACCTTGAACAAGTGTACATATATTGAATATTCATTCAATTCCTTTATCTATCCCCTACATCAATTCTCCTTATGTAGTTCTATGCCTGATGTAGCCTAGAATTCAAAGTGATATAAGCCCGGTAAGACCCTAGATGTGCTAGCACATCACTCGGCCTAGACTAAGAGCTCACTTAAGCATGAAAAGGTACTAGGTACCTCTTTAGGGTTATTGTTTTAGGATGTTAGCATAATAAAGACTTAACACATACAGGTTCCATTACTAACACATCATTCTACTGAGCATACCAGGATCTATATCTAAGGGGGAACATAATTAAGTATTAACCATGATGAGATCAAAACACACTAGATTTAGAAACACACAAAACTAACACTTAGATTCATCTAATATCCTCCATTATATCAAATGCAATAAGTATACATAAGCTTCATTACAATAACACTAGTATGAGCGTAACATATTTTGCAGCATAATATTCATATGTATGCATATCTATCTATATCTCTCTAATAAAAAGTTTACTACATACTTATAAGGGTGGGGACTTGCCCTTCACCACTTATCTATTCCCAAAATAGGTCGCATGCTATTACTAGCCACGTGTCGTTACAAAAATAGCCACACATGCAAGTGTGCTAATAATAGACTATTAGTAGTTAACTGATAGTAGTAGATCTATTTATAGCCTATGTCCATGTAAAGTGCTTCATAGATAATCCTCCAAAAATATCCAATGTGTGATGTGTAAGTCTCCAATCGGTTTGAGTGCTCCGCATGCTATCTCCAAAAATAGATCCTTGTCATGAAAATGGTTAAGTCCCAAACTTGTTTCTGTTCTTTAAACCTCGAGCCTTTCCAATATGTCTACATCTTTGAATGCAATCTACTCTCCCACACAAACCTTATGTATTTTATTTACTAAGTGATAGGGTTTGACTCATCAACATTACCCAACACTAGTTGTATTGCTGCCCCGGCAATGGTTGTCTCCAAAACGAATCGGAAAGGTAAGAATGAACTTGCATCCCATCCTTATATAGATTTTCAAATTTTTGATGCACTTATTGCTCCTTCACCTACCCAATGTCCTCTCATTTATCGACCAACTTTGTTCTTTCCATGCGGTACATCTTCACACCCCAGCTATAACCTTCTAGCACGCCTTCCTACCCTCTGGTCATAGACTTCTCTTCAACGCGCTTCCTTGCGCCCAAGTACCTTATCACTGCACCTTCCAATGGTAGTTGTCATGGCATCCACTTACCTCATGTTATACTATCCTTTCCTCCATATCCATCTTTGGTAACTTTTTAGAGGAAATCCTTTGACTTGAATAGCACCCATAACAGTTTATTCCTTTTATCATTTAATTCCAATAGTTTTGTACCTAGATATAAACAATCCACCCAACACTAAATGTATGTGCAGTCCTCTGTGCATAAAAATTCTTCAAACAGTAATTAGCTTATGGTGCATAAACGTGCTAATTCCACAACACCAATTAAATTGACAAATCACAGCAATAAGGAAGGAAAAAAATTAAAGGAATGTAGAATTGAAAACCTAATCTAAATGGCAATACTACCTTATTACAAACACCAAGAAGACTTATTTATAGTAGGGATTCAACCTACTGCTATTAAAGTAATTGGGTAGCCGTGTTCCATCAATTTCTTCTAACTGGAAAGCACTTGTTTCAAGGATGTAAGTGATAACATATAGCCCCAGCCAATGTACCTTAAGTTTTCCTAGATGGTGCAAGAACTTATAGTCATAGAGAAGTACCATTTGTCCAATCTCAAACTTCTTGTCCCTTATATTTCTATCATGTCAAGCTTTCTACCTGGCATTTTCTTGCTTCTGAATCCAATTTGTTATGGCTCTTCACTCATCCAAATTTTAATTATCTTTTCAATCTATTCTAAATCTTACTTATTAGCTAGACCTCCAAAGCACGCAATATGCAAAGAAGGTAACATAAATTCCATAGGAAGAACTGCTTCTATGCCAAACACTAACTGAAATGGTGTGGATTTCTTTAACCTTTTATATTTTGTTTGATATTCCCAAAGTACTACATATACTTTATCATCCTAATCCTTTCTTCCAACATCACATGTTTTTCTCAATGTCTAGCTCAAAATTTTGTTAAAAGCCTCAACAGTTTCATTTTCCTGAGGATGATAGGGTGTAGTCTTATGGTGTGCAATCATGAACTCATCCAATAAAATTTTGATTGTATCATTAAGAAAATGTGTTCCTATCACTTTGTCAAAATTAAATTACATCCATACCTTGCAATAATATTTTCCCATAGAAATCAGGCTACTCTAGCCACTGTACAATCCTTTGTTGGTGCTACTTCTGCCCACCTTGTCGATAGTATGTGCAAGTTTGATGTAGCGTGATCCGCTTCTACGTGCGCTTAGTGAAATAGGACCCACAAAATCTATAGCCCATTTCTCAAATGGTTTTGTGCTAGCAATAGGTCTCAGAGGCATTTCATCTCATTGACCTAGTTTTCCAAGACGTTGATAATGATCACATGCCTTACAAAATTCCTTAAAATATTTATAGAGGGTCTCCCACCATAATCCAATGAGTAGAATCTTGCGCATAGTGGAATCACCGGCATAATGGCCACCTACAATACCACCATGAGATTCTTCCATAATATTCGTGCATTCATATTATAATACACAATGTCGCAATACCTCATCTCACCCAATTTGTACAATTCACCACTGATTAACATATAAGGTGTGGCATGTATAGCAAGTTGTTTCTTCTCCAAGGATTTCATTCCTTTTGGTGCCATCCATGTTCATAGAAAGAAAACAATGTCCTCTACTTATGATGGCACATGTTGTAACTTGTATAGCTGTGCATCTAGCATGGTATCCTTAATTACCTAGGGATTCTTCTCTTGACTGTATTCTTGATAGATGGTCTGGTCTAGAATTACTTTTTCCTGGTTTTACCACAACTGTGAAATCAAATTCTTGAAATAAGAGCACCCATTGACATATGTGCCATTGTAAAATATGTTTATTTACCAAATACTTCAATGCCATGTGATCTATATAAAAGATGAATGGTGTAGCTGGTAGGTACTAGCGGAGTTTATGTAGCACATAGATCATTAAAAAGCTTTGCGCTCTATAGTTGTGTAATTTTGTTCTGCAGGAGTCAACTTTCTACTAGAAAAATAGATAGGATGATCTACAATACCTTCTCCAAGTTGATCCAACACTACACCAATGGCCATGTCAGAGGTGTCAACATGTACATGAAATAGTTTGTCCCATGAAGGAAAATGTAGAATAGGTGTAGTAGTAAGTTTTTTCTTCAATGTCTCGAATGAGCACTACTTTTTGTTGTCCCCAGTAGAACATACCTTTCCCTTTCAATAACTCTTCTAATGGTGTGACAAATTTATTATATCCTTTGATAAACTTTTTATAATGTCCCATATGAACCAAAAATCCATGCAACTCACTTTTACTTGGTAGGATCCCTTAGGCATGTAATGAATACAACTTGTTTTGGATTAACCAACAAACCCTCCTTGTAGATTGTGTCCTAAAAGTATCCCGATGGTGTAGCGAATATGCAATTCTTGATGTTCAAAGAGATAATCAATGGTCTAAACCATTCAAACATTAAGCGTAAATTATCACAAAGATCCTTAACTAATCCATACACCATCCAAATGTCGAAATATACCTGTAAGAAGTTGTGAATAAATTCCTTGAATGCTTGGACAACTATGTGCAAAAATACAACAGCACATTTTTAAGATCGAAAGGCATTACAATATAGGCTAAGCCACCCCATTCGAGTGGTAAATGTAGTATTTTCTTGATCCTTCTCGTGAAATCTGAACCTAATGATACCTAGAGAACCCATCTCAGTAAATGAAAAGATTTTGTTCCCTACAACTCCTTCCGGTATTTCCTCAGTGAATGGCGTAGGAAATGGATCAGTTACACATGCAGCATTCAGCTCCCTATAGTCCATGTATATTATAACCCATCCATCCTTCTTGATACAAATCACCATTGGAATAACGCATTAAGACTCATCAAGGGGCTTGATAATCCAAAACTTCAACATGTTATCAATCTCTTCTTTAACCTTTTCATGTAAATTGGGGTTCATTTTGTAAGGTCTCTTTCTAACTAGGTGTGTACCTTATTCAAGCTTTATCTTCATCTCCCCTAACGATTCATGCACGCCTTTAAGTTCATAGTACCCCATACAAAATACATTCTAGTAATCCCTTAGTAACTCTATAATATTTCCACTTCATAGTCTAACCAATAGTATTCAATTTATTATGTTTTGATTTAGTATGTTGTTAGACATTTTGTGGATCTTGATTTGGTTATGATGCATGATGATTATTAGAGACACCTTATATGTGGATGATGATATATTATTTGACATGGTTGTTTTATGGATGTTGTTCAGACATGTGATTTAGATATTATGAGTTGATCTAGAAATGGATATTTGATGATGATGATATAGTTGTTGATTTAAAATGCAAATGATGTAGTGTTACTTCGATGTTGTTGTGATTCATTTATATAGTTGGTTTTGTGATTTTATTTGTATCATATTGGATGTTTTGATATGGCCACGAGGCCAAAGGAGGTATTTGTATTTTTTAGGTTAAAAATCACAACAAACATCGGGGATCGAGACCAACCACAATGGAATTCTAGGTGAATTCGACAAGGTCACCATGGCAACTTGTTTTATCGTGTGTGTGTTGTTTTGTTAGGGATTCCCATGGGGGATTTCCTTTATATGTGACCATGGGTTTGTGTATTTTATTAATGTGGTTAAATTTTATTTATTGTTGTATGTATTTTATTAGTGATGTGTTCCTTTATTTAATTATGTTGTGGAGAATTAATGTGAGAATCATATGATTAAAATTTAAATAAATCAAATTGGGATATGGGAAAGTAATTATAAGAGTTGTTGGCTGTTTGTATTAAATATGTAAGGGATGTGTAAGTTGTGTAAGAGTTTGTGTAAGTCAGATTTTGGAGTATGAAATACTCCACCTCCATGAAAATTCGAATTTGTCCTTGGGGGCTGTTTTTGGAGGCTTGTGGGACAAGTAAAACTTGTCCCATGCCTCTAAATTTAATTTACCAACCATACTTATGGTTGGAGAGGTGATTTGTGACTTTTATAATGAATTTTATTAATCATGTTGCTTGTTTTGGGTTGCACTTTCTTACATTTTATTTAATTTGTTGTCCCTTGAGGTGTGGGCTTTTTGAGTGTGCAAGTAACTTGTCATTTTTCACCCACCTCTTTATTGTGCTTGGGAGAATGGATTTTTTTTTGTGTTTGAATTTGAGGATGTGTGATGTGGCATCCTACATGGATCCACATCATCCTCTTCTCTCCCTCTTCTATATAATTCAAACTCTTTCCTTGTTTTGGGTTGTTGAACCTTTTTGCATTCTTCCTTGGGGGCATTTTTTTGTTTTTGGAGCTCTTGTGGATTGTGGAGGAAGTTTGGAGAAACTTCATGCTTGGGATTGCTTTTTAGAATGTGTTCTTGGCAATTTGAAGCTTTCTATTGGAAACAAAAGTAACCATGGAGAGGTAGGAATTTAACTCTCTTTTTTATGTTGTCATTTTCTTGTTGTGTTGTGTGAATGGTGCATGTTTTGATTTATTGTTGGCTGGTTGGGTAGACTACCTTAGGGAAGGTGTAGGAGAAGGCTATGGGGAATCCATGTGGGGGGGGCATAAGGAATGCCATTGGCATCAGAGTTTTTGGAGGGAGTTTGGGTTTGGGATCCACCATGGAAAAGAAATAGCTTGCATTTCTTACTTTGTGGTGGGCATAAGGAAATATGGGGGGGCATAAGGAAATCTGTGGGGGGCATAAGGAGGAATTTGTGGGGGCATAAGGATGTGTGTGGGATGAATTATTTTGGTGGGGTTGTTATGTGGATGCCCAATTCCCAATTGGGAGGCATAAGTAGCTTCCCCCATAGACCTTGCTCCTTTGGCTTGCATGATCAAGCTTGAGTTTTGATTGGAATGTTTTTAATTGTAGTTGTGAACTGTTGTTTTGTGTTGAACTATGTTTTATATTGAAATGTGCATGTTTGAAAGAATGTTGTGTGTTGTGGAAGCCAGTTGTTTCCATGGGTTGAATCACACCTTTTATTGTATTTTGGTTGGGGCTCGGGGCCAATGATGAAGGAAGGCTTCTCCTTTCATTGGATGTCTTGGTTGGGTGGAGAGCATTGCCTTTCCCCTCTTTTTGTTGTGATCAACTTGGAGAAAGAGAAAATGTGCATGTTGTTGTCCTGAGCAAAGGAAAATGTAGTTTGATAGTCCCTTGTGAAAACATATTTATTTGTAATCCTTTCCCACTTGTTGTGGATGAAATTGTAATATGTATTTTGTGAAGAAAGATGTATGTAATTTGATTATGAAGTTAGATATTTGAATTGTGAAAGACATGTATATTCTATTCTGGTTATTGGAAAGAAAGAATTAGAAATGTGTTATTGCATCCAAAACATGGAAAGATGTAAAGATGTATTCCTTTTGGATTAATAAAGAATTGCAAGATCTTCTCTCATTTGCATTGTTGTGTGAATTGGAATGTTAAATTGTGATTGTGATTCTCTCTTTTTTAAAAAAAGGGAAGAAAAAATACGCATGAGGAATTATATTGCTTGTTTTTTTGAAAATATGTAAAATGAAATCAGAATTTACCATCTAGCTTTGAAATGAATTTGTTTACATACAACTAAATGTATTAGATTAGTAGAAATAAGATATTACACTTAAATGATAAATTGGATATACAGAATTTTCCTTGAAATGAATCTCTGCTGCAAATTTTAAAACTGGAAAATTTAATAAAATGCATAGTTCGGACTTGCACTTAACAATCAACTTGGAATTGATATAATTTAGCATGCTAAGATATTAAGGAACTCAAATTGACAAAGAACACTTAAGAAGACAAGTTAAATTAATGCAAAATCGAATCCAATCCCTCTAATAGTCGTTTTTCTGTCAATTGATGGAAAAATGCAAAATTGAAATCAATTGAACAAATTTACCTTCCTAAAACACTTTAAACCCTCCTAGATCAATTCTCCATGTCTTTTTGGCATGTTGAGTGAAGGAGGAGATCCAATTTAATCAAATTTGAAAGTTGAAATTACCAGTTGGCTTTTTAAAATCCTAGAGATCCTTTTTGCAAAATTGAACCCTTAAAATTTATCAAAATGTAAAATTTATGTTTTTTGTGCAAAGAGGGCATCGAGAGCTTTCCAAAAAGTCCTCGTTTTCCCAAAACTGAGCTTTCTAGCAAAAGTTATGGCACTTTGAAGTTTTTTACCTTGGCGGGAAAATTTGGGAAAATTTTCCCTGACGGGCCCACGGCCCAAAAAATTCCCATTGAAAATCCTTAGAAAATTTTTTTAAAATTTTTGGCTTGGGAAAATTTTTGAAATTTCCTCCACCAGCCCATAGCCAATCAGAGGCTGCCATGTGTCCTCACGGGGCAACGGCGGAGGCGCGGCATTTTTTTTTTCCTTAGACCTTTTTAAAATTTTGGAAAATTTTCCATTTCACCCGCCGCCCGCGCCTATCACAGCTGCCACACGTGGCAGCTTTGGGTGTGCTAGCGAGGGGGGAGGACCTTGATGACTTTTTTTTTAAAATTTTGGTCTTTGGAAATTTTTGATAAATTTCCCCATGGCCCCGCACTCCCCCCTCTCGCCTTTGGAAATTCTTTTCGTGGAGCACACGCATGACCCACCGCATCTTTTTCCTTTCCCTCCCCTTTGGGAAAATTTGCAAATCAACTCCCACCACCCTCCTCCCTCTCTCCTTCTTCTCCCACACATGTGAATTTTGGAGTGCCACATGTCCCTCGGGGGACCCACGGCATGCATGGGGCATGTTTTTTTTTTTTCCCCTTTGGGTGAAATGCCCCAAACTCTCCCCACCGCCCCCTTCCCTTCCTTTCCTTTTTTTTCCATGATGACTCTCGAGGCCACCACATGTCCTCGAGGACCCATAGAGGCACGGGCACAAATGGGAAATTTCTCCCATGCAAGGAAAAATTCCAAATGCCACCCCACGACCCACCACCCAAAATTTTCCTTTCACCCCTACTTGACACGTGTCCCCTTGGGGAAAATTTGACCCCTAAAGTCCACTTTGCTCATATCTTGAGTTCTACAAAGGAGTTAGGAGGACTTATTTATATCACTGAAAAGGTGAGAAAATTTCCTATCCAATGGGAATGATTTAGGAAATTTTGAATATATTAAGTATGAGAAAAATCAAGTTGAAACTCTGAGCCTATTAGAGAGTGGGTATGGGGGTAAATTACTCCTTGAACCTAACTGAAACTTCTAACCCTAAAATTTGAACCATGTGAACTTGATATTTGTTAATGAAGGAAAAATATGTTCTAGTAATTTAGATTTGTTCTAAACCTAATAGGTCAACTGTTGTCTTGCAACTTGGTTGTGGACACTTCTAATAAAAAAAATTATTCCATAATTTTCTAACTAACCCTAGGTTGTTTCTTGGGTCTCAAGTGGGTTGTTTTAACCGGGCATCACACTTGGTATCGAGTAGCAGTGGTTCAAAATCTTGGACCATTGGGCACACTAGAAAACTTGGGACATGAAACTTAAACCTAGCACACTTTTAAACCTAGAAAACAACTTAGCTAGAATTTGTATATTTTAGTAAACATGGAAGTTGTGTAAAACTTAGAAAAATGAACTAACTCTCACTTTGGTCTATGCAGAGGCTCAGATGAGTGAGAGGAACCTTCACAGAGACTCAAACTCACCACCACCACCACCACCACTAGATCAAGGTGTAGTAGCTATCCTACCTCAGATTCTATAGACCCTTCAGGATGTTAATGCCACTCTACGCAGAGGATTAGGAGGAGGACATGTAACTAGTCATGACAGAGCCCCTTCTATCGAGGGTCAGTATCTCCTCGACCTCAACAGGAGCATAGAGGAGAGAAATCCCATGTAGAGTCAGCCAGTAGAGTCACCACCTAGGAGACAGGGTGACAGAGTTCCAGAGCATAGAGAGGTCTCGAGCCCTAGGCTTAGGGATGAGTGTGCAGAGAGACCTAGAGGCCATCGACCACAGTAACAGATCACATCAGGAGATCCTAAAGCTTCGCCATCACATTACTTAGGTGACATGGGTGGATTTTAGGTAGAGGCCTGGCTAGTGAGCTTGAGTGGTTGCTTCAAGCTTTTTCCTTGTTCTAGAACACGAAAAGCTCATGTTGTGATCCATCTACTGAGGGATGGAGCAGGAGTATGGTGGAGGACAGAGGAGCAGAAGCTCCATGTAGATTCAGAGATAGTGACTTGGGAGCTATTTGAGGAGAGATTCAGGAGTAGGTATTTATCACAGAGGTTCATACAACAGAGGATCGATGAGTTCCATGACCTCCGATAGGCATCTCTTTCAAAGAGAGTATGAGAGTAGATTTTTGATCTACTCCAATATGTAGAGTATATGTAGATGAGCAGGTGTGGATTCACAGGTTCATCTGGGGCCTGAATTTAGATATTGGAGGTGTTGTGTGGATCCACTACCCACAGAACATTAGCAGAGGCCATCGAGAAGGCCTATATTATAGAGGAGACTTGGGGAAAGACCCAACAGGCTAGAGACCAAGTCCGACCCATATACAACAGAGATGCAGGATGGTAGATCGAGGGGGTTAGTACCCTTCCTCATGGTGGCTAGGGTACAACATAGTCATCCTTTAGGCCACAACAATAGTAAGTAGTCCCACCCACCTCATAGACCTCCACAGAGAGATGATGCACAGAGAGGTCGAGTATGGGGCCTCCTCCTAGGGGTCCCATCAGACACAAGGTGGACCTAGAGCTCAATTAATGGGAGCTCACCAATAGAGACCTCAAAGAGACCATAACTAGATCATCAGGGTCCACACCATAGACTTCTAGGGCACCTACTAGAGGTGCTACTCATTGGGGAGGATCAAGAGGATGTTTTGGTTGTGGAGTTACTGACACTTTTGGAGAGATTTCCCACAGAACCCTAACAACAAGGGTAAGGCACAAATTTCAGAGCCGATTGTTGGTGACATGGGACATAGCCACAGATTTATGTAGTGGTTGAGAACCACCAGGTAGAGCATCAGAGCACAGTCATTGAGACCACAGGTAGCATTGGTGGTATTCCTACCTCTGTATTGTTTGATTCTAGTTCTTCTGATTCTTTCATTACACCATCTTTAGTAGAGTGATGCAGGCTGGTGGTAGTTAGGCAGGGTCTTAGTTGGGATGTCGAGATGGCTTCTGAGCCAAGATCTCTATAGACTCCTTAGTTAAGGAGTGTGTAGTGGATTTGGGACCTTTCACCACTACCTCAGATCTCCGTATCCTTCCTTTGGGCTCGTATGGAGTCATTTTGGGTATGGATTGGTTATCTACACACAGGGCCAGATGGATTGTTACCACAAGACTATATCTTGTGTAGATGATTTGGGAGTTGAGTCAGTGATTTCAGGGGTCAGGAGACCCATTTCTATTCACACCATCTCCGCTATGCAGCTTAAGCGGTGTGTGTGATGGGGTTGTCAGATGTATGTTGTTATAGTTAGTGATGATGATCAGGATGGGTCTAGTGGACCATCACTAGATGATCATCCCATTTTGAGAGAGTTTTCTGATGTCTTTCTAGGGGAGCTACCGGGTTACCACCCCCACGTGAGATTGATTTTCATATAGATCTAGTTCCTGGAGCAGAGCCTATCTCACGAGCACCTTATCGGATGACCACCCCAGAGCTCTATGAGCTCAAGTTGCAGCTTGAGGGCCTTTTGGAGAAAGGCCTTATCCATCCTAGTGTATCCCCTTGGGGTGCACCGGTGATCTTTGTGAAGAAGAAGGATGGATCCTTGTGGTTGTGTATTGATTACCACTAGCTAAACAAGGTAACGATCAAGAATCATTATCCTCTTCCTCGTATTGATGACTTGTTTGATCAGATGAAGGGAGCCACAGTTTTCTCTAAGATTGATCTTAAGTCAGGTACCATCAGCTGAGGATTTCGAGGTGGACATTCATAAGACCACCTTTCACATGAGATATGGGCACTATGAGTTCACAATGGTGCCTTTTGGTTTGACTAATGCCCCCACAGTGTTCATGAGTTTGATGAATGGGGTATTCAGACCTTCTTAGATCACTTCATGCTCATCTTCCTAGATGACATTTTGATATACTCACATACACGTGAGGAGCATGAGGGGCACCTTCACAGGTTCTTCAATGTCTTCGTGAGCAACAACTTTACGAGAACTTGGAGAAGTGTGCTTTCTTTCAAACAGAGGTGTAGTATTTGGGTCATATCATTTATGGGGAAGGTATCACAATCGATCCTTCCAAGATTAGAGCCATTATGGATTGGCCAACACCCACTATAGTGACCGAGGTGTGTAACTTCATGGGATTAGCAGGTTACTACTAGGAGATTTGTTCAGACTTCTCTCGATTATGCACACTCTATCACTTCACTTCCTTCGCAGAGGAAAGGGAAGAAGTTTTTTTGGTCATAAATATGTGAGAGTAGCCTTCAGACACTAAAGGAGTGCCTCACCACAACACCTATTCTTACAGTGTCGGATCCACAGGGTGAGTTCTTTGTTTGCACGATGCTTCATTGGTAGGCCTTGAGGTGTGTTGATGTAGGAGGGAAGAGTAGTGGCTTTTGAGTCTCACAAACTCAAAGATCACGAGCTTAATTATCCGACCCATGATCTTGAGCTTGTGGTAGTTGTGCATGCTTTGGTTAGATGGAGACATTTTCTTCTTGGCAGATATTCACACTCAAGACTGATCATTTGAGTCTTCACCACCTCTTCACGCAGCCCAATCTCAATGCTCATCAATGGTGTTGGATGGAGTTGCTTTGTGAGTATGACATGGAGATCGAGCATGTGAAGGGGAAGGAGAATGTGGTAGCAGACACTCTCAAGAGAGAGACATGTGGCTATGGCCACTTCAGTGAGCACAGATTTACGAGAGTAGATTCTTCAACAGCTTCCTCTTGATAGCTTCTACATTGCAGTTGAGCAGAGAGATCGAGTCACAAAGACCCCTTGAGGGGAAGTTTGATGGTTTTTCCTTAGAGGTAAGATGGTCTTCTTAGGCACAGAGAGGCTGATATATGTTCCCAGAGATGGAGGCTTGAGGCAGGACATCTTGGTAGAGGCACATCATGCACCCTATTCAGCCCATCCCGGGGTGAAGAAGATGCACGCCACCTTATGACAGTTGTATCATTAGAGAGGACTTCATCAGAGACATGGCCCAGTTTTGTGTCATGATGTTTTAGAGTGCCAGAGAGTTAAGGCCAGCATCAACATCCAATAGGCCTTCTTTATCCTCATGCTATACCGAAATGGAAGTGGGACACCATTTCCATGGATTTCATTGTTGGGCTACCGATGTCGAGATATCACCATGATGCCATCATGGTCACGGTTGATAAATTGACAAAAGTGGCTCACTTTTCTCTAGTGAAGACCACTTATACAGCTAGAGCAGTGGCACGAGTATATTTGGATGAGATTTTCAGGTTACACATGGATTCCATGGAAGATCATTTGTGACCACGATCCTTTGTACACTTCACATTTTTGGACTACCATGCAATATGTCCTCGGATGAGAATCAACTTCAGCACAACATATCACCCCGAGATAGATGGATAGACCGAGTGGTGAATCATATTTTAGAGGATATGCTCAGGATGTATGTGATGGATCAACAATCTAAATGGGAGGAGTACCTTGTACTTAGTGGAGTTTTCCTACAATAATAGTTTTTAGAGTTCTATAGGCATGGCTCCTTTTCAAGATTTATATGGTAGAGAGTGCAGACACCTCTTAGCTGGGATAGGTTAGAGGACAGAGTATCTCTTGACCAGCTCTTCTACATGACATGGAGCATAATAGGTGGTGTTGATCGTGATCAGAGATTATAGGAGGCACAGGCACAAGAAAAGAAGAAGTATGTGGATCAACATAGATCGACCATAGTTTTGATGTGGGCATGAAGGTGTTCCTTCGTGTCGTGCCACACAAGAGCCCTATCCATTATGGAAAAAAGGTTCTAAGTTAGCTCCTAGATTCATTGGTCCTTTTGAGATCTTGAGCATATCGCCCTTTGGCCTACCATCTAATTGCCACCCAGCTTGTCTCGCATACATGATGTTTTTCATGTTTCAGTTCTTCTTAGAGATATATTACAGATCCTTCTCATGTGTTAGATTGACATCATTATGTGTGCAGATCGTGGGGTAGGTGATGGTGGAGCCCATTTGCATCCTAGATCACAGGACCCTGGGCCTTCGAGGCAGAGAGGTTGATCAGGTTCGGGTGTAGTGGGACAGATATGATGAGACTATGCAGCTACATGGGAGGATGCTACTTCATTACGAGTTCAGTTTCCACATTTGTTCCAGTGACTTCCAGGAGGAAGTCAGTCTAAGGGGGGGGGATGTAGTGCCCACTTCCCTTTGACACCTTTTTGATACTTATTTTGATACATTGATTATATTATGGACATTATTATGTTTTGATTTAGTATGTTGTTAGACATTTGATCATGGATTATTGTTGATCTTGATTTGGTTATTATGCATGATGATTATTAGAGACACCTTATATGTGGATGATGATATATTATTTGACATGGATGTTTTATGGATGTTGTTTAGACATGTGATTTTGGATATTATGAGTAGATCTAGAAATGGATATTTTATGATGATGATATAGTTGTTGATTAAAAATGCAAATGATGTAGTTGTTACTTCATGATGTTGTTGTGATTCATTTATATAGTTGGTTTTGTGATTTTATTTATATCATATTGGATGTTCTAATATGGCCATGAGGCCGAAGGAGGTATTTGTATTTTTCTAGTTAAAAATATCACAACAAACATCGGGGATCAGAGACCAACCACAATGGAATTCTAGGTGAATTCGACAAGGTCACCATGGCAACTTGTTTTGTGTGTGTGTGTGTTTTTTTTGTTAGGGATTCCCATGGGGGGATTTCCTTTATATGTGACCATGGGTTTGTGTATTTTATTAATGTGGTTAAATTTTATTTATTGTTGTATGTATTTTATTAGTGATGTGTTCCTTTTTTTAATTAATTAAAATGTGTGATAATTAATGTGAGAATCATATGATTAAAATTTAAATAAATTAAATTGGGATATGGGAAAGTAATTATAAGAGTTGTTGGCTGTTTGTATTAAATATGTAAGGGATGTGTAAGTTGTGTAAGAGTTTGTGTAAGTCAGATTTTGGAGTATGAAATACTCCACCTCCATGAAAATTCGAATTTGTCCTTGGGGCTATTTTTGGAGGCTTGTGGGACAAGTAAAACTTGTCCCATGCCTCTAAATTTAATTTACCAACCATACTTATGGTTGGAGAAGTGATTTGTGACTTTTATAATGAATTTTATTAATCATGTTGCATGTTTTTAATTGCACTTTCTTACATTTTATTTAATTTGTTGTCCCTTGAGGTGTGGGCTTTTTGGAGTGTGCAAGTAACTTGTCATTTTTCACCCACCTCTTTATTGTGCTTGGGAGAATGGATTTTGTCTTTTGTGTTTGAATTTGAGGATGTGTGATGTGGCATCCTACATGGATCCACATCATCCTCTTCTCTCCCTCTCTTCTATATAATTCAAACTCTTTCTTGTTTTGGGTTGTTGAATCATTTTGCATTCTTCCTTGGGGGTGCATTTTTTTTTGTTTTGGAGCTCTTGTTTTGATTGGGAGGAATTTGAGATAAATTCATACTTGGGAGATTGTTGTTTTGGACTATGTTCTTGCATTTGAAGCTTGTTGTTGGAAACAAAAGTAACCATGGAGAGGTAGGAATTTAACTCTCTTTTTATGCTGTCATTTTCTTGTTGTGTTGTGTGAATGGTGCATGCTTTGTTTTATTTATTGGTTGGTTGGGTAGACTTCCTTAGGAAGGTGTAGGAGAAGGCTATGGGGAATCCATGTGGGGGCATAAGGAATGCCATTGGCATCAGATTTTTGTGGAGGGAGTTTGGGTTTGGGATCCACCATGGAAAAGAAATAGCTTGCATTTCTTACTTTGGGGGGGCATAAGGAAATCTGTGGGGGGCATAAGGAGGGATTTGTGGGGGCATAAGGATGTGTGTGGGATGAATTATTTTGGTGGTTTGTTCTGGTGGATGCCCAATTCCCAATTGGGAGGCATAAGTAGCTTCCCCCATAGACCTTTCTCCTTTGGCTTGCATGATCAAGCCTGAGTTTTGATTGAATGTTTTCAATTGTAGTTGTGAACTATTGTTTTGTGTTGAACTATGTTTTATATTGAAATGTGCATGTTTGAAAGAATGTTGTGTGTTGTGGAAGCCAGTTGTTGCCATGGGTTGAATCACACCTTTTATTGTATTTGGTTGGGGCTCTGGGGGCCAATGATGAAGGAAGGCTTCTCCTTTCATTGATGTCTTGGTTGGGTGGAGAGCATTGCCTTTCCCCTCTTTTTTTGTGATCAACTTGAGAGAAAGAGAAAATGTGCATTTTGTTGTCCTCGAGAGAAAAAAATGCAGTTTGACAGTCCTTGTGAAAACATATTTATTTGTAATCCTTTCCCACTTGTTGTGGATGAAATTGTAATGTATTTTGGTAAAGAAATGATGTTGAAATTGATTATGAAGTTATATATTTGAATTGTGAAAGACATTTATATTTTGTTCGGTTATTGGAAAGAAAGAATTAGAAATGTGTTATTGCATCAAAACATGGAAAGATGTAAAGATGTATTCCTTTTGAAATTAATAAAGAATTGCAAGTTCATCTCTCATTTTAATTCATTGTTGTGTGAATTGGAATATCAAATTGTGATTGAATCTCTTTTTAATTGAAATGGAAAAAAGAAATACACATGAGGGAATTATATTGCTTGTTTTCTTTGAAAATATATGAAATTGGAAATTAGACTTTACCATCTAGATTTGAAATGAATTTCTTACATACAACTAAATGTATTAGATAGATTAGAAATAAGATATTACACTTAAATGATAAATTGGATATACAAAATTTTCCTTGAAGTGAATCTTTGCTGCAAATTTTAAAACTGGTAAATTTAAATAAAATGCACAGTTCGGACCTGCACTTAACAATCAACTTGGAATTGATATAATTTAGCATGCTAAGATATTAAGGAACTCAAATTGACAAAGAAAACTTAAGAAGACAAGTTAAAATAATGCAAAATCGAATCCAATCCCTCTAACAGTCATTTTTCTGTCAATTGTTGGAAAAATGCAACTTGAAATCAATTGAACAAATTTACCTTCCTAAAACACTTTAAACCCTCCCTAGATCAATTCCTCCATGTCTGTTTGGCATGTTGAGTGAAGGAGGAGATCCAATTTAATCAAATTTGAAAGTTGGAAATTACTAGTTGGCTTTTTAAAATCCTACAGATCCTTTTTGCAAAATTGAACCCTTAAACTTTATCAAAATGTAAAATTTATGTTTCTTGTGCAAAGAGGGCATCGAGAGCTTTCCAAAAGTCCTCGTTTTCCCAAAATGAGCTTTCTAGCTCAAAATTTATGGCACTTTGAAGTTTTTTCTACCTTGGCACGGAAAATTTGGGAAAATTTCCTAAGGCCCGCACGCCCGAAAAATTCCCATTAAAAATCCTTAGAAAATTTTTTTTTTTTTTGGCTCTAGAAAATTTTGAAATTTCCTCCACCCCCATAGCCAATCGAGGCTGCCACATGTCCTCACGGGCAAAGCGGTGGAGGCGTGCGACATTTTTTTTTCCTTTAACCTTTTTAAAATTTTGGAAAATTTTTCATTTCTCCCCCTCACCCACACCACCTATCACAAAGGTGCCACGTGGCAGCTTTGGGTGCAGCGGGGGGGGGAACCTTTGACCTTTTTTTTTTTTTTTTTTTGGTCTTTGGAAATTTTTGATAAATTTCCATGTGGCCCCACACTCCCGCCCTCGCCTTGGGAAATTCTTCTCATGGGCGCACGACCCACACGTCCAACTTTTTCCCTTTTCCCCCTTCGTGAAATTCAAAAATCAACTCCACCCCCTATCTCTCGCCTCTCCCTTCTCCCCACGGTGAATCATGGAGTGCCACGTGCCCCTAGTAGACCCATGGGCATGTGGGTGTTGTTTTTTTTTCTTTCCCTTTGGGTGAAATGCCCCAAACTCTCCCGCCGCCCCACCCTTCCTTTCCTTTTCCCGCGATGACTCGAGGCCGCCACATGTCCTTAGAGGGACCCATGAGGTGCGGGTGCAAAATGGGAAATTTCTCCCATGCAAGGAAAAATTCCAAACACCACCCCATGACCCGCCAACCCAAAATTTTCTTTCACCCTTGCTTGACACGTGTCCCCTTGGGGAAAATTTGACCCCTAAAGTCCGCTTGCTCCATATCTTGAGTTCCTGAAGGAGTTAGGAGGACTTATTTATATCACTGGAAAGGTGAGAAAATTTCCTATCCAATGGGAATGATTTAGGAAATTTTTAATATGTTAAGTGATAAAAAAAGTTGAAACTCTGAGCCTCTGTTAGAGAGTGGGTATGGGGTAAATTACTCTCCGAACCTAATCAAACTTCTAACCCTAAAATTTAAACCATGTGAACTTGAAATTTGTTAATGAAAAAAATATGTTCTAGTAATTAGATTTATTCCAGAACCTAATAGGAAAAACTTGGTTGTGGAAACTTCTAATCAAAAAAATTATTCCATAATTTTCTAACTAACCCTAGTTTGTTTTGACCGAGCATTATTTAGTAATTTGACCCCCTTCTCCTATGTAACAAGGTACCGCCCTCTTAATAACACGGTATGTCTTACTTCGCACCTTTACTACCAACTCATGCTATAAGCCCAATTCACAAGAAAAACTTGTAGTATCACTAATAGATTATGCATCCTCCCACCGAATTATTCCTTCTTTGGTTGGTTCAATCATCTCTCGTATCTTGGATGGAGCGTCAAAATCCTATTATTCTTCACTAAGGGCTCAACCAAGGTGCAGATTTTCCATAATAAAGGGATAATAACTCTTTCCTCTTTGTTTTCAAAACTGATATAGCCCTTGTTGAACCAAATATCAAAATTATTTGCATAACCAAGGATGCCCTAATAGAGCTAGGAAGCTATCTCTCTAAAACTTCAAAGTCTCCAAAGTGAACTTGGCTCCTTGTATGGTAATGAATGCATCCTTAAAAATCTGATGGGAGTGGCCTTAATCGATTATCCATGAATAATACATTATAGGATGGCTGTAATGGGGTCTTCCCATTTTCATCCATACATCTAAGGTAATAAAATTGACTTCTTGCTCGTATCAATCAATATATTACTCAATAGCCACCCATCCATAACAACATTCATATTTATTTTCTTTTCATAATCTAGGCTATTAGGGGGAAGATTTGCATGAAATATATTCCTTCCAGTCTCAAGATTTACACATGGGGTGTTTCCTTATAACCAACTCCATAATAGTGGAATGATGTTCTCCTGGTGTAACATTTTACACACTTCCTTCAAGTCATCTATATCAGTTTGGGACAATCTCTCGATGCTTTCTTTTGCTCCTTTAAGTCAGTATCTCACCCCGAAGATTCCTTAGAACCTCCATGGTTTCCCGATAAATATCCTTTTGATAGGTAGTATCCGGGTACCATGTATGAATAACTTCTTCTTTAGTGATGGTAGGTTTCTACTATAATGCTTCCCTGACGCATTCCGCCTCATCACGGGTCGTTATCTTCACTTGTAGTGCCTCATATTATGCTTCCATCTTAGGAATCCATTCATTTTCAATAACTTGTTATATCCTAACCATCCATGGACCTTTTTTTTCTTATTTATGTTGCTCAATCGATGCTAAGATAATTTTGGGCACTCTTCATAGCTATGGTTATTTCCGTAGAAAGAACATGTAATATTCTAAGGACATTCACGCCTATAGTGGTCAAGAGATTTGCATGTATAACATGTTCCATGAGGGAACTCACTTCTTCCACCACCACGGCCTCATCCTCAAAATCCACCACGATATCCTCGATCTCTACCACGACCACCTTCAAAATGCCCTTCATTCTAATCATAGCATTCCTGATTTTGATCCCATTCCTAATGCTCATTCTTATCTTTATTTGAAAATTTTGTCTGTCAGACACTAATATCTATAGTATCATGGATATTTCCAATCAACCAGCAGTCTTTTGTGTCATGAGTCGTGGACCTGCAGATTTTACAGTAGCTTGAAATGTTCTTCCTTATCATGCATTTTAATAATGGGAAACGGCTAACATCATGGTTTAAATGACATATTTCACAATCCATCAACAATGAGTGTATTTTTCTGTGAGGAAAACTATCCTTTGTGTGACCTTCTACTTCACAATTTGTGTACCAAATCCTTGTGTGCATCTCATGTTCTAAATTTCCTGATAGTTTCTCTAACTATTTTGCCATAGCTGCTATTTATGATTCTAAAGACAGGCTCACCCCATTATCTATGCTTCTAACTACCTCAGTGCATAAGGCTTCTTCAAGTGCTTTGCATGGATCAGTGTATGTATTATGTGATAATGCCCTCCTAAAAGGGGTGATCAAGCCCCCAACAAACCATTGTGCATGTTGGCTTGCATGTATGTCATATGAAATCTTTGATATCACCATTTTAAACCGTGCATCATACTCTCTAACACTTTCAGTAGTTCCTTTCTTAATATCCTTTAGCACACTTATACTCTTCTACTGAAACTTAGGGATATGAAACTCTTTAAGGAATGTATCCTTTAAAGCTATATAATCTATGCTAGTTTGATCAGGGTCAAACTTTCTGTACTAGTTATGTGCGTGCCCTTGTAACATAGTAGCAAATTGGCTTTCCCTACACTCAGAAGCCATGATTCCTTTTGTGCACCACAATATTTCACACATATACACATGTTCAGCAGCATCTTATATGCCCCTATACTCTAGAAGATGAATAGATATTTCCATGTAAATATTATGGGGTTGGTGCGGACCTTACCCACCTGATCCAAAACCTCTTGTGTTTCTCCTACCTCCAGAACCTCTAAATCCACCTGAAATAGAGCTACCTATACCTTCCGATCCTAAACCTATAGATGGGATCAAACTAGAAGATGCACTTCCCGTACCCAAACAAAAGAATTGAACTATACCCGACAATCTATGAACTGTTACTACTACTAGAGTTTAATATGAAAATTAGTGCGCTTGTATTCGTGGCGATGATACACCTAAAAAGTTACTCCCATATAATAATGAAGTTGTTTATGTTGTCATCATTATGCCTCTTATAAGACTCACTCCTACTCTCCCACTACTTGAACTAGCTTGTTGACTACTTGTTGTACTAGATGCTGGAAAACCAAATGCAAGGGCAAGGTTACCAGGTGGATTTAGATGCATGCCCATGGCCTAGGTAGTCTCTACTAGAATGCTCCTGCATGAGGCCGAGGAAGGATCCCTATCATGCTTTCTAAGATGGGGGAGTTATTGATGCTCTGGCTCCATGTCTTCTACATGAGCTTCAAATCCTTCACGATCCATCTCTCTCCTCAATGCCATACTTTCTGCAATGTTACGTTGTTTCTCTATCTCCCTCTCACATGCCTCATTATACTTGAGATGCCTTTCCTCTCTCAACCTTTTTGCCATTAGGTCTATCATCCTTCCCCAAACCTCGCTCCCGCCTCGCATGTGGTGAGGCTTAGTTAGCCATTGGTTTACTCTCTAGATTTAAGGTTACCATTAGGATCTTGATCGCTAGTGGAATGCATTATAGGTAAGCTCCCCTGGATATCGTAAGAATTGGAATTCAGCTACCTCTCGGACACGAATAAGTGGAAATTAAGTATTCCAAGATATAGTTGTTCAAGTGTAACATCTTTGACAAACTGTTATCTTTCCTCTTTTGCATTGCAAGTGTTGACATGTTATTTTTCTAGATAAGGAGTGTTCCTTTGATTTTTTGAAATCATGCTTGCCATGGATGAGTCATTTTTACTCTTAGATTCATTGGGCTGAAATGATATTTCTTGTAAAGAATCCATTTTTGCTTATGATAGATAAGTTATAATCTGGAAATGAATTTTGCAAAATTATCTCTTTTTATTAACAAATCCTTGGATCAATTCCATTGATCTAAGGTATCTTTAAAATCTTCTTAGCTTATCTGAATGGTAAACCGGCGAGTCAAAGGTTGGAGGACATAATGGACTAAACTCTTGTATGTTTACAAATTATTTTATTTTCTTATAAGATCATGCCTACATTCCATTGTATGTTATGTGCTCGATATTCTTGATTGATCTCTTCAGGATGCTAATGTCGTCAAGTGGTATGAGGCCTGCTTTAAGACTATGGAGGAAAAATAAAAACTAAGTCCTAGGCCTATGAGATCTATCCTAATGGGATTTTAAACTAAGGTAAATGTACCTATATTTTATGTATGCCTATTTCATTCAGGATAGCATCCTAACCTAGGTTACATGTTCTAAATTGGGATGTGGGGAAATAACCTAAGGTGATGTTAGGCTTATTTCTAACCTAATATCTAATACTAAATGGCTATGAGCTATGACCTAACCTAAGATGGAAATTTACCTCTAGTAATGTTTATAACCTAAGGTAAATACTTCTAAACTATCCTATGGTCTTAACCGAAGCTAATGGTATCTATCCTAAACTAATGAAATGTGGAAAGGGGACCTAAGGGTTGTATGGAAAGTGGTAAGCTTGGCGATAGTTTCTAGGCTATAAATGTGATTTGTTTTTTGAATTAATTGGACAACATACTACTAGTTTATGCAGAAGCATGAATTTTTGTGGGAGTATACGTGGAGTCATCACTAAAATTTATTGATGCATGCAAAAGTTGAATTGGGTCTCACCAATTTTGGATGGCGGTGACGAAGAGAGATAGGTAGTCATTTGAGAGTTAATGACATTAATGAGCCTCAATTTTGGCAAGAAAACCACCTTGGAAACCATGTGGGTGGATTTGTTGGAAGTTGCTTAGTCATTCAAGATTTCTGATTTTTACTCTACATGGAGCTATCTGGTTCTTTGAACCAACAGTTCTATTTTTAGTTTATGGCTATTTTTGATCCCCTTGCTCTATTTTTGATTCAAGGAAAGTATATGAAACATTGGGGAAAGAGGTTTTTGGTAGTTGACCTTTCTTGGAGAAGAAATGTTGGAAGCTCGAGGGAATTATTCTTTGAATTGGTAGAAGAACTATCAGGCATGATAGGCTCTATCCATTAATATTTCTTGCTTTTCTCTAAATGCTTCATTAAAAGAACTCTGCTCTCATGAGATAATGGGTTTCTATTTTTGTTCTGGTTATTTACTTTCTTGTTAAAATAATCTCTATGATTTTTGTTTTGGAACCCTTGCATGATAATGTTGTTTTTGGGTGTTCTCTATATGTGAGTTAAAATAGTGAAATGCATTTACAACTGTCGAGACTTCAGTTTTTTGATTGAAATATATACTCTAGATTGTCTTCTTGAAAAGAGTTTGAGTAAGTAGTTTTTGTCTTGAGCTTCGAACTGAAATCTCTTCTGAAGGTAGAAAGTAAATGGATACTCTTCTCTAATGCATCTTTGAGTTTTAAAGTTGTATTACTCCTTCTATGATCTGTATGGGTATATGTTTCATCTCATTGTATGAACACGAACTTACATGAGAGTAAGGAATAACCATCTTGTTTGTATCTATACTGGTAAACTTGCATGCTTATATTGAATGCCTTTGCTTGTTTTGAAAGGTAGAAGAATACCCTTTTAAATTGTATCTTGTTCTGTTAAATTTTTATACTCCTTGTTCAGAATGTATTTGTATACTTTGTTCTATAGTATGAACTCAAAATATTTTAAAAAAAAGGTCAATGGGTGAATGTGGTTTATGGAGTTGTCTGTGTTATGTACTTTAACTTGTATAAAAATGGTGAAGGAATAACTTGTTCTTTTTTCGTATTGAACTCCTCTGCTTCAAAATTTATATTTAATGGTGTTGAGTGAGTTATGGTATTTGAGTTACTATTACAGTGAGTTTGTAAGGAGACGGGAAGGAAATTATGACTTAAACTTTGGATGTTTGGTACTGGTATTCTCTTCTGAAACTCTGTAAAATGATTAATGGATTAATTGGAATTTGGAAGGTGAGATGGTTGTCTTGGATTGAAGTTCTATTGTTTTAAAATAAATTGTTGGTCAACCCTCTCCAAGTCGTTAAGGTGATTACCTTTTTAGGTCTGTTCAACTTTCTTAAGTTCAATTTTCTGTCCTTTTTGAACTTGGATGAGGTGATGGAAACCTACTTGCCAGAGCTGGGAAACTTCTGGGTAACTTGTTAACGAAACATGTTAAGGTCTGACTATGAAATTTTAAGGGATTCGTTGAATGTATAATCAACTTTTGGACTGCTATCTTTGTATATGGGACAAACCAAACCTTTCCTATTTGTGTGCTTTCTTGATCTTTGTTATTTGAGTGGAATTGAATGTCTTGTCGATTCATGGCAGTGTGCCACTGAGCCTATCTTGTAGAAAGGAAAACTTAACCATTTCTTTGACTGATTATTTTCAATGGTTGAGTCATGTTAACCTTTCGATGTACCATTATGAAATTGTTTACGAATGGTTTTGGATCTGACTGAAATCTTCAAGGATGTAGAATAAATCAGTTAGGTTGAAGTGAATTGATAATTGTTTAACTTATACTTGTTTAACGTATCCTTCTTGAATGGATTAAGAATTTTGTTAACGGTTGTTGTTCTTGAAAGATGAATCTCTTTGTTGGTTTATTTGATTGATTCAATTATTTATGTATTTGGTACTGTATCTTCTGAACCTATTTTCTATTTCTTAAAAGAATAGTGGGTTTGTGAATGGTCTGTACTGATTCTTCTTCTTACCTTATTTCTTTTGAATGAGTAATAGAAATCCTTTATAATGCATAACTCCTTCCTCTTCCATTTTCAGAGGTAAGTTTCTCCTTTTTCATTTCTAGAAACTGTAGGGTAGGAAGTTGACTCTTCTTTTCTGAAGATGCATATGAGAATTCGGTTTAACCGAATGATAAAGGAAATTGTAAACTGTTTACTTTTCATCTCGTTCTCCTTTCTTTATATAAAACATGTCATAGGTTTAATTGAATCATTTGTATTACTTTTATTAAGTAATTGATTAGTAGTTGTTACTAATTACTTCTCTACTTAAATTATATTTAAGGAAATAATAATTGTTTTAGTTAATTATATTTAAGGCTATATTTGAATGATTACATTAATTGTTTCATTAAAGCATAGTTATTTTAATGGAACAGTTAGTTGAAGGCACTTCGTTTTAATGCTTAGTGCTTATCATGCTCAGTTCAATGAACTGACCCGTGTTAGCAATTTTTGTAGATGGAATTTGTAAGTGATAAAGGAAGGTAATAAATTTTATGATGTCTTGGTTGATTTAAATTTTGGCTCTTTTTATAGAAGAACTCAAATTCATTCTTGAGTTGTATTGAAAAGAAAAGTTGTATTCTTTTATGATCTTAATGTTGTTTGGCATGCAATATGTCTGAAATGCATAGTCCTGTAAATTATGTATTTCTATCAGGATGAATTGAAAAGTTTGGAGGTTTACCTCGAACTATTATGTAATTTCTCTTGTACATTATGAAGGAAATTGGATTACTATCTTGTTGATATTTTTCATATCTGTTTGTATTCTTATTTCTGTTGTTATTTGATAAGTTGGATGAAGGGAAATAGTTCAATCTCTCTCTCTTACTTGAAAGAAACTTATTAATTTTCTTAATATGATGTTCTTTATCTAAATCAATATATATTATGATAATAGGATGTATATTAAATATATAATTAAACTATAGAAAGTGTGAAAGATATAAATGGTATGATAAACCCTAACACTTAACCATGTAGAGGAAGACTCTTCCTCTCTCAAAAGAATGTAAAGTAAAAGAATGGTGTTTATGATCGTTAATCATTTAGACTTCATTTTCTATGAAGTCTACTCTAGTTGAACCTGTGTGGTTGCTACACCTTATTTGAACAATTGAGTTACATTAAATTAACCTTATGATGTATGTTGTTCTGTTTTGGATAATCTGCTTGGCAAGTCAAAGTTAACAAACATAAAAGAAATCATGAGTTAATGAAGTTATTTAATATTAATTAAATCAAATATGGATGAAGAACTTAAGGGGTGTTGGATTTAGGGTTTGGAAAGGTTTCTGTAATTTGAATCTTAATCCAAAATTAATTAAGTGTTAATGAACTCCTAGAGGTATGTACATTGTGATGAAGTAGTTCTGTTTGGATGTTGGCACACACCAACTACAGAATTGTACCTTTAAGAAGACTAAGGTCTTCTTGAGGATACAATGTTACAGTTGACATGTTGCAACACCCTTCCACATTAGTTCATCTAGATCTACACACATCTAGACTTGAACTTAGTTTCTCTCTAGGTCAAGCTAGCAGTATGAATTGGAATAGGAAGTAGCTTTCTATGACTCAGGGTACCTGGCACATTTGATCGACTTAGGTCGGTTGAGTATGCCCATATACCCTAAGTCATCGTGAGCATCTCCCTATAACAAATTATGTCACTAACCTAGGTTAGGGTCAAACCTTGGGCAAGTGGACTGGAAGTCATAGTGAAGACCATTCTAGATAACATAAGAGTGAGGTGAAGGATGTATTCTAATTTGACAAATATGTCGTCTAGGAATAGTAACATGAATAGTATGTTGGAAATATTTGGCCAAAGTATTGCAAGCTATTGGTTGTGTTGTCCTATGTCACCTAGTTTAAGGAACATGATTTCAGATGAATATTGGTAACAAATATTCAGATAGGTTCTTTAAACAAGTCACTCAATACCTAGATTAGGGTAAGAAAACCAAGTATATGTAGTATACATAAAAGTATTCAATACTTAAAGACAAACATGAGAGATCGGTTAGAGACCAAGTCATGCAATGAGAGATTGGTAATTCACCGAGTCATTTACAACTACATATGGTTATCTGTTATGAGATTGATTGACATGGAATGTGTGTTCTAAATTATGTTTTATTTAGAATAGAGAAAATTGTGTAAAAACAAAAATTCCCTTGTTTCTAAAGTCTTAAAATGGGAATGTTACATCAAGACACCATGGAACCACATATCCACAAATGCTTGATTCCAAATTAGATCATCATCATAAAGGGCTTGGAGTTCTTCCCGTGTCCGAGACAAGTTTGCAATACCTCCAATTCTCCTTAGATGCATAAGCAATCAGCCACTCATACAATTCTACCGGAAAGATGGAAAAAATGCTTTCATATAAACCGTCATACAGATTTTGTTCCACCCACACACATGCGTTGAACTCGGATCCAGTGCTAAATCAATGTGTGTATTATTCTTCCGATCATGTATCCATTCTTCAATACTTGCTAAGGTTGACCGGTATGTCTTCATCGCGAACTATTCTAAAAATAACTAAAAAGAGGTCCCATTAATAGAATTAATGATGTAGCCTAAAATTCAAGTGATATAAGGCAAGTAAGACCCTAGACGCACTAGCACATCACTCACCCTAGACCTCGGGAGCTTACCCAAAGTGTGTAAAGGTACCTAGTCCTCTTTAGGGTTGTTGTTGTAGGATGTTAGCATAATGAAGACCTAACACATGTAGTTCACTTACTAACACATCATTCTACAAAGCATATTAGATCTATATCTAAGGGGGGAAATTAAGTATTAACCATGATGAGATCAAAACATACTAGATTCAAAACACACGAACTAACACTTAGATTTAGTCAATATCCTCCATTATATCAAATGCAATAAGTATACGAAGCTTCATTACAATAACAATAGTATGTGTTAGTACCCAAATTTGTTCTCCTTTTTAGTCTGAGTAACATCAAACATATGGCATGAAGCTTGAAGATAGATAGATCATGATGTATGTCACTTTTTTAGCCAGGGATGTGATCTAATTGCACTCAGTTTGTGGAGAGATGGATAACACTCTACAAGGACTTGATCTTGTCCTCGGTATTTTAGGTTGTGCCTTTAAACCAAGGTAAGAGGACATATTTTATAACCCTCAAATGGTGAAGGATATGAAGATATCCCTCAATTAGTGTAAATAGTGTGAAAAGGGCCTTGGGAAAATATGATCAACACTCCAAATCTGACTTTCACAAGTTGTCACTTCTAGATTATGGAGATACTTTCAATGCAAGGCAAGGGTTACTAAAGACATTTTGAAATCCTGATCTATTCTGCATACTTAAGCAAATGGATTTTGATCTTTTGTGGGTATGCAGGTCAAAACAGGGGTAGTATGGGGTAGGATTAGTTGTTTAGAATGATTTTTGGTGGGATATTGATAAGACAAACTTGACTATGCCATATCTTTGAAAATGTCTACAACATTTGAACAACTATCAGATGAAATATTTCAAAAAAGTCAAGATTTTCTTTCAAACAAAAGAGATACACAAATGGAGGCCCAAGTTTGTACTCTTCACACAATATTTGAAACCTCAACACAAAATCATGAGTTAAAGGACTCAATTAAATATCAAAATATCTAATCAAATCGCACCTAAGGTACTCTCAAAGGCTTACAAGTAATATATGTCAACAAATGAAGGTGAAGCGATTTTAAAATGATTATTTTCAATGCTAGATGAAAGCTCTTATGACAAATGAAATTGAAAATGCCACTAAACTATCAATAAGGATGAGATTTGTGTGATTCTTAAAGATTTCAATGCAAGATTGCAACAAGAACAAGGAAAACTATTTACAGACATTTAAACATGATAACAAACATCATATTGCCCAAAATAACATAGATTAATTCAAAAGCTTGTTAGATTCATCATTAGGGGAGATTTTCAGAACAATATCAAAGTTGTGTGATCGTTTTACACTTGTAACCAACTCAACATGAATGAAGATCTAACATAGAAGACATTAACCATGTTTTTTGGAGGGTTTCTCAGAAGATGAGATTCTATCAAAATGTTCTCATGATTTTCTATTTCCCCACCTTTTGCATGTCAAAAAACATGCATTATATAACATTTGTCTACATCAAAGACTTCTTTCCCAAGAAAATAATATTCCAAGCATTAAGTTTGTTACAAAATTCTATCGTGACTCACAGACAGGGATGTTTAACATATTTGCAACAAAATTTGCTAGGTGTTTCAAAAAGGTGAATCATTGAGGATTTTTGCATCATAGTTTCAACTGGGAGCACGTTTTTCCTCCTTTTTCATGCAGCATGCTCCTCTTTCATCATTTCACCTTTACACTTTCCAAATTTACCTCTGCAACTTTTGGATCTGATGTTTTACATTTTTGGATGGGTTAGGGAAAAATTCATTTCAAAAACATCTTTGATCTTCAAATTGATACTCAAAACCAATTGTATTTGTCCTTACAGGCACAAACGATACAAATTTTTCAAAAATTTGATCAAAATTGATGTAAAAAACACATTTCTGCACTTCCTAGAGCTCAAATGGTGGCCAAACTGAAAAATGCACAATTATCGTTGATCTTCCTTTATCCTTTAATCTGATCCCTCCACGTGTCACAATGTGATTGGAAATGGGTTTGGGATCACTTTTTGACATTTTAACACTTTTGGAAAAATGTAAAAATTTGACATTTTTCTCCGCCCCTCCACCCTTTGAAAATGAGCTTGACACATGTCATAATGTGGGTCCTAGCGAGAATCGTGACTTGATTCTACACATTTCCACCTTTTTTGGAAAAAGGAAAAATTTCCAAAATATTCCTACATCTCCACCTCATGAAAACGGGCCTGACACATGTCCCAATGTGGGCCCCATTGGAATTACAGACCTATTCTACAAATTTCCACCTTTTTTGGAAAAAGGAAAATTTTCCAAAATATCCCCACAGCACCCACACCTCTCGATTCTTTCCCCGACATGTGTCTCTCTATGATTTCATTGCGGGCCAAAACTTTCTTTTAAACTTTACTCAACTCCTCAAAAATTTCAAAAGTTTCAAAACTCACCAGTGGCTCGCACTCCCCTCTTGCATTTATTTTGACACATGTCTCCCTCTGATTCATTGTGGAGCCATGCTTCAAATTACCACTTTAACTCATTTTTCCAAAAAGGAAACATTTCCTTTTTTCCTCCGGTGGCCCACCGACCCACGCAAGCCTTTAATTTTCTTCTTTGTCGGGCCACACCTTCTTTTAAGACTTTAACCCTTTTTAGGAAAAAGGTTAAAAATCTCAAACTCTCCCACATCCACCACTCCACCTTGCCTTTCAAAACAAAAAGACTAAGGCATTAATTTACTCTAGCAAGCTTGCAGCCTTGTTTTGTATTTTAGTACTTTTCGCCAAAAAAGGAAAAAATTCTCCAAGTCCACCACCGATCCGCATCCCCTCTACCAATTAGAACAAGCCACGTATGCAAAAGTATATGAGATAGAATTTGACAGGAAAAGGACACCCGTATGATCGTAAAAAAATGTAGAAATTGCCATCGACCCCCAAAATTGATTTTTTCTTCATGGTTGAAGAATTTTTCAATCAAAAGACAACTGGAAAGTGTTTTTGGCAACTTAAGACCATGGAAAGGGATTTTTGAGTGCAAATATGTATAAAACAAAAAATTTCGAGCTCCAAAGGTTGGGAAAACATGGGAAAAATGACAGAGGTGTTTGAGCGAGAAAAATTAGGGCAAAACGCAGGAAAACTTAGAGATTCCTTCAAAATGGTGCAAAAATGGAGAAAAACAAACAACTCAAAGCATTCAAACACATATACAAGTTTTTTTTTCACCAAATGTGAAGGATGGGAGAATCCAAAGCCATTTTTTCTTAGAAATAGTGCAAAAATGCACTTCTCCTTAGCAAATTAGGGAAAGGTAATGAGTTTGCAAACAATCCAATGCACAAGAATGGAGCTACAACTTCACATCATCAATTTCATGAGGAAATTTTTTTAGAGAAATAGTAAAGAAAAAGGGAAACATGGAAAAATAGCAGAGGATCAAAATGGGCACCAACAATATGCGCGTAATGATTTAAGAACATAATCTCACTATGTATGCATATCTATCTATATCTCTCTACTACACAGCTTTACTACATACTTATAAGGGTGGGTACTTTCCCTTCACTTCTTATTTATTCCTAAAATAGGTCACATGCTATTACTAGCCACGCGCTATTACAAAAATAGCCACACATGCAAGTACACTAACAATAGACTACTGGTAGTTAACTTACAGTAATAGATCTATTTCCGGCTGCGTCCATGCAAAGCACTTCGTAGATAATCCTGTAAAAATATCCAATGTGTGACACGCAAGTCTCTAATCAGTTTGAGTGCTCCACATGCTATCTCCAAAAATAGATCCTTATCGTGAAAATGGCTAAGTCCCGAACTTGTTTCTATTCTTCGGCGTGCAAGCCTTTCCGATACATCTGTGCCTTTTAATGTTCTCTTCTCTCCCACAAAAACCTTCTGAATTTTCGTTACTAAGTGCTAGGGTATGACCGATCAACAATGGCCCTATTTCACTGGCTGTGAGGGTTTAGGTCCCTTCACAAAATGTTTTTTTCTATTATCAAGAACCTTGCTTTAGCGTTGTGGTAAGTAATGTTTTATGATTTATTAATGTTTAAAATCTCATCTTAAATCTTGTCATTTACTTGTGATAGAATGATAATATTATAAATATTATCACGGTCTTAGAATAAATTTACACAACTTATAAATTAAATATATACATATATATATATATATATACATACATATATATATATATATATATATATATATATATATATACATACATATATATATATAAATACATCTCGATTAAAAGGTATAAAAAGCGGGTAAATAATTATTATTTAAAAAATTAACTAAAACTATTTGAAAAATAAAAACAAAATAATATCAAGATCTAAAATTTAAACGTAAAAATGAAAAAAAAATGAAATAAATTAAATTATATATTTATACAAAATTTTAAAAATAATTGAGAATGTGCAAAATGACAAAGTGGAATGGGAGGTAAATGGAATTTGTGGGTGAGGGTAGTTAATGGCGAGGGGTGGTGGAATGTGTCATGTGATGGTAGGGCATTTACACCATTTTACTAAATTCAACAAACATGCCTCTAACCAATCAGTTCAAAGAGTTGTTAAAAGAGTCTTGCATGTGTTGAACAAATGCGACTGATAGGTATAGACTCAACATTGATAAAATCTACACCAAAATAGGAGCCTTAGAAAAAGTTTTTGTGGTTCGAAGAGAGTATTTTTATATTTCAAAGAGATCAGAATCGCCTCTGGTAGACACATTGGAAATGTAGAACACGTGAACTATTTGAAAAAATGGCTGAAAAGCATTTGGTTCATGGGAAACTTTGTTTATAGGATATGCATAAAAGGTATTTGTTAAAAAAGGCATTTGGAAGGTTTAAAACAAAAACTATCAATAGTTTCAATGTCTATTTTTAGTAGCTAAAATTAGCATATTTCCTTGAGACAACATCTCATTTAGTCAAACATGTTTTGAGCATCAACTGAAATTTTACAATTTACATACATGTGTATAAGGGAACTTTGTAAAATTTATCTTGTGCCGACTTAAATTCTCACACATTAATGTGGGATTGTATTTATCTACCATCTATAAGGTCTTTCTTGGATATGTGGCTCTGTAATAGTTAAAAATATGTAGAAGAGTTTTTGTAGGTTGGCACAATGCAAGATGGTGACTTATGCCTAGGTGGCATTGGCATTGTATGATCATAATTGAATTAATTGGGATCTACTTATACCACAAGAAGGAGGGGGTGATAATAATAATGTTTAGCACCTCCTTCAAATCACCCTCTTTACATAATGTTGTGAGATTGAGATTGGCGTGGAAACTTAAGGGAAAAAATGGAAGCATAGCCAAGGCATGTAATTGTTTGAAAAAATTCCTTAGCAAAATGTGGGCTCATATTTAGCAATGACTACACATAAACACATAGCGGGCCAGTCTAAAGGAATTTAGATCCTTTAAGCAAATGCATTTGCAGATTTGGTGGATCACTTACAACCTCGTATACCCCGTTTCAATTATTAGCATGCATCGTTTTCTCTTCCCTATCTTACATGATTTTTGTATTATATTTTCCCTATTTTAATGATGTTGAAAATAAAAACTAAGGAAGAATATGATTTTGGGTAATTGAAATTAATCGTAGCACAAAAAAATGAAATTTCCTCTTTCCTACGTAACTAAAGAAATGTTGTTCAAGTGTAAACTCAATTTCCAATTAGACCTCTCAAGATGTTTGGATAGCTTGGATAACCATATTAGATCATGGAAACCACTTGAATGATGATAAAAACTTGATTTATGGTTTTAAAATACCTATTTGTTTACCTAGTAAAAGTTAATCAAACATGATTTCAATGACATTCAAAACACCTCTCTCGAACCCCGAAATAGGAAAGTCAAGTTTTGGTTGTGTTCCCTATCACTTTGAATTTTATATAAAACCATAGAGTGACTTCAAATATCCATTTGTGAATTTTTCATCACTCGTTTAGGATCCATGTTGACCCTTTTCACAGCCTAGACAACTTCTGAAAGTTAAAATTTTAGTTTGGTTTTGTCTTTCTGTTTAGGCATGGGTGGGGGAAATGGAATACAACCTACGCATACCTCTATTAATTATTTGTTACAATAACTCGAAAATCATTATTTATGAGAAAATCACTTTCTAAGCTAGTTTTAAAAGGGGATTTTATAAGGATCCAATCATTGGGTGACATGTAACACCTTGTCAAACTATTATAATCCTCTTTTGCATTATGCAAGCATTGACATGTGATTTTAGGAAAAATGTATGCTTCGTGGTTGTTAAAAAAACATGCTTTCCAAGGATAAATCATTTCGATATTTTATTATAGGGCTGATATGTTGTTGCTTGCAATAATCTATTTCACTTCTTATGAGTAAGTTGTAATCTGGTCATAAGGTTGCAAACTTATCCTTTGCAATTAGACTCATCCTTGGATCAATTCCATTGATCCAAGGTATGTTTTAAATCTTCTTATCTAAACTGAATGAAAAACTGACATTCATTGATTAAGAGACTTAACGGACTAAACTTGTGGTTGTTGCAAATTCTTTATTATCTTGAAAGATTGTGCCTGCATTCTGTTTTTTGTTGTGCTCACTCTTCTTGATTGGCCCTTGTAGGGTTCTTAAAGATGTTAAGGGAAGTAGAAACCTACTTTGGGATTCTGAAGAAAGTGAGAATATAAAATTGACCTATATCTATTAAGGTCTATCCTAATGGATTCAAGACTCGGGTGATTTACCTAACTCTTCTACGCCACTCTACGTGGGATTACATCCTAACCTAAGTTTTTAACACTAAGTTAATATGAAGGGGAAATAACCTAAGGGATGCTAAGTTATTTCTAACCTATTGTATTTGGTTAAACTAAGACCTAACCTAAGGTGACAATCTATTGTTTGAAGGTTATATCCTAAGGTTATATATTTTAAATTAACCTAAGATCTAACCTAAACAAATTTTGTTTATCCTAAACTAATGGGATATGAAAGGGAACCTATGGGTCATTAGAAAGTGGGAGATAAGCGGCGGTTCCTAGGATATTAATGACATGTGATTTTTATATTTAAAAGGTAGAGTACTTTGCCAGACTTGGTAATTACATGGAAATTTGGAGGAACCTACATGGAGGCATCACTAAGTTTGGAAATGCAAGTGGAAGTTAAATTAAGTATTGAAAACTTTGGATGGAAGTGGGAAAGAGAGATAAGAGGGAATATGTAAATTAATGGCATTAATTCACCTCGCTTTTGGCAAGCAAGTTGTCTAGGAAGGCATCTTTGGCTGATTTTTTTGGGAATGTTTTGCTTTGCATGCTTCATGATGTTTTCTCTGCATGGAGCTATCTAGTTTTTCAAAATATTAGTTTGATCTGAACTTAGTGGCTATTTTTGAATTCTCTAATCTATTTTTGGTTCGAAACAATGTATAAGAGACACTATGGAAAAATATTATTATTGTTTGATATTTTTGGAGAAGAAGGGGTGTTGGAAACTCAAATTGAAGTCTTCTTGAATTGGTAGAGGCACTATCAGGCATGATAGGCTCTACCCATTAATATTTATTTCTTTCTTCTAAATGATTCATTAAAAACTCGCTCACTAGATATATATTTTTGCATGATGTATCTGGTTATTTACTTGCTTGTTTCCTTGAAATATATGTGGGTTTTGGAATAAGAATCCTTGGTTATTAGATGGTAGTTCTTGTGAACTTTATCTGTTCTAGTTCTGGTTGGTATTCAAATGAACTTGTTTTAGATATATTTGTAGCTTGTATTCAAGTATGGTGTTGTCAAAACGCAACGCATTGCCATATGTTTTGTTCAACTATCATTAAGAACATTAGTTTGTTGAGCTTAAAGTAGATTTCCTTGGACATTTTGAACTGGCATTGTTGTTTGTTTGGTTTTGTATCTCTATTTAATTTTTGTGTTTAGGGAGTTGTAATAGAGCTCCGTGGATGTTCTAAGCTTGTGTGAAGCTTCATGCTTTACTATGAACTTTTGTTGGGGCCTTGTGATCGTTTGGACTGAATGGAACTAAGTATAAATCTAAACTCTTGGTTGATCCTTCGTATTTCAACACTTTGTACATATATTTAGTTCTCATGCTTTGAATCGGTATTCGAGTTATGAGCTTTTCTCTATACTTTTACTCAAAGCTAAGGTTTTATTCTTATTTATTTGTGAATACTCGAATCGTATTGGAATGTTGTGTTGATAGAGCTGGTGTTAGAGTTTCAAAAATAATAACTAATGTTCAAGTCATATTTGACATTGTACAGGTATTTTAATTTTATGTGTTTTGGATCTATGTGGGAATTGATGTGTTTACTTGTTTCACGAGCTGGGTTTTGGTTGGTTTTGGTTTTGTAAATCTTTAATCTCATTAATACAATCTACCTAAAGGGACCTTTGGATTTTTGTATTGGTCGGATGTAGACCGAGTATCTTCTTTTTGAAACCTCCTCTATCTTGCTTCTTGTGCGAGAATTGTTGTATTACTTCTATCTTTCAGACCGCATGGTGTTCTTGAATATGAAAAGGCATGTGAGTTCAAAGTAAAACCTCTCCCTCTCTTCCCTGAGTGAATCTCATGTCATGTAGGGAGCTTGGCTATTTAATTCTCATGAATTAATGGACTGGACTGCAACTGCTTTTGGGACAGTCGTATCGATTGTAGAGGCATATGGAATGTATTATTTAATTCCTTTTTTTTCTTTTATGTTGAGAAAATTCTTACCTGTCATAAGCTTATAATGGAACTCTAGTAGGCTTGTGATGATTCTACTCAGTTGAGTGGAGGAAGTTGGGGATAGTAATTATCTTGAATAGTTTGTGTAGTTCTTTACTTTCTTCGATATTTCATCCGATTCGTGTGTTTTAATTAACCAATGAATTTAAACCTATATTTTTTATGTGTGTTATTTGAAGGGAATATGGTATCGCTGTCCTAAATTCTTGGTAAATTCAGTCCCTGGGACAAGTGAGTTTCATCGAACCTTGTCTATCTTGTTCGATTGCATATTTTTATTCCTTTTTTTTTTCTTTGAATGGATATATGGGTTTTAGACAGGGAAGTGAATCACACCTCTTGAGGATAGTATGCTCTTTAGAGACAATACTGTGAATTTTATTTTGAGATTGAATTTGGATTTGAGCTTGGTGAATGAAAATAGGTAAGTAGTTGTAAGTTTTGTAAAGAATGTTGGTAATGTGCATCCTTTGATTGTGCATTTTGTTTGAGTTCTCTTTTGGGAACTAGCTAGAGAATTTCTAAGTTTGTATTTAATAAAGGATTTCATTTCATAGTATAAATGAAATGAAATATGGATTGGGTCCATTTTGGTTTGAGATCCTTTTATGTTGATTGTTTAAGTTCATTGATTGAACTTCTCGTTGTTTGATTCTCTTCTAAGATGGAAATTTTATAGTGGATTTGTTAAGAGATTTAATTGCCAAAGTATAGGGGATTTGTTTAGACCTTTGCATTATATCTACTAGCGCTTAGAAGTTAGTAAGGCTTTCTTTTAGACTGTTTTTAATCTACTTGGAATTGAGTTGGGATTCTTGTTTTATTATAGCCTCTTTATGTAAGGAGTCCTTCTTTTTCATCTTTGAACTAAGGCAAAGATGCACATTCTAAACTTGATTCTTTCCTTCGAGAAATTGTGACGAGAAATAAATATGTGTTTATTCTCTCCTTTGTCTATATGGAAAGATGAAGCATACTAATATGAGATATGTTGTAACTAACTCCTTTGTTGCTTGGAAAATTTAAATGTGTTTCTATATCCTTATGAATTTAGGAAATAATGGAAGGACAAGAATTTTTGATCATTAAAATTAATTGAAAAGATCAATTAAGTCTTGTGATATAATTCTTTGTTGCAGATTATAATATGCTCTTTTCTTACAACTAAATTTAGATTTTCTTAATTGTACTTCTTTCTAGATGTCATTACTTATGATTATTATATGTTATATATTAATTGTTTCATTAAGGCGAGTCATTTAATGAAACAATTAGTGGAATGCACTACATTTAATGCTTAGTGCTTATCATGCTTAGTTTATTGACTCGACCGTGCTAGCAATTTTGTACATGGACATCGTAAGTGATAAAGGAAGACAAGAACTTTCATGTTATATTGGGCTTATTTAATTATGGATCTTATGTAAAGAGTTTCAGTTCATTCTTGATTTATATTGAAAAAGAAAATTTGTATTCTTTTTGGAATAAAGGTTGTTTGTTATATACGAATGCCCGAAATACATAGTCTTGTAATGTATAGTTTTATAATGATGAATTGAAAGTTGAGATTTACATTTATTGGTTGTGTAAATTATCTTGTATTTATGAATAATATGGAAAACCCATCTAGATGATGTTTTTCATATCTGATTATATGATTAATTCAGATAAACTTGATCAGATGGTTAAAGGTAAATAATTGGATTCCCTTATTAAGATGTAGCTTGTTAAGTTGTATAAGATAACAATTTTATCTAAACAATTCTAACATAGTATGGAATGTGTATTGAATATGTAGTAAAACTATAGAAATTGTGAAAGATAAGAAGGGTACGACAAACCCTAACACTTAAATCATGTAGAGGAAGATTCTTCCTCACTCAAAGAAATGTAATCTAAGGAAAATGATGTGATTATTAATCGTTAGACCTCATTTCCTATAGAGTCTATTGCTAGTTGAATTTATTTGGTTGTTACACCTTCTTTGAATGGTTAAGTTACATTTAATGGGACTTTTGATGTTGTTGTCCCGTCCATTAGATATCTGTTTGTTAATCCAATTAAAACAAACCTAAAAAGCAATCATAAGTTAAGGAAGTTATTTAATGACTAAATGAATACAATTTAGAAAAGAACTTATGGAGTGTTGGATTAGGGTTTAGTAGGGTTGTTGTAATCAATGCAATAATCCAAATTATAAGGTATTAATAACCTCCTTGGATTATGTACATCTCGATGAGGTAGTTTCTATAGGATGTTGGCACATGCCAACTACAGGACTATACCTTCGAGAAGACAAGGGTCTTCTCGAGGATACAATGTTGCAGTTGACATGTGGCAACACCCTTCTACATTGATCATCTAGATCTACACACAAATAAGGACTTGAACTTAGTTTCTCTCTAAGTCAAGTTAGTGGCATGTTTATGATAGGTAGTAACTTTCAATGGCTCAAGGAACTTTGGCACATCTAGTTGATTTATGTCAATCGAGTATGCCCATATACCCTAAGACATTATGAGTGTCTTCCTATAATAAGTTATGTTTTTAACCAAGGCTAGGGTTAAACATTGGACAAGTGGACTGATGATAGTCAGTAAAGAGCATTCTAGATAATAGAAGAGTGAGCTAAAGGACGTATTCCAGAATGACGAATATGTCATCTAGGAATAGTAACATGAACAATATGTTGAAAATCTTTGGCCAAAGTATTGCAAGCTGCTGGTTACGTTGTCCTATGTCACCTAATTTAAAGAAATGTGATGTCAAATGAATATTGGTAATAAATATTCAGATAGGTTCTTTAAATAGATCACTCAGTACCTAGAATAGGGTAGGAGAACCAAGTATACATAGTATACATAAAGTATTCTATACTTAAGGCAACATGAGAGATCGATTGGTAATCGAGTCATGGAATGAGAGATCGGTAACATACCGAGTCATTACATCTCGTGTATGGTTATCTCATTTATGAGATTGATTGGCATGGAATGTGTGTTTTAAATGATGTTTTATTTAGAATAGAGAACATTATTTAAAAAAATTCCCTTGTTTCTAGAGTCTTAAAATGGGAATGTTACATCTTGGTATCAGAGTTGAAGGTTGCAGCTCTTGGACCTACTATGTCCATAATCTAATGAAACTTAAATTTTCTTGTAACAAAAATGGTTAGAACAAGAGGAAATGTTACAAATAATCCTCTGCCTAAGGAAGGGCAAGAACTACCCGAAACTTGATGAGATTCTTACTTCCCTGTACTTGAACAACAAGAGATCATTTGGATTTACTTGAACAACAAGTAATGGGAAATGAGGAGGAAGATGATGCTGATAACAATAATCAGCCATCTGCAGGGGACAACACCAATGTAGGTGTTGATAATAACAATGTGAACATACCTGTTCAGCCTTTCGAGAATAAAATGGCTAGGCTAGTAAATCGAACTCACTAATGATATAAAAAGGATAAGTCCACCCAAGTTTGATGGCACCACATTAAGAGATGGGGTGAAGAATTGATTTAGCAAAATGGACAAATACTTTGCAATAAGAAATTTCTTAGAAGAAACAAAGGTGATATGGGGAGCATATCAGCTTTCCCATGAGGCATCTTCATGGTGGGACAGTTGTAAGGCTGAGTTAAATATAGATGAAACTAATATCACATGGGATCAATTTAAAGGTTACTTTAGGCAACGTTGGCTGGCCCAACTGTTTTAAGATCGAAAATGATCAATTTTAGAACTTAGCTCAAGGAAAGCTAATTGTAACTGAGTATTGGGAGTGGTTTACAAAAATCCTTAAGTATGTACCTTAGTACCAAACTGATGAGAAGTTCAAGATACAAAAATTCATCATGGGATTAAATCCCATTATAGGAGGAGAGGTGGATGTTCACAACCCAACCACTATGGAAGGGGTTGTTGAAAATTCCATAAGGTAGGAACATAAATTAAAGGCAATTTTTTCTCATAAGGAGGAAGTAAGGAAGAAAATTCCCAACTCCTCTTCATCATCTCTTACACCTAAGAAAGGACCATGGAAGAAATTTGGAATGAAAATTAAGTTTTCAACTCGATACTAATAAGAAAGCAACAAAGCGAAGTTTTTTAGGTAATGCACGAACAACTTTGTCAAGAACAATAATAATGGACAAAATACATATGGGGTCGAACAATAACTCTTGGGTTAGCAATAAACCCGAGCCTAGGAATGGACTTATATGAGGTTGTTATAATTGTGGAAAAGATCATTATGTAAATCAATGCCCTTTGAAAAGGACGATCATAATCAATGAACACAAGATACACGTTGCGAGAGTTTGACAAAGCAAAAGGCTAAGAAACAAGGCATGCCCATAGAAGTTTTGGGTAAGTTATTTGGTTTACCTATAACTATTCTTTTTGATACGAGCTACTTCGAATGTTTTATTTCTAGTAAATTAGCTTCAAAACTAAAAAGAAAAGATGGAAAATTTGATAAAACATGGATCGTATAGTATGGAAATAATGTTGTTTATATAGTTATTATGTGTCTTTTTGGAGCAGTCCTTGATTTACCTAACTTTTCCAATAAAGTTGATCTTTATGTTGCACCTTTGGGGTCTTATGATGTAATCATAGGTGTTAATTAGTTAGCTGAACACAAGACTAAAGTGGATTGTTTTGAAAAATATATTATTTGTTTAGACAACCTACGAAAAACATCGAGATTCAAGGTGTGAAACATGAGATTTCTTTTAAGGCCAAAAATAAAGGTTGTACCTTAAATGCGGTGAAAATTTCAGAAACGATCAAGAAAATAGTGATGTCATGGAACGATATCCATTGTTACGAGACTTCATGACGTATTTCTAAAATAATTTCTAGGTCTTCCACCCAAAAGGGATTTTGATTTTTCAATAGAGATCAAGCTTGGAACTAAACCGATTTCTAAAGCACCATACTAGATGACTACTACAGAATTAGTAGATCTTAAGGCTCAGTTGTAAGAAATTTTGTCTAAAGGTTTGATTAGACCAAGTGTTTCACCTTGGGGAACACATGTAATTTTTGTGAAAAAGAAGTACGGAACACTTAGATTGTGCATTGATTACAGAATGTTAAACAAAGCAACAATCAAGAATAGATACCCACTCCCTAGGATTAATGATTTATTTGATCAGATACATGGAGCATCGGTATATTCTAAGATATATATTCAATCTAAATATCATCAATTATGGATTAAGGATGAAGACATTCATAAAACAACTTTCAAAACAAGGTATGGACATTATGAGTTCACGGTTTTACCTTTTGGATTAATAAATGCACCTAACATTTATGAATTTAATGAATAATATATTTCAAGAATACTTGGACAAATTTGTGCTCATATTCTTGGATGACATTCTCATATATTCTAAAATTTTAGAGGAACACCAAGAGCATTTGAAAATAGTTTTGGAAATATTAAGAAAGAGACAGTTATTTGGTAAGATGTCTAAAGTTTCCTTCTATGACACGTGTAGTACACTATTTGGGACATGTAATAAGTAATAATGGAATTTTTGTAGATCCATCAAAAATTGTAGCTATAACTACGTGGCCTGCACCAAATAATGTACATGAAGTTATAAGCTTTATGGGACTTGCTTTGCTACTTATAGAAAATTTGTAAAATATTTCTCTAAGGAGGTCTTTGCACCAATAAATTCCTTGCGAAGAAGGATAAAAAATTTGTTTAGAACGAGAAATGTGAAATTAATTTCAAAACTTTGAAGGAACAGTTAACTTCAAACCTATTCTAGTAGTACCATATCCTAATGGAGATTTTATGGTGGTAATCGATGCATCTGGTGAAGTTCTAGGAGGGATTTTGTTACAAAAGATCATGTCATAGCTTACGAAAGTAGAAAACTAAAGTTACGTGAGTTGAATTATGCTCCACATGATTTAGAGCTTTCTTCCATTATTCATGCACTGCAAGTTTGGAGGCATTACCTGCTTGGTAAACCTTTTGAATTGAAAACATATTATCTTGGGCTGAAGTATATCTTCACTCAAATGCCAAATCTTAATGCAAGACAACGAATGTGGTTAGAGTTTTTGTCTCAATATGATTTTGACATCAGTTATATCAAGGGTAAAGAAAATAGAGTGACTAATGCTTTAAGTCATAGGAAGCACATTTCTACTCTTATAACATTGATAACTCAATTTAAGGATGAAGTAAAAGTGTTATGGAATTTGATTCTTACTTTTAGCAAGTAAAGACAACACTTATTGCAGATCCGAATGATTTGAGGTATAAATATTTTCACTTTGATAACGAAGGAATCTTTCAATTTGAAAATAGAGTATATGTACCTTTGCTAAATGATTTGAGAAAGAAATTGTTAGCGAAATTTCACAATTCACTTTTTTCTGGACACCTGGTATTAAAAGATGCTTGCTGATATAAAACAACAATATTTTTGGAAGGGAATGAAAAAGATGTTATAGATTTTGTGACACATTGCCTTGAATGTCAACGTGTTAAAGTGAAACATATGCACCCATCCGGTTTATTATATCCTCATAGTATACCGCAGTATAAATGGAAAGTGATAAGCATGGACTTTGTTCAAGGGTTGCCTATGTCAAGAAACAAACATGATGTTATTTTAGTAGTTGTGGATAAACTAACAAAGGTAGCACATTTTACATGCGGGTAATCTAAAGGATGATTCTCCTGTGTTAGCTAAAATATTTGTACACAAAATTTTTAGATTACATGGAGTACCTGAATTAATCATATCCAATAGAGATCCTAGAATGACATCAAGGTTTTGGAAAACACTTAATGCAGCTCTAGGAATTAAGCTTAACTTATGTTCGCATATCATCCGAAAACAAATGGATAGACTAAAAGATTTAATCAAGTTTTGGAGGATATGCTACGAATGTATTATATGGACTAGAAGTATAAGTGGGAAGAGTACCTTTCACTAGTTGAGTTTGTATATAATAACACATATCATGCATCTCTTAAGATGGCACCTTTCGAGGAATTATACGAAAGAAAATGTGTAGAACCCTGGTTAGTTGGGACAACATTGAGGATAGAGAGGTAATTGGACCTAAAATTATTACTAAAATGGAACAATGAGTTAAAATGATTTGTGAATGCTTGAAAGAAGCAGCAGATAGGCAAAAGAGTTATGCTGATTTAAAGTGGGTAGACATGAATTTTGAACCTGGTGAGAAAGTATTTCTTCGGGTTAAACCGAAAAAGAGATCTATAACTTTTGGAAAGGCTGCCAAGTTATCACCACGTTATGTGGGACCTTTTGAGATAGTTGAAGTAATTAATCCTGTAGCTTATAGTTTAGCATTACCTCTTGCTTTGTCATGAATACATGATGTTTTCCATATTTTTTTGCTTAAGAAATACATTTTAGATTTATCACATGTATTAAATTGGAATTCCTTGCATGTCCAAGACCCAGGAATAATTGTGGTTAAACCCATACGAGTGATGGAAACTCGTCAGTTGCATTTAAGAAATCATGAGATAAGTCAATGCAAGGTCCAATGGGACCAGTTTAATGAAGAAAGTGCAACTTGGGAAAATATGGATGATATGAAAACTACTTTTCCATATTTATTTGATCATAATTGACTTTGAGAACTGATAATAAAAAATAAAAAATTGTTATTTTAACTTTATATGTCAATAAGTCTACCGATTATGGACAGACAACTATTAATTTATGAATAAGAAGCTTTGTAAATGCTGATTTCTAGAACTTAAAATTTGGATATTGTTGCAAACTTATGTTATGAAAGTGAATAAATTGATTATACAAATTGAAATGATTAGAATGAGATAATCATCGGGACGATGATTCTTTTTAGGAGGGAAGTATGTAACACCTTGTCAAACTGTCATATTCCTCTTTTGTATTGCAAGCGTTGACATGTGATTTTCAGGAAAAATGTATGTTTCATGGTTGTTGAAAAATCATGCTTGCCGGATAAATCATTTCTGCTCTTTTATTATAGGGCTGATATGTTGTTGCTTGCAATAATCTATTTCACTTCTTATGAGTAAGTTGTAATTTGGTCGAATGGTTGCAAACTTATCCTTTGTAGTTAGATCGATCCTTGGATCAATTCCATTGATCCAAGGTATGTTTTAAATATTATTATCTAAACTGAATGAAAACCTAACATTCATTAATTAAGAGACTTAACGGACTAAACTTTTGGTTGTTGCAAATTCTTTATTATCTTGAAAGATCATGTTGTATTTTGTTTTGTGTTGTGCTTGCTCTTCTTGATTGACCCTTATAGGGTGCTTAAATATGTTAAGGGAAGTAGAAACCTACTTCAAGATTCTCAAGAAAGTGAGAATATAAACTTGACCTATATCTATTAAGGTCTATCCTAATGGATTTAAGACTCGGTGATTTACCTAACTCCTTTACGCCACTCTACGTGGGATTACATCCTAACCTAAGTTATTAACACTAAGTTAATATGAATGGGAAATAACCTAAGGGATGCTAAGTTATTTCTAACCTATTATATTTGGTTAAACTAAGACCTAACCTAAGGTGAAAATATATTGTTTGAAGGTTATATCCTAAGGATATATATTTTAAAGTAATGTAAGATCCAACCTAAGAAAATTCTGTCTATCATAAAATAATGGGATATAAAAGGGAACCTATGGGTCATTGGCAAGTGGGAGCTAAGCGGTGGTTCCTAGGCTATTAATAAGATGTGGTTTTTGTATTTAAAAAGGAAAATCTTTACTAATTGGTAATTACATGGAAATTTGGAGGAACCTACGTGGAGGAATCACTAAGTTTGGAAATGTAATTGAAAGTTAAATTAAGTCTCAACAACTTTGGATGGTAGTGAAAAGGAGAGATAGGTGGGAATATGCAAATTAATGGCATTAATTCACCTCGAGTTTTGGAAAGCAAGTTATCTTGGAAGGCATCTTTGGCAGATTTGTTGGGGATTGTTTTGCTTTGAATGGTTCATGATTTTTTCTCTCTGTGAAGCTTTGTGCTTTGTTATGATATTTTTGGGGGCCTTGTGATTGTTTGGACTAAATGGAACTAATTATAGATCTAAAATCTTTGTTGAGCCTTCATATTTCAACACTGTACTTATATTTAGTTCTCATGTTGAACTGGTATTCGAGTTGTGAGTTTTTCTCTATAATTTTACTCGGAGATAAGATTTTATTATTAATTATGGAACTGTGAATACTATAATAACATTTGAATGTTGTGTTGTGAGAGCGGTGTTAGAGTCTGGAAAAATATGAACTTATGTTCGAATTCATATTCGACATTGTACAGGTATTTTAATTTTGTGTGTTCTGGATCTATGTGGGAGTTGATGTGTTTACTTATTTCATGAGTTAGGTTTTGGTTATTTTTATTTTAGTAAAGCTTTAATCTCATTAATACAATCTACCTGAAGAGACCTTTAGATTTTTGTATTGGTTAGATGTAGACTGAGTATCTTCTTTTTGAAACCTCCTCTCTCTTGCTTCTTGTGCGAGAATTTTTGTATTACTTCTTTATTTTAGACCACATGGTGTTCATGAATAAGACAAGGCACGTGAGTTCAAAGTAAAACCTCTCCCTCTCTGCCATGAGTGAATCCTGTGTCGTGTAGGGAGCTTGGCCATTTAATTCTCATGAATTAATGGACTGGAACTACAATCTATTTTGGGACAGTCGTATCGATTGTAGAGCGTATGGAATGTATTATTTAATTCCTTTTTGTCTTTGATGTTGAGAAAATTATTACCTGTCATAAGCTTATAACAGAACTTGAGGGGCTTGTGGTCATTCTACTCGGTCAAGTGGAGGAGTTTGGGGATAGTACTTGTATTGAATAGTTTCGTAGTTCCTATTATCTTCTTCACATTTCATCGATTCATGGGTTTTAGTTGAATGATGAATTTAAACCTGTTTGTTTTTATGTGTGTCACTTGAAGGGAATATGATATCCCTATCCTGAATGCTTGGGAAATTCAGTCCCTCAAACCATGAGTTTCATCAACCCTTATCTATCTTGTTCGGTTGCATATTTCTATTCCTTGTTGATTTCTTTGAATCGATTTCTAGGTTTTAGACAGGGAAGTGAATCACACCTCTTGAGGACAATATGCTCTTTAGACAATACTGTGCATTTTGTTTTGAGATTGAATTTGGATTTGAGCTTGGTGAATGAGAATAGGTAAGTAGTTTTAAGTTTTGTAAAGAATGTTGGTAATGTGCATCCTTTGATTGTGCATTCTATTTGAGTTCTCTTTTGGGAACTAACTAGAGAATTTCCAAGTTTTTATTTAATAAAGGACTTCATTTCATAGTATAAATGAAATGAAATATGGATTGGGTCCATTTTGGTTTAAGATCCTTTTATGTTGACTTTTAAGTTCATTGATTGAACTTCTCATTATTTGATTCTCTTCTAAGATGGAGATTTTATAGTTGATTGGTTAAGAGATTTAATTGCCAAAGTATAGCTTAGATTTGTGGGTAGTCTAAGTTTCGGACCTTTGCATTATATCTACTAGTAGTTAGAAGTTAGTAAGGCTTTCTTTTAGACTATTTTTAATATGCTTGGAATTGAGTTGGGATTCTTGTTTTGTTGTAGCCTCTTTATATAAGAAATCCTTCATTTGTCATATTTGGACTAAGGCGGTGATGCATGTTCTAAACCTAATTCTTTCCTTCGAGAGAAATTGTGTGCAGGGAAATAAATATGTGTTGATTCTCTCCTTTGTCTATATGGAAAGATGAAGCATACTAATATGAGATATGTTGTAACTAACTCCTTTGTTGCTTGGAAAAGTTAAATGTGTTTCTATATCCTTATGAATTTAGGAAATAATGGAAGGACAAGACTTGTTGATTGTTTAAAAGTAATTGAAAATATCAATTAAGTCTTGTGATATAATTTTGATGTTGCAGATTATAATATGCTCTTTTCTTAAAAGTAAATTCATATTTTCTTAATTGTACTTCTTTCTAGACATGATTACTTATGATTATTGTATGTTGTATATTAATTTTTTCATTAAAGCGAATCGTTTAATGAAACAATTAGTGGAATGCACTTTACTTTAATGCTTAGTGCTTATCATGCTCGAGTTCATTGAGTTGAGTTGTGCTAGCAATTTTACATATGGACATCGTAAGTGATAAAGGAAGACAAGAACTTTCATGTTATATTGGGATTATTTAATTATGGATCTTATGTAAAGAGTTTCGGTTCATTCTTGATTTTTATTGAAAAGAAAAGTTGTATTGTTTTTGGAATAAAGGTTGTTTGTTATACAAGTATGCCTACAATACATAGTCTTGTAATGTATAGTTTTATAATGATGAATTGAAAGTTGAGATTTACACGTATTGGTTGTGTAAATTATCTTGTATTTATGAAGAAGATGGAAAACCTATCTAGATGATGTTTTTCATATCTTTATATGCTTAATTTGGATAAAATTGATCAAATGGTTAAAGGTAAATAATTGGATTCCCTTATTAAGATGCAACTTGTTAAGTTGTATAAGATAATAATTTTATCTAAAAATTCTAACATAGTATGGAATGTGTAATGAATATGTAGTAAAACTATAAAAATTGTGAAAGATAAGAAGGGTACGACAAACCCTAACACTTAAATCATGTAGAGGAAGATTCTTCCTCGCTCAAAGAAATGTAATCTAAGGAATGGTGATGTGATTGTTAATCGTTAGACCTCATTTCCTATAGAGTCTATTGCTAGTTGAATTTATTTGGTTGTTACACCTTCTTTGAATGGTTAAGTTACATTTAATGGGAATTTTGATGTTGTTATGTCCCTTGGATAGCTATTTGTTAAGCCAAGTAAAACAAACCTAAAAAGAAATCATAAGTTAAGGAATTTATTTAATGAATAAATGAATCAAATTTAGAAAATAACTTATGGAGTTTTGGATTAGGGTTTAGTAGGGTTGTTGTGATCGGTGCAATAATCCAAATTATAAGGTATTGATAACCTCCTTGGAGTATTTACATCTCGATGAGGTATTTTCTATAGGATGTTGGCACATGCCAACTGTAGGACTATAAATTTTAGAAGACAAGGGTCTTCTCGAGGATACAATGTTGCGGTTGACATGTGGAAACACCCTTCGCATTGATCATCTAGATCTACACACAAATAAGGACTTGAACTTAGTTTCTCTCTAGGTCAAGTTAGTGGCATGTTTAGGATAGGTAGTAGCTTTTAATGGCTCAGGTACCTTGGCACATCCGGTTGACTTAGGTCAACCAAGTATGCCCATATAACCTAAGACATTGTGAGCGTCTTCCTATAATAAATTTTGTTTCTAACTAGGGCTAGGGTTAAACCTTAGACAAGTGGACTGACGGTGATTTTAGTCGGTAAAAGACCGTTCTAGATAACAAAAGAGTGAGGTGAAGGATGTATTCGGAATAATGAGTATGCCATCTAGGAATAGTAACATGAAAAGTATGTTGAAAATATTTTTCCAAAGTATCGTAAGTTGTTGGTTGTGTTGTCTATGTCATCTAATTTAAAGCAACGTGATGTCGATGAATATTGGTAAAAAATATTCGAGATAGGTTCTTTAAACAGATCACTCAAGTACCCGGGATAGGGTAGGAGAACCAAGTATATGTAGTATACATAAATTATTCTATACTTAAGGAAACATGAGAGATCGGTTGGTAAATCGAGTCATGGAATGAGATATCAGTATCATATCGAGTCATTACAACTGCATATGGTTACCTATTATGAGATGTATTGGCATGGAATGTGTGTTCTAAATGATGTTTTATTTAGAACAGAGAACATTAATTTTTTTTTAAATTTCCTTGTTTCTAAAGTCTTAAAATGGGAATGTTATATGACAAGGTCAAACTAGCACATTTACGATTGGTTACTCCTAAAAGGTATTTTCCATTTGAACCATGTTTACCAAATTTGAGTTCTATAAACTCCAATTTTTTCCCCGTATATATAATTTTGTATAGGAATTTTCACATGATGCATTTGACCACCATAAATCATCTTTTAAATGCATTATTATAGCCACTTGGCCTAATTTAGTCATTTTCGCAAACTTGTAGAAAAATGAGAAAACATTGTCATGGACCCTTATCAATTTAAGTAACTAGCGAGAAAAACTTATGACACTAAAAAATGATTGTATGGATATAAATTTGTTTTGTTGTTTTGAGAAAATTGATTTTGGGAAAAATTATGTTATTTTTCTCCTCTCTTCCTCTCTCTAGCTTTGACATTGAAATTAAATTAAAGTATTTCTTACCTATCTTATATGTGTGAAGTGTTTTATTTCATTGTAAATGAAAAATTAGTAATCATGAGTTGTGCTTGACCGTAGGATAATTCCATGCCAACATTTTTCAATAACCGTGCTTACAAAATTTTGACAAGTTGTAGGTAGTGCAACAAATATAAATAATGAGGAGATTTGGACTCTAAAATTTTACATATCTTGTAAAATGGTTATTATTTCCAAAATGATGGGGATGTATCGTATTTTTAAATAATTTTCTAAAGGAAAAGAAAGTTGGTTACATCATGAAAGTATTGCAATGGATATGTAATTTTATTTAAATGTTGTACTTATGATTTAGATGTATTAAAACAATCGTGTACCTTATCGTTTATTGTACTTATTAATAATCATAGTGTTTAGTCAAAATGTATCCTTCCTTACCTATCTAAATGAAATGATTATTTAACCCCTTTATTCTACCTTCACTATTATTTGAGTCATGTCAAGTCCGAAAACCCATATTGTGTTAAGAAAATACCTAGACCTATTGCAATTTGTTTTCTTGTTTTGTAGCTAAGTCAAGCCTTGATAGACCATTACTATGATTTAGTTACATTTGTGTGAGGAAATGGCTAAACTATGTGCACCTTGTCACATTTTGTATGAGTACGATCATATTTTCTAGGTATTGAAGGCCTAATCACTTCATTGATAAGTTGTTTCCTTAGGAGTGTGATTTTCCTTGGCACCCTAGTGGGAAATATAGTCCTTGTAAGGATAGTATGGGGTGGATTCACCAATTTTGGTCTCATTGAGAGATCTAACTTGTTCGATTAAATTCTAAGTGTCAGTTTAATTACGCAATAAACTCTTCCTTTCAAACTCTTTTACTCCTCTCAAACAAAAGTGTTACCTTGGCAAGATGTATCAAAGTACCTTGGATTATATGAAGGTTTAATTGGTGAGCATATTTGTTTACCATAAGTTTTACCTCATGGTATAGTATAGATGCCCTTTCAATTTCAATGATATCAATAAGTCTTATAAATCCTATGAGGATTATTGGTAAAATACCCTTAATGTATGTTTTTCCAATGGTTGAAATAGTGTCGTAGAAGGCATTTGAATTCATAATATTATATTGAATGTCTCACTTGTAAAATGTATTCAATATTTGAGATGCCTATGAACAATAAAATGATTTTTTCTGTGAGATAAAACTTCTTGGATTCTTAAATCCCTAAGCTAAATGTAAGTTTTATATGAACTATAACTTCTCTAAAATGATGTTAATACGATGTCAAGTAATAACATAAATGTAATAAGGAAAGAGCACACAAGTTGAGTTTTAAAGAATGATTTTCATAAATATCACATACAATTTGAATAATGCCAATGGCTATAATTCCTAATATAAACATAAATCAAATAAAAGAAATGAAATCCATCATTTATGATTACAATTTTAAACAATTGAGAAACTTGTAATATCCAAGAGATGAGAACATGTTTTTGTACCAAAAATTGTGGCAATCAATGATGTCAAATGAATAAATGTAACTAAAAATAAATTTGATTAAAGGATCTATGTACCTTGTGGGAAAATATCTCTCTTCTTAATTCCTGTTGTGGTCCCTTTTGTATGTTGTTATGCTTGTTTGAGAAAATGTGGTGTTATTGCTATCTTATTCATTAGATTGTGTGTTTGAGTTAATAATATTTCCTTAACCCATTTTTATTAGAAAGGAATTTAATTGAATATAGTGTAAACCATGAGATATGTATAGTGATGGTCAAAGACCTCACTCTCTCTCCTTGTTCTTGTAAGTTCTTGTTTTATCTTTCCATTATTTGATGGGATGTACATGTTTTATTTCTCATTTGAGTAGTAATGTGGTTTTCTTATATGTCGTTTACTTGTTTAGTACTCATTATGGTACTAACAAGTTTTTATGTATGAGGAGGAAGGTAGGGTCATTATGGAGGGATAAGTAATGGTAAAATTGAAGTAAAACTTGTGTGAAATTAAGGAGGAACCAAAGGTATGTGGAATTTGATCTAGTGGAGTGATAAGTGGGTTTTGGAATAAACCATGTGGAGGGATAAGTGACATGCCTTTTATTTTATTGGAGGAATCAAGAAATTGTGCCTCATACATTAGTATTGTGATAACTAGTTTGGAATGTCCCTAGTTCCCCTTATAATACATTTTAAGGCTTGATAGGGCATACACATATTATATGAATGTTCCTAGTTTCCTCTTTCAACCCTTGTATGGCGGTTTGATATTTTTTTATAAAGGATAAAGGTTTTTGGGTCGGACCTACCCGATTACAAAAAGGCCAATGCCCAAATATTCAATTTAGTACATAAAAGATAGAACATGAATTTAAAGATAACTAATCACCAAAAATTAAAATAGCAGCAGTAAGCCAAGAATATGTCAGCAATGAATCAACACAATGTCGGTAGTGTATCGGTAAAAGTCGGTGGTTGTATATCGAGAGGATCAAGAAAACTATCTGAAAGCTAAGGTAGAAGGATGCAAAAGTTTATTTCATGAGCTTATGGAAGATATTTTTAACATCATCCAACACCTTTTAACATCATTAAAGATTATGTCTTTTTAGATTTCTCACTTCCTTTTTAACATCAAACTATGAAATGAAGAGAGAGAGAAAATCCATGGTGCTTTGTTGAGTAGTAAAGATGTCACACTACTTGGCCTTGATCATTTCAATTTATTTTTCAATTTTTATAACACAATTGTTGAGATCCATCATATTTTCCTGTCAACCATTCCATCCACAATTTTGGGCTTGCAAGAATCAATTTTTTTCTTGATCCTTTTGATTTTGTTAAGCTGGTTTTCAAACTTAGTAGGTGTCTTCGTGATTATAAAAAGAGATTATTTGGAGCCATCCTTACTAATATAAAGGAGGCTAATAACAACATCACCTTCCCCCAAACTTAGAAGGGAAGGGTCAATGGTAGTATGAAAGGAAAGGGGTTTCTCATAAGGGACCTACCTATGAAGAGGGATTTGATTATATTACCAGATAAAGGGGTAAGAAATAGAAGGACTAGGTTAGGGGATAGAGGAGGGTGGAGGAACAGGAGTGGGTTAGGCAGGATCATAAAGAGGAGAGGTGGTGGTAGTAGAGGAGAAGGGAGGGTGGAGGTAGATGGATTAGAAGAGGAGGGGGTAGGGGGTTGGTAGGAGGGAAGATGGAAACCTGTTGGGGATGGAGAACCGGGTATTTAAAATAATTGTAAAGAATAAGAATAAGATCTCGATGTAAGGGGAAGACACACTTTCCCTAATTAACCAAAATCATAGAATTCTAAATAGAATGTAGTAAGAAAAAAAGGAAAACTCAATTAACATTTCCTATGGAAGTGGTTGAGAAAGACCGGTGGTAATTAGGTATGATTGACAATCAAACCTCTAGAATTATGAATTTCATTACCTCAAGTCTAACTATATTGAAAGGGGGCATAGATTCCCTTGTAAAATATCATGTCTTATTCAAAATAGACTCACCACAATCTAATAATTGATCTCTTCTTCTCCATAATCCATATTTTTTTTAAAAACTTTAACCCTTTTCTATAATTTCATATATCCTATGTAATTATATATTCATTTATCTCAAACTATTTCCCTTTATAAAACACCTTCCTATCCTCCTAGTTTTTGGTGAACTCTTGGGAAAAGTGTAGGTCATAACCCTTGAATCTAACCATAAAATTTGTTAGACCACCCTTGTTAAGAATTCTCTAGAGATCAACATTGTTCTTCCACTCATCAATCTTCACCAGTTAAACCCTACAATGTTCTCCTCCCGTACTGCCTAGAGAGATCTTGAGGAAGATAAATATGATAATGGTCAGCAACAAAGTAGGGGTGTAAATATATAAAAGGGATAAGTCATCCTACCACACAAGATACATCCACCACACATGTGAAAATGATGGCTTGATATTTTGATACATATATGACAAAATGTAATTTTCAATCTCTTAACTTTAATATATTATGGACTTAATTGGTTTCTCATTAGAGTTCGTATGCATTTGATCGATGAGTTTTTTTCTTGTATACATGAGTATGTTATGCATGTGTGTATGTTGGGGACTTGATTTCCAAATATGGAAGGATACATGTTATTATGATGTATGGGGTTTCTTATTTATATTGGTAGGATACAAAGTTTTGTGAGACTATTATTAATGGAGGGATAAGTGTGGAGCAATAAGTGTATTTTCATGTACAGTTGCATGAGTGATTTAAAGGAAATGAACACTAGTCTCCCTTTGTTAATTGAGGGATAAGTGGAATTATTGGCATCATTTTCCGCTTGATAAACTATTTTATGGGTTTGTGGAATTGTACTTTTCCATTCTAATGTTTATTTGGCATCATCATCTCCTTGTTTTGGAGATGCATGCAAAAATATGCATGTTGTGTTTTAGTTTAGCAAATTTTTTTTTGTTATGTTGGTCTAATTGATAATGTAATTGTTATTGATATAATATTTTAAGTTTTACAAGAAAAAATATTTGTATTTTGGTTGTGTTACTAGTGTGGGTGTTACACCTTAAATGGTCTAGCCCTACATATTCCATTCCTAGATTGACATTTATCTTAAACATGTATTCTTGAAATAGCATTAGCCTTTTAGATATCCTTCCTCCCAATAATGGCTTATTTATGAGATATCATAATGTTTTAAGGTCTATGAAAAACTTAAAAATATGTTGTCCAAGAGATATTATCTGAACTTCTGGAGTGTACAGACTATGGCTAATGCTTCTCTCTTTGTAGTTGTATAATTTCTTGGTGTTGGTGATATCATGTGGTTTGAAAAGTGTATCAATTGGTCAATATCCCATTCTCCTAGTTGTGTAAGGATTTTTCTAATTTTTCCTCCTAAGGAATCTACATGCATATGAAATATTTTACTCCAATATGGGAAGACTAGTATAAATGCATTGATTAACTTTTTCTTAAGCTATGAAAATGTATTTTGACACTCGATGTCCATTCAAACTTGGATCCATTTAATGTAAATTTTTTCATTAGTTTCACAATCTGCATATATCCTCTAATGAATTTCCTATAATATCTTGTGTGTCCCAAAATACAAGTACTTTAAATAGGTTTATGGGAGGTTTGAGGTCGATTATTACTACAATATTTCCTTGGTCTAACAATATTTTATCTTTGCAAACAACATTTACAAGAAAAACTCTAAAAGGAATGAAAAAGAAACATTTATTTAAATTCAAAGAAATGTACAATTCTCTACATATTTATAGTACTAGGTATACCTTAGAAATGTGCTCATTGAATACAAAGTAGACTTTCCAATCATCAAGATAAACTTCAAGAAATTGATGTATAAAATCCTAAAATGTAATTATTACAATTCAGAAAAGACTACAGTGCATTATTTAATCCAAATGACATTACTCTATAGGTAAATCTTCCCCATTATATTGAAAAAATAGTATTATACTAGTCTTATTTCATAATTAGGATATGAAGGTAGCCATTTAATCCATCTCGTGAAGTAATATAATTTGTGACCTACTATTGTATCCAAAATTTCATCTGTGGATGGAGTGGGAAATGGATCACTTGTGTAGGCATCGTTGAGATCCCTATAATCATCGCAAATGCTTATTTACCCTATTTTATTTAGTTAAGTGACTAATAGACTCACCCAATATGACTTTTCTGTGGGGTATATTAATATTACTTCTATCATGTGATCTAATTTAGCCTTAACCATAGTCTTTATATTGGGACTCAACATGTATGGCCTCTATTTGATGAGATTTATTCCTTCTTTAGTTCAATGTCCATTTCACCTAGGGATGGGTCTAACCCTTTGATATAATTCAAATTGGTTTGAAATTCATCCTCCTAATCCCACAATAGCTACAAAATTTTAGACATTTCTTTTTTCTTATAGTCTCCAATAGTGTCTATCTTAACTATTCTTGAAGGTTCGATGTCTTTAACCATTTTTCACAATGGCTTATCATAAACATTGTATTTTCCTTTGTCCCTAGTGTCTAAAACTATCATTGAACCTTCTTTTTCTATTATCTTAGGTCTATATAGATGTTATTGTTCTTTATTTTTTAATTATTTGTTTACGGAACTGGTTAGATATGTTATGGTTCAACCATGCCTAAAATATCCATATATTCTTTTATAATTGACTCATATCCTTATTCTTTATTATCCCTGATTCTATGGCATACTTCTATTTTTTATGAGTACCTTTCTTGGTTATTTTGTTGTGCTAGTTTTGGTTGCGTAATTCCCTTACTTTGCTTCTTTTAGATCTCTTAACTCAACTCCTCCTTCGCATCTATAGTCTTGTAGCGAGAGGAATTTTTGATCTTTTACATTTTTTCATTAACCATAAGATTATTGTCTTCAAATGTGAAATTATAAATAAATTCTTCTTGCAACTGTCTCTAAGTGCATTTTCTCTTCTCCATTATTGGTAAAAGTGTGATCCCTTAGGTAATGAAGTGAGTGTTTCTAAAAGATATGAACCCACTATTTTGATAAATTTGATGTTTCTTCCATGCATCAATACATCCTTTAATGTGTATCTTTAGGAATTATTTTTCACAATATATTGGTCGTGTTTTAATAAATCGGATGGTAACACAAATTTTGCATGTATTATACATATTGTTTTACTCAAAGTGTAAAGTTCTTAATTTTTGTACTACATGTATGCCTATATTTGGATCACTTGCAAGATATATTAGTTGATATAAAATCACCAAATCAATGCTAATAAAAATAATGGGCTTATGTTTTCATTGAAAAATTGAGGGACAATCATGGGTTCTTTATTGAATAAAGTGGGTAAAATCTTCCTAATCTGAATCTATAACCTACACACAAGCACACTTAGAAAAATGTTTTTTTGGTTAGGTTACTTACCTCGGTCATATCCCTAACATTTTAAGGAGATAAAATACATTTTATTGAAGTAAAATGACAAAACAATGCATGAAAATAATGATTATACCTAACTTAGATCACGGGACAATCACGGTTGTGATTCACTAACATTTGTATAGGGATTACAAGCCAATCACGATTCAACCGAAACTTGTTGGAATTTTGCTAAAATAATACTATATAAAGTTACACCTATCCTTTGTGATCCACCTACACTTCAAGCCATATAAAACCGAAATGTGCAAGAAAAAAAAAAAAATCAAGTATTATCTTAAGTGCACAAAGAGTCAAGGGGTTGGAATGATGGGGGTGAGTGGTGTTTTATAGTTTTTGAATACATAGGGGAATGTGACACATGAATGAAAATTTCATAAATGGTTGAGATGATAAGGGTCTATACTACATTGGGCATACAAATGGGTAGATGGGATGGACATAGTAAAATGTGAGTGGGTGAAGGTTAGTAAATGAATGATGAGGTGTCTTTTATCACCATTTTGTGGAGTTTAATATTTTTATTTGATTTTGTGGGATTATTAGATTTTGGGGATTATTGTGTTTTATGTTTATTTTGGTATTTTTGAATAGGAGACATTATGTGCAAGGTATATTTTCTAGTGTTTACATTTTCCCCCTTTTTGGGTTGTGTGGTACAACAAGAAAGAGGTAGCACAAAAATTGAAGACAAGATGGGGGTTTTCTAACCCTATAAAAATGATTGTTGTAGTCACGACCTTAGATGGTTGACTATATATACAAGAACCTAGAAATGCAATAAATGGGCCACTTCAGCCAGATTATGTGAAGGGGTCGATAGGTTGATTTCACAAGGTAGAGACTATTAATTTAATTGACTAAGGTGTTTAATGACTATATGTTATAAGATTTTACAAGAAGGGTTTGGTGTGATATCCCCCTTTATGTGACAAATTTTAGAGCCGCAAGTTTCCCCAGTATAATGTGTGATAGAAAGTGGTAATTGAAAATGATAGAATATGAACCTTTATGGAGGCATGATGAGTGAAAGAAAGAACAATGTTTTCCTAGCCTAAAGTAATAAGTGAGTGTGGGATAAAAAGGAATGACATAGTGGATGAAAATATAATTTTGAAGCTAAGTGCAACGTAAGGGTGAACCAAAGAATGCACAAGGTCATATCATACACTGGGTAAAGCAGAGTGCGCGCAAGGAAGATCCAAAGTGCAAATGGGGTGGGGTGCACGAGGAGATCTAGAGTACATATGGGGCATGGCATGTGTGAGGGTGGGTCGAAGGGCTTGTGGGATAGATGGTGTGGGTGAAAGAAAAAGGAGTTTTTGGTAACGCTAACAATCAAGAAAAAATAGGGTAATAGGTTTAGTTTGTCCCTATTGAATGCATGTGCGAGTTAGATGAGTATGAGGTATGATAGAGAATAGGGAATATAAAATCAATGATGATATGGTTAGGGGTTAGAATAAGTTCATATAGTGACTTTGAAAACTAGAGACAGGAAAGGGGTGAGATGGAGTAGATATAGGGGTGGGGATGAGTCATTATAGGGATTTAGTGGGTTAGGTTAAAGGAGTTATGGTTGGGAAATACCGAGGAGGGAAAGTCAAGCCAAGTCACAAGGGTGAATCAATGGGTTAGGAATGGTGCGCAGAGAGAAGTGAGTGAAGGTGATTCACAAGTGCAATGTTAGGAGAGTGGGCATGTAGAGGAGTAAGGGTCGAGGTTGAGTCATAGGGGTGAGTAAGGTCGGGATGTGAGGTACGGTGGAGTTCGGTCAAGGAGGAATTAGCGAGAGTTGCATGAGTGACTTGTAGGGTGTTTATGTAGTTACTTGATTGAATAGACATAATATTTACTTGGTGTTAGATCATTAAATTATTTTTTTCTATTTATTTATTATGGATATTTTTTTGTGCAAATGTGTAACACATAAATTGTCAATTTCTAAGCATGACAACTATACCCCTGTGTCAAAAATTTCAATTTTTAGCCTTTTGAGACACCTCGATCTACCCAATCAATCCAAAGTGACCTCCAAATTTATGTTAACTCATTCCCCTAGGTGATTTAGGAAGGTCAATTCAAAACCCCTAGGTGATTTTAGGATTTCATTGAAAAATGCAAACTTGAGGTAGTTATGGGAAGGACTATCACTAGCCTTCTTAGGACTCGTAACAAACCCATGGAGTAGAACGAAGAAGAAAAAATGGACTCATTATTGAATAAAAGGACTTGGAACATCATGAAATTGATTTAGGAATATTCAAGAAGGATTCAGAGAAGTTGCGGTAGTTTCACTAAAATCAGGGTTCACAAGCCTAGGTAGTGCACAAGCCAAAAAAGGTTGTTGTGCTTTAGAAGGTAATTTCGGGACTTCTAGATTGAGTTAAGAGAAAAAATACATCGCAGGAAAGGTAATTCCAAGAACTAAAATATGGAGAAATCATATTTTTCACAACATCTAGCTGCAATAGGTTTATAACTGGTTTTTTCCATGCATAACTAGCTAGCTAGATAAAAAATCTGATTTTTAGGGATCATATGGATGAATCAAGACCTCAAGCCCCCACCATTGATATAAAATTTTATCAAAAATTCCATCAATATCTCAAGTTATTTCCGCTTCAAGTTTCCCTCTAGCGGCGAGTTTGGGAGTTAGTCAACTTTTGACAGACACGTTTCAACTCTAGGAGCCTAGAACAATTTCACATCCCTTAAAAACCTCAAGAAAAGGTGCATCAAGGTACAAAAAATTCACCCAACTCCTATAATCCCTCTGGATCCTCATGTGACCTCTTAGACCGCCGATTCGCTCCCGAGAGCTAATTGAGCCTTCATCCCCTCTCGTTGAATCAAGTGCCACATGCCATCTTCTAGCATGCCATGCAATTTTATGTCCCTTTTTCTAAGGGACATCAAGGTATTAAAAAATTCCTATACCCTCCAATAATCATCATGGTTCCTCATGTGACCATCTTCCAATCCCTCAGTGCTTTATAGTTGTTTTTTGCTCAAATCCCTTCTCGTCGGATCTCCGCCACATGTTGTAACTAGGTGCCATGTGCAAGTTGATATCCCTCAAATCCATTAATGATTAAGGTAAATCAAGGACATGAAATTTCACCTCACTCCCATCTATTCTTTATTTCAAATTTTCAAAAACCCCTCTTGTTTCCCATTTCTAACATCTAACCTTTCTGAGCACAACCTGCTTTGTATCTTCCTCTGCTACTTCCTACACACCTCTCCACCATTATTGGACCCCAAACCAGATTCACTATAGAAATTAAATCCTCTACTCCATTGTAATTTGTAGGTTATAGAAGGAATATTGATCAAACCAAGAAGAAAAAATGAAGAATGGAGAAGAAGAATCTTGAAAACTCCATTTCCATATATCGAAGAATCGAAAAGATCTTACAAACTAGTACATGGAATGACAAACCATAATTTTATATTCATTACTCTATAAAATACCATCAAAAATGCACCTTCAAACCCTCCTTTTGCGACATATAGCACTTAAAATGAGGAAATCCTCTTTCCATCACAACGAAGAAAAAATCTTGATTTCCCATTAAACCGACAACCAAATTGAGCAGAAATTTCACTGATGGAACCAGAAGAAAAAACCCACAACAAAAATATTTTTTGTTACAAATGGAGAAGGAAAATAGACCTGCAATTTTGAGGTCCATTAATGGTTGCCATGTTTAGAAGTGTTACTGTGTCAAAATTATAAAAATTTAAAATCTTCAAACCGTTGATCAAGTAGGTCCAAGATTTCACAGGGTGATATTGGGATTAAATCAAGATTGGAAAAAAAAATCCATGTTAATCTGACCTCCAAAACCCATTTCTAAAAATAGTGGGTCTTATACATAAAGGACTTCCATTTTGGGAAAGTCAAGCAACAAAAGAGCCTGTGAAGGAGATGTTGAACACAGAGGATGCACTGTAGTTGAAAATTCATCAGAACATGCATCTTGGTCCAAATTTGACACTTACTAAAAATAGTAAGTGGTCCCATGAGCACCTTCCAAAAATAGTAAATTGATCCAAAAGGTGAGGGGAACGCAAGGAGAAAGGGAAATCTAAGTCGCAACATCCATTTGAGATTCGAGGGAGATTCTTTTTCATAATTACTAAAAATAGTAAGTTGATTTTTTGTGCTAAGGATCCATGAAGTACAAATGGAAAGGGGAAAAGTTGGCATAGCCTTTTACTTATGAGTAGGAGATAGAAAAAGTGTTTTCTTTATCATCATACTATGCAAAGTAGATCACAGTAAGGATGTCAACAATGTCTTTCGACAATAATTTCATGCTTCAATTAGTATGCAGGAGTTGGAATTTGCGGTCAACACCATCAAACTGTTCATAATATGCTTCACCAGGACCATGTCTAAATTAGCTAAGTGGTGTGGCATTATCATAGGGAATCGGGATAGGATTTGTTCCAAAACTTCAATCTCTTCAGAGGGGATCATCACGAGAGACACCTGTAGTCACGAAGGGTTCTATTCAATAGTGTTTCTAAACACCTAGTTTGCCTTGTCTATGGGTCATTCAAAGGATTTTTCTCACCTATAGCCAAATAAATTGCCTGTAATAACCAAACTGCAACATAAGAATGTCATTAACCGTAAAGGTTTCAAAGGTATCATCTTCAATCTGAATAAGCTTTCCAGAGTTAGTAGGAGCATATTCTTCATCAACATGATTCCTCCTTAATTTTCTCTCTCTCTCTCTCTCTCCTCTCGATCCCCCAACTTCCTCTATCCTCGTGTTCTAATTTAACGTTAGGGGGTTACACTTTTTCAATGTAATAAGTCACCCTTAAGTTATAAAAGGGTACTTAATGTTCTCCTAAGAATGTGAAAATTTTCATGACATATGAAATTTTAATGGGGCGTTAGCAAAGAGACTTCCAAAGCACTATAAATTGTAATGAGATCCTCTTTTCAAAGGGTTCTAATTCTGAAATTCTTCTAGTTAGTTGTATTCTTGTAAGTTCATGAGAGAGATTTTGATCGTTATGAGTGAAAAGAGTTTGATACTTTTCCCATATTCTCAATGTCTTCCATTCCCATTCTATGTATAATTTCTTCTTGAGCATCAATACAAGAAGAGGTAATTTTAGTTTTTTTGAATAAGAAGTTGAGTGATACTTTGTATTCATTAAATGTCATTTGGTGTTTTTTTATGAAGATTTATTTTCTTCTAAATTCTAGTGCATGTGATGAAGTTTCTAACTAGTGTGTGTGTGCTAAATATGATTTTCTACCTGTAACATTAGTTTCCCTACCTCATATTCTCACTCCCTTTCCCACTTTCTAGATAAATTATTACCTAGAAAGAGATTGCTAGATTTTCTATAGGGTCAGTGGAGTGCCCCTATTAGATCCCCCACCTGGAGAAAACTCACTTTCATTCACGCATTCATATACAAAAGCTTCACCGATTAAGTACAGGGACTTAGATTCTGAGAGCATTGGAAATAAACCCATAAGTTTTTCCCCTGAAAAGTTTTCTAACCAACAGTTTTTAGTAGCCACCATGGGGCGGCTTTAGCAACATTTAAATCCAAAATATGACCACAAGGTCCAAAAATTCAAAAAAATCAAATATTGAAAAAAATAGAAAGAGTTCATGAAAATCCATTGCTGAAAGATACACTGTCAATTTTTGCATGTGATATTTCATATTCCACAATGTCCTTTCATATTCCCACTGCAATAATTTCCAAAAGCTAGCTGAAAGGAGATACACCAAGTTGAATAAATTGAGAGGAATTGTCGACCCCACTTTCGAGGCTTTGCAAAATCAGCAAGAACGAGTCAGAGACAATCCCTACTACTTTTCTCAAGCCTCATCTCCATCTGGGTCATCAAGTAGTTCACCTGGAAATCCCATCCAAACTCTTGTTGATACCCCCTTCAAATTATCCCATTTTTGACCACCATTGAGCATTGAGTTCCCAGAGGAAGAAGAATTTGTATAAGAAAGAGAAAAAGATAAAAATCATGGTGGATGAATCAAATAGACCTGAACTCATTGTTCTATGGGAAGAAATATTTACTGCTTTCTCTTGAACCCCCTCTTCATGATCTACCAATAGGTTCCCTTAAGAAATTTCTAAATTTCAAAGGCAATGGCACATAAATTACTTGAAGAACACATTTCCACTTTCACCACATCATGCGGGGTTCTTGGAGTTGAACATGAATATGTTTCGTAAGACTGTTTGTGGAGTCCCTCCAAGAAAAAGTAGTGGAATGGTTTTACCTCCTACCTACCCAATCCATCACTTGTTGGAATTACATTAAAAGGAAGTTCAAGGAAAGATTCAGATTCACCAAGGACTTTCAAGACCTCCTTGTTTAATTAGCACAAATGAAGAAAGGAGAAAGTGAAACTATGAGATACTTCATGGATCATTTCAATTGGTTGCTTTCAGGATACCAAAAGAAGATTTAACATCTAAAAAAATTTCAATATTTTATTCATCAACGCTCAATCATCGGAGGTAGGATTTTTCTTATGAATATTTCAACCGAGGGATATTGTAGAACAAAAAATATTAGCCATTGAACTAGATGACAATCTCATCCTATCTGGAAAGATCAAGAATCCCTCAAAGGGTAAAGCTCAACGTTTGGGAGATGAAAGAACAAATCCATTGTTGTAAAAACTGGTGAATGAGATGGCATCATTGAAGAGGGAATTTTTTTGAATGAGCATCTTCCCAAATAAGCAACATAAATAAAATTATAGGAGCACCTTGAAGGCTTGCCTTACAGGTGCAACCTGTCAAGGCATGTTGTAGGAGTCAAGAAAATGAAGAAGAGATTGAACAAGAAAGTGAAGGTGGTGATTTTATAGAAGTTGATGAACTTCATAATGATACACAAATCAGATTCTGTGAGTATTATGGAGGTGATGAGGATGAAGAAGAATATGCACCTAGTTTCTCATGTGTATTATTCACTTGTTCTCATTATGAGAAAGGAGCATCTCCATCCACTACTACAAAGAAAAAAAAGACTTAAGATCCTCCTATAGAAACTCCACAAAAAAAAATCAGTCAAGGGTCTCCACTCCCATGATTTATGGATTCTACATTGTTGAATTCTGATCTTGTAACAAGTAAGAAGGTTCCCACAATTCCAAGTAAGTCTTTTAATGCCTCTTCTAATTCTAAATCTAAATCTTCTCTTGTAAAAACTAGCGCTTCAAAATTTCCTAGTGTGTCATTCAAGATACCCTCCATTCCCCAAGCATCAAACCCTTCTTCCAAACCTACCCCAACTCCAAAATCAGTCCCTTCATTTCCCTTTTCCACATATACTCCCTTTGAATTTGTAGAATATGTGAACAGAGCCAAGGTGCAGATTACTAAAATTGAATATCTGTGGACTCACCCCGAATAATTTGAGAGGTTTGTTCAATACATTAGAGTGGTATTTTAACACTCAATGTTATAACTCCTAGTTCTAAAGGAATACTACCAAACTCACATTCACCTCCCTTATAGAATATGATTTCTTTGAGTACATCCAAGACTAATAAGGTTGAACATTTTTGTGTTTCCCTTCTTGTTGAAGAATATTTATTAAACAAATGCATAATAGATTCTTATTCCTCTGATAATGTAATGCCTATAAAGGTCACCAAGGCTCTCAAACTCACCATGACTCCACCCGGTGGCTCTTGTTACTCCCTAGATACAAAATAGGTCCCACTTGTAGGAAAGGTCAAATATGCACAGGTGGATTTCACAAGATTTACATATAATAAAGTTTCAACGATGATTTTGGTAGCATACATTACAACTTCATTTGGAATGTTGCTAAGTAGGGGTTTCTATCAGTAGTTGGGGGGTAAAATTCAGATGAATTGGTCTTCCAAAATTATACCAAGAAGGGGGATATCGATAAATTTCTTCTAGAAAAGAAGATAAGGTACATGGTGTAAAAGTATGGAAGTCCAGAACTAACATCTTGTATCAAGATAGTAGGAGAATGAATCTTTTCATAATGACTGAAGAAGAAGATGATATTCCCATCTTGATAGGTCCAGACATTCCTACTCAAAGAGGTATGGGCCTTTAAGAAGCATTGAGGAGATTCTAGTTACAAGAGGGTAGCCCCAAATTTCCGAATGATGCAAACCATGAGGAAGAGGAAATGGTTCTTGATGATTTTCAAGCAGAAAAATCATCTTATGTGTTTATTTGTGATGAGGATATATTATCATTCCCATTCAAAGATGAGGAATCCCTTGATCATGTCACCCAAGAAGATACCAAGACAGTCTGTAATGAGCCCTCGAATAGTGGGAAAGAATCATCTATACAAGAACTGCTAAGAGCTGTAGAAGAAACAAAGATCCTGAGCTCAATATCAAACTCTTGATGCAAGCCATGAATCTAGAAGACAAGTGTGAATCTAATTTGAAACCCTCAATTAGTGTGAAGGTTATCCATGTTGAAACAAATCAAGATGAGAAATACAATGCTTCTCCCGAGTCAATGGTTGATAGATGCAATGATGAAATCAAGGTATTTTCTATTCCATTTTAAGAGGAAGACTCTTTCCATGATGAAGAAATTGAAGCAAGGAGTTTTGAGGCCTTTGAAGTTGAATCTCCTCTTGACAAATGAGTGATAGAATCCAGTGATTCCCAAGATGATGAAGTAATCCCTCCGTATCTTTTCCTTAAGTTGAAAAATAAATATTCTTCGAAGGCGTCCAAATATGAGCTGTAGGAAATAACAAAGGAGATCTCGAGCAAGAATTATTGGATGCAGTAGAAGTTATGGAAGACCCCAAGCTGATTCTTTATCTCTTAACTCATGCCATGGCCATACAAGAAAATTATGAGGTTAATTCCAATCCTCCCATTAGTACTCAAACACCTCATAGTGGAGTAGAGAAAAAGGATAACTTTAAGGTTTCTCATGGAAAATAGGTCAATGAGCATAGATCTAGGAAATAAATTAACTCAAAATATTCAGAAAATTTGAATGAAAATCAGCTTCGGGGCAGCGATGAGATGCTCAATGAATAATCATATATGTGGATAAAAACATAAGAAACTGACACTATGAAACCGATTTCAAAGAGCGTGAAGGAAATGAAATTTCTAAGTGAAGGCTTGAGCATCAAGAAGCTCATGTAGAATCACTCCTACCAAGTACACAGATAATCATGGAAGCACCTGGATTTCATAAATAGTTAAGGAAAGGAGGATACTTTCTGGAACCATTCAATGGCTTCATGAACAACATCACTCAGTATTTCCCACTCACCAAAGAACTTTTGAGAAATAATAATTGCTTCATTAAAGTGGGTTATCCTGTAGCCTTGTACCATATGTGATTATTAGTTTTGTTTCCCTTTTTGTTGTGTGTGTTTTCTTTTTTGTGTGTTTTGTGTGTTTCCTTTTTTTTCATTTTTGGTGTGTTTATTTCTTCTATCTCTCCCTCTCTTATAGGTTGTACATGACTCCATAGGGCCCAATGGATCATATGGTCTAAAGTTGAAATTCTAGATTCTACATGTCATGTCTTCTCTGCGCTCAATCCATGTCATGTCCCCAAGTTAGAGCCATTTGTTGTCATGTAAATGTGCAACAAGGAAATTGTCAATTTCTAAGCATGAAAACTATACCCCGTATCAAAAATTTCAAGTTTTACCCTTTCCAAACACCACAGTCTACCCAATCAATCCAATGACCTCCCAATTTATGTTAACTCATTCCCTTAGGTGATTTAGGAAAGTCAATTCAAAACCCCTAGGTGATTTTAGGAGTTCATTGAAAAAGAAAACTTCAGGAAGTTGTGGGAAGGGCTATCACTGGCCTTCCTAGGACTAGAGCAACCCCATGGAGTGGAACAAAGAAGCCAAAATAGACATGGAAGTGAATAAAAGGAATTGGAACATCATGGAAGTTATTTAGGAAGATTTAGGAAGGATTCAGAGAAGTTGGGGTAGTTTCACTAAAATCGGGGTTCACAAGGCCTAGGTAGTGCACAAGCCAAAAAAGGTTGTTAAGCTTTAGAAGGTGATTTTAGGAGCTCTAGATTGAGTTAGGAGAAAATATATATTTTCATAAATGGAATTCCAATACCTACAATATGGTGAAATCATATTTTTCACAACACCTTGGTGTTATAAGTTTATAACTGGTTTTTTCCATACACAGCTAGCTAGCTAGATCAAAAATGCAATTTTTAGGAATCGATGGATGAATGAAGACCTGATACACCCACAATTGGATTTAGAATTCCATTTTCATAAAATATAATAACTAATTTCATCAAAAATTCCATCGGGAGCTCAATTTATCGCCGTTTCAAGTTGCCCTCTAGGAGCGAGTTTGGGAGTTAGTCAAATTTTTAACAGGACATGTGTCAGCTCCAGGAGCCTAGTGTAATTTCATGTCCCTTACATCCCTAAAGAAAAGGAACATCAAGGTCAAAAAAATTCACCCATCCCCTATAAGCCCTCTGGATCCTCGTGCGACCTCTCGGACCGCCAGTTCAGCTCCCGAGAGCTAGTGGAGCCATCATCCCCTTCTGTTGGATCAGTTGCCATGTGTCATCTTTTGGTGTGCCATGAAATTTGATGTCCCTCATGTCCCTTTTTTATGAGGGACATCAAGGTATGAAAAATTCACCTAGTCCCTCCAAGAATCCTCATGGTTCCTCATGTGACCAACTTCCATCCCCTCAGTGCTTTAAAGTTGTTTTTTTGCTCAAATCCCCTACCGTCGGATCTCCAGCACATGTCGTAACTAGGTGCTGCATGTAATTATATGTCCATCACATAAATAAATTATTCATGGACATCAAGGACATGAAATTACACCTCACTCCGATCTATACTTTATTTCAAATTTTCAAAACCCCTCCCGCTTCTTGCTTCTAACATCTAACCTTTCCATGCACAACTTGCTTTGTAACTTCCTCTACTATTTCTTGCACAACACTCCACAATTTTGAACCCTAAACTAGATTTTCTACAAAAATTAAATCCTCTACTCCATTGTAATATGCAGGTCATAGAAGGAATATTGATCAAACCGAGAAGAAAAAATGAAGAATAGAGAAGAAGAAGCTTGAAAACTCCATTGCCATAGAACAAAGAATCGAAGAGATCTTGCAAACCAATACACAGAAATGATAAAACCATATTTTTCTATTCATTCCTCTATCAAAAAACATCAAAACCTCACCTTCAAACCCTCCTTTTGTGGCACAAAACACTCACAATGAAGAAATCCTCTTTCCATCCCAACGAAGAAAAAAAGCTTGATTTCTCATTAAACCGAAACCGAATTGAGGAGAAATTTCACCGGCGGAATCAGAAGAAAAAACCCAACAAAAATGTTTTTTTTTTTTTTTGCAAATGGAGAAGAAAACCATACTTGTAATTTCAAGGTCCATTAGTGGTTTTCATGTTCAAAAGCGGTGTGAGGTCAGAGTTTTGAAACTTTAAAAGCTCCCAAATCACTGATCTGGTAGGTCCAAGATTTAAGAGGGGTGATATTGGGAATAAATCCAAATTGGAAAACTTTGTTCCATGTCAATCCAACTTCCAAAATCCCACTTTATAAAAATAGCAAGTCTTCTACAAAGAGGACTGTTATTTTGGGAAATTCATCAACAAAAGAGCCTTTGAAGGAGACGCTGGACATAGAGGATGCACTGTAGTTGAAAATTCATCCAAACGGGCATCTTGGTACAAATTTGACACTTAATAAAAATATTAAGTGGTCCCATGAGAACCTTCCAAAAATAGTAAATTGATCCAAAAGGTGAGGGGAATGCAGGGAGAAAGGGAAATCTGAGTCATAACATCCAGTTGAGGTTTGAGGGAGCTGTTTTTCCATAATTACTAAAAATAGTAAGTTGATTTTTCATGCTAAGGAGCCATGAAGTACAAATGGAAAGGGGAAAATTTGGAATAACCTTTTTCTTCTGAGTAGGAGATAGAAAAAGTACAGTCTCTATCATCATACTATACAGATTAGATGATAGTAAGGATGTCAATAGTGTCTTTCGACACTCATTTCATGCTTCAATTGGTATGTAGGAGTTGGAATTCACAGTTGACACTGTCAAACTATTCATAATACGCTTCATCAGGACCATGTCTAAATCAGCTAAGAAGTGTGGCATTGTCATAGGGAATCAGGACAAGACTTAAACCAAAACTTCAATCTCTTCAAAGGGGATCATCACGAGTGACACCTGTGGTTGCCAAGGGTTCCATTCAATAGTGTTTCTAAACACTTAGTTCATGTTATCTGTGGGTCATTTAGAGGTAGTTTCTTACCTGTGGCCAAATAAATTTCCCATAACAAACCATCTACAACATAAGAATGTCATTCACTATAAAGTGTTCAAAGGTATAGGTGTCAATCTAACTAAGCTTTCCAAGAGTTAACAACAGCAGATTCTCCATCATCATAATTCCTCCTCTCTCTCTCTCTTTCTCTCTCTTCTCATACCCCAATTTCCTCTCTTCTCAATGGTCTAATTTGGCGTTGGCGGGTTACATGTTTTTAGTGTAATAAGTCACCCTTAAGTTATAAAAGGGGACCTAATGTTCTCCTAAGAATGTGAAAAGTTTCATGAAATATGAAAGGTCAATGGGGGATAGGTGAAGAGACTTCAAAGCACTATAAATTGTAATGATCTCCTCATTGCAAAGGGTCCTAATTCTGAAATTATTCTAGTTCGTTATATTCTTATAAGTTCGTAAAAAATATTTTGATCACTTATGAGTGAAAAGAATTAGCCACTTTTCCCCTATTCTCAATGTCTTACATTTTCATTCTATGTACAATTTATGCTTGAACATCAATACAAGAAGAAGGAATTTCATTTATTTTTAATGATTTTAGTGATACTTTGTGTTCAATAAATGACCTTTGGTCTTGTTGTTTTTATGTTTTTTTTTTCCTTCTAAATTCTAGTGCATGTGATGAAGTTTCTAACTAGTGTGTGTAGGAATCTGATTTTCTACCTGCAACATTAGTTACCCTACCTCATATTCTCACTCCATTTCCAAATTTCTAGATAAAGTCTTCCCTAGCAAGAGATTGCTAGATTTCCCACAAGGTCAGTGGAGTGCCCTTATTGGATCACTGACTATAAGGCCACTTGGAGAAAACTCAATTTCATTCACACATACATATACAAAAGTTACACTAGTTAAGTAGAGGGACTTAGATTCCCGAGCATTTGAAAGAAAACCCACAAGTTTATTCCTCAACATATTTTATCTCCAACACATACATATGCACGCCCGTAGGACACCCCTTATCTCATGCACATGTATTCTTTAGTTTTACATGAATTTTCCCTATAATTTCTTTGAATTTTCTATAAATTTCCACGTTCTTGTTGATCATTGTTAGTATTTGGTAGTGTTGAGTGTTTTTGACATGTAGTAAAGAGGTGAAGGGCTACCAAAATTGATCTTGCCAAGAAAAATCATTGATTTTTGGCATTTTAGTTCATTTTTTTAAGTTCTAAAGATTTTAAGCAGCCTCACCCGAGTAAACAATGACCTTGATTTTACAATCAGTGACCTTACTTCTACATGTGGCGTAATCATCCTATGTATTCTCTAATTTTTTTGGACCTTTTCAGTAGTCTTGATGTATTTGGTGGCATCCTTGACCTTTAACGATGGTTCCATGATATATTTTGCATGTTTTGTGTGTATTGTAAGTTCCACACTACTGTGTGGTGACTTCGACGTGTATTAGTGAATCTGACCCATATTGCAGTGGCCTCACTATGTCAAAGAGCACCTTCCATTTTTCTAATATTTCTTGTTATTTTTCCCTTTTTCTTTAGCTCTGTTACTATTTTCTTGTATTATTCTAATTATTTCACTTCTATTTTTCCAAAATATTGTACTTATATGCTTTTATACACACCTTTTGGTAAAATCTTGGGTACTTATTGTGTGTTTAACTTGAAGGTAATGTTGATAAGCACTTGGTGACCTAGAAAATAACTAGTAGCTAACTAGAAAGAGTATATTTTCATCAAAAAATTGTATTTGGGAGCAAAACATCAAGGTTATTTTTATAAATGGATTTTTTTTTTTGATATTCAATGGTTTCACCTTATCCATTAATGACCTCACAAAAATTTCAGTACCTTAGTTTGTATGGTGGCGGCCCTTCTTTTAGTGGATTCGTCCCTACCTAGTGTAGACACAAAATCTATGCACTTGGGTACATTTATAGGTCCTAAAGCATACTAATATATACATGATTCCTAAGAAAGAAAACTATATGTTGATAGCTTCTTTTGGGCCTTTTTCTTTATATCTTCCACTTTTATTGGCCTTACATATCTTATAGTTATGCACAAAAATTTATTGATTTATCTTTTATGGCCTCAGACACTAGGACCCTATTAGGATAGAAGTGTCAAGGCACTCATATCCCTCTTGGGTGCTCTTGACCTTCTTTATCTTCTTCTTACTCTTTTGGGTCTCTTTTACTTCTTGGTCACCTTTTAAAACTTTGGGTTGTCCTTTCAGTTTTCAATTATGAAATTCAAACAAGGGAATCATATGTATATACTTAGTTATTTCTCTTAAATAAGGGGCCAAGAACATAATCATTATCTATCATTACCTGATATTTTATTCAAAGGCACGAGAGAATTAGAAAGAACATATATAGCACACTCATACATGGGATAAGGGTTGCATCAATCTACATACACACTGTAGGAGGGGAATTCATTTTATTCTATCACACACATTCTACATACTTGGTACATTCTAGATCTATCTCATGATCATCATACAACTTACACAAGGGCATCCTAGGACATCATTACACACACACGCACATAAAAATACATGGATTCTAACATTTAGTGTAGTACTCGGTAATAATTTCACTCTTCATGTGACCATCGGGTTCAATACGAATCCATAAATTACATCTTTTTTATTATATTTAATTTGGTTAATGGACATGTTTAGGTAGATATCTATTTTTTAGGTTACAGGTATGATCGTTGATCTAAAATATGAATTAGAGAAACAAAGATCAAGTACAAGCAAAACTCCTCTAGCCCAGAAGAGACTAGAACCTAAGCATCTGAGTGGTCACTAGCTCCTAGAATGGTCATTAACACCCATGTGCTCATGTCCCCATATGGGAAATTTTTTCCAAAGCCACGATTCCGAGTTATGGAACCTTTATCAAGTCTTAATGACATTGCTCCTAACCAGATCCAACATTTTCCAGTCCATATCATCTCAAAATTATACATAAATCAGCTAAGTCATCCTCCTCTTTTAATTGCTTAGGGTTTTATATCTTTGAATTTTTATTGTTTGTCCATTACTGTATATTATCATTTGTATATCATTCATTATATCATATTATTCTAAAATTATATTTAATTCAATTTAGATAAAATCACCTAGGAATAGCGTTGCCAAAATATTAGTGGCCTCATCATATCTTGCAGCAAACCTCACTATTTAGCAAATTCACTCATAAACAAAGATCCTTGTTTTCTTTGTCGGTAGCCTTGTGACGTATAACTTGGTTTTTAACTTTGTCTCACCTTTTGTTTCTTGGATTTTATTTGGAGCTATATGTTTTTGTGAAACTACTACTTTTGATGTGTAGGTTTTCATATCCGCTTGTAAAATACTATTTCTAAGAAAACATGAATAAATTAAAAAGAAAAACCATGTTGTTTGAACATCCTTTTATGCTATTTTACTTCACACTTTGGTTGTATTTTCTTTAAAACCATCACACGTTCCTTCATGTTGGTGTAATATATGGGATTAATCATATTTCTAAGCACTTAGGTTGTTTCTCAAAGGTTAAAGATATTGGGTAAATCATAGCTTTAACCATCTAGGTTCTTGCAAAAATTTATATATTGAATTATTGGACCCTAAAATATTGGCTAAGTACCAAGAGGCACATGCAAGCAGGAAAAATAGGTAGAAGGGTGCTTGGATAAAATCTCATAGGAAAAAAGGGGTTTAAGTAAAACCAGGGTACGCAGGGAGGCAAAATAAGGGTTTGAAGGACTTAGTTGTATTTGGCATCATGGAGTCAATTGAGGAAAAATGTGAGGACCCAAATAGGCATGATGAGTGGATAAGGTTCCACCTTGGAACCTTAGAGGTCAAGAAAAGGATATTCCATGTAGGGAATATTCCTAGAGGCATCAGTACCATTAGTGGGAGGTTTGCAAAGAGGATACACATTCACCTATGGAGGACCACATCGACACTTGGCATACGATTTTCTCAGAAGAGAATTCACGGTGGTGGTCGATGATCTTATTTAAAGAGGTTCTTGGGACATGAATAGACACGAGAGAACACATAAGGAATGCAAAGAGAATGCATAGAGAAAGAAGAGAAAGAGAAGGAGAGTAACAAAGTGCTGCATAAATGCTAAGGGTTTGGAGTTCATGGTGCTAGGGTTTAGAGTACTTAGTGCTAAAGGGTTGTAAGGGATACCATTATGCATATGTATGGGTATTAGGATTGGTATCAAGATATATAATGGGGAAAAGTATAGTTAGGATCTCTGATAAGATTATTTTATAGGGGTTGGATCTTTTTCATTTAATGTATATAGTCTGATATGACCCTTTTGAATGTAGTATGGCTACCAAAGACTCTATTAAATCAATATACATGGATCTTTTCTATACATATTGTTTATGGGTGTAAACCCTCGTGTCATTTGGCTTATGTGTAGATCTACTAGTTACATCTTTTTCCTTTTAAAGTAAGTGAATGTACTTATGTTTCTTCAAATAATCCCCATTAATGGAAGACTCTCTTACAAATCTCACATAAAGGAGGGGCTCAATGCCCGTGCGCACCTCGAGTGATTTCCCAGCATATGTTGGATGATAGGCTGACACGTTTGGGGTTAGAAAGAAGTATTGAGGGTAAAATAATGACTACATCCTGTTCTATTATCGAGACCTCTTTTGAATTTTTGTGAGAGAAATGTGTGATTATGGAGCGCTTGATCTTGGATAGTGTTGAAGCGTGGCTCAAAAACATGAAGGATGAGTTTTCTCAAAGGTTCAAGATCTGGATCTGATCTCGATGCATGAAAATGGGTGGAGGAGAACTCAGATCACAAACTCTATGAGAAATTATTCTATTATTTCCCAAAGAGAGTTGTATGAATGGATATCAACATATGTATCAAGGAAGAGTTGGTACTATAGACCTCGTGTTTGGACCCAGGAGGAATATCGGTGGTTGTATGATGTTAAAATGACAAGGACCCGTGTTGTTGATCACCGGTGGAGTAGAGTCCGTGAGTAGTTATACCTTGGAATAAGTTGTTTTTATCTATTCTTTCCCAAAGATTGCTGAGTTTGAGTTCCTAAGGGTGCCTAGAGGATATTTCTTGCATGTTATTCTACCGCTATCAAGATCATGGTCATTACTTTGATTTTATAAGCCTTTCCCATGGTTGGCTAAATTCTGCTAGGCATGGGGTGTAAAAGCTAACATGGTAGAAGGATGGCGGACCTTACGATGGAAATGGAGAGAGAGGATCAGTGGATCAAGTATAATAAAACTCAAGAGATGGATTTGGTAATACATTGCAAAGTTACAATATTGATGGATTTATTAAGGTAGACAATGTAGGAAGGATTTGAGGTTCACGCAGATGACATGGAACCCGAGAATTCTACGCTACCCCATCTTGGCAAGCTTAGAAGAGAAACCCCCTTGGCTTCCGAGGAGATCTCGTCATATGAAGAAAGGATAAGATCCATAGGTGCACATCATAACCCACATGGTGACTAGACCCTTGTGCTTAGTTTTCCAGTCACTAAGATAAGTGTTGATAATCCAGGTTGGTATCGATAATTTTAGTCGAGTGAAACTTAGGAGGAATAATATTTCATTTAGTACATCTATGGCTACACAGTCATTTTTTCTAGCACAAAATTTGGACAAGGTGTGGGATTACAAGGTTTGAGTATCGTTTCTAGGAGTGGCATGGGAAACACATCTGAGAGCGGTTCGGTATCACATAATTTTGTTACGTAGTTTATCAAAATGGTGGGTTCACAGAGTGTAACTGTGTGAGGCCCCATGCCTATGATAAGAAGAGGATATGGTGGATTTGGAGGTGTTGGCACTAGTGGATCTAGTGGGTTGGGTGGTGGAGGTAACATCAAAGGAAATCAAGGTCTTAGATCTGATAGACAAGGTCCATAACATCATCAACAGATTTTTTATGAGATGTCACTCCACTTACCTTATTACAAAGGCATTGAGGATGTTGCAGAACATGTACAAAAATATGAGTTACTATGGCACGCGAAGGCTATCACTTCCCTGGAGTATAAGGCTATTCATTTTACAACAACATTGCAAGGATGTGCCCATAACTGGTACATTAAGTACAACCCTCACCATACAATGGTGGATTATATTGCACTACATAATGCCTTTTTGGCGAGTTTCACATACCCAATTTTAAATAGAAAAGCATTAGCACATTAAAGGAGATTCAACAAGGAATGGCATAGAGTGTGTAGGATTATAATGCGTGTTTCAAGGCTCTCTTATCTAAGTTATCTTATTACATTCATCCTTCGTAGCATGCTTAATGGTTCATTGGATGATTCACTACACCATTCAAGAGGTTGTTTTCATAGAGGAATTTCACCAATCTGCAAGGCTTTGGAAGCTATCTTGTGCGTTGAGGTAGTAGGAAGAAATGATACAAGAGTTAGTCCATTCCTAGAAGCCCAAATTGCTGCCATGGGAAAGCAGCTTGATAAATTGATTGTGAACTCAGATCATGAGAATCGTAGTGGGTTATGGTGTACAGATTAAGAGGTAGAAGGGCATATGAAGGACAGCTTGTCCTCGAGATCGGATGCGTGATGACATTGGACAATGAGATTTTCCATAGAGATCATAATGTAAGTAGGTGTCTGCTACTGTAGCATATGATACATAAGAATGTTTCTTTCTATTACAAAATTTTCACCTCTACTACTCATGACACTAATGATTATAGATTGATTGACCAAATACATGATGCCATTGATATTGGTGTGTGCTAGACTAATATTGTTAATATCTCCAAGGATGATGGTCGTCATTATAAAGAGCACACAGATGGAGTAGATCATGAAAGAGGCTTTCAAAGAGGATTTAAGGTTTGTGGAAACTATAGAGGTAAAAGAAGTGATTTCCCACGTGGAACTTGTTATAACTGTGGGTCTATAAAACATTATAAGTGTGCTATAAGAACAATGTTGACTTACGTTCAATAAGGGTTATATAAGTTTTGAGAACAAAGAGGAATGTGTTATCATTCATTTGACAGATGGGAACTTGTCACCCTAAATTGAACCTTTAGGAAAAGAATACCTAGACAAAATTTGTGTGCACACTATCAGAGACCCTGAGGTTTTACAACCAACAAACAAAGGCATTATTCAATGGGAAGATGCTCAATCTATAAGTTATACAACTAATGTGGCATGTGATAATTAGGGCACACGAGACATATCCGTTGTTCGAAGGAAGTTAATAGGCTCTATGACGAGAGTAAAAAGGTGTGATATGTCAAGTGCCTAGGAGGAAAGAAGTTTCCAAGTTATATTGGGGAGACAAATCTTATGTTTTCTGCGAGAAATGGAGACACAATGGAGATGCAAGATTGAAATAATAAGGATTCTTAGCTATACCTTGCTCGGGACCAAAACACATTGGTGGGAGATCCATCGTGATAACCTTTTAGAGCAGCGTGATTTGATAATCATGTGCTCTATTAGGTTTTTCTTAAGTAATGAACCTACTATTATACAAGATTATCATGGGAAGGAACCTGCCTCATTTCACATCCAAGAATGTGAGAATGCCTAGATGGAAGGCACGGAATCCTTTCCACCTTATTTATGGGTGCATAATTTTTACTCCACCTTACAAGGATACATTCACTCAGAGATGTTCCTTCAAACAGAAAATGGAAGGAGTTCACGCTTAATCTCCTTCAATCTTTCAAATATCATGGTACTAAGCCATTAGTGGATGAGGTGCTATAGGTTGTCAAGCACCTAACTATGGGATATAGTGCCATCATGGAGGATAGAATATTGGAATTTTTAGGTGAAAGTGGCTTAGAAGCATGCTTTGAGGAGGAAGAATTAGAGGAGATAGAAATTGAGTGTGAGTGCATGCAAAAAGAGAAAGGAAAGTTGGTCTATGTCATCGATGGTGAAGAGGTGGAAAACTTGGATGTTGACCATATTATGGGTACGTGTGAGGTTATGGATAGTGCTGATGAGCAAGCGTGCACCTACCACAAACCCCTAAAAACCAAGAAGGTTAACATTGGTTCAAAGGTGGAACCGAAGGAGGTACTATTGGAGATTACTGGATAGAAAAGGAGGTTTAAAAGATCATTGATATGTTGTGAGAATTTTAGGATTTGTTTCCACATGGGTACCACAAATTTAAAGGAGTTCACCACTCCTTAGGAGAAATGAAGATAAGTTAAAGGAAGGTGTGTGCCAACTTTTGAAGATACCTTATCGAATGAATCTAAATTTTTGTGCCAAAGTCAAGGAGGATATTGACAAGATGATCACATTAGGAATCATTGAGGTTGTTGAAGAATCCAAATGGATAAGTCTGATGGGCATCAGCATTAAGAAGGATGGAAGGATAAGGATTTGCGTTAATTACCAAGATTTGAATGCGGTATGTGTCATTGACCCTTTTCCAACCCCCTTCACTGAGGAGATCCTAGAAGGAGTAACTGGGCACAAAATTTATTCTTTCACATATGGATTCTTAGGATATCATCATGTTATAATTACAAAGGAGGACCAAGAAAAGACAACTTTTTCCACTAAATGGGGAATTCTTTCCTACATGGTCATGCCTTTTATACTGAAGAATGTTCCTATTGTATTCTCACGCATTGTGGTTTAAGCATTTTAAGACTTCATCCACTAGTTTCTACAAGTCTACTGGATGACTAAACAAAGATATGGATTAGTGAGGGATCATTGTGATAATCGAGGTTGATGTTTGAAATATGTCAAGTAATTTAGGATATCCCTCAACATTAATAAATGTGTTTTCTCTACTCCATTTAGAATCATGTTGGGGCATATCATATGTAAGGAAGGCTTGCTAGTGGATCCTTCCTAAGTTACCATTATTGTGGGATTGGGGGATCCTAATGCAAAGGCGAGCACGGTGCATGTATTACTTAGGAATATGGGGTATTACTAGAAATTTATTATTGGGTATGTCAAGATAGTTGCAGACTTTGTTGGAAAAGTTAGTGAAGCAAAAAATTACATTTCAATGGGGAGAGGTGCAACAGATGGTGTTTGATATATTGAAGAATAGGCTTATCACTGTGCCCATATTAGGTTTTACTTCTTAGGATAATCCATTCCATGTACATGTTGATGCTTCAGGGATGGCCATTGGAGAAATATTAACACAACTTGAAGAGGGAATTTTTGACCACTCCTTTTGCTTTGCTAGTTGGAAGCTAACCCCAACATAATAGAACTATACTACTACTGAGTGTGAGGAATTGTGAATGATATACGTGTTGCACAAATTCAATTAGTATCTTTTGGCAACACCCTTTATATTTTACACAAACCACATGACATTGAAGTACTTGGTAAACAATCCCATTCTATAAGGTCACATATTTTAGTGGGTCCTATTATTTCAAGAGTTTGAGTTTATGGTTGTTGTAAAACTAGGTAAGAGTAATTTGGGGCCTAACCATTTATCAAGGATTGAATCAAGGGAGGACGTGTAGAGCATTGAGGATATAATGATGATGCACAAATTGTTTAGATTATAGCACACACCCTCTAACTTGGAATATATTGTTGTGTTTATCAAAATAGGTGTGGCACTGGAGGGAATGAAGACTTTAGAAAGGAAGCAATTAGCCATACACGTCATGCCCTACATGTTAATTAGTGGAGACTTATACAAGATAGGCCACGATGAGGTTTTGCACTAGTGCGTGTTAGAGCATGAGTGCATTGCAATCATGTAGGAAGCACATGATGGAATTAGACGAGTAAAATATGTAGGGAATGTAACCGCGCAAAATATCCTTCTAGCAAGATTTTGGTGGGAAAGATTTTATAAATATTGCATCGAGTATTGTAAGGCCTGTGACCATAGCCAGTTCCTTGGTAAACTAGGGAAAAGATATAAAATTCCATTAAGACTGATTGTCAGTGTAAAACCATTCAAGAAGTGGGAAATTGAATTCGTAGGACCTATTTCCCCATCCACGCAAAGGAAAATTTTGTGTTATATCATTACATGCACAAATTACATTATAAGGTGGGTAGAAGTGGCACCTACAAGTGATTGTATAGCGGAAATAATAGCTAGGTTCTTGTGGGAAAATATAATCAGCAAATATGGATGCCCACTGAGCTTAACAAGTGATAGGGGTACTCATTTCTTAAATGAGACAGTTAGAATCTTATTGGAAGAATTCATGGTAGCCCACCACAAGACTACCCCTTATCACCCATAAGCTAATAGTATTGTTGAGGCATTTAACAAAATTTTGAATCGCATGTTAACCAATATTTGTGATGTGGGAAGAAAGGATTAGGATGATAAAGTTTCTACTATGTTATTGTAGACACCAAAATCATGTCGTAATCACCTTGGTCCCCTACCACAGCCCTATAATCACTTCCTCATCCTCAACACCTTATCACCTACCTCCTGCACCCCACACATTTTAATTTAATTACTTTAATTAAATTAATGCCATTTACCTCCATACATATTAATTTAATTATTTTAATTAAGTTAATGACCTTTTACCCACACACATTAATTTAATTCACTACCCTCACACATCTATTTAATATAATTTCCTTTATTAAATGCACTTCACCTAACCACCCCCATCATTTGACCCATTAACACAAACCCTAAACTAACGGCCTAAATACAATCTAACATTAGACTCATTCCTCACCTCACATTAAAAGCATCCTAAGGTCAGTTTTCACCCCAAAGAAAAGAAGATATCCTTATCAAATGGTGGAACAACTTCCTATGAAACTTTTGAACAACCCGAGATATCTCGCCCCCAAACCAATGTCGGTTTACCCTAAACCAATGTCGGTTCACTCTAAACCAATGCGGGTTATACCGAATGGACAAATGGCCTATTTATCCCCATCTACAACTTTGTAATATGGGTTGGATGGTTCTTTTGGAATACTTATGATCTCGAATTCGACCTCTTTAGACGCGATAGCAGAATGAAGATAGATTTGTGATCAACAAAAGGCAACCAAATACAGTGGCACAATAGTGAAACTTTCTTCCCAGCATTCTCCAATGTAGAAACTTCTTCATTATTCTTTAGACCTATACCTCACAGAAGAGTAAGTATCCTCCTTCCATCTATTTCATTTTCTTATCATCAACTATAGTCTTTGTGGTAACGGAACCCAATATTTTTCTCTCGTCCATTTCCTTTCTCCAAATCGTAGCCACCTTCCATATCCAATCATCTTCATAGTTGGTCCGATTTCATATTTTGACCTCCTCAGTAATCTCAAACCTTCACAACATATCTACACCCCCTCTGTGATCAATTCCTATTTGCTATCCACTCCACTTTCACCCCAAAACTCCAAAAACCTGGACCGTATGATTCCATCACCCCAACTTAACTATCGTCGCCTCTCTCTAACCATCACCGGTTACAAAAACCATCATCGGTTCCATAAAACCTTGGTCGGGTCTCTGTGTCACATGATTTCTGCCAAAATAAAAACCTTTTTCTAACCTATACCCACCTGAACACCTATTTGACCTTCGATCTATATGTAATCTATCCCGTTAGCTCGATTCACCTATAACTAGCCTACTTGACCTCTCCTCGGATCTCCTTCTAACCTATCCTGTTAGATTAGATCTAGTCTATTGCATTTGTATGAGATGCTTAAATCATATTAAACTATAGTAGGACAATATTTAATTCATTTCAGAATTTTATTGTTTTGAATAGTGGATTGATAGCCATCTAGGAAGTATCACACTTTGAGGATCTAGCACATGCTAGGCGATCAATTGTATATATCGTCTAACACTCTTTGGTGGTCTTTTTTTGGTTCTTATACAGGTAGTTCCTCCTAGCCAAAAGGAATGTCTCACAATCACTTTGATTCAGATTCGATATGCATGCATACAACCTTCAACCATCCCAAAATAGGTATTTTTCTTACCACCTTTACCTTATTTGTTTCATCAAGTACTTCTTAGAAAAACTAAGAAATCAGGTGAAACATTTTGGCACACCTAGTGGGACCCATTCGGGGTTCCTTTCATCTTTCTTCATTCCTAGGTGAAATTTTTTTGTGTGTTTGTTGCCTTTCTAGTAGCATCCACATTAATATTTTCTCCTTGGTAACATTCTCTTCTTTCTACTTGCTTTGAAAGACACATTTCTTTTGGTGTATTTAAAACAAACCTTCTTGTTCTTGTTTTCTACATTTTAGTGAAATAGCATCCCTCCACCTGTTCATTTATTATTGTCATCGAATATCATATTTTTGATTTAGATTTAAAATAAGTGCATTGCATTCTGATTTAGCTCATTAGCTCTCATTAATTGAGGGAAACCTATACGTTGGAAGTCATGACCAGCTGATGGTTAACAAATGAATTGTAGAAAAGCACTTCTATCCTTTTCTCTTTCTTTGAGTCTTACCAAACCACACAAAAATTAAAAATACACACATTCTTAAACAACATCCTACCTAAAAGAAGCTATAGGTGATCACACGATCACGGTACAGTGGGCACCCAACTCACTGCTCTGTCGAGTCATACTTCAAAGCAAAGCCTACCCCCGCCATAACATTCCTAAAACCTCACCCTTTAGAATTATTTCTTCGTAGGAAGCCTTCCTCACCAAGAAATTCTATTGTTCTGTTCATAGTAGTCAATCCATACAAATAGCATAAGCTGAACAAATGTAATAGAATAGGCACTCTAGGAACGTTCTTTCTTAGTTTTCTGCTTGATTTGTGTTTTGAGGTGAGAGCTTTCAATCATTCTTTTTCTCTTTCCGGCACACTCCCAATCATAATCAAGTGTATTTTGATTTCATCCGAGTTTTCTGGACCACATCTACATCATCCTCAGACTTTTGGGTTTGATTCAACACCAAATTTTTAAATAACCATTTTTCTTATTCTTTATTTCAATTTCACAGTAACCAGCTATGGTTATCTTTAACTGACATCGATTTAACCCAACTGACATCGGTCTGAAGTCTTCTTGGATACCTATCAAAAAGACACCTATTTCACCTTCTGAGCTGTAAAAGGCTCCTATCACCTTTCATATTGTCATTACCCCAATCACGGTCACCTAACGTCTCATCCTGTGTGAAAATTTTCAGCCTGGGACCATCATTTAATAGACTATTATTTTTTCATAGTAACCGGCACCGGTTAAACCTAACTAGCATCGGTCACCTGTTTTTCTGACTCACCAAATGGCTGACCTAATTCACTCACTTTGTTGATTATTTTCCTAGTTCTGTTTTGTTACGTATCATTCGGACATAATACGCCTCGCCAAATCAGTTCTTATACATATGGTGCTAACTCGTAGTCAAGAAAGTGCCTCGTATTTCACACTAGTCGACTACCACTCCCACTAGCCCTTCATCACCTTTCATCTCATCATCCATGGATCCCAATGAACCCATCACCATTCCTAAGGGTGAAACAGAGTTTTCACGAGTCTTGGATCAGAATCTCGCTTCTTTGAGCCACTACCTCACCCATGCCTCCACTTGAGATGGCTCAGGCCAATTGATCTATGGCATGCCCATATCCTTATCTCCATCCCTAATGATTGCTTCTGCCTTGGCTCTACCTCCTACCATGGTGACCTCACCTATTTTATCCCCAGTTGTGTCACAACTAGGTCCCATGCCAGCTTTGACCGCCGCATCTGCCACCTCTATTGCACCTATAGTCTCCACCATACCTTCATCCACCACCCAAAACATAGCATCATCCACACTGTTGTCTCATATATACCAGTCACAATGCTACCACCCTTTGTGTCGGTAACCTCTACCCCATTTCAAAATATTGTCCTTTCTATTCCCCAATCTCTACCTCCCATCTCTACCAGGGTCACTATGAGTGTCCCACCCTCACATACCTACTACCAGCCACCTCCTATTTCATCGGTCATTCACTCCAAATATATACCCTCTATGTCTGTCTCTCAATTCTCACCTCCTTATTCGACACCACCATACTCGACGTGTCGTATTCTTCATATGTCCCACAACAACCTCCTTTCACTCCAAGGGGTACCCAATCTTCACAACCTAACAATGACTTTATCAAGTTAATGATGGACAAGATGTAGACATTAGAAGCATCTGTTTCCAGCTCCCGCAATTCTCTCACCTATGACAATATTTGTAATGAGCCTATTCACCCATCCATTCCCATTCACCCATATCCCATACACTGGGAGATGCCTAATTTTAACCGCTTTAATAGTAAGGAAGACCCACAACAACATTTGTGATCTTTCAAACATGGGTGTTACTTAATTGCCCATGATGATGCTTTACTTTTGTGAACCTTTCCCATGTCCCTAACTGGTCCAACATTGGACTGGTATAGTGGATTACCTAGACATTCCATCTTCTTGTTCAATCAAATAACCCAAGCCTTCTTGGATCATTTTTTTATTAATGTCGTCAAGAAGGTTACCATGACCAATCTTTATTCCATGCGTCAATATAACAATGAATCTATCATGGATTTTTTCGCTCAAATTCATCGTGGCCTAATCAACCAACTCACTTTCCAATTGCTGCAAACTAAACTCATAGAGATCTTCACATGAGCCTGTGCTAGACATATCTCACCTACCTTATAGGTGTAAACCTTCCACACATTCGATGAGGCTTTCACCATGGCACATAAGCTCAAAATTCATGCCATTGAAGAGAAGAAGATACAATTACGAAATAAGAACTCCTTGTTTAAATCACATGATACTTCTTCTTCCTCAAAACCTCAGATAAATTATTCCAAAGCTAAGGGAACTTCTAACGGTGGTACTTAAGGTTATTTTGTCCATCCATCCAATCATGCTAAACCTTCATCCAATCTGTCACTAGTCCAAGCCTTCCAATTCAAACGTGAACAAAAGAAATACACCTCAATTGGGGAACCATATTCATCTATTTTAGAAAAGCTTATTAAAGCTAATGCCATCACCCTTCCTCCTATCAAACCACATACTGGTTTTGACCCCTCTCGCCCCATACCAGGTTGGTATAAGGAAAATGACTACTGTAACTATCACTGTGTAAATGGTCACAATGATAGCAATTGTATCACCTTTAAAAACATTGTTCAGGGAATGCTCGAGAGCGGCGAGTTAGTCCTAGATAACCCTAATGCACCTGCCAATCAAGACCTTCATATTTTCAAGAAACCATTCCCCATCTAATGATCAAACTAGTAATGCCTCACACAATGAAAGTAATACACGTGAGGTACATGTTATCTTTACTGACTTACCACCTGTTTCCCAAATATCTCCTATCCCCTCCATCGAGGAAATCCTAGCCCAAAATCCTCTACCCACATAGGAACCTACTTTATCCGTTCCTCTACCCATAGAGGAAATCCCTTCACCTCCCCATACACCTGCGGAGGAGTCTCTCGTTAGCACCGATATCATTTCCCCTTCAACTTCCCTACCTAGTGAACCACTACCAATTGTACCTCCTCCACCCATAGAGGAGTACCCATCATCTTCTCCACCTATTCAGGATCTAATAGATTTTTTGTTACCACTCGGTGACCATTCTCCATCAGCTACCCAAGATCATATGGACCTACTTTTAGCTCTCTTACCTACAAAGGTCGAAGCCAATGAATTCCCTATTTCTCAGACACATTTTATGGGAATCCCCACGCACTCCACATCTACCATAGTTCCATTCTCATGTTTGGTCGACCGCCACTGGATTATGTTTATACGTCTTTACTTTGGGGGCGTCTCTTACACCCGCCTTGACCCAAATGCAATCATCTTCCACCGACACTTCTACCATTTATCCCAAGATGTTTCAACAACCCAAACTGCACATGAACATAACTCTTGATACATCTTATACTACATCATCCTCATCTATACCGCCCCTCTATTTGCTATCTAATGTGTTCCAACATCATCTCTTGTATCTGAAGCCACTAGTGTTCTAGGGTCACACCCACATCAAACCTTGCACATCCTTCTGTTAGGATACACTTGACCACATCTTCCCATATACCTATTGAACCAATCACTCAACCTATACGAAAAACACAACCTTCTAATCCACATGCACCAACCTCACTAACTACACCTTTATCACCTTCACCCCTACCATCCATCTTGGGACCTCATCCCTCTACCTTAACAAAATCTACTCTCTCTAGGGGTAAACCTAAAATTCCCTTGACCCCTTCACCACAGCCTGTAGCTCTACCTAGGTGAACCTTGCATCCTTCATCACCATCTATAACTTATTTTCCTCCTATACCACCATTACCTTCTATACCTCCTTCACTACCTATGACATTTTCTTCCACCTCACTTGTACCTCCCTCTCGACCTCGACCAACACCTACCACTGCACCTCAGTTGTCCCCTTGGGTCACTCATCCTCTACCACCATCTACCTTTCCATCTACATCACATCCCCCCACCCCACACCTCTACCTAAGAAAAACACCAAAAATTGAAAACACCATTAATTTCCAAAGAGGTGGTTAACCCTACCCCTCTTTTTGTTACTTTGCACCTACACCAAAGAAAGTACAACCCAGATCCAAGACTACATCACCTAAACTACCACCATAATCACCTAATCTTCCAACCAAACTGCTTTCACTTTCACTTCGCATTATGATCCACTAGTGGGATCATATGCCACCATCTTAGCTAACCTCCTAAAAAGATTTGCTATCACCCTCCCTCCTCTTAGACCTTACGACCCTCTTAAACCTAAACCAGAAGGGTTTGATGATACTAAAATTTGCACTTACCATCATGTACCAGGACATGATGTTGAGAATAGTAAGGGTCTAAAGGTTGCCCTCATTCAATTATGTCCTTCTGACCCCAATTTTGATGACGATGACCTCCTAGATGATGAACCTATTTCACCCTCACCACCTTCTTCACATCTTCCTCCTACACCTATACCACAACCTCCACCCTCACAGCTCATAAATCCACCCTCAAAATTTGAAATTAACATGGTTCATGTCAAAGAACTTGCCACGCCTCCACCTAAATTTTGTTGCGCCCAACTCACCTCACAGGGTTTTTCTCCTCCCGTAGGTTTTTTCCCATCATGTCGTTATACCACTCACCGTACACCTTCTCCATCTTCCAACTCCCCTTAGATCAACATGGTACATGTTACTACATGTGCATAAAAGGGAAAAGAAAAAGAAATTGACCCACTAACCAATCCTATACCCAACATACCATCTACACCCATACCTAAAATAACTATCTGTGGCCCCACATACCCCATTTCTAATGGTGTCACACATCACACCATGCTCAAACAACTACACCAATCTCCCCTCAAAATGTCCTTATATGACCTCATCCAAACCTTGGAGTCACATCGTCAAGCCCTCATGGAGGTCCTTCAATCTATTGAGGTTTTACCTAATGACCCCACACCTGTAGCATCTATTATCACACCTCATCATGTTGCTTCTCTCACAAAATTGCCATCTACCTCATCACCTCCACCTGTTCACCAAGTTGTTATCCTTAGTTTCTCGGATGACGAAATTGTCCCCCACTAAACCAATGACCTAGATCCTACACTTTTCATCTCCATCCATATCAATAATATACATTTCGACATGTTATGATCGATGGGGGTGCTAGCATTAACATCATCTCTTCTCATGCATTCAAACAAATGCACCTACCAAACAACTACATGCATAAACATCCAGTCATGTTGTGTTCATTCAATGACACTATCACCTCTACACTCAACACTATCATCCTCCACATTCATGTGGGTCCCCATACTTGCTTCTGAGCTGTTATACGTGTTAGAAAGTTAGTTTCAATACAATTTTTTTCTTGGAAGACCCTAGATTCATGCCATGGGTTATGTTCCTTCTACTTTGCACTAATGTGTAAAGTTCAAACATGAAGGACGTTCCTATACCATTCCTGATCCATCACCTTTCAAAACTTGCAACATGCTTTACCAACCCAATGATGTCCTTGTACCTATTAAGGCATTTAATTCCTTGCCTAAATCTTCTTCACACATGACCCCATCCACCAAAGTGTCATTGCAACCTCGCCTTCACCAAAATCTTCTATTCCCACAGTTGTTGTTGCTTCTACCACTCACACCTTAGATTTCCAACTAACCGACACCTCCACCGATCTAGCTTCTAACGCTTCCTCTATTCTAACCACCAATATATCAACCACTGATCCCTTGGAAGGTGTTTTTCAATGCCTCACTATGGGGAGTATCACCTGTACAATGTCAATACATTCCTTACTCCACAAGAGTATGGAAACCTTCACCAGCATCCTCACTATGATCACCGCATAGGAAAGCGTCTCCTTTATGGTCCTCCCCACCTCTGTACCCATCTTACCTATGGGGGACTTGACATTTCCACTTACACACCCGAACCACCATCACAAACCCGACCTTTTTCGGCTGACCTTCAATCACTTACCAACCGCCACTTTGCTCACACTTTCCTACACTGTTGTGCCTGGAAGGGTTTTGGTTTTGGCCTTTACAAACAAGGTCGTCACACTTTGTTATTTCATGTACCACACGTAAACACAATGATCATAGTGGAATCAGTTTTACCGAACTACCTACCAAAAAGCCCCATATTGAACTCATTGAAGACATTGACCCCTCTCCACCTTCTTCACCTACCCCACCTTCACCAACAGAGTTGATGGATCCTGAATCTATCCCTCCTACCTTTTTTTTTTTCCATAAATACCATTTCCTTGGGACCTCTGACCTATCACCGCGATGGTGAGGCTCCTTCCTCTCTTCCTTTCTTATATCCTGACATGATAGGGGACGATACTCCTATTAATGTCGTTCAATGTCAGGATGATGAATCCATACTCACCTACCTTAGTGCTGAAGACTCTTATATTCACTAGTCATTACCTTCTGAGATGCAAACAATGTTGAATGAATCAACTATCAAAGTCAACATCCACACTCAGGACGACCCCCACATTCTCAAGATTGGATAATCCTGGATGCTTTTTGAACAGAAGCCCTAACTTCTTTTCTTAAAAATCATAGCCATGCTTTCACTTGGTCCTATGTTGACATGCCTAGAATTGATCCCACTATCATGGTCCACAATATTGTAACCATTCCCAATGCCAAACTCTGTAAAACAAAAGTTGAGGAAAATACACCCTCGCATTGCTCTTCTTGTCAAATAATAACTTCAATGCCTTCTCTCAGTTTCGTTTATCTTACCCATTGACTACCCCTAATGGATTTCTAACATTGTCCCTGTCACTAAGGTGACAAGGGTACTTCGCATTTGCACCAATTTCCATGATCTCAACCATTCCTGCCCTAAAGATGATTTTCCTCTGCTTGGTATTGACCATTTGGTTGACCTTACGACTAGCAATGAGATGCTATCACTTATGGATGGTTTCTCGTGTTATAACCAAATCTTGCTCACCCCGCAGGGATCAACACAAAACCACATTTATTACCCCTTGGGGACCTTCTCGATATTGAGTCATGCCTTTTGGCCTTAAAAACGCCGGTGCTACATATCGCCTACTATGACTAACATCTTCCATGATATCATGCATCACATATTGGAAGATTACGTGGATGATCTCTTGGAAAAATCTAAATGTCACACCGAGCACCTCACATTCCTCAAAACCATCGTTGACTACCTCGCAAATATTACATCCACCTTCACCTAAAAGTGTGTCTTCACAGCTTCTCTCAGAAAGCTCCCGGATTTATCGTTTCCTTACATGGTATAGAAGTTGACCTGCTAAAGTCAAGGCCATATTTGAAATTCCTCCACCCACTAACCTTAAACATCTTCATAGCCTACAAGGTAAATATTAGTCTATTCATCGTTTCATTTCACAATTATCTGACCATTGTCAACCATTTCATCACCTTCTCAAAAATGATGTCACTTTCAAATGGGATGATGACTGTCATAAAGTTTTTTAGGCCTTAAAACAATACCTTCTCCAACCGCCTATACTTATTCCACCTAAAGATGACCAACCCTTCTATCTATACATCTTAGCTACCGATCACTCTCTAGGGGCCATGCTCACTCATCGTGACAAAAACATAGGGAGCAGGCGGTTTATTACATAAGCCGTACCCTTTTGGACTATGAAACCTGATACACTCACCCTGAAAAACTTTGCTTAGCCTTAGTTTTTGTTGCCACCAAACTTCACCATTACCTACTCAACCACAAAACCTATGTTGTGACCAACACTGACCCCTTACACTTCATGTATGCTAAACCTTACCAAAATTAACGTGTCACATGTTGGCTCATGCTCCTTCTTGACCTAGACCTAGAATTCATCTAACAAAAATATATCAAGGACCAAGCAATTGCTGAATAGCTCGGCCGATGCGCCTCTCTCTAGGAATCAATCTTCAAATTTTGATTTCCCTGACGAATCCATTGCTAACCTCTCTTTGGCTTATGACACTTACCCAATGACCTTATTTTTCAACGGTTCCAAATGTCAGCGTGGGGGTCGTGTAGGAATTATCCTCATTCCTCTTGATGGTGAACCCATGCCCTTATCATTTAAACTCGACTTTGAGTGCACCAACAATATCACCGAATACAAAGTGATCGTATTGGGTCTCATGACTACCTATGCCTTAGAGGTTAAGTCCATTAATATCTTTGGTGACTCTCAACTGGTAGTAAACCAAGTTTATGGTGTTTATCAGTGTCATAATGAAATACTTCAAGAGTACAGACATTATGTCAGCATCATGTTGACTACCTTTGATCACTATAAAATTCAAACCATTCCGCGATCCACCAATAAATTTGTGGATACCATGGCCTACCTTGCTTCCCAAATACCCACTTCGCTCGATGATTTAGAAATATTTTTTTCGTAAAACACATACCGAGACCTTCTAATAAATCTTTTTGTGTTCACCTCATCTGAACTTCTTCACTAAACACACAAGACCTTTGGTATAAGTAACTTGTGGACTACCTTTCCCTTTGTATATTGCCTCCTGATCTCACACATAATGGACAACATGTCTTTCTCAAAAAGGCCTCTCGTTATGTCATCATGGGTGCCCTTCTCTATAAACATAGCTTTGATGGTATCCTCTTACGATGCCTTACAGCTCTTAAATCCCCTATACCATTAAAGAGGTTCATGACAACATATGTGAAGGTCATTTCGACCTTGTTGTTGCTAAATTCATTCTTCACCTAGGCTATTATTGGATGACCCTCAATCATGATTGTTGTGACTACAATAAGCCGTGTGTAAAATGCCAACAACATGCCAATCTTCATCATACACCTATCCATGCCTTACAGGTCACTCGTGACCTTTGGCCCTTCTCTCAATGGGGTTTGGATCTTGTCGAGAGAGATCAATCATCACTCTTCCCTAAGACATATATAGATCATCACTGCTACCGAATATTACACCGAATGGGTTTAAGCCATACCACTCATCTCCACTAAAGCCGAGAAAATATGTGAGTTCATCAATCATCACATTATTTGTCGCCTTCGGTGTTTCGCATCATCTTATCACCGATAATGGAAAACAATTCAAAAACAAAATGCTACGAATATTTGCGACACTTTAAGTATCCAACTTAGCTTCTCCTCACCATATTACCCACAAACCAATGGCCAAGCTGAATCCACCAACAAGACCCTCAGCAAAATTCTCATGAAATTGGTTAACGATACTGGGAAGGATTGGCATACGCACATTCCTTTCGCTCTTTGGGCATACCATACTAGTATTCGTACCTCCACCGCTGCCACTCCCTTTTCTCTGGTCTACGGTACCAAGGCTGTTTTTCCTCTCAAAGTTCAAATCCCATCTCTCCGTATCTCTCTTCAAGATATGCTTACTGATGATGACTTTCGCCAAGACCATTTAGCACAACTTAAGTTTTTATATGAATGTCATCTTCGTCTTGACCATCTCCAAGTCTACCAAAAATGCATCAAGCATGCCTATGAAAAATGTGTCCATGAACGCACCTTCAAGGTTGGTGATCTCATCCTTAAGGAAAATCAACATGTAACCAAAGCAGAAAAAAGCAAATGGGGTAAATTTTCTCCTAATTGGCTTGGACCATACATCATGACCCATGACTATGGATCAGGTGCTTATCGCTTGTCTTCACTTGATGGTAAGCCCAAACCTGAGCCCCTCAATGCCTTACATCTTCGACCATTCTATTGTTGACTTCTAGTCCTACATCACTATTTATCTAGTTCATGCTCATCCCTTGAGTGCCATTTACCTTTCTTTTTTCCACCCCTCCACTTCAACGACTAAACAAGAATCATGTGATTACCTGTCACCCTTTTTCCTTATCTTAAATATGTGCACCACGGCTCTGCACATGGCATGATTCTCATGGATACTTTTCATATTCTTATAGATGAGATACCATATTCGTTCACCCTTTCCTTCTCAACAAGAACCAAATGCTTCATTATAGTCTCGCCTATGACTTAAAAGCCAAAAAAAGATGAATCCTCTCGAAGGACATCTTCCAATATAAGGGATCAACTCCTTAAGTCAAACTTCCAATATAAAAGATGCATCCTCAAAATGACATCTTCTCGCCTTCAATTATCGGTATAAGTAGACTCGCTCCCTCGAAGGACAACTATAAAAATATTGCAACTCTCTACATAGTCTTTCCAAAAAGAGGACTATTTTTTTCTCAAAAATCAAAAAATCATAAGCTTCCCACATCAATCAGCTTCGCAAAGACCTCAAGGAGACATATACTCATCCCGTATAGACTTCCCACATCAATCAGTCTATCTAAAACTTCAAAATAAAAAGAAAAGTAACCTTTTTCATCATGGACTTGCCTATTGTGATCTTGGCTCTGTTGCCCAAGGTATTTTACTTCCCATTTTATGACCCAATTACCTTCACCTCCTTACCCGTTGTCTTTTCACCTCATACTACCTTAAGGGACCTACTGAACCTATGACATTTAGTGATTTTGTGACTATTCTTCACCTTTAGAGTAATCAATCATGCAATTTCTTTAGGGTCTTACATTCACTAGCCTATCTGTAGATATGTTTCATACGTTTTGATCCTTGCCAATTGGGTGGCTTTCTTTCCCCCTCTTATCTTTTCTCTTCTTCATTACCTTTTGATCTTCCTATATAGGACTAGACCCTTGACACTAGTTTTTTTGGGATTTTATTCTCACTACCTCACTCAACCTAACATCACCCACACCTATCTACCTATTTCGAACCCAAACATTACCTAATTATACCTATGACTTGGAATCAACACTACCTATTGACCTAACATCACCTTTACCTATCTACCTATTCTCCACCTAACCTAATCAACCTTGACCTAATCATACCTATGACCTCGAATCCAACCTACCTATCAACCTCACTACCTATTCTTCTATCTTCTCATATTCTTCCCTAGCTTATGGGAGAACTACATCGGCCTAAGGTCCCTTTTCATCGGGACTATGTAGGTAGCACTTCTAGGGCATGGGGCCTTAGAAGGTTAGCTCATCCACTCTTTACCCTAACCATTTTCCCCACCTTTACTTGATTTCCTATTCATATCAAAAACCTCGACATCTAAACCATATACCACATAACTTTTACCACTTATATTATTTAATCATTTATATTACCACTTATAACATTTTCATACATAACTAGCATTTTCCACATTTTACACCATCTCATGCATTTATATTTCCATTTGTTATCAAAATACCAAAATGAACATCCATGCCTAAACCAACCTAACTCAATCCATGCCTATAACCTAACTCAACCATGCCTAACCAACCTAACTCAATCCATGCCTATAACCTAACTCAACCATGCCTATCACTTGACTCAACCATGCCTAAACAACCTAACTCAATCCATGCCTATCACTTGACTCAACCATGTCTATAACCTAACTCATCCATGCCTATAACCTAACTCATCCATGCCTATCACCCGACTCAACCATGACTATAACCTAACTCATCCATGCCTATAACCTAACTCATCCATGCCTATAACCTAACTCAACCATGCCTAACCAACTTGACTCGATCCATGCCTAAACTGAATTGACTCCATCATGCCTAACTCACCTAATTTCCATCCATATCCAACCAACAAACCCATATCTCATCTAATACAAGCCATAAACCAATATCTCATAAACACATCAACTTATCACAAAATACCATGTATATCATCATATAAATCAATAATTGTGTATCTCAAAATACATGCCTATCTCATCATGGCCATCATCTCAAAAATGTTAGCACGTAGGCCAATATACATTACAAAATGTCATCGGCACGCAGTCGGTCTCATATATACAAAAAGAATGAATGAATAAATACAAAAATCTTCGTCACCCAAGCCGCTCTCATATATAATACATACAAAATAACTTGGCACACATGCCACCACGAGGTCAATCATCTCCCCATTTTATGTCAGGGAATGCTCCCTATGCCTATGTCTCTCCCAACCCCTCTACCATACTTGTCCGAGGCTCCTGCACCTACTTCACCTCCCGTGATGGCCCCTCACCCGGGCTAGCCTCTACACAATAGTGGCCTCAACAAAACCCTATCCTTAGGCTCGCAATACCCCTATACTCTCCACACTATGAGTGTGCTAGATCTAGTCCTCTCACTATAGGCCTGCTACGCTTTGTACTCGATATAGAAGGGCACATCTAGCTTGGAAGCTAAAATGATCCTAGTAATACCATCCCTCTCCTAGGGCATCTCACGAACCTAGCCATGACCACTATCTATGGAGGTGTCATGGGTCCCGCTACTGGATGGGTACTTATATAATGGTACTCTGTCCTCGAACCTACACTGAGCCCCGTGTTGGTACTAGATCCCGAGTTGGCCTCGAGCTTATGCCTTTGCCTCGTATCTCGGGACTATAGGGTAGTAATTTGTGCCTATGCTACTTTGTCACCGCCTGCAGCACTGTAATTTGCCCCTGCACCGTGGCTAATTGGCCCTATAAAGCCTACACCTACGCTTGTAGAGCGATCATCTCCCCTCCATGTCCCCCTACCTCCTCTCCATCTCCGTCTCCCATCGCCTCCGCCTATGTAGGTACCTCTATCCCTTCCCTACCCGAGCCTCACAGGGTAGATATCTAGTCCATTAAGATGGCAACTTGTGCCTCTAAACCTATAAGCTGACCCTACATGATCCCAAGTTGTGTCACCAAAGTTGCCACCTGCCCCTATAGGGTGTCTCTCTAAACTGTGATGGTGGCTAAGTCTGGCTACCCTGTCCTCGGTGGTATGACTCTCAACTGTTCCACCCACCACTTCCTGTACCCATCTATAACCCCAGTAGCATCAATCTGTACATCTACTGGCTGCTCCTCCCACCCAGTTGGCACTATGGGTCATGGTGGAGACATAAGTCTCTCCACATCATCTCTCATGTACTGTGGGAATGGAGGCGGTACACCCTGGACTAATCCAGACTAGCGTCTAACCCACTCTACGAGTATCTATTCATGCTCCCCCATTCTTCTCCTCTCTATCCATAGATGTATATGTAGCCCAAATAGCTCCGTGGCCATCTATCTGTATGAGGGGAAGCCCACATACGGCCTCTAAATGATGTCCACCCGAAAACCCCTTCAATAACCTCCTATAGTAAGCTACATCATGATTAGCTCTAGTACCTTAGGCCTCTCCCATGGCCGGTACCCACCGCCTATACCCCACTCTCAAAACTCTCCATGGGAATGCATCTGCCCTGGGGCATCCCCACTAGTCAAACACAAACAATGTGCTCATAAGCCCAACAATGTAGTAGTACAACGCAACAGATGTTGAACCTCCGTAGTCACCCATAGGCCCATAGCTCTCTATACACCTACGTCAACAATGTAGGTGCCCATGTGAATCATGTTCCCTGTATCATCATGTCATGGAGGACTCCCATCAATGACCTCAGGAATCACCCCCCTCTGCATCCGGTAGTGTAAAGTAGCACACTACCTCCATCAAGAGTACCACTAATCTCATCTCCTTCAGATGAGCTCTAAGTTTAAGGAGAGGATTGATAAGTTAATTTAGTTAGATGAGAGGCAAGTTATTACTCATTGGATTAAGAAAATAGAAAAATATGAGAAGAAGGCATGGAATTATAGACACATCAAGAACAAGCAATTGAGTTTGGCTAGATGGTTCTATTGTATGATTCCAAATTTTTGCACCATCTTGGGAAATTAAAAGTCTATTGGATGGGCCCATATATTATATCCTATATACTTGATGCAGGCACTTTTTAATTACAAGAACTATATGGAACATGGTTTCTAGGACATTTCAATGGGATTAGTCTGAAGCCCTACTATAAATAAGTCTTTTTTGTGTTTGTAAATAAGGAATTATTGTCGAGTTATCCTAGGTTTTTCTTTGATGCGCTTTCCTTTCTTTTTTTTCTTTCTCGTTGCTTTGTTTTGTGTGTGTTTTTACACTGGTAGCCGCTTATTATTTTCAAAAAAATTCTATGCACAAAGGATTTTGCATCCATTTTTGTGTGGGGTGGAGTGATGTGACAAGTGCTAGAAGCTATGGTTATGGATGGCCCAGGTTGAAAAATAAAAAACACGTGGATTAGAAGATTGTGTGTGGAAAAGGTGAACATAAGGGAAGGTTGGTGTCAAAAGGATTTGAGAAACCATGTAAAAGAATAAAAATATTAGGAGCAACATAAGGTAGGTAGCGGAAATAACTTGCTCCAAGACATAAAAGAAGAATTGACTTCGGTGCAGGAGAAAGCGTAAAGATTCTATGGTCAAGGTAGTTGTGTGCCAAAAGGTTATGGAAGTGTTTGTGTAGGATTGAGCATGGAGGAAAAGTGTTGAAGGTTGGCATTGGAAAAAAATCCACCTTTATTGAAAAATTACATTGGTAGGTGGCATGTCATTTATTGCGGAGAGAAAAGAAAAATTTATAAATAGAAGATCGAGGGTCTGTTATTTTATTCCTTGAATTTTAATTTATAAAATATCTCTCACAAACTAACGCATCCTTGTGAAGAAAATTTGAGAAGATTTGTGAAGATTTACATGCATATCTAGTTTGACCAAGTAAAACAAAGTGGAAATAAGTACATGGGTGTAAGCAGAGAGGGTTATGTGGAAGAATCCCATGGGTGTTACATCATCTTGTGGAAAAAGGGGTTTCTAGGTTAGGGTTACATAGCTAGGGAATGGGGTTTGAAGGAATTTTTGCAAATGAATGGAGTTGAAAAGATGAGCATAGCCGGAATCGAGAGAGGAATAAGTTTTAAGGACCCGAAAAGGAATGACATGAAGGAAAGTATCAAATGATTCACTGAAGAAGGGAAAGGGTAAGTGAAAACAAGACATCTCTACGAGTTTCATTGAATAATGGTACGTGAAAATGCAGTACCCAGATGACGTATTGCTTAGTAAAGAATGGGTGTCTCACAGTAGGAAGATTTCCATCATTGATTATAACCAACTTAAAATCACCATAGATAATGAAATGACACTAGAAATGGTTCACCCTATAAAGAAGAGGACACCAGATGGAATTCCCATCTATGACGATGAGGTAAAGGTAAAAATGGAGAAGGCTAGGTTGTTGTAACTCTATGAGTTTCCCTATTTTGGCAATCCCGAGAGAATATACCAATGGTTGATGTCACACATGCATGAAGACCACTTCTATTTTCCAAGTCGAGGATGTGCATAACCCCCTAGCTAATTTCTAAGTTCACTATCCTTATCTATGAAGGAGATTCATTGAATAATGAATTAGAATACATGGAATCCATTAAGAAGACCATTGAGGCTTATGACTACAAGAAGGGTTTGTGCTACTTTGACATTTCTGTAATTACTTGACTGTGTGATGAGGATGGTTATGCACTTGGTTACAAAGTTGAATGTGCAAGAGAGATAGACATAGATCAACAAGGCTTGGTTGAATGTGTGCCACAAGATCTTGGAGGGAACCATCTATAACCTCTCATATTTTATTACAGAGGATATCATAGATGTCGCACGCCACGAGAGAGAGATCATGTTTGCTAATTTCCTCCTCACCATTGTCTTTTCGTATATTAGACTCGCCCGATGGGCCGGATAAGTTTTTTTTTAATACCTGGATGAGAACCCCTCACCTATCAAGAGGTTTGAACAAAGATACCTCCGACACCATGATGGATGCTCATAAGGTGTGCCTAGAAAAGTGGTATAAGTGGATGTGCAATGCATTTGGGGATGAATGGAGAATACCCAAGAAGTTACCCTCATTAGTAAAAGGAGAGGTTGAGTTTTTCATATACCAACATTTTTGTATCGGTAGATTTACTTTGGTAGATGGCACCAAGATTCCTTGGTGTAAGTTGCCTTTCTTCTTCACAACACAATTCTTCTAGGTCAGGTTCAATCATTTCAAAGAGGTAAAGAAAATCAAATTTGATTTAAGTATAGTAGATCAAGACTACCGTGAGTTGTGTAGGAAACTAATATACCCCAAGAAGTGTGCCTATGTGGAGAAGTATGTCTCCCATGACGTGCACATGTTAAAACTCAGAAATTACTTGTTGCAAGGAGGACAACATCAAGGGTGTATTTACACATTAGGCATAAGTATGAAAAGGGTGCTTGTTTTGAAGATGATGTCTCCATTCCTAAGGACCCCAATGTGTAGAAGAAGGTTGTATAAAGGAAAAGAGACATAGGAGAGGCTCCTGAGAAAAAGGTGTCGAGCCCCTAGACAAAGTGCAGAGATAGTAGGGGCACAAGATTTAGGCATGGGCACAAGTACTTACATCCACTAGAAGAAGTCTCTCGTGTGAAAAGAGTCAACACGATGGAGGAATCTCCAAATAAGGAAGAGTCACTATATAAGGAAGATTTTTCCGGTAAGGGAAGAGTTGCTCGAGAAATAAGAACAAGAGAAGTCCCTCAAACCGGGATCACCAAGTAAGGAAGAATAAGAGGGTGAAAAAGGGTCAGACTCAAGAGAAATAGAAAGCATGGAGGATAACAAGGGTGATGAAGATGATGAAGAGCATGATGAGGATCAAAATCATCTTGTGTATGATGTACACGAGTCAGAGGAAGAAGGAAATGAAGAGAAGGATGAGAATGAGGGAGGTGTTCATGAAAAATGGGGAAGTGAGGAAGTAAACATGAAGGATCAGAAGACCCTGAACTCGACCAAGGAGTAGATGGATAATACCATAGAGAGAGAAGTGTCAGGAATTATTTAATAGTTAGTGGAGCATGAAGTCAATCAAAGTGCTTTGAGGATGTGCTAAAGGAAACAGAGGAAAGATTGAGTGTGGGAAACAAGTATGGAAGCATGTATAAAGACCCCAAATTAGTAGTAATCTTCCCAAAGGCAATTCCCATAGGTGAAAAGGGCATAGTAGTGGCACAAGAATAAGAAATCACTTACATTAATGATCCAAATAAGGTACTACATGTACACTTATAAAGTATCATTCTGACAAACCAACTCCTTGCTTGGTCTTCTTTTGATGAATAAGGTGTGTACCCACGCATAAGGAAAATTTTATCTTGGGCTTTTGAGTCCCATGTTGATGAACCCGAGTTCGAGGTAAATCGATATGCATTGATGAAGATACAAGATGTAAAGGGAGTAAAACCTCTGGTAAATTCCCAATAACTATGCGATGAGCAATTTTTTAATGTGCTCAACAAAGAATTGGTGGAGGTAGAGGCAAGACTCTTTGGAAAAATTGACATAATAAGGGTCTTGGAGGAAGATCTTGAGAAAAAGAATGAGGATATTATTGAGTGGGAAAAAGAGATAAAATAGAAGGAATTGATCATTGTGTTATTAAGGGGTGAACTAAGGGATGAAAAGGAAAAGGTGTGAAAAATCCATAAGAAGATAGAGGCTATTTTAGATGCCATTATCTTGAAGCACATAGACCTAGCCCCGCATGAGAAAAAATATGAGTCAACCATGTAATGCTTGGAATACTTGACCCGCATCCTCACCATGGAAAGGAAACCACTTGCATTATAGTCAGCAGAGGAGGTGATGGAATTCCATAAGGAGGAGAAAAAGATGAATATTGGGGAGATAGTGACTAGGTACTCCAAGATCCTTTCCGTAGTAAATACCACCACATAGATGGTCAAAGCTATGTATGAAAATTTGTGCCAACAAAGTTAGGGTAGCAAGCATATTGGTTTCTATACATGAGGCATATCTAAAAGAATTTCAGGAGAAGTATAAAGGAAATAGGGTGGAGTATGAAAATATCCTAGCCAAAGTTGAGAAGAAATTGGAATCAATCGAAAAATTGTGGGGTTTGATTAAGAATAAGCTAAAGGAACTGTACCCCCAAGTTTCTTGCAGAATGGATGCACTAGGTGATCTTAGAAAGTAGTTGGAAAGCATTGTAGATACGCTGACAACTAAGAGTGAGGAACTTAGTTTTGATAAAGTAATCACATTTCTAGGTGACTTGCTTCAACAGACACAGGGAGAAGTATATGCATGGGGATTGAGGTGTCTATGAATAAGGAGTTCCCACTCCTTATGCAGTAGTAGCATATTCTTCTATTTTTCAATTTTTCCATCCTTCCATTCTTTAATTGTTTTAATTCCTCTATTCTTCATTCTTTTAGGAATTAGAATGTTTCTGAGGATAGAGAACATGTATAGTGTGGGTTGATGTTAGACCCTAACATATTGGCTAAGTACAAAGAGGCATGCGTGTGTAGGAATTAGTCGTATTTGGCATCATGGAGTCACTTGAGGAAAAATGTAAGGACCCGAATAGGAATGATGAGTGGATAAGGTGTCATCCTAGAACCTTGGAGGTCAAGAAAAGGATATTCCACATAGGGAATATTCCTAAAGGCATCATTACAATTAGTGGGAGGTTTGAAAAGAGGATAAGTATTCGCCAATGGAGGAATAAATTGACACTTAGCACATGATTCTCTCATAAGAGAATTCATACCGGTGGTCGATTATCCTATTTAAAGAGGTTCTTAGGACATGAACAAACACATAGATAACATAGGGAGAACATAGAGGGAATGCAAAGAGAATGCATAGAGAAACCAGAGAAAGAGGAGGGTAACGAAGTGCTTTAGAAATGCTAAGGGTTTGGAGTTCATGGTGCTAAGGTTTAGAGTACTTAGTGCTAGAGGGTTGTAAGGGATACCATTAAGCATATGTATGGGTACTGGGATTTGTATCAAGGGATATAATGGGGAAAAGTATAGTTAGGATCTCTGATAAGATTAGTTTACAGGGGTTGGATCTTTGTCATTTAATGTATATGGTCTGAGATGACCCTTTTGAATGTAGTATGGCTACTAGAGACTCATTAAATCAATATACATGGATCTATTATGTACATCTTGTTTATGGGTCTAAACCCTCATGCCATTTGTCTTATCATGACTCAAATATGATTTCTTGCGATTCTTACAATGTTTATCTAGTTTCTATGATGCAATGATGTGTATATCTTCTAGTTACATCTTCTACCTTTTAAAGTAAGTGAATGTACTTTTTTTCTCAAAATAATCCTCCATTAATGGTAGACTCTCTTGCAAAGCTCACATATAGAAGGGGCTCAGCACCCGCACATGCCTTGAGTGAGCACCAAACATATGTTGGATGATAGTTCAGTGCACTTGGGGTTAGAAATAAGTATTGAGGGTAAAATAATGACTACATGAATTAACCATTTCTTTAATAATTTTACAAGGGTGTTTGTTTCCTTTCTGCATATTTTTGATAATTTTTGTTTATGGTGATTTTTTGTTAGTTTTTGATATGTTGAAATAGTAAAAATTCTAAAGAAAGAAAGATTTTTGATACCTATGTTGAAAAACGCAATGTAAGGATGAGTGAATATGCTATTAATGCAATTTCTCCTCCTTTCACTAAGTGAGAAGACTTGTGTATAAAGGTAACTAAATGAGACAAATATTAGATAATGATTAAACAAGTTACTTAGAAAAGGTTAATCTCAAGAATCTAAATATCTTCCTTGAAGGGTGTCAACTCATGTTTTAAAATCAAGTGATATGATAATAAAATAAGATAATGAAAATAAGATTAGAATTCAAGGGAGGATGGAGAGATCATGTTCGGTTGATATGTGGCCCGAATAGGGTTGCATCAAACTCAAATTCTAAGAAATATTCAAACCATACTTGTTCTATTACATCTTGTACTTCACATATGATCTTCAATTTCTCCTTGATGTCCTTGATCTCATGTTACAAGGTAATGGAACACAAGCTAAGCTCATGTGACATATCGAACTACTCCCACACAAAAAAATTAAACAATTGGGAGGTCGTAGATTCTTGTAATGGGATGTTATGCACCTAGAACTATCATCTACAGAGAATACATCTTGTAATAAAATAGATTAGGATGAAATATATTGATAAAGATATGATAACTAATAAAATTATTGAAATTACAAAGATTGACGATGATGAGGAATCGGCAAGAATCGTGAAAAAAATGGCTTGTTTTAAAAATGGCCAACAAACAAATTATGATTGTTGTCGGATAGAATTTAACAATATCAAAATGGACTAGAGGGACTCTAGAAATAGAGAAGATGTAAAATACAAAGGGTTTTACATTTATAAAGGGATAATTGATGGCAAAGGGAGTTTAGGAAAATATCAATGGCAATTGGGGATTGGTTGCAATCTCTCGATAAATTTGACTAATATGTTAAAGGATTGATCAAAGAGATAAACAAAAGACAATTTTTGATAAATATATCGAGGTATAAAGATATGTATTTGATTCATATGACTAACGCAAGATGTGATTGAAAATGATAAACAAAAATGCTCTAACCTTATTGAATGTTTTTAAGGTTAATAGAGCTCCCAATGGATGATGGATTGTTTGACGAGGGTTATTAAAATATGACATAGAGTGTGGATGTCTCCTAATGTCATGATGTTGTATAGAGATTTAGTAATCTTCCATCAGTTCAATATGTCTAACTTGTCTAACTATAAAATGGATTAAGTTGATTAAATAATATCGAATACATTCGCAGTGATCACCGTCAATCACGAATTGTCGTCGAAATAGTCAAGGATGGTTAAATTTTTTTAAAAGGATAGAAAATGGCTTAAAATACTTTCCATCAAAAGGATAAGTTTGTTTTAGGGATGATGGGAGGTTAGGAATCCAGGTAGGAAGAGGTTAGGGGTTAGGATGGTTAGGGTAATTTAGGTTAGGTTTGTTTTAGGTGGTTAGGGAGAGTAAATAAGATTATACATTGGTAAAAGGGTGTTTACTATGGTGAATTAGATTAAGGGATAATGGACTTAGGTTATTAATAATAGTATAGATAATTCGATTAATATGTGTCGGGTCACCTAGGGGTGAAAAGGTGGTGTCTACATTTTCCTTTTTAATTATATGTCTCTAGGCACAAGTTGTGAGACGAAAACTAGTGTTGAGATGCCCCATGTTTTTATAATAATATTGTTCCCCCTTAATCCAATGACTGAGTGTGTTGGTCATTGGATTGAAAAGAGTTAGATTGAATATTTTTTCTTAAATATTCTCTAGGGCTTGACTATAGTATGAAATGACCATGTCAGAGGAATATGTAGAGATGGTAGTAGTCTTGGAAACACTTGGTAGGGAAATTATATAATCATAGGAGGGTGAAACTAATGTGGGCATCCTAAAGATGCATGATTTGACAAAATTACTTCAAGGATCGACTCCAATGGGAGTGCTCTTGCGTGGATGTGTGAGGTTGTGGGACTATGGGGTCAAGGAGAACATCCAAAATGTGTGCGTAAATATGATGTATGTTCAAAACAAAGTTTTGACAAAGTGTTGGACATTAAAGCAACATTATATGATCTTTAGAAGGTGTATTCTTGATGGTATGCTTTTCTATCTCAAGTATACCACGAGATATGGATGTATGTTACAGGGATGAGATTTAGTTTGGATGTGAGGTTTATGTTGCATTATTTTGCCTATGAGAACATTATTATGGTGAGGCCACTAGGTCTACCTTGGAGGGTAGGATACCCAATAGAGTATGTTGTGGGTTTCATATGATGGAGGTTTGACTGGATGAGAGACAATGGGGTGGAACGGGATTAGGTGTATTATTATTGAGCGTATCGTAGTTTATCGATGGATGATGTTATTTGGAGGCCATATGTTAAATTTCCTCCATGGCCTCGGGTATGGATGTACATATGGCTGGTGTAGACATAAAATCATGCACTTGGGTACAATTCTAGGTCTTAAAATCATACTTGCACTCATATGATTCCTAAGCTAGAAAACTAGTAATTGACAACTATATTTGTTCTATTTTCTTTGTTTCTTGTCTCGCTTTATGATCCTTTACACTGTACAACCCATTTAGAACTTTATTTTCCTATCTATTGTAACTTTGGACACTAGAACCCAGCTAGGGCGCTAGTGCCTAGGCAACCTCATCCCCTCTAGGTTCCCCTAACCTCTTTCCACCTAACACACTCTTTTTGGCTTCTTTTATCTTTTGGGCATCTTATTTTCTTATGGGACATCCTTCCAGTTGTTAATTACAAATTCAAATAAGGGAATCATATAAACACAAATCTATATGACCAAAATAAAGGAAAAATCTCTAAGAATATACTATCATCACCTAAGCTTGCATCTAAAGGAATCCATCTAACATATATATAAGAGATAAGGGACTACATTTTCTGCATACACTACATAGGAAGGGGAAGTTTATTTTACCATCAACACATCTAGCTACATTATTAGATCTATCTTTACTCGCTATGAAGTGTGCTTGCACAAGGGCATCTTAGGGCATGATTTTGTCATGCATGCATAATAAATACATGGATTTTGAGATGTAGTGCAGCACTAGGTCTTAAGTTCACTATGTCAGTTACGACTGAGGTTATTTCAACTCCCCATATTACATCTTTCTTTTTGGATTTGATGTGGTATTGTGGGTTTTGCAAGTGAATAATTTTTTTCAAGTTATAGGTAAAACCAACGATCAAGGTAGGACACATAGGAAACTAATGATGACCATTAGTGACACTTATGAGACACTATAAAAATCAGATTTTGACAACCTTCGCAGTCACAGGCTCCCAAGATATCATACTTTCACACCTAGCCAACCCTAACCCACTTCTAAAAGCCCTAATCCAGCTTTGTCTAATAGTTCTAGAATTTATCTTGAGTGATTATGACACTGGAATATTTGTGTTCATCACTTTTCCATTCCATATCTATTCCAGGATAAACACAAATCAGCTAAGTCATTTCCTCTCTCTCTCTCTCTCTCTTGCACTTAGGGTTTTATGTTTATTAGTTGTATTTCATTGTTTCTATCAGTTACTCTACAATTAGGGTTTAACATTAAATCAATTTTTGTTAAATCATTTTGTGAACCCATTGCTTGAACCCAACCTTGCTTCTAGGTATTTTTTCATCTTTTTATCATGGTTGAAACTCATACACCCTTTACTAATGAAGACCTTTGTGATCTCAATTCTCATCTTGTTGAACATCTGCAAGATCTAGATCTTCTCTTATTCATTTCTCATGAGGAGGCCACCAATCTCATTGAGCTTAATGTTCCTACATCCACTACCACTTCTATGCCTATTGTTACTCAACCTCTTAATTCCACCATTCCACCTACTTCCAATGTTCTCATTTCTATTCCTACCCTTAGTAATCACTTTACTCATCCTATTACTTCCCACATATGGAAAGTCTCTTCCCATAGCCCTCAAGACTTAACCTCTCTCTATCAGGATCTCAAATTTCAAATAATTCAACTTTAACATGATACTTCTCATGTATATCCATATTTTGATTCCAACTTACTCCTCTATACTCCTTTCACACCCGCAATCTCCACTTATGCACTTCCTCCAAACTTCATCGCTCCTAAGCTACCCACCTTCAATGGCCATAGTGACCCTCAAGAGTATCTATGATATTTTCATTTGGCATGTCTATATTATCCATATGATCATACCTTATTAGCTAAGCACTTTCCTTGGAGTCTCCAAGACTATATTGTTTGTTGATTCTCTGATCTACGTGTTCATTTGATGACATCATTTACACATTTAGCCGATGCTTTTCTTACAAATTTTTCCATCAATATCATTTCTAAGATATCCTATGCTTAACTTGCATAAATTAAACAAGGATCCAATGATCATCTAGAGGAATATATATTACAATATAAGAACAATTTAGCTAAGATGACAAATGTACTCATTGATTTAGAATTAAAATATCTTTTTGTCCAAAGTCTCTTAACTCTAATACAAGAGAGCATTATATTTGAAACCTCTCCCTCATTTGATCAATTATATCATGCACTTAAGTTACACAAAAGAAACTCTTATCTATGGGCAAGCTCAAATATCATGATCAGGATTCATCTTCTAATTGGTTTCAAAGAAAATATACTTTCAAGCCATCTCTTAAGCCCACTAAAGAAAAAGCTATTATTAACATTGTTTCTACTCCTGAAAATCTTTGATGACAACCTCCAAAGCATACATTTACAAAATTTCTTTATGATGTTCATCTTCTATTGTCATATCTTATTGTGCCTTCACTGTCATTGAATCTTGATCCATCTCACCCTAAAGACTGCAATTATGATGAAAATAATATATGTGACTATCATCATTATATTAGGCATTTAACTGATCAATTTTTCAAACTTAGGAATCTCATTCAAGATCTTATCAACAATAATGCAATCGATATCCTTAAGCCTTCAACATCCAAGATGGTCAATGACAACCAAAATCTAAAAATATTTAAATATCTATTGCCCAAACATGACAAGAAAGTTGTTGATTCTTCAACTTATCATACATATTGTGTTGTGCCTCCTTCATCAAGGGCTCTTGATTTTCTATTTTCTAATACTGATGCATCTCCACCACTCATCAAATTCTTTGATCATGATTATCATGTTATATTTTATTCTAATAAACTACACATCGATTACTCTATTGGATCATATACTATCAATAACACCATGATCAATCCATCGGATCCTATTGGTGTGTGCTCTATTGCACTCCTTATCGCTATCAACTATCCACTCTCTCAAATTTCATATCTAATTCCAAAATTTTATGGCTACATCAAGCTTCTAGTTATATTTGGGCCTCTCACCATGCTTGTGTCATTTTCTGTGGCACCTTCAATCAAAGGTTGTGACATGCTCTTAGGTCTTCCTTGGCTCTCGCACCACTCAAGCTATCTTTTCCATGAACCACTTATGTCTCAAATTCATTCACAATAATCAAGTTGTCACTCTCAAATGTATTCCACCATCCACACCATTTCCTCATCCTCCTCTTGAGGATGTCCTTTCACTAGTTGCTGCATCTAATCCCCTTGGCCTCTCGATCTATGACATATTCTACACCTAGCTCTCTTATTCACACATATCCTACTCATTCTCATCAACCTACTAGCCCATTTTCTTTGCCTAAGTCCCCTACTCAGGAATCCCCTTCACATAGGATTTCACTACCTCTGTCACCTCCTATATCTCCTTCACAAAGGTACTCATCACCTCCTAAGTATCCTTCACATAGGTTCATATCACCTCATAGGTCTCCTTCACTTAGGTTCTCATAACCTCCTTAGTAAACTTCACATAGGCACTCATCACCTCCTAAGTATCATTCACATAGGTTCTCACCTCATAGGATTCCTTCACATATACATCATCAATCTCATACACCATTGATATTAAAGCATGGTAAGATGCCTTTATCTCTGCACACATCAAGTGGAGGACCCTTGCCTTTCGCTTTCATTCAATAGCTCAATCATCATCATACATCTGGTGGCATTATGCTTACACTTCAACCCCCTATTTATAATATCATCAGGTTTCTATCATTTTTACTCTAACACTCTATGATTCATACTTCCTATTTATAAGCAATCATACACAACTTGATACAATTTATATCAAGTATACTACCCTATGATTCACTCTTGTGTTAAGGTTCACACTTGAGTGTTGAGGGAATACTACATCCATGAACCTCACACACTACAAATTTCATGCTCTATGCTTCATGATACATATTTCTAGCATTACATTCTCACACATCATACTACCTATGACGTACTCTTGTGTTATGGTTCACACTTGAATGTTGAGGGAATACTACATCCATAAACCTCACACACTACACATTTCACGCTCTACACTTCACAATACATCTTTTTAGCATTTCATTCTCACACATCATATTACCCTATGATGCACTCTAGTTCTATGGTTCATACTCTACTGCTGAGGGTATAAATCTAAAATGAACCTAATCCACATTCACTTTTCACACTCTATGCTTCATCTATATTTCTAGCACGCATTCTCAAACCATTTCCTAATGATGCACTCTTGTTCTATGGTACATTATTGATTGTTGAGGGGTATTTTATAAATTAACCTCATCTCATACTCATACACATCTACTGGGGGCATGTTGTTCCTATCACATTCACATTTCATACCACTCCATCTCACTCATACACGATACTATACATATTGGTTGCAATTATTCTTGTTTGTTTATACTTACATGTACACTTCACTTACTATTTTATATAGATACTTAGTATGTCAATATATTTTCTATATACACATGCATGTTCACTTGGTCTTTAGTTGTGAATGCAGACTTCCTACATATCTTTACACACAATGTTGGTTTAGCATTGTACCTCACCAGATCCCCATCGAAGCTCCTATGGGCATTTACTTTCTTACACATTACAGTGTTATTGTCTCATTATTTACTAATTTTTATTAAAATTACTTTCCATTGATTTATACACACTTTGACATACTCTTTATATCCCTAACATTCTAATGGGTGCTTCATGTGCAACATTTCCTTTACACAATTATATTCCACCATGGTTGTCTGTTACACCTTTCTTGAAATTGTTTTCCATTCTATGATATTGTTTGTTGGCTATGCCCTTTATCTTTTATGCACACTATATATTTTTAGACACTTTACTCCTTATTATATTATGACATTATGAGTGATGTCCCATGTATGAAACCCTCTTTTTGTGGTCTATCTTTTATTCTTTCTTTCTTTATTGCACATTTTATTTTACTTGCAAACTAGTTTTGATTACACTAACACATGTTACTAGCCCACTTTTTTTGCATGTTCCTTTGTCTCTATCATGAACATTCCCTCCCCCTATAGCGTATCTATTTTAGAGAATTTTCAGATCCTCTCCTTTTGACCACATGATCTTATCAGTTTCACATGCACCCTAAAAGAGGGGGCATACGTTGGGTGAATCAGTCACCCCATACAACATCTTGGAGCTACATTTCAAATATGCACAGTACATAATTAGCATGGGCTACACTTTTAGAAATGGACCAAATTGTGATATGGATCCTTAGTTCAAGTACAAAATCTAGCTCCTAGATATAGAAACTAGCACCTAGGAACTCCTAAACTCTCCTATACACCTATATCCTAGGGAAAATACAGTTACTTTCTCATATCAACATATTTTACAACATTTCATAGATCATTTTTCACAATATAGGCACAATCCTCTAGCAAGAAAAATGCATTCTTATCCATTTTAACTAGGAACTAATACCATACAACTTAGAACAAAGAGGATCACACCATCTACAATGGTGTATAATCAGGAAGTATTCATGTAAGGAGAGTAACACTAGACCTCTCTCCCACACACTCTTCCTTGTGGTGTGAGATTGCCCAAAAAAATCACACTTGGCATGAGATCACCCAAAAACTCGTTCTTGGCATGATATCGCCAAAAAACTTGTTCTTGATGTGATATTGCCAAAAAAACTTGTTCTTTATGTGAGATCACCTGAAAAACTCTCTCTACAATAGCATTTCAGGACATTTTTCTATCCTTTTACACTCATGTTCATCAGGTACACACTTTCCTTTTACTACTTTTACACATATTTACATACTTTTGAAAAGTTTTCATAATACATGACTTTGATTAATCTTTCACTCTTCTTTATAGGTATGTCTTTAAATACGCAGAAAAAATCAGCCCTACATCAAGCAAAACAATAGGTATAACATGGTGCAACAGGATACACTTCACCCTTAGGGTCACTTCCTCTTTCTTAGCTTTCACAATTCATTTTTATCACTTCACACTTTCACTTGTCTCTTTGACACGCTATCACCATCACACTCTACATGGTTATCAGGTACACATCTCTATTCTACTTAATTTTATCAAGTATTCACTCAATAACATAAAGTGGGGTAAAATGTAGACACAAAATCACGCACTTGAGTACATTTCTAGGTCCTTAAAACATGCTTGCATTCTTATGATTCCTAAGAAAGAAAACTAGTAATTGACAACTATATTTGACCTCTTTGGATTTGTTTCTTGTCTTTTTTAGTTTTTTACACCCTACAACCCATTAAAAACTTTATTTTCCTATCTTTTGTGATTTTAGACACCAACACCCAGCTAGAATGCCACTTCTTAGGTGCCCTTGTCCCCTCTGCGTGCCCCTGATCTCTTTCCACATTACTTTCACTTTTAGGGCTTCTTTTATCTTTTGGGTACATTTAGATACAAAATCACACACTTGGGTACATTTATAGGTCCTAATAACATACTTGAATTCATATGATTCCTAAGCAAAAAAACTAGTAATTGACTATTGTCTTTGGCCTCTTTTCTATCTTTCTTGTTTTCTCTTTGTTCTTACATACCCTATAGCCCTGTCTCGAATTTATTTACTTTATGTTTCATGACTCTAAACACCAGTACCTAGCTAGGATGTCAGCACCCAGGCATCCTCATTCCCTTTGGGAACCCCCTGACATCTTTCTATATTACTTACTCTTTTTAGGCTTCTTTTATCTTTTGGGAATCTTATTTTCATATCGTTCAACCTTCCAATTGTCAATTATGAAATTCAACCAAGGGAATCATATAAATAAAAATATATGTGACTAAAATAAAGGACCAAGCTCTAAGAATCTATTATCATCACCTAAGGTTGCATCCAAAGGAATTTAAGAGCATACAAAGCATCTATCTAGCTTTCATTTAAGGGGTAAGGGACTACTTTTTCTGCATAACACACATAGGAAGGGAAGTTTCATTTTTTCATCTACACATCTATTTGCATTGCTACAACTATCTGCCACCAACTATCACGTGAATTTTCACAAGGGATTTTTAGGGAACGATTCTATCATACAACATAATAAATACCTGGAATATGAGATGTATTTCAATGCTCGATAATAAGTTCACTTACTCGGGTGACGATCGAGGTCATTCTAACTCCCCATTTTGTATATTTTATTTTTGGGAATTGATGTTGTTTATAGGTGTTATAGGTCATATTCTCTATATGGATTACAGGAAAATTCAGAGATCATCCACCTAAATACAAGAGACCAATAATAACTATCAGTGACCAACTCATGACACAAGAAAACTCAAATTCAATCTCTTGTGTAGTCACATGTGCCCAGTAGAGGTATTTAGCACCTAGGTGCCCTTTTCCCTAGTCCAAGTGCCCTAGTCCTAGATCATTCGACATTTCCAATATTTTATGTTCTCAATTACGATAGTTGTCTCTTCTTGTTCAACAATTGTTCTATTCCATATCACCTTTGGGAAATGCACAAATCGAGATAATTCTTTGTTTCTCCCTCTTACACTTAGGGTTTCTTATTTTACTTGCTTATTGCTTGTGTCGTCTATATTCTAGCACTTTCTTAGCATTTTTTATCACACATGACTCTATAATTAGGGTTTTATAAATTTCATATTTTTAAATCAGTTGGTGAACCCATCACTTTACTTCAACCTTCTTTCTATGGTTTTCTTTTTATGTCCTTCACCTAGTAGGTTGTTTTGGGTCTTTTGAGCATATAGATCTCCCTCTATCTACCCGTAGGGTTTATAAATTGATGGTTGAATCTGATAACCCATTTTCCAACTCTCAAATTTTTCCTCTCAAAAAATTAAAACATCTGATAATGAGTAATCCTATGATGAGGAAACTAACATTGATCAAGAACAACTAGAAAATCTTACTAATTTTTTTCAAGATTTGCATGATAATCCTATGCATATTCCGCATATTCTCCATGATTTGATAGCTACTAAAAACTCTCGAGATGTTTCTTCTACACCCTTGTAGGTTCTTCCTTGAATTTCATGGCCTCCACTCAACCCCTTCATATTCCTACTTCTATTCCCACTACTACCGCTCCAATCATTCAACCTAATTATTTTACTACACAACCTATATCTTCTTCAAACACCCCTAATTTAACTTCTTTATATCAGGATCTACAAACTCAAATTCATCAACTTCAAATAGCTACTTCTTGTGCATCTCCATCTCTTGACTCCACTTTACTCCTTCACACTCATTTTACACCTCCCATTTCTTCATTTCTACTTCCTCTAAACTTCATCACTCCTAAACTGTCCCACCTTTAATGGAAATGGTGATCCTTAAGAGAATATTAGATCTTTTGATGTGGCATGTCTTGATTATGTGGATGATCATACTTTACTAGAAAATATATTTCCTAGAAGTCTTCAAGATTATGTCATGTGTTGGTTTTAAAATCTACCTGTTAATTTGGTAACATCATTTATATAGTTATCTTATACTTTTCTTGCACATGTTTTGATCAATATCGGTTCTAAGATATCATATGCTCAACTTACACAAATAAAACAAGGATATAATGAGCATCTAGCATACTATGTATTATGATATAAGAACAACCTATCTAAATGACTAATGTACTCACTAATATGGAACTTCAAGATCTATTTTTCCAAAGTCTCTTACCACCTCTACAAGAGAGTGTCATCTTTGAGACATCTCCTTTATTTGATCAATTATGTCATACTCTTAAATTACGTGAAGACAAACTTATCTTTATGGGAAAAATCAAATGCCACAATAAATATTCATTAAGTTCTAATCAGTTTCAAAGTAAGTCAACTTTTAATCCATCTACTAAGCTCAATGAATAAAAATATATGGTTAACTCTATCTCTACTCGTAAAAAGCTTCAATAATATCCTCCAAAGCATACATTCAAAAAACTACATTGTGCTCCACATATTCTATTGCCTCAATTATTGAGAGCAATCTTATTAATCTTTCTAATCTAGTTAATTTGGACCCATCTCACCCTAAAGAATGTAATTATAACAAAAATACTATATGTGACTATCATCAATGCATTGGTCATTCCACTAATAGATTTTTCAAACTTAGGCATCTCATCCAAGATCTTATTGACAATAATGCAATTGAGCTCCCTGAGCCTTCGACATCTATGCTAGTCAATGAAAATAAAAATATCAAAATATTTAATGATCCTCTCCCTAAGAATGAAAAACAAGTTGTTGACTCTTCAGCTAATCATACATATCATGTTGTGCCTCCTCCTTCATCAAGGGCTCTCAATTTTCTAGTTGCTCATACTGATGCATCGCCACCATTCATTACATTCTCTGATCATGATTATCATGCTACATTCTCTTCTAATACACTACATATCAAGGCTTCTATTAGACCTCATGTTATCAATAATATAATGATCGATCCATCAATTCATATGGGTGTGTGCTCTATTGCACTCCTTATCGCTATCAACTATCCACTCTCTCATATTTCATATCTAGTTCCTAAATCTTATGGTTATGTCAAGCTTCTAGTTATAGTTGGGCCTCTCACCATGCTTGTGCCATTCATTTTGGAACCTTCAATCAAATATTGTGACATGCTCTTAGGTCTTCCTTAGCTCTATGCCACTCAAGCTATCATTTCCATGAATCAATTGTGTCTAAAATTCATTCAAAACAAGTAAGTTATCACCATCAAGGGTGTTTTTCCATGCACACTATAGCCATAGCCTCCTCTTGAGGTTTCCATTGCACTGCTAGAGAATCTAGGTCACTGGACCTCTCAAATCTAAGGCAAATTCTGCACCTAGCTCCCCATTCGCACACAACGTACCCATTCTCATTGGTCCACTAGTCCAATTTGTTGGTTTAATTCCCCTACTCAAGAAGCCCCTTCACATAGTATTTCATCACCTTCTTCACCTTCTCAGTATCCTTCACATAGGTGTTCATCACCTCTAAGGTTTCCTTGACATAGGTGCTCATCACCTCCCATGCATCCTTCACATAGGTTCTCATCACCTTTTAGGTCTCCTTCACATAGGTTCTCATCACCTAGTATGTCTCCTCTACATGGGTATTCCCAACTCCCTTTAGCACATACATCTCATTCATCAAAACATTATCAATGTTATACATGACCGATCTTAGAGCATGGTCACATGCCTTTATCTCCTCGGGAATTGGGAGATAGGACCTTTTCCTTTCACTTTTTTAGATAGCTTACACATCATCATACACTTAAGGGGAATCATGCTTACTTCCCTCCCCTCCTATCATTATTAATTATCTCTCATTTCTACTATTACGTTACGTGCTTCATATCTAGTCTTTATAATTCATCTTACATAGCTTAATAAAAACTTGTATCTTCATTACCCTATGACACACTCTAGTTCAACGGTTCATACTTGAGTGCTGAGGATATAAATATAAGATGAACCTTGCATCATTCACACTCTTTTATGCTCTATGTTTCATGTTTTATCTATCTAGCACACATTATCAAACCATTTCCTGATGATGCACTCTTGTTCTATAGTTCATTATTGAATGTGGAGGGGATTTTTTTTAAATGAACCTCATCTCATGCTCACCCACATCTTCTCAGAGGGCATTTTGTGCCTATCACACTCACATTGCATATCATTCCATTCCACTCATTCACAACATATTACATATCTTGGTTGCATCTATTTTTTCTTGTTTATACTAGTTCTATGTACACTTTGTTTCACATGATAGAAATATACTTAGTATGTCATTATATTTCTATATATACACATGTGCATTCACTTGGTCTCTAGTTTTTAATGAATAATTTGTATAAATTCTTACATACAAAGTAATGATGTTTGGCATTGTACCTCTTACCAGTCCCACCAAGGCTCACGGGGCATCTACATCTACTCTCTCATAGAATACATGTGTTATTGTTTAATTTTATTTTACTTTATATTGTTACTAGCACACTACTTGTTCCACTGATATATACATTCTTTGACACACTCTTTATATTTCTAACATGCTAACAGGTGCTTCATGTGCAGCATTTTCCTTGCAAGAAATATTTTCCACCATGGTTATCTGATACTTTGCTTGTTATTGTTTTTCATTGTTTGTCATTGTATGCCATTATTTGTGAGATATTCCTTATATCTTTCTTGATCATTTCTTTTATGCATTTAGATTCTTCAGCCTTCCTTTTCTTGTGAAATTGTGAATGATGTCCCATTCTTGAAACCCACTTTTCGTGGTCTATTGTTTCTACACTATTTCTAGTTCACATTTTCTTCTATAGCATGTTTGTCACTTTTTCTACTAACACATGTTTCTAGCAGCTTTATTTTCATGTGCTCATGTTTCTACCATGCACATTCCCTCCCCATGCATGGTATCGCTTTTTATTAGTATCTGGTCATCTTATTTGGGACGCATCCTCCTAGTGACATCATGTACCCCAAACAAGGGGGCATAAATTGGGTAAATTAATCACCCCTTATAGTAGATCAGAGATTCAGTATAGGCCTACATAGTATAAGAATAAAATCATCTATAGTTATAGAAATGGACTAAAATCTTACTTGGGTCCTCGCTTTAGCACACACACTAACTCCCAAATATAGACACTAACACCAAGGTTATCTTGAAATTTCCTAGGAACCTATGACCAGGGGAAATTATAGTTACTCATATCATCATAGTTATCATTAATTCGAGATAATTTTTCACTTTACCGACACAATCCTCCAAAGAATCGAATGCATTCTATCTCCTTTTTCTACTTAGAACAAACACATGTTAGAAGCATAATGGAATGAGAGAGGGTTAATTATTCCTTAAAAAATTAAATCATATTTCAAATTACTTATTCAAATCACAAAACCACTTATCCAATCATTAATGTGTGCACAATATCAAATACCATACATGTAATGAACCATGAAAAAGAGAATCGACATAAATACACAAGATATAAGTGGAAAAACTTCAAGGGGATGAAAATCCACTAAAAAAATCTTTATATTGATATGTTTCAAATTTAGTAAGGCAGCCGCCCCAAAAGGAGGACCAACCCTATTTTAGTAGAGTTACAACCCTACAAAGAGCACCAACCCCTAGTTTTGTGAAGTGCCAACGCACGAGGTAGTTATAACACCACAATATGATCAATAACACACTTAACCACCTTATGAATATATTTATGATGTATTTTTTCTACCATAACTGATAGAGATTACAAATTCATCTCACACTCCTTCAAACCCTTGTTCAAACCTAAATCTTCAATCTCTCCCAAACCAAAGCACTTTCTTCACTTCTTAAAGAATAAAACCCTTCCATACACATATGAAATCATTCCTAAATATGTAATACACTTCATCAGCTAAAAATCATGATCAAACACCTTCAAATCAATCACACCTAGGTCGCACTTCTCATCTCGCACTAAATTGGCTCACAAAAGCACCCAAAACATCACTTTTATAATCTCTCCTTCATTCAAATTCAAAATATATCAGCTTCCCTCCTTTATTTATACCATTTCATCTTAAAAAAATCCATATGAACTACCACAATAGTCACATATGACCTAAATAGGTCATCCTATCCAAAAATAACTCAATATGCACCAAAAATCCTCAAAATCCCATCACTAGGATGAGAAAAATCCTCTCATGCAAAATCTATTTTTATTCAAGATCTAAAAAATCACCACACATGAGTAATATGAAATTTAAAAATCATCCATGGTAACAATTTACTTTAACCAATCATATTATTTAATTTAATGGGCCCACTGGCTCATAACCTTCACAAAATAATTATTTCCAACACCCTGTCTTTACCTTTGGGCCTCAAGACCCCTATATAGCCCCTTAACTATTACATGTCACTAATCAATGGAAATCCCAAAACCTTTATAAAACTTTTATTCATGTTATATCTCATGAAATAACCACTAGTTTAAACCACAACTTGTGTCTACACCAAATCAAGCTACCCAAAAAGAAGTTTTGCAAATGCAACTAGTTTGTACCCTTTCTAACACTTTCAATGCCTAAAATTTGATTAAATGGATTCCAAATTCATCCTATTCACTTTACATGTGATATAAATCATTAATAAATCAATTTAATTCTCTAACCAAGTCAATCTTTCAACAAAAGTAGTCATTTCATAAAAACAAGAAATCGTCTTACTCATAAAATAACCTAGAAACCACATAAAATAAACTTATAATGTGAAAAAAATACCATTTTAAATATATCTAAATTAAATTTCTAAAACATATTGTAACTCCTTCCAACTCTCGGTGGAAGGCGTTCAACCATTCGACCTCTACAAACTTCCCGAAACTACCCCAAAACTACCATTTGACCATTCAACATAAATGAATCATACTAGACCATTTAACTAAATCACCATGACCTAAAAACATCATTTACATCAATAAAAAATCACATACCATAATGGTCATTTAGTTTACAAGTCCTTTGGAAAACCTTATCCCAAACTAAACGTCTTCATAAACTGACTTGTTTGAGTGGGGTCCACTCATCACCATAAGATATACCATACCTTTATGGAAACATATAAGAGTTACATACATTATATAATCATCATCCATGTACTAGAAATAAATTCTATGCACTTCAAATCAATTTCTCTCCTATCACTTTTTAGTTAGGGTTTCAAACACATAAAGATGTGTTTACCTTATTAACATTCCTTCATAAAAATGTGACGATGAAATACCCTCATTATTTTTTGAAACCTTCTAGGCTCAATTTATAAACATCCCTGAAATCCAAAATTTCCCATGAAAAGAATAAAATTCAGGGTGAGTATTAGAAGATCCAATTCGAGCTAAAAATGACCCTGTTCTTGACCCGTTTCACCAAAACGAGATAACTTGCAAAATACTAATTAAGGAAACCTAAAATATTTCCCAAATAATCATGAAACACCCTAATAACATCTCAAATCATAACCATGACACAAATATCACTCAATATTTATATCCAATGATACTTACATAGCTAGTCTTTTTCGGTTTTGCACTATGAAAGATAGGGTCAATCAAACAACCTCATAAATCATCATAAAAACACTCTAAAATGCCCTAACATTCATTTTATATCATGATATAATTTACTAAAATCATCCATTATCTTATATAGATCCATAACTTAATATCATACCTTCTAACAACCATACCTTGTCCAAATGAGCACCTAAATCTTGATCATCAACCTATATTTGCACCTTGAAACTCATGTGAGTTACCAATAACTCTCCAAAAATTATATCCATCATTTAAAAATTATCCTCAGGCTACCAATAATATCCAACCTTCATGCACAATCACCTAGGCTAGTTAGGTCACCTGATTAGGCTTGCAAGAATAAGCAATCCTCACTTAATCAACATATACAAACAAGATCATACCTTGATATCCATATCATCATCAATCTAAGCATCATATTAATCCACTCCATTATCCACTTTTTCATTAATGATATTTTTCATCAATTACAACACCTAAATCACAACATGACAACAACACGGAACTAAACACGATCACACCATCTACAGTGGTGTATAAATTTAGGAAGTAGTCATGGAAGGAGAGTAACACTAGACCTATCTCCCCAACACTCTTTTTTCATGGCATGAGATCACCCAAAACTCATTCTTGGCATGAGACTGCACAAAAACTCATTCTTAGTGGGAGATTTCCTAAAAAAACTCACTCTTCTATAGCAGTTTAGGACATTTTCTATCCCTTTCACTCTTCATGGATTAGGTGCACACTTTCCTTTTTACTACTTTTTCACATTTACATACTTTTATATATTTTTCATAATACATGACTTTGACTACTCTTTCACTCTTCTTTTACAGGTTTATCCTTAATATGCAACAAGAAGCAGTCCCACATCAAGCTACAAAAATAATAGGTACAACATGGTACAACACATATGCTTCACCCCTAGGGTCACTTCCTCTTTCTTAGCTTCCACGCTTCATTTTTATCACTCCATGTTTCCACTTATCTCTTCAGCACATTATCACCTTCACACTCTACATGGATATCATGTGTGCATCTCTCATCTACTTTATGTTATCAAGTATTCGTAGAGATTCGAGTTTTCTAAGAGAATATTCTAGTGATAGTAGAATACCTCTTGGAAAATTTTGTGACAGGAAGTATTTGGAGGTAGTTCTTTAAAATTTTATTTTCTACAATATATTAATATTTATTTCATGTAATATAGATTAAAATTTTATTTCTATAATTAGGAATGTTAGATTGTAAATATTTACCTCCCCACAAACTAACTCTGTATAAGAAAAATGATTGTGATGTTTGATCAAGAAGGTATAATGGCAGGGACAAAGAATTCAGATCTGGATTCTATTTATGAAGAAATGGTAGAAATATGATATTGAATCTAGAAGTAGATCTAGTTGATGAAATATCAAATGTCATTCTTGACAACCACCACCATTTCCCCTTATATAGACTAACAACTCAATGATATTATTACACAAAACCTTAGTAAAAACCTAGCTTATCCAATTTGTAATAATGAAGTGTTAGCATTTCTAATTAATTCCATCCATATTCAGGGACTTCATTAGAGCCAAAATAAAAACCCACTCATAATAAATCCACCCATCCAAATTAGTTTTTCATACCATAATAAAATTCCATCCCTGAACCATATCCAGTAAAAAAAAAGTCTTTGTTTCTTTCAATTTCTTCATTTTTGTATATGTTTGTATAACATTAAGAAGTAATTATTGTGAATATCAAGGCAAACACTTTTTTCATGTTAACATCCACAGAAATTCCAAAGTTGTTCTTGATACCAACATGCAGATTTTTGAGCACCAACAATATCAACCAAGGAGCAGTTTGGAGGGACCCACGGATACATAACACAATCCATCTCCTAAGATCACTAGTTTGGGATTTGAAGATTACTATGGTGATTCCGATAATGCACAATTCAAGTTGGGCTTTGAAGACCTAGAAATTGTCTACATAATTTTTGGAAATCTTCTTGGAGTTACCAAGTATGCAAAAGTTTTTTATGAGATCTCAAACATTACTTCCTATTTTAAAAAGGTTGTACTTTAATGAATATAGTTTGATGATGGATCAAATTTTCTCTAATCCTTCTCATGTTATCATTTCAGCAAAAAAATAAAAATAAAAAAGTTTGATTAGAAAACCAGCTTGCTGGCCAATCAAAGGAAAAATAAATAAATCAAAAAGATTTGATTGGAAAACCAACTTGTTAGCCAATCAAAGGCAAAAATAATTTAATTGGAAAACCAACTTGTTGGCCAATCAAAGGCAAAAAAATCAAAAACTTTGATTGGAAAACCAGCTTGCTTTGGCCAATCAAAGGAAAAAAGGGGGACAACTCTTCTTCAAAGGAAATCAAGTGTTACCTAGTGGCTTCCTTCTTGGCACTATTTGACCATGTTAACAATAGGATGGCAAGGACAAATAGAGGTATGATCAAGTTATTTATTCTACTATTTTATTTTTAATATTTCTTGTAAGTTTTTTTACTACAACTAGATCCACTTTTAAGATCTCCAAGGAAGGAAAGATAAAATTCATATCTCCCTACTTACAAATATGAAAATTATGTGCACCTCTTTGCAATCAAAATTTTGGAGTCTAATTTATGGGAAGCCATGAATAACAACATGCATGAGATTAGGTGTGGGAGAGAAGGAGAAGCACAAGGTATGCATTTTGATTTTAAATATGAGGCACAACAAAAGGAGATCCACACAAGAACCTTCTGTAAAAGAAAAGAAATCAAAAATAACATAAGGAGATCCACACAAGAACCTGCTATAAAGAAAGAAAATAAAAAAATAGAAGGAGATCCACACAAAAACTTGTTGTAAAAGAAAATAAATCAAAAATAGTAAAAGGAGATCCACACAAGAACCTACTATACAAGAAAAAAAATCAAAAATAGCAGAAGGAGATCCACACAAGAACCTATTGTAAAAGAAAGAAAATAAAAATAGCAGAAGGAGATCCACAAGAACCTATCTTTGAACTATATATGGAATGCATACATGCATAATCTCAATGTGGAGAAGACTCTAAGAAGAGGAGATAATAATATAATGCATGAGGACATGCATAATATTAGGTGTGGGGCAATGATGAGGCCATAAATTGGCCATAAATTACCATTATTTTGTCCTTCCAAGTTACCTTTGAAAGTGGATTTAAATGTAATCTTGGAACTTATAGTTTGCTTGAGATAGAATATAGGATATATATCTTGTTCATTCTTTAGAATTATTTTGTTATCTATTTTTTTGACTAATCCTATTGATTATTTAGGAAAGATGCAAAGTCTTGTGTATGTAGGCCATAAAGGAAAGATAATGTTAGTTCTGGGAAAATTGGAATTGATCATGGATAATATATCTAAACTCAAATATGATTTCATATTCAGATTCCTCTTGAAAAATTATGCAAGTTCAAAAAGAATCATCTCAATCCGAGATAAGTGAACTAGTTATAGTTGTTTTTATTCAGCTCTGGAACTTGCAGCTTTTAGTTCAAACCGGTAGTTTTAGTTCCAGAACTTGCAGTTCTAGTTTTGGAACTTGCATAAAATGAGGAATTGTGAATAATCAAAAATTCAAATAGAAAATATGATATAGGTTTTTGTTCATAACAATGTGTTTAACAAAAAAATCATTCAGATTTGCTACAAGTTTTACCAATAAAAAGAATCTAACTTTTAGTGAGTCAGTAGTCCAAGGAAAAAGTGTATCAGATGAGCACTAAAAGTTCCACAACTAGAAACAAAAAAGTCAAATGGAAAATATGAGAGATTTTTTTGTTCATAGCAATGTGTTTAACAAAACCTCATTTATATTTGCTACAGATTTTACCAATAAAAATGAATCTAACTTTTAGTGAGTTGCAGTCCAAGGAAAAAGTGTATCAGACGAGCACCAAAAGTTCCATAGTCAAAAACAACAAAGTCAAATGGAAAATCTGGGAGAGGTATTTGGTCAAAGTAATGTTTTGAGGAAAAACCTCCTTCCAATAAATTAGGAGAATAAAATCATTGTGATTCTTGTTACCAAAAAAGAAAGGAGAAGATTTGGGAGAAAATCTTCCTAAAATAAGCAAGATAAGACTTTGACTCCAATAATATATCTCTCTCCATATTTTGTGGAGATGGAGATCTTAGTTGTTAGGATTGGAATAAAGATAAGATTAGATTGTATTTCCCAAAATAAGAAGTTGGTTGGATGCATAAATTATAAATGCAACCTTCCACACTCTTATATGTAATTTTTTCACTACCAAGAATAATATATTTGTTCTTTCTCATCAATCTTCTGAGTGAAATTATTCTCTGATTTTGAATTAAAAGTATGAATTAAGTCCTCTTCTAAGGAATGATTTGGCCACTCATTCCAAGGAAGATGGATCAATGTGTTATGTTTATTTCTTTATTTCTATCGTTTTCCTTTTGTTGTGATTTCTGATTTTATGTTATGTAATCCTTCTTCGTATAATTTATTTTGTGAACCTGCAGGTGTCTTATTTATCTTTCAATTATTTTTAATTCAGTAATTTCATTTATGCAAGTGTGATTTCCTTCATGAAAAATTTATTTCTACAAGTGTGCCTTTACATTTCTACATGTGTGATTTATTTTATGCAAGTTTGGATTGTGTTTAATGGATCTATTTTCTAAATATCTTTTTCACTTAATACATACACCCATCGACACCACCCCGGATTGTTATTATTAATGGAGATAATTGACGACCCTCATCAATAGAGTGGGGAAGAGGAGGGTGATGAGGAGTTGGTTAAATTGTAGGTGTCTCTTAATGCATTACGTATAGATAGATAATTTGGTAACAAAGTGAAATACAACTCACCAAGAGAGGTGTACTCTATAATAGGATCAAGATCGGGTATGCCTAGAGTATGATATCATGCAATAGATGAGGGAAAAATATTGTTGGCAACAAGAGTTCTTATGGGTGAAGTATGGGGGAAGAACACAACGTCTGAGGCCTCGGTGAGTGGAGAAGAGGGAGTATCATGTCCAAATGTGTGACAAGTCATAGTTCTTACATGAGAAGTGTTGGTAGTAGGTGGAGTTTAGATGAGGCCCTAGTTTTTTTATTATAGAGCAATATCAAGCCTTGGAATATGAGATGCAATACTATGAGAAGATTTTGATAGAGAGCTTCCCGAGATGCACTTCACTACATGGAATATAGAGCGAGTGAGCGCATATTAGCTTGATAGGCTACCTTAGTGAGCATTAGCAGTGTTGCGCATAGCCTCGAGAGATATTGGACATGATGGAGGACTATAGGGAGGTCAGGGCAGTGATAGAGTATCTAATTTTTTTATCGCATAGATGATAGATTTTTATATGACTCGGATGTATAGATCCATTTAGAGGCATTTTGTATAAAATTTAGATGATATATATGTGTATGTATTTGGATTCATGTGTTCTCGATATATTTTAATTTGATGTTATATATGAGTTTGTAATTATATTTTGAGATGTTTGGATGGATTAGATGTATTGATATGATGTTTGATGTTGTTGTGATGTGACTTAAGTATAGTGATATTTATATGTTTTAAACGCACTTTATCAAATTCAAGGGTAGATGTAAGATGTTTTTATTTAAGTAGATTTGATATATATATGATATGATGGTAAATTTAATATGTATGACAATGCACTTGAGGCCTTGTAACAAATGTTAACATATAACTAACAATAGTTAGTCACATGTAGGATCATGGATATACATGGAATGAACTTATATACCTTCTTACAACATGGGAAGGGTTCATATGTAGTTTGTATGGGGGAGTGGGTTCTCCTTTGATGGTTTTGCAGGATTTATTCCATGGTTATATTATATTGTTGCAGATCGGTCGATGTGGGAAATTTACTTTTTATGGGAAATTTAATTGATGCGGAAAGATTTCCTAGGATGATTTTGATTATTTTGACTTTTGATGTGAATTCCAATTGATTTGGGAAGCCTTTTGTAGCCATTTTTGGGTAGTTATCCTTCAAGGAGTGATCTACAACTATTTTTCTTTCCGATTTTAGATGGCCATATTTTGATGTAATTTTTATTAACAGTTGTCCTTTGAGGGATCAACCTGTATTTTTTTATTGTAATGCTTGATAAATTTATTTTGAGGGATCAATATTTTTTTATAGCATGCATCCATAATATATTTTTAACTTTATTTAAACTAAGGGCATGCCTAGTAGAATATTTGGGGAGGGGAAAATACATGTGTACAAACCACACATGTGTACCCCTTAGCATATTTTTAGTTGGTAAAATAAGGGGAACATGGAAATAATGATTGTGATTTTCCTTCTTCTAAGTAGGAACTTGTTCATGTGTAAAATGTGATGAGAAAAGCCATGGTGCTCATCTTTAAGATCATAAATATAGGATACTTATAGAAGATCACATAATTCCAAATCATTAAAATACTGGATGATAGGTTGGTGATGGAATAACATCTTTGATGTAACTAATGTCATGAAAGTGGATGTGTTAACAAAGTGGAAAGGTCATAAGTGTAAGGTATTAAGAGAATATTGTTTAGGTTTAGCATCAAGGGTCTAGACCCATATTTATGAGTGATGATATATGGACCAATCTAGTTTAGAGAAAACTTCCCATGTTGACTCCTTTCTAGAGTAGTGAAATTTTGATTCTCTTTAAGAATAAGATTACTAATATTAAAGTCACATTATTTTTCATGTTTATCATATGCTCTTTTAATGCGTTCTGATAGAAATGATGATGTTTGAGGGCTGTTATGATGTGTTTTTATAATAATTTAAGCTGTGTTAAGTGTTCTTGACGATACTACCCTCATCATAAATGAAGTCTCTAAGGAGACACAGAGGGATGGAATTTTGACTTCAATAGGAAATACAACCTTAGAGTCATAGACTAAAGAAAAGGGAGTAACACCCGTAGGGGTATGGATGCTAGTCCAATAGGCCCAGAGGGAAAATGAAATTTGGAGATGCCAATTCTTTCCATCTTGATCAATAATTTTCATAAGTATTTTATTGAGTGTTTTTTAAGAAGATTCTACCTAACCATTTTATTTTGGATAGTAAAAAGAATAAGAGCTTAGTTTGATGTTGTAGGTGTTGCATAAATTTTAAATTTTTTTTTTTAAGATTTGTCATTTCTGTGATAATTTTGTGAGGAATGCAAAAGTGAATAGTAATTTGATGGTGGATGAAGTCAACAATCTTATCAGATTTATTCGATATGAGAGGAATATCTTCCACCCATTTTGTGAAGTATTTGGTGGCGTAATGATAGAATGATTTTGTGTGATGAATGAGGGTTTATGAGGCTAATGATGTTAATTCTCCAATGTGAAAAAGGCATAAATTCTGAGCATGTTGTAATGCATGACTTGTAATGTGAGTGATGTTGGAGTGTTGTTGACATTTGATGCATTTCTTGACATATTTACAACAATATTTCTTAAGGATAGGCCATTAGTAGCCCATCCATAGGATGCGTTTGGAAACAACCAAACTGGTGGTGAAGTGTCCACCACATATGTTAAAAACACTCCAAAATGGTAAGGTGGTCAAGTATTGAAAAGGTTGCGTTGGATGACACAGGTGAGAGATCAATTGAGGATGTGGGATAAAGTACTACCCCTGCTAGTACATATGTGGCCTAGCATGACCATGGAGGAGTGGGAGCACATGACCAAGGTTGGACTTAATGCGATATGATGCTATAGGTGTATATCTCGGGATCATATTTTTATGCTCACTCTCATCGATACATGGGATTTCGCTACCAATACCTTTCACTTACCGATGGGTAATATGTCCATCACTTTGGAGGATGTTTATAGGATTTTGTGGATTCCTCTTGTTGGGGAGCTAGTATATTCCATTTCATCTGTGACATCGGTGGAGCTGATAGTGGCATTATTTAGTGAGGTGATGGGTGAGCTTAGTTATCACAATGTGAGTCTCACTTATGGATATATGTATGCAGCCTATCCACAGGCCGCATGAGACTAGGATATCTGTGTTGATGATGGTGGCAGTTGGATGTTTTGTATTGCCAAATTATGAGGGTGGTAGGTTTCTATGAGCACTAATGAGGTTACTATAGGATATGATCAGGGAGTGGATATGCTTTTCTTGGGCACCGGATTTCCTAGTTCAGTTGTATACAAACCTATGGGCCTATGAGAGATTGAGGAAATTTGGTATGTGTTGTACTTATTTATTACAATATTGGGCATACAAGCACATCATGTGTGTGCACCCAGTTGGTTTTCCACAACATGATTGGTTTGGGGTGTCTTTCTCGAGTTGGTTTTAGATGATGGGTACTAGTCGATGGATAGTTAAGGGTTGAGAGGGACACATATGATGTGTCATACTACAAGTAATGATTATAGAGACTTTTTACAATTGATATTGTGTGGAGATAATATGTGGATTATCCATCCTATAGAGGCATGGCTAAGGAATTAGAGGAGCTTCAACTACGAGATGGATACGGGGCGATGGGTCAACGAGTATGAGATGATACCCGTGGAAAGGGTTAGAAGACAGCTTGGATTACGTAAGATGTGCCCACACCTTTCCCACAATACCATAGAGATGACATGGAGAGACCCATGTCTCCACTATGTTTGAGTGTTTTGACAGGGAAGGAGGAGTAAGTGGTAGATATACTGATTCATGACACGGGTGTCATTGATGGATACATGAAGTGGTGGGTGGAACATCTACGGGTCGCACTGTCCAAGGCCGTAAAAGCTAGATTTAGGCATTGTCATAGTGAAAAGGGATACTTTATAGGGTCAAGTGGATGCCCTTCAAGCACAAATTATAGGTTTACAGGGAAATCTCATAGGGTTAGAGGCACAGGTAGCCACTTGACAAGGCGAGGTGGTGCCCACACATGGTAGAGATGCGAATGAAGGAAAGGTAGCCACCCTACAGGGAATAGGTGGTTGGTTTATAGGGTCAGTTGGCCACTACACAAACACGGAGTTGTGGTCTTATAGACCCAAGTTGTAGTAGCATAAGTATAGGTACCCCGAGGCCCGGGGATAGGGTTTACCTTCAAGTGAAGACAAATGATAAGCACCTAATCCATAGGTATGAGTAATGATATAGGGTCCAAGAAAATTAGGAGAAAATTTTCCCGTTTACTTTTCTCTTCTTTTGTTACATGTTGATTTTCCTTCAGGATGAGGTTTCTAACCTTGAAGGTTCATTCTTGGAAACATTTATCGTAGGCACATTTGATACAATTTTGGTAGATTTTGAGGTGATCGAGAGCATTGAGACAATGTCCATCTAATAACTCGATTTGTGCTAGCCGGTCCCGTGAAAATCATCATTGTTGAGCATATCTTTGAGTGAGATATGAAGAGATGGTATTTGGACTTCAAGAGGAAAAATAACCTTTGTACCATAGACCGAGAGAGAAATATGTAGCAGAAGTTAAGGTACGAATACTAGTGCGATAAGCCCATAAGGAAAAAGGAATGTGCGTGTGCCAATCCTTTCCAATATAGTCAACTACTTTCATAAGAAATTTTTTTAAGGTTTTTGGTTGATTCAACTTGGCCATTTGTTTAAGGGTAATAAGGTGAAGAAAAATGAGTTAAATGTCGAAGGCATCACAGACTTTCTGTAGGTTTTTTTTTTTTGAATTATTTTCCGTTATCAATGATGAGACATTGAGGAACACCAAATCAACAAATGATGTGATGGTTTATGAATTCATATATTTTCTCATCTTTTGTAGAAATGAGATACATGGATTCCACCCATTTAGTGTAATATTTGGTAGCGGTAATAATCCATTGATGACGATGGGAAGAATGAGGATTGATCTCTCCGACAAGATCCAAACCCCATTGAGAGAAAGGAAAACAGATCGTGTGACCTATAAGTCATGACATGGGGTGTGCTAAAGATTAGCATATTGTTGACACTTCACACAATGCTTGACATATTAAAAAAATCATGGTTTAGGGTTGGTCAGTAATATCCTAGGCAGAGAATGCGTTTAGTGACAACTAAACCATTGAAGTGACCCCCAAATCCCATCGTGAACTTCCTTGATGGTGTAGGGAATTTCATAACTTGTAAGGCATCATAAGAGGATACCATCAAATCCACATTTATAAAGAATACCACCCATGATGACATAGCGAGAGACACTTTTTAGAAATAATCGTTGTCCATTGCGAGTAAGATTTGGAGGTAGAATGGAAATTGAAAGGTAGTTAGAAAACTCCCTATACCAAACGTCACGTGGGTCAGTTTCAATGGTTCCGAATAGGTTGACATATCAAAATAGATAAGAAGGTGGTTGCAATCTTTTTACAGTGACAAATATTTTTGAGTCGAGGAAACACATGGATTTAAGAAGCAAGATAGGACATGGTGTCCACAAATTTATTAGTGGAACACGGGATGGTTTTGAAGTTCATAACGATCAAAGGTAGTCAAATTTTTGTCAATATGATGCTTATACTTTTGAATTATCTCATTATAGCACTGGTATATAAAATTAACTTGGTTCACAACCAGTTGATATTCATGAAAGATATTAATTTATTTAATGTCTAAGGAGTTGACAGCTTGAAGACCTAATACGAGTGCTTCATATTCGGTGATATTGTTAGTACAATCAAAATCTAGTTTGAAAGATAATGGCATAGGATCACCATCACAGGAATGAGGATAACTCGCACCACCCCACGCCGACATTTGGAACCATCAAATAATAAGGTCATCCAATAAATGGTATCATCTAAAGAGAGGGTAGCAATGGAGTCATGAGGGAAATCAAAGTTAGAGGATTGATTTTAGGAGAGAGTTGCATTTGCAATTTGGTCCAGGATGGTTTGTCCTTTGACATATTTTTGATGGGTAAATTCTAGGTCTAGGTTTAAAAGAAGTATGAGCCAATTTGTAGCACATTGATGTTGGTAGGGCTTAGCGTACATATAGTGTAAGGGGTCGGTATTCATGACAATAAAGGTTTTATGGTTGAGTAGGTAATGGTGAAGTTTAGTGGTGACAAAAATTAAGTCTAAGAAGAATTTTTCAAAGTGATTATATCTATTTTCCTAGTCTAAAAGCATATGACTTATATAATAAAATGTTTACTCCCAGTGTTGCTCATCATGATGAGCAAGCATGAAACCCACTTAATGATCAGTAGAATAAATATAAAGGTAAAATGGTTCGTCATATTTAGGGGGAATGAGCATAGGTGGTTGGAGGAGGTATTTTTTAAGGTGTCAAAGGATTTGTGGCATTCATCATCCCATTTAAAGGAGACATCATTTTTTAGGAGATGACGAAATGGGTGGCAAAGTGGCTGGAAAGTTGTGAAATAAACCAATGAATAGATTACAACTTACCTTGCAAACTACAAAGTTGACGAAGGTTAGTGGGTGGAGGAATTTAGAGAATATCCTTGATTTTAGTTGGATCAACTTCAATGCCACACAAAGAAACAATAAATCCAAGGAGCTTGCTATAGAAAAAGTGAAGACACACTTCTTAGGTTGAAGGCGAACACAAGGTGCTTGATGAGAAATTCAAAGATAACCTTAAAGAATCTAAGGTGTTTGGCCCGATGTTTGGATTTGGAAAGAAGGTTGTCCACGTAATCTTCCAATATGGGATGCATAATTTCATACAAGATAAAATTCATAGCCCGTTGATATGTACAACTAGTGTTTTTAAGGCAAAAGGGCATGACACGATAGCAAAACATCCCCAAGGAATGAGGAAGGTATTTTTTTTGTTGATCTTTTGGGGCAAGTAATATTTGTTTATAACCTGAGAAATCATCCATAAGTGATAACATCTCATGGCTGGCGGTGAGATCAACTACTTAGTCAATACTAGGTAGAGGGAAGTCATCTTTGGGGAAAGCTAAGTTAAGGTCATGGAAATCCATGTAAATACGGAGTCCCCCTATCACTTTTGTGATAATAATGATGTTATAGATCCATTGGTGATAATCAATGGGTAGGATGAAGGAAACCTGAAAGAAGGCATTGGAGTTCTTCTTTGACAAGAAGGTAAATGTGAGGATGAATTTTTTTCAAGCTTCTATTTCATGGGTTTGGTCTCGGAATAGTAATGATGTTGTGGACCACAATGTTTTTGTCAATACCTGCATATTAGCATAAGACCAAGTAACAAGTGTTTCTATGATCCCAAAGAAAAGAAGTAAAATCTTCCATTTGGGCCCCAAAATATTGGCTAAGTATGAGAAGGCATGTGGGTGGGCGGGACCTATATGAAGAAGGGCGCATGGATTGAAAGCACGCAGGCGGGGTTCTAGCGGGTTTAGCAAAACACACAACGTACACACGTGCAAGACAAGATGGTGTTGGGACTTAGCCATATTTAGAGTTCCAGATAGCACACAAGGAAAGTGTGACTTGTCTAGCATGCGGAGTGGATAAGGTACCAACCTGACATCTGTAGGATCAAGAATGGAATATTCCATGCATGTGATGGAAGGTTCCAGAAGAACATTATTGCATAGAGTGGAGATCTTAGATCAAAGGAGGCATGCCCCATTGAAGGACCACTTGGACACTTGGCATCTGATTTGTTACCTTAAAAGGCATGGTGGCAAAGGTAGAAAATCTAAATATATGGATGCGTGGGTAGCGTAAGGTATGTGGGATATGACAGGAGGCTAGAGAAGAGATGTATAGAGAGTAAGCACTAGAAAATAGGAAAATCTCTACAGAAATATCATGGAGGATTCTATGGGTTGTTATTAGAGAAAACATAGGATTGATGACATACTTAGAGGGATGGGTCTATATTTATCCTTGTTATATGAAGGACATAGTTTAGTTCCTCATGCATGACCTTACTTTACATTGTTATAAAGGTCTCATTATGACCTCAATGAATTTAATGTGGTTATTGAACATATTAACATGAATATTAAAGTCCATTCTAATACATATATGTGTTCATGAGCTTAATCCTAGTGCATCTCCTCTATGAATCTATTTCATATGTTGTTGTTGTTATTTCTCATTTATGGATGCATTGATATGATAACTCATCCTAGGTTTTTAGAGTGATGCATGGTTCTTTTCTATTCTTTTGCACTTGAATATCTATAATAAGATGATATATTTTCATAATAATCTCATGAAGGAGGGGCTCGGAACCCAAGCATGCCTCGGGTGAGCTCCTAGTGCCCACTATTTGATAGGTTGGCTCACATGGGATTAGACTATTGTTATAGGGGTATAAAAATGACTACACTTCCTATTCGAAGCATATAAAGATTGGCCTATCTTTAGAATGTGGGGTCATCTTGAGTGTGAATATTGATTTTGATGGTTGATTCATTCAACATGGTTTATGTTTTAGAAGGTAATGATCGGTGAATATAGGAATTTTCCACACCAAGGTAGGTGAGAATAGAATCGTCATCCTAACATTGAACGATTTTAATAGAAGGTGTATCATCATCAATCTTGTGAGGATATAGGAAGGGAAGAGAAGAGGGAGCCTCGCAATCTCATTGATACGTTAAAGGTTCCAAGGAAATGGTGTTAGCAAAAAAAAAAGTTAGGAGGAATGGATTCTGGATCCATAGACTCTGTAGGTGAAGGTGGTGAAGTTTGTGAATGGGATGGACAAGGTTTATCATCCTCAATGAGTTTAAGTCAGGTCTTCTTGGGATATGGTTCAATAAATCTAATACCACTATGGTCTTTATGTTTACAAGTGGTGCATGGGATGATATTATGGAATCCTTGTTCATAGAAACCAAATCCAAAGCCCTTCCATGCACAATGATGGAGGAAGGTGTGGGTGAAGAAGAGGTTGGTGAGATATTGAAGGTCAGATGAAAATGGCTGAGTTTGGGAAGGTGGCTCAGGTGAGTAGGTAAAAGAATCAATTCCCCCATATGTTAAGTGTGCATGAAGGTGGGGAGGATCGTAAGGGAAATCCTCACCTATACAAAGGTGATCATAGAAGGGATGTTGGTGAAGTTTACCATACTCTTGAGGAGTAAGGAATGTGTCAATATTATAAAGGTGATACTCCCCAGTGAGACATTGAAAAACACCTTTTAAGGGATAGGTAGTTAATATGTGGGTAGCCTAAATGGATTAATTACTAGATGGAGTGGGAGAAGAAGCATTGGTTAGTTAAGAAGTAGATGGGTTGGTTGATAAGTTAGCTACGAAGTTATGGCAGCAGTGAGAATAGAGGAGTTAAGTGTAGCAGAGGTAGCGACAATATTGGTAGATGGGGCCATGGGTGAGGGGGAAGTGACAACTATGGTAGATGTCTTAACTGGTATAAAGACATTATTAGGTCGACAAAACATATTACAGGTCTTGAATGGTGGTGGGTCGATGGAATGGTATAGTTATGTCCTTCATGTTAAAATTTTAAATATCGGTGTAAGGTTGAAGGAACACAACCCATGACATGGATCCAATGTCAGCCAAGAAATAGGTTGTACTAGAATTCCCCCTCTAAGACATAGAATAATTCTAGAATGATACAGGGGCCCACATAAATATGGAGAATGATGGTGTCAAGGGTGGAAGTGATGGCATTATTGAATGAATGCATCATAACTAGGTTATTATGCATGTAATTAGTAGGGATACACATTTGGTTATATGCATGGGAAGAAATGATGTTGATACTAGCACCTCCATCAATCATAATGTGTTGAACATGTATATTATCAATGTAGATAGAAATGAATAGGGCAGGATCAAGATCATCTAATTGGAGAGGTACAATCTCGTTGTCAAAGAAACTGAGAGTGGCTACTTGATGAGTGGTAGCGGAGTGCGGTGGAAGGGGATGAAGTGGTGAGATATTCCACATGGTGAGGATTTATAATGGATTCCATAGGAGTAGGGTCATTAGGTAAAACCTAAATGGATTGTAGAACCTCCATGAGAGCCTGTCAATGAGACTCAGAAGTTTGGACAAGGTCGTACAAAGACATTTTGAGTGGAGATTGGTGCATTATATTAATCATTGTATAATGAGCTACCCCATCGAAAATAGGGTATGTGGATCCATTGTAACACCCTTGACAGTTGTTATTTTCTTCCCTTGCATCTCAATTGTTGGCATGTGATTTTCCTTTGTAGGATATATTCTTTTGACTTTGGGGAAATCATGCTTGATATGGATAAGTCTTTTCTACTCTTAAGATCCTTTGAATGAATTGGAATGGCTTCCCTGAATCCATTTTTCACTTCTGGTAGGTGATTTGCAATCTGGTTTAAGAGTTGTAAACTTATCTATTTATCTGACTCATCCTTGGATCAATTTTAGTGATCCAAGGAATGTTTTAAATCTACTCTATTGAACGAATGGTAAAATTGACATTCCATGAGTTAAGATACACATTGGACTGAACTTTGTTGTTGCAAGTTCTTTGATTTCTATGTGAATGTACTTCCATTCAGTGGGTTGTTTTTCTTGGGTCATTGGAGATCAACCATGACAGGTCATTGCTGATGAAAATGGGAATGCAGCACTGTTCATGGCATAAGAGAGATCCAAGATCCTATATAGGACTAACCTACGGGATCCTAAGCTAGGTAAAAAAATATTTCTACCTAAGCTATGTCACTTGATAGAATTCTGATTCTAACCTAAAGCTCCTTATTCTGTTATGATTGGTTGATTTGCAACCTAACCTAAGCTCGGTGCTAATGGAATTGGAAAGGTTACTAGGTATTAAATTAACCTAGATCCTAATACTACAAGGTATTATTGTAATCTAACCTAATGCCTAAAACTATTATGTTTTGAATTAATTTACCTATGTGGAAATTATCTAAACCTATTTTCTAAGGCCTATGGTGGGGGTTAGTTGTTAGTGTTATATCCTAAGGTATAAACTTTAATCTACCTAAGATCTAACCTATGCAATCTAATCTATCCTAAACTAATGGATATGAATGGGGACTTATGTAGTCATATGCACTTGGGCGATAGTTCCTAAGGCATTTATGTTATTGATAAGGTTGGTAAATGCATACAGACTGCTAATTTTGGCAGGGGCTAGATGACTTGGTGGAGGCTTAGGTGGCAGTATCACTAAAATGGAAATACATGTTAATCTAGACTTGGCATTTGCTAGACTTGGCAGGTGGTGGCAAGGAAGATTAGGTGGGAGATTTGGAATTAATGGAATTAATTGCTTTTGGTTTATGAGCCCAAACCATCTTGGTAGGCATGCCAGCTTGATTTTTCTTGGGTTGTTTCATTTTACATGTTCTCCAATTTTCACTCTACATGCACTCTAGTTTTTTGAACCAGCAGATTGAACTGCACTTCATGGCTATTTTTGAGGTTTCGAATCTATTTTCATTTTGTGGAATTTATAAGAGGCATTGTGGAAGAGGTATCTGGTTGTTTGATCTTTCGTGGAAAAGAAGGGAAGGAGTGAGCTTGGCAAGAGGTCTTCTTCAATTTGACAGAGACACTATCAGGCATGATAGGCTCTAACTATTAAAATATATTGCTTTCCTCTAAGTGTTTTCATTAAAAAAACTTTGCTTTGTGAGTTTTTATGCATTGCATGATGTATTTAGAAGTTTGATTACTGAGTTTATTAAGTCTTGTATTCTTGGTTTGAATCCTTTACAAAAGTGGTTTGGTTTAAGATATATTATGTGGTTGTTTGAACACATGAAAATGCATGCAAAAAGGATTTTGTAACTCTGTTTGGCTTAACTGAATTTGGTAATTAAGGTTAGGTTTTGTTACTTTCAAATGAATGTATTCTCACTAAAGTTATTTAGAGAATCTTGCATCCTACTTATATCTGTTGAAGCTATTGTTTTGTGATCATGTGCTGGTAAAAGCTCATGTCTTTATATGAAAACTTGTATGTAAACTCAAGTTCTGTTGGAAACTTGTGGGTACTCAAGAACTATTGTTAGATTCTTGGTGTTGTTATGCTTGTGTTTCACTTCGTAAGTATATGGAGTTGTGAATAGAGTAGTAGTTGGTTGGTTCTTGTTTTCCAACCTGTGAACATTTGTTGTTGTTGAAACCCTAACACGATGTGATAATTATGTGGTGTTATCGGAAATTGTGAACTATTACTGGTCCACATTTGGTTGATGTTTTTGGTTACTTTGTGACCTTGTGTATTGTATTGAGAGTTCATTATGAATACGGCCTTAGCACTTATATGATGTTGGTCTGAACTTTTTAAGTGATCTTCCAAACCGCTCTACAGGCTGAATAATGTTTGATACAACAGTTATTCGAACATGACACTTGATTTTTAATTTGAACTCTTTAATGTTTTATTCATTACATTTTATCTAGCATTAGAATGTGAAAATTGTAGTAACTCAATAAGGGGTATTGTGATGCAAAATGAGTCGAGGAAATTGTTTCTTATTGATGGAATTAGAAACTGAGAGCAAGGTGTCGGCCCAGTTGGGATTTCTTCTGGTTTTCTTTGTTAAAAGATACAAATCAAAAGGGAACATAAGTTGCCCAAACTTGTTTAAAATCAGTGAATGATTTTGATCTTGGTAAGAACTTATGTACCTCATGGCGCTCAGATTAGGATTTTGAATCTTGGGGTAGAAGGTATCTTGTAATTATGTTGTGAGATCTTGTTGTTATATTGAGTTTATTACTATAGGGAACTATTTTAAAACTCTGAATTCTTAGAAGGAAACAGATGCATGTGCATGGAGAAAATTGGAAATATGGTTTTAGGAGTTGGTTGGTAAACTCTGTTAGACCTTGACTGGAACCATCTTTGTAGTTTATGAATCTTATTGGGAATTCGTTCTTTATTCTATTCTTGAAGCAATATGTTGAAAAGTATGATAAATAATATTGTTTGATTTAGCTCTTGGGTAATTTCGGGCATTAGTATCTACTCGGATTTCTCTTCTGTAGGTCCTCATAAAGAAATGAAGAACCCAGGAAAGAATTAGTTATAGTTCTTTTGTGTATAAGGACTGTGTATGATCTTCACTACTCTAATGTTCCTATTTGAATAGATCCCTTGCTTACTATAGGAAGTTTTTAAGGGAAAAGTTTCATTAGATACCTTTTCACTTTAAGGTGTTCTTGTTCTTCCTTTGGAATCCTTATATGAACTCGAACTGTATATATTTGCAGAAGGGACTTTGTTAATTAAGTTGAAGGAAATGACTACGGTTTAGGATCATTTCTGTTAAGCTTATTTTCTAATACAGTTGGGAATAAGTTCATTTGTTTGGAATCTTTTGTTGATTATTCTATAGGAAAAGTTAATCGTTAATTTGGCTAACCTTCTCTTACTTATCATTAATGGAAATGAAATAGAAGGAGAGTGATGTCTGGTTTGTTAAAAATGTATTATGCTGGTTGGTTGATGTTTCATCCTTCCATCTGGGATCTTTATTTATTCCTATTCTGTTGAATATCTTAAATATTTGATTTGAAATAGTTAATCTTATGATGAAACAACTTAGGTTATCATATGAACCTATTTCTACCTTGTGGATATTATGTACTTCAGCATAAGGAAAATGGTTTCTCTTCTTCTTGCTAGAAAGTTAAATGAAACATCCTAGTATGAACCTTCTGAAAACACTTCTTGTATCTTTAGTTAAGATAAGTGTTGTATTCTGAGTTGGTAGAATGAAAACAATAAGAAGTTATGTTCTGTTGATTAAGATGAATGATAGGACCAGCCATACCTTAATTTGTAAGATAGATGTTATAGATTATAATTTGTTCTTCTTTGGAAGTGAACTTTTGTTCATTAATGCTCTTTTTTTTTGGTTGTTACTACTTATGATTAATGTATGAAATACTAATTGTTCATTAAAGTAGGGTTGTTTTTATTGGAACAATTAGTGGAATGCACTTCATTTTAAGGCTTAGTGCTTATCATGCTCAGTTCATTGAACTGACCCATGCTAGCAATTTTTGTAGATGGACTTTGTAAGTGATAAAAGAAGGAAAAAACTTATATGATGCATTGGCTGATCTAAGTTTGATTCTTGTGAAGAATTCTGATTCGTTCTTAAGTTGTATTGAAAAAGAAAAGTTATATTCTTTTGAATGAAGGCTACTTGTCATGTAGTATGCCTAAAATGCATAAGTTTGTAAATGTATAAGTTTTGAAAATGAATTGAAGGATGAGAATTTACTTGCATGGGTTGTGTAAATTATCTTGTACCTTTGTAAAAGAAATGGAATCCTATCTTGTTGATATTCTTCATGTTATTTATATGTTTAAATGAGTATTCTTGGATAAGTAGGAAAAAGGGAATTAGAGTAATTTCCCTAAATGTGATGCAGCTAAATAAGTTGTAGAATTCAATGTTCTTATCTAAACAATTCATATTATTAAGGTAACGTGTAATGAACTTACAATGAAAACTATAGAATTTGTAAAGGACATAAAGGGTGTGTTAAACCCTAGAACTTAACCATGAAGAGGAAGACTCTTCCTCTCTCATGAAAAAGTAAACAAAAAGGAAGATATGATTTATAATCATAGACTACATTTAATAAAGTCTATTAAGATACAACCTAGGTGGTTGTTACACTTCCTTGAATGGTTAAGTCACATTAACCAGAACTTATGAGGTTGTTGTCCTTTCTTTTTGGTAACTACTTGTTAAGCCAAAATTAATGAACATCGAAAGCAATCATGAGTTAAGGAAGTTCTCCAAGGATTAATGGAACCTGATTTTTAAAAGAACTTAGGGAGAGTTGGATTAGAGTTTGGGTAGGGTTGTTGAAATCTACTAATAACTATCCAAATTAATTAAATATTAATAATCTCTTAGGGGTATGTACATCTCAATGAGGCTATTCTACGAGGATGTTGGCACATGCCAACTATGCGGCTATACCTTCGATAATATTGGTATCTTCTCAAGCATACAACGTTGCAGTCGACATGTGGCAACACCCTTCTGCATTGATCGTCTAGATCTGCACACTTATGGACTTGAACTTAGCTTTTCTTTAGGACTGGGTAGTAGCATAGTTACGATATGAAGTATCCCTCTAGGACTCATGGTACCTTGGCACATGGGGTTGACCTAGGTTGACCTATTATGCCAAAATATCCTAAGTCTTTGTGAGCCCCTTCCTATCATAACCTACATTGTTAACCAGAACTAGGGTTAAACCTTGGGCAAGAGGAATGACGGAAGTCAGTAAAGGAAATTCTAGATAAAAATAGAGTGGGGGTGAAGGATGTATTCTGGATTAATGAGTATGTCGTCAAGGAATAAGTAATACTGAACAGTATGTTAGAAATCTTTGGCCAAATTATCACAAGTGCTTAATTGTGTTGTCTTATGTGACCTAGTCTAAGAATCATGATGCAGATGAATATTGGTAACATCTATTCATTTAGGTTCCTTAGATATATCAATCAATACCCAGAACAAGGTAAGAGAACCAAGTATACATGGTATACAGAAAATTACTCAATACTTAGCGTTAAACATGAATAGATCGGTAGTTCACCGAGTCATGAAATGAATAGATCGGTAGCTTACCGAGTCATCACAACTGCATATGGTTATCTATTATAAGAATGGTTGTTATGGAATGTGTGTTCTAAATTACATATTTAGAACAAAGAACATTACTAAAAAAAATCCCTTGTTTCTAAAGTCTTAAAATAGGAATGTTACATCCATGGATGGTGATTTTTGGTGCATGTACAAATGCGATATTGGGTAAAAGGGTGGCGAGATTGGCTAGGTATTTTCTCCTTTTATTTTTCTTTACGGGCATGAGTGGAAATGTTAACCATATTAATATTGGGTAAAGGAGCAAGTGAGTCATGATAGGTGTAGCGACAGACGGTAAACATTATGGTGAGGCCATATACTAGTTTTGTGAAAAGAAGGTAGTGCATTGACATTTTGGTGAAGGCTTTTCTAGCTCTCTTATGTGAACCATATTGATCTTGAATGTTGGAGGAGGATAAAAGTGTGGTGGAGGTGGCTATGAATGTTGTTTAATAGGTAATGAACAAGGATGTGTGGTGATAGGTGAAGGTGGAATTTTGTTTGATCTAATATAAGTTACGATGTAATTGTCAATTTTTGTTAAATTTACTTCTAACATTTAAAAACTCTGTAATTCCTAACAAAGTGTGTGGAAATTTAGTTTTTGTAATAAAAAGGTCACAATTAGTTAGAAGAATGAAGTATGAAGTGATCAACATGTTTTTGGGAGAATTTCCTTCAATACGGCTTAGTTCTGAAACTTCCAGACTTAGTTCCAGAACTCCATCACAAAGTTTATGAGCTCTATTATTTAGTTTTGGAACTTTCAGACTTAGTTTAGTTTCGAACTCCATCACTTAGTTTATGAACTCTATCACTTGTTTAGCTCTTAGTTCTAAACTTTTACGGTTAGATCTAGAACACTCCCCTTTAGGTATGGAACTTCTCCAAAGTTCCGAACTAATGGGAATCTATTTATTTTGATGAAATCAATGATAAAGAAATCAATGACCCTTTTAATCAGGATCATATCAAGAAGATTTTTAATTCTTCATACTCGAAGATCCAGGGATAACTTATCAGACAATTGTACATCTAGCAAGGTTCCAAATTCAACATCTATTTTGGGCATATTCAGGTTCCATCTGAATTGGTAGAACAACTATGGTCATAAATGCATCTTTGAATGAAATATATATATATAATATACTATAGATAGATTTAGGATATAAGATATACACATATATACATAGAGATAGAGATATAGAAAGATACAATATGTTTTTGTAAGACAAACATTTCAGCAATAAAATAGCCACTTTGTTTTGAGAGAATATTACTTTTTCAAATCCTAATTCAAGGTGGAGCAAGGGCCCACTCCTCCAAGAACCAGGATCCTCATTTTATTGGTATTTATATTTCTAAAGAAAATAGTGTAGATATGTTAATTCTGTAAATGCTTTTGATTCTTTAAGTTGAACTTTGTTGTATACTTGTCCCTGCAGGTGTTATAGACTAGATTTTTATTTCCTTGCAAGATTTTCACAACATTTTCAACCATGTGTTTATTTCCAAGAAAAGTGTGTTTACTTTTATCATGTGTTTATTTCCAGCAATCTATTTACTTTTGTATGTGTGTTTATTTCCAGCAATTTATTCCAGCAATGAGTGTTTATTTCAGCAAGTTTCTTACAACATAGAGATAATAAGGCTTTGGCCATGGAATCCTAAGGACACTACAAAAAAAACCCCAAAAATAAAATAACAAATACCTACAATCAATTACTAGATCACTAGGATTTTCTTGTTGCATATAGCTTTAGACACACCCCTGGTTTGAATATGACATCAACAAAGAGTTGATTAAATGAAGGGAATAACAACACCCATCATTTTTGGTGCATTTTCAGGACCCACTAGTTAGAATTGTCTAATTAGGTGTCAACAAGAGCAACAATCATACATCTAGTAATTGAAGAATCTTCCCTATGTCATCATAAAATTTATGAGTAGACCAAGAGACTCAAAGGGTATATTTCTCCCAAAAATATCTGAACAAGAATCATCATCATCCTCTCATTCAAATAAGGAAGTTGACCAAGAATTAGAAGCACCATTGTCTCCTGTTAGACAAGAAGTAGAACTACCACCTTTGGAATTCTTGGATCAGTCACCAGAAGGAAGTGGAACTTTTAGAAAAGGATTATCTCCCAAGACCTATTTAGAGAAATTTTTGATTCTCAGTTGAGTAGTCAACCTCCTACTCCTAACTTCTCACCTTCCTCAAATAGATCACATACCACATTGATTGGGAGAAAATTCTAGAAAGTACTTGCAGAAATGGCACGAGAAGTTGAAAGAGAACCTGATAGGACCTTTACTTATCTAATTCAGTTGGATGATGATGATACACCTATGAAGAATATTTCACCTACACATTTACCCACATTTAGAGGGATGTCATCTAAAGATCCTGACCAATTTCTATTTGAATTTAAAGTATTGTGTCAGACTTATGATTACAAAATAGATAATCAGAAGCTCAAGTTGTTTCCATCTACCCTAAGGATGTAGTAATGAGGTGGTTTATGGGATTAACATCTAATTCTATTACCACTTGGGAACAAATGGAAACTTCCTTCCTAGACAAGTATCAAGACTACTTGTAGAAGGAGGAACATGAAGGAAGAATTTTTCAAAATCAAGCAGGAGGAGGATGAGAATATGGAAGATTATTTAGACAAATTCCTCTTTGTAAGTAAAAGATGTGGATTTGTACTACAAGAAGAGTTAAGAAAAACCATTTTTCTTAAAGGTTCTGGATGATGAATCTAGGAATCCCTTAATTTAATGGGAGGTGGAAACATTGATCAATTAAGAATGAATGATATTAAAGACATTTGTAGAAGCTATTCAAGAACAAGGGGTGGACCTAGGAAAGGAAAAATAGTTAAAAGTTTGAATCCAGATATGAACAAACTGATGGATGAACTAGAAAACTTTAAAACAGACATTCTAGTTCAATTAACCTCCACCATGGATGGATTGCAAGCTAAAGAAAATGCTAAAACTGAACCATTAGCTATGTATTGTCCTAGATGTAGGAAGAAGCATGCAATAAGAGATTGTCCTCTGATAAAATAGAAATGTGTCTTATCTGTGAATCTAGGGACCATGAGAGTAATGCTTGTTCTCTTCTTCCATTTATTAAAAATCAGCTTAAACAAACAACACTCCATCCACATCAAAAGAAGTAAACTTTGTCTAGAGACAACCTAGCCAGGGGTAGTTCATGCCTAGGTCAGTTCCTAACCCCTGGATGATGCCATGGGAAGCTCAGAATAGTACCAAAAAGTTGGGGAAACCACCTTGGGTCCCTCAACCAACATGGAATCCTCAAGATTGGTCAAGGACAATCTTGGTATGCCCAAGGACACCAAAACCATGGTCTAGTCAAGGTAACCTGAATGCTTGGTCACAACCTAGGTGGAGCCCTAATAATTATGCTCAAGGAAGGACATATCCCAATCAGAATCAACAAGCCATAATGGGTTCCCCAAGACAAAATTCACAAACTAAAAATGTGGTTCAAACACAAATACCAACACAATGAGTTTTAATCCCAGAAACAAACAAACAACTCTCTTATGGGGGGAAGAACAAGAAAAACCAGTTGATCTAAATGCCATGGATTGTAAGGATATTCAAACTAGATCTAGAAAAATAATTAGTAGTCCACCTATTATAATTACTTGAAATGACAAAAGAAACTAAAACCCTAGTGCGGTTGTTCCCAAGAAAGATGAAAAAGAAAAATAAGGAGCCAGATAGCAACTCTACTAAAACTCCATTTCTAAAGAGATTTAAAGAAGTTATAGGGACCAAGGAATCTAAGTTGGTGCAGGAGTTGAGGAAATTAAATATTGAAATACCATTGTTACAAGCAATCAAGGACATTCCAGAGTTGAACAAGTTAATCAAAATGTTATGTTTAAGAAGACCTGGAAGGAAGAAGTCAGTACCCCAGGACTATTAAGGTAGATGGGAAACTTGTTGATTTATTAGCAGGAAAAATCTTACTTCCCAAATATGGAGATCTTGTAGCCCTATTATTTCTATCTCTATAGGGAATAAAGATATACATAATGTTTTGGTTGATTTGGGAGCAACTATAAATGTGATGATAGTGGACACTTTGAAAACATTACCATTAACAGGTATCCAACCTACTAACACCATATTACAGATGGTAGACCAGTCTGTAGTAAAAAACCAAAAGGAGTTATTGAAGATGTGGTAGTTATGGTGGAGTCATGGGAATATCCAGTGGACTTCCTTATATTGCATCCAAAAGGTAAAACACTTGGTTATCCCATTATTTTGGGTAGACCATGGTTAGCTACAATTGTTTTACCTTAATTGATTACAGATCAGGTGATATGACTATCTCAAATGGTAAGAATTCTAAGAAAATTTCCTTATATCCCTCTGCATGACCTTTTATCGATAATCAAGAACAATTATGGGTTGATGATCCTGACACTAATAAAAAAATTGTCTTCTTTGGCTATGATAACATTGCAGGATCACGTACGGGAGATGGAAGATATGATTAATCAACCATTGAATGAACACCAACTATCCTTGGAACAATCAGGGGATAGTTCTGAACCTACGGGGACTTAGTTTGAACCTTCATAACTTAGTTTTGAACCATCGGATTTAGTTCTTGGAACCATCACATTTAGTTCTGGAACATTCACACTTGTCTCTAGAACCACAACAACAACAATCCCATGCAAATGCAAATAATTTCACTCTGAGGAATGAGATTTCTCTTGGGAGGAGCATAAAATAGCTATGGAATTAGTAGCTTTAGTTTCAAATATATCAGAAATGGTGAGGAATTTCTGGAAAACAACAGTGACATGAGGAGTTTGACCGACAACAAGATAAGTATCATAACTCTTCCTACTGTCCTTTGTCCAGTATTCTTTCTCAAGGGAATTTTGGAGATATTGCTACATATCATATGTTATTACCACATCCATGTCCACTAAACACCTTAATGGAACCCTTTCAACAAATCAGTTCATCACACATTGGAACCAAACATGTTGAGATTCAACTTGGGTAAAATTTTGAACATTAATAGTTGGTTGAAGAATGATGAAGAAGCTAAATTGTTTGATGTTTTGAAAGATCATACTAGATATTTTTCTTGGGACTATAAAGACATGAAAGGAATCCATCCAAGTATTTTCACCCATCACATCTATACTGAAAACATTAAACCAGTTAGGCAACCTCAAAGAAGGATTAATCCAACCTTAAGGGACATAGTCAAGCAAGAAATTGAAAAACTATTACAAGTAGGTTTTATCTACCCTATCTCAAATAGTCAGTGGGTGTCTCCTCTTGTAATTGTGCCTAAAAATAATGGAAAATGGAGAATTTTTGTTGATTATAGGGAGTTGAACAAAGCCACACTGAGAGATTATTTTCCCTTACCATTCATAGATCAAGTTTTGGACAACCTTGTAGGTAAACAATACTTTTCCTTCCTGGATGGCTTTAGTGGATATAATCAAATCAGAGTTTTGTTGAGGATCAGAAAAAACTACCTTTACTTGTCCATGGGGTACCTTTTCCTATAGGGTATTTCCATTTGGACTATGTAATGCTCCAACAACCTTCCAAAGAGTTGTATTAGCAATTTTGCAGACCTAACAAATGATTGTGTAGAGGTATACATGGATGACTTTTACTTGTGCATGGAGACACATTTGATGATGCTTTGAAGAATTTGGATAGAGTACTAACAAGATGTGAGCAACACCATTTGTCTCTTAGTCATGAGAAATGTTTAATGATGGTTGATGAGGGGATTGTATTAGGACACCACATTTCAAAAAGAGGAATTCAGGTTGACCAAAACAAAATCAAGATTATTTCAGACTTACTTGTTCCTCAAACCCCCACAGATATCAAGTCATTTTTAGGGCATGTTGGATACTATAGGTGTTTTATCAAGGATTTTAGTAAAATTGTTGCCCCCATGTTTAGTTTACTTACCAAGGATTGTGAATTTTGTTGGGATGAAAAGTGTCAACATGCTTTTGAGGAAATTAAAGAAAAATTAATCATTTCCCCAATATTGAGAGGACCTAATTGGGAGAAACCTTTTCACATCCAAATAGATGCCTCAAATAACTCAATTGGTGCAGTTTTGGGACAAAAAGATGAAGAAGGGAAAATGTATGCTATTTACTACCTTAGTAAAAATCTTACTCCCACTAAAATAAATTACACTACCACTAAAAAAGAATTTCTTGTTGTGATCTATGCAATTAATAAATTCATACATTATATTACAGGGTACAAAATATTTGTACATACAGATCACTCAACAATTAGATACTTAATGAAAAACCAGTGGTTGGAGGTAGGATAATTAGATGGTTATTACTTTTACAAGAATTTGATATTACCATAGTAGGATAATCTAGGAAAATCTAATGTGGTAGTTGATTTCTTGTCAAGATTGACCACTACAGGGAGAAAGATCCAGTTAAGGACAACTTTCCAGATGAACAATTGTTTTCTATTTCAGTTGATACACCATGGTTTGTTGATATGGAAAATTATCTTGCAACAGGGAAGTTTCCTCCTTCTTTCACTAAGAAACAAATGAAGAAGTTAATCAAAACCAGTGCACAATTTAAATGGTTAAATGGAATGTTATTTAAATGTGGTCCTAATTTGGTTTTACGTAGGTGTGTGAGAGAAGATGAAATCTTTGACATACTCAGGGCATGTCATGATGAACCAAGTGGAGGACACTTTTCAGTAAAAATAGAAAACTCACAAGATACTTGGCACTGGCTATTATTGGCCATCTCTATATAAAGATGTGAAGAGATATATCAAGTGGTGTGATCCCTATCAAAGGATGGGACAACCAACCTTTACCAGTGAAATGCCTCTGCAACCTCAAGTAGTGATTGAACCATTTGAAAGGTGGGGGTTGGATTTTTTGGTCCCTTTAGTCCTCCTTCACAAGGAAAGGAGAACATTCTTGTGTGTACTAATTATGTGACAAAGTGGGCAGAGGTGCAAGATTTAACAAATGCCACTGAAGAAGTAGTTGTTGATTTCCTTTGGCACAAAATTATGATGAAGTTTGGTGCACCAAGGAGTATAGTTTCAGATCAGGGGCCATAGTTCATGTCTAATATGATCCAGGCCTTCACAATGTACTATCAGATCAATCATAGGAAGTCATCTCCCTATCACCCACAATCAAATGGACAAGCAGAAGTAACAAACAAGAATTGGAAAACATCCTTACCAAAACAGTTGAAGCAGGTAGAAGAGATTGGGTAAAGAGACTACCTGAGGCTTTTTGGGCTTATAATACAACTTGGAAGACTACAACAGGTTTTCACCATATGAGTTAGTCTATGGGAAAAATCCTTGTTACCTATTGAATTTGAACTACAAACATTGAGGAAAACAACTAAAGTGGGTATTGAGTTGGATGCAACACAAAAGGAAATAATTCTTCAACTCAATGAATTGGATGAGTTGAGAATGGAAGCACTTCAATAGACAGAGATAATCCAAGATCAAAGGAAGTAGTGGCATGACACACATATCAAGAAAAGGAAATTCAAGGTAGGAGATTGGGCATTACTTGTTTGATTCCAAGTACCAGCAATTCAAGGGCAAGTTGAGAACCAGATGGTTAGGACCCTATCAGATTGAGAAGATATTTGACAATGGCTCTATTCAGCTACTTCCCATTGATGGTAGTAGAAGGACACTTTTGGTCAATGGACATAGGCTAAAACATTTATAGGAAGCCTCCTACTAGGGATGAATTCTTGAAGCAGATTGAAGAAGACAAAGAATTTGATCATATGGAAGAACCCAGTTCTTCCAAAATGATCAAATAATCAGATGCATGGATCCAAAATAAAGGGAAGAGAATGAAAACTAGAAATGGCATTCTCTTCCCCCAAAAAAAAAAAAAAAAAAAAAAAAAAAAAAAAAAAAGAAGGAATGAAAACTAGTAAATGGCATTCTCTTCCCCAAAAAAAAATCTCTCTCAAAGATCAATTGAAAACCAGCAATGGCGGTTGGTCTCTCAATAAATGGCTAATGTAAAATAAAAAGAATTTGTTTGAATTCCATCTATCTTTTCTAACCATTTTTCCTTTTTCACTTTTAGGAATGATGAGTCATCAAGGTGGAGGGATTACATCAACAAAGGATGGTAATTATGTCTTGAACTTATTAAAGGTTAAATTAAAAGTTTGCATGTGTGATTAGACTTGATTTAAAAATTCAGTATGATGAGTCATTTATTGTGCATTATGATTAAAAGCAAGTAATCATGAGGGTGATGTTGATAGAATAATAAAGTGGTGGCATATTTGTAATTAGCTATCATTTGGGTGGAATAAACAAAGTTGAGAAGCAGTTGTAGAAAAAATTTCAAAGAAGAAGTAGAAGAATTGTATTTGAATTCCACAGCTAAACCCATCAATTCCACAGATAAACATAGTAGTTCCATGAGCTAAACACAATAGTTCCATAGCTAAATCCAGTAGTTCTATAGCTAATTTTGAATTTGAAGAAAGAATAATTTGAATCATCCTCTTTTCCATGGGGATTAAAAAGAAGTCAGAGCCAGAGGATGATACCCAACTTCTTGCAGATGAAGAAGTGGCAGCCATTTTTGGATGAGCAGGGTGGTTGGAGTTCCTAAAAAAGTTCTCGAGGTACAATGATGAATTGGTAAGGGAATTCATTGTAAATTTAGAAGAATCCAGAACTAAAGTTAAAATCATTGTAATTCCTTTTACTATCAATACAATGAGTAATGTGTCTAGAATACCAATTGTGCATGTCCCAAATCCTTGTCAAGGGAACCCTTAAAGATCTAGTGGAAACCTTGATACAAGAGGGGGAATCTGAGCCCCAATATATCTATAACACCAAGAAAATCATCAAGGGGGTCAGAAGGGCTAGCTTTCCCAAACCCTTTGATAGGGTAGCATTTTGGGTAGTTAAGTATTTAACTTGCGATGGTCAATTTGGGACTATGGGAAGAGAAGTCCTTAAGATGTTAATATATCTTAGGTATGGGAATTCAAAACTAGAATATATAGTAAATCTTCTAGGATTCCTTTTTGACTCCATCTAGACAATGGCTTAGAGGTATTCTGGGGAGTTGGAACAATCAAGACATCATGGGTTAATCCATTTGGTATGCCAGCACCATTTTCTTTCAAAGAAAAATGGAGAAGAAATATGGGAAAATTTTCTTAACAAGTTTAAGAAAAACCTTGATATTATCAGGAGGGGAATACCAACCCCTTTTTCTCCTACAAGTAATTTGGAGATTGATGCCCCTACAGAGGAAAAGAAGGAAATAGGTGGGGGTAATGTACCAAAAAGAAGGAGATCTGGAAGAAGGATTAAAGCTACAGAACCTATTGTGCCTTTCAAAGAAACTCCTTCCTCTGCAACAATACCAGAGAACTAATATCTATCTCTGACAGTGATAGTTCACCTAAGCTAGAGCATGAAGTGAAAGTTCAAAAGAAGCTCTAGGAGGAAACCCATTTCCAGACATTTTGAAGCTCCTCAAAGAAGAAGAGTTCATAAGAGGTCTAGGGAAATTCCAGAGGAGATGGAAGAATAGGATGGGTTGGAAAAAGAAGCTGCTGATATTTTGGGCAGCATGGCCATGACTCCTCCTAGACCAAGCCAAACTGAGGTGGAGAAAGAAGATGAAAGATTTGAAGAATGTTTTTCAAGAGTTGGGTGAATCAAAGAACACTTTGTCACATGAAGAAGAGGAATTGGCATCTTGGAAATGGAAAGGGAAATCCCCTTTGGTAGAAGAGGAATGCTCATTTCCCAATGAAATTTCAGAAAAGGAGGAAAAAAACACTTAAAATAGACTTTGTTTTTGTCTAGAGAAAAACTCATCATCAGAGAGAAGGATGAGGAATTAAACTTCCTCAAACTCAAATTAGAACAGAGGGAAATGCTCATTGAGAAACTAACAAATCAGCTCACAAATAGGACTAAAGAATTGACAATGGTCAAACAACAGATGATGGAAAAAGAAGAAGAATGTCAATTTTCCAGAAGACCAAGTGTTATGTCAACAATATCTACAAAATTGAACTGACTTACTAGCCACTCAAGTAGTTGTGGGATGATACCTACAGGGAACTTAATGAATTTAAAACATCAAATGAGGACCTGAGAAACAAGATGGAAGAAGAGAAGAAAGCAAGGAAGAAATGGGAAGAAAAATTATACAAAGAGGAAGAAGACAAATTTAAATGTCTTGTAAAAATACAAATGGTTTGCATAATGAGTGAAAAGTTACTCACATGCAGAGACCTTCTCCTACATACATGTCTTTTTGGAAGAACAATTTATTCACTAGGTAGTTGTCAAGAATTGCATGTGGCCTTCCACATGAAATAAAATATGAATCTTAGTTCATGATAGCCTATTCCTCAGCTAGTGTAGAGAGAAAAATATTCTCTATGAATTCTATCTCTGCAATCTTATGCTGAAAAGAACACAAGCTTCATGATCAATTTGTATGTAGGGGAAAGCCAGATTGAATGCATTTGTTTTTTCTTCAAAATTAGATTGCATGGAAAGAGAGGGATTATGAGCATCTATTAAAATCTAGTTCATCTGGTCTCTACATGAGGGCTCACTATGGTAAACCATCTTCCTTTGCTATACATTTTAGATCCCATGCCTTTGATAATCGGTTCAAGGCACATTATCTAGCCAGTTTACAAAAAAGTATTGATGCCTTCACCTCTTATGAGGAGGAAAAATTTGAAGAGATTTATGATGGATGTTTGAAAAGATGGGAGTTTCTCACAGTTTCATTGAGAAGAAGAGAAGTGATATCTCCCACAAACTTAATATGGAGCCTAGAAAGAGCTAAAGCCTTGTGTACACTAATCCCTCAGGTCAATGAAAAATGTAGGGGCATATGGATGGGAATGAGAACAAGGCCTCCTCTCCTTCTCACCCCCATGTCTCCATGGAAAAATAGAGAGCCTCAAGATCCCACTCAATTTGAGGAATGGCAGAGGAAAGTAGAAGCAGGATCAGGGTATAGTACTTCTAAACTAAAACACTGGGATATTCAGTTTCAGCCATTTGACTTGAGTAGTCAATTGGAATGCAGAATCCACAACCCAAGATTTGAAGAGTAAATTTTGTAAGGGGACTTACAAACAAGTAAGTATGGGGGAGATGATAAGGCCAAAATATGTCTCGTTAATGCACAATAAATGATCTTATTTTACTCTCCTTTTTATCAAGTTTGACTACATTTTGTGACTTTTGTTTGATCTAATATAAGTTAGGATGTAATTGTCCATATTTTGTTGAATTTAGTTCTAACATTTAAAAACTCTGTAATTCCTAACAAAGTGTGTGGAAATTCAGTTTTTGTAATAAAACAGTCACAATCAATCAAAGAATGAAGTATGAAGTGATCAACATGTTTTTGGGAGCATTGGCTTCAATACGGCTTAGTTTTGGAACTTCCAGACTTAGTTCCAGAACTCCATCACATAGTTTATGAGCTCTATTACTTAGTTCTGAATTTTCAGACTTAGTTTCAGAACTCCGACACTTAGTTCTAAAACTCCTGTGTTTAGCTCTAGAACTTTCACGGTTAGATCTAGAACAATCCCCTTTAGTTCCAAAACTTCTCCAAAGTTCAAGAACCAATGGGAATCTGTTTATTTTGATGACATCCAATGATAAAAAATCAATGAGCCTTTCAATCAGGAGAAGATCAGAAGATTTTGATTCTTCATACTCAAAGATCCAGGATAACTTATCAAACAGCTATATGTCCAGCAAAGGTTCCAAATTCAACATCTATTTTGGGCACTATTTGGTTCCATCTGAATCGTAGAATAACTATGGTTGTAAATGCATCTTTGAATGAAATATATATATATATATATATATATATATATATATATAGAGATATATTTTATATATAATATATACATATAGATATACATAGAGATAGAGATATAGAAAGATACAATACATTTTTGTAAGACAAAACATTTCAGCAATAAAATAGCCACTTCATTTTGAGAGAATATTACTTTGTCAAATCTTGATTCAAGGTGGAGCAAGGGCCCACTCCTCCAAGAACCAGGATCCTCATTTTATTGGTATTTATATTTCTAAAGAAAATAGTATAGATATGTTAATTTTGTAAATGCTTTTGATTCTTTAAGTTGAACTCTATTGTATACTTGTCCTTGTAGGTGTTATAGATTAGAATTTTATTTCCTTGCAAGCTTTTCACATCATTTTCAACCATGTGTTTATTTCCAAAGTAAAGTGTGTTTACTTCTGCATCGTGTGTTTATTTCCAGCAATCTATTTACTTTTGTATGTGTGTTTATTTCCATCAATGAGTGTTTATTTCAGCAAGTTTCTTATAATAGAGATAATAAGGCTTTGGCCATGGAATCCTAAGGACACTGTAAAAAAACCTCTAGAAAATAAAATAACAAATACCTACAAGGCAATTACTAGATCACTAGGTTTAGGTGTGGGTGAGGGTGATGAAGAAGAGGTCGCTATAATTGGCATGGGCATGGCTGGTTTGGTTTCCTAAAACACCTTTGGATAGATCGTGGAAGTATCATTAAACAACATTTGTATCTAAGTTGAGAAAGGTAGCTGAAGGCATTCCCAAAGCATGTAATTATCAACATAATCCAGGCGGTCAACCAAACGTGAAAATGACACCATTGTAAGAAGAGATGATGTTGATTTAGTATTAATCCTTGTAAATAATGTTTGTGAGATAGGGAAATGGTTGGCTTCAGACTTTTTGGGTAAAATAGCTGAGAGAAAATCAACAGGATTCTTGAAATCCAAGGGAGAGTTATCACCAATAGGAAGGGGCACCTCTAATGGATCCCCTATGGGTAGGGGAGATGATGAGTAGGATGAGGTAGGTTATTCTTTTCATGAAGAGGAAGGTAAGCATGAATTTCCTATGGGTAGGACAGCTAATACTACATGTTGTTCATCAGGTTGAGAGTCACGTGGGGAACTACATCTGAAGATATGGCAGACTCCTCCTTAGGTGCATGGGGAATGAGGGAGACTCCTCTATGGGTAAAGGAGCAGATGGAACAGTTTCCTTCATGGATGAAGGAATTTTTGCAAGAATCTCCTCTATAGATGGAGTAGGATGAAAGTGAGGAAGAGCTAGTATGATGTTGAAATAAACCTAAACCTCACAAATGTTACTATCATTGGTAGAAGGTTCACTAGTTTGGTTAGATGACCGAGTGTGATTTGGGAAAGGCTTCTTGAAGATATGAAGGTTCTGATTAGCCGTTGCGTTAGGGTTATCTAATATGAGATGTCCACTATCTAACATTTCTTGGACAATGTTTTTGAAATTTATACAATTACTATTACTATGACCTTTAACACAATGATAGTTGCAGTAATCATTTTCTTTGTATCATACAAGCATATGAGGAGAGGGTTCAAAACTAGTACGTGGTTTAATGGGTGGAAGAGTGATTGCTCCATCTTTTAGATTTTTTTCTAAAATCAAGACTAGAGTTCTCCTATCAAGTATATTTTTGTTGCTCTGTTTGAACTGAAAATCTTGGACAAGAGAAAGGTTGGAATAAGGATTTGATTGGGTGGATGGGCGAGATGGGCCAGCTTTTAAAATTTCCATGTGGGCATATCCTTTTTCCTTGGAATAAATTTTTGGGGTTTGGAAGAGGAATAGGTATCGTTTGATTTAAATGCAGTGTTCTTGTTACGTAATTGTATCTTCTTCTCTTTAATCACACAAATTTCATGTTTTTGGGCCATGGTGAACACCTCATCGAATGTATGAAAGGTTTGAACTTGGAGATTTGGTGAGATGTTTTTGGCGAAGCCACAGTGAACAAATATATTAACTCGGTTTGAGGTAGCTGAAACATGAGCTAGTTTATTAGGATTCTCCAATGAGAAAAAAATTTGTTATAGATTCATCTTTGTATTTTCATGTTGAGTACAAGTCGGTCATGGTGACCTTCTTGACAATATTGATCAAAAATGGTCTAGAAAGCTTGAGCTACTTGGTTGAATGAGTAAATGGAGTGCCTAGGTAGACCACTATACCAATCCAATGCAGGTCATGTCAAGGACATTAGGAATGTTCGTAAGAGTAAAGCATCATCATGAGCAATTAGATAACACCCATGTTTAAAAGACCGCAAGTGTTGTTGTGGGTCTTCTTTTTTGTTAAACTGGTTGAATTTGGGAATTTCCCAATGCATAGGGTATGGACGAATGGGAATGGATAGGTGAATGGTCTCATTGTGAATTTCATTGTATGTTAAAGAGTTATGTGACCTGGAGACCGATGATTCCAATGTCTACATCTTGTCCATCATCATTTTGATAATATTATTCATAGGTTGAGATGAATGGGAACCCCCTACAGTATAAGGGGTTATATGATGAAGGTATGAAAAGGATGACATCCTAGTATATGGTGGTTCCGAGTATGAGAATTGTGAGGGGAGAATAGATTAAGGTGGTAATTATCCTGAATAAGAGACAAATGAAATAGGGGGCTATTTGTGGTAAGTGTAGGTAGGTGGAGTATATGTAACAACTCTTATAGTAATTAGAGGGAGAGAATGTGGGATAGAGGATAATGTTTTGGAAGGGAGTATGGGTTGCCGACACCATGGGTGGTTGAGATGTAATAGGTATATAAGAGGTGGTGGGTGCGAAAGGCCTACACTTAAGAAGGTGATGAAGGGAATGGTTGAGACCATAGGATAAACGATGTCAAAGGCATGAAAAATTTCATAGATGTAGCATATATCAATGATGTAGGGTCAATTTGGGACACCACAGGTGGTAAGGTGGAAGAGGGTAAGGCCGAGCTAGTATTAGTTGATGCAAAAGTGCGTGCGAGGGCTAGAGGAATAGACATAGGCATGTCTTATACCAGCTACTACGATGAATCCCGAGTGGATGAATGGGCTAAATAATATTGTAAAGTAGTGGGGTTTTGGTCAAGGATTCTTACAAACTCCTCGTCACCATGATCTGATGATAATAGGTTGATTGGGATCCATAGGTGATAAAATTGAAGGTGAAAATGGGCGAGATGGGAGAGGCTAAAGGATAACATGGAATATAAGGGTGTTGGCTTGGCTACATGCGTCAAAAACATGTGACTTATAGTAGACATATTAATATGATCTTTGTAGATGACACACGGAAAAAAAAATGAATGGAGAAAATAGTTTTGGGAGGTGAAAACTGGTGTTGTTTTAATTGAAAAATTAAAACATAGGAACCGATAGTAGTTGGGTAACCGATGTCGGTGACAGAGGGTAATTGATGATGGTTAAGGTGACTAATACTGGTTACTATGGAAAATCAAAATATTTGCAAATGTGGAAATAAATGATGAAAATGAATCAAAACCTGGACTTTGACAGTGACTTCAAAGACACAAAGATATGGTGAAGTATCTGAGGAACCCCAAAAAGAACATAAATGTGATGAGTGCTACTTTGGTTAAAATGACCAAAACAACAGGAAATTGACAACGGTCAGGTAAACCAATGATGGTCAGATGAGTAAACTGATGATGGTTACTATGAAATTTGAAAATATGGAGAAAAATGAATTTAGTGACTTAGATCAAATAAAAGACCAACCTAGAAACCTAAGTATGGCAATGGTTGACCCCAACACACTCAGAAAGAGTCGGAATACACCAATTATGATTATGGAGTGTGAAAGGAAAAAAATGAAGAATACGACCTCACACCTCAAAACACAAATCAAGTAAAAACTAGCAAACACAAAATCCTATGTGGTGGATTTTATGTTCCATATTATGCCATTTAGGACTGACTTGTGAATAGAGTAGATTTTTAGTTCAATAAAAGGTTCCCTATGAAAATTGAAGAACTAAGGATAGTTTCAAGTAAATTTTTGGCGAGGGGGTTCCTTTCTCTAAGATAATTCTTTGGAAAGAGAAACCGGTTTGGTGCCCACTTCCAATCCTCTGATCATGTGATCATTGACAGTTTCTTCCAAGTAGGATGTTGTTTAAGAAAATGAGTAATTTATTTTGTGTGGTTTGGTGTAGATAAGAGAGTGTGCACTACGATTCAATTATTCAACCATTAGTTGGGCAAGACTTCTGTTAGGAATAAAACTTAGCTTAATTCATCATTATTTGATATTTGAATAAATGTAATAAGTTAAAGTATTTAATTAAATACTTTAAACTTATGTCAATATATATTAGTTGTCATTAGTTATTAGTTAACTAAGTGATAGTGTTCTTATCCTCATGTTTGTGCGATCATGTTCTATCTTGCATATTTTGTTCCCGAATGATTTCCATGAGGGCAATATGCTAATTCTGCATATTTTCTCGGATTAGATGATTTGTTTCCATATATTGAGGATGAGATAGAAGTTTTCCAATACTATAAATATTTCAGCTCTCTCATTTGTTTTGTAATGCTTGATTTTGATATTAATAAAAAATACATAAGCACCGTTTTGTTTCTGTGCAAAGATTTTGTGTCAACATTGTTTTCAAGTATTCATTTTCAAGACTTCCACCATATAGGTTGCCCACAATATTTAAATGAGATAAAGATGCAACACTAAGAAATGATATGTAAGTATTTTAGACCTGAATCCAAAATGAAATTTTATGAAATAAATGATGAATAGGAAAGAATATGTCTTTCACTAATGCAATACAAAAATGAAAAGAATGATTCTTTTAAATCCAAAATACGAGTTTCAATGAGACAAATAGAAGAGGGAGAATGTTCCAAAGGAGAGAATTTAATGTGAATGATTTCAAAGGGAAGTAGACATGATTTTCACCTAGGAACAAACAATAGAAAATAACCCCTAATGGGTCCCACAGTGATGCGTGCCAAAAATATCACCGAATTGTTGTGCGATAAAATAAGATAAGGTAAAAAGGTCATGGAAGAATACCTGTTATTATGTTGGTCAAAGGTTTAGTGTGCACATAAATGACTTTCTGATCCAAGATGATTGTGTGAGTGTCCCTTTGGCTTGGAGTAACGACCTATATAAGAAACACCAAAAAATAGTATTAATAATATAAGTGGACTACTTAGCGAATGCCATATCGAGAAGCGAGGTGCTTCCTAGAAGATTGTCAATCAAATTTCAAATATAAATTAATATTGTAAATACCATGAAGTAAGGAAATCCTACTATAGTTATATGATTTAGATATATCGTGTAAATACAATAATAAAATATAAAATAATAATCAAGGTTATGATTAAATATGGAGGTTTGGTAGATTATTCTAGGTTTATTAGGTCGACATGGAGTGCAGGATTAATCGAGATGAGGTCTAGGTTGATTTTGGTTGATTGAGAGGATTTTTGTCAAAAGGAATGAAATAACACAGAGAACGATGTCGATCTAGTGACCGATTTCATAAAGAGTGGAGGCGACGACGATTAAGGTGACCGATGTCGGTAGGGGAAATTTAGTGGTAATTAAATAAAATTAGTTTTGGACTTCTCTGTGATTGCACAGAGAATGAAGGGAGGATGGTTGGGTTTGTAATAATACCAAGGAGACTCAGGAATGCATAGAGGTCAGGTACAGAGAGCCAGAAGGCCATGGGTGGTTGGATGGGTAGATTGGTAAGAAGGTGGGGATGGAGGAATACGGAAGGAATAAGATGTAATAACAAAAGATAATGAACCTACACTTTAAGAAAGTACAAAATGATGAAAATAAAATATACTTACTTGCATTTGTAGGTATGGTAGGTGAAAGAAAGCGATGGGTTGATCGTGAATAACTTTCATGGTCATTTCCACTAAAATACTTCCTAGATTGTTCCCATGAATATTATAATGCCTTGGGATGAGCATCGGTGCTTGCTTGGGCTTGTGGTTGAGTATATCCCATTGTCTGGATGCTGAGAAGTCTTTGATTCATGCTTGAATGCAATAGAACTCTCTGAACTCAAAAATACCAACCTGGGTAAAGATTTGTAAAAGGGTATATAAGGTAACTAATGATAGTTAAGGTGACCGGCATCGGTTGAGGGATAACTGGTGTCGGTTAAGGTGGGAAATCCTAGGTTTACCAAAAATAGGCATATCTTTACTATTTTTGGTGTGCTCTTGATTAAGTCTTCTTAGGGAAGTGGAGTTCATGTGAGAGAAGGTAGGAAGGTCATAGAAGAATTCCAATTAGGTTTTTGTAAGAAGTATCAATTATTTAGGTTAAGTGGTGACTCATCACCGGGGAGTGATGACTCGGTGTTGAGTGATGACTTGGCCACTTTAAATTAAATTCCCCTGGAATGGGTCCAGGGTGAGGTCTCTAGGTGATGTTTAAATTAAATTAACTAAAGTAATTAAATTAATTAATAATGTGAGGATGAACATTAATTCAATTGGAAGTAATTAAATTAATATGAATGCGGGGTAAAGGGGTCATGATTAGGTGAACACATGACATTAGTTGATTAAAGGGAGCAAGGGGAGTGTGACCCAAATTTGGTGTCTACAGTGTGAGTGTTGTTGAAATTTGAAGCATTTCTTGACATATTTACAAAAATCTTACTTGAAGATAGGCCATTAGCACCCATCCATAGGATGCATTTGGCAACACCAAATTGGTGAAGTGTCCACCACATATGTCATCATGAACTTCTTGGATAGCTTTAGAAAATTCATGAGATTTGAGCCATCAAATTAGGATTCCATCAAACCTTTGTTTGTGAACAATGTCACCTCGATGACATAGTGGTTAGCGTGTTATGGAAAATATCTTTTAGTGTTCTTAGATATATCGAAGGGGATTTTAGACTAAGAAATATAGTCATAGAATTTAGTGTACCATAGATTTGATTGATTGTTTTCAATAAGATTAATAGAATGGAGTTAATTGATATGAGATGGTTGATCGATTCTATGCAAAACAATGAACAACTTGGAATATTTAGTTGATAAGGGGATAAGTGATGTGATAAAATCCATGGTGTCTGCATGAATTTTATGGATGAACGAGGAACTATTTGGATTGTATAATAGTCAAAGGATTCTAAGAGGAAGTAAATAATGTTTTTGTATTTTTGTAAAATTTCATTCTTATGTATTGATAAATTCTTTTGATTTGATTGATGATAACCTAGGAGTCTCCATAGATGTCAATGATTTGAATACCAAGCATGATATCGGTTTGAAGAAACATAATGAGGGCTTCATACCCAACCATATTATTGGAGCACTTGGAATTTAGTTTGAAAGATAGAGTGATAGGAGTCCCCAAGGAGGTATGATGATGACCGATGTAGGAGCGTTAGAGATTTAGAGTCTCTTAGGGACATTTAATTTATTGAGTCCATTTTATAACATACCAAAACATATGAATGGGTGATTGGGTAAAATCCAAATGTGAATGTAAAGGTGAATGTGGTTGTCAATGTAAGAGTTAGGTGTATAAGAGGTTGAAATTTGTTGTCTTAAAGCCTAATAAGGCATGTTGTTATGTCATATAACCATAATAAGAGTATGAATGAGTGGAGAGAGAGATTTTAGGAGATAAACTTCATTCTATGCCAAGTTTAGTGGTGGTTGAGCTCATTTAGGAGCTAAGAACAAGATATTTAGAGAGTCTAGCAGGTAGAATGAGATATTATTCGAGGAGGATGAATCATAGTAGATGATTCAAGAAAATGTAATGAATTTTATGAAGAAAAAAATGAATGAGGAGGATGTATATTGATGTTATAGGTATTGAATTATTCATTATTTCATGTTTTAGAGTTATTCTATATAACTGTGATAGTACTTTGTTCTGGACCAAGATCTCAATTTGCAACATATTAAACCTTTGTCATGTATCATATGTGTTTTCATTGATGTCAAGTTGCATTGATGGCAAAAGGAGTGAATTGGTAAAGTGAGCAAGTAATGATGTTAAAGGTTGATTTGGTAGTGTCACTCAAAGAGAAAGCAACTTAGTAAAGTGATTGGAGAAGGTTAAAGATTGAACCATGAGATTTCATATAGATTAGAGATATAATAGTGATAGATGCATGCTCAAGAAGATAACGCTTTAGGATGACTAAGGATAAGTTATAAGGGACTCGATCAATGTTTTTGCAATCTAGGAACATTGGGAGATATCCACCAAGGTTAAGAGATAGCCACCAAAGTCCAAACATGGCTGTTTAAGTCTAGAAGAGGTCATGGAGAAGAGTTAAAAGTCACGAGCAAAGTCACAAGTAAAAGGAAAGCCACAGGCATAAGGACTTAGCTCCAAAACTTAATGAAGAACCACCAAGACTTGAATTAGTTGTCGATTACTTAAAGAGGGACGTTGAACTCTAGAAGAAGATGTGAAAGGTATCTAAAGGCCATGGGTAAAGAAATGAAGTCATCAAAGAAAAAGGAGCTAGAGGATAAGTGCAAATAGAAGAAGGGGAAAGCTGCTAAAGTTCAAAGAAATTTGTCGAAGACTAAGGATAATTGCAGATGTCTAGAATATTCTATGTAGAAGAATGAAATTTGAGTAATGCCTCGAAGTCATATGAGAGAAAGGTAAAACCATGGGTGTGAGGGAAGATTTATGGACATGAAGATAGAGTCACATGAGTAAGGAGGACATAAAGGATGAGCCACAAAATCAAGGATAAGAAAAGGAGAAGGCAGCGAAGTAAGTTAGAAGCAATATGGAGGTAAAGGAAAAATTGATAAGGACTGAAGAAGCCACTAGATAAAGGGAAGTCGAGAAGAAGTCATGCATAAGGGAAAATCCGCACAAAACAATAAAATTCACTAAGGAAGAAAGTCATAGAAATGACAAATTCATAGATGAAAGGATGGATTCACAGACACAAAAAAATTATTGGAAGGCAATGAGATTTGCATACAAGGAACGATTCTTGGAAAGTTAAAGGACAAGTATTATAACAGAAAGACATTTCAAAATCCACAAGAAGCATAGAATAACCGCGGATAACTGAAAAAGTCAACAAGAAGGAGAAATGTCACGAAATAAAGAAAAGAGCTGCAATATAAGGCAAAAGATCCAAGAAGCCAAGAGAAGTCATGGATCGAGAAAATATGAACTGGAGATGAATCAAGGATAATCAAATAGAGTTCAAATTGGAAGAATTAGGAGTTTGCATGTAAAATAATGGTGATTTGATTGTCTGAAGATTGCAGCTACGAATACAACTAGAACTTCACATTAAGCGATGAAATATACTATTTCAACTACGAGTATTTAATGTTCTTTGAATTGATGAAGTCTATTTGAATTTTTAATACAAACTCTTGATTCTAAGGAAAAATAAAATATTGAAGAAGAAAGGATCTCGTCTATTCCAGATCATGAGGAAATCCTAAAAATACATAAAACTATTTTTAGGAACCAGCTCATAGATAATTTCTAAAAAAATCAAATAAAAAGAAGAAGTCATGCCAAACATAGTAAGGGTAAAATCTAGAATAAGTTTCATGCATTTAATGCACCAGATTTTTAGGTGAAAAGGAAGGAGAGATTGCACAATACACAAAAGGAAGTGTTAATGGGTTGATTGGCTATATAGAGGAAATTTGATTTAGTTAACGGAGATCCTTTACGGATGAACCGTCAAGTCGAGGAGAAAACCTTAGGTTAGTGGGACATGTGCCCTAAGGTGACCTCCATATTTTAAAGAAGTTGGCTCTTCTCTATGGTATGAGTTGAGGGTTAGAGAAAATGAACTAATCTTTAAACTTAATGGGGGTGATGCACTAAAAAGTGAAAGAGTTAACTCGTAACACAACTGGCTGAAATAGAGAGAAAGGTGGGCAATGAAAAGGGTGGACAAGATGCACCATAGACCAGAGACAATCCACACAAAACACTACTCCAAACTATCCAAGAATAGCTTCTAAAGATAGCAATAGCACCAAAACACGCATAGTTATCTACATTTAAATAAATTCTATCAGAGATAATACAGATTACGCGAAGGATGAACAAATTGCATCACAGGGCACATTATATTAATCCAAATAACGTGCAAAATATTACAATAGATAAGAGGTAAAATACCATTACAATCTCAAAAATAAGGCCAACTCTCCATCTTTCTACATTTTACAGAAGAGTAATTGAGATAGAAGAATAAAATAACTAACTCCAGCAGTGTCTATTTTTTTTTAAGCCTTCAGTTTCAATATATAGGAGGAGAAGGGCATGAGAGACCCTTCTCAAAATATTTTAATTATGATAAATGGTTTGAATTGACAGAAATAGATTTTTTGAGATCTTTATCACACTTTCCCATTATATTTTCTTTAAAGAGTGAGATGCATGCCTATTTAATTCATATCTCAACTATTTTGTAATCAACTCCCTTGAGCAGATTTATTCTTCCAAATCATTATTACATATTTGGATCTTTAATTACTTATGCATTAGGTCCTAAGCTCATGATTCAAGCAGTTCCTATCTATGTTATTCTTATGAGAATGACACTTTGAATGCAGGTGAACAAATTAATATTCCCGGTGTTCACACTCTTCGCATGGAACTACGCATTAACTTCATCCCCGAAAAGACCAAATGAATGAACGTTTTCCTTTGATCTTTTAAAAGATATGAATATTTAAAACTTTCGAGATGTGTCATAATTTCCCCTACGTGGATTTTGCTTACCACTAATCTTTTAGAAATCTACCTCAAAGTCGGAGCTAATTTATAATGAAACCCATGTGGAGGTCGAGTGCTTCTCTAGGGTCTCTGCTTCCATTGTAGCTTCTGGGAGTGCGTGGGGTTGACACCTAGCTTTAATTTTGATCGAGACCACTTTCCTTTGGGTAAGTAATGAGCTAGTCTGTATATCACTGAGAAGAATTTTATTTTGGGCGGGTCATCCACAGTTGACTCCATGTGTAAGCCTCATGGGGCTCCAAAACTTCTACTTCCTTTACTTCCTGGAACTCATGCCAAGTTGACATTTGGCACTGTCTATGAGATTTTTACTTCCTTTTGAGTTTGGCGTGTCCCAATCTTGGCTTTAATCATGGATTTGATTGTATTTCCAAAGGCTTGACTCTTAGTGAGATTTAAAATTGTGGGAACCTCAATTGAGCAGGAATATGCTTGTTATCTAATCTTAACAAGTAGCAGAAATTAGATAACAGTTTGGTGACTCATGGGGACCATTATCTTGCTAAATGGAAAGAACCCACAATCTCCCACTATCCCTTGGGTCTGGGCCGTGTTATGAGCTAATATGAACCTAGTCCATGGTTCCTGAAGGGTTGTTGAGCCTCTACATTCGTTAGTTGATTCTTATGCTTTCCTACTCTCATAAGGAAAAATATGTTATTTTTTTGTGAGAGTAGAAAGTTGAAGAATCCACAATGTCACTTTTCTGACATATTTTAGTTACTATGCATTTTCTTGGAGTGAATACTACAACTGCTAAGAGTCACTGCGAATTCTCTTTTGAGATGGAGTCTTCTTGAGGAATATGGTGCCTCTTAATGGAGTAATACAAATGCGAGCCTATACAAAGAGACAAAACATACATGACTCAAATGAGTCATGTAGAGTGTGTGTACACACTTATTTTATAGAAATCAATCTACTCCTACTCCTAAGCTAACTATTTTTTAAAAATATAAACAAAACTTGAAACTGACAGGGAGAAATAACTTCCCTTCCTTATAAAGTGCAGCCATACAATTAATCTAGCTATAGGCATGGCCTATAATAAGAGTGAAAATTTACCTTTCACTCTCCCCCATGGTATCGGTAAACAGAATGAATACCTCCTCGATATGTTCATCTTTTGGTTGGAGGTGTCGTAGTTGATCCTTGGGGCCTTGGAAATTATCCTCATGCCCTGAAGTGAGCATGACTGGTATTGACGTTTTCCTTGGTCTTGATGAGGACCATCCTCTAGTGGGAGTCAATCTAACCCTCTATTCCTACATGTTATTCTAGATTTCATATTTTTGAACGAGGATTTTTTGTATGCTTCCCGGGAGGGTGTCATCTTTATCTCCTCCCTTTTTTTTTTAGTAGTTTTACCATAAAATCTAGGCTCTTCGATTGAAAGCAAAAAGCTTTCAATGATACTTTTTCTAGAGCCCTTGGACTAGTCCCAGGGGAACGTTATGAGAAGAATTATTCTTTTGTTATGGGGTTGATGAAGCAGAGAAGGTTATTATTTCCATAGGATCTTCTTCATTGAGGCATCCCCCAAATCTGATAAGCACTTGAGCTTATCTTCTTCCTCCTCTGTCAAAGTCTCCCACTTTTGTATGATGGATTTTGAGTCTAAAATTTTCCATCATGTGTGGCTTCATCTTGCAATATGAATCCCATTGGCCCAAAATATTCCAAGGGCTCTGCTTTGTGGGGAGGAAAAATGGAGGCAACATCTACAGCTTCTTGAATGCTCATCTCGTGATACAAACCTCCTGAGTTCGTATCACTTCTCACCATATGCTCCTCTTCTTTTGGATTTAGAGCCATTACTTATTGGTGTGAGGGGTATAGCTGCTCGAAGAAAGGGGAAGGGTGGAATGGATGGCTTGGAGATGGAGAAGGGGACAATCCCTTGGTGGTAATGAAGTCATGATTGCACAACTCCATAGGATGAAGAGAAATGGAAGATGTGGAAAGAAAGATGAGTGGAAATGGATGAGAGGGAGGTCTGTGAGCTTTTGTAATGATTTTTTTGGACCATGTGGAGTCACTAGATGTTCTCTGCAACTATCTCCATTAAAGCTTGAACTTTACCAGGAATAGACCAAGTTGATGCAATGATAAAATACCGCTCTAATTCCTCCCACTAGGCATGCCAGGAAAACATTGCAGAGATCCTTTGTGGATGAACCATCAGAGTCATAGGAAACCTTAGGTTAGTGGGATGTGCACCCTAAGGTGACCTCCAGATTTTAAAGAAGCTGGCTCTTCTCTGTGGTATGAGGTGAGGGTTAGAGAAAATGAACTAATCTTTAAACTTAATGGGGTGATGCGCCAAAAAGTGAAAGAGTTAACTCGTAACACAACTAGATGAAATAGAGAGAAAGGGGGTAATGAAAAGGGTAAATAATATGCACCACAAACTAGAGACAATCCACACAAAAACTACTCCAAAATGTCCAAGCACATCTTCTAAATATAGTAATAGCACCAAAATGTGCACAGTTATCTGCATCTAAATAAAGGCTATCAGAGATAATACATATTATGAAAAGGATGGAAAAATTGCATCACAGGCATATTATATTACTCAAAATAACATGCACAATATTACAATAGATAAGAGGAAAAATTCCATTACAAGCTCAAAAAGAAGGCCAAAGCTCTAGCCTCCTACCTTTTACAGAAGAAGAAATGAGACAAAAGAAGAAACTAACTAACTCCAGAAGTGTCTACTTGTTATGAAGCATTTGGTTTCAATATATAGGAGGAGAAGGGTGAGAAACCCTTCTCAAACTCTTATAATTATGATAAATGGTGCAAAGTGACAAAATAAAAAAATTTAGATCTTTTTCACACTTTCCCATTATCTTTTCTTTAAAGAGTGAGATTCATGCCTATTTAATTCATCTCTTAACTATTTTACAACCGACTCCCTTAGAGCGGACTTCTTCCAAATCATTTATTACATATTTGGATCTTTAATTACTTATGCATTGGGTCCTAAGCTCATGATTCAAGCGGTGCCTACCTATGTTATTTTTATGAGAATGACACTTTGAATGTAGGTGAACAAATTAAGTATTCTTAATTTTTCACTCTTCACACTCGAACTACACATTAACTTCATCCCCAAAAGACCAAATTGAATGAACCTTTTCCTTTGATATTTTCAAAAGATCTAAATATTTAAACCTTTTAGATAGGTGCCATAATTTCCCCTACATGGATTTTGGCTTATCGCTAATCTTTTAGCAATCTACCTCAAAATCGGAGCCGATTTATTATGAAATCCATGTGGAGGTCAAGTGCTTCTCTAGGGTCTTTGCTTCCATTATAGCTTCTAGAAGTGCGCAGGGCTAACACCTGGATTTATTTGTGATTGGGCCACTTTCCTTTGGGTAAGTAATGAGCCGATACATATATCACTACGAAGACTTTTACTTTGGGAGGGTCATCCACAATTGACTCTACGTGTAAGCCTTGCGGGCTCCAAAACTTATGCTTCCTTTGCATCTTGGAACTCGTGCTAGGTTGACATTTGGCACTGTTTGTGATATTTTTTCTTCCTTTATAGTTTGGTGTGTCCTAATCTTGGATTTAATCATGGATTTGGTTGTATTGCCAAATGGTTGACTCCTAGTGATATTTAAAATCGTGGGAACCTCGATTGAGCAGAAATCTACTTGTTATCTAATCTTAATGGGCGGTGGAAATTAAATAATAGTTTGGTGACTCACAAGTACCATTAGCTTGATAAATGGAAAGAACCCACAATCTCCCACTATCCATTGGGCACTGGAGTGTTTTATGAGCTAATCTCGAACCTAGTCCATGGTGCTGAAGGGTTACTTGAGCCTCTGTAGTGTTAGTTGAAAATCATGCTTGTTATGGATAAATCATCTTTACTCTTGGATTCATTGGATTGAAATGACGTGGCTTACAAAAATCCACTTTCACTTCTTCTAGGTAAGTTGTAATATAGTTTTGATAGTTGCAAACTTATCTCTTTTTCAGAATCATCCTTGGATCAATTCTAGTGATCCAAGGAATGTTTTAAATCTCCTTACCATACTAAATGGTAAAACCAACATTCATAGGTAGAGAGACATAGTAGACTGAACGTTGTATGTTACAAATTCTTTGGTCTTGTATGAACGTGCCTTCATTCGGTTGTATACTTTTGCTTATGTCTTTAGGATTGATCTCTTCAAGACATTAATGGCGTAAATGAAGTATAGTCTTTCATGACTATGAAAGGAATCTAAATCCTAAAAACTAAAGGATTATCCTAACAATATCCTAAACTAGGTAAAATAACCTAATTCCTAGCTATGTCTACTTATTTGGGTTTCAATCTAACCTAATCTTCTTATTCTATTTCATTTAGATGGCTTCCTAACCTAAGTTCTTGTGCTAAATGAATAAGGGAGGAATTAGTAAAGTAATGCTAGGCTATTTTAACCTAAGACCTAATACTATATGGTTGTGAATTTGATCTAACCTAAGGTGGAAATTACCTATGGAAATGTTTTAAGACCTAAGGTAATTATTGTTAGACTAACCTAAGTTTTGGGAAATCTATCCTAAACTATTAAAAGGAAACCTAAGGGTCGCATGGCATTATGGTGATAGTTCCAATGGCATTTAATTGATTTGATTTGGTTAAATGAATGGAGGTATAGCCAATTTTGGAAAAGGAAAGTAGACTTTAGTGGAAGCATACATGGAGGCTTCACTAAATATGGAAATGCATGTTAAATTAGAAATGACATTCACTAGTTTTGGGAGGTGGTGGTAAGGAGAGATAAGTGGGAGATTTGGGAGTAATTGCATTAATGGACCTTGGTTTTGTGTGCAAACCATCTTGGAAACAAGGAAGGTGGATTTTTGGAGGTTGTTTGATCTTGCATGCATTGTGATTTTTGCTCTACATGGAGCTATCTAGTTCTTTGAACCAGCAGTTTGACTTCTACTTTATGGCTATTTTTGGTTTCTCTGGTTTATTTTCAATCGAGGGAAAGTATATGAGGCATTGGAAGAAAATATGTTTGGTTGTTGATCTTTCATGGAGAATAAAAAGAGTTGGAAGCTCGGCTAGAAGTCTCCTTCAAATTGGTAGAAGCACTATCAGGCATGATAGGATCTACCCATTAAGATTTCTTGATTTCTTCTAAATGATTAGTTAAAAAAATTCTTCTCTCTTGAGATAAATGTTTTCATGATTTGTCTGTTATTTACTTTCATGGTTTTATGAATCTTTGTATTTTTTGGATATAATTCATTGCTAAATAATGTTAGCCTTGGAAACTTTCTCTCTGTGCTAGTTTAGTGGTGACATGCATGTGAAACTTGTATTTTGAATCTTGTATTTCATTCAGAACTTGTGTTTGAGGATGTTGTTATTCTAAACTAGTATATGATGCCTTTTGTTTCATTCTGAACTTATATTGGAGCCTTGTGTTTTGTTCTGAGCTTGTAATGGAGCTTTGTGTTTCTCAAAACTTGTGTTTGAAGCATCATGTTTAGCACTGTACTCGTATTCAATACAACGTGTTCTGAACTTGTATTCGAGTCATTGTGTTTGGTTCTGTACTTGTGTTCTGAGCTTGATTTTTACTCATATTCAAGGTTTTGAAATACTTAGAACTCATTTATGGGACTGTTCTACTCGAAAAATATTGGGAGATTAGTTTTGGTTTGATTTGATTTGGTTATCTCTTTCGATATCTTCTCCTTGTAGCTTCGTGAGTTGGAATGGTTTTGGTACTTCTATTTTTGAGACTATACCATTTTATTTGAATTGGTAAGGGCGTGTAAATAAGGAGGATATTCTTCCCTCCTCTACTCTATGAAAACCCACATCTTTTTGAAGGCTTGACTATTTTTTTTGATGGATTAATGGACTAGAACTATATCTTTTTATGGGTTTGGTTTGATATAGAGTTCATTTAGAATAGTCATTTAACAATTTTTGAGGTTTATGGAAATGCGGTATGCATACTCCTTGTGATTAATGTTTGAAATGAATACCTTCTCTGTCACAATCTTTTTAGATAGAGTTGTGAGATTCTTTATCATTTTTTATGTTTCAGATCACGTTTGGAGGTAAAGTTGAGACATTTCTTGACTCAAACGTATATTGGGTTTTTTACTCACTGCCAAATCGTCTTAAATTGACTTTTAGGTTTTTAAGGAAATAAGTATTGAATACTCTAACATTCTGAATCTTGTTGATAGGATTTATCACCTTGGGTTTGAGGTTGTTTCACTTAATTTGTCTTCATGATGACCATGAAATTTATGTCTCTGTATATGGAGTTGTGTAATACCTTGAAGTTGGGAATGCATTTTCTATTGAGTTCAAGAGTTTTATTGAATCTTGTTTATCTTATATTGTTTTGGGTTTTCTATTCTTTGTTGGATTCATTAAATGAATCTTTGGGTCTTTAAAAGAGAAAGGAATATGTTCTCTTGTGAACAATATACTATTTTTTGGACTGTAATGTGTACACCTTTCTAAGAAATGAAATCAAACTTGTGTTTAATGAATTGGAATAGATAAACCAGGTTGTAATGATTTGTAAGGGAAACTAGAAGTGTGCTTTCTTTTGATTGTGTGTTTGGTTTTGTATTCTCTTTTGGGATCTAGTAAATAAATTCTGATTTTGGAAATAGAAATGGAATTCATTTGATATTAGAAATGAAATGAATTCTTTATTGGACCTTTTCCATTTGAGATCCTTTAACTTTTGAAAAGATAGGTTCATTTGATCGAACTTCTCTGTGGCATGACTCTCTTCTTGGATGTAGAGTGATTGTTCTCTTAGGCACATCGACATTTGGGTATGGATTTTTTTCCTTTCTATCTTATAGGAAATAGTAAGAAACCACTCTTTTGAGATGGAAATTTCCTTGTGGATTGTCTAGTCTACTTTGTACTAGTCATTTGTTGTAATGATGTGGAAAGAGAACAACTGAGTCAGTTCAGTAGAAGAGAAAATGTAAACATGTTTAGACCAACTGCTATGTTTGACTGAGTCATACTTCATTTGGATTTGGTATTGGAAGGTTTTCTCTTTTTGCACTCTATCTTATTATGAATCCTCTCTTAGATGGACATGAGAAGAGATTAATTTTTGTGAGTCTAGCTTTGAGTTGTGGAATGTCTGGTTTCAGATCTTTGAATTATATCTTCTAACATGTAGAAGTTGGTTAAGACTTTCAGGTAGAATGTTTGACTCTCTACCCCTTCTTGGATTGATTTGGGATTCTTGTTAGATGTTGTCTCTATAATTGTGAATCCTTATATTGTTATCTTGAAATGAAGCGATTATGTGCGTTTTGAACATGTTTATGCCCTTCATATGATTAGTGTGTGGGGAACAGTATGTATTGATTCTTCTTCTTTGCTTAAGTTGTAGGATGAAACATCCTAATATGAGCTATGTTGTAAATAACTTATTTTGCTACATAGTAAAGATAAATGTTGTATTTCTATTTTGATAGAATTATGAAACAATTGGATGACAAGATCTGTTGTTTGTTAAAAGTAATTGATATGATCAATTAAACTTTATGTTATAATGTAGATGTTGTGGATCATTATTATGCTTTTTTAAAAGTGAATTCTGACTCTTTATTTGTACTTCTTTTCTAGTTGTTATTACTTATGCTTATTTGTATGATATATTAATTGTTTCATTAAAGAAGAGTTGTTTTAATGGAACAATTAGTGGAATGCACTTCATTTTAATTCTTAGTGCTTATCATGCTCAGTTCATTAAACTGACCCATGCTAGCAATTTTTGTAGATGGACATCGTAAGTGATAAAAGAAGGCAAAAACTTTTATGATGCATTGGCTTATTTAATTTTGGATCTTATGTAAAGAATTTTGATTCATTCTTGAGTTGTATTGGAAAAGAGAAGTGATATTCTTTTATGATCTTAATGATGAATGACATGTAGTATGTCTGAAATGCATAGTCTTGTAAATGTATGTTTTATCATGATGAATTGAAAGGTTTGGAGACTGAATCCAATTTGTTGTGTAAATTCTCTTGTACTTTGTATAATGGAAATAGTAGTGATATCTTGTCGATATTCTTTATACCTTTTTGTATACTATTGATGTTATCAATTAATAAGTTGGATTAAGGGGATAATACGATCCCCCTTACTATAATGAAACTTGTTAAATTACAAAAGATGTTGTTCTCTAACTACACAACTATAGTTTAATAATGAAATATGTATTGGTCATACAATTAAACTATATTAGTAAAGAATGATAAAAATGTTATGTTAACTTTAACTTCTAACCATGTAGAGGAAGAATCTTCCTCTCTCAAAAGAATGAAAAAAATAAATGGAATGGTGGTTATGATCTTTAATCCTTGTGCTTCATTTATAAAAGTAAACACTAGCTGAATTTAGGTGAATGATACACCTTCTTGGACAGCTAGGTTACATTAAGAATTAACCGTTTGATGTTTGCTACCCTATTTTTGAGGATAACTGCTTTCTAAGACAAGTTAATAAACATCAATGTAAGCATGATTTAATGAAGTTCTTAATATCAAATTAGATTAATTATGGATAAATAACTTAATGAATGTTGGAATTAGGGTTAGGGGAGTTACTGCAATCTGAATCTTAATCCAATTAAATTATGAATTTAATGACCACTAAGGAGTGTGTACATCATGACGAATCAGTTCTAATGGATGTTAGCACATGCCAACTGTAGGACTATACCTTCGAGAAGTCCAGGCCACTCTTCTGAGATGTAAATTTCCTTGTGGATTATCTAGTCTACTTTGTACTAGTCATTTGTTGTAATCATGTGGAAAGAGAACAATAAGTCGCTTTAGTAAAGGAGAAAATGTAAACATGTTTAGGCTAACTGCTATGTTTGACTAATTCATGCTTCATTTGGATTTGGTATTGCAATATTTTCACTTTTGCACTCTATCTTATTATGCATCCTCTCTTGGATGGACGCGAGAAGAGATTAATTTTTGTGAGTCTAGCTTTGAGTTGTGGAACATCTAGTTTCGATCTTTGAATTATATCTTCTAACATGTATAAGTTGGTTAAGACTTGTAGGTAGAATATTTGACTCTCTCCCCTTCTTGGATTGATTTGGGATTCTTGTTATATGTTGTCTCTTTAATGTTGAATCCTTATATTGTTATCCCTGGAACTAAAGCGATTATGTGTGTATTGAATCATTTCACGCCCTTTAGATGATTAGTGTATGGGAACAGTATGTATTGATTCTTCTTCTTTTCTTAAGTTGTAGGATGAAACATACTAATATGAGCTATTCTCAGAAATAAATTATTTTCCTACATAGTAAAGATAAATGTTGTATTTCTATTCCGATAGAATTATGAAACAATTGGATGACAAGATCTGTTGTTTGTTAAAAGTAATTGATAGGATCAATTAAACCGTATGTTATAATGCGATATGTTGTGGATCATTATTATGCTTTTTTTTAAAAGTGAATTCGACTTTTATTTCTACTTCTTTTCCCTTGTTATTACTTATGCTTATTTGTATGATATATTAATATCTTCATTAAAGAAGAGTTGTTTTAATGGAACAATTAGTGGAATGCACTTCGCTTTAATGATTAGTGCTTATCATGCTCAGGACTCATTGAATTGACCGATCTAGCAATTTTTACAGAGATGGACATCGTAAGTGATAAAAGAAGTTAAAAACTTTTATGATGCATTGGCTTATTTAATCTTGGATCTTATGTAAAGAATTTTGATTCATTCTTGAGTTGTATTGGAAAAGAGAAGTGATATTATTTTATGATCTTAATTATGAATGACATGCAATATGTCCTAAATGCATAGTCATGTAAATGTATGTTTTATCATGATGAATTGAAAGGTTTGGAGAGAATCCAATTTTTGTGTAAATTCCGTGTACTACTTGTATAATAGAAATAACATGATATCTTGTCGATATTCTTTATAATTTTTGTATACTATTGATTTTATCAATTAATAAGTTAGATTAAGGTGATAAGACGATCCCCCTTACTATAATGAAACTTGTTAAATTACAAAAGATGTCCTTCTCTAACTACACAACTATAGTTTAATAATGCAATATGTATTAGTCATACAATTAAACTATATTAGTAAAGAATGATAAAAGGTTATGTTAACTTTAACTTCTAACCATGTTGAGGAAGACTCTTCCCCTCTCAAAAGAATGAAAAATAAATGGAATGGTGGTTATGATCTTTAATTCTTGTGCTTCATTTATAAAATTAAACACTAATTGAATTTAGGTGAATGATACACCTTCATGGACAACTACGTTACATTAAGAAGTAATTATTTGATGTTTGCTGCCCTATTTTCGGCGATAACTTTTTAAGCCAAGTTAATAAACATCAATGTAAGCATGATTTAATGAAGTTCTTAATATCAAATCAAATTAATTATGGATAAAGAACTTAATGAATGTTGGAATTAGGGTTAGGCATGGTTTCTACAATCTGAATCTTAATCTAATTAAATTATGAATTCAATGACCACTAAGGAGTGTGTACATCATGATGAATCAGTTCTAACGGATGTTGGCACACACCAACTACAAGACTGTACCTTCGATAAGTCTATGGACTTCTCAAGGATACAGTGTTGCAGTTGACATGTGGCAACACCCTTCTATATTTGTTCATCTAGATCTACACACATCTAGACTTGAACTTAGTTTCTCTCTAGGTCAAGTTAGTAGCATGTTTAGGATAGGGAATAGCTTTTTATGACTCAGGGTACCTTGGCACATTCGGTTGACTTAGGTCGATCGAGTATGCCTATAGACACCCATAATTATGCCCAAGCAATTTAAATATTTAAATTGCACTAATTATCCCCTTTCTCAGCAAATCGACAACATATCATCAAAAGCACTCATATTCCTTCTTGTTTTCATTAATTAATTACAATACGCTAATTGATTAATTCACCTATCCAACTAACAACCTAATTAACGACCTTCTCATTAATTATTTACCCCTTCTATGTAGACTAATTAATTATTATTAATTAATTAGCCTTTCACTTCATTTAACTAATAAATCAATATTTAATTGATTTAATCCCCTTCTAATAGTCTAAATCGTACTAATATTCCTCTAATTAGCTTCTATAAGCTTACAAATACCTATAAGTTAATCACCTTTGATTAATTAAAACATCCCCAACTCCCATGACTTGCTAAGCATAAATTAAACCCTTCTAAAGTAAGGTTACCTTTAATAAAGCAACCTTATCCATTCCTAATCATGTTTTAGCTTTATACCACATGCAAAGGGATGAAGTGTTTCCTTTATCCATTGGGCTATATATAGGAGCCCTCCTTCTACCTTTATACCTATACCTAAAATTCTTAAGAGAGAAAATGCAAAGCATATAGCAAAGAGACTAAGAGCTTGCATTTTTGTCTTCTTGAGAGGTCACCATTGTTGAGAGCTAAGCTTCCTATTCTTGCATTCTTTAAAGATCAAACAAGCAATTTCTGATTTCCATTGGAGCTAAATAGGTCCGTGCATTTTGTTGGTAATCTAAGAGAGTAGATATTTTAAATAGCATTAGTTTTGATCTTATGTTTTCAAAGTTGTTCTTGCTTTTAGCCCTAGGAATTCGTGTCGGCACATATACATGCAGCGCAGTATCGGGTTGGGGGCGAAGGCATCCTTTTGGGGGCGCATGCACTACAAACACACGTGCACATGCGCAGGCATGAAGTGAACACACCCATGCACACGTGCACGTGAACACACAGAAAAAGAGGTGTGCATGTTAAAAACATGGAACATGCACAAAAGGGGGTGCACACACACCCACTGGTATATACACGCAAGTGCAGGGCACCAATTGTGTGGTGCATATGCCAAAGAGGGTGAACAGGCACCCAAAAGAGGGCACAAGCACCAGAAGATAGATGTGTACATGCACACATGCCCAAAAGGGGGCACAAACGTCCAAAAGGGAGCACAGGTGCTTAAAACTGGGTAGAAAAGATAAGAAAATGTCAAAAAGATGACACTTAGAAGAATTTTTAGGATTTTTGGGTTAACCCTAAAATGTTAGATAATTTTTAGAAGAAATGTTAGTAACTAACGAGTGATTTGATATTTTGTAGAGACAATTACCAGTTTTATAGATGCGAGAGCACCATACCCAGATAGCAGAGCTAGAGGAGAGTATGTGTCGGTGCAATGCCAAAAAAGCCATGGTGATACTTCTCGAGGTGGTGGGGCTAGGCCCCATGTCTCGATGCCTTCCATTACACTAGATCATGGTTTACTGGATGCGCTAGTCGAGAAATGGCATAGCGAGAGTCATTGTTTTAGATTACCCATAGGGGAGATGACCATGACTCTTGAGGATGTATGGTGGATCCTCTACGTGCCGATCATAGGCACCTTGATTGAGTACAACACAGATGCAGGACTGATTAGAGCAGCCTGTAGTGACCTTTTTGATATAGATGATATTCCACATGACGGGATGACTATAGCCCTGCATGAGTGCATCTTTGACCCCACATTGCATCGGGGCCTCTTTATATTATGTCTCTTATCAGTGGGTTTTTACTCACTGATAAGACAGGGACGTCGTTCCCGAGAGGACTATTACCTTTGGTTCATGGCATCTTCAGCGGTGAGAGATACTACTGGGGATAGTGCATTTTGGCCCACTTGTATTGGGACTTACATTTGATTACATACCATGGTCAGAAGACCATGGGTCTAGCTTCTTTACTTCAGATCTGGTCATGGGACCACATTGTCATCGACACCCCATGGGCACTTTACATGTCTGAGACCCAGAGGAGCCATCTTACATGGCATGGGTAGTAGTAGGTGGTGATATATGCAGCCACCTTGGTAGCCTATTCAGATATAGGTGAGAGTTTGATGAGCTACCAGGGATAGATGTTATCTGGTGGCCATATAGACATTTCCAGTGGCCAGAGGATGCCACAGAGCTCAGCGTGTGCTCAGTAGAGCACTATATCATTGGCGATCCACAAATGCTACATTATAGAGTCAGATCGAGTTGACAGTGCCAACGGTAGCTTGGCAGAGTATAGGGGGTCCCACAACCCATGACATTTGGTATGCACACAGAGATTTAGAGAGGAAGACTATGGGGCCTCGCATACCAGTGGCCTGAGCTTGAGTGAGTTTTACATAGGTGGTCCCCCAGTAGGACCCAACATGACAGGTGCGGGATCCAAGGACCACAGTGGAGTATACAGCTTGGTATGCCACTGTATTATCCCGATGTCTCACCATTCCAAAGGAGGCCTAGGTAGCAGGTTCTCATCCACCTATAGAGATATGGCATGGTTCAGAGCATAGAGTGAGAGCAGTGGGGCCAGATCCAGAGGATCCTTTTGATGTCATTCCTCATGATGGGTAGGGTGCTGCATAGGCACAGGGACCGAGGCCGTAGGGTCTAGTACAGACACCAGTTCAGCCATCCAGAGTGAGATTCCAAGAGCAGAGCCAATCCTCCAGATCTCCTTAGGGACAAGTCCACGAGGCATGACAACCTCTCACCAATAGCATAGATAGCCACAGTACAACAATAGTTACAACAGGCCCTAGCTAAGAGAGATATAGGGAGAGAATATAGGGATGAGGCCCAAGGCTGGTGTGTGATTGCTACAGTGGAGCGCGATGAGGATTGGACACACATTGTCACATTACTTTAAGAGTGAGATCGTGCTCGCTCAGGCCCAGGCGGCCCGTGAGATTACAGAGCGGCATGGTAGAATTAGATTTGAGAGACAAGTGGTATAAGGGGATTAGATATTGAGCCTTCTTCATTAGTCCCAATCACAGTACGGATGGTTGTTACATAGAGATATCATGTATATGAATGAGCATAGGGCCTTTTAGCATAGAGGGATCAAAGCGAGCTGAGTTACAAATAGTGAATGACGAGAGAGATCGAGAGGCTACCTCCATGAGACAAGATGAGGCCAATTTAGGGAAAGTGACAGGAGAGTGTGATGTTTCCCTTCATACAACCCTTACCTCTGGAGATGCTGACTTGATACATGATGCCACAAGGCTTAGTGGTGAGGCTCTATTTTACAAGACTACCTATTACAGAGTATTCCCCCCAAACTAGTGAGTGGTACTACAGGACAGATAATCGGGGTCAAGCGTGACAGGATCTTGATCATGGAGATCAGGCCAGTCTATGAGATTAGTGAGATAGCCCATACCAGAGCAACTAACTGGACCAGGACCATCTCAGCCTCCATTATTCTCATCGACTAGGTGACAGACCTGGGAGCCCCGGTGAGGGCAAGAGCTGCGGTTGAGCCCTATATTTTTGTTGTACAAATTATTTGTATACATGCCTCTTATGAAGGCCAATGTTGATGTATAGCTTTGTATACTTGTATTTTGATGATGCCTCATGATGAAGGCTTGATTCTTTTGATACATGCCCCTTTTTTATGGCACTTTGTATCTATGATGTATCATTTTGAGTACTGATTTGAATAGTTTATACTTGTATAGATGTGTGGAAATTTTTGATTTATCACTTGTGTACGCCTCAACTAAAGGCATTTTTGATATAGTGTATTGATGTATATCCATTTTTTTTGATATAGATGTATATGACACACATGTATATAGAGGATTACTTTTTGGGCTTAGATACACATGTTTATGAGATGATGCACCTTATTGTTTTATGTCCTGATACATGTGACATGAGTGGGCATAATTCTATGATGTAAAATACCCTTTATCAGAAATTACTCTATGTTGAAACCCATTGCATGCTACATGTTTTGATTCAGCACTTATGGATGTGTTATGATGTTGTCTGATTTTGTACTTGCATGTATCTGATCTTGATGTTTGATGTATACATGTGCTGTAGATGTTAGATGATAGATCCTTAGATGATATCAAATGCATTTCTCATGTGTTACTGTAGATGTATATGGATAGGATGATATGGTGATAAGGGTGTGAGGGGGATATATTTTGATATTTTTGATCCCTCTTGCCCCCATTTGATGGTACAATATGTGATGATTAGCTTAGCATGCATATATGATGTATACTTAGCTTTTTCTTTATATATGATGTATAGATGATGTTAGATGTGATGATAATGATGGTAATGTGATGTAATGATAACAAAACAATGCACATGCAATAAACACAATCAAATGCTAACAAAGAACACAAGGAAATAACATAATACACCATGATTCCCTATGATTCACTAGCATGCAATAAACACAACCAAATGCTAAGAAAGAACACAATGAATTAACACAATACACCATGATCCACATGCACAAGCAAGAATAAATCTAATCTAAGCAAGAAGAGATGAATCCTAACAAAGCATGCCTAAGCAACAAACAACCCAAAAAGCAAAAACACAAAAAAACTATACAAGCAACAAGCAAAGCAAGATACAAAACAATGCAAGTAAATGTAAGTAAATGCTTTTGTAGGATTTGTTTTCATGCAACAATTTTCTATTGTTTAGGTTTTTGTGAAACAATTTTCTATTGTTTTTGTGTTAGTTTCGAATATTTTGAATGTTTTGCAATTTTTGTGAAACAATTTTCTATTGTTTTTGGTTGTTTTCTAATGGTTTTCCAAAGTTATGCATAGGTAACCAAGAAAGTGTGGATGCCCCTAGCATTAGATGGGGAATATACAAGGGCAAAAGCCACACGCTTATGAACAAGAAGGTGAATTCATTGAATTAACCCAGTGTAAGATGGGAAATAGAGAAAGACCATACCCCTCATAGATGAATAAAAGAAGGCAAATCCAGATCAAGGCTTGACAGGATGGGGCTCACAGGGAATCTTGAAGGTAGAACTAGGGCTAGGCCAAGGAAAACTACCCTCTAGATGTAAGATGCTTGTGAACAATGAATCCTCCCAAGGTGCTGGAAACCATTTTTCACCCAAGGACTTATCCAAAGTGCCACAATTGCGTGGTTTTCACTTGTGGATGACCTATTTTCTCTTTTCTTTTTCTCTTTTTAATGTTTTTTTGTATTTTTGATCGTTTTACCATGTTTTTTTATTTATTTTTCTGTTTTGACATTCCTGCGCCATGTTTAAGCATATAACCACTTAAGATGTATGGCGTTCATGGGCTCCTATAGCTCATCACCATTGGGGTGAGCAAGTTTGTATGCCCCTGTGCTATACTTGGTGACTATAACATAGGTTGCCAACCAATTTTCTTCAAATTTCCCTTTCTTTTCTCGTTCCGCTCTAGTATTGAACTGGTTCTCCTTCATGACTAAATTACCAACCTCAAACTCATGAGGGATGATTCTCTTGTTGTAGTTTCTAGAGACTCTGTGTTGATACACTTTTAGGTGATTAAGAGCGCGAATGCACCTCTCATCTAGGAGCTCTAATTCAGCTAATATTGCCACCGATAATCTTCATCCTTATCCGATAGTCCCAAAGAGAAATTCTCAGGATAGAAGTTTGATCTCTAAGGGGATGATATATTCTTTCACAAACACTAGAGAATATGGTGTCACACCCGTAGGAGTGTGAATGGAGGTTCTATAATCTCGGAGGGTCGGATGGATTTTTAAGTGCTAATTACGACCTATTTCAATGACCATCTTCTCCATTATCCTCACCAAAGTCTTGTTTGTGGGTTTAACCTATCCATTACCTTGAGGGTAATATGGTGTGGAGCATTGTAACCTAATTTGGAACCGTTGACAAAGACCTTTTACAGTTTTTTTCTTAAATGACTTCCCATTATCTATAACAATGACTGTGGGAATGCCATATCGAAAAATGATATGATTCATGATAAACTTAGAAATCTATGCTCTGGTTACATAGGTTAAAGGGACAACCTCCACCCATTTTGTAAGGTATTCTATAGCTGTGATGATGTGTGTATGACCATCAGATGAAGTAGGAGTAAGTTTTCCTATCAAGTCAAGTCCCCACTTGGAGAATGGCCATGGGGTAGTGATAGGTTGCAATGGTTGTGATGGAGCATGAATGAAGTTTCCATACTTTTGGTAAAGTACTCATTTCCTGACATAATTGTAAAAATCAGTTTTCATGGTAGGCTAATAGTAGCCTAGTTTTAACAATTTATTAGCTAAGACCATTCCATTTGTATGTGCTCCACACACCCCTTCGTGTACTTCTTTGATTTCTTGGATTGACTCCGTCATATCCAGACAACGTAATAGATTCCCATCGTAGCCATGATGATAAAGTGTACCTCCTAAAAGGGTGTAATGGGCTATTTGGTGAATCAGGATTTTCTTTTTAGAATGGGAGATATTGGGAGGGAATGTGTTGTCCTTAAGATAGGTAAAGATGGGTTCATACCACGAGAATTGGGACCAACAACATCACAAGCCAGGAAATATTCTGGCATGTCATATGCAGGATGGTGTAGATTTTCTACAAATAACGGCATGTCATTATTCCCTAGTGGAATATGAAGCATAGAACCCACTATCACCATGGCATCTACCAATCTATTATGCGCTCTTGGGATTTTTTCAAATGTAATGCACACAAAGTACTCCTTTAGAGTTTCTACTAGCTTTTTGTAAGGTATGAGCTTATCATCCTTAACCTTATATTCTTCATTAACATATTTTATGATTAATTGCGAATCACCCACAACCTTGACATGATGAATATTCCACTTGATAGCTAGCTTCATTCCTGTAATAAGTACCTCATACTATGTAATGTTGTTGTTAGGGAAAATCACAAAGCACTTACGGATGTAAATCAAGGTTCTAAATGATGTCTTAGGCATCCAGTGTGATTGCACAACATGGAAACCTCTCTCCAAGTGTGGGACTTGTTAAACTGAGAGAGGAATCTCCATATTAGAGGCTGGTTCCTCAAAATCCTTTGATTTAGATCTATATTTGCACAACTACAGAGGTTCAGATCCTAATCCTACTCTAAATTGCAAGGAGACAGGGATAGAAATGCAAAAATTGAAACTAACTAAAGATGGTGATGCACCAAAAGGAGTGGTGAATATTTTTGTCATGCAAATAGACACAAACCAAATATTGCAACATAAAACATACACAGGCTGATAAGATATAATTTAGGATCTGAAATGAAGCAAATAATACAAACAAAGGACTGAAACCCATTCACAAAGCTTGCATTATCATTTCCAATGTAAAAACCACTGTATTACAACCTCAGAGAGGTAGAAAACCTGTTACAATCTTTGAAGAGGTCTGATTCTTGCAAAAATCACTTGCTAGAGGTGAAAGAAGAATTTTGCTATGCCAAAAAGTGTTCCACTTCAAGAAATGAGCCAAATATGGCTTTTACATTGCATGGGTCGAGCCCAAGAGAGAGAAAACATACAAAACATGGGAGCCCATTCCTCATTGATTGTAAATGCATTAAATCAGCATGGAGGACCTTACAAACCCATACCCTATCATTTTTGACCGAATTGGAGGAGAATGCGACCCATCCTGCATTAAATTTGGTCGCTGAAAGGTCATTTCTGCCCATGGACACGTACCAGAGCCGTTTCTAAATTTTCTCTCTTGAAACTAAACCAAAATTCAAAATTGACCATGAAATCCTATAGAGAATTTCATAAGCTTTCCAATGATATGAAGAACGTGCAAATCCAAGCTCTGGATCAAAAGATATGAAGGTCTGAAGTTTTAGGGCAAAACGGCCCAAAAACGGATGTCGGGCAAAAAAATTAAATTTTGACCTTTTTGCATTTTGGAAAAAAAAATTTGAAAAATTTCCACGCTTTGCAGATCGATGCCACATGTCAAGTGCTAGTTCACCGAGAAATTCTCTCTCCTCCACCTTTCTGCAGGCTTTCTCTTGAAATTTCAACCTTTTTAACTCTTTGGAGAATTTTCCATTTTTTCCCCGCGTCCCCACCACTTGGGACACGTGGCATGCTTTGGTTGGTTGATAGGGGTGCAGGGCATCTTTTACCTTTTAGCTTTTTGGCCAAAACTTTTGCCAAATTCTCTAAATCCTCCTTGAGCTTCACACTCCCTTCTCCTTAGGACACGCATCCTCTTTTTATTGGCTCGGGCCAATGCTCCAAACTTCACCTTTGGAAACTCGGCAAAACATTAAGTAAAAATCTCACCCTTTCCTCCGCCGCTCCGATCCACGAAGACACATGGCACATTCTGATTCATCGGCGGCTCTTTCGGCTCCTTGCGTCTACCACATACTTCTGGCCTAGATGTCCCAAACTGTCTAGGACAAAAATCTCCGATCCACCCGATTCAGGCTTCCCTGTCCCTCTTTGACGCGAAGACACGTGGCACGATTTCATTGGCTCTCAGCTCCTTCAGCTTTCCACGTCCCACGCGTCCCTTTGTCCCAACTATCTCGGATGAAAGTTCCTCAGTGCTGGTCGATCCAGGTGGTTCACGTCCTTCGCGTCCTCACGGCCCAGATGTCCCAGCCTGTTCTGCACATCAGTTAGTCAATTTTGTTTTTACCTTGGCGGTTCGCCCTTTCGCGTCCCACGTGTCCCCATGGCCTGGATGTCCCTTTTAATCTGTGCAGACTACTGGCGGCCTTTCGGCCGATTCACGCCCCGACGTCCCAACTGTCCCAACTGCTGTAAGGACTAGGACTTAGCCAATTTTCATGATTTTTTCTACCCCAAGCTTGTTTTTTGCAAATTTTTCACCCCTTTTAAGAACTTGCTCATTTCTCCTTGGACAGGAGAGTTAGAAAAAAGTCGAGGGACCCTTAAACATGATTTTTACCTTGAATCAATCTACCTTGCTCGGACCGAACAATTTAATGCATGTTATCAAAATTACCCAGGGGTGAATTTTGGATAGCAAATTAGCGACTCAATGGGGTCACCTTCCTGCTAGGTAGAAGATACCGATTGCTGAAGCAGATCCATTGGGCATGGAGTCATCACATATTCTGTTTAGAACCCCAACTAACTTAGAATGTGTAAGGAGGAAGATGGAATATCACCTGATGGAAGCAAAGACTGCAAAACATCTCTATGAACAGCAAGCTATGCCAAAGCACTTAGGGAAAACAAAACTAACCTACGGTAAAACAATGTGCACAAGAACTTGGAGGAATGAAAATCTAATCTAATATTTACAAGGTAGTGAATTTCTCTCTAGAAGCAACACTTGAGATAGATTCCATTTACTTTGGAATCTGCAGCTCTTCACCATCTAATGGGGCCAATTGGAAAGCATTGTTGTCCTTGCACTTCGTGACCATGTATGGGCCACTCCAAATGGCATCAAATTTTGAATGCCTTCCCGGTTTTTCTCTATCCACATCCCATTTCAACACTAGATCTCCAACCTAAAAATATCTATCCTTGGCCTTCCTATCAAAGGTCTTTTTGATCAAAGCTTGATCCTTTTCCATTGCTTGGGATGCCCAATTTCTGATCTCTTGCAGCTCCATCAACTCTGCATACCTCACCTCCATGGGCTCAAACTCTAGCAACTCCAGCTACTTCATGAGTTCCAATGTTGGCAACTCAAGTGACATGTGCAAGATTGCCTCTCTTCCATAGACAAGTTTGAATGGAGAGTTACCTGTGGATATTTTGGGAGTTATCCTATCAGCCCATAAGGCTGATTTCAGTTTGGTATGCCAAGACCTCTGATTCTCATCAAGAGTCCTCCTAATGATCCTCAACAAGTTCTTGTTTGTAGACTCGGTCTGGTCATTACCTTGAGGGTAATAGTTTGATGAAGTGCTTAGGTAGATACCATTCTTGACAGCCCACTCAGTCACCTTAGATCCAATGAATGCCAATGTATTATCTAGAGATTATTGTAGCAGGTACACCAAATCTGGTTGTTATCCCCTCATAAAGGTCTAAGATGCTAGACTCATTTGCCTCTTTGAGTGCTACTGCTTCTGTCCATCTGGTGAAGTAGTCCGTGGCTGTCAAAATCCATTTGTGCCCTTGGCTTGAATTGGGATTAATGACTCCAATGAAGTCCAAACCCCATTGCATGAATGGCTGGTCAACTGAGATTGGATGTAATGGAAGGGCAGCAAGTCTCTCTTTTCCTGTGAAGAATGCACAATTCTTACACCTCTTGATCCATGCATAGTAATCACTAAAAATTTTAGGCCAATAATAACCAGCCTTCATGATTTTTAGAGCTGTCACTCTTGGTGCAAAATGACCACCAGCTGGTCCACCATGGAACTCTTCCAACACCCTTTGAATCTGATTTGTGCTAATGCATCTCAGCAGCACTCCATTCACATCTTTCTTGAACAAAACTCCATCAACAATGGCATATGGGACAGCCTACAATCTGCAATGTCTCCTTTGGGTCTTGTTCATCTCTAGAGGGCATAGGCCTGTGCCTAGGAAGTGTATAATACCTTGGGTCCAGCAAGGAGTGGGGGCAGCATTGTCTTCTTCTTGATTGCCACTTGGCTCATGGTTGTCCTGGACTGTCAAAACAGCCTCTTCTTTGTTGCATACTTCTTTTTGCTTCCCCAAAACCAGCTGCTCACACAATCCTTTCCCTCTTACCAGCTTAGTGATCTTGATCTCAATGCCATACTACATGACATGGGTGATATAACCTGCCCTTTTCTCATTCAAATCCTTGTTGAGGAGGAATTCCTTAACCCCAGCATGTGAGACCAGCAACTAGACCTTGTTGTTTGAAACTAAATGCTTGAATTTCTTCAAGCTTCTGATTACTGCAAGTACATGCTTCTCGATAAAAGAGTACCTTACCTCATAGTCATCTAGGCTCCAGCTGAAGAAGGCAATTGGCTACTCATCATTATCCTTTTTCTGCTGTACCAAAATGGTAGAAATAGTGTCATTACCTCCAAATGCATAGAGGATGAAATCCTTGGAGAATTCCGGGTTGATGAGAGTTGGTGCTTGGGAGATGGCTTCTTTGATTGCTTCAAAACTCTCCTTGCCTTCTGCTGTCCACTTGAAAGCCATGCTCTTCTTTAACATTTTTGTGATGGGCTTGACAAGGGCTGCAAAATCTGGGACAAACCTCCGAACAAAGTTTATCCTTCCCAAGAAACTCTGAAGGGCTTTCTTGTGGCTTGGCAATGGTAGAGCTCTTATGGCTTCAACCCTCTCTGGATCAATTGCTAATCCTTCTTTGGAGACAATATGGCCAAGGATATTTCCTTCATGTGTAAGAAAGATACACTTCTTAGGATTCAAAGACACTCCAAATCTCCTACACCTCTTGAAGACTTGTCTCAAATGAGAGAGGCGGTCTGCTGCATTTTTGGAAAAAATAGTGATATCATCAAGGTAAATCAGCACCACGTTGTTAATCAAACCTTTGAATGCCATGTCCATTTCCCTTTGGAAGGTAGCACTAGCATTGGATAGCCCAAATGGCATTTTCTTTTATGCAAAAGTTCCCCATTTGGTTGTGAAGGATGTCTTGAACTGGTCCTCTTCCTTCACCATAACCTGATTGTAGCCCGAGTAGCCATCAAGTAATGAAAACCTCTCGAGCCAACCACCACTTACAAGATTTGCTCCATGGAAGGGAGTGGGTAATGGTCCTTGAGGGAGGCTCTATTCAAGTCTCTCAAGTAAACACACAATCTGATCTCTTCACTCTTCTTTCTCGATTTGGAACTAAGTTGGCAACCCAACTAGAATGCTTGATTGGGAATATGATCCTTGACTCAATCAGCTTGTCCAAATCTTTCCTCATGAGAGGCTCCATGTGTGGATTGACTGGTCTTTGTTTCTGCCTGACAGGCTTAGTATTTGGATCCAATTCGATGGTATGCTTAGATAAGTTGGGATTGAAACCTTTCAAGTCTTCATAGCTCCAAGAAAACATGTTAGGGAAATCTTGACACAGCTGTATAAACTCATACCTTTCTTGTTCAGTTGTTATCCTTCCAATTTGCAATGGTTTGTTCTCTTCTACCAAGATGGATACTGAATCCTCTCTCTTGACCTGAATGTTTGCTTTCTCCTTTCTAAACTGATCATTGGGGTTAAAAATGGACTCCAAAGTGATAAGTCCCTTGGGCAGCTTGTTAGTTCTCAGCTGTACTACTTGTCACCATCTTTGCTGTTCCAATTTTTCTTGATTCTTGGTCAAGAACTCAGCTTCTTCTTACAAGAAATGGATGATTTGCTGGTCATTTTCAAACACTTGCCAACTAACATTGTTATCTGGCACTGAAGGCCTCACAATCACGTGGATGTTTGGTTGTACCTTGTCTTGTTGAATGCTTTCCACAATGTCAAAGGCTGCCCCTCTGCTGCAAGCCTGCAGCTTGATTCTCTTTCCTAGGAATGGATTTGATGCCAAAACCCTCAAAATCTTCCATGAGGTCCCACACCCTATTCTTGTAGCACCTGAGTAGATCATTCTTGGTAGCATGCTGTCCCTTGACCTGATTTACAATCAATTCACTATCACCAAAGACTTACAAGTTCTTTATTCCTCTCTTGATTGCCTAATGCATCCCTTGCACCAAGGCTTCATATTCAGCAGTGTTATTGGAGCATGCAAACTGAAATCTAAAAGCTGAATAGTACTTTACTCCTTGAGGTGAAACAATCATAGCTCCCCCTCCTGCACCTTGTCTACTCCTTGATCCATCAAAAATAGCTGCCATACCTCATTGTCATCTTTGGGGTTTGGCTTGGTGATGCTAGGAATAGGCTGATTTTCTTCATGTATACAATAGACCCCTAGCTCAAATTCTTCCACTTCTTGATAAGGATAAAATTCATGTACCTTGTTTGCCCATTCATCAAGAGTTAGATCCGGGATGCTTCCAACCTTGGTGTCAGCCTCATCAGTGCTTGGGTGATCTTCTTGATCAAATGCTGAGCAATTGGCATTAATTTGACTTGGAGTGTAAGGCTCAATGTGAAATTTTGCAATAGGTTCTGACCTAATTGTAGCCTTAGTTCCATACCTCATTCTGAACAGCATGTGTGACCAATCAGCAGACAAATATCCCCAATCTTGGCTGTGAAGTCCCTTGACAAGCATAGGGAAAAGAGTGGTGGAAGGTCTATAACTGATACATCTTGTAAAACAACAACATTTGGACATGCATGCAAGGTAAGACTCAAGTTTCTAATCACTCCAACTGTTGCTATTGTTGTCCCATCTAGCTGCACTACCCCTTTGGATATGGTTTCATACTAGAGCCCTAGCTGATCAGCTATTTGTTTAGGCATTACCGAGCTACTTGCCCAGGAGTCTATCATGCAATTGTGCACTAGCTGGCTTCCAATGATCAATGAAACATAGAAAGGAGGGGGTTTCAACATTTTACCTTGCTGTCCTCCATGATTTCCCTCAGGCTGGGCAGCATTTGTAAGTACCTTCTCTTGCCTTTGGACCTGTTGATTTGAAGTTGACCAGTCCTTCATGGCAGCTTGTAGTAGATCTCTTTGGCCTGGGATAGATAGGGATTCCCACATTGATATATTAACATTTGTCTTCTTCATCTGATCAATGATGTTGAATGGGGATGAAGTATCCTTTTGTTGTCCCTTTGCTTGTACATTCACTCCTTGCACGTGGGCAGCAATAACTAGTATTTAAGTTGGTCTAGGAGTTGTTTTTGGCTGCCCTTGCGCATTTGAAATTGGATTTTGCTTGCCAATCATTTGTGGAGCCATGGAATGTTGTGGATTGGCTGGGGCTAATGGCTGTTCTTCACCCAAATTCCTCCTTTTTGACCTTGTCTTTGGCCGCAACACTTTGAGAAACTACACGGTTCATGCCACAAAAATCCTTTGTTTGCCAATTTACCAACGTGGTGTCATTTGGGGCTGATTGCTTTGTTGGAATGCTTCCTTCATGCCCCTCACCCTCCACACCAGTAGTTGTCACCATTAATGCTTGATTCAAAGCACCATTGAAGCACATGGATTGGTTATGAGGCTCATTGCATGGAAAACACCAATCATACTCCTGGCAATGTTGTTTTATGTTGGCACCAATGCCTTAGAGGTAGATATGGCATTTGGATTATAGGGCTGGAATGGTCTATTGGCAGGAGGCCTTGTTTGATTTATATTTGTAGCTGGATTAGGTGGCCTTTGTGGTTGGTATGGCTGCCTATTGGGCTGAGATTGGGGTTGATAAGAAGGTCTAAAACCTTGGGCCTGCTACCTTTTGAGAGTAACCAGCTCATTGCCTAGGTTTTGCAATTGCTTCATGACTTCTTGAAGCTCATTTGGGGCACTTGGAGATGAAGTGGAAGCTTCATTTGAACTCTAATTTCTAGGAGTGGGAGAAGGAGCCAAATTAGGTGCTTGATTGGTGTTTAGACTCTCTAGACTTGGAAACAGCTGGGCATTGGAGGTCTAGGGGCAAGTTTGCCAACTTGGATCAAACAATTTTCAGCCCTAATGGCAATGCTATAAGCATAGGGATAGTTATGCCTCCCATGGACTAAATTAACATAGAAATATTAGAATTTAGAGATTTGAGATAGTAGAGAAAAGCACCTTCTACTGTTGGCCTGACTGCCACTGGAATTCTCTCCCAAGTCTTTTGAAATCTGAAGTTGAAATCGGCCAGCTGCTCATTAGGAGCTCTCTTGGTGGTTTTCAGCTGCTCCAAAAGAGACAAGTTATCTCCCTTCTCTCCAAATTGCTCATGAAGTGCTATACATAGCTGATTCCAATTTGTGATAGAACCAGCTCCAAGGCTCCTAAACCATTGCAATGCTTTACCCTTGAATGAAGATGCTAGTAACTTGACAGCCACTTACATCTCATTGATTTCATGGATTGCACAAAGGTTAGCAATGTCTTTAACATGATCACCTGGAGTAGTCTGATTTTCTCCAGTGAAGTAGGGAATGTTCTTCAAGGCTGCAATAGGAATTGGATGTTGTGCATTGAGGGCAAGTGGGCTGCTGCCTGTGAAGTTGACATAGGGGTTGTTTTGTGCCATTCTAATTGGTCTTAAAACCCTTGTTGACTAAATGAAAGGCCTACCAGGTGGAGGAGTTGAGAGGGTTCTGTTTGGTGGAGATGGATACCTTTGAATCCTTCTTCCTCTTTGTCTTCTTCTTGGAGATAATTGCAAGTATTCAAACAACACTTCTTCTTCTCCAACTCTTGACCTTGTGGTGATTCTTCTCATGAGTTTTCAGGCCTGCATTGCTGAAACCAGTTGATTCTTCCCCTTGGAGTCACCAGATATGTAAATAATAGCTCGTTTTAAGCAAGAAAATTGTAGCAGATGCACATCAACTTTTCTCGTAATAAAAATGAGACCTCTAGGTCCCACCGGTGTGCCAAAATTGTTAGGGCAAAATCACAAAGCACCCCGGATGTAAATCAAGGTTCTAAATGATGTCTTAGGCATCCAATGTGATTGCACAACATGGAAACCTCTCTCCAAGTGTGGGACTTGTTAAACTAAGAGAGGAATCTCCATATTAGAGGTTGGTTCCTCAAACTCCTCTGATTTAGATCTATATTTGCACAACTACAAAGGTTCAGATCCTAATCCTACTCTAAATTACAGGAGACAGGGATAGAAATGCAAAAATTGAAACTAACTAAAGATGGTGATGCACCAAAAGGAGTGGTGAATATTTTTGTCATGCAAATAGACAGAAACCAAAGATTACAACATAAAACATACACAGGCTGATAAGATATAATTTAGGATCTGAAATGACGTAAATAATACAAACAAAGGACTGAAACCCATTCACAAATCTTACATTATCATTTCCAATGTCAAAACCACTATATTACAACCTCAGAGAGGTAGAAAACCTGTTACAATCTTTGAAGAGGTCTGATTCTTGCAACAATCACTTGCTGGAGGTGAAAGAAGAAGTTTGTTGAGCCAAAAAGTGTTCCACTTCAAGAAATGAGCCAAATCTGGCTTTTACATTGCATGGGTCGAGCCCAGGAGACAGAAAACGTACAAAATGTGGGAGCCCATTCCTCATTGACTAAAAATGCATTAAATCAGCATGGAGGACCTTACAAACCCATACCCTATCATTTTTGACCGAATTGGAGGAGAATGCGACCCATCCTGCATTAAATTTGGTCGCTGAAAGGTCATTTCTACCCATGGACACGTACCAGAGCCATTTTTGAATTTTCTCTCTTGAAACTAAACCAAAATTCAAAATTGACCATGAAATCCTATAGAGAATTTCATAATCTTTCCAATGATATGAAGAACGTGCAAATCTGAGCTCTGGATCAAAAGATATGAAGGTCTGAAGTTTTAGGGCAAAACGGCCCAAAAAACGGATGTCGGGCAAAAAATTTTAAATTTTGACCTTTTTGCATTTTGGAAAAAAAAAAATTGAAAAATTTCCATGCTCCACCGGTTGGATGCCACGTGTCAGGTGCTGGTTCACTGAGCAATTCTCTCTCCTCCACCTTTCCGCGGGCTTTCTCTTGAAATTTCGACCTTTTTAACTCTTTGGAGAATTTTCCATTTTTTCCCCGCGTCCCCGCCACTTGGGACACGTGGCATGCTTTGGTTGGTTGACAGGGGTGCAGGACATCTTTTACCTTTTAGCTTTTTGGCCAAAACTTTTGCCAAATTCTCTAAATCCTCCCCGAGCTCCGCACTCCCCTTCTCCTTAGGACATGCATCCTCTTTTTATTGGCTCGGGCCAACGCTCCAAACTTCACCTTTGGAAACTCGAAAAAACATTAAGTAAAAATCTCACCCTTTCCTCCACCGCTCCGATCCACGAAGACACGTGGCACATTCTAATTTGTCGATGGCTCTTTCAGCTCCCCGCGTCCGCCGCATACTTCTAGCCTGGATGTCCCAAACTGTCTAGGACAAAAATCTCGATCCGCCCGATTCGGGCTTCCACATCCCCCTCTTTGAGGCGAAGACACGTGGCATGCTTTCATTGGCTCTCGGCTCCTTCAGCTTTCCATGTCCCACACGTCCCTTTGTCCCAACTATCCCGGATGAAAGTTCCTTGTGTTGGCCAATCCAGGCGGTTCACGTCCTTCGCGTCCTCACGGCCCAGATGTCCTGCACTGCCTACACACCAGTTAGTCAATTTTGTTTTTACCTTCAGCCGGTTCACCCTTTCGCATCCCGCACATCCCCATGGCCTAGATGTCCCTTTGCTGCGTGGACCGCCTGGCGGCCTTTCGGCCGATTCATGCCCCGACGTCCCAACTATCCCAACTGCTGCGAGGACTAGGACTTAGCCGATTTTCATGATTTTTCTGCCCCAAGCTTGTTTTTTGCAACTTTTTCACCCCTTTTTAGAACTTTCTCTTTTCTCCTTGGACAAGAGAGTTAGAAAAAAGCCGAGGGGACCCCAGAAACATGATTTTTTGCCTTGAATCAATCTATCTTGCTCGGGACCGAAGAATTTAATGCATGTTATCAAAATTACCCTGGGGGGTGAATTTTGGATAACAGTTGTTTGTGCAAGGGAAGCCCAAGTGAAAATCCTATGGTATAGGATCACTAGAAAGAATAATAAGGAATACTCCTGCACCTAAACCATGAAACGTAAAGGATCCATCAAAATGTATCTTCCATATGACAGATTCTTCAATGTAGAGCAAGGATGCATCTGCAGATCCAAACTTAAAGGTTCCATGCCTTACAAAGGTGTTTCTACTAACTGGTCAGCAAAAACTTGTCCTTTAATTGATTTCTGATGTACAAATTCTATGTCAAACTCACTAAGTAGAGTGATCCAATTATCCATTCTACCTATAAGGGTAGGTTTAGATAGTAAATACTTGAGTGGGTCAACCTTGGATATTAACTTGGTTTTAGTATTCAATAGGTAATGGTGAAGTTTTGAAAAGTAAAATCAACGACCAAGCTAGCTTTCTCAATTTAAGGATAATTGAGCTCATAGGTGATGAGGGTGTGACTCAGATAATACACCACTTTTTCCTTATGACCAAGGTCATATTGGGTGACTAGCGCACCAATACAAAATTGTGTAGCAGAAATATAGAGAAAGAGTGGTTCTCCAGGAGTTGGAGGCATGAGGTATGAAGACATGTGGATTAGCTGAGTATTGTTTAAGCAAAGAAAAGGCTTGATGTTTCTCAGGTCCCTAGATGAAAGTGACATCCTTTTTAAGAAAGTGGGTGAATGACTGACACTTATCTGCAAGTTGGGAGATGAAACGATGAATGGTTTGAATTTTCCCCTGTAAGTTGTGCAGTTACTTGATATTCTTAGGTGGAGGCATTTCAGTAATAGTAGACACTTTAGTAGGGTCTACCTCAATACCTCATCTTGATACAATGAATCCTAATAGTTTTCCTGATAGCACACTGAAGACACACTTCTTTGGATTCAGCCTGACTTTGTATTCTCGTAGGCATTTGAATATACACCGTAAATGACAGGGTGATCCTCTCTTGTTTTAGACTTTCCCAGGATGTCATCCACGTAGTCCTCCATGATATCATGAATCATATCATGAAAAATTATTGTCATGGCCCACTGATAAGTAGCTCCTACATTTTTGAGACCAAACGACATCACTTGATAATAGAAGGTGCCCCAAGGAGTTGTAAAAGTTGTTTTGTGCTGGTCTTCTTTAGCTATCTTGATTTGGTTGTATCTTGAAAAACCATCCATGAGAGATAGCATTTCATACCTTGTTGTTGAGTTGAAAATCATGTCAATATTTGGTACTGGAAAATCATCTTTAGGACAAGCCTTATTAATGTCCCTAAAATCCATGCAGATTTAGATACCGACAGGATTTTTCTGAACATGAACAATGTTTGATATCCATTTAGAATAATCAATAGGCCTGATAAATCCTGTTACCAGCAATCTTTCTAGCTCTTCTTTAACTAGTAAGGCCACTCTTGGGTGCATCTTTCATAGTTTCTGTTTGATAGGCTTAGCATCTGCATGCACAACTAGGTTGTGCATGACCAAAGTTGGATCTAATTCGGGCATGTCTTTGTAAGACCAAGTGAACACATCTATAAACTCTCGTAGTAGCATAGTGAATGTCTTTTATTCTCTAGCCGAGAGGGATGCTCCCAATTTTACTATCTTAGGATCTTCTTCTATACCAATATTCACATCAATGGTTTCTTTGACTAGTAATTTTGATAAGTCCTTCATACGTGTAGGATCAGGAGGTAGGTTAAGATCTTCATCCAAGGATGTCTCCACGAGATTTTCATCCTTGGCGTGATCACTTTTTTTTTGTCCTTTGATTTTTTTATTTGTTTTTCAGCCATTGCCTCAAAGATATTTTCACTATACGACTTAGACTTTGATTTTTGCTGAGGCGTTACATTGGAACTTTTTCCCTCACTTTTCTTTAAGTTTTGTTGACCATGAATTTTAGCCTCCTCACCGAAGTAGGTGCAGGTATCTAAGTCGATAAAGAAACCTTTCTTGTGATCTCCAATGGGAATTGTATCCCTTATGCCCATGAACTCTGTGATAGCTTCGTCATTCTCGAATAAATCTAGCGACATGTGACATTGTTGGTCCCATTCAACAAGGGAAGGGTATACAAGGTCAAGGGTTGGTTCCATGGGGGTTATGGTTAGGACAGCATTGTTTATGAAAAGGTTTGTGGAGGCCAAATCCTCATATTGGCTACAATGGGAATCCGTATCAATATCTAGATAGTCAGATCCATCCTCACATTTAAAACAAGTAGCATCTCGTTCATTGGGGTGTGCTCCATAAGGGTGAATCCCAATGCCTAATCTTTTTGTTTTGAAATGTGGAAGAGGGACCGGTTCTCTTTGTCCTTGTTCATTTCTTCCACATCATAGGCCTTTGCTGCCAATAGAATAAATCATTTTACTAGATTTTTCATATTCTAGGGTTCGATAATAGGATGGTTGAGTATCCTTTGGGACCTAAGTTGTAGGTGGATCAAACAATTTTTCCTCGGTTAACAAGCCTCTAGGTAAGAATGACCCAATAGTGTGTTCCTTTCTAGGTCTTGTGAAGCGGTAGTTGGGTCAACCTCTAGTCTTGGGTGACAATGAGAGGTCTAAAACCAAGATCACTTATTGTACATTATACTCCCCACATCCATATTTAAGTATTTTCATCTCCCATGAATCAAACGAAGATATTGAAGTAGATGCACCATGAGCACAAGAACTGAAAGAATCCAAATCCACCTGGGATTCCATGGCCTAAGATTGGAGAGGGATAGCTATATCTATGGAGGGACATGCATATGTACCCTTTCGTGTAAAGCTATTGAGAACTCTATAATGAGTGAATCAATCTCCTTGTATTGTAATGGTGTGTTCCTCATGCTTCAATTTAATGCATTGATTAAATGTTGATAGTACGACCTACATGACTTGAATCCATGGTCAGCCTAGAAGTATATTATATAGAAGTTCCAAGTCTAGGACATGAAACTTTGTCTAATGACAAGTGGGACCCACCTCCATAGGTATCATGATTGTTCCTGCTAACTCCCTTTCCATGTTGTTGTATGCGGTGATAGTGATGATATTGGACTCAAGATCTTCCTCAGTATGTTCTAACTGTTTAACTAACTTGAGTGTGTAAATGTTTAACCCAGATCCGTTATCCACAAGCACCCATTTAATCTTCCTATGGGTGACAACTACCTCAATATATAAAGGAATATTATGCGTTGGATTCTCGGTAGGGATCTCCCATGGTTGAAGGAAATCATGTCCATTTGGTATGATGTTTTCCACTTTGTGGCTTGAAGGTGTGTAGGATCGACCTCTAAAGGCACTCCCACCCCGAAGAGTTTGGTATAGAATGTCTTTATGCATGTTGGATATCTTGAGAAGATCTAAGATCAAAATCTTAGCGAGATGTCTTCTCAAGTTGCTCTAAAAGGTTATACTTACCGGTGTATGGGGTTGATGGAGAAGGTTACGGAATTATGAGGTGGGTACGCCTTGTTACCACAAAGATGGTCCTTTCCCTTAATTTGAATGGTGTTGACATGGTCGAGTAGGAAAGTGAATACATCCAATAAGCAAATCATAATGATTTTTGTCTCTTTTGGTGTACAAATAATTTTCTGCTTTATAACCTTAGGATGAATCTCCCTGATCCGGCTTTGACTTCTCTAACTTATCATGGTTGGGGAATGGTTCTTTATATATCCCCATTTTCTCGTTAGGTGTTTGTGTTTTTCTTGGGTTATCCACCTCTATCTCTGCATTGTCAATGAGGTCCTGAATATAATGACGAAGTCGTAGAAATTTTTCTGTCTTATGTCCTTTGACATGATGCATTTCACAATATTCATGCTCCTTGTACCATGAAGGTTTTGGAGTGTTGTCATCAAATGGTTGCATTGTAGGATAGGTCATCATGTGGGCCACATCCAATTGTTTTAGTATAACTAACAAAGGTTCATTAAGAGAGGTGAACGTTCTTCACTTTGGTGGAGGTTGAATTGGTCCCTTGGTCAGTTTAAAAGGTTGACTAGTTTGGACCATTTGAACATGTTTGGAATCAGTGATTCCGTCTCCCACCACATTTTTGTTTTTGTTAAAGATCTTAGGCTTTTCCATGGGTTTGAAATTTTGATTGTCTCTAGATTGGGTTTTGAGGGTGCCTTTGGCAATGAGATATTTCTCTATCTGAACCCCTTTTTTAATAACCTCCTCAAAAGTGTGAACACAATGCATTTGGAGGTGGAAAGCTATATCCGGGTTGAGGTTGGGGATGGAAATACTAACCAGTTGTTTTTCAGGGAAAGCATAAGGGAAGTGACTAGCTAGCCCTCTCCACCATTAGAGGAAGCTGGTGAAAGTATCATTAGGGTGTTTCTTGGTGCCACATAAATATTCCATGGTGACATCACTCTCTATGTTGTAGGAGAAGTGATGCACGAACATTTCTGCCAATTCTAGCCAGGTAAAAATTGATCCTCGTGGTAAGTGTGTAAACCACTCCAAGGCTTGGCCTCCGAGACTCTTGGGGAAAATTCTGATGAGATAATTATCACTATAATACACCTCTTGACATGCCATGTAGAAATATTTAACATGATCCTGTGGATCTCCTTTCCCTTTATATTTGTAGGATTTTGGCATATCAAATTTCTTAGGAAAGGGTTGAAGGGTCATTGTCTTGTCAAAAGGATAGGGGCATAATTCTTCATATTGATACTTTCTAATACTCCCTATATTACTCTCTTATAGGCTCACGAGTGTCACTTTCATAGACTATACCTCTTATGCGAGAAATTGTTCTCTAGTGGGAGAAGCGGGGATGTATACGCAACGATACCCTATATCATCTTCTCCTTTGTTTTCTCTTTGGAGTTCATTGATCTTAACCTTAGGATTTGAATTTTGAATGTTTTTGCTTGCTTCCTTATGTACATGGGAGGTTAGCGAGAGGTAATTGTCAACTTAGGCTACTAATCTATTGTTGAATTGTGGTTTCTTCTTCTAAAGGCTCTTCCTCCTCATATTGTGGAGGTTCTTCACCCATCTCATGTTCTGTCTTATTTCTATGTGGCACTTTGATAAAGGGTATTATATGCCCCACCACTTTATCATTCCCTGCGTTAGAGGTAGAATTATTTCCATGCATCAGAATATCCTCCATATTGATAAGGGGGAATTCTTCCTCAGTAGCATTATTCGCAGGTGGGATTGTTTCATTTTCAGTGGGTAGTTTGGCCCCTAATTCTACGACCCATGCTAACACTCTATCTTTGTTTCTGAAAAGAAACTCGTCTAATAAAGTAGGGTCAAAATTGAATTCTTTGCGTGGGGATTCTAATTCATTTCCACTATGATCGACCATATCTTCTATCTCTTTTTCTCGTAGAAAACAAAGGTCCTAGATCATGTCCAATGAAGGGGTTTGACCCTTGTCTATTAGAGGCTTCCCAATCTTACACTTATTGTTCCTTGTATATCTGTTTCTTAAGTCCTAATCATGTTTTAGGATCCATGTTTTTGTGACATTTTCACTAGGGTAAGTTGTAAATGTGTTCAAAACTTTGTGAGCACCTCTAAGTGAAATGCAAGATGTATTATTAAGAATATGAGTGAATCAACAATGTGAGAGTACCAATGTGATAGAGTGATAAATCACCAAAGGTGACACAAACATTTGGTATCTAAACCTATTAAATGAAGTACCTCCTGACAACGTTTCAAAAAGTAGCTTTTATTGTAAGATGATTAACAAGATGTTTTCACTTATGCCAAGTTCAAGGGAATGAACAAAATGTAAGTAAATACAAAAAGTCAATGTGACCTCCTAACAAGATATACTAGGAGTGAGCTCAAACTCAATTAATACCTATATCTCAAAAAGTGCCAATTACAATTCATGAATGACACAACAATATCACCAAGATATGTTAACCAACTTTGCAAGAAAGTAAGGTATTGATATCAAGGTGCTATTGATATAACACGCACAAATGGTAACACCCAACACTCTTCAAAATCAAGGTAATAATAGAATTGAACTAAAAATCTCAAAGTATAGCTAGGAATAGTTAAAAATGTGTGCAACGTAACCTTACAATATAGATATTTATGTCGATTTTACAAGAAACAAGATGTAAATATAAAAATTATAGTGCTACGATACAAACAAGCTAACTCTTCTAAGGAAGTCGAAGATGATGAACAACGCCTAACTTCTGAATGATGACCTTGACATGGGTATCAAGATCACAATGGCCACTAATGATTTGAATACATCTCCATGCACTTTAGACATTTAACTTACCCATTTGCAAACATGGATGGGCGTAAATGGACTAAAAAGTGGCAGACACAATCGATTGGTAACAAAAAGGTAGTCACTCTCCTTCTGATAAACAAAGTGACAAAAGAATGTGAAGGAAACAAATCAAAAATGGGATGAAAAATGTTGGCTTCACTTCAGTAGAGTTTCGCCTCACCCTAAGGCAAGTAAAAACTAAGAGAAAGTAACACGTCACACATTTTGCAATGAAAATATGGTTCACAACTCAACACTATTTTACAATAGTCAATAGTGGGCTCTTGGCCAAAGTATATCTTCTTAGGTGGTTCTCTCATCCTAGATGTCATGAAGATTACCCACGAGTGAGATGATTTACCCAAATAGTCTCGACTATCTTAGGAGTATATAAACTTTTCCCCCTTCAAGGACAGTGGGCATTAGATGCATCCATCATGTACTTAAAAGGGTCACGTAGGGAAAACTTGTAACTCTATCTCACAAAGGAATCACTAGTCAGATAGGTAGTGCGGAGCACTTCCCATTTCATCCACAAGGTTCCCTCTTGCATGGACTACTTTGGGGTTCCTAGAACCACCCCCATTGTTGTAGCTTAAGGAATTATGCCAAAGGGGTTATGTTCTAGTTGAGTGGAGAGGGACGTACCCTTTTCTGAAACCTACAATATAGTGTTTTGAATATGTTGTTTGTTTTATCTTTTTTAATTAGATGTGGTTTGCTCAAACACCGTTTGGCAACCTGTATAACAACTGTATTAGTAGTTTTTCAATTTTTGTTTTGATTCCTCTGTTCTTTGACAAGCGATGGTGTTTTGATCTTGTATGATGATTTTTAGTATTTTTCCATAAAAAGAGAGAAGGCACCATTTCTGATTCTCTAGATCATCCAAGGATGCAAGAGAAGAGCATACATGATGTCTTCAAAATCCAAAAAGATATTTAAAATGGAAAAACACTTTAATTCAATAATGCCAAGTTAACCAATTCCCACTCAAATATTCCTAACAACCTCAAAGCATCAAAAGGACTTAAGAATTGATTTTTATTCCAAAGATCACCCCAAGGGATGTGAGGGAAGAGCATACGTGATCTGATTCCTATAATTAAACAATGCAAAATATTATCTAATCAAGTACAAACATGTAAAAATAGCACAGTAAAGACAATTATATGATTAGATAAACATGTAAGAATGTTAGAACCTCAACACACTAATTTCAAAAATACAAAAGGACACATGTGCCCCTTTTTTAGCACCCGTGCATGGGTTAGGGTGTATATGCCACTCTACATTATTTTGGATTATAGTGCACCTATGCCACCCGAGAGGCATGTGCGCCACGAAAACAATGCATGCACCATCATGTATTTTTTCTTACCATGTACCTGTGCCACTAGAGAGGCGTGTGTGCCATGAAAATAATGTATGTCTACCTTCAAGAAAAATAGATAGAAAAATAGACAAAACACTCGTGCCACTGTGAAAACATGTGTGCCATCAAAAAAGCATGTGCGCTACTAGGAAAACATGTGTGCCACCATTTTATGCAATAGTCCCAAATTACGGATGAACATCTACATCACCAAAAATGTGTCTACGCCACTAAAACAACATGTGTGCTCTGGTTAGGGTGTGTGCATCAATCTGATAGGTTTCAGAATGTAGTGAAGGTACAATACAAAATGCGTCTGCACCCGGGTTAGTGTATCTACGCACTGGTTAGGGTGTGTGCGGGATTAGTGCACATGTACCGTGGTCGGGAAATAGAGAGCCAAAATTTGACAATGCATCATGCCACTAGAGAGGCGTGTGCACCACAAAAACCATGCTTGCACTCCTAAAAATGTGCTTGTGCCACACCTGCAACCAAAATACGGCAAAAACACAAGAAAACTCACAATATCTCAAATTTTGACAAGTTAGCTTAAGAATGGAAATAACCCATTAAAATTATGGCTATGAACATGAAGTTACACCTATCACATTAGCGAAAATTCGAATAAAATTGACATTAACTACTACATGTGCATATCAAAAATTAGCCAAAACAATGAAACTTAAACTAAAATGCCATGAGACTAAGTGTCCCACTTGGCGTGCCAAATTTGTGCATGTGTAATTTTCTTAGTGCTAAATCAAATGGAGCAAGAACTACCACCTAAAATAGTTCTACAATCTAGCTAAAACAAAGCATAAGCACCATCAAGATAGAGAACTAAGAAAGATCTAAACTAACATTATAACTTTGAAAACATAAGATCAAAACTAATTCTATTTAAAATCTCTACTCTCCTAGATTACCAACAAAATGCATGGACCTATTTAGCTCCAATGGCAATCAAAAATTGTTTGTTTGATCTTTAAAGAATGCAATAATAGGAAGCTTAGCTCTCAACAATGGTGACCTCTCAAGAAGACTAAATGCAAGCTCTTAGTCTCTTTGCTATATGCTTCGCATTTGCTCTCTTAAGAAGTTTAGGTGTAGGTATAAAGGTAGAAGGGATCCTTATATAGCCCAATGGATAAAGGAAACACTTCATCCCTTTGCATGTGGGATAAAGCTAAAACATGATTAGGAATGGATAAGGTTGCTTTAATAAAGGTAACCTTACTTTAGAAGGGTTTAATTTATGCTTAGCAAGTCATGGGAGTTGGGGGTGTTTTATTAATCAAAGGTGATTAACTAATAGGCAGATGTAAGCTTATAGAAGCTAATTAGAGGAATATTAGTACGATTTAGACTATTAGAAGGGGATTAAATCAATTAAATATTGATTTATTAGTTAAATGAAGTGAAATATTGATTAATTAATAATAATTAATTAGTCTAGATAGAAGGGTAAATAATTAACGAAGGTCATTAACTAGGTTGCTAGTTGGATAGGTGACTTAATCAATTAGTGTATTATAATTAATTAATGACAACAAGAGGGAATATGAGTGCTTTGGAAAATATGTTGTCGATTTGTGAGAAAGGGTATAATTAGCGCAATTTAAGTATTTAAATTTCTTGGGCGTAATTATGGGTGTCTACAATGCCCATATACCCTAAGTCATCGTGAGCGTATTCCTATAAAAATTATGTTGCTAACCTGAGTTAGGGTCAAACCTTGGGCAAGTGGACTGATGGTAGTCAATAAAGACCTTTCTAGATAATAGAATAGTGAGGTGAAGGATGTATTCCAAAATGATGATTATGTCATCTAGGAATAATAACATGAACAATATGTTGAAAATATTTGGCCAAAGTATCGCAAGTTCTTGGTTGTGTTGTCTAAGTAACCTAGTTTAAAGCAATGTGATGTCGGATGAATATTAGTAACAAATATTCATATAGGTTCTTTAAACAGACCACTCAATACTTAGATTAGGGTAGGAGAACCAAGTATATGTAGTATACATAAAGTATTCTATACTTTAAGACAACATGAGAGATCAGTTGGTAACCGAGACATGGAATGAGAGATCGGAAACATACCAAGTCATTACATTTGCATATGATTATCTATTATGAGATTTATTGGCAAGGAATGTGTGTTCTAAATGATGCTTTATTTAGAATAGAGAACATTATTTTAAAAAAATCCCTTGTTTCTAAAGTTTTAAAATGGAAATGTTACATCTTGGTATCGAGTAAAAGGTTACAACTCTTGGACTAACTGTGTCCATAATATGATGAAACTTAAATTTTCTTGTAATAGAAAATGGTTAGAAAAAGAGGAAATGTTACAAATAATCCTCCACCTCGAGGAAGGGGCAACAACCGCCCGAAACTCGATGAGATTCTTGCTTCCCTATTAGACACAAGAGATCATTTGGCTGTACTTGAATAATGAGTAATGGGAAATGAGGAGGAAGAAGATGTTGGAAATAATAATTAGCCACCTCCCAAGGACAACGCCAATTTAGGTGTTTATAATAACAATGTGAACATACCTAATCACTTGAAAACAAAAAGGCTAGGTGGCAAGTGAACTCACTAATGATATAAAAGGATAAGTCCACCCAAGTTTGATGGCACCAAACTTGGCTTAGCGAGATGGAGAAGTACTTTGCAATAAGGAATTTCTCGAAGAAACAAAGGTGATATGGGGAGCATATCAACTTTCCCACGAGGCATCTTCTTGGTGGGACAACCGTAAGTCTAAGTTAACTATTGATGAAACCAATATCACATAGGATCAATTTAAAGGTTACTTTAGGCAATGTTGGCTGCCACAACTTTACTATGATCAAAAATGACTAAATTCCAAAACTTAGCTCAAGGAAAGCTAATCGTAGCTAATTATTATGAGTTTTTACTAAACTCCTTAAGTATGTACTTGAGTATCAAACTAACGAGAAGTTCGGGATACAGAAATTTATCATGAGATTAAATCCCATTATAGGAGGAGAGGTGGATGTTCACAACCCAACCACGATGGAATGGGTTGTTGTAAAATCCATAAGGCAGGAAAAAAAATTGAAGGTAGTTTATGCTCATAAGGAGGAAGTAAGGAAGAAAGTTCCCAATTCCTCTTCATCATCTCTTGCACCTAAGAAAGGACCATGGAAGAAATTTGGAATGAAAAGTAAGTTTTCAGTTGATAATAGTAAGAAAGTAGTAATAAATAAGACTTAGTAATTCACGGAACAAATTTGTCAAGAATAATAATAATGGATAGAAGTCCCGTTGAGGTCGAATCATAATTCTAGTGCGGGAAATAAATATGAGCCTAGAAAGGTACCTATAGGAGGCTATTATAATTGTGGCAAATATCATTACGCAAATCAAAGTCCTTTGAAAAGGATCATCGTAATCAATGACACAAGATACATGCTGCGATGGAATCGACAAGTAGGTTGAAAAATAGGCCATGCCCATAGAGGTTCTCGGGTAAGTTATTTGGCATACCTACAACTATTCTTTTGATACCAGAGCTACTGAATGTTTTATTTCTAGTAAATTATCATTTAAACTAAAAATAAAAGCTGAAACATGGATTGTACATTATGGAAATAATGTTGTTCATATTGTTAGTATGTGTCCTCGGTTGGAGAAGTCATTGAATTACCTAGTTTTTCCACAAAATTTGATCATTATATTACACCTTTAGGGTCTTATGATGTAATCATAGGTGTTAATTAGTTAGCTAAACATAAGGCAAAGGTGGATTGTTTTGAAAAACATATTAATTTTTTAGATGATCTGCAGAAAACAACAGAGATTCAGGGTGTGAAACGTGAGATTTTTGTTAGGAAAGTGTTAGGTATTATGTAACTTAAAAAGGCCAAAAACAAAGGTTGTACCTTATATCATGTAAATATTGCAGAAACAGACTTAAGAGAACAACGATGTCATGGAACAATATCCACTATTACAAAACTTCAGTGACGTGTTTCTAGAAGAGTTACTAGGTCTTCCACCCAAAATGGAATTTGATTTCACAATTGAAATCAAACCTGGAATTGAGCCTATTTCTAAGGAACCATATTGAATGACTACTATAGAATTAGTAGAGCTTAAGGCTCAATTGCAAGAACTTTTGTCTAAGGGTTTGATTACACCAAGTTTTTCACCTTGGGAGCACCGTAATTTTTGTGAAAAAAATATGGAACACTTAGATTGTGCATTGATTATAGGATGTTAAACAAAGAAACAGTCAAGAATAGATACCCACTCCCTAGGATTGATGATTTATTTGACCGAGATGCGTGGAGCATTGGTATATTCTAAGATAGATCTTTGATCTAGATATCATCAATTACGGATTAAGGATGAGGACATTCATAAAACAACTTTTAGAACAAGGTATGGACATTATGAGTTCACAGTTTTACCCTTTGGATTAACAAATGCACCTGTAGCTTTTATGAATTTAATGAATAATATCTTTCAAGAATACTTGGAAAAATTTGTGCTTGTATTCTTGGATGAAATTCTCATATATTCTAAAATTATTGAGGAACATCATGAGCATTTGAAGATAGTTTTGGAAATTTTGAGAAAGAGACGGTTATATGGTAAGCTATCTAAATGTTCTTTCTATGACATAGAAGTGCACTATTTGGGACATGTAATAAGTAAGAATGGAATTGTTGTAGATCCTTCTAAAATTATAGCTATAATTGAGTGGCCTGCACTAAAGAATGTACATGAAGTTAGAAGCTTCATGGGACTTGCTAGTTACTATAGAAAATTTGTAAAAGATTTTTCTAAGGTGGTTGCACCAATAAATTCATTACAGAAAAAGGATAAGAATTTTGTTTGGAATGAGAAATGTGAATCTACATTTAGAACTTTGAAGGAATAGTTAACTTCAGCACCTATTCTAGCTGTACCAGATCTTAATGGAGACTTCACAGGTTGTAATGGATGCATCTGGGAAAGGTCTATGAGGTGTTTTGCTATAAAATGATCATTTCATAGCTTACGAAAGTAGAAAACTAAAGTTACATGAGTTGAATTATGCTCCACATGATTTAGAGCTTGCTGCCATTGTTCATACACTACAATTTTGGAGGCATTACCTACTTGGTAAACCTTTTGAATTAAAAACTGATCATCTTGGGCTAAAGTATATTTTCACTCAGCCAAATCTTAATGCAAGACAATGAAGATGGTTAGATTTTTGTCTCAATATGATTTTGATATCAATTACATCAAAGGTAAGGAAAATAGAGTGGTTGATGCTCTAAGTCGTAGGAAGCACATTTCTACTCTTATTACATTAAGAACTCAATTTAAGGATGAAGTAAAAAGTGTTATGGAATTTGATTCTTACTTTCAGCAAGTAAAAGCAGCTTGCTGCAAATCCAAATGATGTGAGGTATAAAGGTTTTCATTTTGACAACGAAGGAATCTTAAGATTTGAAAATAGAGTATACATACCTTCACTAAATGAATTAAGAAAGAAATTACTTGAAGAATTTCACAATTCACCTTTTTGAGACACCCTAGTATTACAAAGATGCTTGCTGATATAAGACAACAATATTTCTAGGAAGGGGATGAAAAAGGATGTTATTGATTTTGTGACACATTGCCTTGAATGTTAACATGTTAAAGTTGAACATATGCACCCACCAATTTATTGTATCCTCATAGCATACCACAATACAAATGGCAAGTAATAAGCATGGATTTTGTACAAGGGTTGCCTATGTCAAGAAATAAACATGATGTTATTTTGGTAGTTTTTGATAAACTAAAAAAGGTAGCACATTTTATTGTTGGTAATCTAAAATACAATTCTCTGTATTGCCAAAAATATTTGTACATGAAATTTTCAGATTACATGGAGTACCTGAATTAATCATATCTGATAGAGATCCTAGAATGATGTCAAGGTTTTGGAAAACACTTAATGCAGCTCTAGGAACTAAGCTGAATTTCAGTTCTTGCGTATCATCTAGAAATGGATGGATAAACTAAAAGGGTTAATCAATTTTTAGAGGATATGTTACGAATGTATTGTATGCATCAGATAGTATAAGTGGGAAGAGTACTTTCAACTAGTTGATTTTTATTATAATAACACATATCATGCCTCTCTTAAGATGGGCCCTTTCAAGCACTATACGGAAGAAAATGTAGAACCCCCATTAGTTGGGACAACATTGAGGATAGAGAGGTAATTAGACCTGAAATCCTTACGTAAATGTAACAAAGCAAAGTTAAAATGATTCATGACCACTTGAAAGAAGCAATAGATAGGCAAAAGAGTTATGATGACATAAAGCGGGTTTTCTTCGGGTTAAACCGAAAAAGTGTTCTATAACTTTTGGCAAGGATTCCAAGTTATCACCTTGTTATGTGGGGCCCTTTAAGATAGTTGAAGTAATCAACCCTATAGCTTACCGTTTAGCATTACCTCCGCTTTGTCACAAATGCATGATGTTTTCCATATTTCGTTGCTTATGAAATACATTTTAGATTTATCGAATGTGTTAAATTGGAATTCCTTACATGTCCAAGACCTAGGAATAATCGTGGTTAAACCCATACAAGTGCTAGAAACTCACCAATTGCATTTATGAAATCATGAAATAAGTCAATGTAAATTCCAAAGTGGGACCAGTTTAATGAAGAAATTGTAACTTGGGAAAACCCGGAGGATATGAAAACTACTTTTCCATATTTATTTGATCAAAATTGACTATGATGACTGATAAAATTTTTGATTTTATCTTTATATGTCAATAAGTCTGCTAGTTTGGGGCAGATGGCTATTCATTTTTAAATAAACAACTATGTGAATGCTGATTTTTGGAACTTTAAAATTTTGATATTGTTGCAAACATATGTTAAGAAAGTGAATAAATTGATTTTCCTTAATGCAATGGTCAAAATAAGATAATCATCGGGACGATGATTCTTTTTAGGAGGGAAGTATGTAACACCTTTGACAAACAATTATATTCCTCTTTTGCATTACAAGCATTGGCATGTGATTTTCTTGAATGAGGTGTGTTTCCATGATTGTTGAAAATCATGCTTGTTATGGATAAATCATCTCTGCTCTTGGATTCATTAGACTAAAATGATGTGGCTTGCAAGAATCCACTTTCACTTCTAGTAGGTAAGTTGCAATCTAGTTTTGAGAGTTACAAACTTATCTCTTTTATAGACTCATCCTTGGATCAATTCCAATGATCCAAGGAATGTTTTAAATCTCCTTACTAGACTGAATGGTAAAACTGACATTCATAAGTGGAGAGACGTGAGACTAAACTTTATATGTTACAAATTATTTGGTCTTGTATGAACGTGCCTTCATTTGGTTGTATGTTTGTGCTTGGGTATTTAGGATTGATCTCTTCAGGACATTAATGGCATAAATGAAATATAGTCTGCTTCATGACTATGAAGGGAATCTAAATCCTAAAAACTAAAGGATTATCCTAACAGTATCCTAAACTAGGTAAAAGCACCTACTTCCTAGCTATGTCTACTTATTTGGGTTTCAATCTAACCTAAGCTTCTTATTATATTTCATTTGGATGGTGTCCTAACCTAAGTTCTTGTGCTAAATGAATAAGGGAGGAATTACTAAAGTAATGTTAGGATATTTTAACCTAAGACCTAATACTATATGGTTATGAATTTGATTTAAAGTAAGGTGGAAATTACATATGGCAATGTTTTAAGACCTAAGGTAATTATTGTTAGATCGGCCTAAGTTTTGGGAAATCTATCCTAAACTATTAAAAGGAAACCTAAGGGTCACATGGCATTATGGAAACAGTTCCAATGGCATTTAATTGATTTGATTTGGTTAAATAAATGGAGGTACAACCAGTTTGGAAAAGGCAAGTAGACTTTAGTGTAAGCATACGTGGAGGCTTTACTAAAGATGGAAATGCATCTTAAATTAGAAATGGTATTTGCCGGTTTTGGGAGGTGGTGTCAAGGAGAGATAAGCGGGAGATTTCGAGTAATTGCATTAAAGGACCTTAGTTTTTGTGTGCAAACTATCTTAGCAACAAGGAAGGTGGATTTTTTGGAGGTTGTTTGATCTTGCATGTATTGTGATTTTTTCTCTACGTGGAGCTATCTCTGGTTCTTGAACCAGCAGTTTGACTTCTACTTTATGGATATTTTTGGTTTCTCTGGTTTATTTTCGATTGATGGAAAGTATATGAGGCATTGGAAGAAAAGATGTTTGGTTGTTGATCTTTCGTGGAGAAGAAAAAGAGTTAGAAGCTTGGCTGGAAGTCTCCTTCAAATTGGTAGGATCACTATCAGGCATGATAGGCTCTACCCATTAAGATTCCTTACTTTCTTCTAAATGATTCATTAAAATAACTTTGCTCTCTTGAGATAAATGTTTTCATGATTTGTTTGGTTATTTACTTTCATGTTTTTATGAATATTTGTGGTTTTAGGATATAATCCATTTCTAAATAATGTTAACCTTGGAAACTTTCTCTCTATGCTAGTTCAGTGGTGACATGCATATGAAACTTGTATTTGAAGCTTATATTTCATTCAAAACTTGTGTTTGAGGTTGTTGTTGTTCTGAACTGGTATATGATGCCTTGTGTTTCATTCTAAACTTATATTGGAGCCTTGTGTTTTGTTATGAGCTTGTAATGGAGCTTTGTGTTTCTCAAAACTTGTGCTCGAAGCTTCGTGTTTACCATTGTAGTCATATTCAATACTTACGTGTTCTAAAATTTTATTTGAATCATTGTGTTTGGTTCTGTACTTATGTTCTGAGCTTGAGTTTTACTCGTATTCAAGGTTTTGAAATACTTAGAACTCATTTATGGGACTGTCTACTTGAAAAATCTTGGGAGATTAGTTTTGGTTTGAGTTGATTTGGTTATCTCTTTCGAGATATTCTCCTTGTAGCTTCGTGAGTTGGAATGGTTGTGGTACTTCTGTTTTTAGACTGTACCATTTTCTTTGAACTGGTAAAGGCGTGTAAATAAGGAGGATATTCTTCCCTCTTTTGCTCTGTGAAAACACATCTCTTGTTGAAGGATTGATTGTTTTTTTATGGATTAATGGACTAGAACTGTATCTTGTTATGGGTTTGGTTTGATATAAAGTTCTTTTGGAACAGTCGTTAAAAGTTTTTTTAGGTTTATGGAAATGCGATATGCATACTCCTTTTGATTAATGTTTGAAATGAATACATTCTATGTTGTAATCTTTTTAGATGGAGTTGTGAGAGTCTTTGTCATGTTTTCTATTTCAGTCATGATTGGAGGTAAAGTTGAGACATTTCTTGACTCAAACATATATTGGGTTTTCTTACTTACTGTCAGATCCTCTTAAACCAATTTTTGGGTTTTTAAGGAAAGAAGAGTTCAATACTCTATCATTCTAAATCTTGTTGATAGGATTTATCACCTCTGGTTCGGGGTTGTTTAACTTAATTTTTCTTCATGATGACCATGAAATTTATATCTTTATATATGGAGCCACATAAGACCTTGAAGTTGGGAATACATTTTCTATTGAGTTTGAGAGTTTTATTGAATCTTGTTTATCTTATACTGTTTGGGGTTTTATATTCTTTGTTGGATTCATTAAATGAATCTCTAGGTCTTTAAAAAGAGAACAGAATATGTTCTCCTGTGAACAGTATACTATTTTTGGATTGTAATGTGTACACCCTTCTAAGAAATGAAATTGAACTTGTGTTTAAGGAATTGGAATAGATAAACCAGGTTGTAATGATTTGTAAGGGAAACTAGAAGTGTGGTTTCTTTTGACTATGTGTTTGGTTTTGTATTCTCTTTTGGGATCTAGTAAAGAACTTATGATTTTGGAAATAGAAATGGAATTCATTTGATATTAGAAATGAAATGAATTATTTATTGGACCTTTTCCATTTGATATCCTTTAACTTTTGAAAAGATAGGTTCATTTGATCGAACTTCTCTATGGCACGACTCTCTTCTTGGCTATAGAGTGATTGTTCTCTTAGGCCTGCTCAACTTTTGGGTTTGGCTTTCTATCCTTTCTGTCTTATAGGAAATAGTGAGAAACCACTCTTCTGAGATGGAAATTTCCTTATGGATTATCTAGTGTAATTTGTACTAGTCATTTGTTGTAATGATGTGGAAAGAGAGCAACCTAGTCGGTTCAAGAGAGAGAGAAAATGTAAACATGTTTAGACCGATCGCTATGTTTGATCTGATTCATACTTCATTTATATTTGGTATTGGAAGGATTTCTATTTTTGCACTCTATCTTATTATGAATCCTCTCTCGATGGACACGAGATGAGACTCATTTTTGTGACTCTAGCTTTGAGTTGTGGAATGTCCGGTTTCGATCTTTGAATTATATTTTCTAACATGTAGATGTTTGTTAAGACTTGCAGTGTAGAATGTTTGACTCTGTCACTTCTTCTTGGATTGATTTGGGATTCTTGTTAGATGATGTCTCTTTAATGTTGAATCATTATATTGTTAACCTAGAACTGAAGCGGAATGTGTGTTCTCAACCTATTTCTTCCCTTCGGATGATTAGTGTATGGGGAATAGTATGTATTGATTCTTCTTCTTTTCTTAAGTTGTAGGATGAAACATCCTAATATGAGATATGTTGTAAATAACTTATTTTTCTACATAGTAAAGATAAATGTTGTATTTCTTATTCTGATAGAATTATGAAACAATTGGATGACAAGATCTATTGTTTGTTAAAAGTAATTGATAGGATCAATTAAACTTTATGTTATAATGCAAATGTTGTGGATCATTATTATGCTTTTTTAGAAGTGAATTCTAACTCTTTATTTCTACTTATTTTCCGTTGTTATTACTTATGCTTATTTATATGATATTTTAATTGTTTCATTGAATCGAGTTGTTTTAATGGAACAATTAGTGGAATGCAATTCATTTTAATGCTTAGTGATTATCATGCTCGGTTCATTGAATTGACCCATGCTAGCAATTTTTGTAGATGGACATCGTAAGTGATAAAAGAAGGCAAAAACTTTTATGATGCATTGGCTTATTTAATTTTGGATCTTATGTAAAGAATTTCAATTCATTCTTGAGTTGTATTGGAAAAGAGAAGTGATATTATTTTATGATCTTAATGATGAATGACATGCAGTGTGTCTGAAATGCATAGTTTTGTAAATGTATGTTTTATCATGATGAATTGAAATGTTTGGATACGACTCTAATTTGTTGTGTAAATTCTCTTTTACTTTATATGATGGAAATATTAGTGATATCTTGTCGATATTCTTTATATATGTTTTGTATACTATTGTTGTTATCAATTAATAAGTTGGATTAAGGGGATAGTATGATCTCCCTTACTATAATGAAACTTGTTAAATTGCAAAATATGTCGTTCTCTAACTACACAACTATAGTTTAATAATGAAATATGAATTGGTCATACAATTAAACTATATTAGTAAAGAATGATAAAAAGGTTATGTTAACTTTAACTTCCGACCATGTTTAGGAATAATCTTCTTCTCTCGAAAAGAATGAAAAAATAAATGGAATGGTTGTGATGATCTTTAACCCTTGTGCTTCGTTTATCAAAGTAAACACTAGCTGAATTTAGGTGAATGATACACCGTCTTGGATAGCTAGGTTACATTGAGAAGTAACTATTTGATGTTTGATGCCCTATTTTTGGGAATAATCGCTTGCTAAGTGAAGTTAAGAAACATCAATGTAAGCATGAGTTAATGAAGTTCTTAATATCAAATTAGATTAATTATGGATAAAGAACTTAATGAATGTTGGAATTAGGGTTAGGCAGGGTTGTTACAATCTAAATCTTAATCCAATTAAATTATGAATTTAATGACCACTAAGGGGTATGTACATCATGATGAATTAGTTCTAACCGATGTATGCAGATGCCAATGTAGGGTCAGACTGCCTTGAGAAGTCCAAGGACTTCTTGAGGATATAGTGTTGTAGTTGACATGTGGCAACACCCTTCTGTATTTGTTCATCTAGATCTACACACATCTAGACTTGAACTTAGTTTCTCTCTAGGTCAAGTTAGTAGCATGTTTAGGATAGGGAATAGCTTTCTATGACTCAGGGTACCTTGGCACATTTGGTTGACTTAGGTCGATCGAGTATGCCCATATACCCTAAGTCATCATGAGCATCTTCCTATAACAAATTATGTTGCTAACTTGGAGCTAGGGTCAAACCTTAGCAAGTGGACTGATGGGAGTCACTAAAGACCTTTCTAGATAACAGAAGAGTGAGGTGAAGGACATATTTCAAAATGATGATTATTCCATCTAGGAATAGTTACATGAACAGTATTTTGAAAATATTTGTCCAAAGTAACACAATTTGTTGGTTACGTTGTCCTAAGTCACCTATTTTAAAGTAACATGACGTCAGATAAATATTAGTAACAAATATCTAGATAGGTTCTTTAAACATATCACACAAGACTCAAATTAGGGTTAGGAGAACCAAGTATACATAGTATACATAAATTATTCTACACTTTAAGACAACATGAGAGATTGGTTGGTAACCGAGTCATGGAATGAGAGATCAGTAAGATACCAAGTCATTACAACTGCATATGGTTATCTGTTATGAGATTGATTGGCATGGAATGTTTTTTATAAATGATGTTTTATTTAGAACAGAGAACATTGTGTTTCAAAAAAAAATTCCCTTGTTTCTAAAGTCTTAAAATGGGAATGTTATAACCATCCTCTGGTGGGAGTCGGTCTAACCCTCTATTCCTACCTGTTGTTCTGGATTGCATATTTTAGAACAGGGATTTTTGTAGGCTTCCCTGAAGGGTGTCATCCTTATCTCCTCCCTCCTTGTTTTTATCAACTTTACCGAAAATCTAGGCTCTTTGATTGAAAGTAAAAAGATTTCAATGATACTTTTTCTAGAGCCCTTGGACTAGTCCCAGGGGAACTGTTGTGAGAAGAAGGCTACTTTTGTTGTGGGGTTGATGAAGTGGAGAAGGTTATTATTTCCACAAGATCTTCTTCATCAAGGCATCCCCTGAATCTGATAAGCACCCGATCTTATCTTCTTCCTCCTATGTAAAAGTCTCCCACTTTTGTAGAATGAATTTCGAGTCTACAAATTTTCCATCCTGTGTGGCTTCATCTTTCAATATGAATCCCATTGGACCAAAATATTATATGGGCTCTTCTTTGTGGGGAGGACAAATAGAGGTAACTTTTGTAGTTTCTTGAACGCTCAACTCGTGATACAAACCTCTTGAGTTCATATCACTTCTCACCATATGCTCCTCTTCTTTTGGATTTGGAGCCATTACTTGTTTGTACGAGGGGTATAGCTACTCAAAGAAAGGGGAAGGGTGGAATGGATGGCTTTGAGATTGAGAGGGTACAATCCCTTGGTGGTAATGAATTCATGTTGCACAACTCCATGCGATGAAGAGAAATGGAAGATGTGGAAAGAAAGATGAGTGGAAATGGATGAGAGGGAGGTCTGTGAGCTTTTGTAATGATTTTTTCAAACCATGTGGAGTCACTTTGGATGTGATCTACAACTATCTCCATTAAATTTTAAACTTTACCAAGAATAGACCAAGTTCATGCAATGATAAAATACCACTCTGAGTCATCCAACTAGGCGTTCTAGGAAAACTATTAATGAAGATCCTTTGTGGATGAACTGTTAGAGTCGTAGGAAACCTTAGGTTAGTGGTACGTGTGCCCTAAGGTGACCTCAAGATTTTAAATAATCTGGCTCTTCTATGTGGTATGAGGTCGTGAGTCCGAGAAAATGAACTAGTCCTTAAACTTAATGGGGTGATGTGCTGAAAAGTGAAAGAGTTAACTCGTAATGCAACTAGCTGAAATAGAGAGAAAGGGGGTAATAAAAGGGATGGATAATATGAACCACATACTTGGAGAAAATTAACACATAACACTACTCCAAACTATCAAATCACATCTTTTGAAGATTTTAATAGCATCAAAACGTGCACATTATCTACATCTAAATAAAGGCAATCATAGATGATACAAATTATGCAAAGGATGGACAAATTTTATCATAGGGAATATTATATTACTCCAAATAACATGCATGGTATTAAAATAGATAAGAGGGAAAATTCCATTACAAGCTCAAAAAGAAGGCCAAAGCTCCATCCTTATGCCTTTTACAGAAGAAGAGCTAAGACAAAAGAAGAAACAAACTAACTCCAGAAGTGTCTATTTGTTTTGAAGCCTTTAGTTTCAATATATAGGAGGAGAGGGGCATGCGAGACCCTTCTCAAAATCTTTTAATTATGATAAATGGTGTAAAGTGACAGAAATAAATTTTTTGATATCTTTGTCACACTTTCCCATTATCTTTTCTTTAAAGAGTGAGATCCATGCCTATTTATTGCATCTCTTAAATATTTTACAACTAAATCCCTTGGAGTGAACTTATTCTTCCAAATCATTATTACATTTTTGGATCTTTAATTACTTATGCATTGGGTCCTGAGCTCATGATTCAAGTAGTGCTTATCTATGTTATTTTTATGAGAATGAAAGTTTGAATGCATGTGAACAAATTAAGTATTTTTGAGGTTCATACTCTTTACACGAACTACACATTAACTTCATCCCCTGAAAAGACCAAATTGAATGACCCTTTTCCTTTGACCTTTTCAAAATATCTGAATATTTAAACCTTTTAGATAGGTTCCATACTTGCCCTACGTGGATTTTGGCTTATCAGCAATTTTTTAACAATCTAGCTTGAACTTGGAGATAATTTATAATGAAATCCACGTGGAGGTCAAGTGCTTCTCTAGGGTCTCTATTTCCATTGTAGCTTCTAGGAGTGCATGGGTTTGATGCTGGATTTATTTTCCATTAGGCCACTTTACTTTGGGTAAGTAATGAGTTGGTCATATATCACTATGAATACTTTTACTTTGGGCGGGTCATCCCTAGTTGGCTCCACGTATAAGCCTCACGGGGCTCAAAACTTCCGCTTCCTTTGCTTTCTGGAACTCACACCAAGTTGAAATTTGGGACTGTCTATGAGATTTTTGCTTCCTTTTAAGTTTGGCATGTCCCAATCTTGGCTTCAATCGTGGCTTCATCTCTATTTCCGAAGGCTTGACTCTTGGTGATATTTGAAACTGCGGGAACCTCAATTGAGTAGGCATCTTCTTGTTATCTAATCTTAAGGGGAAGTAGAAATTAGAGAACATATTCCATTGCTAAGTGTTGCTCAAAGATGTAATAATAAAATAGAGTTGAAGGAGTGACAAAAATAGGGGTTGATCGATAGAGAAAATGTTGCATTCGAGTTGAGGAAGTAACCCGGCGAAAGGTAGGAGTAATGTAGCTATGAGAAGAAAATTGAATAAATTCATTACATATTTATAGATGCACTAAGACCAATTTCATAAGATGAAGAAATGAATATATGAAAAGAGAGATAAGTGTAGTCGATCCAAATAAAGAAGAGATAGTTGTATGAAGTGGATTTACTTAAGAGAAGAGAAAGAAGAAACGAGACGAGAATCATTATAGAGAGGAAGAAAGAAGACGCGAAAGAATAACAAGGATCCATTACAAAGAGAAATAGAAGAGTTGTGTGAAGAAGGAGACAGAATAATTAGATGAAGAACTGATGAGTAGAGAAAACAAGAAAATTTAAAACGTTGGATGTGAGAAAAGAGAGACCAAAAAGAGGTGAAGAAAAGTATTGTATATTTAAATTTGTAAAGTGATTGTAAAAAGAATGAAATAACAAGGCGATCATAATCTGTTATATGTGCAACATGGAATCTAGATGATCAAATTTTCATGAACATAAGTCTAAGTTGTAGCTTAGTAGTCTTAAGGGGTTGTAGCCTCTTTGTGGGTTGGTGCCTTCAGAAGATCATTTGTAGCTAATTAAATTAAGGGTTGGTGCTGCTTTTGAGGTTTGCATTTTTCTAAACAAATCTCTTATGATGTGTCATATTCACTTAAGTATTTTTTTGTGCGTAATATCAGCAAAGGTGTAGGGGTTAGACCTTTTTTTGGGATTGGGATCTCACTAAAAAAATCATGTATGATGTGTTATATTCTTATGAGTCCTTTATTTGTGTAATATAAGCAATGGTTTCAGTTGGTTTTTGTCCCGAAAGAGTTTTCCACATCATATATGGTTTCCTCATATGAATGTGTGTGTATGCTTCTTATTCCTATAGTCTCATGATTAATATTTCATGTTTATAATAATCAATAATAGTTAACAATAATAGATACGGGAAAGAAAGAGGAAGTTGATTGGAAATTTTATTAGCACTAATTCACCCCCTCCTCTCGGTCGTCAAATCTCTAACAATTGGTATCCGAGCGGTGGTAATCATGTGTAAAGATTAACATCTTGGAGTTGATCCTAGAGAAAGATAAGAATGGAAAAATCTACTTATAGAAAGTATCAGGATGAAGCTCACAAACAAAAATTTATGATGGAAATTGAAAGTTGCAGTAGCTCTAGAAAGGACTCGAAGATGAAGATGTAGAGGTAAATCTAGAAGCTGAGTTGGAATGTGCTCTAGAAGAATTAGATAAATCAAGGAATAAAATCAAGAATCTAAAATCCTACATCTGTGCCTATGATAAGCACATCTCTCTCCTTGAAAATAATTTGAGAAAGAAATAAAAAGGAATTCTCAAGAATGCACAAAATTATAAAAAGTGTTGAACTCTCTCAAGCTCAAGGAAGAAGAGATTACCAATATGAAAATATCTGTGATGGAACGAGAAGAGAAAATCAGACTTCATGAAGTGGCAATGATCCAAATGGAGAAAGAACATGAAGAAAAGATAGAGGAACTTGAGGAACAAATAAATTTGATCTCTAAATCTCTCAAGGACAAAATTGAAGAATGTGACAAACTCAGCTCAGCCATGAAAATATTCGAGAAATATCTCGACCAGGATAAGCAAGTAAATGTAAAGATCAGAAATGATAAAGAAGATGCTGTAGAAATCTTTAGGATGATGTAAATATCCTCGAGAAAAAATGGAGCAAGTAAATAAAAGAGAATTGAAAGTTAAAACAAGAAAAATATGTTGTCAAAACTTCTTAGAGAATAAGAAGGATGAGAAGGTTGGTTCCAATATGTAACCAAGGAAGTAAACCAAGGTGACTAATGTTGGGTGACTCAATTCAATCAGACAACCCAACGCATCCGTATGAAAATACATTTAATGGATGTTGTTACTCATGTTATATTTTTGGTCATAAAGTCAGGGAGTGTAAAAGGCTCAAGCCAGATAAAGAACATCCATGGCAGGATTGCAAATTTGAGTTTGAGAAGAATAGGATGTGTTTTAATTGTCATGAAAAAGGGTACATTGTTAGGCATTACTTAAAACAAAATTTAAGACAATATAGAAATGATTATTCACACTCAGATAAAAGGATAAATCATGTAATGTGTTATACATATTATAAGTTTGGGCATTATTCAAAGCACTGCTATTAGAATTTACAATGTAAACGCAGCAATAATCTCCATACTGCGAGGTGGATAGAAAAGAAAGCTTCTACCATGAAAATGATTCCTAAGAATCATACAAAAACCACCAAGACTCAAACAACTCCTGAAGAGAAGAAGATGAGATGGGTATATAGGGTCAAGAAAGAAAACCAAAATTCATAGAAGAAAATAAGGATAAGAAAATAATATGGACAGATAGACGTAGAGAATCGATCTCTAGTATAGATCATGCAAGAATGAATGATGATGACAGGAAAGAAAAAGGAATACAAGACAAGCATAAGTAGTGAAGAATTTCTTCCTCAAGTGGTGATAGAGAAAATGCAGTATATGTGTCTCATAGGCATACAGTCAAGAAATGAGGACTCAAGTAATGAGTCAATGATACAAAAGAATACATCTAGAGAGACTAACAAGAAAACAAGGACCAGGAAATATAGAACTAATTCATCATGTTGTTTTGATGACTTCTTGTTGTTCTAACCATGTCTAAGAAGAACATGATATACCTTCTCTAAGATTCTATAAGGTATACCAAATATGAAGGAAGCATAGTTCAGAATTCATCATAATGAATTTGAACAAGAAAGTAAATAATGTTGGTCGGTGCCTGTAGTAGTTGTGCAATGTCTTGAGCAAGATGTCAAGGTATGTCATATGTGATTTTCTCCATGATGTATAGTGTTGTATGTATAGAATTCCTTGTGTATCCACATGAGCCAACATAGGAAGAGAAAGTTGTCAATTGTCTCCTTATCATGCATGTGTTTCCTTAACCTTGTCATTAGTATAGTTGAGTGAGAAGTGTTTGCATGAGAAAAATATTGAATCAATGAACAAGATGGTTGTATGATGAAATGTGAATTGTAAATTCTCTAGTAGTCCTTTTGTGTGTATTAATGAGATTGTTTTGATCATAGATTGGCTAGTTGTTATTAGCAGCATGTGGTCACGTTTGGAAATATGTCAAGTGTCAAGTCTACTATCATAATTCCTTAATGAAGAATGTGTAAAGTACACATGTTTATCCTTGGTATAACTGCATGTTCTAGAATCATCTTTTCACACAACATATTGATCTAAATAAAGTAATGCAATACCTTCATAGTCCAAAAGTGTGAGAAAAGTGAAAGAGTGTGCATGATGAAATAGATTTTGTAATAAGTGGTATCTCCAAACAAATTGGTCTAGCAAATTATTCAAAGTTGGGATTCCTTGTAGAGCATGCTCAAAAATCTATTTTGAAATAGATTCAGTAGAATTTAATGACCATCTATGGATGAGATTGGAGAAATAAGATAGATTACAAGACTAAGTATATTAATACACAATCCAAGTGGAAAGAGGAAACCAAATAATGGATAAGTGTCGGAAGGCAGAGATCAATAAATTGAAGGAGGGCATTCATATCACAAGAAAGGTGTCTAAGAGAGACATCTGTAACATATAAGATGAAATACAACCTCAACAAGAGCATATGGACAAGGAGGACTTAGTACTAGTTCAAGGAAATTGTAGTGAATAACAACATGTATCAAAGATTTTTGTTTTAACATCTAAAAGTGCAGCATTATCCAAGGGGAAGCATACTCATGATTTATCACTCCAAATCAATTCTAAATGCAAGGGGGATAGTTTACTAAATTATTATTAAAAATTGGTAGCATCATCTCGGGGGAGCATTGTTGTGGACATACCAGATCAAGTGGATCAAAAGCATGAGCCAAAAAAGGACCTTCTCAAGGTAATAACATGATGAATCTAGCTTACCAGTATATTCAGCCTTACATGGCATAGTTGGTCCTTTTTCATTGTTGTCAAAGGGGGAGAGAAACTGAAGTCAAAAACCAACTAATCATATGTCAAAGAGGGAGAACATAAACCATAATTATCAGTGTTTTTCCATCAACGGTTATAGGTTTCTGGGTGTGTTACCATCAATGACAAAGGGGGAGATTTTTAAACCTTTGGCATGTGTCATATGTTTATCATTAATGTCAAGCTAGATCAGTTGATGTTAAGTTACATTGATGGAAAAAGGAGTGAATTGGTAAAGTGAGAAAGAAATGATTTTGAAGGTTTATTGGTAGTGTCATCTCAAAGAGAAAGCAACTTAAGAAAGGAAGTGGAGAAGGTTGAAGATTGAACCAGGTGATTTCATGGAAATCAGAGCTATAATAGTGATAGATGCATGCTCAAGAAGATAAGGCTTTAGGATGACTAAGGATAAGTTCTAAGGGACTTAATAAATGTTTGTACAAGCCACACACATAAGGAGATATCCTCTGAGGTCAAGAGATAGCCGTTAAAGTCTAAACATAGATGCTAAAGTCTAGAAGAGGCCATAGAGAAGAGTTGAAAGCTGCAAACAAAGTTGCGATTAAAAACGTAAGCCACAAGAATGAGGACTTAGACACAAAACTCAAATAAGAACTTCAAGACTTAAATTATATGCTAATGACTTGAAGAAGGATGTAAAACTCTAGAAGAAGTCGTGAAAGGTATGTTAAATCAGGGTAAAGAAATGAAGCCACCAAAGTAAAAGGAGCTAAAGGAAAAGTGTAGATAGAAGAAGGAGAGAGTTACTGGAGTTCAAAGAAATTCACAAAAGCCTAAGGATAATTGCATATTTCTAGAATATGTGGCGAGTAGAACAAAATCAGTGTAATACCTACGAATTTGTATGAAAGAAAGGTAAAACTATGGGTGTGAGGGAAGAGTTATGGACATGAAGAAAGATCCGCATGAGTAAGGAGGACATACAGATGAGCCGCGGAAGCAAGTATAGGCAAGGGAGAAGCCACGGAGTAAGGAAGTTAGAAGCAACATGGAGGTAAAGTCAAATCTACTAAGGAATGGAGAATCTTCCAAATAAAGGGAAGTCGGAGGAATCCGCACATAAGGGAAAAGCCGCATAGAGCAAGAAAAGTCACTAAGGAAAAATTCTGAAATGAATAATCCACGATGAAAGGATGGAGTCACGAATGCAAAATGAATTTTCTACAAGGTAATTAGATATGCGTATAAGGAACTAGATGATCTATAAACTATCTACTTTGGAATTCATTCACAAAACCATAATTATACTTGATTTTTTACTTTTAAATAGAAAATGACAGTTGAGCTAGTGATTGAATTTTTTATACCTTAGAACTGAAATTTGCAAAGATAAGTTAATTAACACACACACATACACCAAGTATTTTTATCCTGGAAACCCCTAGGGGAGGAAAACCAGTCGAAAAGGGAAACCAACTCTTTCTTCCCTTTTTACTTTATTGGCCAATTAAAATTATCAAAGGCAGACTTTACAATAAATGAGAAAGGAAATTGACAATGTCTCACACTTCCTCCCAACTACTTGACTACTCTATTCTCAAACTCTTTCTTCTACAAACTCAATTCCAGCACTTTATAACTCTTACACTTACTCCCATGAAGTCTCTTGCTTCTGATAATCAAAAATCTCCTTCCTACATGTATTTATAGCCTTTCTCATGTCCTCACATACACTGGAGGATTGGAAAGGTCATGGAGGAGAAGAGACATGGACAAAATTTATAATTCTGGGAGTATCCGTTTTGAATTTTAGTTTCTATCCAAAAGTCACATGACCACCTCCCAATACTGAGGCCAGATGGTCACAGGGACCACCTCCTTGACTAGGTAATTATTATAGGACCACCGCTCTTGTTAGGTAGTGGTTACTGCATGCTATCCTCTGTATAGAGTGGCAATTCTGTTAACATATAGAAAGAACCTTTGTTTCTTCATTTTCCTTCTTTGTTGTTAGTTGATCTGGTGAATTATAGTCATTTTAGATCCCTATGATCACACCTCCCCTACTTATGAGGCTTTTAGTCCCAAAAATTTTAGTGGGGAGTAGATGAGGAAATAATACCCTCACTTTCTCCTTCCAATACCACCGGCCTTCCTTTGTGTCTTCCTTTCAATCTAACTTTTCAAGACTCCTGCAGACCTCTTCTAGTCTCTCTGATCTTTTTTTGTAGCACTACATCCTCCTCCAATTCACCTCATGAGTCTAAGATGAAATCCTCAATGGAAAGTAACAATTATAGTCCTTCATATTCATCTAGCATGGATGGTTCATATAGGTGCAAGTTCTCACAGTTTACTATTGAGTACATCCTCATAAATGGTGGTAAATCAATTCGAAAGGCATTTTCTCCAACCTACTCTAATATGGTAAAGGGTCCATATTGTAGTGGCTTGAGCTTCGTGCTTGACCTTTTAGTCTATCCTTACTCAAGTAAATCCAAACTCTATCTCCAACATGATTCTTGTGATATCTCCTATGTTGATCGTAACTAGCCTTGTACTTGGCATGATATTTCTCTCATTGTTATTTGACTATGAGATGGATTTATCAGATCCTCTCAATGAATTTGTTTTCTCCAGTAACCTTTGCTTCTCATGTCTCCTCCTCATCCTGCTACCTAACTTCTATGTCCAATGGATTTTTAGGTAGATATCCTAAGCATTCTTCAAATGGTGACTTCATAATGGATGTGTGTAGTGCCTAGTTATAGAAATGTTGAATGTAGGCTAAGGACTCATCCCAAGTCCGTAGGTATTGTCTATTATAGCCTCCGATCAATCTGTACCAAAGTCCTATTCACCACCTCTATCTATCCATCTATCTGTGGATGGAAATTTGTGATCCTTTATAACCTGGCATCCATATTGTCCCATAAAGTATTCTAAAACTTTTCCAAGAACCTGGAATCCCTATCGAAACAATAGACTTTGGCAAGCCAAAATTCACTAGTACATTAGCAAAGAAAATATATGCCGACTCATGTGCTTTTATTATCTTTTTTACATGCCATAAGAATACACATCTTACTAAACCTATCAACAACAACATAGAGATAGTCATAACCATGTTTAGACATAGGTAATCCTCCCACAAAGTCCACATAAATTTCCTCCCACGAACGAGTAGGAAATGGAAAAGGCATATACAAACCCTCCTTCATAGTCTTAGGTTTTCTAGCACAACAAATTTTACATCCACATATAAATTTTGATACTTCTTCTTGCATATTGGGCCAATACACATACCTTTGCAAGTAGGCAAGGGTCTGACCAACACCAAAATGTCCCATGAATTTCGAGCCATGTGCTTCAATCATCAATAGAATTATTTCTTCTTTAGGAACACAAATATTCCCCCATCGGTAGAGCAGCCCATCCTTGAGATAACAATCTTTAATCCCCATCCTCTCAGCCCCTTGGGACTCCAAGTTCTGAAATGTCACCCCAAAGTCTCTATCCTAGGCATATTACTCTTCATAAGCTTCCTTCGTGAAGGGATCGATCTAAGAGATATTTTCCAAGTAGGAGAACTTCTCCTATGTAGGCAGCCTAGACAACATGTCTGCCACCAATTTTCTACTGCCCTTCCTATATTTTATCACCAGATGAATTTGCTGAAGGAACCCCATCCATTTGTAGTACCTTACCTGCTATAATTTAGAATGTTCTTGCAAATACTGGAGAGGTTTTTGGTCAGTGTGCACAATAGTTTCTTTAACAAAAAATAATGCTTCCATTTTTTAATTTCCTGAACTAGTACATACATTTCCTTATCATATACTGAATATCATTTAACTTCTGAAGTAATATTTTTAAGATGATAGAATATAGTTTTACTGCCTAAAGTAACACTACACCCATAGCATAATCATTGACATTTGTCTCTACTTCAAAGGGTTGTTGAAAATTAGGAAGAGAAAGTATTGGTGCATCACTAATCTTATATTTTAATAACTCAAAGGATTTTTATTTTTCCTTACCCCAATCAAAACCCTTACTCTTTGTGGCCATTGTGTGTAGATGTGCTACAATCACAAATAATTTCATAATGAACTTCCACATGTACTAGACTGCTCTAAAAAAAAAACCTAGTCTTTGTGGCTCTTGTTTGTGTTGGTCAATTGGTGATGGCTTCCACCTTATTTAGATCCACTTGTAGCTCTCCTCCTCCAACCACATGCCCAAGATAGAAAAGTGACTGTTTGGAAAATTCACATTTCTTCATATTACAAAGCATTTGTTTCTCTTTGAGAACTTGCAAGACTTATTGCAAATGAGTTAGATTTTCCTCCCATGTGGCACTAAAAATCAAGATATCCTCTAGATAAACAATGACACATGAATCTATGAAATCCCAAAATACATCATTCATTAATCTCATAAATGTAGCGGGTGCATTTCATAAACCAAATTGAAGTACTAACCACTCATAAAAAAACCTATTTTATCTTAAAGGCGCCTTCTTCCATATATCCTCCTCCTTCATTCTAACTTGGTGATAACCTGACTTGAGATCTAACTTTGTGAAGAATTTGGCATGCTGAAGTTGGTCCAAGATATCATCTATACATGGAAGTGGGTATCTACTCTTTAAGTTGATCTTTTCAAAGCACGATAGTCGATGCACATTCTCCAAGAATTGTCCTTCTTCAGAACCATCACAATAGGTGAACCACATGGTGAGGTGCTCGGATGTATCACACCCTGGTCTAGTAGTTCTTGGAGTTGTTTCTTTACTTTAGTACACTCCAGCAATGATTTCTTATACAACCCGATGTTCGGTAGAGGGGACTCTGGAAATAGCTGAATCTCATGCTCTACGTCCTGTTTTGGTGGTAACCCATTGGGAGCCTAAAACCTTCCTGAAAATACTGAATAATACTATCCAAATCTTGTTTTCCCTAGTTATAAATCTCTGAAACTTCTACCCCATCTTGTTTTTCCTTTAACAAAAGTAAAAAAATGATTATGATTTTCTTGAATAAGTCATTTTGCTTGTTTAGCACTTACCATAGTAACTCGTGTCTTACGTTGGTGTGCCTGGATGTTGTATCTAATCCCATCCTTGACCCGTCTATATCGGTTTTCCCTTCTCATAAATATAGCATCCCTGATATACAAGTAAGGACTCCCGAAAAAAACATCAAAAGAATCAAGTGGAATAACATCAACTTCCATTACATCAATATACTGGTAATTTATCCCAAACTTGAAATTACATCTTTTTGTTACTCGAATTTCAACACCCTTCTTCACCTAACCCAAAGGGTGAGGGTGTGGATGCTTGTAAGTTTGAAGACCAATATTCTTTACAACTTCTTCAGAAATCAATTTAGGCCGAGAACCGATATCAACCAAAGCATTTACCTTAGTTCTCTTGATCTGGATTTTGATCTAGAATAGTATACGCATCTCCTCTTCATTGTTGTACATGTTGTTGGTCATGCATCCAAGCCTTTTTTATACATCAGAGTAATATTTTTGTCCACCTCCCCTTCTATCTTTACAGCTTTCATGGACTTATTTGAGTCCTCTGTTCAGTTCTTCAGATGTAACTCTGGAAGCAACTTCCAACATGTAGCATCGTATGACCATTGATATCACGGTTCTTGCAAAAATTCTTGAGATTTTTGCAAGTATTTAAAGTAGTGGCATCTTGTGTAACTTTCCCTTTCCACTTATCTTTGTTACTTGTTTTCCCATGTTCTTTCTTCTGTTGATTTGTCACCTACTTTTCCCTTAGCTCTTCTTCTCCCTGCTTATTTTCATCATTTATATAGTATGCATGCACACACGCCTCGTTGAGATCTTTGGGCTTCGTGGAGATGAATTTTATTTAAAGATGAGTGTGAAGTCCTCCCAAGTACTTGGTCAGAATATCCTCATTCTCCAATTCCATGTTCAGAAACATGGCCTACCTCTGAAACTTTGTAGTATAGTCCTACACACTTTGACCACTTCCTTGTCTAAAATACTACCATTTAATCATTCGTTCAGTCTTGTGGCCAATAGGATAGAAGTTATCTCTAAGTAATTCTTTAAATTCTTGCCAAGATTTCACAATAGGACATTTCTTATTTTCACAAGTGGCTAGATGGGTTTCCCACCAAACCAAAGCATGTCCCTCTATTTTGAGATGTGCAAAGGTGAGCCTCTGTGCCTTAGTGACATTATGGATGCTAAAGTAGAATTCCAATGTTTTTAACCATTTATCAAGTAATTTTTCATCTACTTGTCCTTAAAATATTTTAATTTCAACTTTAAAAGGAGCTTGATCAGATTTTATGCTCTCTCTTGCCATTGAAGTCTCTTCTTCATGTTCTTCCTCATATTCTTCTTCATCGTGGCTCCTCCCTATGCCAATTGTTTTGGCTAAGCCTTAAACCACTGATTCCATGGAGTCTTTCTTAACAAACTTCGTCTTCTACAAATCTACAAGTTCTTCTTTCCTTCTAAACATCCTATCCATCATGGTCTCTAGCATCTCGATTCTACGGACCAAGTTCTCTTTCTCCTTTTATCCCTGAATTCTCTATTTCCACTTCCTTGTATAAATATTTGGATCACAAGGTAAATCCTCTTCAACTTTGGATCTCATCATTGTCATACAAATCCAAGAATGAATACCACAGTCCTAGATACTTGTTATCTCTGATACCAAAATGATCTGTAAACTATCTACTTTGGAATTCATTCACAAAACCACAATTATACTGTTGTTCTACTTTCAAATAGAAAATGGAAGTTGAGCTAGTGATTGAATTGTTTATGCCTTAGAATTGAAATTTTCAAAGAGAAATGAATTAACATGCACACATACACCAAGTATTTTTATCCTAGAAACCTCAAGAGGAGGAAAACTAGTTGGGAAGGGAAACCATCTCTTTCTTCCCTTTTTACTTTATTGGCCAATTCAAATTATCAGAGATATAGACTTTATAATAAGTGAGAAAGGAAATTGACAATGTCTCAAACTTCCTCCCAACTACTTGACTATTGTGTTCTCAAAATATTTCTTCTATAAACTCAATTCTAGCACTTTAGAAATCTTACACTTACTCCCATGAAGTCTCTTTCTTATAATAATAAAAACTCTCCTTCCTACATGTATTTATAGTCTTTCTCATGTCCTCCCATACACTGGAGGATGGGAAAGGTCATGGTAGAGAAGAGACACATATAGACTTTCCAATTCAGGGAGTGTTTGTTTTGAATTTTATTTTATGTCCAAAAGTGATAAGACCACCACCCAATGTAAACCGAAGGTCACATGATCCTGCCCTAGGCTGGGTGGTGGTTACATGACCGCCCTAGTTGGGCATTCATTCTATTAACATATAGAAAGAACCTTCATTTCTTTATTTTCCTTCTTTATTTTTGGTTGATCTAATTAAGTAGAGTCATTTTGGATCCCTATGGATCACGATTCATGGAAAAGTGAAGGATAAGGAGTATAGCCACGACATTTTAGAAGCGTGAAAAGGATAGAAGAACCGCAAATAACTAAAAATCCACCTTTGAAGAAGGAGAAATGTCGTAGAATAAAGAAAAGAGCCATAATACAAGGAAAATATCCAAGAAGCTAAGAGAAGTCACGAATCAAGAAAATATGAACTGAAGATGAATCAAGGACAATCAGATAGAGTTTAAATTGGAAGAAGTAAGAGTTTGCATGTAAAACAATGGTGATTCGATTTTCTGAAGATTTTGGTTGCGTGTACAAATGGAACTCCACATTGAGCTATGAAATATACTATTTTAGCTATCGATTTAATTTTATTTAACTTGATGAAGTCCAGTTACATTTTCAATACAAACTCATGATTCCAAAGCAAAGTAAAATATTGAAGAAGAAAGGATATCGTCTATTCTAGATCATGAGGAAATCCTAAAAATACAAAAAAAATATTTTTAGGATTCAACTCATAAATAATTTATCAAAACATAGTAACAAATAAATCTAGAATAAGTTGCATATATTTAATGCACCATATTTTTAGGCAACAAGGTAGGATAGATTACATGATATGCAAAAGGAAGTGTGAATGGGTGGATTGGCTATATAGAGGAAATTTTATGTCATTGCTAATTTTTTCTCAAGGATGTAATAAAAATATAGTTTAAGGATCAAAAGAAATAAGGGTTTCTCGATAGAGAAAACGATGCATTCAAGTTAAAGAAATAACCAGAGAGAAAGGTGGAAGGATTAATGCGATTATGAGAATCGATTGATTAAATGCATTAGAGATTGATAGATGTAGCAAGACCACTTTCATGAGATGAAGAGATGAAGAAATGAAGATCTAAAAAGAGAGATAAGTGCAGTCAAACCAAAGAAAGAAGAGATAGCAGCATGATGCAGATTTGTCAAGAGAAGAGAAAGAAGAAACTACGTAAAGACTCATTATAGACGGAAGAAAGAAGATGTGTAATAATAACAAGGATCTAGTGTAAAGAGAAAGAGAAGAGTTATGTGTAGAAGGAGATAGAACAATCGGATGAATAACTGATGAGAAAAGAAAATAAGAAAAATTGAAACATTGGATGTGAGAAAGAGAGACCAGAAAAAGAGATAAAGAAAAGTATTTCATATCTAACTTTTCGAGTGATTGTAAAATAATGAAACAACAAGGTGATCCTAATATGTGGTATGTACAACATGGAATATAGATGATGAAATTTTTTATGAACATAATTCTAATTTTTAGCTTAGTAGTATTAGGGGATTGTAGCCTCCTTGTGGGTTGGTTCCTGTAGAAGATCAGTTGTAGCTAATTAAATTAGGGGTTGGTGCTCCTTGTGAGGTTATTTCCTTACTAAACAAATCTCTTGTGATGTGTTATATTCACTTGAGTCATTTTTGTGCATAATATCATCGAGGTGTAGGGATGGAACTCATTGCGGGATTTTTGTATCACTAAACAAATCTTATAAGATGTTTTATATTCTTATGATTCCTTTCTTTTTGTAATATAAGCAATGGTTTTAGTGGGTTTTTTCCTGAAAGGGTTTCCCAGTTATATCTGGTCTCCTCATGTGAATGTGTGTGTATTCTTATTATTCTTATAGTCTCATGATTAATATTACATGCTTATAACAATTAATAATATTTAGTAATGTGAGATATAGGAAATAAAGAGGAAGTTGATTGGAAATTTTATTATCACTGATTCACCTCCCCCCTCAGTGTGTGAAATCTCTAACAAAAATTTCATCATAGGAGGTGTTTTGTGGATATGTTATTACATGGGAAGCTGAAGTAGAAGGATTATATCATGTATGATTTTTCTTAGCTCTTGAAACCCCTTTCTATCATCCCGTAGCTCAACATTTGTCCTTTCGGGCCCTAGCTAGGAAAGCCATAACTTTTATTCTAACAATCCAATCATGATTAAAAAAATTGAGCATCTCTGTATTAGCGGTTTTAGTTTTATGAAAATTTGAGACCTTAACTCACATGTGTGGATAATATATGGTGAAAAGTAAAATCATGAATGACAATGCATGGTTTGAGTAGGAAATGAAGTGCATGGGGGTTATAATGAAGGATTCAATCCTCTAAACTATTCCAACATCATCTTGGTGACATTCCTAAGGTGGTTCTATGCAAATTTAGGTGATATTCTAACTACAAATGTGTATTGTCATTTTTATTATGAAAAATGGACCTAATTTGCATGATGGGTTACAAAGGAAGTACAATTTGGTACAAAGCAACAATACCTAGAATTCAATCATAAAGGATAGATTGATAAAGGGTCTTAGGATTACCTATTATGTTATGGATTTTCTTCTAGGAAAAAGTGAGATAGAAGGAAATTTAGGTGTTGAGAGGGCTAGAAAGCTATTAGGCCTTATTTAGATAAGTGGTATGCATGAAAAGAAGGAATTTATATGAAGGGTCTAGACACTTAGAAGAGAGTTAGATTAAGTTATCTAAAGGAATTTAGAGTGGTCCCAGAGCCTAGATGTCATTTGGTGGATTTGGACCTTGGAGGTCTACTTAGAATAATTTATCGGTGGTTAAGAACAATACTTGTATGGTACTCAATGAATGATTCAAAATGTGGAATGGTCTTAAGAGTGCGGGAAGGTGCTAGAGAGATGATGGAGGTGTATCATGAAGGATCTATGGGATTGGAAAAGTTATTGTAGTTATTTGATCATTACTTTTCTATGAATACTAATGCAAGGGTAAGTGTGTGTCATAAGGCAAGGTATATATATCTCAAGGAGTGGAAGAATAGTAAAGGTTCTACTAAACCTCATGAGAATGATCCTTAGAAGCGGGGAGTATAGAGTTGGTCTAAATAATCTTATATCTCACAATTCAATTTGAAGGTGTTACTGAAGGTAAGTATTTAAGTACCAAGAAAGAGGAAAAAAATGTTATAACCCCTGCACCATTTTGGTATCATAGTTGGTTGCTCTGTATAATCAGGTATATTACAGGAATTTATAGTATTTTGAATTGATTGATAGCTTGAAAGTGTGAATTTGATTTTTGACATATTGTAAAAGTCGAGAAGCCATCATTGCAGGGTATAATGAAATTGATCTAGGAAGGATTCATGGGAAAGATGGATAGTATGATGAATGAAATCAGTGATCTGATCTAATCACAAATATGACAAGGCTAGAAGAAATGTATTCAGATATGGAAAGGATAGCTGATAGAGGTGATGACCGGAATTAGGGAGAGTCTTTTTTCTAAGAAGAGTTCTTCTACATCAACAAGGTAAATCACGGAGCCGAGTCTACGGAGAATATTGTTTAGGACAAGATGCAAGACAAAAGGTAAGTAATCTAATGTCATTATATATAATGAAATAATGAATAGTATTTTTCTTATGAAATGGTTAGTAAATTGGGTTTAAAGAGGTTAGTTCACCCTACACCTTATAGAGTTGTATGAAATTAGAAGGATCATCAAATTCTTGTAAATGAGAAATGTAGATTACCTTTCAAAATTGGAATTTTTCATGATGAATTCTCGTGTGTTGTGATGTCAATGAATGTATGCCATTTACTCCTAGACAGGCCATGGCAATATTATAGGAAGGTATTTTATAATGGAAGGTTGAAAAAAACAATTCTAACAAAGGATGGAATAGAGAATGTTTTAGTGCCTTTTGTGGACTAGCATGCAAGTATTTAGAGGAGAAGCATGGTATTTGGCTTCAGGAGTTTGTTGAGAAGACCAAGGATCATGTTTTATCCTTCATGAAAGATGAAGACAAGGTTGATACAAGAGTGCAGCAGTTAGATTCCAATGTAGTGGACTAAGAAGCACAAGTTAAGGTTGGTGAGAAATCACAAATGAGGTTATGGAAGAACATGATGCTCTTAAAGAGAGAGAACAATGACCAAGAATGTCAATTAAGTCACAAAATTGGAGGTGACAAGAAGAAGGTTATAGAAGAGTGATGATGAGGAAACATGGGATGAGATCCTAGAAGACCTCATGGAAGGTCAAGAGAAATAGGATCAAGAAGAAAATAAGCATGAATCAATACCACATGGACAAGAAGGTGGTCTAAAGAGTGAAGAAGTGGTTGATAAGGAGAACATAGTTTTGAGGAAGATCAGAGGATGTTATGGGCATCTGAGGAAGGAAAGAAAACTCTGAATTTTAAAACTAATCAATGTTTCAAGTGTGTAATTGCAGGTATGAAGAACAAAGTTTCAAATGAGAACATGAACAAGGAAGATGTAAGTATAAAGGATAGAGGAAAGAGTACAACAATTCCTATGAGTGCATTCAAGTATCTTGAAATCATTCAAGGAGCTAAAGACTCACATGGTGTCTTGAAGCCAGTCAAGGAGAAATGCAAGAAGTATTCAAACACTAATCAAAGAAGTCTAAAATCAGAAGAAAGAAAGAGAATGCAGTTGGATATAGAGGTAAAAACAAGAAAAAAGCAAAGCATGGAGGCTTGGGATGTTGGTTATAGGAGTTTGAAGATGTTAGTACAAGAGGAGAACAAAGAAAATTATATTGAAATCAACCAGTTTCAATCAAATAAGTTAGAAAAAGGACATAAACAGATCATAGCTCAAGAAATCAGGTTGGATAAATAGATAATAAGGTCTAGATCTCAATGTTTTTCTTAAAGAATACATTGAGATAAGGAAGGAAGTTAGATTACAGTTATGAAGAACACTAGAATCTCATTACAGAGGTATGAGAAATTACATAAAGAGTATATAAGGGATAATAAGGAGCAATCCAAGCATATTGTTAGTCTACAAGAGCTAAAGAAGACCAAAAGGAAGACTAGAAACCTGAAATCTACTCAAGGTATGTATGCAGTGTTTCAAGCAAGACTCTAGGTGTTGGAAAGTTCCAATATGAAGATGTAGTTTGTTGGAATGAATATTTTCATGAGAGTGTGGTGACAAAGGGTGAGATAGGTATGAGAACAAAACAATCTAGTGCATGGGGAATTAGTGAACAAGAACTAATAAAAGTAAGGTTTTTAAACAATCTTATGATGGAATCTAACCTGATGGAACTCATTGAGAATGAAGAAATAAAAGGGTGTAGTCACTATTATTCTCTACAGAGGAAGTTTCTATCTATCTATTTTATCCTTCGGAACAAAGATAACTCCTTGTAGGAGTGATAAAAGAAACAAGAGTAAAATACTCTACAGGTTTACATGTTGACAGGATATATATATGTCAGAAAGCATTCAAGAGAGGAAAGTATGAAGGAAATGGTACAAGTCATGACAAAATAATTTGTTCAAATAGTCATAGCACTTAGTTTGAGTCTACCTAAACTCAAGGTATAACAATACAAGAAACGGAAACTCCAAGTAAAGTATAGGATGGAAGAAATAAAATTCAAAAGGACAAGAAACAAGGAATGCTAATGAACTACAACGACCAAGAAGGTTATGATTTTCCACGCAAAAATGAAGGAGTAATAGTTAGAGTGGTGTGAAATACTGTCTAAGGAGATATATGAACTCTCAAGGCATGAAAAAAATTTAAATTCAATATTAAGGACCTCCATTTTATTGGTCAACTGAAAGCAAGCCTATGAAAAGGCCAAATGTGAACATGAGAAGAAGAAATTGATAAGACAAGTGGAGAAGGCACTTGAGGCTATTGTTTATATACCTAATATTGTCCTAAGTTCTATATTTGTAGGTGAATATGAATAATGGAAGGAAGAGTTAAGAAGCATGATGAAGAAGGTTGAAGTAAAACAAGAAACAAATGGGAAAGTAAAGACGTGAAGAAGAAGAAGAAGAATACAACGTTTAAAATGGTGGTAGGGAGGATGGAAAAACTATTAAAAGAGAGAGTACAAGAAAGAAAGGAGGTAATCCATTTAGAGTGTACCATTGTAAAGAACAAGAAATGATTGGAAAGCAAGAAGAAAGAAAATCCAAAATTACATTGAGCAGGAGCTCAATTTCTCTTGAAGGGTAACCTAATGCAAGAGCATCATGAGGTTTAGAGTCTCTTAGGGACATTTAAGTTATTGAGTCCATTTTATAACATCCTAAAACATATGAATGGGTGGTTGAGTCAAATCCAAATGTGAATGTAAAGGTGAATAAGGTTGTCAATGAAAGAGTTAGTTATTGAATAAAATAATGTAATGAAGTTTATGAATAAAACAATGAATGAGAAGGATGTATATTGATGTTGAAGGTATTGAATTATTCATTATTGCATGTTTTAGAGTGATTTTATATAATTGTGATAGTGCTATGTTCTTGGGATGAGATTTGAATTTGCAATATTCATCATAGGAGATGTTTGGTGGATCTATTTTACATGGGAAGCTGAAGTAGGATTATATAATGTATGATTTTTCTTAGCTCTTGAAACCCCTTTCTATTTTCATGTAGCTCAACATTTATCCTCATGGGCCCTAGATAGGAAATAACCTTTATTCTAACTATCCAATCAGGATAAAATTTGGTGAGCATCTCTATATTAGGGGTGTTTAGTTGTATGAAAATTTTGAGACCTTAACTCGCATGTGTGGATAAGATATGGTGAAAAGGATAGTCTGACTATGAAAATGGATAGTTTGAGTATGAAATGAAGTGCATGGGGGTCTAGTGAAGGATTCAATCCTTTAAACTCTATCAACATCATCTTGGTGACATTCCTAAGGTGGATCTATGAAAATTTAGGTGAGATTCTAACTACAAATGTGTATTGTCATGTTTAGTAGGAAAAATAGACCTAATTTTCATGATGTGTTACAAAATAAGTATAATTTGGTACAAAGCAACAGTACCTAGGATTCAATCATAAAGGATAGCTTGATAAATGGTCTCGGGATCACCTATTAGGTTGTGGAGTTTCTTTAGGAAAAATTAAGATATAAGGGCATTCGGTGTTGAGAGGGCTAGAAGGCTATTACGCCTTAGTTAGAGAACTAGCATGCATGGAAGGAAGTTGTATGAAGGGTCTAGAAACTTGGTAAAGAGTTAGAGTAAGTGGTATAAAGGCATTTAGAGTGGTCCTAGAGCCTTGATGTCATTTGGTGTATTTGGACCTTGCAGGTCTACTTAGGAGCATTGATTGGTGGTTAAGAACAATACTTGTGTGGTACTCAATGAATGATTCATGATGTGGAATGGTCTTAAGAGTGTAGGGTAGGTGTTAGAGAGATGAAGGAGGTGTATTATGAAGTATCTATGGGATTGGACAAGGTATCATATTTTAGTTATTGATCATTTATTTTCTATGACTATTAATGCAAGGGTAAGTGTGTGTAGTAAGGAAAGGTATATCTTAAGGAGTGGAATCATAGTAAAGGTTCTATTGAACCTCATGAGAATGATCCTCGAGCAGGGGATAATAGAGTTGTTCAAAGGAATATTAGAGCTCACAATTCAATTACAAAGGTAAGTAGTCAAGTACCAAGAAAGAGGAGAAAATTGTTATAACCCCTGCACCAATGATACCAACACCTCCCCCTACCGCTTACTTAGAATTGTTGAAGAAAAGTACCATTTTGAGGTGAGTTTCTTCTTGATAGATAGTTTTCATGGATTCATTAGGAAATTTCTCGTGAGTTGGTTGATTATTTTTTTATTATGGGTAAATAGTTTTGAAGGGACTATACCCTGTATACAAAAAGGCTCAAAAGCTAGATATCAAAAGAGGTAAAAACAGCCCAAAAAGAGAAAACATCCAACAACAGAGGGCTCAATAGCCAAATAATACAAAATAATAATAAAATAGGATCAAGACATACAGTGATCCAAGAAAAAGTAGAAGAGACAAAAAAAAACAAGAGATAACCATCACTGGTCATCTCAGCCAAAAGATAGCACCAAAACCGCTAGTCAATAGAAACTTCGTAGCCAATAAACAGCAACAAAGCTTCACATCACTTGATAGCCCAGTAAATCTTGGCTTTGATCATTTGAAGTGAGACAAATAATGTAATGGCGGTGGCCTGGGAAGGGTCTTTCAAATCCACCTAAGCAATTGCAATATCTCTTTTCTTCTTGGAGCCTCAAATGTCCTTGGTAATACTGTAAGACTACAAATACTATGAACATGATGTTCGATGAAATTGTAGATACTTTTAAGGGTAGAGAGGATACAATAATTACGTCCTTTTTCATTTCCAATTCTACCATCTAGAGATTGAAGCTTCTTGAAAATTTCAGCAGTGATATCCTCCTCATCATCATTTTGCAATTTCCTTTTGCCCTTAACTTCATCCATATCTCTAATAACACTCTTTAGTTCTTGAATTTCCTTTTCCATATTTCCCACTCTGACTAACAAGTCCTCATCCTTAGGCTCCTCCACCAGATTACTAATGTGCAACAGATTCATGGCAAGCTCTAGGTATTTATGACTTCTAAGAACCCTCGAGAAGCGAGACCTTTATTTTCATCTCCTTCCTTTTCTTACTAGTTGAAGCAGTGTCAAGCTTCCTTTCAGGCAGGGGTGGAATGGAGGTAGGGGGGGGGGAGGAATGAAGGCGAGAGGGAGGAATAGAATCCAAGTGAGGATAGGTGAAAGCGGTGGCGGTGAATAAGCGATATTAACCCTTGATGGAGGAGAACCGCCTAGTGTGATTTTGAACTTCTAGAATAGATTTCTCCAGAGAGTTCAACAAGTAATGAGGGAATTTGATGATGATGTCTCTACGAAAGTGATTGAGAAATATCAAATTATTTTGGGGAATAGTGACAAATCTCCCCTCTAGAGTAACATACCTTACTACCATCCTTGTGATCTCAGCAAAAGGCTCGGGAACAAAGGCAAGCTTGATGCCAACCGTCACAAATTCAAGATTTCCCCCTCATCAAGAATCTTCTTAGCCTCAACCTCTCTATCCACCCACTTGTTAAAGAATTTTGTGCCATTTAGACTAAGCCTGGTGACTTGGGTAATAATCTCCTCTGATATCTCAACCTTGATGTTGTTATACTTAGCCATGTGATTCCTCCATCCCTGAGAAAATTTAATTGAGAGATCTTGATGAGAACCTTGGATTTTTTCAATAAAGTTCACTAGACCCCCTTTTTGAAGATAGTTCCAAAGAACTGTATCATCTTTCCAAGATAGATTATGGGTGGGCTCTAGCTTGTAAGGCGGTCCCCCCATTTTTCCTGTGGCTCTGCCTGCAATGGTAAAAATTGAAAACTATGTGAATCAGCCTCAGCTCTATTTTTGAATCCCTCCCAATCATGTGAAAAGATGTAATTATTAGACTTTACTTTGTAATTAGTTAACCACTCCTTAGCATCTACCCTATGTCTATTAATGATGATGCTCTAGGTCACGCAAATCTTTGATGATGTCATCATTCTGTACTTAAAAAGCCGCTCCTTAGCATCAGCACTACAGCCATTAGTGATTACATTCCAAGTCATGTAAATCATTGATGATGTCTTCATTAACTTTAGTGGGAAGAATTTCACCCCTTAGCCAAGTTTGAAAAGTCTTATTAACCCCAAAAATTTCCAAATTATCTACCACCCTATTGCCTTCTGGTAGGTATGTTTGATTTCAAAATTTTCAAAACTCTTACAAATATCAGTAGCTTCAGAAATAAAGTCTCTGATTGACCAACTGGGGGGTTGTTTTTGATTTAAGAGATTGATAATGTTCATCGAATCACCCTCAATTATAATATTTTAAATATTACAATCCTGCTAGCCTTATTCCCTAAAGAGAAACAAGAGCTTCAGAGTAGTGGTTAGTTTGCCTACCCATTTTTCTAGAAAAAGTAGCAACAAAATAGCCTCTGTGATCTCTAATGACTCCCCCACCTCTTGAATCTCCAGGATTGCCTTTTGAGGCCCCATCAAAATTCAATTTATGCCAAGCACTAGGAGGCTTAATCCATCGGATGTGGGATCTATCAATACTATTATTATTCTTATTCAAAACAATGGCCTATATTCCAAGTAGCCAAAATGTGCTCTTCTTCCTCAGGGTAAAGTCTATTTTTAGGAGGTTTAAATATTTCAATGTTTTCCTTCACATCAATGATAATTTATTTGTAGACTTTGTTACATAACTTTCTTGTATTCCTGAAAATGACATCATTATGAGCTTTCCAAACTCACCACATGGTGTGGGGTAAAACTAGTTGCCATAATCTCCTCACCACACAATGTTTGTAAGGATAGTCCCATTGTTCCCAGGCCTGAAGACAAGTAAGGGGAAAGATCCATTCCTGATTAAAGTTTGCAAAAATAAGATGCCAAATTTTGGAAGTGTACTTACAATGAAGAAATAAATGTTTGATGTCTTCTACTTCTTCCTGACACATGCAACATCTATTCGGCATGATGAATCCTTTCCTAATGAGATTTTCATTAGTTAGGATCTTGCATTTAATGATGAGCCACCAAAAAAAGTTCACTCTAGGGGTTAGCTCTGGCATCCACAGCTTATGCCACTCAGTATCACTTTCAATAGAGGCAAAGAAAGAATTGTAACCCCATTTAACCGAGTACTCTCCATCAAAAGAATCTTTCCAAATGAGCTCATCCTTATGATTTTGAAGACTAATATGAATTAGGGAGAGATGACTCTACATAAATGAAACATCAGATTACACATTATCCTCATTTACTTTTAACTATTTCCATTTCATTTTGTTTTCATCCACCTCAATATATCCCTATACTTTTTGCCCATAATTTATAATTAAGTTGTCTTTAATGTGACCATAAGAAGAAATCCAGTTAATATCGACCATTTATAAGATCAGAAATTAATGTTGTGACCATCCCCAAGCTTCCAGCTACATCCCGAGAGAGAATATGTCCGCGTGGAGAAGATTGTTCCGAGAAAATAGAACCATTCGGAAGAGACCGATCGAAATAAATAAATTCTTTCTTTGGTTGGAAAGGTATTTGATTTTAACCAACTCTATCCAAGGCTTGTGTTCTTTTATAAGTCTACAACCCAACTTTACAATAAGAATAGCATTCATATGTTTGATGCCTTTGATTCCTAACCCCCAATCCTCTTTGGTTTATAAACCTAGTCCCAATCCACTAAATGGTACCTAAACATGTCTTCAGATGCCATGCCATAAAAAGTGCTTTTGAATTTTTCCAATACTATTCAACATTGCTTTGCTAGAATGTTGAACATTGACATGATATAAATAGATAAGTTCTAAAGAGTGCTTTTTATCAATAAACACTTGCTTCTCGCACTTGAAAGTAAAGTTCCTTTCCAACCAGCCAATTTTTTTCAAATCTCTTAATAAGATAATTCCAAAACTCATTAGAAACCTTACAAGTACTCAAAGGAGTCCTAAATAATTAGCGGGAAGTGAATTAATAGTGCATCCAAGTATAAGAGCAATCTTTCTTTGCCTTTCTATAGGAGTATTGAATAAATAGATAGAGATTTTGTCAAAATTAACTTTTTGCCCTAAGGCTTCCTCATAAAATATAAGAATAGTTTTGATAGCCTTCACCTCAATTATTGAGGCCATCATAAGTAGGAGAGTGTCATCAGAAAACTATTGGTGTGAGGAAACTTGATTACCAGAAGTAGGTTGAAAGCCCTTTATCATACCAATATTAATAGCTTTTGAGATAGATCTACTTAAACTGTCAGCCATTATAATGAACAACAAAGGGGAGATTAGATCCCCTTGCCGAATTCCTCTATTGCTGGAAAAAAACCAACCGGTTCCCCATTAACAACCACTGAGAATCTAGATGAAGAAATGCAAGAATGTATAATTTTCCTGAATTTATTTTGAAAACCAAACTTGGATAAAACCTCATCCATGAATTTCCATGAGACTCTGTCAAAATCCTTATGCATGTCTAACTTGATAGCCATCCCTACTTTTTTACTTTTATCCATTGTATGAATTGTTTCATGGACCATAATAACTCCATCCTGAATAATTCTTCCTTGAATGAATCCGCTCTGTTGTTGAGAAATAATCTCCATTAGAATAGGTTGCATCCTAGTGGTTAAAATCTTTGTGAAGATCTGATATATTACATTAACCAAACTGATTGGCCTAAAATCTTTGAAATCCTTTACATCCATATTCTTAGGAGCAAGCACAATATGTGTATTATTTAACTCTTTTATGAGATTTCCAGTTCTATAAAACTCATTAACAGCTTTCAACAGATCTTTGGAGTAGATTTCCCAAAGATCTTTGGAAGAATTTTGTAGAAAAACCATCAGGGCCCTGAGCCTTATCTCCTTCAGAGAAAAACAACTTTTTCAATTCCTCAATGGTGACAAATTTGGAAAGACTCTTAAACCTCTCAAAGAGGCAATAAATTATTAGGAATGGAGTCTAGGAGAAACGAGGTCACTTGCTCGTTGTAGGAATTATTCTCAGTGAGCAGATTCTTATAGAATTTGAGGGCTTCTTCTTTGATGTCTTCAGAATCCATAGTAATGTTCCCATTTCCCTTTGAGACTTCAGTAATTTTGTTACAAGCCCTATGTTTGAGGGCTATCATATGAAAAAAATTGTATTCTGTCACTGCTTTAACCAGAGAGCTCTAGACTTTATTATCCAAAAGCATTCCTCACAAATTGTTTATATTATGCAAGTCTAAAAGTAGTTTTTTCCTGTTGATGAACCTCTAGGGTCATACCTTTCAAAGAAACTTTAAGCTAAAACTCTTCCAGCTATTTCTTAAGCTCTTTCTTTTTTTTAAAGTATTCCCAAAAACCTCTTTATTCCAGATTCTAACCTTTTGCTTCACATTTTTCAGCTTCTGAAGAAGCCTGAATTGAGTCGTCCCTGTTCCTTCCCAAGACCAACACTCTTTAATTATGTCTAGAATATCCTAATGCTCAAGCCACATCTTTTCAAATTTAAAATTGTAGAGGAAATTTTTTGACCAATTGAAGAAATTAAGGGCAATAGGATTGTGGTTTAAACCCGTTCTGGGAAGGGAAGAGAGATGAAAATTCTGGTCTAAGATCCAATTAGCAGAAATGAGAGCTCTATCCAATCTAACCTGAATCAAGTTTTCCCCAATTCTTCTGTTAGACCAGGTAAATTGATTACCATGAAGTTCTATGTCCATAAGATTAAGAGTCGATATGAAGTCAAAGAAATTCTTCCATCCTAGTAGAAAAATCGAGTTCCTCAAAAATTTTGCCCTAGATTTAAAGGAGTGTTAAAGTCTCCCACTATCAACTAGTTCATATCCTCAACATTATTCTCAAACAAGACTAACTTCTTCCATAAATTTCTTCTACCGAAAAAGATTAGGGGCATAAATATTAGAAAATAATTCAGCTAGAATTATTCTCAAGGATTTTAAAGATTATAGCTAAATGATTCTCGGAGGAAGAAAGCACATTACCATGAACAATTTTAGTATCCCGAAGATCACTAAGCCTCCGTAAAGAACCTTGAGAATCAACAAAAGAAAGGCAACATTATCCCGAAATATCTTTTGCAATCTTCAACACTTTACTTTTCAACTTGATTATTAGGGAGGGAGCTTCGCAATTTTCTCGGCAATGGCTTACCCTTGATAGATTTTTGTGATATGAATTCTAGGTAAGATTCAGTCATAAGATGAGACATTGGGTAATAATATCATTATGATATGGTTTAGAATAAATATATTTGAGAGGATAGGATTTTGTGATAACATAAGCCTTATGATTAAGGAATTGTTGATGAATCTTTTAATCCATGTAGTATAAGGTGTAACATAACTTCTCTACTACGGTGTAAAGAGTTTTGTAGTTGTGAAGAGTGTGATTTATGTAATAAATGTCTTGTTCTATACCCTTCTCATCTCAATGTGTTAGCATAGCACCAAGGGCATGGTTTGTGGCAGATATATAAGCTAAAAATTCCCCCTCACGTGGATGTGTGAAAACGAGTGGTGATAGAAGGTATTGTTTGAGCTCTTAAAATTCCTTTGGACAGTTTTTATCCCACTTGAAATGGACATCCTTTCATAAGAGATGATTAAAAGGATAACAATAGTCTGAAATATGAGAAATGAAGTGAAAAAATAATTGTAGTCTACCTTGAAGACTACAATGTTTATTTATATTAGAAGGAGGGGGCAGCTTGATGATGGTTTTGATTTTGGAGAGGTCTTCTTCAATGCCCCTGATAGATACAATAAACCCTAAAAATTTTCCAAATGAACACTAAATATGCATTTGGTTGGGTTAAGGTAGAGGAATTATTGAATAACATGGGAGAATATGACGTTGAAGATGATGCGATGGTCCCTTCAATGTTTAGATTTTCCCAAGAGATCGTCAATGTATCCATCTACGGTTTTATGGAGGAGATCATGGAATATGTAAGTCATGGTGCATTGATAAGTGGCCCGTGTATTCTTCAATCCAAAGGGAATGAATCGGTAGTAAAATTTCCCCCAAGGGGTAATTAAATGTCTTATGTTAGTCCTCTAGTGCGATAAGGATTTTATTATACCCAAATTAACCATCCATAAGAGATAACATCTCATGGCATGTCGTAAGGTCAATAAGTTGATCAATGTTAGGAAGAGGGAAATTCTCTTTAGGAAAATCAAGATTAATATCTTGGAAGTTTGTGTAGATACATAAATTCTCAGTGGCTTTAGTTATGGGTATGATATTGGATACCCACTATGGGTAATCAATGGGTAATATGAAATTATCATAGAAGACATTATATATCTTCTTTTATGAGTAAGGCTACACAAGGGTTCATCCTACATAGATTTTATTTGACAGTTTTGTGTTAGGAATTGTGATAATGTTTTGGAAAAAAATGTTAGGTTCAATGCCTATCATGTCACCGGGATGACCATGTGAAGTCCTGATTGTGCTCGTAAATAAAGGTTGTGAAATCGGTTAATTATTTTTAAATCAAGACTGCCAAATTTGACTATGATAGGTTCTTTTGAAGTTCCTATGTTGATGTTGATAGTGGATTTATTAAGGAGTGTATACATGTCATGTGGTATATTATTTTGAACATAATGGTCCTCCACCCCCATGTAGGATATGGTGGATTCATCATCATTGCATTGAATAATGTCAATGGTAGGGGAGTCTTCCTCTACCATATCGGGTAATACTAACGGAAGGGTTTTAGTGTCATCATTATCATAATTAGTGATTGGTCTCAAGGTGATCATATTAATTAAAAATAGTTAGGAGGAATGGATACAGTGTTTTTTTTTTTCCATTGAGTCATCAGGTTAAGATGAAGAGGGAAGTTATATTTCTATTATGAACTCGGTGTGGTGGTTGTGAAGGTGTCTAAGGACGGTTTTTAAATCCTAGACTAAATCTCTCACGAGGCTTTTAAGACAAGTCAAATACTAGGTCATGTATATATTGTTCATAACATCCTAAACCAAAACCTTTCCAGGCACATTGATTAAGATACATTTGTGTAAACGTGTTTTCATGCAAATGTGCAACATGAAAAATTAAAATTTTTAAGCACGAAAAACATACCCAAGTGTTAAAATTTTACTTCGAGCCTTCCCGAACCCTCTCCTAATCAATTTACCCCCATATCATGTTCATGCCATCCTTATGTTCTCTTAATGTTTTTAATAATCTTTCCCTAATGTTTTAAATTTGGTTTCAATGTCACTTCATATCATTCAAAAAATGTTTCCAACGGTTCATTTTTCGAGTGAGCCTAGAAAGGCCAATTTTGGCCTTCTAAAGGTATGCATGCATCCTTTGGGATTAAAATTCTACTTCGAGCCTTCCCGGAACCTCTCCTAATCAATTTACCCCCATATCATGTTCATCCCATCCTTATGTTCTCTTAATGTTTTTCATAATCTTTCCTAATGTTTTAAATTTGGTTTCAATGTCACTTCATATCATTCAAAAGTTTTTCCAATGGCTCATTTTTCGGTGAGCCTAGAAGGCCAATTTTGGCCTTCTAAAGGTAGGCATGCATCCTTTGGGATTGAATAAAAGTCCCATAATAATCTAGAGTTGATTTTTAGGATTTTTGAGAGTGGTGAAATTTATTTTGGAAGATTTGGGAAAGTTTCGAGTCTCTTGGAGTAGTTGTAGTAAAATCATGGTGTTCAAGGTTAAAGAGCTTGCACTTGAAAACGTACACTGAACTTCAACAAAGTATTATGAGAGCTTTGTGATGATTCAATATAAACTACATGGATTATGATATGTAGTGTAGCATTTGGTCATAAGTTCACTTTTTAGGTGAATATTGAGGTCAGTTTGATTCCCCATTATCTATTTTCCTTTTTAGGTTTCATGTGGTTTTTGGGCTTGTGTAGGTGAGCTTCTCTTATGTAGTTACATGTATCATCAGCAATCATAGTGAGAATATTAGGTTATCAATAGAGAACAACTGAGAAACCCTATAGACACAAGAGAAACTAGATTCCAAGCATCTTTACAGCCACCATCTCCTAGTTCTAGTCACTAGCACCCCATGCACCTCTTTCCTATGTGGGAATCCCTATCGACTCTATTCCTACATCCCATAATTTACAAAGTGACAAATGACAACCATGTTTGCAGTATTTTCAAGACTTTCACCTACCCATATCACTTCATGTCCATTCAAAAATCAGATAATTCCTATTACCTCTTCATCTTGCTTAGGATTACATATTTTACATGCATTATTTCTTGTGTCATTACTATATTTTATCATTAATACATCATATATTATAGTAATTACTCTGCAACTAGATTCAATTAATGCAAATTTAATTAAATCATTTGGTGAATCCACTTTCTCAAACCTTACCTTATGAGAATGCATGAAAATTTATCCCCTTCTTCTGAATTCATGGATCAATCTTCTTATTCCTCCTATACTCCAACCAAGGTTTTTGGCATGGCTGCCACCGTTGCTGATTTTATGTGGGTCCGTACTCAACACCCTCCCCACTTTATTACTCCAATGCCTGATCCAACCATTAATGTAGTCACCACTCTCATTACTCATCCTCTTACTACTCCACATGCCTCTATTCCACCACCTATTACTTCTATAATTCCTACCACCACCTCTAAGGGATATGACATCATTGAGAAACTTAAGAATACACCAGCCAAAATCTCTCTTTATGATCTCTTACACAGTGCACCCGACTATTAGAATACATTAGAGGCCTCCCTTCACTCCATCCACATTGAGAGTAATAATTTACTTGTTGCATTTACCCACATCATTTAATCCCTTAAGAATTTACCGATGTCATATATTTTAGCAATGAGGATAATCCTTGTTCGACTTCTCACAATCCTTTTCCACCTTTTCTTATCACCACTACTATTGGCTCCATTTGTATCAAGCATGTACTCATTGACAATGGATCTTCTATAAATTTATGTGCTTTATCTCTCCTTAAGAAAATGAACATTTCTGAAAGTATCATTAATAAATATTTTACCCTCATTCGTAGCTATGACTCTACTACTCATACATGCATAGTAACTATCACCTTACCTATACAAGTGTGGCCTAAAATTGTTCTTACTTTATTCTTTTTCATTGATGCCTCATTTTAGTTCAATTGCTTACTTGGTAGACCATGGATTCATGTAATGCATGTTGTTCCCTCTATAGTTCATAGGTGTGTTAAATTCCTACATGATGGCTATGAGCATACCATTGCTTTGTGAACCTTGACCCATTAAAGTTTTTTCCCATAAACCCTATCACCATCATGTCAATCCCTACATCACAACCCATTCCATATAACAATATTATTAAATATGATGTTTGTTAATCTAGTACCCATGTTCCCCCTTCTACCTCCACATGCATTCCATCCATTTGTACACACACTACTAATCTCCTATCACCCACCATGTCCACCTCTATGGCTACTACTTCCCCACCTCTCTTGGACCCTCTCACTCCTACATCTGGCTCCACCCCTACCAATTTTGTGTACAATATTATTCAAAAACATAATGCTAGCATTGATGATTCCTGTGATGAGTTTGATGTTATAAATCTTAACGATGACACACTACGCAATATTAAATTTACTCCTTTGTAAATAGATAAATCCTATTTTTAGGATACTTTTTTTCTACTAGCCTAGGTGAATACCAATTCAAAAATCCTCCTCCCTCCAGGTAATTTTATGATGCCTTTCTAGTGGATTGTCTATAAATTGGACATCTTACCACCTATTACATCACCCTTCATTCATTCCACACATGAACCTAATCCCTTCACATGTACTCTCTTCATACATGACTCTTGTTGCCCTCATATTCCATATGACCCTACTTTTTCCAAAAAAATTACACACATGATGGCTTAGCACGTCTAGGATTCACACTTTCGATCTCTTTCCCCCATCTCACTCTCCTCATTTTTATCATATATGTGTATTTTTACCACCACTTATGGGCTCTGTGTCTTCCACTTATCAATATTACTTGCATGTGCTCCCCATTCCTCTTAACTTACACTTACATAGTCTTGTCTTCACTACATTGGTGGTGTTTGGGATCACAATCATATTGATATCACTTTTCCCATGCTTTTTGGCCACATCTCTATCTGTAATAATTCATTCCTTGGATATACTCCAAATATAACTCGTTGGTATGCACATGATTTTTCACACCTCCTTTCACCGATGAGTAATATGTTATGGGCATGTACAACTTACGCCACAAATAATCTTTCTACGATCAACCCCACAACATTGCTTATCAAGTTTGTAACACAAATCTAATTGGTACGATTCTAACATCAAATGATCTCTTAGATGAGTTTACTTGATTCCTCTTTCATCGGACACTTGAAGGAATCATGCTTTATTTTACCCCCTTTTCATTGTTATCAAATATTTCTAGTGTTTATTCCTACATACTCTCATCCCGTAACATTCCCATTTTAAGACTTTAGAAACAAGGGGAAAAAAATTGAGTAATGTTCTCTGTTCTAAATATTTAATTTAGAACACACATTCCAAAACAACCATTCTTATAATAGATAACCATATGCAGCTGTAATGACTTGGCAAACTACCGATCTATTCATTTCATGACTCGGTAAGCTATCAATCTATTCATGTTTAACACTAAGTATTGAATACTTTTCTAAATACTACGTATACTAGTTTCTCTTACCCTGATCTAGGTATTAAGTGATCTATCTAAGGAACCTAACTGAATAGTTGTTACCAATATTCATCTGCATCACGATCCTTAGACTAGGTGACATAGGACAATGTAATCAGCAGCTTGTGATACTTTGGCCAAATATTTTTAACATACTGTTCATATTACTTATTCCTTGATGACATACTCATCAATCTGGAATATGTCCTTCACCCCCACTCTATTGTTATCTAGAATGTCCTTTACTGACTTTCATCAGTCCTCTTGCCCAAGGTTTAACCCTAGTTCTGGTTAACAACGTAGGTTATGATAGGAAGGAGCTCACAAAGACTTAGGATAGATTGACATATTGGGTCAACCTAAGTCAACCCCATGTGCCAAGGTACCCTGAGTCCTAGAGGGCTACTTCGTATCATAACTATGCTACTTCCCAGTTCTAGAGAGAAACTAAGTTCAAGTTCAAAAGTGTGTAGATCTAGATGGTCAATGTAGAAGGGTGTTACCACACATCAACTATAGTGTTGTATCCTCAAGAATATTCTAATCTTCTTGAAGGTACAGACCTGTAGTCGGCGTGTGCCAGAATCCTACAGAACAGCCTTGTTGAGATATACATACCTCTAGGAGATTATTAAGTTAAATTAATTTGGATTTTTAAAGACAGATTTCAGCAACCCTGCCCAAACTCTAATCCAACTCTCCCTAAGTTCTTTTCCAAATCAGGTTCCATTAACCCTTGCAGAACTTCCTTAACTTAAGATTGCTTTCGATATTCGTTAACTTTGGCTTATCAAGCAACTACCATGAAGAAAGGACAACAACTTCTTAAGTTCCATTTAGTGTGACTTAACTATTCAAGAAAGTGTAACAACCACCGAGGTTGTAACTTAGTAGACTTTATTAAATGAATTCTAATGAGTATATATCATGTCTTCCTTCTTGTTTACTTTTTCATAAGAGAGGAAGAGTCTTCCTCTTCGTAGTTAAGTTCTTAGGGTTTACACACCCTTTTATCCTTTATAAATTCTATAAAGTTCATTGTAAGTTCATCACACGTTACCTTAATAATATGAATTGTTTAGATAAGAACATTGATTATCTGCAACTTATTTAGTTGCTTCACGTTTAGGAAAATACTCTAATTCCCTTTTTCCTACTTATCCAAGAACACTCATTGAAACATATAATTAACATGAAGAACATCAACTGAATAGGATTCCATTTCTTTTGCAAAAGTACAAGATAATTTACATAATCCATGCAAGTAAATTCTCATTCTACATTTCCTTTTCAAAACTTATACATTTATAACTTATGCATTTCAGACATACTTTGCATATGACAACAACCTTCATTCAAAAAGAATAAATTTTCTTTTTCAATACAACTTAAGAACATATCAGAATTCTTCTCAAGAATCAACTTAGATCATCCAATGCATCATATAAGTTTTTGCCTTCTTTTATCACTTACAAATTCCATCTACAAAAATTGATAGCATGGGTCAGTTCAATGAACTGAGCATGATAAGCACTAATCCTTAAAACGAAGTGCATTCCACTAATTGTTCCAATAAAAACAACCTGCTTTAATGAACAACAAGTAATTCATACTCCCTAAGCATAAGTAATATCAATAAAAGAAGAGCAATACTAAACAGGTTTAACAAAAAGAAGAACAGAATATAATCTATAATACTTGTCCTATAAATTAAAGTATAATTGATTCCATCAATTATCTTTACCAAACAACAAACATAACATATCATTGTTTCCAATCTACCAAATATAATACAACTCATATCTTTACTATAAGATACAGAAGTGTTTACAGCATATTCCCTCTTGGATGTTTCATCTCACTTTCAAGTAAGGAAGAAAAGAAAGCATTCCATTTGCCAAAGTACATAACCATCAAAAAGATGAAACAATGTATATCATGATTTAAATTGTTCCTTTAAAGTAACTCTACTTTAAAATTTAACAATTTAAGGTATTCATCAAAACAGATCCATATGAAAGAAATCCAAGAAGAAGTGATGGATTAACAATCAACAACAAGCTACAATTTCTTTTGCCAACCTAACTTCAATCTCATTCTACTTCATTTCATTCAAATGAAAAGTATACAAGACTAATAAACACTAATTTCCTTTTCCAATAAGAATAAAAATCGGGGTTCCAACCAATGAACTTAACCCAACTGCACTAGAAAAGGAGACCTAACAGAATATGATCCCAATTTAATCTTTTCTTTACAACTTAATTAAATAGTTTTACCTCCTCTCATGCATATAGTTTAAGCTCTTGCAATAGTTCCAAAGAAAGAGAACAAAATTGACTTCAAGGAAAGAGAAAACTAAATGTTATCTTCCTTTCTAAACCTTTCCATTATAATGCATGAGTTCTACCTTCCATTAGAAACATTATAACAATAAAGCTCATACACACCACACGGCAAAGTTTCACGTGTGTCTCAAGTTAAAGACTTAACAATCTTTTATTGGACCAGAACAGCCTGAAGAGAGAACACTAGCATTTTTCCTTCTTAGAACACTTTACCATCTAACAATGAAGTTCCATCAATCCTTTCCATTACTATTCTCTTTTTAAACTCGATGTTAAAATAGTGAAATTCAAACACAGTCCGCAATGGATTTGAATCACAATTAAACTTTCAAGACCTAACATTCATTTACTGGGCCCAAAAAGAGGTAAGAAGCCTCGAGTAGATGTTGAACACTCAAAACTTTCCAATAGTTCAGGTAAAATAGAACTATCTCAACAGTATATCACTACAAGAACTACAGATTGGGTTTCCAGACAAACAACTAGATCAAAACATCATATAAATAATATGTACTGTCCCAGATTCGAATTACAAATCCGAACACAATGTAAAGCATAAGCTCCCACAAGGAATCAAGATCATTCAAATGCTTGTAACCAAGTTCGGGTAACAACATTTTCCCTCAATAGTTTAAAAATAATCAAAATATTATAATATCTGAACCAACACATCATTCAGTTACTTTTAATTACAAACACCAAGTAACAAAATGATTGTACAGGGATGTATCACAATATCACAATCACAAATCCCTAAATACACCAGCATCGTAGAGCTAGATCGAGTAAGAAGAAACTTCTTATAAAATAGTTCATTCTACGAACAACTAGCTTCCATTTTCAGTTAAGATCCTTTCAAACCCAGTTTCCCATACTGAATGTAAGATACATAACAGAGTTCAGACCAAATGACTACAAAACATGAAATTTGGGTTCATAACGAACCTATAATAATAGTTAAATAGTCATAAGGAAATAGTTCACAAGCACCCTACCTAAAGCGGCTTCAACAACAGTATAATCTATACAAGATAACAATAACAGTTCCAAATTTAATACTGTTCCAAAAACAATCAAGTTTTCACAGGATGAAATACAAAATAAACCATATACGGTTTTTCTTGTGCATGCAAGTTTCAATATCAGTCAATGTTTTACACAAGGTGATACAAAAACAACAATCCATATACGGGCTTATCCACAGTGCATGAGAATTTCAATAACAGTCAATGTTTTTCGCAAGAAGAAATACAAAACCCAAACCATATTCGGGTCTGTCCATAGTCCATTAAACTATGGATCAAAACGCACGCTTCACAGACCCAAGAATCTTTGTTACAGTTCACTCTACCAAAACAAGTTTCCAACTGAAGCTCAAACTTGCATACAAGATTAATAAGACTGGAGTTCCTTACCAGCTCGAGATCACAAGACACAACGAGTTCTCCAAACAATAATCTCAACACAAAGTAACTCGAGTTCCTTTTTAAAACTTAGCTAATATTTCATTGTCAACAAAAGTGGTCGAACCAGACAACAATTTCCAATAACCAAGGAAGCTAAATAGAGTCACCAACTTTGTTTTTGCATGCATAGATCATTTGTGCAACATAAGTTTTCAACAAAACCACATGTATCATGGATTCGAAACCCAGAATGCAAGTATTACAAAACCCATCAATCAATTTATCGATTAAGCATGAAATGCACAAAACTCATCAGAGAAAAGTTGTTTTAATGAAAACACTTAGAGGAAAGCAAGAGATTTTAACAATTAGGGCCTATCATGCCTGATAGTGTCATTACAAAATTGAAGAAGACCTCTAGTTGAGCTCACTTCTTCTCCTCTCCTCCACAAAAGATCAAACAACCAAATACTTCTTCCACAATGCTTCATATACACTCCACAAAAAAAATAGATTTGAAACCTCCAAAATAGCCATGCAGTGTAGTTTAAACTGCTAGTTCGAAAAACCAGAGTGCATGTAGAAAGAAAATCAGAGAGCATGCAAAATGAAACAACCAAACAAAAATCCACTTTGGCATGCCTACCAAAGTGGTTCAAGCTCATGAAACAAATTTCATTAATTGCATTAATTCCATATCTCCCACCCAATCTTCCTTACCACCGCCTGCCAAGTCTAGCGAGTTCCAAATCAAAAATAACATGTGTTTCCATTTCTAGGTAGGAAATACTTTCACCTAGCTTAGGATTCCATAAGTCAATCCTCAATAGGGTCCTGGGTATCCCTTATGCCGTGTACAGGCTGCATGCCTATTTTATCAACAATGACCTGTCTTGGTCGATCTTCAAAGACCCAAGCCAAACAACCTACTGAATGGAAGTATGTTCACACAGAAATCAAAGAACTTGCAACAACAAAGTTTAGTCCAGTGTGTGCCTTAACTCATGGAATGTCAAATTTACCATTCATTCAATAAAGTAGATTTAGAACATTCCTTGGATCACTGAAATTGATCCAAGGATGAATCAGATAAATAGATAAATTTACAACTCTTAAACCAGATTGCAAATCACCTACCAGAACTAAAAATGGATTCCTAGAAGTCATTCCAGTTCATTTAAAGGATCTTAAGAGTAGAAAAGATGTATCCATATCAAGAATGATTTACAATAATCAGAAGAACATATCCGTATAAGGAAAATCACATATCAACACTTGAATGCAAAGGAGGAAAATAACAACAGTCAAGGGTGTTACACATCCCCTTTGATATATTCATTGTATCATCATTACCCTATGACACACTCTAGTTCCATGGTTCATACTCAAATTTTGAGGGTCTAATTCTGAAATGAACCTTAATTCCTACACTTCACTCTCTGTGCTTAATGATACATCTTTCTAGCTTCTACTTGCATAACACACTCATTTCCCAATGACAAACTCTTTTTATATAATTCATTCTTGACAATTGAGGGATATTTTATAAATGAACCTCATTTCATACACATCCACCGGTGAGCATGCTGCCCTACCACCTTCACATCTTACACACCATTCCATCACACTCATACACTTGCATATCTTGGTTGCATCTATTCTTATTAGCTTATTTTTTACATGTTACAATTTTTTTCCATGCTAGACAAATTCTTAGTATGTCATTATCTTTCTATATATACACATGTACGTTCACTTGGCCATTTGATGTGAATGTAGACCTCTTATAGGTTCTTCCACATTGTAATGATGTTTGGCACTGTACCTTTTACTAGTCCCATCGAGGATCCTGGGGCATCTACTTTTTCTACTATCACATACTATGCAAGTTCTATTGTTACATTTTTCACTACTTCTCACTACATTTACTTTACATTTTTTTGATTTATACACAATCTTGACATGCCATTTATCTTCTTGACATGTTAATGGGTGATTCATGTGTAGCATTTCCCTTGCATGACTATATGCCACCATGGTTTTCCTATACATTTTCTTTCTATTATTTTCCATTTTATTTTATTGTTTGTGGGCTATGACCTATACCTTATATAATCATTATATGATTTTAGCCAATTCATCCTGATTATCTTATGGCATTGTGAGTTATGTCTCATATATAAAACCCATTTTTCATGGTCTATCTTGTCTGAACACTTTCTTGTTACATTGTCTTATTTTTCATGTTACTTTTTCTACTAACAAATGTTACTAACCCACTTTGTTTACACATCCTTTGGTTTCTACCATGCACATCCCCTACCCCCTGTAGGTATACACTTGATCAGCATCGATTCCTCTCCTTTTGGTAACATTATCCTACCATTGTTTCATGCACCAAAAACAAGGGGGCATACATTGGGTGAATAAATCACCCCTATAACATCTCACAACTACAATTCAAATTAGTATAGTAGGGGAACAACACAGGTTTAGTCACAAAACTGGATCAGAATTAGACTTGGGTCAAAATCATAGAGCGGAATTTATACCTAGAATCGGACAACAACACTGGGGAACTTGTGTCTCCCCGAGCACTAATGTCCTGGGGGTAGAAATAGTCATTTTCTCAAGACAACACAACTTACACAAGTGTACAGATTACTTATACAATTACATGAATAGACCTTTAGTTATAGAATGCATGAAATATCTTACAATCGGTTATAATCGGTGTGATCGGGAACTAAATCCAAATAAAAGGATTAACTTTGGACGCATCATTTGCGGTGGTTCTTATTGGGTAGATTCATGGAAGGAGAGTAAAACTAGACCACCCTCCGCAAAACTTTCTCTTTGGCATGAGATCACCCAATAAACTCACATTTGGTGTGAGATCACCCAAAAAATTCACTCTTGGCATGAGATCTCCCAAAAAATTCGTTCTTCTCTTAAGATATCCTTTAGCATTCGGATCATAAAACTCCCAAAAAAAATGACACATCTTTATCACTTACATTTCCACATATCAGGTGGACACTTTCCTTTTCACACATTTTACACATTCTTTTACATACTTATACACATGTCTCTTTGATCTATCATATACACAACTTTTGCTACTTTCATTCTCTTCCTTTGTAGGTATTTCCTAATAAGAAGAAACTCAACAAGCCACATTAGTAAGGTACAATGCATACTCGTCACTCCTAGGGTCACACTCCCTTTTCCTAGTCTCCATGCTTCATATTGTAATCACACCATGCTTCACTTGTCCACTCAACACACTATTCGCCTCACATTCTACATAGATCATAATGTATGCTTCTTATCACTACTTTATGTTGTCATGTATTCACTCAATAACATAAAGTGGTGAAAATGTAGACACAAAATCATGCACTTGGGTACATTTATAGGTCCTAAAAGCATGCTAGCATTTACATGGTTCCTAAGAAAGAAAACTAGTAATTGACAACTCCCCTTAACTTGTTTCTTTGTTTTTACAACTTTATTAGTTTCATACATCTTTTACTCTCACCAACATCTAATTGTTTTACTTTTCTTTGGCTTTAGATAGTAGTGTCGGGTGCTCTTATCCTCCTAGGTGATCCTGCCCATCTTTATATTTTTCTTACCCTTTTGGACCCCTTTCACTTCTTAATTGCATTTTATTACCTTGGGTTGGCATTTTAGTTGTCAATTACAAAATTCAAACAAGGGAATCATATAAATACATAGTTATGTTTTTAAAATGAGGGACCAAACACTAAGCATTACTATCATCACCTAAGATTGTATTTCAAAGGCACAAAATTACTCCAAAGGCATCCATTTAGTATCCATAAAAGGGGCAAGGTTTGCATCACATCTACATACACTTTGTATTGGAGGGGTGAGTTCATTCTCTTCCATCCACACATTCTACTACATTGTTACATTCTACATACAACCCATTATCATTTGTGTAACTTCCATAAGGGCATCCTAGGGCACAATTTATACACACATAATAACTACATGGATTCTCGAGATTTCTTGTAACACTCGGTCATAAGTTAACTCTTTGGATGACTATCGTGATTAGTCGACTCCCCATTATGTATTTTAATTTTTAGGTTTGATGTGGTTTATGGGATTCTTCAAGTGAAATTATATTTTGTAGGTTACGATATCATCGGTGATCATAATGTGAATATCATGTGATCAACAAAGAACTACAAAACCCTAGCGACATAAGAGAAACTAGATTTTGAGCATTTATATGGCCACCAGCACCTAGTTCCATTCATCAGTGCCCCATGTGTCTTTTTCCTACTACGGGCACCCTTGTTTGGATCTGTTATTGCATCCCATAATTTATAGTGATAGTGACCACCCCATTACATTTTTTCAAAGACTCGTACCTTCCTATATCACTTCTTGTCCATTCAAAAATCAATTAAGTCCTCTTACCTCTTCATTTTTCTTAAGGTTATATATTTTACATGATTTATTGCTTGTTTCATTACTATATTTTATCATTGATACATCATATATTATAGTAGTTACTCTACAACTAGATATAACTAATTCAAATTAAATTAAATCACCTCCATCCGAAATTAAAGCATGAGATCCATGTATAAGGTGGAACACAACTAGAAAACATTTTTACACTTAGATCATCTTTTTGTTGTCAAAAATTTAATCCACCATCAAAGGCTACTATAACCTAGCAATGAAAGGACAATGAGGCTCATCTTCACTTCCTAAGGTTCCAAAGGTACAATCACTTAAAAACGAAAGGAAATGATCCTTGAAAAATCTAGTTTCACGTAAGATAGTTTTTTTTTCGGCGTGAAGTCCCCATTTTTGGGATATTTAGGATTTTTTTTTCATCAACATACTACCCTCCCTAAAGAAATTTTCAATTTCCTAAAGATCTAACATGTAAAATAATCCAAAACTCGAGCGAGGGTTCTTCGAAAAATCTAGTTTCATGTAAACTACTTTTTGCGCGATGGAGATGCTTATTTTTTTAGATATCAAGGACTGATTTTTTCTCATTATTATACCCCTTTACATACTAAAAATAGTAAATCACTCAATATTACAATTTTTGATCAGTCAAAAATAGTGCAAAATGGAAGGTAGGGTAAAATTGGCAATTTTGCCCAAAAAAATTTATAAAAAAATAACTTTCTAAAAATAGAAAGGAAAAATCAATAGAAAATAATGGAATGATCTAAAAGGTTTATAAGGTTGTATTTGATAAAACTAGGTGATATTTCCCAAAATAGTAGGTCCTGACCCTACTTGTTAAAAATAGAAAGTCTCTGTTTTAGATGTAGAAAGTTATTATTGGCTCCATTTTCCCTCATCTCATTTATTTTTACATCTTCATAGGTTGGTAGATTTGTCTCATAGATCAAACAAGGAAAATTATTCTTCACAGGGAACTCTAAAGCATTATTTTAAGCTTAATTGTATCCAAAATCCAAGAATAACATCTCAGGGCATAGTAGGTGAGAGCCGAGAAACTAAGCAATTAGAAAGAATTCATAAAGTGTTAAAAACCTCATTAAAAACCATGATTCATCAATGAAGGTCACCATAATCTCTCCAGAATTTGAGGTGAGCTCATTGATTTGGTTGATATTGGTGAGGTGATTGGATGAGTTATGTTGAGTTGATTTGAATCGAGTTGAGCTAGTTACGGTGATCCAGGTGCTCCAAGCTAGGTGAGATAGTGAATATCTCATCCTTTTCCATAAGGAACATATGAAAGTGATCTAGGTTAAGTAATCTTAGTGAGTTTAATGGGATCAGTTAGTTAAGGGATCTAATCAAACCAAATAGGAATGAAGAGGAACATCAAACAACTTGAGAACGATGAGCTATCAAGGCTTAATTGTGAAAACATAGGGAGTGAAAGAGTGATCCTCACTTTCACAATAGATTAAAAAGGGGTCACCATTAGAAATTCATGTGGTCATGTTGATTCTCAAATCAAGAGATCTCTCAACGGTGTTTTTAAATACTCAGTCAATATTTCAAGGTGTATGTGCATCATGTAGAAGGAGGATATTGTGATCATCATCGGAAATTTCTTCATCAGAAGGGGCTTCTTCATTAGATCTGTCAAATCCTGCTCCTTCTTTATTCTCTCTTCCTCCCTCTTTCTTCTCTCCCCCTTTCGATTATTTTTCATACATAATCATGGTAATTCATCTCGTTCACTTAAGTGACTTCCTAAATTTGAATTTTAAAAGTCCCTTTGATTTATAAAAGGGAACTTGTTTCTCACTTCCTAGGAAGATGTAAAGTCACAAGTTGAATGGAGACATGAAGAGTCATATGGGGGGTAGATGAAGAGGCAATTCACAATGCTATAAATTGGAATGAATCCTCTATTCTTGTTGTCACTTACCCAAAAATGTGTGACATTTTTCAAATTTAAAAAAATGGTATAGTGACTTCTATGATAAATTTGTTTTCCTTTGTGAAGTATTTTGGAAGAGAAATGATCCAAACAGATTAGTCATTTTTAAGAACTTTGAGTTTTTGGGTTTTTTTCTTTGTATTGTGGAAATTTATGCTTTTGGGAGCACTCACATCCCTAGTTCTTATGAGCCTTCTATTCTTTGCATCTCCACCTTTTATGAATTAGCCTTGTTTCCAAAAACTTTGTAGTCATTTTTGTGTTGTGGATGTTTTGGCTTTCCAGAGAACTTGTGGCCCTTATGCTTCCCAAATGTCATTTCTCTGCATCCCCATGTTCTTCACATTCATTTTGATCCACAAATATTATTCCCAAAATTTCCTAAGTGTCGTTTAAACTACGAAAATTATAGGTTTGTAGATAACTCGCTTTCCCATGTCCCGTGGGCCTTGAATGTTTCTTTGGCAGGGATCTATCCACATTTGCTTGGATTTTATTACATTGCAGAAATTTCAGCTTTTCAAGGAACTTATGTCATGTGCGCACCCTATCCTTTTATTCACTGCAATCCCACCTTCATCACATACTATAAGATTCCCTATTTTTGTGGATATTTCAAGGTTTTGCATCCCTATTGTCCATTCTTGCCTTGGGCCTTTTGTTCCCCATATATTTGTTATAACCACACTTCAAAGGGAAAAATTGGTGAATTTTTTCATGAGTCATTTTATTCTCCGCAATGTACTAGGACCCTTTTAAATGCATCTAACAGAATCTATCTTTAATGGAGAATTATAAAAGAGTAAAACAAATCTTCATTATTATCATCACACTCGAAGGTTTTTTCACTGAAACACTATGCATTCCCATTCTCATTCCCTCCAAGCCATTTCTATCCATATCTTGAGAATTTCTTGACCATTTTCAAAAATTCAAACTGCATTATGTCCCTTTGAGGAGTGTCTTCCTTCCTGCAGCTGAAGAGAATTATTTTGTAACTTCCTGTGAGGGTTTTGATATCAAAATAGTTTTGATCCCTACCACACCGCTTCCTTTCAAAATTGTCTTTGATCCTTCATTATCCTGATTTTATGTTTCTTAATAAATTATATATCATGAAGTATCATTATGGGGGTTATGAACATATTTCATCCCTTGAAACAATAGTACCCAATATAGGAGACAGTGATGTGCGACATATCAACTTCAATGAGTTTTGGGCCCAAATTTCTTATGTAAACCCCACTCCCATGGCCCAATGCATCAAATACTGTGGAATTTCTCATGCTAGTGATTTTCCTATTTCAATTCAATGTGCAAACACCATTTTGGCATGTGCCTCTTGTTTCGATCCAGAGTCAAAAGAAATTAAAGATCCTCAGGGCCAAGTGATCGCCAAATTGGATGTTGGATACATAAATATTTCCTTTGGAATTCTTATTGTTGAAAATTATAATACTCTCACTATGGAACAAGCTCAAAGCATTTTTTAGCAAGAAAAAGAGAAATATAAAACAATGATAGCTAAGTCGTGGTTCAAGGTTCTAAAGAAAGGAGCATCCAGATTGCCTAAGAATATGTACAGGGCTGATTTCAAAGAAGAGATTTCAGATATTATCACTCTACTATCTAGAATCATGGGTCTTCCTTCAACTAATGAGTTTCACTTCTGGATGTGCCCTTATATAAATATTATTTGTGAAGGGAAACAAATTCTGAACTGGGGAGAGATAATTTGTGAGAACCTCAGTGAGCAATTAATCAATGTACAACAGAGCCAAGCTTTCTATATGACCTCATATTTAATGTATACTATTGCAACATATAGGGTCTAGTTATGACAAGAAGAATGCACAAGTGTATGAGTATTATCCACAATTGACTTTTTAGAACAGTAAGAACCATTTATTGAAAAGAGTCAATGATTCTTTCACAATGTATATTGTTAGAATCCGAAAGGTAACACAACTGAGAGGGTATCTGCGGAAGCAAAGCAATTAATCTCAACTTATGGCAGTTTTTTCATCTAATTCAGGAGATTCTCATATATCATATTGGTTGGTTTTGAAGGAGCACCGAAAAAACTTCCCATGTATTGCAATGACAGGATAGTTCTTGCGGAATTTTTTAGGTAACCTAATATGTTGTAGAGAACATGCAGGAAGAGAAAATCATAAGAATTCAATTCCCAATCACTTTGGTGAATTACACTTGTAGGACAGCAATTGATGCATAGAATGTAGAAAGTACCATTGTTGCATTCAACTTTTATACTTTTCAGAAGAGGTATTGTTTTGACATAAAAGGTTTCATTTCCAAAAACATTTGAATGGGTTTTTATCACTTTCCTTCCCCAGAATATTATGGGGAAGATTGTTCAGATGATTATGAAGCAAGAAGGAGATATTATGGCAGGATTTCCTTGTAAATGTATAATATATTTTGTAATTTATAATGTACCCAAGGATTCACCAAATGATGATGAAGACTTAAATACCCTTGAATACAATAAATCTATACAGCATTCACCCCTTCCACCCATTAATTGGTTCAACAAATACAAGTATGGTCTACAAGAGATAATAAATCCAGTCATGGTGAGGACTAAGGTCTGGTTTGACAATAATATGAAAGCATACAAGACAGGTATGATTCAGTCCTCTTCTCATGAAGCATCCACATCTCAAAGGGAGATATCCACTTCAATACTAAAGGTTCATACCCAATCAGCCCCTTCTCCTTTGGAATCCTCAACTTTGGTGTACTCTAAGAAAGGGAAAGTTGGAAAAATTGAGAAGACAAAAGAAATAATTGAGAAAGAAAATAAGAAGTATCTCTCTCTCCAAAGACAGTAGAAAATATTCTAGAAACAAAACAAATTATTATACTTTCAAAAGGAGAAGAGAAAGAAATAGAGGAGCATAAGGAAAGAAACTATGAGGGAGGCAGTACTAAGAAGGAATAAGATGGCGGAAACAAATTTAAAGATAATAATCTAGATTCTGAGACAAATAGCATTCCCAAGCCTAAATCTCTAATTAAATAATTATATTCTTCAAGTGTTGGGACACCTACCCTAGAGGTGTCTATTGCCCAAACTCTTGGCTCACTGAATACACTTTCCTTGGGTCCTCCTATTGCTCCATCTTCTAGTGACACCTTCACATGGGTTCATCCCTTCATAGATAACAAGAAAAGGAAGGCTTCCTCTCAAATCATTGCTCCCAAATTTTATATTGTGGCTGCCCTCTTGGGTATAAATCCTACTCCCTTTGCCAAGAAAGTAAAAAAATGCTTTAATAATTGTATCTAATTCAAAAGGCTAGAAATTATTAGAAATAGCAAAGACAAGAGTGGAGAGAGATGAAAAGGATTTTACTATTGTTAACTCGAGCTTACCATAATTCCATTGGGTGAATCTACTTCTAATGGAGAGGTTCATAATTTGAAAGAAATAGTCTCCAAAGTCATTGAAAGAGTGGAGAAGGGGAAGTAAACATAGGAACAACTTGAAGAGAAAGTACAGGACCTCTTTGGTTTCATCAAATCCTTCCTAGTAACTAATAAGGTATTGGATCCTGCCCCTCTAACTTCAATGCCTCCTCCCATTATCCTGTCTGATGAAGAAGTACAAACTATCAAGGACATTCATAAGCATGTTTCTTATGGAAAGGCAGTTGAAGCAATGGTTGATGGAATGTTGTTTTCTAGCTTGAATTTCATTGAAGAAGCACACAAAATGTATGATAACATTTATTTGATATAAAATAAGTTTGATTCAACCATCATTAGATCTGAAAAAGAACTCAAACTATGGACAGAATGTATTCAAGATCTCAAGCTCATGAATTATACATATGAATAAGTTCTTCTTGCACATAAGGTCTTTGATGACTCAAAGAACAATCTCTCCAATAAATGGGTGTTTAGTGTGGAATGGAAGATAAAATTGCTAGAGGAAGCAATTGATGAACTAAAGAATATGGTGCAAAAAGGAGAAGCCTTCAAAGCTGCAATGCGCGATGAATTTAAAGATCTTTAATGCCAATTTTTCAAAGAAAATTCTACAGAAAGACACATAGTTCGGATACTAAGGAAAAATTCAAGGCACTTATCAAGGAAGATTTATTCATTCCTAAAACTGTAACTAGAGAGAAAATGGAGGAGATCAATGCACTACATAATTTTTTCATTAAAGTGACCAAAGGCCTATTACAGAATGTAGATATAGGAAAAGAAATAGAAGATTTCTTAAGAAGTTAAACAAATGCAATAGAAAATGCCACCATTCCTAAGGGCATGGAGATTTTTGGAGCTCTGGTTAAATTCAAGAATCAAGTTCTCAAAGTGAATACAAGTGACAACATCCTCCTCAAGTGTTCCTTATCCGAGTTCATAAACGTTTCTTTCTATTTGTCAAAGTTTAAGTTAGATTTATTATTCTAAAATGATGTGAAATTGTAAAAAGCTAACTAAATTGTAATGTATTAATTAAGTGGAAACACTTAATTAAAAGTTAATAGAACTAGGAGAAGTTAGTTACAACCACCCTGATGCCTATATAAGGCTTTCTTTCATTGTAAATGGGGGTTGGATTTTGATGTTTGAAATGTAAAAACACAAAACTACAAGAATCAATATAGAAGAAATTTCTCTCTCTCATTTCTTATGTCTTTTCTATTTCTATTCTTTAACCTACAAACATGGATTTGGTATATTGAATGTGAAACTTTGTGTTCAACTCATTTGATGTAATGTTGAGAAATTTGTGTCTATTGCATATATGTCTTGTGGGTTATTTTAAATATATATAAATTCATGTGTTCTTAAGATTCCATGCATGCATTAGTATGATATTTCTCTGTAATCTACATATCTGAAAGTGTTGCCTTCTTCTTTTCCCTTTCTTACAATAGTGAGTGATCTTGGGTAACCAAGGAGAACACTTGTGTTCTTGATAGGTGAGAAGTTGAACCTTGAATTTCCTTTTACCAATCTCGCTTATTTTAAAAATTATTGTTTCCTCTAAAAACTCTTATATGACCTTTGTCTTCTCGTAATAATATATTCTTTAAAATGGGAACATTTTCCACATCAAAATCCTCACTTGAATATTGTTAGACTATACATTTATAAATAAGTATATTTTCATTTTGTTTGTGAATAAGGGAACCTCTCCCATAAAGAGGAGGGACTGTTGTCCCCCAAACATTTTTTTATTATTGGTAAAAGGTTTTAGAGGGACCTTACCCAAGTTTATAGCAAAAGGCTCAACAGCTAAGATAAGCAAAGTAAAACAATATTTTTTTGATCCGTGGGGTCCACACCCCAACCAAAAGAGGAAAAATTAGTAAAAAGCAAAGGCAGGGGATAACTACCTACAAAGAGCCCAGAAATAGCAAATTGACAGTAAAATTGCAGTTATACAATAACACAAAAAATGGTGTACTGAGAATAAGGAACCAACAACATTAACCAACAAACTTGCTAAAAACTTGGTAGATTTCCAGGGTAATGGCGATTGGTGGGATCCCAGTTTTAAGCTTTGAACTTTCTTGTAATCTTTCCATTCTTCCAAGTCATGTCCAAGATGCCACTGTAATCACAGATTTTTTAGATGTGTACCTACATAAGGTCCATTATAGCACCTTTCATATCTAATAAATTGATGTATTTTTCCTCTAGAGTCTTAAAATTGGTTTCTAAAGAAACAATTTCATCTTTGAGGCCTGTGTTGGGGTCCGAGGCTTTCTCTTTAATAGTATACTTAAGCAATAAATCTACATTTTTTTCAAGGGTTTTAACCACATTAGCCTGCATGTTAAATTTATTTGAGACAGAGTCTCTGTACATGGGATTTTTAGAATGGATACGGGTTTTCTTAGGGAGGGGAGAAACCACAACAGGGCATGGGTCATTGCCAACAACACTAGACAAGTACTGACTAATGAGATATATGACACCCTGATGGAGAGGGATAGTCCTCTTATGGCCCTGAACTTCAAGAATGGATTTTTCCATTGACTTCATAATGTAGTAGGATAAGCTTACCTTAACCTCATGCTTGAATTGGTTGAGCACAACCACATGATACTACGTAGAATGGTGGAGAATATCCCTTCTAAAGTGACATAGCGTACCATCATCCGTGTCACCTCATCATATGGCTGTGGGATAGAAGAAACCAAAATTCCCTCCTTTTTGATGTCGAGCATTTCTCCATCATCCAAAAATAGATTTTCTTCTACTTCCTTATCTATTTTGTTCCATGCTTAGATTGGTAATAAAAGAGATGAATTTCTCAATGAGAGACATTAGGATCTTTCCAATTCTCCATGAATTATATGGATATATATTGGTCATTCCCTTTTATGTGTTGGATGAAATTGATGAATCCCTCCATATTAATGGTCTCCCAAAGCTCAATTTGTTCCTACCATTGGGGATCAAATTTAGGTTCCACACGGAAAGGGGCACCACCCATTCTAAAAACCCTCTGAGAATTCATAGAATTGAACTAAAAGTTGTGAACAATAGACTTCCTAGCAGCCCTTTGACAACTTGTATGCCTATGCAAAGTAAATAGAAATAAAATCCACTTCTTTCTCCCTAAAAAATTTAGTGTGATCAATTTTTGAGAACATGGAAGAATAAATTTGGGCATGCCTAAAATGCCATTGAGATATAGCTTTGGGATTTCACATGTGTTTACCCCATTAGCTGAGTGTACTAATGATTGAATTCATTTCATTTGAAATGATGTTTCTAACTTTGGTAGGAGTGTCATTGATATCATGCCACTCTTTGTAATCATTGCTACAAACTCCAATATTTGCAAGAAAATCCATAGATTTGTTCCCTTCCCTATACACATGCTTGAAAATGATGTTAAGACCATTGCATAAGTTATGAGATTCATTAATGAAATCCCTAATGGTCCAACTAGGATTTAAGGATTTAGTGAGAATGTTGATAATATTCATTGAGTCACCTTCGATGATGATGTTTCCCATATTGATATTCTTAGTAATTATGATTCCCTAGAGTGCAACTAGAGCCTCAGAGTAGTGGTTAGTTTGCTTACCCATGGGACCAACATATGTTGTAATAAGATGACCCTTGTGATATAAATGTTTCTTGCATTGAACTGTTGCTTGCAGACTTTGAGATACAAATTTTCCAACCAATAATTCCAAAGGATATTGAATGTTTGTTCTTATTAACAATTATGGATTGTGGTTTTGGTATTGAGATTTGTATCACAAACCAATAAATAAAGGCTACATTTTTCCATGTTCTTTGTTCATGTTTTTCCTCTACTCTCTCTCTCTCTCTCTTTCAACTTTACAAGTATGGTGATCAAGAAGGAACATGGTGTCCCTGATAAATGAACCTAAAGAAGGGTGTGTCTCTATTTTGTTAGTCTTGTTATATTCTTCATTTTTTTTTCTCTAATTAAATGTTGAACTTATTAGATTATTGGGTTTGAACTCCGTGGTTTCCTATTCATAGTAATAACCTTCCTTTTCCTAATGTCTCTCCTTCACCCCTAATTGTTGCAATTTCCTCCTTGTACCTCATACAAAAAAATTCCATAAGTTTAATGAAGTGTGTATGTGTGATCCCTGACCTATTTGTCCACCCCATAGCATTTAGATAGAATTAGGATAGTTACATTTAATAATGGGAGCCTCCCCATATAAAATAAGGAGGGGTGCATCCCGAGAGCTTTGTGAAACACATAATATTGCAACATGATTAATTATTTCACCATTAAAATGATTGAATGTATAATAATGAGAAACTAGATATGAAAGGTTTGGCATGATATTTATTTTCATAGTGTGAGGAAGCATGATCAAACCCTCTATAAACAAGGTTGGTTTTAATATGAGGAGGACCAAAGGAGATGATGTCTCTAACGTTTGGTTCATTCATGGGTTCTTTTCCAGGTCTCCCATATGTTTTCAACATAGGGAGTGAGTTGAGGGTCAGAATTTGATACTCCCCCAATGAATGACGTTGCATTATGTCTTCAATTTTTCATCGTTAGGTAACTTAAATGCGGGAATGGAGGTTCTAGTAGAGGCCTCACAAGGAGAGCCCAATTTTTTTCCTAGGAATGAGCTGATTCTATAAAATTGTATTTTATTATGAATTTAAATGTAGATAAATGCTATAAATTAAATATACTAAAATATGAATGCTAAATAATTTATTTGATTTTATCAAATAAAATGAAATAAGAGGGATAAGGTCCTTACCTCAAATTTTCTTACCTCATAGTGACTTATGACTGAGCAATCCCATTGCATGAATGGCTGATCTACTAAGATGGGATGAAGGGGAAGTGTTGCTAACTTTTCTTTCCCTGTGAAAAATGCACATTTTTTGCATCTCTTGATCCATGAGTAACAATCACTAAACATTGTGGGCCAATAGTAACCAACTTTCATGATTTTGAGAGCTATCACTCGCGAAGTAAAGTGGCCTTTAGCTTCTCCATCATGGAACTCATGCAATAATTTTTCAATTTTATTTGTTGGGACACATCTCAATAATACCCCATTCACATATTTCTTGAACAAGAAGTTGTCGATGAGCACATACAGAATATATTGTAATATAAAATATCTCCTTTTAGGTTTGTTCCATTCCAGAGGGGAAAAAACCTATTTGGAGATAATGCACCATGTCTTGAGTCCAACATGGAATAGGTGAATCATTTTTTGACTTTTCTTGATCACTTTTTAGTACTAGGACAACTTCTTCTACACTCACTGAGTCAGCACATTGTTTGGAAGTGAGTTTCTCGCACAATCCCTTGCTACGGACCAACTTTGTCACTTTTATCTCAATGTCATATTCCATCACATGAGTGATCCAACCTACTCTTTTCTCATTCAAATATTTTTTTAGGAAAAAATATTTGACACCGACATGATATACTAACAATTGAATCTTTTTGTTCAAGACTAAATGTCTAACTTCTTCAAGCTCCTAATAACAACAAGAACGTGCTTTTCAATGAATGAATACCTTACTTCATAATCTTCCAGGATTTGACTGAAGAATGTTATGGGCTACTCCAAACCTTCTCTATTTATCTATACCAAGAGAAATAAAATTGTATCGAACCTCCAAAAAGGTTAAATTTTAGGGGAAAATATTAGTATTTTTTAAATTAGAAATTGGTAATTTTTTAATTACCATACAATAGTAGGTTTGCAAAAATGTAAGAGTCATAAATAAATTTGACCCTAGTTTCTCCTGTCTGTTTCACTAAGGGGAAACCAGTGTTGGTATATTTTCCATTATGTTATTGGCTGAAAACATAATATATGAACTATCGGCCAGTAGCATAAAATATGCTATCAACCGACAACATATATTATGTTGTTAGTCAACAGCATAAAATATGCTACCGGCTAGTAGCGTACAAAAATTACCATCTGAAAGCAATGTTTTTGGCCGACACTATTATTAAACTTCAAAACACATTTTCTTCAGATTCACCATCATAAAGCATCATAAAGGAATCTATAGAATTTTTTAGGGGATCTTAAAATGAACCCTGCCTCATAAAGCATGTAGCATGAAGTCCTTTGAAAAGTCTGAGTTGATCAAAGTTAGAGCTTAGGATATTAAATTTTTAATGTCCTCGAAACTCTCTTTGCCTTGTGTTTTCCATTTTAATGTAAGGATCTTCTTCAACATCATTGTTAATGGATTCACAAGATTTGAAAAATCGGAACAAATCAGTAAAAAAATTAATTCTCCCCAAGAAGCTTTGGATGGCCTTCTTGTGGTTTAGCAATGGAAGAGTTTTGATAGCTTCAACTCTTTCAGGATCAATGGTCAATCCTTATTTTGAAATAATATGGCCCAACAACTTTCCTTCATGTGCTAAGAATATACACTTTTTAGATTCAAAGACACATTAAATATTCTACATCTCTGAAAAAAATTGAGATGAAAGAGTTGGTTAGTTGAATTTTTTGAGAAAACGGTGATATCATCAAGATAAACAAGCATTATCTTGTTGATCAGCCCTTTGAATGACATATCCATTGATCACTAAAATGTAGCTCGGCGTTTGACAATCCAAATGACATCTTCCTGTAAGCGTAAGTTCCCCATTTCTTAGTGAAAACTATCTTGAATCGGTCTTATTTTTTCACCATAATCTGATTATAGCCTGAATAATTGTCCAACAATGAGAACATTTCTAAACTAGCTACAACCTATAAGATTTTCTCCATTTATGGAAGTGGATAATGATCTTTGAGTGAATATTTATTCAAGTCATGGAAGTCTACACATAATCTGATCTCTCTATTTCTTTTCCACGCAGGAACCAAGTTCATAACTAGGATTAAATGCTTAATTGGAAATATGATGTTGGCCTCAATCAACTTGTTCAATTCTTTCCTCATGAGAGGTTCAATGTGAGGATTCACTAGCCTTTGCTTCTTCCTAATGGGCTTGGATTTTGGATCCAACTCAATAGTATGTTGAGCTAAATTTGGATTGAAACCTCTCAAATATTTATAATTCCAGGAAAATACATCAATAAATTCTTGACAAAGTTGAACAAAATCAGATTTCTCTTGTTGAGTACTTACTTTTCCAATTTTCAATATCTTACTTTCATCTACTGAAATGGGCTCTGAATCTTCTCCCTTTACTTGAATGTTTTCCTTTTCTTTCCAGAATTGGTCATTTGGGTTGAAGATTGAATCCAAAGTTACAATTCCCGTAAGTATCTTTTCGGTTCTCGGTTGTACTACCTGGTTGTCATATTAATACTCCAACTTATCTTGGTTATCAATGGAGAACTCAACTTCTTCTTGCATGAATTTTATGGTTTTTTCATCATTTTCAAATACAAGCCAGCTTGAATTTTTGTCTAGGACAACTAGTCTGACAATCACCTTTATATGAGCCTAAAATTGATCTTTCTTGATGCTTTCAACAACATCAATTTTTTTCCCAATAGGTGCAACTTTTTTGTTGCATCATTATTCTTCCTCGGGATAAAATTAATGTTGAAAGATTCAAAATATTCAATTAGATCCCATACCTAATTTTTGTAGTTCTTCAAAAGATCGTTCTTAGCAAAGATTGTATCCTCTAACTTGATTCACAATTAGCTCATTGTCTCCAAAACTTGTAATTTTTAATGCCTCTCTTTCTTTCCCAATGCAATCCATGAATCAAAGATTCATACTCACTGTGTTATTTGAGCAAGAAAATTGAAAATAAAAAGTTGAGTAATATTTGATACCTTGAGGTGACACAAGCATTTCTCCTCCAACACCTTGCCTACTTCTTGAGCCATCAAATAATAGCTTCCACACTTCATTGTCATCTTTGTGATCTAATTTGGTAATGCTAGGGAGAGGTGGATTCTCTTCATGTATGCAATAGAATCCTAGCTCAACTTATTCCATCTCTTTATAAGGATCAAAAACATGTCTTTTGTTGGCCCAATTATTAAGAGTCAAGTCTGGAATGCCTCCAACCTTAGTATATGCTTCATAAATACTTGGACAATCTTCTTGATCAAATATTGAGCAATTTACATTGATTGGACTTGGTACATGTGGTTCAATATGAAAATTAGAAATTGGCTCAGATCTGATTGTATCCTTAGCTCTATACCTTGTTCTAAATAACATATGTGACCAATTAGCAAACAAGTAGCCTCCAATTTTGGCAATGAAGTCCCTTGACAAGCATAGAGTGAAGATTAGTGGTAAGTCAATAACAAAAATATCTTACAACACTGTGACATTGGGACATGCATGCAATGTGAGGTGTAATCATTTTATTACTTTGACTGTGGTTAGTGTTATCCCATCTAATTGTACCACACCTCTAGAAATGGCTTCATACTGAAGACCTAATTGATCAGCTATTTTCTTTGGCATTAGAGAGCTACTTACTCCATAATCAATCATGTAATTGTGTACCAACTTATCCCCAATGATCAATGAGATATAGAATGGTGGGGGCTTCAAATTTTTACCTTGTTGACCTCCTGGAGCTCCTTGCAGGGCTGCATTAGTGAGAACTTTATCTTGATATTTGGATGATTGATTTGATGTGGACCAGTTTTCCATAGCAACTTGCAGAAGATCTCTTTGGCCTGGGATAGCTAATGACTCCCACATTGAAATTTTCACATTTATTTTCTTCATTTACTCAATGATATTGAACGGGGATGAGCTATCCTTCTACTTCCCTTTACCTTACACAATCTTCTCTTGCATGGGAGTTGCTGCAACTAGTATATGAGCTGGTCTAGAAGATGGTTTAGACTAATTTTACACATTTGGAGTTGCACTTTAACTACCAATTCCTTGCAGAATGATAGATGGTTGTGAAGTGCTTGAATTAGATGATTTCCCTTCTTTAATATTCCTCTTCTTGGACTGTGTATTGGCTACTACACCCTGATTTGGGACCTAATTCATACCACAAAAATCTTCAACTTGTCAATTGACAAGCAAGGTCTCATTTGGAGGTGCTTTTGAGTAGCTTCTTGTTTCGATTTCCTTATTGGTTTGTCTCTTGTTCCACACCCGTTGTTGTCACCATAATATCTCTATTAAAGGCACCATTGAAACACATTGACTTGTTATAAGGTTGATTACATGGGAATCACTAGTCATACTCTTAAGTGATGTTATTTTATACTAGTACCATGGCTCTAGATGTGGATACATCATTAGGATTGTAAGGCTTAAATGGCCTATTAGCGAGAGGTTTTACTAGGTTATAGTCTATAGCTTGAGCAGGTGGCTTATTGCATTGATACATAGATCTATTGGGTTAGCTTTGAGGTTGATATGACCTGAAATTTTGAGTTTTCTACCTCTTAATTATCACCAAATCATTTCCTAAGTTTTGTAACTATTTCATGACCTCTTAGAGCTCATTTGAGGTACTAGAAGAAGAAGAGGTAGAAGCTTAAGCACGTCAGAACTCTAATTTTTTGGGGCAAGGAGTGGAGCTAATGTAGGTGTTTGGCTAGTACTTAGAATTCCTAATTCTAGCTAAAGAGGCATGGGTGGCCTAGGTTCAAGTTTACAAGCTTGAATGAGGCAATTTTCAAATCTAATAGCAATATTATAAGTTGTGGGTAAAGTTTTGCCTCCCATAGATTGAATCATCATGGCAATATTAGAATTTAAGGCTTTACAGAAGTATAGAAAAGCACCTTCAGCTATTGGTCTCATAGCAAGTGGAATTATATCCCACATCCTTTTAAATCTAAAGTTAAAATTGATCATCTACTAACTAAGAGCCCTCTTAATTGTTTTCAATTTCTCTAGTAAAGACAGATTATCTCCCTTTTCCCCGAATTAATTATAGAGAGTCATGCACAAATGGTCCCAATTCTGGATAGACCTTGTTGTTAGATTTCTAAACCATTGTAAAGCTTTACCCTTGAAGGAGGATGCCAACAATTTAACTGCAACGTCCATCTCAGAAATCTCATGAATTACAGACATTTGCAATGTCTTGGATATGGTCAATTGGGGTTGTATGGTTCTCCCCAGTGAAATAAGGAATGTTCTTTAATGCCACAACTGGGATTGGATTTTGTGCATTAAGAGAAAGTGGACTCACACCGTGAAATTGACATAGGGATTTTGTGGTCCTTGCGGTTGTTGTAGATGTGCCATTCTTCTTGGTTTGAGAGCTCTTGTTGAATGAATGAAATTCCTACCAAGTGGAGGTGTTGATAGTGTTCTATTCAATGCGAGATGGATACCTATAGGATATTCTTCCCTTCTTGGAGATAGCTTCAAGTATTTAAATATTCCTTCCTCTCTTATTCTATACCTTTTTGGATTCTTCTTATAAACTTTCTAAGCTTGAGTTGTTGAAACTAGTGGATCCTTCCCTTTTAGAGTCGTTACATGTGTAATTTCAAATCCTTTTACAAGATGGAATGTTACAACAAGAGCACATCAAAATTTTTATAATAGAATGAAGACTTCTTCTTCTCCCACGTAGCGTTCAGGCTGTTATCCCAAATCACAACACTTTCTATTTTGTACAAGTGTGGGGTCTTGATCTCTCAATATGACTGGGTAACATGGGTGCTATCTCCAAGTGTGGGACTTGCTATTTGAGATAGACCTCCAAAGAAATTTGGTTCTTCTTCCTACTCCTAATGCAAACTAACTCTACTAAAATTAAGTTGATGACTAACTACTCCCAATCTACCACTTCCAAGGAACCAAGGAGAGAGAAAGAGCATGAAAAAATAGAAATCTACACTACATAGGTGATGCAATAAATGAATGGTATGAGAATAATCCCCAATGTGTGAAATTGGAAGAAAGATATAGATTAGACAGGGTGATAACAGTTCCCCATAGTCTAACAATAGTAGTCACAACAACATTTTCAAAAACACAATAATAATAGAAACCTCAAAAGGATAAAGTAGACATAATGCACTGTAATAAGATTGAAGAGGTAAGAAGAATGCAAAAAAACACAAGAGGAAGGAAGGTACATTCACAATTTTGCATCTATTGCTTCAAGGGTATGCACAGTTCAAATATTTACAAATGAAAGGCTTGTAACACCATGGAAGGATTCCACTACAAATGCCTATAGCACATTGGATTCACAAAACAAAATGGGTAGATTTTTGCTACTCAAATCATCCTCCTCAAAATAAGGGAAAATCCTAATTTATAGAAAATGGAAGGAAGGAAAAGGGGGAAAGAAATCTTAGATATGGATTTTGTATCAATTCTAGAGCACCCAAAGTCGGTGGAAATCATTATCCTAACTTAAAAATCCCCTCATACTACGCATAACTTACAACAAAGGAGAAGCGGCCATCCATGCCCATTAATTACACTTCCACCCACCATCTAGGTACCTTCTTGGAACAGGTTCATTTTCTTAAAACTATTCCCTCTAATATTCATCAATCTTTATATTTTATAAAAATTGTGCTTTTTACTTGGAACCATGATTCCAACGAGACTAATTTTTGCAATTTCATTGAGAAATGCTCAAGTTATGGGATTTTGAGTGACTGTAGCTCCTTAGGGTTTGTTGGGCATCTCTTCTTCTTCACGGACTGTGCAATTAATTTTTTTGTTGAAATGCATCATTGAAAATATTTCCCCTTCCTTTCATGTTTTTCATATCCCTAGAAAGATTTGAAATGTTTTTTTCTTTCAAGATGGTGGGGCATTCATTAACCTCATGTCTTTATGAAGGGGTGGGGTTGTTTTTTTATTTTTTTAAACATCTTGCCAAACTTAGCCAAGTTGGCTCTCCTCTCCCTATTACTTCTAGGTCCTTTCTCATATTCCAATCTTCCTCTACTCCTTTAGCTCTATGTTCAATGACACTACCACCGACATTTTTGTATTTTTATCTCACCCATTTGAGTGACAAGTTGTTATGCATAGTGGGCTTCTTCGTATTGAGCATCAACCCCTATGTTAACTTGCCTCGAGCTCCTTGCCTATCTTTTTCCATTCCACGTGTCGGTTCTCATCCTTCTCACCTACCATGTCACCTTTCCTTTACATTAGGTTGACTCATATTGGTGCACTTTCTTGAGCTAGCTCCACATGGATACCTAACACATCCCTAGGGTCTCGAGTTTCATGACCTTTTATAAGTCATGTTAAGGGGCCATGTGGTGACCCCTCAAACCTCCTCCATCTATGGGCCTATGATGATATTTGACTCATCCTAAGTAGTTGATGGGAACTCACCAGATTTGTTAATTTGCTTCAATGATTTTCCCTACTTCTCTCGCATCATTACTAAGTCCTCGGCTAGGTCAAGATTTCCTTCCACTGCGTTGGCCCGAGTTACTCCCATTTCACCCTCTAATCATACATAGTTTGACACTACTATGGTGGATCAGCCTATGGCCTCATGGTTCATGACTTACCCTTTTTGCAAAGCCCGGCATTGAACTCGTTGGCTTCTTCAATAAGCAACTTAGTTTCCTACTACTTGCTCAAGACCCGACTTTGTTCCAACTCATTTGATGTGAGCTCATGCTGGATGAAATCCATGTCAAAACCACCTCTCTCTACAACATTTTCCTCCTAGCAACTCGATTATAGCCAATTCATCCATTTTTTCCAATGTAATAGTTCCCACTCTAGAGGCCCAACTCCATTTGTCATGATTTGTTCACAGTCAAATTTTCCTTCCTTAATCATTGGCTCATTAATCTTTTGCAGAGATCCACGAGTTGAACTTAACTCCCCATGGATATTTCCATAAAATCCTAAGCTTGGTATGAGATCTACATGAACTCATTCAATTCATGCCAACTTGTCTTCCTTCTCAACTCAGACAACTGGTTCAATTCCTCCTTTCCTTAATGTTTGACTCGGCACTTCCACATTACCAATATAGCTTATTTGCCATTTGTATGAGTCATGACATTTTTTTCACTCATAATCAGTGTAACTCAATGGAATCTTCAAACCTTGACCCCGGACATCATTAAAATAGCTCGGTGCATCCAATAAGGCTCCCCCTTTCATTGACTATGACTTGGTGAGTGATAAAAGAAAGCTCGGTTCACATGCTACCAAACAAATTGGCCAATCCAAATAGTTCAGTACATGGCCTAAAGAACCTAGCTCGGTGGGCCATTTGAAGAGCTCGGGAAGCTTGATTTGAGCTCGGGCTAGATCACATGACATCCTTTAGACCCCTTTTTCCAACTTCCTCATCAAGTATTTTCACTTAGGTATATTTAATCTCGTGAAGCTAGATATCACTAACATGGAGTTCCTTGGGGCCATAGGCCCATCTTAACTCTGTCTGTATGTAATCCCACTTATTTTTCTGATTTCACCCTGGGGTTTAAAATTGGATAATAATTTTGGTGACTCGTGGGTCCATTTTCCTACTAAATGGTCTCGACCAACTTCCCCGAATCCATCCATTGGTCATGGAATCTGCACTTTGCACGGTTATCTTGAACTAGTCTAAATTTAGATCTTTTCACTCTAGAACTCATTTGACTACTATCATCCACATTCCACTTGAATTTCAATCTTCCCAAATAGTCATGGGTCCATTGAGGTTAAAGGGAGAACACCCAATCTAGTTGCTCTGTATTTGAGTTCTCTTAAGGATGGCAACCATTGTTTGCAACCTTGATTTCCCCTGCTACAATTTATTTCAAAGAAGCAGAATGAACTATATATAAGGCATAGACAAGAAGAAATATAACATGTGTACTAACACTTATGAAAACTGAAAACTAATCTACAACAATACAATGTGCATAAGCACTTAGAGGAATGAAAATCTGAAACTAATATATACAAAGGTGGGAGATCTTCCTTCTAGTAGCAACGTTTGAGGTAGATTCCATTGACTGGAATATGTAGTTCTTCACCATCCAACTTAGCCATTCAGAAGGCGTTGCTACTTTTAAATTCAGTGGTCATGTACGGGCCACTCCATATTACATAAAATTTGGAATGCTTTCCCAGTTTTTCTTGATCTGCATCCCACTTTAGCACCAAATATCCTTCTTGGAATATCCTGGATTTATCTTTCTTATCAAAGATTCTTTTGATCATTTCTTGATCTTTCTCCATGGTTTTCATCACATGCTCCCTTGTTTCTTCTAGTTCCATCAGTTCTGCATACCTGATTTCCATGGGTTCAAACTCATCTAGTTCTAGTTGCTTCATAAGTTCCAATGTTCGAAAATCAAGTGATATAGGAAGTACTACTTCTTCCTTCCCATAAATTTTCTTGTATAGAGAGCTACTTGTTGATCTCTTGGGTTTAATTCTATCATCCCATAAGTCTGATTTTATATTTGTATGTCGGGTGCTCTGGTTCTCATCAAGATTCCTAATGATTCTTAGTAAGTTCTTGTTTGTGAACTCTGTTTGGCCATTACCATGGGGTAATAATTAGAATACGTGCTTGAGATAAATTCCATTCTTAACAGCCCACTCAATGATTATTGTGCCGATAAAAGCTAATGCATTATCTGATATGATAGTGGCAGCACACCAAACCTTGTTACTATCCCCTCATAGAATTCTAAGATGTTGGATTCATTTACCTCCTTGAGTGCCACTTTGCTTTAGTCCACTTAGTGAAATTTTTTGTTTCCTTGAGTATCCACTTGTGGCCTTAGCTTAAGTTTGGATTAATAACTCAAATGAATACCAATCCCCATTGTATGAATGGATGATCTACTAAGATGGGATGAAGTGGAAGCACTTTGCTAACTTTTCTTTCCCTATGAAATATGCTCAATTTTTTAATCTCTTGATCCATGAGTAGTAATCACTAAACATTATGGGCTAATAGTAACTAGATTTCATGATTTTTAGATTTTTCAATTGCGGAGTAAAGTGGCCTCTAGCTTCTCCATCGTGGAACTCATAAAATAATTTTTAAAATATATTTGTTGGGACACATCTTAATAATAGCCCGTTCGCATATTTCTTGAATAGGAAGTTGTTAATGAGCACATACGGAATAGACTATAATCTAAAATATCTCCTTTTAGCTTTATTCCATTCCAAATGGCACAAACCTATTTGGAGATAATGCAACGTGTCCTGAGTCAAACACAGAATAGGTGTATCATTTGTTGAGTGTTCTTGATCATTTTGTAGTACTAAGACAACTTCTTATACACTCACTGAATTAGCACATTGTTTGGAAGCAATCTTCTCATACAATCCCTTGCCACGGACCAACTTTATCACTTTGATCTCAATGTCATATTCCATCACATGAGTGATCTAGCCAGTTTTTTCTCATTCAAATATTTGACACCTACGTGAGATACTAACAATTGAATCTTGTTGTTTGAGACTAAATGTATGAACTTCTTCAAGATCCTAATAATATCAAGAACATGTTTTTCAATAAAATAATACCTTACCTCATAATCTTCCAAGATTTGACTAAATAATGTTATGGGCTACTTTGAACCTTCTCTATTCAATTGTACCAAGATAGCTGAAATTGTATCCGGACATCCAAAAGCATACAACATGAAATCCTTTGAAAATTCTGGGTTGATAGGAGTTGGAGCTTGGGATATTACATGTTTAATGGCCTCAAAACTCTCTTTTCCTTCTACTAGTCCATTTGAATGCAAGGATTTTCTTCAACATCATTGTCAATAGCTTCACAAGAGTGGAAAAATCAGGTACAAATCTATGAACAAAATTAACTATCTCCAAGAATCTTTGGAGGGCCTTCTTATGGTTTTAGCAATGGAAGAGTTCTGATAGCTTCAATTCTTTCAAGATCAATGGTAATTCCTTCTTTTGAAACAATATGGACCAGAAATTTTCCTTCATGTGCTAAGAATATAAAAAAATTTGAATTCAAAGACACTCTGAATCTTCTACATCTCTGAAATACATTCCTGAGATGAAAGAGATGATATGCTGCATTTTTCGGTAACACAATGATATCATCAAGATAAACAAGCACTATCTTGTTTATCATCCCTTTAAATGCCATATCCATTGATCACTGAAATGTAGCTCCAATATTTAACAATCCAAATGGCATCTTCTTATAAGTGTAAGTGCCCCATTTTGTAGTGAAAGTTGTCTTGAATTGGTCTTCTTATTTCACCATAATCTGATTGTAGCCTAAATAACCATCCAACAATGAGAACCTTTCCAAACCAGCTAAAACCTGTAATATTTTCTCCATTGATGGAAGTGGATAATGATTTTTGAGTGAAGCTCTATTCAAGTCATAGAATTCTACACATAATCTGATCTCTTTGTTTCTTTTCCACATAGACACCAAGTTCACAACCCAACTTGAATGCTTAATTATAAATATGATGCTTTCCCCAATCAACTTGTTCAATGCTTTCCTCATGAGAGTTTCAATGTGAATATTCACTAGACTTTACTTATGCCTCGATGGACTTGGATTTGAATCCATCTCGATAGTATGCTTAGCCAAATTTAGATTGAAACCTCTAAAATCTTTATAATTTTAGGAAAAGACGTCGGGAAATTCTTGACAAATTTGAACAAAATCATATATCTTTTACTGAGTACTTACTTTTCCAATTTGCAATATCTTTCCTTCATCTATATAAATGGGATCTGAATCTTCTCCATTTACTTAAATGTTTTCCTTTTCTTTCTAGAATTGGTCATTTGGGTTGAATATTGACTCCAAAGTTACAAATCCCTTTGGTAGATTGTTGGTTCTCGCTTACACCACTTGGTCACCATACTACTGCTCCAACTTATCTTGGTTCCTAGTGGAGAACTCAACTTCTTCTTGCAATAAATTGATGATTTTCTCATCATTTTAAAATAATTTCTAGCTTGAATTGTTGTCTAAAACATTGGTTCTGACAATCACCTTTATATGAGGCTAAACTTGATCTTTTTTTATGCTTTCAACAAAATCAAATGTTTCCCCAATAGCTGCAAGCTTTCATGTTACATCATTATTCTTCCTCGGGATGGAATTGATGTTGAAAGCTTTGAAATCCTCAATTAGGTCCCATACCCGATTCTTGTAGTTCTTCAAAATATCATTCTTAGCAGCATTTTTCCTCTAACTTGATTCGTGATCAGCTCACTATCTCCAAAAACTTACAATTTTTTAATGCCTCTCTTCCTTTCCCAATGCAATCTGTGAATCAAAGATTTTTACTTGGCTATGTTGTTTGAGAAAGAAAATTGAAAACAAAAAGTTGAGTAATATTTGATACCTTAGAGGTGACACAAGCATTTATCCTCTTTAGCACCTTTCCTACCTCTTGAGCCATCAAATAATAGCTATCACACTTCATTGTCATCTTTTTGATCCGATTTGGTAATGCTAGGGAGAAGTGGATTCTCTTCGTGTATGCAATATACTTCTATCTCAGTTTCTTCGATCTCTTTATAAGGATCAAAATCATGTATTTTTTTGGCCCAATCATCAAGAGTCAAGTCTAGAATGCCTCCAACCTTAGTATCTACTTCATAAATACTAGGACAATATTCTTGATCAAATGTTGAGCAATTTGCATTGATTGGACTTGGTATATGTGGTTCAATATGAAAATTAGCAATTGTCTCATATCTGATTGTATCCTTAGCTCCATACCTTGTTCTAAATAACATATGTGACCAATCAATAGACAAGTAGCCTCTAATTTTGGTAGTGAATTCTCTTGACAAGCATAGAGTGAAGAGTGGTGGTAAGTCAATAACTGAAACATCTTGCAACATTGTAACATTGGGACATGCATGCAATGTGAGGCTCAATCCTTTGATTACTCTAACTGTGGTTACTATTGTCCCATGTAATTACCACACCTCTAGAAATGAATTCATATTGAAGACCCATCTGATTAGTTATTTGCTTTGGCATTATGGAGCTACTTGCTCCCGTATCAATCATGCAATTGTGTACCAACTTATCCTTGATGATCAATGAGATATAGAATGGTGAGGGATTCAAATTTTTACCTTTTTGAACTCCCGGAGCTCCTTGTGAGGCTGCATTAGTGAATACTTTATCTTGATCTTTGGATGACTGATTTGATGCAAACCAATTTACCATAGTAGCTTTCGGAAGATCTCTTTGGCTTGGGATAGCTAATGACTCCCACATTGAAATGTCACATTTGTTTTATTTATTGTCTCAAATATATTGAACAGGTGATGAGCTATCCTTCTTCTACCCTTTACCTTGCACAATCTTATCTTACGTGAGAGTTGCTACAACTAGTATATGAGCTGGTCTAAAATATGGTTTACACTGATTTTGCACATTTAGAGCTGCATTTTGACTACTAATTCCCTTGAAATGATGGAGGGTTGTGAAGTTATTGAATTAGATGACTTCCCTTATTCAATATTCATCTTCTTGGACTATGTATTGGTTGTTACACCCCGAGTTGGAACATGATTCATACCACAAAAATCTTCAACTTGCCAATTGACAAGTGAGGTCTCATTTTGAGGTGTTTCTGAGCAGCTTCCCTGTTTTTGATTTTCTTCTTGGTTTGTCTCTTGTTCCACACCCCTTGTTGTTGCCATAAGAGCTTTATTCAAGGAACCATTAAAACACATTGACTAGTTATGAGGTTGATTGCATGGGAATCACCAGTCATACTCTTAAGAAAGGTTATTTTTACTAGTACCATGGCTTTAGACTTGCATACAGCATTAGTATTGTAAGGCTTAAATGGCCTTTAGCAAGAGGTTTTACTAGGTTTTGGTTTGTAGCTTGAGAAGGTGGATTATTAGGCTAATACAGAGGTCTATTAGGTTGGGTTTGAGGCTAATATGACCTGAAATTTTGATTTTTCTGCCTCTTAATTCTCACCAACTCATTTCCTAAGTTTTTAACTATTTCATGACCTCTTGGAGCTCATTTGAGGTACTAGAAGAAGAGGTAGAAGCTTCAGCAGAAATCTGATTTTTAAGGGTAGGGACGGAAGCTAATATAAGTTCCTTGCTAGTGCTTAGACTTCCTAATTCTAGATAAAAGGCATGGGTGGCCTAGGTGTAAATTTTCCATCTTGAATGAGGCAATTTTCAGCTCTAATAGCAATATTATAAGCTACGGGTAAATTTGTGCCTCCTATGGATTGAATCATCATGGAAATATTAAAATTTAATGCCTTAAGGAAGTATAGGAAAGCACCTTCAATTTTTGGTCTCATAGCAAGCGGAATCCTATCCCACGTCCTTTGAAATATGAATTTAAAATCAGTCATATGATCATTAGGATCCCTCTTAATTGTTTTCAATTGCTCCAGTAAAGACATATTTTCTCCCATTTCCCTAAATTGATTGTAGAGAGCCATGCACAAAATGGTCCCAATTCTGGATAGACCATGTTGTTAGACTCTTGAACCATTGCAAAGATTTACCCTTAAACGAGGATGCCAACAATTTAACTACAATGTCCATCTCAGTAATCTCATGAATTACACATACATTTGCAATGTCTTGGATATGGTCAATTGGGGTTATATGGTTCTCCCTAGTGAAATAAGGAATTTTCTTTAATGCTGCAAATGGGATTAGATTTTGTGCATTAAGAACAAGTGGACTGCTACCCATGAAATTGACATAGGGATTTTATGGTCCTTTACGGTTGTTGTAGATGTGCCATTTTGACTTGTCGAGAGATCTCTGGTTGATTGAATGAAAGGTCTAGCCTATCGGGTGGAGGTATTGATAGTGTTCTATTCGAAAGAGATGGAGACCTCTGGGATATTCTTCCCCTTCTTCCCTTCCTAGAGATAGCTGCAAGTATTCAAAGATTCCTTCATCTCTTGTTCTAGACCTTTTTATATTCTTCTCATAAATTCAGAAATCTTGAGCTTCTAAAACTAGTAGATATTGCCCTTTTGGAGTCACTAGATGTGCAATTTCAAAACCTTTTACAAGCTAGAATGTTACAACAATACCACATCAAACTTGTTATAATATAATGAAGACTTCTTCATTTCCCATAGGGTGTGTCGAAATGTTATCACTAAATCACAGTACCCTCTAATTTTAACAAGTGTGATCACTTCAGCTCTTAGTGTGACTCGTAACATGGGTACTATCTCCAAGTGTGGGAATTTCTACTTGAGATAGACCTCTAGAGAAAGTTGGTTCTTCTTCCTATTCCTAATGCAAACTAACTCATACTAAAATGAATTTGATGACTAAATAATCCTAATCTATCACTTCCAAGGGACCATGGAGAGAGAAAGAGCATGAAAATAACATAAATATACACTATAGAGGTGATGCACCAAAAGAATGGTATGATAATAATCCCCAATGTGTGAACTTGGAAGCAAAATGCATATTAGAGAGGGCGATAAAATTTTCCCACATTTTAACAACTCTCACAACAACATATCCAACAAACACAATAATAATAGAACCCTACAAAAGCATAAAGTAGACACAATACACCTACAATAAGATTGAAGAGGAAAGAAGAATGCAAACAAACACAGTAAGGGAAGATACATCCACAAACTTGCATCTATTGCTTCATGGGTATGCACAGTTTAAATTTTTACAAATGAAAGGCCTAGATCACCATACAAGGAGTCCAAGTAAAAAATGCCTACGGTACATACATTGTCTTCACAAAACAAAATGGGTAGAGTTTTTCTACTCAAATCATCCTCCCTCCAAATGAGGGAAAATCCCCAATTTATAGAAAATGGAAGGAAGGAAAAGGGGGCAAGAAATCTCAGATATGACCTTTGCATCAATTGTAAAGTACCCAAAGTGGGTGAAAATCATGATTGTAACTTGAAAAATCCTCCCCATACTTCCCATAACTTGCAAAGAAGTGGAGAAATGGCCATCCATGCCCATTAATTGCACTTCCACCCACCATCCAACTACCTTCTTGAACAGTTCATTTTATGAAAAATACACCCTTTAATATTCATCAATACCTAGATTTTTTTAATATTCTACATCATTATTGGAACCAAAATTACAACAAGACCAATTTTGTGTAATTTCGTTGAGAAATGCTCAAGTTATGGGCTTTTGAGTGACTGCAGCTCCTTAGGGTTTGTTGGGCATCTCTTCTTCTTCATGGGACTGTGCAATTAATTTGTTTTTGAAATGCATCATTGAAAATATTTCCCCTTCCTTTCATGTTTTTCATATCCCTTAAATGATTTGAAATGGTTTTTCTTTCAAGATGGTGGGGCCTTCATTAACCTCATGTCTTTTTTTTTTGCTTTGAAACATCTTACTAGCTCGTCCGAGTTGGATCTCCTCTCATTTTTTCTGATGGGTCCTTCCTCATATGCCAAGCTCCCTCTACTCCTTGGGCTTGATGTTTAACTACACTTCGACCATTGTATATTATCATCTCACCCTTTTCACTAGTGATTTCATGTGCATGGAGGGCTTCTTCATATTGAGCGTTAACCCCTGTGTTAACTTACCTCGAGCTCACCACCTATCTTTTCCATTCCATGTGTCGATTTCCCATCCTTCTCACCTACCATGCCACCTTTCCTTTGCATCATGTTGATTCATTTCGACACACTTTCTTGAGTTGGCTCCTCAACTCGCATCTTGAGCTCCACATGGAGGCCTGGAGCATCCCTAGATTCTCTATGTTTCTTGACCTTTTAGAAGTCATGCCGAGGGGCCATATGGTGACCCCTCATGCATCCTCCTTCATCTATTGACCTGAAATGAGCTTTGACTCATCTTGGATTCATTGATTTTCTTCGACAGCTTTCCCTACTTCGCTCGCCTCATTCCTAAGTCCTTGACTCGAGTTATTATTTCCTTCCCCTCCATCGGCCCAAGTTACTCCCATTTCACACTCGATCAAACATAGTTTGACACTTCTACGATGGCTTGGCCAGCAACCTCATGGTTCTTGAATTACCCTTTTTGCAAAGCTCAATATTGAACTCTCTGGATTCTTCAATAAGTAACTTAGTTTTTATTGCTTGCTCGAGACCCGACCCATTCTAACTCATTTGATGTGAGCTCATGATCCATGTCAAACCCACCTCTCTCTATAACAATTTCCTCCTAATGACTCGGTTTTAGCCAATTCATCCATTTTTTTATGTAATAGTTCCCACTCTAAAGGGCCAACTCCATTCGCCATGCTTTGTTTTGCAGTCAAATTTTCCTTCCTTAAGCCTTGGCTCATTTAATATTTTTAGAGATATGTAGAGTTGAGCTCAACTCCCCATGGATATTTCCATACCTAATCATCTCGGTATGAGTTCTACATGAACTCAGTCAATTCATGCCAACTTGACTTCCTTCTTGGCTCAGACAACCGAGTTCAATTCCCCTTTCCTTAATGTTTGACTCGGCACTTCCACATTACCAATATAGCTCAATCATCATTTGTATGAGCCCTAACATCTCTATCACCCATAATTAGTGTAACTCGGTGGCCTCTTCACACCTTTATCCTAGACATCATTAAAATAGCTCATTTGCATCCAACAGGATCCCCCTTTCTTTGACTATGACTTGGCAAGTGATAAAAGAGATCCCACCAAATGCTACTAAACACTTGGCCATTCCTAATATTTTAGTGGATGGCCTAAAGAAACTAGCTAGATGGGCTATTTAAAGAGCTCGGGAAGCTTGATTTGAGCTTGGGATAGATCACATGACATCCTTTATATCCCTTTTTCTAACTTCCTCATAAAGTATTATCACTTAGGTATATTTAATCCTGTGAAGTTGAATATCAATAACATGGAGTGACTTGGGGCCATAGGTCCTGTCTTGACTCTATCTACATGTAATCGTGCTTAGTTGTCCAATTTCACCTAGGGGTAAAATTGAATAACAATTGTAACATATCCCTCAACAATAATGTAAGAAACATAAGAACATGAGTGCGTCATCGAGATAAGGTGATAAAATTCACCTACCAAAGATCGAGTTGGCATTAAGTAGTAAAAGCATGTGGAATGAAAGTAGCTTGAGCATATAAGCCAAATTAAATATCAAGTGGAATAGTAGTGGGAAGTGGATATGATGAGGGTTGTGGAAGCAAATGTGTAGTGGTAGCATGTCGTGTTAGATGATATGGTGCAGCAATGGATGGATGCAATGGAGATTGCGCATGAGTAACAACATGTGGCGGTGGATGAAAAATGACCTTAGAACTAGATGGAGGAGATAACTCAATCAGATTAATAGCACACCTATGAGGGAGTGGAGATATAGACCGCTCACATGAGCAAGAGCCAAAGTAAATGATGCCCTTGTATTCTAATTGTTACAAGTGATCATGAAGGGCGTAATACTTATCATCCCTATGGCCAGTGATACAATGATAATTACAATAGGGTCTATCACATTAGCACTGCAAGTGGTGAGGTGGATGATGTTGATTAGAAGGTAAGTGTATTAAATACTTGTCAAGTAATGTACACAACACATCATGGGGCCTAGTGTGATGAGAAAAATGTAATGGTTCTCATGAGATAAGAGGAGTTTGAGGTGTATCCCTACATGGAGGAGGAGATGAAGGACACTTATACAATGGAGAAGGTTGGACTTACTTGTGAGGAGGAGATGGAGACTATGTAGGATGCTCAATAAGTGGGAGCAAAGAAGGACTAGATGATGTAGTAGTAGTAGCAATAGGATGAGTATCTATAACATGTGTAGCAATGAGATATTTTTCTAATTCAATGACCCTATAGTAGAGAATCATGAATAATTCACATGTTTCATATTGCAATCATTGTTTCAAGGGAGGAATCAAACTGTGATAGAAGATAAATTTCTTCTCTAAGTTAATAGGCTGAGAAACTATCTTGTGCATGCAAGCAGTAAATCGTAGAATTTAATCAATGATAGTTTTTTCCTCATCTAAGCTAGGTAGATTATCATAGGTGAATCTAGGGTTGTTGGTGACTATGAATTTTTGAAGGAAAACTTCTTCCATCTCATAATAGGTACTGATAGATCCAAAGTGTAGATGGTTATACCATTGGAGAGCATCATTTGTGAGACTATGGTGAAAGGCTTTAAGTAATAGTTGATCATTAGAATATGAAGCCATGGCCATATGATAATACTTGCGATGCAAATATGTATTTCCAATACCATCAAAACATGTAAATGTAGGCATAACAAATGCCTTAGGAAATGTTTAGTTTTGAATTATTTTGGGAATAGGATTTCCATGTAGTGAATTATTATCGATGGATGCATAGTATTCCTTTCTTTCTACTGTGAGAGATTGGACCTAAAACTATAAATGACCAACAACATGCATGAGGGACAAGATATCATTTGAAGGAATAGTAGAGAATTCCAATAATGTTTTAAGGTGTTGTAATTTTCCATTATTAGTAACCATAGGAATATGAAGAGAAGACACATGAGATTTTGATGCTAAGGTCATGGTAGGTCTCGGTGTCAAAGGAGTAATAGGTGTCGAAGGACATAGAATATCCATAGAAATAGTATGACTAGCATCATAAACAGCCATGGGAGATGAAGTGATAGATGGGGATGGAGTGATAGGAGGAGGTGAACTACTAGATTGAGATGAAGTGATAGGAGGAGGTGAACTACTATACAAAGATGAATCATATATATTATTATATACAATCTCACAAGAAGATGGTAATGGGGCAGGGATTCACACTCAACAATATGCAAAGAAGTAGAATCATGATTATTAAGTAGTTCCTCGAAATTGATCAAAGACACAAATAGAAGGATATCATTAAGCGCATCATATACATAGAATGAAGGAGTAGGAGAACTAGTATGTGATGCATTATGAGAAGCATTTTCAGGAATAGAAGAAGTATGAGATGTAACTAAAGTATCATCATGACTAGTATGAGAATCATTAAGCACATGTTTATTATCATCAAGTCCAAGCATGAAACTAATAATAGAATCATCTAGATTTTCATTAGAAATTTTAAAAGGAGGAGTGTGACTAACTGTATAACAAGGTGTATAATGAGTAAAACTCATCATATCAGAAATAATTCCAATAGTAGAATTATCAAAGCTAGTAGGCACATTGCATTCATTAGCTAGGAGTTGTTGTTGAGTATGATCTGAAGAGTAACATCATGATATAGGGCAGAAATCTCAGCTATGGTTGCCTCATCATAGATAGGATTAATACTCACATGAGGCATGACTAGCCAAGAAGGAGAAGAGCTATCCTTAGCCATTAGGGTTTTAGTGGATCCTAGGGAAAATAGTTCTAAGCTACGGGTTCACCAAAATGATTCTATAAAATTTGTATTTTATTATGAATCTAAATGTACATAAATGTTATAAATGAAATATACTAAAATATGAATGTTAAATAATTTATTTGATTTTATCAATGAAAGGAAATAAGAGGGATAAGGTACTTACCTTGAATCCGTTTACCTCACGGTGACCTATGACTAAGCAAAGTGTGATAAAATATAAAAATAGATTGTCGCAACGGACCACGAAAAGTGTAATAGAGGTGGAAATGGCTAGACTGGGGATCCGGAGAATTATTGGGTTCTGGGGTGATCTGTTCTAAATTTGGGCACCCTAGTCTATGGAAATGACTAGAACACAGTTCTAAGAGGGTCGCTAAAAATTTCACTTGTTCACTTCTTGTCATGTATATGTTGAATATAGTTTGATGATGTTACCGTAAACCTATAATGAATAATCACCAAGCAAAACCCTACACAACACATCAAACCCTTAAAAATAAAGATGCAAAAGAAGGGTTCGGATTGTCCTCACCACCACGGTGGTGGTCTTACAACCGAGTGTTACACTGGATTTTAGAACCAATGTAGTTATGTGTGTTTGTGTGTGTAATAGTGCTCCTAGGTTACCCTCACACCAAGGAATCCAAATATAACAAGAAATATCTAGATGTAAAGATGTAAATGTATGGATGAAATAGAATGAACTCCCCTTCCTATGTAGTGTGTGTATGCATAAAAATGGCCCAAATATAGTCCCTTGCTCTATGTAGATATCTAACCCTTTAAAAGAATATTCCACCCATTTAATGGTATGTATGTTACATTTATATAGGAATATCTTGTACAAATTTTAACACTAATGACCCGACATGCCAACTAGTACCTCAGGAGATGAGAAGGAATACCAAAAATACCTACCTCAAATGTCAAAAATAAAACCAAATACAAAGATAACAAGGGTGCCCGGGGTGGGCAGGGGGCTCCTAATGCTACTATCCATCCACAGGCTCTAATTTCAAGAGACAATTGATGACAAATGAGTGATAATTGACATATATTAATCACGAGACCTAACCATAATTGTGTGTATGAGTGACAAGGGTGCAAGACAAACAACAATAAATATCAATAAGATGAATAGTTGGACTACATACTAGGTCATCGGTGAGTAACTATTTTACTACGTAAGATATATATATAAATTAACATGTTTGACGGTGTAATAATAGTAGTAAGTGTTTGATTTTGTGTCTACATGAGCACATCATTAGGTGGGTAAGTCATGTGACATGATTTAAAAGGATTTGGATCAGCAAGAACATTAAATTTTTCACCTTCATGTTTTTATTTTATACAATGGTGTAATGTTGATGGGATACAATGCATGGCACATATCTAAGGTCATCCTAACATCATGTAATATTGGAACCCCCTATTATAAAATAGAAGATCTCATTAAGGACTTTAACACCTATTTTGATGGGTAAAATGATCATGCCTAATGTAGGGGTGACATATTCATTAAATTTGTGTAACATTGTAAGTAAGTAGGTGACAATGGTGTCTTGTATCTGAAGTTTTTTAAAGCATGAGATTATATACTATTGATATTCACTCTATTTTCAATCAATTCATGGTCTTCGGATGTAAGGAGAGGATTTCAAAATTGTAAAAGGCAATAGTGGCAAACATTTTTAAAATTTCTAAAAGGTTAACCAAATTCTGAGGTTCTTTGGATGGTAGTGAGATGGATTAGAGAGACTAAATCATTTCTTTTTTATGTTGTGGATAATTTTGAACAATATCATAAAGAGACATCTTTACAGGAGCTTGGTAGAGTTGTTTAATGATAGGGTTTTGTATAGATTTTTCAGGATGGGTGTGTGTAGATCAAAGGATGGATATCTTAGCCTTGGAAGATGATGGAATAGGTGATTCAAAGGGATCAAGGGAGATAAATACTTTGGGCTCATTTTTATTTGAGGCCTTTCAGGTCTTATGCACATGCTCTTGTAATTATAAAAATGACATATATCTTATATAGTGGGGTCTTACTGGTGGAAGCCCTACTTTTTTGGATGTGGATGTGATGTTGGGTGATGGTTTAGAAGGATCAGTTTTAAATATTTGATGATTTGGTTTAATTTGATGGCTCAGTTTTATTACATTGGGATGATTTGGATCTATAGGAATAAGCCATTTGCTAGGAAGGCTTTAAATCGTATCATGGAGGGATTTAAATTCCTCAGTGGAATGTCTAATTGTCTGATGGTATGCACAAAAAACTTCATAATTATACCAAAAGGGCTTTCACCCTCGGGAGTTAGCTAACTTAATAAGGGGTAATGTTATGCTAGATGATTGGATAATATTTTCAAGGATTCTAGTATAGTATCATGTTATAGCTATCATATATGACAATGAGGATGAAGGGATATGATATTGTTTGAATATTTAGAATCTTGAGATAACGACATCATGTTTTATGTGGCATGATTAGGTGTCAGCTAAGGAACAACCATAGATTCTATAATGGTAATTGTCAACTTAGATGAGGGGCTAGGTCCTAAAATAGAAGTTCAGGGTTGTTCATTTTGTGACAAGGTTTTCAGTGACTTTGTGGTAAATTTCTATTTTTCTCGGATGAATGATCAGTGGATTGTGTAATGGGATTATTGAGATTCTTGTTATGGTATCAAGGGACATGGTCTTCAAAAGAGATTTTTTTAATTTCTATAAAAAAAAATCTAGGGCTTTTGAACAGGTAATAGGTGAATCTAAAGAGGATGTGTTAGGTGTAGAAGGATTTTTGATCTCATCTGTGAAAAGACTAGAAGAGGAAAATGATTTAGATGGTATCTTTATCCCATAAATATTAGGTGCTAAGGGTGGCAAATAATGTAAAGTATGAGGATCATGTGGGATAATGCAAACATTCACCAAGTTGTGCACCAAGAGTAGCATGACAAGGTTGCATGGGAGTGAACATCAACTATAAAGTAAATGCAAAAATTTGAAAGGGGAAAAATATCATTAACTCCTCTCATAAATTTTAAAATCATAAGGGTACAAATAAGGGGTGTTGTGTAACCCCAATATCTACAATCATGACCTCTCAAGTGGAGAAGGGGAGTTACATTCTTGGAATGGGAATTAACTCCCATATGACACATATGATGCATTGGTGCATAATTATATGTAAGGAAACTCATTATCACCCCTATGACACCCATGTGATTCCTAGATCTATGACCTCACCTAAGTGAGATGACTTGCCATGTGATGTGGAAAATTACTCACACCAACACCCCCTTTATTGTAACTTAGGATGAGGCAGAAATTTAGAAATGAGAAATGTGTCCCGCACTAAATCCTGATGAGGAAACTATAAACAACAAGAATCTAAATCACATTGGGAAAAACATCCATCACAAGAGATGAAAAACATTCTCTCATCTAAGAAATATGCCACAAATGGGCCCCGAAAACTGAGGAGCCTACTAAGTTACCCATGTACAAAATGGAAATATCTCATAAAGAAGAAGAGGAAGAGAGGAGAAGAGGGAGAAAAGAGAAATATAGAATAGTCCATTGATGGATCTAAACTCTGCAACTCTAGGAAGTCTCCAAGAAGAGAGTTGAAAGAATGGTCCTCTACCTCTAGACCGAAGAAGGGCCACCTATACCGAACTATGTGTTTTCCTTAGGAAGGACAAAAATGGACAACTAGAAGTGTACCCACTCCACGAAGGAAGCCGAAGGAAATAGTATAAATAACTCTAAATTTGGTCCACAAAAATTTGACATAGGTCTAGAAAATGAGTTCCAAGGAACCAAAGGTAATTCCACATGTGTAGAACTATTAGATAATGAAATAGGAATATCTGTTGAAAGGATTCCCAAGTGATATGAAGGAAATACAACCCCCACAATAGAAAGAGAATCCACAAGCAAGGGTGGATTAATGATGGTCTCCTAAAAGTGGAAGTGATAAGATTCCCGAAAGGTCACTCCCAACAAAGGAGATGAATAAATTCTCTAAAAACATGTAGAAGGATGAGGAACCTATATGTGCATCACAAGTAGGTAATGTAAAAAATATGACAAAGGTCTAGTAGATACTCATCCCAAGGAAGGGGCTCAAAAAATAAAAGAGTGATATTAGACAGGTATTAACCATATACAGGAAGGTAGAGGAATGGAAAGGGCCTCACATGCTAGAAATTGAAAGGAGGTAGATGCAATTGTTGTATGGGGCTTATAATGGGACTGCTCAATGTCTGATGGGAAGGGAGGAGTTTCATCATACTCTAGAAAGGTGAGAGAATGAGGATAAGAGTCCTCAATAGCACTCTTGTCATCAAAACTAGAATCACAATCCTTATCATCAGATATGGAATCAAGTGAATCTATGTCAGTAGAATTGTCATCACATGAAGCAAAAAAGGAAACAATGAATCAACAACATAAATAGCAACAATGTGTGAAAAGTCTTCAAAAATTATTGAAATATGCTCCAGATAATATGGGGAGGATTTCGAGTCTTCCACGTGAATGTGGAGAGGTGCAGTGATATGAAACATCAAGTAACCAAGAGCATGGTCACATGTGTCGAGAAATTCCTCAAGACAATCGGAATCAATGGGTCTAAGAAATAGCCCAAGTAGAAAGTATGTAAGACCCTTGTAGGAAAATTAATATTCCATAGAAGCACACCATGATGTGTAGTTTTCTCTCCCAATAAGAAGTGGTGGAGGTTGTAAAGAAATCATGCAACACTAAATTCTTGAAAGAGAAACCGTCATGATGTGGAAGTGGAAGAAAGAAGTGCAAGGTGCATGAGAAGAGGGTGTGTGGATACAAGCAAGGTGGAAAGATGTTAGACTCAGCCGAGAATGCATTTGCATGTAATAAAACACTCCATAAATAGTGATAACCCCCATGTTTTTGGAACTTTATAAGAAGTGTGTGATTATAATAGGGTGCATTCATGCAATGTCATACATTTTACCACTCACCTTATAGCAGGTGACAAATCACCTAAGAGTGGAGGCCATAAGAAGTCCTGGTTGGAAGCAGAGGAATGACATACAATCAATCAAAAAAGGAAAAATCAACATAAGGGTACACTACTCGGTGTGAGATAAGGAATCTCACAATTGTAAAAAAGGGGGCTCTCTTGTCATAAGGTTTTGGTAGACATGCTTACTAGCCACGGAAAAGAGGAGCACTACAAAGAAGCAAGCTGAAAAAATGGCTCAAGAATCCCAATAATCCTATATAGAATCCCAAAAAAAGATACTCCCCCTATTACAATGTTGAATTTTATGATTTTCCCCTTTAATTGAGTTGGCCAATGTGAAAAAAGGGGAAAAAATGTAAAAAATCCAAAAAACAGGTAATGGGAAGTCATGGGGGCTCAAGGGTGAGCTAGAAGCAGCTCAATTAAGCCAACTCGGTGATCTAGTGAGAAGATTACTCGAACGAGTTGGGAGGTACCATGAGTTGGTGAATGACCCAATATATTTGAGCTATACACAAGGGGATGGTAACACCAGGTTGAAATGAGCACGAGATCTAGTAGACGATGTCACCGAGTTGGGTCGAGTGGACTGTATGCGGTGAGGTGGAAATTTGTGTAAGATATCCAAGTTGGGATGGATGTTATATTGGGAGTGTTGATGAGGCCAATCCTAAGATTTATACATGGAGCCATGAGGACAAGTGGATGTCACATGTCTTGGTTAGGAGCTAAGATGTGCATAGGATCCATTGGATGACGAGCTAGGGGTTAGGTCATCATGAAAGTGTTAAGGTGACTAACGAGATTCGTGGAATGTCGGGATGGTGAGTCATACGAGGTAGCTTAGTGCATTGGATAATGGTCCAAAAAGGTATAATTCACCGAGGATTTTAAAGTAGACGTAAATGAAGTATGACACCAATGGATGGGTCGATAACTAAAGCACACAAAATGAACTATAAAACACAACTAGGGAAGAAACCCATTGCAAACATAGAGAAAAGGTGATCATGGAGGATGAAGGAAAAGTGAACCATGGTGAATAGCACAAACAGCCAATGGTGCAAGTAAAATTACCAATGCACATAGGATCGTGGCATGAGTAAGCACGTGTTGTCAAAGGTTTAATCCAATCCGGGCATGGTGAGGACTAAACCAGAGGGTGAGCACAAGTTTTAGGACCAAGAATTTAGGCATGCAAATCAAATCAAAATAGGGGGCTCGGGATGTAAAGAGTTCAATGGTGAGCTTAACCTATAGAGGCAAGATGGAAAATGGAATACATCAATACCAACATAGCAAAGATGAATTGAGATGAGTTAAACCAAACGAGAAACCACCATATAAATCGATTTGTTTGAAGACCAATGCAAAACCCAAAGTGAGTAGGTCAAGTTAAAAAAAGTAGACCGAGTTGGAGTAAAATGACGAGATGGGCAAGATAGCTTAGTTCCCACTCAGAGAGCTAGGGCTTAGTTAGGCCAAAAACTAGCTTTATCACCTTAGAACCTCAAATACAAAATCAAAAACTTTGAAAACATCAACCTACAACCTATGAAATTCCCACAAACTTTAAAAACAAGTATGGAAGGCCAAGAAACTTGTAATCCCGTGAACACTCAAAAACACAAACCAACAACCATGAATAAGATGTAAACCCATTAATCAATGCAAGTAGAGCACATATGGAATAACCATTAGGAAAGATGCACACAAAACTTTAAAATCACAAATGAAAATCTATTATCGTAGGGCAACTAATTCGATGAGTAGTATGGATTCAAAAAAATTCCCTCTGATACCATGATGAAGAATGTAAAAACTCAAAGCATAAGGATCATGTAAGATAATGAGAACATCGATTGAGTTATGCACCGTAGCATGATGAGGTTTCATAGATGAAAACATCAACCTTGAAGTGTATGTAAAGATTTGAAAGGGAGAAAATCTTATTAACTCCTCTCATATATCTAAAAAGGATAAGGGGTGAAAATAGGGGTATTGTGTAACCTTCAATGATTGTAATCTAGACCTCTCAAGTTTAGAAGGGGAGTTACATTCTCAGGATGGGAAATAACTCCCATATGACACACCGACATGTAATGATGTGTAAGGAATCTCATGATGACCCCTATGACACCCTTGTGACACCTAGATCTATGACCTCACCTAAGTGATATGATTTTCCATGTGATGTGGAAATGACTCACACCAATAGAGGGTGTAGGCGAGAGATATTTGATATTATTAATAGTGTGATGAGAATTAATGTTGTTAGATTGATGTTTATTGGTGGACAAGGAATGATTTGGAAAATTTTATCTAAACACATCCAAGTTTTGATTTAGAGGTGTGTTTGGATTATCAAGTTGTAATTTGCCTTGGTTAATGAGATCCTGAAGGAATTTTATAAATGAATGACACCTTTTGATGTTGTGTCCTCGACTTGAAGGTATTTATAATAATTGTCATCTCGATACCATGAGGGTTTAGATGTAAATGTGTCAATAGGTCATATGAGGGGAGTTTGATCGTGCACATGGCTAGAGAAATTTGTCAAAAATCACACTATAAGACTCCCCAATAGGTGTGTAGTTTCGTCAAGTTCATGTTTGTTTAGAGTCCAAACAACCTTTGGACATGGATTTTACAACAATCAGGTTTTTATCCTTTGGATTTATCATTACTAGAAGAAGGTTTAAATGAAGACTCGGGTTTGGGTTTCTTTGACCTAAGTTTAACCTTACCATCTTCAAGAGTGCAAAGCTCCAGTTTGCAGGCCATGGTAAAGGCTTTGTTGAATGTTTGAAAGGACTGGATCTAGAGGGTTGATGATATATGCTTAGCATAGGATCGAGAAAATAACTTAATCAACTCGATTTGTGGAAGAGATAATGATAATTGATTAATAGTCCTCTGCCATCCAAAGAACGAAGTCTATGATAGATTCATATTCAAATTGTTTAATGGTTTATATATCATTGATGGATATATTACGACCAATATTGATGTAAAATTACTCTAAGAACAACTGTGTGAGTTGTGCAAAAGAGAAGAGAGAATATTGTGGGATGTTGTTTTACCACTCAAGGGTGGGCCCTAGTAAGGACATCGGAAATGTCCTCAATATGAGATCTCGGTCATCAATAATGAGATAGCATGCATGGAAAAAATCTCTAATGTATTTTTTTAGGTCCTCCTTATTGTATAATTTAATAAACTTCAGGATTTCCCAATGTGGAGGATAGGTTTTGTTGTCCTGCGTTTTTGCATGGGAAAAATTCATTTGAAAACAGGACAACCATACCCTCGTGTCGAAAAATTTATATGGTATACCTTTATAGGACACCCCTAGGTCCACCTATTCCCTATATCAGTCATATCATGTCCTTCTAATGTTCCATATGTGTGTTTCATCCTTCCCCGTAGGTTATTTAGGAAGAAAAATACCATCCAAGTGCTTCAAGAGAAGTATCTTTAAAAGTGGATTTTTAAGCAAGCTTAAAAAGGGATATCATCAACCTTTCTAAGACAAGTGGATAATCTCCAAAGCTATGTTGAATTCCAAAATTCATTAGGGAGGTGTATTTAAGAGCTAGTATCATGGTGCAACTAATTTAGGAAGATTATAGAAATATTCAAAGGTTTAGAAGCCAATTCATCAAAAGTGGTTTTTTGAGGCCGAAGAAGCTTGCATCAGAAAGATTATTTGAACTTCAAGAGATTATTTTGGGAACTTTGGAATGATTTCTGAGCCAAAAAAATCAATGGAAATAATTTTTAGTCCCCTACATGGAGGTAAAATTAGATTCACCCTAAACCCCGTGCATTTTTCTAGGAAGCTCATTCTTTCCAAGCATAGCTGGTGATCCCAAGAAAATGAAGTTTTTTAGGTTGTTGCAAGCAGAATAAAGTCATGGGACCAATCCCAAACTTCTTAAAATTATTTTTCCATGTATTTTCATATAAATAAGTGTGAAAACATTCATCCATGAGCTCAAGTTATGGTCATTTCAAGTTGTCACCCAAGGTACATGTTCAATACTTAACCAAATTTATTGGGTGACACGTGATAACATGAGGATGAGACACCTTTTTATGTCCTCATTGTCCCTTTCCATGGAGATAAGAGGGACAAAAAATTGTTCCCCTACCCCCTTAAGCATGTTTGTCACTCTATGTGACCCCGGTGACTCCATTTAACACCTTTGACTAGTTTGACTAGCCTCCTCACCTTCACATGCATGAATGACAAGTGTCACTCCTGGGCTGAGGCACCTTTTTTCACCCATTTTCCTATTCCAAGGGGATGGTGGGGATTAAAAATTGACCCCTATTGGTTTCCCTCAAGTTCCACATATGACCAAAAAATGACCTCCAAGAGCTTATTTCTAGTCCCCCTCCAATCCTTTCAATCGGCGATGCATGAATGCCAAGTGTCACCTTGGGGATAAGGCACATTTTTGTGCCCCCTTTGTCTCATTCCAAAGGTAAAATGGGGAAAAAAATTCCCCACTCCCTTAAGGTTTCCAATACATATAAATATAAGACTTGGTCATTTTTTCACTCATTCCCCCACATTCTTCCATTTGCACCCGAAACTCTAGTGAATTGTTTCCATAGTTCCTCCTTCATCATTTTCAATCTCCATCCATTTCATTAATATTACCATGATCTAATAAACTAAAAACCATCAAAAACACATAATTTTGAAGACTCGGACAAGTTTTCTCATTTGATGAACTTTGTAACCCGCGAGGAGAAATTGTTTATATATTAACAACTGTTGCACAAATTAATATGGGTTTTTTAAAAATTCATCCATGTTTCCACATGACTTGAAGATACAAGTGGAATATTGTTCGTGTATGGCCTATATTTTTATAGTGAAGAAATCCTAGTTTCCCCACAACAAATTTTTAAAATTTAATATCTTCCATTCCAGAGATCGGGTTGAGCCGAAACTTCGAGGTGTAATAAAACAAAAAACCCATATCAGAAAAATGATTTTGTCAAAATCCAAGGTCTAGAAAGATAGTTTCTAAAAATAATAAGCCTCCTACACCTACACTTACTATTTTTAGTAAGTCTTTACAAAGAGTAGTTTTGCAAAGGCGGTGCATAGGGACTATCCGTAGGACAAACAAAGTGACCGAGATCAAAAGGGTGGAAAATTTCCATTTTGTCAAAATAGTAAACCCCCTTTTCAGGTATAGGAAAGTGTCTCAGAATCCACAAAATTTGAATTCACAGGTGTAAAACAAGTCAATGTTCTTTCCTCTGACTATGTAGAAGTGGGGAAAATGATGTCACCCATATGGACCTCAACAATATAAAAGTATGCATGCTTGGAAACCTAAGGGAACTAATTGAATACAAGGTGTTATTGAGTGGATTTTATGTAGTTGTTGGTCACCCATTATCATTATAGAGTATTGACTTGGTATTTTCATGTTTGCACCACTACGAACTTTGTAGACAAGAACTATTTAGGTAGATGATGGCTCGATTATGGAAATGATCTCTCCTAAGGACATGTCCTATTCTATGTAAATCCCCACTTGGAATAATATTGTTGTCATCTCAAAGGAAATGGAAGTGAATAAATTGACCAACATAGACTCTTACCTACATGGTCTCATATTAGGATCATGGATGAAGTCAAAAGAAAGCCCTCTCAATGTTGAAGTCTCTCTCACGAAGTGAATTCCATGAAGGATTTTTAGATGCAATCACCCTTCTCAGGCGGTGATGGGAGAAGATAACATGAGATAATTCTAGGATTGGATGGAATTATTCATATTGATAATCATTGAATGGAAGAAAAATATTGATTGGGGCCAGATCATAAGTGATAACCTACACCGTCAATCGCTTGTTGCAACTCCCAATTTCAAATGAGTTCCTCATGACTACTTATCTAGTGTATGTTCTCATGAGCTTGAGTTCATTCAAGGGGCTAGAATTTGCACAAAACATCTCTTCTAAAGACCCAACATTTAATATATAACCATAGTTTTGTTGAATGAAATACATTGGCACTTCACTTGAGTGATTGATGTCTTCACTATGTTTATCATCGGACACCGGAAGGAAACATTCACTCAAGGATGTTGCCACAAGCAGCTTCTTTAATCAAGAGATACGTCTCATTATTCATCTAATTTTTCACATTTTCATATATCTAGGTTTCTGGTTGTGACCACACCCCACTAAGAATACCTAGGCACCTTAGTGAGTAGATAACACTCTTTGAGCTATGCAAACAACTTGTGCATGTGCATAGTAGGCTCAGAAACTAGAAAAAAAATACTATCTCTTTCCCCATCTAACTAGGAATCTTTACTTCCAAATTATTAATGATTAATTTCACTTGGAATCGGCCTTCACACCCTTGAACTTACAATCATACAATCTAAGGACTGATTTTGACATCTGAGTTGATCCAGACACCTTCCATCTCCTAGAGTTACATCATGTCCCGTAGGTTAAAGATTATTGGGAAATTTTTCTAGATTACTTCAACATCAAAGAAAGAGATTACATGAGGATGAAAATTAGATAAATGAATAATTATATGTTCCATTAGTATGAAGAAGGAATTCAGGATGATGGTATAGATTTGTATGATCCATAGTACAATGTGGTGAAGGCTTCTTCTTTTCCACCAAAGAATTGGATCATTCATCATTCAGGAGCCATAACTAAGAAGATAGAGGTTGTGATCAAAATAACAAGAGAATGGTTTCAGAAGAATAATTTTGTTTCCCTCACATCAAGAAGTTTATCCATAATCCAAAAACATGTATCGCATCACTCATCATCAAAGGTTGTGGAGGTCACTTCAAGCTCATGTCACTCTAGAGGGAGTTTGTAGTGCATAAATCTATAGAGTTGGAAGCCTCCTACTATGAGAGATCACACAATAAGATCATAATATAAGATCTCATGGTGGACGCACAAGATGAAGAGAATGATCTATTTTATCTCCCAGCATCAAAATATGTCACCCCCTTCTATCACTCCTACTCCCCTTATAAATGATGGACCTCCTCCTCATGAGAAAGAGATGGCAGATATGGTAGTTGCAGAGCCTAAGCCAAATGAGGTATTTCCTTGATGAAGTAAATTATTAAAAAAGAGGCTCATACTATCTAATAAGTCATAGTACTTGATCTTTTAGTGATAGCATCATTGGATAAAGGGAAGGAAAAAAGTTTCTCAAGCATCCTATCACTTCTTCAGTGGTGCTACAGGTGATAAATATGTAGAAGTAGTCGATTGAAATTGATCAAGCCAATGAAAGTGATGACACCGGCTGACTACAAAATGAGCATCATTCCCTTAGGCCTAGCCACTCACGAGGGAGATGAACACATGTTCAAGGAGTCTTCCACTTGCCTCCTTGTGAGGAATCAAGAATACAAAGAACAAATTGATCGGTTAGAGGATCAAGTAGGGAAATGAGCCACTTATGGTGAATCATAATGTCGAGGTTGTTAGAGTCACTTAACAATCATAAAAACAAAATTAAAAATACCCTTTAATAGATCATAATTTTTTTAATATGCATATTTTCTTTCACAAATTTAAATTATGTGGAGAATATATTTATAAGGGATTTAAAATAAGTACTTTTAAATACAAATGAATTTAAGGCAACCCATTACTTGAGAATAAAATCACCTTTTATGGGTTGTCTACGTGTCATCATTTCATTGATTAATTTATTGATGTGACTTAGTTTATTGGCTAGTTTTTATTTCATGTTTAACTTTAATTAAAAAACTAATTATCTTTTATTTCACATATCCACTAACGGTCATTGGCCCATGAACATTAATTGGCTCCTTTCCCCTATATACTCTCTCCTCATAAGTGCAATACTTTTTGGACCCCAATGCTTCATCAATCCCAATCGCAAAGCTACTCTAATAAGTATCATTAATTTGGATTCCATCTAAAGAACGTAATAGTTTGTTGTATAAGGATGAGAAAACAACAAATGGATGAGCACGGTCATTGAAAAATAAAAACACTTCTTCCAAAGGAAATCTCACTATTTGATATATGTGCACAACTATATGAAATAAGGCTCGAGATGATTAGAGAAGGATTAGAAAAATTAAAGGAGCATTAGGACCTAATTCATCCATTCGTGGTAGAAATGGGAGATATTCATTCTTAGGTATTGATAAGTAGGAAAACATTTAGTGCTTCATTTGAGGACATGTCACGTGTGTGGGTGATAATTCTTGTGACTAGATATGAATTGAAAAATTGGGTTATTAGTGAGTTGGACTCAAATGAAGAATGAGCCTATAAGATGCAAAATTGTGTCAACATTAGGATTTAGAGATTGGGGACCCACTTTCCTTAAACAAAGATATCCTAGATTCTTTATCTAGGATTCGAGCCACTATTTCATTCATTGTAGAAAAGCATCAGTCATGGTTTGTGAAATGTAATGATATCAATGATGTCTCAGATGGTTGGATAGAGTCCCTAAGTTTTGTATACATCCCTCAAGTGGGAAAGGTTACATCTACAGTAGCTTGGTTTAGTAAAGAGTTCAAAGGAGTTTAAATTTCCCCAATGGAGCTTAGTAGAGATCATTCGGGAAGTGAAGAAAATTGGTAGAAGCAGATTATTCATCAACTTAGTTCTCTCTCTCTTATCTTCCCCCACCCCTATTTTCTATCTCTCCTCCATATTTTATTTCTTTATTGGGGTTACACTTTTTCATTATGTCTTATTTATTTAAAAATTGATTTATATGTTTATAATGTAATAAGTCACCCTTATTTTATAAAATGGGAATTAATTCTCTCCTAAGAATATGAAAAGTCACAAGTTGTGTAATACATATGAAAGGTCATGTGGGGGTAGGTGAAGAGTCTCCTCTAGTTCTATAAATTGTAATGACACCCTCATTTCAAAGGGTTGTCAATTTTGTGTGTTCATGAGATATTATCACTTGTGAAGAAGCAAAAAGATAACATTTCCTCTATTTCTCATATCTATGTTCTTCCTACTCTCACTATGTAAAATTTTTCCCAAGCATCAATAAAAAAGGAGTTTGTTGCCTTTTTTGATAAGGATATTTTTGAGACTTTGTGTTCTAAATCTTAACTTGTCTTGTTGTCCATTTGCAAAATTTTGTTTCTTCTAATAAATGTGTGTTGAAATATTCTAGTTAATGGTTGTAGGAATCTAATTTTCTACCTAAAATGTTAATCCCCTCTCTTTTTCTTGATCCCTTTCCCACTCTCCTAGAAAAATCCTCTCTTGCAAGTAATTGGAATCCTTTTCTATTGGGTCATTGGAGTGTCCCTATTGGATCCCCACCCACAAGGCCACCACAGAGTTAAATTTCACACACACATAATAATATGGAGCTACACCATTCAAGTAGAGGGAATTAGATTCCTAGAGCATTGGAAAGATACCCACTAATTTGTCTACCTAAAATTTTCTCCCCAACAATTTTTGGTACCCAATGTGGGGTAGACTTGGTAGCAATCTGCACCCAAAATATAATCACAAGAAAAGACAAAAAAAAATCAAATATCCAAAAGTCAAAAAAATTGGAAGTTCAAGAGTCACAAGAGTCCTATGTCTCATATACATGGTTATTTTGGGTAAACCTCATTTCTAAATACTTAAGTTGTTGTTTCAAATTCAAGAAGACATCGCTTCAGATTTGAGAGAAGCTATCTGACATAATAGAGAGAGTTTTACATAATATTTCATAGCTACAAAGAGTGTTGATATTGAAGAAGAGAATGTTACTAAATGATAAAGAGAAAGACAAATTTAAGCACCACAAAGAAGAGCCTAAATCTCCAAGCTGGTGGATAGAAGGTATACATAGGTCACAAAGACAAGGAGGAAATACCAACCCAATTTTTGAAGAACTTCAGCAAAGGCAAGAGCTAATCAGAAATTCAAGGCCTCCCCTTCATCCGAAACTACTCTCACCGGTAGTCCAAGTGTTGTTAATCCATTAGAACATTTAGTTTCCATATATAAACAAAAAATTGAAGACTTCACCGAATGTAGAGACTAAAGAATAAAAACAAGTAAGATAAGAAGCGAGAAAAAGAGATGAAGACAAGTAAGGGCTGAAATTGAAGAAATAGAAAGAGATCAAGAAAGAGAAGAGGAAAGATCCACATCCCGAGCTAAGTTAGATAAATAAAGAAGTGAATCTAAAGATGTAATGTTAAGATGAAGAAATACCTCAACCGATTATACCATGTGGTAGGAACACTGCCACTTGCACTTCCATAACCTCTCCATGAGTTTCCATGAGGATCAAGGAAAAATTTCCTAAATTTAGAGGAGATGGTTCCTAACTCCTTGAAGAACATGTAGTGGCCTTCATCACCGCATGTGGTGTGTTGGGTGTTGAACATGAAGACATATCTATTAGATTACTTCATGGAGTCTTTTAAAGACAAGGTAGATGAATGGTTCTACCTTCTACTAGAAAGGTCTATCACTTGTTGGGATGATATAAGAACATGATTTGAAGATAGATTCAAGTCTACAAAGGACTTTCAATACCTCTTGGTACAACTAGTACATATGAAGAAAGAACCTAACGAAGGCATGAGGATTTCATATTAAAATACAATAGAGTGCTCAAGAGGATTCCTATTGATGCCATGCCCTCAAAAATAATTTGAAAATATTCTTTATAAGTTTAACTACTACGAAGTTGGGTTTATTCTCAAGAGATCAGCCTAGAAATTTGAAATAAGCTCAAGATTATGCCATCAAAATGGAGGATGATCTAATCTTTTCTAGAAAGGTAAAAATATCCAATGGTAAAAAGAGGGTCAAAGTTCTAGGTTCACTCCCACTATCCAATGATTCAAAAAATGGCCAATGATATGATTTCTATGAAAAATAAACTCTCCCAAATCACTATGAGAAATGTACCAAAGAAGACTAATCCTCCAAGCATGCTAAGGATAACTCCACCTCCTCACAAGATTTCCTTGAACACCACTCGTCAATACAACATGTGATACTAAAGAACCAAAGGAGGAAGAAGAAGTGGAAGATATGGAAGAATAAGAAGAAAATGATGATGGAAATGTTCTTGAAATAGAAGAGGTTAAAGGTGATGCTCAAAATGGTCTCATTGAATACCATTCATCGAGTGAAGTGAGATGATAAGATGAAGAAGCCAAGAAGCTTCTCATGTGTTGGTTCACTCCTTCTCTAGTCTAAAAAAGGAACTCCTTCTACCTAAAAAAAAAAAAAAGAGGATCCTCTTGTTGAAGTTCCATAAAACAAAATCATTAGTAGGGGATCTCCACTACCACCATCGATGGATTCGGCCAAGGAGAAACCAGATCCACTAGCAAGCAAGAATCCTTTCACATGGAAAGTAAGTCCTCTAGTACCTCCCCTAGTTCAAAATATACTTCTAAGGACAATCCTTCACCTAATGTAGTCCCATAAAATCCTCTAAGGCTCAAAAATCAGCCATCTCTCCTCCTTCTAAACCGCTACCACATCCACCAAAGATACTCAAATTCCCAAGGTAGTATCATCCCCACAATGTAAAACTTTTGTTATCCTGGAATTTCATATCCACTCACCTTTTCTCCATTTGATTATGTTGAACATGTGAGTAAGACAAAATTTCAAATCACGGAGATGGAATATTTTCAAACACACCCGACCATCTTAGTTCAAGAGGTTTGTTGATGTCCATCTAGAGTGGTAGCCCAAATCCTGATGCTATAAATCCTAATGCTAAAGGTCTACTACCCACACCACCTACACCTCCTCATAAAATGATGAGCACTTAGTGCATCTAAGACTAATAAGGTAGAACCCTTCTACCTATCCCTTCTAGTCAAAGGCTACCAACTTAATAATTACATTATAGACTTTGGAGCCTATGACAATGTTATGCCCATCAAAGTATCCAATTCCTTAGGACTTACCTTGACTCATGAAATGGATCTTGCTATTCTATGGAATCCAAAGAAGTTTCATTGGTGGGTAGAATCAAAGATGCACATGTGGCCTTGGTTGAATTTCCATAGAGAAGAAGGTATTGCTCATAATCCTGGTGAACATATCCCAACATCTTTTAGTATATATTAAGTAAAAAATTTTAGGGATCTAGGTGGTGAGATTTGAATGGATTAGGTCTTCCACGACCATTCCAGTGAAGGGAGAGATGAAAAAATTTTCCCATGCATAAGATGAAGTATACAGTTCAAAATTTGATGACCCCAAGGGAAAATATCTTGTTCCAAGATAGTGGGATGGGGAATTATTTCCTCACATCTGAAAGGGATGAAAATATTCCTTTTCTCATCAAAGATGAAGAAGATCAACTATGGACCATGGAATTAATGGAAGTCACTTGAAGTGTAGGTCGGAGCTAGAATTTGTCTTGAATTCTCCCTTAGGTGAATTTTTTCCACTTTCATATAAGATGTAATTTGAAAATACCAATAACACTATAGAATATGAGGCTCTCCTCCTCGGGATGGATGTTATTGAGTCCATGGGTATCAAGAAGCTCAAGTGTCTCAGAGATGTGGAAGTGATAGTTAAACAAGTAAGAGACCAATACAAAGTTAAGAATCCAAGACTTAGATAAAAAAAGAAATAGTATGGGAATATTGAATCCTTTGATGCTTTCTCCATTCAATCCATTCCTAGAGATAAAAATGAAAGGGCCAACTCTCTTGTAGTTTTATCCTCCTTGGTAACTCCACACCATCCTTTGATAAAGATAAGGTGATTGGAAATGGTTTTTAGACCAAGCATACTAGACAATGTGAACCATTGCAGGTCTTTAATGATGATAATCAACTCCTCACCTTCTTGGAGAAGAAAGATAATTTTAGTAGTCTCTTTTACAAAGGAAGTGAGAATCCACATATGGAGTCAATCACAAGCAAGATAAAGAAGGAATCAAAGGATTTTATTTAGAAGGAGTGATCAAACTCAAAGGAAACAAGATTCCTAAAGGCCTAGTGTCATTTGAAAGAATATTTATTTGATAAGCATGATCGATTCATCAAGGATAAGAAAAAGAATCATCAAGGTGCATAAATGAGTTCAAGAAATAAAATATTGGCACTCTCAAGCAACCTAGAATGGTGAATATCAAAAAATTTCTCTCCTAAGGAGAAAAGAATATTCATCTCACTATTGAAGAAATATTCTGATGTCTTGGCTTATTCCTACGATGAGCTCAAGTATTTCCAACCAAAATAAATGCATCACTCCATCCCCTAAATCTAGATGCCAAACCTTTTAGGAAAAATAAAAGGCCCTATAACCCAAAGATAACAATATACCATCAAAGAGGAGGTACTAAATATGCTCAACATGAGAATCATTTTCCCTATCCATTCCACATGGGTAGAAAACATCATTCCAATGTGTCTCAAAAGAATGGGGAGAAATAAGATATGTGTGGACTTTATAATAAATCATAAACCAAGCCTCCCTTAATACTTCAATTTCGAAAATGTGTGAAATATCTAAACCAAGCTCCCAAAGGAAAACTCCCACTATCATGGATCATATCTTGAAAGTGTCACAGGGTTTGAAAATGCTCTCGTTACTTGATGGATTCTTGGGGTACAATCAAATTGAATTAGTAAAGGAAGATAGAACCAAGATGACCTTCACTACACCTTGGGGAAATTTTACATACAACAAGATTCCTTTTGGTATAATCAATGTGGGAGAAACATTTTAAAGGGTGATGGATCTTGCATTCAAATATCTTAAGCATTGTATCATGATCTATCTAGATAACCTCATAGTATTCTCAAAGAAGTGAGGAGACCATATTCATCATCTAGAGTAGGTACTCATAAGGTGTAGGAAGCATGACATATCCCTAAATCCTAAAAAGTGTATCTTTGGGGTCACTAAAGGAAAACTCCTTGGGCACATAGTGAAAAAGAAGGAGAAAAGATTGATCTAGAAAGAATAAAGGAAATCTAGGAGACTTTCATTTCCAACAAGAAAAAATGGAGTACATTCTTCTTTGGCAAGGTTAATTTCCTCTGGCACTTTTTCCAGAACTTCACCAAATTAACCAAGCACATAACCATCATGATGAAGCTACAAGATAATTTCAAATGGAACAAAGAAGGAAAGATATGGTGTTTGAGGTGATAAAATGAAGAAATAGAAAAGTCCCACTCTAGTGAGACCAAAATTTGATAAGGATTTCATCTTATATTGTTATGCTTTGAACACATGATATCAACCATCTTGGTGTAGAAAGAATGAAGAAGGTCTAGAATCCCCTATTACCTTCATGAGCTCACCATCTAAAGAATCATGAATTGAAGTATAACCAATTAGAGAAGCATGCTTATGCATGTAGTCAAGGTGAAGAAATTTTGGTTCTATATCCTCAACTCACACACCATAGTCATGGTACTAGGATCAGCTATCAAATCCATTCTCACTCAACAAGACCCAAGATAAAAAAGAGGCAACTAGGTAGCAAGAATCCAGGAGTATGATTTGGAAATCAAGCCTTCCAATCTAGTCAGGGAAATGGATTGTGAAGACTACTTGCATAGGATGATGCATTCATGGTCAAAAATTATATAGAGAATGTTTATGCTATGAATGTATTAGCAAGGATTTTCCTCAAGTCCTTTTCATAAGCATGACAAATGAATGGTATGCTGACATCACTTACTTCTTGACCTATGGTGAGTTCCCTCCTCACCTTGATCATAAAAAAAAAGAACTCTCAAGTTGAAGGTGGACCAAGTTTTCATATGGAATCATGCACTCTACAAGAGGGGATTTGATGGTTGCTTTCTAAAGTGTGTTGAAAAAGAAAACAAGAGAAGTTTTGAAATATATCACATGATCAAGCATGTGGAGGAAACTTCTCGATGGTCACATCTCATAAGATCCTCCATGGTAGATATTATTAGCCAACATTGTTTTGATGCCCAAGAATGGGTATCCAAGTGTGAGGCATGTCATAGTTTCATTAGGAGACCACAACTCATTGCGCTTCCTCTCAATCTAGGGTGAATTGAAGAACCATTCCAATAGTGGGGTCTAGATTTCATTGGAGTCTTGAATCCTCACTCAAGTGCAGGTCACACCTATGTACTCACAGTGAATAGATTATTTCACAAAATGGGTAGAGGCCATCCCAACAAAGCAAGCCAATACCAAAATAATGTGTAATTTCATCAAGGAGAACATCATTTTTCATTTTGGTATACCTCAGAAGATCATGGTGGATACCACATATTTATCTTCCAGAGGATCTAACTAAGTTATTATATGGATATGGAATCTCTCTATCACACATCTACTATTACCCATAAGGAAATGGTCAAGTAGAATCCAACAACAAAAACATCATGACCATAGTCCACAAGCTAGTAGATGAGAATCAAAGGGACTGGCACAAAAATCTCTATGATGCGTTGTGGGAAGAAAAAATAATGCCAAATAAGGCCATTGGTATGTCTCCATTTCAATTTCTCTATGGTATAGAGGAAGATATTCTAGTTATAGTGGAGATGTCACACTCAAGTTTCTCCAAGAAATAGATGATGGAAAATATCATGATGTTATTGATAAAAGGATCTTATTTCTTGAAAATATTGAAGAGGATAGATGTAAAGTGGTGGATAGAATTAAATCTCATCAGTTGAAGGTTAAGATATTGTTTGATAAGAAGGAAAAGGCTTGAGAATTCAAAGTTGGAGATATTTTTCTACTCTAGGACAAGTGAAGAGAGCCAAAGGGTAGTCACATGGGAAGTTTGACTCATTGTGGCTCGGGCCATTCCAAATTCATGAAACTTATGGAGAAAATTATTTCTATCTATCATATCTAGATGGAACATTATTGGAGTTTCCCACAAGGGAAATATCTAAAATTATACAAGAAATGAAAGTGGGTTGTCCCCCAGCATTTATACCATAGGTGATTTAGGTATGTGTTTCCCTTTCACTTTGTTGTGTGTGTTCTTTCCTTTTCATGTGTTGTGTGTTTCCTTTGTATGTGTGTGTGTACTCCTTTCTAGCTATCTATTATAAATGACTCAATGTGAAGCCCAATGGATAAGGCATTGGTCCTGATTTGAAAAATTGAGATTCTAGGATTTCTCATGTCATGTCCTCATTTTTCTCAATCCACAACATTCCCCCAAGCTAGAGCCAATTTTTCCTATTTTTTTGCATGGGAAAAATTCACTTGAAAATAGGACAACCATACCCTAGTGTCAAAAAAATTCTATGGTATACCTTTCCAGACACCCCCAGTCATCCTATTCCCATATCAATCCCTATCCTATCCTTCAAATGGTTCATATGTGTGTTTCATCCTTCCCTATAGGTGATTTAGGAAGAAAAATATCATTCAAGTACTTTAAGAGAAATATCTCTAAAAAGTGGATTTTCAAGAAAAGCTTAGGAAGGGCTATCATCAACCTTTCTAAGACAAGTGCATAATATCTGGAGTTGTGTCAAAGGCCCAAATTCATCAAGGAGGTGTATTCAAGAGCCAGAATCATTTTGTGAAAATTATTTTAGGAATATTCTAGAAATATTTGAGGTTTAGGAGCCAGTTCATCAAAAGTGGGTTTTTGAGGCCGAAGGAGCTTACATCATGAAAGAGTACCTGAACTTCAAGAGGTGATTTTAGGAGCTCTAGAATGAGTTTGATCCAAAAAATATATCAAATGGAAATAATTTTCAGTCCCCTACATGGTGGTAAAATCATATTCATCCTAAACCCCATGCATTTTTCTAGGAAACTCATTCTTTCCAAGCACAACTAGTGATCCTAGAAAAAGGAGGTTTTTGAGGGTTTTATAAAGAATAATAAAGGCATGGACCCATCCCATCCTTCTCAAAATTTTTTTCCATGAAATTTCATATAAATAAGTGTGAAAAAGTCATTCAGGGAGCTCAAGTTATGGTCATTTCAAGTTACCGCCCAAGGTACATGTTCGATACTTAGCCAAATTTCTTGGGTGCCACGTGGTAACATGAGGCTGAGGCACAATTTTGTGTCCTCATTTTCCCTTTCCATGGGGAAAAGAGGGAAAAAAATTGCCCCTCCCCCTTAAGCATGTTGGTCACTCCATGTGACCCCAGTGACTCCATTTAGCCCTTTGACCAATTTGACTAGCCCCTCACCTACTCCTGCATGTGACAAGTGTCACTCCTAAGGGGATAAGGAAAATTTGTGCACCCATTGTCCCATTCAAAGGGGAAAATGGGAAAAAAAATCCCCCCCCCTCTTGGATTCCCTCAAGTTCCTCATACGACCAAAACATGACTTCCAGTGCTTATTTCAGCCCCCTCCTCCATTCTCTCGCCATGCATGAATGCCAAATGTCACCTTGGGGATAAGGATAAATTTTTGTGCCCCCATTTCCCATTCCAAAGGGGACAATGGGGAAAAAAATGCACCCCACCCTCAAGGTTTCCAATACATATAAATATAACACTTGGTCATTTTTTCGCTCATTCCCCACATTCTTCCATTTGCACTCTAAACTCTAGAGAATTTTTTTCTAGAATTCCTCCTTCACCATTTTTCAATCTCCATCCATTTCCTTCATGTTCCCATGATCTAATAAAGTTAAAAAAATATCAAAAAACATGGATTTTTGAAGACTCCAAACAAGATTTTCTCCTAAAAACTTTGTAACCCACAAAGAGAAATTTTTCATATCTTGAAAATTGTTACACAATCAACATAGGGTTTTTTTCATTCATTCACATTTCTAGGTGCCTTGAGGATCCAAGTGGAATATTTTCATGCATGGCCCAAATTTTTATAATGAAGAAACCCATTTTCCCGCAACAAATTTTTTGAAATTTAATATCTTCCATTCTGAGATCGAGGTTGAGCGAAACTTCAAAGGTGCAATAAAAAAAAAAAACCCATATCAAAAAAAAATTGATTTCATCAAAATTGAGGTCCAAAAAGTTTATCTTTTTAAAAAATAGTAAGCCTCCTACATAGGCACTTACTATTTTTAGTAAGTCTTCACAAAGAGAATAGTTTTAAAAAGTAGTGTGTGCAGCACAAGGTCTATCCAAAAGGACAAACAAAGTGATCAAAAATCAAAAGGGGTGGAAAATTTCCATTTTCTAAAAATAGTAAACCCCCTTTTTAGGTATAGGAAAGTGTCTCAGAAGCCATGAAATTCAAATTCACAGGTGTCAAACTAGTCAATGTCTTTCTCTCTGAGTATGTAGAAGTGGGGACAATGATGTCACCCACATGGACTCAAAAATCTCAAAGTATGCATGCTCGAAATCCCAAGGGAACCAATTGAAGACAAGGTGTTCTTGAGTGGATTGTATGTAGTGGGGTCACCCAAAGTATCTATGCAGAGTATTGAATTGGTATTGGCATCTCACCACTATACTGAAACCTAAGACAAGAACTATTCGGGAAGATGATGGCTCAATTATGGTAATGATTTCTCCTAAGGCCATTTCCTATTCCATGAAAATCCCTACTTGGAGAAACATGTGTTTTCATCTCAAAGGAAATGGTGGTGAATGAATGGACCAACACAAATTCTTACCTACAAGGTCTCACATTAGGATCATGGTTGAAGTCGGGAGAAATCCTCTCGAGTGTCAAGTCTCTCTCACGAAGTGAATTCCATGAAGGATTTTTAGATGCAATCACCCTTCTCAATCAAGTGATGGGAGAAGAGAACACAAGATATTTCAAGATTGGATGGACTTTTCATATTGAAAATCATTGAAGGGAAGAAAAATATTGATTGGGGCCAGATCATAAGTGATAACTTACACCGCCAGTTGCTCCATGTCCCAATTTTAAATAAAGTTCTCCATGACTTCTTATCTAGTGTATGTTCTCATGAGCTCGAGGTCATTCAAGGGACTAAACTTGCACAAAACATATCTTCCAAAGCCAACATTTGAGAGATATCCATAGTTGGTGTTGAAGGAAATAATCAACACTTCACCCAGTGAATGATGCCTTCACTATGTTCATCATCAGGACACTAGAGGGAACCTTCACTCAAGGATGTCACCACAAGTGACTTTTGATCAAGAGATATGACTCATTATTCATCCAATTTTCCACTTTTCATATATCTCAAGTTTTTGGTTGTGATCACGCCCCACTAAGACTACCTTGGTACCTTAGTGATAAGATAACACTGTTTGAGCTATGTAGACAACTTGTGCATGTGCATAATAGCTCAAAAACCGAAGAAAAAAGACTATCTCTTTCCCCATCTCATTAGGAATCTTCACTTATAAAAGTATCAATGATGCATCACACTTGGAAGTGACCTTTTACACCCTGATATTGCATTCATACACTCCAAGGACTTATTTTGACATCCAAGTTGATCCAGACACCTTTCCATCTCTCGAGTTACATCATGTCCCATGGGTTGAAGATTATTGGGAAAATTGATAGATGACTTCAATGTCAGAGAAAGAGATTACATGAGGATGACCATGGAGAAATGAAGAATTACAAGTTCCATTGGTATGAATAAGGTATTCAGGATGATGGTACAGAGTTGTATGATCTAGAGTAGTACAAAGTGGAAGGATTCTCCTTTCCACTAGTGTGAATTAGAGCATTTGTGAGTCAGGAGACATAGCTGAGTGGATAGAGGTTGTGATCAAAATAATGAGAGAATGGTTTCAAAGAATAAGGTTGCCTCCCTCACATCAAGAAAGTTTCCCCACACTCTAGAAACAAGCATCACATCACTCATCATCAAAGGTTGTGGAGGTAACTTTAGGCTCAGTCACTCTAGAGTGAGTTTGAAGTAAAAGTTATGGAGTTGGAAGCCTCCTACTACAAGAGATCACACAAGAAAATCAGAACAAAAGATCCCATGGTGGAAGCACAAGTTGAAGAGAATGATCCATTTCATCTCCCAGCTCCCGAATATTCCCATAAATGTTCACCCCCTTTTTTCACTCTTCCTCCTCCCCTTACACATGATGCACCTCCTCCTCTAAGTAGTAAGAGATGATACATGTGATAGTTTTAGATCCCATGAGATAGATGAGATGTTTCCTTGATGAAGGAAATGATTACAAAAGAGGCTCATACCATCCAAAAAGTCACATCCCTGATATTTCAATGATAACATCATTGGCCAAAGGAAGAAAAATAAATTTTCTCAAGTGGCCTCTCTGCTTTTTCAGTGGTGCTACAGGTGATCAATATGTAGAAGTGGTCAAACTAAAAGTGATCAAGCTAGTGGAAGAGATGACACTTTGGATGACTATGAAATGAGCACCATTCCTTTAGGCCCAACCACTCATGAGGGAGATGAACACATGTTCAAGGATTCTTCCACTCACCTCCTTGTGAGGAATCAAGAATAAAAAGAAAATATTGATTAATCAGTTAGAGGATCAAGTACACTACTCTCCTCATATGTGCAACACTTGGTGGACCCCAATGCTTCATCAATCCCAATTGAAGAAGTTACTCCAATAAGTAGCATTGATCCAAATTCCATCCAAAGAACATAAGATTTCACTATGCAGGGATGAGAAAAAAAAAATGGAAACATGATCATTGAAAAAGGAAAAACATTACTTCCAGAGGTAATCTCACTATGTATATATATATGTGTGCAACTACAGAAAAGGCTCAGATGATTAGGGAAGGATTAGAAAAGAAAAGGAGCATTGGGACCTGATTCATCCATTGGTGGTAGAAATGGGAGATACTCATTCTCGAGTATTGATAAGAAGGAAAATATTCAATGCTCCATCTAAGGACTTGTCATGTGTGTGGCAAGGACTCTTGTGACCATATATGAAATGATAAATTGGGTTATTAGTGAGTTGGACTCAAATGAGAATGAGGCCTACAAGATGTAAGACCGTGTCAACAACAAGATTCAGAGACTTGGAGTGCCTATCATCAAGAAAAACTACTACATATGAGTTGTTGGACCATTTGAGGAGTATGTCAAGAAAGAGGTTGGGGACCCACTTTCCTTCAATGAAGATACCCTGGAGTCTCTATCTGGGATCCGAGCCACTATTTCATTCATTAGAAAAATCATCATGTGGTTCACAAAATGTAAGGATATCAATGATGTCTCAGATGGTTGGATGGAGTCCCTAAGTTGTGTACACATCCCTCATGTGGATAAGGTTTATCTGCAGCATCTCAGTTCAATAAAGAGTTCAAAGGAGTTGAAATTTCCCTAGTGGAGCTTAGAAGAGATTAGTCGGAATGAGGCAAAATCGTAGAAGAAGATTTTTCATCAGCTTAGTTCTCTTCTCTCTCTCTCTCTCTCTCCTCCCCCATTTTCTCTCTCTCCATGTTCTATTTCTTCATTGGGGTTGTACTTTTTCATTATGTCTTTATTTATTTAAAAAGTGACTTTATGTTTATAATGTAATAAGTCACCCTTAATTCATAAAAGGGGACTTAATTCTCTCCTAAGAATATGAAAAGTCACAAGTTGTGTAAGACATATGAAAGGTCATGTGGGGGTAGGTGAAGAGTCTCCTCTAGTTCTATAAATTGTAATGACACCCTCATTCCAAAGGGTTGTCAATTTTGTGTGTTCATGAGAGATTATCACTTGTGAAGAAGAAAAAATAATAACATTTTCCTCTATTTTCATCTCTATGTTCTTCTACTTTTCACTTTTGTACAATTTTTCCCAAGCATCAATTAAGAAAGGAGTTTTTTTCCTTTTTTTTGATAAGGAGATTTTGAGACTTTGTGTTCTAAATATTAACTTTTCTTATTGCCATTTGTAAAATTGTGTTTCTTCTAATCTGTGTGTTGAAATATTATGGTTAATGGTTATAGGAATCATATTTTCTACCTACAACATTAATCCCCTCTCTTTTTATCACTCCCTATCCTACTCTCCCAAAAAAACCTCTCTTGCAAGCAATTAAAAACTTTTACCGCAAGGTTAGTGAAGTGCGTCTATTGGATCCTTGGCCACAAGGCCACAACAGAGTTGAATTTTACACGTGCATAATAATATGGAGACCAATAGGTTCTTTGTAAATCTATTTGTATGAAGGGGTTATTTTAGGAAACATAGTGGTAGCTTCAAGGCTTAAAATCATATCCATAAGTTCTTGTAAAGGATCATTTTGAGATGTTTTTGAAAGTTTCAAGATGATGAGATATGTTAATTATAGATATGTGGGTTTGATTGTTGATATAAATGATATGGTAGATGGATATTATGATGAATCGGAACACTTGTTAGGATATCTTGGAGATGTTAAGAGAATAGGGGTTGTGAGGGTTGAATGTAATGATAAGGAATAGGAATATAAGTGTTTATAAGAATTCGTGATGGTTGTGGTATATACTGAGAAGGGATGGTGTTATATTGTGAGACAAGGCTAATAGATGCTTGTTATGAAAAGTGGTGAGTACTATAAATGGAACTCGTATTGATATGGGATATATATGCGAGGATGGATAAAACTAGGTTCTAGATTGAGGATGTAGGTTGTTTTGATGGGATGATTTAATATTTAATAGTAGGGGTCCTAGTAAGAGGAACACCAAATGATCTTGCAGGGAGGTGGAGGAGGTGCATTGAGGTTGCAAGACTAGATATGGAAGTAAATGTTGTGGTACCGGGTTTGTAAAGTTGTTGAGATTGATGGAGCTAAAAATGTAGATATTTTTGGTTAGATGTGTCTTGTGATGAGATAACATTAAAATTTAAAATAGCTACATGAGTTGAAGAAGTAGGTACTAATGTGCCTATATCACTAGTGGAATAGGGGCTAATTTGTTGGATAATAGGCTCATGATCGGGGTCAATGAGTCTGATATAATTGATGGTGAAAGTGGTAATGGGGGTCATTGTTTTGGCTACGGTTGTCGAGAGAAGGACAACCTAGGAAGAAAGGTAAGCATTAAGGGCCACCGGGTTAGAATCTAGAATTTTTGTAAAGACTAGATCACCACTATTGAAAAATCATGGGCTAGGGGATATAGAATTTTTGATGTGAATGAATGGGTGCTAGGAGAATGTGGGGGTTAAGGGGTCGGTCTCTAGAGGTCATCGAATTGATCAATTATGTTTGGAATGTCTTGAATGAAGGACTTGAGAGAGTCTATTGATTGTTTAATATGGTTTTTGATATCATTAGTGTTTTATAGATTTAGATTGTTGTTTGGTTAAAACCATGAACTAATTAAACAATCAACAAATAAAAAGAGAAAATTTTGTTTTAAAACAATTAAAAACAAATCAAAAAGAATTTGATTATCTTGATTAATTTAATAAAAAATGTGAAATATAGAAATGACTGAAAGTGTACTAAGAAAATTTCAGCTAAGGCTAGTTTTAGTTGAGTTTAAGGTCATATTCCTTGATACACCTTAAGTTACATGAGGCCTAGATCTAATTTGGTGTCAATATGAGGTGTGATATTGGGGCCTACCCCCTCACTTCATAGTCTCGCATTGATAACGATGTCGGGTTCTTAGCTAATATACCACCCACTAGATTATTTATACTTGGCCAGAACACTGAGTCATTTTTCCCCTTGATGATGAAATCCAAGTAGGTCTACCTGGGAAAGATTTTTAAATGCAAATTTGATGTGCTATGTGGTTTGGTTCTATGTCAAGGGAGTTTTGTGAATAAAATTCATTCAAATCCTAATTAGACTAGATGACCAAGAAGATATGAAATTTTTTTATCAATACCTAAAAGGAAATGATTACCTTGATGAAAATAAGACAATCAAAGTGTAATGTTGAAAGAAATAAGGTGTACCATGATCTCTATTCCTTTTTTATTTTAAGTTTTAATTTTTACATGTTTTTGAAATAGTAATAACGAAGCACTCCAATTTTAAAGGTAAATGAATTTGACAAGAAAATATCTAAAAGATATAAAATCTAATCAAAAAGGGATTAAAAATCTTGTTGGGCATGCTTGTATTTCAATAGTGATTTTCGGTTAGTTTTTGATATGCTGAAATACTAAAAAAATTAAAGTAGGTATTACTAATACCTTCCCTAAAAAATGTAATGTAGGGATGAGTGAATATGTGATCAATGTAAGACATTCCTCCTTTCTCCAAGTGAGAAGACATGTATACAAATATAGCTAGACAAGACAAATATTAGATAATGATTAAACAAGTTGCTCAACAAAGGTTGATCCTAGGAATCCAAAGGGCTTCCTTGAAGGGTGTCAACTCATGTTTTACAATCAAGTGATATGATAATAAAATAAGATAATGAAAATATTATTATAATTCAAGAGGGATGAGAGATCCTATTTTTATTGATAGGTGGCCTAGGCTAGGGTTATAACTAGCTTAAAGTCTAAGAAATAGTCAAACCAGGTTTTTCTCTTGAGTCATGTATTTCATGTATGATATCCAATTGCTCCTTGATGTCCTCAATCTCAGCTATCAAGGAAATGACACACAAGATAAGCTCATGTGATATATCAAATTTCTCCCACACGAAATGCTATTGAATGATTGAGAGGTCATAGATGTTTTTAATGGGATGTGATACACAGGAACTGTCATCTACAGAGAAACAATCTTGCAAGAAGAGATATTAGACTGAAATAAATTGATAAAAATATGATAACTAATAAAATGACTAAAATGAAAAAGATCGACGGTAATCGAGAAATTTGTGGTGATCGGGGACAAAATGGTTTGTTTTAACAAGGGCCAAAAATAGACTATGATTGATGCGGGATAGAATTTGATAGTAGCAAATGGACTAGATGAACTATGGAAACAAATAAAATGCAAAATACATAGGTTTTGACATGTATAAAGGGATAATTAATGGTAAAGAGAGTTTGGGGCTAGATCGGTGGCAATCTCGATGAATTTTACTAATATGCTAACAGATTGATCAAATAAATAAATGGAAGACAAAATGTTTGATAGCTAGACAAAGGTATAAAGAGGAGTATTTAAGAGATATGACTAATGTAAGATGTGATTGAAAATGATAAATAGAAATGCACGACATTGTTGAATGTTGTTGAGACTGGTGGAGTTCCCAATGGATGATTGATTTTTTATGAGGGTTATCAAAGGATGACAAGAGAGTATGGGTATCTCCTACTTTCGTGATGTCATATGGAGATTTGGTAATCCACCAAAGAGTCAATATGTTTAATTTATCTAACCTTTCTAACTCGTGAAATAGAGGAGGGTGATTAAAGAGGATTGATGATGTATGCAATGATCATCGCCGATCATGGATCACCATTGATATGGTCAAGGATGGTTAAAAACAAATTGTAAAAGGATGAAAAATGGTTGAAACTACTTGTCATCCGAATGTTGATATTTTTTAGGGATGATGGGAGGTTAGGAATCTAGGTAGGAAGAGGTTAGGGGTTAAATGGTTAGGGTAATTTAGGCTAGGTTTTTTTAGGTGGTTAGGGAGAGTAAATAATATTATACGTGGATAAATGGGTGTTTACATTGGTGAATTAGATTAATTTATAATGGAGTTAGGTTATGAATAATAGTATAAATAATGATAATGTGATTAATATGTGTCGGGTCACCTAGGGGTGAAAAAGCGGTGTCTACACATGTTTTTACCTCATCTCAATTGTCTATGCTCTTTCCATGCACCAAAAGGTGATCTTGGAAATCAGAAATAGTTAGGATTTTTTTTTTAGTAGGATTTAGTGGTTAGGACGTCATTACCTAATCATTTGGAAAAATCCCATCTGTTGGTGGGATATATAAACTCGTTGGAAGATCACCATTTTATGGCTAAGTAGGAGTTCACTTTTATGTAGATCCTATGAGGTGGGGTGCATTTTCCTCCAATACTTAGGCTTTAGACTAGATCCCATATGAAACAACTTTCATTTTTGACCAAGCTCCACTAAAACGAATGGAGTGAAGGGGAGGGGATTTGACCCTTCAAACCATACTACTAGACAACATTTCCTAATTTCATAGAATTTTGTCTCACGTCATGTGAGGTATATTGAATACACCCCTATCAAATTTGTTTATCCTAGCTAAATGGCCAAATTTAGGGATAGGTTGTTATTTTCTTGACTTCTTCCCCAAAACCTTGTTTGTAAACAAAACAACAAAACATGTTACTTTGTCCAACTTAAAACTTGATTGTTTTCAAAAAACCTCACAAGGTGAAACTTTGTCTGAGTTAAAACTTTGTTTTAGTGATAAAATAAGGTGAACTCTATCTGAGTTAAACCAAGTGTTTTTCACATCAAGACCATATATTTTATCCAAATTTTGACCTCATTTATCAAATGTAAAACCTAAAACTCTGTCGAAATTTGGCCAACCATTTTGACCTCCAAACTATTTTTTTCAAAAACTAGTTCATTGTTAATAGTGTTGTTATGCTATCAAAATTTCCCTATATTTCCTTAGGAAAATTACAAATCCAAAACTATGAAAAATGACCATTTATATTCGTTACACTGTTAAATTTTCCTAGCTTTCCTTAGAAAATTTACAAATCCAAAACTAGGTAAAATGTCTAATTTACACCCGATATGTTGTCCAATTTTAATTAGAATTCATTAGTAAAATCAATCAAATGACCAAAACTAAGTACGTCTATTCTACAATTGTTATGTTTTCTAATTTAATTTATAATTCCTTATAAAAATAATCAAACATCCAAAATTGAGTAAAACTTCCATTTTACAGGCCGTTATATTATCTTATTTTACTTAGATTTCCTTAGGAAAATCAAGTAAACATTCAAATCTTAGTAAATTATCTAGTTTACAATTGTTACGCTACCAAAATCAACCTAAAACTTCCTTTAATATTAAATAGTTTAAAAAACAATCTAGTTCAAGGTTTTTAAATCAAATAATGACATCCATGACTAGATGTCCAATGTTTCCTCATGTCACCGAAATAGGGAACTTGTTATAGCTCTCACTTCCCAACTTTCATCACTTTATCAATACCATCCACAAACCATTCCTACTAATACCCCTAAGTCTCACCCAATCAACTTTATCCTAGAAAATAATTAATCACCCAACCTATGTCTTCCTTATTAAAAATCCATGTCAATCTAAACTCCTCTAGTCAAACATCCAATTTGACCCCTGCATCATGATCCAATCTGTACACACCTAAAATCCACTTACATAGTTTAATGCTTAAATTGCCTTGACTATCTTTACTTCATCTAGCTCTATTCAAATAATGACATTTCGTTATCTAATTATGCTTCTAATTCACTCAGGATGTCAATTAATGACATTTTGATTAGTGATAATCCTCTTAATTAGATAATTATATGTTAATTAAGCCCTTAATCTTGCATTTAACCAATAAACCTTCTTATTGGCTAAATCCTGCTTCCAGAACTTCCAAAATCTATCCAAACCCCTTCCAGATGCTCTCGAAAACTTCCTAAGCCTACTTAGGATCCTTAATTAATCCTAAAAGATTAATTATCTCCTAATCTAATCAAAAAGTGCATTGACTTGTAAAAATTCTATTTTGGCTTTACCCTTTTGTCCCACATGCACTAGGATTCTAAACTTTCCCAAATGGAAACCTATAAATATAAGGATAAGGCCCCCCTTTCAAGCTTACACCTTTACACCTTGATCGTCATATCAAACACTTTAAACACTTTAAGACTTTGGCAAACATCTCATTTGCATTAGTTAAAGCTAGAAGAATTTGATCTTAAGCCATTCCTCATTGTAGTAGCTCCTCCATATTTCATCCATTCCTCCAAGCTTGGTTAGAAGGAGAGTATCTAAATATGGTCTTATAGCCATCAGAGAGAAATCTCTTCACCACTTGGAGAAAACAACACAAAACTGATTAGTTAAGATCTAGCTAGGTTCATCTTTATATTAAGCAATCTAGACAAGTAGAGATAACATAGTAATGTTAGCTTGATTCATGCATTATTGTATAATTTTATCTTGTTAAGATCTCATCTTGAAATTTATGATAGATTTAGTTATATTTTGGAACTACTAGGTGTTAGTTTCATTTATACTTTCATAGCTAATCTTTTCATGCATATATTTTCATGAATACACAATCCACAAGAACTCTTTCTTCTACTTGCACTAAACCATCTTCTAAGTAAGACAATACCAACCTATCCAAAATCTAAATCTAATTTGGCACCTAAGCCATCTCAATATAACAATCCTAATTTGTTCCTTGAGTCATACCCATATACAAATCCAAATCCAATTCAACCATGCCTTATTCTATCCTCACCAATCCTCTAAAGACTAATGTTTATGTCCACATCGAATAATTGACAAGAAAATATGTGCCAAGATATATTTTCAAATAATTATCAAGTTCCTTTATGGAAACAAGAAGGTCAAAAACACCCAATCCCATCATCTCCATCATAAAACAACTTCTAAATCCCAAATACTTGTTGGACCTCTTCCTTAAAATCATCTCTCTATCATCAACCAACATGGACCCCCTCTTATCCTCCCATCATCCCATTTCCCATTACATGGAAAAATGACTAGGTGTATCCATGATCCATATCCTATCCTTTCATCACCCAATCATCCCTCACATCTCACATCTCCTAATTCACAATATATCCTTAGACCACCTCCTTTTTCCCATCAAAATTCATCCATGGGACACCTCCTCTTAACCCATCACACTCTATTATTGGGCCACATTTTAATTGTTTAAAATAACCATATTGGTTGTTTAAAAAACTTGAGTTCCATTTTGGCTCTGAGATCAAGTTCCCGTGTTACGAGCACTCTTGATTTATAATTTGGCACATTGGCATGGTTGTAATTCTTCGTTTGCACCCTTCCCATTTCTTCCTTGTACTTTTCCTTCTCCCTCCTTTCTTTCATGTGCTCTCACATTCCTTCTCAAATCCTCTACCTCCTTCTATTTTCCTCACGTACACAATTGATGTGCATCCACTTTCATTCCAATAATTTTGCACACCCTCTCGCATGCATTTGTGGGCTTACCTTCTAGTTATGTTAAGTCATGTTAAGTCCCTGGCATGCTTTCCTATGCATTCCCTTCTTTCCTAAGTCCTATGTATCCCCTCCCACACACTCACTTCCACTTTACTTTCCACCTTCACGCATCTCCCTTGCGCATCATACCTTTTTGCTCGCATTTCCTATGCACTCATGTTTTTGTGCATGTGTCTTTCCTTTTTCATTGTGCACTCCTATAATTAAATTTCTAGACCCATTTTCATACTTATATACCTTTGCATATATGTGTCTTATCTTCTCACTCCTTGCAAAATCCCTTGTGCGCACTTACATGCACCTCCGCATTCTTTCCTCTTGAACATCTTGCTTCCACACTTGCACTAAGCACAATATTCTACACCAATCCTTGAGCATCACATATCAACTTATCAAATGAAGTTCACAACACACAACCTATAAAAATATTCCAATTGCACATTAAACCCTCACATCAAATAAATCATGACACATGGAAGAAAAGAAAAATCAAATAGATAGTCAATCGAATCCTTCATCTTATCGAGTGTGTCATGTGTCTTACATGTTCAGCTTGTATTGTGAACTTCAAATCACCCTAACTTTTGTTTTAGATATCATATTCATGCACTCTTGGTCTTGTTAGAAAGTTGATGATGTGGGATACACTCTAGGCTATTCAAAATAAGATTTTGGAGGGATTTGGTAGGTGTAAAATAGGAAATGTGTCTCATTCTATTAATACACATATTCAGTTAACTCAACTACCTGTATTTAATTATATCCTTCCTCCTTCCTTCTTACACAAGCTAAATAGAATGGGGAGGTGGATTTGATAGTGTTACAGTGCATTTTTGGGAATTTATTACTGGTTATTGGTGGTTGGATTCAAAATCTGAATTTCCCTATTTCCCTCTTCTTCTCCTTCTTCTATATATTGTAGAACGTTGTTCTTTGTAAAATTTTGGACCCTCTTGGTTTTTAAGTACATTGTTCATATCATTTTTTTCTTGACATTTTGAGTCACAGGCCTCAAATATGACTCTTTGGATGTGGATACCTACCTCATCCACCATTGTAATCGGTTGTGCATCACTTAGAAGAAATAAAAGTTTTATTTTGTGGCTATTATCTACCCTAGTTCACATTTTATTGTAGCTTCTTTCCTTTCCCTTGCATTATTTGTTTGATTTCCATCATTTCATGTCCTGCAAGTTTTTTTCTTGTGTGTTCCACAAAATTGAGTGTGTGAGTGTTGTTGCAAATGGTGGCACATTTTTTTCCCTCTCTCTATGTATTTTCCCTCTTTTCACTCAACTGAGAGTGTTTTCCCCCTCATTTTGGGGCTATCACCTCCCCTTAGTTTATTTTCTCTTTTATGTATATCCTTCTCAACTTGGTCCCTCGAAATCTTAGAGTAGTGATAGGTAATTACATTTCTCTTCCTAGGAGTAGTTTTAGTAGTAGAAATAGGTAGAGGAATCGGCCTTCTCCAGAGGTCTATCTGAAGTGTAGGTCCCACAACTTGGAAACATTCCCATGTTTCCTCAAATCCCCAATTCATCTTGATCTGGGACGAGTGCAATTTTGAGCACCAACACTACTTTCCCATTACCATTATTATCAATCCTTGGGCCACCTCCTACTCACCCATCACACTTTATCCTTGAGCAACCTCCTAGTCACACATTACCATCAATATTTGGAATACATCTTATCTTTCCATCACATCATCCCTCTCCTATCAGCTATGACAAGGCCATCATCTTCTCGAACCAATCCTCTCATCAATTTTAATCATCCATTTCCTACGCAAATTTCTCAAGACCAAAAAAATCACACATCCGCTTATATGAAGCACAAACAATTTCTTCATCAAACTAAAATAAAAATACAAGGAACTCCAAATCTCAAAATATATCAAACAACCACAAAAAAAAAATCAAAGGAAATTCAAAGGTCAAAACATTGCAAATGCCAAGTATGGAAAAAAGTGCAAAAATTATGGATTGGGAACTCAATCTCCCACACACACAATCCACATTGCAAGACAAGTCTGAATCATTTATTGAGTGTGATCTCATTTCAACCATCAATATTGGAGCTAATATCATTGTTTATAAGAAAAAAATCTAGTCTTCCTCATCAAATAAATTACAAACATCATTGTTGGGTCCTATCACAAGGAGTGACATTATTGGTCCCAAATCCCAATCCATCCTATCCTATTCTTCCCACCCTATCATGGATATTTTTCCTCCATCCCATTTTGAATCATATCTATCCCCATTTCATCCATTATCATCATTTCCCTTAATGCTAGAATTTTTATTCTCCCGCTTACGGTTTTCCCTTCGCTCATCGTGAAAAATCCAAAAATATTAAAACATTTCAAAAATAAAAAACATCACAACATCTAGAAAACCATAAATATTGTATAAATCAAAAATCCAAAAATATCAAAATATCCAAAATCTAAAAAAATCAAACCATATCAAAATTTAAAAAAATGAAATATATAAAAAAAAATCCAAACATCAATAATCACAATAAGGCCTCTCATACAAATAGATTTTATTTCCTTTCTTTCCATCCTTTTTTAAATCACCCATCATTTTTATCCCTTCGATGATCTTTTGATTAGTCTATTTACAATCGTTATGATGCGGTGTTCTCTATTATATTTGTTCGAAATTGGTCTTTCAATACCTTAGTAAATTAAATAACGAATGTCCTCTTGGATATCTTATCACTATCATACATTTATAAAAATTGTTGTGAATACCTTTGGGTTTATCTGTTGACCCTATCCAACATCCTCAGCACCATCACTTCCATGCCCTTCCATCAATCCATTAGTGGTTCTTAACCCCTTATCAAAATAATTCGAGAGCTAAAATACTTTTTAGAAAATAAAAAGAAATCAAAAATAAAAATAAAAAAATAAAACAATATAAAAATAAAGAAAATAAAACAAAATTCTCTCGTGGGGTATTTCCAATATATCTATCGGTATTATGGATGCATGGATAGAAGTAGAGAAATGGTGTGACTAGAATCAAATATGATGTATGGATCTCCTTCCACCCTCCATTCACTAATAAAGTATCCAAATCAATCATTCCTACACATTGGCTATTTTTATTAATTTACTTCCTATTAAATATTCACTTCAAGAAGCATTTCATTTTCATGTGCACACATTAGATCTCGATGAGTAATAGGACTAGTATGTTACAAAGTGTTGTATGGACCTTGTTCACATTCTTTCTTTAGTCCATATTTTGTCTCATAATTTTTACTTTTAGATCATCACTTTTTCATTTTCAATCTTCTGGTTACATTTTCCATATTCATCTATAACATTCACACTTTTCTTCTTCTTTGTTTATAACATCCATGTGCATAAATTACCTTTTACCATGACTAAGGGAAACTTTTTCCCCATTTTAATAAACAATCTTTTACCTCTTTCTATCAGCTATTGATTGGCCATATTTTTGTGTTGCACATTATGTTGGGGACCCCTACTACCAAAAATAACATGTCAATTATACCACACAAGTGTGACACCTTGGACATGTCCTTTGGTGAAAATCAATTTTGGAGCTATTGGAGGATTTATTTGTCCACAAGCATCTTATACTTGGGGTCATGGTTTCTCCTTCTTAACTTGGTCATTCATTGAGTTCATGGTCATGTTGGGTCATGGTCATTATTCTTGACCTTAATATGGCTTGTCATGTTCTTGTGTATTCACACATGAACTTTCCCTTTCATATTCACACCTCTTTCTAAAGGAATCTTGGTGCATTATTCTCTTGTATATAATTGGGTAAAATGTAGAAAATACAAAAACATTCATAAAACCTAGAAAATCCAAAAACATGTGGTAAAACTTAGAAACTTGAAAAACATTTGTAACACTTAGAAACTCCAAAAACATTCATAAAACCTAAAAAGTTCCAAAATATTTGGTAAAACTTAGAAACTCCAAAAACATTCATAAAACCTAACAAATCCAAAAACATTTAGTAAAACTTATAAAATCCATAAACACTTGGTAAAAATTAGAAAATCCAAAAACATTCAAAACCTAGAAAATCCAAAAAATCAAAAACTTAGAAAATCCAAAAACATTCAAAACTTAGAAAATCAAAAAAACATCCAAAACCAAAAAAATCTAAAAACATTCAAAAACCTAGAAATCCAAAAATATAAGCCTAGAAAATCTAAAAACACTCGCAAAATCCAAAAACCCAAAAATAGTATCTAACGCAAAAACACTAAAAATCAGAAGTTATACTACAAAAACATCTTACTTCAATGCTCACTAGTTCTAGCACATGATATGTTGATTATAATATGATCTTCTTCCATCAACAAGATTACGTGTTTTCTATATTCATTGTTCTAGCATATATCATTTCTTGGGGCATAATCATAGTGCACATTTATTTCTATCTAGATTCATGTGTCCTTTTTCCATTCCTTGCATGTATCCTCGCTTGAGGCATATAACTACAACATTTGGGTATTGCAACAGGATAATAAAAACATTAGTACAATTCTTAAACATTACTTGTTTGATTGTATTTGCTTAAACTTATTTCTTTGCTTGTTTATTTACTTTCTCATATTGCATTATTTTTGTTTTTACTTCGATTCACTCATGTAGCATCTTACAAACATTGGTATTGTGTATTTTCATGTGATTCTACATTTTCTTATAGGCTTACATTCAATAAAAGGTATCTTGATCCGCAACAAAGACATGCAATCTATGACACAATTTTTTCATCTATCCCCTACTCATCACATATACCTATTATAAAAATTTCTCATAGTGTCATTTTGATGTTTTTAAAAATTCATAACAATAAATTTTCAATGTCCTGTCATTAGGGAAAATTCAAAATTTTGGTAGGTTATGGGCACAATTTGGGTGTTCTAGTCATTACTTCCACATTACTAGGCCTCTTTACTCTATAATTTAGTCATTTTTGGGGTAAATTTGGGCATATTGGGAAAATATTCATGAAATATCATTGCCCTCGCTCACTAAGTCTTGTTGTCAAGATATTTGGTCAAATTTTGTGAAAATTTGGCTTATTTGGGGAAAAATCGGTGAAGTTGGCTAATAGAGGAACAAGAAGAACTATTCCTAAATTCCTCCTATTCCCCACATCAACACGCAAGGAAGATAGGGTGGTTTGATCAATATTTATTAGAACCAATGGAATAGTGTTAATTCTCTTAATATTCCATGGTTAACCGATAAAGCCACACAATGAGTTTGGGTAAAGAATCGCAAAGGCGAGAAGGAATGAAACCAATAGAACAATGTCAATGTTCTTAATGTTCCCCAGTCGGCCAAGAAAGCCACAAAGAAGGATAGAGTTTAGATTGGTTATGGAGGGAAAGACTGGACACCAAACCATTCGGAGGTTCCAATTGTTCCCGATCGGCCGTAAAATCCAAGAGACAAGAAGAGACAAGTTAAAAGCGGTTAAGTCGGGCCTACATAGAACATAGGTAACATTTCTTTAGTACCACTCATTCCTCAAAACCCTGCTAACTCCACATCAATGTGCATTCAATCACCAAATCAACCGATTGAGGAATACAAGGAACATTTCTCCATTCCATGAGTTCTTCGGAAAGACGACTGTCTCAACCAAAGGTAAAAAAACACCCATAAAACACCCGATTCATTATCTAATTTCTTCACCCAAAATCCAAATTTAGATCATACATGAGCTAAAATGGGAAATATCATGTAGTAAGAATCCATTTTTATCATTCAAGGGCTAAAATTAATAGTTTTCATGTAAGAAAGAGCTCTCAAACCATGCACAACCATCCAAAAAGGCATGAGCATTCAAGGATAACATATCTCTATTTTTGGCATAAGTTTTTATCTTTACAACTTGAATTCACTTATTTGGGCACCTACATACATTTTTTTATGTATATTTATCATGTTGAGCATATGGAGGGGTTATTTTGGAGCAAATGAGTACTATCTACATGTAAACATCTCAATTTTTCTATTTTTAGCAGCTTTTTGTTGTATGTCTGCACCTATATTCCCTTTTTCTCTTTCATATTCTCTATATAACTCCATGAATTCATTGTAAAATCTATCTTTTCACCTTCTATTTTTCATTTAAGAGAAATTATATGTTCTAAGTGGAGGTGAAGAGGTCAAGAGTTACCTATTGTACTTGTTTCACCTCTTAAATCAATAAAGGAACTATTTTTACCTTCCTACAACCTATGTATTGTGCAAATATCATGTCTTTAAACTAGTTTTATCTCATGATACTATTTTATCCTTGATTTGTAGTATAAATTTAATGCCTTTATGCAGCTACATGTTAATTTACAGGTTATAGATCATGTTTAATTAAGTTTTTTTCATAATTTTGTTGTGGATCTCACCAAATTGCCTTCCAATGCCATTTTTCCCCCTTCTTTTTCCTGTAACAACTTCAAACCCTTCACTGAAGCACTATTGCATTTACAAATCCATTGTAGCTTGTGTATGGTGTGTATGGTTCCCATGGTCAATCTGTGTGATTCAAACAAGTCTGAGATCCTCAAACTTTATGGTGTATCATTTTCTTTTCAATTTTTCCCTTGAATATTTCTCCCCTTTCCTTGTTTATTTAGCAGAGTAGAGTAGTGTTAGGAGTAGGATCTAGTTTTAGGTGCTAGAATAGGGGAACCAACCCTCTCTAGAGACTCACTCCAACATACATGTCACCCACAATCTAGGATTATTTCCATTTTTTCAGTTGTAAGGAGAGTCATCACACCACTCTCCAAAGGGCGCATTCCTTTGTGACAACACTACCCATCATATGTTATCATCTATTTATTTTTCCATCCTATATAACATTCCCTCTAACTAACCTTTTTCCATTTCTTCTACCATATCGTGAAATAATGGTAACAATAAAATTTATTCTTACTCATCCCTTCCTATGAATAGCCCTTGCCATGGTGGTTTCAACCACCGCGATGGCCTACTATATGTCACAATCATTTTTCTCTTATTTTTGAGCATCCATCACCTTATTCTATCACCCCATAGATACTCAAGGGGGCATCATAAATCCTACGAATTTTTCTTCTACCCATGCGAGAATAAAATAATAAAATTGTCTACTATCTTTAAAACGGCATTCCTCGTACTACACCACATCAAAGAGGGGAAATGTAGACTCCTAATTTTTTTCATGCAATTTTAATAATAAACTTCACTAATTGCATTTTTCCCGTCATCATACTATAATAAGCAACCTTCATTAATTAGTTCATTCCCCTCTATCTTAGATGCCAATTGAAATCACTTTGTTAGTTAAATTTTAGTTAAATAACTACCCTTTTAATTAATTAATCCCCTTACAATATTATATTTAAGTAATAAACCCCTAAAATACCCCTAATTTCCCTCTACATATCCTCTAAATAGCTTCTACAACTTAAACATGACCTATTCATTAATCCTAATTGATTAATTAAACCTCCTCTAACTCCCATAGGTCATTAATCCTAATTAATCACTTCTAATAATGTTTATCTACTTCTAATTTTGCATATCCATTATCCCACATTCACTAGAATTTGTGTTTATCCCAAAATGGAAAGCTATTAAAGCAACCTAGTACTTCCTTACCAAAACACACCATGTCCTTATAAGATATTCATACTCATTTCTCATAAGAGCATTTCTAATATTGGAAGGCTTTCCAAAAGTGAGAAACTCCTACTTGTTAAAGTAGTAAGATAATATTCAAACATGGATTTTGTTCCATTTTGAGGAGATCTATTCCTTTATCAAACTCCTTGATCATTCATGGCTTGCGTTCGGCTTGTAAGGAATACCCACATATCAAAAGCACATCCACGTAATGAAGGGAGGTTCGCATTGATGTTTTTAATGTTTGTCAGCAAGTTACTTGATGGAATAGACACATGATTTACTTGGTTTTGGATCGTTAGCTTAATTTTATTTATTTACTTAGTATGCCTACAATATCTCAAAATATCCACTTCCACCGCCACTTTCAATTGACGTAATGCTAGTATTGATGATGCACTTGACTAACCCAAATTGTCTTATTATTTATTATTTTTTGAACTAGTATAACACCTCTAGTTTCTTCACTTCATGTGCTACCAACTACCTAAGTTCCTTGTCTTTACATAATCATGCAAAATCTACCTACCTTTAGTGTATTATGACCATTCTAAAATAGTAAAATTTTGGCATTTTTGAAATTTTCCATAAGCAAAAAGGAAATATTTTGTCCAAGATGTCAATTGGTTTTTCTTTCCCCTAATTGTCCTTACTATTAGTCTTTATGAGCACTTGATTCTCAATATCTTTATACTGGCTACATGAGTAGTCATGGTAAATTAGGAAAGGATACCATCTGTGTTATGCATTGCATCTCCATCATCAAGAGCCTTCATTTTTTTGGTGCACTCATCATATCTCCTCCGGATGTATTCAACATTCCTTTCTTCCTCCTATCATAACTACTCACTTTGGTTTTTCTTGACAATTCCTAAGGTTGATTCATCTTCTTGAAGTTTTCCTTTCTTTATTAATCCCTTGCACAAAGCTTCTTCCAATATTTCCTCCTCAACTATCACTCATTTGATGGATCCATGATGAAATTAATTCCTACCGCCTTTCTCCAACCCATGTGTTTCTCATGCACATGAGAGATTTATTTAACCATGTGGAAAGTTTCAATCCCCAAATCTACTATTAGATTTTTAATATATAAAGGTAATTTCTTTATATATGATCCATGTAACTCCCTAAACAAATTAAATTCATCATCATTTGTGTAGGAAAATGTAGACACCGCTTATTCCAACACATAATTGTGTAAAATCATTTTCCACCAAAGAGTCAACAACGTTCATCTAAGTTATGTTGTGTCGGTAAAATATCCTTATGTTATCTAGTGGCAAGTTATATTTCTTTCCCAAATTGATACTTTATGCATGTAGTATATAGTTAACCAAGCATATAAATTCCCTAGAAACTCATTGAATAAATTTCCATAAAGAGCATCATGCAAATTATTTTCCATCCAAGTCCTTGGAGAATAATTTTTGCAACTTGGGTGTTTCCACATGAAATATTATTCCACGGGATCCAACCAGTGCTCAATATTCTCCCTAGTAATAAGAATCATCTTCCCCGACTTTTCCATAATCAGCTAAATGATGACAAGTCCCAACAATGGAATCAAAATGTTGTGTGTATAATTTACCACATAACTTCTACTTACATGCATGTGAACCTCGACATCTTGGCATGCTTCAATTAATATTCACCACTTGCACTAACCTATCGCACTAAGAAATATCCTATCATTATCACCCAAAGCGTGAGAGATTGCGGGTTCCCATCATGTTTAGCAAAAATGGAAAATAAATTCATGCACATAAATTGTTACTAAGGAAAAGAACATTAAGAAAAAACATATATTTATGGATCGAAAGCTTTACTTGATAAAGTAAACATAATGACTCCTCACAAATCCATTACGATATTCATAATTAAAATCTCATCAAGATCTGAATATTCCTTACTCCCTCAACATGTCTATTCCATGTTTTTATCTATTTTATCTATATCTCTTATAATGAAGGTCCACAAGGGGTATCTATACTAGTATAGACTTTCCCTTCGCTAGTTAAATGAGAGTTATATTTAGCACATGAGTTCATTCTAACTACAATTATCTAATTAAATTTGGGTAGTTAATATGCCACATGTCACATGTTTTATAATTTAACCTCTGTATGGTATTCCTCATTGTGTCATCTTGAATTTTTTCTACGTTGATGACCACTTCCCTATTTTGCATGCTTCCCCTGGCTATTTCTAGAAACTCTATCTATGTCATTTGTCCACCTTTAACTACCACTTTTTGTGTCCTTTTTTCTCTCTTTGCATGCATGCATTTAGAAATGTAGTTTATTTTCTATATTTATCCCAAATGTTCCTTTGGAGCACCAATATTACTCACCCATGCATCTTCCCTACAAGTCCAATTATCTACATGTCTCTTTTTCCCACTATATCCACACGCATCTAATGCTCTATAATGGGGGATGGATTTTCCTTTGCTTGTCCTGAATCCTTCACATAACTTTTGTGTTCTTATCCCACCATATGTCCACACTCCAAAAAATAGAAAAGAATAAATAATAAAAATTGTTTAATAATGTAGGACTTAAATGATAAATGAATAAGAATTTAGGGGCTCAACAATTGTGTAATACATTTACTATTTTTAAAATATCCTATAATGTGGCAACCACTCTTTGTTTCAAAATCCTCATCATTTTCCCATATATGTGTGCTTCAACTTCCCTTGTATTTTGTCTTGTGACATATTTGGTTTGAATGGAATTCAATAGTCCTTGTAGACAAAAAGTGGTGTTAGTATGCAAATATAAGATGATTATCAAACCAAATCAATCCTAAACCTAACACACCTATTATCTACCTCATATTGAGTTGGATAAAAGGGATGAAGAGTGTTATACCTACACTTACCTACAAGCTCCAATGTTCTTCCCTTGTTACTTTGGATGTGCTCAAGATAGTTGTTGTATTTCTTCATATTTGTGGGATGATTTGGACAACACCTCCCCTTGTTGGATGATGATTTTATCTTGATGGAATGCTTGATGATTGATAACTTGCTTGGAAATATTTTGGCAGCATATACTTGTAATTTTCTAATATGGTTTCCATGGAGGGTGGCACCTATATTTATAGTTAGAGGAAGTAAGACTGGAGGGTTGATATTTAGTCATGTAGGTGATAGATCAATGGTGGAGAATGTGTGAGAATGGATAAAGATATAGAATCGGAAAATTCTAGAGATTAGAATAAGACTCCATTGAATTTTTAATTCATCGGAGGGAGGAAAAATATTTAAATTTTTAAATATGGAAGAGGGAAAATTGGAGAGGATTCAAGAAATAGAAACCTCTAGATTTAGAGGATATGTTAGTTTGGGATTAGGTGAGATTAAATGTGATTAGTGGAGTGATTAGATGGAGAAGTCAGGTGTAGGATATGTATAGAGTAGGTGGTAGATGAGTGGTAATTTTAAATTCCTAGAAAATAATTAGTATGGATTAATTAAGGGGATAATGAAAGTATTAATATGACTAAGGATGAGATGGGATTATTGAGTGAATAATGAGAATAATTGAGGTATGATAATAGGGATAATAATAATTAATCTCATGATTAATTATTATATGGTTAGTGATGGGGAGGGATTAATAATGTATAATGAGTATGTTATTTGTTGAATGAGCATGTCGACATTTTACATGTCTACATTTTTCCCCTCTTTGAATGGTTATTGTGTAGAAATGATCATTCAAAGAAAGAGAGATGATGGGATAGATAGTGAGGGTGATGCCCCTCGAGGGGTTCGGGAAATGAGGAAATGAGTTGGGTGACCGCTCCAAAAGATGAAAGGTCCAAGTTAGCAGATGAGTGAAGTTTAAAGGATGAGAAAATTTAATTATGTAGAGGATTAGGAGTAGAGAGGAAGAGGAATTGGGGATTCATAGGATTAGAATATGTGAATAATTGGATTAGAGGAGTAGAGGTTTAAGGATTTGGAGGAATAGATTTAGAGGATAAGAGGACTAGAGGATTCAAAGGAGTAGCAGATTTGAGGTATGGGGTTAGAGAAGTGAGGATGCAGAGGAATAAGAAAGGAGATTGAAGAATTATGAGTTAATAGATGATGCCTCGATTATCGATGTATGACAAGGGTGGAGATTTAGGATTATTGGATTTAGAAGATGCCCTAGTCTTGGGGTTAGGGTGGGATAATTTGGGATAAGAGGATGGCCCAAATCGAGGGATGATAGTTAATAATAGGATACTAGATTAGATGGTGTGAGATGTTTTGGATGAGATGGATCGATTTTGGATGATGAGAGAGATGAGAAATAATATTAGATTGATTGATGAGAAGGTATTGGAAGATGCCCAGCCGAGGGGTGGGAATGGTATTTAGGGGCCTTAGATTGGATTTATGAAGTATAGATTGCATGGGGGATAAGAATATTGGATATATAGTTGAGAAATGACGAGGATGGGACTTAAAAGAGGATGTTATAAGGGGTGTGCTTCCATGAAGTACCCACAATGATCATCATTAGTAATGTTATTAATGTGGCATAGAGCAAGATGCACCAATGTATAAAGACCATGGTGAATCAATTATCAAATGCATGTGTCCTCATATTATTGGACGATTAATATAATGATGGTCCTCATATCATTGGCGAAAATGGAAATGCAGACAAACAAGAAAAAACACACATATTGATGAATGGTTTGATATTTGGATGGTTTGGGTATTGGAAGTTTAATATTTTTTTATTTTTTTAAATTTTTTTGACTTTTTTTTTTTTTGGATTTTTTACAAAAAAATATTTTTTTGGATTTTTTACAAAAAAATATTTTTGATTTTTCATAATTTTTTTTATTTTTATTTTTTTAATATTTTATAATTTTTGGATTTTTACAATTTTTTTAATTTTAGATTTGTTGGATATTTTGTAATTTTTTGATTTTTACATATTTTTTGTTTTTGGATTTTTTATAATTTGTTGATTTTTTTGGATTTTTTTTTTTTGATTTTTGGATATTTTATTATTTTTTTATTTTTGATTTTTTGGATATTTTATAATTTTTTGGATTTTTTAGAATTTTTTTATTTTTTCGATCTATAAATTTTATTTTATTTTTGGATTTTATACTTTTGTGATGATAGGTAGGGAAATTTGGTCAGGGTAGAAAGAAACGGGAGGAAAAATCGACAAACAGGTGGGAGAACGAGCTTCAGGAAGTTTTCAAAGCGTCGCGATGGATATAAAAGGGGTTTGTAGACCACGAGATGATTCATTTTCATCACGCATAGTTGAAAATGAGATCCTCTCGAGAGATCATGATGGCCTACGAGAGGATTACGAGAGCACCGATTACACCGAGTGAAGACTTATCGCTGGGTCGGCAACGACAGTGCAGCAGTAAGTACCTTGTGATTTTTTATTGCTTATTTTTGTGTTTTTCAAGTTTTTTAGGGTTTTACAGTAAGTTTAGGTGCTAGGGGATACGAAGCAACACCTTTATACATAACGTGGTGCCTATGCACCTAAAATGTTGCCTATGTTCTAATCATAATGCCTATGTGTCGTTAGGGAGGGTAGGACAAGTTTTAGCTCCTATGTGGCGAGGATGGCTATAAAATGATGCCTTTGTTTCATAGTGGTGCATATGTTTTACATTTGCGTTTATGTAGGATAGAGTAGCACCTATGTTAATGGGTGATTGAGAGAAAATAGAATGGTGTTTATGTTTTGGATAAGGGATGAGAAATGGCACATATGTTTTTATAATGGAGACTATGTTAGGAAATGGTGCTTATGTTCTGAAATTGTGCCTTTGAATGAAATGGCACACTTGAGATAAAGTGACACCTATGTGAATGAAATGGCACCTATGTCATAGGGTTGGTAGTTGGGTTTTTTTAGGGGCCGATTGTTGAAAATGGAAGTTAATAGGCTAGGTAATGATGGGTGGGGCTAATATATGTTGTTTGATGTGTGCAAGTGGTCTTAGGTGTCGTTGTGTTAGGCATCAATGTTTAGCTTCCTTGAGGCATTTATTAGGGGGTGTTGACTTAGAGGCGAAGGAGGATGAGGCATCATTGTTACATGTGCTAGGACTACTACATGTGGCTAGGATGTCATTTATGTGGGTGGATCGGGGTTTATAGGTGGCACTGGTAAAGTGGTGGCACTCAGAGATGAGTACTTTCTAGCTACTGACATGAGAGATGATGGTGACATTATAGGATGTCTACCACATATGTCAGCTACCTATGAATGGGGAGTGGTTGGTTTGTAATATGGGGATGCATGGAGTGTGATTGAGGATTCTGATAGCTGTGGAATATGCACCCTCCCAAGGATTATGGATAGATTTAAGATTTTATTTCATATAGGGGTACATAGAGCATGTGTCAATGTTTCTTTTCTCCTTGATCATCCACGTTTTATTGCTAGATGGTGGATTTTGGTACTTTATTATTGGGTTTGTAGATGTTTTCCATGTTATGTGGCATTTAGAGATGGTGTTTTCATGGGCTCTTGAGGTTTTGGCTCGTTTGTATCGTGACTTACACAAGGTAGCTTGTCAAGGAGGTAGCAACATGGGAGCTGGTATCTTGCTGCAGATCTGGAGCTATGACCATATAACAATGGATAGGCCACTTGGTATTTGGTAGAAATGACATGTTTGGGATCCATCAGCTTATATGTGGTATCTTTGTATTGGAAGGAGGGAGAATTTAGGAGAGATGGACTAAATGTACAGGCACCGGATAGATGAGTTATAGCCAAGTGATATCACATGAAGACCATACCAAGTAGTATGAGGCATGGGAGGGTAAGTAGGTTTAATTTGGGAGGATTTAGACACCATATTATTTTATGGGGCTAGTCATATATGGTAGAGTGGTATTGGCCCGACCGTGTGTTGCGGCAGTTTGGTATTTTGTAGGACATTCCTATAGGGCATCATGTGTTCACAGACGCACGAGATTTGGAGGATTAGGGATATGCTATTCTAGAAGATGTGGTGAGGGCTAGCTTTGATAAATTACATCTTGTCCCATGGGTACCTTTACTATTTGTGTAGGATTAGGGATAGTTCAGGATATGTTGAGTGGTGTGCGGGGATTACGCCACCAGTTGACTTGGCCGCTAGGTGGGATGAGATTTTTTCATGTTCATCGTCGTATATAGGGGATGTCGAAGGGGCACGTAGTAGTGGTTAAAATACCACAAAGACATATATATAATAAGGCACAATTAGCACACCCTATTATTTTATTGGGTGGTCCTTCAAGACAACATCCAAAGTGGTTCATGCACCTATATAGGATACATTAGTTCAAAGTCCAGATAGGTCTCGACGTGGATGTGATGGATATAAATGATATTATGGGCCCATTACAAGTAGTTATTCCACCATAGGTTGTGATAGTAGGACCATATAGAACATGTGATATAGGTATACGGGTCTCGGGATCAACACATGCATTGGGGTTGAGTGATACAGTGTCGATTTACAAGTACATATTGACAACTTGGAGGCAGAGGCTAGTGCATGGGCCATACAGATAGAAAGGCTATGGAGTAGAGGGGCAGCCCAATTGATAGAGATGTGGGACTTGAGATGATCAACTAGTGTGTTGACAATGTTGGTGGGGCAGGAGATAGAGTGGAGGGATGTGGATATTTCTCTCCTACATGGGGAGTTAACATATATACAGTAGGCGGGAGAGGGGTTGAGAAAGGATAAAGATTAGACTTTATAGCATTGAGACAGGTATCATTGTCATCGATATGCCTATAAATATAGATATGGTCCTTTGGATGGAGTAGCAAAAGGAGAAAGACACAAGGTGGTTCGCAAGGAGTAGGGCTAATAACACACTCTAGTACGTCTTATAGAGTAAGACAGATGGGACCTCCATGTATAGTATCATTGCATAATTATCGTGTGATGGTGGAGGATATGATATATTATGAGGGTCTTGTGGCTCATGATATATCAAAGGCATGGTGGTATACATAGCACTTAGTTGAGTAGAGACTGGTATAGTCGATAAATTCAAGGAGTACGAAAAGTGTTTTACAACCTCCACCAGATTACGCGGTGATGATATTAGCAACTCAAAGATGATGAGCATTCTTTTTGTAGGTGTATATATGTAGCACATGGATGCTATTATTGTTGTATTGTATCATGTATTTTATTGGGAATTTAGTGCTAATGATCGGTTATGGTCACATTTTTATGTATTTGTATCAATGACGCATGGTGTATTATTTATTTTTATGAGAACATGATGAGATGTAGAATTTTTTAATTTTTATTGATGATAGTGATGATGACATGAGTTGATGTGATTATGATTTATGAGTTTATATTTTTATTGTGACGATGATTTGGTTGATGAGATGATGTGATTTAATTTATTTTTATTGTGATGATGATGTATGGTAATGGTATTGTATTTATCATGATGATTTTATACATGTGGATATAGATGATGTGATGATATTTTTGATGAAAATTGGTTTTATTGATGTATAAAGGTCGCAAGTGATGATGTTTCTAATGATGTTGATTACTTTGTGTTTTTTTGTTATGGTGATGTATGTTGTTGGTATTGTATTTATCATGATGATTTAATACATGTGGATATACATGATGTGATGGTATTTTAATGATAATTTGTTTTATTTATGTATAAATGACATGGTTGGTGATGGTATTGATGATGTAATTAGTGATGTATGTTTATGATGGATAGTATATCTTATTGATTATTTGATACTATTAGATAATGCTATTGTTGATTATGGGATATGGATAGGATGATGATGATGGTTTTTAGATTTTATTCATGGATGATTAGATGTAATGATGTTATGGGTTGTGTTATAAAATTTGATGTTTGGATAGATGGATGTCATGATTTATTATGAGATGTATTATGGAGTATAATAGTTTGATGGTAGTTTATTTATGTATGTGGATAATGTGATGATTGTATTTACATATGGGAAATGGGATGGATATTGAAAATGTTGGTAAAAAGAGAATTTAAATTTGTATGAATATTTTCAACTTAACAGCTATGAAAAATGAGGTGAAATAGCAGAGAGAAAGGGAAGTGAGTGTGGAAGTGGATGGGTAGCGATAATAGGTAGATGGGGAGATGGATAGAATAAAAGGCCTTGAGATATTACAGGATTACATTGCTCAACATTTGACTTAGATTATGCTTAGCATTGTAATCCTCCAAAATCTGACCGTATATAATGTGACCTTAGTTAGGATCGAGACAGTGTTCTTAGTCATGGTATATTTGTTGCTCCATGGTGAGGATCAAGAAGTCTAGATCTAGGAGTGTAGGATGTGAATAAGGATGAAAATTGAAGTAAGGATGAAGGGGTTTTCCCCAATGTGTTAATTTTGTTTTGGAGAGGGCACTATTGAACTTAAGATCTAGTTTACCATACCACCATAAACTCATTTTCACCATGGTAATTGCCCAATGTGCCACTGAAGTGGTTTTCACCATTGACGGATTGTTTTTGTTTTTGTTTTCATTGATTTTTGGTATATTTTTTTATTTTTTATTTTTATTTTGAGTGGGAGCTTAAGCATAGAAGCATCAAAGATTCATGATATTCATGGGCTCATCCAACTCATACCCATCTTGAGTATCATTGGTCCGAAAATCTATCGGGAGGGTAGATCTATGGATAGGCGAGCCAGCCAACAGCTGCAGGGCATAGCCCTCTTTGAGATAGCAAAGTGAAATCGGTTTATTGCTATTCTACTAGCGAGGAATCTATGCAAGTCCTATAGTATTCTACCTTCAGGGGTTTGGGATCTGTTGTATATATCTTCCCCCCGGGTAGATATAGACAAGCGGAAGAATATGGAAACCAAAGAAATTCAAACCTCAGCCCATGGCGCACAAAAGGGGCACACGACAATGAGTGTCAACAACAAAATGGATGCGCCCTTGGCACACGGAAATGGCGCATAACAATGAGTGTCAACATGAGAATGTATGCACCAAGGTGCAGGAAAGTGGCGCACGTAAATGGATGTCGACAATGTAAAGGATGCCCTCGCGCACGGAAATGGCACATAACAATGAGTGTCAATAGGGAAAAAGTTGCGCCAAGCGCATATAAGAGGATGTCGACACAAATGTAAATGCACCCTTGGCGCACAGAAGAAGATGTCAACATAGAAATAGATGTTCCTCGCGCACGTAAAGGAATGTTGACACGAAAAGTTGCGCCTTAGCGCAGTAGTAAAGTGGCGCACGTAAACATGTGTCGACATAAATATATTTGCGCCTTTGGCGCACGCGCATAAAAGAGTGTTGACATGCAAAAATGAATGCGCCTTTTCGCGCACAAAAAGGGTTGTCGACACAAACATATTTGCACCTTTGGCGCATGAAAAGGATTGTCAACATGCATATGGATGCGCCAAGGCGCACCTTCAGGAGGCGCAACATTCTGAGCGCTGACAGGAAGCAGACCCTGACCCAGATATTCAGATGGCCATAACTTTTGACTGGGAGCTCCGATTCACACAAGGTTGGACTTTTCGGAAAGCCTACGGCGTCCTCTACCTAACTACGACTGGATATCTTTAATTGGGTGGGAACAAGTTCTTAAAAATGCAAAATACAGTTTGCCACTTTTGGGGTTTGATATGGTCCTCACCTACCACCATAATGAGATGAATTAAATACAACCTGAGGTGGTCAGGGGTAGATTTGGACTTTCTCTCTCTCTCTCTCTCATTCTTCCTATAAATTGTAAGGAGGGGCTTCTTTCTAAAGGTTGACATTCTTGTTTTGCCCCTCCCTCTCTTCTCTTTGGCAGTGAATCAGGGAGTTAAAACCTCCCATTTAAAACCGTAATGCAGCCTTTGCCTCTCGCATTTTCAGTAGTGTGTCAGATCAATCTTCGAGCAAATTAATGCATGTCTCAGTGGATGATTATCAACCCTCTCAAGTGTTTATTTGCATCTTCTTGATCTTTCACCAGTAAATCTGTTATCTCATGCATGATCTTGCATTACATTTTTTGGTCTCGTGTTTATTGGCAAGACAGTGTTCTTCATTCCTGCATCATCACTCCTTAGCTTAGGTTTTATTTTTATGCATTTTCTCCCCCTGTCTCCTCGAAAATTAGATTAGGTTTTGAGTAGACCTCTCGCATTTTTACGTGTGCATCCGAACAGAGGAATAGGAACCGCCTTCATCCGAGAGAGCTTTTCCGATTTCGCAAGGTCCCACACTGGGAAAAGCTCCATGTTGTGCAATCGCACCGAGATTCTCAACCCATCGAGTCAGCAGAGTCCTGTGGGTGCCGTGATTCACACCAACAGCTTTTGGCACGACCGGGTGGGACCAAGAGGTCATTCCATAGATTTGAAGGAGTTTTCATGAAATTCGACCAAAAATTACAGGTTTTACAATTCCGCATTTTTCACCTTCCAGCCGAACTTTGAAATCAATTTTCAAGGACTTAACTTGCTCGAAACAAGTCAAAATTTCATCAGTTGATAGATCGGGGGGTAATCTTCAAAAGGGTATTCCTAGAATTTTGAGATTTTGACTTTCAAAATTTCATGGTTTTTTGAATTTCGGATTTCGGGTTTTCAGAAATCTGGCGTTTTTTGGGTTTTCGGGACTGTCATTCCAAATCAAATTCCAAACCCTAAAATCTCAAATGTGCAGGTCTTTTAAAAAATTTGTGTTTAAATATTGTCAGGTTTTGGTGTGTAACTTGGCAAAATCTAGTCTTTTGAGGCTTGTTCTCTAACACATCTGGCGACTCCGAAGGGATAGAATTCAGTGGTGTAGCAGCACAAGTTGCCTAGGCACATGAGAAGAATTCGAACCAGTCCAATACTCAAGAAGAAGGGCTATTTTTCCACTTGCAACTATCACCAGGCAGAGGAAGGAGAGGAAGAAGACCACAAAGATCACCATCTCCGCCTAACAGGACTTTGTCTACACCTCCACCTGGTAGGCCTTTTCTCGCATCAACCAGGGTTCTTAGGCCAATCATAATGGCGCATCTACCACCGAATCCCTTTGTCAATTTCACGGGCAGTAGTCCACTTGCCCTAAATGCTCATAATCAAATTCCAGTTGCAGCGCTAAAGAATATCCCCTACTTCACAGATGAAAATCATACTACTCCTATCGATCACATCCGTGATATTGCTAATGCATGTGCAAATCCACGAAATAAATGAAATGGATGTCATAATAAGTCGTTGGCTTCATCTTTCAAAGGCAAGGCCTTACAATGGTTTAGAGCCTTACAAAGAGGCTCTATTACTTAATCGAACCAACTTTGTTCGCTTTTCACAGCCAATTCGGGAGAGAGGGCGACAATTTATCTTTATCGAACAAATTGACAACAATCAAAAGGGCTCCTAACGAACAAATGGCAGATTTCAACTTTAGATTCCAACGGACATGGGACAGATCCCAATAGTCATTAGACCAACCGCCAAGGAGCATTCCTTTATTTCTTAAAGGCTATAAATTCGATATAGCCATGATGATCCAATCAATGGGAGGGACAACGCCGCCAGGTCCTATGACACAACGATCGAGAGCAGCAGAACCTGCTTTGATCCAAGCCGGAAAGCTTGCACCAAGGCCACCAATGCCTCTCTATCCGCACATGGGAAATCCTACAACTACCAAGCACCGTAGTTGTCAATCCCATTCCAACTCCTAGAAATCAAAGCAATAATGAGGCGTCGACTTCTTCAAATACTTCAAAGGAATCACAGGAGGTCATGAAACAATCATAGAACCTTGAAATGAGCTTATGACTATCAAAAGACAAAGCAAGCTCAAAGTGCTAGACCATATCACCTCAAGCACAAGCACTCAAGCTAGGCCCCCATACCAACAAAATAGACCACCACCTCAGCCGCAAATCAAAACCAAAACCAAGGACAACCTCAAGCCGCTGTGCCATTTCGACCGTATGATCCAAATGCAACGACGCCTCAAGAGCCTTGGTTCCAACACAAAATAACATGGCACAGAGTACGACCGGTGTTACCCTTGCAATCTACCTCACAATCACAAAGATGTTTCAATGGTGCACCGAATCAGCCTCGATGGTGCAAACCATTGGTGTTGCTCAAGAACCAAGCCAGAGGAGAATCAACAAAGAACAAACACAACAAGAAGGACCTCCAACAAAACCACATCGGCAAATCGGGCAAACGGAAGACTTCGTGGAGTTAACCAACAAATTTTCAAGGCGTGGCTGCCAACACACTGGCCAAAGAAGAGAAATATAGAGAGGGACAACCATGTAATCCAAATTGTTTCTCAACCCACTCTTACACAACAAGGGGTCAGTAGACCAAACGCAGCTCCAAATGTGCAGAATCAACCTAAGGTACCTGTTGTAGCAACACATGCACTGCTCAAGCTCCGTAAAAGGTCACGCCAAGCAAGGGACAAAGAAAAGGACAATTCATCCCCTTCAACATCATCGATCAAATGAAGAAGACACATGTGAACATTTCCATGTGGGAATCACTGGCGATCCCGGGGCAACGAGATTTATTGCAAGCTGCAATGGCTAATTGGTCTGCCACAAATGTATCAAACCAGGGACATGAGAAAGTTCTCACTAATGCAGTACAACATGATGGGGGCCAGACAAGAAAAAATTTGAAGCCTCCACCATTCTATGTTTCGTTGATTGTTGGAAACCACTGGTACACAAATCGCATGATTGATTCTGGGGCAAGTAGTTCAAGATGCCGAAGCAAATAAATGCGGATCAATGGGTTTGAAATATGAGCCAAGCACAAAGGAGTAGTAAGATGCAAATAGATGGAACGGCAAAGAGGAACAGTTGGGGTCATCAAAGGGTTAAGCCTAACACTACATTCCTGTCCTAATGTTACAGTTCTACAAGATGTGTCTGTGATTGACCTTCCGCCACTCTTTGCGTTGTGTCTATCAAGAGACTTCACTGCAAAAATCGGTGGATATTTATCTGCAGATTGGTCACACATGATTTTTAGGACAAGGTATGGAGCCAAAGCAACAATCAGGTCAGAACCAATTGCCCATTTCCATATTGAGCCTCATGTACCAAATCCTATCAATGCAAATTGCTCGGTTTTTGATCAGGAGGAGTGTTCAAGTGATCTAGAAACAGGTACTAAGGTCGAGGGAATTCCTGATTTAACTTTGGATGAATGGGCAAACAAGAGTCATGAATTTGACCCATACAAGGAAATTGAAGAATCTGAATTGGGCGTGTATTGTATACACGAAGAAAATTCACCCATTCCCGACATCATTCAACCTAAACAAAAGGATGAAAACAAAGTTTGGAAATTATTTTTCGATGGTTCGAGAAGCAGACAAGGTGCTGGAGGTGGTGCAATGTTGATTTCACCACAAGACATCAAATATTTTTCAGCTTTTCGTTTCCAGTTTTCCTGTTCAAACAACACGGCTGAATACGAAGCATTGATTCATGGAATTCATCACCAAGAAAAGGGGCATAAAGAACTTGCAGGTGTTTGGAGATAGCGAGCTAATCGTCAACCAAGTTAGGGGACAACATGCTACAAAGAACGACTTGCTAAGGAGCTACAAGAATAGGGTATGGGACCTCATTGAGGATTTCAAAGCTTTCAACATTGTATCCATACCCAGGAAGAAAAATGAAGCCGCAGATAGGCTCGCAGCAGCTGGAGCGACATTTGATGTGGTCGACAAAGATCGAGAGAAAACGCAGCCACACATCCATGTGGTCAGTGAGGCCAGCAGCCCAGATAACAACACAAGTCAAGGGGCAGTGTTTGAGAACGATCAATGATCGTCAATTTCTTACAAGAAGAGGCTGAATTTTCAGCTAGAATCGTGATGATTAGAGCAGCAAAGATGGGGATCAAGTAGTACAAACCATGACAAACAAGCTTCCTAAGGGTTTGGTAACATCGAGTCTATCTTCAACCCTAACGACTCGCCAAGGAAAAGGCAAACATACAGTCAAGAGAGAAGATTCAGAGCCAATTCCGGTTGGGGAAGACAAAACACTTCAAATTGGCAAAGTGGCCACTGAACAGGAGAAATCAGATTTCATACAACTTTGCCAAGAATTTCCAGATGTCTTCGCTTGAGCTACGAAGACTTGAGAGGATTCGATCCAAATTTGGCACAACAACATACCATAGAATCGATCCGATGCTAATCCCACAAAGTAAAAAGAGACCGGTCAACCTCACATCGAGCCTCTAATGAAGAAAGAGCTAAATAAGCTGATAGAGGCAAGCATTATATTCCCGATCAAGCACTCAAGTTGGGTTGCAAACTTGGTTCCGGTCAGGAAGAAGAGTGGAGAAATCAGGTTGTGTGTAGATTTCTGAGACCTCAACAGGGCATCTCTCAAAGATCATTACCCACTTCCTTCAATGGAACAAATATTGCAAGTAGTATCCGGTTCAGAGAGGTTCTCTCTCCTAGATGGCTACTCAGGGTATAATCAGGTGATGGTAAAAGAAGATGACCAGTTCAAGACAACTTTCACCACCAAATGGGGGACCTATGCCTACAAGAAGATGCCATTTGGGCTATCAAATGTCAGGGGCACTTTCCAAAGGGCAATGGATATGGCATTCAAGGGGTTGATCAATAAAATAGTTTTGATATATCTTGACGACATCACCGTATTCTCAAAAATGCAAATGCGATCACCTCTATCATTCGAGGCAAGTATTTCGTAGGTGTAGAAGATTTGGGGTATCATTGAATCCCAAAAATGCATATTCTTGGCTCACGAGGGAAAACTTCTAGGCCATATTGTTTCAAAGGAGGGGTCAACAATTGACCCGAAAGAGTCAAGCAATTCAAGCATCGCTTTGCCAAGTCACAAGAAAGCTCTTCAAAGCTTCTTGGGAAGGATCAATTTTGTCCGCAGTTTGTTCCAAACTTCAGCAGCTCTGCGAAACCAATAACACCGATGTTAAAGAAGAGCATGGCATTTAAGTGGACATCCAAGGCAAGGCAAGTTTTGAGGCAATAAAAGAGGCTATATCTCAAGCCCCAACTCTCACAATCCAGACTTCTAAGGAATTCATGCTATATGCCTTTGGTGGTGGGGACACGATTTCGCAATCCCGTACAACAAAACAAAGAAGGATTAGAACAACCATTGCTTTCTTCACCAAGGCTTGGAGGAATACGAAACTAGGTACTCTTTCATCAAAAAGCATGTCCTCATGCGGTAATCGTAAGCTTAAAGAAATTCAAGCACCTAGTCTCAAACAACAAGATCCAATTATTAGTCTCTCATGCGGGAGTCAAGGACTTCCTTCTAAACAAGGATCTAAATGAGAAACGCAGATGGATAACTCGTGTCATGGAATATGACATCGAGATCAAGGTCACCAAACTAGTACGTGGGAAGGGACTATGTGAGCAGCTAGCCTCGAGTCAACAAGTTGAAGCTGGTGATGAAAAGGAGACTACCTCGTACTACAGATGATCAAGAACAAGAAAATGATGACGTGCCTACTCCTTGTTGGACTCAAAATATGATACACTTCCTACAGCATGGGCCTATGCCCTCTAGAATGAGCAAAGCAAAGAGGAGATACTTCAGATTACAAGCCATTCCATATGTGCTTGTTGATGGTGTTTTGTTTAAGAAAGACATCAATGGAGTTCTATTGAGGTGCATTGGGATAAGTCAAATTGAGAGGGTGTTACGAGATTTTCATGATGGAGATTCTGGAGGACATTTTGCCCCACGAGTAACAGCTCTCAAAATAATGAAGGCAGGGTATTATTGGCCGGCACGCCTTCAAGGATCGCTATACATGGATAAGAAAGTGCAAGAAATGTGCACTCTTCACAGCAAAGAAAGACAAGCAAAGACTTCCATCGCACCCACTTCGTTGACCAACCATTTATGCAATGGGGATTGACTTCGCTCGGGTCATCAATCCAAACTCAAGCCAAGGCCACAAGTGGATTCTCACGGCAACGGACTATTTCACCAAGTGGACCAAGCAAAGAGCGCCAAAGAAGCAAATGAGTCTAATATACTAGACTTTTACGAAGGAATAGTGACCAGTGTTTGGTGTGCCGCCACTATCATATCGCATAAATGCATCGGCATTCCTAGGTTCCAAGATCACATAATGGGCTGTTAAGAATGGAATCTACTTGAGCACCTCTTCAAATTATTACCCGCAGGGTAATGGACAGGCAGAGTCCACAAACAAAAATTTGCTAAGAATCATCAAGAGGACTCTGGATGAAAATCAAAGAACATGGCATACCAAGCTAAAATCAGCATTATGGGCTGACAGAATAACACCAAAGAGGTCTATAGGTAATTCCCCTTATAAGTTGGTCTATGGAAAAGAGGCAGTATTGCCTATATCATTAGAACTACCTGCATTAGAATTCATGAAGCAGTTGGAGTTGGCTGAGTTCGAACCAATGGAGGCTAGGTATGCAGAGTTGATGGAATTGGAAGAAATTAGAGAACATGCAGTTCAAACAATTGAGAAAGATCAGGCCTTAGTGAAAAGATGGTTTGATAAGAAAGCAAGAGCAAGGACCTTCCAGAAGGGGACCTAGTTCTCAAATGGGATGCAGATCGGCAAAACCAGAAGGCATTCCAAGTTTGACGCCATTCGAGTGGCCCCTACATGGTCACGGGATGTAAAAGTAGTAATGCCTTCCAATTGTCTACATTGACGAGAAGAACTTTCGATTCCGGCCAACTAATCTATCTTAAACATTGCATACTCGAAAAGAGAAAATTTCTACCCTTGTAAATATTAGCTTAGATTTCAATTCCTCTAAGTGCGTTTGCACATTGTCTTGTTGTAGTTAGGTTTCAGCTTCCCTAAGTGCTTTGGGCACAGTTTTCGTTGCTCTCGTGTTGTTTCTACGCAACAAAGTGTCATTTGAGAAGGAGTCATGGTTTCGTGCTCTGGATCGAGATCAAGTTGGTTTCAAGTATTGCTTATGACTCCATGCCCAATGGATTTCTAAAAGGGCCACCGATCTTCTACCTAGCAGCAGTGTGTGATCCCGCTTGAGTCACCAAATTGTTGTATATATCTTCCCCGGTAGATATAGACAAGCGGAAGAATATGGAAACCAAAGAAATTCAAACTCAAATTTCACATGGCGCACAAAAGGGCGCACGACAATGAGTGTCGACAAGAAATGGATGCCCTCAAGGCGCACGGAAATGGCACATAACAATGTGTCAACATGAGAATGTATGCGCCAAGGCACAGAAAGTGGCGCATGTAAATGGATGTCGACAATGTAAAGGATGCGCCTCGCGCACGGAAATGGCGCATAACAATGAGTGTCAACAGGAGGAAAAGCTGCGCGCACATAAGAGGATGTCGACACAATGTAAATGCGCCTCGCACGCATAAGAAGATGTCAACATAGAAATAGACGCGCCTCTGCGCACGTAAAGGAATGTTGACACGGAGTGAAAGTTGCGCCCTCGCGCAGTAAAGTGGCGCACGTAAACATGTGTCGACATAAATATATTTGCACCTTTGCGCACGTAAAAGAGTGTTGACATGCAAATGAATGCGCTTTGGCGCGCACAAAAAGGGTTGTCGACACAAATATATTTGCGCCTTTGGCACACAAAGGATTGTCAACATGCATATGGATGCGCCAAGGCGCACCTTCAGGAGGCGCAACATTCTGAGCGCTGACAGGAAGCAGACCCTGACCCAGATATTCAGATGGCCATAACTTTTGACTGGGAGCTCCGATTCACACAAGGTTGGACTTTTCGGAAAGCCTACGGCGTCCTCTACCTAACTACGACTAGATATCTTTAATTGGGTGGGAACAAGTTCTTAAAAATGCAAAATACAGTTTTCCACTTTTGGGGTTTGATATGGTCCTCACCTACCACCATAATGAGATGAATTAAATACAACCTGAGGTGGTTGGGGTAGATTTGGACTTTCTCTCTCTTCTCTCTCTCATTCTTCCTATAAATTGTAAGGAGGGGCTTCTTTCTAAAGGTTGGACATTCTTGTTTTGCCCCTCCCTTCTTCTCTTTTCGGCAGTGAATCAGGTGAGTTAAAACCTCCCATTTAAAACCGTAATGCAGCTTTGCCTCTCGCATTTTGTAGTGTGTTGTATCAAATCTTTGGAGCAAATTAATGCATGTCTCAGTGGATGATTATCAACCCTCTCGTGTTTATTTGCATCTTCTTGATCTTTCACCGTAAATCTGTTATCTCAGGCATGATCTTGCATTACATTTTTTTGGTCTCGTGTTTATTGGCAAGACAGTGTTCTTCATTCCTGCATCACCTCCTTAGCTTTAGGTTTTATTTTTATGCATTTTCTCCCCCGTCTCCTCGGAAAATTAGATTAGGTTTTGAGTAGACCTCTCGCATTTTTACGTGTGCATCCGAACAGAGGAATAGGAACCGCCTTCATCCGGAGAGCTTTTCCGATTTCGCAAGGTCCCACACTTGGGAAAAGCTCCATGTTGTGCAATCGCACCGAGATTCTCAACCCATCGAGTCAGCAGAGTCCGATGTACATAACACGTATTCAAAGACAAAGTCTCAATATTTGTACTAATGTTTTCTTCACAAAATGTACAAAGCCTTTTCTTCTCACTTCTATTTTTCATCTAAAAAATGTCCACCACCTTCAATACAACAAATACCCAAGTATATATAGAAGGAGAAGGAGAAAGAAGGCAAAAAGAAACCAACAACTAATTACAAAATATTTTAAAAATATCTAAAAGTCAACTATTGACTTTGGGCAATTTGGTGGATAACAACATCTCATAGTGCAACATGGATGATGTCATCATTTGTGCCAACAAACTTTTAAATATTACAAAAAGAGAACATCCTAGGAGGAAGGAGCCTAGTGGCTGGAAGGGAGTATCCTGCTTCTGCTTAGGAGAGGAAATATGAAATTGAGCACGATACTCCAAGAATTTGCTAATCATCGGTTGAAGTTGATCCTGAGCAGGACCCTTGGTGTGATCGCCAATGACTTCACAATTCTTCTATTCATCTCTGAGTCTCTCTGGGAGCTTTAAGTATTTGTTACCTACCTCCATTAGGTATCCAACAAAATCATGGCAGGCCAGAAGGTTGTTGATAGATTCTGCATCAAAAGTTACTTCTGACCCTAACCCTTGCGACGCGATCTCCTTAAAGATACGAATAGTGTCATCTTCCTTCCTCAAGGTGTATGGTGGGGTGAGCAAGCCTGAGACATCCTTAGGATGATCTGCTCCATTTGATGCATTGCATCTAAGGCTTCCTCCTTGATTTTATCAATTTTCTCCAAGATGAATTCCATCTGATCAACCCGATAGTCCAAAGTAGCAAGGACTTTGTTGGGTGCTCTTGGGTGATCGAAGATGCCAAATTTCACTAAGTCATCGACTAGCAAGTGTCGAGCATCTTCTAGAATGTCTCATGTTGTAACCTAGCATGGTCCAACTCTTCAGAGATAGGTCCCACAATCACCTGGAGTTCCTTGTTAGCCTGATCAATATTCTGATATAGCTCTATGAACTTTACGATTACTTCCTCACTATCCTTGAGGATCTGGTCTCTCCAGGTGGATACTACCATACCTTGTTCACCAATCTTGGCATACTCATTTATCTTTTCCTAGCTAAGGGCCTTAGGAGTTTCAGTGGCAGTTGTAGGAGGTGCACTACCCATTTTCTATAGGGCTTGGAGAAGATGTTTGTTTTGTTCTTTTAGTATCCTCTTCTCTTCCTTTTCTTCCTGAAGCTTTTGCAAAGGGCATCCACTGCAGATAGGGCCTCTCCCGTAGGCTTTCTGAGGACATTCCCATCATGACCTGTGTCACTATATAATCTGTAGGAGACAGATCCTTTTTTTCCTTTGTGGGATCGGGGTATGCGATCTCCATTACCCTTTCACCTGAAGCACTCTGAGAGAAGCGGGTTATCGGATTTTGCTTCTTAGCTCCTTTTGTTGGAATGATAGAGAAGTCCATAGGTACAATGGGGAATTTCCTCTTATGCTAGCTTAGGTGCTTGGAGATCCATTCTGGACTTAAGGGAGTGGGACCATAGGGAGAAGAGGGAACAAAGGCAGAAGAAGGAGCGGCTAGAGTGAACTCGGGAAATGTGTCAAGACGCTTGGTGGCGGCATTGATAAAGAAGTTGAATCTCCAACACTCATAGGGGTAGGAGTCACTGTAGGAGAGGAAACTGTGGGGGTGGAAGGGATCTGAGAGATGAGGGAAGAGAAGATGGAGGAAGAGGAAGGGGAATAGTAGAAGATAGGGGAGAAAATGTAACCAGAGGAGCAGTTGCTTGAGTGACGCAAGGAGGGGAAGGAGGAGTGGGATATGGGACGATGGGAACTTCAAAAGTTATAGCAGTGGCAACATCCTGAGTGGATGTGCCCATTGGAACACTTACCACCTATTCTTTTTCTAGGGAGACAAGGTGTACGACCTACTCCTAGGTGGTAGAAGGAGGACTCTCGAGCTTGCTCCTGAGTAGCGCTTGACTCTCCTTCTTTGACTTTCCCTTTGCCCTTTGTCAATTTTTTTGGTCTAGCAGGTGCATTGCCCAAAGTAGACATGGTGAAGTTTACCCCAAGGTAGATGAGACTATTATACCTGCACCAATGCTCTGTGTGCTGCAAAGTGCCCTTAACCCTCTCCTCAATAGTCTGAGGTGCCCTTGTTCTATCAATTTCAGAAAATGGCCAATTGTCCCTGTTCGTATCTAGATAGACCTAATCAACTTCTTGATCAGCCATTTGGAAACCTTTCGGGACAATGGCCACACCATACTGGATGATTTCTACTAGGGACAAAGCAGAGTGATCCTTCCTTCGAGCTTGACCTCGTGACATAGGTTAATATAGACATCCTTGATCTGTGGGACGTGGATCGGATTGAGCTTTGCCTTTGGGAGGAAATTGCGAGGATCGAAGGTTGGCCTTACCGGAAATTGTGTTTCAAGTTGAGAAATTCCAACTCCGCAAACATTTCCCAAGCTTTGGTGTGAGAAGTGTAGGTGTATCTGCCCACTGTGAGGGGGAAAGGAGTTCCACCCTTCTTTCTTTTTAGGCACTTCTCGTGATATGTGATAAGTTGCCTAGACAACTCCAATAGGATCAGCTTAGGCCCCGCATACCTTGGCAGCTTGGTGGGCTCCCCTAAGAAGTTAGAGGCCCTAACATAGGTGAAAGTGGGGAATTACGTAAATAATGCCCCCACTTCTCTGTGGTAGTCACTATGCTCTTTGTCGTCCCACCGTGAGTCGTATTGGGCCTTAAGAGGCGGTGATGTCGTAGAAGAAGGCATCGTTGATCTTGTTGAACTATGGGATGTTGTTTTCCAGTCTCAATTCTGGATAATATTCATATATCTTTACTTGGGGCCATACCCCGCATCAACTCAGTGCTGGATAGTCTCTTTCCGAGGCAACAGCATAGACCATGTAGGAGTTCATGTAGAACCTCCCCATTGTTGAGAGTTGTTGGAGTTACATGGAGATGGTGCTGCTAATGATCTCCGCCCATTCAAAACATTGATCTAGAATGTTTTTGCTCATTGTCTCCAGATACCTGAGCATCCATTTATGAAAGTAATGGGCATCAGGAAGCCCAAATACCCTACTTAGGAAGGTTATGGTGTCGCTCAGCTCCTCTGAGAAGTCACTGCGATGAATAACCTATGGCCACCTTGTTATTACCTTCTTGTTCTTTAGATATACTTCATTCATGAGCTGCATGCATTTGTCTTCATTTTCATCCCATGCCTTTATGCAGTATTCTTGGCTTATTGCTACGAAGTGCCGGTGGTGGGGAATACGTAACATGATTTAAAAATGTCGGGCAGTGAGGTTGATTATAACCTCACCCTTTTCATTCTCGACACACCTTATGTCCTTATCAGAGCAACAGCCACCACCATCATGAATTCGTTGTTCACCGCACTCATGGGAATTCCCCAGAAGTGTAGACCACTTCCGACCAATTTGTCCATCCATGGACTGCCTGTGACCCTTCTGGTTCTGGCCCAGAAATCCTCCATATCAATGTGGCCAAGTTCTAAATCCCTGATGTCCAAGTCACATTCTGCAAGGGACTCGGGCATCCTGACCCTTTGGTATTTGTACTTCATTTCTTCTTCCATGAGTTTGGCCTTACCCTTTGACTTGGTTGGCCTCTTACTTGATGAAGACGTGTGAATTTGAGTTCAGCTGTTGATCTGCAAGAATAAGGAGTGAGGTCCATCGTAGAAGATCCATGTTAGCTATTAAATTTTCTATCAAAGCTTTACAGAATGAAGAGTTAGTAATTTAGAAGCTTCTGGGTGTAGGGCGCGAGCTATACTATAGGCCGCAGAATCGAAAAGCAAGGCACAATGCTAGAGAGTGTTGCATGGAAGAAGACAACGCAAAGGGCGTAGGGCGTAGAAAGATTACACAAAACACTCAAATGTTGATGGCAATGTATGTGTGCCTACACCATATGAAGGGTTTAAACTGGGCGCAGATTATCTTGGTGTTGCAAGGTGGCAGGATGTGCCAATGGTGCAGATATGGCACATGTTGCAAATAGTTATGGTGCGCCAAAGGGGTGCAGGTTTAAATGATGCATCATCAACTTAAGGTGTGCCACTTCTTAGATTTTAACGTGGCACGAGAAAAGTTTGCATGACATTGAGATGTGGATGCAGGTGGATTTGCACTTGCACCGGTGTTAGGGTTTTTAGATTTTTATAGGGTGCAGGAAGGATGCATGTTGTAGGTAGGGATAGTGCACCCCTTGGCGCGACTGTGTTTTGTGTAACAATGTGTTTTTTTGTGCCAAAGAAAAAGTTGTGGCATTGGATATATTCACTTTATATTTTCTCTTTTCACTCGGTTTGTGGTTTTTGGCCTCTTTCAACATAGATTTTGACAATAATGGGGAACAGAGCAAAGAGGATTCAAGGAGTCATTCTGAGACAAGTCCCTCTAGGCCAGTAGATCTAGAAGGAGGGTAAAACCATTTTCGGGGAGAGTTGATTTTAAAGGATAGGCAGGGGTTGTATCACTCTTTAGATTCATTTCTTTGTTTTTAACAACAACCACCTCTTAAAAACAGCCAAACCAAAACAAAAACCACAAGAAAAGCAAGGACCACTTACCAAGAATATATAGAATGGGAGAAACAATATGGGGTCCATGAATGTGACGTAAAGTGACACGGGGATGACAGGAGTGCTGACAGGTGCAGAGGAATAAACTTTTCACGTGTTTTCAATCATGAAAATGACAGGTCGGATGCACCTATTTATAGCAAAAGGCGTAATAAATGTGCCACCAACTTTTTCAAAGGGCACACCAAAATAGATGCCAACATGAAATTATTTGTGCCATTGGTGCGGATTTGGGATTGTCGACATTGCCTTTTTAGCACCTTGGCACACCATTCAAGGGCACAACAATTTTAGTGTCGACAGGTGGCGCATGCACCTTAGGCACAGGTTTGAATGGCACATCATGTGAAGGCGCAACATTTGGAATGTCGATAGTCCAAAGGATGCACCAAATGAATTAAAGGGGGTGTAAATTCATTTGATGTTGCATGAATAAAATCTATGCCCAACCAAAAAAGGACCAAAAAGATTAAGTTTGAAAAACTAGATTCTTCGGAAAGGGATTTTATGCCATTCTGAATGCTAAGGGACCTTAACGGGGAACCAAAAAAAAATTCGTATGGTTACCTCGCAAAATTCTCCTCATCAATTTTACAGATAACAACTTGCTCTTTCAGGGAACTATCTTTGAGTGAAGCTTAAGGGTAGAGAATCCCGCATCAATATGTGCCTATCCATTGGGTTACAGAGTCAAAAACAAGGGTGACAAAAACAAAAACACACAACCAACAAGAGAAAACACACGACAAAAGCAAACACACAACTAAAATAGACTAAACAAAGAAGAGAGCAAACTCTACTTCCTGAATATTTTGAGATGATGCCCGCTATAGGGAAGTGGGAGCTCAGTTCCATCTAGATATGAGAGATAGAAGCTATTCTCTCCGTTGAGCTACTTGATCTTGAAAGGCCCTCTCCATAGAGAATTGAATTTTTCGTGCATGCCCTTTGGCTCTCTTCGCTTGTCCCATAAAAGGACAAGATCTCCCACCTGAAAATCTCTCTACTTGGCCTTCTTATCGAATAGTCTCTTGACTTGATTTTGATGTTTGGTGATCCTATCGACCACTTTTACTCTCTTTTCTTCAAGCTCTGTTAGATACATGACCCTCTTTTCAAGAGAATTCTGGAAAGTCTCATCTTCGATCGCTCGTGCCAAGCAGAGCGGGAAGTTCAGCAGAAATGGGAAGCTCAACGTTGATTCCATATAATACTTGAAAAGGTGACATACCGAGGGACCTCTTTGGAGTAATGCGGTCTACCCACAAAGCATCGTATAATGACTTGTACCATGACCACTGATTTTCATCAACTAGTTTCCGTATGATGGTCACTAAGTTCTTATTGTTGGATTCTACCTGACCATTTCCCTGGGGGTAATAATCTAAGGCGTGGGCCAAGGTTATCCCATATTCATAGCAAAAACTGATAACTTCTGTGAGGAGAAGTTGGAAGCATTATCAGCAACGATCTTGTGTGGAACACCAAACCTTATAATGATACTTTCTTTGATGAAGTTGTAAACAATTTCATAGGTGGCATTCTTAACCGGTATGGCCTCAACCCATTTGGTGAAGTAGTCTGTTGTTGTTAGGACATAACTATGTCCGGCACTTGATTGGGGATGTAGTGCTCTGATAAATTCAATTCCCCATTTCCTGAATGGTTCATCAATAATGACAGCCCTGAGGGGAAAAGCAGCCAATTTTGGTTTGCCAACAAACTATTGGCAGAGCTCGCATTTTTCTACCCAGGTGGCTGTATCCTGAAATAGCGTTGGCCAATAGTACCTAGCCTAGATGATCTTGTGTGCTATCAAAGATGAGGAGAAGTGACCACCATAGGCTGAGTCATGGAAACTTTCTAGCAATTTTACCTGCTGCGGCTTGTCAACGCATCACAAGAAGATGTCATCAATCCCCCGCTTGTACAAACCATCATCCCAGATGACATATCTGGCTGCTCTGAGCTTTACGGTATGCTTCTCCTTTGACGTTAGATGAGCTAGACACTTTCCGTAAGTGAGAAAGAAAGTGATATCAGAATACCATTCGTCGTTAGTCACAAAAAATAAAACCATAGGTAGAGAATTAGCTTTCTCCAGTTGGCCTTGCATTCCATCGATGCAATCATCTTTTTCTTTAGGGACCCCTGAATCTTTGGTTTCAGCCATAAGCTGACATAGGCCCTTGCCTCTTACTAGCTTGGTTGGTTTTATTTCTAGATCATACTCTTGGACCTTTTCAATCTAATTCCCTCGTAAGCTTCCTAACTCCTGTTGAGTTAGGATAGACTTAACTGTCGTGTCGGGAACCAAAGACTACCGTATGAGAGTTCGGATGTAGTACCGAAATTCTTGACTACTTTAACAATGGCAAAGGCATTTTTTTCCAACCGAGACATCTTTAATTTTTAGGCTTGAGAGGAGAGCTCATGAACGTGATTGGAGATTCAACACCCTCATAGTTCTTTTGCATTAAGATTGTTGATAAAGTATGCTCGATGCATAACTGTACATGATAAAATATTTGGAGAAGTCGGGACATACCAGGACTGGTGCATGAGCAACATAGGATTTTATATCCTCGAATGATGTCTTTCCTTCTTCACTCCACCAGAAGGTTTGTGACCCTTTCATCATATTTGATATGTGGCGAGTCTTCTCAGAAAAGTCAGGAACAAAGCGTCTGAGAAAATTCAATTTTTTGAAGGAGTGGACATCATTCTTGCTTGTAGGTAAGGTAAGGCTCTGAATGGCTTTAACCCTTTCAACATCTATCTTTGTCCCTTTCTTGCTTACAACGTGTCCCAGCAACTTTCCTTCAGTGACTCCAAAAATAGACTTTTTTTGGATTTAGGGAAATTTTGTGTTCTTGACATCTAATCAATACTTGCTCCAAATGATCACAATGATCGCTTCATTTTTTTGAGAACACAGTTAAGTCATCCAAGTAAACTATGATAACCTTTCCCATAATACCTTTGAACATGAATTCCATTGCTGTTGAAATCTGGCACCAACATTGGTCAAGCCAAAAGGTATCTGCTATAGGAAAATGTGCCCTGTGGGGGTAGTGAATGTTGTTTTGAATCGGTCTTCAGGTGAGACTTCAATCTGATTGTAGCCTAAAAAACCATCAATCATGGATAGCATTTACGAACCAGATTCTACCTATAGAACTTGATCCATTCTGGGTAGTGGGTAGTTGTCCTTCAAGGATGCTTGATTCAGGTTGCAGAAGTCTACGCATATGCATATCTCACCATTATTCTTTCGTACTAGCACAATGTTTACTACCCATGTACTATGATGGATAGGAAAAATGATCCTTGCATCCATCATCTTCTCAGTATTTCCACCGGATGGTACCGAGATATTGGGATTATAGTTCTTTGTTTCTAAGCGGAAGGGTTTGACATCTTCTTTTAATGGGATGTCATGTTAAACGTCCCTTGGCTTGAAAGACTTTAGATTGGCATAAGACCATGCCAATACGTCCATATATTTCTTCAGCAATTTGACAAACTTCCACTTTTCTTCGGTGTGCAACACTTCCCAATGTTCACAAGCTGCGGGTGTTCCATAGTACCTAGATTAACCGATTTGGTCTCTGGAGAGGAGTTAGGATCATCTTGTCGCTTCTTTTTTACAAAACAATCATGTTTGTCAAACAATCATTCCAGAGAGACTAAACCTTTTGGGATTTTATTTCCTTTGAGCTGACATATGCCATCACCCTCTTTTGATTCATTCACTTGATCAGTGATAGATTCACAACATGTAGAAGTAGATCCTTCAAAATGAAGCTCTTTGAAATTTTTTGCTTTCTCTAGAAAGGCAATAAGCTGATTGTCATTGTTGAATACCTGCCAGTGCTGAGAATTGTCTGGCACGCTTGGGCGGAAGACTACCTCAATAGTATATGTGTTTGTTTTTAACCCTGGGTGAGGGAGCATGAGAGACACTGAGACGGCCAGTGAATCGACCATGTCATTCTGAGCTCTTGGAATGGATTTTATTGAGAAGGCATCAAATTCCTCAATGTTGTCCCATACTGTGTTGCGGTAATGCCTGAGCCTTTCATTCTTTACTTGGTATATTCTTTTTACTTGATTTATGACTAGCTCGGCATCGCCCTGTACTTTTAGGTTCTTGATTCCCCTTTATTTTGTAGCTTGCATGCCAAGTAGAAAAGATTCATATTCAGTAGTATTATTCGTGTTGAAAAACTACAACTTGAAAGAGAGGAAAAATTCCTCCTCAGGAGATATTAGCACAGCTCCAAAGACCGCATCCACTAGTTGTACAACCGCCATCAAATTACAATGTCCAAACCTTGTTAAGGTCCTTTTTCTAGATGAGAACATCCATTTTCTCAGGATCAGTAAATAATAAGTAATTCCCCATTCTTGATTATCCAAAGAGGATTTGGGATTTGGGGTTGTTGAAATTGGTGACCAAGTACTTCTTTTGCGATTCGTGCTCCAATGTCCGCATTACACCCTTGACAGATTTCTCGGCCTTGGACCAGTTCATATAGATCTCTCCACCAACCTCTCTACAAAAGCTTCTTCCCAAAGAGAATTCCATATGCCACTGGAATATCAGTAATGAGGATGGTCATCTTTACTCTTTTCTCTAGGAATTCCGCAAATGTGAACTGTGCATCTTTGATCTGACCAATCAATGGAACCTGTTTTTTTTCCATGGAGTAACACCTACCGAAAAGCTTGGTAAGAGTGAGGCCCAAAGCATGGGTGAATTTTTCCAAAGCATGACATTATCAAAAGCTCCACAATCAATTATGCAATTGCTTAGCTTGTGACCATTGATTATGAGGAGAGATAAAAAGGTTTGATTTTTTTATACGGAAGTTGAGGCCACATTTATGCAACATGCAGAGAAGTGGAAAGAATTCCTTTCAGGGAGACATGGGAGACTATGGCAGCTTGGCTTTGGATATATTCAAATCGATCTTACAAGCTACTCAGGGTTGGACTGAAGATATTCAGCCTCTGACATTTGAATCTTGGTCTTCTTAGCATGATCGATTATGTCGAAAGTGACAAAGGGTTGTGTTGATGAGGGAATGAGTCCCTCACTTCACGGTGGAAGGGTAGGATTATTGGTCTTTATGGGAATAGAAGAGGGCTGATTTGGAGGAGAGATGGTGGAAAAGGTTTTTTCGTAAAAGACTTAATAGGAGGTTGAGCAAGAAAAGGATTACCTCTTTTAGCAATGGTTGGAGGCATGTTTGACATAGCCTTCTCTTTTTGTATCCTAGCAGCAACATCACTTCTTTTCCTTGAGAGCAGGTGAAAACAACATATGATTGTCTACTTGCATACCCTTGGGTTCCCTCTTCATCATCAAATTCTTCATCTTCAAATTCCATATACCTGATTGTAGAGTCACCAGTCGGTTCACCGACATCTTGATCATCTTCACCCTGTGACGAAGGTTCTTCATAATTTTTCTCTTCTTCCTCAACCTCGACTAGGGCATTGACTAGAGGGGCCTCAAGTACCAACCGTAGAGCGATTGCAGTGGAAAATGTGGCCTTTGTGGGGCGTTGTTGGAAGTGAAATTTCTCTATGGGATATCCCGATATGAAGTGTTAGGAGAAGTTTGAGCTAATTTCTTCTTCAATGCGAGCAAGTCGTTTACCATCTTCTGGAATGCCGATCCGACTAAGCAACTTGAGAAGGGGTTGAAGCTTTAGGCTTGGATGGCTCATGTTTTAATTTTTCAGATATAAGTAGGTTGTCCTCTATCCAAATGGTAGTAGCCTGAGTGAGAACCAAGGTGGTAATTTGCTCTTGTAAGAGTAAGAAACTTACTCTTGAGCTCATGGAATTTATAAAGAAACACTTTTGATTTTCTCGCATTGGTAGTGGCATGGCGGTGGCACACAGTTAATTAGTGAATTGAAACGAGTGATAAAATCATGCATGGTTTCATTGACTTCCTTCTTTAGGTGAGTGATCTTGGATAGTAACGCAAATGCATCTTCTAAAGGCTTATACCTTTCTTCAAATTCAGTTAAATAACGGGCCCAACTAGTGATAGATCCGGTCAACAAATGTTAGAACCACTCATTGCGGGTCCTCGCAGGTCTCTAGAAAAGGCATGCTTTGATACATCTTCATGGGTCACATCTAGGATGTTGCATGACATGATGAACACATATATATGAGAATCCATGCTTTGGTTTCCACTCCCATAAAATCTTGGGAAATTCTTTCAGTTTTCATGAGGGAGTGCGTGAACAGGATGTGGTAACGCAAGAGGGCCCATAGCATTTCCCCATGGCACTACCATTTGAACAAATGGAAAGAGGACGCGATCTAGGAGCACGGTTCCCACCGAGCAATAAAAAGCGCTACAAAGGGATGTGGAGGCTCCTTGCGAAAAATGGTTCTTTCATGGAGGCGAGACACTTCTGGCTAACCGATCGACTGAACTCAACGATGAGAAGCGTGCTGGTGTAATACTAAAGTTGTGCCTTTGAAGTAGATCAAAAATATGATCTACTTCTCCACGAGATCTCCTACTACAAGTAAATGGTTCACCTACCAGTGTATCTTTCAGATCTGTAATGTTTTTAGAGCAGATTTAAAAACTCTTTTTGGTTGTACTTGCTGGTTTTTTATTTTTCTAACAAAAATCAGTAGTATGTACTTTTCTAAATATTTAATTTTATCCCTCTTTTGAAAATCGATTGTGGTTTAATTACAAAGATCAACGAGGATAAAATGATGGTTAACCTTAGTAAGCTAATTTTCAGATCTTAGATTTGACTTTTTGCAAGGGTTTGAAATTTTTTGTAAAACAGTCGAAACTCGGATCTACGGAAATACACGAGTTTTGTAAAAATCAGCGAACTAAAGATCTCTAACTAGCCCAAATCTATGGATGTCCAAGAAAATTTTCAGTTTGGATCACTTTTGCAAAAATTGGATTTTAAGCAAAAAGATAAGATTTGCAAACAGGTAGTGATTTTTGTAGTTTTATCAATTTTCTTAGTTGCTTTAGCAACCTATTAGTGTCCTTTAACCGACACAACACTCACATAGATCCATTTTGATCCCCAGTAGAGTCACCAAAAACTGTTGGTCCAAAATCATCGGGAGGGTAGATCTATGGATGAGAGCAACAGCAGTGCGGGGGCATAGCCCTCTCTTTGAGACAAAGAAAGTGAAACTAGTTTATTGTTATTCTACCAGTAGGAATTTGTGCAAGTCCTACAGTATTCTACCTTCAGGGGTTTGGATCTCATCCCAGTAGGGCTGTTTCCGACCGTGAATAGAAAGGAACGAAGGGAGGAGAGGAGGTAGGATAGATCCAAAGGGAGAAAAGAAATGAATTCCAAAGCGAGAAGGTCGGAGGGTTTATGTTTTGGGATTGGTAGTAAATGAATCCAAACCTACTTGCATAAACGAAAAAGAAATACCGATGAGAAAATGACAAAAAGTAGAGATAGATCTAACAAGAATAAACACACGAATCGACATAAGAAAGATTTGATGCACATAACACATGTATTCAACACAAAGTCTCGATATTTGTATTAATGTTTTCTTCTGTTACAAAAGTACAAAGCCTTTTCTTCTCACTTCTATTTTTCATCTAAAAATTTCCACCACCTTGAATACAAAAAATATCCAAGTATATATAGAAGGAGAAGGAGAAAGAAGGCAAAAAGAAACCAACAACTAATTACAAAATATTTACAAAATATCTAAAAGTCAACTGTTGACTTTGGGCAATTTGGTGGATAACAACATCTCATGGTGCAACATGGATGATGTCATCATTTGTGCCAACAAACTTTTAAATATTACAAAAAGAGAACATCCTAGGAGGAAGGAGCCTATTCGTCATCATCCTATGGCTGGAAGGGAGTATCCTACTTCTACTCAGGAGAGGAAATATGAAATTGAGCACGATACTCCAAGAATTTGCTAATCATCGGTTGAAGTTGATCCTGAGCAGGACCCTTGGTGTGATCACCGATGACTTCACAAGTCTCCCATTCATCTCTGAGTCTATCTAGGAGCTTGAATTATTCGTTACCGCCTCCATCGGTATCCAAAAAAATCACAGCAGGCCAAAAGGTTGTTGATAAATTCTGCATCAAAAGTCACTTCTGACCCTAACCCTTATGACACGATCTCCTTAAAGATCCGAATAGTGTCATCTGCCTTCCTCAAGGTGTATGATGGGGTGAGCAAGCCCGAGACATCCTTAGGATAATCTGCTCCATTTGATGCATTGCATCCAAGGCTTCCTCCTTGATTTTATCAATTTTCTCCAAGATGAATTCCATCTGATTGACCCGATAGTCCAAAGTAGCAAGGACTTTATTGGGTGCTCTTGGGTGATCGAAGACACCAAATTTCACTAAGTCATCGACTGGGTAGTTGAGCATCTTCTGGAATGTCTCATGTTGTAACCTAGCATGGTCCAACTCTTCGGAGATAGGTCCCAATCACCTGGAGTTCCTTATTAGCCTGATCAATATTTTGATATAGCTCTGTGAACTTTACAATTACTTCCTCACTATCCTTGAGGATCTGGTCTCTCCAAGTGGATACTGCCATACCTTGTTTGCCAATCTTGGCATACTCGTTTATCTTTTCCTAGCTAAGGGCCTCAAGAGTTTCAGTGGTAGTTGTAGGAGGTGCACTTCCCATTTTCTGCAGGGCTTGGAGAAGATGTATGTTCTTCTTTTTAGTATCCTCTTCTCTTCCTTTGCTTCCTAAAGCTTTTTGCAAAGGGCATCCACTGCAGATAGGGCCTCTCCCTGTAGGCTTTCTGAGGATGTTCCCATCGTGACCTGTGTCACTATATAATCTGTAGGAGACAAATCCTTTTTGTCCTTTGTGGGATCGAGGTATGCGATCTTCATTACCCTTTCACCAAGCACTCGAGAGAATTGGGTTATCGCTTTTGCTTCTAACCTCCTTTTGTTGGAATGATGGAGAAATCCATAGGTGCAATGGGGACTTTCCTCTTATGTTGGCTCAGGTGCTTGGAGATCCATTCTACACTTAAGGGAGTGGGACTAGATGGAGAAGATGGAATAGAGGCAGAAGAAGGAGCGCTACAAGAACTCGGGAAATGTGTTGAGATGCTTGGTAGCGGCATTGATAAAGAAGTTGAATCTCCAATGCTCACAGGGGTAGGAGTCACTGTAGGAGTGGAAACTATGGGGGTGGAAGGGATCTGAGAGATGAGGGAAGAGATGCTAGGGGACAGCTCTACGAGGGAAGAGAAGATGGAGGAAGAGGAAGGGGAATTGTAGAAGATGGGGAGAAGACACAACTAGAGGAGTGGTTGCTTGAGTGATGTGAGGAGGGGAAGGAGGAGCGGGAGATGGGATGGTGGGAACTTCAGCAGTTATAGTAGTGGCAACATCCTAAGTGGATGTGCCCGTTGGAACACTTACCGCCTGTTCTTTTTCTGGGGAGATAGGCGTACGACACTGCTCTCCGTTAGCAGAAGGAGAACTCTCGGGAGCTTGCTCCTGAGTAGCACTTGATTCTCCTTCTTTGTCTTTCCCTTTGCCCTTTGGCAAGTATTTGGTCTAACAGGTGCATTTCCCAAAGGAGATGTGGTGAAGTCTACCCCAAGGTAGATGAGACCATTATACCTGCACCAATGCTCTGTGCGCTGCAAAGTGCCCTTAACCCTCTCCTAAATAGTCTGAGGTGCCCTCGTCCTATTAATTTTGGTAAATGGACAATTGTCCCCATCCGTATCTAGAAATACCGATCAACTTCTTGATCAACCATTTAGAAACCTTTCGGGATAATGGCCACACCATACTAGATGGTTTCTACTAAGGCCGTGGAAGTTATCCTTCCTTCCGAGCTTGATCTTGTGATACAGGTTGATATAGACATCCTCGATCTGTGGGATGTGGATTGGATCGAGCTTTTCCTTTGGGAGGAAAATGTGAGGATCAAAGGTTGGCCTTGCCAGGAATTTTTGTTTCAATTTGAGCAATTCCAGCTCTGCAAACATTTCCCAAGATTTGGTGTGAGAAGTGTAGGTGTATCTGCCCACTATGAGGGGGAAAGGAGTTCCACCCTTCTTTCTTTTCAGGCACTTCTCATGATATGTGATAAGCTTCCTAGATAGCTCCAATAGGATCAACTTAGGACCCATATACCTTGGCAGCTTGGTGGGATCCCCTAAGAAGTTTGTGGCCCTAAGATAGGTGAAAGAGGGGAATTGCATAAATAACGCCCCCCAATTCTCTGTGGCAGTCACTATGCTTTTGGTCATCCGACAATGATTCATATTGGGCCTTAAGAGGTAGATGATGTTGTAGAAGAAGGCATCATTGATCTTGCTGAACTATGGGATGTTGTTTTCCAGTCTCAATTCGGATAATATTCATATATCTGTATCCAAATTTCAACCCCGAGTTAATTTGATAACATGCATCGAGTTTTTAGTTCCAAGCAAGTAGATTGATTCAGGGAGAAAATCGTAAAATTGTCTAAGTCCTACTCAACACCACCTTTGGGACAGTTGGAACAATTATACGCAGAAGGCGCGGATCAGCCGAAAAGCCTCCAGCGCCTAAAACAGAAAAGGGACATCTGGGACAAATGGACGCGAAATGCCCGAATCGGCCGAAAGAAAGAAAATTTGTCCGAGTCCTTTACCGGGAGCAAGCGGGACAAGAGTGCACAGAGGGCACGCAGCGCTTGCAAATTCGGCTAAACAGAAACTTCAACACAAGGACAAGTGGGACAAAGGGACGCGTGGGACGCGGATAGCCGAAGGAGCCGAAAGCCAATCAGATCACGCCACGTGTCACCGGCAGAAAAGGGACATGGAAGCCCATTTTGGGCAGATTGGAGGATTCTGTCCTGTGAAGCACTGGGACATCCAGGACAAAAGGATGCAGTGGACGTAAAAATCAGCAAGCCCGTAGACAAATCACAAAGCATGACACGTGTCGCCAAGGAAAAAGGTCCAAAAATTCAAAGGGGCGAGTTTTCGAGCACTGATCTAAACCAATGAAATAGTGCCACATGTCCAAGTTTAAGGGCCCACAAGAAAAGCCCGCGAAAAGTTGGAGAAAGGGAATTACTCAGCGAATCAGGGTCTGCCACGTGTCGTCCAGATGGCAGAGCGTGGGAAAAGATTTTAAAACCTGTTCTTGCCTGTTTTGTGCCCTAAATCTTTAGACCTTCGTATCTTTCGATCCAGAGCTCGGATTTGCATGTTCTTTATATCAACGGAAAGCTTTTGAAATTCTCTACATGATTCTGGGATCAATCTCACATTTTGGTGTATTTTGGAGGGAGAAAATTAAGAAAATGTCTCTGACGCGTGGTGATAGACAGAAGTAATGCTTCAACAACCAACTTTAATGCAGCCAGATTTTCCGCCACTCCTATTAGGGACAAATGCCCGTCGTTTTGCTAGGATCCACCGCTTCTATCATAATGAGATGATTTTAAATGCTACCAAGAAGTGGTTGGGGTAGATTCTAGATTTCCTCTCTCTCCCCTCTCATTTCTTGATATATATTGTAAAGAGGAGCTTTTTAAGGGGTCGAACATTTTTGTTTTGCATCCTCCCTTATTCCCTCGCTTGCCAGAGAATTTTTGGAGCTTTCAAACCTCCCATATGGGTTGTAATGCTAGTCTTTTTGCCTCTTGGCCACTGCAATGTACTGTATCGACTCTTGAGCAATAATATATGTGTTGTGATTGACTCTCAACCCTCTCATGTATTCATTGTTGTCATTTTGATCTCTTATTACGCTTTGGTTACACATTGCATGGTGGTTGTATTGCATCTATGTGGTCTCCAGTGTTAAATTTGCAAAACAAATTTCTAACATTCCTCGGTGCATCACCTTTGTAGTTTAGGTTTTATTCTATGCATTTTCTTACCTGTCTCCTTGGCAAGTTAGATTAGGTTTTAGCAAACCCTCTACATTTTTGTGTGCATCCGAATAGAGGAATAGGAACCAACCTTCTCTGGAGAATATTTTCTCATCTTTACAAGTCCCACGCTTAGAGAAAGGATTCCATGTTGTGCAATCACACTGGATGCCCGAAGATCAACTTAGAAACCTGATTAGCATCCGGGGGTCTTTGTGAGTGTGCAACAACAATATCTTTACTGGGGGCCGTACCGCATCAACTCGGGCTTGGATAGTCTCTTTCCAAGGAAGTAAAGCATAGACCATGTAGGAATTCATGTAGAACCTCCCCATTGTTGAGAGTTGTTGGAGTTGCTCAAAGACGGTGTTGTTGATGATCTCTGCCCATTCAAAACATTGATCTGGAACAGTTTTTCTCATTATATCCTGATACCTAAGCATCCATTTATGAAAGTAATGGGTGTTAGGAAGCCCAAATACCCTACTTAGGAAGGTTATGGTGTCGCTCAGCTTCTCTGAGAAGTCACTGTGATGAATAACCTACAGCCACCATGTTATTACCTTCTTGTTCTTTAGATACACTTCGTTCATGAGCTGCATGCATTTGTCTTCATTTTCATCCCATGCCTTTATGCAGTCTTCTTGGCTTATTTCTATGAAGTTCCGGTGGTGGCGAATACCTAACATGATTTCAAAATGTCAGGCAGTGAGGTTGATTATAACCTCACCCTTTTCATTCTCGACACACCTTGTGTCCTTATTGTAGCAACGGACACCACCATCATGAATTCGTTGTTCACCGTGCTCATGGAATTCCCCCAGCGAAGTGTAGACCACTTTCGACCAATTTGTCCATCCATGGAATGCATGTAACCCTTCTAGTTCTGGCCCATAAATCCTCCATATCAATGTGGCCAAGTTCTAAATCCCTGATGTCTAAGTCACACTCTGCAAGGGACTCGGGCATCCTGACCCTTTGGTATTTGTACTTCATTTCTTCTTCCGTGAGTTTGGCCTTACCCTTTGACTTGGTTGGCCTCTTACTTGATGAAGACGTGTGAATTTGAGTTCAGCTATTGATCTGCAAGAATAAGGAGTGAAGTCCATCGTAGAAGAGCCATGTTAGCTATTAAATTTTCCATCAAAGCTTTACAGAATGAAGAGTTAGTAATTTAGAAGCTTCTGGGTGTAGGGCGCAACTATACTACAGGCTGCAGGGTCAGAAAAGCAAGGCACAATGCTAGAGAGTGTTGCATAGAAGAAGACAATGACAAAGGGCGTAGGGCGTAGAAAGATTACACAAAACACTCAGATGTTGATGGCAGTGTATGTGCGCCTACACCATATGAAGGGTTTAAATCAAGCGCAGATTATCTTAGTGTTGCAGTGGCGGGATGTGCCAATGGTGCAGATATGGCACATGTTGCAAATAGTTATGGTGCGCCAAAGGGGTGCAGGTTTAAATGATGCATCATCAACTTAAGGTGTGCCAATTCTTAGATTTTAACGTGGCACAGAAAAGTTTGCATGACATTGAGATGTGGATGCAGGTGGATTTGCGCTTGCACCGGTGTTAGGGTTTTTAGATTTTTATAGGTGCAGGAAGGATGCATGTTGTAGGTAAGGATAGTGTGCCCCTTGGCATGACTGTGTTTTGTGTAACAATGTGTTTTTTTGCGCCAAAGAAAAAGTTGTGGCATTGGATATATTCACTTTATATTTTCTCTTTTTTGCTCGGTTTGTGGTTTTCGGCCTCTTTCAACATAGATTTTGACAATAAGGGGGAACAGAGCAAAGAGGATTCAGGGACTCATTATGAGACAAAGCCCTCTAGGCTAGTAGATCTGGAAGGAGGGTAAAACCATTTTAGGGGGAGAATTGATTTTGCAGGATGGGTAGGGGTTGTATCACTCTTTAGATGCATTTCTTTGTTTTTAACAACAACCACCTCTTAAAAACAGCCAAACCAAAACAAAAACCACAAGAAAAGCAAGGACCACTTACCAAGAATATATAGAATGGGAGAAATGATACGGGGTCCATGAATGCGACGTAAAGCGACATGAGGATGACATGAGCACTGATAGGTGTAAAGGAATAAAATTTTTCACGTGTTTTCAATCGTGAAAATGACAAGTTGGATGCACCTATTTATAGCAAAAGGCGTAATAAATGCACCACCAAATTTTTCAAAGGGCGCACCAAAATAGATGCCGACATGAAATTAATTACACCATTAGCACAGATTTGGGATTTTTACATTGCCTTTTTAGCACTGGGCACATCGTTCAAGGGCGCAACAATTTTAGTGTCGATAAGGTCGTGTGCATGCACTTAAGCGCGGTTTGAATGGCACATCATGGGAAGGCGCAACATTTGGAATGTCGATAGTCCCAAGGATGTGCCAAGGAATAGAAGGGGGTGCAAATTCATTTGATGTTACATGAATAAAATCTGTGCCCAACCAAAAAAGGACCAAAAAGACTAAGTTTGAAAACTAGATTCTCCGAAAGGGATTTTATGCCATTCTCAACACTAAGGGACCTTAACGGGAACCAAAACAAAAAATTTGGTATGGTTACCTAAAAATTTCCTTGTCAATTTTACAGGATAACAAGTAGTAATCTTGTAAGCACCTATTCAAATTCAGCTATGATGACATAGGGTCCGAGCTAGTTGGGTTTGAACTTACCTTTCTTTCTTGATCGGTGTTAGTGTTACACTCGATTTTGTTTAATGAATAGGTCATGAAATTTGAACTCGCAATCTTTGATTCACTTGTAATGTTTATGGAGGTAGTTCTAGTAATATTTTAGATGGTCTAGGTCTTGAAGGTATTTCTCATCTAGCAGCTTGAGTTCTTGAAGCCGATGGACATCATAGTCCTCATTTTCAATGAGGTGTTGAAGAGAAACATAAAGGGAAGGGAGATCGATCACAATGGGGAGAATTTTTCTAAGGATGTGCTTAATATTTTTGTTAGATGCTTCAGATTAGCCATTTCCTTGTGGGTAATACAAGGTGGATAATTTTATTTTGATGTGGAATCACCACAAAGTTCATGGAATTATTGATTTTTAAAGGCCTTACCATTGTTCGTGATGAGGAGGATGGAATATCAGTAGCAGAAAATGATATGGTTAAGAATAAATTTGGATATTTATTAGCAAGTAACATAGGTAAGCGGGATGGCTTCACCCATTTAGTGAAGTAATGTTGCAATAACAATAAAATTGTGAGCATCGATGAAGTGGGATTCAACTTTCCCATGAGATCAAGACACCAAGTGGAAAAGGACCATAGATTAGTAATGGATTACAAATCTTGGGAAGGGGCATGGATGAGGTCAGCATGTTTCGGCATGGACACATTTTTGTGTGTACAATCATGCATCATTCTCCATGTTAAGCCAATAATAACTAGTTTGCGGATGTTTCTTAGTAAGTACCACACCACAAGTGTGAGCACCAAAAAAATTCCACCATGAAATTCCTTAAGTGCTAATTTAGCCTCTTGGGATTTAAGGCATCGTAACAAAGTTCCATCAAATCCTCTATGATAAAGGGTGTCTCCAAGGATGGTGAATTGGGAGGCGTGTTGGATGAAGGATTTGTGATGGCTATGGGGAAGGTAGGTGGAAGGGTGTGATCATGGAGATAGGTGTAGATGTCATGGTACCATGGGGAGTCAGGACCAACAATCTCACATACCACCTCTAATTTAGGAGCATCATAGGTGACACCATGATTTTTTTAACCAAGAGTTTTGAATCGGGGCATCATAAGGCATGTCCCGTAGAGAGCCATGGTCTATGAGCTTAATAATTTCTTATGAGCTTAATTACACTCCTATGGAAAAATCATGTTTTTCCGTTGTTTTTACCTCCCTAAAGCTATGACATTACATGGTCAACAACATATTCGACCTCATAGCCAAGGTATATCTACTCAAGTACCTATTCTCTAAATTATCTTTAATAGGGAGCATGGCTGAATTGATCATGCTCTTGAGTGAATTAAACATAAAATATGTCAATAAAAAGGATAACAAAGGAAGAGTACCAGAAGATCAATTAGTAGAAGCTCCATTTTCGATTCCATGCCATTAAATACGTGACTCATAGACAAATCTATATTCACTATTAAAGAATCAAATACATGGACATTATAATTTGATGGAATCAGTCACAAAGTTCATGGAATTATTGATTTTTAAAGGCCTTACCATTGTTCGTGATGAGGGAGGATGGAATACTGTAGCAGAAAATGATATGGTTAAGAATAAATTTGGATATTTATTAGCAAGTAACATAGGTAAGCGGGATGGCTTCACCCATTTAGTGAAGTAATGTTGCAATAACAATAAAATTGTGAGCATCGATGAAGTGGGATTCAACTTTCCCATGAGATCAAGACACCAAGTGGAAAAGGACCATAGATTAGTAATGGATTACAAATCTTGGGAAGGGGCATGGATGAGGTCAAAGCATGTTTCTGGCATGGGACACATTTTTGTGTGTACAAGCATGCATCATTCTCCATGTTAAGCCAATAATAACTAGTTTGCGGATGTTTCTTAGTAAGTACCACACCACTAGTGTGAGCACCAAAAATTCCATCATGAAATTCCTTAAGTGCTAATTTAGCCTCTTGGGAATTAAGGCATCGTAACAAAGTTTCATCAAAGCCTCTATGATAAAGGGTGTCTCCAAGGATGGTGAATTGGGAGGTGTGTTGGATGAAGGATTTGTGATGGCTATGGGGAAGGTAGGTGGAAGGGTGTGATCATGGAGATAGGTGTAGATGTCATGGTACCATGGGGAGTCAGGACCAACAATCTCACATACCATCTCTAATTTAGGGACATCATAGGCTGACACCATGATTTTTTTAACCAAGAGTTGTGAATTGGGGCATCATAAGGCATGTCCAGTAGAGAGCCAATGGTTTTCATTACATCTACTAATTTGTTTCTTGCATGGGGGATTTTCTCAAACTAAATGTGCTAGAAGTAGGCCTTAAAACTATCCACCATGTACTTGTAAGGAACTAGTTTATCATCTTTGGTAGAATATTCATCATTGACCTATTTGATTATTAGTTGTGAGTCACCAAAGACGTTGAGATTTTTAATGTTCCATTGGATGGCCATTTTTAATCCAGTGAGGAGTGCCTCATATTCAGCTACATTGTTGGTGTAAGGAAAGGAAATATTAAATTCTTTAGGAATTAAATCACCTTGGGGTGTGAGAAATAAAATGCCTACTCTTGAGTCGTGATGTGTGAAAGATCCATCAAATTATAATGTCCATGTATCTGATTCTTTAATAGTGAATATAGATTTGTCTATGAGTCACGTATTTAATGGCATGGAATCAGAAAATGGAGCTTCTACTAATTGATCTTCCGGTACTCTTTCTTTTTTATCCTTTTTATTGACATATTTTATGTTTAATTCGCTCAAGAGCATGATCAATTCAGCCATGCTCCCTATTAAAGATAATTTAGAGAATAGGTACTTGAGTAGATATACCTTGGCTATGAGGTCGAATATGTTGTTGACCATGTAATGTCATAGCTTTAGGGAGGTAAAAACAACGGAAAAACATGATTTTTCCATAGGAGTGTAATTAAGCTCATAAGAAATTATTCTTCAGCTTAGATAATAAATGGCATGTTATTTTCAATGGACATGGTGTTGTACCAGAGAGCTCTTAAGGTGTGCGAGTCACTAAAATGTATAAGAGAAGAGGCATACTTAGAGTAGGAGGTACTAACACTAGAGGGTACAGTAGATATTCCTTGAGATTGTCAAAAGAGGCTCGAAATTCCTTGTTCCAATGGAATATTGTTGCTTTTTTGAGAAAATGGTGAAATGGATGGAATTTTTCATCGATATGTGTGATAAATCTCCTAATGGCTTGTTTTTTTCCTTGTAGGCTTTTGAGTTGTTTTAAATTTATAGGTGGAGGAATTTCAACCACCAATTTAACTTTGTCTAGGTCAATTTTGATTCCATGCCATGAGATAATAAAACTGAGTTGTTTGTCATATGTGACACTAAGAACATGTTTCTTGGGATTGAGCCAAACTTTGTATTCTTGGAGTCTTTTGAAGATGCGGTGAAGAACCATGGGATTTCCCTTACGAGTTGTAGATTTTACTATAATTTCATCGACATAATCCTTAACAATGTCATGTATCATGTCATGAAATATGACACTCATAGCACATTGATAAGTGGCTCCAGCATTTTTGAGTCCAAAGGGCATGACTTGATAGTAAAATGTGCCTCGGGGGTAGTAAAATTTATTTTGTGTTAATCTTATATTGTAATTTTGATCGATTGTAGAAAGAGAAACCATCCATGAGAGACAACATCTCATGCCCAGCTGTAGAATCTACGATCATGTCAATGTTTGGTAGTGGAAAATCATCCTTAGGGAAAGCTTTGTTGATGTCACAAAATTTTGTACAAATACGAATGTCCCTAGTTTTCTTGCTTACTGGGACAATATTGGAGATCCAAAGTAAGAATATTCAATGGGTCAAATGAAACCAATATTAAGTAGCTACTAAAATTCTTCCTTGACAAGCAACACCACCTTTGGATGCATCTTACATAGATTTTGCTTAATTGGCTTCACGTCTTTATGCACCATAAGATTATGAACTACTAGGGATGGATCAAGGCTAGGAATATCTACAAAGGATCATGTGAATACATCTATAAATTCCTTTAATAATGTTGTAAAGGTGGTTTGTTCTTATACATACAAGGATGCCCCCAGTTTGAGAATCTTGGGATCTTCATCCATGTTGATGTTAATTTCAATGATTTCCTCAATTAATGACATTGATCCATCCTGTAGAATTTTGGGAGCCGAAAGAATTTGATCCATAGCCAAATATTTTTCAGGATTTGGGTAATATTGTAAGAATTATGCAATGGTATCCTCCTTATCAATATGGAAAGAGGATTTTGGATGAGGGATATTGAATTGGGATTGAAGGGAGAGGGCTAGAAACCTTTCTTATGATCATGAGAAAGTATATTATCTTGATTTCTCATCAACTCAAGAATCGTTTCATCATTCTAAAATGAATCAAGAGAGACATGTTTTGATTTCTAGTCCCACTTGAATAAGTGTAGGGTAAGTAATAGAAACATTTATGGTGAAGATGGAGGTGTGATGAAAGAGATTGGTGGTGGCAAGATCTTCAAATTATCTATAGACGGAACTTGTCTCGATGGTGTCTATAGCCTCCTTAGCTATGTTGGTAGTATCATGAAGGTCATCACAAATTCTTTCACCAAGTGGTTAATACCCTAGTTTGTGGCCATCAAGGTTGGGGATGATAGTAATGGGTTTGGGGACACCTTGTTTGTTATGAACTATTCCTCATCCAGAATAACCCATACAAGTCATTATCCATTTGGGGATTAGATACTTTTTATTAAGTACAAAAATGGTATAGATTCATCGATGAGAAATGTGATGTTGGATGGCTCGAGGTACTCATCGATTAGGTACCAAAAAATATAAAAGTCGATGAGCCCAATGAATATTTTTGACTTTTGTTTTGACACATGTCAGCTGTCATGCATTTTAGGTGATAGTGGTAGGTGTTTGTTGCTAAAATTTTGATATTCTCCACACCTGTGGATTTCAGTTTAAGAGGAGGAGTAGGTAAAAGAGGATTGGATATGGATGGAGTGGGTAAGAGATGGTAGGATGATAATGAAGCATTGTGTGAGGCGGATGGTATAATGTAAAGTGAAACATATGAAGTTGTGGATGATGATGGAGATGGATATTGTGGTGGTATAGTTTCAGTGATAGGACAATATGATTCTTAATAACCTTCCACTTCAAGTGCTTGACAATATTGGAAGGGTTGAGTGTTGTTATGGATGGTAAATTCTACACCGGCATGCTTGAATTAAGACATAGATATAATGTAGATGGTACAATATGCATTTCATTAATCCATGGTCAACTAAGAATAAATAATATGGGAGTTGGATGTTCATGACATGTATGAGGGTTGGGAGCACAACAGGCCCAACATTGATAGGCATATATAAAGTTCCAACTGATTTTCACTCAGTATTATCATATGCTTTAATGGTAATGATATCTTATCTTAGATCCATTTCATTGTACCCTAATTGTTGGATGAGAGATAGGGTATAGAGGTTAACATCATATCTATTTTCCACTAATACATGTTTAACATGAGTGTGCTTGATATGCACCTCAATGTATAGAGGAATATTATGTGTTGGGTCATGTAGTGGAAAGTCTTACTAAGTAAAGGTGATTGGAAGTGTTGGATGAGGATAAATATGAGTGACAAGGGTTTAGAATTTTATGGGGTCGATATCATTTGTAACGTGAGTTTCTTGAAGGGCTCGATAGAGGATTTCTATGTATGGAGGATGTTTTGAAAAGATCCATGATATATATTTTTGCGGGAGTATTCTCAAGTTTTTCGATGATGTTTTATTGTGCTTGTGGTGGTGGATTTGAGGAGGATGGAGCAGCTCCTTGGACCACTACATGGATCCTTCAAGTGGTAACTACACATTGAGGGTTTTATGAGGGGCCTTTGACTTTGATTATTGTTACTTGATATATGGAATGGTGGATGTGGCTAATAAGAGATTCATACTGAAATGGTATGTGGTGGTAGTTGATGTGGTTATAATGGTGGGTGGATGACTTGGGGTTCTTTTCAAACTTCTATTGACCCTAATTTGAAGTATGGGTCTAACCATGATTAGGAAGTGGATTCTGATAGATCCCAAGCTTCTAATTTTGAGAGGAGGAAGATGCATTGTCCTTAATTTCAATTTCACCTTGGTTGATCAAATCTTGGATATAATTTTTGAGTTTCATACACCTATTGGTAGCATGACCCTTGATTTTATGAAATTTTTAGTACTCATTTTCCTTGAACCACGAGGGCTTAGGTTGAGACTCATCAATTGGCTGAGTTTGGGGGAAAATGACCATATTAGCATAAACTAATTTTTCAAGGGCTACTTTGATAAATTCACCAAGAGGGTGTATGTTCTTCATGTTGATTCTTGGGTGGACCGAGGTTGTCCTTTGGGGATAGATATAGTAATGGCTCTGTGGATGTGCTCGAAATGTTTGGTTTCCGTCCCTCCATCAATGAAAACATTCTTGTTATTATTGATATACTTAGGTTTCTCGGATGTGGAATGTTTACTAGATTGATTGTACTTATCGAGGGAATACAAATTAATGAGGCCTTTGGCGAAAAGGGATTTTTCAATTTGAATTCCTTGCTTTATGGTATCATCAAAAGTATTAGCACAATGGACTTAGAGATGGAAGGCTAGCTCTTGATGGAGATTGGTGAAAAAAATGGTGACTAACTACTTTTTAGGGATAGGCCATGGAATGCAGCTAGTAAGGGCTCGCCATCGTTGTAGGAAGGATGAGAAGATTTCACCATTGTATTGTTTAGTGTTACATAGGTCGATCATAGTGACATCATGTTCCACATTATAGGAGAAATGTTTGACAAACTTTTCACATAATTCAACGAATGTAGTTGCAGAACCTTTAGGTAGACAAAGGAACCATTCAAGGGCGGGACTGGCTAGACTTCTTGAGAAGAGTCTTAATAGGTAGGAGTCATCATAGGCTACTTCTTGAAATAACATATAAAACTCCTTGACATGCTCACAAGGATCACCTTTTCCCTTATATTTTTTGAATTTAGGTGGTTCAAAGTATGGTGGAAAAGGGACCCGTGATATCACAATCAAATGGATAGGGACTAATTTCTTCAAACTTTTACTATCATCCTTGTTTTCCAAGTTGCAACCCTTGAAGTGTTTCCTTCATAGACTTTATTTCTTGCTCCAAGGTAGGTTCTTGAGGATCAGTGGGTGGTGGATTGAAGTTGGGTTACTAGGAATGTTGTGATCCATGGTCATTTGATGGATATGGGCCAAGTTGTGAGGCTAATTAAGTAATTTGGTTACTCATTTTTGTAGTTGTGACAACACTACTTATTTTGATACATGTGGATTATTGAGGTTCTCTCTGTTATCTCGTCCATCTACAACACAATGGTTATTTGGATTATGATGATGTGGGGATGGTGGTCATTATCCAATGTAGTCACTTTCATCATGGAGGAGACTAAGAGGTTAGTCTTGTGTATAATCATCAGGAGGTTTGGCTTCCATATGATATAATTGGAGTAAGAGAGCATATTTATTTTTATAGATGAAATGATTGAGAATCTCTCATTGTCTTCCTTTTATTAAATATGTGCTAGAATCTCCATCACTAATAGTTTTGACCATAGTTTCTTCATTGTCTCCTCGGTGGCGATTGTCTTTTGTGTTGGCATCATAATAGTTGTGATTGAATATGTCATGTCCTATGTCATGGTGACTATTTTCTTCATCATTTCCTGATTAGGATCGAGTAGGAATTCTCCTTGGTTCCATGAGACCCTAGTGGTTTTAATATGTGTAGATGGATTGAAGATGTGCTAATTTGACTAAAGATATGTGGGATGAAGAAAAGATGAGATTTTGTATTTAACTAATGAGTGATCTTAATAATCAAGCCTTGTTTTTAGTATGGAATAATTTAAGGTGGTGTTAAGAGGATAGAAGAATGATTTACCTTGATAGTGGATGGATTTGGATGTGCCTTGATGTAAGGGATTAGAAGAATATGATAAGTGATAAGGATGTTTTTTCTGTATGCAAGGTGTTCGATTAGCAAGATTAGATTAGTTGTGTTAATAAGAAATCGTAGATGGAATGTATGTGTAGGTTTGAGTGAAGATGTGAGGATGTAGTGGATGTTGTGGTTGGGAAAGATATGTGATATGAGAGGTTTTATGATATCTTAGTCCTAAGTATAGGGATACCAATAGGAAATGTTAGATTTATTAAGAGGGGTTTGTGATGATGAAAGGGGTGGTTGTTTAGGTTGGTGTGGTGGTATGGATTAGGTTTTATAGATAAGATGAGATGTGTTAAGTGCACTTTGCAAAATGTGATTTGTGAGATGTGGAGGGATGTTTATGAATGTATTTTATAGATTTTAAATTTTATTGTTGGAGTGGAAGGGTTTAATAGTTATTTAATTATTTTTGCTTTACTAATGGGGTGATGAAAAAGAAATGGATGATGATAGGTGAATGGAAGATAAAGGGTGCATGGTCAAAGTTTTATTATTATAAAATTTATCAATTAGGTAAAGAGGTTTATTGAATATTTTATTTGTGAAAGGTGTGAATAATGGTATGTGGATGAAAGGAAAATGGTGTGTGGTCAAAATTTTTATTATTGTAGGGTTTATTGATTAGGTGGAAAAGATAATTATTTTAATTGTATTTATAGGATGATGTGAAAGGTGTGATTGATGGTAGGTGTGTGATGGATAAGGTTATGGTCAAAGGTATATGGTAAGTGATGTATGGTATAAATCATGGTCAAGGGTCATGGTCAAAATATATGGATGATAGGTGTGTGATTTAATTAGAAGGATTGGTGTGAGGGTTGTTCATTGGTTTTGACAAAAACACTCAAATAAGTACAATCATGCAAGCACAATCCTAGCTAGTCAAGTGGGATTGCAACTAAACTATAGCTCACTTTCAATACCACACACTAACTGTGGTTTCATAATTGTGTCTCCACCTATGTGCCAATATGGGGTTGGCTAATGATTATTCTTGGGAAGTGTGGCCTCTTTACACTATAGTTTGATATGCATCCAAAAGGGCTACCTAATCTAGGATAACAATCTCACTAGGGGATTCCCGATATACCTTATGGTACATGGGGCCCAAGTCCATGTTGTAAGGATGTTTTCTAAGGCTTGGGTATTGGGATGTGGAAGCCCCTCACTTCATGTCGCTCTTAAAACAAACAAGCTCTTAGCCAATAACAACAGATTGTCCTTGAATTTATATACCCTATCGGAACACATGGCGTGTCTACATGCATGGATATGAATCCTATGGTCACTAGACCCTAGGACTATGGTAAGTGCATGGATGTCACTTCCACATCACGTTACCCCTAAAAATAAAAAAGGGAAGGAATACTAGCCATTTTTGATCCTCAAGATCGTCCTAGGATGCGAGAGGAGAGCATACACGGTGTCATCTTTAGGATAAAAAAAAACAACACGTAACAAAAAAGAAGAGAAATGTAAGATAATAATAAAATATATATAATGGGGCCTTCAGAAGAGGTCCTGCAAAACAAAGGATTAGTAGTTTGTTATTTATACCCCAATATTCTTAGACCGTTTGAGCTGCAAAAAGGAGGGTTAGTAGTTTTTAAATTAATCAAGGTCCTACAACCACAAACGTTAGGAAAAAACAAAATGAGTACTAAAATTGGTGGAGTTTCCCCTTATCCCTACAATATTTCTACAAAAATAGAATGTTAAACCCTATAAAACACCACCAAAACACCAAAAATGTGATTAGATTGATTAGTACTAACGCAACATCATATTAAAACAAAAGTGCTAACTAACGAAAAAAGGTGGTATTTCAGGTCAAAAGCACCAAAGTATAACAAAAGTGTTATTACATAACAAAAGCATTAATCTTTAGTCAAAAATGCTAAAATAGTAATAGATGTACTAAACTATATACAAAGGTGTTAATCTATAAGCAAAGGTGCCAAAACGCAGAAAGATGCGGTGTTAGCGGATTTAATTTTTAATTCTAAACATAGGCACCGAAATACATACAAAGGCACCAAAACATATACATAAGTGTTAAAGTAAAGACAAAAGCATTGATCTTGCACAAAACAAAGTTAGAAAACAAAAGCACTAAAATAGGCCACAAAGGTTCCAAACTACGGACAAAATTGCCAAAAGATCGGCAAAGGTGTTGATTACGCACGAAACAAGGTTGGAAAACAAAAGCGCTAAACTAGGCCACAAAGGTGCTAAACTACAAATAAAATGGCCAAAATACTGATAAAGGCATTGATTCTACACGAACAAGGTTAGTCTTGTTTTTTTAAAGTGCATGTATTTCTCATTTGTAGGTTTGTGTTGTTGTGTTTCATGGAGAAAATATGGTGAATGAAGCCTTGGTTTGTGTCACGCTATCTAGCCTTCCCTTACTACATTTTACTCTCCCTTTCTACCTCAAACTAGATATTTCATACCCTTTTATTGGTTCTATCACCTCTTTTAGTGTAGGATTTCCCTTTTACACATCTTTCTAACCCTTCTCTCCCTCCTTGGTCCCTTAGAATTAGTAGATTAGGATTAGTTAGTTGTGTTTTCCCTCTAGGAGCAGTTTTAGCATTAGGATTAAGTAGAGGAATTTGACCTTCTCTAGAGGTCCATCTGAATTCGCAAGTCCCACAACTTTAGAGATGGTCCCATGTTAGTAAAAAGTAGGGATCTGCAAAGAAATACCCCAGGTGCTACTTTTTGTGATAACAATTAGAAAATGAAAGCACTAAACTAGGCCAAAAAGGTGTCAAACTATAGACAAAAGCACCAAAAGATCGAAAAGGCACCAATTCTACACGAACAAGATTAGAAAATAGAGGTGCTAAATTATGGCACAAAGGTGCCAAGGGTTTTACAAAAGCACCAAAGTGTATCCCTGCAACCACATAAGTCAATATACCTTACAAAAGTATTGTTTCAGGTCAAAGGTGCCACTTATTTTACATAGGTGTTGAATGATAGGACAAAGGTGCTGATACAGAAATTTGTTTTGAAAATTCAAATTTTTGATTGGAGAGCCCGAAGATTTGAGCAAAATAAAAAATAGTAACAATTCTTCACGTTAATTTTATAGAAAACATGAAACGTATTTATATTCATATTTTCTCCTAGAAACAAGGATTTTTCTCAACTATTCACCCCATGAATCTCTCCCACAACCTATCTACATAAGCGATTCTGACCATTATACGAAAATTATATTTCATATAAAACTATTAATGTGAAGCACTAACAATTATATTCCTAAAATTCCCCCTTAGTGCAAACATGGTAGAAAAACATCCACACACTCAACTACAGTATGATCACCCCTGTGAAACATGTCCTACTATGTGACTCATGATCTTGATAAAAATAAAGGCTCTCTCCTTCCATGGTTTTAAACAAGCTTACCACAAACCTTGACGTGAACATGCCCCATCAATTATCCACCTCGTGTGGTTTTGGATCCTCCCACAAACCCTTTCAAGATCCATGAACTAACTTACTCGAGTGTTTTTTTCACCAATATGATTTTACATCAGAGAACTATATAGGAATCACAACTCACTTATTACAAAACTGCACAATATACAGGAAAGAGATTTCACATTACTTCCTATAAGAATCACAATGTTCTTAATTGCAGCCACTATTTTTTCGATCATTGTCACTCGATCTCAAACAGTATAGGAAACTACCACCGGCACTATAAGATACCTTTTACTTTAGTTGTTTTGGGCATAGAATGGAAATGGAACATTGGTGTCATGTTCCCCCTCACAATCTAAAATTTACTCACATGAACACTAAGAAGAAAATTGTATCGAAGACATACAACTGACTGGATATTGCTAGTTAGATCTTGTTGCACATGGAAACCATTGCAAGTGAACATATTCAAAAGAATACCATATTCCAATGAAGTATGGAAATTAGGGGATCACATCAGTCAAAAGATCACTAACAGTCATCTGCGCTCCAACACAACTCTTTTCCAGCATCTAAAACCATACAAAATAGGAACTCGAAAATAAACGCACCGCAAAATCAAAGTAAATACTCACACCAAAATAATGTCACCACAGAAAAAAGTGGCCCCATCGTTGGTGACTAACGAGAGGTTGATGATTGAACTCCAACCTTCGATGCCTCTAGCCTCGATTATAAGATGATAACTCGAGACAGAGATATGATCATGGAGCTCATTTACAACTCGGATGTCGGGTAAGACCGAGAATGCATTTGTAAGGGAAAACTATTTTGACAACTTGATTGTTTTGAATAGACAATAAAAAATATCCTAAAATCACCTATTTTATTAACTTGACACTTTGATGGACACAAAAAATGACTAGATGACATGAGCGACAAAAATATAATTAATAACTTTTGACAAAGACACGACAAACTTAATTAACTAATGAATCATACATTTTTAATGAGAGTGTACTCTAAATGACAATAGAGAGACTTGAAAAATTTAATAGACACTTATATAGACTATACAATCATGTCACATATTGACATTTGAATAACGCGATACTATATAATTTTATTAATAATGACTAACCCAAATAATTTGACATGAATCATACACACAATAACACAACTTTGTCAAAAGGAGTTATTTCTTTCTTGTCGACTATTATTATTTGTCAACTTAAAAATCCTAAGTTTCAGCATATACCTAGTTACAGGTCACCAAAAGTTATATCTCATAGTTTTCATGGATTACTTCTCTCATTTCTTTACCCATTGTTCATTGGTTGTATTTAGATCAGATGTAGATGGATCACTTGTATGAATCTTCTTCTCAAGGTTATTTAGTTGTTGAATGTGGTGGGGGTGGTTGGAGCTTTTAATCTCACTAATGGAGGTCCATAGCATTGAAACCATGACTCAAGTGTGTGGACGTTGAGGAGACCCTCTAAATTCCAAATGGATCCACACAACTTTAGAAAATTCAAATAATGGCAACCACACATGCATAATAGATAAACAGGTGAACAAAAATCGAAGCACATAACATTCCACCAACAAGAATGTATAATACACCAAAAGACCATGAATAGTGTGGAATATTTTATAATGATTCTCGAGCACATTCATTGATGGAATAGAGTTATGTTGACATTTAGCTATCACCTATCCAATAGCACAGAAACCAAGAAAATTGGAATGGATTTGAATGGTGTTCAGACCAATAAATACACATATATGAAGACCACAGAAGCCAGAAGAGCATGCAGATTTGGAAGGCAAATCTATGGATTGACTGCTCACAAATCCATAGCTGGCAGAGAACGAGAACATTCACAATAGATCTAATAGGAGCCAAAGAATTGAATAACCTCCAACAGAAATAAACTAAACTTATTCTAAAAAATTGGTATGCTAAATTGACATAATAATTTTCTTCATATCTTTAGGAAAATTGCAAACAGTACAATTTCCCCTATCAATTTACTCAATCATCAATCGCTCTAATAGTAGATGATTGGAGAGTAGTAGATTTGAGAAAAATAAACACAACAACAATTCTTCACACTAATTTCATAGAAAACATGATACATATTTATAGTCAAAGTTGCTCCTATAAACAAGGATTTTCTCAACTATTCACCCCATAAATATCTCCCATAACCTATCTACGTAAGTGGTTACAACCACTATACAAACAATTATATTTCATACAAAACTATTAATGTGAAGCACTAACAATTATATTCCTAACAATATTCAAGGTGTGAATTAGAATGATTTTTTCAAATTTGAGTAGTTTGTTCTTAATATGAAATACTAATAACAATATATATTGGGGGTAAGCCCCACAAAGTGGAGTGTCATAATGTAAACAAAAAGTGGTGTTAGTATGTAAATATAAGATGATTATCAAACTAGATAAATCCTAACCTAACACACCTATTATATACCTCAAATTGAGATAGATAAAAGGGATGAAAAGTGTTATACTTACACTTACCTAAAATATCCAATGCGCTTTCCTATTACTTTGGATGTGCTTAAGATAGTTGTTGTATTAATTCATATTCATGGGACTATTTGGGAAACACCTCCCCTTGTTGGATAATGATTTTATCTTGATGGAATGCTTGATGATTGATAGTTTTCTTGGAAAAATTTTGACATTATATCCTTACAATTTTCTAAGATGGTTGCCATGGAGGGTGGCACCTCTATTTATAGTTAGAGGAAGGAAGAATGGAGGGTTGAGATTTTGCCATGTAGGTGGTAGATCAATGGTGGAGAATTGGTGAGAATGGAGAAAGATCTAGAATTGGAAAATTCTAGAGATTAGAAGAAGCCTCCATTGAATTATGGAGGGAGGGAAAATATTTAAATTTTTAAATATGGAAGAGGGAAAATTGGAGAGGCTTCTAGAAATATAAGCCTCTAGATTTAGAGGATAGGTTAGTTTGGGATTAGGTGAAATTAAATGTGATTAGTGGAGTGATTAGATGGAGAAGCTAGGTGTAGGATAGGTATAGAGTAGGTGGTAGGTGGGTGGTAATTTTAAATTCCTAGAAAATAGTTAATAGGGATTAGTTAATGGGAAAGTGAAAGTATTAATGATGTATTAATATGACTAAGGATGAGATGGGATTTTTTGGTACCCAAATTTGTTATCCTTTTCAGTCTGAGCAGCATCATAGATATGACATGAAGCTTGAAGACAGATAGATCATGATGTATGTCATTTTGTAGTTGGGGATGTGATCTAACTAGCTCTCAGATTTGTGGAGAGATGGATAGCACTTCAAATAGGACTTGATCTTGTCCTAACTGTTTTAGGTTGTGCCTTTCAACCAAGGTAAGATGACCTATTTTGTAACCCTCAAATGGTGAAGGAGATAAAGATATCCCTCAATTTGTGCAAATAGTATGAAGGGGCCTTGGGAAAATATGATCAACACTCCAAATATGACTTTCACAAGTTGTCACTTCCAGATTATGGAGATACTTTCAATGCAAGGCAAGGGTTACTAAAGACATTTTGAAATCTTGATCTATTCTACATACTTTAGCAAATGAATTTTGATCTTCTGTGGGTATACAAGTCAAAACATGGGTAGTATGGGGTAGGATTAGTTGTTTAGAATGATTTTTGGTGGGATATTGACAAGACAAACTTGACTATGCCAGATCTTTGACAACCTCTACAACATTTGAACAACTATCAGATAAAATGCTTCAAAATAGTCAGAATGTTCTTTCAAATAAAAGAGATACACAAATAGAGGCCCAGGTTTGCACTCTTCACACAATATTTGAGACCTCAACACAAAATCTTGAGTTAAAGGACTCAATTAAACATCAAAATCTTTTATCAAATCACGCCTAAGGTACCCCCAAAGGCTTACAAGAAATCTCTGTCAACAAATGAAGGTGAAGTGATTTTAAAATGCTTATTTTCAAGGCCAGATGAAAGCTCTTCTGAAAAATGAAATTGTAAATGCCACTAAACTATCAATAAGGATGAGATCTATGTGATTCCTAAAGATTTCAATGCAAGATTGCAACAAGAACAAGGAAAACTATTTGTAGACATTTAAACATGATAAAAAACATCATATTGCCCAAAATAACATAGATTAATTCAAAATCTTGTTAGATTCATCAACATGGGAGAGTTTCAAGAACAATCTCAGAGCTGTGTGATGGCTATACACTTGTAACCAAATCAACATGAATGAAGATCTAACACAGAAGACATTAACCAGGTTTTTTGGAGGGTTTCTCAAAAGATGAGCTTCTCTCAAAATTTTCTCATGATTTTCAATTTCCTGACCTTTTGCATGTCTCAAAACATGTATTATATATCTCTCTATTACATTTGATCCTTCTTTCCCAAGAAAAGAATATCCTATGGCATCTTAGTTTGTTACAAATCCATCATGATTCGCAGATAGGGACGTTTAACATATTTGCAACAAAAGTTGCCAGGTGTTTTGAAAAAGGTGAATCATTGCAAAATTCACATCATTATCCATTGTGGAGGCACGTTTTTCATCTTCAAAGCATGCAGACCCCCTTCCTTTCATTATTTCATCCTTATCCCTCCAAAATTTGACTCTGTAACTTTTGGATTTGATATTTCACATTTTTGGATGGGTTAGGGCAAAAATTTATTCCAAAAACATCTTTGATCTTCAAATTGATCCTCAAAACCAATTGCATTGGTCCTTGCAGGCACAAACGACATGAATTTGCCAAAAATTCAATCAAAATCGATGCAAAAACACATTTCCACACTTCCTAAGGCAAAAATGGCGTAGCAAACTGAAAAATGCACAGTTACCATTGATTTTCCTTTCTCCCTTCAATCTGAGCCCTCCATGTGTCACAATGCGATTGGAAATGGGTTTGGGATCACTTTTTGACATTTTAACATTTTTGAAAAAATGTAAAAATTTGACATTTTCTCCACCCCTCCACCCTTGAAATTTAGTGTTGACACATGTCCCAAGGTGGGTCCCATCGGAATCACCTGCTTGATTCTACACATTTCCACCTTTTTTGGAAAAAGGAAAATTTTCAAAATTATCTCCATGGGCCCACACCTCCGATTCTATCCCTGACACATGTCGGTCGCTGATTGGTGGCAGGATTGTGTTCCTCCTTTTGATTTCTTACCTTTATAGGATAAAAGCTAAATTTCCCACAAAGACCCGACGCTCCGGAATCCCTTCTTTTGATCTGAGCCATACACGTGGCTCAATTGTGACCATTGATGGAGCTGCGGCCTCAATTTACAATTTTAACCCTTTATGCCAAAATGGGAAAAAATCAAGTTTCCCCAAGGCCCGAAGTTCCGCCTCTGACCCTGCCACGTGTCCACTCTGATTGGCTTGGCAGACCCGTAACCCTTTTCACAACTTTTGTTCCCATTCACCAAAAAGAAAAAAAAATCTAAGTCCTCCGCCAGCCTTCCATCCCACTTTTGATGAAAACATGACACGTGTCCACCTCTAATTCATTGAGGGCCTACGCTCTGAAGCTACCACATGTTCCATTCTATTTCATTATGGGCCTACACTCTGAAGCTGCCACATGTTCCATTCTAATTTATTACGGGCCCTAGGCATTTTCTTTGTACTTTAACTCTTTTTCCAAAATGCCTTAAGGCACAAAAAGACCCGCCCATCCGCCTTCACTCTACTTACGACACTGTGCCTCCTCAGGGCCTACACTACGCAGCTACGAGGGTAACTTGCACTTTTTTCCAAAACACAAAAAATGTTAAGTTTTTCAAGCAAGCCTGCCGAACCTTGTCTAATCACAAACGGCCACGTAGGAGAATATTTTGAGCTAAAATTTGATGGGAAAAGGACGCCCGTATGACCATCAAACAACATAGAAATTGCCAGTGATGCCCTAGAATGCTGAAGATGAATTTGATGGGAAAATGATGCCCATCTAACCATCAAAACACAGAAAATGCCAAGGATTCCCAAAATTGATTTTTTCTTTGTGGGTGAAGAATTTTTCGATCAAAAGACAAATGGAAAGTTTTTAGGCAATTTATGACCATGGCAAAGGGTTTTGAGGGAAAATAAGTATAAAACGAATAATTTCAAGCTCCAAAGGTCGGAAAACATGGGAAAAATGGAAGAGGCATTTGAACGGGAAAAATTAGGGTAAGGTAATGAGTTTGCAAACAATCCAATGCACAAGAATGGAGCTATAACTTCACATCATCAACTTCAAGAGGAAAAAATGTTTTAGAGCACAAAGAGCAAAGGGGAAACATGGCAAAATGGCTAAGGATCAAAATGGGCACCAACAGGATTATTGAGTGAATAGTGAGAATAATTGAGGTATGATAATAGGAATAATAATAAGTAATCTTGTGATTAATTATTATATGGTTAATTATGGGAGGGATTAATAATGTATAATGAGTATGTTATTTCTTGAATAAGCATGTTGACATTTTACATGTCTACATTCATTTATCCTCTTCTAATAATTATTTCTCTTTTAGGATCAAGATACTTATCATTGTATATTCATCGTATTTGAGGCTCATTAGGAAACTCCACATGTCTCAAGCCTTGTTCTTTTATTTGTAACATAGTGACAACTTGGAGACTTTTAGTTTATTTTGGCACCTCATTAATAAATTTTACATTACACAATTATTTTTATTTTCATCACTTCTCTAATGTGGGACAATTTTAAGTGTTGTGCTACACTTATACTCTATAATATGCACAATATACTTCCCACTGGATTTGAAGGATAATTCTACACAATGTGATTTATGCTCTGCAAAGATAACTTATCACTCCTTATATCTAGATTTGACATCACATCCTCCTTTGTTAGTAACCACCATGATATCCTCCTTTGTTAGTAACCACCATGATATCCTCCTTCGTGCACTTGATATGGTATTTACAGAGCACTCCATCCTTGAATCTAGTTTTTGTATCCTCCATTAGGAGCTTGTGGTGGTGGATTATTCCACATAGGTGATTCTTGGGGTGAAGGAGGTTCTCACCTTAATAATATTTTTTAGAGAAGATAGATCCAAACTCAAAATTTTTGTGGATATTATAGAGTCCACCATGTATTATATTCGGGTGATGAAGGAGCCCACTATGTATTCAATTGATGAGATGTGACCATTTCTACCTCTATAAAAATTGGTTGTGTCTTTGCGAAATAATTGTGTCTAAACTACAAATATATTCCTTGTTACTTCTTTTAATTCCATTAACACCCTATAATCCTTAACCTCGTGCATATTTGATATGTAAAATTACATACGATGTTATGGGTTTGGCATACATAATGTTGTACTAAATGACACTTCTTGAGCGGGTGTCCCCATATCCTAAAAATTTCACAGTATTATCCTATTTCATTTAATGGAAATAATGGCTTACTTATCTAGTATTTTGTACAATCATTCTTATGGTGTCCTTCATTTATGTATTTTACACATCGTATGTTGAGTATTTTTTCATTTCTTCTTGTATCTCCTCTATTTTTTTGCATTACTGAACATTCAATTTGGATTTTGTCTTTTATTGTCTTTAATATTTTCTACCCTAATGGTGGCTTTGATTCTAGCTTGCCTTAGTGGTAAATTTTTCTTTGTAATCAAAAATGGATTTTGCTATGTAATCCCTCCACAAACCAAGCAACCTTACTAGGTTCATCGAAATTAAAATTGGTTTTTTCATTACATTATAGAACCTCGCGTTATACTCCATTACAAATTCTCTAGGTTTATATTTGATTTATTTCAAATCTTGAATAGTTTGGCCTATGCACTTCTTCCTTTTGAATTCTTAGGTAAGAGCATCACACACTTCTTTTAATGTCTTCCCACTCAAGTTCATAGATTATATGAATTCCAAATACCTACTATGTAATGCTCTTATTAGTTCACATTTCTTGGTATTATCATCTATTATTCCCTTCACACCCCATCACATTTCGTACGATAGTAATCAATGTTTTGGATCAAAGGACCCATCATAAGGTTGGAGGATTACATAGAGATTAAAAATATGGGCCACGTTTCCTCATGTACTAGGATGTCTTCTTGTATTATGTTGCACACCAATATGCATTGAATCACTACTTGAGCTTGGATTTGCTTTCACACTCGACTAGTTATTAATCACACATGTACTTGCACTTGCCCTGTTGGAATTATACTTTACTTATTTATTGTAGAAACTATAAAACACACCTTAAAAATAAGGTATATTATTCAAAAATACCGAAAACATCATAAACATACAAATCTGAAAAATCAAATAAAAAATATTAAACCCTTGAAAATTGGGGATAAAAAACACCTCACCACTCATTTACTAAGCCTCGCCCACTCACATTTAATTATGTCCATTCCACCTACCCATGTGCATTCCTAATGTACTATGGACCCTATAATTACACACATATGTGTCTCATTCCCCCATGTACTCAAAAACTATAAGATACCACTCACTCCCATCATTTCAACTCCACGGCTCTTTATGCACTAAGGCAATACTTGAGTTTTCTTGCTCTCTTGGTTGCATATCTTTGTTTCACATGTCTTTAATAAATGAAATCGAAGCACAAAGGATAGATATAACTTGTTGTATAATTGCTTTAGAAAAATTCCAACACTTGTGGTAATCGTAACTATAAACTCTGTGTGATTTTCGGTGAATCGCAACTATGATTATCCTACGATATGAGTCAAGTATGTTTGTCATTTTCATTTATTATCTTGTCATTTTAATTAATAAAATGTCTTTTATCTCCTTAAAATGGTTAGGGATCTGACTATGGTAGGTCCATTAACCACCAAAAACAACAAACATTTTTCAAGTGTGTTTTTGTGTAGGTTTAGATTCAGATCTGAAAAAAATTACCCACTTTATTTAATGAAAGATATCATAATTGTGCTTCTCTTCACAATGGAAACGTAATCACATTTTGTTTTAAGTAGCATTAATTTGGATATTTCATATCAACTAATCCATCTTGCAAGTGATCTAAATCTAGACATATATTTTCGCAACCACGGTGGGACTATCTTGGTTATGGGTACCTCTTTTGCATTTTCTATATCTAACATTATGTAGACACAAAATCACGCACATACTATTATTTTACTATGTCATCAAGTATGTTTTTATATGCATGGATCTTAAGTAAGAAAAGTATTCATTGGTGACACAATCCTTTTCCATCAACTTGTTTGATTTTTCCTATTGTCTTGCTCTCTCACACGTGTCATTTATGTACCTCGTCATGGTCAGTCACAAGGATCCTGTCCGTATGTCTTTTCACCTTTTTGTCATTTATCCCAGGACACTAACACCCATTCTCGACACTAGCGCCCAGGCGCTCCTATCCATTCTGAGTGCTCATGTCCTCTTTGTTATTTTTACACTTTTTGACATTTGTGGTCAACCTTTCTAGTTTTCTTATCCTTATCCCAAGCTCATAGTCGGGATTTTGGGTTACTAGTGTTGAAATTCAAACAAGATATCCATGTATATACACAACATACACTCTATTATTTTGGGACGTAATTCTAAAGGGTAAACATATTTATATACTATCAAAGGGACTACATTTTTGGTTGCTTACTCTGCATACACTTCATAGGAAGGGAAAGTTCTAAATTCCATCTCACACATTTGCATTTTATTTAGCTATAGCTTGCTATCTTAGCGTCATTGGAATGAGGGAAACCTAAGGGCACTATCTCACACACAAGCACATAGAAATACATAGAGTTTGGAATGTAGTGCAACACTCAGTTATAAGTTAATCCTTTAGATGACCACCGGGTCAGATCGACTTCAAATATTACATTTTTCATTCCAATTTAAGGTGTTTGTGAGCTTGTGTAGGTAGCTAGGGTTTTGTTACAAGTTACAGTACTTCGGTGATCTAAGAGTGAATATCAGGTGATCAACATGGAGTGATAGTAAAACCCTAGCAACACAGGAAAAAACATGTTTTGACCCTCTTCGTAGTCACAAGTGCCTAGAAGAGGTATATACTCCTAGTACCCTCATCCTAGCCAGTAGCCCATGTCCAACTCTGTCTATAGGTTCCAGAATTAATATCGAGCATTTCGAACACCTTTCCCATCCTTTTTATCAATTTCTCCAATTCAAATTTGTTCTGGGATAAGCTTAAATCATATAAGTGTTTTATCCCTCCTATTTTCTTATGTGGGTGCATATTTAGAGTGTTTAGAATTTATATTTTATTATATATTATTATAGTAGTGACTCTGAAATTAGATTTAATAATTAGAATCATCCTCTTTTTAAACTTACATCACCAACGTGATCTCCCCTATTGCAATTTTCATTATATCAATGGCCACCATGAAAATGATTATTGTGCCCTTTATGATAAGTTACAATAATTAGAAGATAGGGGTTTCATTTCCTTTGGCTCTCACTCTCATGAGTGGTCTCTTTCTCTAATTCTACATAAATATGCTTCTACTTCTATTCATTTGTCTCCTCTACCTACCTTTAAGGTTGTCATTTTTCCACCTCCTAAGATCCTTATCCATTTGCGTCCTCCACATAGCTCATCCATCATGGCATCATATCACCCACCTCACAATGTTACTACTTCCCATTGGCTTCCTAAGTCATCAGCATATGTTCTTCCTACCACTACATCTCCCATCATTGGCACTATTTCATCCGACATTCAGTTTGACTCTTACACTCATACTACCACCACTTCACATGCTTCCACCATCGCTCACAAAACTATCCATATTTGGTTAGTGATTTTTATAAGATCACCTCATTACCCAATGATGCACTCATGTTTTCTAAGGTTCTTACATGACTATTGAGGGATTTGTTACAATAAGAACCTCACTCATTCTTCACACTCTACGTTTCATGCTCTATCTTTCTAGCAATACACTCTCAAACCATTTCTCGATGATTCACTCTTGTTCATGGTTCATTCTTGGTGTTGAGGGGAATTTATAAATGAACCCAATTTTCACACTAGGGGGCATCACTTTTCTTCCCCCTGCATTCCCATCATATACATACCAACACATCATTCTTCCACTCTCTTAACATTACTCTTTCACATTTATATTACATCACATACCTCTATTTTTATTCATCACATACTATCTGAAATACTAATCATTACTTATCTATCTATTTTCATATCATCATGCATTTCAAATAAAAAGAACCATTTGAATAATATCTATATAATCTATCCACTTACACACTACACACATCTCAATCATCACATCATATACCAATGCACATCAATAATACAAATGATATAAATATCCTTCTATATATATTGTCAAAAATCATAAGTTACAACTACAATCATTAGGGGCATGCCCCATGCATCACTACATTGTATATAATACATCATACATCATCATAACTATCACTATATACAATAGAGGAACTATATAACTAGAAGCTTCACCACTCAATCCATGTCGCTGATCTCGGCATCTATATCTATCCAATGACTCCATAATATTGTGATCTCGGTCGTCTCTGCACCTGTAATTGGCCATGTAGCTTAACATAATTTAAAAAAACATCCTGAGCTAAGGCCCCTCCTCCTACAGCCTATTTATATCATTTAGTCTCTACAAAAGCCTCATTGCACTCACTCAGTAACACAAAGGTACACTTGGCTACTGCTATAGCCATTATCTCAAACAAATGGGAATGCTCGCCCATAATATTATCCACTATCTCTAGCATACCACCTCCCATGAGTACATCTAGAGGCACGTTCCACATCAATGTGCGTATCAATGAATTTACAATCAACAACCAATATGCATCACTTGCATTCACAAAAACCATCATTAGTCACTATATACCTTCATAATCATCTAATCAATCAACAACTAAAACTAACAATGCACAATATTTACGCTCTTCTCTCATAAATTTCTACACCATCTACATCGAGGAAAGTGCTTGACCCTCTACTCCTCCAATTGTTTCTCTGTCAATTTGCATCCACCACTACAAGAAATATTATCACCCATCGATGTGTTTTCCACCACTCACTATAGGCACAGGTGTACCCCATATCATCAACCTATATTAGCTCTATAGCCACATCTATCTCATTAGGACTAAGATGCACTAGTTGTGCTCCTATCAAGCTCACCTTGCTCTCCTAGTTGTCTGGTCACTCTAGTATGTCTTAGCCATATATATGGCTCTAAGGGCTCATCTTAGGCTATACCAAACTACCTTGATACTTTCTCACCTTATAACAACTCTATCACCCTTGGGAAGTGGTCCTCTAATCACATGGTGTGCCAAATGCACCACATCTCTATATCATCTTCTACCCATCCACCATAATCTCTATAAGGTCTCCATATAATGGCCTCATGGCCAATATGATCTAGCATTGACCTATAAGTATTCATACCCACTCTTCTACTATGGGTTCCTACCCTCCTTGTTGAAAGTATCTCTAGCCTACCCCACTTGGCTGTGGCCCAATGAGCAGATCTCAATATCGTAATGTGCTCATATGCCCATATATGCAACAAATGCATCGCTCTTATTCCACCTCTATGATCATCCTAAGTGAATTTATATAAATATCTATAAAAATGAGCCAATACACACCACACTCATGCATATCTAATCTCATGCTCTTGATAGTGCGACAAATAGCATGCATCTTATATAATATACCAACCCCACCACCTTACTACCACAAATGACGCTAGAATCAACTGCTATAAACTTTCATAATCATGGAACACTAGATCTCACTATCACATATAAATTGATATGGGTATATGTATGTACTCATGTCCATATAAAATACCACCTTCTACCCTCATCTGTCTCTAGAAATTCACTATAGACATCACCTATGCTCTCTTTCTGTAATAGGTAGTTGTAATATCATGTATACATCCTCCAAAGTCACGGTCATTTCACCTAGGAAACCGAAAGGTACATATATCTACACACCATATCTCGCTTTCAAAGCTATCGACATAGGCATATTATGGGGCACTTCCCCCATTTGGTAATGTACCACAAGTCTTGGCACAGATCTAATATATCCCACTCTACATCTGATAAGCCCAAAATAAGCAATGTACTCAAATGAAAGCCCACCCAGAACTCTCTAGATTGTATATCCCTATGTATAACAAAAATGCAACAAAATTCTTCCATTAGTACATCATACATACTACAAAAATCATTTATCATAGCATCAAACTAATTAGAGTAGTAGCATATCACAATATAGTGCCTAATCCCCACTTTGGAATGTCAGTGCCTAGGAGTAGGTCACGGGTTCCTAGACATAGGTCACTAATGCCTAGAAGCTGGGTGTCATTGTCCCCAAGGAAAAAGTGTCCTGGCCACTTCCACCTAGGTCAAAAACACCAAAAAATACATAAACCTAATTTTTTCAAAATTAACCAAAACAGACATATTTGACAAAATTTCCAAAAATCGTCATACATACCAAGTCATTGGTCGTCCGTGAAGCCACGACCACCACTACTCACTCAAATATATTCAAAATTTTTACTCTAACACATGGTATCCTCACAACTCAAAGCTCTAACTCTCAATCAATCTTGGTGCAAAATAATCACTATTCACTTTTCACTATAACTATATATAATAATTCTAATTTTTCCTATACTATGGTTACTATTTACAACCACTTTTACAACTAATACGCATGGCACAATTTTACTCTTATCTTGAGCCTCATAGCTTTGTTTGACTCATCGTTTGTGCCATACAGATCATTATTTCCTCTAAAACCATATCATGTACATTTTAGCATCTCATATTCACATCGACACATGTACTATTCCATTTATATTCACACTACGACTATATTATCTAATATTATTTCTCAATTACTATTACAACATCTTATATGTTTTAATTTCATATCGTGCTCATTTCTCCACCCTTCACCCTTTCCCCGAAATTGGGGGCATACAATTGGGATCATCCCATAATCCCTCTCAGGTTACATTATAGTTAATTGACACTCCTAGCATGTTACTATCACACTTTTCTCTGATTTCATTCAAGAAAAAGCACAATCATTACATACTTCAATCAATATTTTTTGTTATTTCCAATTTATTCCTCCAAATGAACTAATCTAGGGGAAAAACATAAAAACCTCTTAGTGAGTAATTTACTAAATACACAATCTCAAATAAATCTTCTAATCAAATCAATCAATCGGTACAACAAGCATACTTTACTATCTCTCCCAAATGACCTAACTTGGGAGCTACATCATAGTTACTATCACTCCCAGATGACCTAACTTGGGAGTCACTTTACATTTTATCACTTCCAAATGACCTAATTTGGAAGCCATCTAGCACTATGCAAATCAGAACACCCGTTACTATAGGATTGGGGGAAATGAGACATCATTTCCTTTCCTATACTACTCCTATATGGGTTCTTCAATCAGGTACAATACAAAACAAATACAAAACAACACGAAATAAATTTTGTATCTATCTATCTCTTGATTGGACCTTTTGGGGATGCATTCATGGATGGAGAGTAAAATTAGACCTCTCTCCCCAACACTCTTCCTCTAGCGGAAAGATGCCCAAATCCTCCCATTTACAAACAAAATTGGGTTGGGAATTGATCACTCCCTACCTCTTCAATCTCCTTTGGAAATAATTCAAAATCTCCAAAGTCTCTAAAATCATCTCAATTATATCTCCAAGTGCTCCTTACGATGGTTCGCTATCTCCACTTACACCACATGGGTCAAAACACTAATCCATGGTTCACCATGCTACAAGTTTCAACATTCTACATGCACTTTGCAACATGGCTTCTCCGGACTCTATACATATATGTTCCTTACTTTTTTACACTACTTGAATTTCATTCAAATAGCATAAAGGGGGGGAAATGAAGACACAAAACCATGCATATACTAATATTTTATCATGTAATCAAGTATATTATTTATATGCATGGATCTTAAGTAAGAAAAGTATTCACTAGTGACATAATCCTTTGTCCATCCACTTTTTTGATTGTTCATATTATCATGATCTCTCACACCTGCCATTTCTGTATTGGGTTTTGGTCATGTCACATGGATCCCTGTCTATCTATCTTTTCACATCTATTTTCATTTATCCCACGACAATAGCACCCATTTTGGACACTAGCACCTAGGCGCTCCTATCCATTCAGGAACTCTTGTCCTCTTTATTCTTATTACACTTTTTGGCATTTTTGGTCAGCCTTTCTAGTTTTCTCATCCTTATCCTGAGATCATAGTCATCATTTTTTGTCACTAGTGTCAAAATTTAAACAAGAGATCCATATAAATACACAATAAACAATTTATTATTCTAGTTGGCAATTCTAAAGGAAAATATATCTACATAATATCAAAGGGACTACATTTTTGTGTTGCTTACTCTATATACACTAGATAGGAAGGGAAAGTTCTAAATTCCATCTCACACATTTACATTTTATCTAGCTATATCCCACTAGCTTGGCATCATTGGTGCAAGGGCAACCTAAGGACAATATCTCACACGTAAGCACATAGAACTTGTAGACACCTAAATTCCACTTTTGCGAGTCTTATTTTAAAACACACACAAATCCCTCTCATTCTTACCATTTCTATTATAATTAGTGATTTCCACTAATTAACTAATGTTTCTTACCATTTTTGATAATTAACAATGCTCTGTTGATTACTTATCCTCTTTCCCATTCAAGATGCCAATTTACGACAAATAATGAGTCAAAATCTTCTTCCAAATAGACAATTAGCAATTATTATCTAATTAAGCCTATTTTACTCTTGTTTTGGTCAATATACCCTATTATTGGCTTAAACCCCTCTTCCAACCATTCAAAATCACCCCACTTCCCTCCATAACATCTCAGAAGGCTTCAAAATCTTATCCTAGCCTCCTAATTGACCCTAAGTGGTTGATTAAAGCTCCTCACATCCTAATCACTTGTTAATTCACTAATCATGATTAGCAATTCTTAATCTAATTTGTGCTTTTAGTCCCACATGCACCAAGATGCAAGTTTTCCTCAAATGAAAAACTATAAAAATTACTAACCACATACCTTTAAACTTTACACCATGCTTTGAATTACATATCATATAAGAAATACGATTAATAGCCAAGCTTAATCCTTTCCTCAAGTATTCAATGGGGTTAGTAGATGGGTATCCAATATGATCTTGTATTCATTTTTGGAGAGACCATCTCACCTTCCTTGGAGTAGTAACAACTCCCAATTTTATTGTTCCTAGGTATATGTAGGTCTATGTTAGTTAATTGAACATATTAGTAGGCATGCTTTAGCTAGGGTTTGAATTATATTCATGTTAGTTAGCATTCCATTAAGCTTTTATCTTTGATGCAACTATTGTTAGATTCAATAAGAATTAGCTCAATTAGACTATGTGGTGTTAATCTTAGCTTTTCTTAGAAATTTTTAGTAGTCTTCATAAGCGCATGGAGTCTAGAATGTAGTGTAGTGCTCAATCATAAGTTCATCCTTCGGATGACTGCCAGGTTACTTTGAATTCACATATTACATTATTTTATCCCAGTTTGATGTGTTTGTGAGTAGGTGTAGGTAGATGGGATTTTTGTTTCATGTTATAGGTACCTCAATGATCCAAGTGTGAATATAAGGTGATCAACAAGAATTGATAGTGAAACCCTAGTGACACAGGAAAAATTAGATTCGACCCTCTGCGTGTTCACCATTACGTATTAGTGTTTTCATTGATGTAAATTCCATTGATGGAAAAGGGAATCATGATGTCATATCAATATCCATGAAGTTTCATTCAAAGTTCAAACATGAAGGTTGATTGGTAACGTCATGTTTGGTAAGTCCTATGGTATTCGGGCATGGTTCGGTGTGGATGGTCATTATTCGAGTTATCATAGTTTAGTAGACAATGTCATAAGGTCCATCATGATTAGTATGATGTGTCGAATTATAAGAGTATCTATAAGATAGAACATAGGTTATTTTTAGTTTGATATGTTTCTTGAGTTTGCTTGTATGCTTCAGAGTTAGTTTGAAGTTTGTGTCATTTGCTTCAAATTATGAATTGTTTTCTTAGAGTATGAATTGGTTACTTTGGAGTATAGGATGAATGCTTCAGAGTTTTTATAATTATATTATGACATGTGGTGAAGGTCAATCATATGTAGAGTGAAGTGGAGGAGTGTAGGTATAGGTTTGAGCATGATTTATAGGTGTTCATCTAGACCTAGTCTAGATGCTTAAAGGTCAAATGGTGCATGAGAATGAGGTGCAAAAGTATATGAGCTCATGGAAGCATGCATAAGTGTGAGATATGTTGTCTCAAGTTTTTTATGCCCTTTTAGAGTGCTTGGAAATAGATTAATATGGTTGGTCTACTTTTTCATGGTGTACACTAGGCCTAATCCTAGTGTTTGGAGGCCTAATTAGGCATGATAGGCACTTGCACGTATGTGTGTGCTCTTGAGATCACTTCTAGAGGTATGTTATGTTTTTTCATCATATAGAGGCATTTTTTAGAGGTTTTATGTTTTTGTTTCAGTGTTGGTTTAGTTTTTATGGCCTAGAACATGAAACTCCCCAAGTCCTAGTCATGTAAATGAGATAGGGCATGAAGATGAAGATATATTTATGACTTGGTGTGAATTTGAGATTTTATTAGAGTGTATTAGATTTTGTGGGAAAAAATTTAGACAAATATGATGAATATTTGTAAGATATGAGGTATAGACCAAAACAGGGTGTTTGAAAGTGTTATTTCCACCTCGAAGCAAGTGAAATGCTCATGGTTAGCACGTTCAAATTTTGCATGGTAATTGATCCTTTCAGGTATGTTTGGGCATGTAATTAAGAAGATACTAGAGTTGTAATGAGGTCAAATAAGGCCCAAACATTTATGAACGAATGTTAAGAAGGTAAATTGCTTGTTATGGCTTTGAAACCCTAGGTCAAGAGTGATGGAGAAGAAATTCATGGTAGGTGCCCATAATTGATTGGTTATGCTAATATGATGATTGTATTATGTATAGGAACCCTCAAGGTTTCTAGAAAGGTATGATAGAGTATGTGGTGATGAGTGGACCCCACTTAAATATTATTGTTTCGAATATGTTATGTTTGGGAAAAATTTGTCCAAAGGCGTTGAGAAATAAATTGAAATTTTCTTAATCTTGGGAGTTTTAATTGATGTACATGGTTGTTTTAGAACATGTTTGAGCTTCTAGAGGGAAAAGTGTGCCCTATTTAGTGTAGTTACTCGAGTAGTTTCAAAGATGAACCTGGTTGAAGGCCTTCCACTTGGATTTGGAAGGAAATGTAAGGTTTTATAGAAAGAGGATTTAAATATATTTCCATTGATGTAATTTTTTCCCATGATGAGGAGATTTAATATGTCATCCAGCTCATTTTGTGGAGAAGAAGATTGTTGGTTTCTTAGGACAGATTTTCTCAAGCTGAAATCTTGAGGTACAAGAAGCATGAAATGGATTACTTGATGTTTTATATTAGTTAGAGAGTAAATAGGGATGAATTTTTTTCCTATTTAAGGAATTTTGAGGTCTTGAAAGTGGCAAAAATGGTGCAAACTAGTTGATTTCCTAAAGCTTCTTTCTGGGTAGTTCAATTTGGTAAAGAGGAAAGTTGGTTTGGTTTACACATATGGATGTTTCACAATATCTGTAATGGATGGATGTGATATATACACATCATGTGGATTCCAATGAGTGGATAAATTCCATAGTTGAGGTGATCTAGTGTGTGCTTGAATTCCAAAGATGAACATTGGTTCTTGGAAATAACTAATTTATGAAGGATATGAGCCTTCTTGAGTGAGTTATGAATAATTTTATTGGTGAAAGATAATTAATGACCATGAATGATGTTTTTATGTCATATTTTACACGTGTGGTGAATTTGGGATCTTGAATAATCATGTTTATGGTTTTAGCTCATCTAGGTGGTGGGGTTTTTAGTTGTTTTTAGCTTGTTTGGTACATTTGGGCATGGGCAACCTACATGGGTCTATTTTATAAATTTACATGATTTTATTGTTACACTTTTGATTTGTGTTGGTTGAACTAATGATGAAGGACCTACCTCCATTATGTTTATGAGAAGAGAAGGGTATAAAGTGAATGTTTGAGTTCATATTCAACTAGCGAAGAGAGAGGGAAAAGTGTGACCCAAGTGTGAGTGAGAAACAAGTATGAAGAAATTATTTCGGATCTTAAGAAGTGTGTAAAAGGGTGAGTAATATTATAGAGCTTGTGTGCAAGGTTTTGAGATCAAATCAGTCCAAGTTTAAGCAAGTTAGAAGGAGGTGTGTTTGAAGAGGGTTTGAAGGAATTTGGAGCTGAATTTTGTGATCACCATCATCTAAGTTGGTGTATCATATCTACAAAGTGATATTATAATCAAAATATTGTGTGATTATTCATATTCATGTCGATATCTTAGTGTTATTAATGTCAACAAGGGTTTAGGGGTTAGTGTTTCTTGTGGGGTTGGTGCCTCGCTAAATAAATCTCTTGTGATGTGTAATATTCACTTTAGTCTTTGTTGTGTGTAATATCAAAAAAAAATTCAGTGGGTTTTCTTCCCCTTGAGGTTTTCCCGTATATATTGTGTTCTTATGTCTCTTGCATGGTTAATGTTGATTTGATTAAATGTTATGTATACATTAATGAATGGATTAATGGTTTATGGTTTAAGAAAACAAATGTGAAATGGTTAAAGTTTTAGTGATGATGTATTCACCCCCATTCCATTGTGCTTTCAACACTACATAGTCACATGCACCTATAATATATCTCTAGCACCCGGTGCTCATGTCCAACTCTATCCGCATGTTCCAAAATTAATATTGAGCATTTTTACACCCTCCCCAGCCTATTCATCAGTTTCTCTAGTTCAAATTTGTTCGAGATAAGCATAAATCAGATAAGTGCTCTATCCATCCTATTTTCTTACGTGGGTGTATCTTTAGACTGTTTAGCATTTATTTTCTATTATATATTATCATAGTAGTGACTCTGAAATTAGATTTAATAATCAGATTTTATTAAATTACAGTGTTTTCTTTAGGGTTTTGTATTCTTTATAATGTGTTTTTACTCTTTTTTAATGTTTATGTTGTTGATCTAACATTTGGTTTTGTAGATACACAAAACAAATTGGTCACATTTATGTCACAATTGTGGATTTGGTTGCGATTTTTCTGCCAAAAAATATTAAAATTTAGCTACATGGTGGTCGTGAACTATGACTATTCTATAACTTTGTTTCTACAAAAACATAAAAACACTTATTTATTCTTAAGGGAATGAATTGGGAATCAATACACACTAAATAGAGGTTCAAATAAGGGTAAATACTCATTTGCATAATTATGGGAAGTACTTGGGCATAAGCCCTAAAACTCATTGTGAGGAGTACCACATGAACCTTGGAGTAGCGAGGCACATTAACAGGACTCGGCGGTGAAAGGGTCAATGGCCCAACCAGATTGACTAGTTCAACTATGAGGTAGAGCCAATATTATCCTTAGTGATGACCCATTTTTGTCTAATCGAACGAGGTAAAACTCACTTGGTTAATCAAGGGGTAAAGTAAAGCTCGTGACTATAAATTTTCTAGTGTATTAAGATCGTTTGGATAACCATTGGAATTTAGAGAGATTATTTTATAGGAAACTAATAAAAACATGACCATATTCAACTGCAAGACAAACAAACATCACCACATTCATCAAAATACTTCATTTAAATTTTCTATCGTCTCTCGAGTCACACTGTGACTATTTCTATTCTTCACAGACCTTCCCACATTCCCATACTTGTTTTTGACAACAATTCTGAGTTCTAATTTTTCCAGTCTCGATCCACAATCGTGAATGTGCTATGATTTTCCCATCCCATATTTTTCCTCGATCCATTTACAATTGTGAAAAACACCTGTAATCTTCTAAATCATTCATTTTACATATTTTCTTGATTCTTGATTTATCCAAGGTCTATTTATAGCTATGACTAACCCATAACCTCCCAAATCCATAGTTCACTCATTTATGATTTTCCTAGACTCAAACGCAATTGTGACTACCCTATGATTTTTCAGTCATATCATCTTGCTCACTCATTCCACTCATGTTTCATAGCTTTGAGTCATAGGTTTAACCTTCATCCTCATGGCTTCTAGTTATCTCCATGTTCATTCTCACCCCAACTTGCTTCACTAAGATCTCCTTGACCGCATTGCCAAGCTTGAGTCCCAACACTTGGGGGACTTCCACCCACAACCTATCACACCATTTTTAATGATCCTATCCACCCCATGGTACTATATTTCCCCTATCCATTTCATTTCAAGTTTCCCACTTTTGACAAATTTTATGGCACCAAGGACCCCAACACCACTTGCATATCTTCCATTACGCATGCCACCTCATTCAACATGATGACGCACTCATCCTCCACACCTTCTCGACTTTCACTCATTGGTCAAGGACTTGACTGTTACCATCACCTCCAACAACATAGCATTCAAAATTTCACATAACTTGCTAACACATTCTTATCCCACTTATTCATCCATGTTTCACCCAAAGTGACACTCATTGACCTTCACATGCTTCAATAATCCCCTAACAAGTACATTCTTAACTTTGTGGTGCATTGACCTACACTTGTTCACCACCACTCATTTTCACTCCTATAATTTAAAATCATTGGCCTCTTTTACAAAATTTGTGTCCCTTACATCTCTCACCCTTACAAATTCATCCACTACGCACATTTTACGAGGCATTACATAAGACATGGTGCCTTGAGTATTTCTATTTTAGTCATCCTCCTTCCTTTCCACATATTTATATTTCTCCCCACCTACTACATCATCACCCTTTCATGTTCACAATGTCCTCCAATCAGATCCTCCTCACACTTCATCACCTTCTACACCCACATCTTTGCATTCATTACATTCTCAAAGGATTATAAATTCATCCAAATGCTTTGAAAATTCACTCCTTTTTCTAGCCACTTTCTTCTATTCTTCACAAGTTTCTTGATGCCAATATCATCACTCTCCCTCCCATACTACCCCTACCATTATGTAGTTCCTCCCATGAAACATGCAACTATCACCATACTTATGGTCATTTAACTTATTCATGTCCGTAACTTCACAATATCATTCAAGACCATCTTGACAAAGGGGATGTTGTGGTTGATCCTTTATCTCCTCTAATTTCACCTACTAACAACAATCCAATCACTTCACACAAGACTATTCCCACTTCTTCTCCATGTGTCGTGCCTTCATCATCTGACTCATCATTTCCCACTACCACCCAAACATCATGTGCACCTTGTGTCTCTTCATCCACTTCACAACCCACATCATCACATGCTTCCACCTTGAACTCCACATCATCATGCTTTCCTATTATCTCATCATATATATCATACCATTCTCAATATTCACCATCATGTGCTTCAACTTTTAAGGTGGTTTTATCATCCTCCTTTCCAAATTTCTCCACATTTACATCATCTCTATCATCATGTGATTATATTATTGCCCACAACATCATCTAATTCATCACTTGGTTCAATCATATACACTTCACTTCTCACACATCCCATTCTCTCACCTATATTGTGCTCTTCATCACATCTCACTTCACTCATCGCTTCATCTATTTCAACACCCTCTTCCACATGCATCTCACTCCCTTCATCATCACTCATTCAAGAACCATTATTTTTGTAACACCTCTATTACATCCTATACCATATATTAATTTCATTTACACTCATTTTTGCATCCATTCCTCATCATGTATATCTACATGTTCTTTCATCTCATTCTCGTAAGTCACCTCCACGTGCTCCCATTCCTTCACCTCTTTTAGAGAATTCTTCCACATCCAAAACCACTCATTCAAGCACCATTTTTATTATTATCTCCTCCTCCTTTGTTCACATCATCTATCACAATCATACAACCATTTTTTCTTACACATATGCCTCACAAGCCTCCTCCACATCCAATTACACCCCCACATCATTTCCATTTTTCTCACACTATTGTCTTATTGACATTACTTATTCCATACCTCTTCCTATTCCATATAATCATCTTCCCATCACACCCATTCATCACAAGCCCACACTCGTGGGTCTCATGTTTCTTTCAAACATCACTATGTTCTATACTCCTCGTATACTTGACATTGTCACTTCCACCATACATCATATCATCTTATATTCTCTTATTGATATTTTTCATGTCCTCGTCCACCTAACGTTCTTGCACATTCACCACACTCAACACCTTTCTTGTGTGTTTCATCCCCACACTCACGTCCTCCATTCAATACCATTATATGGATTCTATTTGGCATCATTGCTTCACTCATCATTCACATCGTCCCATCCACTCCAATTATTTATCTCATTTATCACTTGCTTTTATACATCATATCTCTCACTCACCTAGTCCCTATACGAAATGGGGAGACTTTTATTTTCATTACTACCACATTCTACATGGTCCTTACATTCCGCTTCTCTTCATCCGGCCTAGATTCAAACACAAAGCATGATTCTTCACACATTTCACTCTATCATCATTGAAACAAATAGCTAAACATATTTCAAAAATCATACAATTGTATAGCACTTGCTCATGTGACAACTATACCCCTGTGTTAATTTTTTCAAGTCTTACCATTCCAAGGCACCACCAGGTCTGCCCAGTCAGTCCAAGTGACCTCCCAATTAATGTTATCTCATCCCCTTAGGTGATTTAGGAAATTCCATTCATTCCCCTAGGTGATTTTAGGATTTCATTAAAAGTTGCAAGCTTCAAGCAATTATGGGAAGGGCTATCACTGGCTTTCCTAGGAATGGAGCAACCCCATGGAGTGGAACAAAAAATCCAAACTAGAAACATGGAGGTGATTCAAAGGCCTTGGGACATCATGGAAGTGATTTAGGAAGATTCTGGAAGGACTTGGAAAAGTTGGGGCAATTTCACCAAAATTAGGGTTCACAAGCCTAAGTAGTGTATAGCTAAAAAACATTCTTGAGCTTCGAAGGTGATTTTGGGGAGCTCCAAATGGAGTTAGGAGAAAAAAAATCATTAGAAATGGAATTACAAGCCCTAAAATATGGTGAAATTATTTTTTTCACAACACTTTGGCGCAATGGTTTTGCAAGAGTTTTTTCTCATGTATAAGTGGAGTACCAGATAAAAAAACAAGATTTTCAGGATAAAATTGATTAATCAAGACCTGAAACCCCCACCATTGGATTCATAATTCCATTTCCAGTAAATATCATATAAAATTTCATCAAAAAAGTCCATCGGGAGCTCAAGATATTGTTGTTGTAAGTTGTCCTCAAGGTTCGGGAGTTAGTCAAATTTTCAGCTCCGTCAGCTCCAGGAGCCTGGGGATTTTGTGTCCCTCACATCCCTCAAGGTCGGGAAATCAAGGTTGAAAAATTCTCCCAACCCCCATGAATCCCTATGGACCCACATATGACCTCCAGATTACCAGTTCATCCCCCAAGTGCTTGCGGGAGCTCAAAGCCTTCACCGTTGGATCATTGCCACGTGTCATCACCTGAGAGCACTATGGAATTTGATGTCCCTCATGTCCCTTTGAGGTGAGGGACATAAAACATGGAAAAATTTCCCATCCCCTAAGGATACTCCTATTCACTCATGTGACCTCTTCAAGAGTGAATTTCCAGCCCCAGTGCTTGTCAAGCCTCCATTCTCAACCGTCATATCTCTGCCACATGTCATCACCTTGCTCACCATGGAATTTTGATGTCCCTCACATCCCTTTGAGGTGAGGGACATAAAACATGAAAAAAAATTCACCCCACCCTTTCTTTGCATTTTTTTGAATAATTTAAATCCGGCACTTAGCCATTTCCCCCCATTTCTTCTTCACAACTTCATACCTTGTCATGGCTTTGTTCATGATTGTCCAGACACCGGTCCACCATTGTTGCTCTAAAACAGCTCCACCATGGCCAAAAAAACCATTCACTCCATGAAAATTCATAGGTATCGAATAAAAAATGGGTCAAAAAATGAGAAATGAAAAAGAAATGAAAAAAAAAATGAAGATTTTTTTTCGCTAGATAACCACGAAGTCACCGAATCAAAAAATCCTCATATCTTGAAAAATACAAGTTGGATTGAGGTGTCATATTTTGCAAACTTCCAATTTTTTCAAGATGATCAAGATGCAACAAACAGGAGGTCAAATGGTGCCTTGAAACATTTGTTCCAACAAAATCCCCATTTCAGTACCATGACTCACATTTGTCAGATTTCCCATCAATCCGTAATGGAAACAAGCTAAAAACTTGCACACAGGACTCCAAATGGAAAACCTATCACAATGGAGTTTTTTCATCATGAATGGAGACAAAAACCAGACCTATAAATTTTGAGCTCCATTAATGGCTGCCATGGCAGCTCGTGCTCAAAGCCACTACCAGGTGAAAATTTTAAATTTTATTTCCAAGCATTCTAGTGGGTGAAAATCAAGTGAAATTCAAAGGACATGACCATGATGATGATGAGATGAGTCTAAAAAATATGTTCCATCACAAACCAAGTAGTGGAAATCCACTTTCTAAAAATAGTAAGTTTTCCTATACATACTTGCTATGTTTGGAAAGTCATCATCAAAAGTGGCTATATGAAAGGGTAAGTGTGCACTTTGAAGATCACCCAGGAAGCCAAAATGATTGTCTAGAGCATAAAATAGTGAAAATGACCACTTACTAAAAATAGTAAGCTCTCTATATGGGTGCTTACTAAAAATAGTAAGTCAACCCAAGAAGTGGCCGAGGTGAAGGTAGTGTGCACAGATTGAATGAAGAACTTCATCACATCAAGATGGTCAAGAAGAAGCAAGAATCACCTCTTACTATAAATAGTAAGTCTCCCATGTGGGTACTCACTATCAATGGTAAGTCATACTCAAGGGGAAGTTTTGGAACAATGGGACATAGAGGGATGATCATTCAAGTCAATACCATCATTCAAGGGATCATCCATGGGCATTTCTCATAGGGAATTTGAGACTCATCTCAAAGAATTCAACAATATCTCTCGAAACTCACTTCATGGCTCGAGTTGCATAGGAGTATATCTTGTGCGGGGTGGAAGTTACGGTCATCAGTAGAACCATTCAACAGTGTTTTTAAACACTCATTCCAAAGCATCTGTGAGCTAATTTGAAGGAGTTTCACATGAGTTTGAAGATTCGAGTTTCATCGCATTGGGCTTTCCATCAACAAGGATTGTTGAAATTCATGAGGGGCAACATCTTCTTCTTCTTCTCTCTCTCTTCTCTTCATACCCCCAAATTTCTCTCTCTTCTCAATGTTCTAATTTTGCATTGGGGTTGCACTTTTTCATATGTCTTAATGTTTCTAATGTAATAAGTCACCTTTATGTTATAAAAAGGGACTTAAAAGTTTCCTAGGAAGTTGAAAAGTTTTAAGTTGTGTGAGGACATATGAAAAGGCATTGGGGGTAGATGATGAGTCACCTCTCATTCTATAAATTGTAAAGCCATTCCCATTTCAAAGGGTTGGTGATTGATTTTGTAAACTCAAGAGTGTATTGTACTTTGAGAGAAAAAAAGAGATAGCCATTTTCTTCCATTTCCCCCTCTCAATTTTCCTCCATTCCCACACTATGTACAACTTTTTTTAAAATCAATACAAGAAGAAGGAGTTTCTAGCTTTTTTTGACTAAGGGTTTTTGATACTTTGTGATCATTAAATTCTATTTGGTCTTGTTGCTATTTGTAGAGTTGTTTCTTCTCATAAATGCATGTGTTGAAATTTCTAACTAGTGTGTGCAGGAATCTGATTTTCTACCTACAACATTAGTTCTCCTATCTCATTTCTCACTCCCCTTTCCCACTTTTTAGAAAAAAATCCTCTCTCTAGCAAGAAATTGCTAGCTTTTCCATAGGGTCAATGGAGTGCCCCTATTGGATCCCCGGTCATAAGGCCACCAGAGAAAAATCCACCTTTACTCATGCATGCATATACAAAAGTTGCACGGTTAAGTAGAGGGACTTAGATTCCCAGAGCATTGGAAAGAAATCCACAAATTTTCCCCCAAAAATTTTCTCACCAAAATTTTTTGGTGCCCACCATGGGGCAGATTTAGCAGCATCTGCACCCAAAATATGACCACAAGGTCCAAAAATTTAAAAAAAATCAAATATTGAAAAAAAAAAAAAAAAGTTCATGAAAATCCATTGTTGAAAGATACACTATCAATTCCTACATGTGACCTTTCATATTCCATAGTGTCTTTTCATATTCCCACTTCAAAAAAATTTTCCAAAAGTTGGTGAAGGAAGATACACCAAGTTGAGCAGGTTGAGAGGTGTTGTTGATTCCAATTTTGAGGCTTTGCAAAATCAGCAAGAATGAATTAGAGATAATCCATACTTCTTCTCTCAAGCCTCCTCTCCATCTGGGTCTTCAAGTAATTTCACTGAAATCCTATCCAAACTCCTATTGATACTCCCCTTCAAATTCTCCCATTTTTCAACCACCATTGAAGCATTGAGTTCCCAAAAGAAGAATAATTTGAATAAGAATTTGTAAAGAAGAACTGAAGTAGAAGAAGAAATGAAAATGGAAGATGAAGCAAAAAGACCTCAACCCATTGTCCCATGGGGAAGAAATACAGGCCCGCTTTCTCTTGAACCACCTCTTCATGATCTACCAATAAGTTCCCAATAAGAACTTTCCAAAGTTCAAAGGTGATGGCACACAACATCCTTGAAGAACACATCACTTTTTCACCACATCATGTGGGATTCTTGGTGTCCAACATGAAGATGTCATTGTAAGATTGTTCATGGAGTCTCTCCAAGAAAAAAAGTAACGAAAATGGTTCTACCTCCTACCTTCCCGATCCATCACTTGTTGGAATGACATCAAAAGGAAGTTCAAGAAAGATTCATATTTATTGAGGACTCAAGACCTCCTTGTTCAATTAGCACAAATGAAGAAAGGATAAAATGAAACTATGAGAGACTTTGTGGCTCATTTTGACTGGTTGCTTCATAGGATACTAGAAGAAGATTCACCATCAAAAAAATGTCAAGAGATTCTTTATTAGTTCTCAATCACCAGGTAGGATTTTTCCTATGAAGAGTTCAACCGAGGGATATTGTAGAAAGCAAAAAATTGGCCATTGAACTTGATGATGATCTCATCCTATCTAGAAAGATCAAGAATCCCTCAAAGGGTAAAGCTCAACATCCTGGAGATGAAAGAACCAATCCTTTTTGTAGAAAATGGAAAATGAAATGGCATCGTTGAGGAGGGAAATATTTGAATGAGTTTCTTCTCAAAGAAGCAATGGAAATCAAATTGTAGGAGCACCCCAAAGGCTTTCCTTGGAGGCCCCACCTTCAATGCAAATTTTAGGAGTAAGGAAAATGAAGAGAGCTTGAACAAGAAAGTGAAGGTGGTGATTTCCTAGAAAGTTGATGAGTTTGAGAATGATACACAAATCAGATTATGAGTATTTTGGAGGTGATGAAGATGATGAAGAAGATGCACCTAGCTCATGTGCGGTATTCACTCATTCTCAGTCTAGAAAGGGGGCTCTTCCTCTCACTGCTAAAAAAAAATAAGACCAAAGATCCTCCTATGGTGACTCCAAAAAAAAAATAATCAGTCGAGGATCTCCACTCCCACCCTCCATGGAGTCCACATTGTTGAAGCCTGATCCTATAGTAAATAAGAAGTCTCCAGCAATTCCAAGTAAGTCTTCTGATGCCTCTTCTAATTCTAAATCTAAATCTACTCTCTATAAAATCTAGTACTTTGAAAGCTCCTAGTGTACCTTTCAAGATCCCCTCTATTTCCCAAAAAATATACTCCTTTTCCAAACCTATCCTAAATCCAAAATCATCCCTTCATTCCCTTGTCCACATCTACTCCTTTTGACTTCATAGAATATGTGAAAACAAATCCAAAGTGTAGAAAATTACTTGAACTCGAATATTTGGACTCACCCCAAACAATTTGAGAGGTTTGTTCAATACATCATGAGTGGTAGTTTAACACCCAATGTGTAGCTCCTAGTTCTAAAGGAATACTACCAAACCCACCTACACCTCCCTCACAGAACATGCTTTCTTTGAGTGCATCAAAGACTGATAAGGTTGAACCTTTCTATGTCTCCCTTCTTGTTGGAGATTATGTATTGAACAATTACATAATAGATTTTGGTGCCTCCAACAATGTAATGCCTATAAAGGTCACCAAGGCTCTCAAACTCACCATGACTCCACCCAATTGGTGGCTCTTGTTACTCCTTGGAGTCAAAAGAGGTCCCACTTGTAGGGAAGGTCAAAGATGCATAGGTGGCTCTCACCAATTTCTAGACAAGAAAATTTTCAACAATGATTTTGGTAGTAGCAAACATTCCGCTTCATTTGGAATGTTGCTAAGCAGGGGTTTTTGTCAATACTTGGGGGGTAAAATTCAGATGAATTGGTCTTCCAAAACCATACCAGTGAAGGGAGACATGGAGAAATTTCTTCCAGAGAAGAAGATGAGGTACACAATGTGAAAGTCTGGAAGTCCAGAACCAACATCTTGTATCAAGATAGTAGGATGAATCACTTTGTGAAAACCAAGGAGGAAGAGGATATTCCCATCTTGATAGGGCCAGACATGCCTTCCCGAGAGGTATGGACCTTGAAGAAGCATTGAGGAGATTTGAGTTATAAGAGGGCAGCCCCAATTTCTAGATGATGATGCAAACCATGAAGAAGAGGAAATGGTTCTTGATGAATCTCAAATGGAAAAATCAGCTTATGTGCTTATCCATGATGAGGAGATATATTCTCATTCCCATTTGAAGATGAAGATCTCTCATCCATGTCATTCCATGGAGAAGAGACAAATCCAGCTTGTGATGAGCCCTCGAAAGGTTTGAAAGAACCATTTGTACAAGAACTGCTAAGAGCCATGGAAGAAACAAAAGACCCTGAGCTCAGTCTTGAACTCTAATGCAAGCCATGAATCTTCAAGACAAGCATGAATCTGATTTGAAAGCCTTAACCAGTGTGAAGGTTGGCCATGTTGAAATAAAGCAAGATGAGAAATATGATGCCCCTCTTGAGCCAATGGTTGATGGATGCAATGATGAAATCGAGGTATTTTCTTTCCCATTTGAAGAGGAAGACTCTTTCCATGATGAAGAAATTGAAGCAAGGAGTTTTGAGGCCTTTGAAGTTGAAGCCCCTCTGGAAAAAGGAGTGATAGAATGTAGTGATTCCCAAGATGATGAAGTAATCCCTCTAGGATAGTTTCCTTGAGCTGAAAAATAAAGATCCTTCAAAGGCATACAAATATGAGTGTAGGAAGTAACAAAGGAGATATCTCTGTGCAAGAACTATTGGATGTAGTAGAAGTTGTGAAGACCCCGAGCTGATTCTTGATCTCTTAACTCATGTCATGGCCATACAAGACAAGTATGAGTTTTCCTCTTATCCTCTCCATCAATACTCAAATGCCTCACAGTGGAGTAGAGATAAAGGATGAATCTAAGGTTTCTCATGGAGAAGATGTCAATGAGCATAGACCTAGGAAAGAAAGTAACTCAAAATATTCAAGAAATTTGAATGAAAATCAGCTTTGGGGCAGATGATGAGATGCTCAATGAAAATCAACTATGTGGATAAACACGGAAGGCAACTGGCACTATGAAACCATTTCAAAGAGGATGAAGGCAATGGAATTTCTAAGTGAAGGCTAGGCATCAAGAAGCTCATGTGGACTCACTCCTACAAAAACATAATACATATCATGAAAGCACCCAAATTTCATAAATAGTTAAGGAGAGGAGGCTACTTTTTGGAACTAGTCAATGGCTTCACAGAACAACATCACTCAGTGTTTCCCACTCAAGGGTAACTTTTGAGGAATGAAAAAGTGCTTCAGTGAAAGTGGGTTGTCCCCACCTTGTACCATAGGTGATTTCTAGGTGTGTTTCCCTTTTTTTGTGTGTGTGTGTGTTTCCCTTCCTGTTGTGTGTCATGTGTTTCCTTTTTTTTTTTTTGTGTGTGTGTGTTTCCTTCTTCATTATCTTTCTCTCTTGTAAAAGTTGTACATGACTCACAGGGCCCAATGGATAAGGCACTAGTCAATGGATCATATGGTCTAAAGTTGAGATTTTGGATTCTCCATGTCATGTCTTCACTTGCACTCAGTCCATGTCATGTCCCCAAGCTAGAGCTAGTTGTTTTCATGCAAATGTGCAACAAGGAAATTAATAATTTCCAAGCATGACAACTATACCCATGTGTTAATTTTTTCAAGTCTTATCATTCCAAGGCACCCCAGAGTCTACCCAGTCAATCCAAGTGACCTCCCAATTAATGTTATGTTATCTCATCCCCTTAGGTGATTTAGGAAAGTCCATTCATTCCCCTAGGTGATTTTAGGAGTTCATTAAAAGTTGCAAGCTTCAGGAAGTTATGGGAAGGGCTATCACTGGCCTTCCTAGGAATGAAGCAACCCCATGGAGTGGAAAAAAATCCAAAATAGAACATGAGGTGATTCAAAGGCCTTGGGAAATCATGGAAGTGATTTAGGAAGATTCAGGAAGGACTTGGAAAAGTTGGGGTAGTTTCACCAAAATTAGGGTTCACATGAGCCTAGGCAATGCACATGCCAAAAAATTGTTGAGCTTTGGAAGGTGATTTTGGGAGCTCTAGATGGAGTTAGAGAAAAAAAAAATCATCAAATTGAAAGGAATTCCAAGCCTACAATATGGTGAAATTATTTTTTCACAACACTTTGGTGCAATGGTTTTCTGAAGTAGTTTTTCTCATGTATAGGTGGAGTACCAAATAAAAAATCAAATTTTTTAGGGATTAAATGGATGAATCAAGACCTTGAAACCCCACCATTGGATTCAAAAGGCATTTCTAGTAAATATCATATAAAATTTCATCAAAAAGTCCATCAAGAGCTCAAGATATTGTCGTCGCAAGTTGTCCTCAAGGTTCGGGAGTTAGTCAAATTTTCAGCTCTAGGAGCATGGCGGGATTTTGTGTCCCTCACATCCCTCAAGGTTCAAGGAAATAAAGGTTGAGAAAATTTTCCTAGCCCCATGAATCCCTCTGGACCCACATATGACCTCCAGGATCGCCATTTCAGCCCCCAGGTGCTTGCGGGAGCTCAAAGCCTTCACCGTTGGATCACTGCCACATGTCATCACCTAGAGCACTTTGTGGAATTTGATGTCCCTCATGTCCCTTTGAGTGATGGACATAAAACATGGAAAAATGTGTCCCATCCCCTAAGGAGACTCCTATTCACTCATGTGACCTCTTCAAGAGTGAATTTCTAGCCCCAGGTGCTTGTCAAGCCTCCATTCTCAACTGTCAGATCTCTCACCACGTGTCATCACCTTGCTCACCATGGAATTTGATGTCCCTCATGTCCCTTTGAGGTGAGGGAATAAACATGAAAAAATGTGTCCCCACCCTTGATGTGCATTTTTTTGAATAATTTAAATCCGACACTTAGCCATTTTCCCCCCCCATTTCTTCTTCACAACTTCATACCTTGCCATGGCTTTGTTCATGATTGTCCAGACACCCAGTCCACCATTTTTGCTCCAAACCAGCTCCACCATGGCCAAAAAAAAACATCCAATCCATGAAAATGCATAGGTCTTAGAGAAAAAATGGGTCAAAAAAATGAAAAATGACAGAGAAATGAAGAAAAATGAAGATTTTGCCAGATAACCACGAAGTCACCGAATCAAAAAATCCTCATATCTTGAAAATACAAGTCAGATTGAGGTGTTCATATTTTGCATAATTCCACATTTTTCAAGATGATCAAGATGCAACAAATGGGAGGTCAAATGGTGCCTTGAAACATTTGTTCCAACAAAATCCCATTTCGTGCACCACTCACATTTGTCGATTTCCCATCAATCCGGTAATGGAAACAAGAAAAAACTTACACACAACTCCAAATGGAAAACCTATCACAATGGAGTTTTTTCATCATGAACAGAGACAAAAACTAGACCTAAAATTTTGAGCTCCATTAATGGCCACCATGGCAGCTCCATGCTCGAAGCCACTGTCAGTGAAAATTTTAAATTTTATTTCCAAGCATTCTAGTGGGTGAAATCAAGTGAAATTTGGAGGACATGACTGTGATGATGAGATGAGTATGGAAAAATATGTTCCATCACAAACCAAGCATAGTGGAAATTCCACTTTCTAAAAATAGTAATTTTCCTATACATACTCACTATGTTTGGAAAGTCGTCATCAAAAGTGGCTATGGAAAAGGCAAGTGTGCATTGAAGATCACCAGGAAGCTAGAATGATTGTCCAGGAGCATAAAATAGTGAAAATGACCACTTACTAAAAATAGTAAGCTCTCTATATGGGTGCTTACTAAAAATAGTAAGTCAACCCAAGAAGTGGTTGAGGTGAAGGTAGTGTGCATAAGATTGAATGAAGAACTTCATCACATCAAGATGGTCAAGAAGAAGAAAGAATCACCTCTTACTATAAATAGTAAGTCTCCCATGTGGGTACTCACTATCAATGGTAAGTCATACTCAAGGGGAAGTTTTGGAACAATGGGACATAGAGGGATGATCATTCAGGTCAATACCATCATTCGAGATCATCCATGGGAATTTCTCATAGGGAATTCAAGACTCATCTCAAAGAATTCAATAGTATCTCCCAACACTCACTTCATGGCTCGAGTTGCAGGAGTATCTTGTGTAGGGTGGAAGTTGTGGTCATCAGCAAAAACCATTTAGCAATGTTTTTAAACACTCATTCCAAAGCATTTGTGATCTAATTTGAAGGAGTTTCACACAATTTTGAAGATTCAGAGTTTCATCACATTGGGGCTTTCCATCAACGAGGATCATCGGAATTCATCAGGGGAAACATCTTCTCTTCTTCTTCTCTCTCTCTTCTCTTCATACCCCCAACTTTCTCTCTCTTCTCAATGTTCTAATTTTGCATTGGGGTTGCACTTTTTCATATGTCTTAATGTTTCTAATGTAATAAGTCACCTTTATGTTATAAAAAGGGACTTAAAAGTTTCCTAGGAAGTTGAAAAGTTTTAAGTTGTGCGAGGACATATGAAAAGGCATTGGGGGGTAGATGATGAGTCACCTCTCATTCTATAAATTGTAAATCCATTCCCATTTCAAAGGGTTGGTGATTGATTTTGTAAACTCAAGAGTGTATTTAGAGAAACAAAGGAGATATCCATTTTATTCTACTTTCCTCCACTCTCAAATTTCTTCCATTTCCACACTATGTACAACTTCTGTTTAAACATCAATATAAGAAGAAGGAGTTTCTAGCCTTTTCGATGAGGATATTTTAGAAACTTTGAGTTTACAATCTTATCTTGTCTTGTTTCCATTTGTAGGGTTGTTTCTTCTCATAAATGCATGTGTTGAAATTTCTAGTAATATCAAACATTCTCTCTCGTGGAACTTTTCAAGTATCTCTACCAAGGCTATGGATGCCTGACTAGTAGTAGAGAAATGTTGCAATTAGAATCAAATGCATCTCCATCAAGGCTATGGATGTTTGGATGGTATAAAATCAATGGAAGACTTATAATTTCCTTCCATTCCAATAATCACCAATCACTTGTTTCACTCACACCTACACGGTAGTTTGTGTTTTCACTCATTGTATTATAGGTATTCACTTCAAGCAATAATTAAATTTCGCATACACACATAGGATCTAGATGAGTCACATGGCTAGTATGTCACCTTATAATGTTTAGACCTTGTTCAAGCTCTCGTTTTAGCTCCCTATTTGGCTCAAGATTTAACAAAAAGAGAAATTTTATAAAACCCTAATTGCATAGTAACTCGATATAAACAATGAAGTAAATCTATTAGATATACTATGACACTAACAATAATTAAATAAAATATGAAACCCTAAGTACAAGAGAGAGGGGAAATGACTTAGTTGGTATAACATTTGATCTAGGACTGATGCGAGAATGAGATACCACCGAATGGGGATTTATGCCATAAATGCTCATATTAAATTTTGTGACTATCGGATAAGTCTGGACCGATTCAAGGGTGCCTCGGTGTCGATTCCATTTGTTGGGTGCCCATGACATGCGTGATGGATGGTTAGAATCTAATTTTTCTAGTGTCGCACAAGTATCGTTGATAGTTGTATGTATGTCGTACCTTGATCGTTGAAGTATCTATAATCTACAAAACAAAGATTCACATGCAAAACCCACAATACCACATCAAATCCAAAAAAAAAAGATACAATATGGGGAGTCAAAATGACCCCAATAGTCACCCGACAAAGTGAACTTATAACGGAGTTCTACATTACATCTCGAGACTCCATGTATTTATTTTATGTGTGCAAAGGAATTGTGCCCTAGGATTCCCTTGTGTAAGTGTACTTAATAATGTATATTAGCTAGATGTAATAATGTAAATAAAAGTGTGGATGGAATAATGAGCTTCCCCTTCCTATGTAGTGTATGCGAGAAAATTCAGGTCCCTTGTATGGATAATAGATGAATGCCTTTAGTGCTTTTAGATGCCTTTGGATGCAATCTTAGGTGATGATAATAGATGCTTAGAGCTTGGTCTTTTATTTTGATCACATAGCTTTTTATTTATATGATTCCCTTGGTTGAATTTTGTAATTGAAAATTAGAAGGTGACCCATAAGAAAATAAGATGCCAAAAGATAAAACAATCCCAAAAAGAGCGAGTAAGGTAGAAAGAGGTCATGGGAACCCAAAGGGACGAGGGTTCTGGGGTGGTGGTGTCTGAAGTCATAAAAGATAAACAATTAAAGTTTTGAATGGGTTGTAGGGTGTGTAAGAAAAAATAGAAAATAAGAAACACAAACAAAAGGCCAAAGATAGTTGTCAATTACTAGTTTTCTCGCTTAGGAATCATGTAAATACTAGTATGCTTTTAGGACCTAGAAATGTACCCAAGTGTGTGATTTTGTGTCTACATTTTCCCCCACTTTATGTTGTTGAGTGAATACTCAATAACATAAAGTATTTAGAAGATGTGTACCTTTTTTTCCTATAGAGTGTGATGGCGATAGTGTGTCGAAGAGACAAGTGAAAGCATGAAGTGATAAAAATGAAGCATGGAAACTAAGAAAGAGGAAGTGACCCTAGGGGTGAAGTATATTGTGTTGTATCATGTTGTACATGTTTTCATGCTTGATTTTATGCTTGATGAAGGGTTACTTCTTGTTGCGTATTAAGGACCTACAAAAGACAAGTGAAAAAGTAATCAAGGTAATGTATTATGAAAACTTTGTAAAAGTATTTAAATGTGTGTAAAAGTACTAAAGGGAAAGTGTGCACCGATAATCATGAGTGTAAATGGATAGAAAGATGTCCTGAAAATGCTATGTAGAGTGAGTTTTTAGGGCGATCTCATGCCAAGAGTGAGTTTTTTTGGCAATCTCATGCCAAGAACAAGATTTTTGGGCAATCTCATGCCAAGTGTGAGATTTTTGGGTGATTTCATGCCACGTTAGAAGAGTGTTAGGGAGATAGGTCTAGTGTTACTCTCCTTCCATGACTTCTTCCTAATTATACACCATTGCAAATGGTGTGATCCTATTTTGTTCTCGAGTCATACCAAATTAGTTTAAATTGTACTAGTTGTAGTGGAGATAGAATGCATTCCGCTTCTTTGGAGGAGGACGATACATGTATTGTAAAAACTACTCTATGAACTACTGTGAACTCTACTGATCTAAGAAAGTAACCGAATCTACCCCCTAAACATAGGCACCCAGGGGAGGTTAGGATTTCCCACATGCTAGTGTCTATATATAGGTGCTAGTGTTTGTCTTTGAAGTGATGACCCAAGTCAAATTTTGGGCCATTTCTGAAACTATAGCATTTGTTGATTTTGTACTGTGCATATCTGAACTGTATATTTGAGTTCCTTTATGGGGTGACTGATTCACCCAATGTATTCCCCCTTGTTTTGGGTTCATGTGACATTGATAAGAGTGTGCAACCCAAAAGAGAGGCCCTCATGTTGAACTGAATTGTATCCCTAGAGTGGGAGGGTATGTGCATGGTAGAAACCAAAGCACATGAAAACAAAGTGGCTAGTAATATGTGTTAGTACAATCAAATTAAGTATGAAAGTAAAAGAAAATGTGTAATCAAGCAAGAAATAATATAAGATAGACCGTGAAAAGTGGGTTTAAGACATGGTACATCGCTCATAGTGTCACAAGAAAATCATGGCTGAAGTGGCCAAAATAATACAATGTGTATACAAGACAAAGGGTATAGCTCGTAAACAATAGTAGATAATGAAATCAATGATAAGAAAAGTGTAACAAACAACCATGGTGGCATATAGTCCTGCAAAGAAAATGTTGCACATGAAGCACTCATTAACATGTTAGAAAGATAAAAAGTATGTCAAAGCATGTATAGATCAATGGAAAGTAATGTGCTAGTAAGAAGAAGTGGTAAATAATGAAACAATAGCACATGTGATGTGTAAGAGTAGTAAATGTAGATGTTATAGACACAAAATCATGCACTTTGTTTCATTATTTAGTCTTGATCACATACTATTATTTGCATGATTCATAAGTATGAAAAAGTATTAATCAACCCATGTCTTTGGCCATCTTTTTTTGCTTTTTTGCTACTTTCGGTCTTACACCTTTATTGGCCTAGTCTATCTTTTCATACTTCATCTTACCTTTTATGGACTAGAGCACCCATCTAGGACACCAGCACCAAGCACCCTCATCCCCTCTAGGCACCCTTATCCTCTTTACACTTTACTCAAACTTTTTGAGTCCTTTCTATCCGTTTGAGTATCTTATCTTTTTGGTAGTCGGCTTTTCGGATTAATTACAAAATTCAAGCAAAGGAATCATATAAATATAAAGTTATGTGATCATAATAAGGGACCAAGAACTAAGCACTAGCTATCACCACCTAAGGTTACATCCATCAAGGTATTTATAGCTACATTTTCATCCATCTAGCTCCATCACAAGGCACAAAGGTTGGTTCATCTGCATCACACTTCATAGGAGGGAGTCTATTTGTTTCCATGCACACATTATTTACATTCTACATCTAGTTACTTTCTCACTACTCACCAAGTGTGACTGGCATAAGAGTACCCTAGGTCACAATTCCACACACACATGCCTATAACTACATTGGATCTGAGATGTAGTGTAGCACTTAGTGATAATTCGATCAATTTGGCAACTAATGACAGTCTAACCCTTCATATGCATCTTTATTTTTTTAGGGTTTGATGCTTTGTTTAGGTTTTTACAGGTGATTCCTTTATTACATGTTTACAACAACATCAACGAATTAAGTGTGACAAGTAAAGAGCAAAGGCTTCACATCATCTAGTGACTCAATGGAATTGGCTTTCAAACTTCCCGCACGGAAATACAGGGGTGCCCGGATTGCAAACCAGGGTGCCCCTAGTCCACCAAATCACTCGGATATGCATTTTCTTAGGATCATGTGTGATATTCTCCCATTCATGTTCATTCGATCATCACTATAACACAACCCCTTGACATCTTCGAACCAGCTATGGATCTTCTAACCCTCTTCACACATTAGGGTTTTATACATTTTATTGCTTATTTTACTTTGGTGTATTTTTCAGTTATTTCATTACTTATTTATTTACTACAAACTTGCATTAGATAAGTATAGGATATTACATTTTAGCATAATCATTTTGGTGAACCCGATCTTTGAATCCAATTTCTCTCTTAGACTTTCTTTGTCTTATTCATGTCACCCATAGTGGTTGTTTTGGGTCTTTTCAATATTGTGAGCTTCCTTCATCTATCCGTATAAATTCCAAATCAATGGCCGACATACCCACATCCATGCCTACCACTGAAAATCCATTAGATAACTCTCACAATGTCCCTCTTAGGGAAATAGAAGCCTCTAATAGTGAAAAATCATACGATGAAGATACCAATGTTGACCAAGAGAAATTAGACACACTCACCAATTTTTGACAAGCTTTGTGTAGTAATCCCACTCATCTTCCACATATTCTGCATGCTTTGATTGCTACTAAGAACACTCGTGATGCTTCAGTACCTCTTGTTGCCCAATCTTTAGCTCTCATGGTCTTTACTCCACCCCTTTATATTTCATCTTCCATTCCTACCACAATTGCTCCAATCATTCACCCTAGCACTCCCAATGCACCACTGGATCTTCTTCCAATACTCTTGATTTAACCTCTTTATATCAGGATCTACGAACACAAATTCACCAACTCCAAATCATTACATGTTATTCATCACCATATTTGGACTCCACTTCACTTATACATACTCTTTTTACACTTCCATATACTTTACCTAACTTCAAATCCCCCAAATTACCCATCTTTAAAGGCCATGGTGACCCATAAGAGCACCTTTGCATTTTTCATGTGGCATGCCTAGACTATGCAGATGACCATACCATACTAGCTAAGATCTTTCCCGTAGTTTACAAGACTATGCAATGATGTTGGTTCTATGACCTACCTATCCACTCAGTAACATATTTCACGCACCTTGGATGATGTTTTTATCACTCACTTCTCTATCAATATCGGCTCTAAGATCTCATACGCTCAACTTACACAACTTAAGAAAGGATCTAAGGAACACTTAGCAAACTATGTCTTACGATACAAAAATAACTTAGATAAGATGTCAAATGTGCTTGCGGAATCTGAGCTTTAGGATTTATTCATTAAGATACTATTACCACCTCTCCAGGAGAGTGTTATTTTTTAGACATCTCCCTCATTCAATCACCTATGTCATACTCTTAAGTTTCACAAAAACAATATTTTATCCATCAAGAAATTTAAATATCAAGAACAAACATCATCTTCTACACATTTTCAAAACAAGTCAACATTCACACCTTCCATTACACCAAACCATCTGATAAAAAAATACGGTCAACGTGGTATCTACCATCAAAGAGATTTGATCACAACTTTTGGTGCACATTTATTCACTAAGTTCATTATTCTTCCACATATTCTACTACCACAACTTGTTGATAGTAACCTCATTATGCTTCCTCCTCCACTTCAATTAGATCCATCTCAACCAAAAGGGTGTCATTACAATGAAAAATTTCATTATGATTACCATTAGTGTGTAGGGAATTCCACCGATCATTGTTTCAAGCTCCGCATTCTCATTCAGACCTAATTGACAATGGTAAAATTGAGCTTCCAGAACCTCCAGTTTTTACACCTGTCAATGAAAATCATAAGCTCAAAATCTTTAACAATCCTCTACCAAAGCATGACATAAAATAACTGCAATCCTCAGCTAATTATGTATATCACACAATGTCTCCTCCTGCATCAAGGGATCTCAAATTTCTAGTTGTGCATACTGACACTTCTCCACTGATCATTTCTTTCTCTGACCATAATTATCATTAGATTTTCACTTCTAATCACTTACATATTAGTACCTTAATCGAATTTGTCTCTATCAATAATAATAAGGTTGATATGTCTTGGCCCATCAACACATGTTCTATTCCACTTCTCATCATTATTGGTTATCCACTATCATAAATCTCATATCTAATGAACAATTCATATGGCATTGTCAAACTCCACATTACGGTTGAGACCTCTCACTATGTTTGTACCCTTCCTTTCTAGACAAGCAATCGATTGATGGATGTGACATGATTCTAGGCCTCAATTGGATTCATAGGTCTAATTCTATAATCTCCATGAATTATTTTTGTTTAAAATTCATTCATAATAATCAATTCATTTCTATCGATGGTGTGCCTCCTTCTACTCCATGGTCACACCTCCTCTTGCATCATCTACTACATCTAGTACACCACGACCCATAGCACTCAAAGCACAATCTACTCCTAGCTCACCTACTTGCACATGTTTTACATGGCCTCATCACTCTATTAGTCCAACACACTAGTATAGGCCCATTCCTAGGATAGTTACTACATCTCGATGTAAATCACCACCTCATTTTATTCCACATAAGTGTCCATCACCATCATGTTCTACTTCACATACATCTCCATCACCTACATTTTTTTTTCACCGATGTGCTCATCATATACTCATTCATCACATGCATATTGACTTCATTCACCTACACAATTTCTCTCTCACATACTACCACTCCTAGAGCATGATCACACATTTTCATCACCACAATCATTGAGTAAAGGACCTTCATCCTTTACTTTTATCGGATAGTTCACTCACGATTACACACTTGGGGGCATTATACGTATTCCCCCCCATTGATGACACACATCTTCTAATACACACATGTTAGCATTGACATCACCCTATAAAGGACTCTTTTGCTTCGATTCACACTTGACTATTGAGGGCATCCTATACACATGAACCTCACACACTTGCATACTCAACACTACACATCACGCATCTTCAATCCTACATTTTACATCTTACATCCTACATCTATTATGTGTCATACATCATCTATCTACACATCTTTCATTTCGTCATCTATATTACATCGCACATTACACATACACATCTCACGTCTTTCACACATACATTTACATAGTTACTTTTACATGCTACGCTCACTACCCGATGACACACTCTAGTCTCATGGTCCATACTAGGACTGTTGAGGGTATACATCACAAATGGACCACATCACTTTCACACATTCAACCATTCAACCTTCTTCTCATGTGACATTCCTAGGTTAGTGATATACGCTATAGGCTACATCATCACTTCCTCTAGCATCATTTAGTGATATACGCTTTAGGATACATCATCACTTTCCTACTCATCTTGTAGTGATATACGCTTTAGGATAAATCATCACACATCCTCACACTTCATCTCTATGTTGCACATCATCACTACATACTCATCACATCATGCTATATACAACACATAGTTTGACCATTTCTCGATGACATGCTCTCATTTATGATTCATTCTTAACTATTGAGGGGGCATAAATAAATGAACCTCATTACATACAATTCCATTCACTCGGGGGGCATGTGGATCCTATCATTCACTCTACATTCCATTCCATCCATCCACAACATGTTGCATATCTTGGTTACATTTACTCTTACTTGCATTTAATTGTACATTTCACTTGCATTTAATTGTACATGTTCACTTTATTACACATGCTAGATATATATCTTGTATGTCATTATTTTATCATACACACATGTGCATTCACTTACTTTCTAGTTATGATCGCAGACTCTACAAGTCCATTACACGCAGCATGGATGCTTGGCACCAGTCCCACAACAATTCTTGGGGGCATCCACATTCGTACACTATATGTGTTATTGTTTCATTTTTTTCATAGCACACTACTTTATGGTTTACACATGCTTTGACATACATTTTATCTTTCTAACATGCTAACGGGTGTTTCATGTACATCATTTTCCATGTAGGGATATTTACTTCCACTTGCTTGTTATTATATTGTATGTTATTGCTTGTTCTTGTTTGGGATATGCCCTTGGTTTTGTGTGCACACTTGTTTGTTGCGGCCATTATGGCCTTGAGTGTCTTGTGACATCATGAGTGGTGTCCCATGTTTGTAACCCTTTTTCACGGTCTACATTGTCTTCTTGGGTGTTTACATTATCTTCTCACACATTGTCTTCATAGCTTACACTTGTCTTCTACATGTATGTTTATTTGTACTAACACTTGTTTCCCAGCCACTTGTTTGCATGTGCCTTGGTTTCTACCAAGCACATCCCTATCCCCATGTAGGGCACAATTTTAGTTACATCGGTTGGTCCTCTTTTGGGGCTGCATCCTCCTACAACGACATCACATACACCCCCAAAGAGGGGGAAATAATTTGGGTTTACACATAATACACATCACAAGACCGCAGTTCAGAATTCAGCTTTCATTTTTCATCCATAACATAGTGGGTTACATAGCGATTGGGTTCAAGCCACGGTCTACGAGAACTCCATAGACAGTGGATTTTACAGGGAAGATTGGCCTTAGCATTCACATGGGGTATTTACGGGGAGGTTATAGGATAAATCAAACCTTCCTCTACTACTTCTTCCATCTGCATTAGATCGCCCAAAAAACTAGATAGTACAGAGATCTCTATAATTTCAAGAAGCGATTAAAGATTAGAGGATAAATCAAACCTTCCTCCCTACACTCTTTTTCCAAAGAGTGGCATGAGATTTCCCAAAAAACTCCCACTTCATCAATGGATCATTTCTACACCCTTTTTCTCATCATGAATCAAGTGCACATGTTCCTTTTTCATTTTTATACTTTCATTACACACTTTTTACATACATACATGCATCTTTACACACATTTTTACACATATACATGTGTATTTGACTACTTTATCATCTTCTCTTTTACGGTTCATTTGTATGGGAAGCAAGCAATCAACATCAACAACGTCACACTAACATGTAGGTACATTACACACATTGGCATTCACACACGCTTTCCACCCTAGGTTCATTTCATCACTTTTTACACTTTTACATCTTTAGTCTCCACGCTCCATATTTTTATCACTCCACGCTTTGTTTAGTCCCTTAACACGATTTCTACATCAATCTACATGGATATCATGTACGCATATCTATCTACTTTATGATTCGAGCTTTCCACTCACCAACATAAAGTGCGGGAAATATAGACAGAAAATCATGCACTTTGATTATTTATTTAGTCTCGATCACATACTATTATTTGCATGATTCCTGAGTACAAAAAAGTAATAATTAACCCATGTATTTGGTCATCTTTCATTGCTTTCTGTTACTACTTTCAGCCTAGTACCTTTATTGGCCTAGTTTGTCTTTTCATACTTCAATCTTACCTTTTCTAGAAAAGAGTGTCCAACCAGGATGCTAACGTCGGATGCCCTCGTCCCCTCTAGGCACCCATGTCCTTTTTACACGTTTCCCACACTTTTTGGGTCCTTTTTAGTTGTTTGAGCATCTTATATTTTTGATAGTCGGCCCTTTTAGGGTTAATTATGAAATTTAAGCGAAGGAATCATATAAATATAAAGGTATATGATCATAATAAGGGAAAAAGTACTAAACACTAGCTATCACCACCTAAATTTGTATCCATCAAAGCATTTATAGCTACGTTTTCATCCATCTAGCTCCATCACAAGGCACAAAAGTTGTCTCATCTACATCACACTTCATAGGAAGGGAGTTTATTTGTTTCCATACACACATTATTTACATTCTACATCTACTTACTTGCTTGCTACTCACAAAGTGTGACTAACACAAGAGTAACATAGGGCACAATTCCACACACACACACACACACACCTAGAACTACATTGTGTCTGAGATGTAGTGTAGCACTTAGTGATAATTCCATCAATTTGGCAGTTGAGGATAGTTTCACCCCTTCATATGCATCTTTATTTTTATGGTTTTGATTTTTGTTTAGGGTTTTACAAGTCATTCCTTTATTACAAGTTTACAATGACATCAACGACCTAAGTGCAACAACCAAAGAAAGGCTTCACATCATCTTGTGACTCTGTGAAATTGGCTTTCGGACATCCTGCACAAACCAGAGCACCCAGATTGTAGACCAAGGCAATCTGAATCCCTATTCCAGGCACCCCATTCTAGCCAAATCACTTGGATTTGAATTTTCTCAAGATCCTGTGTGACAGTCTCCCATTCATGTTTAGTTAAACATCACTACAACATAGCCTCGTGACATCTTTGAATCAGCTAAGGCTCTTCTAACCCTCTTTACACATTAGGGTTTATACATTTTATTGTTTAGTTTGCTTGGGTGTATTTTAGTTATTTCATTGCTTATTTATTTATTACAAACTTGCATTAGATTAGGCTAGGATATTACATTTTAGCATCATCAAATGCCCCCAAGAGACTCGGTGGGATTGGTAAGAGGTATAATTCCAAGCATCATTACTTGAGTGTAAAGATATGTAGTAATTCTTCATTCACAACTAAAGACTAAGTGAATGCACATGTATAAATAAAAATATATTTGGCATACTAAGTATCCATCTAGCATGGGAAATAAAGTGTACATGTAAGTATAAGCAAACAAGAATAAGTGTAACCAAGATATGCAATATGCAATGTATGAGTGAGATGGAATGGTATGAAATGTGAATGTGATAGGAGTAACGTGCCCCCAATGGATGTGTATGAGTATGAGATGAGGTTCATTTATAAAATATCCCTCAACAATCAAGAATGAACCATAGAACAAGATTGTGTCATTAGGAAATGGTTTGATAATGTGTGTTAGAAAGATAGATCATGAAGCATAAAGCGTAAAGTGTAGAAGAGGTGAGGTTCATTTCAGATTTAGACCCTCAATAGTTGAGTATGAACTGTGGAACTAGAGTGAATCATAGGGTAGTGACGATACAATATGTATAGCAAGTTGTGTAATGATGCTTAAAAATATGAAGCATGAAGCACAAAGTGCATAGTAGTAGATAAAATAGGCGAGTTGGTGATCTTTAGGAAGGGGAGGAAGTAGGCATGATTCCCCCTAAGTGTATGATGTGTATAAGAATCAAGTAACATCATCTAGAAGATCATCATTATCAAGATCATAGCCAATTGGACTTGGATCAAAGACTTGGTAAGCAATAATGTGGGGTTGATCATATAAAGAGCCATTACGGCGTAAATTGTACATGCCCATAGCATATTCTTCATCAATGAAAGGTGGTTGCAAACAATCGTGTGCATACCAATGCGTGAGATTTTGAGTATAGTTGATAAATGAATCATTGCAAATAAAAATACAAACAAAAGGCATGGGAAATGTGATACTAGTGTGATTAGGATCCAAAGTGCCACCAATGTAGTCAATCCAAGACTTCCCAAGTGTAAGTGGAGAGGAACGAGGAGTATGTGCAAGGAATACTAATAAATGGAAGACCCGGAGGCCATAAGTAGTAGTAACAAAGACACATCCATGATAAAGGTGAGGAGAATGAGGCGGTAGGAGAGATCATCAAGTGTGAAACCAAGTCGGGATAAGCCATCATGCATGCAAACGGTGTTAGAGCAAGTGGGATTGAATGGAATATGAGGCTAATAAGAGTTATGTATGAAAAGAGTGCATGTGAAAGGAGGATATGCCGACACAGAGGGTTGTTGGAGAGATGAAGCAGATGGAATCGTGTATAATGCACAAAAATATCCTTAGAGAAGAAGCATGTCGATGGTAGGTGCGGTGGTTTACGTGAGTTAATAATCATCATTGAGATATGTAGGAGGAGTATAGGGATGAACAACATCATGATATAAAAGTGGAGTAGGGAGTGCAGTGAGTGGGTCTAGGTGGCAATATTTGAACAGGTTGTGATCGAAACAATAGTATATGCATAACCATCATGTAGGAATTTAACGCATCGATGAACTGTAGAAGGTACTACCTACATAATGTGAAGCCATGGTCTACCAAGTAAGCAATTGTACTAGAGTTTGGCATCGATAAAAAATAATATCGTATAAATGGTTTTAGGACCAACTGTGAGAGGTAAGGTGATAGTACCCATACGGGCATGTAAAAGAATCATAACTACGAATAGAAATGGATGTTGGACTGACATGAGTTGAGGAAAGGCCAAGATGTTGAATAAATGTGAGATTATAAAGATTGAGCTCGAGATCCATTATCAACTAGTACTTTCCTAATGCCTATGTTATATATACGAGCTTGAATATAAAAAGGAGGATCATTGTCATAAACGGAAGAGAAGTAGCTACATCATATGGGAAAGTAAGTTGTTTATAAAATATGGCTACAAACAAATGATATACATGATTCATAGGATTATCATGAGTGTAATTATTATCTAGGAGAGAGTTTATTTTAGCCTTACAATTAGGATTGGATTAAAAAAGGCATGGATGGAGATATCCATGGTGAGAGGATCCTAGAATAATGAAATTAGGAGGAAGTGATGATCTAAGAGTGTTCGAAGGTGGGTTCACCAAATGATTTAACAAAAATAGACTTTTTTAAAACTCTAATAGCAGAGTAATTGATAGAAACAATGAAGTACAATTGCTATATACACTATGACACAAGAAATAAGAAAATAAAATATGAAACCCTAAGTGCAAGAGAGAGAGGAAAGGACTTGGCTAATTTTCACTTGTTCTAGGACTGATGCAGGTAGTAAATTTTCTAAATAGGATGGGATATTTTTCATCAATTCTCATATTAAATTCTACAACTATCATATAAGGTCATACTAGGGAGCCTAGACTAGGTCATGGGTGCCTAGGTGTCGCAGTGATGCTGCTCTTTGGGTGCCCGTGATTGAGCAAATGGTCATAATCTAATTTTTTTGTGTCACATAAGTGTCAATGATAGTCATTCTTGGTTATCTCGTATGTCGCACCTTATTCATTGAAGTACTTTTAACTTATAAAACAAAGATTCACCTACAAAACCCAAAATACCACATCAAATCCAAAAAGAAAGATGTAATATGGGGATTTGGAATGACCCTAATGGTCACCGACGAGTAAACTTATGACGAAGTGCTACACTACATCTCGAATCCATGTATTTATTTTTTGTGTGCAAAGGAATCGTACCCTAGGATGCCCTTGTGCTTTAGTGCACTTAATAATGTGTAGTAGCTAGATGTAATAATGTAGATAGATGTGTGGATAGAATAATGATTTTCCCCTTTATATATAGTGTATGTAGAAAACTCGGTCCCTTGTATGGATGTTATATGAATGCCTTTAGTGCTTTTAGATGCCTTTGGATATAATCTTAGGTGATGATAATAGTTGTTTAGAGCTTGTTCTTTTATTTTGATCACATAGCTTTGTATTTATATGATTCCTTGGTGAATTTCATAATTGAAAATTATAAGGCCGACCCATAAGAAAATAAGATTCCCAAAACATAAAAGAATCCTAAAAGAATGAGTAAGGAGGAGCGAGGTCGGGGGCACCTAGAGGGAACGATGGCACTTGGGAGTTGGCATCCGGGTTGGGTACTTGTATCAAGTCATAAAATATAAGTAAGTAAAGTATTGACTAGGCTATAGGGTGTGTAAGGCCAAATATAAAACAAGAAACATAGACAAAAGGCCAAATATAGTTATCAATTACTAGTTTTATCGCTTAGGAATCATGTAAATACTAGTATGCTTTTAGGACATATAAATGTACCTAAGTACTTCATTTGTTATCTATAGCTCCCGACTCATGCCTTCTCGCTCACCATGTGTTCACTAATAAACTTTTCACCAAATATGTTCATACACCCACACACTTCTTATGTTTCATTTTTATAACCATGTCATTTTTATGTTTATGCTCCACTTCATTTAGAATGACCATCCATGGGCATTCACATCTTTTACCGCGTCATTTTTCATTTTTTTAATGTTATTTAGACACCTAAAATATGTTTACACTTAGCATTTCATCCAATTCAACTAATTGATGACACTTCGTTAATCAACCCTTCTTCGCTCCATTCTCGGATGCCCATTTCACGACACCTTCTCTCTCAGATTCCTCCTATAATCAACTTGTTTGGCTAATATCTCTCTTATTAACTAAACATTCCTCCTCTTGACCATTTAAAATCTCCTAGTTCTCTCTAGACCACTTCTATTATCTTCGTAGGCTATTTATCAGTCCACAATTGGTTATCCAGATCCCTCCCAACTCTCATGAGTCTCTAATCACTTGCTAATCAAGTTTAACTAGCCTAAACCAAGCTTAACTAAGCCTAAAGCATGTTTATCCTAATCTAATCTTAAAGTAATTTTTGAGATTTAGTCCCATATGCACCCAAATTCCAATCTCTCCCAAGTGGAAAACTATAAATACAAGGCTAAGCCTACCCATTCAAACACACAACTTTACATAAAACAAAGCCAAAACAAGCCTAAGAAAGCTTAAGAGCTCATTTGCATTAGCCAAGCTAATAAGGCATTTGATCTTGGGTCATCCACCATTAAAATAGCTTCATCTTGCACCCATGATAGGTTAGTAATGGAATAGCTAAACTTGGCCATGTAGCCATTTAGTGAGATTCATTCACCCTCATGGAGTAAACAAAAAAACTCATATCTTAAGTCTTTTGTAGGCATATTTTATTAAGCTTTCAAGAATAGAGGTTAGTTATATTTTATAGATTCCTTGTTTATTTAGAGTTTGAATACATGCAAAGTAGGTTTCCTTGCTCATTTCTTATATGATGGTCCATTGAGGGACTTTTCACAAATCTTTGGGGTCTTACCCATTTCAATAGCTCTTGAAAAATCTTTCATTGAACACATTTGGCATGCCTGGGACTCTTAGTCCATCCTCCATTAATGGAGTCATTTTGAAGCTTTTATTTTAGTTTCTAAATTTTTTAGTTTCAATGTTTGTAGACTAGTTTCAAGCTTTCTAGATTAGTTTTTAAAAGTTTTTTAGATTAGTTTCAAGTTTTTAATTTCACTAACCTTTCTTGTATTAATGGATAAATATCAAGTTTCTTAGCTAGTTTAGCTAGGATTTTCTTGTTTTTTGTGCTCTTTGCAGGATCAAAGGAGGTGAAGAGCTGCCAAAATTGAACCAAATCGATAAAATCTTGATATTTTTGAGATTATTTTTGAAAAATCTCATGTTTTTTAGCCACCTATAGGAAACGGAGCACACATACCATTCATGTGCTCATGAGTAAAACTATTACTATCATTTTTCGACAAAGGCGCGCAGGCACCCAATCTGTGGCACACACGTCTAAACTGTGGCGCACACACCCAAACCTTAGCACAAGCGGGCCATAACTTTTTGTCCCAAGCTTGAAATGACTTTGTTTTTGTTGTGTTGGAAAGGTATTGAAGAGAAATACACAATGGAATCATAAAATTAGGATTTTGACTTACGAAAATTTATGGTTTACATTATTAGGTAAATAATCATTTTCTAATGTATCTTAAAGTCTAAAAAAATATTTTCTTGACTATTCTAACACTTTGAAAGGTTTTGTGACACTAATCAGTTGGTTGCAGGGTTTTGTTTTGTTATTTCAACTTGCATAGCTTAAGTGTTTTCATTTCTTAGCTTGAATAAAGCTTGTAAAGTGTGTATGCTCTCTCCTCGTGCCTTTTTGGCAATCTTGGAGATCAAAAACACTTGTTCAAACTTTATGTCATACTTTAAAAAAACTTTTTCTATGATGCTAAAAAAGTAAAATAGATTTCCATACGATTTGTCTTAGTGGAATTTTCACATTGCGTATGCTCTTCCTTCATGCCTTTTTGGTGATCTTAGGAATCAAAAGCAAAGTGTAAATTCTCTTTCTTAAGTTTGCAAATGGAAAAATACTAAACTCATTATCTGTAGGACCTAACACTTGCTAAAGAAAGGTGTCAAAATAATACAAACCCTCTAATACACTTGTTTTCATCTGATTTCCAAATGGTGTGCTACTTAAAACCACACTTAAGTTAAAAAGATAAAAAAACATACCACTCCACATCACATTTGTATTACGGGTTTTGGAAAAGGATATTTCCTATCCGCTCAACTAGAACATAACGCCTTAAGCTACACTAATGGCGGTGGTTCTAGGAACCCTAAAGTAGTGCACCACTGTGTAACCTCGTGGATGAAACAGAAGTGCTTCACTTACCTACTTGACTAATTTTCCTTGTGAGTTAGCATTACAAATTTTTTACGTGTCGCGACCTAGCAAGAGTACACAATGGATGTAATTAGTGCCCACTTTACTTGAAGGGGGAAAATCTAAGATACTCCCAAGTTAAGTCAGAGTGATTTTTGGATAAATCGTGCCCGCTCTTAGATGGATTTGTAACACCTAGTTGAGAGATCTTATTAAGGATTCCATTCTATCTTGGAGCCCACTTTACTAGTCCTTTGTTGCATCAGGCCATCATGAAGTGATAACTTGTTTGGATTCAGAACCTTGTTTTTTGAACAAGGAAAAAAATCCACTCAAGTTGGATCTAATTGCCTTTCATCACAAAAATTAGATGATGTTTCACTTAGCTTATCTTCTTTCTCACCTTCGAGACGAGGCGAAGCTCTGCCCAAGTAGCACTTAGTTTATTTTTCATCTTTTGATCTATACCTTTGCGTTCTTGTTGCCCATTTGGGACAACAAAAGGCATCTTTCGAGTGTTGTCATAGATAGTGTTCACCACTTTTTTGTCCGTTTATGCTCATCCATGTTTGCGGCTGAGTTGTTAAACATCTAAAGTGCGTGGATGCGTCCTTATATCTTTGATGGCCACTTGATCTTGATTTCAAGATCATCATCATAGTTCGGATTGATTCATCATTTGATCTCCCTTTGACGTATTACCTTATTCGCATTGTCTCGACATTATTAAGATACTTATGTCATGTTTTTCGTAAACGTGATCTAAGTATCTGCATTGTAATGGCGTTATCTTTGCGCACATTTTAACACATCCTCGGTATAACTTAATTTGGTTTGGCTTCAAACATTGTCCAAAATCTTGAAGAGTGTCACTTACTTTGTTTGTGTCGTTACAATACCACTTTGGCACTAATATCTCACTTCTTTGTAAAGCTTGATTAACGTGTCTAATTGGTGTGGTTACTTGGCTTACATTTGTAATCCTCGCCCTTTAAAATTTAGACCTTGTTGGTTGTTGAACTTATCGTGGTATCCTTTGATTAGGAGTCGCATCTACCCTTTGTTAACATTTATGCCTTGTTCATTTCGAGCTTGACGTAAATGTTTACATTATGTTGATCATCTTTGCAATAGACTCACTTTGCACATGCATTTGCATAGGGTGTATTTCCTTGTTGATTGGCTTGTGTTTCACACTTGTGTAATCATTCCTTGTGATTATTCATCTAGAAAAATTGTTTTCTAGGACAAATCCTTTTTGATCTCATCAAGATTGCATCATCACAATGTTTATTTTCCTTAGACCTTCTTTGGAAAATCATGCATGCATCTCCATACTTACAAAATGTCTAGTTAGATGTCGTTATGCTACTTGAATCAACATGTCACTTCCTTCCCTTTGAAGGATTTCCATTGCACTATCTAGGTCTACACATTTGTGCTTTAAATGATGGCAACAATGACAACGACTATCGCACGGTTTCTCACATTTACAACAATACGGAACCTAGGTTTAGCAATTCAAATCAAAAGATTCCCATTATGACTAAACCTCATTTGGTTCTTTGTGTTAGAGAGCCCATTCGGGTATCATGTTCCCCGCCTTCAACTCATAGTCGGTGGTATGGTTTGGATGCTTCTGATCCAAATTATTATTCAGATTCCCCCCACTCTTCTTCTTCTAATTCAGATTTAAACTACCATTCAGACTCCCACTCTTCTTCTGAAGACTCGGATCCCAACTATTGTTCAGATACCCCTAGATCAAATCATGAATCATGGTCCTCCCTTCCTTCACAGGACCTTTATTCCAAATCACCTTAATGATGTCTTCCTCCTTTGAATACTCGTGCGACTCCAAGTTCCATCAATCAAACATCTGATTTGGTTCTTGAGTCATGGTCCTCCCTTTCTTCGCAAGACCTCCTTCATCATTTGTCTCAATGACCTCTTCCTTTGTCAAAGAGTTCCATGACTCGATTCCCTCTAGTCAATCATCTAACTCAATTCCTACGTTGTAACTTAATGGATGGCTATGTGATCCTATTTTCTCTCCTACATTGCATCGTCTTCTAGAAAATAAATCTAGGTCCAGATCCAAATTGTCCATTCGAGAGACACCTACCACCAATCCTACTTCCTCTCTTGAGTCATCTTCTTCTGTGAATCAATCTTCCCCCCTTATCAGACTTGTTTCTTCTATTTAACCTTCTATGGCCAAAGAAAAACAACCTCTACTGATTGATTTCTCTCAGAATGAGGGAATAATTAGACTACATGATGATATCCCTTTAGAGGATTGTAAACAAGGATTCTTTCTAGAACTCGATACGCTCATGTATTGGGGAAAATAAGTTGATTCCTTTTATCAGAACATAGGGGAAGATCCTAAAGTCATGGAACTTGATTCTTCTTCTTTTATTCCATCTCCACCTTCTTTTGATCATGATGAGATGCTGGGATTTAGCATTGATCCATGGCCTATCTTCTCATTACCCAATCATTCCTTATCTATCATCATTCCTCAATCAAAATATCACCTTGGTTCACACCCTAGTAGCCCATCGTCTTCTTTTTCCTAGAGCCACCCCGGATAGCCCTTCATTTTCTATTTGTGGATCACCTTCTAGTAGCCCATTACCTTCTATTCTTGGGCCACATCCTAGTATCCCTTCATCCTCTTCTATCTATCGGACCCCTCCGAGTAGTCCCTTGTCATCTTCATCTATACTTAGGCCACACCCTAGTAGTCCCTTACCCCATCTTCTATTATTGGACCATGTCCTCATAGCCCAATTTATTCCATCTTAGGGTCATATCCTAGTAGCCCTTTTTCATCTTCTATTAGTGGATCACCTCCTGGTAGTCCATCCTCTTCAATTCTTGGACCATATCCTATTTTTCCATCACATCATCCTTCTACAAATGACCGGGTAAGCCCACCATCATTTCTCTCATTCCTATCATCAATCATAAATGTCCACTTTCCTCTCCCACTTCTCAAGATCAGACAAGTCATGCGTCAACTTATAAGAAACCCAAATAGTTTCTTAATCAAGCTCAGATCAAAATGGCAAAGATCTCTACAGCTCCCAACAAATCAAATGATCTTAAGGTTAAAAATCAAACACAATTCAAGAATACACATCAACGTAACCATCAATTATGGTGCAAAGTGCATAAACCTTTGGATAGTGAACTCAATCTCCCACATACGAAATCCATGTTTCAAGATAAATTGCATTCATTTGTTGAGTATGAGCTCACCATGATCATCGAGATCGGGAAAACATGACTCTTGATAAACAATCACACTTAGTCTCCCTTATCAAAGAAATTGTAAACATTGTTGTTGGATCTTACCACACAGAGTGACTTTGTTAGGGCCAACCTCTTAAAACTATCAAAAATATAAAAATCTAAACACAAATACAAAAATACAAAAACAAAGTGAGAAAACATAAGAAAAAAATCAAAGGTACAAAGATCACACATTACAATCGATGTATTGTGTACACATGGATGATTCTTTCTTCCTTTTATTACAATTCTTCCTACAATTTTCATCCCTTAAGTGATATTTTGGTCAGCCTATTCGCGTGCATTTTGTGATATTTATCTCTATGGTATATGTTTGACATTGGTCTTTCATCACCTTGGTAAATCAAAGAACGAATGACCTCTTAGGGATCTTATCACATTCAACATCTAATAAACTTGTTGCGAAAGAAATTTTTGACATAATTGTTGACACTAGCCAATGTCATCATCGTAATCATGTCCACCTCCTTTCATCAAGCCATCGGTGGTTCTTAACCCCTTGTCAAACAAGAGAGCTGAAATAATTTTTCTAAAAGAAAAAGAATCAAAATCGATCAAAATCAAAAGCTAAAAGCTACAAAGTAAAAGTAAATTGATATATTAATCTCTCTTGGGGTATTTCCAATAATCTCTATCGGGCTATGGATGCCTAATCGCGGAGAAATGTTGTGATTAGAATCAAATGCATCTCCATTGGGGCTATGGATGTCTAGGCCTGGCAGGAGAGCAATGTATATGTACGGCTATCTTTCCACCATCCATTCACAAAATCACCTTTCAAAATAAATCATTCCTACACATTGGCTAGGGTGTCTTCAATTGTTGTCTATTAAATATTCCCTTGAAGAGGTAATTAAATTTCCACGTGCACACACCAGATCTCTATGAGTACGTAGGATTAGTATGTTACCAAGTGTCATTTTTTGGACCTTGTTCAAACTATTGTTTTAGTCCATATCTCGTCTCACGATTTTTCCTTTGGCTAATCACTTCTTCAACATGAGACTTCTAAGATACATTCATTTCATTCACATCATTATTCTACTTCGTTTAGAACATCCATGTGTATAAGATTACTTGTTTTCCATGTTTACGGACATGTTTGTCACCTTTCAAAAAAATAATCTTCTCCTTCCTTTCTATCATGTGCTTTTAGGCCAACTTATCTTTGGGGCGTCTTTGCTTCTTCCCATCACTTTAGTGGTTTATGTTCACCATCATGTTGAAATAATGGCCTTGGTTCTGCCTTCTACCTGTGAAGATTTTTCTTTTGAATACTCCCACCTAATCACTGGGGAATTTTTTCATCTTCACCTTTCTCGCATGCACGTGGCCTTATGCCCTTGTACATCCCATCTATCACTAGGGGCATCCACGCTTCCTCATCTTCCTGTACATAGCTTCAGAAAACTTTCAAAACCAAAAACATTCAAATATGTTAGAAAAATCAAAACATTCAAATATGTTTAAGAAAACTTCTAAAAATTGAAAATCATCCTACAAAACATCACTCTTTGGTTCTCACATGTTCATGTGTGCGACTTGTGGATCATCTTGATCTACCTCCATCAACAAAATCTAGGCTACTTACTTCGTGCGTACTGCGAGGCACAACAAGTTGCACAGTGCATGCTTCAAAGTGCACATTAATTTTTCATCGGACCCAAGTGTCCTCCATTATTCCCCTTGCATGTATCCTTGCTTGGGGCACCATCGTCAACCCTTGTCATTAATTCACATAGATCAGAACTGAATCTCGATAACAAAAACATTGCATCTTGTTTCTCTGTTAGTTTAACTTGTTTACTTTCTCATATTGCATTGAATTTTGTATGTTGCATGGAGTTAGGAATCTTTTAATTTCTAGTATTGCATTACATCATGTATGTTGCATGGAGTTGGTGTTTTTAGCAATGGACATTTGTTCATATATGGATTTTCAATGTCATACTACACTTTGTTCATTATTTTTAATAAGGACCGATGATGAAGATCACTAGCAATATGATGAAAAATAAAGTTGTTTAGAAAGCACTAGATGGATGTGTTATCCAAAATGAACCCCTTGCTTATTTTGGCTAACTTGCCTTCATTCCTTCCTTATTTGTGCTTCAACTTAAATTTTCACATATTTTAAGCACTCAAAGGGTTCTAAAAATGATTCCATCGGATATAGAGAATTTTCTTACCTTTCCGAGAAGGTAAAAATTTTCTCCTAACTCCTTGTAATTTTTGAGTTATGGCTCGGTGGAGTTTTTTGGGGAAATTTTCCCTAGACATGCCCGTGGCCAATGAGAAACCAACACATGGCAGCACAGAGTGGCAGACATCAGGGGGATGTTGGAGTTTTTGGCACTTTGGTCAAATGGCACAAAGGAAAAAATTGGCCCGCGGCTGCAGAAGGAATAGAGAAAATTGCAAAGGCCCCGCATTGAATGAGGATGCGCCACATGTTCGTGACAGCGGCGGGAATCGGGGGCGCGGAGGAAATTTTGGTTTTTTGCCAAAGTGATAAAAGTGCAAAAGGAAAATGTTGGGCCGTACCTCTCGTCGAACCCAGAGAGTGACACGTGTCACCGGGAGGCCGGGGCGCGGGGAAATTTTGGGAAACTTTCCCAATAAAAATCAAAAGAAAAAGGTGAAGTTTGAGCTGTAATTCCATCAGTGAATTAGGAAGCGACACATGGCAGCAGAGTAGTGGGGTGCGGGAATTTTTGGGAATTTTTTCCAAATTCAAAAGAGGAAAATTTTCAAGTTTCGGCCCGCCAACCCGATTTTTGCCCTAAAATTGCCATTTTTGCCCTAAATCTTCAGAGGGGCATAACTTTTGATCCCGAGCTTGGATTTTCACGTTCTTTATATCATTGGAAATATGTTGAAATCCTCTACATGATGGAATCTTAAATTTTGATTTTTATGGAGATTTGTGGGAGAAAAATGGAAAAACATCTCTGGCATGTAAAAACACAAAAAACGACTCCAACCACCAAAATTAATGAAGTATGGACCTCTGTTTTTCTCTGTAAAGCAATGTACTTCAAAGTATGGGATTTTTATGGAAACCCATCATTTTTAGGCCCATTAGATGAATATTTTTGGTGGTTGAAGTCCCAAATCAATTTTCCCACGTTTTCTTCTTTCTTCCATTCTGTTCGATGGTTAAAAGCCAGATTTGGCTCATTTAAAAAAATTGTTCATCATTCTTCTCTGCCCTCCCTTCTTTTCTTCCCTAGGGTCGAAAATGGAGTTATAACCTCCTCCCCTACTCTGTAATGGTTTTTTTTTCTCTTACCGAGCAAAATGATGTTTTGTGCAAACTTCAGCAATAAAAACGTGTTTTGTGATGCATTTGTCCATCCTTGCTCGTTTTGCTTGTTTTCCTCTTGCCTCTCTTCATTACAGGTATTTGTGCATGTTTTAATGTTCATTATAGGTTTTAGAGCTATGTTCATGGATTTTTGGAACATTTTTTGTGTGAAATCCATCCTTGGTTTTGTGATGCACTTGTTCATCCTTTCCATTGTTCACCTCTTCTTGTTCCATGGCAGTTTTGATAGATGTTCAACATTTTCCTTCTCTAGTGTATCATCGTTTTAGTGTAGGCTCTATTTTTCCCTCTTTTATCTCTCTCTATCTCCTTGGCATAGTTAGATTAGGCTTAGATTATCTTGCATGCACTAGAATAGCTTGTGACAGGTAGTTTAGGAAGAGGAACTAGCCTTCTCTGGAGAGCTTTCCCCATTTGCAAAGGTCTCACACTTTGGGAAATCTCAATGTTGTGCATTCACACCAAATGACATTTCCTTAGAAAAGTAGATCCATAGGTCATTTTGGGGGTTCTGTGAATTTTCACTAACAATTTTGGCATGCCCAGTGGGACCTTAGAGGTCTTCCACTTTATTTTTGATAGGTTGGTGTGTTCCTGTTAAAGATTCAACCTTTAGAGGCATATTCAAAATCACATCTGGTGACTCCATCTAGTAAATAACTCATTCTCTGAGTTACAGACCTATTTTCCATTCATTCTTCTTTCATTCCATGAAGTTGTGCAATCATGACTTCATTTCCATCATGGAATTTACATTCACAATGACAGCAGCAATATATTCCACCTCCAATATGTTTTTCAAATCCTCCAGATCATCATTTTGATTAAATTCAAAATCAGTATGCATATCCATATGGGCAATGACAAAATTAGTTTGGCTATGAAGCACATCAAGCATAAGGATATGCATATGATGAGGGCAGTCAAGAAGAAAGTGCAGATTTGTTGGAGAAAATCCAAAAAGTGGAGGTTGGAATGGTGCAATCAAGGGCTCAAGCACAAATGAAGGAATTTCATATTGGTTTCAAAGCACCTTGTCCATGGGGAGGCCCTTTTCCAAGACATTACAGCCCTCATGAGAAGTTGGACTTTATCATTGAGATGCTGCCCCAACTTGCACAATAGACATTAGAGATAGAGGCTTATAAACTTAGTGTTGAGCAACCTTGTCAATGGGTAAGTTCTACACCATCATCTAGTTTTTTTCCTTCCATTCCTCAAGCAGCACCATCTCATTTTGAATGCCAAATTCCAAATCCAGCCCATGTTGCCCCAAGTGTTGATTCCATTTCTCCATCCCCTAGTCTTCCACCCCATCTCAATTCTTCTGTCCTTTTCCCTTCCAAACATTCATCCCCTCCACAAGAGATAAAATAAATACCTTCCACTCTAAGGGAACAAGAGTTTCTACCTCCTCCACCACCACAAAAAATTACAAAATCAATTGAACTCCAACCCACCCCTCCTCTTGCATTCCCAATTCCATGTGGGGAAGAAGAAATTGCAAAAATCAATCATGAAGGACAGCAAGAGGAAGAACCAAGCAAAGAAGGAATGATTAAGAGCTTAGTAAGCTTGGCTCTTAGATATGGGATTGAGAAAATTCCTTTGTTGGTGAAGCCTACAGAGGAGGTAAAGGTTGAAGAACAAGTGGTGGTTAGGACTGATTTTGTTACAAAAGAAAAGAGAGAAAAAAAGAAGAGGCGATCAGCAATTAATTTTCTCATAATGTACTGTCCATGTTGGCACTCTACTTGAAGAATATGCTAATCCAATTGAAGTTGCACAATCAGCCATGGAATAGGAAAGCTCGAAAAGAGATCTTGTTGCCCCAACTTGTCCTCTAGAGCAGCAGATTGAAGAGTTTGACTTGACAAACTTCATGCTAGAGGAAGAGTTCAATCAAGAGCAAGATTGTCTTCAAGTAGTAGAGGAAGGAGAAGCTACTCCAAATCCAAAAGAAGAGGAGCACATTCCAGCTGTGGGGAGAAAAGTGCAGATCCAAAAGCTTTGAGCACAAAGCAGGCTATAGAAGAACCTTTTGTTCTTATTTCTACTTCATCTCTCTCGACTTCTAGTGTTGAAGAAGAGTTTGATCTCTCAAACTCAATGTTGGAGGATGAAATAAACCATGGTGATCAAGTTGCAAATCAAAATAACACCATGGGGTAGATTGAGCATTTGCACCGGGGCAAGAATGAGAGTAGGTTTATCTGTCGATTTGGAAAATTGTTTTGAAGAAGAGGAACAGTTGAAATCACACCATTTTATCCTTCATCATCCACATTCCAAACACTTGAGCTTGTTATCATGGAGGTGAACTTTCATTTACAATAGCCTGAATCTTATAGCAGCTCTTTGGAATCAAGATTAGAAGATTTAAATCTTCCATGTTCTTCATTAGAGGAAGGAAAACAACAGAAGAGTTCCATCATTTCTTCCACACCATCCATTCAAGAAGGTCTACAAGAAGACTCCATTTTTGGAGTTGAAAATTAGAGCTATGGGCATATCAAATGGATTAGACCTTGCCCAATAAGGTATTTGGCTTCATTAGAGCCAAAGGAGAAGTCACAACCAATCATGCTTGCTTCTAAGCATTAGGATGAGCTACAAAGTACCAATGATCAGCTGGCATACATCTTCAATCCAAATGTAGAGCAACTAAAAGAGGTATTCAATTTGCTTTCAGCTAACACCTTGCTAATTTGGGTAAAAGACTAGCTTCTTGTTGATTTTCCACTCATCCAAGCAGCCATACACTTTGCTCTAAATCATTTACATGGCTGCCAATTTTGAAGAAAGGAAGCTATTTTGCACAACCTGTTGCAAGGTTTATTTAGCCCACCTTTGCTTCCAGTTAGAGTAGAGTAGGTAGGTTTGCTTTCAGCAAAAGAAGTGTTTGTGCACACTCTACATGTTCCATTGGAGCATGTATGATTTTCAGTTTGTACATAGTTTTTTGTGGTGTTAGTTTTGCTCTTGCACAGTTCATTTCAGTGGAACTTTGGTGAGGATCAGTTTCAATTTCAGTGGGTTTCCAAATAGCTCGAGGTCGATTTTCATAGTTCAGATCAGCATCAGTTCATCAAGCTTGAATCCATGCCAAATGGATGCTTTAAAGGCCACTGATCATTCATCTAACAGGCAGATGACCCCTGAGAGTCACCAAATTGTTATCCAAAATGAGCCCCTACTTATTTTGGCTAACTTGCCTTCATTCCTTCCTTATTTGTGCTTTAACTTCAATTTTCACATATTTCAAGCACTTAAAGGGTTCTAGAAATGATTCCATCAGATAGAGAATTTTCTTACCTTTCCAGAAAGGTAAAATTTTCCTCCTAACTCCTTGTAATTTTCGAGTTATGGTTCGAGCGAGTTTTTGGGGAAATTTTCCCTAGAAGGCCCATGCCAATGAGAAACCGACACGTGGCAAGGCAGAGTGGCAGATTTTGAGGGATGTTGGAGTTTTTGGCACTTTGGTCAAAGGGCACAAAGGAAAAAATCAGCCCGCAGCCCACGGAAGGAATAGAGAAAAGTTGTGAAGGCCCCGCATTGAATGAGGATGCACCACGTGTCCATGACAACAGTGGGAATCGGGGGCGTAGAGGAAATTTTTGTTTTTTTCCAAAGTGATAAAAGCACAAAAGTAAAATGTTGAGCCACACCTCTGCAGCCGAACTAGAGAGTGACACGTGTCACCGGGAGAGTGGGGAAATTTTCCCAATAAAAATCAAAAGGAAAAAGGCAAAGTTTGAGCCCGTGATTCCATCAGTGAATTAGGAAGAGACACATGGAAGTGGAGTAGTGGGGTGCAGGGAATGTTTGGGAATTTTTCCCAAATTCAAAAAAGAGGAAAATTGTCAATTTTTGGCCCGCCAACCCGATTTTTGCCCTAAAATTGCCATTTTTGCCCTAAATCTTCAAAGGGGCATAACTTTCGATCCCGAGCTCGGATTTTCACGTTCTTTAAATCATTGGAAAGATATTGAAATAATATACATGATAGAATCTTCAATTTTGATTTTTATGGAGATTTATCAGAGAAAATGTAAAAACATCTCTGGAATGCAAAAAACACAGAAAACGACTCCAACCTCCAAAATTAATGAAGTATGGACCTTTGTTTTTCTCTGTAAAGAAATGTACTTCAAAGTATGGGATTTTATGAAACCCATCATTTTTCAGGCCCATTAGATGAATCTTGTCAATGGTTGAAGTCCCAAATCAATTTTCCCACGTTTTCTCCTTTCTTCCATTCTGTTCGATGGTTAAAAGCCAAATTTGGCTCATTTGAAAAAATTGTTCATCATTCTTCTCTACCCTCCCTTCTTTTCTTCCCCAGGGTTGAAAATGGAGTTAGAACCTCCTCCCCTACTCTGTAATGGCATTTTTGCCTCTTACTAGAAAAATTATGTTTTGTGCAAACTTCTGGAGCAATAAAAATGTGTTTTGTGATGCATTTGTCCATCCTTGCTCATTTTTCTTGTTTTCTTCTTGCCTCTCTTCATTGCAAGTATTTGTGCATGTTTAAATGTTCATTGTAGGTTTTGGAGCTGAGTTCATGGATTTTTGGAACATTTTTTGTGTGAAATCCATCCTTGGTTTTTTTTTTTTTTTTTTTTTGATGCACTTGTTCATCCTTTCCATTACTTACCTCTTCTTGTTCCATGGCAGTTTTGATAGATGTTCAACATTTTCCTTCTCTAGTGTATCACCGTTTTAGTGTAGGCTCTGTTTTTCCCTCTTTTATCTTTCTTTGTCTCCTTGGCATAGTTAGATTAGGATTAGATTATCTTGCCTGCACTAGAATAGCTTATGGCAAGTAGTTTAGGAAGAGGAACCACCTTCTCTTGGAGAGCTTTCCCCATTTGCAAAGGTCCCACACTTTGGGAAAGCTCAATGTTGTGCATTCACACCAAATGACATTTCCTTAGAAAATCATATCCATAGGTCATTTTGGGGGTGCTATGAATTTTCACTAATAGGATGTTAGCTCATTCCCTCTTCCTCATACTCCTTTTTCTTCTATATCCCCTTTCTTGTCTTCTTCTTCACACTATTCTTTCTTTTGTTCTCTTTCTATCATCTTTTCGATTGTTGATCAACCACTTTCATCACCCCGGTGAAAATCAATGGGGCATCCTTCATTCTACTCATTTTTCTTCTATCCCTTCAAAATTTTCTACTTGTTTATGCTTGTCTACTTTCTTTGAAGTGACGTCACTTACGCCACCTCAAAGAGGGGCAAATGTAGACACCTAAAATATGCTTACACTTAGCATTTCATCCAATTCAACTAATTGACGACACTTTGTTAATCAACCCTTCTTTGCTCCATTCTCGGATGCCCATTTCACGACACCTTCTCAGTCGTATTCCTCCTATAATCAACTTGTTTGGCTAATATCTCTCTTATTAGCTAAACATTCCTCCTTTCAACCATTCAAAACCTCCCTAGTTCTCTCTAGACCACTTCTATTGGCTTCGTAGGCTATCTATCAATCACAATTGGTTATCCATATCCCTCCCAACTCTCAATGAGTCTCTAATCACTTGCTAATCAAGTTTAACTAGCCTAATCCTAACTTAACTAAGCCTAAAGCATGTTTATCCTAATCTAATCCTAAAGTTCTTTTTGAGATTTAGTCCCACATAAACCCAAATTCCAATCTCTCCCAATTCAAAAACTATAAATACAAGGCTAAGCCTACCCATTTAAACATACAACTTTACATAAAACAAAGCCAAAACAAGCCTAAAAAAGCTTAAGAGCTCATTTTCATTAGCCAAGCTAATAAGGCATTTGATCTTGGGTCATCCACCATTAAAATAGCTTCATCTTGCACCCATGATAGGTTAGTAATGGAATATCTAAACTTGGCCATGTAGCCATTTAGTGAGATTCATTCACCCTCATGGAGTAAACAACAAAACTGATTGCTTAAGTCTTTAGTAGGCATATTTTATTAAGCTTTCAAGAATAGAGGTTAGTTATATTTGCTAGATTGCTTGTTTATTTCAAGTTTGAATGCATGCAAAGTAGGTTTCCTTGCTCATTTCTTATCTGATGGTCCATTGAGGGACTTTGCACAAAGCTTTGGGGTCTTACCCCATTTCAATAGATTTTTGCAAAATCTTTCATTGGACACAATTATTTTTATTACATCATCAATCACTTTTCTAATTATTTCATTACATATTTATCACCTTTCATTTACATTCCAATCATTTTTATCATCATGTCATTTGCACCACACATCACCTCTCATCCCATATCACCCCTCACCTCTAACCATCCTACTCATGAAACTCAAGTAGCCTTCGTTCCTACCCAACATCATCCCTCCCCTTACCTCACCAACTTTCTCAACTCCATTCCCCAACTCACCAATTCAATCTAGCGACTCAACCATAGCTTACCACCCCTTTTAACTCCCTTGCACTCTAACTAACTCACCTCTATAATTCGCTTCGAATAATCAAGTCATCCACATCCCAAACTTGTCATCCATACCCCGCGCTCACTACCACTTCCTAATTCACCTCAAAGCAAGTCACCTTGGCTACTTGATGAGCCACTCCCCCTCCCTTTCTAACTCCTACCACTTTTCCCCTCCTCCATGAGTCACCCCCGACCTAACCATCCCTCCCAAGATCACCCACGTAACTCCGACGATTCACTAATATAACTCACCAAAACAACCACCTCACCCCGCTTCATGACTCCAACCCACTCAATTCCTCACACAACTCACCCCGACTAAGTTGCCCCTATGACTCATCCTTGCACTCAACCCTCCATGAGTCCCATCAACCTGGAATTCTTCCTAACCCGATGAGTTGCATATGCGACTCACCTCACTCCCCATCCCAACCACCTCGCCAAGCACTTATCTCATCCCTCTCATATGTGTTTCATGCGCTAGCGACCCACCCTTTTCCTCCTTACTCTGAACTCACTAACGAGTCACATGTGTGAATTCCCTTCTCCCGCGCACCCATTCCCATTCCCCTACCACTCTTCTACCCTATTCTACACCCCTCTTGATCTACCATATATGACCCCATCTCATAACCTACTCTCGATTTGGAGGAGCTACTCCACTTTTATCCACCCTATGACCCCTTAATCTTATTTGTTTCCTCCCACCTCCCACTTGGCCCAACCATGCTCTCACATATTAACCATTAGTTTAACCCTCCTCTCAAAACTCAACCTAACTCTTTTGTTCACCGTATACCAGCTACCAAGCTTCTTCCTCGTCACTTTCCACCCACTACCGAGCTCCTTTCTCACCACCATCGAGCCCAACCTACTTCCTCGGCTTCGGTGAGTCACATGTGTGACTCACCCAAGCCCCCACTCAACCCCACCCCTCAATTTTTCTTCTCTCATGTTTCCATTGTGACCCTCTTTCTCTCACAACTATGACTTGCTTCCTCGGCTCTAACTTCCCACGCCAATGCTCACACCCAATTCCTCGTAAAATAGCTCACTAGCTCAAGCACCTAGCTTGGCGAGTCACTCATACAACTCGTGTAACTTATTCCCCCTATACCCTCACTCTCTCACCACATATTTCTCATGTGACACCCCTCTTCCTATATAGTAAGTCACATCTACGACTTTCCCAAGCCCTTAACCTTGTCATAACATGCCCTCACCAAGTCGTTCTACTAACTCACCCCATGCCTAATTTCATCCAAGAAAAAATCACTACACTTCCCACTCATTCGATTTAGTGAATCCCCCAGCCCATGACCCTCTTCCTCTCACCTAATCCACATAACAAAAGAAATTACTACACTATTCTCCCAAAAATATTGGTCATGCCTCACACTCACAACCAATTCACTCGCAACAACTCATTATCAACTAGACTACACCTATTCATAACAACTTGTAACACTTGTCTCAGTCATTTTGCATAATTATCATCTAGTTTGTATTTACACATGGCTGATATAGACACAAAATCACGCAGATTAGGGTAATTATCTACTCTTCATTACATACTATTATTCATATGATTCCTAAGTAAGAAAAGTGTTAATTAACCCATGTCCTTGGATATCTTTACTTTCTTTCTGTTGCCACTTTTGGTCTTGAACTCTTTCTAGCTCAGTCTATCTTTTCACACCTTGGTATTTCTCATCCTAGATAACACCGGCCAGCCAGATGCCAAAGTGTCGAGCCTCCGTCCGCTCTAGGAGCCCCTAACTTCTTTGTACTTTGTTCACATATTTTGGGTCCTTTCTAGCCATTTGAGCATCTTACCTTTTTGATAGTCAGCCTTTTCGAGGTTAATTACGAAATTCAAGCAAAGGAATCATATATATATATAAAGTTATGTGATCATAATAAAGGACCAAGCACTAAGCATTAGCTATCACCACCTAAGGTTGCATCCAAAGGTTATTCAAGAGCATTCAAGCATCCATTCTAGCATCCATTCAAGGGTAAGGGATTATATTCTTCTGCATACACTTCATAGGAGGGGAAGTATATTCTATTCTATGCACACATATATTACATTCTCTTACATCTAGTTATTTTCTCACTATCAAGTGTGACACACACAAGAGCAACCTAGGGCACGATTTTGCTTGCACGCGCACGTGCGCGTGCGCCCACCACACACACACACACACACACACACACCTAGAACTATATTGGGTCTAAAATGTAGTGCAACACTTAGTTGTAAGTTCACTTGTTTGAAAAATGAGGATAGTTTGACCCCTCATTTGCATTCTTTTCTTTTTGGGATTTGATGCACTCTTAAGGGTTTTGCAGGTCAATCTTTCATTGTAGGTTATCAACGACATCGGCGATCATTTTACAAAACAAAGGTGATAAATAGCAAAGGAAAATGAACATCTTGTGAACCTATGAAGGAGGTTTCTAAAGGGTTTGAGTAGTCACAGCACCCAAAGTAGGTGTGGGGCACTGTAGGTGCCTTTGCCCCATTCCAGCGCCTAGTCTAGTCTATGTAGATCATCAACTCACACATTTTTTTGATTCTTTGTGTGACACTTATTCCTCTCTGTTTATATATTCAACACATCGGCACAATCTGAATTTGGTTACAAATCAGCTAAGTCTTCTGACCCCCTCTTTGCAACTATGGTTTCATTATTTCTAGCTTAATTTGCTTGGGTCATTTCTATACTTAATTTTATATTTATTTACTACTACAATAACAATCAGATTTAGGCATTTATTTCTATATTTTCTTAATCATTTTGGTGAACCCAAACTCGATTTGAACACTCTTAGGGTCCTCATACTTCTATTTATTTTATCTTCCTAGGATCTTCTCATCATGAATATCTCTATTAATGAATTCTTGTTCATTAATCCTGAGTTAAGAGATAAAATCATAACTCTCCTAGCTACTACTCACATCCTATTGATATTCATCTAGATTTAGTATATAACACATTTACAAATGCATTTTCTCAGCACATTGATTTTCCATCTAATCCTAATGTTGATATTGTTATTTTCAACAATGATCTACCTTTATATATCATGATCTACATCTATAATGTGGGTGTCAAACGCTCCATTGTTGATAATGGATCTGAGATTAATATTTGCACTATGTCATTCCTTGAAAATATTGGTCTTTCTACTGCTAATGTTATTCCTTCATCTCTTTCTCTTCAAGATTACGATGGCTCTGTTCATCCATGCATAGGTCATATTACTTTTCCTATCATCGTCTTCTGGGCCCAAAACCCTTAATATGCTTTTCTTTTCATTGACTTCCTGGTTTCGTATAACTACTTACTTACTTGGTAGGCCATGGCTTCATGCCATACAAGAAGTACCTTCTATAGTACATTGATGTGTCAAGTTCTTACATGAGGGTGTAGAATATACAATCCCTAGCGATCATCACCCATTCAAATATTGTGAACGTGATCCCAAAACTACACTCCTTGCCCCAACATCTGCTACCACTAATGAACCACAACCTATGGATACTCCAGCTCATTTTCCACCACTTGAAGGTGTTATTTTCATGTTAGATATTGTCTCATTTGCACCATTGCCTCCTCCTACTTCTACTACTATTATGATTCTTTATCGGGGGCCTATTCATACATTGGACGTCATTCCATATCCTTCACCTTCTTATGAGCCACCTCCATTAACACGTCCTCCATTTACATGCACATTTTTCATGAATGAATTTTATTGGGAACACATTCCATTTGATCCTACTTGCTCAAACTATATGCACACATGATGGGTTGGCTCGGCTAGGCTTTACATTTGACAACATATTTCCTCCACCTCATGATCATCATTTGTACCATGGATTTGTTCGCATTATCGTTGCTTATGGTCTTCAATTCTTTTATCTCATAGTATTTCTTATATGTTATCCTCATGCTTATCCACTTTCACTTGGACAGTCTTGGATTGATTACATTGGTGGAAAATTAAACCACGACCATACACCGAAATATCATTCCCATGCCATTTGACCACATTTTTATTTCTAATGACCCATTTCTTGGCTATTCAAAAAATCTTACTTGATGGTATGCACATGGTTGTCCACTACCCCCTTCACCGATGAATAATATGCTATGGGCATGTATAATTTACGCCTTAATGGCTCCTTACTTGACCAACTTGACACTATCGCTTATCAAGTCTTAGATGCTTCACCATTTGGTTTTGATCAACAACCTCCTAAATGAAATTATTTGATCTCTCTTATCATCACACACTTGGGGGCATCACACTTATTTCTCCCCATCTCTTAACATTAATAGTTGTCGTACATCTTACTGCATCACATCTAGTCTATCACACCCAACATACACATCTTGATAAACTAGTATTATCATTACCCAATGATGTACTCTCATGCTTCGGTTCACACTTGACTATTGAGGGAATACTATATACATGAACCTCACACACTACACTACACAATGACATCCTACACATTACACACGACATACTTCACATCATATATTTCTCACATATAGTTATCACTATACAATCAACACACTTGTGACACATTCTTACTTGACACACTCACACTACATTCTTCACATGCCTATCTATCAATACAAACTCAACACACTAGAAACACATCCTCTTCATGTGTACTCAACACAACATACAACATACTCAACACATTTACACTAAATGCTATCACAACATAGCTCTCCTAAATCATACAACATACATTATATTTTTTTCATACAATCAACACAAACATCTTATAAGTCTAAAGCATTCATAACACACCTCTCACAACATGTATCATTACATACAATCAATCTCTTTCACGGACATTCAACATAACACATTTCACATTTGGTGCTTACATGACTTGTTTATCTCCTACACACTCAACATAACACATCACACATTAGACAATACATAACACACAATCAACATGTTCACATACAATCTTTTTCGAAAACATTCAACAACACATCCTACACAATATTCACAATACACCACCTACTACAAACTTGATGTATATCTCTCAACACACAACATTACACATTCACCGTGTTCACAATCAATCTTTTCACGTACATTCAACATAATTCTTTACACATGTAACAACTCTATCTTAACAAACACATTACACACTAGACACTTCACATCTCACACATTCATCTCCCTCTCGCAACATCTAATCTAAACATTCACGACATATCTTTCTAACATCCATTTCTACGTGTTGCACTCATTACCCTATGACACACTTTATTTCCATGGTCCTTACTTAAATTTTTAGATTCTACATCTCAAATGGACCTCACCACACTTACGCATTCCCTCATTCACTCATTTACTCACATGCTTACACTCTACACTTTACGCTATGGTGATCACATCTTTCTTATATACACAATTCAAACCATTTCCCGATGATGCACTTTTGTTCTACAGTTCATTCTCGACTGTAGAGGGGGCATGTATAAATGATCCTCATCTCATACATACACATCCACTTGGGGCGGAACTTTGTTCCTATTATGCTCACACTACATTCCATCTCGTCTCATCCACAACATATTACATATATTGGTCACATTTACTTGTGCTTACTTATGCTTTTACATATACACTTTCTTACACATGCTTGTATGTCATTATCTTTATCATATACACATGCACGTTCACTTGATTTTCTAGTTGTGATTGCAAATTTTACACAAATATTTACATGTAACATGGATTTTTGGTGCAATACCTATTACCGGTCCCACAATGACTCCTAGGGGCACCCAATTTTGTACACTACAGTGTTATTGTTTCATTTTTCATAGCACATTATTTTATTAGACTATACACGCTTTGACATACTTTATATATTTCTAACATGCTAACAGTGCTTCATGTGCAACATTTACTTTGCAGTCAACTTGCTTTCATGGTTTTCTATCACATTGTTTGTCATTGTTTGTCATTATTTGTGGGATTTTCCCTTTGTCTTGTGTGTACACTATCTACTTTCGGCCACTATGACCTTGATTTTCTTGCGACATCGTGAGTGATGTCCCATGTTGTAACCCTTTTTGTGGTCTACATTGTCTTCTTGTGTCTTAGTTTACACATTGTCTGCTTTTGTTTGTAGATTACATTTTTTTGTCTTATACATGCGTTTTTGTCTATTCTTGCACTAACACTTGTCTCCCAACCACTTTTTTGGTATGTTCTTTGGTTTCTACCAAGCACACTCCCTCCCCCCTGTAGGGCACAATTTCAACACAATGTTCAATCCTCCTTTGGGCCGCATACTCCTTAGCGATGTCGCGTGCACCCCAAATGAGGGGGCATCATTTGTTTGAATTAGTCACACCATACAATAGTCTATAGACATAGTTTAGCACAATACAACACTAGTACAACACAGTCTTCAATCTCAAATAGGGCTTAGAATAAGACTTGGGTCCTTAGCATAACATAGACATTAGCGCCCAGACCAAGACAATAGCACCTGGACACCCCTGACCCTTCTTGGACACCTATGACTAGGGGGCAGTTACACAAGATTCTTCAGCTCACCATAGTCTACAACACTTCACACAACAACTTTTGATAGGATAAATAGTCCTTTATCTCTCGACATACATGCATTACACACTTCTTTCTTACCTTTACATTGGGTCGAAATTGGTCAAACTAGATCGGATTTTTACACACCATCTGCATTGGTGTTCCATACATTGGGAAGAAATTAAATGTTGGAGGATGACACCATAATTTTCTCCCTACACTTCTTCCATTTCTTGGCGTGAGATCACTCAAAAACTCACGTCCCGCATGACCTACATGAGATCACTGAAAAAATCATTCTTCTACAACATCATTCAGGATCCTTTCTACACTTTTCACTCTCCACAAATCAGGTGCACATGTTCCTTTTTCACATTTTCACATTTTACATACTTTCTTACATGTTTTTTACTCATATACATGTGTATTTGACTACTTGATCATTTCTTCTCTTTTACAAGTCCATCCTTATGGGAAGCAAGGTAGTCAACATCATCTTACATCATCAACATCAATAATATCAACATCAACAATAGGTAGAATGGTGACATTTATACATGTGTTTCCCCTACAGGTCATCATTCATCATCACTTTTTGCACTTTCTCCTCTCTAGTTTCCATGTTTAACATTTTTATCGCTCCACGTTTTTCCTTGTCTCTTGGCACACTTTTGCTATCAATTTACGTGGTTATTAGGTACGCATCTCTTATCTAATTTATGTTATCAAGCATCTTCTCAACAACATAAAGTGGAGGAAAATGTAGACACAAAATCACGCAGCTTTGGGTAATTATCTAGTCCTTATTGCATACCACCAATATATGATTCCTAAGTAAGAAAAGTACTAATCAACCCATGTCCTTGGCCATATTTTATTTCTTTCTATTGCCACTTTTGGTCTTAAACTCTTTCTAGCTCAGTATATCTTTTCACACCTCGGCATTTCTCATCCTGTACACACTGGCGCCCATCCAAGACGCCATGGTGTCGGGTGGCCCTAGCCTCTTTGTACTTTTTCACATCTCTTTGGTCCTTTCTATCCGTTTGAGCATCTTATATTTGTGGTTGTTGGCCTTTTAAGGGTTAATTATGAAATTCAAGCTAAGGAATTATATAAATTAAAAATTATGTGACCATAATAAGGGACCAAACACTAAGCATTAGCTATCACCAGCTAAGGTTGCATCCAAAGGCTATTCAAGAGCATCAAACATCCATTCCAAAGATCCATTCAAGGGCAAGGGACTGCATTCTTTTACATACACTTCATATGAGGGAAATTTTATTCTATTTTATGCACACATCTCATTGCATTCTCTTACATCTAGCTACTTTCTCGCTATCAAGTACGATGCACACAAGAGCCACCTAGGAAACAATTCTACACACACACACCTAGAACTACATTAGGTCTGAAATGTAGTAAATCACTCGAGTCTTAAGTTCAATCGTTTGATAGCTAAGGACAGTCTGACCCCTCATTTGCATTCTTTTCTTTTTGGGATTTGATACACTCTTGAGGGTTTTGTAGGTCAATCTTTTGTTGTAGGTTATCGGCGACATCGACAATCATTGTGTGACACATAGGAGACAAGTAAAAAGGATAACAAACATCTCACTACCCTAAAAAGGAGGTTTCTTGAGGGTTTGAGTAGTAACAGTGTCTAGAGCAGATATAGGGTACTCGCAGCACCCATGCCCCTTTCCGAGACACACCCCGATCCGGTTGTCAGCTCACACATTTTTATGAGTCGTTGTGTGACAATTATTCCTCTCTCGCTCACCTAGTCGACACTTTGGCATAGTCCAATTTTGGTCACAAATCGAGTTAATTATTATTACCCCCTTTTACAACTAGGGTTTCATTATTTCCTAGCTTAATTTACTTGGTTCATTTCTATACTTAGTTACATATTTATTTACTACTACAATAACAATAAAATTTAGGAATTTATTTCCATATTTTCTTAATCACCGGGTAACACTCTCCTCACATTCCATAATACCTTTTCAAGAATCACATTTACCTCATTTTCAATTTCCACTTTTCATCCCATGTTACGATAGGGCAACCTATGGCTCAAAACTGTCACTGGGGGAGAATAATATAACAAACCCTTCTCATCAATTCTATGACATCCAATCGTCAATCAACTCAATAGTCTTTGCCTTACAAAATCAACCTATTGATCCCTTCACAAAATCCATTTGAAGTGGCCCATTGATTGCATTTCCAAGTTCATGTTTATCTAGTCAACCATCTAAGCCCATAATTGTAGGAACATGTACAATAGAAAATCAACTTTGTGACCTTCTTCGCACCAAACCTCCCGAGGTCGTCTTTGAGACATCCGGTGTGGAATTGAAATGGAATTGAAAGTGATGGCGGTGATCAAGATAATTTGGAAACCTTATGTCTTTAACACACAATAATGGAATCAGCAAATCTAAGGAAAAGAATTCTCTCCTAACCTGAAGGGGTGTGATGGTACGGTCTGTTATGATAGCCACTTGGAGACTCCAATCGATGTCTAGTTCTACTGAGATTCTATTGAGTGGTTACGGAATACGTGGAAAGTAACCTACAAGTGCCTCGTATGGGTTTCTAGACAAGGTCATGGAAGTGAAGACAAGAGGTGTAGCAGAGTTACAGGAACTATGGGTGATTCTCTAGTCTTGTTCAGAAAGTCTTAGCCTAATCGGCTATGCTATGTTCAACAATGAAAGTTGTGTAATAATATCGGGTGGAAGTGGTGAAGATATGAATACCAATGTGTGTAAACTAGTGTCAATATCTAGCTAACTAGCAGGCCCATTGGGTTGTGGGACCTATGGATCACAACCAAAGACTCGTTGAGGCTGAGGCCCTCATATGGTCATGCATGTAATCAAACCGTATTTCTAGGAGTAGTCCAAAAGTCGTAGGCTTGATTAGAAGTGATATTCAGTGTATCTAATTGTCCTATTTTCTCATTGTATGTTATAGGTGTGCGTAAAACTATTAAACAAAAACTTGTGTCGATGTCAGTTATTAGCTCCGGCCCATTGGGTTGTGGGACCAAGGGATCACAACCGTAATTCTTTTCCTATTGTGGACCGTTGATGGTCATGTAAGATTAATTGATTTTCTTTCAGTACATAAACTATCTATCAAAGGAAATCTAACCTATGTTTTTGGTGTTTTCTCGATATATCGGAACAAAGTAGTAAAATAAGCTAATCTATGGAAATTAAATGTTTTGTTCTTTTCAAACTTTTCAAACAATGCATCTAATATAATAAACAAATCAAATACAAACAATTAGCCGATGTAGCTAACTATTTGTGCGATGTGTGAAAATAAAGCTAAAAATCTATTCTAATTGAATCAAAATCCTTCCAACCTTACCCCATAAGTGAAGAACAAATCATAACCCTAACAGAGCTATTGTTCCCCACATCTTCCCTAGTAATGTTGAAGAGAAAACTTCCTATTGATTTGATCTACTTGAGATTATCTAGCTAATTGGAATGAATTGTTTCTCTACTCTATTTGATATGCAATTGAAATTATAATTCGTAATTGATGTATTTCTATAGTTGGGGGGATGGAGATGCTAGGGTTTTGGGTTGATGAAGCCCTATGGGATTGCGGCGGCCTTAGCACAGATCGGTGGGAGTGGGTGAAGATGTTGAGCATTGTGGCAAAGCTGCATCTTTTGTGTTCTTTCCAGGAAAAGTGTGGAATGGAGGGTCTGGTTTCTCGCTCTAGTCCTCTAGAGGAGATTCTGGCCGCTGAGCTTCTTTAGGAAGCGATCATGTCCGTTGGTTTCCTATTAAGCAGGATGTGAAAGCTTTTCTAGATGCTTCCATGAGTGCTTCCGGTCCTATTTTGTTTGCTCCTTTTTTGATCGAGGGGTTTATGTCTACCTTTGTTTAGTTTTATTCCTGCTTTCACCTTTACTTTGATGAGGAGGTTGTGCTTCACTCTGTGGGGGTTTCGAGTCTTTTGTGGCTTTTTCGGTATAGAGGTCCTTTCTCGTGAAGCTCACTTGGTTATCGGTGTTGGGTCGAACCCGGGCGGTGATTTTCTTCTCGGGAAGAAGCGTCCTATTGCAGGATCGAGCTTCATGTCTTCTCGGTTTGATCCTGCTGGTTTTTTTCTTGGTGAGGGATTGGTGTGATCAAGTTACTTTTTTGTGTGTCGTATTTGATCGCTCTTTCAGGTAGTAGTCAAGTTTTGTTTTCTTTTTTCTACCTACTCAAGGATCTACCATCTCAGTTCCCCAAGCGTAGAATTATGAAGTAACTTTATCTTCGATTATTATGGGTTTGAATCTTCTTCTACTCTTGAATGTGAATCATTTGTTCAAGTTGTTTTGGATCTTTCATGATTGTTTTTGTTTCTTGGGTGGTTCATTTTTCTCTAGTGAAGTGTCGGTTATTTCAACTTTTTCTTTTCATGTGTGGTTTCATTTTTTTGGTGGGTCGCTAGATGGTGGTGGGTCATTTGTTGTTACAACATCCTTTGGGGTTGTCCTCTCTTCTTGTCTTAGTGGTGTTGTGTTGGCGTGGGTTGCCCTTCTTCGAGGTTTAGGATTTTGAGTTGTTTGGGCCCTCGTCAGATTGCCTTGGCCTTGGGATGCTTCCCCCTATCTGGTGTTGTGTGGTGTCTGGCTTGGAGTGGTTTCCACTCCCTCTTTCTCGGTCTTTCGGTGGCTTCGGCCTTCTTGATATTTCATCCTTCCCGCTCGATCCTTGTTCGGGGTGGTAAAGTGCGTGGGGCATGGTTGTTTTCGCACCGGCTTGTCATGTTTGGCATTGTCATGATGGTTTTTTTGGTGTTATCCTTTATGGCCTAGTCTTATTGGTCATTCTTTGTTCTCTATCTTCTCTTTAGTGTTAGGTGGGGTCATGTTAACCCTTCGGTTCATAGCTCCAGTTAAAAGTGTTTAATCATAAAAAAAACAATTCGTAATTGACAATTTTATAAACAAAGCAAACAAATACATAACTCCAACCTGGAAGAGCAAGAACCTTGGCAAATCTAGTAGTATTAGTATCTATCCCCTTAGTTCTTTCCTTTCTTTCTCTGAGTATTCATGTGAGTCCAAAGGATTGGGAATGCAAAGAATAACAACAAGAGGATGGTGATTAAGCAATGGCAGCTTGGAAGTAGTCTAGATGCAATGCATGTAGAAGAGAGATAGCACAATAGATCTAATCTTGGCTATGCACTTCCTAGCAAGATTATGGCAGCAAAACAATACAAGATACTAAAATTCTCAGGCCCTTTTGTTTGAATACAAGCATGGAATATATAGGAATGGAGGATGGGAGGTGCCTTCATGCACAAGGCAAGAAGAGGTAGTTAAAACTAATTAAATCTATTTAAAAATAGAAGAGGGAAGGAAAACTAAGCCATCAAGACTATTTTTAGGCAATTTGGTTCACAAACACACCCTAAAAGTCAAGTTAAGTGAAGCGTCGCATGTCAAAAACATGTATGAAGAGTTATGAAAAAAATGTTGGACCGCCACCCAATCCGGGAGGCGGCCCAACACGGCCACCTGGGGACCACTGCCCTACCTGGGAGGAAGTCCTGACACTAAAGGCCAAAACATGCACAAAATGAAGCGAGAATCTAGGAGAAAGTGTGGAAAAGTAAGGATGTCTAGGCTACAAATATACACTGCAAATGGGTTTTGGAACTCAAACACCTTATGAAAGGACATGAATCATCATTGGGGAATTTTGTAACCATTTTCCGACAATGTAGCACATGTAATTTTGGGTGCATACATATTGCCCCCTGGAGAAGTGTCTTAGCCATGAAAAAGGCATAAAATGTAGAGTCCGAGTATGGCGTTCCCGAAATGGGGAGTTAGAAGCTATACCTGACATGCCCATGTGTTGAAATGTTGTCGTCCAAAATCTCGCTACTGTAAAATGAAAAGAAAAATCAAGTGCAAATAGATAAAATATTGAAAAATCAAAACTAAACCAAAATGACAAGAGGACTTACCATTTGTGCGGGTATATAGAGATATACACCAATGCTTTGCACTCTAACCTGTGCATACACTCAAAACGATATTAAAACAACACATACACTAAATATATTAAATATATATATATATATATATCAAAACAAACTCACTTTTCAATTCATTTGTGCATACCAACTTGGTGATTTTTGAGCTCTAGACCCATAGTGACCATTTTTCTTTTTTGAGTATGGTTGAATTAGAATGGATTTGGGAATGGTATTTTGTGTTAGCTTTGGACCTTTGTTGTTTGAATACTTTTGAGAAAAAATCCTAAGAAATTTTTAAGTAGAGCAATCATAAGGGTTCTCAAAGAGGCGATAGGCAAAGTTTCTTTATTGCTTAGCCTCCATTTTGTGAGGCATATATGATGTTTTGGTATTTTGTGCTCATTGCGAGCATTTTGACCACACCTAGTGTGTAATGACATCGTCTGAAAACTATGACACACCATGATATGTATATATTTTTTTGGCTCGGTTATTCCTTGCATAGAGTTGGCTTACATTGATGATTTGATTCACGTGTGTACTCTTAGATGTTTAGAATTTCTGATTTTCTATGCTTTTAGAATGTATGCAATGGATATGAATGATAACAGAATGATTTCTTTTCTTTGTATTTTATGATGTTGATATATGATGATGCAAACACAATGTGATCTTAAACTTAGTTTCTTTTGCAATCTTTAGTTCTTCATATGGTCTTGACAAAACATGATGACAAAATGATATGATGAGTAAATGTATTTGCCCCACTCCTAACTCTATGCAACTAGTAAAATGTGAGGGCTCAACACCAAGAGTTAGAGAGGGCACAAGTTATGCAAATTTGATGAATGGTAGTAATGAGAGAAAGATCGAGGTTTGACAGAACCAAATTGGGATGCTAAAACCTTACCCTACTCAAGCTAACTTCATAGTTTAGAATGTGAATTGCTTTGTAGTTTATCTAGACTTGGATCCGTAGATGGCCACTTGGTTGACAAAATATGGTTTTGGGGTTTTTATCTCTTTTAGAATTTTGGACATATAACTCACTTTGTTTTGATTTATGATTTCACATCATTTTAATGGAATGCTTCTAACTTTCAAATTTGTCAAAGAGACCCCCTACACCTTGCCTCATGCTACTGGTAAGAAGCATGGGCTCATCACCATGGGCAAGGCATAGGCGGGTAAGGGCATTTCTCTCCTTTCCCAACCCTACATCACCAAGAAAGAGATGCAAGCTCAACACTCAAGGTTGGTAGGGCAAAGAAATGTGTATAAAAAAATTATGTGGATTTGCATTTGACTTATTTATCTAGGCAAATGTCTAGAATGTTCTTATTTCCAAAGATATGTTTATGGGATAGATGTTACACCAAAAAGATTCCAGAACGGACTATAATAAAATACACCTAATCTAGAAAGAGACTATAAGCAAAACCAAGTATGCAAGCCTTGGTATGGTTATTGTCAAAACTATGTCTTATTCTGTTTGGATCGAAGAAATGATTCGAAAATAATTGATGATACCGTGAAGATTTGAAGAGACATGATTTGAATGTTTTGCCAATATTTTCGAAGTTTTTAGGAGTTGTTATAAAAATAAGTCCTTTGATCACAAATTTTACAAAATGAAATGGAAGATGAAGGTGCAATGCAGATGCAATAATGTACATGTGGAAATGCAGGTGAAACTACATGTCATGATAGCTAAGGTGAAGAAAGTTGACAAATATCAAATTCTTCGCCCCTAAGAGTACACAGTGGAGAACCATGATCCTTAAAAATTTTGTTCTCTTGACAAGGGCCTACCATTCTGGGTTTAAAATTACAACCCTTACCCAAAATTGTATATTTCCAATCATTAAAATCATTTTTCTGAAAGAGGCATTCATACACCTTGTTATCACGTCCTTGAGACATGGTGTGTAGGTGAGCATGACTATGCTTTGCTCGGCCTTGTTTCCTATGTGGAGCGTTGTGTTTATTTGTGACTCTTTCGAAAGATAAGGCCTTGCCCCATGGATACGACAAGCTTAGTTTCAGACACACATGGTATAAAAGCGGGATGTAGAATAGAACAACCCCTAGAGATGGTTTGTATGGGCATCGTTTCAATCCCAAATTTCCCTTCTTCATTTGTTAATACTATCATGTTCACACCTAGACGTAGGTCATCGGAGGGAAGAGATGCTAAACCGAGAATACTACCCATTCCTTGTGGTTCAAATGGGAGGAAGATCGGATCATCACTCTCTAAGAGTTTCATAATTCCCGTTGTGGTTTTAGTGGACATTGTTTCCACAGATATTGATTTACCCTTATTTGTTTTTGCTACCTCAAATATTTTTGGGTCAATGACTTCAACCTTTGGAATGTATGAGGTGATCGGGACTAACTCTTTTATTGGAGGTGATTTGTTCAATTGATTTGCATAAAGTTCATACTCCATATGGACCCCTTTCTTCTTCTTGAGGTTTTCTAAGTGTATATTGAAGGGCTTAGGATCCCCTTGAGCGATGAATACCTTCCCTAAATGGAGGAATCTAATCTCTTGGAACAGGGTAGAGGGGATAGCCTTCATTCGATGAATCCAAGGTCTCCCAAGGATCATGTTATAACTTGTTTCCATGTCGATAATGTAAAACTCCATCAAGATGGTTTTGGACCAAGCATGACCGAAGGACTATGGTTCAATCGAGGTTGCTTTAAGACCTGTCATACCCCATAACATGTTTCTAGTAGAGGAATAATTTATCTCTCCATATCCCAACTTCTGTGAGAAAGAGAAAGGAACCACATTTACAAAAAGAGCCCCATTATCAATCATGGCTCTCTTAATGTAATTGTTATAAACCCAGACTAGTAAAAATAAGGCAGGATCACCTCTTCAGGAAATTTCAGCATTAGATGGCATCTTGTCTATATAAAAAACAAAACCAGTATCCCTATCATTCTATCTCAGAGGATGTATGTCAAATTTGATGTGATTTATTTGAGTGCTTGGAGGTGGTGTAACATGGATTAGATGACCAACAACTAGTGCATTGAGCAACACAAAGTGATGCATAGGTGAATTCTTCCACAAATCTAGAAACGAAATGTGGGAAAAGGTCTTGTTCAAATCCAATATTAAATCATAGGCTCCTACTGGTTTTGCGATTGTGGGAACGTCATCTTGTGTGAAGGAAATATCAGGTAGGGGTTGTGAAACGTACTCCTTCATCTGAGTTGTTGCATTAATTTCACGCTCAACCCTATATCAACCAATCCCAAGATTTTTGTGTTATTGTTTGAACCAAGGTTAGGAGCGACCCGGGAGTTATTGGAAGTTGAGGCTTCATGGTCATTATTTCCTATAGGAATTCCTTTTTTGTTTTATGAATTCACCTTGAAATTTTTAGGATGTGTAGGGAGAGGATCTCAAAAATGATCACATTAGCGTTCTGAGGAGCTATATGTCCTATATAGTTAGATTGCAAGTTTGTTTCAGGATTTGCTAGGAACATGTATACAAAAAGTTGCCTTTTGTTTTCGGAAGTCTTTAAAACTTGTTGTAATAATGAAAATTCCTATCGCCATGACCTCGAACCTTATGGAAACCACAATATAGGTTAGGTTCATAATCTCTTGGTCTTTGATAAGCGTCATGTTGTTATTGATTATAACCTCTGTTGTAGTTTTGAAATTAGTTGTTATAACCATGATTTGTTGCCCCTTGGCTAGAGTTTTGATATTGGTTCGGGCCTTGGGTTTAATTTTGTTTTTATGGTGGATGATTTACATCAACTGATGGGTCATTATATTCTCCAATCATTTAACTAACATGATCTCCTGTTAGTTTCATTATAAACTAGGGTTGTGTCCTAGGCTATATGCAATGGAGATTTATGCAACCAGTTCCTGTCAGGATTTTTGTTGGGGGTGTTGTGAGATCTTTTAAGTTGGTTACTAATCTACGGAAACCTAATGTAAATCTATGGAATTCATCTACTATAATGAAAGGAAGTCTAAAATCTACACTTCTAATTGAAATTGAAATACACACACACAATACTTAAACAAATGGAATTGCAACTGCAAAATTAAATCTAGAACTTAGTAAAAGTAAGATTGCATGTTAATTAGACTTTGCATAAAAGAAAACACATATTCTAGATAAAATTTCTGGTAAGGAAAACAAATGCATTCAACCAAATATTGCATGACATATACCAAAACAAGGATTGCAGTAAGACTTATCAGAAAACCGTATTCATATGTGAACATAAAACAACCTCTTATCTCCTCGGTCGAGTGTGCCCTTTCTCTCCCTTGGGACAGAGGAATTACCACCAGCTTTAGATCTCCAAAATGACATTTACTTCTATTAATTTAAATAAGTTCCATATCATAAAAGCTGTATGCATATGTGAACATAAAACAACCTCTTGTCTCCTCGGTCGAGTGTGCCCTTTCTCTCCCTTGGGACAAAGGAATTACCACTAGCTTTAGATCTCCAAAATGACGTTTACTTCTATTAATTTAAATAAGTTCCATATCATAGACAACATATGAAGTTGAAAGTTCTGAATACCACAGACGATATATTGCAAAGTATCTCCAAAAATAACAACTAACCATGTTCTTAAGAAGGTGTCTTAATATAGACACAAACGGTTACATAATTCACCATAATAGGTAGCACTAACATCTTCCACTAATCAATATTAACTAAAACTCATAAATTCATATGGGACAGTTAGAAATAAGTCCCATATTGATAGGTCAACTGGTGGAAAAAGTCTTCTACTCCCATATTCCAGCTCCAAACTTGGACTTCATAATTACATCAACAACAAACATTCATCATTTCCCTGCACACATCATCACATTTTCCTCACAAATATAGTTAGTAGGAAGTTTATACGGTAATCAATTTTCATGAACAAAAGTAAGGAAAATGCATCAAACTCACTATGATATAACTATACAAAGCATCCCCGTGCATTAGCTAATCATATCTAAGTGGCAATTTACTGATCATAGGAATGATGTAAATGAGCCAAATAATGCACTCATCATTTCCCCCTTACTTTACCTGTTTGCATGTCCCAATGCAACCTATCTACGTCCTACTATGCAACCAAGTTGTTGAGCCATGTCATACTCTTTGAACTATTCTCAGAATGAAATTACTTGTATAATTCAGATTATGAACAACAATAGAACACCAAATAACACAATATTTCATAATAATGATCTCAATATGCAATTAGAATAGCTTCGCCACTTCGAGGGGGCAACCTCCAAACCATATAATAAGACTCAAATGCTTAAATGATAATGAACTACTACCTACAATCCCCTATATATACTATTCATATGCTATGGCCATCACCAAGGCCGACCTATTAAGCATGAGAAAGTATAAATGATATAATAAAATGATATGGTAAGCCACAAGTTGGCTACTCATATCCTAATACAAGCAATAGGTTAAGGGCGTAGCATGCCCTTCCCCTTTAAACCAATGTTGTCCTCAACGTTGAATAATCTTGGATGTTTCTACAGAAAACCTTCATCCTCCCAGGTTACATCTTCTATGCTCAAATTCTTCCACTTGATCAGATATTCCTTAATGTCTCTGGTTCTCAGCCTCTTAGTATGTGTTTGCATAATCTTCTATGACTCTAAAATTATTCCTCCTTCCTCGTCAAGTTTTGGTAACTCTGTCTGGGCTTCAAATTTCTATCCAATAACCTTCTTCAGGAATGAAACATGGAATACTGGGTGTATGTGTGAAGATGGAGGCAACTCTAGTTTATAAGCAACACTACCAATTTTCTGTAGAACCTGATAAGGGCCATAATATTTAGGAGCAAGTTTTTTGTCCTTTTTCTGTTGCTTTAAGGACATCTATTTATAAGGATGGAGACGTACAAAAACCTAGTCACCAATTTCAAAATATCTTTCACTACGGTGTTGATCTACTTGTTATTTCATCATGTTTTGTGTTAATGCTAAATTCTCCTTCAAACTAGCCAAAACCTATTGTTAATGTTAAATGTGTTCCTCAACATCTATGACCTTATTTTGCACCCTTAAGGAAGAAGTGATAGAAGGTGGATGGTAACCACATAATGCTAAAAATGGGGTCATTTGAGAAGAGGTATGAAAAGATGTGTTATACCACCATTCTGTAAGTGGTAGCCATTTAATCTACCTTTCTTGCTTATCTGATACAAAACAACGTAGATACCCTCTAAGCATTTGTTGACCACTTCCATTTTCCCATCTGTTTAAGGATGATAAGATGAACGGTGAGCTAGCTTAGTACCCAAACATGAAAATAATTCCGTCTAAAAATTACTTGTGAAAATAGGATCACGATCACATACAATTATCCTTTGGGTTCCATGTAGCCTTTAAACTGTCTCTAAAAAAATAGCTGCAGATCATCATCTTGGCTGCAAATGGATGTGATAGGGCAAAAAAATGGGCATATTTTTTGAGCCTATCCACAATCACAAAAATAACATTCTTACCCTCTAAACAAGGCAATCTGGAAATGAAATCCATGGAGACCTCCTCCCATCTTTGGCTAGGAATTGGTAAGGGTTCAATAGACCCGGTGTCTTAATTGTTTCCCCTTTGTTCTGTTGGCACACTAAAGACTCTGATATAAACTCTTGTACATCCCCTTGATTCCTTCCCAAAAGAATTCTCTTTTTATTCTATGATATGTCTTCAAAATCCCAGTGTCCTCCAACAGTGAGGCATGTAGCTCGGAAGAATCTTATGCTTCAACTTTGAATCTTTACTCAAGTATAACTTGTCCTTGTACCATAGGGCATTACCTTTCCATTCAAAATTTTTAGATGTCATAGATCCTTGCTTGATATTATGTATTAGAGATTGTGTATCCTTTTCTTGATCCCATTTCAATCTTGCTTCATCCACCCAATCGGTCGTAAACTTGGACATTCCACATAGTAAGGCATCTACGGATGTATCCCTTCTGGACAACGCATCAGCTACTACATTTTATTTACCCTTTTTGTATATGATTTCAAAATCATAACCCAACATTTTTTTTACCCACTTTTGTTGTTCCTCATATGATAATGTTTGCTCCAAAAAGTATTTGAGACTATCATGATTAGTTTTTACCTTGAAGTGTCTACCCATGAGATAGGGCCTCCATTGCTTGACTGCATGAAGAATAGCCATCATTTCTTTCTCATAGACAGGTTTGAGCAGATATTTTCCTTTGAATTGGTGACTCTCAAAAGCAATTGGTCTTCTTTCCTACATTAGAACTACTCCCAATCTTGATCCTGAAGCGTCACATTTAACAATGAAGGTTTTTGAGAAGTTGGGAGTAGCCAAAACTAGGGTGCTGCACATGGCTTCCTTCACTTAAAGGATTTAGTGGCTACATCTGTCCAATGGAAGGCATCCTTCTTTAGCAATGTAGTGAGTGGGGTTGTTATTCTACCATATTCCCACACAAATCTTAGGTAGTACCCTGTTAGTCCTAAGAACCCATGAAGATTTTTGAGAGTTTTTGGCCTTGGCCATTCCACCATAGCTTTGATCTTTTGAGGATCAACTTTGACACCTTCATGGGATACAATGTGACCCAAGTACTCTACCTCTTGTACACCAAAAGAACATTTGGATGGATTTGCATAAAGAGTATGTTTCTCCAAAACTTCCAACACTTTATTTACATGTTATAAGTGTTCTTCCCATGTCTTACTATAAATCAATATGTCATCAAAGAAAACTAATACAAATTTCCTTTAAAATGGCCTAAAAACAGTGTTCATCAAACTTTGAAAGGTTGAGGGAACATTTGTAATACCAAAAGGCATTACCAAAAACTCATAATGGTCCTCATGAGTTCTGAAATCCATTTTATGAACATCTTCCTCTTTTATTCTAATTTGACGGTACCCCGAACGAAGATTTAATTTTGTGAAATAAATAGCACCATGCAATTCATCAATTACTGGAATAGGAAACTTATCTTTGATGGTGTACTTGTTGAGTTCTCGGTAATCTGGACACATCCTCCATGTTTCATCCTTCTTACGTACCATGACCACTGGTGAAGAATATGCACTCTGGCTATGCCTAATGATACATGCCTTCAACATTTCCTGAACCATTTTCTCGATCTCACTTTTATGGGAATATGGGTATCTGTATGGTCTGATGTTAGGTGTTTGGCTCCCTAGAATCAACTGAATGGCATGATCATGATCCCTAATTGGTGGTAGTCCCTTTGGAATTGCATCAAAATAGATGAGTGAGCATCAACAATCTTCTGAAGATCGGGTGGCATTGAAGACTCTATATTTTGTACTTCTATGGAAAATAACTTTGTTATAAATCCATCTACTCCTTTTCTAAGAACCTTCTGCATTTGATGAGAGCTAATAATTTGTGGAGACTTAGCTACCATCCCATTCAATTGTATTGTCATTCCATCTAAATGAAATCTCATGAACAATTCTTGGAAATTCATCTCTATAGTACCTAAGGTTGTGAGCCATTGGACACCCAAAACAATATCTCGCCCTTCCCATAGAAAAAAAAACATGGGTGAGTCTAATATGTAGTTTCCCAAGGAAATCTTGATATTATTACTTTCTTGTGCACTTGACTGTCCCACCATCTACAATCATAACTTGCATTTCTGGAGTTGGGTAAATAAAACAATTGAGGCGGATAGCTAACTTACTATTTATGAAGTTATGTGTACTCCCCGAGTCAATCAACACTGTCACCTTCTATTTTTTGAGATAGCCAATAACCTTGATTATTTGAGGATTACTAATACCTGACAATGCATGGCAAGAAATTGTAGGTTGGTGATCCTCTACTTCATCTTCTATTGGTTCCTCAGTCTCTCCTATAATTTCAGCTTCCTCATCATCCTCATTACCTTCGTCAATATAGAACAACTTCTTCTCAGCACATTTGTGTCCCGATCCATATTTGCTATCACAGTTAAAACATAATCCTTTTGCTCTCTTTTCTTCCATTTGTTGAGGAGTCAGTCTAATTGGCCTAGCAAATGAAGGGGAAGAGATACTATGGTCTCTAGTGTTAATGAAAGGCAACCTCCTACTACAAAGAACTTTTTCCTCTACTCGATGTGCCATGATAATAGAATCAAAAAGCTTGAGTGGATTAAACATACATACCTCATGCTCGATGTGGTCCTTAAGACCCCTAAGAAACAAGTCATTCAGATTCTCTTCTGGAATATTCTCCACCCTTAAGGATAGGTTCTGGAATTGATGCACATAATCTTTAACTGATCCTATTTTATGTAACTTTGCTAATTGACTAAATTAGTTATCTCATCCAACCGATGATTGATTTGGTCTATGTCTCCTTTAGAGGCCATCTCGATTGTACATTTCACATCTCATACTCAAGTTGGCTCACCTTATGATAAACTGAGGTAAAGCCTAGTCTTTGAGGAATATGTATTTACCCCTTCGACTTCGTCTCTTCAATCACTACCCCATCTTTATCTGGGGTATTACGCGAATAACTGAATTCTTTTTTGCTCTTGTGGAAGGCCCCACCATGATGTCAAACCTTAGGGTTTAGGGTTTCAATATGATTTCAAACAAACAGAAAAAACACAGAGAATATACTAATACTATTTTTTTATAGCTTTCCGAAAATGTAAAGAACTTGAAAACATTCCACAATTTACACCCTAGGGAGAGATTTTACTAAAAACCCTAAATTTGTAATAAATTTTGCAAAATAAATCAAAAAAATCTAAAATTTTCAGGGAACCTTACTTGAAATGTTTAGAAAGTCAGTAAAATTATCTCCTACCAATTTACTCTAGTTCGTAATATATGGCGGAAACAAAAAATTAGGGTTTTTGCCCTAATTTTGGTCTAGATCGCAGCTCTGATACCACTTGTAATGAAATTACTTGTATAATTCAAATTATGAGCAACAATAGAACACCAAATAACAAAATATTTAAAAATAATGATCTCAATATGCAATTAGAATAGCTTTGCCACTTTGAGGGGCAACCTCCAAACCATATAATAAGACACAAATGTTGAAATGATAATGAATTACTACCTACAATCCCCTATATATGCTATTCATATGCTATGGCCATCACTAAGGCTGACCTATTAAGCATGAGAAAGTATAAATGATATAATAAAATGATATGGTAAGCCACAAGTCAACTACTCATGTCTTAATACAAGCAATAGGTTAAGCGTGTAGCATGAGATGGGAATCCACTTCGAGGGGAAAACCTCCAATATACATCTACCAACTAGAAGACTCAACTCATACATCCATGACATCCTCATAATGATACTCACATCCTTTAAATAGGATGGGTAACACCTAATCCCAATGTAGGTGACTCATTACCCAATATAACTAATTCTTATGTGAGCCCATATAACTAAGGGGATGTGTGCCACACAATGGCGGCATCTCCATCAACCCATATACATTATAATATTATATCCCATGTGAACCCATACATATAACTAAGGGGATGTGTGCCACATGTCGACATATCCATCAACCCATATACACTATACGTTATGATTGCATATGGTACATATCATATACGTTATAACCCATATCTGAGCCATGTCATACTCTTCGAACTGATCAACATATTGCTTCCTCATACCTTTACATCCATGATTATTTGAAGTGACCTTGACCCAAGCTGTCAAAATCTCATTTGATTGTGCAACATTATTTTGCCAAGTGGTAGTAGGACTCAAGAGGACGGGTGGATGCACTTGAAGTCCTGCCCATTCATCATTATATTGCTTGCCGGTTTTTTCTGACGACTGTCTTATAATTGTAATGAGTGCATCACCCCGACACATACCCCAACTCAAGTTCTGAGGGGAAATAACCTCCCTGTGTTTCAATGGTAAGCTCAAAGTGTCCCATCTCCTATCACAGGTCTACCTAGCACCTCAAAGTGTTGTTGACTATAGGTTTCAAAATCCTCTACACATTTCAGTAGGATTTTTGAAGTATTCTCTCCAATACCTTCTTAGTAGTAGAGAGATATGATTTTTTTCTGCAAAGCCACATTAGTATGATGTGTAGGATGGATATAGAAACCTATTTTTTAAGCCATGTGATTGAAAATATCCATTTGCTCACCCCATATGATCTGATTTTGCAACAAGGATTGAAATGCTTTTAATTGAAAATCCCCCACAAATAAATTAATTAAAAATTCAGGGACATTGGTAACTAACATATTATGGAGGTAAAACTCACAGAGCAAGTTTTGAATTTTAGGTGTACTGGACTTGTAAACAGATAAGAAAATATTGCCATCAGGAGCTTTGTAAGGCACTTGACAACACAACTGAAACAACTGCCAAGAATAAAATTGCTCCTGAATAAACATGTTGTAAACTGAGGAGGGTTTCCTACAGGATAAGAGCTTAAAAGCCAAAGGATAGATAGAGTCCAAAAGAGAGAGTAATATTTGTTTTTCATTTTGGATAATTTCCATCTCCCCTTTTAATTTCTTATTTTCCTTTTTTAATTCTACATTCTGAAGAGATATTTGGTGGAAATCATTCAAAATGCTAATACTTTTATCCTTTTGTCACTTTAAGCTACTAACTTCAATTTGTAAAGCAATTATTTCTCTAAATTTCTCCACTGTGCATTGGGTAAATTCATTTTGTAAAGACAAGTTTGTTTCCTCCATACCTTTCAATTGGTCCTTAAGGAGTGTAATTTATTCTAGATAATTGTGAAGATTGGCGAGCTTGACAGGGGGCTGAGATGATCAATGTCCATTGCAATGAGCATTGGAGCGAGATTCGGGCTTCAAGTACCGAAGTAGTTTCTAGAGTTGTGGAGTGAACTTTTGAAGATGTAGGCATGGATGAATACTAGGGGAAAAGGATGAGCGATAGTGAAGATGGTGTCTGGTGATTTGTCAGTGGGGACAACCTCATTGTCTCCCTCATTCCCCACTTCCCACACAGGGCAAAAACATCAGTGAATCCCTCCGACCTGGAGCTTCCAATTTTATGCAATGTACAAGACCGTCGTGGTTGGGGGCACATAGAAGAAGATGGAGTAGAGGTATTCCTACCTCTAGAACTGGAAGTGGTTGAAGATGGACTTACTTGAGCACCTAATTTTTCCATGTGCTCTGGAGTGCCAAGTTCCTCCTTTTTCTTGTGTGCAGGGCGAGAGGTTGGTGCGGGAATGGACCGAGGTGTGGAAGATGGCCCTGATTTTAATTGTTTTGGCTTAGAACCCTCCCCCATAGTAATCCTTTCGAGCCTCCACTTTGTCTTAAAAATACTTGATGTGAGCACAATAAATGAATTAGCCCTGGGTGTTTCAACACCGCTTTGCCTCCTCCAAACTTGTATTTTGGCCAACTTTGATAACGGTGTCCACCAAGTATTCAAGTAAATTTACCCTGAGGGCTAGGTTGATGCATCCTTTCTTCAAATGAATAAGAATCTTGAGTGCATCGCCACCCAACGCACAAAGGGTTGGCCATCACATATAAAATACCTGTTAACCCATTTGGCCATCTCTCTCCAAATGTTGGGCAAGCTATCCCACTTAATGCCTTTCTGAACACCCTGGGGGGTAAGGATAACCTCGGGGAATGCCTCACCCTCCTCATGAAACAGAGAAAACAAGTCTTTGAGGGGAGCATTCGTCATTACTTTCAAACCAAAATCGGCAAGCCGAATAGTTCAGAAACTACTTGGCTGGTAATCTCAACTCATTTCCCTCCAACACGTGAACAAGTAGCTTCAAAATTTTCTAGGAACTCCTCCACAACACCCTCATCAAAACCTTTGAATTTCTAGATGAAGTCAAGCCAACCTGAATCATAAAACACCTACAAAAGCACAACGTTCCTGAGTAATGGGTCCAGAGAATTAGGCTCAAATTTCTTCTTTTGTCCCATCTGAAGGCGAATGAAATCAAATAGTAGAGAAATAAGAACAAGATGTGCTCAAATTCACTGTGTGATGGCAGGTAGAATGATATGCTCAATACTCATGAAGCAACAACAGGAAGCAACTTGGAACTATTAATTTGAATTGCACTTGAATCCTTGAATTACGTAAAATCAGAGTGAATTTGGTGGCGAAAAAGGTGGACAAGACCAGCCATCCATGAGAGTTTATGATATGCGAGATGGTGCACATCCCATCATTTGAAACCGAATTGACACCTGTCCTTCTTTGTAGAATGTGACACATATGATGTGTGTGAAAATCATGACTCATTACACCCTTATGCTCGTCATACCGTAGCATCGGATTTGGAAGGATATCCGCAATAAATATATTGAACATTGCATGATGGATGTAATTATGACAAGTGCACACATGGGGGATTGCTTTATAAGGAAATATCTCGTAGTGAGTTAGGATGCACTTACCCATGCCAAGTTCAGCATCCGATATCCATAGATTCCCACATCCTATAGTCCGAGATTAAATGTGATTAGTGGCTTCTAAATAATGAATATTTCTGCATTTATTGAAAACAAAACAACTAACTAAGGGAAGAAGATCGAATTCATGACCATCCTCCTTTATTGAAATTAACAAGAAACAATTACTCCAGGCTTGAGGGGTGAAGAGCCACCTCAGCATGCATGTCCTCACTCAACATAATGTCACTGGTGAAAGTTTTCTTGTCAAGAGGTCATTGGTAAATCTTGAGTCTGTGTCCATTCACAAGAAGAGTTCGTTTGTCACCATCGATTGGTAATAGCCACATAGAGCCATTATCAAACACTATGTTGATCTGATAGGGGCCCAACCAATGCATGTCCATAACTTACCTTTAAACTGTTGATATCTGGAATCAAAGAGTAAGACCCAGTCCCCTTCATGAAATGTCATGGATTTGATATGAGCATCATGTCAGGTCTTCCTCTGATATTGAATAATTTTTGTCTATTATTGTGCCTCCATCTGCATTTCATCCAATTCATTCAGCTGCATCACTTGTTTGCGTTGTGCTTCATCCAAATCGATTCCAACTTCTAGTGTTGTTCTCCAGGTGCGTAATTCAAACTCAACAGGTAACAATGGCTTCTTCCCAAATACCAACTCATAGGGGGAAAAACTAGTAGTGGTTTTCCAGGTCGTGTTATAGGCCCAGACTGCCTCGGGAAGTTTTGGTACCCAATTCTTTTTGTCAGCACTGACCACTTTAGTCAGAATATTCTCAAGTTATCAATTGGTTACTTCCACCTGCCCATTGGATTGGGGGTGATAGGGTGACAATTTTCGGTGCTTAATTCGGTAGATTTCCAAAAATCCTCAATCATGTTTGAAACAAATTGAGGACCTTGATCAGATACAATGGCCCTAGGTGCACCAAATCGTAGCAATATCCAATTGTACAAAAAATCAGCAATAACATCCTCATTGGCAGATGCCAATGCTTGAACTTCATCCCATTTAGTGATAGTCTATGCATACCAAGAGGTATGCCTTTCCGAAATATGGGGGATCAAAATGTCCAACAAAATCAATTCCCATTTTTCAAATGGTCCTAAGAATAGCCGAGGATTAAGAGGCATTTCCATTGAAAGTGTGGGCCTCCCCATTCATTGGCATGCATCACACTACCATACATACTTTTGACAATCCTCGTGGAGGGAAGGCCAATAGTACCCTGCTCCAAGGACTTTGTGAATTTTTTGTTTTACTAAATAATGTCCGCCTCCTGGCTCATCATGACAAGCTCACAATATGTCATGTACTTCATCTTCTCGAATACACCTGTGAAGAACCATATCAGGACAACATTTGAATAAAAGTCCATTACACCATTTATATGTTGCATTATTTTTAACCAGTCTTTGTTTCTCCTTATGAGTGAAATAGGCAGGAAACTTCCCTGTTAAATAATTCACAAGATCAGCGAACCACGAAGTCTTAGTTGATATAGCAAACAAATGTTCATCGGAAATTGATCCTGGATTGCTTCATCATTACCTGAAACATTCAATCTTGAAAGGAAATCAACAACAACATTAGATTTTCTGGCTTATCAATAATGGTAAGATTGAATTCCTGTAACAAGAGTAACCATCGAATAATCCTACCTCTAACCACTGGTTTATTCATCAAATATCGAATGACAGAGTGGACAGTATAAACAAATATTTTATACCCAGTGATGTAATGATGAAATTTATTCAAGGAGTATACAATAGCCAAGAATTCCTTTTCCGTAGTAGTGTAATTTCTTTCTGTAGGAGTTAGGTTCTTGTTGATAAAGTAAATGGCATACATGTGATCTTCTGCATCTTTTTCCCAAGGACAACACCCATGGTCATTATTAGAGGCATCAGTGTGGATATGGAAAGTTTCCCCCAATCAAGGCCTCGTAAGACTGGGGTAGTGGTCAGCTTCTCTTTGATAGAATCAAATGTCTGACTGGCACTGAGGGGACCATTCAAAAACATAATATTTTGTTAGCAATGAGAACATAGGTGCAACAATTTTACTAAAATCTTTTATGAACCACCGATAATACCCTACATGACCAAGGAAACTTTTGATGTTAGTCTGATTAGTTGGTGTAGGTAACTGAGTGATGATTGATATCTTTTTGGGGTCAACCTGTATACCTTTGGCAGAAACATGGTGACCTAAGACAATTCCCTGATCAACCATCATCAGACATTTTTCATGACTCAGAGATAATTGGTGTTGCTCACATATGCTCAATACTTTCTCAAGGTTATTCAGAGATTCGTCAAAAGTGGATTCATGGACAGTGAAGTCATCCATGTAAACTTCAACATCGTTAGATTTGCAAAGATGACCAAGACTGCTCTCTAAAATGTAGCGGGTGCATTAGAAAGTACAAAAGGTAAGACTCGATAAGAAAATGTACCCCAGGGACAAGTAATGGTAGTTTTATCTTGATCAGCAGGGGCAATACTAATTTGGTTATACCCACTAAACCCATCCAAGAAAGAAAAATATTTCTTACCATCAAGATTGTTCAAAACATGGTCAATAAAAAGCAGGGGAAAATAATCTTTCTCAGTGGCTTTGTTAAGTTCCATGTAGTCAACACATATTCTCCATTTACCATTTTTCTTGGGAACTATAACTAATGGGGAGACCCACTGATTATTAGATATAGTGTAGATGAATCCTACCTTTAGCAATTTTTCTATCTCGCCTTTGACTATATCTCTCGAGCACTAGGTTAATTCTCTCATTGTGTTGCCTTATAGGTTTGGCATCCTCAGTGTAGATATGGTGAGTACAAATGTTAGGATGAATTCCCTTCATATTGGTGTAACCCCAAGCAAGAGCGTGGGAATGTTTCTTCAAAACTTTGAGAACCCTAGCTTCTTGATTGGCCTCTAAATCATTGCCAAAGGTCAACTCTTTTCCTATATCGACATGTACCTACTTGGTATCATTGAAAAGAGCGAGCTCGCATTGGTGATTAAGGAATTCAATGGGAAAACATGGGGTTGAAGCATGTGTAGAATGGGTATATTGTCAAGAGACAAAATCTTGGTCAAAGGACAATAGAAATCAAGGACTGAATATTCCAAATTATAAGCATAGATTTCTTTACAAGACTCATCAGAAGTATTACTTACCAAGGAAATAACATCGGACATGTCTAGAGAAAATGGGTCTACAATCAGAGTTCCAATTTTCGTAGCTAGAGTGTTGATTTCCGTAGTCACAGAGCCCTCTACATCAGCTAGTGTATGTGACTCAACAACTTCCGCCATATGGTTTTGCACTGTAATGGTGGCCAAATAAGAAGAACTCAGAGAGTTAGTATCCAAAGAATCTACCCATACATGGTCACAAGCATTCACATAAGGCTAGGCAGGAGGGTATAATGAAATATATTTGGATTTCTACCCATTCAGAATGGTCATTTTTCCTGGCCTACACTCAATATATGCAACAACAATGGCTAACCAAGGTCTTCCCAAGATAACTAGAAATCCCAATTTTCAAGCTTTAGGCTGTAAGACCATAAAATCTACATGATACTCCAAGGATTAAACAATGACCATTATATCCTCAACCACACCATCTAGTACAGAAATGGATTGATCTGTTAGTTGAAGAACAATATTGGTAGGTGTTGTAGTCCTGTTAAAGACAATGGATTAAACATTTATGTTGTGATGACATTAATGGCAGCACCAAGATCCACCAAAACATTAGATATTGGCTGATTGCTTATAAAAATAGTAATAATTGGACTCCCGGAATCCCCATATTTTGGTGAAATAAGGTTTCCACCTACTAAATCAGCCAAATTTCCTTCCACCCTAACAGTTTTTGGGTATTTCTTTTTCCTCCCTGGTGTTTTTATACACTCATTTCTAATGGTTTGGTTTAATTCAGGAATGTCCCTTATTGCTCATCGAAGTGGGACCTCAATGTGCACTTTTTTCAATTCTTGTACTAGCATTGTTTCATCTGCAGTTTGGGTTTCTTGTAACCGCTCGGGAAAGGATCTTTATGGGTATTCTAATTAAGTTCTTGACTGATCTGAGTGTTTTATGTTTGTGGAGAAGGTGCAGGTCCTGTATTGTCCTCAAGTGTCTCTTCTTTATTAGTGTCTACAGGTATTTCCATGATAACAATAGGAGGATTAAATGTTTTTCCAGACCTCAGTCACAAATTACCAATAGTATTAACTTGCATTGTGTTACTTGGTCCTGCTTCATCAATTGAAGTTGTCTGCTGATTTTTAGGATTTGCTACTGCACTGGGCTGGAAGTTGTGTTTGTGTTGCTTTTCTGTGTTGTTGGTAGGCTTGTGGTGGGGCCATTAAAGCTTTTTGTGGTTGTTGGAATCTTCGTTGTTGATTAATGTTTTGTGGTGGTGTCCATGGCTGGTTTTGGTTAGGATTCTATTGAGGACCCCACTATTGGTTGTGCCATGGACTTGCTTTGGGGTTGGTGGTGTCCAACCTGGCTGAGTGTAGGGATTCATCCAAGGTGGTGGATGTGGATAAGTCATCCAATTTGATGTTGTCCACTCAGTTGTCCCCAAGTAGGCTGAGGGGCCTGATTAGGCCATGACATCCTCCAAGGGTTCTGAGCAGGTCGAGGTGGAAATCTAGCCTGATTATTTGGCCTTTGAACAAAGTTTAACTTTGTGTCAGCTTGAGAGACAACATTCAAGCCTCCTTTCAACTGTGGTAAGAAGGTGCAATGCTTAGTGTCGTGGTCAGCCACTTCACAGATTAAACACATGTCTGTGACATCCAAAGGACATTCTCTCAGGGGGTGTCTCTTCCTACACTTAGGGCAATATATGTCCAGAGGTTCTTTGGTAGGAATGGTTTTGGCCTTGAGTCCATATATGGTTGATGTTAACTATAGAAAAATGTTTTTTTCATGTTATCCATTTCCTCCAAAAGTTCAGAGGTACCCAAAGTAAGTTTGGATGTCTTATTTTTTCTTATACCCCCTCGTGTTCTGGAGTAACTTCTACATAGCTCAGTGATTTGTTCCATGGTAAGTTTATGCACATCTCCTCCTCCCATGAGATGGAGGGAATCCTTGGTTTCCTCATCAAGTCCTTTAAGAAAATTTGTTTTTGTGATGTTTAAATGTAACTCATAACCACTTCATCGGTGGAGAAAGATAAATCGATCCAAATAATCCTCTAGATTTTCATCTTCTTTTTGTCGTATCTAGAAGAGCTCTTCTTTCTTATCCCTTCCCCTGTAGTAGTCTTGGTATTTATCCAAAAAAAAATTCTCCATGGCTTCCCAAGAATTAATGGAGTTAGAGGACAACCCCATGAACCATCTCATAGTAGAGTCTTTGAGAGTGGAAGGAAAAAGTTTGAGTTTTTGATTGTCCATTATGTAGTCATATGTCTGGCACAGAACTTTGAATTCAAACAAGAACTAATCAGGGTCTTCCATAGACATGCCTCGAAAGATATAGAGGATGGATGGTGAGATATTTTTCATGGGCACATCCTCATCCTCATCCAAGATAATGGGGTAATTAAAGGTCCAACCCAAGGGGCGGTCTCCATTATTCCCATGGTCCCCCATTTATGAGTGTTGGCGGAGGATACAAAATGCTCAGAAATGATTCTAGTTGTTGTATTAGAGGCAGTGTCACTCATAGTGTTTTCAACGTGTAAAATCTCTAGAGAGATTTGTTAAATGTTGTGTACTGTAAATCTCCTTTGATCATCATGTGGCCTATGCATCAAAGGTGGTTATTGAAACATGGCCCAAGACATCTATTGGTTGCATATATGAACTCCATTAACACCCATAACACGTAAAGTGAAAGAAAACAACGTAGTGTGCTTATGGTGTCCCCATTAATGGTGCCAAAAATGATGGGTTTTTGTATTCTCCAATCATTTAACTAACATGATCTCATGTTAGTGTTATTATAAACCAGTGGTCAGTGTCTCAGGTCAGTATGCAATGGAGCTTTATGTAACCAGTTCCTATCAAGATTTCTGTTGGGGGTGTTGTGAGATCTTTTAAGTTGGTTACTAATCTACGGAAACCTAGTGTAAATCTATGGAATTCATCTACTGTAATGAAAGGAAGTCTAAAAGCTACACTTCTAATTGAAATTGAAATACACACACACAATACTTAAAAAATGGAATTACAAATGCACAATTAAAGCTAGAACTTAGTAAAAGTAAGATCGCATGTTAATTAGACTTTGCATAAAAGAAAACACATATTCCAAATAAAAGTGTTGGTAAGGAAAACAAATACATTGAACCAAAGATTGCATGAAATATACTGAAACAAGGATTGTAGTAAGACTTATCAGAAAACCATATGCATATGTGAACATAAAACAACCTCTTGTCTCCTCGGTCAAGTGGGCCCTTGCTCTCCCTTGGGACAAGGAATTACCAACAGCTTTAGATCTCCAAAATGACATTTACTTCTATTAATTTAAATAAGTTCCATATTATAGACAACATATGAAATTGAAAGTTCTGAATACCACAGACAATATATTACAAAGTATCTCCAAAAATAACAGCTAACCATGTTCTTAAGAAGGTGTCTTAATATAGACACAAACAATTACATAATTTGTCATGATAGGTGGCACTAACATCTTCCACTAATCAATATTAACTAGAACTCATAAATTCCTATGGGACAGCTTAGAAACAAGTCCCATGATGATAGGTCAATTGGTGGAAAAGTCTTTTGCTCCCGTATTCTAGCTCCAAACTCGACTTCGTAATTACATCAACAACACACGTTCATCATTTCCCTGCACACATCATCACATTTTCCTCACAAAGACAATTAGTAGGAAGTTTATACGGTAATCATATTTCATGAACAAAATCAAGGAAAATGTATCAAACTCACTATGATATAACTATACAAAGCATCCCCATGCATTAGTTAATCATATCTAAGTGGCAATTTACAGATCATAGGAATGATATAAATGAGCCAAATAATGCACTCATCACCGACCATGTTGAGAGAAGACACACTATTAGGGCCTCTTTGGTTGACCGAGTTGTTATTTTTAGTGTTGCCATTGTTTGGAAAACCAAAATTCTTGGATTGATCAATAGCACTATTTGTGGTAGTACCATGATTGTGATTCACACCCTTAGGTCCTTGGCTATTGGCACCATTGTTTCGATAATTTGCATTACTTTGATTTGGGGATACCAATTTCCCATTGGAACCGTAAGTCTTATGCCCACTATCAATAGCGGTTTGGTCAATCCAAAGCGCACCTTCCAATAATTCCTCATAACTACAGAAAGGAAACTTCTGTACTTCCTCCCTAGTCTCTTGATTGAGAGAGTGAAGGAAAAGATCACAAAGTTCCATTTGGTCCATGTTGGGTGCACTTGTAGAGGAATAGAGAACTTGACACCATCTCTAGGATGAAATGGGTAGTAGATTCATTTTGCTCTGTCTAATATGCAGGAACTCCCTAATCCCTATATGCAACAACTTGTTCATATCAAATGCTTTGATGAACTCAGAAAAAAGCTATTTAAAGGAATGTATAGAATCTTCCGGAATACGGTAATACCAATCTAATGTGATTCCTTTGAGAGTATTTGGAAATATCTTAGCTACTACAACATCCCAAGGAAGCAATTCCTTGATAGTAGTTGCATAGGCCTTAATATGAGTGTTCAGGTCTCCTTCTCCCTTAAATTTTGGAAGATCCGAAAATGGGCATGAAAGCATGATACCACGTATGGTGAAGTCAAGAGGCTCCTTTAAGTACTCAATGTATATACACATTGCATAAGATTCCACCATCGAAGATCCTTGATGAGGAGGTGGAGGAGGAGGAGTTGGATAAGATGCATTATAAGTGTTGACAGAACATATGGGGTCCCTTGATATGGCATGTAGGGAGCAGGAATGGTATACGGGTCCATTTGGGGAGCTTTTGAATACATATGCATATAAGGTGGGATAGTACTAGGATATGGACTAGCAGGGCATAAAACTAGGGAATATTGCATTTCCTGTTGTGGCAACATTCAAGAATGCACTTCTAGCAAGCCCTTGCGTAGGATAAGCTTGAGAAGGATGAGGACCCATCCCTAGTGTGTCTAACCCTGTGAGAAGATCACCTAGATTTGAATGAGCTGGATAACCTTGTTGTACATGATATTGCATTGGTTTCTCATTGGAAGGGATGTATCCTTTGTTGTCAACTGGATACCCCATGTTATGCCCTACTGCATGTGTTGGTTGTGAAGTCTAGGCACTTTCTAGTTCTCTAATCCTCCCTACTAAAGTAGAAATGAGATCGTTGGGAGAGGATTGAGTCCCTTGTTGGGGTGCCTATGGCGTAGGGTTTGATTGAGCAGGCTCATGATACCCTGTCATGAATTTTTCAATGTTATAATTCTTGTCTTCCTCAGAAGTAAGAATCTTAGGATAGGCATTCGAAATCTCGGAGGTCAAGACTTCATTCCATCCAAAGACTCATCTATCTCGATGAAGAGGATTAGCTATTCGTGTAAATAGATCATCCTTTGTTGATTACATGGCAATGTAGGGTTTTATCAAGACCCTATGGTAAAAACCCATTCCATTTGTGATAACAACGTGGTTTTCATTGGGTTGACCGTATTGTATGTTTAACGGTTGATCAACCTCCTCCATCCTTACATAGCTAATGGGGTTTGAAGTGTGACGAGGGGATGTTTAGACGTTGCTTGTGTAATTGTCACCACACCTTGAAAGAGAAGGGGATTGTTGTGGTTGCAAGTTGGTGTAATATCTATCAGAGCCAAATGGCCCACCAAACTCTCTTCCGCATATTTTAGAAAGTATAAAATACCTACCAAAATAGGGAATAAATGGAGAGGTGAGGTAATAAAAATGTAAGAAAAGGAAACAAGAAGGAATTAATCCTTCACGTTGGGTTTGCCAAATTTGTACGATAGAAAATCAGCACGTGACCTTCTTCACACCCAACCTCCCGAGGTCGTGCTAAGACAACCAATGTGGAATTGAAATAGAAGTGAAAGTGATGGCGTGATCAAGCTAATTGGGAAACCTTATGTCTTCGACACACAATATTGGAATCTACAAATCTAAGGCAAAGAATGCTCTCCTAACCTAAAGGGGTGTGATGGTATGGTCTGATATGATAGCCACTCGGAGACTCCAATCGATGTCTAATTCTGATTGAGATTCTATTGATTGGTTACGAATATGTGGAAAGTAACCTACAGGTGCCTCGTATGGGTTTCTAGACAAGGTCATGGAAGTGAAGACAAGAGGTGTAGCGGAGCTGCAGGAACTATGGGTGATTTTTTGGTCTTGTCCAGAAAGTCTTAGCCTTGATCACCGGTATGTTCAACAATGAAAGCTTTGTGTAATAATATCGGGTGGAAGCGGTGAAGATATGAATACCAATGTGCGTAAACTAGTGTCAATATCTAGTTGACTAGCAGGCTTGTTGGGTTACGGGACCTGTGGATCACAACCAAAGACTCATTGAGGCTGAGGCCCTTGTATGGTCATGCATGTAATCAAACCCTATTTCCGGAGCAGTCCAAAAGTCATAGGCTTGATTAGAAGTGATATTCATTGTATCTAACTGTCCTATTTTCTCAGCGTATGTTGCAGGTGTGCGTAAAACTGTTAAACACAAACTTGTGTCGATGTCAGTTATTAGCTTCGGCCCGTTGGGTTGTGGGACCAAGGGATCACAACTATAAGTCTTTTCCTGTTGTGGACCATTGATGGTCATGCAAGATGAATTGATTTGCTTTCAGTAGATAAACTATCTATCAAAGTAAATCTAACCTATGTTTTTGGTTTTTTCTCAATATATCTAACAAAGCAATAAAACAATCTAATCTATGGAAAGTAAATGTTTTTGTTCTTTTCTAACTTTTCAGACAATGCATCTAATCTAATAAACAAATTAAATACAAACAATTAGCTAGATGTAGCTAACTATTTGTGCAGATGTGTGAATCTAAATCTAAAAATCTATTCTAATTGAATCAAAATCCTTCCAACCCTACCTCGAAGTGAAGAACAAATCATAACCCTAACAGAGTTATTTTTCCCCACATCTTCCCTAGAAATGTTAAAGAGAAAAATTCCTATTGATTTGATCTACTTGAGATTATCTAGCTAATTGGAATGAATTGTTTCTCTACTCTATTTGATATGCAATTGAAATTAACAATTCGTAATTGACAATTTGATAAACAAAGCAAACAAATACACAACTCCAACCTAGAAGAGCAAGAACCTTGGCAAATCCAATAGTATCAGTATCTGTCCCCTCATTTCTTTCCTTTCTTTCTCTGAGTGTTCATGTGATTCCAAGGGATTGGGAATGCAAAGAACATCAACAAGAGGATGGCACTTGAGCAATGGCAACTTGGAAGTAGTATGGACGTTGTGCATGTAGAAGAGAGATAACACAAGAAATCTGAACTTGGCTATGCAATTCCTAGTAAGATTATGGCAGCAAAACAATACAAGATACACAAAATTCTCAGGGCCCTTTTGCTTGAATACAAGCATGGAATATATAGGAATGGAGGATGGGAGGTGCCTTCATGCACAAGGCAAGTAGAGGTAGTTAAAACTAATTAAATCTATTTAAAAAATATATAAGAGGAAGGAAAACTAAGCCATCAACACTATTTTTAGGCAATTTGGTTCACAAATGTACCCTAAAAGTCAAGTTAAGTGAAGTGTCACATGTACAAAACATGCACGAAGAGTTCGGAAAAAATGTTTAGGACCACCTCCTACACCTCGGGAGGCGCTTCGACACTAAAGGCCAAAACATGCACAGAATGAAGCGGGAAGCTGGAAGAAAGCGTGGAAAAGCTAAGTAAGGATGTCTAAGCTATAAATATACACTACAAATGGGTTTTGGAACTCGAGCACCTTTTGAAAGGACATAAATCATCATTGTGGACTTTTGTAACCATTTTTCGACAATGTAGCACATGTAAATTTGGGTGCGTCTGGAACCACCGTCATAACGTTAGATGACCCCATATCATCTTTAATTTTTGTGTTGCATCTTGCTTGTTGTAACACGTAACCCAAAAGGGGGAAAATGTGGACACTAGAAGATTCACCTTGTGCATAAGGTCTCTTATTAAAAAATACCAAAAACATCATAAAACATAAAAAAATCAAATAATCCCACAAAATCAAATAAAAAATATAAAAACCCCACAAAAATGGGGATAAAAGACACCTCACCACTCATTTACTAACCCTCACTCACTCACATTTAATTCTATCCATCCCACCTACCCATATACATGCCCAATGCACTTTGTGGACCCTATTATTGCACCCATATGCATCTCATTCCCCTATGCACTCAAAAGATATAAAATACCACTCACCCCCATCATTCCAACCCCTGACTCTTTGTGCACTAAGGCTATACTTGAGTTTTCTTACTCTCTTGTTCGCATATCTCAATTTTGCAGGTCTTAAGAAGTGAAAGTGAAACATAAAGGATATATACAACTCATTACCGAATGGTGTATTAGCAAAATTTCAACACATGCGAGAATTGCAACTACGATTGGCTTGTGATCCCCATGTGATTTTGGTGAATCACAACTATGATTTTCCTACGATTTGAGTTAGGTATATTTGTCATTTTCATTTATTGTTTTGTCATTTTAATCAATAAAATGTATTTTATATCCTTAAAAGGGTTAGGGATATGACCGAGGAAAGTCCCCTAACCACTAAAAATAACTAACATTTTTCAAGTGTGCTTCATGTGTAGGTTTAGATTCAGATCTGGAAGATTTTTACCCACTTTATTCAATGAAAGAACCTATAATTTTCCTTCTCTTCACAATGGCAACATAAGCCCATTTTGTTTTAAGTAACATTGATTTGGATATTTCATATCAACTAATCCATCTTGCAGGTGATCTAAATCTAGGCATATATTTAGATTATGAAGAATCATTGCTAGATTGCATGAATTCAAAAATCTCACTCTATAATTTAGGCATAAAGAACTAATGTTACTACACTCCCCACTATTTTCCTTATTTCCACTAAAAGAGAGTATGCATAAAGATGCATACTCAATGAATGATCTACTTCCCTTGTAATTTCTTTTATACTTAAAATCTCTAGAACTTGTAGATAACATTGTTTGTACTATATATGACTCGACTTTGCTTCTCCCACGCTTCTTACAAAATTCCAATGTGCTCTTAGTCATTCAAATAATCCCAAGTTATCAATTCTCTATTTGGCTCAAGGGACATATATCCTATAAGAGGGGTATTATCATCTTCTACTTGGTTTGTGCGAGATCATGTATGGTTTTCTCATAAATGAACTGCTTTCTCTTTATTTGTGCAATACCATGGTCTCCATGATGGATTCTATGAGTTAAGCTCCAATTGGCTCATAAATATACTACTAACTATATATAATCCCTCACTTTCCTTTTTATATTCCTTTTATCTACTTTTCAATTCCACAATTAGGGTTAATGCTTCTTTGCACATCCTCTCGATTCTTTACTAAAAGGGTCAATGCCTTCCTACACACCCTCTTAGTCACTTCAGGCTTCTTCTTCTCTCTTCTCCTTGATCTCTTCAGGAGGTTCCTCCTCATTCACTTTTTCTACTTCACTCTTACTTGTAGTTGGTTTCACCTTCCCCACTATAACACCCGAACTTCCCCATCTCTTACACTGTCTCTCTTCTCTTTACAATCTTTATATTCTCCTCTTTTATTCTTTATAATCCTTCTTAGAACCTTCAAGGGCCCACTTTGATTTTGGCTCCTTCCCTTCATCCCTCCTTATTTTAGGAATACATCACTTTGGCGGCTACCTAACTATTCCATGTCACGTGAAATTAACACCATGGCCTTTTCCACAACTAGATTTTTTACCAACAAAGGAGTTGCTTGAATAGTTTACCTTGCGATCCAAAAATAAAACATGTTTTAAAAAAAAATCAAATGAGAAAACATTTTAAAAAACAATTTTAGTTATGTACACATTAATGGTATTTTGCATCTAGTGGTCTACAACTCGGGTCCATTTAGTGTCCATAGAAACAACTCAAGGAAAGCTATAAAAAAGACAATATTATGCAATAATGGACTGGAAATATATTATTGAATCAAAAATACCCATCCCCTCCTCTCGACCCCTTCTTCCCTCAAGAGGTCTTGTGATCAATCTTCTAACCGTATCCTTCATAACAAGGCCCACAAGGGTAACCTCAGGGTGTATGTATCTTCACCGCCTAATCAAGATGAAGGGGAAGTTGTCTTTAAGACTTCTTTCCATTGGAAAGAAAAATGTTGACCTCTCAAGTCTTTAGTGTTTAATCTCATAATAGAGGTAGAGTTATATAATGACATGTTCAATTGGCTTCGCAAAGAGATTCAAGACCTTTAGGACAAGGTCGAGGCCGTTAGTTTGGTTGTTGATGGTGGTAAACCAAATGCTAACTTGCTGGATGAGATCAACAACCGGGTCTCCAAGATAGAGAAGGAACATATATCTATAAGGTTTAAGCATTGTGATATCTTATCCATCCTCAAGAACACCCTTGATCTTTTTTCTCTCTTCACTCACCACCTAGAAGAGGGTAGAGGCAAAGGCAAAAACAAGGAAGGATGTCACTCTCAAGGACATCAAAATGGTTTGGAGAACACCAAGAAAACCTTTCTTAAAATCATAAAGTAGTGTTTGTTTAGGTTTCACCTTTGTTTTCCTTTATTGGGTTCTTGTTTTGTTTCTATTATGTTTTGGTTGTGGTTTTGATGTGCTTTTGCTTTGTAGTTTAGTTTTTGCTCTATAACTGTTTCTTTTAGGCTTGAATGCTTTATTTTGTCTTCGACCTTTTTGTAACTGGGTAGGGTCCCAACTAATTTAATTTATATAGAATTAAACCTTAATTCGGAGTAACTTACTTGTAATTAATGATATACGATGATGATATACAATAATAGACACATAATAAGCATTCAAAGAAGTAAAATCCTAAGCAAGTGAGAGAGTAAGGTGAATTAGCTGATTATGTGTGATTCGAGAGTGATTTGGACGGAGTATCTACTAGAATAGGCTATAGAAAATGTTGTAAAGGCTTGATAAGGATTCAAAAGTATAAAAATATGTAGGAAAAAAATGTCCACATGAGGACAGTAGCGGCAAGCGCTAGTGTCCGCTTAATGAATTTTTTTGGGTCATAAGGTCTTCACTACAATATTCATTTTGTCGCTCCAACTTCACTGTTAGGGTTCTTATTACACCTATAATTTTCAAAACAAATGTCTACCGATACATGTCCACAAACCACATCAAATCTAATAAAAATTATGTAGAATGTGGAGTCGATCGACCCCCCGATGATCACCCAAATAGTGAACTTACAATCGGGCATTACACTACATCTCAGACTCTATGTAGTTATGTGTGAATGTGTGTGTAATTATGCCCCGATTGCCCTTGTAAAACTTACACTATGATAGCTGGATAGATCTAGATTCCTCCAAGTATGCAAATGTGTGAGATGGAATAAAATGAAATTCCCCTCCTATGTTGTGTATGTAGGGTGATGTAGCCCTTGTCCCTTTAATGAGTGTGCTAGATGTATGCCTTTGAAATGCTTTCGTGCCTTAGATGCAAGATTAGGTGATAGTAGATAACGCTTAGTGTTTGGCCCCTTATTTGAGAGAAGTAACTAAATATATATATATATGATTCCCTTGTTTGAATTTCATAATTGATAACTGAAAGGCCACCTAAAGTTTTAAAAGGTGACCAAAAGGCGAAAAGTACCCAAAATAATAAGAAGAAGATAAAGAAGGGAAAGAGTGCCCAAGAGGGACATGAGTGTTTGGATGCTTGTCTTTACTAGGCGCTAGTGTCTGAGGTCATAAAAATATAAATAAGTCAAGTGTTGACAAAGTTGTAAGATGTGTAAAGCCAGTAAAGTGCAATATATAAAGCAATCAAAAGGCCAAAAGGAGTCATATATATACCACTAGTTTTCTATATATATATATAATCATATATATATATATATATATATATATATATATATATATATATATATATATGCTTTAGGACCTAGAAATGTACCCAAGCGCAAAGATTTTGTATCTACACCACCCGAAAAACCTTATCCTTAATAAAAATCAAGAACTCAAACATCAATTAAAAGTGGAACTTATGATCAATATTAAAGATCCAAGATCAACCTTCTACGTGACACACACTTACATTATTTTATACAATTTGAGGTGATTGTTGGTTTACCATTCCCTTCTTCTTCCATTCTTTGAGAAAGAGGCTCTTCACATTCTGTACTTGTTCTTAGAGAGAATTACATATTCTATCATTTGTCTTTTTTATACTAGGCACATATATTATGAATTACACAATATACAACAATATCTAAAATATATTCAAGTCAACTTTTTAACCCCTATACACTCCTAATAGATGCGAAGTAGAGGAATGCCATGTGATAAACATATTTTGTAGTAAATTTCCCATTGCTTGTTTTCTAACATTCATAGAACAATGTACATGACGAAAGTTTGACGGATGGTCATGCCTTATTTTGTAGCTATCGATTTGCCATAAATTGGGAGGATGTTGACAAAGGCCGTAAGATAGGGCGGTCTATTCCATTTATGAAACAAGATCACGACCTTAGTGAGAAGTTGGCAATTGCATTTTGGTACAAAATACAACCCTTAGAACTATTGTTAGAGTTGTCGATAAATCATTAAGCGGTGGTGATCGCCACATCAGAACCAATCTTATCTTCATGATTGTTGCAAGAGAAATTATTTTGAGAGATACGAATTAGCTCCATCATTTCAAGCACAAACAACATTTTGATGAAGACTATTGGTAATGTTTAGTAGGTAAATTATATATAGAAACTTATACTATAAGAAAAGTGCAAGTGTTAGACATGCAAAGTGTTACATCTACTTTACTAAGCACACCACAATATTTATAATTTCCTATATGTTTGGCCTTTTCTTCATTATCTATAAGTACAAAGGCCTCCCACATTTCCTTTAAAACCTTCATCCTACTTACAATTGAAACCTTAAAAATCTAACCAACCACATTAGCACATACACATGAACTCTATGTGATCTCCTAAATGCTCAATAAAAGGCACACTTTATAAGATAGTTAATTCATTGCTAATCGATTCTCAACTTCAAAAGGATTTGGTGGAGGTGCTAGTTATGCCGATAGGCATTCTATAATGATAACATGGAGTGGAGGAGTCTCATACCATGCCCGTGAAAGAAACACCGAGAACGATATTATATTATATATACACTTTAATTTAAGACATTTGTATTATCCCACTCAATTTTTGAAAATCAAAACAAATAAAGAAGATACACTTTTCCTTGCTTCACTTTTAAATAATTACATGAGATTTGTTATTTTAGAGTTTGTGTAAATAATAAAAGTAATTTAATCATGACATTTAAATTAGTTTTGATTTAAATGTAAATAAATAATTTCTTGTACATCAATTTAATCTAAGATATTTATTTACCTTTGATTTTTTACATTTGTATTATATTTATTTATCTATTTGTCTATCTATTCACTTTCTAAATACCATGTTAAATTTAACTTATGTATTTTAAGAGAGAAATATCCTTCTACAATATTATACACCTTATTTCAATTTAAATTAATAAAGATGAATAATACACTCTATATTGATTTTATTTTTATGTTTTGAAATTTAATGTTATATATGTTTGTTTTTATTTTTATTTTTAAAATTCAATGCTATATATGTTTGTTTTTTTTTTTTTTTTTAAATTTAATGTTATAAATGTGTTTTTAAAAGGATAATAAAAATATAGTTATCAAATACAATTATTAAGTTGGAATTTAAATTAAATTTTAATTGATATTTTTTTGGTTTTCCTTCATTTGTGTTCACATTTGTATTCAATAATCTCGAGGGGAATATCTCTCAACATGTTTAGATAAATTTATGTAAAAGTTGTAATTCGCCGGTGAGGCGTTCACTTTGAGAGATGCCCCCGCCGAGAAACGCGTCAAAATCCGGTGAGAGTCCCGCCATTCTCCTAATTCGACGACCTCCCTTTAATGGAAGGGATAACAATTTAGTCTATCTACATATGCGGCTCACGTATACATCCCCAATTTCAAAATGTCGGTACGCCTTCTTGCTTTCATTCAAACCCGACCAACCGCCCAACCCACCACTCCACACTCCCCACTTGCGCCGACTATTTTATCGTCTCCTTGGTGGATTAATACGGGAAAATAAGTTAGTGACCACGTATGATGCTAGGTTTCCACTCACCGACATCGAGGTTGCTTTCCGCCATAATCGATGGTAATCGTAATAACGTCATGAATGCTCCAAAAATTTGTATCCCCCTTACATATAACATACATTACTCATCTTTCTATCCTCCACCGCCTCCACCCAATTGGTATACTCAACGCCTTCAACAACCTGCTCTTCTCAAAGACGCCACAACTCGTATTTATAGGAGGTTCGCCCTATTATTGTTATATGTTTGATTCTTATTATTTATCTGTTGTTGTGCATTAGGTTTGACGATGCAGACATTCAAACTGTGTTCATGTAAGGATCAATATTAGAGCCACTTTTTATAATTGGGGTTAAGGAGGGAGATTCAATGTGGGATCCATGGAATGTAACATGTTTGCTATTTATGATATGGTAGTTTTATTAGGAATCATGGAAAATAACAAATTTATGGCCATGTATGTGTAAATTTGTACATAGGTTTCCAAACTTGCCCGAAATATTTACAAAGCAACATGTGGAAGGTGAGAAAAAGTGGTATATGCCTTCCATGCAGAAAAGGATGGGATCATATTTTGTTAGCTATGGCAAGTTGGCAGAGCCTCACATTATAGGTGGTCAAACACCTACCATTTCTTTATGTATATTTAGTCCTAAATACTTAATAGATTTATAGGGAGAGTTATCCCGTCGATTTTCCATTTCAAACTCTTGTCACAACTTATCTATAACTTTCTTTTATACAAAGTATCAAACAATATTGAATTGTACAAAATTCGTTCTCTTCAATTCCCCATTATTTCTTTCTGTTATTACATCATATTGGATTCGGCTTCAATTCTATGAGTATGGCTTAGTATGGTTATTTGCCTCACTTTGACCGGATATACCACAAATTGATAATAGTAGTTATAACCTCACTAAGGCAATGGAATGAGACATGGTCATCTACCTTATTTTCTTTGCCACCATAGTAAAAAGTTGGCAACTGCATTTGGTTGGTTAAACACACCTCCCTAACAACTATTGCAGTTGTCAAGAACCTTCGATTATGTGTTCATTGCCACATTGCAACGAAAAATTAATTCTAAGATTGTTGTAAGAGAAATTGTTGTGAGAAACGGGAACTATTGTTGTGATGCTAAATGAAGCAATCTAAAAGATAAGTTTGTAGTATAATCATGTGCCATGTGCTTGATTATTCTTAATTTTAAGAAAGTTTTTTTTTTTTGTTTATTTGCAAGTATTTGACAATCTAGACCACACATAGAGAGCAATGCAAATCAATTCCTCAAGAGTCATTGAGATTGTTTCATCAAATGCAACAACCACGATCAATTCGGCGTTGCTAGCATAGTCACATGTTGTGGCTAAACAAGAGCTTTTACCTGCAACAAGGTATGGACAACCATCAAGCAAAGAAAGGAGGTGTTTTTGTCAAATGTTGTAGTTGTACTACATTTTTTACTCCTCCCCATCACAAAAACTTAACACAATTTAAGTTTTGCATACACTTCACTATAATTTACGACTCCAAACTTAACGTTATTATCATCTCCAGCGTAATTTACAACTCATGTGCAATTGCTAAATTTCCCCACCTTCGCACCTACATAAAATACGAAGGACGACCTCCACGTGTAAGTGAGGACATGCCGGTTTCAGCGGAGAAACAACATAGGCAGTGGGCGAGGTGGGAGAATTGGAAGAGGAAGAGGAAGAGGAAGAGGAATGGAGATGGTGGAAAACATTGCATTCGATTGGTGGGGCGATGTAAACAGCTCTAAGCTTTGGCAGAATCGGATTTTCTATACACTTGCCGCCCTCTATGGATTTGTTGCTGCGATTGCTCTTGTATGGATTTGTTGCTGCGATTGTTGATTTTGAATATCTCAATGGTAAAAGGCTCTAGTTTTCGGTAACAGGGTGTCCTGTTTTTGTTGTTTTAGATTCAACTTATTCGTATTGAGCTGAGAGTGCCAGAATATGGGTGGACAACTCAGAAAGCTTTTCATTTCCTCAATGTTGTTGTGAATGGAGGTAGGTCTTGGTTACTCCTTATCCACCTGAAGATAAATTGAGTTTGAAGCAGTTATTTCAACAAATCCAAATTTACTGTATGGAATTCTTGGGGTCAGATAATTAGATATCAATAACCTCACCTAGCCATGGATTCTGTATCACCCATTTTTGAATGACATGCAAGTTTTTTAGATTACAAATCCTTCCCAAACAAATTTGCAGTTGGATAATTACAGTTCAGATCATTCTTTTCCTTAAAGTTTAATGTACCCAAAACCCAATAAGAATAATCTTATTTTCTACTCTTGTTTGGTTGATGTTTGTGAGCTTTCAAACAATAAGTGTTATATTAAGAAAGATACGTTTCCTTGTTTTGCAGTTCGTTGTGTGGTCTTTGTATTCCGCCAAAGTGTGCAGTACGTAAAACCTGAGGTACATTTTTGTTGTTCACACTAGTACTCTACCCTGCCTTATCGATGTGTATCTCAAAATATTAGTAAATATGTTTATCACGATTTATTTGTGCTTACAATTTTATTTTTCTGCTGATTTTTCCTTTGTGGTGGTTATGACATACTTAGATTTTCCAATATGTTTTGCTTGATATGCCTGGTTTGCTATTCTTCACTACATACGCGCTGTTGGTGCTGTTCTGGGCAGAAATTTACTATCAGGTTTCTTCTCAATCGGTTCCTTATTTTCATTTCAATCCAGGCTGTATTAGACTTTAGTGCATTATATTTTGTAGACTATTCTGGTCACAATGTAAGTTGGATACTTGTATACAGGCACGTGCCATATCAACAGATGGTCTTAGGCCTACATTCATGACAATCAATGCTCTCATCTATCTTTTTCAGGTAAATATCCACCAAATGTTGGCATCTAAGCAGTCTTGGCAATGTGTGGTCCATAATTAAAGTGAACTTCAATATCAACTTATAAATAGGAAAACAGGGTTTTTAGGGGTGTGTCATATCTTTTGATGGTAAGACTAGAAACATAGACGGATAGTATCTTCTTTTTTAAACAAAACTGAAATCAGGTCAAGACTTGCTTTAATTAGATCTTAGGAGTAATTTTAAGCAAGAGAGGAATTCAGTTTGCCATCTGGTTTAAATGAATGCTTTTAGGAAAGTATCTGACAAACTTTTTGCTGATACATTATTGCAACAGAAGTGCATGGAAACATAAAAAAATAAAAAGAAATACTAAGAAAAGCTCTTCCTTGCATTTATTGTGCTTAAATTGTACTCTCTCTCTCTCTCTTTTATCATGATAAATGTGATTCTGTGATGTGTGCCTTAGATGCATTGAAAAGTACAAATTTGTAAGCTATTAGGGGTTGTGATTTAAGATAAACAAATTTGTAGGCTTTAAGGCCGTGGTCCCATGCTGGGGGCTTGCTATTTTCATTGAGCGTGTGTTGCTGAGTAAATATAGGAGCTTAAGCCAGTTTGGGGTCCCATGCAAGTTATTTTCAGCAGGTGCTGCTGAGCAAAAATAGGAGCTTAAGCCAGTTTGGGGTCCCATGCAAGTTGTTTTCAGCTGTTGCTGCACTGTGCATAACCCTGAAGAGCAATTTATAAAAACGATTGTGGAAGTCTTCCAAATCACTCATCAGAAGTGACTCTTGCACAGATGCATGGGAATCCTGGTTTCCCGATCACCAATTCCTGGAATCCTGGAATCCTGAGTGGGTGAATGAATTTTTCTGCCCCCACTGCTTGCTAACGCTGGAAATGGTCTTCCTATCCTTCAGCGGGAGAGATTTTTATGGATGTTTGTCTGGCATTAGCAGCAGCGGTTGCAAAAAAATTGCATGGGACCCAATTTGCAGGAAAATAGAAGCAGTGGCCCCCAGCATGGGACCACGCTCTTAAGTATCAACATCTGTGTTCGAAAAACAAAAAGCAAATTTATTTTGAAAAGTGACCAGTTGGGCAGGAACTAAATACAAAAAAACACTTCAAAAAATGACCAATTGAGCAAGAACTAAATACATCAGAAAGTAGTTTTTCATTTACATAGGGTGTTTGCATTCAAGAATGAAAATGAAGTTCCCAGAGTGCTCAAGACAAGTTACCATCTTTGTTTATGGCCAGCTGTAATCTACTGTACTAGCTTTGCAACTGAGCATCATATGACTGTAACTTGTCTCTGAGAAAAAACCAGTCAAGAGGCACAAAAAGTTAAGACAACTGAACAAACGTGTATAAAGAGTGTTATAAGCAAGACAAACAATTAAACATGTATAAGTAGTATCATACATGGATAACAGAAAATACATGTCTTTATGTATGACAGGCTAAGATGGATCCCCACCTGTGTTCTCAAATGTTGGGGATCAAATCTAGGCCTGCACACAAAATGTAGATATCAAAGATGATCAAGGAGTGGTAGTGTCGTAATTCTAGAGGATAGTAGCCCTAACTCTAAAGTAGCTATAGGTTTCCAAGGCCTATACCTAAGATAAAGAGAGATATCCTACTAAGATTTAAAATAAGATAGATCAAGAGGTGGATAAAACCAAGGGGCATAACACTATGTTACCAAAAACGAGAAACGAGAAACGTGATGTAAACGGTAATGTGACGGAAATTGGGGGCCATTTGAGGTCATGGTAGAAATGAATTAGAAATGGATTCTATATGCTTTTGAAAAAACTTATAACACATGAAATAAAACTAGTATACCTATCTTAGATAAATCTATTTAAAAGATGCCGAGAAGCATCATTCTCATGGCACCTATAATGAATTTGTGACTAAAGTAGAATATTAAAAATGAATAAAAACAAAAAGAATATCAATTAAAATTTAATTTAAATTCAAACTTAATAATTACATTTAAAAACATTTGATAACTATATTTTTATTATCCTTTTTAAAAACATGTGTAACATTAAATTTCAAAAAAAAAAATCAAACGTGTATAACATTAAATTTCAAAAACAAAATCAATATAGAGTGTATTATTCATCTTTATTAACATATACTAAATTTTTGAAATAAGATGTATAATATTGTAGAAGGATATTTCTCGTTCACATACTTAAATCAACTTAATTAATTAAAGTCATATACATATATAATAACAAAATATATATCTTGATACATCTTAATGTACATACGTAAGATATATATATTTAACATCAATATGTCCTAAAATACCTAAATTAAATTTATCATATTATTTAGAAGGTGAATAGATAAATAAATATAATACAAATGCAAGAAATCAAAGGTAAATAAATATCTTAGATTAAATTGATGTACAAGGAATTATTTATATACACTTAAATCAATACTAATTCACCCATATGTATTTTATTGGAAAACCTAAAATAATAAATTTAATATATTCATTAAAAGTACAACAAAGAAGGCCCTTATTTAAATGCCATGGTTAAATTAAATTTACTATTTACACAAACCCTAAAATAACAAATCTTATGTAATTATTTAAAAGTGCAGCAAGGAAAATACATCTTTATTTGTTTTGATTTTCAAAAGTTTAGTGGGATAATACAAATGTATTAAATTAAAGTGTATATATAAAATAATGTCGGCCCTAGTTTTTCTTTCATGGGCACGACATGAGACTCCTCCACTCCGTGCTATCATTGTAGAATGCCTCTAGGCATAATAAGAAAACATCAAATTAAAGATGTGCAAGAATTATCTATTCAAGTTTATTAAAGTTAATTGCTACATGAAGAAGCAAAAATCTTGTAATTTATGATTTTGAGGAGGCTACGAAATTTTGTTAAGTGTTATCGATTTTGAGGAGACTACAAAGTTTTGTTAAGCGAGAAGGATCGTGGGAAAAACATCACGCTTCCTAACATCCTAATATTAGGTGCCCTGCCATGAATATTCTGTCACTTTTATTATCATCTGTACAAAATCACTCTGATTTATATGAATTGGGCATTAACTATGTAAACAGAGCAAGTCAAAAGGAAAATATCACTGATTTAAATGATATTATGAAGTTGGGTATTTAACCATTTAAATAGACGTTAAGAGATGGGCTTACTGCAGATAATTGATAACTTGATAAATACAAAAGGTGAATAATATGTACCAATTTCTGCCATTGTTACCTTCTAGTTGTTGGCTATGTTGCTATGCAATTCCAGACTTCAGGTTGCTTTAGTAATACTACACCTGCCTTAAATCACTTACTGGGTTGCCTTGGACAATGGGAATGAAGCTGCAAATGCATAAAAGAAAACAGTAACAAACTGCTAAATGTCGCACTTATAATTTTTTATAATAAAAATTAGGGTCTCATGGATTTATAAATATTATAATGTTTTAGTTTTGATGGATGTTTTAAAGTGAAACGGGTTTTTTTGGTCGCAATGCTGTTGCAGGCTCAAAAAGCGGCCCGCAACCCTCCTGAAACGGCAGCCCGTCCGAAATGCAGTAAAAAGGTTTTTCATCTTGACCAAAAATGACCATTTCTATCTGCAACCATGGTTTTTCGTTGTGAACATGTTGCACACCCTAAAAATGCGAAATGGGAAGGATCCGTCGTGTTTCTTGCATTAGGGGCATAATATAATAAGACAAAGCAATAGACTAAAACAAACATACATCTAACCTAATCTATAGCAATGAATGATCAACCATCCACACAACAATAATCCTCTCCAGAGACAACAACACCGAGAATCACTATGGGTGGAGAAGGGGAAAGCTTAAGAAGAAGACCTCTAGTCCTAGCTCACTATGGTGACCCAAATGCAAAAGGATAAGCTCAAAAACCTCAAGTCTAATAACTAAGTGCAAAAATATGCACAAATGCCCAATGTGCAAGTAAAGTGAAGTGCTTTGAATGATGAATGAGTGATCATAAAACAACAAGAGTTTTCAAGCATATATACTTGACGCGATCGCCTGTGGGCAATGGCGTTGGCCATGGTAGAAACCAAACCGACACAATCACCCATGGGTGATTGTGTTGGCCTTGGGGGAAGCTTGAGGTCAAAGGTGGAAAACAATGGGAAGTGGAAGGCAAAGAATAAATGAGGACAACGACGAAGGTCTAGGATGACCAAAAGTAGTGATAAGAGCGGAAATGAGTGTAGGGAAGCGAACATAATGAGACAAGTAAACAAGAGAGGAAACAGAGCAAAGATAGGTTAACTATGGTATAATAGTGACATTTCTCGAATGCTGTGGTCTAGCCCACATGGCCAAGTCCAATCACACCCCAATCTCAACAAGCCCCATGAGGCACCCACTCAGGAGGAAAATGCATCAGCAGCCTCTACACGAGAAAAGGTTAGCAAGGGTAAAAAATGAGGTGTATACACTTTACACAGACTCTCCTGCGAATATGCGATCACCGACTTACAAAGTCTACATTAGTTTAACTTTAGACACGACTGTCGGTCGTATCAAGAGTTTCCTTCCACTTTCAGAGATATTACAGTAGAAATTTGAAGGTTTTCCCTGGTTTTGAGTTGAACTGTTTTGTCACAATGCTAAGCTAAGATTGCCTAATTATTGACTTCTACATTGTTAGCAGAGGCCCCTGGCATAGGGCATGCTAAGAATAAATTACATACATTTAATTAAATATGCAGAACGGGAACTATGAACAGTAGAAAAATTAAGCAAAAAGCAATTAGAATGGAATAAAACATATAAATGGAGGCAACACACTTCTAAATCATTCATTAAATAAGAGCGGGATTACAATATTTAGCCAAGAGGCAAGGAGCAGAAAAATATAACACTAAAACTTGCTATGCTCCATCTCTTTCCCGTCATTCATATTTATTCGCATTGGTGTCGTTCCACATTTTGTCTCCATCATGTCCCTTCACCTTATTTATGCAAGAGAAATTAAATATTCATTTAATTTTAACATCGCTAACACTCTTCTGGACTTAATTGGGTGTCTTGTCCCAAGACACAAGAAAAAAAAACGTTGCGTTTGGTACATGTCTGTATGAAAACTAACTACTGTTATTCCTACCCAGGTCAATGACTCATGCGCACCCTTTCCACTATCTCCTATCCTACCATACAGTCATCTTGTACTTCTGCAACATGCTTTACATTGTCTAGTTATTCAATCATCCGGGGATAAAATTAAATCTTTCTTTATTTCTACCAAACTGGGAGACTACAAACACGACCATTCCCTTCAACCCTCTTGGTCCTTTGTTGCTTACCAATAGTATCTGAATTGCGGGTTCACTGCACAATACATTGCGTAATCAATGCCTATTGTGTATTACGCCTTGCAGTTTGCTGTGCAATTCTCCTTCGCTGTCCCCTTACTCTTCCTATTGCATGCCTTGATATAATTTCTACTACCACTCATGTGATCTATTATGTAGTCTATCACGCAATCCTAGGCTGTGTATCCTTGCCTGATCTTCGTCTTCTAAATCTGCATCTTTGTGGCATCGTACTTTTTTTCTCTGTGTTATACTCCCTGTGGAGAGATTGGTGCTCCTTGATACCCTCATTACGTAGTCCAAAGTGTAATTATTCTATGCAGTGCAGGCTGCTTACACTTCTTCCCTTTGCGCAATCATTGTGCTTGTGAGGCCTCCTACTACTGCGTTGTTTTGAAAATCTTTTCACCGTTGACCCGTTCACCTCCCAACATTATTCCCACTGCTTTGCAGGTGTTCTGTTAGCTGCTTATATCTCTGCGCACCCAATCACTATGCCTAATGCACAATCTATTTCACTTGTGAAGCCTGTGGCAGCTGCGCAGTGCATGGTGCTCTTGGTGTCTATTTTGTAACTCCTTGTGCAGTCTACGACTTAAACCATGCCCACCGTCCAGCTGCCCTCTCAGCACAATCCCCATTGGAGGTGCATGTTTCTCCTGACCTTGACTGCTCATCTTCCAATAACATTTCTGCTGCGTAGACATTGTAGAGACCAATTAACTTTTATCGTGCCATTGTCACGTATACATCTTGTGTGAATAGATTAAAATCATTTGCACCATAATCTCCTTTGCGTGTAGAGCTGTAGACTGGATATGTGGACGGGTGGGACTCGAGCCTGGCTCAGCAGCTGGCTCTCATATTATTAGCACGACCTGAAACATTTCCCCATCACAAAGCTCCTCCAACTTCAATATCCACGACAAAACGAATTTCTCGGCTTTGGTATACCTAGTAGATTGACAATTTTCCCATGCGTCTCTCAAATCCACTGGAGCCTCTATATTAAAATTGGAATTTACGTATTCCTTTATTAGTTCCATAATATTGTCCAGAATTTTTTCCTAATTCTGGTGCAGAGTAACAAGGGACTTATATTTCATGCGCCGCCACCAAGTGTTAGGGCTAAATCAGGTAAAAATAACTTCCATGCCGAATCACATAATCGCCTAATTCCCTCATCGTATTGCATCCGTTGCGTAATTATCTCAACAGGCCTCACATCAGAAGATGAAAAAGCAGAATGCTTTTCTTGAAGAAATATTGATTTTCTCATAACATATGTTCAAAATGATTGTTCTGCTGTTCATAGTTGAATCCACGCCCAATTTCACGGCTCAAAATCCACCTGCTGGATTCCACACTCAACCAAAGTGCTCCCTTCGACGTTCACCGCACAATTGTTAGCAGAGGCCCGTGGCACAGGGCATGCTAAGAAAAAAATTACATACATTTAATTAAATTTGCAGTATGGGAATTATGAACAGTAGAAAAATTAAGCATGAGCAATTAGAATGGAATAAAACTCGGAAACTGGAGGCAACACACTTCTAAATCATTCCTTAAATAAGAGCAGGATTACATTATTTAGCCAAGAGGTAAGGAGCAGAAAAATATAACACTAAAACTCGCTCTGCTCTATCTCTTTCCCTTCATTCATATTTATTTGCAATGGTGTCCTTTCGCATTTTGTCTCCTTCATGTCCCTTCACCTTCTTTATGCAAGACAAATTAAATATTCATTTAATTTTACCCCAGCTAACACACATTATAAATTTCTCCACATTGTAAATTTCCCTCTATACACTTGGCCTAGTACACTAAGAATATTAATTTACTTGAACAGTTCACTAATCGTATCTCAAATAGATTGAATGAGGTGTCCATGCACATGCATGATTAACTAACTGCTTTTCAGTTGGATTGAAGGAGGTGGCCTTGCACTTGTACAGCTCACTAATTGCACATCAGTTAGACTAATTGAAGTGCCTACACATGGTCAGTTCAAGGGCAGTTTGCATCCACCTAATTTAATCATTATAAATCTATTTATTCCACGTAAATGAGGAGTGTAGATGAACAGTTTTGGTGACCATCACCTGCATTGTCTGCTGTCTTATGTATGTCCATTTATTTTCTGTTGTTACCTACTTTTGTCCATTTCCGAGGGTATAACATGTAAAAGATAAATATTTTCAAATCAGAAATATACCCCTTGTATACAGGCGACATTATAAGATTCAAATTGAATTTGAATTCCATCTATCCAATATGTACTATAAATAGAGTAAGCGTGTCTATCAAAGTCGACTAAAAATGATTCACAATTGAGTGAGAAAAATCAATGTACTTTAGTGCTGGAAGTTCTTTAAAAGTTGTTAGTATTTCAGTTTTGTTAGTTGTTCAAGCTTATTAAATTTAAATGTATCTGTTCTAAGTTAGAAACAAAAGTAACATTGAAATAGTTATTCCGAATGCTTAAAGTGATAAGGCTCACAAAGGGAAGTAGCTATAAATGAAAGATATATCTCATATGTCAGAGGCAAAAGAGTTAAAGTGGGAAGAGGTTATAAATAGACTCTTATGTAGTATAGGAAAGGTTTTGGAAGAAAGAAACTCTTGTACACAAGTCCGAAGACTGTTTGGCCAAGGCAGCATCCATACTGTCCTAGTTTAGGCTTGAGATGGCATCCATACTCTCTGAGGAAAGGAAAATCTCTTTCTATTGACGACTATTTTATTTATGCATTACTAAAATTCTGTTCCTTTCCCAGTTTCTCTAAATTTGAGCATCATGTTTGCAGAAGTTTCAGATTTTTGCTTTTGTAGTTTTATGAGATTTAGTTTCACAGTATCACTTTCAGATTTAAGAGTAACAAATTCCATAAATATCTGATTTCAGTTTTCAGTTCGGATATAAGCTTCAGATCTAGGGTTATAGTAGTTATATTATGTGGTAAGATTCAATCTTTGAATTTTCAAAATTAGATTTGGGGTCATAACAGTGGTAATAGAGCTGATAACAGTGTCTTGAGTCCCTTATTAGTGATCTGTAATTTCCCTACACATCAACTTGTTGGAAATTAAATGCAGATCTTTAACTATGTTTACTGCTACTTAAAATAAATCAAAAGGCAGTGATTCAAAGTAGTAGAATTTGATTTGTTGATGGAACAATAACAATATAATAAAGAACAGGAAGAAATAGATGCAAACACCTTTCAAGGATTTTACGTTGAAAACCTTGGCGCGGGAAAACTGACTTGGTAGTGTTAACTGATCATCACCTCTCCTTTTCATCAAATTGCAACTTACAAAGAGCTCAATGGAGTATCACTATCAACTCTTAGAGATCTCTTCTTTATGCTGCATATTACAAAGAGCTCAGTGGAGCACGAAAACCAGCATTATACTCGTGAGTTTTCTCTCAATGCTCTGTTGCAATCACTCACTCATGCATTCAAACATTTCTCTACTCCTTTTCTTAGTTCATACCATTTGTCTCTTATGTACAAAATGTTGGATATGTCCCTTCGTAGCTCAAAGGGTCCCCAATTGTCAAGAAAAGAGACATCATCTCCAAATTTTTCTTATGTTTTTTTGTCACATTCAGGAAGAACTGCCACTGACAAAGGCAATACTGGAGATGCCCCTTTGTAGCTCGAAAGGTCTTCAATCCTCAAGAAGATGGAGACAAAATTTGCAATTGCTTCGTATGTTTTTAGTCGTTTGGACAAAACCTCCACAAACACAAACATAACCGCCACTGAAACAAGTGTAAGAGCCATTGCCAGTTGCAGAGTAGGATTGACAGATTTTCAGTTTAAGTTAGAAAACTGATATCTTGATGGATTTTGCTGAGTGCGCCTGTTTTTCTTGATCTGATGTTTTTCTAATCTTTTATGGGTCATACCTCCCTTTCATAGAAGGATTTTGGTCACATAAAAGCTTAGTCCCTTGTAAGATATGGAAGGATTTCTCCCTCTTTTTTCCTTGGTAGCTTTTGTGTGTGTTAGTGTTTGGCCTTAACCTCATCCTGCCAAGATTATTTGTGGCCTTCTTGTGGTTTGTATGTGATTCTTGTGCAATACTATAGCCCCTCTCTCATTTCACTTGTTCATCCCAAGGCAAAGTACTCAATGTAAGCTAGCAATGTATAGTCTGAATTTAGGGTTTTATGCCCAATCTCATATACCAATGAACAATGATAATTCAAAACTCAGATAAATAGTCTTAAGAGTCCTAAATTATGCTACTCTTGCTTTTTCCATATTTTTGCCAATGACAAGTCAATAAAATAGTAAATACAATTAGGGCAGTAGGGTTTGAGAGAGGAACCGGATTATGCATCCACAATGTGTGACAGAGTGCTTGGAATGTGTATAGAGGCTAATCACAGTGTCAACAAGCTGCTCAAAGTGTCTTGATTTGGAATTGAGTGTAGGACAAGTTGGTGGTTATCAAGACACCTTTGGCCCTAAACCTTTCTCCTAGGACTATGAACTTGTCCTCTAGACCTGCATGCCTGATTTAATGTTGGGATTCTATTCACCAATGTTTGAATAGGTGTTTTTAGGGTCTGGGATTGTGCTGTACTGAAATGTGCCTTCTCCTTGCTTTGAAACCCTAATCTTGTGCCTTGGACTTGAAAAAGTTGTTAGCAAAGTGAGTATGGTGAAAATAATACACCTTGTAGATGCCATTGGTCACCCATACTTGTGCTTCTCAAGTGGACTTGCTTTTCTCTACTCTCCCTTGATGAGTGGAATTTTCCCATACTTTCCCATACAAGCGGTGATTTAATTAAATTTGAATTAAATCTTATTGTAGAGTAACTATTGTTCCTAATGATGTACAAAATGATAATATACAATAAGATCCAAGCAATAAGCAAGCAATAATGTAAAACCCTAAGCAAGAAGAGGAGATAGAGGAACTTAGCTGATTTTTGAATGAACAAGAAGTGATCTCGGGCATGTGTGATTGATGAACAGATGCATCGCAAAATGAAAGCAGGGGTTATTACTTGCTCACTATAAATTCGGAATTCAAGAATGATGTCGAATAGGGGCACCTGGCCAGACGGGCGGTGGTGACTGCAAATGCTCGGAATTTGGTTTTGTTGTGTCAATTGTTCCTGTTGATCCCCGATATTCGCTCCTAGATTCTTTGAAGGTACTGTAACTGCAAAAGAGAAATTCACCTGCACATACCCGCAAATCGCATCAAACCTAAAAAGGAAAATGCAAAATGGGGAGTCGAACTGACCCCGATGGTCACCCCGAGAGTGAACTTACAACTGAGCGCTGAACTACATCTCAAACTCCATGTAGTTCTTGTGTGTGTGTGTAAGAATGATGCCCTAGGATGCCCTTGTGCAAGTTGCACTTGATAGCGGGTTGTAGCTAGAATGTAGCAATGTAGTAGAATGTGTGGATGGAATAAAATGAACTTTCCCCTTCCTATGCAGTGTATGCGAGTTGATGCAACCCTTGTCCCTTGAATGGATGCCTTTAGAGTGCCTTAGTGCGTTTGGAATGCAAGCTTAGGTGATGATAGCAATGCTTAGTGCTCGGTCCTTCATTTTGCAAACATAACTATGTATTTATATGATTCCCTTGTTTGAATTTCATAATTGACAACTAGAAGGCTGACCCATAAGTGAAAAAGATGCCCAAAAGATAAAAGAGACCAAAAAAGAGCGAGTAAAGGTAAGAAATGGTCAGGAGCGCCCTGTATGGACAGATAGCCCTGCAGGCACCGGTGTCTGACCGGCGCGCTAGTGTCTGAGGCCATAAAAGATAAATCGATCGAGGTTTTGTCTGGGCTATAGGGTGTGCAAGACCAAAGAGAAAGTTAGAGACAAAGAAAAGAGGCCAAAGTTGTCAACCACTAGTTTTCTTGCTTAGTAATCATGTAAACACTAGCATGTTTTTAGGACCTAGAAATGTACCCAAGTGCGTGGTTTTGTGTCTATAAGTGGAGTTAGTTCCCTACTTCTACCAATTGTAGAGGTGGAAAGTGGTTTTTCCCTAACAAGAAGCGGAATTAGTTCCTTCCTTCTACCATTATAGAGGTGGAAAGTGGTTTTTCCCTAACAAAATTTAGGTTTAATCTAACTATGAATAAGAAAGCGAGCTAATTGCATCAATAGAGACTGATCCGTAAGATGGGATAATATGGAAAATACTTGGAATAATTGAAATATTTGAAACGACTAGAGATTTAGGGTTTCATAGGGTAATACCTCTGTTTTAGCAAAATTTGAGGAATTCGTCAGCAATAGACAACAAAATACAGGACTAAACAAGGGGAAGTGAACCTAGAAAGACAAAACTGCACGACTAACTTGACTAAAACCTTACAAGTATGGATTTGGTCCTGCGAGTTTTGTAGGAGTATGGAAATGACTACTTGCTTGGTTGATAATTTGACTTGGTGAATGTTATCAATTGGTTTTGAGCTCTGTAAATCTTTCTCACTTTTCTTGAACGTTACGGATCAGTGGGAAACCATTCTTGCTCCAAGTCCTAGTTTGGCCTTAACAACATGCAAAATGGTAAAAAGGGGTTTGGAGGAGGCCTGTCTTAATCGGACCACCTTTGAGTAAAAGATTTGAAATCAGCGCTCGATGCAAATCAACAAGTAATCCGGTGTATGCAAGTGGCCCAACACTTATCTTTTCAAACTGATGTAACAATTAGTAAATGCTAGATGCTCTATATGCTCGAATTCAACTTTTGGCATGGCATTGCTCTTGAAACATTGAATTCTGTTCTTTCGCAACATTAGTATCACTCTTACAACAATGATTTCTCATTCTCTGTGTTTGTCATAATTCATTAATTCACTCATGCATTAAAGACTTATTAAATTCAAATTAAGACCCTATTGCTGCACAAAGACGACATGCATAGGTGGGAAAGCTAACAAAAAGAAATACAAAACCTCATGGAAAATGCAAACATGGGACAAAAGGGGCCACAAAGGCATAAGCAAAAATTGTGCAAGTACAAATATGACAACTGCCCAAAACTAGAGGGAAAACATGGGAGGAGCGAAAACTCGAGAACGACAATGACAAGCAAAACACGACAAAACAAAGGATAATAGGGGAAATTGAGAAGTTGATGAAAAGACAAAGTTGAGAAGAAAAATATAAGGTTAAAAGTCGATGACACAAGGAACAAGTGTCAACAAGAGCCTAACTTGGACTAATAATCAACGAACGCATAAATACATTAGCACCATAGCAATGATCTAGTCCCATAAGAAAATTAGGTGTCTACATAATGCCCTACTTTAACATGTGTGCATACATATCAAAAGAAACAAACAAGCACTTAATTGAGAAAGTTTTTTTGTGTCGCCTCGCCATCTATTGAGAGTTCTCAAAGTTCATAAGAGAATGATAGCAAGTTGGAAGTAAAAGGAAAGAGAGATCACTTGATCTCCATAATGGAGTCTTGAGAGGATCTTTGGGGCTACAATCCATGCTTTTGTGTTTGCAAACCTACAAAAATTTGCGAGTGAGTCAATGTCTACATATATACATCCACAAATAAAGAATGCTGAAATCTAGGAAAGAAAAAAAAATGAATGAGTGCACTTGGTTGTGTTGAAAGCTGTGAATGTATCTCTTTGAAATCCATATCTTTGTGTTGCGCCTTGTTTGCCGCGAGGTCCAAAATACGTCCAAAAGATAACAATTATAATTGAATAATAATATAATAATAATAACAAAAACAATAAATTTTCTTTTTAAAGTAGTTAATACATTTCAATTTGCTAACTCCCATATGCGACTAAGTCGCAATTACGACAAAGCAACACCAAATTGCTTGAGCGGATAAGACAAATGTTTAAGTTATAGTCAAAATGCACCAATGCGACCACGTCGTAATTACGGCATTATAAGGCGGAAAATTGGCGCTAAGCCACTTACGCGAGTTTAACCAATTTTTTTAATTAACTGCGATAAAATAATTGTGACGGAGGCTTTTAAATTGTTTTATTTAATCTTGAGTAATTAATTGATTCGAAAACGATAAAAGCGGCAAAGGGAACCCCACTAGTTACCAAGACGGTCATGGGTCCAATTTAGTTCCCTAAATGGACCCATACCTTATAAAAGATTAAGTCACTAAAGATTAAGGGTTCATATTAATTATTTAAAAACATGGTCAAAACTTTGTAACTTAACACTCAAATTGAATAAAGGAGAGCCCTTGGATTAAAAGGGCTCTCCACCATAGGATATTAGGGATCAAGCAAGTCCTAATTTTCCTTATATATCATAAGATTACCTTCACATTTTATTTTCTTTATTCATTTGGTTGTATTTCCTTTGTTCTTATGAGATGGAGAAAAGGAGAGGAGCTCTCATAAAGCTCAAGCCTATGGGAGCAAGAATGATTCCACATTATTGTTTACTCTTATTCATTTAAAACCTGATAGGGTTTGGTCTGCGTAAGCCGTTTTTGGGATGAAAGATCCATCATCTTGTTTGTTTTAGTTGGATCCAAACAAGGATTTACAAGTTTCTGATTTCATTTTATTACAAGCTTTTCTTCGAGCGAGTTTATGGATGATTGATTTATTTAGGTGTAGATATAACTCTACACACACACACGTGTGTGTGTGTGTGTGTGTGTATGTGTGTGTATACACATACAAACATGTTTTTATCTAAAAATAGGGTCGAATCGGGAAGAGCCCAAATGTGTGAGCAACAAGAGTGAAGGCCTTATGGCAAGGCCTGACCGGGCCGTCCAAAGCACAAAGGAGGGGGATCTGTGGCTCCAAGCCACAATCATGCGAGAGGTGGGGAGGGTGTGGCCGAGTTGGAGGATATGGGAGTGGGGAGGGGGCTGTGGCATATGTCACAACCTGTTACATTGCGGGGGGGATAGGTTGGGACGGCCGTCCCACCTTCCCAAACCCCAAATCGAATTCCCTTAAAAATTAATACATTATTTCATTTTTTTAAAAAACAAGCTTATACACACACACACACACATACACATATATACACACACATACACATATATACACACATGTATATGGGGAAAGGCCGGATTTAAAAGTTTTTTTTTTTAATATCATTATGGTTATAACAAGAATTTGATCTCAGCAAGTATAGGGAAACTTAAGAATTATAAACTCTTATACAAGAGAGTTATCAATGAATTTTAATAGGAGAATATATATATATATATATATACACACACACATATGATAGTGGGTATTTTAAACATACAAAGATCAACAAGTTATATAGTTTTTGACTTCTGAGATAAGTGCATAATTCCTATTTCTATAAGGTTAAGTCTTAAGACATTTTTATGATAAATAAAGGTATGTATAACATATACATGATCTGCTTATACCAATTTGGAAAAATAAAACATTTAGGATTCAAGTATGAAACAAGTCTTATTCAAATCAGAACAAAATTTAAGCTTTTTTTTTTTTTTTTTGAAATGAAACAATTTCTTTTCTGAGAGAAAACAAGATGCAAACAGGATAAAAGTGAATCACTTTTCATAATTTTTCTAACACAACAACATCATTATGAGATCATAAAACACAAGTATGCAAATTTTCTCAACTCTTTTGAAAGAAGGCTCAAGTAAAACAATTTCTGGTTCTGTTAAGGAAGCGAAGAAAAACTGACTCATTCTAGATTTAGTATAAAAACATACTAGATTTATTTTCTTTCCTTAATTTAAATTCCTTCCTCTCTATTTTCTATTCAAGAGGAAGAGTTAAGAGATAATAAGGAATTATTACAACAACTTATATTATCTTTAGACAAGGTGAAGACTCTTTTTCAACATCAAACTGAATACAACCTTAAACAACACAATATAAACTTTTCACAAGGTTTTCAGGCAATCTTTCCAACTTTTCAACAATACAGATTTGAAGTTCTATTTCTTACAATTAATTCTGAAACATAAAGGAAGAAATAATCTTAAAATGCAAGTTTACAAGTCCTCCACAAGAGTGGAGATAACATGGCCAAAGTTTTGCCAAAAATTCTAACTTCCAAAAAACAACAAAGACCTACAAATTCCTCCAAAATCCAGCTTCACTCCATGCTCCAATTAGCTCAAAGAACTCTCAAACAACCATAAGAATCAACTTGGTTGACCACCCAATCAAATGGCATCATTACATGCCCTCAAGGAGAACAATGAGAGCATGCTAGTGTCCCCCAAGCCCATGGGAAAGAGGTAGACATATCTCTAACCAACATTAAGGTGAAGGAAATCATTTGTAAATCATTCATACAAACAAGGCTTCAAAAACATACACAAGGCCAAAACACAAAAGCAAAAACAACTTTGAGAAGCTCCAAGCTTCTTTCCATGGGAAGAGGGGATGAAGATATCCCAATATGATAACCAAAAGTTTCCAAAAAAACACCACAAAGCTACTTATCTCTCCATGCATTTCCACCCCTTATCTCTCCATTATTCACCCCTTATCACTCCATACCCCTCTCCATCAAGGATTTTCAAACATTAAGTTTCCTTGATGAAGATAGGGGGTGATTTCCAAACAAATGGAAATCAACCCCTACTACAAACCAAATGTAGGGGGTGTAACAAGAACCTTTCAAGCTTGACCAACAAGCATTGAAAGTGAGGATGAAATGGATTCCTCCCTCTTCTCAAACAAACTCCAAAAGCCACACCCCTCAAGGGTGGATGGAGTAAAATAAAACATTTGTTTAAACATGAAAGATTCCCAGATGGATCCCGGTTGTTCTCCTACAATTTAAATCAATTAAAAATACCCAGAAGCTGATTTTTTATTATTATGGCAATCACACTAAAACAGATCTGATTTTATGTGAAGAAGTGCAACTGGGGTTTGAATGGAAACTAGCCTGAAACCCACTCCAAACAGATTTGAGACTGTGCAGCATTAAATATGGATGTTTTCTGTTTATGGCGACTAGTCTAGATGATAGAACTACTACCAGCATTACCCATTCTTGTCATAACAAGCTCAACTGGAACAGTTTATTATAACATAAAAATCTGGTATTTTTGAATATGAAACAGGCTGGGATTTAACACAGAAATCTGCAGATTTTAAAGAGACTGGAACTGTAATATAAATCCTTCCAAAATATCGAAAATACCTTCCCTTGAGCTGTAAAAAAGAATACAACAGGCAGCAGCACAGATCAGACCTGGGAATGACGTCAAAACACCACAGGACAGCCACATATGAGCCGCTCCATGAGAGAAAATCAGTACAGCACTGCTGCAACACTGGTATTCGACTTTTATTGCAAAAACACTTCAACTACTGCTGGAAAATACTTGAAATTCTGTGTAAGCTCTGTGGAAAATCCAGTATAGAAATTCCTCCTAATCTCCAAGAGGGTTTTCGTCCTCTAGAGGAAATATACTAAGGGTTTTCGTCCTTAGAATATTTTTGGTGAAAGCTTCAGGCTTCAACACAATTCAGAATATATCAAATGAATATGGAATGCCTCTCAAGCAAGTCTACTTCTCCTTTTAAAGGAAGAAGAGACCCAAAACAACCTTCAAGACCACCAATCAGCTCGTATGATTCTTTCGATGCATTTTCCACCCTCCATTTCTCTTAGGGAGAATACAAAAGGTATTTAATAATTATTTTCTTCTCTCCCAAGGCTGGTCGCTTTTCCCTAGAGGGAATACACAATAGAAATGTTTTATCCTTTCTAAGTTCCCATTTTCCCCTTAAGGCAAGTCGCCATTTTCCCTAGAAAATACAAATTAAATAAGTGCTTTTCTTTTGATGTACTTTTCTAGGTTCTATTTTAATGTTAAGTTTATTAATTTATTATATGTGCTATTATATTGTAATTTTTTGCACAATACAATAAAATTAATAAAACTTAAGTCACCCTTATATTTTTCCTTTGGCCGTCGGGTTGACAAAATAGGCCAAAGGTCTTCGATTGGAAAAGGGGACATTACAAAACACAACAATTTCATTGCTTTCAAACAACATTTCCACATGCAAGGATTCAATTTCATAAACAAATAAGGATCAAAATAAGAACAAGATCCTACCTTACAATCCAAAGCAAAGTCCAATTCCAAGCTTGTCCACCAAAGTCTCCTTGCTTCCAAGCTCTCCCAAAACACTACTCCAACAAAAAAGCAAAAGAACCCCATTCCCTTCAACATGAGGGATTAAAAAGAGAAAGAGGCCACAACACAAGCCAATGGGAGGGTGACAAGTGTCACCCTCCACCAAAGATTCATCCAACCACAAACCTCCAAAATTGCACTCCAAAAATCAAAAGAATGAAAAGGAAAATTAAAACCAAAGCACTCATTATAATCTCCCAAATTCCAAAATATAACCCAATTTCAAAAATCATCATGAGAAGGTGGGTGAGAGGAGGCAAAATGGGCAAATAGGCTTCATTTACCTTGAAAAGAGCCCACCCACCCATAGGGATAGGGCCTAGGGCCTCTTTTCAAGATAAATAAAGTCATTTGCTTGCATTATACTCCTCCTAAATGGCACATCTTTCCCAAATCCGAGTTTGGGAAAGATGTGGCATTTAGGAGGGGTGATTAGGTTGCCCTAATCCCTCCTTAGCCTAAGCAAAACACCCCAAAGACAAAATTACCAAAAGACAAAAGGGTTAACATTAAGCAACTAGATCAATCATTAAAACAAGAGGGGTTAAGTTTAAACAATTAGAAACTATAACAAAGGGGTGCACACAATTCACATGGTTAAGAGATGGACTAATACAAGCACATAGGGGTGAAAGTCCATATAGAAGCCAAAGTTCAAAACCAAGATGAACAAAGTACCACAATCATCAAGGAAGGGAAAAATTTGGCTCCTTAAGGCTTGTCGTGCTAGTTAGAGTATGTCTTATGAGTCCCAAGTTTCTCACATGGCTAAAATCAGTCATCTGCACACTCAAGCAAACATCATACCTTTGTCCAAAGCCACGATAATCGAAAAATAGGATGACATATATATGCATCACAACGATCATTTATACACAATCACAACTTATTAAACCAAGTACATCATAGTATGATCAATCATCTAAGGTAGCGAGGTGTACGACAACATATCCGATGAATCCAATAGACAACAAGAGATCATAATCAAATCCAGTCATGACATCATATCAATACATATGGATGATTAATAAATATTGGCCTCATATGCCCCATCGATAACATGTCCATAAAAGAGTTAGCATCCTAGTGTTAGTAAATAACCGTACCATATATCAATATAGACATCAAAACGGTAGAACATGGTAACACTATCTTTGTCGATATAACATCATGATACTGATGAGTCGGTCTGACTAAAAATGAAAATGAGAAATAGGTGGGCACTACATCCCCCTCTCCTAGAAATTGACTTCCTTCGGAAGTCACTGAAAGAGGTAAGGATATCGGGCCCTCAAAGGTGTTGCATCCTCCCAGGTAGTTGATGTCTCATCATATCGTGCCCATCAACCCTAACTTGGTCGAGGTCTTACCCCCAAAGGGCTAGCCTCATGTGCTCCAGAATATGCATGGGCTCCAAATTCTATTGTCCGTCGGCCTCCACATGCAAGGTTGACCAATCCAAAACATGAGAAGTGTCAGGTACATACTTCCGCAACACTGAGACGTGGAACACGTCGTGGGCACGGGAGAGGCGTGGTGGCAGAGCTAACCGATAGGCAACAAGACCAATAACCTCAAAGATCTCAAAAGGTCCAACAAAACAAGGGGATAACTTAGAGCCCTTTCCATAACAGATTGGACTCTTGTTCGAACGCACTCTTAGAAAGACCTTGTCACCCACAAGGAAGTGACGCTCAACCCTCTTCGTGTCAGCATACGCCTTCTGGCATGCACAAGCCTACTCCAAACGCTGCCTAATGAGGATAACCTGCTGCTCCATGTCCTGAAGATACGCGGGGCCAAGAACAATCCCGATATCCAATCTGTCCTAACTCAAAGGTGTCCTGCAAGGTCTCTGTATAAGGCCCGATAAGGCGCCATGCCAATAGAATTGTGGAAACTGTTGTTATAAGAAAAGTCAACAAGGCACAAATATTGTTCCCATTTCTTCTGTTGATCCATGACGTACATCCGAAGCATATCCTCTAGTACCTGGGTCACCCTCTTTGTCTGTTCATCTGTCTGAGGGTGATACATTAAGCTGAAATTGATCTCAATACCCAAGGGTGACTGTAAAGACGTCTAAAAATCAGAAGTGTAGATAGCGTCCCGATCACAAATGATTGTCCTCGGAATCCCATGCAATCTCACCACATCATCCATGAAAACTTGTGCTATGGAAATGACATTGTAAGTGACCTTCGTCGGAGAAAAGCAGACAACCTTGGTGAACTTGTCCATCGTCACCATGATGGCGTCATGATGATACGATGAAGTGGGAAGACCAACAAGAAAATTCATGGAAACCATGTCCCACTACCACTTTAGAATATCATGTGGGTAAAGAAGGCCTACGGGGTGAGAATGCTCGGCCTTCACCCTCGGCACTTGAGGCAGCGGGCTACAAAATCTGCAATGTCATAGAGCAATCCTAGGCAAAAGTATAATTGTCTCAAGTCTGCATGCATCTTCTTAACCCAGGATGAGCCGCATAGGGAGCTCGATGTGCCTCTGAAAGAAAAAAACTACACAAGTCTCTGTTCTAAGCATGTAAATGCGCCTCTAGTACCAGAGAAGGCCATTCGATTCTAAAGTGCAACTCGCATACTTGCCCTCCAAGGGCCCCTGAGACTCTACCACTTGTTGAGCACCCTCGTAGAATTTGTCACACGTAGATGCTTTGAAGTATCTTGCCTCGAAGGTCTGATCGCAAGGTCAAGGCAGAAATCTCATGTCGCCGTCTACTCAGAGCATCTGCGACAACATTCTCCTTCCCCTTGATATATTGGATGTCCATATCGTACTCACAGAGGAACTCCATCCAACGATGTTGCCGGGCGTTGATTGGGCTGCGTAAAGGCGTGTTGAAGGCTCAAATGATCTATCCACGAAAACAAATGATCTGCTCAAAAGGAAATGCCTCCGATGGACCAAGGCATGAACCATTTTTGCAAGCTCAAGATCGTGGGTAGGATAGTTGAGTTCGTAATCCTTGAGCTTGCGGGACTCAAAAGCAATGACATGATACTCCTGCATGAGAACCGCTCTAAGTCCCTCTATTGAAGTATCCGTGCAAACCACAAAATCTGCCAAAGGATCTAGAACTGCGAGGATAAACGCGAGACATCAATCACTCATTGAGCAACTGAAAGGCCTGCTCACACTTCTCTGACCAACAAAACTTCTTCCCTTTGCCTTTGAAGGAAGTGATAGGATTAACAATCTTGGAAAAACCACTGTCTGAAACTTGTAATAATAACTAGCTAACCCCATGAAACTCCTAACCTCAGTCACCGTGGTGGGGTTAGCCAATCAATGATAGCTTGATTCTTCGAGGGATCTACAAAGATACCCTCGCGTGTAATGATGTGCCCCAAGCACTGAATCTCAGTTTGAAAGAAGTAACACTTCTCCAAATTCCCGAAAAGCCGATGTTCCTTCAAAACTTGCAATACCTGTCTCAAATGCTTCTAGTGCTCCTCTCGAGCGTGATTAAAACAAGATATCATCTAGAAACACAATGACAAATCTATCCAAAAGGTCCTAAAGACCCCGTTCATGAGGTTCATAAACACTATAGGCGCATTAGTCAAACCGAAGGGGATTCTGTGAACTCATAATGCCCATCTTTTGAGTCCAAAAAGCATCTTATGAATATCCGCCTCTGCGATTCGAAGTTGATGGTACCACGACTTGGATCAATCGTAGAAAACACTTTGGCTCCCCCTCATCCGATCAAACAAGTCATCTATCTGGGGAAGAGGATAACGGTTCTTCAACGTTACCTTGTTCAAATGTCTAAAGGACGCACAAACGAAGGGACCCATCTTTCTTCTTCACAAAAATCATTGGTTTGCCCCAATGAGACACACTAGTTCAAACGAGGCCCTTCTCTAACAACTCCTCTAAGCGAATCTCGAGCTCGTGAAGCTCGGGAGTAGTCATCTTATGCAGTGCATGAGAAATTGGTGCAAAACATGAAACAAGGTCAATCGAGAAGTCCACTCTCGACGTGGTGGTATACCAGGGAGCTCACTAGGAAACATGTCTGCAAATTCTCGGGAGCTCACAAGGAAAAACATTTGCAAACTCTCACAAAATTGGGCACTCATAAAGAGGTGAGCTCTTTAGATTAAAAGTTCCCTCCACCATAGGATATTAGGGCATCAAGCAATGCCCTAATTTTCCTTATAGATCATAACATTACCTTCACATTTTATTTTGTTTGTTCATTCGGTTGAATTTCTTTTGTTCTTGTAGGATGGAGAAAAGGAAAGGAGCTCTCATGGAGCTCAAGCCTATGGGAGCAAGAATGATTCCACATTATTGTTTACTCTTATTCATTTAAAACCCGTTAGGGTTTGGTCTGCAAGCTGTTTTTGGGATGAAAGATCCATCATCTCCTTTGTTTTAGTTTGATCCAAGCAAGGATTTGCAGGTTCCTGATTTTATTTTATTACAAGCTCTTCTTCTGAGCGAGTTTATGGACAAATGATTTATTTAGGTGTAGATATAAATCTGCATACACACATATCATCAAGGAAGGGAAAAAGGGTATGTCTCATGAGTCCCAAGTTCCTCGCATGGCTAAACCCTGTCACCTGCACACTTCAGCAAATATCATACTTGTCCAACACCAATAATCGAAAAATACGGTGACATAAATATGCATCACAACGATCATTTATACACAATCACAACTAGCTAAAGCAAGTACATCATAGTATAATCAATCATCCAAGGTAGCAAGAAAGTGTATGACAATATATCCACGATGAATCCAATAGACAACAAGAGATCATAATCAAATCCAATCATGACATCATCTCAATACACATGAATGATCAATAAATATTGGCCTCATATGCCCGATCGATAACTTGTCTAGAAAAGAGTTAGCATCCTAATGCTAGTAAATAACCATACCATATAGCAATATCAACATCAAAAAGATAGAACATAGTAACAATATCTTTGTCAACATAATATCTTGATACTGATAAAAATGAAAATGAGAAATAGGGGCACTACACTTTGAATCTATGTAGTATTTGAATTTGTATGAGTGCGTGCCTTGCGATGAGACCAAGTAGAAAATGAGAAGTAACACCATGCGATTGTTTTTGTATGAGACAACACAAGATGTCCCGGAGGGCTAGAGACTAGAGAGAAAATAAGTGAAGTTATATCCCCTTTTGAGGAGTTGGATGAATGTATGAATCACATATCTCAAAAGAAAGGGATTAGGTACACCATGTGTATGATACGAAAAATAAAGCTCCAATGTAAACATAAGATATTATTGCATGAATGTATGTCATAAGGAAATTTCCCTTATGACTTCATGAGTAGAAGCAATGCAAGTGCAATAGTAGAGTTATGCCCCAACTAAGTGGCTATAATCTATGTATGCACAAGTACGAAATGCTCCAAGATAGGCAAGATATAATTGGTGTAAGCATGAAAAGAGGATAGTACCCCAAGGTGGGAAAAATATATATATGTATGTATGTGAAAGTATAATTCTCCAAGTGGGCGAATGTAAACAATGTGATCATAGGACCAAGTTCCTCCTTTGTGGGTAAGATATAAGCGATGTCGAAACAAGAGTAATATACCCCACTATAGGCAAAATAGAATTGATGTAAGTGCAAAATGAAAGGTGCCCCAAGTGGGAAAGATAACCAGCGTCAAAACAAGAGTAATATGCCCTATTATAGGCAAGTTAGAATTGGTTTAAGCACAAAATTTTAGGTGTTCCAAGTGGTCAAGAAAAAATCAGGGATAGGGCAATCGAGGGTCCTTGCATCCAATATATGCATGATGTAGATCGTGGAAAATGTAGGCAAGGACATGATTATGGCACCATGGTGTACAAAAAGCATGTAAACCTTTGAGCATATTGGAAATAATTAACGTAATCAGTAAAAGTTAAAGGCAAACCAATTGTGAAATAGAATAACTGAGTATAGGAATCCTTACTTGCCTGCTACTTGCGTTAGATATATGCGTGCGTAGGGATATTGGGCCCCTATAATTGTGTTGTCATCAGGTGAAAGGTAATGCAGACTTTGGGGATGGGATAAAAGCAAGCTAAATTAGTGGCAAGACTGGAAACAAAGGAAATTAATTTGAGAAATAATGAAAGGAAAATAAAAACCCTTGAAGCTCAAATAAGTCATGTAGGCAAAAAAGGCAATGACTGGGGCACATCAATAAAAGAATAGACTATCATGAACAAATTCAAGGAAAATTTCGAAGAAGTCAAGACTAGGAAGACACATGAGAGGAAGAAGGAACTGAAATGGATAAGAAGATAGATAAAGAGTTGGAGAAAGCACAACCATATATCAAATCCAAATGGTCATTGCAAGAAAGCAGAGACATCAATTTAAAGAGAAGATGAAACACTATGAAACTAGGAAGGAACAAACATGAATTATGTACAATCAATAGAAAGACCTTAGTGTCAATGCAATTGGTTAGTTAAAGAACTAAAATATCATATAACCACACTTGGGGAAGTCATCTTAATCTGTATATTGAGAAACATATGCATCATTAGACACATGATCAGGATGAGCAAGTCTCAACGAGTCTAGAAAAGAAAAATCATTATTATCATTAAATTCATTGTTATTTGTATCTCCACAGTGTTTGATTGTACCTTTACGCAAAATGATATGATCTTTTATCTTAGTACTGGCTTGAAACACAAGATCATTTATAAGCATTCTATTGAATTGTTTAGTGAGAGGTTCTTGTGAGCATACTCTTGTAGGTTTGATTTAACTTTTGAAAATGTTGGCTCACATACTTTAGATTTAATAGTTGATGGCTGCTTTGGTATTGCTATATGTGTGACTTTTAGTTGAACTTGCTGAGGTATAGTATGTGTATCCCAATATATAGTAATTACTTGGTCCTTGTGTACAAATTTCAAACATTGATGTAGAGTAGATGCTATTGCTTTCTTTCCAAAGAATCCAGGTTTGTTCAAGCCACACATCATAAGGCCCATTGTTTGGCACCACATGAAATCAAACTAAGATGGTCATTAGACCCATTGTGATAGATAAGCATATACAACGAGGGGTTTTTAGTAATTCCATCATATCCCATAATAAATGTAGTAATTCTGTTAAGTCTTTTTTTATAATATTCAATGCTATCAATAATTTTCTTTGTGCATATGTTGATACATGAACCATTGTTCATTGATTCATTGTGTTTGTTGTGGATATATACCAATAAGGGTTCACATGAATAATAGTTTATTGTAAGATTCATTGTTTGGAATTTTGCTTTCATAAAACACAATGGAAGGTGGCTCCCTCTTCATCGATGCAATCATGACCACACCAATAAAATCAATCCATTCAACGGGGACTAGAATCCAGTGGTTGGTCCTTGTCATTTATCATATGAACTACTTTGATCTTGTGATTAAGTACCATGGCTTGGAGGAAGATTTGTAAAGGTTTTCAAATGCTCGTTAGGTTGAGCCACAAAGTCGTTCAATACACTTTTGATACCTTGAACTTGAATGCGATCACTTTGGATAAGGTCCTGGATCTTATGTTTCAAGGTTATGCATTTGTTGGAAGGATGTCTGGAGATCATGATAATCATAGTATGCATTGGCATCATAACTCTCGGAAAAGGCCTTGATTGATGGATCCAACTCTTGAATAGGGGGTAAAGTAATCAAGTTGCATTCAAGTAATCATTATGACACGTTACGTGGACTCTCACTTAAACCTTGTAAACTGTATATGCTCTTTTTGTTGTGGTAAGACTAGCCTACTATTGGTTGGTTCTACTGTTAGGAATTAACTATTGTAAACATTATTAATTTATTATACTATTACATGAGTTTGGTAACTCATTAATAATAATATAATAGAGATAAATATTGTTATACGAGTTGTTAAAACAACTCGTATTATTAAGTTAGTGGTTATGAGTATTTTGTTAAAGATCCTATTTTATAGGATGCATATTGTCCTATAAATATGTAACAGAGAAATAATAAAGTTTATGGTGTTTTATTGTGCAAATTTGTTCCCACCACTTTATTTGGTATCAGAGCAACGCATTGGAAGCGTGGTTACTGGTCTTGTTCTAAATGACAGAATAATATTGTTTACAGGGACGACAATAAGTGTTCGTTGTCTTGTAGATGGTAGTATTGGAAAATAAAGTACTCAACGAGCCGTGATTTTGTCACATGTACGATAAGTATGGATTGAGACTTGCTTTTTTATTCTTCGGTAGTGATAATATTATTCTATCAGTATCCTATGCCCATCTACAGTTCTGATATCACCATGTGCATCTAATAGTCTGTCATACCTGATTCCCTCTATATATTGCCTATTTTCCATTTGTTACTATTTTGTTCATGATCCATGCATCACGTCGTATCCTCCTAAAAACCAGTCTTATTCCTTTATTGTACCCTCGTGTCTTCAGATCCAAGTATTTTCTTCTATTTTGAGCACATTCTGATCATGCAGAACCAGTCAATGGTGAATGAGAAATTGTAATTGGCGTTCACTTCTATTATGCAACTCCCTTTTGTATGCCAGATTACAAACTTGCATGTTACAGACTTGCATGTGCAATCCATTATTAGCACGTCCATCCTTTGTTCCTTTGTCATTCCAGGTCTCTTTGTCCATTGTCCTATCTTAGATCGATTTTAGGCTTCACGTGTTTGCGTGGGCTCTGTGGGCGACGTTGTTTGAAAATCAAATATCCATAAGTTGTAGAATCCTTCTCCCACCATAGGTTGAGCCTATTTCATCATATTTGGCAGTTGAACAACCTATCTCAATTTGCATTTCATGGGTATATTAATCCAAATATTCCACATTGCCATTCCATCAAATCTGTGCATTTATGTGGATTTCGACTTCATTTTGGCGCTCACGTTCGTGACACATATGCCTACATTGGATTGAGCTCATTGTCTCGGTTTCACTCCTGCGTGATTGGACAAGTTGAAGGTGATCATCAACTAAGGATTCTCAACCGTTCTCACGCAAAGAGATAGATCTTTTTTAAGCTATGATATATTATTTTCATAGTTACCTAAGACTCTGGGACGGCAAAAAATTCCCAGATTTTGGGGACGGCGAGAGGACAGCTACTAAAATAATATGTAAATATGAAAAATCTTTGAAAAAAACATGAAAGGTTATAATTTCAGCACCATAGCTAATAATGTTACTAAAGGCCTGTAACATGCCAACATCTCTTTATCATGTCACTTACATGATTATATCCTCGAATTAAAAAAATAGCTTTTTGGAACAATAGAGGCCATGCAAACTACATGAATAGCCATCCATAGACAAAACCGACTAAGGTAACTGAAAAACACTAAAAAATTAAATACAAAGTTGGCCTCTAGAACATCCTAATATACTTGTAAGCCTTGATAGCATACAAAAAGAGCGCAGAAAGACTTGACAACACAAATTTGAAACTAAAGAAATCCTTAAAAATATGCATGTGAATTTATAGATGCTATTGCTATGTATAAGAAAGGCTTTAAAATGTAAAATAACAACGACCTCTCGTTAGAATATCTTCTTTTGGAACCTACATAAGACAACAAAAATCCATTTCTTGGGAAGATAAGTTTGCATGGGAAAAGGATGAGTTTTCGTTTTCCTCTTTTCAAAGTCATAATCCTTTGTTTTTATTTTTTTAGTTTTCAAGAAGTTAGGTATCTAGTCATACGACACATGTTACTAAGGTTTTAGGCATAATGACTTAGAAAATTGGTGGTCATAGTTTTTGGTTTTAAAAGTCTCGTGTCAATAGTCTCACTGCTATAACGTCATATTTGAACATGTACCATCCAATAGTTTACCCTTTATCATCATTGTTGTCATTGTGTCTAAATGTCATTGTCAATTTAGTTAAAATTGTCCAATAATAAAGTGTCATCTTACATCATATGGTTAGTTAAACCAATAAGTCTTTGTTAGTCGTGAGTCGTCAAAGTTTATATTGTCACAAATTATTGGTCATAGTAAAATTGTTATCAAGCATTATAGTTGTGTCGTGAGTAAGTGTCAAAAATGTCAAAGTAGTGTCTATTGTCAAAAGAGTTGTCAATGTGGCAAAAGTGTCATTGTATTGTCAAGTTAATCAAATAGGTGATTTTAGGATATTTGTTTATTGTCTAGTCAAAATAGTCAAGTTGTCAAAACTGTAAAACTTCAAAAATATTTTCCTCATAGGCATATTTTCGGTGGAATCCGATGTTCGAGTTGTAATTGAGCTCCATGATCAAATCCGGCTGAGTTAGCAACTTCACATTGGAGGATGGAGGAAAATGAAGGTTGGAGGTCAATCAACGACCTTTCGTCGATTGCCATAGCGGGGCCACACAATGATTTGGTGACATTTTTTCGTTGTGTGTGTAGTGCATGTTCATTTTCATTTGAGTTCTTGTTTGCAAAGTGTTGGTTTCTTTGAATAAACCCCATTCCGAACTTTGGGAAAATTCATGTTATCGAAAAACTTCGCTTTTGGGGAGCAGGAGAAGATTACGAGGTAGGCTCGGGGATGGTTATCCAGCTAGTGCCAAGCTTGTGGATCTTGGAGATCCAAAATTCGGGTGCCCTAGGAGGAAGGGAAAGTCCCATAGGAACCCAAAGAGGTAGGGAGTATTCTTGCATAATTTGGCTCGTCACTACGCCTTTACGAGGGTAAAGAGATAATCTATGGAGTTTGTACCTAGTCTAAGCAGTGCTTTCGGAGGTGGTTCAACTTCTTGAAATATGGTTCTTCGTCGTGTTCACATTAAGGGGGTGAATATTGAGAATTAATAATGTTCACACCAAGGGGGTGAATGCTAGGAATTAATTGTTGTAAACATTATTAATTTATTATATTATTATATGAGTTTGGTAACTCATCAATAATAATATAATAGAGATAAATGTTGTTATATGAGTTGTTAAAACAATTCGTATTATTAAGTCAATGGTTATGAGTATTTTGTTAAAGATCCTATTTTATAGGATGCATATTGTCCTATAAGTATGTAACGGAGAAATAATAAAGTTTATGGTGTTTTGTTTTGCAAATCTGTTCCCACCATGTTATCTACTCTAACTAATACTTAACAGCTATTCAACAACCCAAAATTTTGACTCGGACTCGATATTTGGTAATTACTAGGCAACTTTATCACTACTTAAAAATAATAAATGCATAAAACAAACTTAAATAAATGTGAAACACTATTAAATGACATGAGAAATAAATGTAGATAATGCGTAAGCATATTTTCTATTAATTTTTGATAAAATAAGAGTACGATGCTAATTTTTAGACCAAAAAAGAGTACAAACTACAATGCTCATACCATAGTCATCAATGTAACATAAAATACTAATATGAATATCATCTCCGATTAGCTTTGTCATTTGCTCGTTAGAAGTGGAAGGTAAAGATTCAACCTTTGGAACAACATCATCCACGAATATATCGTTTGGATCCTTATCAATATTAGAGAAGTGAAAACTTCTTAACCACATGATCACTTTAGCAATCTATCACCATAGTTGAAGAGCCAAGCCATTAGACTTGCACACATAGGAAAATCACGCACAACATCTCTCTTATATTCATTCATGTTGAATAAAATGCAATAGGGAGCTCAATATATATAATAGGTTAAGTTTGTTTCACAACAAAAAAAATTGGTTATGCGAACAAATTAATAGTTGGAGTAGCTAAATACGCACCAACAAAATGATACTTGCATATTTCACTCAACAACTGTCTCCGTAATTCAAGTTTACCCCTCATGTGAGTTTGAACAAGGCTAAAGCCAAGTTGGTTAGGAAAAACCTCTACTAGCCTAGTGTGAACACAAACACACCAACACCCTCCCTTAAGTGCAAAATTGGGCAGAGAGAAAAGAGAAGCAAAGCGACCGACGTGTCTCGGAAACTAGGCTTGACTAGGTACCCACGTACAAATACAGTGTAATACTAAGTGTCCTTATGGTTGCCAATCCATCTTATTCTAATACATGGATGTTGAGTCGCTATAACTGCCAAACTAAGTAGGAATTGGTGCTTTGTATGAGGCTCACTCAAAAGAAACATTGATCAAACAATTGGGAAAAATGTGTCAGTTTGGGTAAAATGTGTCACTGCAAGGATACTCAAAAACTAGTAGCAACAACAAAAGTGGAGAGAGCTAACACATGTTGCAAGGTGTCCAAGAAGCAAAGCAACTCATACTCGAACACAATGCTGAAGTAGATGTTTGGTAGATGAAAAGTCACGTAAACTCAATTTTGCACTAGTGGTTTGGATCCACTGCTTGATCACTAAAAAAATAACTGACACTATATTTCACCAGAATAGCTCCATTCAAGGAGACTGTCAATGGTGTCAATAGTGCAAGAGTCCACCGAACTTAATTTGATCAACTGATTGAAGTAGATGTGACCTAAGTGTTAGCAAAGAACACAACACTTGAAGAAGATTTGCACCACAACCCCCAATAATGTTGTTTGGTGGAGTGACGCAACAAATGTGTATGAGTGAATGAAGCCTTCTACTTGAACACAGGCAAAATGACATTGTAGGCAACAAAATTGTTTTCTACGAAAAGAAGGCTGAGTCTCTCAAAAAAGATGTTGAAGATACATATCAAATATATCTCAACAAGATGGCCTTGGTGGTGATGGGAGAGTCATGTAATTGAAATGGAGAAAGAAAAGCTCAAAACAGAGCACACACGAATGAGGGTAGACTGTGATTAAACAACCTAACCCTTCATGGCTCTGTAGACTCAGTGTGACTACAAAATGATCCCATAAAATAAACAAACCCACCAAGTGATGCAAGAAATGCCAAAATGCTATCAATCTCTAGAGGACGCCATTAGTTAACAAGAGAGTTGCTTATAAAAATAACTGTTAAAAGGAGAGCTCAACCAAAAGGAGCATCGAAAGGTAGGAACAACGGTGAGCAGACTAAGAAGTTGACTAGTGGAGGTGCCATGCCTGTAGTGCCCTCATAAAGAAAACTTTGATCAAAGATTCATTCCAGATGTATACAGATGGTAGAAGATGTCTGCATATGATTGGGTGCTATATGCACAACCAGTGCATGTGAGGAAACATAAAAAATTGTGCCTCATTGATCATACTTGACAACTGTAATCTCGTGGTTCTCAAGCCTAAGTGAAGGAGCAACAAAACTCATATGTTGCTCAATATCCTCACAAAGAGTAGAGTGAACAAAAATTGGAGTATTGTCATCAAGTGGTCCCAGAGATGAAATACTTGCTTCATAATCAATGCCGTGGCAAGGAGCAATAATGCCTTGAAGATGTATACCAATCTCCACCAGATGTACACCAATCTCCACCAAGATAACCCATGGAATAGAGGGTGTGAGAACCAAAAGTAGTAGTATGCTTCTCAATAGAGCTAGGCAAATAAGCAAGTGGAGTTGGAGTGGGACGAGCAGAAGGTGCTGCAACAGGACTAGTGAGCACAAAAGTAGGTGTAGCAATAGGAGCAATAGAAATAGGAGCAAGCTCAGACACTGACAAAAGGGGGTCAATAGGTGCAGGAGCAGTGATTATATGTGGACCAGGAGCAAGGAATTGGATATCCAACTAGCCAAGAGCATGTTGCAAATTTGCCATTTTGTACTGTAGGGAGTGAATAAGGGTCTTGTTGCTGAGAATTATGGAGTGCAAAAGGCATTATGCTTCTTCAGTTTCATGTTCTCATTCTGTAGTGTTAGAAAGGAAGTTAGTGCAGAAGGAAAAAAATGGAGGCAACAAACAACAAACGAAGTTTGTCTATGAGGGTTCTGACCACCTATTTGACCAGACCTCACCCTCAGGTCTTCAACAAATGGAAGAACAAGTTCCTCCAAGTAGAAATTGGAGCTTGCAAATATTTAGGTCCTCGGATGTACTGAACAAGAGGTTTGGGAGTGGGAGTTTGGGGGCAGTAGCCCCCAACGGGGTTGAGGGTAGCGCTCCTGACGCCAAGCACAATTTAGTGATTGTGCAGCCTTTGGAATGATGAATAATATTCAATATACCACTTCATGAAAAAAAAATCGACACCCACTTTTAATTTTTTTTTCCTTTTCACAAATACTTTTGCTCCCACTTTTACAAATAAGTGCTTCCCTTACAAAGTTGCCATCCAACATTCGAACCTCTTTTTAAAATTTTATCACCCTTTTTAAAAAGTGGAGTCGCTACAAATTATAAAATAGTCTCCTTAAAAAAAAGAATCCCCTTTATACAACCAATAAAGTTGTAGTTTAAAACTTCATGCAAAAGGAAAGGGGAGGATCGACCCTTGACCTCTCCCATCATGAAAGTCATATCAAAATTATTATAACCACTCGGGCTATAAAGCAATTTGAATGTTAAAACAGGAAAATTTATATATACCTTTTAATATTCAAAATTTAAAGGTTGAAACACTACCCTGTGGTGTCTTGGTGTGTGAAGGAGGAGGACGACATGCTTGATGCCAGTTGTAAAGTAAACGCAACCAGGTGGATAATCTTTTCACTGAAGATCTCTGTGTAGCTATCTGCTGGATGCCAATTTGTAAACTGTAAATATGGTCGCTTTGTTCCTGGCAGGCTAGGGTGTAGGGTTCGAATCTCGCTGCAGACAATCAGGTTGTGAATGGGTAGAAGCTTGTTTTGTTGCGCAGTTCATATAAGAGAGACGTGCAGAAGATCCATCTCTTGAACCTTGTGGGACTGTATTAGTTTCACGCTGGCTGGCAGAAAATCCTTGTATAGCAGCTTACTGGGCACAAAGATATAACGTACAGTACTGACAATTGATTACTTGTCAATTGCTACAATAGCTGTCAAAAATTCCGGTCCTTCAGGAAGCGAATAGCCAATCCATGTGAGGACACTGCAACACCTACTAAACTCAATGGTTATTTATACGACTCCAAGTTTCCAACGCAAATTAATCCAATTTAAAAGAACTAACACCAATAACATGGCGTAGAAGGTTGATGCTGGGTAGTCAGGCACTGAATGGAGGATGGCCTGTAGCAAGCAATGACCTAGGAAGCGGTTGCATGAAGACAACTCTTAATTTCCATCTCTCTTAGCAAATCAAAAAACACTAGATGTTACTCTTATCTCTGAATTGAGGAACTGATATCAACAGGATCTATTGGAGACTCAATTTGAGAAGCAATGTGTTTGGGCGGCACTGAGGCAGCTTTGATCCAAACAAATACAACATTCCATACTTTTCTTGCACCAATTATGCTGTCCATGGGAGGTGTGTAGATCACAGCAACAAAAGGCAAATAGCAATACCTATCGGATGAAATTACAGTAGTGCAGGCTTGAATGTAGCAGACGCATGTAAGACTGAATATTATTGGCAAGCAGATGTCGAGCAGTTCAATATAATAATTTGATGTGCGAATGGAACAACCTGCTTATTTAAATGCAGAGGATATCCAAATGAAAAGCAATATATATTTGCAGCTATACGCCTTGGCTGAATGTTGGCCAAAGTAATTTATTTTTTCAAAGATTTTTAACTGGTTGGTGGTAGCGTGAAGGATGCTCTGATATCATATCAGAGGTGAAAATTTCTCAACCATAAGATCACTTCAGCAATCCTTCACCATAGTTGAAAAGCGAAGCCATTAGACATGTACACACAAGAAGATCATGCACAACAACTAAGTCTCTTCTATTCCATGTGTGTTGAATAAAATACAATAGGGAGTCCTATATATATATATTATATCTTGGAATAAGTTTGTTTCACAACTACAATAATTGGCTGTTGTGAACAAATTAATAGTTGGAGTGGCTAAATATGCACTAACAAATTGATACATTCATATCTGATTTAACAACTCTCACCCTAATTCAAGCTCACTCCTTATGCAAGTGTGAACAAGGCTAAAATCAAGTTAGTTAGGACAAAGCCTCTACCAGCCTAGTGTGAACACAAAGACACCAACAACCAACCCCTCTTGATGCCTTTGACACAGTCACTTCCTTTGCTTCTCTCTCAAAAGCTGTGATCTTCTCCTCGGAAAACATGGGCTGCTCATCCACACCCCCAAGCTCAAAATTCCAGTCTTAATATGGATCAATATCATCCAAGTCAATTACCTCATGACTCCCTTGCCCCTCCACTTGTCTCACGCAAGGGTGGAGATTGTATTGCACAAAAACAATGTCATTGAGGCATTGTGTTGTTAATACGTTGCACTTCTTTGTTTGATCAACTTTAAACATGCTCGAATTACATTCACATCCGGAAAAGCTACACAGGATGACAAAAGTGCAGAATAGGGCATTTATAATTTTGTAAGTCAATTAGGCTTGCATTTATTAAAGAAGTAAAGTATCTACAAGTAACGAGACAAAACAAATGACTCAATTTGTTTTTACCTCACTATTGGGTTTTTCTCCTTGAAACACATAGAGCCAAAGAAATGAGCTTCCCTTCTCCACACTTGTAAATCTGAAACTTGTCAAGAATTGTGTCTCTAGTATCTTTTCTAGGGATCATCATCTCTATGCATGTGTTGAGGCCACCCACAACCTCCTCATCGGCCTTAAATGAATTGGAGAAGAAAAACTTGGGGTTCAAGTAACAAGCTGCCACATGTATGTCTTTGGAGCTTCTTGTTCCATCTTTGATCAATTATGAACCAAATGGGTTCATATTTTCTTTTATTTTTCCATAAGAATTTGCCATGGCCTCCTTGGCCACGTCCATGCTTCATATAGATAACCCATTGGGTTTTGTTTCCTCACCACCAAGCATAGAACTCCAAAGGTTCAAAATAACACATAATTTTAAAATTAAAATTAAAAAAAATTGAATAAAAAACTTTATAAACATAAATGGTAAATAAAAAAATAGTTAGGTTAAAAGTTATCTAAAGGATTTGATTTGTATTCTAAATGGTCTTCACGACCCTTTCCTTTTGGCCTTCATAGAATTAGGAGACTCCACCACTTTGTGTGCTCATAAACATCAGCTTAAGAGATGCTAATGGTGCTCTGCGATGTGGTGAATGATGTGGCAAATCATGTGACTCGCACTCACACAAGCTCTCTTTTGTTCATGTGCTCCCTTATCAAGCTTAGCACCCAATTGTGATTGTAGATAAACTTTGTGATATTTCTTGTTTCTTGTTTCTTGTTGTCACGTAAAATTAGACTGTTTGAAATTTCTCGATTTTTATCTCATTGTATCAAACTCATCCAAAGCATGAATTTTGATTATAAACACTTAACAATTTTTTGAGTTTTTGGGCCTTTTATGAGTGAAAGTCACTTGTTCCATGAGTTACGTGAAAGGGTGCCAAGCATGCCTTGTTCTACGACACAATTCGGAATCTTGTTTTGGCTATAATTTTCACATCCGGACTCCAATTTAGGTCCCGTTCGGAGCATTGGAAAGCTCTTATGACGAGGATCATTATTTTCAAGGTTTCGGGGCCATAAATATGATAGATTTTGCATGAAAACATTTTAGATATATATTGTAATAATTGTGCAAGCCAAATGATGTAACTCAAGTTGAGTAAACTTGAGGTCAAGATGTAGGTTAGGTTTAAGGTAGTTATAGAACTAATTTGGAGTGCTAATGCTTATAAAAGGTTTGAAATCAACTATAAAGGGGACTCTTTTTCTTTTCTCTAGAGATAATCTGTTGCAATTTTTGTGTACATTTTCTTTTTCAATTTTGTGAATATGATGAACATAAACAAGCAAAGTGTTTTTATCCTATGGATTTTAATGCCTTTTGATTGTGAAATGTGCTTTGCTGTTCATTGTCAGAGATCCATTAATAACTCAGTGTTCTTCATTGGATATGATCCTTCGATGTGCAAACTTTGTGTTTTGTATGTTGATATGTAGACTTTGTGCCATATCTATGCAATCCAAATATTTGGTGATATCATCTTTGCATGCAGCTGTTCGTATTCCCGTTCCTTTGAGAGAGACCTTTCAATCACCTTTGTTTGCCTTGAGTTATCCGAGCAGTTCTCTGTGTTTATTTTGCTGCAGGTTTCTCCCTTGCCCTTCCTTACTCTCTTGTCTCCTTCCTTTCTCCATTTTGTTTCCTTGTACTTTCAGGATATAAGTACACAAAAAAACAAAATACTCCCATCGTACAAGGGAGCTATCCCTCTCAAACGCAGAGGAAGATCACGTAGTCAATAGGTGATCTCTCAAATGTTGAAGGTTTTATGCTACTTCCGTTGAGCGAGTTGTTGAAATAACCAAATCACGCACATTGACATAAATTCCTGCCAATAGGTTTTTGGCAAGTCTATAGGGGATCAGAGTGCCTTGTGCATTTGATTTCCATATCAAGGAACCTCCCCTCGAACAGAGGTTGGCGACTTTGTGAGGTACTTGGAAGCAAAATATTGCCTGAAAATGAAAATTGAAAATTGGCACTCTATGCCAATGGCTGATAGTGATAGCGATGAAATGGAAAATGATCCTCGCATTCGAGAAAACCAAGTTCTTGATGATCCTGGGAAAGTGCAGTTTTGAAGGACTTTTATGAAGGTATGAAAATCCAATCAACAAGAGCATCCCCTGATTTGGTTCAAACTCTTCAAAAGATGGAGCAAGAAGAAGGAAGATTTTCACATTTTCTCACCACTGTGATGACACCTTTTGCATTGAAGAAAAGGGATCGTCATTCAAAATTGTTGACGCACCACAAAGGAGAAAGAAAGCTGCTGACATCCCCCTTCAAGTTGCAGAATAACATAAGGTGCATATACCTCAAAAAAGAAAAACATAATGGATGAGCTTGCTTCATCCAATAATCATATAATCAAATCCTTGTGGGAGCAATTCAAAAGAAGTGTTGCCAAAGGAAGAAGAATGAGGAGAAAACCTGCTGATGATCAGAAATCAAGTGCTTGATGAAAGAAATAAAAAGGAGGTACAGGCTGCTGCAGACACGGAAGATACCAAATCAGCTCGAGGATGAATCTATTTGCGAGGTAAGTAATTGTAAAATATTTTCATCCAACACAAAATTGGTAGAAGACACATTTGTAGGAGAAGATATTGCAGATGATTCATGTCTTGACGAGAAGCTCAGTGCAATGCCTTTTTTGTGTCTTCTTACTAATTAATTTCTTACGTACAGAGATGGCTGTGCTTAAGAAGGAATATATTCCAAGAATTGCAAGAGTGAAAAAGGAAAGCCAAATCCCAACCTTAATCTCAAAGTCTTACACTTTGCAAAAGCTATGCAAAGGAAATTTGAGGAGCTTGAAGCACTCTGCAGCAAATAACAATCTTCCAAAGTATATTTTGAAAATTCTCCACACTATAACAAAAGCTACGCGAAGAAAATTCAAGGATCTTGAAGCACTCCGCAACAAAGAAGCAAATAACAATCTTCCAGAAGTATTTATTGAAAATTCCCCTTGCCATAAAGTTTCTTGTTCCAAAGCAATATCTTGTTGATTTTGGTAAATGTTCTCTTTTTGGGCCACATGATGCCTTCCATCACAAAGTTTTCGTTGCTGAAAATACAAATGATGAGGAAAGCGACTAAACAACCCCGTTGCCTCTCATGAGGCGACACTAATAAATGTATTAACCAACAAAGGGAAAACAATGAACTAAAACTTACGGTTTACATTGTTTGAAGTGCACCGAAACACACATATCAATCTCTTTCTCTGAACCCGTTGTTGCATCTTTCCGCCTCTCCCCGATGAGACCCTTTCTCGTGTCAGAGAATCTCTGCACACAAACATACAAGAAACACCTATTGCATTATCCATTTTACTTAACAAAATCAATTGAAATGAAGTACAAGCAACACACACACACACACATATATATATATAGAAATCAAAACTGAAATGCAGATCATCAATATCATCCACTGCTAAATCAAATCAACTGATAATAAATGTTTTACTCCCAAAACATGTCATAATGATACTCAAATCAATCAAAGCAGAAATAAATGTTGTATCAACGTGGCAACAACCACCTAGTCATCTACATGTCTCAAAAACAATAAATGTATGAATATGAGATGTGACAACATATATATATATAGTAATCAAAAGTGAAATGCAGATCTTCAATAACATCCACTGCTAAATCAAATCAACTGATAATAAATGTTTTTCTCCCAAAACATGTCATAATGATACTCGAATCAATCAAAGCAAAATAAATGTTGTATCAACATGGCAACAACCTCCTAGTCATCTACATGTCTCAAAAACAATAAATGTATGAATACGAGATGTGACAACATGTTTTGTCCTTACCAATGCCAAATTGGTTGTTTTAGGCTGAACAAGATTGCCAATAAGATGCACATGTTTTGCAATTCATCTATTAGGTCTCCAACCAATCCTTTAGCTAAACCAAGATACTTTTGGGATGTCAGTTGCTTGTGTTATCAAGAATGGTTGGCGCTTTCTACAAAATCATCTTTAGGGACAAATTGTTGCAAGAATTGCATGCATCACGCTTTGTGGGGTATTTCAGATTCTTAAAGACATGCACGTGTTAAAAGAATCTTTTGTTGGGATGGCATGAAAGAGGGTATCAAAAGTTGGTGGAATGTGATACATGTCAGTGTCACAAGGGAGTGACTGTCCAGACTCCCGGTACTGATACAACCAGTACCAATCTCGAGTGCAACATGGATTGATATTTTCGTGGATATGATTCAAGGGTACCTGATACCCCAAGTTTGATGGGAAATCGGTGATCCTTGTGGTGGTTGTGTTCGAGTAATATTTGTGGGGACACATTCACATGGCCACAACATCAAATTTGACTCCAAAATAAGTTTATCTATAAATTAGAATCTAACTTATATTATAAGTTATAAATAACTTTTATAAAGTTATGATCAATTAAGTTAATTAATTATGTTAAAGAGTGAAACGGTTCAACCAAAAGGTTGCAACCGATTCACTCACCCTTTAAATAGGGTGATCTCTTATTGGAGATCGAATAGGTCAATATTATTTGGCTGTGTATTGATTATTGATGTAATTGTGAATAAGTGTCAGACAATTCTTCATTATTATCAAGAAAATTGGGAAGTGCATTTTATAGTGGTTTTTAATCTAAAACCGGGTTTTCCCACTCAAATTTTGGGTTTGTATTTGTGTATGTTGTGTTATTTACATTTCTGTATTGTACTATTCAATTAATTTGTTTATACAATTGATCTGGTATTTCTTGCAATCCATCATACGTCCCAGTAATCTTATAATCCTGATTTACATTTAATTCAGCTGTTTAAATCTGACATGGTATCGTAGTGTCGTAGATGTCTGAGTTGCGTGTAGGATTAATTCTGGAATTGAAAGTTGCTGATATTCTATTGCCCTTTCAAGAGCGAGCTCCACAGTTGTGACATAATAATACGAATAATTTTTTTATATATTATAAATTGAATCATACGTTTGCTTGTGCAACGAATCTTGAACTCTGTTACAACGGAAGATTTTTTTATAGTTATGATTGCAAGATTGCAATCCTATTTGCACATATTCTAAATAATATATATATATATATATATATATATATATATAAAATATTAACATAAAAATTCTAAAGAATTTACAATTAGCTTGGGGCAAAAACAAGAAAAGTACATTAGCAAAACACAAACCCTTTAATGGATTTGATATGCTGTGCTACTATGTTGGAATTGAGTTTGTGTTTATGTTAGACATTGTCGATTGTGCGGTGACATTAGCGGCCTTGCTCCTCTTCACTATCCACTGTGTTTGCAAAGAGCAATGAAGACGACACCAAAATGAACCTGCATGAGTTGTGGGAAGAGGATATAAATACTCGTAAAAGTAACTTTAAGTTATCCAGCATGCAAGAGGCAGAAGAGCGAAAGTGGGAAGAGAATATAAATACTCATTTGTAGCAGAGTTGGACATCTTTTGGAAGAAAGAAGCTCTTGTTAAAGTCTGAAAATTAATTTTCAAGGCGGCATCCATAGCCTCTCAAGACAGTAAATCTCTTTCTATTTAGCACTATTTTCAGCAATATTAAAGTTCTGTTCCTTTCCAAATTTCCCTATAAACAGTTTCATATTTGCAGAAGTTTTAAGTTTAGTTTCATAGTATCACTTAAGATTCAAGACTACAGCAGATTGCAGAAATGTCTGATTTCAGTGATCAGTTCTAGCCTAAGTTTCATATCTAGGTTTATAGTAGTTATTTTAGATTTTTAAGATTTAAGTTACGAGATTCTCAAAATCAGAATTGAGGTTTAGTTTGCAGATTTCTGTTCCATTTTCAGTTTTATATTTTGTGAGATTTAGTACAACTACAGCACGAATTAAGTTGGCTAATAACAGTGGGGTTTCTATTTTTGAAAGTTTGAGTCACGAATTTATTCCTAAACTAATGCCTTGATTTGTTTGTGTATGAACAAATGATGGTCGGTATTTTATCCAACCTGTAAAATTCTAAGCCCAGTCCGACCTGCAGAACATCTTTACTTATGACAATTTTTTTATTTCAGCTGTGTATATGCTAAATGGGCGAAAACATTCTAAATGAACTAAAAAATCAGTTCTGTTAATTGTACATTTATATACTGGCATTGTGTTTTAGCCTCCCAGTTAAATGGAAGAAAAATCGAAAAATGAAATACAAATATATAATCATGTTTTAATTCTAATCTGGTCAAAGTGAGTTTTTATTTTATTTGGAATTAACCTGGAAGGACCTGCAGATAGCTTTTTCCCAAGTTTAGATTTTAGTAGTGTTTGGAAGCACAAGTATCTTCGAAGACGAGAAATAATTTCTTCTATTTTTCACTTCACAGATATGCCTTTGGATTTACTTGTGGTGGAGTCCGTCTCCATTGGTCGAGATTTTATCGAAGATATTTTTGCAGGTGAGTTGTTTTTTTGGAAAAGAGAATTAGATAACTTTTAAAGCTTCCCATGCAATTTGGTATCTTGTAAACTAGAAATGTGTGGATATGGATTTATTCACTAAGGGATTTCATCAACTTCTTTTTCAGTATATTATTTGTAACTTGGACTTTGGCATTTCCAGGTGTTTCCTTCTTTGCAGCGTTGGGCTTTTTGCTTTATGGTGGCAGGTAAACATGGTAAACGTTTTCTAATGGAACATACCAAATTTTTGTTAATGGTAGGTGCAATATATTTTGATACTATCTATATATAAGTCTATAGAGTACAGGTTGGTTGTCACTTCAACGTAGGTTGGATTTTTAAATTTAGCTGCTACAATATTTGATCTCATGCTGGTGACTGCTGACAGACTCTTCCTTATGCTTCGTCGCTTTCCAATTGAATCAAAAGGGCGCCAGAAGAAGCTCCAAGAGGTATACCTGTGGACAGGAGACCAAACAAATTCAGCATTTCATGACATGCTTGTACATTAAGAAAGAAAGAAAGAAAGAATTTATATGATGTCCATGAATGACCAAAAGTGCTAGCGTAAGAGGACTTGAGGAACAGGGGCTATCTAAATAAAAGTCCTTGCATGCTCGTACTTAAAGAAAAAATGTTAATTTCTTTTACATTGGAAATGATTTAAATCTCAAATGTGTTTAAGGATAATGTTTTAAACATTTACCGCAGGTGGGCTATGTTACTACCATATGCTTCATGTGTTTTTAATAAGATGTATCATGGTAAGCGATCTCTTTTAGGTTTTTGCATATGTGATAATTTTGTTGTATGCTTTTTAATTTTTTTGGTTTATGGCATTTTTGTAATGCAATTTCACATAGTTTGTTCTAGGTTTTTAACAAAACTAAAAGACAACCTTCTAGTTTCCCAAAATTCTACTATGATTTTTGAATCAAAAGATCTAATGCCTTTTTGCTGGCACAACAGATGTTTTTCTGCGTGTTTGACAAGGGTGCAAACCTTGATGTTTTGTATCATCCTATCTTAAACTTCATATATTACTTGGTGAGTTCCATAAATTTTGCTTTCGGGTTGTTTTCGCTTTGGGGTTGCAACTTCATCCTTACAAGTCACATGTATTTTATGTGGTCTAACAGCTAGTTGAAATTATTCCATCTACACTTGTTCTTTTCATACTCCGTAAATTGCCTCCAAAGCGCAGTGCAGCTCAATATCATCCCATTCGTTAGGATGGTAAAGAGCGATGTATTTGTTAGAATGGAAGAGGGTTTCAAAACAACATTACTGATTATTGCAAGCAGACATTTACCTTGCTAACAAGGCCCCAAGGCAGAATGACAACTGAATCAGTGCAGATCTGCGATAGTTGCTCAAGTTCCATTACTTTTCAGCTTTGGGCTGGAAATGCATATTTTTCCATATCAATGTATAGTGCTTGCATCTTTTCAGCAATAAAATGCTTCTTGTATTTTACAAAAGCCACAAGGGCGTTTCTTTTTTAAGTTTGCTTTCTTTAATTTGAAGCCTATAACGTGGTATACAAAGGATGTTGGATTTTATGGTTTTTAATGTGATTCTATTAATAATTGAACTTCTGAGTTATCTGGTTACCAGACTTTTGGATTACATGATTTACAAGGTATGGACTTATGTTATGAATAAACAATTGCTGTTATTACTTAGACATTTTTCCCGTCAATATTCTATTTATGTAAGACAATAGATTTCATTGACTTGAGAACAGATGTCATTGCTTTTGGCGTGAATTTCGTACAGGTTGTTTGATTCTGTTAGCTTACGTTCTTTGTAGCTTTATTATATTTGCTTGCTAGATTGTATAATTTGTTTTTCTATTATATTTTGCCATGTTGCACACTTCTAGTTCCAAGATATTTCACATTAGAATTGTCTTTGCTTTCTAGGCTTATTTCGCTTCAACTTGTTTGTTACAATAACAAAACCTTGCGTGTCAAACTCTTTATTTCCAAATATAGAAAACGTTTGCTTTATTATACAGTTGGGATATTGTGACCTTATAGCCAAAAAAATTTATTCTAAAATATTAAATTTAATGGTCTGATATATAAAAGTTTCAATGGTTTTTTTCACATTTTAAATTATTTGGACCTTTGTAATATAAGGGTCCATGTATTTTTGGCCATGGCCCACGGTTATTGTTTTTATTGCGAAGAATTTGGAGCTATGGTCAACGATGCAATAACAAAACATTGCTTGTGGAACTTGCTAGGAATAGAGGCAACTTATAACTACTAGGATCTTATAGATCTGTTATGCCAATAAATGAACAATGAGCTATAATCATGTTTAGTTATTATAAATAACACAAAGAGAAATGTCACACAAGTAAACATGTTTATCTTGTAAAAATACAGGTGGGTAAAATAATCCACCAACTAGAGATCTTTCTTATTACATGAACTTTGAACCTGACTTACAAACACAACAAAATACTTAACTACGACTCTCATTAGGAAGTACTTCAATAGTTCCATGCACAAGCACAATTCAATTACAATTTCTGAATGCATATTCATCATAGCTATGGTTATGCGCGCGCGCGTCACACACACACACACACACACACACATCAAAACTAACAACCACTAAATGTTACAATCATTTTTTTTTTTTTTTGTGTTTTATCTTTAGAAAGTTGCATAAATAACAGTAGTTGCATATTTTAAAGCACCCTGTGACTTCATTGATAGAATATTATATACATATATGATATTCATCATAGCTACTGATTATATATGCATGCACGCGTGCGCGCACACACACACACACACACACACACACACACCTAATCATTTTTTTGTGTTTTTTCTTTAGAAAGTTGCATAAATAACAATAGTTGCATATTTTAAAGTACCTTGTGACTTTATTGTTAGAATATTATATACATATCCGTGTGCGTGCGCGTGTGTTATACAAAGTCAACAATCACAATAATTGCTACAATTGTTTCTCCCTCTTTTATCTCTAAGAAGCTACAAACTAAATATAGTTGCATGATTTAAAGTAACCTATGACTTTATTGATGGAGATTATCTCCAATTGCTGTTTAGTCATCAAATATAAGCTATTCTTACTTTTATCATGTGAGAATATTCTTCAATAAGTTGTGTTACATCTCCAACCTTCCTTAGTCAAATCGTTGTTATGTTTAGATATCAAATATAAGATATTCATTCTTTTATATGTTAGTCAAATAGTTGTTATGTTTAGTTATCAAATATAAGATATTCTTTCTTTTGTATGTTAGTTAAATAGTTGTTAATAATGCATTTTTGTAACATTTCAATATTGCCCACGTTTTTGCTCAACATAATGCAATTCTTATTGTGCATTATCACCACACGTCTTGTGCATAATTGTTAGTTGTGCATAGACTTCAACCACAATGCATAAGTCCTAGACAATGCTTATGTGTTCATACACTTGCACACCCATTTGTTTGCAAACCATTCTTGCATACTAGTGCTACGTAAGACAACACAATGATAAATCTTGTGCAATGCTATGCAAAGTTCTAACATTTCCAATAATTTTCCTCAAATGTGTTTGATTTATTGACATAAGAACTCACGATTATGTGTTTTGTTATTTGATTATATGCAATTCATATTTTCTTATTCACTTGGGCTATTATGTTATATCTTCTGGAAAATATTTCTTAAAATTTTAGTTTTTATAGTTTGATTTACTATCTCGTTTACCTCGGTAATTGTTGTTTTTGTTTTACATATTGTTATTATTTGAAGTGCATCTTGGCCTTTACTCAAATTGTTTATGTAATGTATTTTGTTTTTGCATTCGTTCTTATTGTTATATTCCTTTGCATTTCGCTCATTTTGCTATACATAGAAAGTTGACTTTTGTTTGACAATTTTAGGTTACTTTCATTATTGATGGTTCTTAAATGTGATGAAGTTTAGGAAAAAATGAGTTCCTAAAATTTGGGAGGGAATTAAAAGCTTTTGCTAGGCAAAACATTCGACTAGATATATGTAAGGATGTTATTAATAATCACAAGGAATTTTGCAAAAGCATATGCCATTTTGATTACTACTCAAGGTTGAAGAGGTTTAATAAGTAGAGTAGTAGAATTCTAAATTTCAATAATCAAATAAACATTAGCATGCCAATGTATTAATTAGTTTAATAACATAGTTAATGATATAATATTATCTATGTTGTTTCAAATCCTTTGACTAACCAATCATATGACCAATATTTCCTTGATCAACATAGATAAACCCCTCAACTATGGTGCATAACAAAGGTGTGAATGGAATTTAAAGTTACAATTGAACTAAACTAATCTAAATCAAATATGAATAATTGTAAACCTTCTCCGTTGGATTCAACAATAAAAGAGAATGGAGAATTGAAACCATGTTGTATCCTCATTTCGCTAGTCACTTTGTTTGAAAATAGAGGAATGAAGGTTGATTTGGCAGATTTTTCTTACCTTGTTTGAAGGGCAAGTAGTCAATTGGAGAAAATTGAAACATTGCACGCAAGGAATTCTAGTGGCTAACGGCATATTCAAGTCAACCAAACTATGCCTTCTTTGACTTCAAGTCACTCTTAGAAAGGTAGTCCACACAAGCCACTAATCATATGAAAACTCAAACCCTAAATTCTTACCCTAATCCTTGTATTCCAAGACCCAAAACCTACATAATGACATGGCAATCAACTAGAGGTCAAGGGAAGGGTCAAACCACTCCAAGAATGACTCCAAATAAGGAAGATATAGATTTTGAATCTTTAGCTTCACGGGGTATCGAGGTATTAAACCAACTTCGTGAAAAGGTTACTAATAAGGTAATGATGACCTCAACCGTGATATTCGAGCACCGCAAGGTAACCTCCAAGCAATGGAAGGTAACCTTCAATCATTTGAAGGTAACCTCAAACATGGTCTTCAAGCAATGAAGGGTGAAATGAAGATGAGGTTCAAATCAATGAGGAAGGAGTTGATGTTCACTATTTCAATCATGAATATTGACATGATTTCCCATTCAAGTCATATGGGTTCCTTAAGTAATGCACACTCAGATTCAAATCACACCACCAAGGGAATCCTTTGGACAAATAGGTGGTCCTAGCTAATGGAAAAACATGATTCCAAAAATAGAAATGCACAAGTTCAATGGGAATAATCCTATCACATGAATCAACCATATGGATAATGTTTTTGATCTGCATCGAGTCCCAGTAGATAGAAGGTGGTAACAAAATCCTTGTATCTCGAACCGGGTTAATTCAAGGCCCCTCCATATAGAATAGAGAATTCTAGATAGGGGCCCTCCCCTGAATGAGACTATATGGCTCGGGGTCGAGCCCTCCTCCCTCGGCTATAGTCTAGTAGGTGCCCATAGTTCAAGAGTGGAGTGCCCATCTATATATCTATCGGGGTCTTATCTTCTTATCACCCCATCCCCCATCTCTTATTAACATATAGAGCCGAGATATATATAGAGAGGGGGCTCTCGAGACCAAAAAGAATATATGGTTATAGGAGTCTATTCATCGCACATATGCTTCAAAAAGTATTGTAACCATCGAAGTAAAGCAGAAACCTACAGGATCAAATAGAACGAGATACAGACAAGTAAATCCCTTATGAGTTTCAAATGAATTGAAGGTCTTTAGCAAAGAAATGTATCGTTCAAAAGGGAGGAGACTGCTCAATAATTCCGTATTTATGTTTTAATACGAATCGTAAACGAATATTTGAATGAACTTGTAACTTGAGCAAAGAGTAACTATTTTATTTAAGAGCAAAAAAAACAGTATAGATGGATGTGTGAGAAAAAGAAAAAGAAGGGTATCCCTATTACTTGGTCTATGTTCACTAATGAGCTTCAGACACACTATAGTAATAGTGTTATAGAGAACTATTTTAGCTAGATAACCAACCTATATTAGACAAGGACAATCAAGGATTACATCCAACAATTCTAGGATTATACTTTCAAGTGAATGACATCTCAGAGGATCATCTAAATGATACTGTTATCCAAAATAAGCCCATGCTTATTTTTGGCTAACTCCTCCTCCTTTTCCTTTGCTGGTACTTAAAATGGATTTTTGCATGCTTCAGGCACTCAAAATTTTCAGGTATGGCTTCATCAAATAGATAATTTTTTCACCTTTCCAGAAAGGTAAAGAAGTCATTCTAACTCCTTGTATTTTTTGAGTTATGGCTCGGCGGAGTTTACAGTGAAAATTTGCCCTAGGCGGGTCTCGTGGAGCTAAGGAAGAAATTTTTCCAAAGGAGATTGTGGGTCGGCGAAAGCGGAAGACTTTTGATACTTAGTCTTTTTGGCTAAGAGGGCACAAAGGTAATTTTCGGCCCGTGAGCCCGCAAAGGTGCAAAGGAAGAAAATTTGCCTAAGGTCCGAGGAGGACACATGGCCGCATATTAAGCAAAGCAAGAAGGCGGAGGATCGGAGGGAATTTGGAACTTAACCCTTTTTCATTCCAAAGGGAAAAAGTCACAAGGTGACCTGCACTTCCGCCAGAGACCAAAAGTCAAAGTCAAAGCAGGAAGCGGGGTTGTGGGCTGCGGGAGGTATTTTAAACTTTAACTTTTTGTGATTTTAGCGCAAAAGCAATCTTTGGACCCGCGAAGCCCTTTTAACACCACGTGGCACTTTGCCCCTGCGGGGCCATGGGGTTTTTTGAGACTTTTTGTAAATTTTGCAAAAAAGGGAAAAAAAGGAAAGGTTGAGCCCGCGGACCTGTTTTCACCATTTTTGCCCTAATTTGGTTTAGAATTTCAAAAGGTCATATCTTTCGATCTAGTGGTCAAAATTCATCAAATTTGGTACCATTGGAAAGCTATCAACGCCCTCTACACCATAGAAGCTTCAATTTTGAGTTTTGGGCAAAGTTGGAGGGAGAAAATTGAAGAAACATCTCCAACATGGGAAAAAATGCAGAACCGACCCCCAACCACCAAAATTGATGAAGTATGGCGTCTGTTTCTTCTCCAGCATGGCCGAATGCATTGAAAAATGGATTTGTGAGGGTGCCCTTGTTGTTTTAATGAATCTTTTTGGTGGTTGGAGATGTCGAATCAATTTGCCCACATTTTTCACCTTTCTTCATTCTGTTTGATCGATATATGCCAAATTTCGGCTCATTTGAAAAAGTTGGACCCCCTTGCTTCTGCAAGCTCTCTTTTCTTCCTTAGCAGGTAGATTTGTAGAATTTCAGACCTCCCATGGAGATTGTAACTCGTTTTTTCCTCTTTGCCAATGGAACGTATTGTATCAAACTTGGAAATGATAATGTATGTTCTGTGATCGATTTTCAATCCTCTCATGCATTTATTATTGTCTTCTGATCTTTCATTGCATTCTGGTAATTTGTGCATGTTTTGGTGTTGAATCTCCATGATCTGTGTCAAATTTGCAAAGCAAGAAGTCCAGCACTCCTTTGGTGTATCACCGTTCTATTTTTGCTTAGTTTTGTTTCCATTTCCATGTTTTCTCTCAACCTTGTCTCCTTGGTAGTTTTAGAGTAGGAATTTTGAATCAGAACCTCTGCAAAAATGCATGCATACACCTAAATAGAGGAGTAAGAACCAACTTCAATCTGGAGAGTTTTCCCCAATTGCAAAGGTCCCACACTTTGGGAAAACTCCATGTTGTGCATTCACACCAAATTGACCATTTCCCAACAACAGATTTGAAGGTTGATTTGGGGGTGCTGTGAATCTGCACTAACGAGATACCTTCTTGGGTGGAATGAAGGAAAACATCCAACTTGATGTTCATCTTCTTAATCTCGGTTTGATATCGAAATCCATGATAGTTGCTCCGCATGTAGAGGAAAGAGATTTGGTAAAATTAAGATGTGTCAACACTCACAAGGAATGCACGATGCTAACACCATCACTTTCAAAACTGTCACAATTTAGTCCTTAACAAATTGAAGATAAGTGAGCAAAAGGTCTATGTTACAATTGTGATAACAAGTGGAGCAAGGGACATAAATGTCCCGAGAAGAAATTATTCTACATTGAGGGTCCTAATGAGGAAGAAGATAAGGAAGCAAATGAAGAGGAAGAGGTTCATGAAATTGAGGTTGAAGAATCTCAACCATTTCTTTCCATACAATTTGAGGGATTAGCACCCGACAAAACCTCAAGGTTGTTCGGTTCGTAAAGAAACAAAAGGTGACAATACAAATTAAAATTGGCAACACTCACAACTTCATCAATAATAAGTTAGTCTTACAATTAAATTACTTTGTTTATCAAGCCCCCAAGTTTCCGATCATGGTTTTAGATGGAGGTAAAGCTAGTTCGTGAAAGTGCCATAAAATTAAGCTATCCATCGAGATATCTGTTGAGAGGGTCCCATGTATGCCATTTCAATGGGGAGAGAAGATACTATGTTAGGGGTCTAATGGCTTACTACCTTGGGCAATGTTGAGATGAACTTCCAGGATTTGTTCATGAGATTCCATTCTCAAGGTTAGATTTTGAGCTACGCAAGATGAAGGAAAAATCTCCACAATTGGTATGTTCTCTTCAAATGTAGAAAATGCTTAAGAAGGGCGCATATGGGTTTGTGGCACAACTATTTTCTCTAGAATATCAACCATAAAAATGACCTATACCATCATATCTACAAGCAATTATTAATAGGAATTCAATCATTTATATGGATGTTCTAAAAGGGTTACCTCCCAAAAGAGATCATGATCATGATATTTAGTTAGAACTAGGAAGCCAACCACCCAATATTAGAACTTCTAGGTACCCTTATCTACATAAGAGTGAGATTGAAAACATGGTACTGGAGATGTTGGAGATGTTGGAGGTAGGTATAATTCTCCATAGTCGTGCTTACTCTTCTCCGGTGGTGATGGTGCAAAAGAATGATGAAGGTTGACACATGTTCATAGACTACTGAGGAGCTCAACAAGTACACAATGAAAGATAAATTTCCTATTTCTATCATTGAATATTTGTTGGATGAGTTTCATGTAGCTATTTATTTTACAAAATTATATCTTTGATTGGGATATCATCAAATTAGAATTTGTGATGAAGAGATTCACAAAACAAAATTTAGGACATATGCAAGCCACTATGAATTTCTAGTAATTCCTTTTGGCCTTACAAATGCATAATCTACTTTCTAGAGTTTGATGAATTCAATCTTTTGGAAATTTCTATGAAATTTTTTCATGACATTCTTTGATGATATATTAATCTACATAAAGCCAGTGAGGAACATTTACATCACATCAATAAGGTGCTAGACACTCTTGAACAACACTTTTATGCTAAGCCCTCAAAGTGTGATTTTATAGTAAGGGTGTTGGTGTGTGACATTGTCCACATCATGTTGTGAGTCATCTCACTTAGGTGAGGTCATAGGTCTTGGGTGTCTTAGGGGTATGAAAAATTCCTTCATAGATTCCGTCATATGTGTCGGTCGTCATACAGAGTTACTTTCCATTTCAGGAATGTAACTCCTCTTCTCCATTTAAGGAGGTATGATTATCATGCATTGGGGTTACACAACACCCCTATTTATACCCCTTTTCTTCAGATCTATGAGAAGATGAGTGAGACATTTTATTTGCATGCACATTTCATGGTTGAATGCTTTCTTCCTCATGGAACTTCATCACGCTTCCATTCAAGTGTAACTCGGTTGATGTGCGCATTATCCCATAGGATCCTCGTTCTCACTTTTTTCAATCTACATCATAATATGACCCTAATACCATCCAATTTTTCATTAATATGGTTTTGCATCAATGACAACACCTATATGACCACATGCCAACAATCTTCCCCTTTGTCATTGATAGAAAACTACCTGAACTTCTCCCCCTTTTTACATTAATAACAAAGACATACATGTAGCAACATGTTCTTCAGCTTCATAACATCTTATTTTGGTTGGAAACATCAACCAAAGGTCTCAAACTAGCTTAAGATCTTGAATTTTGCAAAAACTGATTTTTCCTTCATTTCAAGCATGAAATCATCGTGGTCTCCCCAGGGATAAGAATTTACATCATCTAAAAACATCATTAAAGCATGAGAATCTTATTCACTTACCTTATTTGGAGTCAAGACACCACATTTCACCTCCTAGGGATGCAAAAAAGAGTATTTTCACCATAATCCCTCTTTTTGCCTTCATATGATCACTGTAGCAGTCTGAAATTTGAGCCATACATGATGAGAACATGCCAAAAATGCCATAAATGATCATGTCAAACAATCACTCTATTTTTCTTAACCATGCACCATCTTTTCTAGGCTTAAACTTAACAATTCAATGCACTTTCTTGCTTTATCATACGTATTAGGACCGAGAGTCTTGAAGTAGATCTTCGATAGTTCTAGGACTAACTTTGACATGTTACAACATGCTATTCATACCTTGTCTTGTCAAAAAGACACTCCCCTTGAACTTAAGACAACTATCTCAAGTAGATAAGAACAAAATCATGCATCTTACCTTCCTCATTTGGCTTGGGAGTACTTCAAACACTTAAGCCCAGTCCAAAAGTACATCTTTAGTTCTTGATAGTCATAATGGGTGAGATAATGCAATCAAGAATAAAAACCAACTAAACAATGAAGCAAACACCAATATCATACCTTGTATGTCTTAAAACCAACAATGTCACCTTCTAAGAGAACTCATACATGATCCCCCTTCTGTTTTGGATCATAAACATCATCATACAACCGTAGAAGCTCCTTTTCACATCATTATACATTGATTATCATCAAATCATCAACCTTACCTCCAAAACTATCTTCAAGTAGTCAAGAAACTCCCTTTATAGCACTTTAAATCACCTAGAGTACCTTCAAGAAGATCATATATGTAGTCCCCCTGTCATGAAGACTCCTTTCAACTCGAGCATCATTTTTTCTTCACATAGCATTTTAGAAAAAATATTATGCCTTTTGAGGTTTGAGACATATCACTTTTGTCCAATATAGACAAATGAGTCCAAACAAGTACTTCACCATTATCTTGATCAACCAAAAACACCATGAAATATTCAAGGATGACATGCTCAATATATGATCATCACCTACAATGTGTAGAAACATCATGCATTGATCTTGTATATTGTATATACTTGTAGCATGTCTTCTTAGCTCATGAAGCAATAAATATACACACATTTTTCACCTTTCTAGACCATCTTTTTGACCTCCTTTGATCAATCTCACATCCTTAGACTATCTAAGACATTATCAATATAATAAAAGAGATTGAAAAATCCTTCATATATGTAGAAGCTTATATCATACCTCTAAGCACTCATATGTGGACTAGATAGATTGAACATCACCTTAGAAACTCAGCTCTATAACCTTGTCAAAAAATGAGAACTAAAGCACAAATGCAACAAAGAGAGTACAAACATCCAACAGACTCAAACAATTTCCTTTCAATTTTGATATTTGCACCATTTGGACTTGTCTCAATATAATCGATTGACACACCACTTCCATTGATCGAAGGATATAAATTTATCCCATGATGCCTCTCTATAAGCTCTGTAATCCTTCCACAATATGCAACCTTACCTCTTGACAATTAGATCTCTATCATTCAACCCTATCAAATTTGAATACTATCATGAACCCCATAAGTTTTAGGATTTTTCATTGTATGAAACCACATGATTCTTAAAGCCCACATATTATAGATGATTTGTACAAATTTTTAGCTTTGAACTCCTCCATTTACACCTTCAAACTCAACAATCCTTTCATATCGTTTCTTATGAACACTTGAAACTTAGTTATGACTGAGATACCTCAAAGGTGTATGCATTTTGATTTTAGGAGCACAAACTTGACCAAAAGCACTGTAGAAATATCACTTGAATTCTTGAGCACCATTTTTTTTCATGATTTAGAAACAAGATCAACAATTTCATACATGAATTCTCCTTGGTTTGTACTAGTCATACATCATGAGCACTCCATTGACCATCCTGAGATAGTTTCTTGGTCACATCATCATTTACTGACTCAAATCAGCTTCAAACCTTCCTTTTAGAGTTTTAGATCCTCTAAAGTCATGAAGATAGATACTAAGACATGGAGCATTAGGACTCAGTCAACACTATGAGACCAACACAGATAAAAAATTGACAAAGTTGACCTAGAGAAATCTCACATATACCTTGATTAACTTTTAAGATCACTTCAAAATTCATACACACCATGCACACTTGGGAATACATGACATCTGCTTCTTGAGGTTCGTGACAAATCATGACACACTATTCTACTTAGAGAGGACTTATTTGAGACATCACAGACCACTAAACATGACAATAGTACTAGACACACAAAGTTTGACCAAAATGAAGACCTTATGAATGATTATAAAAACACAACAAGATTCTTATGTGACCCATCAATATGAATCTCACACTTACAAATTCATCTCAAACAGACACCATTTGACCTAGATAGAACTCTATGATATACCACATGTCATGAACACTAGACACAGACTTTGACAATAAGAAACCACTTTACAAAGATTTTTGGCATTGAAGAACTCCTATGGGTCTTCCTCATGATCCACATACATACTAAAACATTCAAAACATACAATTCCTTCTTAACAAATCAAATTCAGACCTTAAGATATCAGAAAACTATATATCAAGACATGAAACTTGAGAAACTCAACATGACCAACCATTCGAACCTCAAAAGCATAATTAAGGACTTGAAATTACATACCTCAACACTATGGAGAATACACACACTAATCAATACAACTCCCCTCACTCCAATCCTTCATTAGAACAAATACACCTCTAAGAATCCTAGTAGAGGCATATGTCACCATGGAGGGGCTAGATGAGAGACCTAAGAAGGTATCAAACCCTCTTCTTGCTCCTTGACTAATCCATTCTTTTCTGATTCTACATTTTTCATAGTGGACTCTATTTTTGATCAGTCACACTCTTGGAATCCTCTTGAGTACTTTGACTAGCTTCATCCTTCTTTTTGTACACCTAAGCTTGTGGCTTAGGTATTTGAGTCTCTTTCTTCAACTATCCTACATCACAAAACCTTGCAATGTGCCCTACCTTGTGGCACCTAAAGCATTCCACTTGTATTTTATTACACACAAAAGCCCTATGTCCATAACCATTGCAAGAAAAATAATAAGCAATGAAATTTCTCACATACCTTCTTGTGTTTGATGGCCCATTTTTGCAATACTTTGCAAGATGACCTCTTTCATGATAAAGATAACATTCAAATGCATACCTTTGACCTATCCTTTTCTCTTTCTTGCCTTGAAATTCCTTTTCCTTCTTTTCTTCACATTGTTCCTTTCCTTTTCCATCATCCTTATTTTCAACCTTAGGACTACACATGATAGCTCTATGTCCATAAAAACACACTTATAACAATTACAATGAAAAACACCATACCTATAAGCATTTGGCTACTTGATAGATGATCTTCCATGATATGGAAGCCTTGAACTCTTTCCCTTTCTTGGATTCCTTTTTCATTGGATCCTTGATTTGAATCTTATTTATTCTTCTCTGATTTGGATGAACCTTCATTGAAACCTAGGCTTGTTCTATCACCATAAACCTTATTTTTTCCAACATATTACTCAATTTTTTCTGAACTCTCTTGAAAAGATAATACCTTGCTTGTCATGGCGGATAGATCCTTTAGTTCCTATTTCTAAACCTCATGCTTGAGCCACTCTTCCCTCTTGATCTTCAACTTAACTTGGGTCTCCACAAGTTGAGTCTTTAAGAATTTGACTATTTCATCATGAGATCTAGACATCTTGTAGATATGGTCACCATGCTCAGCTACCCATTTCATTTTCATGTGAGTATTTTATTGAATTGTCTCCAATGATGGAGGATTCATTTGATTCATCTTGTCACTAAATATCTCCCTCTAGTTTGTTAGGCTACTTATAAGGGCCTTATCTGATACCAATTGTTGGAGGTGACAAGGTCTCGAGAGGGGGATGAATCAGTACCCAATAAAACTTTCTCACTTATATTACAAACCCTAAACACACAATTTCATGAAGCACATACATCAAAGCATATATTATTCACAATGAAATGAAATAATGTAAGAGTAAAAAGATAAAATCAAAACACTTATATTGATGCTCAAATCAGATCAACACACTTTATTGATTTTCAAATCAGATCACAATGAATTGATGTCTTCAACAATAGCCAACAAGATACAATGAAGAGATACCAAGACAATAAACCTTGTCTCATGAATACATAAAATGATATACTTCTTTGCAAATGATTACAACTCAATATCATATCTGAAGAAACTTCTGAAACCTGCAAATAACATCAATGTGATATGAATATAACATGTAAGCCAAACATCAAAATTTGCCCTCCTCCAACTCGCTCTCAAAGAAACATCACCATCTTTGATTTTCACAACTCCTCCTATGAATAATCAACAAAATATAATAATAGAATGAAATTCTAGGGGTTTTGGCTAAACCAAGATGTTTTGATTTGTAGAAAGGGTTATTAAAAAGAAGATAAAAAGGGATTCCAAAAGATTAGCACCATTGTACCAAAAACTTCATTTTATAGCCTCTCCTTGATTCATATTCAAAAGAGGCCAGTTTCCCTCCACTTGCACGACCATAACAACCTAAAAAAACCCATAATAATCACTAGAACATTCACAATTTACCCATATAGGTCGGCCTAGCAAAAAACACTTCATCCATGCACCAAAATCCCAAAACCCTTGCATTAGAATGACAAAAACCCCTCATTCCAAAACCATTCTTAGTCATGACCCAATAACCACCATGTATGATTAAAATAACATTTAACATCCATACATGGTCGTAATTTAGTTCAACCAATCAAATTATTTCATTTAATGGGCCCAATGCTCTTTGTATTTCTCAAAACAGTTGTTTCCTACACCCTTCAGGACCCTAGAAACTTCATTATGCCACAAAATGAATTAAAATAAACCAAAATATGTCATGTAACCACTTTATGGAAATTATAGAATCTATAGAACACTTATAAGAAATTTAGAAGCCCTAAAAAAACTCTGCTCAAACCACAACAACTTTTGTCTTCACCAAATCATCCTGCCCAAAATCTTTGTTTCCAAAGATAAGATGATAAAATCATTTATAGTAATAGTCAATACCTATAAATGGATTCATGGGATTAAAAATTTATCTCTCTTCACATTCTAGGTGATAGAAAGCATCACATAATCCATATCATGCTTCAAAAAACTCAAAACTTTCAAAAAAGCACATCCCTGTCCTATATTGGAAAAAACCTTCATGTCCAAATAATGACTTAAAAACCTCATCAAAACAGCTCATTATGAGAAAATAATTATATCACTAGAAATATATCTGAATCCTATTTCCAATTTTTTAATCATCTCAAAATTCCATCTATAGCTCCTATTATGGCCATTTTACTTGAACACTACTTTTTCACAACCTCAAAACTTCCCTTTAACTAGTCAACCTTTGAACGAGCTCAAATTACACTTTTTCATCAAAAAAATGATCTGAAACCTTCATAGAAATCAAGAATACTTACATACATTACATAGCTTCAATTTAGCTCATAAATTATTTGGAAAACTTTTCGAAAACTATGCAACTCTTCAAAAATAACATTTTTAGGTGGGGCGCACATCTTTGTCACATGATCTATCCTAAATTTATGGAAATATGGAAGATTTATCTACAACATAAAATCATCAATTTATCATAAAGAATCAAAACTAGCTCACTATACCTCTTCTTTATCAAACTAATCCTAGGTAGGGTTTTAGAGCACTTTATCTTCTTAACCTTCGTTCATAAAAACATGACAATGAAATGACCTAATTATTTTTTTGAAATATTATAGACTCACTATAGAACCATTCCCGAAAGTCACACGGTCCCATTAAAATCCCATAATTCATGGCAAGCATCGGGCGTTCAATCTCGAGTTGGAAATTGCCTTCTTTTTTACTCTATTTTACCAAAAACTTCATATCATGCAAAATAATCATCAAGGAAACCTGAATTTTTTCCCAAAACACAAGGACACACCCTACTAAAATATCAAATAATCATAAAGTTATCGCCATATCTCAAACTCTCAAGCCTCTAATACTTGCATAGCTAGCTCTTAAGGGTTTGCACTGTAAAGGCTAGAGATAACTGAAACAACCTCAAAACACATAATAGAAACACTCCAAATAGTCCTAACATACCTGATACATCATGATACAACTAAAAACATGAATCCATTAGCTCATGTAGCTAGAAAATTCAAACTCATACCTCTAAGTAACCATGTCTGCTCCAAATGAGCACTGTAACATAGATAATCACTTGTATCTGCACCATGTCACTACTGTGAGTGCCTAAAAACTCTCCAAACCTGATATACATCATGATAACATGCTTCTAAATAATCCAAGAAGCTCATACCATCATGAAACATTACTTAAGCACTGGATGAGCTTGCGAAGAGCGAGACACTCCTCACTAAATCTCATTGTACCAAAATGAATACATATGAACTACCATGTCCACATCATCTTCATCATCATATGAACCTAAAACATCCTCCACTTTGTCATTAATGTGGTTTTTCATCAATGACAACACATATAGGATCACATGCCAACACAAATTTCAAAAATGTGACCAAGAACAAAGGTGATAGGAGTGCCCGGGTTGGGCAGGAGCGCTATGCATTAATGTCCAATCTTGGGTGCTAGTGTCTTGAGACAATTGACCAAAAGTGTGAGAAGAAAAAAATATAGGGATCTCTCGTGACTTGACCAGGCTGGGTGTATGAGTGACATGTGTGAGAGATAAAGACAATAAAACAAACAAAACAAATAGATGTACTAGGAACTCGCCATTAGTGAATACTTTTCTTATTCAAGATCCATATATAAAACAAAATATTTGGTAGTATAGTAAATAATAGTAAGTGCATGATTTTATGTCTACATTTTCCCCCTTTATACTATTTGAATGAAATTCAAGTAGTGTAAAGGAAGTAAGGAACATACCTGAAAGAAGTTCGGAGAAGCCCTATTGCAGAAGTACACGCAAAATAAGAACATATAGCATGGTGAACCATGGATCAACATGTCGATCCATGTGGCATAAAGAGAGACAACAAACCATTGTGAGGAGAACTTGGAAAAATTGATGATTTGATTTTGAGTGATTTGGAGATTTTGAATTGTCACTTGATGGAGATTTGGTGGGGTAGGGAGTGATCAGTTCCCAACCCGATTTTTATGTGTGAAAAACGAGGATTTGGGTGTCCTGTTGTTAGAGGAAGAGTGTTAGGAGAGAGGTCTAGTTTTACTCTCCAACTATGACTACATCCTCAAAAGGTCTATCTCAAGTAGACAAAAAGACCAATTTTTGGTCATTTTGATCCAACAAGAATAACCCATATAGCAACAGTATAGGAAAGGTAATGATGTCTTATTTCCCCCACTACAAGGGTGTCATCGTAATGTATATGAATTCCATGTTAGGTCATCTGGAAGTAATAGAAAATGGAAGTGACTTCCCATGTTAGGTCATCTGGGAAAAATATGAAGTGATGCAATTCCCAAGTTAGGTCATCTGGGAGAGATAGTATAATGCAATGTGTTGTATGGATTGATTGATTTGATTTGAGTAGTATAAATTTGTGTCGAGATTGAACATATTCGATGGATTACTCATGGAGAGATTTTTCACTTTTTCCCCAGTTAGGCCATTAGGGGAGTTGATAGATGGGGATAAAAATGTCGCATGTTGTATGAGATGTGTAATGATCGCACAATAGTCTAAGAGGGATCGTAGGGTGATCCTGATTATATGCCCCCCTTTTTGAAAAAGGGAGAGTGATGGTGAGAATGAAAAATGAGCCGAAATTAGATGTGCACGATGTAATAGTGAATGAAACAAAGTATAGTAGATGTCACAAAATTATGTGTATATCACATTAAAAATGTGCAAAATCAGAATATATCATTTTGGAATGTGTACAATACAATAGTAGGTAAAATTATGAAGAGACAGTCTTGAATGGACAAAAAATGGAGTAATGGAGCTCAAGATATGAGCAAAATTGTGTGATGCGTATTAGTTAGGAGAATGAGTGCAAATAGTGACCATAATAATATAAAAATTATTAAAAGTGCTATATATATATCAATTGTAAAAAGTGACTAGTGAATTCATTTGAAATTTGATCGAGTGTGACTTTGAGCTCTGAGTGTGTGAAGATCTGTAAATTAGAGTAGTGAGATTGAGTCAATTTGAGATGGTGGCAGTGGATGTGGTGTTGCACATGATAGTTGAGTTAGTGAGTATGTTTATTTCAAAAAATGTGTTGAAATGAGCAATTTTTACGAAATTTATGTTTTTGTGTTTCTAGGCATTTTTGACCTGGGAAAGAGTGACCAAGGTGCTAACATCCCTTGAGACGCTAGTGCCCGGATATAGGAGGTAGTGACCTTATCACAGGCGCCGATGACCCATAAGGCCTATTTTGAGCCCGAACATGATAAATGTGAAATTTTATGCATTTTGGTATTAAAAAAGTAATGTTTGCATGTTTATGAGATTCTAATGTCATGTTTGTTGTTGTTTTGTGTTTTGTAGAGGGATATTCATTCAAGGGAGTTCCAAAGTGGTCATCATTTGAGTATGTTGTTGGGATTGACGTTATCAGACGTTGAGTGGGATATATTAGACCATGCCATCCTGCGACACATAACAAGAATGGGGGATGTACCCCATAATATGCTGATGATTACTTGTGTTATGCAAGTAATGGCATGCAAACATGTGTTCTTTTTAGTTACCTCTTGGGGAGATGAATGTGGCCCTAGAGGACATATATCACATATTGTGACTACCAGTTGTGGGTGAGAGAGTTCAGGTGATGGCCATGGAGGATGCACAAGAGATAGATGAGAGAAGCTAGGCATTATTTTACGGGGACATAGACAGATCAAGACCCATATTAGCTTGGATGCCATATTGTGGTCGAGATGTTCGCGATTGCGGAAGTTTATTGCAATTGTGATTGCTTCATCAATGGAAGTGGAGGGTGGTGGTGTAGGCATCTTATATAAGATGCATGATATTTTCATTTGTATAGAGGAGGATGGGACTAGATATGCACAGGAACAATGTGTATTGGCACAATTGTACGTGGACCTATATATGTTCACACAGGAGGAGCATGAGGGTGGACTAGGAGCCACCACATTGATACATGTATGGGCTTATGAGAATATTGTGATACTAAGGCTGTTTAGTGGGCTGCGTGCGGAGTGGGTGAGATAATATATATTTACGATGCGATGGGTAGGTATCTAGAATAGGAGGATGAACACTAATACTTACAAATCGATGTTGGATTGTATGGGGACAGGGGCCATTATATGGCGGACATATCAAGCCTATGGAGGTTTTCCAGAGGATGGAGTAGAGCTATAGTGTATCTATCATACTATGTGGTTGGAGGATCATTTTCCTTTGGTGAATGAGATATTTTAGGCGAGCATGTATCAAGATAGTTTGGTATTTCTCAAGATGCACTCCCGAGCTATATGTATGGGTGCGAGCTACTAGATTACCAAAGAGATGAGCGAGACCAAGACCCATAAGAGAAAAACTAGTGCCCCCTAGTCTAGATGAGTCGAGATGAGGTGATAGAGCCGATAGAAGTGGACAATGTGAGATGTACTAAGGCATATAGTGCATGGTGGGTAGTGCACCGATGGGTGCTATTATTTTAGTTATTGTGGATGTGGTGGGAGCACCACTAGTTGGAGGAGTAGAGAGGTAGACACCTACCCCCTATGGTGATGGCATAGCGGTAGCGCTAGCGAACATAAGTACTTGCTTATTTCTAGTTATGGTTTGTTACTTAGTTGTTTAATCATGGATATTGTGTGTAGTAACTAATGCTTGTTCATGAATGGTTGCAGGGCATTATTAGTAGTCATTGATTGTTGATATGTAGATCCACACATTGACATGGAATGTACCCACTGATGTACTCATTATAGGTGGGATACTAGAGCGAGGAGATGCCATTGCGGGCGAGCATGCCCACTTGTTCGAGCCAATGGTGATAACAACAAAAACATGTAACATTTTTTGAGTGAGAATGATGAGGAGCGAGTGGAGAATCGGTGAGCTAGGGAGGATATAGGTAGAGGAGACCTAGTGTAGGAAGTGTTCAAAAGTATGGATAATTACATGGCTAGTTTTCGGAGTAGTCGGTTGAGTTAGCATTATTACAGAGACAGGATAGAGAGATATAGGGGCTGCGACTAGTGGCGTAGATTGAGTGGTGAAGCATCTAGTTCTAGATCTCCCACAGTTGTATATAATGATAGTGATGATGATGTATGACATGTATCGATGTATCGATGTATGGGGCTTTCCCCTAGTGATTGTATTTTTGAAACTATGGTTTTTGATAATATATAGATGAATGATTATGTTTATTGATGTGTGATGTGATGATTGTTGTTCCGATATTGATTTGTGATGGTGGATTTGTATTGCGTAAATTATTATGGTGAGTTGCTAATGTGAAATGAATGATGATGTATATATATATAGTATGTAATGAATAATAATAGATGTATGTGATATAGTACCATAGATAAAATGAATGAATCATGAGATGATAGGAAATAATATAATGATATGTCACTAAGTTTAGAATAAAAAATATGTATGGAATCATGTGTAATTTATTATGAAGATGGGGGAAAGAAGGATGATGCCCCAAGTGTGTGTGTAGTAATAAGGGTCTAGTTATACAGCTCCCCCAATTGTATATAATGATAATGATGATGATGTATGACATGTATCGATGTATGGGGGTGTTCCCCCAATGATTGTATTTTGAAACTATGATTTTTGATGATATATATAAATGAATGATTAATGTTTATTGATGTGTGATGTGATGATTTTGTTCGATATTGATTTGTGATGGTGGATTTTAAGCTGTGCAAATTATTATGGTGAGTTGTTAATGTGAAATGAATGATGATATATATATATATATATATATATATATATATATATATATATATAGTATGTGATGGATAATAATAGATGTATGTGATATAGTACCATAGATAAAATGAATGAATCATGAGATGATAGGAAATAGTATAATGATATGTTACTAAGTGTAGAATGAAAAATATATATGAAATCATGTGTAATTTATTATGAAGATGGGGGAAGAAGGAAAATGCCCCTAGTGTGTGTGTGTAGTACGATGAAGTTCATTGATATAAGACCCCTTAGTAGTCATGAATGAACTATAGGACATGGGTGCATCATCGGGAAATGGCTTGAGAGTATGCACTAGATAGATAAATCAATGAAACGTATAGCGTAAAGATGGAGCGAGGTTATTACTATAAAAATACCTCAACATTAATGTAAGAACCATAAGAACATGAGTGCATCATGGAAAGGTGAGGTGAGAAGAATCACCTACCAGATATTAAGCGGGTGCGGAGTGGTGGAAGTATGTGAAGTGGAAGTAACACAAGTGTATGAGCCAAATTGAATGTCTGATGAGATGGTGCCAATGATGGGAGATGTAGCGGTGGGAATCACAGATCTTGACACTTATGAAGCCAATGTGAAGTATGATCACTACGCGGCGAATGAGATATATAACGGTGGATGAATGAGATAGAGAGCATACATGAATGATGACCTTAGGTGGTGGATGAATAATGACCTTAGAAGAAGGCAGAGGTGATAAGTGAATGGGAGTAGCAAAGACACTTACACGAGGGTGGAGAAATAGACCACTCATGAGAGAAAGATCCAAAACAAATGATACCCTTATCTTCTAATTACTACAATTTGTCATGAAGAGAAAAACAATCACTATCACGATGGCCAATGATGCAATGATAATTGCAATAAGGAAGATCACCATTGTCATTGTAGCACAATGAGGAGAATGATGTTGATTAGAAGGAAAGAAAATCAAGTGCTTATCAAGAAAAGCACACAACACATCATGAGGCTTAACAGCATGTGAAAAGTGTAATATCTCTTGAGTAGGATATGCATAATCCTTAGGGGGAGACTAATGCGGTGGAGGAGATGAAAGATTATTGTGTAATGGAGTCGATTGAACTTGCTAGCGGGGTGGAGGAGATAGAGACCTTAGAGGACACTTAACATATGGAAGATGATAATAAGTAGAAGATGATGCAATAGTACAACATAAATAACAAGAGGATCTATAACATGTATATAAATTATATCTTGTTCTAGATCAATGAACTTATAGAAGATTAGTATAAATGATTCACATGCGTCATATTAGAAGTTCTATGTTAAAGTAGGGATCAAGCCACAACAAAAGATGAATTGATTCTCTAAATCAATGGGCTAAAAGACTAGCTGATGCATGCAAGCATTGAAATGTAAAATATAATCAATGATAGGTTTTGTCTTTCCTTGATGTAAGCCAGGTAAGCAATCATGTGTGACTCTAGGACCATTGTTAAGCATGAAGCATCAAAGAAAGGCCTCTTCCATCTCACAATAGGTACTAACTGAACTAAAAGGAAAATGTGTTTACTATTGGAGAGAATAATCAATAAGACTATGAAAAAATGCTTTAAGCAATAATTGATCATTCTAGTAAGAAGCCATATCTAAACAATAATGTATGAGATACATATATGGATTTCCAATACCATCGAAACATAAAAATGTAGGCATGATAAAATCTTTAGGGAATGCTGAATTGTGAATATTTTTTGGAATGGGATTGCCATGTGAAGAATTGTTATCAATAGAAGAACAATAGGTTTCTATTTCAAGGGTGAGAGATTGGGCCTGTGATTATAATTGTTTAACAACATACATGAGTGATAGAATATCATGTGTAGGAATAGTAGAATATGTGAGAGGTACATTGAGTGGTTGAATCTTGCCATTATGAGTGATCATAGGAATGTCAGAAGAATAAGTGGAGGATGTCGATGTTATAGGCACACTAGATGTAGGTGCAAAAGAAGTAATATGTGGTGAAGAACATGGAATATCGGTAGAAGCATTGGGAATAACATTGGAAGAATTGATGGGAGATGAAATAATAGAAGGAAAAGAATCATCATGCATGTTATTAGATACAACCTCAAAAGAAGATGAAAGTGGAGTAGAGAATTCACATTCAACAGTATGCAAAGAAGTAGATTCGTTACTAACATGTGCATCACCAATATCAGAAAAAGTTTTGCGTGAAAGGAGTTTATAAAGCATATCATCAACATATAATGAAGTAGGAGAAGAACTACCATGAGATTTATCATTACAATGATTAGAAACATTTTTAGAAATGCAAGGAGTATGAGATGCAAATATAAAATCATCCTGACTAGTATGAAAAATAACATCATGCACATGTACATTTTCATCATGATTTCTAACTACAATATCACAATAAAGAAAAAGCATATAATCAATAATAACATCATCAAGAGTTTCAACAAGTGGATTAGTTATAATGCCAAATGCATAACAAGAAGTACAAACATAAATGTTTTTTTTTTTGAGAAACAAGGCTACAAGAAGAATGAGCGAAACAAGTAGGAATGTTGCATTTATTGGCTAGAAGTTGTCTTTGAATGTCACTATCGAGTTAAGGATTGTGAAAAACAAGCTTGAGTTTAGCCTTAATAACATCATAAAAAATAAGATTAAAAATCACATGATGCATAAATTTCCCCGGGAGAAGAAGAACTAATTTGAGCGATTAGTGGATCCTAGGGCAATGAGTTCTAATCTATGGGTTCACCAAAATGATTGAATAAAATCTGATGTATTTTAGTGATATTTGAATTTAGAAGACTGCTATAATGATGTACAATAAGATAAAAATGCTAAGTAATTTTTAGAGATGTGACTATGAAAGAAAATGAGAAGGATAGGGAGCTTACCTTGATTTCTCTTATCTCAAAGTGTGTCTAGATTGGAATAACTAATAAAATAACCCAGGATGTCACAAGTGCACCCAGAAAAATGTAGAAGTGTCGGGAATGTTGGGACACGAGCCCCAGGTAGGAGTGAGGACACCTCTAAGTGACCTAGACCTCTGTGGGGTGTTGGAGTCTGCCGAAAAGGTTAAAATATGATTTCATCACTATCATTATGGTTTTGCACTTTTTCACCGATGATCACTTGTCTATCACACTTGGATCACCAAAGTACCTATAAATCTACAACACAAATAATCTCTTGCAAAACCCTCAAACTACATCAAATCCTAAAAATATGTAAAATAAGGGGTCAAACTATCCTTGAATGTAAAAAGAATGAACTTAAGACCAAGTGCATCAACGAATCTCAGACCCAATGTAGTTCTATGTGCTTGTGTGCAATAGTGCTCCTAGTTTTCCCTTGTGTCGATGACACCAAGATAACGGTGGTAACTAGATAGAATGTAAATGTGTGGATGGAAAAATGAACTCCCCTTCCTATGAAGTGTGTATGCAGAGTAATAAGCCCAAAATGTTATCCCTTTAATATGCGGATAAATAGCCCTTAATAGAAATTTCTTGGCATTATAATGGTATGTATGTTGTGTTCATATAGGGATCTATTGCTTAAATTTCAACACTAATGACACGACATGTCGACTAGTACCTTGGGATAGGAGTAAGAAAAATGAAAAGGCCAACTACAAATGTCAAAAATGTGACCAAGAAAAAAGAGGACAAGAGTGCCCAAGTTAGATAGGAGCGTCTGGGTGCTAGTGTCCATCTGCACTAGTGTCCCGAGACAACCGACAACAAGTGTGAGAAGACATACATACATGGATCCCTATGACCTGACTAGAAATGGGCGTATGAGTGAACATTATGAGAGATAAAGATAATATAAATAAAAAAACAAGTAGATGGACTAGGAAGTGTTCCATTAGTGAATATTTTTCTTACTCAAGATCCATATATAAAATAACATACTTGGTGGTATAGTAAATAGTAGTAAGTGCATGATTTTGTGTCTATAATTCCATAAATTTAAACTAAATATTGTCTAGAAAATAGATCTCATGTGATGGAGAGGAAGAGAGTTTAGGTATTGATCCCAAACATGAGGATAATAAATTGTTGATGTGATTATTTCATATTAACATCTAACATGTCCATAAACCCTTCAATAGTGAGTGCAACATCATCTACCTATTGATCCTCTAAGGTGAATTCCCGAGTGTAACATTATCCACCTCACCGATCCTCTAAGGAGACTTCCATTATCTATTTTACCTCCTTATCTAATGGGGTTCTCTACTTCATATCAATATGCGTGTACCAAATAGAGATAAAATTAGAGGTAAGATCCTGTCTCATGTGCTACCACACAAATTTCACATACTACCGGTGTGTGTACAACATATAGGGTGTAGACACTCAAATTTGGTAATTTTCACTTTGATAACACTTGATTTGATAATGCACTCTTGTTATGATAAATACCATCTCTCCATTTCCACTTATAACTTTTTAAGATCTCCTTTTTAGCTTGTTTATCCTTGCACACTGACATGTCGACCAATTCTAAGAAAACAATGCATAAAATTCATAATAAGACACTAAGTAACAAATTCCAAACATTGCATATATTTTGTTGGGTTTTATACTTCGTATGGGTCATCTTGTATTAGATAAATCATCCAAAAACCTTATATAAGCAAGTAAATGCTACCTCACTAACCTAGAAGTCCTATGGAAATGCATTGATACACTCACTTTCTACACTTACAAAAGACATCCACAACTCTCTAAATCTCACAATAACACATCTACAATCTTTAGGGTAGTACCCACATTAGGTTTGAAGCTTCTTACCATGTCAAGACATCATCCTCTCTCATTTGCAAGCACTCAAACATCCCTCCAAGTATTTTAGAAATATATAAAGCCAAAGTAAATATTTTCAAATAAAGTTTCCAAATCTATTTAAGCTATCTAGATATCACATGATAGTCGAGAGAATAACATGTGGTTTGAGGCGTCTTTAGAGTAGTGCCAACATCAATAGCGCATGGGGTTTTTGAGAAGACAAATAATTTATTTGTAGGAATCTTTATCCATGGACGGGGTTTGAGACATGATGTTCAATATGATCAAAGAGCCACACCGCATGATAAGAAACTAGGGTTTGAAAACGACAGATAAATCTAGGTAGATGACCAACATAAAATTTGCAGAGTCGAGACATAGTAGGTCTAAGACCATATAGAAAGGTAAAGACCATACAATGCAGTCTGAAATATTGGTATGTTTATGCCCCGGAAGTTTACAAGTGATAGTTTCATTTCTAAATATCCTCCATGTTTATATCTCCTTGTTCCATCATTGCACATTCCCGAGATGTTCCTAGAATCATATGAAAAAAACTAAGTGCACTCATCCTCTTGTGTTTTCAAGTTCATATCCCGTGGTGCAAGTGTTTAAAATGTTATTATGAGATTATATAGTAAATGTTTGAAGTTAATTAATTAGAATAGACATTTGTATCTAACCCTACATCCACTTAGTGTAAATATAATTTACTAAGTATCTTAGACTAACATTTGTATTAATCTAAAAAAGGGTGTAAATTTTTGGTGAACCCAATTTTTATCGAACACTTTACCTAATATAGGATCCCCTTAGGTCCTTGTGTATTAGTCGAGTTTGATCTACATATTGCCTATGCTCTTATTTTTATCTCTTGATGTTCTCTTCATATTTTTTTATTTATATCACCATGACATTATCTTACATTTTATATACTTGTAGATTAAATACTAAAGACTCCAACCTTTATTCTAGCATTGTTCATTATCCCTCTAGCTAGGTACATGCTAATGCTTTCCATATATGCAAGGGTACTTATGTTTATCCTACATGCCACTTGGATAATACATCCCTCATTTATGTGGATATACAATTTGAAATCACCCATGTTATTACTTGGTTCCCTCCACACTTTCACTCACACTCAATATTTCCCACTCAATGTTTTCATTACACGTCATACTAATATTCCCACTAGGGGAAACCTTTTGTTTAATCCTACACCTATATCTCATGTGATTAATCCTATTGCACCCTCTAAGGAGTATGATCTATTGGAAAAACTTAATAATACCCCTGTTAAGATTTTTCTCTTAGATATCCTTCAAAAAGCTTATGTGTATAAGGACATATTGCAACATACCTTGAGTTATTTTATATTACCTAATCATACTCAACCAAATGCTTTTACCTCTCTCATGGAAAAATTGAAGGAACTCCAATAGGCTATCACCTTTAATGCTACTAATGTCCCTTCTATCCTGGGTTCATATACATGCCCACCTCTTTTTAGCATCAAACATATCTAAAGCTTCCTCATTAAGTGGGTTTTAATTGATAATGTATTTGGCATTAATTTATGTCCTAAGTATTTGCTTATGAAAATGGGTCTTTCTTCTAGTGCAATCAATACTACTATTGTTGTTCATGACTTTGATAACATTACATGGTCTACATTAGGATCTATCAATTAGGATATTATCGTTGTTCCTAAGCTAATAATAACAACCTTTCATATCATGGATAATGACATTTATTATAATTTTCTCTTGGGTCACCCTTGGATACATACCATGCAAGATTTTCTATCTAATTTCCATCATTGTGTCAAATTTATTTATAACATAAATGAACACACTATAGTTGCCAATCCCAACCCCTTTCAATATTTTCAAATCCACAACTTTCTTCTGTCACTCCCCATTACAACCTATCCTTATATAGAAATTGGACATATATATTTTTGGCAAAATCAGTCATGGACCTGATTCTACTCCATATAAATATGTTGATTTAACCATAAATATTAACCTGCCTACCTCTTCTTCCATTATTCTCTCATAACCAAAAATTATTATTGATATATTGGAAGGTGCTTCCTACTAACCTAATGCACTTAGTTACTCTACGATAGTGATAATGATGCTCTTTCCCTCACCAATTAAAATTTGCGTAAACTCGGTTTCAATCCAATTGATGAAGATGAATCTATGTTTCATTCTCTCTTTGTTTCCACCAAACCTGGGCATTATTAATTTTTTAGATAATATTTCTAATACTATCACTATCGACCCTAGTCTTTCCCATAATATTTAAGATCCATTACAACATGATTTCAATACATTGGATTATTTTCCACCTATGCACTCTATTGAAATCCCAACCCATCTTGACATGTCATACCAAGTTTTACCTAATATACTTGATTGAGGCATCCTTTTAACTTCCAAACATCACCACTTTACTTAAAATATTTCTCACCAACCTGGTATCTCTTTTTGTGTATATCATCATATTTTTGGACATGGCACTGATCATGATACTATCAATATTTGAACAACATAATCAATGAGCTTAAAGAATGGGGACACATCAATACCTTCTCCCACAAAATCACCTTAAGCCAATTCTCCCACCTTAAGTGTACTTACACATTTAGACACCTTTACTAGCCCTATTTACATTCATGATCACTATTGGCCACATGTGCCACTTAATTTACATGCAATAAAGAATGTCTACACATCCGAGGCATTACATACTTTAGGGATTATGCCCTATAACATTACACCCCTTCTCACACATTCTATTAGGGTTAATTTATACTTATGATATCTTTCAAACTCCATGTTATAACCACCAAAGTTTTTGTATCTCTAAATCCCCAACACACACCATTTTCTTTTAGACGATCATGGTTGTGGCATATGTCCTGAACTCTAACCTCACTTAAATTTAACATAATATTTCATTTACTTTTTGGAATGGTTACTGTTTTTAATGACCATTATCCTAATTATCAACCAAATATGACATGTTGGCTTCATATTATGAATTCACAAGGCCCTCCTTATAATGATCAAGACTACATCACGACCTTATGCCAATTTTGTGAAACTAGATTATTCTTTAGATCATACTACAAAAGCTTCACAACATGATAGACCCAACCCCTCGCTTGGGTTTGATCTCATCACCGATGATATCTTGGATGATACCCGATAGATTTTATGCTACCTCTCTTTCATGTACATACTTAAACACTTTGAAAATACACAAAATTCATATATTTGCAAAAATACAAAAGCAGGACCTAAACACCTCGCTTCATTTGTTAGCACTTTATATTATACATATTATTTGTCACTTTCATTTGATAGATAAAATTATTATTTACTCTTTACACATATAAATTCAAAATTTATTTTGAACATGATGCATGGCATACAAAGAGTGTTACATGATGATAGGTGTTGGATATCTCCTTTACCTAGACTTCCTATTCATCTAGTGACATCTATTTTTACATTACATCTAAGTGTTATGGTTCTATTATAGTTAATTTCTACATCTTCATTATGGTTGATTACATATATTGTTTACATTTTATCCTCTGAGATAATATGACTAACACATGTGTCTTGTGCAGTGTTGGCATCTCTTATTTCACATATTTTTGTTATTATATCATGTTATCATGTTTGTACACTCATGTTCCATGCATACTTTCATGTGTGTCTATCACCACTTTCTTATTTTCATTTCTTGTGGCATATGTGTCTTTATTATCTTGTGAAAATGTGGGTGTCCCACATTTTTGGCATCATTCCTATCTTGTTTGTTATTTCTCACTCTTGTTTGTAGGATTTATTGCTTGTGTTTGATATTGTTTTCCTACTTCTTTCATTTGAATGCACTATTGTTGTATTTACATGCATATGAACTAATCTTGTTCTCAGTTATGTGTTTTTTTATATTTCCATCATTACTTTTATTTTCCACCATGGTTTCCACCATGTGTATACCCTTACCTTTTTGTGAGGTACAAGTTATTCCAAGTGGCCACCTCCTCATCACTCTACACTCTACTACATGATCTTATTCATCTCCTTCATTAGAACACATTTATTTCTTTTGAGCCATATACCTCAAAAGAGGGGGATCCATCCATGTTCATTTCTACACTTACAACAGACATTAGGTAGAATTATGGGATATGATATAGGTACAAATAGGGTATAGGTACTCGAAATATTAAAAAACATAGAAATTTAGAAAAAATCACATGTTCGAACTATACATTTATTGGTTAAGACTGCATATATGGTCATGACCTTCCCATACATTTTTCCCAAGGGGAAAAAACATTATTTTTATCTACTAATTGAGGTTTTCAAATTCATTCTCGGTTTTGAAACATTTTCAAACTTAATTCACTCAGTTCAAATCAATATAGGGGCATGCAATAATTTACTTCTTCTCCACGACATTCAGCTTCGACACGATACAATTTTAGAGATCTCGGGGCATGAGTCTCCTTTCTCCATCAACATTAAGGCACATTTTACGGTATATTTAGTTATGCGAGAACATGGAAAGGGCATGAGAACGTCCATTCTCTTTTCAATGCTATGTTATAATTCAAAAAAATTAGGCCTAGATCCATTTACACTTTGGTGTGGTCCATGGGGTTATGGAAGGTATTGAAGTGGATAAGTTCTTCATAGGAAAAATTTCTTATCCTATTGTAATCAAAGAGAAGATATCAAAGTTGATTAAGTTTCATACCTGGTCTTCTTTCTTAGTGGGGTGTTTTAGCACTTCATTATTCTTCTTATCTCTTTGACATTCCATGTTGGGTTGCATGTAGGTAACACTCCAATTTATCTTCGCCAAAATTAGGGACTAATCACCTCCAATCCTTTAGTAAAGTTCAACAAAATCAGAAATGCAACATCTTCGAGCACAAGAAAAGCACAAGATTTTCTCCTTCGCAAGAAATCATGCATATTACTTCTTTGTTTACATCCTTTCATTTCAATTTTATACAATTGGAAATATTTCACATTACAATTTATATTTGATTTAAATTTCAATTATTTATCACATACACTGACTACACTCTCACACGGGTTTTATTGTGGAGCATGCCAACACCAAGCACAATGAGAAAACTAAAAAAATTCAAGAAAAAGAAATGTGTGTTTACGCACTCAATCGCATTTTCCTTTAAGCATGAAATTTTCATTTAATACATAAAGGGTGAAATTTTAGACACTCAAATTTAGAAATATACACTTTAACAACACTTGATTTGACAAAAACTCTTATTATGATAAATACCATCTCTCTTTTCTTGTGTAACATCCCCTTTTTTGAATCGAGGCCTAAATATGAACTTCTTTTCATTCCCTTTGTGTGGAAAATAATAATTATTGAACAAGGAAAGGAATTGCATTTCATTTCAATTTTCTTTTATTTGATTTAATGTTTTCTTGTAAGTGTTTTCCTTTAGGAGATAGGTCGGTTGGGTTGGGAGAGAATAAATAAGCAATTAAAATATAAAGTGAGGCTTAAGAGGTCGGTCATCTTATATTGGGCCTTTGGCGCCAAGGTAAGGATAGAAAAGGGAATAAAGGACTTCATTTGCAATCATCTTGGCACATTTTTTTCATATGCATTTGGTTTTTTGGGCTAGTTTCTCACTACCTTTCTACTTGAGGATGAAAAACCTTTTGTGTGGAATCTAAGGAAGAAAAAACCTTCCTTGTGGCTTGGTGGAGGATGGAAACCCTCCATTTTGAGTTGGAGACATCAAGAAGAAGGATTGCAAAGGATTTACATCATTTTGGAGCTCTTCGCTAGGGGAATGACTAGGGTTTGAAGCTAGTTTGGTGCTTTCTAGGGCACACATTTCAAATATGATTTTATACTTTGAATCTCCATATTTTAAAAGGCCTTAATATGAAATTTGGTGGAGATTTACTATTTTTCCTAGCCCTTGGTTTGGTGGGACTATTGCTATTATAAATAAATAATTTTCACTGTGCTAATTAAATATTTCTTTAATATTTTGATGTATAAATATTTTTCGTGGCTAGATAATTTTTTTTTGCATTCTACATTGATTTGCATATTGAAGACTGCCCTACGAGACTGCTGATTTTGAATTGGTTAATCATTCTAATTTATTCTTAGCTACTTTCAGATTGTTGTGTGTGTACTTGAAGGTGTTTTCAAATCAGATTTATTGGGGATAGTTGGTAAACCCCTTTTCTCCATTTTCAGCCCTAAAAGGTGTTGGGGTGTTAATGTCAAATGGGGATACCATTTGGTGGACTGCCACTTTGACAACCCCTTGTATTAAAGATTATTTTTAATAATCTTAGTTGGTATTCACAACTAAAAGAGTGGAACGACATGACCGACCACCCATCCTATATAAATAGGATGATCCCTCACAGGATTGGACAACTTGGTGATATTACCTTTGGTTAATAATTTTATAGACTGATTGATCTAAGCTTAGTTACTTATGTCAATTGTTATAAAATGATACAAAAGTCTACTATTATTCTTGTGAAGTGGAAGTGAAGCGGAAGTGCTAGGTGAAAATATGATAAATTCTTAATATAAGATAATGCATTTTTAGTGGAGATTTTTCCTTCATATTTTTCCACTTAAATCTGGTGTCTCTTGTCTCATTTACTTTAAGCTATTGATATTTTCTTTTATTCATGGTCTATTAATTGTTATATGCATATGTGAACATCTGGTAAATGTCTGCACATTATAATCTATAATCCTCAACTATTTATTTGTGGATCTATAATTCTTCAATTATATCTTCTTGCATTTGTTCTAACATGGTATCAGAGCTGGTGACTGTGTGTGTGTAGAGATAGATTTAGATGTTTTACGCTTACAAGAGCAAAGAATCTTGAAGATCTTTTGATCTCTCGAAACCCTAAAAATTCAGCCAATAACTTCAAGCTAACCAGGTTTAAATTTCCAACTCTTGCATAATTTTTCTAAAACATAGGTGAAATATTAGCTAAATGGTTGTTTAGATCATCTTTGAGCTTTTTTATGCTTAGATATTTTCTTGTGCATCTTGTTTCATTTTTTTATGGTTTAAATCCATCTTGTGAAAGATTATTTTAAGTTTTTGTGCCATTTATAGCTATCTCGGGTCGTATTTTGACTTTGGATCTGAAAGTATTTCCTTAGATCTAGTTAGTTCGGAGCGTTTGAATTTACCATGCCTTTATAAATATTTATTTTTCACTATTTTTTCTTTTGCAAAGCCCAATCCAATCATTTTACACCATATGGCTTAGCTTTTTTGCTTTGTATTAAGATCCCATCGGTTTTGCAAAGCTTGGACCAATAAAATTGCTCGAAATAGCTTTGCTATCCTTTTTTATTTTTACGAAGTTGTACACACTCTTAGAGTGCCAAGTGGCTTCAATCTGACATCTTTCTAATTAGATCTTTAATCTTTCCACAAAATTTTGTCTTTGAGAATCTTAAGCCAATCATTTTACTCCAGCTAGCTTCACATTGTCAGTTTTTATGAAACCCGAGACATTAAGAAGGATCCATCTTGCTTCGTAGTGTTAGTAATTTTATTTGTCTAATTTTCAATTACGAAATGTGACACAATAAGAGCTTTACACATGTCTCCACGTTGTTAGACTTGGATTATCTTTCCTCTGTCATTTATGAAATATGTTTTAATCAGATAGCTCCAAGTAGCTCCGTATTTCACATTAGCTTGTTTGTGTCATCTGCGAAGGGTAAGGTAATATAATTGCTCCAAGTATCTTTTATTTTGAATTTTTTAGATTTGTAAAATCGAGCTAATAGAGTTGCTCCATATTTTGCATTGGCGCCTTTCTTTTGTGGCGTAGTTATCCAATAATTTTTTTCCACCTTTTCACATTTTTCAGTGTGTGTCAGTCTTGCAAAAAGTGAGCCATTTAAAAGGCTCCATGTGTCTTCAGTGTGCCTTAGTCATTTTAGTTACAATGCAAAGTGAGAACCAATAGAATTTGGACACGTTCTTATGTTTTTTTACATTTTTCAGCCTCTGTCATTTGTGAAGTGTGAGCCATTTAAAAGGCTCCACGTATCTTTTTTGGCTTATTCTTTGTCAAATTTGTGAAGTGTGAACCAATTATTTTTTGACACGTATATTAATCTTTTAATTGTGTCAGCCTTCGCAAGTGTCAAGGTGTCAATTATTTGCTTTGAATTAGCCACTTAAATTGTGACACCTGTCTTGTACCTTTTTAGACTCGAACTTTATTTTAACTATGGTTCATTTCGGGGATCTTAAGTCTGCCTAAGGATTTTTTCAAGGTTTGGAAGAAAGCCACCAAGTGTCTATTATTTACCGATTAATTTTTTGACAAGAGTCTCTATTTGACTAAGAATTTTATTTCACATTGTGTCAGAGTGTGAAAAAATGATCCAATTCATTTAAGACACGTGTATTCAGCCTCCTTTTTAATTAATTGTCTTTTGACTTATTAGCTACATTGCGAAATGTGAGCTAATTGAAAATTGACATGTGTATTTGTTTTTCACTTTTGTTACTCTTGTTAGTCTTTGACACGTGTTCATTTTTCTTTTATCTCGGACCCAAAAAGGCATTAAATTTATTTTTTAAAGATTTTGCGTCCACCCAAGGATCTATTTTAAATCTGACACATGCCTCTCTTGTTTTTATTTTTAAGTAGATCATTTTTGAGCTCACCCCATTGATTTTCTAAATAACTTGTCGAGCTCTTGTAGCTCGATTCTGACTAAGCTCTGTTAAATCGATCTTAATCTCGATCAAAGCTAGTCTTTTTTTATTAAATTTGAGATGTTTGCATTTGTATGGAAAATTAAAAGATATGTATCTAGTGTTTTTATCTCCATTTGGCTTCCTTGATTCATTTTTTAGCTGTATTTGTCTTCAAATACCGTATGATCGTTAAAATGGCTAGTTCTGCTAGTTTTGCTTTAGATAAGTCTCAACTCTTAAATGGAACAAATTATAGCATTTGGAGAGTTTGTTTAAAATTTTGTTTCATGGCTAGAAAGCTCTGGGATATTGTGACAGTATAGAAAAATGTCCCACAGGGAGACAAGATACCCTTGAAAACCTTAGTTCTTTTTCTTAGAGATCTCGAAATCTCTGTCCATTCTATTGCAAAGCATTAGAGATGAATTCTTAATACATATAGGTCATATGGACTCACCTGTAGATGCATGGAAGTAATTAGAAACCATGCATGAAGGTAATAGGTTGTCTAAGATAATTAAACTAGTTTTAGAGCTATTTATAACACCCATGAAGGGGGATGAGAAAATTGTCAACTATTTAGCTAAAATTAAGAACATTAAAGCTCAATTAGATGGTTGCAATTGTGAATTATTTAAAGATAAGATTTTGTACTTCATAATTTAGATTAATATTCATGAAAAGTTCATAAACTACATCTCAATTCTCAATTCTAAGTATCAGAATGAGAATGATCTTCCTGATCTGGACACTTTGTCTTCTCTCGTTGATTCAAGAAGAGAGAGTCATGGAGAACTTTGATTCAAAAGAGACTGATTCTCAAGCTCTGTTCTCATAGAATCATAAGTCTGCTCATAATAGAAATAAAAACAATCATAATCAGAAGTCTAATATCAGATCTAGATTTAAATCAAATCCTAAGACTAATTCTACTAAGAACAATCGAACTTTAAAGTCAAATTTAATGGAACTTGTAATAAGTGTGGAAAATTTGGGCATAAAGAATATGATTGTAGAGTAAATATTAACAAATCAACTAAGAATGCTAAGAACATCAAGCCTAATAATAAGAAAAATCAGAAGTAAACTCAAGAAAATGTGGTTGAGAAGTCTATTAGATCGTATAATCGCCTTTTCGACTTCAAATGACAATGAATGGATTATTGATAGTTGTGCCTCTAGGAACATGACTTGTACTCTTGGTATTCTTTCTGATGTAGTTAAATGTAAAGATAATATATATATTAGGAGATAACTAAATCATTAGGTTTGAAGGTTGTGGAAATGTTAAGCTATCAAATGGAGTAATTAGGAATGTCTTGTATGTTCCTCAATTGAAAAAGAATCTTTTGTCTTGCTCTCATCTAACTAAAGAAAACTGTAAAGTTGTTTTGCTGCAAGATAAGTGGTATGTAAAAGATAAGTTTAAAAATGTTATTGCTTTTGGCATTAAAAAAATGGATTGTATATCTTTGATGGTTTTGTGTCTGAGTATTTCTTTTCTTCCTCTTCTAGGAATGATATTCAACTTTGGCATGAAAGACTTGGTCATGTAAATTTCAAAAGCTTATATGATATGTCTAGACTGAATCTTGTTTTTGGTCTTCCAAAGATAAAGTCAGGTCATGAAACTTGTGAAATTTTTCTACATGGTAAGAAACATTCTCAACCATTTCACAAACATCATGATCCAAATTCTTCTCACTTATTAGAACTGATTCATAGTGATGTGAGAGGTCCACTTGAGGTTCCTTCTTCGGTGGTGATTTGTATGTTGCCTATTTTATTGATGATTACTCTAGAATGAATTGGTCTTATTTCATTAAGAAGAAGTCGATGTCCTGTCTAAGTTTCAAGAATTTAAGGCTCTAGTTGAAAATGCTTCTAATATGAAAATTAAGAGAATTAGGAATGATAATGGAGGTGAATATGTCAGCAAAAAGTTTGATAAGTTTTGTGTTTCATGTGGGATTCAAAGAGATTTGACTACTCCCTATTCCCCTCAACAAAATGGCATTGTAGAAAGAAAGAATATGACTATCTTAGAAATGGATAGGACTATGATTCATGCTTCCAATGTGCCTAAGTTCTTATGGGATGAAGATATGAACACTTTTTTCTATATTCTTAATAGAGTTCCTACTAAATCTCTTCATCAAGATACTCCTCATGAAGTATGGAAAAGTAAAAACCATATATTTCTCACTTAAGAATATTTGGTAGTCTTGCTTCTATCTTCATTCCAAAATACAAAAGGAAGAAGCTTGATCCAACCTTTTTCTCTTGTATTTTTGTTGGCTATGGCTATAAAACTAAAGGATTGAGAGTTTATCCATTCAAACATGCCATTTTTGAAAACATAAATGTTAAAGTATTAGAGAGAAATTTCTCTGATGATCCTCATGAACCCTCCTTCATTTCTCTGGAGATAGAGCCTGATAATTCTTCTCCCATGGAAACAAAAGCTGAGAGGCATATCATTTTGATATAGATATGATGGAGATTTATGGGGAGACATCTCAAAATGTCTTGCAACCTAAGATTCCTAAATGGGCTCAAAGTCTTGTTCAAAACTCTCAGCTTGATAATATTAGAAAGCTAACTAGAAGTCAACATACTTATCATTCCTTGATGACCCTCTATGAGGTAGAACCAAAATCCTTTGAAGAAGCATCTCAAGATGATAGATGGATTCAGGCTATGAATGATGAATATAATGCCTTAATAAAAAATGACACTTGGGAATTAGTCCCTCCTCCTTCTAAGATAAGCATTGTAGGATCTAGGTGGTTGTTCAAAATCAAATATAACTCTGTATGAGAGATTGAAAAGTTCAAGGCAAGGATGGTAGCTCATGGTTTCACTTAGAAACTGGGTATTGACTATGTTGAGACCTTTTCTCATGTTGTTAAGATGAGCACTGTAAGAGTTCTTCTTGCATTAGCTACTCAATACGGTTGATAGATTCACCAAATGGATGTTAATAATGAATTTTTAAATGGTGACTTAAAAGAAGAAATCTATATGAGTCAGCCTAAAGGTTTTGAAGAACCTAGTAAAGAACTTTATGTCTGTAATCTTAAAAAGTATTTGTATGGTCTTAAGAAATCTCCTAGAGCTTGGTATGCTAAAATTAATAGGTTCTTTCAGGAGCTTGGTTTTTCTAACTATTGTTCTGAAAATGATTTATTTGTTAAGTTTGATAACAATCATATTATCATTATTTTTATTTATGTTGATGATCTTTTGATTACTAGTAGTGATAAAAATTTAATTGTTAGAATCAAAGAAAGGTTAAAGCAACATTTTGAAATGACTGATTTAGGTTTATTAAATCATTTTCTTGGCATGATTATATTTCAAGATCACAAGTCTATTATTGCATCTCAATCTCAGTATGTTGTGAATTTTCTTAGAAGATTTAACATGATTTACTATAAGCCTATTGCCATTCCTATTGAAGTTGGTGTTAAGTTAGACCCTAAACCAACTTGTGCTAAATTTGATCATACTTTGTATAGGCAGCTAGTTGGTAGTCTAATTTATTTGACTATTACTAGACCATTATTTATTATGTAGTAGGAGTAGTTTCAATATTTATGTAAGAACCTCGATGAGGATCATTGGAAAGTTAAAAAAATAATTTTCAAATATATTAAAGGAACAATCAATTATGGTCTGTTTTATTCTTCTTGTAATGATGCATAATTATTTAGTTATTGTGATTCGATCATCTTTGGTAATACTCTAGAATAGATATCTTTTATAGTTGGGTGCGAGTGCCATCACTTGGAGTAGAAATAAGAAAACAACAGTGTCTATCTCTTCTACTGAAGCAAAGTATAGAAGTGCTATGGAACTTGTAAAAGAATCTATGTGGCTAAAAAGACTATTGGATGAACTGTACATGGGCGTCAAAGGGAGCACTAATATTCTATGTGACAACCAGAGTTGCATTGCTCTTACAAAGAATCCATTTCAATATCAAAGGACTAAGCATATTGAAGTTCATATGCATTTTATTTGAGAGAAAGTCCTGAATGGTGATATTGATCTCAAGTTCTATTCTATTGAAGATCAAGTTGCAGATATCTTCACCAAGACATTGTGTGTTTGTGAAGTTTTGCAAGTTTCATGCCTTTTTGGGCCTATCAGAGTTTCCATTGAGGGGAGTGTGCATGAAAATGCCACCTCTTAATGGCTGTTGTAAACTTCCAATACTTCCTCCATTTTTAATAAGTAAATGTGTCACTCTATGTAAAGTTACTTGTAAATCCTAGAAAAGCTTTAGTTAGGAGTATGCCTTATTTTATAAAAGGCTCCATAATTTGTTGTAAGTATTCATATGCAAAGCACTGGTCTTTAGAATTTATGTATGGGAATATCAGTTGATTTCCATTATTTGTAAGCTAGCATGAATCATCTGTTTGCTTGTTCAAGGATATGTAAATCCTTTTGTAGAAAAAGGTAAATTTGGCATGTCTATTTTTTTTTCCCCACTTAACATTAAGGGGGAGTGTTGGGGTGTTAATGTCAAGTGGGGATACCATTTGGTGGACTACCACTTTGAAATCCCCTTGTCTTAAAGATTATTTTTAATAATCTTAGTCGGTCTTCATAGCTAAAAGAGTGGAATGACATGACCGACCACCCATCCTATATAAAAAGGATGATCCCTCATGGGATTGAATGAATTGGTGATCTTAACTTTAGTTAATAAGTTTATAAAATGATTAATCTAAGCTTAGATACTTATGTGAGTTGTTATACAATGAGATAAAAATATACCATTGTTTACTGTGAGACCGAGGAGTGAAGTGGAAATGTTTGGGTGAAAATCTAATAAATTCTTAATATAAGACAATGATTTTTCAATGGAGTTTTTCCTTCGGGTTTCTCCACTTAAATTTGGTGTCTCTTGTCTCATTTACTTTCAGCTATTGATATTTTCTTTCATTCATGATCTGTTAACTATTATATGCATATGTAAACATTTGATAAATGTCTGCACATTATAATCTATAATCCTCAACTGTTTATTTGTGGTTCTATAATTCTTCAATTATATCTTCCCGCATTTGTTCTAACAAAATGGACATTAAATCCTCGCTTTATTACTTTTTGAGGTCTCTCGTTTAACTTGCTTATCCTCATGCACCGACATGTTGAAAAATTGTAAGATCGAATGGATAAAATCCATATTAATACACTAAGTAACAAGTTCCAAACTTTATTTGACATATTTTATATCCCATGGAAATGCCGTATAATTTGGTCAAGATTTTATATTGGGCTCTGGGCATCTTGTATGGTCCTAGACCGACATGTATTCCAACTTTACTTTCAAATTAATATATTTTATTAGGTCTTATAATTCATCTAAGTTATCTTGTATTAGATAAATCATCTATGGATATGAATATAAATAAGTATACATTACCTCATTTACTAACTTGGAAATCCTATGACAATGCACCGATACCCTCACTTCCTACACTTGAAAAAGACATTCAAAACTCCAAAAATCTTGCAATAACACATCTATATTTATTAGGAAACACCCACATCAGGTCCAAAGCTTCTTACTAGGTCAAGAAAATGACAAAGAACACAAAAAGTTGTAGATTTAGAAATAGAACAAGTCCAATATCATACAAAGGGTCAAGACCGTATAATACAGTCATGGTGGAATGATAACGTCCTTTCCTAGGATAGTTTACACTAACAATTCCATTTCTAAAGTTCTTCTCTAGTTTAGAAATATATGTTTTATCATTGCACATTCGCAAAGATTCCTAGAATCATATACAAATAGCTAAGTGCACTCATCCTCTTGTATTTTCAAGTTCATATCTTGTGTTACAAGTATTTAGAACATTATTTTGATATTGTATAATTAATGTTAGAAGTTAATTAATCAGAATAACCATTTTTATCTAACCCTACATCCAATTAGTGTATATATAAATCACTAAAGATATTAGATTAAAATTTCTCTAAATCTATAAAGGGTTTAAACATAAAGTTATTGATGTATTGGGTAGGAAAGGTTTGTATTACAAACCCTCATTTTAACATGGTGTTTGAAAATAATAAACTTAACCTCCTCTAAATATGTGCACCAAGTGGTCTCATATATCTTAATTGTATCACCATGTGGGATAATATATATGAAAAAATTAGTACAAAATTTTCTTAGTTTCACTTACCACATCTTCCCCATGTGATTATCCATGGTGTTCCAACAAATAGGAGAAAAAAGTACCCCAATATAATGTTTTACCATTATCTATGGATTTATATGAGTTGCATACCATATCATCATAAATTAACTCACAAAAACTGTAGTGGAAATATTTATCTCTAATTTTTAGCTTGTGTGTGCTCATCTCATCATTGTTACATCCTATCTAGCCTCAAATATGATTTTTTCAGAAATAAGTTTTATTTTCATTCAAATATTTAAAATAACATGTTATTTATGAAAAATCCACAAGTGCACCACAAATTTGTGTAAACATTTTATTTTTCACTCTTAGTAATTATTTCTCTTTACAAACTGTTGGTGAATTAATATCCTTAAGTGTGTTTTATAGTGGCATACTTTAGGAGTAAGGGAATGGTTGGTAGTATCCCGGTGAAATATTTTGTATGTTTCATATCACCCTAATTTTCCATAAACTAGTTGTTTCTACTATCTCCTCTCTATCTCTTTATAACCACTTAACATCCTTAGTATTATCACCTTCACATTTTCCAATAGCACCTTATATATCCCCTTTATACATATTCTAAGCATTTTCGCTACCTTTATTCTCACTTATCTCATTAAATTTATCCTATACCATTTTTGTTTGATGACATTAACTATGATCAATACCATATAATATAATTCTATTTCTAAATGACTGAGAGAGATAATTACTTGGCTATGTTATCATACAAATATGAATAATTGTTGTAATTTATTCATATCATTATAACATATTCTAATCTAATTTCAATAAAAAAATTTCCTTAAATATTTAATATCTTAAGGGTTTAACAAAGATTATACTTGGAGATCTACTATGGAGCATAGGGTTAATATAAAAAATAAGAATAAGAGCCAATGGAAAGGTATACCAAGTCTCTAGAGTCCCTAAATTTAGTCGATTAGGTATTTTAACTATCCATTTTGTGATCCACTAATAAAATCTCTCTAAAAAGATGTTACTACCCCTGACAAGTTAATACACCAACATTATATTCTTAAAGTTAAATATCATTAACCCTTATCTTTCCTTTATGTTAGTATTATAGATTATGTTTTTTTAATCATGTATTATACTAAGATAAACTAGTATATATTTCTATATTTCATCATATATTACAATCATTTATTATTATTTTGAAATGGAATTACAAATATTATCTTAGATATCATAACTCTTGCTTATTATCATTACTCTTACAACCTTAGGATTCTAGTAAGACCCCACCCCTATCTTAGACAAAGATTTGGATCCATACCTATTTTATATGGTATGGATTAATCTCTTCTACATCCTTGATGTTATGCCCCTTGGTGTTATCCTTTTCTTTTTTCAGACATATAATGGTCCTCTACTTATATCTTAATTTAAATTATTGAGAAGAGAGAGATGATGATCATATTAACCTCCTAGCTTATATTATTATTGGTGAACCTAACAAAAATCTTAATCCTCTATTAATTGAGTCATATTCATGTTTATTTTAACTCCTTTTACATCATATTATTATCACCTTTTAACTCCTATGATTTATCATAAATTTCTTAATTCCATGTTATTTTCCTCTTTATCTCTAAAGCTTCATCACTTATGATCATGTTACCCCTTAGGGTTTTCCAAAGTAAGCCTTAACCTTTTTAAATTATAGATGGTTTTTTCTCCCTTATGTACATATCATCAAGGGAAACCATTCATGGTGCACCTTTTCACAATCTCAACATACATAAACCATTTAATGTAATATGGTTAAAATCACCCAAGAAATCCATGAATTTAGCTTTAAGTATTTGGGTAATAATGTACATGTCATCGGTTCACTTGTTTGAGCCCCCAAACTAGAAATTTAGTAGAATAAAAACAATTAAGGCATCTAAATCCTCAAAATAATCCTCTTCCCAATACCAACAACACTAATATCAACAATTCTCTTCTACTACTAGCCATAACCCACCACTTGACAAAAATAGTGTTTTACAAGTTATTGGATTAAATGGATAATATACAAAAACCTACAAACAATAACATGACCCAACCGTAAAAATAAATTTTGTGAATTACATATCAACCTCAATAGGTTTTTATAGGACATTATAATCAATTTCATACCCCTATGTTGTTTTTGAATGCTCATTGGAACTAGACAACCAAACTCCAATACAAAAATGTTTTTAAACACTAAAAATGAACCTTTATCTCCTTACACATATTTTGTGGAATTTGAGGATCTTTGCAGCCATTTATTATGATAAATATGTTGATCCTTTGATTCATCTCATTTTTGGGAACATTTACAAAGAGTGGATCAAAACAAAACCTATGTAACTATAAGGTTATTAGAAAAACCCTAGTGGATGATATATTTGAATGGTGTAATTAACTTACCTCTCATTGAATAATATAATTATAGGTAATCTTCAATGCTTTAGTCCATACATTTCAAAAAAATGATATTCCTAAAATTGGGTACTAAAACTCATCAATATGAAATAATTAACCATTGCATTAATCCATTACTTCATTAAAGATGGAAATCCATGGAAAAAAATTCCAATCATTATCTCAATAATCAAAATATCAATCAAATATTTCTAAAATAATTGAATCCAAAATTACATATAAGGGTCAATATTCCCAACCACATTGGAGGAGGCCCTCAAACAAGCCAAGAGACAAGATAACCTTGGAGTTTGAGTAATATCAATAATTAACATAGGAGACATTCAAGAAAACAAATGATGTTGTTAAATCATATTAAAATATAACCCATTGTAAGGGTAAATCCATCATACCTTATTATTTAAATAAATATTTTCCACGCCATGTAATTAATCATGAAAACATGTACCATTAACCCTTGAGTAAGAAAAAAAAAAAGTAAACAATGCCTATACCTCGATTACATAAAATTGATCCTTAAAATATTATTCCTTCATGGTAGGATCTTAGTAAATTATGTTTTTGTTTTAAACAAAATTTAAATCTTATCGAGAGGAATGAGATTAAATTAATATACCAAGAATAAGTAAGATATATCATGCAAGAAATAAGAAAGTGTAAGCAATAGTGAGATAAGAATGAATTAGATTGTATCTAAAGATATGAGCTGATTTTGGGCTGGGAAATAAGATAAGAAGGTCATGTCGAATTATGTATGCTATTGTAAACCTAAAATTAACACCACTAATTCCCATGTTTGCATCTGCTAGCACCCCTTTCATTATCACATCACTATCACATTATACATTAAATTTAGTATCACATCACTATCCTCTTATACATTAATCCATTACTATCATATTTTACATTAAATCCTAATCCTAAGTATTATTCCCCTCATCATATTTATTCCCTATAAATATTCTTCTACAACTGCTAAATCCTATTTTATCCTCTCCTAAACCATCCTTAACCACCTAGAATCTTCTTAAAACCAAAAATAAATCAAAATCAAATCATATCAAAACTAAATCAAAATCAAATAACATACAACTAAATCTAAATCAAATCATATCTAAAATAAATCAAAATCAAATCATATATAAAACTATTCAAATAAAATTATATCTAGCCTTATTTGGAAGCAACTTCAACCATTCTCCACCACAAACCACCTGCAAAATAAATTAGATAAGGCCAAAAATGAAATCTATAACCTCTTAACCATTTAACAACATTCCCTACCCATATAATCTGTTGTTGCAAATCAGCATCACCCCTAGATGCAAATCAGGTTTCTAAGTTGATGTTTCGAGCCTCCCGGTGTGATTGCACAACATTGAAACCTCTCTCCAAGTGTGGGACTTGTAAAATGAGAGAGGAATATATAGATTAGAGGATGGTTCCTCAAACTCCTCTCGATCGATCTATTATTTACACAATCTTGTAGAGGTTCAGATCCTAATTTTATCTTAATTTGCAAGGAGACAGGGATAATAAATGTAAAAATTAAAATTAAACTGATAAGGGTGATACACCAAAGGAGTGGTGAGCACTTCTTGCTCATGCAAATTGACACAAATCAGAAATTGCAACATAAAACATCATGCACAGTTGATAAGCTATAAACAAGGGTTTGAAATGAAGCAAACAACACATACAAAGGACTGAAAGCATTCACAGAGCCTGCATTGTGATTTTCAACATCAAAATCCTTGTATTCCAACACCAAAGAGGCAAAAAAACCTGTTACAATCCCTGGAAGGTCTGATACTTGCCAAAATCACTTGTTGAAAGTGAAAACAGAAGCTTGTTGTGCAAAAAAAGTGTTCCCCCTTTGAAAAATGAGCCAAATCCAGCTTTTACAGTGCATGGGTCGAGCCCAGGAGAGAGAAAATGTGAAAAATGTGGGAGCCATTCCCCATTGACCAAAATGCATTAAAAACAGCATGGAGGTCCTTACAAACCCATGCCCTGACATTTTTGACCATGTTGGAGAAGAATGCGACCCATTTTGCATTAAAATTGGTTGTTGAAACATCAGTTCTGTCCATGGGCACGTACCAGAAGAGTTTTTGATTTTCTCCCTCCAAACTGAACTAAAATTCAAAATTGACCATGGAATCTTGTAGAGAATTTCACTAGCTTTCCATTGATATAAAGAACGTGAAAATCCAAGCTCTGGATTGAAAGTTATGGCGATTTGAAGTTTTAGGGCAAAAATAGGCCAAAATCGGATCGCTTTGATATTTTTGACCTGGACACGTGGCGAGTTCTGATTGGCTGCAGACCTTGCAAGGGAAAATTTCCCACAAAAACTCCGCCAAGCCATAACTTGAAAAATACGTGGAGTTAGGAGGAAATCTTTACCTTTCTAGAAAGCTGAGAAAGAGCTCTATCCAATGGTGTCATTTCCAGAAGGTTTTGAGTGCCTAAAAAGTAAAAATTTATGACTGAGGCACAATAAAAGGAAAGAATGAAAGGGAGTTAGCCACAAAATGAGCAGGGGGCACATTTGGATAACAATAAGCACTTGAAAACATAATTATATAAATCCAAAACAAAATCATTAATTCCCTAACCATCCAATAATATCCTTGATTCGCATAATCATTTTCCAACACACCCACAAAAAAATTGCTCGATTTCGGAGGTTGTTTTAACAACTTTCCTATATTTTATGGATCTCCGAAGATTCCCCCAATCACTGATGATTCTCCCATGTTGACATAAAATCTATAAATACAAGTTCAAGACATTCATTCAAAGTTAATTAACAATCAGAGTTGACATTTATTGATCACCCAGACTTGGCCTTCGACAGACGTTGTTCAAAGCATCCTTAAGGAAATCTTATTATGTCCATACCCCTCTTCATCACAGCAACAATTTCCTCTTCTTTTGGAGGTCATTCACGTGTCTTGGAGATAAACTCAATGAATCCTCTGTACCTACATTCTTTTATTATTTTCTCGGTCTCTTATCAATGTATGCATGCATCAAAAATCTCCCTTTCAACTTTTGGAGATCAATCACACGTCTAGGAATTGGTTTAGCAGTCCTTTGGTATCAACCATCTTCTTCCTCCTGAAGCATTTAAACATATAGTAATCAAGTCTGATATTCTGACATCTACAACCCTCCTCTCTGGGTATTATCCTCTTCTCAACCCTATCTATGAACTGGAATCGGAAATTACTTTTTTAATAATTTTCCTTAATCATTCATCAATTCTCAGCTTAAAATCAATTATGTCTAGACCTTTTATTAACCTATCTCATGATTTCTAGAATCACCGGTGATTCCCCCAAGAATCTTTGATAGAATTCTTTGACGATTCCTAGGCTTGATGAAAAAATCATGGAGATTATCTCAATCACCGGTGATTCTGTCAAAAATGTATTTTACCCTTAAGCTTTATTTTTAGACATCCAAATCACATAATCTATTTCCACAAGGCCTTTCAAGTGTCCTTTCAGTCATATCAAGCTCCTTCGATCCATATTTAGCATTTTATCAATTATATTAATCAAATTTACCATCTTACTCAAACATCTATCTACATCCTTTCTCATTTGAGACATTTTTAATCCCTAAAATCCATTTGGACTAGGAACAACCATGAGACCAACATATAGCCTCAAACCACGTCGGTCCCTTTACCTTTGCATTATTGGTTATATGATCTGTTATCATTATCAAATTAATTTCTTGAATGTGGATTGACATCCTTACAAGGAAGTCCATTGACTTAGGGGGTCGCCTTTGCCACAAGAAAATATACCATATATCTGTCTAATCCCATCTTGTTTAGTGTCTTTGAGCACATGTTTCGACATAGGAAAGGAACTTGTACACATCTTTCATGGAGTGCAACATCGGGCATCTCATCCATCATCTACGGGTATTGCTAAACCTTGCATCCTCTCGAGGTCGGTATATTTTTATTTTCTTGTTTAGTTAATTCAATTTGAAGAGGTAGAAATATTTATGAATAGCTATATATGAGAAACTAGGATTTGGAACCTCTTTGGACAAGATCGCTTGAGCACTTGTGTTTGAAATAGGAACTAGTGTCTTATAAATAACTCTACTTTTGATATTTTCGAGTCCGAACTTATCTTTTCCATTCATTTTCTATCACATCCACTTCATTGTAGGATTCTTGTGTCACACCCGAACATTCAAAATGCAGACCCTAATTACATGCACAAGTCACAAGAAAACATTATATGGAATAAATAATGCATTATTTTTAGTCAAACCAACCCCGAAAGTCACCCCAATGTGATTTTCACTGAGGCTACACTACATTTTAGACTTTATGCAGTTCTTGTGAGTGTGTGATTTGAATTATATCCCTTGAATCTAGGTTTTACTTTTGTTATTCGCACAAAGATAGCAGACTATAACTAATTTACCCTTAAGATGAATGTGTGATATGGAATTCATAAATATCCCCTCTTATCCAATGAATAATGCAACCTAAATGTAGTATTTGAATGTTGTTCCTTTCCCAAGTAGTAGATAATAAGTATTAGCCCCAATTGTCTAGCCCCTAATAGATAATATATGATTCCCTTGTTTAAATTTCATCATTAAAAACTGAAAATATGACCCAAAGTTATAAAAGAGACTTTATAAAAGACACCAAATGACGGGGTAATTCAAAATCAAGAAAACTACGGAAAGAGAAAAAATCACCCAAAGGGGACAGTAGCCCAAGAACTCCTATCCCTAATTGGTGATAGTGTCTAGGATGCTCAGAAGATGTAACAATTAATACAGAGTTAGGTCACATGTCATTTAGTATCCTAAAGTAAAGTGGTAATTCCATAAAATTAAATAACAAGAGTGTGAGAAAGCTAAAAGTAATGAAATAATGAAATACGTGTTGTTAATGTCTAGTCTTCTTTCTAGAATCATGTATATAATGAAATACTTAGAGGTATGATGTAAGTAGAAAGTGCAAGATTTCTGACTAAATTTACCCCCACTTTATGCTGGTGAATAAATATTTGGTAACATAAAGTAGATAAGAAGAGCGTACCTTGTGGAGAGTCAAAGAGAGTTATAACAAATAATGTGCCGAATGAGGGTTGTACTTGATATCATATAGAATGGAGATAATAGAGTGTGCATCATAGAATCTAGTAGAGGATAAGGATCCTAGGGGTAACCTTTGCATGCATAGTAAGAATGATGCTTGCATTTGTTCTTGGTTATTACCTTTTAAGGTGTTTTTGTGCTTTAGATTGCTTCTCGTTCCAGCTATATGTTTCCTTTCATCGGGTAAGGTAGGACTTGCAAAATAAGATAAGTGTAGTCAATGCTTGTGATAAATAAAATTGAAATTTAACTTAGTAATGTGAAAATAAGAATGCATTTTTGGAAAATAAGTGAATCAAGGATAGAGTACACTTGTGTGTTATGAGAAGAGAGATCAGTTTTGTTCTTGTATGTTTATTGCTTTGGATATGGTTAGAATAATATGGAGGATTTAGGCGTCCTGTCACCAAACCAAGGGTTTAAGTTTCTGTCGCTAAAATGAGAATTTAGGTGTCATGTCGCCAAGGGAAGAGTATTGAAAGTGATGTAGGATCGGCTCTCTAACCATAACACTTCCCTATGGATAAGTACTCTGCAGATTATCACAAACTTGATTGAAACTTACCATGAGTGACACATTGTTTCAAATATATTGTTGTCCTACATATGCCTTAGGTGTAACTACCTTATTTTATCATGATAAAAATAAATTAATTAGTTCCCTTGTAACTTTACTTTGATTTTGTTCCTATTGGTAAATCGATTTAAACCCACAATTGAGTCTAAACTGCTGAAATTAGAGAAAAATATCATTGGAAAACTATTGAACATGTAATGTTCATGTTTTAGTCCCTAGGATAGGAGCACCTAGGTAGGACACTTTGGTTGGGTTTTTCTGTCATGCACTAAATTTTGGCTCAAGTATGATTTTGAGCTTGTTTCTTAGATCTTGTTTATCCTAATTTTTCTCTATCAATTTGTATATAGTATGTGTATTTTTGAGAGGGTGCAATAGTCAAGTGATTATTACCCACACTTGTTTTGGGTACATGATACAATTCAAGGAGAGTGCCACAAAAATGAGGAAAGATGAAATTGATGTGCACATCTGAAATAGATATCCTACTAGGGGAATATGGAATACATATGCTTACAACCATGATATATGCAAATAATGGGAAAAAGGCTAGCCAAATGTGTTAGTCACAAAAAATCATACATGATGTAATAGAAACAAGTCACAAGACATAATAAAACTTCAAAAGATAAAACAAGTAGTTGGTTGAATACATTGGAAACCACTCAGGATGTCACAAGAGAATCGAAGCCTTCAAGGTGATACAAGAAAAAAATAATGAATATAGGTAACATCTTGTACAAAATGACAATCAAGACATAAGAAAATAAGGCAAGATATAAACAAATAAAAAAACCATGCTTGAAAGTAGGCTTGGAATAAAAATGCTACACATGAAGTACCCATTAGCTTGTTATAAAAATTGATAGTATTTGACAATTTATTCAACAAGGAAATAGGAATGAAAGTAGTAAATTATGCGGTGATAAAACATGAGTATAGAGAAAATATGAATGGTAGATTCCCCCGGAGCCTCGGTAGGAATGGTATGTTACAATGCTAAGCATCATACATCATGTGGGAACATTTAAGTGATGTGAATTCACCTCAAGAGTACCATATGAACACACATATGTGTATGGAAAAGGATAAAGCATACTCAATCAATCAAGGTAACATGATAAGCAACATGCAACATAAAATAGTATATGAAAGAAAGAGTACAACCAATTAAGATATAAGCTATTATTTTTATTTTTGTAAATATGTCAACATGAAATATAACATCTATGAGAGGGGAGTAAGGTTTCCCACGGTGTATGTGTGTAAATTAAGGTCAATGTAGGTAAGTGTGACCTCAACATTTATGTTTGGAACTAAAACAAGAGTACGTCATTGAGTAGTGAAGGGGATAACATGCCCCTAACTATGTGGAAATGAATCTAGCTAAGTTTAGTATTACTTAAGATGCAAGAAATTCATTATATTTTACAGAGGTTTTCCTATAAGGGTTACGACGTGATACAAACCCCGAACTAGTTTCTAAGTAACAACATATGGGCCAAGCCAATTAGGTTTAAATTTTCCTTTTAGAGAGGGATCTGTATTAGTGTTCTTTTTTATTTTCTTTGAACCCTAAATTTCCAATGTTAAATTATTGCGGATGCGCCTTAGTATGATAAGCACATTTAATGTGCACACGGTAAGCATGAAGATGATCTAAAGCTTGTACATGAGGAAAATACAACATTTCTAGTTCATGTAAATGTCACTCCCAATATTCATTGTCTTGGAGGATATTTTTAAGAGAAACATGTAAATATGGGATTTTGAGTTCCAAAGGAATAATTAATTCAGTACCATATACAAGATAAAATAGTGCGTGGTTGTGCAAAATTGTACGGTAGTTCCAAAAGGCGTATAATATTTGATTATGCCAATCAATACCACATCTATAACATTTTATGCAGAATTTTAATGATTTTTTATTAGTAGATTTGGCTTAGTCATTACCTTGGGGATAATAAGGAGTAGAAAATGTGTGTTTGATCTTATATTTAACATAATTTTTTGACATCATGATTTTTGAAAGATGAACCATTGTTAGTTACAATCTCCGAAGGAACCCCAAAGCATGCGATGATATGTGTAATAAGAAATATGTAAATATATTCACCAGGATTGGTGTGTAGACATAAAATCTATGTAATTGGGTACATTTCTAGGTCATAGAGCATACAAATATATACATGATTCTCAAGCAAGACAACTAGTAATTGACAATGTATTTTGGGCCTTTTTCTTTGTCTCTTATACTTTTATTAACGTTACACACCTATAACCCTGTCATTATTTGACCAATTTATCTTTTATGGCATCAAACACTAGAAACCATTTAGGACAAAAGTGATTAGGCACTCATGTCCCTTATGGGAACTCCTAACCCTCTCTATCCATTTCTCACTATTTTGGGTCTCTTTTACTTCTTGGGCATATTATAAAAATTTGGGTTGGTCTTCTAGTTGGAAATTACAAAATTCAAACAAGAGAATCATACATACATACATACATACATACATACATACATACATACATACATACATACATACATACATACATACATACATACATACATACATACATACATATATATATAGTTATAACTAACTGAAATAAGGGGCCAAACACTAACATTATCTACTATCACCTAAGTTTGCATCCAAAGGCACAAGATAATTACAAAGAATCCATATAGCATATCCATACAAGGGATAAGGGATGCATCACTATGCATACACAACATAAGAAGGGAAGTCTATTCTATTCCATCTCACACATTTTATACATTTTCTATATTCTAGATCTAGCCCGCTATCATTGTGCAACTTAGAAGAGGACATCCTAAGGCATCATTACACACACATAAACACAAAACTACATGGAGTATGAAATTTAGTGCAAAACTTGGTACTAATTTCACTCTTTCGGTGACCACCTAGGTTAGTACGACTCCCATTATTTATTAGGTTTGATGTGGTTTATGGGTATGTGCAGCTAGGTATCTATTTTGCAGGTTACATGTGTGAACAATGACATTGGAACAAATACAAAGTGAAAAATAAAGATAAAAATGAAGGTCCTCCTACACATAAAAGATCATAACCTAAGAATGCGGGTGGACATTAACACCCACACCGACTCATTAGCATCTGGGTGCTCCTATCCTCTCCTGTGGAAGCTTCATCCAACACTTTTTGTGTTCCACAACTTCGAGTGAGCCTTGAAGATATTCTTCCCATTTTGTTCTAGAAGTGCCTCGGTCCAAACCAATTCGTGATAATTTGGAAATCAAGTAAGTCATCTATCTCTCTCACTTGCTTAGGGTTTCATATTATTACTTGGTTATTTCTTGTGCATTTACTTGTATATTATCATTTGTATATCATTATCTATAGTAATTACTCTTAAATTTATATTTGATTCAAGTTATATTAAATCATTTGGTAAACCCACTCACTCGAATCCTACCTTGCTTCTAGGAATTGTTCGATTCTTCTCCCATAGCTGAAACTTATGAACCTCTTATTGAAAAATATCTTCATGAAATCCATGAACATATTAATAAACATACTCAAGAATTATATATCTTATTATTCACTGCTCACGAGGAATCCACTATTCTAGCTAATCTTTACGCTCCAGTCTCTAATAATACTTCTCTTCCTATTGTGACACAACCTCCTAATTCTACCCTTTCACCCACCTCCACAGGTCCTGTTTCTTTTCCTACTCCTACCAATAATTTCATCTTGCATATTACTTCTCACACATGACAAGTCTCCTCTTTAGGCACTTAAGACCTAGTTTCTTTATAGCGGGATCTATAAATAAAAATCCATGAATTACAACAAGCTACTTCACATTTCTCTCCATTTGTAGAATCCTCATTACTCCTTCATGGCCCTTTTGCACCCACCATTTCCTCTTATCCGCTCCCTCCCAAATTCATTACACCTAATAATCCTACCTTTAATGACCATGGTGACCCTCAGGAGAATATTTTATCTTTTCATGTGGCATGTCTTGACTATGCAGATGACCTCACATTACTAGCTAAATTATTTCCTCAAAGTTTACAAGATTACGCTATGCGTTGGTTTTACTATCTACCTGTTAATTTGGTAACTCCTTTAAATCATTAGCAGATGATTCCTTGCTCAATTTTCTATCAATATTGGTACCAAGATAGCTTATGCACAACTTTCTCAAGTCAAATAAGGATCCATCGAACATCTAGTTGACTATGTTTTACGCTATAAGAATAATCTTGCTAAGGTAATTAATGTACTAGCTATTTCTGAATAACAAGACATATTTATTCAAAGATTTTTACCTCCACTTCAAGAACAGTGAATCTAAAGCTGATGTTAACACTATTTCTACACATGACAAGCTTCAATTGGAACCCATGAGGCATAATTTTACTAAAATAACTTACGCACCTCGACTTCTATTACCTAGCTTATTGAAAGAAATATTATTACTCTTCTACCACCACTCAACCTCAATCCTTCTCACCCACGTGGCCATAACTATGATGAAAATTCAAGTGTGACTACCACCAATGCATTAGGAATTCTACTGATCATTTCTTTAAACTTAAACATCTTATTCAATATCTTTTTGATAACAATGCAATTGAGATCCCTGAGCCATCTACTTCCAAACTGATCAATGATAATCAAAAGATCAAAATATTTAATGAACAATTTCCTAAGCATTAAAATAAACCTAATGAATCTTTTGCAAACTATACATATCATGATGTGTCTCCTTATTCCTCAGAGCCTCTTGACTTTCTTATTTCTATTGCTGATGTACCACCTCCAATTATCACATTCTTGGATCATGATTATCATGCTAAATTTTCTTCCGATTCATTGCATATCAATGCTTATATTGGTACTTATACTGTCAATAATACTATGTTCTATCCATTGAAACTTACTAATGCATGCTCTGTGGAACTTATTTTAGTTATCAAATTTCCCACCTCTCTAATCACATTTCTAGTTCCTAATTCTTATGGTCATGTCATTCTTCCCATCATAGTTGGGTCTCTTACCGTATTTACACCATTCTTGGTTACCTCTAAAATCGTAGGTTGTGACATGCTCTTAGGTATTCCTTGTCTCCACACTCCAAGGTTGTCCCTTCCATGCATCAATTATTTCTTAAGTATATTAAATTTTTTTATCACCATCAAAGGTATTCCACCACGTACACCATTACCTCGACCCACTTTTGCTGATATCTTTGCACCAGTCATGACATCTAGGCCTCTTATGCATCTCAAGTCTAAAGCTACTTATGCTCCTATTCAAACATGATCTACATCACAACCTTTTCATCCTCATCGGTCTATTAGCCCACCATTTCTGCCTAAGTCCCCTACTCAGGCATCCCCTTATCTCAGGTGTTCTCCACCTTCTTCTCCACATATTGGTCTCATTCACGTGCACATAGTTATTCTCCTACACCACCAATCCTAGATCATGATGACATGCATTTTTATCCTTAGATATCAGATGGGGACCATCTCCTTTGCTATCTTCGGATAGCCTTCTATCCATCACACACTTGGGGGCATCACACTTTCTCCCCCTTCCATCTTTATCACTTGTCTCTTATACTACATTTCACACTCTGCGTTTCATGTCTAATATTTCTCATCACTTCTACTTGTTTGGTACACACATTGTACCGTAATAATTTAATGACATATTATAGTGCTAGGGTTTACACTCAAATTTTGAGTGTCTAATTCTAAGATGAACCTTCCATCATCTACACTTTACGCTCTATGTTTCATGATACTTTTTTCTAGCATATACTTTCACACAATACATTCATTACCCAATGATGCACTCTTGATCTATGGTTCATTCTTGGTTGTTTAGGGGAATTTCTAAATTAACCTCATCTCACACACATCTGCTAGGGGTAACATGGCCCCTCCTCATCTTCATATCTTACACATCATAACACACTATTACATTTAACACTTGTATTTACATATCTTGGTTGTATTTACTCTTGTTAGCCTATACTACTTACATGTTGCACTTTGCTTACTATGCTAGTCAAATTCTTAGTATGTCATTATATTTTTCTATATACATATGTGTGTTCACTTGGCATCATGAGATGAATACATGACCTTTCATAGATTCATACATGATGCATGATACTTGACACCGCTCTTTACTAGTCCCACCGAGGCTCCTGGGGCATCTAACTTTGCTACTCTCATACTCTACACATCACATGTTCTATTGTTACATCATTTACTTTAATATCACTTAATGTTTTTGCTATATACATGTTTTGACATACTACTTATCTTTCTAACATGCTAATGTGTGCTTCATGTGTAGAATTTTCCTTACAGATCAATACAAACATGGCTATCTATCACTTGTTGTTTCCTATTATTTCCTATTATTTTTAGGCTATGACCTATGTCTTGTTTGATCATTGTATGCATTTGGCCACTTCAGCCCTGATTGTCTTGTGACATTGTGAGTGATGTACCATATTTGAAACACACGTTTTGCAATCCACCTTGTCTTCCTAGTTACTTCTTACATTGTCTTCTCTTGCATGCTAGCTATTTTTACTACTAACACTTGCTACTATCCTATATTGTTTACATGTGCCTTGGTTTCTACCATGCATATCCCATACCCCCTATATGTATCCATTTCATTTATGCATATCAGTATCATGTCCTCTCCTTTGGACCACATTCTCCTAAATTCTTTACATGCACCCCAAATAAAGGGGCATCTATTAGATGGTAAAATCACCCTTGCAGTAACTTAGATATTCAACACATATTAACACATTATAGAATCAACATAGGAACATAGTTACAGACTGGTATAGAATCAAGCTTGGGTCCAAAAAAAATACCAAACACTAGAACCCAATCCTAGACAATAACGGTCGGTGCTTGTGTCCTAGGGGTAAAATATTCATTTTCTCACTCTAGAATAGTTTACAACAGGTTTTAAATTAATTCTCTAGTAGCATAAAATTTTCTCCAATTACAAAATCTAGTCTATCAGTCACATTTCAATTAAATCAGACAATCAAAACAAAAGGAACAACATGAAAAAATCAGGGATGTACCATCTACAATGGTGCTTATTCGGAAGCATCATGAAAGGAGAGAAAACTATACCTCTCTCCCCAATACTATTCTCTTGGTATGAGATCACCCAAAAACTCGCTCTTGGCATGAGATTTCCCAAAAAAATCACTCTTGGCATGAGATCACGTAAAAAACTCACTCTCGGTATGAGATTTCCCAAGAAAATCACCAGAGACATTCAAATCCAACAACTCCAAGAAAACAAGACAATTTTCTATCTCATACTCTTACATATCAGTGCACACTTTCCTTTTACAAACTTTTACGCTCTTTACTTACTTATACATACATTACTCTAATTTTTCATATATGTGACTTTGACTACTTTCTTGATCTTTTTATAGGTCCATCCTTATATGCAACAAGAAGCAACTCACATCAGAAAAACACAAACTATAACAACATGTTACTATGCATACACTTCACCCCTAGGGTATACCTCCCTTTCCTAGTCTCTACATTTAACTGCGATCATTTCACGCACATCACTTGTCCACTCGACACATTATTGGTTACAATCTTCTCTATAGGATCACAAGGTACACATTTTTTGTCTACTTTATGATATATTTATTCACTCAACAATATAAAGTGGGGTAAAGACACAAAATCTATGCACTTATGCAAATTTCTATGTCTTAGAGCATACTAATATATACATGAATCCTAAGAAAGAAAACTAGTAATTGACAATGTATTTTGGGCCTTTTATTTGTCTCTTAATTTCATGGGATTAGGGAGAGAGAATGCAAGGAAATAAAATCTATGCTAGAAGTGGTGATGCACCAAGAAAAGGGATGTTCAACTTCTAGAAGGGTTAATGTGGGTAGGATGCTTGCATCATTGGCCACCTTCACCTATTGCAACTTGGAAAGGGTATAAAATACCACAAACTAGAAGCACACGTTCCTTCGTTAAACTTTAAACATACACAATAGAAAGATCAGCTTTGATTTGATACATAGATAATTTATCAAGAGGATAATCACAAGCACATGTCAAGTATCCACTTAAGTGATAATAATAATGCAACTCTTAATCAATAGAAGGAAAATAGTTTCTCACAACTGATGAAAGGTAACCACACTATTCTTTTCACAATATGAAACAAATAATCTGAAATAAAGGTAAATTAATCAATAATGCCAAGGAATTGCATTCACAAAGCATACAATGACTAATCATTCAACACAATAAAATAGATCTTCAAGTGCAAGGAAATTCTAAATATAATTAAAAGGTTTCAACAAAAATTCTAAAAAGCACTCTTCCAAGCTTGAAGAGCAACTTCACCAAAAATCTCTAAAAATATATATATATAAATAATGGAAGCATTCCACTATTTATAAGTTCCTAGGCTAAGCCATTACAGCTGGGCCTTTAACTAACATTTAACTAAAAATAGTAATGTCATTAATAAAAGGGAACATGCTCCCATAAAATAGAAAATTTGTTGCAAAAGTTTGACCAAGTCAACCCTACAACTTTGACTTGATTCCAGAGCTTGAACCTATCCTTTCATGGCCACTCAGCTTTGGCCTGATTCATCTACATCTCCTTTCTCTACAAGTTTTTTTTTTCCTTCCTTCCCATACAACCATTCGGTGTCTGTACTCAAAGAAGCACTTGATAACACCCTGAGTTTCTTCATCTCCAGTCCACACGCATAGTGATTCACTACGTCCATTGTCTCGATCTCTTTCATGATCCTGGATGGAAACCTTCAAAGTTTATTTGTGACTTTCTTTAGTCTCCCTATGAAATTTTGACATAAGACCAGTCGGTCAATGGAGTCACTATTGAAAGTCTTCATGACATCATCATCCCACTTCACCAAATCTTTGAAATTTTCCTTAATCTGGTCCTCAGGAAGAGCATCGATATTTTCATTGAAGAACTTGTAGTTGGCATTGTCAAACTCCTCTGAGATATCATTGAGGGCATCTATAATCTCCACTCTGCTTCTCCTCCAATTTCTTAATCAGATCTTGTAACACCTGACACCGAATTCCATAGCCTTTTGATATTCAACAATTTAGAGGCATCATCAATTACCTCTTCCTGAAGAAGCAAGTCAGAATCTTCCTCTCTAATGTCACTCCATGTTGCCAAAGTTAAATTTAAATTATTATTATCCTCGAGAGAAAGATTCATCCATCTTAGCAATGGTGATTTTTGCAACCTACAAATCATTATAAATCTCAATGGCTTCCTTAATCAAAGGATTGGCTTCCTGCAAGATTCTTTCCATCCATCCATTCACTATTCTCCCTTTCTGGCCTAGCTTCTCAAGCTCATGATAAGAAATATCATCGATTGTAGATGAAATTTTCATAGCCGTAGTAGTTGAGATGTCAATGGATGGAGTGGGTTGGGTTACTCTATGCATAGCAGTGCAGTGAGCTGCTCGACTTTGGCCTTAAGCTCATCCTTGGTGGCCTTGTCTTTGTCATATTTCTCCAAAAGGGCCCCAAGAGTAGTGTGTACATCCTTCTTGGCTCCTTCATGAGTAGCCTTCCCCAATGAGAACTTTGATCCGGTAATCTATTGTTGTGATGGTTTCTTTAGTTTTCCCCTCAACAGGGGTAGCCACTTCTATCACACGCTCTCCAGATGGATTAACCATCAGACTTGATATGGTTCTCGGTCTCTTGGCCTATCTTTTGGGCATGGAATCCAATATACTTGAGATCTATAACATCTCCCAGAGGAACCTTTTTCTTTTTCTTAGGAGTCTGTCTAAACAACCACTCTGGTATGGCTAGAGCCGATGAAGATGGAGTAGTAGATCCGATACCTAAAGCATCAGTTAGAGAAAGATCACTAGAAATGCCAGCTGATATCTAAGTAGAGGTAGCAATGATGGAAGGTGTGGATGTGAGGACAACCATAGGAATTGAAAAAGCAATGTTGGGGGTTGTAATTGAAGAAAATGGGAGTGTCAAAGGAAGTGAAGAGGAAATGGGTGACCCAATATTTTCCCCAGCTGATAGAACTGGAAGTGACAAAAATACCTGGGCCATAGAAGGGGATGGGAAAGAAGAAATGATGGTGGAAGTGGAAGGAACTGATATTGGAAGTGATAATGGAGGAAGGGGAAGATGTGATGGATCTGAATGACACTAGGAGAGTCACTCACTTCAACTACTTCTAAATCGGCACTGTAGATGATGTAATCTTGGGAGCAGCAGACCTAGAGAGAGATGAGCCACCAACCACAAATGAGATCTTCTTTGGAATGGTAGGAACCCTTTGAGTCGACCTCTTTCCTTTTGTGGGTGTTGGTTGGTTTATTGCTTGATGTAGACCCTATATTTGTAGGTTGATTTTCCCCTTTGGGTGAGATTCCCAAGGTGGCCAACCAACTGAAAGTCCTCTTTAGAATGGGTCCCACCCTTTCCTTAGTATTGCTGCATTCTTCCACATACCAATCAACCCATGGCAGTGGTTGATTGGCAATATCATTCTTGTTGTATGATGAATCTAGGACCTCATCATTGTCCTGCATGTCCTTTGGCACATCAGCCAATCCAAATTTCCACTTCATCAAGAGTTAACCTTTCATAATCCCTTTTCCACACGATGTATTCATCCCAAAAATGAATCCATATATCTTCTAATTGGGGCACATGAGCACTGGACTTACTTGTCTCCCCAAACTTACCCCAATAGTCAAAATTAGTTCATGGATGAAAGGTCCATGCAGGGTTACCTCAGCCATTTCTACATCAACATTTTTTTCCTTGTGGATATTTGGGCAAGAATACCTACCAATCAAATAGGGAAATGCATTCCCACCTTGTGATGCTTATTTTGGATTCGATGGTAATCCAACAACTGCCGAACCAATTCCAAAAGAATCCATTTGTCAGTGGGGCACCTCGGCAACTTGCTTGGGGCACCTATGAAACCTGGAATCTAAATGTAGGTGAATGTGGGAAACTAAAGTAGATTGCTCCCCATTCTCCCTCTTGGAAAGCCTCATCGAAACCCTCCGATTATATAGTTCTTTGTCAAAATGATAGAGGACAAACAAAAAGAAAGCATCATTGATTCTTTAGAAAATGCTTTCTCCCCTCATCCAGTGAGTTGGGGATAAAACTCATATATTTGGGAGGTGCTGCGAACACCCCTAGTATTCAATCCCACAAAATCCCCATAAGCAGCAACCACATATACTAGAAAATATGTCATGTAGAAAGTCTTAGTTTCTGACACTTTTCCCAACTGATAGTGAATGTTGCTACTAATATGCTCACCCCATCGGATAAACTCATCATTCTTCTTGATAGTTTTATGTACAAGAACATCCATTCTTGGAATTCCTTTAGAAGGAAGACCTGAAAACTCTTCTTAAAAGCACAATGAGATCGTTGACTTCCTAAATGAAATCCGATCGATGTATAGTTTTGGGCAACTTGGTGAAATTCTTAGTCAGATAGGATTTCATCATAACCTTTGAGCATACTTCTTTTTTTTATCCTAGTGTTCCACTACTATTTTAGGTGAAATTGTGGTAATCTTGAACATCTAGAAGTTTAAACAAGTCCTCAAGAAATCTGGGTCCAAATGGATCACCACCTTATCATCACTATCCCTTATTGACATGGAGTCCTCATCGTAGTGGGCTGCTGCTAGCTAAGAAAAACTCTGGGCATTGCACAGATGTGGGAAAACTAGGTGGCAAGGGCAAGACCACTATCATAGATGGCTTGCATCCATGGCTTCTTGTTTGGGGCCTTTAATCTTTCCCAGAACTCGGGAAGATCAATTTTCCTAGATCGGTGTCCCCAATATTTCCTAAGTCAGAGGTCAAGCAGGATTGGGGAGAAACCCCAAGAAATGTGTACTTCATCTTCTCTTTTCCTTTGAAGTGGAGGTAGACATCAAAACCTATGTTTTGGGAGCTAAATGTCACAGAAATTCTAAAAACCCAAAAACAAGAAAACTCTAAAATTCTAAAATTCCAAACCAAAAAATTCCAAAAGGAATCACCGAATCAAAATCCCAAAAAAATTTCAAAAAATTTCCAAAATTTCTAAATCAAAACTTAAAAAATCTCTAAAAAATGAATTTTCTAAAAATTTTTTTAAAGAGTTTCCAAAGCAAAATCCAAAAAAAAAACCCAAAAAACAAAAAATCAAAACTCTTCTCTCAAAACCTAAAAAGAAATCTCTGAAAACTTGAAAACTAAATCTCTAAAAACTCAAAAACAAGAAATTCTAAAAAACTCTAACTAAAAAATCTCTAAAAACCTAAAAAAAAAAATTCTCAAAAACTCAAAAGATTTTTTCCAAAAATTCTCAAATAATTTTCCCACCTTGTGATTTCCCAAAAGAATTCTCTGAAATGAATTTTCCAAATAAGTCTTTCCAAATGATTTTTTGGAGGAAACTACAAAATAAATGTTAAATTGCTAAGTTGGAAATTGAGAAATGGAAGGAAGTATGAGGGACCTAAAAAGATCCTTTGAACAACCTTGAAAACCTAGAGGAAACTCACAAAATGAAACATGGTGAACCAAAAGAATGACATCACAAAAAACACAGAGGGAAAACAAAAGAAAACCCAAATGAGGAGAAAGAGGAGGAAAAAGACCTAAAACCAAAAGAAAATTAAACAAAAAAACATACCTTGAAAAACATCATGCAAAGTACAAGAATGAAATGTCAGAGTGAAAGTGTCAGGTAAAAATGAAAAGTAAAAATCTGAGTTTATATAGAAATCCTGATATTAATGGTAAAAATATGATCCATACGGAGGTAGGTGGAAATTAATTACACAAAATTTCTAAAGTTCAAAACCCAAAAGCCCAAAATTCCAAAAATTTGGGATTTTGACTTTGGAAAAAATGGGAAGCAAAAAGATGAATTGGCGATTAAAAAGTCCAAAACCCAAAAACCCAAAGTCTGAAAATTTGACTTTAAAAATTCGGACTTTGGAAAAATTCAAGTAAAAATCCTAAAAATGACTCGGAGAACTCCAAAACCCAAAACCCAAAAGTTTGAAAATTTAGACTTTCGGAGTTTTAGACTTTGGAAGTCCGAGAGGGATTTAAACAAAATGAGCCAAAAAGTTCTAAAAACCTAAAAACCCAAAAGTCCAAAAAATTCAAACTTTTGGAATTTCAGAACTTTGGAAAATTTCAAATGAAATTCCAAATTGAGCTTAAAAACTCTAAAAGAGAAAAAACTCAAGTCTGAAAATTGAAAAAAATTTTTGATTCTCAGCTTTAGCAAAAATTCATTGTGTGAGGATTTCTTTAAAAACATTAGTCTGACATATAGCCTTCTTCTAGGTAGGTTAAATGGTTAACATTTTTGTGATCTCTAAGGAAAGCTTTCTTGCTAAGCTTTTAGACTAGTAGCCTTAAGAAAAACATTGGGCAAAGGAGTCTAAAAAAAAAAAAACCAAAACAAAAAAAAAAAGCAAAAAAAAAGAAAAACAAAACAATGTGCAGAGCACTTGGAGGAAAAAAAAAAAAATCTATACGGGTGGAACCTCCTCAAAAGCAAGCTTTGAGGTGTATCCCATTCACATGAATGGGAAATTCTTCTCCATTGAGTCTAGATAGGAAAATGAATTTTCCTCTTTGCAGCTTGTAATAACATAGGGCCCGCTCCAGAGAGCATCGAACTTGGCATGCTTTCCTGGTTTGGCATGATCTTCATCCCATTTTAGAACCAAATCCCCTTCCCTGAACAACCTATCAGAGGCTTTCTATCAAAGGATTTCTTAACCTTGAGCCTGATGCTCTGTCAATGTATTCATGGCAGTGTTTCAATCTCCTCTAGTTCCATGAGTTCTGAAAACCTCACTGTTAAGGCCTCATCCTCCATAACTTCAAGCCGATAAGCCAAATCCAGGGAAGGCATTTCCAAGGAAAGTGGAAACTTTTCTTCCCTTCCATATACAAGCATGAAAGGTGAAACCCCAATGGCCTTTTTAGGTGTTATTCGATCTTCCCATAGAGAGTGGTCTTAAGTTGTGTATGTCAGGTCCTTTTATTGCCTCCATCGTGCACTTGATGATCCTTATCAAGTTCTTATTGTTGGATTCAACCAACCCATTTCCTTGTGGATAGTAGTTAGATGAAGTCTTGAGATAGACCCCATTCTTGATGGCCCATTCACTTATTTTCATCCCGAGGAATGCCATTGCATTGTCAGAGATAATAGTAAATGGAACACCAAACCTTGTCATGATACTCTCCAAGAATTCAAGGACAACTTTTTCATTGCTCTCCTTCAAGGCCACCACTTCTATCCAATGGGTGAAATAATCTATCATAGTAAGGACCCATTTATGTCCTTCACTAGATGGAGGATTGATCATACCAATAAAATCCAACCCCCATTGAACAAAGGGTTGATCCACCTGAATGGGATGCAATGGGAGAGCTGCCAACTTCTTGTTTTCCTACAAAAAGAGCACACCTTACATTTCCTTACCCAAAAATGGGCATCTTTGAACAAGTCTAGCTAGTAGTAACCAGCTCGCATGATCTTGGTAGTAGTCATTCATGCCAAGTAATGTCCTCCTGACAGCCCATTGTGGAACTCCTCCAATATCTTGTTCACTTGCTCTGGTTTGATGCAGCGTAAAAGAACACCATTCAAATCCTTTTGAAAAGAATGCCATCTACCACAACATATGGAATAGACCGAGATGGAAAGTACGTCATTGAATCTTATCCATATTTGGAGGATATACTCCCGAGAGGAGGAAATTTTCCATCTTAGTTAACCAATCAATCTGATCATTTCCTTCATCAATATTGAAGAGCGCAACATCCTTAACATCCTTAATTTCCATGTCTGCAAGCCAACTACTGGCATAACCCCTTGCCTCTAACAAGTTTAGTGACTTTAATGTGTACATCATACTCCATTACTTTTGTGATCCACCCAACACGTTTCTCATTCATCTCCTTATTCAACAAAAACTCTTTAACGCCAGGATGAGAAACCATCAAGTGTACCTTGTTGTTGGAAAACATGTGCCTAAATTTTTTAGAGCTTGAATGACCAAAGACCTATTTTTCGATGAAAGAATACTTGAGCTCATATTCCTTGAGAGACTGACTGAAGAAGGCAATTGGTTGCTCCATCAGATCATCATTCTACTTGAGTGAGGATACCTGAAATACTCTCATGACCTGCAAAGCATAGAGAATAAAATCCTTGTCAAACCAGGGGTTTACCAGCATAGGAGCTTGGGAAATAGTAGTTTTGATAGCCTCAAAACTTTCTCTCCCTTCCTTTTCCATGAGAAAGGAATGTTCTTTTTAAGCATGGCCATGGTGCTTGCTTGGCTAACGTTGCAAAATTGGGGAATGAATCTCTGAACAAAGTTTATAGTTCCCAGGAAACTCTGGAGACCCTTCTTGTGACTTGGGAGGGATAGAGACAAAATTGACTAAATCCTGGTTGGGTCGATTGAGAGTCCTTCAGCTGAAACAATATGCCCCAATAACTTTCCTTCTTGAACTGAAAAAATGCATTTTTAGGGTTTAGTGAGACCCCAAACTCTCTACACCTTCAAAAAACTTTCCTTAGATGTGCAATATGATCTTCGACATGTTTGGAATAGATAGTTATATCATCAGGTAAACCAAGATCATATCATTGATGAGTCCTTTAAATTCCATGTCCATGGCTCTTTGAAAAGTAGCCCCTGCATTGGACAATCCAAATGGCATTTTGTTGTATGCATACGTGCCCCACTTAGTGGTGAAAGCCATTTTGAATTGATCAGATTCTTGGACCAGAATCTGATTGTACCCTGAATAGCCATCCAAGAGAAAAACCTTTGAGCTCCTACCACTATCTAGGAGGATCTGTTCCATTGATGGAAGAGGGTAATGATCCTTTAATGAGGCATGGTTCAAATCCCTGAAATCTACACAAAGCCGATCTCTCCATTCTTTTTTCTTACGGGCACTAGATTAGCTACCCACGATGAATGCTTGATGGGAAAAATTATGCAGGCTTCGATAAGCTTGGTTAGCTCTTTCCTCATTAGTGGCTCAACCTTGGGATTGATTGGCCTTTGTTTTTGATGAACTGGCTTAGAGTTTGGATCCAGTTCAATCATGTGTTGAGCTAGGCCTGGGTCAAAACCACACAGTCTTTGTAGCTCCATGCAAAAATATCATGATATTCTTGACACAATTCAATGAAAGCTTCCTTTTCCTGAGTAGTGCATACCTTACCAATCTTTAAACATTTCTCATTGCCACCTCAACTTCCTCAAAATCTTCTTCTTTGACCACCATATTTGTGCTTTTCATTTGGCCTGGTCATCCAATTGAAGATAGATTCAAGCATGACCAAGCCTTTTGGAAATTTGTTTCCTTTCAACTAATGACCTAGTCACCATAGGATTCCTACAATTTACCTTGGTGTTTGGTGGTGAACTCTACTTCTTGTTGTAGAAAAAGAACAATCTTTCTCATCACTATCAAAAACTTGCCAACTACTTACATTATCTGGTACTATGGGGATGGACAACCATTTTGACTATTTTTTGCCCTTCCTTCATGATGTCCATAGGTATATCATATTGAGATCCGATAGTAGCAAGCCTATCAACATCTTGATTTTGATTTCTAGGAACCACACAATTCCAAAGCTTTGAACTCCTCTATTAGGTCCCAAACTCGATTCTTATATGATCTTAAGAGATCATTCTTTGATGCACTATGGGGTTGTTACTTGATGAACCACCAATTCACTATCACCAAAAATGATCAGGGATTTGATTCCTCTTTGTTGGGCCAGCTGCAACCCTTGTATAAGAGCCTCATACTCGGTGACATTATTAGTACAACTGAACTGCAATCGAAAAAAAAGATGAGAAATATTTATCCCCTTCCTAGAAATTAACATGACTCCTACACCAAATCCATTTTTACTCCTTGAACCATCAAAAAATAGCTTGCCACAGTCCTTTGGAATCACTTGGGTGCCTTAACCAACTGAGGCATGGTTGTACCTTCTTCATGTATACAATAAGTTCCCAATCCAGTCTCATCCAAAAACAATAGACCAGATTCTTCATTAGCCAATAAATCAACATATAGGTCATATTGATGGTCTATACTTACCTCATCAAGCACTACATCAGGCACCTCTTCTACAAGAGTAGTTGGTTCATGATCCACAACCTCTTCTTCTGGTCACAAATGGCATAGTTACCATCTGTGGGTTTGGACATGTGTATGGTTCCACATGGGTAAGAGAAATTGGTTCTACTCTTATAGTTACCTTCATCCCATAACAAGTTCTCAAGATCATATGTGACCAGTCTGCTGATAAATAACCACCCATCTTGGTAGTGAAATCTCATGATAAGAAAATGGAAAAAAGAGGGGGAGATCAATAACTGATATGTCTTGTGTGAATGACAAGCTAGGACATGCATGAATAGTAAGATGAAGTTCCTTGATGATTCCAACCATCTTGACTATAGTACCATCCAACTAGACAACTCCTTTTGAAATTGGGGTATATGGGATACCCAACACATCTACAATCTGTTTAGGCATGACAGAGCTACTAGCTCTGGAATCGATCATACAATTATGAACCAAATGATCACCAATGATTAGAGAGATATAAAATGGTGGTGGTTTATTGGCCCTAGGAATCCCTTTTTCTTCTGGCTGACACAAACTTGTTGCTATGGATGCTCCATGACTTGAGGTTTTATCAGTAGTGTCGAAAGTTGTTCAAAGCTTCTCGTAGAAAATTCTATTGATGAATTGAGAGCGCATCCCACATGGTGACACTCAAATTAGTCTTTTTCATCTGCTCCACAATACTTGAATGGTATTGCCCCTACTTTTTTCTAATAACCTTTTGAGTGCTAGAATCCTCCTTTGGGAAATGTTTATTGGGCACTATAATACCTGTAGGTCCATCACCCTTTGAAGGCCGATTGGTAGGCATTTCTGGTAATTTCTTCCCTGCATCTTTATCCACCAATGATTGTGCTTGAGGACGTGAAGGAGATGCCTACTCAATTTTGGAAGTTTTTACTCAGTTGTGGAATTTTGAGGATCTATTGCCCTCTTCTTAGAATGTGTATTTGTAGCTACTTATGGATGTGTTGGTATTCAAGTCCACAAAAATCATCGGCTTGCCAATTTAGTAACGTGGTTTCCTCAGTGATCTGGGCTTGACTATCTTGGGCTGTTGGTTCACCGATGAGTCAGATGGGGTTGATATACCTTGGACCATAAGAGCTTGACTCAAAACTCCATTTGGGAAGAGGTTCTGATTATGGGGTAGAGAACAGGGATAACACCACTCATAGTCTTGAATGAGGTTATTCTAGACTTGGAACTATGGCTCTAGATGAACTGAAGCTGAGGGATTCTAGAAGTTCAAAGGCTTCACATTTGCAGCTTGGGTTATGGCTTGGCTCTGTGGCTAACCATTTCCTTGAAATGGAGGATGATTCATCTGATATTGGGGTTGAAAGGGGCAAGCATATTGGGACTACTACCTCTTCATTACTACTGAGTTCATTCCCAAAAGTTTGTAATAGTGACTTTACCTCAGCCAAATCATTTGAGGGATTGGATGCATGCATGTGGCTACTGGAATAGAAGCTTTCGAATTGGGGCAATGACTGGTTGTTGGCCTGCAAGCTCTGTAAAAATAGGAATGGGAGGCCTAGGAGCAATTTTACCTACTTGAATCAAGCAATTCTCATCTCATATACCACTTCATAAGCATCAGGGATAACGGTTCCCCCATGGATTGAATCATGATGGTGACATCACTATTCAATGCCCATAAGTAATATAGAAATGTGCTTTCTAGGGATGGCCTTACAAGTTCTGGGATCCATTTCCAAGTCTTGTCAAAATGGAGGTTGAAATCACTCATATACTCTTGAGGAGACCACTTGATAGTATGAAATTGTTCTACAAGTGAGAGATTATCACTTTTTCCTCAAACTATTTACACAACTTTGTGCCTAAATCATTCCAAGTGGTAACGGATCCAATAAGCTAAACTCCGGAACCATTGAAGTGCTCTACCTTTGAATGAAGTAGTAAGGAGTCAAACTACCACGTTATCTTCCATGATACTATGTACTACGTAGATGCTAGCCACATCCAGTATGTGCTCTCGAGGTGAAACATTAGTCTCCCCAGTGTAAAATGGTAAAATTTTCAAGGCAACTACTAGTATGGCATCTCTTTGTGCTAACAACAAAGGACTGACTTGGCATTGAATGGAGGACAAGTATTGGCTGCCATGACATTCAAAATTGGTTGTGTCTTGATGGGAAAAATGTCTTTCAGAGGAGTTGAATGCCCTCTACGAGGTAAAGTGGCAACTGATGATACTAAAAGGTTTCTTCCCCTTCTTCTTGGGGAGACAAAGAAAGCTCTATATGATTATAATTGTCCCACCTTGAAGAAGATCTTGTGTGAATTCTTCACATAAGTTGATGTACTGAACTTTGAAATCTAGAGAGATGGAGTCATCAGGTACCTTGTGTCAATGGAATGAGAAGAGAAGTACCAACTCTATGTCCCACCGGGCATGCCAAAAACTATTGTCTCCAAATCACTGCACCCCCAAATGGCTTGGAATTAATCACGACATTCGGTGTGATTGGGACACATGGGATCACCTCTCAAGATGTGGGACTTGCTTGAGGTGAACCTCCGAGAAGGCTGAATTCCTCTTCCTAAACTAAACACAACACTACTTCTGATGTAAGAAAGATGGCTAACTAGACCTATACTAATATTTCATGGGATTAGGGAGAGAGAATGTAAAGAAATAAAATCTATGCTAGAAGTGGTGATGCACCAAGAAAAGGGATGTTCAACTTCCGGAAGGGTTAATGTGGGTAGGATGCTTGCATCATTGTCCACCTTCACCTATTACAACTTGGAAAGGGTATAAAATACCACAGACTAGAAGCACATGTTCCTTCGTTAAACTTTAAACATACACAATAGAAAGATCAACTTTAATTTGATACACAATAATTCATCAAGAGGATAATCACAAGCACATGTCAAGTATCCACTTAAGTGATAATAATAATGAACTCTTAATCAACAGAAGGAAAATAGTTTCTCACAACTGACGAAAAGGTAACCACACTATTCTTTTCACAATATGAAACATATAATCTGAAAATAAAGGTAAATTAATCAATAATGCCAAGGAATCATTCACAAAGCATACAATGACTAATCATTCAACACAATAAAACAAATCTTCAAGTGCAAGGAAATTCTAAATATAATTAAAAGGTTTCAAACAAATCTCTGAAAGCACTCTTCCAAGCTTGAAGAGAAACTTCACCAAAATCTCTAAAAATATGTATATATCAAATAATGGAAGCATTCCACTATTTATAAGTTCCTAGGCTGAGCCATTACAACTAGGCCTTTAACTAACATTTAACTAAAAATAGTAATGTCATTAATAAAGGGAACATGCTCCCATAAAATAGCAAATTTGTTAAAAAAGTTGACCAAGTCAACCCTATAACTTTGACTGATTCTAGAGCTTGAACTTGTCCTTTCATGGCCACTCAGCTTTGGCTTGATTCATCTACATCTCCTTTCTCTACAAGTTTCTATTTTCCTTCTTCCCATACAACCATTCGGTGTCTATGTACTCAAAGAAGCACTTGATAACACCCTAAGTTTCTTCATCTCTAGGTCCACACACATAGTGATTCACTACGTCCATTGTCTCGATCTCTTTCATGTGATCCTGGCTGGAAACCTTCAAGTTTATTTGTGACTTTCTTTAGTCTCCCTATGAAATTATGACATAAGACCAGTCAATCAATGGAGTCACTATTGAAAGTCTTCGTGATGTCATCATCCCGCTTCACCAAATCTTTGAAATTTTCCTTAATCTAGTCCTCGGGAAGAGCATCGATATTTTCATTGAAGAACTTGCAGTTGGCGTTGTCAAACTCCTCTGAGATATCATTGAGGGCATCTGTAATCTCCACTCACTTCTCCTCCAATTTCTTAATCAGATCTTGTAACACCTAACACCGAAATTCCATAGCCTTTTGATATTCAAACAATTTAGAGGCATCATCAATTACCTCTTCTTGAAGAAGCAAGTCAGAATCTTCCTCTCTAATGTCACTCCATGTTGCCAAAGTTAAATTTAAATTATTATTATCCTTGAGAAAGATTCATCCATCTTAGCAATGGTGATTTTTGCAACCTACAAATCATTATAAATCTCAATGGCTTCCTTGATCAAAGGATTGGCTTCCTGCAAGATTCTTTCCATCCATCCACTCACTGTTCTCCTTTTTAGGCCTAGCTTCTCAAGCTCATGATAAGAAATATCATTGTAGATGAAATTTTCATATCCGTAGTAGTTGAGATGTTAGTGGATGGAGTGGGTTGGGTTACTCTACGTAGTAGTGCAGTGAGTTGCTCGACTTTGGCCTTAAGCTCATCCTTGGTGGCCTTGTCTTTGTCATATTTCTCCAAAAGGGCCCCAAGAGCAGTGTGTACATCTTGCTTGGCTCCTTCATGAGTAGCCTTCCCCAATGAGAAATTTGATATCTAGTAATTTGCTGCTGTGATTGTTTCTTTAGTTTTCCCCTCAACAAGGGTAGCCACTTCTATCACATGCTCTCCAGATGGATTAACCATCAGACTTGATATGGTTCTCAGTCTCTTGGCTTGTCTTTTGGGCATGGAATCTAATATAATGAGATCTATAACATCTCCTAGAGGAACCTTTTTCTTTTTCTTAGGATTCTGTCTAAATATCCACTCTAGTATGGCTAGAGATGATGAAGATGGAGTAGCAGATCCGATACTTGAAGCATCAGTTAGAGTAAGATCACTAGAAATGCTAGCTGATATCTGAGCAGAGGTAGCAATGATGGAAGGTGTGGATGTAAGGACAGCCATAGGAATTGAAAAACAATGCTTGGGGGTTGTAATTGAAGAAAATGGGAGTGTCAAAGGAAGTGAAGAGGAAATGGGTGACCCAATATTTTCCCCAGCTGATAGAAATGGAAGTGACGAGAATACCTAGGCCATAAAAGGGGATGGGAAAGAAGAAATGATGGTGGAAGTGGAAGGAATTGATACTGGAAGTGATAATGGAGGAAGGGGAAGATGTGATGGATCTTGAATGACACTAGGAGAGTCACTCACTTCAACTACTTCTGTAATTGGCACTGTAGATGTTGTAATCTTGGGAGCACAGACCTAGAGAGAGATGAGCCACCAACCACAAATCAGATCTTTTTTGGAACGGTAGGAACCCTTTGAGTTGACCTTTTTCCATTTGTGGGTGTTGGTTGGTTTATTGCTGATGTAGACCCTATATTTGTAGGTTGATTTTTCCCTTTGGGTGAGATTCCCAAGGTGGCCAACCAACTAAAAGTCCTTTTTAGAATGGGTCCCACCCTTTCCTTAGTATTGCTGTATTCTTCCACATACCAATCAACCCATGGCAGTGGTTGATTGGCAATATTATCATTCTTGTATGATGAATCTAGGACCTCATCATTGTCCTGCATGTCTTTGGCACATCAGCCAATCAAAATTGCATAACTTCATCGAGGTTTAACATTTCATAATTCCTTTGCCACACGATGTAATCATCTCGACAATGAATCCATATATCTTCTAATTGTGGTACATGAGAACTGGCTGACTGTCTCCCCAAAGTTATCCCAATAGTCAAAATTAGTCTCGTGGATGAATGGTCCACAGGTTTACCTCAACCATTTCTCGCATCAACATTTTTTTCCTTGTTGGTATTTGGGTAAGTATACATGCCAATTTGTTATCTTGTAAAATTGACAAGGGCACAATTTTACGGTAACCATATCAAAAGTTTGTTCGGTTCCTTGTCGTGGTCACCCAACATTTGGAATGTTGTAAAATCCCTTTCTAAGAAATCTAGTTTTCCGAATTTGGTCTTTTTGGTCCTTTTTGGCTGGGTGAACCTTTTACCTATGTAACATAGGCTAAATCTACGTCCACTTTATTTCCTTTGGCGCACCCTTTGAAGTGTTGACAGAACAATTGTTGCACCTTCCCGTGATGCACCTTTCTTGCATGTGCCAAGGCACATGCGCCTTCCTGTCAACAACAAAAATGTTGCGCCATTAATTGGTGCGCCAAGGTGCTCAAAATGAAGTGTTGACAGTACTAAATTTGTGCCAAAGGCGTAAATAATTTCATGTTGACAATACCATATCTTTTCCAAAGGGTGCAAAGTTTTACATGTCGACACATGTTTTGGTGCACCCTTTAAAAAGGGGTTGGTGAATTTATCACACCTTTACCTATATATAGGCACATCTTCCACCTGTCACTTTCACAATAAAAACACGTAAAAATCTTTATTCCTCTAGCACTGTCAATGCGCCCATCATCCTCATGTCGCATTCGTGGACCCCACTTCGTTCCTCTCATTCTATATATTCCGGGTAAGTGGTCCTTGTTTCTCTTGTGTTTTTGTTTTTGTTGGTTGTTTGTGAAGTTGGTGTATGGATATGAGAAACCTTAAACCCCTCCTAGCCGTCCCTTGCAAATCTTCCCTCCCAAGCCGTTTTCATCCTCTTTCCAGATCTGCTGGCCAAGAGGGCTCTGTCTCAAAAGTGAACCTAGATCTCTTTGCTATGCCCCCTTCACCATTTAAATCCATGAAAAAGGAGGCCTAAAAGACCGCAAACCCATCAAGAAAGGAGAGAAAACCTAACAGTTTGCTTCTGAGCCACATTTTTCTCTGGGTGTAATCGCCACCCTTGTTACAGAAAACACAGTCACACTAGGAGGGTGCACTGACCTTGTTTGCAACACACAAAATCCCTACGCGATACATAAACCAAGTAAATCCTAAACCCAGCGCTAGCGCAATCCCACTTATAATAACATAAGTGTTATGCAATAGTTTCCTGCGCCGCGCCAAAGACCCCCTTGCACACATAAAGTTAGTGCTACATGTGTTAATCCTGCCTTTCACCCTTGCACCAAAATTCCATGTTACATGCAAATTACTTGCGCCATTGGTGCATCCTGCTCCCATGCAACACCAAACTTATTTGCGCCTAGTATAAAATTTCATGTAGTGGTGCAGGCGCACCCCTGTCTACAATAACAATGATGTTATATGCAAAATCCTTGTGCCCTGCGCCCTTTGGTGCTGATTTATTCCTTGTAACACTCTACTTTAGTGTGCCATACTATTAACCCTGCAGCCTGCAGTGTACCTACGCCCTGCGCCCAGAAGCCTTAAAATTGCTAACTCCTCATTCTGTGATGCTTTAATGGAAGATCTGATGGCTAACATGGCTCTTTTGCATTGGACTTCGCTCCTTCTTGTAGATCAGCAACTAAACTCAGACCCACATATGTCTACATCAAGCAAAAGGCCAACCAAGTCAAAGGGTAAGGCTAAGCTTACAGAGGAAGAGATGAAATATAAGTATCAAAGGGTCAGAATGCCCGAGTCCCAGGTAGAATGTGACCTAGACATTAGAGATTCTCGAACTTGGTCACATCGACATGGAAGATTTCTGGGCTAGAACCAGGAGGGTCACAGGCAGTCCTTGGATGGACAAACTGGTGGGCAGTGGTCTACATTTTGCTGGGGAAGCCCCACAGCGTGCAGGTATAATAAATGATTTATGATGGTGGTGGCCCGTTGTTATAAAAAAAGACACAAGGTGTGTCGAAAATGAAAAGGGCGAGGTCATAATCAACCTCACTGCCCGGCACTTCGAGATCATGCTAGGCATTCCCACCACTACATTTTGTGATTGTAAGCTAAGAAGATTGTACAAGGTGTGGGAGGATAATGAGGACAAATGCATGTAGCTGATGAATGAAGTGTACTTAAAGAACAAGAAGGTGATAACCAGGTGGCCACAGGTTATTCACCGTAGTGACTTCTTCGAGGAACTGAGTGATACCATCACATTTCTAAGTAGAGTTTTTGGGCTTTCTGATGCCCATTACTTTCACAAATGGATGCTCAGGTACCTAGAAACCATGAATAAGAATGTTCCTGATCAGCGCTTTGAGTGGGCAGAGATCATAAGCAACACCATATCTGAGCAGCTCCAACAACTCACCACAATGGGGAGGTTCTACATGAACTCCTACGTAGTCTACGCTTGTAGCCTCAGAGAGGGATTATCCAGCACTGAGCCGATGCGGGGTTTGGCCTCAGGTGAAGATATACAAATACTACCCAGAGCTGAAGCTGGAAAATAGCATCTCGCAGTTTACCAAGATCAATGATGCTTTCTTCTACGGCATCGTCTACCTTTTGAGGCCAAATATGACTCATGGTCAGACGACCAAGAGCATATTCATAGCCACTAAGAAGTGGGGAGAACTATTTACCCAATTCCCCACCTTCACCTATCTCAGAGCAGCTAACTTCTTGGGGAGCCCACTAAATTGCCAAGGTATGCTGGCCCTAAGCTGATCCTATTGGAGCTGTCCAGATAACTCATAACATACCATGAGAAGTGTCTGAAGAGAAAGAAGGGTGGAACTCCTTTCCCCCTTACAGTGGGCAGGTACACCTGCATTTCCCACAACAAATCCCGGGAAATGTTCGCAGAGCTAGAACTGCTCAATCTAAAGCACAATTTCCCGGCAAGGCCCACCTTCAATCCAAGAAATTACCTCCCTAGGGAAAAACTCGATCCGATCCACATTCCACAGATCGAGGATATCTACATCGACCTGTATCATGAGGTCGAACTCAGAAGAAAAGATCACTCTTGCCTGGCCCTGGTAGAGATTATTCAGTACAGTGTAGCCATTGTTCCAAAAGGTTATCAAACTACCGATCAAGAAGTTGATCAGGTGTATCTAGACACGGATGGGGACAGCTGGCCATTTTCCAAAATAGATAGAAAAAAGGCACCTTAGACCATTGAGGTAAGGGTTAAAGAAACATTGCGGTGAAAGAACACTGGTGTAGAATGAATGGACTTATCTACCTCGGAGTAGATTCACCACGTCCCCTTTGGGAAACGTACCTGTCAGCCGAGACATCTGCAAAGGAAAAAGGGCAATGATAAAGAGGGAGAATCAAGCTTTGTTAAAAAGAAGCTCCTGAGAGCCCTCCTTCCACCGCACAGGAACAAGTTGTAACTCTGGCATCCCCGGAGAAAGAAGTGGCGGAGAGTGTTCCAATGGGCACATCCATTTAGGATGTTGCCACTGCCACAACCATGGAGGTTCCCACCATCCCTTCTCCCCCTTCTTAGGTGACTCAAGCAACCATTCCTTTGGTCGTATCCTCTCCCCCATCTTCTACTATTCCCCCTTCCTCGTCCTCCATCTTCTCTTCTCTCGTGAGCTGTCCCCCACTATTTCTTCTCTCATCTCTCAGCTCCCTTCCATTCCCACGACTACCTCACCTGCAGTATCTCCCCCTCCCATGAGCACTTTCTTGGCCTCTCTCTCGATGCCACCACCAAGTGTCTCTACGCATTTCCCCTCATCCACTGCAACTGCTCCCTCTTCCACCACTGGTCCCACTCCCTTAGGTCCAGCATGGCTTTCTCAGCACTTGAGTCAGCATAAGAGGAAAGTCCCTATTGCACCTATGGACTTCTCCATCATACCAACAAAGGGGGCTAAGAAGCAAAAGCTGATAACTCACTTCTCTCAGAGTGCATCGGGAGAAAGAGTAATGGAGATTGCGTATCCCGATCCTTTAAAGGATAAAAAGGATCTGTCTCCTACAGATTACATAGTGACGCAGGTCACAATGGGAACGTCATCTGAAAGCCTTCAAGGGGAGGCCCTATCTACGGTGGATGCCCTTTACAAGAAGCTCCAAGAAGAAAAGGAAGAGAAGAGGCTACTAAAAGAGCAGAACAAGCATCTTCTCCACGCCCGTAAAATGGGTAGTGCACCTCCTACAACTGCCACTGAAACTCCTGAGGTCCTAAGCCAGGATAAGATAAATGAATATGCCAAAATTGGTGAACAAGGTATGGCAGTTTCCACCTGGAGAGATCAGATCCTCAAAGATAGTGAGGAGGTAATTGTCAAGTTCACCGAATTATATCAAAACATTGGTCGGGCGAACAAAGATCTCCAGGTGATTGCGGGACCTATCTCCGAAGAGTTGGAATATGCTAGGTTGCAACACGAGATGTTCCAGAAAATTCTCAACTGCTTAGTCGATGATTTGGTAAAATTCAACATTTTTGATCACCCTAGGGTACCCAGCAAAATCCTTGCTATGTTGGACTACCGGGTCGATCAGATGGAATTTGTCCTGGAGAAGATAGACAAGGTCAAGGAGGAAGCCCTGGATGCAATGCATCAAATGGAGAAAATTGTTCTAAGAATGTCTCCGAGCTTGCTCACTCCTTCTTTCACCTTGAGGAAGGCAGATGAAACTATTCGGATCTTCAAGGAGATCGTCTCAAGGGCTAGGGCCAGAAGTCACTTTTGACACGGAATGCATCAATAATATTCTAGCTTGCCATGATTTTGTGGGGTACCTGATGGAGGTAGGTAATGAATATTTCAAGCTCTCCAAAAACTCAGAGATGAGCGGAGACTTGCGAGGTCATCGGCGATCATACAAAGGGTCCTCCAGGATCAACTTCAGCCGATGGTCAGTAAATTCATGGAATATCAGACCCAGTTCCATATTACCTCTCCCGAACAACAACAGAAGCAAGATACCCCCTTTCACCGCAGGACGACGATGAATAGCTTTCTTCCTCTTGGTTTTCTTTTTGTAAATATCTAAGAGTATGTTGGCACAAATGATGACATCATCCATGTTGCACCATGGGATGTTGTCATCCACCAAGTTGCCCAAAGTCAACATTTGACTTTTAGATATTTTGTAGATATTTTGTAATTAGTTGTTGGTTTATTTTTGCATTCTCTCTTCTCCTTCTTCTATATATACTTGAATACTTGTTTTATTCAAGGGGTGGACACTTTTTAGATAAAAAATAGAAGTAGGGATAAAAGGCTTTGTACTTTTGTAACAGAGGAAAATATTAATAAAATATTGAGACTTTGCATTGAATACCTGTGTTATGCATTAGAACTTTCTTATGTTAGATCTACATGTTTATTCTGTTGAATCTACTTCTACTTCTTTTGTCATTTGTTCATCAGTATTTCTTTGTTCATCTATGCAAGTAGGTTTGGCTCCATTTATTACCAATCCCAAAACATAGACCTTTTGATCTTTCTACTTTGGAATTCATTTCTTTTCTCCCTTTAGATCTATCTTGTCTTCATTCTTTCCCTTCTCTCCTTTCCTTTCATAGTTGGAAACACCTCTGGGATGAGATCCCAAACCCCTGAAGGCAGAATACTGTAAGACTTGCACAGGTTCCTACTGGTAGAATAACAATAAACTAGTTTCAATTTGCTGTCTCAAAGAGGGGCTATGCCCTGCACACTGTTGGCTCATCTATCCATAGATCTGCCCACTTGACAGATTTTGGACCAAATTTTTTTGGTGACTCTACTTTGGGGATCAAACAGATCTAACAGATCTATGGTAGTGGTATGTTAGAAAATCAATAAAAATAAGAAAATCACTACCTATTTGCAAATTTTAACTTTTGTTCAAAATCCAATTTTTTTGCAAAAGTGATCCAAACTGAAAATTTTCTTTAGGGATCCATAGATCGAGACTAGTTAGAGATCTTTAGTTCACTGAGTTTTTACAAAACCCGTATTTTTCCGTAGATCTGAGTTTTTGACTATTTTGCAAAATTTCAAACCCTTGCCAAAAGTCAACTCTAAGATCCAAAATTAGCCTACTAAGTTGGCCATTATTTTATCCTCATTGATCTTTGTCATTAAACCGCAATCGGTTCTCAAAAGAGGGGATAAAATTAAATATTTAGAAAAGGTACATGCTGCTGATTTTTGTCGAAAAAATCAGAAAATCAGCAAGTACAACCAAAAAGAGTTTTTAAACTTTGCTCCAAAATATTGCAAATCTGAAAGGTACACTCACGGGTGAACCATTTACTCATAGCAGAGAGAGCTCATGGAGAATTCGATCCTACTTTCGATCTGCTTCGAAGGCACAACTTCAGTGTTACACCGACATGCTTTTCAATGCTAAGTTCAGCTAACTGGTCATCCAAAAGTGTCTCATCTCCACGAGGAAGCATTTCTAACAAGGAACATCCTCATCTCTTTACAAAGCTTTTTCTCTTTCAAAGGTGGAATTGCGCTTCCAGCTCGATTCCTTTTTCCAGCTTGATCAAATGGTAGTACCATGGGGAAATGCTATGGGCCCTCTCGCTTTACCACATCTTGTTCACGCGCTCCCTCATGGAAACCGAAGAATTTTCCCAAATTTGATGGGAGTGGAAACCAAAGCATGGATTCACACATATCTGCATTCATCATGTCATGTAGTATCCTGGATGTGACCCATGAAGATGTGTCAGTTTGCCTCTTTCTAGAGACCTGCAAGGACCCGTAGTGGAATGGTTTCAACATTTGCCGGCCGGATCTATTACTAGTTGGGCCACCTTATGGACTGTATTTGAAGAAAGGTATAAGCCTTCCAAAGACGCGTTCACGTTAATGTCAAGATCACTCACCTAAAGAAGGAGGTTAATGAAACCATGCACAATTTCATCACCCGTTTCAATTCACTAATCAACCATGTTCCGCCTGCCATGCTACCAATGCCAGAAAATCAGAAGTGTTTCTTCGTAAACGCCATGAGCTCAAAAGTAAGTTTCCTACTCTTGCAAGAATAGGTCACTACTTTGGTTCTCACCCAAGCTACGCTGCCATATGGATTGAAGATAACTTGCTAATATCTGGTGAATTAAAAAGAGAACCATCCAAACCTAAAGCTTCAATCCCTTTTCCTGCCACTTCATCTGATCCGGCATTTCAAAAGATGGCGAATGACTTTCTCACATTAAAGAAGCAACTAGCTCAGGCTTCTCCTAGCACTTCATACCGGGATATCCCATGGAGAAATTTCACTTCAAACAACATCCCACAAAGGCCACGCCTACCTGCAGCTTGCTCCACGGTTGGCGCTTGAGGCCCCTCCGGTCAATGCTTTAGCTAAAATCGAAGAAGAGGAGCAAAATTATGAAGAACCTTCATCACCAGGTGAAGATGATCAAGATGTCGGAAAACCGAATGGTGAGTCTACTATTTGGTATATCAAATTTGATGAGGAGGAATCTGATGAAGAAGAGGGTACCCAAGGGTATGCAAGCGGGCATATCATATGTTGTTTTCACCCGCTCACAAGGAAAAGAAGTAGAAGTTGCTGCCAAGATGTAGAAAGAGAAGGCCGTGTCAAACACGCCTCCAACCATCGCTAAAAGAGGTAGTCCCCTTCCTGCTCAACCTGTTATTAAGTCTTTTTTGAAGAAATATTTTTCCCCTATCTCCCCTCCGAATCAGCCCTCTCATATTCCTATCAAGACCAATAATCCTACCCTACCATCGCGAAATGAGGGACTCATTCCTTCATCAACACAACCCTTGGCCGTGTTTGACATAATTGATCATGCTAAAAAGACCAAGATCCAAATGTCTGAAGCCGAGTATCTTCAGTCTAACCCTGAGCAGCTTGTAAGGTTGACCAAATACATCCAAAGCCAAGTTATCATAACTACTCAGGTTTCCCCAAAAGGAATCCTTTCTACTCCTCCTGCATCTCGCATAAATGTTGCCTCGACTTCTGCATCAGGAAAAATAGAACCTTTTATCTCTCCCTCCTTATCAATGGTCACAAACTAAGCAACTGCATAATTGATTCTGGGGCTTCCGATAACGTCATGCCGGTAAAGGTCACCCATGCTCGGGCCTCACACTTACCAAGCCTTTCAGCAGATGTTATTCCTTGGAAACCAAGTAGGTTCCGTTGATCGGTCAAATCAAAGATGCGCAGTTTGCATTTGCGGCGTTCCCAGAGAAAAGAGTAAAGATGACCATCCTCGTTGCCGATATTCCGGCAGCATATGGAATTCTATTGGGAAGGATTTTTGTAGTGAGGTTGGTGGAGAGATTCATATGGACTGGTCTAAGGCTAGAATCCCCGTCAAAGGTGTAATGCAAACATTGGAACTAGAATCACAAAAGAAGTACTTGGTTACTAACTCCGATGACCCCAAAGCCCAAATTCTCTTCGAATCATCAGGGATGGGGAACTATTTCTTGTCTACAGAGTCTGATAGAATAGATATTCTCATCCAAGAAGAGGATCTTAACAAGATATGGACGTTGCAGTTTGATGGTAGCTGCATGACTAGTGGGTGCGGCGCTGGAGCCGTGCTAATATCTCCCGAGGAGGAGATTATTCCTCTCTCTTTCAAGTTGTAGTTTTTCAACACGAATAATACTGCTGAGTATGAATCTTTTCTACTTGGCATGCAAGCCGCAAAGGAAAGGGGAATCAAGAACCTAAAAGTACAGGGTGATGCAGAGTTGGTCGTAAATCAAGTAAAAAGGATATACCAAGTGAAAAATGAAAGGCTCAGGCATTACCGCAACGCGGTATGGGACAACATTGAGGAGTTTGACGCTTTTTCAATAAAATCCATCCCAAGAGCTCAGAACGACATGGCCGACTCATTAGCCATCTCAACATCCCTCATGCTCCCTCACCCAGGTTTGAAAACAGACACATATACCATTGAGGTAGTTTTCACCCAAGTGTGCTAGACAACTCTTAGCACTGGTAGGTATTCAATGATGACAATCAACTTATTGCCTTCCTAGAAAAGGTAGAGAATTTCAGTGAGCTTCATTTTGAAGGATCTACTTCTACATGTCGTGAATCGGTTACGGATCAAGATGAGGAATCAAAAGGAAGCGATGGCATATGTCAGCTCAAAGGAAATAAAATTCCAAAAGGCCTAGTTTCTCTAGAACATTTGTTCGATAGGCATGATCGTTTTGTCAGGAAGAAAAGGCGAGATGATCCTAACTCCTCCCCAGAAACCGAACCAGTCAATTTAGGTTCGATAGAGCATCCGCAGTTTGTGAACATCGGAAAATGTTGCACACCCGAAGAAAAGTGGAAGTTTGTCAAATTGCTGAAGAAATACATGGATGTATTGGCATGGTCCTATGCCGATCTAAAGTCTTTCAAGCCAAAAGATGTCTAGCATGACATCCCATTGAAAGAGGGTGTCAAACCCTTTCGCTAGAAATAGAGGCACTATAATCCTAAGATCTCAGGTACCATCTAGGCTGAAATTTAGAAGATGCTAGATGCAAGGATCATTTTTCCTATCCATCATAGTACCTGGGTCGCAAACATTGTGCCAGTACGCAAGAAAAATGGTGAGATACGCATATGTGTAGATTTTCGTAACTTAAATCAAGCATCCTTGAAGGATAACTACCCACTTCCCATAATGGATCAGGTTCTGCAGGCAGTAACTGGTTCGGAAATGTTGTCCATGCTTGATGGTTTTTCAGGCTATAATCAGATTGAAGTCTCACCTGGAGACCAATTCAAAACAACATTTACTACCCCCTGGGGCACATTTTCCTATAGCAGGATGCCTTTTGGTCTGACCAATGTTGGCACCACTTTTCAGCTGGGTAATGGACTTCACATTCAAAGGTATGATGGGAAAGGTTATCATAGTCTATTTGGATGACTTAACTATGTTCTCTAAACAACAAAATGATCATTGTGATCATTTGGAACAAGTATTGATTAGATGCCGAGAACATGGGATCTCCCTAAATCCAAAAAAAGTCTATTTTCGGGTCACGGAAGGAAAATTGCTGGGGCACGTGGTCAGCAAAGAAGGGACAAAGATAGATGCTGAAAGGGTTAGGGATATTCAGAGCCTTACTTTACCCACGAGCAAGACCGGCGTTCACTCCTTCTTCGGAAAAGTGAACTTTCTCAGGCGCTTTGTTCCCGAATTTGCTGAAAAGACTCACCACATATCAAACATGATGAAAGGGTCACCAACTTTCCGGTGGAGTGAAGAAGGAAAGGTGTCATTCGAGGATATAAAAGACTCTCCATCGCCCATGCACCAGTCCTGGTATGTCCCGATTTCTCCAAGGATTTTATCATGTATAGCTATGCATCTAAGCATACTGTATCAGCCATCCTAATGTAAAAGAATTCTGAAGATGTCAAATCCCTGATCACATTCATGAGCTCTCCCCTCAAGCCCCATGAATTAAAAATGTCTCAGTTGGAAAAGCATGCCTTCGCCATTTTCAAAGCAGTCAAGAACTTCAGGTATTATATTCTAAACTCTCACACAAGGGTGCTGGTCCTTGACACGGTAGTCAAGTCAATCTTAACTCAACAGGAGTTAGGGAGTTTGTGAGGAAACTAGATTGCAAAGGTTTAAGAGTATGATCTAGATATAAAACCAACCAAGCTAGTAAGAGGCAAGGGTCTATGTCAGCTCATGGATGAAAACCGAGATTCAGAAGACCCTGAGGAAAATGATGATTGCATTAATGGAACACAAAGCCAGCTGGAGAAAGCCGATTCTCTACCCATGGTTCTATTTGTCGCGACTAGCGACAAATGGTATTCTGATATTGCTTTCTTTCTCACTTACGGTGAGTGCCCAGCTCATCTAACTTTAAAGGAGAAATGTGCTATAAAGCTTAGAGCAGCCATATGTCATCTGGGATGACTGTTTCTACAAACGTGGAATAGATGGCATTTTCTTGCGATGCGTTGACAAGCCACAACAGATAAAGTTACTTGAGAGTTTTCATGATTCACTGTGGTGGTCATTTCTCCTCTTCCATGATAACACAAGATCATCCGGCCAGTAATATTGGGCAACGATGTTTGAGATACAACCACCGGGTAGCAAAATGTGAGCTCGGTCAACAATTTGTCAAAAAACAAAATTGGTTACTTTTTCCCTCGTGCCGGTTGTTATTGATGAACCATTCGTAATGGGGAATCGAATTTATCGAGCACTCCATTCCTAATCGAGTGCCGACATAGTTATGTCCTCGACAAAGAACATATTACTTCACCAAATGGGTGGAGGCCATTCCTGTCAAGAATGCCACCTCTAAAGTCGTTTGCAGTTTCATCAAAGAGAATATCATCGTGAGATTCGACGTTCCACACAAAATCATTGCTGATAATGATTCCAACTTCTCCTCATGAGAAGTTGTTGGTTTTTTCCATGAGCACGGATAATCTTTGCCCACACCTCGATTATTACCCCCAAGGAAATGATTAGGTAGAATCCAGTAATAAAAACTTAGTGACCATTATACGGAAGCTAGTTGATGAGATTCAGTAGACGTGGCACAAGTCATTGTATGATGCTTTATGGGCATATCGGATTACTCCCAAGAGGTCTCTCGGTATGTCACCTTTTGAATTGTTATATGGAATCGACGCCGAGCTTCCCATTTCTGCAGAACTTCCTGCTCTACGCTTAGCACGAGCAGTTGAAGATGAGACTTTCCAAAATTCTCTTGAAAAGAGGATCATGTATCTAGCAGAGCTTGAAGAAAGAAGAGTAAGAGTGGTCGACAGGATCACCAAACATCAGAACCAAGTTAAGAGATTGTTTGATAAAAAATCCAAGCAAAGATATTTCCAGATGGGAGATCTCGTCCTTTTATGGGACAAACAGAGAGAGCCAAAGGGCATGCATGGGAAATTTGATTCTCTATGGAGAGGGCCTTTCAAGATCAAGTAGCTCAACGGAGAGAATAACTTCTATCTATCGTATCTAGATGGAATTAATCTCCCGCTTCCCTATAGCGGGAAGCATCTCAAAATATTCGGGAAGTAGAGCTTGCTCTCTTGTTTGTACAGTTTGATTTTGTCGTGTGTTTGCTTTTGTCGTGTGTTTGCTTTTGTCATCGCCCTTGTTTTTGATTCTCTAGCCCAATGGATAGGCACATGTTGATCTGGGGTTCTCTACCCTTGAGCTTCACTCAAAGATAGTCCCTAGAAAGAGCTAGCTGTTATCCTGTAAAATTGATGAGGGCAATTTTACAGGTAACCATACCAAAATTTTGTTCTGTTCCTCATCGGGGTCCCCAGCGTTCGAAATGTTGTAAAATCCCTTTCTGGGAAATCTAGTTTTCTGAACTTGGTCTTTTTGGTCCTTTTTGGCTGGGCACACCTTTTACCTATGTAACACAGGCTAAATCTGCACCCACTTTATTTCCTTTGGCACACCCTTTGAAGTGTTGACACAACAATTGTTGCACCTTCCCGTGATGCACCTTTCTTGCATGCACCAAGGTGCATGCGCCTTCCTGTCAACAACAAAAATGTTGCGCCATTAATTGGTGTGCCAAGGTGCTCAAAATGAAGTGTTGACAGTACTAAATTTGTGCCAAAGGTGCAAATAATTTCATGTTGACAAAACCATATCCGCGCCAAAGGGTGTAAAGTTTTACATGTCGACACGTGTTTTGGTGCGCCCCTTTAAAAAGTGGTTGGCACATTTATTACACCTTTGCCTATATATAGGTGCATCCACCCTGTCACTTTCACAATCAAAAACATGTAAAAACTTTATTCCTCTCGCACTCCGTCAAAGACACCCGTCATCCTCGTGTCGCATTCATGGACCCCGCTTCGTTCTTCTCATTCTATATATTTCGTAAGTGGTCCTTATTTCTCTTGTGTTTTTATTTTTGTTGGTTGTTTGTGAAGTTGGTGTATGGATCTGAGAAACCTTAAACCCCTCCTACCATCCTTGCAAATCTTCCCTCCCAAGCCATTTTCATCCTCTTTCCTGATCACGTGGCCAAGCGGGCTCTGTCTCAAAAGTGAACCCAGATCTCTTTGCTATGCCCCCTTCACCATTTAAATCCATGAAAAAGGAGGCCTAAAAGACCGCAAACCCATCAAGAAAGGAGAGAAAACCTAACAGTTGCTTCTGAGCCACATTTTTCTCTGGGTGCAATCGCCACCCTTATTACAGAAAACACAGTCACACTAGGAGGGCACACTGACCTTGTTTGCAACACACAAAATCCCTGCGCCATACATAAACCAAGTAAATCCTAAACCTAACGCTGGCGCAATCCCGCTTATAATAACATAAGTGTTATGTAATAGTTTCCTGTCTTTGTGCCAAAGATCCCCTTACGATAAAGTTAGTGTTTCATGTTACATGCGTTAATCCTTTGCCATTGGTGCATCCTGCTCCCATGCAACACCAAACTTATTTGCACCTAGTATAAAATTTCATGTAGTGGCGCAGCACCCCTGTCTACAATAACAATGATGTTATATGCAAAATCCTTACACCCTGTGCCCTTTGGCGCTGATTTATTCCTTGTAACACTCTGCTTGAGTGCGCCATACTATTAACCCTGTAGCTTGAAGTGTACCTGCGCCCTGCGCCTAGAAGCCTTAAAATTGCTAACTCCTCATTCTGTGATGCTTCAATGGAAGATCTGATGGCTAACATGGCTCTTTTGCATTGAACTTCACTCCTTTTTCTTGCAGATCAGAAGTTGAAGTTAGACCCACATATGTCTACATGAGGCAAAAGGCCAACCAAGTCAAAGGGTAAGGCTAAGTTTACAGAGGAAGAGATGAAATATAAGTATGAAAGGGTCAGAATGCCTGAGTCCTAGGTAGAATGTAACCTAGACATTAGAGATTCCGAACTTGGTCACATCGACATGGAATATTTCTAGGCCAGAACCAGGAGGGTCATAGGTAGTCCTTGGATGGAAAACCGGTGGGAAGTGGTCTACATTTTGCTGGGGAATCCCCGTCAGTATGGTAAATAACAAATTTATGATGGTGGTGGCCCGCTATTACAACAAATACACAAGGTGTGTCAAAAATGAAAAGGGTGAGGTCATAACCAACCTCACTACGCACACTTCGAGATCATGCTAGGCATTCCCCACCATCGACATTTTATGGTCTGTAAGCCAAGAAGACTGCACCAAGGCATGGGAGGATAAAGAGGACAAATGCATGCAGCTGATGAATGAAGTGTACTTAAAGAACAAGAAGGTGATAACCAGGTGGCCACAGGTTATTCACCATAGCGAATTCTCTCGAGGAACTGAGTGATACCATCACATTTTTAAGTAGAATTTTTGGGCTTTCTGATGCACATTACTTTCACAAATGGATGCTCAAGTACCTAGAAACCATGAATAAGAATGTGCCTGATTAGCGCTTTGAGTGGGCAGAGATCATAAGCAACACCATATCTGAGCAGCTCCAACAACTCACCACGATGGGGAGGTTCTACATGAACTCCTACGTAGTCTACATTGTAGCCTCAGAGAGAGATTATCTAGCACTGAGCCGATGTGGGGTTTGGCCTCAGGTGAAGATATACGAATACTACCCAGAGCTGAAGCTGGAAAATAGCATCTCGCAGTTTACCAAGATCAATGATGCTTTCTTCTACGACATCGTCTACCTTTTGAGGCCAAATATGACTCATGGTCGGACGACCAAGAGCATAGTCATAGTGACTGAGAAGTGGGGAGCACTATTTACCCAATTCCCCACCTTCACCTATCTCAGAGCAGCTAACTTCTTGGGGGAGCCCACTAAATTGCCAAGGTATGCTGGCCCTAAGCTGATCCTGTTGGAGCTGTCCAGACAACTCATAACATACCATGAGAAGTGTCTAAAGAGAAAGAAGGGTGGAACTCCTTTCCCCCTTACAGTGGGTAGGTACACCTGCATTTCCCACAACAAAGCCCAGGAAATGTTCGTAGAGCTAGAGCTGCTCAATCTAAAGCACAATTTCCTAGCAAGGCCCACCTTCAATCCAAGAAATTGCCTCCCTAGGGAAAAAATCGATCCGATCCACATTCCACAGATCAAGGATATCTACATTGACCTGTATCATGAGGTTAAACTCAGAAGAAAAGATCACTCTCGCCCGACCCTGGAAGAGATTATTCAGTACAATGTAGCCATTGTTATAAAAGGTTATCAAACTACCGATCAAGAAGTTGATCATGTGTATCTATACATGGATGGGGACAACTGGCCATTTGCCGAAATAGATAGAACAAAGGCACCTCAGACCATTGAGGTAAGGGTTAAAGAAACATTGCGGTGAACAAAACACTAGTGCAGAATGAATGGCCTTATCTACCTCGGAGTAGATTTCACCATGTCCCCTTTGGAAAACGCACTGTCAGCCGAGACATCTGCCAAAGGGCAAAGGCAAGGATAAAGAGGGAGAATCAAGCTCCACTCAAGAAGAAGCTCCTGAGAGCCCTCCTTCCGCCGCACAAGAACAAGTTGTAACTCTGGCATCCCCGAGAAAGAAGCGGTGGAGAGTGTTCCAATGGGCACATCCATTCAGGATGTTACCACTGCCACAACCATGGAGGTTCCCACCATCCCTTCTCCCCCTTCTCCGGTGACTCAAGTGACCATTCCTTTGGTTGTATCCTCTCCCCCATCTTCTACTGTTCCCCCTTCCTCGTCCTCCATCTTCGCTTCTCTCGCGGAGCTATCTCCCACTATTTCTTCTCTCTTCTCTCAATTCCCTTCTATTCCCATGACTACCTCACTTGCTATATCTCCCCTCCCATGAGCAATTTCTTGGCGTCTCTCTCGATGCCGTCACCAAGTGTCTCTATGCATTTCCCTCATCCATCGCAGATGCTCCTCTTCCACCACCGGTCCCGCTCCCTTAGGTCTAGCATGGCTTTCTCAGCACTTGAGTCAACATAAGAGGAAAGTCCCTATTGCACCTATGGACTTCTCCATCATACCAGCAAAGGGGGCTAAGAAGCAAAAGCCGATAACTCACTTCTCTCAGAGTGCATCGGGAGAAAGAGTAATGGAGATCGCATATCTCGATCCTTTAAAGGATAAAAAGATCTGTCTCCTACAGATTACACAGTGATGCAGGTCACAATGGGAACGTCGTCTGAAAGCCTTTAAGGGGAGGCCCTATCTATGGTGGATGCCCTTTGCAAGAAGCTCCAAGAAGTAAAGGAAGAGAAGAGGCTACTGAAAGAGCGAGAACAAGCATCTTCTCCACGCCCGTAGAAAATGGGCAACTTCCGAATGAAATCATCGTCTGATAGTTACTATATAATGAGATTGTTGACTTCCTGAATGAAATCTTATCAATGTATAGCTTTGGGCAACTTGGCGAAATTCTTAGTCAGATAGGATTTCATCATAACCTTTTAACATACTTCTTTTCTATCCCAGTGTTCCACTACTATTTTAGGTGAAATTATGGCATAATCTTGAACATCTAGAAGTTTAAAAAGTCCTCAAAGAAATTTGGGTCCAAATGGATCACCACCTTATCATCACTATCCCTTATTGACATGGATTCCTCGTCGTAGTGTGCTGCTGTAGCTAGGAAAAACTTTGGGCATTGTACAGATGTGGGAAAACCGGTGGCAAGGGAAAGACCACTGTCATAGATGGCCTACATCCATGGCTTCTTGTTTGGGGCCTTTAATATTTCCCAAAACTTGGGAAGATCAATTTTCCTAGATCAATGTCCCCAATATTTCCTAAGTCGAGGTCAAGTAGGATTGGGGAGAAACCCCAAGAAATGTGTACTTCATCTTATATTTTCCCTTTGAAGTGGAGGTAGACATCAAAACCTATGTTTCGGGAGCTAAATTCCGTAGAAATTATGAAAATCTAGAAACAAGAAAACTTTGAAATTCTGAACCGAAAAATTCTGAAAGGAATCACCGAATCGAAATCCCCAAAGAGTTTTCTAAACTAAAATTTCCAAAATCAAAACTCTGAAAGAAATCTCTGAAATGAATTTTCCAAAAGAGTTCCTTGAAGCCAGAGGTCCCAAAAACCTAAAAATAACAATTCTCGGAAGTATCAGTTATCCAAAATTTTGAAAACAAGAAATCTCTTAAAACCTGAAAACAACAGTTCTCCAAATTCGAACCGAAAAGTTTTGAAGCTAAAAAAATCTTAAGATTTTCCCACCTTGTGATCTCCAAAGGAGTTCTCCAAAATGAATTTTTAGAATAAGTCTTTCCAAATGATTTCTGGAGGAAACTGCAAAATAAATGTTAAATTGCTAAGTTGGAAATAAAAAAACGGAAGGAAGTATGAATCTTATGAACAACCTTGAAAACCTGGAGGAATCTCACAAAACAAAACATGATGAACCAAAAGAATGAAATAAAAAAAATGTAGAGGGAAAACAAAATAAAACCCAAATGAGGAGAAAACGAAAGAAAAGACCTAAAACCAAAAGAAAATTCAACAAAAAACATACCTTGAAAAAGACGTTGCAAGTAAAAAGAATGAAATGTCGAGTGAATGTGTCGGGTAAAATGAAAAGTAAAAATCTAATTTTATATAGAAATCCCGATATTAATGGTAAAAATCCGATCCGTATGGGAGTAGGTGGAAATTAATTATGCACAGAATTTCAAGTTTGAAACTCAAATTCCAAAATTTGAGATTTCGGACTTGAGAAAAATGGGAAGCAAAAAGACGAATTGACAATTAAAAAGTCCGAAACCCAAAACCCGAAAGTTCAAAAATTTAGGATTTCAAAATTTGGACTTCGGAAAACTTCAAGTAAAAATCCTAAAAATGACTCGAGAGAAATCAAAACCTCAAACCCAAAAGGTCAAAAATTCGGACTTTCGAAGTTTCGGACTTCAAGTCCAAGAGGGATTTAAAAAAATGAGCCAAAATTCCCGAAACCCAAAAGTCTAAAAATTTGGGATTTTGAAAATTTGGACATCATAAAATTTCAAAATAAATTTCAAAACCGAGCTTAAAAATTCTGAAAGAGAAAAACTCCAAGTCCGAAAATTAAAATTTTTCGATTCTCACCTAAAGAAATCTTCACCGTGTGAGGATTTCTTTAAAAAACATTAGTCTGACATATATCCTTCTTCCGGGTAGGTTAAATGGTTAATAGGAATCATATATATATATATATATATATATATATATATATATATATATATATAGATCTCAAATAAGGGGCCAAGCACTAGCATTATCTACTATCATTTAAGCTTGCATCTAAAGGAACACTAACATTACAAAACATACATCTAGTATATCCATACAAGGGACAAGGGTTTCATCACTCTACATACACAACATAGGAGGGGAAGTCTCTTCTATTCTATCCCACACATTCTATAGATTTTCTATATTCTAGATCTAGCTTGCTATCATTATGTAACTTTTGCAATGGAATCCTAAGGCATCATTACACACACATAAACATAAAAACTCATGGAGTATGAAATTTATTAAAATTCTTAGTACTAAGTTCACTCTTTGGGTGACTTCTTTGCATGATCGATCTGAATCCCTATTATGCATCTTATTTATTATATTTGATGTGGTTTAAGGGTATGTTCAACTAGGTATCTATTTTTTAGGTTACAGGTGAAAAAAATGACATTGGAACAAACAGAAAGTGATAAATAAAAAATCAACAATGAAGCTCCTCATGCGATGAAAAGATCAAAACCTGAAAATTTGGGTGAACATTAACACCCAGGACTCACTCACTAGCACTAGAGAGCTCTTGTCCCCCATGGGTGCTTCTTTCCTACACATTTCTAAGTTCCAGAAATTCTAGTGAGCCTTGATGACATTCTTCCCATTCTGTTCTAGCAAGTGCCTTAGTCCAGACCACTTCCTGATCATTCAAAAATCAGCTAAGTCATCTATCTCTCTCACTTGCTTAGGGTTTCATATTATTACTTTCTTGTTGCTTGTCCATTTACTATATATTATCATTTTTATATAATCAGTTATAACAGTTACTCTTATATTTATATTTAATTTAATTTATATTAAATCATGTTACGTAAAGGAGAAACTTCAATCCATTTGGTAAAATATTCAATAGTAGTGATTATACATTTTGTGTCCTTTAACTACTTCAAAATTGACTTTTCCAATAAGATGAAAGCCCCAAAAGAGAAAATCCATGGGGATGAAATACGTTGAAATTCATACATTGGTGTATGGTGGATATTATTATGGAGTTGGCGTTTGTCACATCATTTAGCGTAGTACAGAAATCTTGTTCGTGATTGACCAATACTATCTCTAGTATAGTAGCTTTTAGACCATATATTTTCTACTAAAATTCCCACCACATATATTGTCATGTATTTGGGATAAATCAAGTGGAATATCATTCATCCTAGGAATCAAAGGATAATACCATTCGAGATCACATTTAAATAAAGATCCTCCAATAATGCCATATTGTGTGGTGTCATGGTGCGATCATCCCGCCTCATGCGAGGATATGAAAGTAGGTAATTCTTGGGAGTAAATGATATTATATATATTAGTATACCATTATGGATTATCGCATTATGGGTGACAAAGAGAACTTGCAGAGCCTATATAATACAAGATTCGATAGAGGGATGTCACAAATGATGAATATAACATGTTCATCGCAATGCCCAAGGGGATAAGAGAAGTGGCATAGCCATAACATCAACACGTTGATTTTCTTTGTGTGGTACAACCGTGATAGTATATAAATAGAATGCAATATGTTAGTAACAATAGTATTATAGGGTATGAGTTTCACTCTTTTTTGGTATGTGTCATTAACTTGATTAACAATGAGTTAAGAGTCACCTATATTATTGATATTTCATATAGGAGACAACGAGAAATGATAAGCCCAAAATGAGGGCTTCATATTTAGCGATATTGTTCATGCAAGAAAACCAAGGGAATAGGTTCACCATGTGGTGCGATAAAGGCAATACGAGATCTAGCTCTAGTGGAACATTGAGATATGTCAAAATATATGGTCCAAATATCAACGTCAATGGTATAAGTAATTAAGTCATTGTGAAAATCATCACAAATTGGGAAATGATCATTGATATGAGCAATGACATGTACTTTAATTGATTTTTTTGGAAAAATTTAAGGTCAAATTCAGTAAGCAACATAACCCAATTATCGAGGTGACCAGATAGATGAGTCTCGAGAAAGCAAGTAGTGAAAAGGATCAAATTTAGTAAGGAAATGGATTTCAATATTTCTCAAATAATGTTGTAATTTTTCAATGACAAAGATAAGTCCCAATTTTTTCAATATAACTGTAATTACACTCATAAGATAATAAAGTGTGACTAATATAATAAATGGCGTGTTTGTACTAGGTCGTATCATGTTGAGTGAATAAGGTTCATAAGGCATGAAATATAGTTGTGATATGTAAAAGTAATAGCTTATCGGGAATGGGAGGATTTAAAAACATTTATTAAGCAAATAATATTTGATATCATTGAAATCTTGTTGACATTTGTCATCCCATGCAAACATGATATCTTTTTTCATGAGTCATGTAAAGGGTTGGGTTTTGTTAGCTAGTTGTGTAATGAATCAACAGATAGCCTAGATTTTACCTTGTAGTGAATGTAGATGATGAAGGTTATGAGGGGAGGCATGTCCATGATAATGTTGATATTTTTTTGATCAATTTTAATACCACACCAAAAGATGATGTGTCCTAATAATTTACAAATAGTTACACCAAAAACACATTTTTAAGGATTGAGGCAGACATTATACTATCGTAAGCACTTAAAAAGTGTTTGAAGGTCTTGAGCATGTTGAGAACGATGTTTTGATTTGGCGAGGATATCATCAACCTAATCCACATTGATTTTATGAATATAATCATGGAATATATGAGTCATGACATGTTGGTATGTAGTGCCAACATTATTAAGACTAAAGGGCATGATTGTATAACAAAATGTACCCCATGGAGTTGTGAAAGATTTTTTTCTTAGTTAGCGGGGTTAATTTTGATTTGAATATATACATCAAACCCATCCATGAAGGAAAGTATGCCATGACTAGCTATAGAATCAACAATAGAGTTAATGATTGGTAATAGAAAAATGCCTTTTGGAGAAGCTTTATTACAATCAAGAAAATCAGTACAACAACGAACTTGACCATTAGGTTTAATGAAAAGGACAATATTAGAGACCCATTATGGGTAAACGACAACAAAAATGAACCCGACATCTAATAAGCATTGGATTTCTTCTTTGACTAACAAGGCCACACACATGTATTTTTCATATTTTTTACTGTACAAATTTTACACCATTATGAAGTACGATATTGTGCATAGATATAAAGGGATCGATACCAAACATGTCACTATAGTGTCATGAAAATAAATATGAGAAATCATGTAGTAATTTTTGAATATAAGTGTGCTCAAGATTCGGTAAGAGTGGCATATAAAAACTATATGTGGGTCGTCAAGTAGTGCCTAGATTGTAAGGGGTGGTTTCTTAATTAAATAATATGGATCGATCCTCAACGTATGGTTGGGTGGGAATGTTATCAGGAGCATCAATATGTACATGATCGGGGTTGCCCTCATTGAATAATGTAGTACCATGTAAAAACTGGGAATATTCACTTGTGATGTTACGAAGGGAAGGTAGCATAAATTCTAATGTAATCTAGGAGAGCCTCATCATTGTGAAATTCATCTAGATAAGGTAGGTCAGAGAGGCATTAACATCAATGAGGTGCATATGAACTAAATGGAGTGTATGTGAATACGAAGTAGTATAGACCTCGGATAGGTGTTTGGATAAGAAAGAGGTTTTTTTGAGAAATGGCCCGGATGAAGAAGGGAAGAATCCTATGCTATCTCTATTAAGTTTCTTGGGAGGGAAATGGGCTCACCGATACCTCAGCCATTGTGACCAAGTCCTATGCTAGAGAAACCATGTCGCAATAAATACTTATAACCAATTTTGTAGGTTGTATAATTAGAAATAGGTGGGGTAGATCTTTTTTGATATGTGGGTGTGCTCATGCTCAACAATAGCACAAAAGGTGAAGGGAGATGGATAAGCTAAAACGTCATATATAAAACCCTCATGAAGGAATTTGAGTTGGGCAAGGAGGATGGAAGGGTCAACATACATAGTATCTAACCAAGGACGACCTAGGAGAGATTGTAGTTGAGATTATTAGGTATAACATGACACAAAACTTGAAGACTACATTTTCCTACAATAATGAGTAGAGAAATTTCACCTAATACTTGGTTTAGGTGTATTATCAAAGCCAAGAATATATAAAGTACATGGAGCTAAATTATTAGTAGAGAATCCTAGTCAATGCAAAAACGAAATGTTGTAAATATTAAGACCAGACCCATTATCAATCAAGACACTTTTAACTAAGACATTATGGATATGAACCTAGATATAAAATGGAGGTACATTATTAATAATTTTTGGGAAGGGATATCAACTACAGTAAAAGTAATATATTCATCATTGATTTCTAGAGTAGTGGAGACTCAATGGTTAATATAAATATGGGAAGTATCAGAGAAGATAAGGGTATGATACATAGTATGTCATAAAGAATGCACACATTCAATATGGGATTTATAAAATTTAGTCATAGAGATATCCATTAGAAAGAAGATGTAATCACTATCGGGACCCTATGATTAGATGGATTAATAAATGGGTTCACCAAATGATTTAATGAAATTTAAATATTATCAGAGGACTAAGATCAAATGAATATAGTAGTAGTAAGAAATATATATCATGCAAAAAATAAGAAAGTGTAAATAGTAGTGGGATAATAATGAATTAAATTATATCTTTAGACTTGAGATGATTCTGGGTTGGGAAAGATAATCAAAAGGCTATATCTGAAATGTGTATTTTATAAGAGATTGGGATCTGGAACCTCTTCGCATACAAGACCTCCCATATGAGGATAGGACTGCTTGGGCACTATTGTTTGAAGTGGGTGGTAATGTCCTGGAAAAAATCTACTTCTAATATTTTCAAGGTTTGAACTTGTCTTCTTCCTTTAACTTTCTGTCACATCCACTTTGTCTGTCGGGTTCTGTGTCGCACCTAAAACTAAATAAAAACTCTAACTACCTACACAAGTCTAAATAAAAAATTATATGGAATAAATAATGCATATTATTGAGTCAGAATGACCTTGATTGTCACTTTAATTTGGTTATTACAGAGTGCTACACTATATTTTAGACTCTATGTAGTTCTTTTGAGTGGTTGATTTAAATTGTGTCCCTTGAAGTTAGGTTTACCTTGTGCTAGTCACATGAAGATAGTGGGATACAACTAATTTTCCCCCAAGATGAATGTTTGATATGGAATTAAGAAATATCCCTCCAATGTAGTGAATAATGTAGCCCAAATACATTCTTTGAATGTTTCTCCTTACCCAAGTAGTAAATATTGAGTATTAGCCCCAATTTTCCAACCCATAATAATAGTGAGTAAGTTATGTATATATATGATTCATTTATTTGAATTTCATCATTAACAACTGAAAAGTCAACACAAAGTGATAAAAGAGACTCTAGAAAAGACACCAAATGATGTGGTAATTCAAAATCAAGAAAAGGAGGGAAAGGGACAAAATCACCCAAAGTGGAAAACAACGCCTGTGGTGCTCCCCGTCCCAAATGGGAGGTAGTGTTTAGGATTCTTGGAAGATGTAATGATCAATACAAAGATGGGTTACATATAATTTTGTATCCAAAATAAAAGTGGTCATTCTAGAAAAGTAAATAACAAGAGTGTGTGAAAGATAAAAGAAATGAAAGAATGAAATAAGTGTTATTACGGTATATTATTCTTGATTAGGAATCATGTATATAATGAAACACTTAGAGGCGTGACGTAAGTAAAAAGTGTGTGATTTTATGACTACATTTTTAGCTTGAAAACATCAAACAATCCTATGAAAAATATTGAGAATTCAAAAATATTTCCTTCAAATTCCTTTTAGGTGCTAATTTTGACTCAAAGCAATTAGCATGAGTGTCATGAAAATATCAACCACTTATTTAAAGCTAACAAAGTCATCAAATATATCACCTTAGAATGGTACATAACCCTAAAAATGCACAATAAATAACTTCATAGGAACAATTGACGTGTATTATGAACAAAAATATCTCCATCCTCAATATGCGAATAGGACCAAAGTCAACTATCAAAAACATCATACACATAAGGATCTTATCCAAAAACATATAAAACTATCTCAAGACAAGGTTTTTCTCAAGGAAACCTCTATTTAATCTTCTAGTAATAATCTTATGATGATCCCACTCTACCAATATAGTATCAACCAAAGTGTCCTATTACTCAACTTAGAAAAAATTTACTCAATCTAACAAAAACCTCCTACATAATTTAATCTTTAACCACTTATAAAAATTCTTGACCTAAATACCATTATGGTTATTATAAAAATATCAATGGAATTTTCTTGAAGAACTTAATTCCATGCCTTGTAAGATTATCCTTATGGATCTTGTGCATATATATCCTCAACTTTTCAAATTTCTCACGCAATAAATTCAAGCCTTAGAATTTTCCTTGACAACCAACGAGGAAGGCCCTTCCAATCACCCCCATATATAATTAGATTCATACTATAGAAATAGTGACTTAGCCTCAACCTATTAAAACAATCCTTATCAAATTTCCTAAGGATGAAATGATCCATGATGAAATCCTCTTCCATGCTACAATAATATTATCTTAATTACTGCACAATATCAATGAATGTCAAACAAAGAAGGTTATAGTGGATATAGGTTCATGAATAAATGTTACATCCTTTTGGTTAATTAAAACCTTAGGGTATTATTAAAAATACCTCAAGTGAACATGAATCACTTGTCATGGATTTAATTAAACCCATAAAAATACCATTGGATACATTTGGCTCCCTATCACCATGGGACCCAAATGGTATGCACCAAGATCATGGTCCTATATATTCCCTCTTATAACCAACTTATAAGGCCAAAACATGATGCATCATGTGATATACATAACATCATACAAAATATAATCTATTAATCATTTACAATAATAACAATCTAAACATGGGGATGATCCCAACCCATGGGACACACCCATTCCAAATCCTAAAAAAGTGTTTCATATCCTTACAAATCAAAATGTCCATAGTCTATCACTTCCAATTTTTTGATTACCAACAAAATATATGAGTTACACTCACTAAATATGATGATAAAGAGCCTGCTAAATTCCAAAATACACATAGAAAAGTAAGTTGACCATAATGTATTATGGATTGGATCATTCTATCTATCATACCATGATACCAATATCCACATGTACTTGAAGAAGAGATTGAGGAGCATTCCTATTGTAATGATAAAAATCCTCTTACAGATATGATGTGGATATATTTTAATGTAATGAATTTGGAATTGCTAAGATAGATATTATAAGAAAATACACCTCTTTATCCTAGATACTTTAGTCAATATGGAATCACTACTAATGAACCTTATAATAAAATAAACACATCAACCATGGGGATACACAAACATGTACTTAAAAACATATTTTGATGAAGATTACATCATGTCCCATGTGCAAGATTTGATTTTCTCTACTATTAAAGATTTTGTCTCAAATACACGACTTAAACCATGAAGCCATGTGTCTACTTACTGTGATTTCAACCCCCACTTTGATAATAGTGATACCAAGGAAGAATAAATTCTACCTAATTTTCCTCAAGTTGATCCACCCTTAGAAAATACCAACTAGATAATTAAGAAAACATTGCGTTTTTACATAAAGAATAAAAATTAAAGCCAACAAATTATAATTGAATTATCCTGTCACTTAAAAATAATAATGACATTTAGAAAAACACATGCACTTTAGACTTGCATTGACCATCCTTCTCAAAAAAAGTTTGTTATTCAAAATACCACTACTATGAATATTAAAGTATATTATTTAATGTTTACTAAAATATTGACCTAAATAATGTTTTCTTATAAACTTCCACAAATATATGATAACAATACACATTTCAAAGTGTTCCATGTTTCTTTCTCATTTATCTTCATTCTTTTTATGTTTACATCTTATAATATTGGTATCGTAGTCGGTGGTGCTTAGTAAGTTCATAGTTTGAGGAAGGTTGGAAGTAGGTATAGCTTAAGGGAAAGAAGAAAAATACATTTTAAGTCTAGGGAAACTATAAGAGGTACAAATGGTGAAGTCAAGGTTAAAAAGTAGAATAATTCATAAAAAATAGACATGGTGAATGTTGGAGTGTTCACATTTGTTGATGTGGTTTTGGTCTTTTTAAACCACTTATTTTCATCCGTGTTCACACTCCTTTAAGGTTAAGCTTACCTTAGGAGTTTTTCAATTTGTTAGAGATAATCTCCTCTTGTATGTGAATTTTTTTAATCCGCATTCTTGGGGTATTCTTCTATTTTGAGGGATTCATAAAAATCACTTAAATGTTGTGAAACCACCTCTTAGGCCAACTTAGAGGCACTCCCACTTATATTTTATAGTGTGTGTGAGATCCAAAACTATACATTTTGTGAAAAATTATCGATCCTAATTAATGTGCAATGTGTTTATAGTGTATTGCATTTTATTGTGCATGTACTTTTCATGGTTGTGCTAATGTATTTTCTACTGGAGAGATCCTACTAAGAAAGTGTTATCCACTCCTATATGGTATCACAACAACCTCCTTAGCAGCCATAACCCAAAATTATGGTATTTTTAATCCACCATTATTTTTAGGTTTAGTGCTGGTTTTATAACTTTGTTAGAGTCTTGAATTATTTGGTGAGTCTCCTTTTAATATCTAGCACTACATGCATGTAGGATATTGGCATTTATATGTTTCTCATGAACTTACAAATATGCATTGGAGTTATTTTTATTACTATTATGCACTCTCACATGCACTATTTATTACAAGCCATGCATTGGCTGCTTTAAAGTGTTGTTTTTACTATTGGAACTGCACATTATATTAATGATCATATGAGTTACATTAGTATGGTCAGCCGGATTGTTTTTGGTGCGTAACATTCAAGAAAAAAGGTTTATTTTATTTCCCTTCTATGGGATCTTCCGGTAATAGAATTTTTTGGACCTTTGATTGGTATTGTATGATATGATATTACTATTAGAATTTTTTAAATCTTCATCAATATTGAAAGGTTAAATACAATGTTGAAGTTGTTTCAAATTGTGAGATCTCATCAAAAATACCAACTCCTCTACTCTTATGACTTTAAGTAAAATTGGGTTCTATTAGATCAACTCTATGCATGCCATTCATCGCATCTTCAATCTTTAACAACGTATTTAATATCCAAAATATTTTTTAGGAAATTGACAACCATATGAATTTATCTCGGTTTTAACCCACCCAATATTATGTCTTGATCATCACCATGGAATAAGGTTGATAAAAGAAAAAAATCACAAAGTGGTGGCTTTTTTAGCGCTCTATTGATAGTGGCCAATAAACTTCTTCAAACCAAGACTAAAAAAATGTAAGAGCAGTCTTCTTTTCTTAAAATAACATTACAAGTTCTTAAGTAGATAAATAAAACTCACTAAAATTGTTTTGAAAGTGTTAGGTAGTTTGATTAGTAATTGTGAATTGAGTTTTATTGTAAAGGTTTAAGGCTCAAAACTTAATTGTTAAGCTTTATCTAAAAATTGTTTTAAGGGAGCATCAATTGTTGGATTAGTATATACTAGCGAATGTCAATGGTGTTATTCTATTATGTAAGACACTTGTACCTTAGATATATCATAGGATCAAATCCACATTCCCTAGTATTTTTCTCTAATGTTTTTTTATATTTAGAAAAATAATTTGTAATTTTTCAAGGGGCATTTTTAAGGAGTCAAATTATTTGTTAATGGAGGGAAATATTTGTAAAAATAAGAGTAAAATATTGTTAAAAATACGTGATTATAAGAATTTTTGAGGGGTTATTTAATAAAAATATTTGGGTCAAAGAAGTAATTTTCGGCCATTTTAAAGGCCTCTTAAAAGGAAAAATTTTACTTGGCGTCGGGAGTGTTGCATGTTGACCCTACCATATATTATGATAATGAGCATGCTTTAGGTACTTCCCCTGAACCCCGTGATGGGAACTATCCTTGACTCAACTAGGGGCTTCTATCCCCAAACCACTTTGCTTCTCGGTTTGATGTTTAGTACTTCTAGATTACCCTCTCTACTTGGACGTGTTTCTTCTATGTATAAAATACTTTGGAAGGTGAGGTCCAGTCTCACGATTGTCGACCCCCTCATAGGAAAACACTCTTACTTCCTACTTGCTATTTTCTCTCCCACATTAATTTGGAAATATTTTCAGCTAAGACTCCGTCCTTCTTTTCTCTTGAGCACTTCATCATGGACGCTTTTTCAGCCAAGCCTAACGTCCTACATTTTTGGGTTTTGTACTATTTTAGCGTATTCTTGCATTTATGATGGATTCTTGTCCTAACATATTTTCTTTGTAGTATAAAAATGAGATGTTGTTATGTGATTTTTTTTCATTCTTGCGGAAGTTTTGGAAGAGATAAAAATATAAAATAACAAAATTCTCTTCTTCACACCCTCATTCAGGGAAAAGGGTGACCTCATACACTCCCTACAACAAAAACATGCTAGTCTGCTAAGATCACCCCATATTTTGGACTTTTATACCCTTGCTACTAGTCCAATTGCATTTATTTCTCCCGCATCTACTGACACTAATTTTTAGTATATGATCCTACTCCCGATGCTCATATTGTAGTCTTTTCTACTAATCCTATTTCACTTATTACTGCATATTCTACTTATGCATTTGTGCATATTACTGATTACACACTATTAGAATGTGATAGAAATGATCAACTTAACACACATTCTAATATCACACCTTGAATCATGCTCAAGAAACCTGATATTTCAGTTGGAAGAAATGATCAACTTAACACACATTCTAATGTTCCGTTACATGCTATAATCTGTTCACTTTAACCAAATCATATGCAAGCATATATTCAAATATCCATGTTTATTTGGGATGGATATCTCACCACTTGTGGTGGAAACATAAATGTTTATTAAGAGGTGAATACAAGCATGGATCCTCCTCCATTTAGATTATTGATCTTCTCATTTCACCTCTGCATTATAATATTACTTTTTTTTGAGCTAATTTATTTCATAGTTGTAGAGAAACTCTCCTCATTAATATGATGTCCTTTAGATATTGATATTATTTGGATTTCTATGCACCACTTGGTGATATCATTTGTATGACATTTTTTGCAGTCATAGTGAGTCTACAGATCCATGGAGTATTTGTTCATGCATTTGTGCTCCATTTTGAGCACTTTTATCTTCTTGAATAGCATAAAATTTCATTTCCACTGGGGCCATCTTCTTGAGAGGTATATTTAGTCTATTATTTTAATATTTTAGGCTTGTTGAAAATATCTTTTATTGTGGAGATATTCTAGTGAAGCCTAGTGTCACTTGTTAATGTTTGAGTAATATATTTTGACAACTTGTACAAATTTGTTACGTCACTCCACCTATTTACCAAGATGAGGGGATGTGGTGCAGATCTTAATTTCAGGTCTCATGTCCTCGCCTTATTTTGAGGATGTGGTGCACACTATATTTTGGTAGTAGATCAAATTTAATTTGGTGATTATTTACACTATTTACACCACTTATGATAATATAATTCAGTTTGTATTGAGCTTTCCTCCTTCTAAAGTATAGTTATTCTATTGTACCACAATTTCAGATGTGTTTTTTGTATTTGAGAAGTGGATCCAAAACAAAATGTAGACCAAACATCTTCTTCAATAAAGTGTGTGATTTGTGAGCCATGCTTCTTGGGACACCTTGTAGTAGGATATTTCTCTCTCCACTTTATTGTTATTTATTGGTTTTTGGGTACCTTGTGGTGATTTTTTTCATCCATGGTAACTCTTTTCCTAGTTTTTTGTAGATGTGTATCTTATTAGGCCTAGTTTCTAGAACCCGTGTTTGGATATGTCTCCTAGATTTTATATTTCCTTGATTGTAACTTTGAGGATAACAACACCATTATATAATTATTTTGGGAGCATGGTTAAGTTTTAATAAGGGAACATACTAGACTTGATATTGTTGGAGGGAAAAAATGTGGTTTTTATAGTAAAAATATCAATATTGATTATTTTAGAGGTAGATCATATGATTCACATGCAAATTCACTATTTTCTATGTGAGGAATTTTTGAAGGTGTTTTTGAAGATGAAATTTTAGTTATAGTTAGGGAAAACATGACGGAAAAGAGAAATACAAAATTATCTTCTATAAGAAAAAATAAAATCTCACATGAGTGATAACACTTTGTTTGTTTTTTGTTTTTTGATTGGTAAATGATTTTGATAGGAGCTATGAACTAGAGGCGTAAAGGTCCCTACCCAATAAAAAATAAGAAGGAGAAGATTAAGGAAGAGGGAATAACGAAAAAAAAATAAGCAAGAGGGAAGAATGAAGTCAAGAACATGAGTACGATAAAGAACCAGGAAGAAAAAAATGAAAGACCGCATCGGGAGGATGCCAAGATGCACCGCAAGGGTGAAAATATTAACAAAGTGACATGCCAACACATTCATTAGCCTCTCTCCGAGTAGCAGATTGAATGCACCACCAACATGGTATTTTAACTCATTGAGGTGGTATATCGCTGAATGCACATGAAATAATGCATTGTCGATGTCGACTGCAGGGAGGAAATGATGGTCAAGCGAAGGATGAGAATCTTGTGCAAAGGTGACCGGTTGTGATACTATCTCAGCAGAGCCATAGGATGCCATGACTAGAACCCAAAGCAAGTTCATCAACTTCCTCCACCCACATCAACGGATCTGGGAGGGAAAAATCAACCATCTGTTCATGCAAAACCACCTTATGAACTCGGTAGATTTCATTCTCCATGATGAATTCAACCACAACAGGATCTAGGTGGAGGAGGAGTCAAAAAGAAATAAAGGCTGATGTGATTTTTCGATCCCGTCTCGGGCGCGGGAGCGGAAACAAAAATAATTACCCGAGAATGGATTCAATTGCTTCTGCTTCCTCGGGCAAAGAGTACTTGAAAATGATAGAGAGACGATGGCGATCAATAGTAGAAGAATCACCAGGTTCCTTAATCGACCGCACAGAGCTATGAATGGGAAACTAATGAAGGCCATGGGAACCGGAAGTAGTGAAACCAAAGATACTAGTAAGTCAAAAACAAGCTAAAAGAAAGAAGCTCTAGACGGTACATAATAGAGCCATAACGCAAAACACTCAGAACTATCTTTCAGTGGAAAAGATTGACGTGAGTACTTCCTAGGCCATAGCGTCACTGGAGACTATTACTACGTGCGAGAAGTCAATCACAAAATTAGCTAAAAGATTCATTTGCTGAATTACATTCTTAGAAAATGTGACTGATGCACAAAATTTGAGTTTACCGAGCCAGAATAAGATGGACTGAATAAAAGGATTGATACGTTAGGAAGAGGCTAAACCCTTAGAGATGGAAAAATTAATTATTTGGGAGTCTCCTTCGATATGCAAAGTATCCCCACCCATTTTGATGGCAAGTTTGACTCCTTCCAAGAGGGCTTGTACTTCCACCAGATTGCAAGAACAGTTGCTCAATAGAAAGGAACCCACTACAATGAGGGTGCCAGCCTCATCTCGAAGGAATGCAACCACCCCATGAAAAACCTAGGTTACCTCTGGAGGCTCCATTGAAATTAAGTTTCCACGAGCCTTTGGGGGAGGTCTCCACAAAGCTTGTTTCCTACGAATGAGCTTCTCAACTTGGGAAAGGCCTCGTTTGACAATGGATCCGGGTTTTGGAATTTTGATTAGAGGCCGACTTGGAGATGCGAGCATCCATCGAGGAGAATGAAGGATTGTTCATACTATTCTTGGAGACTATTTCAGAAATAACAACTTCCAATTTTCTCAGAAAGGCAGGAAGAGAGCTCATGTTGATTACGGAAAAGACGCAAGTTTCTCTCCCACCAGATATGCCACATAAGAAAATAAGGGCCACCTGCCAGATGGAACTCAAAGAAATATTATGTCCCATAGATGGCTAGGATAGAAGGGAGTCTTTGATGTTGTTGCAATGCACCCAAGAGAGGTTTAGTTTACCCAATAGCCATTGCCAACCATGTACCACAAAGGGGAAATGGAGGCAGAGATGATCGATATCTTCATCTACCAGACCACACAGAATGCATTTGGAGGGGCCGACATAACCCCATGATCTTCTTCATAATTGGGTAAGAAATTTGTTTTTAAGAATGAGCTAGCCGAAGATCACCACTTTAGGGAGAAGAGAGGAGTGCCAACATCCAAGCTTGGGGAGATCGATAAAACCAGATTGAGAGAGAAGCATGCGATAGCCATCTTTGATAGAGTAGATGCCTGAGATAGAGCCAAGCCAGAGCAAATGATCCTCATAGTCTTTATAAGCAACTCTTCTCGAGAGAATATCCTCCAACAAAATAGAGCACTCCGATACTGGGACATTCAGAGGAGAGGGATCTTTCCATTTCCACGTAGGAGACCCATTCGGATGACAAGAGCCATAATTAGCAATGTGAGAACCCCAGACAAGCTAGTTTTATTCATAACATTGTTGAGAGAGGGAATCAGGTTAAGAGGAGAGCACCCATTCCAACTATCCTCCCAAAAAGTTAACTTGAGTACCATTGTTAACAAACCATGAGACCAAATCAGCAATTAGAGATCTACATTTGTGCATGAAATTCCATATATGGGAACCTTTGGGGAGCTCTTCACTAGAAAGAAGAAGCTCCGGCCTACTAGCTGCTAGATATTTGTGGGAAAGAACCTGATGTGCCAACTTTTGCGGGGAGGAGATAAAGTTCCAAACAAGTTTGCCTCCAGGGAAATATTATGCAAAGCTAAATCCACAATCCCCAGACCGCTAGAGAGATGGGAGATTTAACTACATCCCATTTGACCAAATGGAATTTGCGGTCTTCACTATTCCCCTACCAGAGGAAGGTTCTGATAATCTTTTCAAATTTCATTAGCACCGAATTAGGAAGAGCCAGAACAAATAACATATAAACTAGAAGAGCGCAAAGAATTGACTTAATCAAAGCAAACGACCCACCAAAGAGAGCCATTTCCCTTTCCAAGATTGTAGCCTAGCCAATAGGGGACTGCAGAAGGTCATTCCATAAACTAGCTTTGCCAGCTTAGAGAATAAAGGTATACCCAAATATTTATGAGGGAGTGAGCCAGAAATGAAACCAAGGATCGCTAGAATCCTTCTTTGCAGCCAAGGAGGAACATTAAAGAAGAAAATGACAGACTTATGGAAATTAATTACCTGGCCCACAACATTAGAGTATGAATTGAGAATATTTGATAGTGCTCAGGCTTCGGGGAAAGTGGCCACTCCAAATAGGAATGTATCATCTGCAAATTGTTGGTGAGTGAGAGGAGGCAAGCTGGAGGAAGACGATAGGCCCATAAGTGAGCCGGAGGCTACTACTGACTTAATGCTACGACTCAAAGCTTTGGCCACCAAAATAAAAAGGAAGGAAGAAAGGGGATCTCCCTACCTAAGGCCCCTGCTGCTCTAGAAGAAACCTTCAGTAGATCCATTCACCAGAACCGAGAAGCAAGGAGTAGAAATGCAATTGAAAATCCACTCACAAAAGTGATTGCTGAAGCCCAAAGCCTGCAAAGATTTAAGAAGGAACCTCCAATTAATCCGGTCATAGGCTTTGCTATAATCCAACTTGATCATCATCCCTGGGCATGAAGAGAGCTGTAAGGTGTGAATAAGTTCATGAGAGATGATCACTCCTTCAGAGATAGATCTACCCGGAAGAAAGCCACTTTGCTCTTGCGAAACAATAGAATTGAGGAAGGGGTGAATACGGGAGGCAATAGCTTTAGAAATAATCTTATATGAGGTATTGCAAAGGGAAATTAGACGGAAGTCATCAAACTTATCAGCGGAGATTTTTTGGGAACATACAAATGAAAGTGTGATTGAGAGAACCGAGGACTTTGCTCAAGATCGGATTCTTCAACAACTTGCCAAACAAAAAACCAATCACTTCCCAGAAATCTTGGTAAAAAGCAGCCGGAAACCATCTGGACCAGGGGCTTTGTCACGGGCCATAGAGAAAACAATTTTTACGGATCTCCTCCAAAGTGAAAGGAGAAGATAAACTTTCGTTATCCGCCTCGTGGAAACCAACTTGGGAATTTGATCGAGCAGAGGGGATTGAGAGGCCAAAGAAGAATGTGTTTCTTTAGTTAAGAGCTTATGGAAAAAGGAAACTACCTCCTCTTTGATTGAAGGTTGAGTGGATAACCATGTGTCATCGGGAAACTTGATAGAAGAGATGTAATTTGTGTTTCTCCTAGCTTTAACCGAAGCGTGGAAAAATTTGGTATTCTTATCACCATCTTTTAACCAAATTTCCCTAGATTTTTGACGCCAAAAATATTCTTCCTTCAAAAGAAGATCACCCACTCACTGAGAAGGGACTTTTCGAGATGAAAATCATCAATCTGCATACCAAACTTGAGAACCCTTTCATTTAGAATACGAAGAGCTTTCTCCACTCTTAACTTTTCTTGAAAGATGTTTTTAAAGGAAGAAGAATTCCAAGCTAAAAGTTTATCTTTAAGCATGGAAAGATTTTTAGAAAGAATGAACATTTTGGTGCCAGGCACTGAGAAGGAATCCCACTAGGATTTGATCAACGGTTTAAGAGTGGGATCCTGCATCCACATACTTTCAAACTTGAAAGGTGAGCGCCATGGGGGAAGATCAAAATTAATAGTTAAAGAAATAGGAAAATGATTAGAGCTAGATAGGGGTGAAACACAACTTTGGAGGAGGAAATTTTGATGAAGCCAGGATTCCGAGATCAGAAATCTATCCAATCTAACTGCCAAGTTCCCAAAGCTTGCTCGTCAATTATTCCAAGTGAACCACCCAGAGTGAGGTTCCAAATCCACCAACTTGGAGGAATGAACAAAGGAAATGAAATCAAATTGGGAACGAGGTTTCCAACTGATTCCACCACGTTTATCCCGATTAGAAATTGTAGCATTAAAATCCCCAGCCACTATAGATTTAAGATCGGGAGGGAGCTTAAGGAATATTCAAATTTAAGCCAAGTTTCCTTTTTTGAATAGGATTATTTGGACCATAAACATTACAAAGGAAAAAAGTCTCCTCGAATGTTTTAGGCATACCTGGCACCATTGAAAATTGGCGTGAGAAGAAAGGGAAGCCACTCTACAAACGAGGACTTCCATAGAAGCCCCAACCCACTAGAGGCACCTTCCGAGTTAACAAAAAGGCCTTCCCAACCACGCCAACTCTGAAACCACCCTTCTAAACATGCCGAGCTAGACATCTTGGTCTCTTGCAACAAACAAATGGAAATGTTCATATCGGTGACATAGCGCCTTAGCAGACGCTTGCTTGTTAGGGGCGTTAAGGCCCCTAACATTCCAAGAAAGGATGTTCATCTTTTGTTTAGAGAGGACTCGCCTCTCTTACTTGAAATAGAGAAAAAAGAGCCTAGCTGAGATTGATTACCGAATCCACCTCTTTTAAAGAAGACCAAGATTTGGAGGGCCACCCAACAAGAGCTTTCGGACCAAGATTTAGGTTGTGAATTGGTGGAGTAGGAAGAATACCATGGCTAGAATTCAAAATCTCACCTTCTTCTTCCGAAGGAATATGTTCTTCCTCAAATTTACGCTTCAAATGAGGCACATTGAAAAATCTCTTTATTCCCCACCCAATTTTCAGAGAGGCGACATCGAGAGCCAAGGCCTAAAGCAATACCTTCTTGGAATAAAGAAAGGATTCACGTTGAGTCTTGAACCACCGAAGCCATTTCTTTTATGAGAGAGATGGTGCTGGGATCCAAATTTAAAGGTTCCAAGGAAAGAGAATTTTCCTCGACAAGAGGAGGGGGACAGAGAGGCTCGGATAGGAGGAGGGTTCGCCACTACAGAGCTTGAGATTAGGAGGGATTCTTCTTCCAAACAACCTACCTCGAAGAGGGAGGCTCTTTACAGGCATTCTGGAAGTGACCCGGTAGTTTACAATAGAAGCAACAGTTTGAAATGGTCTCATAGTCCACCCTCTGAACCCATTTACCATTGGGGGAGAGAATCACAATCCTATCTCACAATTTTTTAGATAAATCTACAGAAATACAAACCCTTGCAAAGGAAGAAAGGGTGCCTTCGAGGGTAACGGGGTCGATACGGATGACTCTCCCCAGACCAGAACAAATTTGTGAGAGAGAAGAAGGAGACCAAAACTCACTAGGAAGAGAATAAAGTCGAACCCAGACCTGAAAACCTTCCATGATGGCTTGGTCAGGATTGAAATGAGCTGACCACTTCCGAAGATGTAGCCCTGAGTCAAGAAACAAGAACTCTTTCCTTTCAAGGGAATCATCCCTTTGAGCTTGGCTACGAAAAATGACTAGGAAAAATCCTTTGTCCAAGAATCTAATGTGAAGACCACTCCCCCATTGGGTGTCACACCAAGCTTTGATCATCACACCAGAGCCACCAACCCACAAAATTAGTGATAATAGCTCACCGACTAAGAAGAAGTAGTTGGGAATCGAGGTCGACAGAGCACTCCAAAGAGACTATCACAGAATCCGCTTCCCTCGAGGCATCGGAAGAAGGAGCATTCCCCAAACATGAACTAGGAAACTGTGATGAAGAGCCCAATGCGGGTCCCGAACTGAGTGGGTCAGAGAGAGCAGGTCCCACCAAGCCGACGGATGATCCATTCAAACTAGGTTGATAAAGAAGGTCATTGCTATCCGAGAAGTTTGAAAAAATGCCCATTCTCGCGACTGTCCCAAGGAATTCGGGATGATATTTTCCACCTCATTTTTTCACCTTTTCTATATTCAAATTTGAGTGATAACACTTTGTTGAGACCACATAAATTTGTGGTTATGTTTAGAGAGTATGTGAGAGCATATTCATTAGATTATATATATATATATATATATATATATATATATATATATATATATATATATATATATATATATATATTGGATTGAAGGTTTATGAATTGAGGGCACACCATTTTAACACTTACGAGTTTTAAAGATAATAAGTTTTTCAATAATGTGCCTATGATAATTTATTTCCACTTGTATTTATCTATGCATTAATTTCTTCAATTTACAAATAAAAATCAAATATTCAATTTTTTTGAATAAACTTTTTCCTATTATATTGATTTTAAAGTCACAAAAATTGAGTTTTGTGTGAAAAATGGCCAATAGTCGAGTATCGCGTAAAGAAGGTAAAAACTATAAGAAGACAAATAACTCAAAAGTTATAATATAGATTTTAATTTCATTTATTGCATCAATTTACAAGTCAAAACTGAAATATTCAACTCTTAGACTATAATTTGTTCTATTGCATTGATTTTGAGTCAATTTTAAAAAATATATTTTCTAAAAATTGGCCAATATTGAGAGTCTTATTCTGTCATAGGTTCAATAATTGACTTGCCAAAATTATAATGTTTAGAATGACAAGATCCTAAAGATCAAAAAAATTAAGACTACGATAAAATTATGCTTGGAGATGAAGGAAGGCTTGTTATAGATTTTGTGAACTATGAGAAACATCATAAGGAGGCCTTGATATTATCAAACTTCTAGTATCATTGGATTTAATGCTTGAGATCCAAAATTCCAGTGGGGTTCATTTTTATGGATTTATAAAGAACGCATACATGAATTCGTAGAAGAGTTATATTTTATTACTATTTTTTAATATTTTCAGCAAAGATGAAGGAGGACGGGTCCTTGTTAGAAATTCTTAGACAAAATATTTGTAAGATAAAATTAGTTTGATCAATTAAAAGGTGGACGATGATGATTTGGTGGCACTTATTATGAATAGTTTTTTTCTCCTCTAAAAAACTTGAGGAGGCCCTATATTTGATGGTAGAAAGATAGACCTGAAATAGATCATGTTAGTTCCTCAAAATATAAACCTTGAAGTTTTATATAAGAAGAGAGTACATTTACTACCCAGCTTAATGATAAAGTGAAGATGTGACTCTTATGTCACATCCAAATAATAGGTGAAATGACATTACGACCAAGTTTATAAATCTTAAAAGGATTTCCAAAAGTGACAATATGATATTTCCACACAAAAAGACATAAGATGAAGAAAATGGGGAAGATTTGAATGATTATATTTTGAATAAGATATTCTCTCATAACATCAATATATATAGATAGAGTTAAAAATTATTGGTTCAATGATTTTGATGAACCAAAACATTTTTCATGTATATGGATTGGTAAACATTATTGCAAAATATATTTTATTCGATTCATTGTATTAGTTGTATGGGATTCAATTAAAAAAGAATGGATAATATATATTTGTATTAATAACAATTATAAAAATAATTAGTAAGGAATGTTACAAATATTCCCAACATGTATAAAAATATCTTGTGCGTTCATCCATTAACAACAAATACCAATAATTCTATACATTTATTTATGTAGAAATGTATTATGGCATATGTGAAACAATGAATATGTAATTTCCTAAGCTTTAGAAAAGGTGTCCAATATAGGTTTTTGACTTTGTTATATTGAAATTGAAATCAATCATGGAGGGATACCACCATTAAATATGTGCTAAAGGATGAAATTCCTCATAGGATTCTTAACCCTACTTAATTCAACATACATGCACTAATTTTGTAGGGAGTATCCATTATTTAGAATGTACATGAGGATGCAATTCCTTAGGAGGATGGAATTACTCACATTATGTATACAATGTTCAAGAGGTCGACATGCCTTAGGAGGATGGACTTCCTTGCTCATATGCTCAAATAATAATGGAAGGAGACTATATTATCCAATACGTGCAAGATGTACATGGTGAGATGGAAGGAAATACCACTTAATGATAGGAAGTGAATTGAAGGAAAACATATCATGAAATATTTTCTCATCTTTTTGTGAAAGGATTTTCATAATAGGGGAGTATATGAGAAATGTGAGGAGATGGTTATTTCTCCTACTACTAAAAATATGGTTATTTTTCCTACTATGAAGTTTCTTCTTATTCTTACTATGGATATTGTAAAAATGGTCTCTTTTCAGTTGATTCTCTCTTAAGATCTATGTGGTTCTAATTAATTATTTTTGGGTAAGTGAATGTGATCATTTGAATTGAATATTTATTAGGTTCCTATGTAAACTTGAGAATGATCCATGATCTTGGTAAATTATCTTTGATTAACATTTGCAAGATTTTGATTTTAGTATTATGGAGTTTGGAATGAAATTATCATCCATTGATTATTCATCCCACATCAAACAATCCTTATACAAATAATTAATGGGCCACCTAACATAACTTGTGTCCACATAACTAGATTGTGATTTTTCTATTAGTTATCCTTTCCAGCTATTTTTCTATGACGAAGATCATACATTATATGGTATAAAAATATTTTATGAATGATAAAGATTTATGAGTAATATTTGAGGAGAATCCTTTAGGTTTAGTGAATCCAATCCATATTTTTATTGTATTTAAGACAAACATGTTGTCTTTATTTTATTCATTAAGAGGGGGTATTGAAGTATAATAGTTAATTTTTTAATGAACTATTAATTATCAAATAATTAATGTTCATTTATTAACTTCCCAACTACATTTTAACATATTTCAACATAATAAATATGAACACCACACACATCTCAAAGTAGGCCACATGCATTTCTAAATTCTCTTAATTCTTTCCATGTTCACATCTCTTATATTTTTATTAGAATCAATCATAGATATCTACCTTAGCTAACTTAATCCCAAAAGGGACGATTCCATTAAAATCCTTATAAACCTATCTCAAAACCACTATAAGTTATTCTTGATGATAAGATTATATATATGAAGAAAATTTATTCACAACAAAAGAATAATGATAAATGGTATCTTGTTCTAAAAATAGATGTAAAAAATAATTTCGTTTTATCTAATTTTGATAATGATGATGATTTTATCAAGATAATTCATGCATGAGAATAATAATTACCCGATAAACATCATAAAAATGGAAAATTTACCAAGAAAGATCTTTTATTCAAAAAAGTTATTTCCAATGTTAATTTGATAAGTGATTCACCACTTATTTTCTAATAAGTGAGTGGTGAGTACTAATATGGAAGTGAAAACATTAAAGCATAATAGGAAATATATATTACACTAGATAATTATTTTTTAATAATTGAGGAAATATATTGAGATTAAAATGATGTTGCTGACACCTTTTGATTTTCTATTTCAACCTCATAAATCCCTTCACGATAACCAATTCAAGTTTCAAAATATAAAAATATCCTTCAACCTCAACTTATCAAGATATCTCTCTCATATGTCACATTAAAACCATTAAAAATATGTAAATTCCATACTACAAGGATATCATCCAATTCCTTAAGCATTAAATTTATCCTCTAAATGAAACTATCAGATAAAACTACACTCCCTAAGAAAGCCTAAAAATATGTGCTTAAAATTGGTGGTTTATAATATTATAGAATTGAGGGTACCCTACTTCATTATGTTAGTGAGAATAAGGTCACTCTTATCTTTGAGAAATCATGTGATGAAACTTATCTATCTTTTTAGAAGAGCAAGAAATTTGATCATGTCATCACCTCGAAGAGATTTTGAGGAACACATTTTCATGGTCTAACAAGTTTATAAAAGAAATTTATACAAAAATCAAGTGGGATTTGCATACCAATATAATTTTGGTAAGGATTAAAAGGATTTTTTTGAATGATGGAAGAAAAAATTACTTTTTGATAGTTGAAATGTAGAGTCAATGAACAACTATTGTTGGAGTTACCACTTTTTGATGAAGTTTTTCAAGTAGATAGTGATGCAAGTAGAAAAATAATAATAGTTATGTTTAGTAAAAAGGAAGACCTCTATGTGATAATTAAATCTCTTAAGAAATGGAGGCATTATTTACTACCCAAGGAATTCACTCTATATACAAATCATTAAGCATTGAAGCGTCATGATACACTAAACAATATACATGAAGCGGTGGATTTTTAATAAATTTATTAATTTATATTGAAACATTAAAGTGATAAGTGCATTGAATATAAGGATTTTATTTTTGAGTGAGTAAAGAGTTAGAAGTTTTAGGATTTGATTTAATTAAGATGAAGTAAGCTAAAGATGAAAATTTTAATGAGACCTAGACATAATGTGTAAAACCATTGAATGGAGATATAAAACCATGGATGGAATTTCATATGACACAAATATTTTTGTTTAGAGGAGAAAGTTCGTGTATAATACTAGATTAATGTGTAACAACTTGTTAAAAGAGATACATAGTGGGAAAATAACAAGTAAAATTAGATAAGAAAAAATATAGCTAAGTTGATGGAAATGTACTTATGGATGCAAATGGGTACATATATACACAAGTATGTAAAATAGTGTAGATTATGTATGTAAAATAGTGTAGAGTATGTATGTTGGCTAAGGAGAATTTTTCAAACACATTTTTGTATCACTCATTACCTATCCCAAAGAGACCATGGGAAGATATCAAAATGGAATTTGTTATAGGATTACCTAAAAATAGAAAGAGAATGATTCAATATTTGTGGTATTTGATAATTTTTTTAATATAGAACATTTTATAGCATGTAGGAATATTAATGGTGTAACTAATATTGTGAACATGTTTTTCAAAGAGATTTTTAGATTGCAGAGATTTCCAAGAAATATTGTATTAGACATATATGTTAAGTTTGTAGGTAATTTTTGGAGAAAATTATGGAGGAAAATGAACACAAGGTTGAAATTCAAGTTCTCATAGGACATAGAAAGTTCATCAACATGAGTTTAGGGAGCTTTTTGATTGAAGATAAGCTAGATACATGGGATAGCAAACTGGAAAAAACAAAATTTACATATACAAATTTATCAAACAAGAGCATATGTGCTACACCATTAAATATTATCATGGTTTGAATATGAGAGGAAGAACCATTTCAAATAATTTGGACCTATTACTAGTCTAATTCTAAAAACTAGATTAGTTTTAAGTCTACATAACTCAAAATTATATAGTGTAAATTCTCTTGGATATAATATATGGGTATTAAATCAAAATTATTAACATAATCTTAGTCTAATTTATCTAAAAAATATGAAATATATTTTTGGTCTTTAATTATCTCAAATATATTTTAATGAGTATAAGTCTAGATTATTTAAAATGGTCCTTGAGGTGTTGAGAAATTGTGTGACATAAGGAACATATAGATAATTTGTACAAATGTAGAAAATTTTGTAGATTATATGAAGTAATTTAATTGATCACATGATTAATAAATTATCAATATGTTTGTACAAATGTCAAGTGAAGGGAAGTTGAATATCAAGTAGGAGACATGGTCTTAAGACATTTTCAAAAGGAGAGTTTTTAAAAAGGAACTTACAATAAGTTGAAATGGAATAAGATTATACCATGTGGAGCATGGAGGAAGTTAATGAAGAATAAACATGAAATAGAGTTACTAGAGGGAGTTCATATTCACCTAAATTCAATTTGGCATATTTGTATCCATATTATGAGGCACAAGATGAAGGGGGAGAAAATAATCATATTCGAGTCACAAATTGACTAGAGAACATAGATTATATAGAAACAACATGAAGATGTGGAGAGAGTGATTAACAATAGTATAAAAAAGTGAGAATAAGACAAGGAATATAGAAATTATTTGGCTGAATGGAAGGGATGAGACATAAAGGAGAAAAATTAGATAAACATATTCAAAGCTATGAAGCATGAGATACCATTAATTGAGAAAAATGTAAGAGATTATAATTTTATTATACCCATTGTGTATAATATATTATATAATAGAGCCTATACTAGAGAAATAGCCCTCCCTATCAAGTAATAGAGCCAAAAGCAAAGCAAAAGATATCTAGGAAAACCTAGATCCAGCTCCTTACCCCCTCTATTGATAGTAGAGAATCTATATAGAGATATGCTCTCTATATAGAAAATATAGATATTAGAGTATTTTCTATCAAAATATCCCAAATATTGCATCATAAAAATATAAATTAGTTTCATGAAAGTATTGATTAAAAAGGTCTTTGCTAATTGCTATATGTAAGTGTTATTTGTGTAGGAGTCTGCTTTGTTGTGCTCCATGGTAGTGTTGTTCATATGAGAGTATTGTATGGTTTTCAAAAGTATTATTTTGTGTAAGTGTCTATTGTAATGTTTCATTATCGTCTATGTGTGTGCTAAGGTAGTGTGTGTCTACGTTGTTTTTGCACTTAGTTTCCATTACTGCACAAGGAGTGTATTTAGTATTCCATGATATCTATGAATACATGTGAACTATATTTTGATCAAATTAGTTACAACATCTCAAAATGACTTCATGAAAATCATGAGATATTATAAAGTCCATAAATGGATTCCATAGAGAAAAAGAAACATCATATCAAAAGCGTGAAAAATAACCACTTAGACAAGAGGAAGTGACTTCAATATAATGCATGGAAAAGTCGCATGTTGTTTTGAAATAATGCATTGATTATTTAATAATAGATCACATTAAAAAAATTATTTATATTTTATAATTCACATCTAGCCATGAATTTTCATATGCATTGGAGATATATTATGAAAGTGTTCAAGGATTTCTGAAGGAGTTAAGAGCATAACCTTATGTGAGATGGGGCAAATTTGGCATGTAAATTATGGAGTTTCAAATATGAAATTTTGATATGATCCAATTTTAGACACTAAATTTTGGTAACTTTTCCTTATGTAATTCCACATTTGACCATGTTCCCTTTCTAAGACAAATTATCACATTTAAAATCCAATCACCTCATCTCTCTAGCTTTTCTAAAATTTGCTTATATTTAGACTCTTCTTAGTTGTCAATTATGAGAATATTATTTTATCAAAATAGTATTAAACATTTGATATTTATGACACAACTTTTATTTTTGGTTTTTATCTCTCCGATTTGAAAACATAGGGAAGGTTTGGGATGTATGGTCCGGTCTTGGTCGACCTATACAAAGATGTCGCTCCTTCGCATTCACCAACTTTAATTTCAATTTCAAAATATTATTTGGGTCATTTCATCTTCCTAGGGTTAACCTTATTAGAATATTTCATCTACAGAAGGCTATAAAATCAAGTTAATGTCACTTTATAACTCACTTAACACTCTTACAAGCTCCTATTGCAAATATTATTCAAAAATGGGGAAAATGGATAATACTCACTTTTTTCTAAATCTCCCCACAAGGTATTATCCTTTATGGTATCTTAACTACCAGATTTCCACGTGTTGATTAGTATTATTTATTATCTAATTAGAGGCTCTTATATCATTTTGTTTCATAATGGCCCATGCTAAACATTCCCAAGTTTTATTATATGATTTTCTTCAACATTATCACACATATAAACATACTATCTTGGAAGTATAAAAACAATGCTACTGTTGATACAAAACCTTCCCACAAAGATTCAATTTTTAGACATATTTCAACCCTTCTAATGACATGTATTATAAGGCTATCCTAAAGCCTATTCAAGAACTACACCATGGTTTTTAGTTCCAATTTCAAGATATGAGTAAAAACATCAAATATCTCAAGAATGAGTTCTCATGTATAAAGGATTCCCACCATGTTGATGTTCATAATGTCCTTATGAATCACGATCAATCTAGTTCAAAGGCTAGAAAGAAATAATGCAAAACAAACATTATGCATGGTACATTTTCTCATACAAGTGAAGTGAAATTCCTCCATAGAGGCCACAATGTGTATGTTCTATAAGATCAATCTTGAATACAAGGAAAACCAAAATAGAAAGATCTTATTTGGTTTGACAAGAATTTTAGAAAACAAAATACATTGTATAAGATAATAGAGAAGTAATTAATAAATTTGTTACATATTCATTATTATACCTTTTATAGGATTGAAAAAAAGGCCAACCATTTGAAATTATCATGGTATCAATGGACATCGTGACAATGATTTATGTCTTTTATAATGAAGAATCCAAAATCTTGAGTGTAAGAGCTTCATTTCCTTTGATACAAAACATTCTTACAAATCTCTTATGTAGTCATCTTGGGTCCCTAATCTAAATAAGTTCCTAAAGATGACCCATCTATGTTGAATGAGAATAATTCCATACTACATGACATAAATTTAGATATAAAGGAAGCCCGCCCTTTTTGGAGATCCATTCTTAGTGTAAAAATTAAATCCTATTATTATGCAAACAAAAATGGAAACAATATAATAAAGCATGATAAATTGCACATGGCCTCAAAGAATTTAGAGCATACAAAAGCCTCCTTAGGGGGAATATAACAATGGATTAAACAAATATCTCTACTTTCCCACAACCAAGTGTGGAAGATTTTAATTTATATGATGATAGTGGTTGTAATACTAATTCTAGTGTAAATATTAATGATCCTATTCATGTACCAATTACTAGTGCAATGGAACCTATTACACATGAATGGGATGATCTAAATATGATTAATTATGATGATGATTTGTATATCTCTAGAGGAATATGGAAATAATGACTTAATCCTAAGTTTTATTTTAGAAAGTCATCTCTTAATATAGATATCATTCCCAATGGGATAAATATGAAGAAAAATACCAATGATGGTAATAAGTTACCATCATAAATTTATGTTGAACCAATGATAGATGGGTCGATAATTGGGATCATGATATCGATGATGATGAAAAATTTGATACACCAAGTAAGAATATTCCTCTCTTAGATAATGATGAGTCTTTTTTATCTCTGATGGCCTTGGGGATTTTAAAATTGATCAATCTAAAATGCCTTCGAATTAGTTGGGATTTTCCTAGGGCCGATAGTTATGTAGCTTACATATGGATTTTACCTTATCGGTTCTATAAATACAATTTATGACACATGATTTTACCTATTGGTTTCATAGTACTATTTATCTATGGTCCCTTCTTGAATACATGGGGAATATGTAGATATTACTTCCTTATTTTACAAGAATAGATTTCCTTGCACTATATATGCCCCTACGTACTTTGGTAAGGGTGATGCTTCTAAGATGTTTTATAATACTTCAATACTATCCCTAATTAGTAAATTCTATATCAAACTTGTCTAATTATAATGTATATCACAACTAAATTAAAATCAATATGACCCAAATTAAAATATAATTCCAAGTGATCTACTCATACTAATTTTATTGGGTCTATCACTTGTAAATTTTCTATCATATACTATGATTTATCTATAGTCTATTCATGATTATTCTTAATATACTATGAAATATATTAGGCATACTCCTCCACCATTTATGGTTCATCTTGCCCCATGATCAAGATATTATTGGGTTAGATATGGTGCTACCCCCTTTTATTGTACATAGCTATTTTCAAAACATTGCAAAAATAGTCAAATAATATAAAAACATTCAATTATAAGAAAAATACAAAATCGGGACTGTTCTAGTTTTCTTGGATATCTTATTAATTTAATCTTTATGTTTGTCACATTAATTTGATAGATATCATATCTATTCTTTACATGCATTTATGCGGTATCTTGAGCTTGATGCAAGACATCCAAAGATTGTTACACAATGATAAGATATAACTTGGTTCCTTGCACTACTCTTTTAGGGGCATCCCTCCATGATATAAAAGTGATTTTGTTTCATTATATGTTACTTTACACCTTCCTTATCATGATTGATTACATAGATAATTTTTATTAATATCTTTTGTGTTAACATGACTAACACATGTGTCTTGTGAAGTGCTAGTGTATCTTACTATTTTTCTTGTCACTATTCTTCTATTCTATACTTATTTCATAAACCATTATCACTACTTGTTTATATGTATTTTTAATTTCTTGATTACTACATGCTTTGATTGGGTTGTCTTGCATGATTACAATACAATGATTGTTTTCTTCTTGAAATATATTAAGTTCCTTTCTTGTCTTGTAACACCATTAGTGCCCCATGTTTATGGCTATATGTTTATATTGCTTTATTATTGCTTCCGACATACTATTTCTTACCATGATGTTTATATACTTGTTCTACTATTGAGTAAGATATGATTGGTACTTTTCTTTACTAGTACTATTTTCTTTACAAATGCATTCTTTCTTGTTGCTTATTGCATATTACTTTTTCTTTACACCGTGGTTGCCACCATGTGGAACCCCTTTTATAGGTATCATTAATCAAATGTGGACACCATTCCAACCTTTTATGTGATCATACACAGAATATTATAAATATCATATATGGGTACACATCTATTCTTTTGAGTTGTGTGCTCAAATGATTTATCACACAACAACAGGATATTTCTACAATTACAGATATGTTACATAATATAGGAATATCCTTTTACAAGGTTTATATCCCCCAAAAATTTTATAGATAATGAAATATGGGAAAATTCAAACAAGGTCAAAATTGTACAATACACTTAATACCATGGTATAGACTTGATCCTTTTCCTACATTCCCAAATAGATGGAAAATTCACTCAATTTATTAATTTCTACATATTATATAAGCTATTTACAGGATTTTCACACAATTAAAGATACAAATGACATAATTTAAAGCATGTTATAGGGGGGCATGATTACTTCCTTCCTTTTTCATGACACTATTTGGATTCAGATTGCATGAACAAGGTTTGGGGCATTGGCCTCCTTATCCCATTTAATTTTTCAAATTCTACATGATTAGTTTTAGTCACGGTAGTACCTTATGGGGGAAAGACAATGTCCATTCCTTCTAAGGTCTAATTGATCAATTTGGAACAAACTGAGCTTAGATCCATTTGCAACGGTGTGGTATTTGGGTTTAGTAGAAATATTTAAAGAAACTAGGTTATTCATAGATTGATCTTTCCACTTATCTCACAAGATTCCTAAATGAGGAAGGAATCAAAGTAGCTAAGTTATTTGTAGTATATACCTTCCTCTCTATAAAAATCCAAAAATAAGGGAATTTTGGCTCCTCTTCTCACAATATATGATACTCAACACTTAAGCATCTCATTTCGCATAAAATTGGGGATTGATCACCCCAAATCCTATTGAATTTTAGAAGCTCCAATTATCCAAGGTAAAAAAGAAAATGTGATCTCCTCCCAAAGTAAAATGAACAAGTGTAATCCCTCTATGTTTTGCATATTTTTACTTACATTGTTGTAAAGTTCAAAGTTACATGAATTATTTATGTCTTGAGTTAAAATTTTGCTTCTATGTGTTGCAAATTTCATCATAGAGTATCTAACACCAACACATCATAGAAACGATGTCAAGTGAAGATAAAGTGTGTGTGAACACTCATGTATGTATGTTTCTCCTTTTAAATGCTATTTTCAATTACACACTTATAGGGGGAAATGTAGAAACTAAAATTTGGTAGCTTGTCCTTGTGCAATGCCAAGTTTGACCATGTTCCTTGTTAAGATAAATGCTCACATTTGGAATTCAATCACCTCATCTCTCTATCCCTTCTATAACTTTCTTATCTTTACACTCTACTCTATCATCAATTATGAGAATATTATTTGATCAAAGTAGTATCAAACCTCTAATATCCATGACATAGATTTTAGTTTTAGTTTTCATCTTTTTGGTTCAAAAACAAAGGGAAGAGTTAAGATGTAAAGTATAGCCTTAGCTGACCTTTGTATGGCCTTTCCCCTTCATATTCATCGATTTTAATTTTAATTTCAAAATATTATTTGGGTCATTTTATCTTCCTTGGGTCAACCTTATTATAATGTTTCACCTATAGAAGGCTTATAAAGTAAGTTAATGTCACTTTATAACTCACCCACCCCTCTTACAAGCTCCTATTAAAAATATCATTCTAAAAATACCCGGTTCTAAATATTCCAAAATTAGCTTCACATCATCTAGAGAAGTCCTTATTACAAGTATGAAGTGCTCAACTAGGTCAAAGAGTAGAGATTCCTCCATTTACAATCATGAAAAGGTCATAGAGCTATGTTTTAGCAAGAACAAAGTCACTTCAAGAATTGCACAAGGGTTTTAATCAACAAAGCATCAAGTCACATAGTTGAGGCACACCCCATCTCACTACTACCATGTTGATTACATTATATACTATGTATTTATCCTTCTATCTTAGTGTCAAGAGATAAGAGGACATCCATAGGGTATTGGTTAGCTATTCATATTTACAAAAGCACATCAAAGAGAGACTTAATCTTGCAACGAGGTCATGTAGTGCAATGGTTATATTGCTTCAACAACTAGGAGTCTGAATGCCAAGGGTAGTCCATCCTCAACCACACACACATGTTTTCTCATTTTGATTTGTTAATGCTTTGATGAAGGGTTCTGCAGGTTGCTAGGGTTTCCACTTTATTACAGGTGATTACAAGTCATCCCAAAGTTGTGTGAGAAAGAGTGACATACATGAACATTATTACTAGACAAGAAAAACACACCAAAATTCATAGATATAGGTATCAAGGGGTCTAAGACATGACAATTCTAGGTCAAGATCAAATAGATTATGTCTGCATTTTATAATAGTTGTATGGTCCTACCTCTTTTGAGTTTACAACAATAGAAATTTCAATGAAGTGTCTACGAGTTTCGATCACCACGTTTCACTATCTTACACATCCATATCATATTTGTTTCACCACGAATAGATATGTCTATCTCTCATCTTGTGTATTTAAGAAAGTACTTACCATTTATCAATCGTTGCAATAATTTCAAGTATGAATGCATTATTTTAATTATGAATGGTTAATGTTGGAAGTTAATTAATCAAAATAGTCTACCTATTATAAACCCATTCATATTTTTAGTGTTATACATCAATCACCACTTAGAAATTCAATTAGGGTGAAAACCCCAACATGAATTTTACCTAATCAGTAATTGTAACCATTGATAAGAATCAATTTACATTAAAATATTCTTGGGCCTTATCTTACATACAAGATTGGGATGAATGACATTGTCATATGGGTTACTTGTAGGTTTAATTTGATTATAAGTAGGTGGTTCTTATAGTATATAAACATGAAACTTCTCTTGTTTCACGGATGATTCCCATGTATAATTGATATTATAGCTTTGAACTAGGAGTTGTAACACTACACTTGTAAAGACTACGAGTTATCAAACAAATATATTAGGATTTATATTTTTTGAACACCCCACTTATGAGACCATTATTGTGTTTTCATGTAAAAGATTATGAATCGTTTGAATAAATATTGCTGAATTTTGTAATTCCATAATGTAATAATGTTTGAGTTTGTTTATATGTTCTCTTATGCATAAGTATTTCGATGAGTATTATAAGGGATATGAAAGTTTAAGGAATCCCATAACATGGCCCCTAATTATGACTCATCATATACACTTCACTCACATTGGGAGAACTACATAATCCTTGATTTATTTGCTATCTAAAATGCAACAATTTCTCTTTGTAAAGCGGTTGGATGTTGAACCAACCTTAGTCTAGGATTATCTCTTGATTTATTTTAATTATTTTTAGGGTTTGATCCAAGGAGAAGCTAGTTCTAGAGTATTTCATTAGAGTATAGAAATTTTGAGCGAGCTCCTAAAGAGAAAAGAAAGCCAAATGCATAAAAATGATTTGGAATTTTTATAGTAAGTAAGGGTCAAGTTCAATGTTACATAATAAGTTTGTGGCCGTAAATGTTCTCTTTTCCTAAATATGTCCTCCTTAGATGAACAGGTCCTAGATAGCATTTTAGGAGGCCAAACTTCCTAGATTTATTTGGGTCTAGTTTGTATATTGTGATTCGTTAACAAAATCTATTAGCAACAAAATCAAGTTAGGTCTTTCCTTACTCACACTATAACACTTTCCATCTATAACTCAACCAAATAATTTGATTCAACATACTTCTAATCCAATTCATTATTTTTATATGAATGCAAATCATGCATATTTTAAATTCATTTTATCCCTTTATGTGTAAACAAGTTAAGACAATGACATGACCATAACCAGTTTCCTATTGAGATGATGTGCAACATATATAGATTATATTTAGATACCTTATTCTCTTTTATGAGGTACACCAAGTTGGATTTAGATTTTAAAAACTCTAGTGTCATTCCCGCCAATTTTTGTGTAACCATGTGTATTTGTTTTACGCCTTGTATTTTCTATATAAATAAATAGTTTCTTTGATTCTATATTGTCACATTTTTACGGCACTTGTATCTATAGGTTTATAGGAGTGTAAATGATTCAACACTAAATTATGAGGTGCACAACACTTATTTGTTTTGTAGGTCACATGAGTTGAGATCTGTGATAAGGTAGCCTCTCTCATTCCTTTTGACTTTCAAATCACTATTATATTGACTTTGACTTTGTGTCAACCCTTTTATATTTTAGCGACAACATCTTCAAACCTTCCGGGTACAATTGGTTGTCTTTAATTTGATATATGAACACACACATTAAAGCGGGGCATTAAATAGAGACCTAATTTTGGTGTGGAATTAATTATTTTTGGGTATTAGTGTACTTTATGTGTTTATTGGTTAAAATTAGACTCTTTTTGATGAACATTTCCTTGTTTTGTTGTGCCTTTATGCGTAGTCAACCATTTTTGGTTCTCCTTATTTTTTCTCATCTTGTTGAGATCGTTTTTCTACGGTTTAGTCATTTTTGGTCACATGTAACCTTGGGTTTTCTCCTTTCACCGATTTTTCTCTCCACCTTTGTTTCGGCATTCTCTAGAGAATGGAAGTACACTTTCATGGGTCAATGACCATTTTCACCATGTGTAAAAATGGTCACTTATCTCGCAAAATGGTTCCTTTTCCCTTTTGGCCGCTTTCAACCACAATTGATAATGTTGAGTTTTAAGCCTCCTTTACTCAACCTTCTTGACTGTTGTGTGTTGGTTTGTGTATTTATAGGGTCATAATTTGAATTCAATAAGCCTATAAATATGGAGGTATGTTAGTGAATTTAGGGACATCAACATAATAGACAACCCTACCAATTGCACATTGATTAATTTCTTTGCACTAGTGTATTACAAGAGAGCGTAATGTATTCTAATTTTGAAGCATCCCGCATAAAAACGTAGGTTTAAAAGTATTTAAGGATTCAATCCATCAACATTAATTAAATAATATTGAATGCATGTAAACATAAGAGTTGGGATACAAGATTAATATGTTAATTTGTATAAGTGTTTCTTATGATTTTGTTGAAGAGTTAGGGACTTGATAATAATTGAGGGTTATCACCTCCTTTGACATCTACTATTTTTATGGTTTTACATAGAAATGAGTGTAGATTGAGGTTTGTACAAAGGAGACTAATTTTAAGGAAATTTAAAGTGATCTAGACAAACATATGTAGGATTTTGGACATTATTACATACATAACACAGTCGTAAAGTCAAATCTATTTTTTTGGTTTTGTTTTTGCAGAGAGAGTCATTTCCGCAAGGAAGTAGTCATTCTTGTCCCATTCAAATTTGGTGAACATATGATGAAAATGGTTATAGGAGTTTGATAATATGATTTTCTTGGGAGCTCATTTGTTTAGATGGTATTATTAGAGATAAAGTTGGAATAGGTAGGTGATATTAACTCTTTCTAAGATTGTGTTTATATTCCTACAAAACCTGAACTATATCTGAAATTGTTGAGCGTATGCAAGAAATATGAAACAACGAGAAAGACATTCATTCGTAAAATGCAACGGGAGGAGGAGTGCGGACTCACCATTCCAATGTTTCTTTCTTTCGCTCGCTCGCTCAGCTCGCTCGCTTGCAATGATCATCATCATCATCATCATCATCTTCCTGCTTCCAACAAAAACAACATCCACTCTTATCTGCTTCCTGCTTCCTGCTTCCGTCAACCACCAGTCTTATGTTGTTTGGTTTTCCTACCATTCAAGTCACCTAATATTAATCAACTAAACAATTGCGATTCAATATGATCGCAGACAATGTTTGCACTTTACATCCTTCGTACAAATTAAACGTGGCTAAAATTCCTTTTGTATATGCAATATTTTCCACCCTAAAACTATTAACGAAAACAAAACAAGTTTAACGGCACATGTTCACCACCAATTTATTATGCCCCTCGGTGGGAAAGAGAGATGATATCATTATAATGTGTAAAGATATGATATGTACGAACATGTAAACAATATATATTGCCTCGTGATTTTTTTTTATCGGGGTTAGGATGCCCTCCATCTCCCATACAGGTCGGCTGGGGTTCATCAGCTTCCCACGAGCCGCACACTCATGATGATTGGAGCCTCCCGCCTCGGTTCGATAAGTTATGTAGGTTGTCTCTCGCCATCTCACCCTCTCAGTCAACGTTGAAGATATTGAAGAAGGGAGCCAACCCGACTCTAGTTGGGGCGTGCTTGGGATAGTGACAAAGATCTACGACTTTGGCCGACATGATCAAGATCGGCCCGTGCGGGACAACAATTCGCAATGACGGCTTAGCTTCTCTGCTTTCTCTGCTCTTTGATGCTTTGTAATTGGTTGTTTTCATAGGCCTTATTTTTGCCTAATTTAACTTCGTATCATTTTTATGAATTATCTTGTATCATTTTACTTGTTAATATAATATAAGATCTTATTCATCAAAACAAAAAAATACACTATTATATTAGTGCAATTTACATTGCAACCCTTCAAATATTTTCAGCAACTTAAATAAGTGTCTTAAGGGCACATTATTTAGATCCTATTTATATTATGTTGTATTACTTTATTCTTGAGGAGACATTTATTTATTAGATATGATGGTCAAACTGACATTTATGAATTGATTATGAGATGTTACACATTATTATATCTTGTTTTGGTTATATGCATATGTGTACTTGTTTTTAATACTAATTTGATTTTCAAGGCCTTGGAGGTATTGATGAGAACAATTTCTTCAACAATGAAACAAAGTATATTATGGTTTTGATTTTATGATGATCATTATTATTGTTCCATTATTTGAGTTACATTCATCATATCAGTTGATGTCCATCTTTTTGAAAGGTGAATGATAAATGAAATCAAATACTAGAGCTAGGCAACATGGCAACAAATAACCCACCTAGTACTATAGATCAACCAGACAACCAAACAATTCTTTTCGCTCTCTATGTGCATTTGTATTTATAATTAATACTTCACCGTGATGTGTTTATCTTTGTAATGTGACCATTATGTAGTATAGTGTGCATGTATGTTGTTAAGCTCAAGGAGTTGACCGACTCGATGTTTCTTAACGCTATTTCAAGCCTAGGAGAACAAGTGAAATATTACGTACATTTAAAGTGTGGAAGCGGAAAAATCATTTAAAATCGGTTGCAATTTAGGAGTTACTCCTCCTCGCTAGGAACCACTTGTTTAAAGCATAGTGGTAATGTGTTATTTTTCCTTTTGTAGCCCCTTTAGTAGGTTGTCTTGGTAGTTGTTGTAACAAGGGATATTATGTTGCAACATAGTGAAATACCAACAATATAGTTAGCATAATGCAATGATTAATTATGTTGACCTTGGGGTCAATCGTCCCAAGAGTATTGAGTAGCATTTAGGGTTATCATGTGTTTTGTTGACCATGGGAATGGAATTCAATCACATTCTTTTGTAGGTTTTTTTTTTGCACTCCACTCCTTGAAGTGTGGCTTAGTCAACAATGTGGAGGTTATTGAGTGAATATAGATAGTGGACAATAATAGAAAATGGTAGCGACTCCTTTAGTCTTGCTAATGGATTTATAATTGCTATTTTGGAACTATAATACGAAATATTAAGCTTTCGAAGGGGGAAAATGGGGTTTTATTACGGTTCATTTTGGCATTTTGAATCCTGTGGATTTGGTGAAGATTTTTTTTTTTTCACAATAAATTGGAAGTAGGGTAGTGTAATATGGTATGGGAATTTTTCCTTAGTATTTTATGAACCCATGCTTAATATATATTACGTAAATGGTTTGGAAATTCATGAAAGCAATTCTATTTAATTTGTAAATGGAAATGCTCTCGAAGTGCACTCCACCTAATAGAAAAATTCTTTGTAAGAGACTGTGTACATGGTTTGATTTTTCCATTGTGGTTTATGTTGAGGTCGAATAGTGTTATGTTACCCTATGATGGCTTATTGATTGTGAATTTTTCACCTTCGCCCCTTCATGACTTGCATTGATGGGTTTGTGATCTCTGGTTGTCAATGTGATTATTTGATTATGTGTCTCATTATGTATTACATCAAATGAGAGAGGTGGTTGTTTGGGTTCGGATGATTTGTTAGTTTTGGAGAAGTTCCATCCTGTCATCTTATTGATGGATGGGGAGGGTAGGGCCATTATGACATCTACTCCAATGTAGGGATCAATACTATCTCACTTTGGGTGTGGAGTTTTGTTTTGATCCTTCACTTAGAATGATATTCTTGCATTGAAATAACTCAATTCATTATTTTGGCTTAAGGTGCTCAGCCGTGGTGAGAGTATTGTTATATGAGAGTTTGTTTTTAGTTTACTATGAATTTGATCCTCTTGAGTTATAAAGACTATGATATTGCTATGAAGTTTTTCTTCCATGACCTATTGCATGGAAATGTATTTCTTTGATTAATTTACCTTAGGTTCATTGTAAGTATCATGTTATATACTTGATAAGTAGTTGAGTGTCTTGTATTGGAAATACTAAAGGAAAAAACTTGTTAATTAGGTAAGGATCTCATTAGGGACCCCAACTAAGTGTATATAACACTTATTTTTAGGGTAATGCTATGAGTTAATTAAGGGGTTAACGTCATTATTGTTATACTATGTTCATTTTATGAATATAAGATTCATCATTAGAATGCATAATTTGACATTAAAATATGTGATTCTAAGTGAGCTAGAATATGGTGAAGGAATGTTGCTTTATGTTTGGACTTACCCTTGGAGATTTCACAAATATGGGTGATGGAAAAAATGAAGGGTGTAAATGTATGAGTTGAATCTTAGTTTATATTCTTGGGTTTTCATTTCCATATATGTTAATATATCAATGAGACATTATTGTGAATCACTATGAAAACACAATCAACTGAGTATTTTGAACTTTCATTTCTTAGTACGTTATGTGGCCTTGTCTTTCCATTGGTTGGTTGTAATATGAGTTTCTTTTCTAGGAATCATAATCTATTTATTCATTATATGTAAGGTTCCTTATTGAGTTGTGGGACATGCTCAAAAATTAGTGACTAGATTTTTATCTTCTAAACAATGCTAATACATTTTTCTTCCATTAACTAATCATAAAGACACTTGCATTCACCACTAGTAAAATATATGGGTTCTTTTGTCATTCCCGACTATGGTATCTAACCCTAAGGAATTGGTAGTAATTTCACTATGAAGATGGCTATCAAGGATATTTCTCCTTTACTGCCAAGTGATGATGTTTTGAGATTGGTATGATGAGATAGTTGGAGTTATGTTGATGTTAAGAAATGTGGTAATGGTTAGTGAGGTAGATAAGTGTTATCCTTTTCTCTTCATCTTGTTGCATGTATATGTGTTAAACACCTAAACTAGTAATAATTGTCTATTTATGATTGTATAAATATAAATGAATGATTTTTTAACATATATTAGGGAATGTATTGACTTTCCTCTTAGGATATACATGTTGCTGGTCATATATGAGGAAAATTAGTTAGTTTGACTAACTTGTATAGTCTCCTTAGTACATATTATTTTGATGCATAATTTAACTCACTTAGAGCTATGAATAACATGGATGTGGTGAATGTTTTCACCACGTTTGGAACTATGAGATTCAATTATACATATGTAGGTGAGTATGGAAGAAACCCTACAATGTTTTGAAGGAAAATTGGGTGGTGTTGTACAATCTATTCATTCTTACCATTTAGTGATTTCAAATATTCCCTTGGGGATATGGGCGAGTAAAGTTATTGGTGTTTTATTTGAGATCATAAAATTATATCTGTATTAAGTTCTTAATATGATTTAGTGTTCCTAATAAGCGTATTTGATGAATAATACCTTAATTTGTGTGTGGAAGGTGATTACATGGTATGCCATTATTATATCCATTGAAGGGTTATTGTATGGTTGTTGGGAAAAGTAAATTGTGTCTCAATCCTATCAATGGATGTATGAGGGATTGTGAAGTTGTTATTTAACTTAGCATGAACTTGGGTCAAATATTTGTTGTTTGTTAAACTTTGTACTTGCATATTAGTGAAATCTTCATATGATTTCTTGCATGCGTTTGAATTTTAAATGCTTGAGGATTATTCTCTATATTCAAACCATAGAATTCCTCTTTCGAAATTTTTTTAGAGGAAGGTAGAGTTATCTATTTAGTATAAACCATTGTAAGTTGTAATTATGTTGAAAATCTTACTTTTGAGTTGGAATATTGGTAGTCAAGTTCCTTAGGGGTTTAACAACCTTGGTCACGGGAACGTGAATTTTTCAAGATTGTTTCTTCCTCTTAATCTTAAATGGTAATATGGTCCTTATAAAACAAAGGAGACCGTCATTTAAACAATATGTGTTGATTTTCCCTCTTATTTAAGAGGTGGGCAATGGTATATAGTGTGTTATGGCTAATGCAAAACATCTCTTTTTCCTTTGTATTACTCAAGTATCCCAAATTCACCCCTCGACAATTTTGGTCAAGACAAGTCCTGAACATAAGGAAATTATGAAGGAAATGACTCAGACCCATAAGCTCACATTCCAGGATAACAAACAAGGTTGCAAAGGGACTTTACAATGGAGTGGTGGGGCCTGAGAAAGATCAAACGACCCCGTGCAAGAAGAAATTCAAGAAACATCTCTGTCAAGTGAATCCGTGCCTCAAATCCAACAAAAAAATTATGAGTGGGCTCGAAATGGAATAGCGAGGATCAAGGAAGGAGGTGAGTGGTGTCAAAGGAACCAAAGACTCAAAGGAAAAGAAACGACAAAGATTCAAAGTCTTTAGGCTCAAAATAGTTCAGGACGGACCCCAAAATCGACTAAGTATGGAGGAGACAATGGAAGTTGCCAAGTGTCCAAATGACGCACCTCCAAAAGTTAAAACCAAAGGGGCAGGCTCAAACAGGCACCAATCCTACACACGTCTAGAGATCCAAAGTTGCACTGCCGTTGAAAAATTTTCGACTCAGTGGAAGGGGCCAAGTGTCGGCTCAGCGCAATTCCAAAATGGGAGCCCAGGTAGAGACTCAAACTTACGCCAACCCTCTACATAGAAAATTGTCAACGAGAGGTTAAAAGGAGAACGGGCCCAAAACGGATAAGTAATGAATGTAGGTGGAAGGCGTCAGGTGTCCAAATAACGCACATTCAAAAGCAGGACCCTGAGCAAGTTTTCAAATGAGCGCGAGCCTTCCACGTGTCCCAGAGCTCGAAAAGGTGAGGGTGATCGTTGAAAATTCCAAAGGCTTGTGGAGGTATCCACATGTCGTATCCATCTTTACTCCAAAGGTAAAGTATGGGGAATTTCTAAACATGTGCAAAGCCTCGGCGTGTCTTGAGTCGGATACGGTGCCTCCACCGTGGAAAAGACTCGGGAAGAATATAAAGGAAATAGGAAACCTACGAGATGCCACCATGTGTTGCGTGAGGGATATTCCAAGAGTGAAGGAAGGAGTCAAATATCGAATGAGCACAGAGTGACACGTTGACTTGAGTACGATAGACTCATTTAAATATTACATGACCATGACCCAAAAATTCAAATGGCCATATATTTTGACTGAGAACTCGATTTGGGCGGGAGAAGATTTTTTTGGAAACATCTCGACACCCTCTATGCATTGGGAACATAAAATATCATTTTTTGCAGGTGTTGGTGGGTGAAAAATGGGAAAACATATATCAAGCCATTAAACTAGATCCTGATTTCTCCAACTACTAGATCTGATTTGATTCAATCCGTCATTCTTCTTCAATACACCAGATAGACAAAGGGATCTATAATCAAAATATTTGGAGTGGATTTGAAAGGGGCATTGATTGATAGCGGTTGAGTCTTCAAGGAAGGACTCAATGCATATCCTGTGGTAGTTGAAACATGATTCAACTTTTCCCTCTTCTCTCTCCTTTTCTTTCTATATATTGTAACACTTCTCATTTGAGAAAAGGAGATTATTCAGGTGTAAGGAAACTCTGTCAATTTTTTTCCCAACTCCATTTTAAGTTGAAAACCTTCTCCTACATCTGGAAAGAATTTTTGTTCCTCTGAGAAGAAACGTAATGGTCTGTGCACCCATATAGAGCAATAAAACATGTTTTTGTGGTGTTTCTTCAACCCTTTGCATTGTTTTGTTGTCTCTTCGTGCCTCTCCCTTTCAAATCTATTTTCTGTGCATGTATTTCACATTTACATGTGGAGATCGTTTTGTTTCATGGAGTTTTGATCATGAATTAGGATATGGGTTTCTGTCACTTACATCGACCTTCACATCTTCCTTTCTCCCTGTTTCATCCTTCCTCAATAGAGCATCACACCCTTTCCTTTTACTCGTGTATCACCATTTTAGTGTAGGCTTTTCTTTCACCCTCTCTTTCTCTCTGGTTCCTTGGGATGGTTAGATTAGGATAGTTTAGTTTTTGCTTGCATTAGAGTATCTTGTGGAAGGTAGTTTAGGAATAAGAACCAGATTTCTCCGGGAGGATCATCTTAGGTTTGCATGTCCCACAACTTGAGAGATGATCCAATGTCATGCAATCACACTAAATGCACCATTTTAGCCACTTCACATCTTTGGCAATTCGGGGTGCTTGTGATTTTGCACTAATAATTACTATTAGTAAAGATTTTACTGAGATCTATGCTTGATGTGACATTATCCCTCCCTATTTCTTTTGGGGTGAAGAGAAACATTTTCATACTTTGTGTTGCATTATCAAACTTAGTGTCAATACATGTTGAGATCAAATACTAACACTTGGAATTTTGGGTAGTATGGTTTGGTGTTATATCTTTATCATTGATAAGCCTCAAGAGTTTCTTTTATATTCTTGTCGAGTAAAAACTTAGACTGTATGGTATGTGGTGGGGGAGGGGGCTTAGGGGTTGAACTCTTCCATACATATTTTGGAATTGATGAATAGAAAAACCATACATGAATGAAATATGAATGCATATTGTTATCATTATTGATAATTTAAAAACAGTATCTAGGTATAGGATGTTGTAATAATTGATGCAATCATGTTCTTACTAATATTTGTTTTGAAATGTAATTGAGTTAAATCAAGAAGTGTTGATAATGAAGAAAATTTAGAAACCATACTTGAAAATGATAATTTATATTTACTACTGTGGTTGTAATATGAATATGATAAAATGTGATACTTGAAGTTAAAGATGGTAGTTATGTGAAATTTTTAGTCTTAAAATTTTATGATGTTACATGTATCATGTGATATCAAATCCAATTTTAGCTCTAGGGAAATATAGGAAAATTTTAGAAAACTAAACTTAGACTCATGTGAATTATTTTGTTTAATTTTCATAAAAATGTGGGAACTAGGAGTGGGAGAGGTGAGGGTTCTAGGGGAAGTTGTGGAAGGATTCCACACATAAATCTAGCACTGAAAATGAAACTAGAAAAAACAATGAGAAGCCAAACAATGATGACATTCCCCATGCATAACCCCACTTAGCCCATGCCCTAGAAAGGGTTGTGAAAACCATGGATTCACTTCACTCCTAGTTATATGCACAAGAAACACTCTCGATTGACCTTGTCTATCCTCATGATAATGTCAAAAAGAAGAACCAATTCTTGAAGATCTGCAAGAAAAAGGTAACTTACTCTTTTGCATAACTAAGCTCATTCTAAAATACCTTGTCAAATGGAAAAAATTGTGTGAGAACTAAAACATTTTCCTCCCGCAAAGTATTTGAGATGATAATTTGGGAAAAACAGGATCTTGGTTAGTGGGCATGAAAAATTATTTTGCATTGGAGGATATGACCTCCAATTTTTGTGCATGCATCCGAATCTTCTAGTTGGAGGGAGATGTTGCACTTTTGTGGGAGAATAGGTGTGTCCTTAAGGATTATGACATCACCACATTTACATGGGAAACATTGGAGAAATAGTTTTGCAAACGGTACCTTTCAACCTCTCATAAAATAGGAAAATAATTGAATTTTAGTTATTACAATGAGGGAATTTGTCTTTTTTGAGTATAAGGCCAAATTTTATAGCCTTCTCCATTATGTAAAATACATGAGGGATGAGGAGACTAAGGTGGAAAATTTTAAAATGGGTCTTAATCCCATTTCAATGCATGATGTTGACATGACTAAATCTAAGTCCTTGAATTCTACTATAGAATAAAACTACAAGGATGAAGAAAATGATAAATCAAGGATGAAAGTAAAGAAATGATTACCTAATAATAATTCTTAGAACAAGTACTTCTCCACCCCTTCAAATATTTTCAAGAAAACTGAATTTAAGAATCATTTTGTAAAGAACAAGAACTCCTATGGAAATATGGGTTCACTTGAACAAAGGAGGGTTCAAATCATGAATATCTCCAAAGGAGTAGAGGGGAAGCTTTAATAATATTATTGTTTTCAACTGAATAATAGTACCCTTAGATCAAGTGCCAATCAAGTAATCTTGGTGGAAAAAGAACATGTTGAGTATGTAGGAAGGAAGGACACTACAAGATGAACTTTGTGGAGCACTTTTATACTCATAAGTATTAAAAATAATATATGTGTAGGTGGAAAAAGGAAAGTTAAGAATCAGTCCATACCTAATGAGGATAGAGGTATTTTAACCGGTTATTCCATTTCCGTTCTACTAGATTATGGAGAAATTAATATTTTTATTTGTCTTGATTTAGTTGCTAATTATAATATTGAACCATTTAATCTGAAACAATATTAGGAAGTCAATTTTGGGTCGAAAAAAACATTTAGTTACGTATCATATTATTTAAGTTAAATTAGACTTGGGGGTTTTCAAAACAAAATTTGACCATCAAAAAGTTCCCCTTGGGTCTTATGACTTGATTCTAGGTATGGATTGGATAAAATCCATCAGTAAGGCTATAATTTATTAAATTAAAAGTAAAGTGCTTATATAATTAAAGGAATTAGGTAGTGTTGTATTATATCAAGAGGATAAGGAGTCCTAGGCATATCTCCTCCACGTAGTTTTAAAATGTGGTATAAAAGGGATATGAGTTATTTTCTATGCATCTTAAGAATTCAAGAAATGAATAAAATAAAATGATGGAGGAACACCCCATCCTTATTTGGTTCAAACATTTATTTCATAAGGAACTCTGTAGGATTCCTCATGTTTGTAATTTTTTATTTCTCAATTAAAATCATCCTTGTTGAAGCTCATGCTTCCAAAGCTCCATAATGGTTAAACATGGCTGATCTCTAAGATTTGAAGGTGTAGTTACATGAGATATTACACCAAGGGTTTATTAGGCATATTTTTAGCCATGGGGTGCTCTAGTGGTCTGTTTGAAAATGAAAGATGGTACTATGTTGTTATGTGTTGACTATCACATGATTAACACATTAGCCATCAAGAATTGGTATCTATTTCCTATGATAGACGATTTTTTAATCAAATGAAGGATAATATGGTATTTCGTAAGATTAACCTATGGTTAAGGTACCACCAACTATGGATAAAGGAGGATGATGTATATAAGACCTCTTTTAAAAATTGCTATGGTCATTATGAGTTCACAATTATGCCTTTTGGCTAAAGAATTCCCTTGTATCTTTCATGAACCTAATGAATATCATGTTATAGATTTATCATATTGGTTTATGTTAGTGTCTCTAGATGATATCTTAAATTATTCTAAGAATGCACAAGAACATGAACACCATTTTTCTTAGTCTCGAAAAGGATAAGGAAATATAAGTTATATGGTAAGTTATCCAAGTGTTCATTTTTCAAAGAGGAGATCCATTATCTAGGGAATGACATTTCAAATAATATAATTTCCATTGATCCAACTAAGATTAAAGGGATTCAATATTAGACTACCCCTATAAATGTGCATGAATTTTGTAGCTTCATGGGACTCACCGGGTATTATAGGCGGTTCTTGAACATTTTCATAGGATTGATAACTGATCACTTTCATTATACATAAGGGTAAGAGGTTTGAGTGGGCCCCAAAGTGTGAGGTAAAATTTTGGAAACTCTAGGAATTGCTTACTTTAGCCCCAAATTTGATGGTTCTTGACCCAAATGATTATTTTGAGGTCTTGACAAATGCTTCCTAGATGGCTTAGGAGGGATCTTGACAAAAATGGCCAATTAGTGGCCTATGAGTCATGTTTATTAAAATACCATGAGAAAAATTTGTTCTCATTATCTAGAGATAACTATGGTTATGCATGCTTTTAAAATTTGGAGGAATTTTATAATTGGAAAACCATTTAAATTAAGTACTTATTAAAAGAGTTTAGATAACATATAAACTCAAGATAATTTAAATGCATGACAATATAGATCGATATAATTTTTAAGTGACTATGATATGTATATATCATACATCAAGGTTAAAGAATACCAAGTCGTTGGTGCACTTATCCAATGTTCTTAATGATTAAGCTAAATGTGAAATACATAAGCCTAATATAATGCTATAGTAGCAGTAAATAAATACAATAATGAAATATGGAAATATACCAAAGCAAACTAAATAATAAATAATGAAACCCTAATGTGCAAATAAGGGTAATATGCCTTAGCTAATTTTCCGAGTTCTACAAAGTGCATAGAGCTAGAAGACAGGATAAATGTGAAGCATGGACCATCGCATCTGAGAGCTCGGAAAACTATAGAACTAGAAAAAATAGGCTAGAAAGGGGCACCTAGAGAGGGACAAGTGGTGACAATGGGCACCGGGTATTGCTTGTTTACGAAAATTCTCAGAAACCCAAATTCTCAAGGTCACAAGATGTTCATTGATGCTTGCATTTTATTGCTATGGATTCACACAATGATCACTAAGGTCGCAATAAACCTGTAATAAAGAATGAACTTGCAAAACCCTCAAATATATAGCAAATCCTAAAACATAAAAATGATAAAAGAGGGGTCAAACTTTCCTCAACAACCACAATGGTGGACTTACAACTGAGCACTGCACTACATATAAGACCCAATGTAGTTCTATGTTTTTGTGTGAAATTGTGCCCTAGGTTACTCTTGTACCAGTCACACGTAGATAACGAGCAAGTAACTATATGTAGAATGTAGTAAATGTGTGCATGGAATAAAATGAAATTCCCTCCTATGAAGTGTATACGAATGAACTAGTCATTGTGTCCCTTATGATGGAGCTGAATGGATGCAATGGAGCTCTTATATGCCTTGATGGATTCAACCTTAGGTGGTGATAGATAGTGCTTTGTGGTTGATCCCTTACTATGATCACATAAATTTATATTTATATGATTCCCTTGCTTGAACTTTGTAATTAACCTCGAAAAGGCTGACCAAGAAAAAGATAAGATGCTCAAATGGCTAGAAAGGACCCAAAAAGTGTGAAAAAGTACAAAGAGAATAGACACGCCTAGATTGGATGAGGGTTCACAGCACTTTGGAGTCTTGGTTTGGGTGTTGTTGTCCAAAATGACAAATATCGAAGTATGAAAAGACAAAGTGAGCAAGAAGAGGTATAAAACTAAGATAAGTGAGATAAAGGAAAGTAATGTGGCCAACATGGGTTAATTAGTACCATTCTCACTTAGGAATCATATGAATAGTAGTATGTAATTAGGACTAGATAATTACCCAAAGTGTGTGATTTTGTGTCTATATTTTCCCCCACTTTTTGTTGGTGTGCGAAATGTTGGTAACATAAAGTAGATAGAGATACATACTTGATAACCATGTAGATCGATGAAGATAGTGCGTAGAGGGACTAGACAAAGCGTGGAATGATAAAAATGTGAAGTGTGGATGTTAAGGAGGAGAATGTGTAAAAAGTGATGATGAAAATGAACCTAGGGTAGAAACACATGTGTAGATGTCATGATGTGCCTGTTTTCGATGTTGATGTGTGTGATGTTTTGATGTTGACTACGCTTCCTATACGAGATGGACCTATAAAAGAGAAGCCAAAAGTTAGTCAAATACACATGTATATGTGTTAAAATAATATAAATAAGTATGTAAAATGAAAAAGTGTGAAAAAGGAACATATGGAACTTATCCGTGATGTGAAAAAGGGTGTAAAAAAATCTTGTAAATGATGTCGACGCGGGAGTGTTTCAGGTGATATTACACCAATGTAACGGAAGAAGTGTAGGAGAACTATCTAGTTTCGTTTTCCAACCTTTAACTACTTCTTGTTGTGTAAAACACCACTACGAGATGGTGTTTATGTGCTAAGGACTCTCTCGCCATGTAAAATTTGTGTAAATTCCCAGTGCTAAAGGAATCTCTACCTTGTCAAAAGCCTCTGTGACATGTTGAAGAAATGTGTAATTATCCTCTGTTACTTTGGAACTCCAAGAAAGACCGTCATATTTCTCCTATTACGATACTCGGAAAGGTCATTGTGATGAAACCGTGAACTATGTTGTACTGGGTACCATGATGTGTGTAACTATGTATGGGGTTATTGATTCACCCATATGATGTCCTCGCTTGTTTGGGGTGCATGTGACATAGCTTAAGGAGTATACAACCCAAAAGAGGACCGATCGTTGTGTTGAAACTTGTGCCCTACAAGTGGAATGGGATGTTCTTAGTATAAACCAAGGCACATGAAAATAAGTGGCTAGGAGACAAGTGTTAGTACAAGAAAACATGTATATAAAATATGAAATGTAAGCTAAGTAGACAAATGTGTAAGCTAAGATGCAAGTAAACACGTAAAAAGACAATGTAGGCCGTAAAAAGCTGGTTGCAAATATGGGACATCACTCATGATGTCACAAGAAAATAAAATTCGTAATGGCCGTAAATAAACAAGTATGCACACAAGACAAAGGTAAAATCCCGCAAATAAGAGCATACAATAACAAACAATGATAAACAATGTAACAAATAACCACGGAAGCAAATATCCCTACATAAATACTGTACATGAAGGACTCATTAACATTTTAGAAAGATTAAAAATCATGTCAAAGCATGTATAATCTGATGATATAAAGTGCTAAGTTCAAAATGAAACAATAGCCCCATAGCGTATGAAAGTGGATGCCCTAAAGAGCCTTTGTGGGACTTGTTGGAGATCAAACTTGCACCCATCCAAGATCAAAATGAACTAGGATTTTGAGGTAACATGGGACTATCTCCAAGTTGTGGGACCTTGTGTGCTTGAGACAGACCTCTGGAGAAGGCCGGTTCCTCTACCTATTTCTACTTTGCTAAAATTGCTCCTAAGAAGGGAAATGCATCTATCTATCACTATTGTAAAATTCTAAGGAACTAGGGTTAGAAGGAGATGCATAGAAAAGGGAAAATTAAGCTAAAGGAGGTGATAACACCAGAAGAAGGGGGGATAAACACAGCTTATCTTTAAGCAAAGATGAAGGAAAATGTGCACAGGAAGGATAAACACGCGTATCAAATGTGAAACACACTTGCGAGTCATTTTCATGGAGCCCAATTAGAAAAATAACCTACAAGGGACATGAGAAATCACAACAAACAAGCAATGCAAAAGAAAACAATAAATAACAATAAAAATGAGTTGAGGTAGAGAGTAACCACAAAACTAGCTTCTATTACTTCCGAAAATGCACAATTGATTATAATGGTGAATGATGCTGATATCCACACGTAAAGAGCTAGATCTAAAGGCCTACAAATTTAAATGCTAAGGAGAAGAACTCTTAGCAAAATAAAGAGGTGTAACCTTTTACAATGAGCCTTGATCTAATATTTGTAAAAGAAGAAACAGATAAGGAGAGGATAAATAAGAGGGAAACTCATATTTGAGATCCAAATCACCAATAGTAATCACTAAATTCCGAAAAATCCTCTTGTAAAGCTATCATATGTGCCCCCATGTATTTTTTTCTTATAGGAGAAGAAAGGGGGCAACATTAATTCAAATCTGGGTGGTTGGGTTGAATAGACTTGTGCATTAATGGCTGGAACATGTTTCCCTACTTCTCACCTACCAAATCCTAGAAAAATCATATTTTGAATGGTTCAATGTGTAGCCGACATCATAAGATTTCCATCAAGACCAAGAGTGCCTAAATATTAGCCCTGTAGCAAACGTTATGGCATTATGAAGTTTATAGTGCAAACTAAACATGCAAGACATGTGGCAAGCACTAATTGATCCACGTGATCAGCCAACTATTCATTTATCTTGTCGTTTCTTCCATGTGTTGCACACCTTTGGTTTATTGTAAGGATTCAATGCCATATTGGTGCACTTTGATAGGTTGTGTGTTGCACATTCAAGTCCTGATTGATGACATGACACAACCGATAGGCACGGAAGAATGCATAAAGCACATGAAAGAAAGAAGAATGAAAGGTGTAGAAGATAAGGTACAAGGGAAAAACACATGGAAAAGAACAAGGGTATATATCTATATAAGGATACACGTATGTAAGTGGGGCATGCGTATTCAATATGAGAAGCACGTGGAAACAAGAAAGAAGAGGCATGTGAAGCAAGCCGGGAGAGTAGGCACATGGTGCACAAAGAGAAGATATGATATTCCAAGGAAGAATGTGGAAGAAGCATGTAAGGGATTTAGTCAATTTTGAAGGTAAGTTAGGGGCACACAAAAGAACTACAACCAAAAAAATGTGTAAAGTAAACAACTAGAGTACGCACAACCTACAACATTGATCCTCAAAGCCGAATGGGGATGTAAGTTTTTCTAAATAAGTAGGGGAGTTATTTTGGACAAGATTTTGGAAAATTTTGGGGCCATCTTCCTGCTAGATGAAAGAGATCAGTAGCATTAGAAGCATCTATTGGGCATGGAGTCTACATGAAAACACTAAATACTAATTTGAACTTGAACAACTATTACTCTCATATGAAAATGTTATGATCTAGGTTTCATGAGAGTAGGAAACTTCTCAAATATGTTAGAATATCCATTCGAAATGAACTAGCATCCTGGAAGCAACAAAAGAGCACACGAGAAGAAAGAACTATATACAAACAAACAATGTGTGCATAACACACTTAGAGGAATGAAACTATCCTAGCATGTACAATGATGCAGAAAACTTAATGGAAGTGCTTGAGATAAATCCCATTATGTGGGATTGGTAGCGTGCCTCCATCAAGGTGAGACAATTCAAAGGAGTTAGCCTCCTTATAAGAACTGATAGTTTATGGGCCACTCCAAAGTGCATCAAACTTTGAATGCCACCCAGGTTTAGCTCAGTTAGCATCCCATTTTAAAACTAGATCATGAACTTTGAAAGCTTGAGGCCTAGCCTTTCTGTCAAACCATTTCTTTGTTGATTGATGATGTTGTTCTAGCTTGATCATGGTATATTTTCTTATTTCTTTGATTTCAACCAACTCTTCCATTCTGATTTCTCTCCGATCCACACCCCAAACTCTAGCTATTGGATGATTTTTAGTGAAGGAAACTCAAGAGACAAAGGAAATCTTTCTTCCTTTCCATAAACTAACTTGTAAGGTGAAATACCTATTGCCTTCTTCACCGCGATCCTAACTTCCCAGTGTGTACGCAAGACCTTTATGTGCCACTTCCTCTAGTTGATATTTATTGTTCATTTCATGACTCGATTAGGTTCTTATTGGTATATTTAGCCAAACTATTACTCCGGGGGTAATAGTTAGAATTAGTCTTCAAATAAATTTCAAGGCTAAGCACCTAATCAGAAATTTTAGTACCAAGGAAGTATTTCACATTATAAAAAATAATGGCTTGTGGAATGCAAAACCTTATTACGATGTCTTCAAGAAATTCAAGAATGAATGACTAGTTGATTCATTGAGCATGAAAACTTCAGTCCATCTGTTGAAATAGTTCGTAGCTATTAACACCCATTTGTGGCCAATGCTCGAAGGAGGATTGATCATGCCCATGAAGTCTAGAATCCATTGCATAAAATGCTGATCCATTTGGATTGGTCGGAGGGTAATCACTAACAATTTTTTCTTTCCTGCAAAGAAAGCACACTCTTTTCATTTCATGACCCACTTGTGTGTCTATGAATAGGGTAGGAAAAATTATCCTACCTTGATGATCTTAATCATTTTTTCTTTGGGAGAAAAGTGTCCACCAGAGAATCCATCATGAAATTATGCTAACACTTGGTCAACCTATGCACCATAAATACATCTCAGAAGAATGCTATCAATATTTCTTTTGAAGATACTGCCATCAATTAGTGCATATGGAATATAATCTAGCCTCGATGTCGTATCTTTACTTTGTTCAAATCGGGGGTATGCACTAGTGGAAAGGAATGTGATCATGTCCTTGATCCAAGTGTGCATGTTAGGATATTCATTCTACTCGGAGTTCGGTGCGTGAGAGCTCTTCATCTATAAATAATGAAGTCTCAGGTTCATTTTGCGTGTCTTCTATAAGTTGTTTACAAAGTGCATTGCCTTTGAAAAGCTTAATGGATTTTATAGTAACATAAAACTCCATGATTTTGGTCACCCATCTTGCTCTCTTCTCAATGATTTCTGCTCCCATGATGAAGTCTCTCACACTGAGTGTGAAACTAATACCTTGATATGATTTTTGGAAAGCATACTTTTGAATTTATTTAGCACACACATGATGGAGAAGACCTATTTCTCCATGTGACTATATTTCAATTCATAATCCTTTAGCATTTGACTGAAGAAAGCCACTTTGAATTCTCTAATCCTTGTTCATTTTCTTGTGTCAAGATAACAACAACACTCACATCAACTCCATAAGCATAAAGGATGAAATCCTTGGAATAATCTAGATTGATGAGTGTTGGTGTGCAAGCAATTTCTTGTTTGATTTTTTTGAAGCTCTCTGTTGTCCATTTGAAGATTTTATCCTTCTTGAGCATGAGGGTGATTAGCCTTACTAGTCCTACAAAGTTAGGAATGAATTTCCTAAAAAAATTGATTTTGCCTAGGAATTACTACATGACTTTCTTATGCACTGGTAGGGAAAAAGAAAGGATGGCTGAAACTCACTCAGTATCAATTGCAATGCCTTCCTTTGGGACCACATGGCCTAAAGTTTTTCCATGTGCAATAACAAAGTTACATTTCTTGGGGTTAAGAGACACCCCAAATTCTCTACATCTCTTAAATACTTTCTCTAGATGCATCATGTGATCTGCGCTCTACTTTGAGAAGATAGTTATGTCATCCAAATAAACTAGGATGAACTCATTTATATAACCTTTGAAGGCAATGTCCATGGATCACTGGAATGTTGCACCTGCATTTGATAGACCAAAGGGAATCTTCTGATATGCATACCTTCCCAATTTGGTTATAAAATTGATCTTGAATTGATCCTCTTCCTTGACCATGATCTGATTGAAACCAGAATACCCATCCAACATGGGAAATCTCTACACGTTAGCCAAATTCTACGAATCTTTTCCATAAAAGGAAAATGATAGTAATCCTTTAAAGATTCCTTATTTATATCTCTAAAATTGATTTAGAGTCTGATTTCACCATTTTTCTTACTCACTGGAACAATATTCACAGCCTAAGTAGAGTACTTGATGGGAAATATTATCTTCACCTTAATGAGTTTAGAAAATTATTTCCTCATGAGGGGATCTATATTTAGATTTACTGACCTCTGATTTTGTTTGATGGTCTCGACACTAGTATCAAGGTCAATGGAGTGTTGAGTAACAATTGGATCAAATAATTTTAGGTATTCATACTCCCATGAGAAAATGTCATTGTATTTCGATGAGAGAAATGAAGGCCTGATTTTCATCATGCATGTAGTATTTTACAAGAAGAAGCTCTTTTCCATGTGTAATAGTGACCGAAATGCAGTCTTCTTGCATTGTACACATATTAGTTTCTTCACCCTTGAACTCATCATCAGTGCTGAATATTTTATCTAAGGTAACCAAACCTTTAGGAAACTTATTTATCTTCGATGGATCACATGGTCATCATAGCTATCATACAAGTGAGATTGTATGCTTAAAGAGAACTCATCTTCATTTTGAATGAATTGGATAATTTTTGCATTGCTGTCAAACACTTGAAAACTGATGTTATTATTGGGAACAAATGGATTGATCACCATCTTGATGTGTTGCACGGTACATTGGATGAAATATTCAGCAAGTGAGAACTATAAACCAAGCACATCTATTTGATATTCTTCTTTGTTTAACTTATTTTGTACCACCTATAGATTTAGAGCCTCAAAGATCTCAAGGAGGTCCCAAACTCTATGTTTAGAATATTTGAGAAGCTTATTCTTCACTTCACATTGTTTATGACCTAGTGGATAACCAACTAAGTATCCCCAAAGATATGCAACACCTTGATCCTTTTTTTCCAAGTAATGAGAAGACCATACACCAATTCTTCATATTTTGTTATATTGTTGAAGCATGCAAATTGTATCCTATACGCAAAGAATAACTTATCATTCTTGGGAGAAATGAGAACAACACCTACACTCATGCCATTTCTTCTTCTATATCCATTAAAATACATTTTCCATAGACCAAAATCTTATTCATTTTGTTTTAGCATGCATGAAGCATGTATTCTTCTTCAAGGATGTAATAGGTACCAAGACTAGTTTGAAATGCTTCAAGATATTCAACATAAGGATCAAATTTATGACAACTCTCTACCTACTCATCTAACAATAAATCAGGTACAAGAGGGGTAATATGATACTCTTCTAAAACTGGAACAAGTTCTTGGCCCTATTGGATTAGGAAATTAGCTTAGAGAGGGTATGGGTCATATGAATCAACATGATATGCAAATATGCCATCAACTTACATGGTAAATCAGGTACCATACCTTGTTCTAAGTAACATATGAGACTAATCAGAAGACAAGTAGCCACCCACTTTGGCATTAAAATCTCTTGATAGGAAAAGGTAAAATAAATGAAGTAAGTCAATGATTGACACATCTTGAGTTATAGTGAGTCTTGGACATGTATGGAGGGTTAACTCAAGATCCTTGATGACTCCTAGAGTAGTAACAATTGAACCATCAAGTTGCAAGACTCCTTTGGACATAGGGTTGTACTTAAGACCTATGACATCAAAAATTTTCTTTGGCATAATTAAAGTACTAGCCCCTGAATAAATTATATAGTTGTGTAAAAGGTGTTTTCCTACTATTAAAGACATATAATAAGGTGGGATTTTGACAACCTTACTTACCTGATTTTCCTCTTGCTGATGATGTTGACAACAACTTGAGGTCTTTGGATAATAGGATCAACATGTGGAAGTTGTGCCAGAGCTTCATGCAATAAGTCGTGCTGAGATGGAATGGCCAGGGTGTCCCAAATTGTGAAATTTAAATTGTCCTTCTTCATCTAGTCTACAATGCTTATTGGAAGGCCTAAAGACTTATGCATTTAAGGAACAAAATTCTCTTGTCTTGATTCTTTAGGCATGAAGAGAAAATACTTAAGCTGCACAGAGGCTTGACCTACAAAAGGAGAGGCACACACCACCTCAGTTGAAGAATTGCGTGGAACCTCGCATGTAGAAACTTGCATTCCATAACTACTTTGTCTGATTTGAATTTTCATTCTTCTACTTTTGGAGATCTTTTTGAGTAGCAAAATAGAGGGCTGCACACCAAAATCTAGCATTTCTTTTCGTATACCTGTATTATCAAGCAACATGTGTGCACTGCACTATCTCGAGCTATCCGTATCTTGGTTCATTGCACATAAATATTAGGAACCAAAGAACATAAGGTTGGCCTCAGGAAAAACCTCCTGCACTTCTTTATTTTTAGGTTCACACGCACGAGTGGGGGATCACTTGCTTGAAGAAACTTGGATCATATAGGCCTATATGTGTAAGAAGTTAATGTAACTGTACTTTTTATGAGGCATGTTATAAGGAAACCACCATTCGACTCTTGTGTCATATTTTTTTAACTGGAATAAGTATTTAACTTGAAATGGGCTCTAGAATAGGTTGCGCAGAGGAATTGTTTCATGGGAGGTGTGCATTAGCATGCCATTTTTCATTTTGTTGGTTCTATCCATACCTATGATTTGGATGTTAATTTATAAAGGGATGAATACCTTGATTAGAATTATTTTTGAAGGCCTACGCCTTGCTAATTTTCTAAAGATATGAATTTATTAGATAAGTTTCTAATCAAGGCCTTCATTTCTTCATCTTCCTTTTCTTTGGATGGAAAAATAAGATGTGGATATAGTGGATTGAGCACTCTACCTAGGGATAGTGGAATGGAAAGACGAGGCACTAGAGGAATTTATGGAAAAAGGGCATATGTGTTCTAGGCATGGACTTTCCTACCCGAATTAGACAATTCTTATCCCTTATAGCTAATGTATATGTTCTTAGAAATGTTATACCCCATTAATTAAACCATAACAACAACGTCAAAAGTACTAAATAGAAGCACCTTCTACTTGTTGGCCTTACTTGGGGTTGGAATTCTATCCGACATCCTCTAGAACCTGAAGTTGAAGTCTTTCATGAGCTCATGGGGAGCCCTATTCATAGCAGTAAATTGTTCAAGCAAGGAGAGGTTATCTTCCTTATCTCTAAATTGATTGCAAAGGAATGCTTCCAACTGATTCCAGCTTTGAATTGACCCTAGTGTTGGGCTCTTGAATGACTAAAAATATCTCCCTTTGAATGAAGAGGTTAATATTCTAATAGCCACATCTTGTTCAATAATCTAGTGGATAACGCAGAGACATTGGCAATGTCTTGTATGTGCTCACTAGAGTAGTATGATTTTTCCCGGTGCGAAAGGGATAATTTTAAGTGTAGATGTTGGAATAGGATTTTGGGAATTGAGGAAAGGGACTACTACCAAGAAAAAATTGACAAATTCCTAGTTTTCTAGACCGATATTTCCAAAGCAGACTTCAAGGAAGGCTTATTAGGAGGTGGTTTTGAAATTACATGGTGCTCTAAAGATGGAGATGTGTGCATGGTTGCTCTACTGTGTTTTATTATTAGAGAAATTTTGAGGTAATCAAAGGACTCTTTGGTTGATGTGCTTTTTCTGGTAGACACACTTTTCATGAAAGGCATGTGGATTGCTGAAAATAGAAGATATGAGAGTTGAGAGTCGCCAGATGTGTTGAAATAAGTCTCCAAAGGATGGAGATTACTAAGTCACACACCATAAATTATCAATGATGATATTTAATATTTTATTACTTAGTCCCACCAAGCGTGCCAAAAATGTTGGAGCTCAAAATTGCACCCATCCTAGATCAGGATGAACTGGGATTTTGAAGCAACATGGGACTATCTCCAAGTTGTGGGACCTTGCACACTTGAGATAGACCTCCAGAGAAATCTATTTATTCTACCTATTTCTATTGCTAAAACTAATCCTAAGAAGGGAAATGCATCTATATATCACTACTCTAAAATTATAAGGAACCAGGGTTAGAAGGAGATGCACGAAAAAGGAAAAACTAAGCTAAAGGAGGTGAAAACAATAGAAGAAGGGGATGAAAACAATTATATTTAAGAGAAGATGAAGGGAAATGTACACAATTAGGATAGAAACATATATCACAATCTGAAACATAATCACATAGTCATTTTCATGGAGCACAATAAAAAAAGGAACTCGTAAGGGAAGTGAGAAAACACAAAAAATAGACAATGCAAAAGAAAGCAAGGAAAATAAATAAAAATGAGCCAAGGTAGAGAGTAGCCATAAAAACATCTTATATTTCTTCCAGAAAATGCATAGTCGATTACAATGGTGAATGAAGCTTATATCCACATGCAAAAATCTAGATCTAAAGGCCTACAACTTAAAATACTAAGAAACAGAGCTCTTAGCAAACTAAAGGGGTCCAACCTTTTACAATGAGCCTTAATCAGATATTTATAGAAGAAGAAGGAGAGAAGGAGAGGAGAAAGAAGAGAGAAACTCATATTTGAGATCCAATGACCAATAAAAAGCATTTTATTCTTGCAAATCCACCTATAAAGTTTCCATATACATCTCCCCATGTTTGTTTTTCTTGTAGGAAAAGGAAGGAGGGAAAATTAGATCAAATATGGGTGGTTTGGTCGAATAGACATGTGCATTAATGGATGGAACATGTTTACTTAATTTTTACTTATAAAATCTAGCCAAAATATGATTTTTAATTATTCAACGTGTTTCCCATGTCGGTATCTTTCCATCAAGACCAAAAGCACCTAAATTTGAGCCCTATAGAAAATGTTATGAGTTTACAGTGCAAACTAAACATGCAAGACACGTGGCACACACTGATTGATCCACGTAATCAACAAACTATTCATTTATATTTTTGTTTCTACCACCTTTCACACATTGGTTCATTGTAAGGATTTGGCACTCTGTTTTCATGATTTGTTAGGTTGCATGTTGTACACTCAAGTCTGATAGGTGATGATGTGGAAAAAGTGATTAGAGCGAAGAATGCAAAAAGCACTTGAAATTAAGAAGCATTAAAGGTGCGAAAGACAAGGCGTGATGGGAACATGCACATAAAATAATGGGGGTGCATATAAGTAGAAGGATACAAGTATGTGAGAATGGCATGAGCATTCAATATGAGAAGTGCACAACATCAAGAAATAAGGGGCGTATGGAGAAAACAAAGGAGGAGGTGCGTGGTGTGAAAAGTGAAGAGAATATATGCCGGGGAAGAATGTGGAAGAAGCATTTGAGGGAGTTAGCCAATTTGGAAGGAAAGTTAGGGGGTGTATAGAAGAACTACAACCAAGAAAAATGTGCCAAGTAAACAACCACGATTAAGTGCGCAACTCTGAACATTGATCCTTAGATCCAGATATGGGGATGTAAGTTTATCAAAAACAAGGGGAGTTATCTTGGACAACATGATGGTAATAGGTGCTACGTTAAAAATCCATACTACGTGAAATGGATTTGTATATTATGAGATCATAACTAGAAAGAAAGTGAATGTGTGTAACACCCATTAAAATAACCCACTTGAGACCCAAGAACAACCTAGGATTAGTTAGGAAAATTATGGAATAATTTTTTTTTATTAAAAGAATCTACAATCATGTTACAAGACAACAATTGTCACTAACAGGTTTTGGAACAATTCAAATCTACTAGAGTATACTTTCCTTTTATTAATAATTATTAGAGGTCATAAGGTCCAAAATTTGGGGTTAGAAGTTCCAATTAGGTTCAGAGGAGAAATTCCTCACCATACCCATTCTCTAATAGGATTAAAGTTTCAACTTGATTTTTCTCATACTTAACACATTCAAAATTTTCCTAAATCACTCCCATTGGATAGGAAATTTCCTCACCTTTCCAGTGATATAAATAAGTCCTCCTAATTCCTCATATTTTTCAAGTTATGGTCCAAAGGGCCTTGGCATTAAAAGTATCCCTAGGGCGGGCCTACGAGGCCCAGGGGTGAAAATTTTCCCTTGCGTGGGTCGGCGGAGCGGGGAAGAGTTTTGGCATTTTTTCCATTTTTAGGGAAAAAACATGATTTTCTTCCATGCACCCACGGGCAGGAAGAGGACATGTGTCGGCTTGATAAAGCTCTGGCAAAAATTCAGGCCATCGGAGAGATTTAAGGCATTAAGCCTTTTGGGTCACAAAATACTAAGGGATCAAATTGATCTGGCTTCCGCCGATGCCCAAAGCGCCATGTGGTAAGATCTGATTGGTGTGGGGAAAATGGACTTGTGGGGACACATCATAATTTTAAAATTTTGGGTTTGGAACACAAGGGAAAAAACTTCCCGCACGCCTCCGCCTATCCCAGATGATGCCACGTGTCATCACCCTATTGGCCGTGGGCTGCGGGGAGGCGAAGGAAACTAAGAAAAATTTCCCAAGAAAATTTTTAAAAGTGTTAAGGTCAAAGAGGATCCATCCCTCCATTGTCACCTCATGGTGCCACGTGGCAGCCTCTAATTGGCTACGGGGTGGCGGAGAAAATTTTGAAAATTTTCCCAAAAATTTTCCTAAGTGCCTAAGGGAAAAATTCAGGCCGCGGGCCCACCAAGGAAAATTTTCCCAAAATTTTAATGCCAAGTGAAGAAAACTTCATAAGGCCATAAATTTTGATAGAGAGATCATTTTTGGGAAAACGAGGACTTTCTGGAAAGCTCTCAACGTCCTATTTACACAAAGATCATTAATTTTAGATTTTGATAAAGTTTAAGGGGTCAATTTTAAGAAAATGGCCTACAGGCTTATATAGTGCGAGCTGGTAAATTTTAACTTGTTAGATCTGTTCAATTTGATCTTCTCCTTCACTCAACATGCCAAATAGACATGGAGAATTATTCTAAGAAGAATTTAGGATGCATTTGGAAGGTAATTTTTCTTGATTGATTTCCAATTCGAATTTTTACAACTTCAGACAACAAAATAACTATGAAAGGTTTGGGCCCAATTTTGTAATGTTTGAAGGATTTTTCCCTAAGTGTTTTAGCCCAATTGAGTACATTGATAACATAGCATGCTAGATTTTAATGTTTCAATGTTGATTATTGTTTGTAGGTTCGAACTGTGCATTTTAGAGAAGTATTTTCCAGTTTTAAAATTTAAAACAGAGATCAGATTTAAAAAGTCTATTTATAATTTTTCATCTTCCAAACATGGAGATTCATTTCCATTCCAGCCTAAGACATTTAGTTGATACAAACAAACCATTTAACGAGATAAAATGAAAGGTCCGATTTCCAATTTTACACATTTCCAAAAGATAAAATACTGTATTTTTCTCACACGCATTTCTTCCTTTCAAATAGAGATTCCAATACATTGAAATGATCAAATTCAATACTACAATGCAATTTGAGAAAAGCATTACATTCATTTGTTGGTTCCAACATACAACTTTACAACTTCTTTCTTTTATTCCTTCCAAAAATCATTTATTGACATAGGGAAGAATAATACATTTTCTTTTCACGTGTTGCACATTTCCACTTTCAAAACAGGGACTTCCTAGTGCATGATAAACAAAAATTTCCAATTGAAGAATATCATATGAACAAGGTAAACACTTCCAATAATTCCAATGAAACTCATACAACCTCCTTTCCATTTGATTTCAAAGTACAATATACAAAACAATATCATTCTTTCACATTCTTTCCAAAACAACATACAAAGTATAACTCTTTTACATTTCCAATTTCCACTTGCAGTTAGTACAACATATTTCCATTACAAACATTTACAAGGACATCCACTTCAAGTGGGAAAGGTTACACTAATATTTCCTTTTACAAGGGACTGTCAAACTATCTTTTCTTAGCTCTAGAACAACATGCATTCTTCTCTTTCTTCCAATTTTGATCACAACAAAGGTAGGGAAAGGCAACGCTCTCCACCCAACCAAGACATCCAATGAAAGGAGAAGTAATCCTTCTTCATTGGCCCCTGAGCCCCAACCACAATGCAATAAGAAATGTATTTCAACTCATGGCAACAACAGGCTTCCACAAAACATACACATAACATTTTCACAATAAAACACAGTTTGAAACAAAGTGTAGTTTTTACAACTACAATACTACATGAAAATCAATAATAAAGCTTCACCAAGCAAGCCAAAGGAGTAAGAACTATGGGGGATTCTTCTTATGCCTCCCAAATGGGGAAATTGGTATCACCACCTAATTTACAAACTACCCAAAAAGGATAGTCTATCAAAGCCTTGACATTCCTTATGCCTCCCACAAGTACCCCTTATTCCTCTCATTTCCTTATGTCCCCCAACCTCTTATGGCACCCCATAATAAGTAAATAAATGCAATCTATTTCTTTATAAGGTGGAACCAAAATCCCAACTCCCTCCACCCTTATACTCCCTAAAACACACTTGTTCCTCCCACATAATAAACCCCATAGTCTTCTCCTACACCATTCCTAGGCCATCTACCCACAGCCCACAACAATAACAAACATACCAACATTTACATATTCATAAAAGGGAAAGGAAGAGTATTTCCAAGAGCCAAGATAGTACTTCTCTATGATGGAGTTTTTTCCAAGTTCCAAAACAGCAAGCTTTCCAATGCCAAAATACAGTCCAAAATCAACAACCAAAAAGAATGCAAAGGTCTCCAATCTCCTTCCAAAAGCAAGAGCTCCACACAACAAAATTTCACCCAAAAAGAAGTATGCAAATTGTTCAACAACCCAAAACAAAGCAAGGTGTTCTAATTTTATAGAAAAGGGAAGAGAAGAGGATGAGGTGGATCCATGTAGGATGTCACATCACACATCCTAAACTCCAACACAAAATTCAAATTAATTCTCCAATGCACAATAAAGAGGTGGGTGAATAATATGATGATAAAATCACACACTCCAAAAAGCCCACACCCCATAAGGACTGAATTTAAATCATGTAAGAAAAATGCAATTAAAACCTACAATTTGTCTTCCCAAAATGCATTATAAAAGTCAAAATTTAACCCTCCAACCATGGGCAATTGGTATGTAAATTTAAGAGGTATGGGACAAGTTTAACTTGTCCCACAAACCTTCAAAATCAACCTCCAAGGGCAAATTCGAATTTCAAGGTGGAGTGTTTCACACTCAAAAGTTAACTTACACATACTTACACATACTTACACATACTTACACATTACTTACACATTCTTACAACAATTTAAAACATGGAAAACTCTATTAATTACATTCTTATGACATTTTAATTAATTAACTAAACAATATGATTACTCACAATATTTACACACCATTTAATAATTAAAGAAAGGGTAAAATCATCACAAAATAAAAACATGTAAACATTAAACAAAAGGGATCAAATAAAAGAAAAACATAAAATCCCTTGGACACATTTAAAGGTGATACCCCATGGGAACCACTAACAAAATATAAACACACACAACAAATACTAGTTGCCATGGTGACCTTGTTGAATTCATCTAGAATTGCAATGTGGTTGGTGTTACACCCGATTCTAGATCATTTCTTTGAAGTATTGACAAAACATATAGGGTAATGAGACGTAGGAGGAATACCTTTCAAATGTCTTTAGTTGATGGGTTTTTGTGCGTGTATGACTTCCGAATCCATAGCTGATTGTGAGAGATTCCTTTTGGCTAGGAGGAACTACCTGTAATGCAAAGCAAGACCACAAAAAAAAGTTAAACAATATATACAAAGTGAATTGCCTAGCGTAAGCTAGATCTCGAGAAGTGTTATGCTTCCTAGATGGCTATCACCCACTTTGTTTAAAACAATTTAATGTGATAAATAAGGTAAAACCTATTGTAATTCAAAATGATTTAGTTATCTCACTTAAAACATAATAAGAAATTGTAACATCCCCATTTTAAGATACTAGAACAAGGGAATTTTTTTTTGATACAATGTTCCTGTGATGAATTATATAATTCAAACACACGTTCAAGTTTTAATAATTGTTCTCTGTCCTATTAATACAGTTTGGATCACACAATTTCTTTTTAAAACTAGTGTTCTCTGTTCACATATTTGCAATATGGAACACACATTCAGTGCCATTCAATCATATAATAGATACCATATGTTGTTGTAAATGACTCGAAGAACTACCGACCTCCCACTTTATGGCTCGGAGTTTCAGCTGATCTCTCATTTCATGACTCGGCGACTTACCGATCCTTCATGTTAATTCATGCATAGTATAATGAATATACAGGGTTCTTTTACCATTTTTGGTTATCAAAGTGATCCATTTAAGAAGCCTATCTGAATATCTGATTCTTGATATTCATCTGACATCCTGCATCTTAAACTAGGTGATTAGGACAACGCAACCAGCACTTGCGATACTTTGGCCAAAGATTTTCACATGCTTTGCATGATCATATTCCTAGATGTGATACACACCAATGGAATACGTCCTTCACCTCACTTCGTCTATTATCTAGAATGGTCTTTCCTAGTCTCTACCAGTCCTTCCATTTAAGGTCAAACTCTAACCCCAACTAGCAATATGAACGAGTATAGGAAGTTACTCATGGTAACTAAAGATACATAGACATACGGTGTCATTCCTAGACGAATCCATGTGTCTAGTTACCTTTAGTCCTCTAGAGTCACTCCGTATACATGATCACATTCCTATCCCTAGTCAAGAACTTATTATCCAACTTATGTAAACTTGATGATTTAATTTGGGAGGGCATTGTAATATGTCAGCTATAACATTGTGTCGTCATGAAGGCCCCGCCTTCATGAAGACACCATATTGTAGCTGGCGTATGTCAATGTCCTACGGAATCCTCTCATCGAGGGTACACATCTAGCTCAATTGTGATTTGGTTATAATCTTAGTATTTAAGATCAACTTTCAGCAGCCATGCTGATCCTTTATCCTTGTTCTTGTTACAGTTGTATGTAGCTAAGAGAGACTTAATCCATCTTCTAGCTTAATACGCATCTCCTCCTTCATACCGAAGGGTTACATATTCACTTCTTGGTTCCTTTCTTAATCTTTGGACTAATCAGTCCATTATCGATAAACTTAATAAGTTTAACCTATTAAACTTAACCAAGTTTTCCACAACTGTAAACAAATTCAGAATTCCATCTTATTAGACGTCATTTAAACGAGGTCTAATTCTAAATGAATTTATTCATTTATCCTCCTTAACCTTACTTAGTTAAGGTCTGTTAACAATAGATATGATTTCCCATATCTTTATTTTCTGAATTTAAACATTCGAGGCTATTAACGGAGTCCGAATACAAGGTTCAGCTGCCCCTAAGTTATTTGATATCCCTTAGCTTTCAAACTAATCCCGAATACCTTCCAATTAGGATTTCATGTTTATCTAAATATTTTTAATGTCAATTCAAAATTCATCTTAACCCAAGTATGAACTAATTGCACATTTCAACGTAAAAGTTGCATTCAGGTAAAGAATAGATGTTATTTCCTTTTAAATTCATCCATTAACATTTGAATAATTCCAAGTCAAGGAATAATGTTATATTCTCAAACTTATTCAACAATATCAAACTGATACAGTTATTGAAAATATCACACTTTTACTTGTATTCATCCATCGATTTTACAATCTATACATTTTCCAGTCCAAACAACTGGACTTTGTTTATATCAAACAACATTACAACTCATAAAGATAGAAGAATGTAACTTCTTCCTTTCTCATTTCCTCGTGGAGGAGTAATAGCTATCAATACAATCCATCTTCAGTTAATCAAAGAAGTATCGAAAATAACCATGTCTTCATTTATACTCAAGTTTCATCTACAAAATTACTTGCATGGGTCAGTTCATTGAACTGAGCATATTAAGCACTTGTCTTTAAAATGAGGTGCTTTTAATTAAATGTCTCAATAAAAGAACCCTGCTTTTATGAAATGTTAATATGAACATCATTCAAGAATTAAATACCAAAAAGGATGAACAACATATCAACTCAATCATCCAATAACCCTCCTAATCAGACAAAGGATTACTGCCCTCTTTCCCAAATAATTATTACAAGAAGTAATTTCCTTGATAGTTCAGATTACAAACATCATGTAAGAACTAAAAACACAACTATGCAACTGTTGTTCTAACATAAATGCTATCAATTCCATTCTCTTACAATAGTTGTGAATTCAAAAGATAGATCTTAACTAAAATCTAAACCGAATTATTGTCCCTTCCTTCATACAACTCATCTGATTTCAAGCAATCAAACACTGAAGAGAACAAGCAAACAACAATTAAATACAAATGCTTAACCCAAGCAGTACGAAATTTGTTCCATAACAATTATAGATTTCCAACTGTATGAGAGAAAAATGATCATTAATTCAAATTATCCATTCACACTCTCTTTCTTTTCCTCATAGCTGTACTAGAAGTTTTTAATCCAAACGTGATATCAATCAATGATAACAGTCCAAAGAGAAATAAACAAAAATCAATAATTGAATATAAGGAGCAAGATCATATCACCTCTTCTACTGTCTATCCAAATACCTCTTATTTAGAGCAGACATACTATAATAGTATAATTCATTCGAGTAGTATATTCATGGTTGAAAACTACTATTACCTTTCCAAAAAGTTGACCGAGTTCATTGCAAATGGTCTATAAACATTAGTACAAAAGGACCTATAACGCAATAATTTCCTTTTAAACATTTCACTCTACAGACATTCACGTCTTTATAACATGCAAGAGTGTACATCGACTACAACCAGTCACACTTTCATCCTAATAATGAGAGTTTTCACTTTCCAACAACAAAGAATAATTCCATTCATATTCTGTTCTTAATGAAAACGATGAAAGGTCCACAATCCTTAAATATATATATATATATATATCCTTGAGTTCAGCAAGACACAATATAATTTGCATGCTCTACTCAGTCTATTATATAGACTGATTTTCTGTTCCTCGTCAGATTAAAACTTCCTTCCAAATAGTCCTATATGAATACCAAGAACCAGCAGGTAGAATACCATATCAAATTAGTACAACAAAGTAAGATGCTACAATAACCTTACTGTCCCAGGGAACCCGTGTTTTATGCAATGAAAAAAAAACATCAAGGAATTATAACTCACATAATAGTCTATTAATATCACCACAACTTTGTTTTTCCCAAACATTTCCACACACTGAACTCAGAAATACAATATTCGCATAACAATGCCTTTATCAATGCAAACCCGCATAGGGTAATAGATGCGCAAGCAAGGTACAGTCAAAACAATCTCAACAGCAAGCCAAATCTCATTTGTTTCATTCATTTACACAGAAACACTAAGCCATGTTCGTTTTTCATGATGACAGTTCAGACTAGAAGATCAAACCACATCCAAAATGCACAATAAAATCCTCTTTCCCATTACCTTTAGATTTCAAAGTAGCAAAGAGAAAACATAATTCATTAATGATTTCAATAAGAAGAACAATCATTTTCTTCAAACACCCGAGAATACCCAAGTCATGTTCATTCTTTTAAGGACAGTTCAACCAGACATACAAATCATCTCATCTTTTCATTTTCACAAGAATGCTCAAAACTCAGAAGTGATATTCATTTAGCTAATGTATTTATTAGCACAACCCAAAATGGTAATAAAGCGAATACCCAACACTGCCAAAATGAACCACACAGCAAGGACAATGTATTCAACTTAATCATTATGCAAAGAATGCTCAAGCCGCGTACAACAAAAGAAAACGACTCAACTCGAAATCATCTCAACGTAACAGCCAAATCAAATAACCAAAACCCCCATCATAAGAGCAGGGTTGTTTTAATGAGACTATTAAGCAAAAGCAAGCGGTTTAAGGAGAAGGGCTTAACATGCCTGTTAATTTTTCTTGTGGCTCAAAGAAAACCATGCCCACTAGAGTTGTTTCTCTCCATGACGTCCTCGGCTAGGCTTTCCAACCAGTCACTAACTTCCACAGGCTCAAGAATAGCCTTTTTTTTCCAAAGAACAGAGATAATAATCAAAACACAGCTAGTTCGACAGAACCATGGAGAAACAAAATGCAGAGCAACTAAAATCCAAATGCACACAGCAACAAAATTTTCATTTTTCCTCTATCCTCTTTCCAAGGTGAGCTGGTCACTAAGTCCAAGATAATTAATGCATTGAATGCACTTCCTTTCCTCATTCCTCACGCCACCGCCGACTCGGGTTGGTGAGTTTCCAAATTTCAAATTTGCATATAAATTCCATTTAGTTTCTAAGCTAGTTGGACGCCTCCAAATTTTCTTTGTTCCCGCCAAACTTGGTGTTATACATGTAAGGACTTCATTTACTGTCCCATTAAATTTCCTACCTTCCCCCTTATCCTTTCCATCCACATGGGTCTATGCGTCCCCTTCCTTAGGTTAGGATTAGTTTAGGATTTTAATAGTCCATATCTAGGTCATTCGCCTAGTTCATAGGTTAATGGAATTTATATCTATTTTCTCCCTTATGAAATCTAAAATCCATATAGGATAGTAGTTAGGGTATAAGATAAAACTTAGGGGTAGGTTAGGGTTTAATCCCCTAATATTTAATTAACTAGTTTCCATATCAAGTCTTTCCACCTGACAGTCATATTCAACATTAAGCAGGACATTTCATCCTAAGTTCCACATACCTGTGCCACTTGCATCCAGGCCCTTATCATCTTACGCTGTCTAGCGTTACAACGGTGTGTGGTTCAAGAATCAAACCTTTTTCATTGGCATCTACGTAAAAAATATTCATACCAGAAATCAGGTGCTGCAACATTTATATCAACCTTCAGTCTGGTTTAAAAGTAAATCGACAAAGTGATCATAAGAAGGCCACAACATACCTTGGATCAATGGAATTGATTCAAGGTGTGCTGTCAATCAGCGAATAGAGTTCATCAAGCATACGACAAGTCTGTTGTCTCATTAGCAATCACACAAGCAATAATAACTTTTGTCCCAAGTATCAAGTTACAGCAAACAAGGGTCCAGATCAGCAACACATTCCTCTAAGATCAAAAGATGTGTCTTAACATATTTATCTTCATTTCTGTAGTTACAACATCATGAAAGGTAATTACCATGATAACTTACAAAAATCAAGGCGTTACATTCCTCCCTTCTTAAAGAATCATCATCCCGATGATCAAATTAACCAATTCAAGGAGTTTCTAGGACAAAATTCAGTTATTGTCCTTCCATTCATAAGTTCATACCAAAAACAGATTCACTCTTTAAAACAGTGTTTTAAGATAACTGTAAAATAGACCAATAATTGTCTAAATTTGGTAGAATTATCAGTTTTTCAAATTTCAATTTCGATCAAACAAGTATGGAAAAGCATATCTCATTTCTTCGAGATTTTCCCAAGTTACACTTTCTTCGCTAAACTGGTCCCACTGGACCTTACATTGATTCACTTCGCGATTTCTTAAGCACAACTGGCGAGTTCCCAGCACTCGAATGGGCTTAATCACGATTATTCCTGGGTCTTGGACCTACAAGGAATTCCAATTCAGCACATGTGATAAATCTGTTACGTATTTCTTAAGCAAAGAAATATGAAAAACATCATGCATTTGTGATAAAGCAGGAGGTAATGCTAGATGATAAGCTACAGGGTTGATTATTTCAACAATTTCAAAAGGTCCCACGTAACGTGGCGATAACTTGGCAGCCTTTCCAAAAGTTATTGAGCTCTTTTTCAGCTTAACCCGAAGAAAGACCTTCTCACCAAGTTTATAATTCCTATCAACCCGCTTTAAGTCTGCATAACTCTTTTGCCTATTGGCAGCCTCCTTTAGATGTTCCCGAATCATTTTGATTTGTTGTTCCATTTCCGTGAGGATTTCAGCCCAATTACCTCTCTGTCCTCTACGCTATCCCAGCTAACAGGGGTTCTGCATTTTCTTCCATACAATGCTTCAAAGGGCACCATTTTTAAAGAGGCGTGGTATGTATTATTGTAGGCAAATTCAACCAGCGGAAGGTATTCCTCCCATTTATACTGCTGGTCCATGCAATACATCCTTAACATGTCCTCTAAAACTTGATTGACTCTCTCGGTCTATCCATCCGTCTCTAGATGATATGTAGAGCTGAAGTTTAATTTAGTTCCCAAGGCCACATTAAGCATTTTCCAAAACCTTGATGTCATCCTCGGATCTCTGTCCGATATGATCAATTCGGGTATTCCATGCAATCTGAAAATTTCATGTACAAATCTTCTTCTAACTAACACTAGTGCATCGTCTTTCAAATTACCAACAATGAAGTGTGCCACTTTGGTTAATTTGTCAACGACAACTAGGATGATATCATGCTTATTCCTTGACATAGGCAATCCTTGAACGAAATCCATCATTATCACTTGCCATTTATACTGTGGAACACTGTGGGGATACAATAATCCAGCGGGATGCATATGTTCCGCCTTAACATGCTGACATTCCAAGCAGTGTGTTACAAATTCCACCACATCCTTTTTCATTCCCTTCCAAAAGTATTGCTTCTTAAGATCAGCAAGCATTTTTGTAATGCCAGGGTGTCCAGAAAAAGGTGAATTATGAAATTCAGTTAACAATTTCCTTCTTAAATCATTTGCCAAGGGTATATAGACCCTGTTTTCGAACCTCAGAATTCCTTCGCTATCAAAGCGAAATCCTTTATACCTCACATCCTTTGGATCTGCAGCAAGTGCTGTTTTAACTTGCTGGAAATAAGGATCGATTCAAGGCATCTTTCACCTCATCCTTAAACTAAGTTCTTAACGTTATAAGAGCAGAGATGTGCTTCCTTTGACTCAGAGCATCTGCCACTCTATTTTCCTTGCCTTTGATGTAGCTTATATCAAAATCATATTGAGACAGAAATTCTAACCATCTTCGTTGTCTTATATTCAAATTTGGTTGAGTAAAAATATACTTCACCCCCGATGGTGAGTTTTTAACTCAAAGGTTTGCCTAAAAGGTAATGCCTCCACATTTGAAGTGCATGTACAATGACAACGAGCTCTAGGTCGTGTGGAGCATAATTCTGTTCATGTAACTTAAGCTTTACTTTCTTTTATAAGCTATGACATGGTCATTCTGTAACAGAATACCTCCAAGGCCTTCTCCCGATGCATCTGTTACAACCATAAAATTTCCATTTGGATCAGGTACAGTTAAAATAGGTGCTGTAGTTAATTGTTCCTTTAAATTTTTAAAGGTAGATTCACATTTGTCAGTCCAGACAAATTTCTTATCCTTCTTTTGCAGTGAAGTGATTGGGGCAGCAATTTTTAAAAAATCCTTAATGAACTTTCTATAATATCCTGCCAAGCCCATGAAGCTTCTTACTTCATGCATGTTCTTAGGTGCAGGCCACTCGGTTATAGCTGCGATCTTTGAAGGGTCTACAACTATTCCGTTCTTGCTTATAACATGTCCCAAATAATGCACCTCTGCATCATAAAAGGAACATTTAGACAGTTTACCATACAACTTCCTCTTTCTTAAAACTTCCAGCACTACCCTTAAATGTTCTTGGTTCTCTTCGACATTTTTAGAGTATATAAGAATGTCGTCTAAGAATACAAGCACAAACTTGTCTAGGTATTCTTGAAAAATATTGTTCATCAGATTCATGAAGGTGGTAGGTGCATTTGTCAACCCAAAAGGTAACATCGTGAATTCATAATGCCCATACCTTGTTCTAAAAGTTGTTTTATGAATATCTTTTTCCTTTATTCTCAGCTGATGATACCTAGATCGAAGATCTATTTTTGAATAGACTGATGCTCCACACATCTGGTCGAATAGATCATCAATCCTAGGAAGTGGGTATCGATTCTTAATAGTTGCCTTGTTCAACATTCTATAATCAATGCACAGTCTCAATGTGCCATCCTTTTTCTTTACAAAAATTACCGGCGCTCCCCATGGTGAGACGCTCGGTCTTATCAGCCCCTTAGTCAAAAGTTCCTATAATTGAGCCTTTAGCTCTACCAACTCAAGGGTGGTCATTCTATAAGGTGCCTTAGATATGGGTTCAGTTCCTGGCTTGATTTCTATTGCAAAGTCAAACTCTCATTTGGGTGGAAGACCTGGTAATTCCTCCGGAAATACATCACTGAAATCCCTTAATAATGGATATCTTTCCATGAAATCATTATCCTCCTCAACATTTTCTATCATTTTTACTGCATACAAGGTGCAACCTCTATTTTTAGCCCTTTTTAGTTACATAGTTGTTAGTTTCCTAACTGCAACTTCACACTTTACACCTTGAATGACTGCTACTTTCTACAGGTCGTCAAAACAACAAATTTATTTTTCATAACAGTTGACCTTTTCCTTATGTTCTGCCAACCAGTTAACTCGAATAATGATATCATATGATCCTAAAAGGAGTGACATACATGTCAACTTTAGTGGAGAAACTGGGAAAGTCAAGAATTACCCCAAAAAGGCACATTTATTTGTATGGACAACATTATTCCCATAATGCACTGTCCATGTCTTATCCATTCATTCAACCTTTATTTTTAATTTCATTGCAAGTTTAGTAGAAATAAAGAATTTAGTGGCTCCATTATCAAAAAGTAAGACTACAGGTGTACCGAATAACTTACCCGGAACTTCTATAGGCGTAACTTGCTTTTCGGCTTATGCATTAGCCACCACAAAGCATGTATCCTATCTGCTAATCGCGATCATCCTTTTTCAGAGGATAGTGACTCGCGTAATGGTCCTTTCCATAGTTGAAGCATCCTCCAACTGGCCCTTTCCTAGGCTCAAATTTGTTACCAGCTTTGAAGTTATCATTCTGGCTCCCATAGGACTTTTGTCCATTGCCACTAACTTTTGCGAAGGCATTCCGCACACTATTTAGGTTTGTTCATTACAGATTTCTTGTTGTTATCTACAACAATTTTGTTTTTCACACCAAACCTTTTCAAGGTCCCCTTTTGGGTGTGAGAGATGAAGAAGAATTGAGAATCTTCTTCCTTATCTCTTCCCTATGAGCAGAAATTGCTCTCAATTTCTGTTCCTATCTTATTGCCTTTTCGACAACTCCTTCCATGGTGGTTGGACCGTGGACATCCACTTTGCCACCAATGATGGGATTTAGTCCCATTATGAACTTTTGTATTCTAAACTTCTCGTCAGCTTGGTACTGCGGCACATACTTAAGGAGTTTAGTAAACCCTTCCCAATATTTTGTCACCGTCAGCCTTCCTTGCGACCAGTTAAAATTCAGTCATTTTCCTATCAAAATAGAGTTGAGGCAGCCACCGTTGCCTAAAGTAACCCTTAAATTGATCCCAAGTTATGTCTGATTCAACAATATTCAACTCAACCTTACGGTTGTCCCACCATGATGATGCTTCATGAGAAAGCTGATATGCTCCCCATATCGCTTTGGTCTCCTCGGAGAAGTTTCTTATTACAAAGTACTTCTCCATTTCACTGAGCCAATTCTCAGCTCCGTCCCCAAGGGTTGTTCCATCAAACTTTGGAGGACTTATTCTCTTTATGTCATTTGTAAGTTCAGCTACTAATCTTGCCCTTTTATTTTCAGGATGATTAGGAGCATTCACATTACTATTATCAACACCGGATTCCCTCCATTGATGTTGTCCACAGGAGGTGGCTAATCATTTATATCAACTTCTTATTCCTCCTCTTCATTGGCCATTGACTGCTGTTTTCAAAATAGTCAAACGATCTCTCGTGTCTAGTAGGGCAGCAAGGATTTCATCTAGCTTTTGAGCGATGTTGCTTCTCCACCCGATAGCAGGGTTGTTCGCAGCATTTCCTCTTGTTCTGACCATTTTATGTTCAATAAGAAAATGTAAACCTTATTAAATTGTGGACTCATTAGGTCTAAGAGCTACAACCTTCGAGATCTAATACCAAGATGTAACATCCCCATTTTAAGATACTAGAAAAGGATTTTTTTATATACAACGTTACTGTTATGAATTATATAATTCAAACACACGTTCAAGTTTTAATAATTTTTCTCTTTCCAATTAATGCGGTTTGGATCACACAATTTCCTTTTAAAACTAATGTTCTCTGTTCACATATTTGCAATATGTAACACACATTCAATGCCATTCAATCATATAACGATACCATATGCTTGCTTGTATAGATGACTCGAAGAACTACCGACCTCCCACTTTATGGCTCGGAGTTTCAGCGATCTCTCATTTCATGACTCGGCGACTTACTCGATCCTTCATGTTAATTCATGCACAATATAATGAATATACGGGGTTCTTTTACCATTTCCGGTTATCAAGTGATCCATTTAAGAATCCTATCTCAATATCATTCGATATTCATCGACATCTGCATCTTAAACTAGGTGATTAGGACAACGCAACCAACACTTGCGATACTTTGGCCAAAGATTTTCACATGATTTGCATGATCATATTCCTAGATGTGATACACACCAATGGAATACGTCCTTCACCTCACTTCGTCTGTTATCTAGAATGGTCTTTCTGGTCTCTACCAGTCCTTCCATTTAAGGTCAAACTCTAACCCCAACTAGTAATATGAACGAGTATAGGAAGTTACTCATGGTAACTAAAGATACGTAGACATACGGTGTCATTCCTAGATGACTCCATGTGTCTAGTTACCTTTAGTCCTCCGGAGTCACTCCGTATACGTGATCACATTCCTATCCCCAGCCAAGAACTTATTATCCAGCTTATGTAAACTTGATGATTTAATTCGGGAGGGCATTGTAATATGTCAGCTATAACATTGTGTCGTCATGAAGGCCCCACCTTCATGAAGACACCATATTGTAGCTAGCGTATGTCAATGTCCTACGGAATCCTCTCATCAAGGGTACACATCTAGCTCAATTGTGATTTGGTTATAATCTTAGTATTTAAGATCAACTTTCAGCAGCCATGTTGATCCTTTATCCTTGTTCTTGTTACAGTTGTATGTAGCTAAGAGAGACTTAATCTGTCTTCTAGCTTAATATGCATCTCCTCCTTCATACCGAAGGGTTGCATATTCACTTCTTGGTTCCTTTCTTAATCTTTGGACTAATCAGTCCATTATCGATAAACCTAATAAGTTTAACCTATTAAACTTAACCAAGTTTTTCCACAACTGTAAACAAATTCAGAATTCCATCTTATTAGACGTCATTTAAACGAGGTCTAATTCTAAATGAATTTATTCATTTATCCTCCTTAACCTTACTTAGTTAAGGTCTGTTAACAATAGATATGATTTCCCATATCTTTATTTTCTAAATTTAAACATTCGAGGCTATTAATGGAGTCAATACAAGGTTTGGCTGCCCCTAAGTTATTTGATATCCCTTAGCTTTCAAACTAATCCCGAATACCTTCCAATTAGGATTTCATGTTTATCTAAATCTTTTTAATGTCAATTCAAAATTCATCTTAACCCAAGTATGAACTAATTGCACATTTCAACGTAAAAGTTGCATTCAGGTAAAGAATAGATGTTATTTCCTTTTAAATTCATCCATTAACATTTGAATAATTCCAAGTCAAGGAATAATGTTATATTCTCAAACTTATTCAACAATATCAAACTGATACAGTTATTGAAAATATCACACTTTTACTTGTATTCATCCATCAGATTTACAATCTATACATTTGCCAGTCCAAACTCTTTGGACTTTGTTTATATCAAACAACATTACAACTCATAAAGATAGAAGAATGTAACTTCTTCCTTTCTCATTTCCTCGTGGAGGAGTAATAGCTATCAATACAATCCATCTTCAGTTAATCAAAGAAGTATCGGAAAACAACCATGTCTTCATTTATACTCAAGTTTCATTTGCAAAATTACTTGCACGGGTCAATTCATTGAACTGAGCATATTAAGCACTTGTCTTTAAAATGAGGTGCTTTTAATTAACTGTCTCAATAAAAGAACCCTGCTTTTATGAAATGTTAATATGAACATCATTCAAGAATTAAATACCAAAAAGGATGAACAACATATCAACTCAATCATCCAATAACCCTCCTAATCAGACAAAGGATTACTGCCCTCTTTCCCAAATAATTATTACAAGAAGTAATTTCCTTCAACAGTTCCAGATTACAAACATCTGTAAGAACTAAAAACACAACTATGCAACTGTTGTTCTAACATAAATGCTATCAATTCCATTCTCTTACAATAGTTGTGAATTCAAAAGATAGATCTTAACTAAAATCTAAACCGAATTATTGTCCCTTCCTTCATACAACTCATCTGATTTCAAGCAATCAAACGCTGAAGAGAACAAGCAAACAACAATTAAATACAAATGCTTAACCCAAGTAGTACGAAATTTGTTCCATAACAATTATAGATTTCCAACTGTATGAGAGAAAAATGATCATTAATTCAAATTATCCATTCACACTCTCTTTCTTTTCCTCATAGTTGTACTAGAAGTTTTTAATCCAAATGTGATATCAATCAATGATAACATTCCAAAGAGAAATAAACGAAAATCAATAATCGAATATAAGGGAGCAAGATCATATCACCTCTTCTTCTTGTCTATCCAAATACCTCTTATTTAGAGCAGACACATTCCAATAGTATAATTCATTCAGAGTAGTATATTCAGTAATTGAAAACTACTATTACCTTTCCAAAAAGTTGACCAGAGTTCATTGCAACTGGTCTATAAACATTAGTACCAAAAGGACCTATAACGCAATCATTTCCTTTTAAACATTTCACTCTACAGACATTCACGTCTTTATAACATGCAAGAGTGTACAACGACTACAACCAGTCACACTTTCATCCTAATAATGAGAGTTTTCACTTTCCAACAACAAAGAATAATTCCATTCATATTCTGTTCTTAATGAAAACGATGAAAGGTCCACAATCCTTATATATATATATATATATATATATATATATATATATATATATATATATATTAGTTCATATAAGACACAATATAATTTGCATGCTATATACTCCTTGAGTTCATTATATTTGCATGACTATTATATAGATTTTTCTGTTCCTCGTCGATTAAAACTTCCTTCCAAAAAGTCCTATATGAATACCAAGAACCAACAGGCAGAATACCATATCAAATTAGTTCAAGCAAAGTAAGATGCTACAATAACCTTACTGTCCCAGGGAACCCGTGTTTTATGCAATGAAAAAAACATCAAGGAATTATAACTCACATAATAGTCTATTAATATCACCACAACTTTGTTTTCTCAAACGTTTCCACACACCGAACGCAAATACAATATTCGCATAACAATGCCTTTATCAATGCAAACCCACATAGGGTAATAGATGCGCAACCAAGGTACAAGTAAAAACAATCTCAACAAAGAAGACAAATCTCATTTCTTTCATTCATTTACACGAAACACTAAGCCATGTTCATTTTCCTGATGACAGTTTAGACTAGAAGATCAAACCGCATCCAAAATGCAAAATAAAATCCTCTTTCCCATTACCTTCAGATTTCAAAGCAGCAAAGAGAAAACATAATTCATTAATGATTTCAATAAGAAGAATAATCATTTTCTTCAAACACCCGAGAATACCCAAGTCGTGTTCATTCTTTTAAGGACAGTTCAACTAGACATACAAATCATCTCATCTTTTCATTTTCACAAGAATGCTCAGAACTCAGAAGTGATATTCATTTAGCTAATGTATTTATTAGCACAACCCCAAATGGTAATAAAGTGAATACCCAACACTGCCAAAACGAACCACACAGCAAGGACAGTGTATTCAACTTAATCATTATTGAAAAAGTGCTCAAGCCGCGTCACAAAAAGAAAAACGACTCAACTCGAAATCATCTCAACGTAACAGCCAAATCAAATAACCAAAACCCCCATCATAAGAGTAGGGTTGTTTTAATGAGACTATTAAGCAAAAGCAAGCGGTTTAAGGAGAAGGGCTTAACATGCCTGTTAATTTTTCTTGTGGCTCGAAGAAAACCGTGCCCACTGGAGTTGTTTCTCTCCACGACGTCCTCGGCCAGGCTTTCCAACTAGTCACTAACTTCCACAGGCTCAAGAATAGCCTTTGTTTTTCCAAAGAACAGAGATAATAATCAAAACACAGCTGGTTCGACAGAACCATGGAGAAACAAAATGTAGAGCAACTAAAATCCAAATGCACACAGCAACAAACAATTTTCCTTTTTCCTCTATCCTCTTTCCAAGGCGAGCTGGTCGCTAAGTCCAAGATAATTAATGCATTGAATGCATTTCATTTCCTCATTCCTCACACCACCGCCGACTTGGGTTGGTGAGTTTCCAAATTTCAAATTTATATATAAATTCCATTTAGTTTCTAAGCTAGTTAGACGCCTCCAACTTTTCTTTGTTCTCGCCAAACTTGGTGCTGTACATGTAAGGACTTCATTTTGTCCCATTAAATTTCCTACCTTCCCCCTTATCCTTTCCATCCACATGGGTCTATCGTCCCCTTCCTTAGGTTAGGATTAGTTTAGGATTTTAATAGTCCATATCTAGTTCATTTTCCTAGTTCATAGGTTAATGGAATTTATATCTATTTTCTCCCTTATGAAATCTAAAATCCATATAGGATAGTAGTTAGGGTATAAGATAAAACTTAGGGGTAGGTTAGGGTTTAATCCCCTAATATTTAATTAACTAGTTTCCAATCAAGTCTTTCCTTTGACAGATGTCATATTCAACATTAAGCGGGACATTTCGTCCTAAGTTCCACATACCTGTGCCACTTGCATCCAGGCCCTTATCGTCTTACGCTATCTAGCATTACAACGATGTGTGGTTCGAGAATCAAACCTTTTTCATTGGAATCTACTTACCAAATATTCATACCAAAATCGGAGTCTTGCTGCAACATTTATATCAACCTTGATCTGGTTTAAAATTAAATCGACAAAGTGATAATAAGAAGGCATAACATACCTTGGATCAATGGAATTGATTCAAGGTGTAATGTCAATCAGTGAATAGAGTTCATCAAGCATACGACAAGTCTTTTGTCTCATTAGCAATCACACAAGCAATAATAACTTCTGTCCCAAGTATCAAGTTACAACAAACAAGGGTCCAAATCAGCAACACATTCCTCTAAGATCAAAAGATGTGTCTTAGCATATTTATCTTCATTTCTGCAGCTTATTCTGACATCACGAAAGGTAATTACCATGATAACTTACAAAAATCAAGCCGTTATAACAATAGATCTAATCAATAACAGGCTAGGTTAGAATAGGATCCGAAGGTCAAGTAACTAGTTCTGGGTCTCTACAGGTCTGACAGAGGTCTCAGGAAGATCATAGGTGAATGAGGGTGAGATGGAATTAGGTGGGTAGGTCATTGTTCTAGGTTGTATGGGAAAATACAGAGACTAATTTTAGTTAAGGGTGACCGATGGTGGTTATATGTAACCATGCTGGTTCTTGTGGAGTTCTCGGAATGCCACGAATGGGTTTTGGGTCTCCTTTGTGATTGAACAAATTTGGTTGGTCAGGATGAGGTATTGGGTGATTTGGGTAGGATTTGGTGAGGTTTTAATGGGTATATGAAGGGGTGAGTGTTGGAGGAGGTCAATAGGTGGCTAGGTAAACAATATATGATAATATAATGATGAAACTGAATGAACTAGAGAATTATAACATTTACTTGCTTGGATTCTGGTCTTGGACACTTGTGAGTGAGGAATGGAGATGCTAGTGAGAGGTATAAGGCTGCAAGTGATCAAAAATTGAAGGAAAGCTTCTTCCTGGGCTGCATGTACATTTCTCTTTGCTTGGTGACATCAAATCATTGCTGGGATGGCTGTGTAGGAAAAGATGCTTGATCTCCTTCCTTGCATGTGTGTTCTTGCTGAAATTCACTCTCAGAAGATGCGATATCTCTCTGGAATGTGCTAATGTTTTCGAAATTTTCCAATCTCTTCCCAACCTTCGCCAAGCTTGAGAATGTGCTAGGTGATGGTGGTTTCGACTTTACCGAACGACGATTAGAGATAACCGACGCGTCATTCAAGGCCAAATTTCCTAGGTTTACTAAACCAAGGAGATCCTCTTGATTTCCTTGGATCTCATGTGGTTAACCTGCAGATTAGATTGGGAGCTTCTTGTAAGCATGCGGGAATGTGGTTAGAGAGAATGTAGGCATTGATTTTTAGGGTTTAGTTAAGTCTTAGTTAGTTATGACAACTTTCCAAGAATAAGTTTTAGGGTGAGTTGGCTTGGTGAGGTGTCTAGGTGAGATGTATGTGGAAATTATACCTCATTAAGATATTTAAATAATAAATATAGTGAGGATAATGGATTAATTAAATTAAATTAATATTAGTGAGGTGAAAGGGGTCATGGCTAGGTGAATGTGATGAAAGGTGCTTATTTGTCGAGGGACCAAAGGGGAGTGTGACCTAATTTTAGTGTCTACATTTTGCCCCTTTTTGTTGCGTAGCTTGTATTGGTAAGCGACACTAACAAAAATAAGATGTGGTTGCCCCATGTGTGGGTGAAGGTGATCCCCCTCAAACCAAGAATTGACAAGGCCGAAGGTAGAATCGGTGAGTGGTTTGATAAAAGGTGAATGTGAGGAAAAGGCAAGTGGGTAACAGGGGAAAAAAAAGAGCCATGTCTACTTGGGTAATCTAGGTAATGGAGTGCAGGTCAAAGGTAGCAATAATCAAATGCACGCACATGTATAAACTGCGCAACACGCTACCAGTGAAGAGCAAGAAAATTCTACATCGTCTAAGGTTGATAGGTTTATCGAACAAGGTTAAAGTGATTATGGTATCCAAGGCATAGGATATGGCCAGAAACACAACATAGGTTAGGTGCGGAACATTTAGGTATGTTTTGGTACACCTAAGGTAGGGTAAGGATAAAAAGTCATGAAAATAGGCTAGGTAAGGTCATTAGGTCAACAACACATGTAGCAATGCCGCAAGGTATAGTGAACACATGAGGTCAAAGGTCACTAAGCAATGGTCCAGTCAAAATATCTAGGTCACAACACGGGTAAAGCCAAGGTAGGGGTAAAATAACGAGTCCCCAAAGGATGAAAAAGGGAGGTAGTAAATGATGAGGTCGGAAAGGTGAGGTAAATGGGTAGGGTAAAAGGGTAAAATTTTGGGTAATGTGCAAGTGAGGGTGACAGGATGCCGGTTAAGGAGATCTAACGTCGGTAGAGGTAAAATGACGATGGTTAGGTAGGGCATGTGACCGATGCTTTGGTCAAGGGTAATTAAAGTCGGTTAGGTCAGGTTTGTTAGAAAAAAATCCACATTATTTGTTATTCATTTTTTATTTTGTGAAGTGAGAAAATGAGAAAAAAAAGAGAAAAGAGAGAAAAGTGTCTAGATGAAACGGAATAGTGAGCTGGCATGGTGTGATTGACGAGTGATTGGTTGGTGAGCAGTGGGTCCATAGGATCATTGCAAGGGATTCGATTGGTTGAGAGATTGCGGGTAGCTATTCGGTGATGGTGGAGGCCAGAGAGGGATCAGAGCGGGCCACCAAAGATAGTGACTAGATGTTCCAACGAGGTGGCGGCAAAGACGAAGAGGTAAGCACTCTACTCTATGTGTAGTTGATTTGATAGATTAGAGGATTAGTTGATTGTTGGTTATAGGTTTTGTTGGTTTTTAGGTTTGGTGGGTGGTTAAAAGTGGAATTTGGGAATGGGGGAGGGGATAGTCGGTAAAAATATGAATGGGGGAGTAATAGATGGGATAGGGGAGGTGGGTGGAGGTCTAAGAGTAGTTTAGGTCATTGTAGGGGGAAAATGGGCAGGGGGAGGTTTTTTAGAGAGGGGAGTTTTGGGAAATCATGGGATTTTTCGCGACAATGACTAGCGTCGGTCATGTTTGGCCGGCATTGGTTAGGTGGATTCGGTATCGAGTCACTAAATAGGTGACCGATACCAATTAAGGGGTAATTGGGGTCAGTAAGGGTGAACCGGTATCGGTCACCAAATAGGTGACCGATGCCGGTTAAAGGGTGACCAGAGGTCGGTCGGAGTATTGGGCGAAGGGTCCAAAAGTGATGTGGGCTAGGTGGTTGAAATAGGTAGGGTGAAAATAGGGTGTAGGAAAATGATAATTATTGAATATGGATTGATACATGTAAATTAATGTTTTGTTTGTATTGGATGTAGGGGAGAGCGTAACTACATATGCGGACGGGGTTCCACCTCTGCTCATGATAGTGAATGGCGCAAAACCCCGACAGAGTCAGTATCATGTGGAGGTAGTTGGGTTGAGTGGGGTTTGTCACTATAGACATGTAGTTTGGCAGCCCAGTTTGATGGTCGTGCTCATCAATAGATGGGACTCCGTGACCAACATGTTCCACCTGCCGATAGGTGAGATTACTATCACCCTGGAGGACATGTTCTGATTCTTTGGTTACCCATATTGGGTGCACAGTTTATTCTGTCTCTCTCCGAGGCCTTCAAGGAGCTGATTGTGATTGTTTTTGGTGAGGGGATGGCTGAACCGAGATTCCATAGTGCCGCTTGAGCTATGGGTAGATGTACCTAGCCCATCCGGAGAGACAAGGCTAGTGGTTCTGCATGATGGAGGCGGTGTCTTTGCTATGCACTACCGATGTAGAGGGTGGATGGTTTCCCTAATAATTGATGGGGGTACTCCATGATATGATGGTGGATGAGACCCACTTTTCCTGCGCACAAGCGTTCCTCGTGTAACTATACAAAGAGCTGTGGGCATATGGGCGGCTGTGCAGGTTTAGCTTGTGTTGTACATTTTTACTGCACTACTGGGTGTATGAGCACATAGGTGTGCAGCCTATAGGGATGCCCCGAATAGATGCATTTCCAACGAGATTTTTGTGGGTGGGGTACAGGAGATGGGTGCCGATTATAAGAGAGCGACGATATGAGAGGCCCACACACGATGTGGCTTATTTCTCGCGCTATTCTAGAAGGGTTATCCGGAGTGGAAATTATCTAGAGGCCATATGTGGGATTCCCCTCATATAGGCATATGCATGAGGAGCTAGCTGAGCTCCAGCTAGAGAGATGGATACAGGGTCATTGTGCCGGGGAGTATGAGATGATCCCGATAGATAGAGTCTAACGACGATTCGGGCTAGTATAGGACATTCCTCCTCCCTTCCCTTAGTATCGAGAGAGTTGAGGTGGAGAGGCCCTTACCTCTACCATAGTCTACAAAGTGCCCACGGGGTAGGAGGAGTAGGTCGTGGACCGGTAGATATATGACGTCGGGTTCACAACAGGTACGAGGAGTGGTGGGTGGCTCGATTCCACGAGCCATACCACCCAGACTAGGCGATTGGATCTAGCTACCATTACAGTGCAGAGAGAAACCCTACAAGGGTAGGTAGCTATGCTGATTACCCATTGGGTATATTACGATACACATCCGGAGGGTTCGAGGCGAGAGGTAGCAGAGCTACATGTATAGGTGGCCAATTTGTAGGCCCAAATGGCCAGTGGAGGAGATGGAGATGGAGAGGAGGGTAATGGTCAAGTGGTAGCCTTACAAGCTCATGTGACAAGTTTACAGGGCTAGTTGGCCATAGCCTAGGTATAGATTTGGGTCTTACAGGCCCAGATATAGGCACAAGGGCAAGGGGCACCACCACAGACACTAGGAGTAGGTCCCAGTTCACATGCAAAGCACGGGGTAGGGTCTCGTAGGGTAGATATAGGGGCCTAGACCTATGGGACCACTAAAAACCGTGCCTATATCTAGGTTACAAGATGTCCTAGGTGAGGCTAGATACTATCAGGACCAGATGATGGTAGCTGAATAGACTTCATATCCTATGCCGAGTACAGGGCACAACAAGTGTCTAGTGAGAGGATGAGATCCCGCACTCATAGTGTGGAGAGCACAGGGGGTCAATGAGCTCCGAGGCCTAATTAGGTAAAGGCTACCAATGCACGGAGACCAGCTCCAGTTGAGGTGCCAGTAGGGACCCATGAGGCTGAGGGTATAGGTGATACAAAGATGGAGGACATCCGCCGAGATGCCTGATATGCGGTCACCTAATTTTTTGATGTATGATAGTTATTTTGTGATTATATACCAGCCTGCATGCTAAGAGATAGTTGTATTGTTGATCACATACCGCCTGCATGTCGAAGACAGTGAGGATGTATGAGTGATTTTGTATATTTCGAGCATATACCGGCCTGCGTGTCAAGATATTTTGTATTGATTCATTATTTTATTATATATATGAGACTAGCCTATGTGCCGATGACATTTTGTATTGTATATTGGCCTGCGTGCCGATGATTTTGAGATGATGGACATGATGAGATAGCCATGTATATTTGAGATACACATTGATTTATATGATGAGATACATGCTATGATTTGATTTGTTGATGTGTTTATGAGATATGGATTTGTTGCGTTGATATGGATGGAAATTAGGTGAGTTAGGCATGATGGAGTCAGGTTGATATAGGCATGAATTGAGTCAAGTTGGTTTAGGCATGGATAGAGTTAGGTTAATTTAGGCATGAATCGAGTCAGGTTGGTGTAGGCATGGTTGAGTTAGGTTAGCATGGATTGAGTCAGGTTATAGGCATGGATCGAGTTAGGTTATAGGCATGGATTAAGTCAGGTTATAGGCATGGATCGAGTCAGGTTATAGGCATGGATTGAGTCAAGTTATAGGCATGGATCAAGTCAGGTTATAGGCATGGATTATGTCGAGTTATAGGCATGGTTGAGTTAGGTTGATGTAGGCATGGTTGTGTTGAAAGTAAGTGAAGTTGTGATTCATTATTTCATGCAATGAATGAGAATATGGGTCATATGTGAGATGTGGTATAATCTATGCATAGGGATGATAGAGAAATGGTAGGTGTGATAAATGTATGTTGTGATGATATTTAAAATATGAAACAACTTGTTATGTATGATGTTTAATTTCCAATTTTGGGTATAAAAGGAAACTAAGTGAGGTGTGATGTAATGTGAGGAACATGGAAGATGAATTATTTAGGGTAGCAAAATGGCCGCGCTAACCTCTAAGGGCCCCATGCCCTGGAGTGCTACCCACGTAGTCCTAGTGAAAAGGACCTAAGACCGATTTAGTTCTCCCATAAGCTAGGGAAGAATATGAGGAGGTATGAAAATGAGTTGGTAGGTTTTTGGGCATGTTGTGGGTTTAGGTTTGTTAGGTGTGGGTAGATTATAGGTAAAATGATGTAGGTGAGGGTGATTGTGGTGAAAGAAGAAGATTACCCCAAAAGTAAGCATCGAGGACCAAGTCCTGTATAAGGTAATCAAAATGTAAACAAAGATGGTTAAAAGATAAGAGGGGGCAATAAAGCCACCTGATTGGGTAGGATCATATCAAGTAGATCATACCTTGGTGGAGGTGATGAACGTAAGACCCTAAATAAATTGCATGATGGACTGTTCTATGGTGAAAAGTAGTCACATGATCACCACATGTCTAAGTTCCAAGAAGTCCCTTGAGGCAATAACAAATGAGAGTGGGAATGGTAAGAAGGGTGAAAGGTAGTTAATTTTTATATGGTATAGGTAGCATGCGTTTTGAGCAAGAGAACCTAGATCACAATGGGCAAGTCCATGAAAAAAGGTTGAGTGTTTTGACTTATAGTTGAGATAGACTAATTGATGTGGGAAGTCTAATTAAATTCCTTGAGGTCTTCGTGACGCTGATCAATGCGGGAAGCTTCGGTCACTCTCACATTTTTATGGAGCTTTACATATTTTTCCTTCGAGGGAGTAGTCTATTTATAACAGCCATTATTCGAGAGGAAGATGTCCTTTGAGGGAGTCATCATCTTTTTAGTAGAAGTTTGACTTAAGGAGTTTGGTCCCATGTGAGGTCTTTGAAGTCATGGACAAGACCGAGGTGGAGAATATGACCCTTGTTCAAAAGGTAAGGTGAAACGACCATGGGATCTCATCTAAAGGTAGATGAAAATTATCCATGAGAATCATGCCATGTGTAGCAGATCTGGTACACATATTCAAGAGAAGATAACAAGTGACAGTACTCGCATGATTCTTGTTTAATCATTGGTGAGGTGTATGAAGTGGATAACACTCAAGGGACAAGCATGGAAAGAGACAAAAAGTGAGGTAGGTTGACAAGTCAATAATAGAATGGTCGAAGATACAAGGCGTTAAGGGGCTCAAGTTTAGGTTTACCATCAAGTGAAGATAAAAAATAAGCACCTGATCCATAGGTATGAGTCATGATGTATGGTCTAAGCCAATTAGGAGAAAATTTTCTTTGCTTACTTTTTTTTGCTTTGGTTACGTGTTGATTTTCTTTTAGGACAAGGTCACCGAATTGGAAGGTTCGTTCATGGACATAGTTTTCGTAGGCATGTTTGATATGTTTTTTGTAAACTTGAAGGTGATTTAGAGCGTTAAGACGACGTTCTTCTAATAACTCTAGCTATGCTAAATGGTCCTGACAAAAGTCATCATCATCGAGCATGTCATGAAGAGAAATGTGGAGTGAGGGAATCTAGACTTCAAGAAATAGGACCGCCTCTCACTACCGTAGACTAGAGAAAAGGGTGTGGCTGCAAGTGGAAGTGTGAATACTAGTGCGGTATGCCCACATGGAAAAAGGAATGTACGTATGGAAATCCTTCCTAGTATCATTAACCAATTTCATAAGAATTTTGTTAAGGGTTTTGTTAGTGGATTCGGATTGGCCGTTGGTTTGTGGGTAATAAGGTGATGAGCAATTAAGCTAAATGCCAAAGGCGTCGTAAATTTTTTGCAATGTTTTGTTTTTTAATTGTTTACCATTGTCAGTGATGAGGTGATGAGGAACACCAAAGTGACAAATGACGTGGTGGTTAATGAACTCACATATTTTCTTGACTTTCATGGAGATGAGTGGTACGGCTTCCACCCATTTTTTATAGTTTTTAGTAGTAGTGATGATCCATTGATGGTGCTGAGAAGAATGAGGATTGATTTCTTTGACAAGATCCAAACCCCATTGAGAGAAAGGCCAAAGGTCTCGAGCGACCTGTAAGGCATGACTGGGTGTATGATGAAGATTGGAATGTTGTTGGTATTTTACACAATGTTTGACGTAGTCATAACAATCATGGTTAAGGGTCGGCCAGTAATAGCCCAGTGAAGAATACACTTAGCAACAGCAAGGCCACTAAAGTGACCTCCACATATGCCATCATGAACTTCCTTAATGGTAAAAGGAAATTCAAAACTTGTGAGGAATCGTAAGAGAATACTGTCAAAGCCACACTTATAGAGGAGGCCCCCCTAGGATGACGTAATAAGAGGCATTTTTAAGGAAGGGACGTTGTCCATTACGGGTGAGATCAGGAGTTAAGATGGAGAGAGAAAGGTAGTCAAAGTATTCTTTATACCAAAGGTCACTCAGGTCAAGGGTAGTGGTTCTGATCGAGTAAACATCGTGAGGTAAATAAGAAGGTGGTTGGAGTCATTGTACAGTGACAAAGATTGTAGAATCAACAAGTGAAGCGGTATTTGGGAAGCTAAGCGTGCCATGGTATCTCAAACTTGTTGGTTGAATGTGAGATGGTTTGAAGGGTGTAACAATCAAAGGTGGTCAAAAGTATGTCTACATGATGTTTATACTTTTGAAGTATCTCGTTCTGAAATTGGTATATACCATTGACTTGGTTTATAACCAATTGAGAATCACCAAAGATGTTGATCGATTTGACATCTAGGTGTAGGTGGCTTGAGACCTAATATGAGTGCTTCGTATTTTGCTATATTGTTTGTAAATTCAAAATCTAGTTTGAAATAAAAAGGCATGGGTTAACCATCAAGCGAATGAGGATAACACCAGCCCCACCCATGCACCGACAATTTGAACCATCGAAGAAGAGTGTCATTTGGTAAGAGGGTTCGTCCAAGGAAAGGGTAGTAATTGACTCATCTAGAAAATAAAAATTAGAGAGTTGATCTCCGAAAATAGGTGCATCGGCCAATTGGTCAACTATTTCTTGGCCCTTGATTGAATTTTGATGAATGAATTTGAGGTTAAGATCAATTAAGAGCATAAGACATCATGTGGCACGCTGATTTTGATAAGGTTTGGCATACATGAAGTGTAAGGGGTCTGTGTTGGTCACAACATAGGTTTTGTGGTTAAGTAGGTAATGACGGAGTTTGGTGGTAATGAAAACTAAGCCTAAGCAAAGTTTTTCAGCATGGGTGTATTGAGTTTCGTAGTCTAAAAGAGTATGACTTATGTAATAAACCACCTGCTCCATATGTTGTTCATTGCGATGAGTGTGCACGGCTCCCAAGGAATGATCGATAGCTGAGATGTAGAGGTAAAAAGGTTGATCGTCTTTAGGTGGGATGATTATGGGTGGTTGGAGAAGGTATTGTTTTAGGGCCTCAAAATCCTTGTGGTAGTCATTATCCCATTTAAAGGAGACATCCTTCTTGAGCAGATGATGAAATGGTTGACATCGATCAGATAATTGTGAAATGAAACGGTGAATAGACTACAATTTACCTTGCAGGCTACGAAGTTGTCTAAGGTTAGTAGGCGAGGCATTTCGAGAATGGCCTTGAATTTAGCAGGGTCAACTTCTATACCACATAGGGAAACGATAAAGCCCATGGGATTTTCTAAAAGGACCGCAAAGATGCACTTCTTAGGCTGAAGGAAGATGTAATATTTAATGAGATGGTCAAATATGTATCTGAGGATGGTAAGGTGCTTGGAGCGGCATTTAGATTTGGCCAAGAGATCATCCACGTAATCTTCCAATATGCGATGCATGATGTCATGGAAGATGTAAGTCATAGCTCACTGATATGTGGCACCAACATTTTTAAGGCTGAAAGGCATGACTCGATAGTAGAAGGTCCCCTAAGGGGTGATGAATGAGGTTTTGTGTTAATCCTCTAGGGAAAGCAAGATTTGATTGTAACCCGAGAAGCCATCCATGAGTGATAGCATCTCATGTCCAAAGGGGTAAGGTTAACCAAATTGGTCAATACTAGGTAAGGGAAAGTCATCTTCCGGGCATGCTAGGTTGAGGTCACAAAATTCTATGCAAATGTGGAGTCCCCTTGTTGTTTTAGTGATGGAGAAAATGTTAGAAATCCAAAAAGGATAATCAATGGGTAAGATGAAGGAAACGGAAAGAAGGCGCTAAAGTTCTTCTTTGATGAGAAGAGCAATGCGAGGGTGTATTTTCCTTAGCTTTTGTTTGATGGGTTTGTCATTGGGAACGGTTATAAAATTATGGACCATAATGGTGGGGTCAATACCGGCATGTCTCGTGTAATACAAAGTGAAAGCGTGGTTATGATCTCTAAGAATATAAGTGATGGCTTCATGTTAAGCAAGATCTAAAGATTATCTAATCTTTAGGATGTGTGGGTCATCCCGAGTATGAATGTTGATCTCGATAGTTGATTCATTAAACATGGTTTGTGTCTCGAGAAGGTAACGAATGATGACTATATGAATCTTCTACACCAAGGTAGGTGAGTATAGATTCATCATCCTGACATTGAACGACGTTTATTGAAGGTGTATCACCATCGAGCATTATAGGATATAGGAAAGGGAGAGTGGAAGGGGCCTCACCTTGGCATTGATAAGTCGAGGCCCCAAGAAAATGGTGTTTATGGGAAAAAAAAATTAGGAGGGATAGATTCAGGATCCATCGACTCCATCGGAGAGGGTGGTGATGAAGGTGGAGAAGAGCTAGTGTCCTTAATGAGTTCAATGCGGGCCTATTTGGTAGGTGGTTCAGAAAATTGATACCACTACGGTCATTATGTTTGCGGGTGGTACATGGAATAAAAATATGGCGGCCTTGCTCATAAAACCAAAACCAAAACCCTTCCACGCACATCGGTGTAGGAAGGTGTGGGTGAAATGGTGATTGGTAAGTGATTGGAAGTCAATGGAAAAGGGGAAAGTTAGTGGTGGCGGTTTGGGTGTGTAAGTGGTAGTATCAAGTCCCCATAGGTGAGACTAGTATGAAGGTGATGAGGACCATGGCCTTCTCCAATGAAATGATCGTAGCACGGGTGTTGCTTGAATACTTCCATACTCTTGTGGAGTAAGGAATGTGTTGACACTATATATGTGGTACTCCCCGCAGTGAGGCATTGAAAACACCTTCTAAGGGATCAGTGGTTAGTATGTAGGTAGTTGGAATGGATGATGTGTCATAGGTTGATATGGAGGTGGAGTTAACGAATTGGGAAGCTGATGGGTTAGCCGTGGAGGTTATGGCAAAGATAGGAATGGAGGAGATATGTGCGGTGGTAGTGGTGATCTTGGTAAGTGGAGGTGTAGGTGAAGAGGTAGCAGCTTTGGAGGTAGATGGCTTAATAGGTATGAGCACATCATTAGGTTAGTAAAGCATGTTGCATGTTTTGAAAGGCAAGGGGTCGAGTGGAATGGTATAAGTGTGTCCTTCATGTTAAAACTTTACACAATGATGTAAAGTGGAAGGAATGTAACCCATGACACAAATCCGTGGTTTGCCAAGCAACAGGGATATATTGGAATTCCCCTTCCAAAACGTAAAACAATTCTGGAATAGTGTGGGGGCCCACACAAATGTGGAGGATAACGGTTCCTAGTGTAGAGGTGATAGTGTCATTGAATGAACACAACATGATAGGATGTTTATGCATGCAATTTTCAGGTATGCGCATTTGAGCGAATGCATGGGATGAAATGATGTTAATGCTAGTGCCCCCATCAATCATCACATGGTGTACCCGTATGTCATCGATGTGGACAAAGATGAAGAGGGCTAGGTTTGGGTCATCATTTTGGTGTGGTGCAATATCTTCCTCTGAGAAGCTAAGGGAGGCCACTTGGTGAATAAGGTGGGGTGAAGATGAAGGTGGTAATTTGGTGAGAGAGGCTACATGATGGGGTGTGATAATGGAGGCTATGGGTGTAGGGTCATTGGGTAAAACCTCAATATATTGAAGAACCTCCATGAGAGCTTGATGATGGGATTCCGAGGTTTGGACAAGGTCATATAGGGACATTTTGAGGGGGACTAGTGTAATTGTTTGATCATGGTGCGATGTGTGACGCCATTAGAAATGGGGTACGTGGGGCCGTGAATAGTGATTTTAGGTATGGGCGTAGATGGTATGTTGGGTATAGGATTGGTTGGTGGGTCAGTTGCCTGTTCTTTTCCCTTATCCTTCCGAGCACATGTAGTAACGTGTATCATGTTGATTTGATAGGAGTTGTTAAATGGAGAAGATGTAGGATGAGTGGTGTAACGACATGACGGGCAAAAACCTACTGCAGGAGAAAAACCTTGTGAGGTGAGTTAGGCACAACACCATTTGGGTGGTGGCATGGTAAGTTCTCTAATACAAACCATGTTAATTTCAAATCTTGGGGGTGGCTCTAGGATTTTTGAGGGTGGAGGTTGTGGTTGTTGAGTGGGTAGTGTGGGATTGGGTGTTTGTGAAGCAGGATCCTCATTGAGAAGGTCATCGTCATCAAAGTTGGCTTCCAAAGGACACAACTAGATAAGGACAGTTTTCAAGGCCTTGTAGTTTTCCACATCATTCCTTGGCACATGATGGTATGCACACAATTTAGTATCATCAAACCCTTTTGGCTTGGGTGTGACGGGGTCGTAAGGTCTGAGTGGCGGTAATGTGATGAAAAAAGTCTTGAGGAAGTTGTTTAAAATTTTGGCATAGGACCCTGCTAGTGGATCGTAATGGGAAGTGAATGTGAGTTTGGGTATAGGTTGAGTTGATTGTCGAGGAATGGTATTTGGAAGAGGAGGAATGGATCTAGCTATGGTTTTAGGTGTTGGCATGGTTTTGGGTGCTGGTCATGTTGGTTTAGGTCAGGGTATAGTAGGTGAATGGGTAGGAGGGTGTGTGGTTGTTTTGATTACCTTATTGTGGGGATTGAGTTTTTATTTTGGATTGCGCCTTCTTGAGTAAAGGCGATATGGGTGTATGAGGTCTAGAAGGAAAACAAATGGGGAAGAGGGTGAGTTACCCATGGGGATAACAAGGGTGTTGTGAAGGTAGATGATGTGAGTCGTAATTGGGGTATGAGAGACATCGATTGAAGTGTAGGGGTAGTGAAGCAATAGCTGAGGGTATTGGAGGTATGGGTGGTAAAGATGATACAGGTGTGGGTGTAAGTCATGTTGGGCTTTTGGGTAGGTTAAAGGTTTGTGAGGAAGGAATGGGTTGTTGTGTTTTTGGTTTATTGATGGGTGGAGGTTTCTTGACCATGTTGGGAAGATGAGATCCTAAGATGGACGAGACAGGTGCAGGTGTGATTGGCACAGCCAGGGTATGAGTTCTATGGGTTTGGTGCTTCTATTTGGGTGTTGGAGTAGGTGTGGTGTTGTCTTTGGAGGATGTAGCTAGATCCAGTTTGATAGGTGGATGAGTAAGGTTGGTAGTTAGGGTGACCTCTAAAGTGGTAATAGGTTTAGTCAAGGATGATGTCATAGGTGTGGGTTTGGGTTTAAATATAGATTGGGCTATGAGTAAGGATGTGGTTTGAGCTATGAAAGGTTTCATGGAAGGAGTTGTGATTGGTTTGATTGGATGAAATATTTGTGGGTAGATAGTGGAGGTATCGCAAGTGACCTCTGTATCTGCATTGAGACAGGAAACAAAAGGCATCCCCATAGTAAGGCTCTATCCAGATAATCTAAGTGATCAGAAAAATGTGAGAATGGCATGTCTGTAGGTGGAGTTGATGAGGACCTAATGGAAATTCCCATAAAATATGTCTTAGAGACGGAAATTGGCTAGCTTCACTTAGTGGGTAAGAGAGCCAAAAGTAGGTTTGGGATTTTGGGTAGCGGATGGAGAATGCTCACCAAGAGGTAAAGGTATCTCAACTGGGTCTATGGTAAGTGTAGAAGGTGATGGAAGCTCCTCTACAAATTGAGGAATGGATAGGTGCTCCTCTGTGGGTGGAGGAGGTAATGGGTACTCCTCTATGGGTGGAGGAGGTACTGTGGGTAAAAGTTCTCTAAGTGGAGAAGTCAAGGGTGAGATGGTCTCGATGTTAGTGGAAGACTCCTCCATAGGTGATGAAGGAGATGAAAGATGTTCCTTTTTGGGTGAAGGAATAGGGAGGTTGGTTCTGATGTGGAAGGAAGATTTCGGGCTAGGATTTCCTCTATGGAAGGAATGTGAGGTAATTGGGAGGTGAAAGGTATGCCATTAAAGATAGTGTGGACCTCGTGGGTATGGGGATCATGAGTTGAGGTCTCACCGGTTTGATCAGACGAAAGGGCATGGTTTGCAAAATGGTTTCTTGAATATGTGTAGGTTTTGGTTGGTAGGTGCATTAGGATTATCCACGGTTAACTCACCTTTCTCGAGCATTTCTTGGAAAATATTTTTGAAAGTGATGTAATTGCCATCACTATGACCCTTTACTCAATGATAGTTACAGAAGTCATGTTCTTTATACCATGTGGGCATAGGGCGAGTAGGGTCAAAACCAATGTGTGGTTTTATGGGTGGAAGAGTGATGGCTCGGATTTGATAAGCTTTTCTAAGATAGAAGAGTAAGGTTCCCCAATTGGGGTGTATTTCCATTGCTCTTGTCTGAATTGAAAAGTCCGGACAGTGAGAGATTAAATGAGGGGGTGGCTTGATTTGATGGATGAGCTAGGCTGGCCTTAAGTGCCACTGTATTAGTAGTGCCCTTAGCCTTTGAATAATTGTTTTGTGGTTTAGAAGAAGAAGAGGTATCATTCGACTTGAATGCCAAATTCTTATTGCGTAATTGGATTTTCTTCTCTTCGATGGCCCGAATCTCTAACTTTTGTGCCATAGTGAATGCTTCATCAAATGTTCGGAAGGTTTGGACCTGCAAGGTCGGTGAGATATGTCTAGCACAAGCCCGTGTGAAGAGCTTGATGAGTTTTGTTTGTGGCAGTTGGAAGGTGAGTTGGTTGATCAAGCTATGTCAGCGAGTGACAAAATATGCGATAGATTCGTCCTCATACTGACGCGTGGAGTATAGATTAGTCATGGTATCATTATTGATTTATATTGATAGAGAAATGATCTATGAAGGCTTGGGATAATTGATTGAATGAGAATATAGAGTGTCTAGGTAACCCACTATACCAATCTAATGCAGTCCAAAGTGAGGGACATGGGAAAGGTTCTCAAGAGTAAGGCATCATCATGAGCGATCGATAACACCCATGTTTGAATGACCGCAAATGCTGCTTGCCATGGTCTTCTTTGCTATTGAAATGATTGAATTTAGGCATTCCCAATGCACGGGGTATGGAAGGATAGGAATGGATGGGCTAGTTTCAAATCTTGTCATAGGTGAGAGTGTTATGGGAGCCAAAACTGATGCCTCTAATGTCTGCATCTTGTCTAACATCAATTTGATTAGGTCATTGGTAGGTTGCGATGATTGGGTGCCTCCTGTAGCAAGAGAGGGTTGGTTTTGGGCATATAGTGGGGTAACACTCTAGTGTATGGTGCTGCTTATGTAGGTTGATTGGGAAGAAGGTAGTGAAATAGGAGGTACGTACCCAGAGGAATAATAGATGAAATGGGAGGTGGCTGATAGTATGTTTATGGAGGTGGAAGGATCGTGGTGACCCTAGTGGTAATGGGGGTAACGATTGTGAAATGGAAAGGACCATGTTTTGAAAAGGGGTAGGGGTATGTGTGAGACATTAGGGGCAGATGAGGTTGCGTTGTGGGTAGTCGTCGAAGGTATGGTGGATGTGGCGGGTGCCATAGAGGTGGCATACATGATAGTCATAGCTGGTATAGGACCTAGCTACGAAACAACTGGGGGTAAGGTAGATGCGGCCAACACAGTGCCAGATGGGGCTGATGTGAGAGTAGGAGCGAGAGTCGGGGGATAGATATGGGCATGCCGTATATCAACCCACCCGAGGCATCTCGAGTGGATGAGTGGAAAAGGTAAAACTATAAAGCAACAACGGGGTTCTGTCAAGGATTCATGCAAATTCCTCATCTCCGGTGGTGATAGTGATAAGGCTGGATGGGATCCATGGCTGGTGATAAAATAGAAGGTGGTGAAGGACTAGGTGGGAGTGGTTGACAACTGGCATGAAATACGAGTGCGCTTGGTTGTTTTCAGGTCAGCACCATGTGAACCAGTATTGATCAGGTAGGGCTACTTCTTTGTAAATGACACAAAAAAAAATGTAACATGTGAATTTGACAAAAAAAGTGGATTCGGTACCAAATTTTGGTTGGAAAGTGAATCAGGCTAACCAATGTTGGTTAGGCCAAACTGACATCGTCGTGGGGTAACCACTTCATCGGTCACCGTGTAGAAAATGGACAGTGAGTGAAAAACAAGGTAGAAGGTCAAATCTGACAAGGATGCCAAATCTGATGATGTCTACAACATCAATGGGAATGATGGTAGTTACAGGGACTACGAAAAGTGGAAAAAAATGAATAAAATGTCTTTTGGGTAGGTTAACAAAAGGACTTGCAACCGACATCGGTTGGGTATAACCGTGTCGGTTAGAGTGTAACCGATGATGATTTACTTGTGAAATTGAAACAATGATGAAAGAAAAGTGCTTGTGAATTAAAATTTGATGTAGAATTAGACCCAAAATTCTAGGAATGATGATGATATGGCCCAGGCACACTTAAGTGAAGATGAAATACACCACCAGCTGATGAGGAGATTGCAAGGATGAACAAAAAAATGAAGAACGTGATCTCTCACCTCAAAATGCAAGCCAAGTAGAAACACTAAGAAAAATGCAACCCTAGGAGTGCCTTTTCTATTATGTTTGTTTAGCTTATTCTATTTAAGGACTGACACATGAATTGTGAAATAATTTTTTTTGGTGAGGATGGCTTCCTATGAAGAAGGAGATCTAAAAGGTGAGGTTTCATGTATGTTATGGTGGAGGTGGGTTTCACTCTGAAGTATGACTTGACAGAGACCAATGAGAAGGGGAGTACATGTTAATCCTCAGATCAGTGTGATCATTGACATGTGTTCCCAAGAAAGATGTTGTTTAAGAATATGTGTTTGTTTTAAATTTGTGTAATTTGGAAAGACTCGAGAGAGAGAGAGATGTGCTTTCTATGATTCATTTGTCAACCATCAGCTGGTCATGACTTCTAGCATATAGGTTGCCCTCAATTAATGTGAGCTAATGTGATAAATCAGAATGCAATGTGCTTATTTTTAAGCCCAAATCAAAGTGTGAAGTTGAATGACACAATAAGATGAAGAGGAAGAGGGATGCTCTTTCACTACAATGTAGAAAACACGAAGAAATGGTTCTTTTTAATTACACCAAAAGAAAAGTTTCCTTTAGAGCAAATAGAAAGAAAAGGTGGGTTACCAAGGAATAAAATTAATGTGTATGTTTTTCTTAAGGGAAACAAACACACAATTTTACCTAGGAATGAATGAAATGCAAGGAACCTCGGATGGGTCCCACCAGTGTGCCAAAATGTTTCACCCGATTCTAGATCATTTCTTTGAAGTATTGATTTAAAGCAGATAGGGTAACGGGCATAGGAGGAATACTGTTCAAATGTTGGTTGATGGGTTATTACACGCGTATGAATTCTAAATCCACAGCTGATTGTGACAACTTCCTTTTGGCTAGGAGGAACTACTTGTAATGCAAAGTAAGACCACCTAAAAAATTTAAACAATATATGCAGTGAATTTCCTAGTGTATGTTAGATCTGGGAAGTGTGATACTTCTTAGATGGATGTCAGTCCACTATTTAAAACAATTTAATGTGATAAATAAGGTAAAACCTATTGTAATTCAAAATTATTTAGGTATCTCACTTAAAACATAATAAGAAATAGATCTAATCTAATAGGCTAGGTTACAATAGGATCTGAAATTTCAAGTATCCAGTTGCAGGTCTCTGAAGGTCCGACAGAGGTCTCAGGTAGATCACAGGGTGAATGAGGGTGAGATGGAATTAGGTGGGTAGGTCGGTGTTAGGTTATATGGGAAAATACAAAGACCAATGTCGATTAAGGGTGACCGACGACGGTTAGGTGTAACTAGTTCCGACTCTTATGAAGTTCGGGAATGCCACATAATGGGTTTTGGGTCTCCTTTGCAATTGCACAAAGGATTTTGGTTGATCGGATGAGGTATTGGGTGATTTGGGTAGGATTTGGCAAGGTTTTAATGGATATATGGAGGGTGAGTGTTGGAGGAGGTCAATAGGTGGCTAGGTAAACAATAGATGATAATATAATGATGAAACAGAATGAACCAAAGAAGTATAACGTTTACTTACTTGGATTATGGTCCTAGACACCCGTGAGTGAGGAATGGAGGTGTTGGTGAGAGGTTGAAGGCCATAAGTGATAAAAATTGAAGGAAATATTGTGCATGGGCTACATGTACATTCCTCTTTGCTTGGTTAGATCAGACCATTGCTAGGATGGTTGTGTAGGAAAAGATGCTTGATCTCCTTCCTTGCATGTGTGTTCTCACTGAAATTCACTCTCAGAAGATGTGATATCTCTCTGGAATGTGCTAATGTTCACCAAAATTTCCAATCTCTACCCTACCTTCTGCCAACCTTGAGAATAAGGTTATTTTGGGGTTAAAAGGGTAACCGATGGCAGTTCCAGCTTAACCGGTGATGGCTAGGGGTAACCAAATCGATCGATCAAGGTGAGATTTCCTAGGTTTACTAAACTAGGGAGATCCTCTTGATTTCCTCAGATCTCATGCCATTAACCCTTAGATTATATTGGGAGCTTCTTGTAAGCATGCGGGAATGTGGTTAGAGAGAATGTACGCATTGATTTTTAGGGTTTAGGTAAGTCTTAGTTAGTTATCACAACTTACTAAGAAACGGTTTTAGGGTGAGTTGGCTTGGTGAGGTGTATAAGTGAGATGTATATGGATGTTATCCCAATTAAGATATTTAAATAATAAATATAGTGAGGATAATGAATTAATTTAATTAAATTAATTAAATTAATATTAGTGAGGTGAAAGGGCCCATGGCTAGGTGAATGTGATGAAAGGTGCTTATTTGTCAAGGGACCAAAGGGGAGTGTGACCTAATTTTAGTGTCTACATTGGTCTCCAATCCCTCGATTTTTGTTGTGATATTTCAACCTACAAAACACAAATACTTCCTTCAGCCTCGTGGCCATATCGAATGTCCAAAATGAATATAATATAATTTCAAAATCATCAATATATATATGAATCACAACAACATCCGACAATCAACAAAATCACTTACAATTTCATCAAGAACTATATAATCATCAATTTTAAATTCAATTTTCTCGGTCTACTCAATATATCCAAATATCACATGTCCTAACAACACCCATATATATATATATATATAGTCCAATAGCATGTCAACATCTATATTAAATGTCTCTAATAATCATCTTGCATCATATATGAATCGAGAGTCAACAATAATTCATGATCGACATTTAACACCATACTAAATGAAAACTATAATAATGTCCATAATATAGTCAACAATATAATGATCAATATCAAAAGTGTTGAAGGTAAGTGGGCACTACATCCCCCTCCCCTTAGACTCGACTTCCTCTTGGAAGTCACCGGAAAGAGAGATATGAAAAAATGCAATAGAAAAAGGATCACTCCACTATGGGATTGCTTACTTCAAATAAAGGTGGGTCTACAGAGCCTAAATTTTGTCCAATGCAATTCAGCAAGAAGAAGGGAGATTACGAAGGCATGAGTTCTAAACTTACTGCATGCAAGGCTACGAACACTTAAATCTAGAGAGTAAATTTACGCTATCAACTAGGATACCACACATAACAATATAACATGAAGAGTTAAAAAGAGTCTTAAGAGTAACCACCAAGTAGAGGAATAATAAGGAGATTTCCATGAGTTTGAGAATGACCACATAGTTTCCCAAGGAACACAACATACTAAAATAATAAAATTTAAGGTTTCTACTAAGTTTAAGCCCTAATTTTAAGGGTCGTTGTCTAGAAAAGGCTAGAAAAAAAAACTAACTATGACCAAATTTGCACGAGGAACAAGTCTACTCAAGGTACCACAATTTGAGGTCACACAAGATGAGGTTAATCAACAAAGAAGGACACCTAAATCAGCAAGCATTTATAATCAAGGAACTATTTATGGAAAACACTTCTATAACTTGAGAGGGTACAATTAACTTTTCATGGTAATACAAGCGAAGTCAAGACCACAAGTTTTCCTATAGTCTACTTTTTTTACACTTTTGTTTTAAGAATTGAACACACCATACCAACCAAATCTAAAGAGGTAAACCATTTAGCAAAAGAATATATATATATATATATATATATATATATATATATATATATCCCCTAAGCAACTAACATGTCAATTCAAGTACCATACATTATAGCACAATGGTATTTATTTATCTTATTTCCTACTCAAGCTCGAAATAACCATAAAGAGAACACAAGAAACACCAAGGACCACTTAAGGTCACTAGGAGAAGAACAAGTAACGCAAGGTCCAACTACAATCCAAGGGTGCATCGTATCAAAAGTGAATAACAACATCTTACACTTTCCATCCCGATGAAAAAAGGGGGAAACAACAACAAGGTGACCCAAGAAAATATGAAGAAAAGAAGACTTCCCAAAGTTATTTTATATCCTTGACATATGTTGCCCTAAAATTACAATAACTTAGATCTCTAAGGACAAGACAACATGTAAGGATGTTGCTTCTTAAACAACAGATAAGTATCAATCCAAAAGGACCACAACTCACATTCGTCAAGCTATGGGACAATAAGGGTATGATGACCCAAAACTCCCACAAGAAAGGCACATACATCTATGAACAAGAAGTACTTGAGCAACTAGAACACATTACTATCCACTAGGTGTTTCACAATTTCAGGTAGGTGACAAAACTACAGGTTTAACCATACATTGCACTCAATACACATAAATCTTACTTATTTTATAAATCAACTAATTAAGTCAAAAGTTGTATTTTCGTTTGCTAAGCACATTCCTTTATGATTTTTCTTAATTAAACTTCCTCCTATTATGACATCACAACTTTGTGTTATAAGGACCACTAAGGGGTATGATATCTCGCCATTCTATAAAGGTGGAAAAGAGAAAGTATTTATTTTACCCCTAGGGAAGGTAGATGGACAACATTTCCTTTCTATTCCTCTACATGGTTTTTTTTCCATTAAATTACTCAAGTTATAGCAAGGACCATTACCCTTTTTCTATGTTCCAGTTTATTTGTTAAGCTTCAAGGCCAAATCTCCTCAATTATAGTTTTATGATGTTTGGGTGAGTCAACTTGTCAAATTAAAAATTTTAATGAGAAGGAAGGGTAAACATATCACACTATTACTTTTATGGGAGAGAGAGGTAAGTCAACACATCACATTTTTAATTCTAAGGAAACAAGGGATGTTCAAAGCATAGAAAGCACATTATTAATTTGGTAAGAACTAGGAAAATATCAACCAACATGGATCACAACAATATTTCGAGATTTTCCCACTAATTACAATTATCATAAAACATTCCTAGTGGTTTTCTACAAGTTCTCAAAATAAGTTACGAGGAAGACCCATTAAGGAAGCATAATTACTTTTACTTGATCTACTAGGGTTTAACACTTTGTTTGTTGATTTTGCAAAAATATTTTACTCACCTGATAAGACAAGGAAAGTTTTCAAATCTACACCCATATTACCACAGATACCACCAACCAAGCAATCAAAATGACAAGGAAATATTTTAGCTATAAGAACACCACATACTCATTAGAAGTGTCAAATGCAAGCATACAATCAACCATATTATTCAACATGGCTTTACACCAAGAGTTATAGTTTCGCAAGAGAATCACATTATAAAATACCACTAAGTTTAAATTATTAAGGTCTAATTATACTATCGTCACCAATTTCATGGTACAAAATACTCAAAGCACCCATAAGTGTCTCCACGTAATAAAAAATTAATAGGTCATAGAGTAGTATTCATAGTAACTAAAAAAAAGTTAAGGAAAGGGTAGACTTATTTATAGGTCAAGAGGGAAAAAAACACACTTAATTTACACACAATACTCGAATGGTATCAAATCTAACCATAATTACCAAGATGCATACAATCCTCAAGTCACTACTTAATATAATGAAATGAGGAACTCTTGATAAAAATAGCATGCCATCGAAGAGAAGCCACTACCAGACAAACACTTTTCCACTAACATCCACAGCTAGCCAAAAGAAAACCAATCCCACCATAATTCATCAACCCACAATTAAACACCTCTACTCCAATGAGGTTCAAGCTCTTATCGATTGTAAGAGAATCACCACCACCGCTAACAGGCTGCCAACTAGAATGCACAACACTACGAACTCTCTTCCCAACAAGGTCGAGTAATGAAAAGGTCACTCTAAGATCCTAGATACACTCAAGGTTCCATGCATGTAAAACCAAGGCATAAATTTAAGCCCCTAAGAGGACATTCAAGACACCCAGTGTGTACCCCCATATGACGAAATGTCACAATACAAAAGCATCGATCCAACTCATCATCATGCAAGAAGGAAACCACGTAAAGTTTAGCTAAGTAGCCAACAATATAATGAGCTCTGAGTCACCAATCAAAATAAAATCTAAGAAATTTTGACAATCAAGGAAAGTGGCTAAGTAGCCGTATTGCAAAGTCTGAAAATTCTCATAAAAATAAAAATAAAAATAAAAGAGCCTCAGAGCTTCTCAAATCAATCATAAAATAAGATGCTGGTCCTTGATAAAATAACACAATATTACGAATGTAAAACACAAAAGTTAACACCACATTCACTCCACAGCCCTTCATGGCCGCCAATAGGGGTACTCTACCTCGAGGTTAGTTCCAAGACACATACGTAGGATTGGGTCCTAAATGACACCTAGACTTAATGTCCACTCTCCCATACAGGTAACAAAATGGAAAACTGACAACCAGACCCTCTTTCCTAACCACTGAAGGAAGGAAGCTCTAAACAGCTTCTAATTAACTCTTCCCGACCCAGAACACAACCACTATTGTCCAACCACAAGAATCACACCATAAAACTTATCATTCCAACAAATTTAATAAGGAAGGGTCTCAAAAGGGCTTAACACATCATACAATTAAATCAAGATTTAGGACTTGTAAAAACAACACATTTTCAAAGGGGAACCAAGTTTCCACTACACTAGAAGTTCACAAACATCAATTTAATTTGACATTCTTAGTTACTTGGGTTTAGAAAAAATGCCACTAAGCAAGCACAAAAACTCAAACAACTTGTTATTTTATTATGATTTTAATTCTGGCAGTTCAAATGAATAGAGTAATGTAATATTTCTTCATACGCATTTCTTTTTCAATTTTCAAACAAGTTTGTTTTCTTAGATTCAAAAGTGTGCTAGGTTTACAGTTCATGTCTCAAGTTTTCTAGTGTGCCCAAGGGTCCAAGCTTTGAACCCATGGCTCTGATACCAAGTGTAACGCCCATTAAAACAACCCACTTGAGACCCAAGAACAACCTAGGATTAGTTAGGAAAATTATGGAATATTTGTTTTTTATTAAAAGAATCTACAATCATGTTACGAGACAATAGATGTCACTAAAAGGTTCTGAAATAATTCAAATCTACTAGAGTATACTTTCCTTTTATTAATAATTATTATAGGTCATAAGGTGCATAATTTGGGGTAGAAGTTCTAATTAGGTTCGAGATGGAGAAATTCCTCACCATACCCATTCTCTAACAGATTAAAGTTTCAAATTCATTTTCTCATACTTAACACGTTCAAAATTTTCTTAAATCACTCCCATTGGATAGGAATTTTCTCAACTTTCCATTGATATAAATAAGTTCTCCTAACTCCTCATATTTTTCAAGTTATGGGATGGTGGGCCGTAGGGTGAAAATTTTCCCCAAGAACGGGCTTGCATGGGTCCAGGGGTGAAAATTTTCCCTTACGTGGGTCGTCGGAGCAGGGAAGAGTTTTGGCATTTTTTCCCTTTTTGGGGAAAAAGTGCAATTTTCCTCCACATGCCTGCAGGCCCGAAGAGGACACGTGTCAGCTTGAGAAATCTCTGGTGGAACGTCAGGTCGTCGAAGAGATTTAAGGCATTAAGCCTTTTGGGTCGCAAAACGCTAAGGCATCAAATTTATCCGTGCCTCCGTCAATGCCCAAAGTTCCACGTGTTAAGATCTGATTGGTGTGGAGAAAATAGAATTATGGGGACACATCAAAATTTAAGAATTTTAGGTTTGGAGTGCAAGGGGAAAAACTTACCACACACCTCTACCTATCCTAGATGATACCACGTGTCATCACCCTATTAGTTACGGGCCAACGGGGAGACAAAGGAAACTAAGAAAATTTTCCCAAGAAAAATTTAAAAGCACTAAGGTCAAAGAGGATCCACCCCTCTGCTATCACCTCATGGTGCCATGTGGTAGCTTCTAATTGGCTGTGGGGCGATGGAGAAAATTTTGAAAAATTTCCCAAATTTTTTTCTAAGTGCCTAAGGGAAAAATTCGAGTTGCGGGCCTGCCAAGGGAAATTTTCCCAAAAATTTAACGCCAAGTGAAGAAAACTTCGGAAGGCCATAAATTTTTATAGAGAACTCAGGTTTGGGAAAACAAGGACTTTCTGGAAAGATATCGATGTCCTCTTTGTACAAGGATCATTAATTTTAGATTTTGATAAAGTTTAAGGGGTCAATTTTAATAAAATGGCCTACATGCTTATATAGTGCAAGATGGTAAATTTTAACTTGTTAGATCTATTCAATTTGATCTTCTCCTTCACTCAACATGCCAAATAGTCATGGAGAATCATTCTAAGAAGAATTTAGGATGCATTTGGAATGTAATTTTGCTTGATTGATTTCCAATTCAAATTTTTACAACTTCAGACAACAAAATAACTGTGAAAAGTTTGGGCCCGATTTTGCAATGTTTGAAGGATTTTTCCTTGAGTGTTTTAGCCCAATTGAGTACGTTGATAACATAGCATGATAGATTTTAATGTTTGAATGTTGATTATTGTTTGTATGTTTGAACTGTGCATTTTAGAGAAGTATTTGCTAGTTTTAAAATTTAAAACGGAGATCAAATTTAAAAGGGATATTTATCATTTTTCATCTTCCAAACATAGAGATTCATTTCCATTCCAGCCTAAGACATTTATTTGATACAAACAGACCATTTAATAGATAAAATGCAAGGTTTGATTTCCAATTTTACACATTTAACTATATTTTTCTCACGCGCATTTCTTCCTTTCAAACAGAGATTCCAATAAATTGAAATGATTAGATTCAATACTAAAATTCAATATTGAGAAAATTATTACATTAATTTGTTGGTTCCAACAGAAAAGTTACAACTTCTTTCTTTTATTCCTTCTAAAAATCATTTATTGACATGACAGAATAATACATTTTCTTTTCATGTGTTACGCATTTCCACTTTTAAAATAGGGACTTCAAGTGCATGATAAACACAAATTTACAATTGAATAATATCATATGAACAAGGTAAACACTTCCAAAAATTCCAATGAAACTCATACAACCTCCTTTCCATTTGATTTCAAAGTACAGTATACAAAACAATATCATTCTTTCACATTCTTTCCAAAACAACATACATAGTATAACTCTTTTACATTTCCCATTTCCACTTGCAAATCAACACAACATATTTCCATTACAAACATTTACAAGGACATCGACTTCAAGTGGGAAAGGTCACACTAAGATTTCATTTCACAAGGGGACTCACAAATTGTCTTTTCTCACTTCTAGAACAAAAACATGCATTCTTCTCTTTCTTCCAATTTTGATCACAACAAAGGCAGGGGAAAGGCAAAACTCTCCACCCAACCAAGACATCCAATGAGAGGATAATCCATCCTTCTTCATTTTCCCCTGAGCCCCAACCACAATGCAATAAGAAATGTATTTCAACTCATGGCAACAACAGGCTTCCACAAAACATACACACAACATTTTCACAATAAAACACAAAGTGTAGTTTTTACAACTACAATATCACATGAAAAGAAATAATAAGGCTTCACCAAGCAAGCCAAAGGAGCAAGAACTATGGGGATGCTTCTTATGCCTCCCAAACGGGGAAATGGGTATCACCACCTGATTTACAAACTACCAAAAAAGGATAGTATATCAAAGCCCTGACATTCCTTATTCCTCCCCCAAGTACCCCTTATTCCTCACATTTCCTTATGCCCCCAAACTCTTATGGCACCCCATAATGAGTAAATAAATACAATCTATTTATTTATAAGGTGGAACCAAAATTCCAACTCCCTCCACCCTTATACCTCCCTAAAACACACTTGTGCCTCCCACATAATAAACCCCATAGTCTTCTCCTACACCATTCCTAGGCCATCTACCCACAACCCACAACAATAACAAACATACCAGCATTTACATATTCATAAAATGGAAAGGAAGAGTATTTCTAAGAGCTAAGCTCTTACCTCTCCATGATGGAGTTTGTTCCAAGAACAACAAGCTTTCCAATGCCAAAATATAGTCCAATATCAACAACCAACAAGCATGCAAAGGTCTCTAATCTCCTTCCAAAAGCAAGAGCTCCACACAACAAAATTTCACCCAAAATGAAGTATGCAAAATGTTCAATAACCCAAAACAAAACAAGGAGTTCTAATTTTATAGAAGAGGGAAGAGAAGAGGATGAGGTGGATCCATGTAGGATGTCACATCACAAATCCTCAACTCCAACAAAAAATTCAAATTCATTCTCTAATGCACAATAAAGAGGTGGGTGAATAATATGATAATAAACTTACACACTCCAAAAAGCCCACACCCCATAAGGACTGAATTTAAATCATTTAAGAAAAAGTGCAATTAAAACCTACAATTTGTCTTCCCAAAATGCATTATAAAAGTATAAATTTAACCCTCCAACCATGGGCAAGGTTGGTGTGTAAATTTAAGAGGTATGGAACAAGTTTAACTTGTTCTATAAGCCTCCAAAATTAGCCTCCAAGGAAAAATTCGAATTTCCAAGAAGGTGGAGTGTTTCACACTTAAAAGTTAACTTACACATCACTTACACATTCTAACAAAACTTTAAAATATGGCCAAAAACTCTATTAATTACATTCTTATGACATCTTTTAATTAATTAGCTAAACAATATGATTACTCACAATATTTACTTACCATTTAATAATTAAAGAAAGGGTACAAGCATCACAAAATAAACACATGCAAACATTAAACAAAAGGGACCAAATAAAAGAAAAATATAAAATCCCTTGGTCACATTTAAAGGTGATTCCCCCCCATGGGAACCGCTAACAAAATACAAACACACACAACAAATACTAGTTGCCATGGTGACCTTGTTGAATTCATCTAGAATTCCAATGTGGTTGGTCTCCAATCCCCGATGTTTGTTGTGATATTTTAACTTTCAAAAACAAATACCTCTTTCAACCTCTTGGCCATATCGAACGTCCAAAATGAATATAATATAATTTCAAAACAATCAATTTATATATGAATCACAACAACATCCAGACAATCAATAATATCACTTACAATTTCATCAACAACTATATAATCATCAATTTTAAATTCAATTTTCTCGGTCTACTCAATATATCCAAATATCACATGTCCTAACAACATCCATATATATATATATATATATATATATATATATATATATATATATATATATATATAACCATGTCCAACAACATGTCAACATCTATATAAAATGTCTCTAACAATCATCATGCATCATATATGAATCAGAGTCAACAATAATCCATGATCTGACATCTAACACCATACTAAATCAAAACTATAATAATGTCCATAATATAGTCAGTAGTATCATGATCAATATCAAAAGTGTCGTGGTCACTACAACACGCATGTGTTTATGGAAAGATGATGACATATAATATATCTATATAACATGTGTAATAAGATGTGTATGTAACGAGTAAATGTAAGCAAGAGTAAATGCAACCAAGATATGCAGTATGTTATGGATGAGGAAGAATGGAATGTAGTGTGAATGATAGGAGCAAGGTGCCCCCAAGTGGATGGAAATTTATACAGCAAGGTTCATTTGTTTATGCCCCCTTATCAGTCAAATATGAAATTTAAATTAGAGTGCTTCATCGGGAAGTGTTTTGAAATGTGTGTTGTCGTGTGATGTGTAGGACATAATACGACAAAGTAAAGGTGATGAGGTAGTGGAATGTGTGATGATTTAGCCTAAAGCGTATATCACTAAATGTGTGAGGAAGATGTAAAAAAGTGTTATGATGTAGCATAAAGTGTATATCATGATTGTATGAATGAGATGATATAAAACATGATGATGTAACAAAAAGTGTATATCAAGAATTGTATGAATAAGATGATAGAAAAATGATGATGTAGCACAAAGCGTATATCACAAAATGAGTGAGTAAGGTAATAGATAAAAATGTCACATGAGAAGGTGATTGAATGTTTGAATGTGTGAGTGTAGTGGGGTCCGTTTGATGTGTAAATACCTAAATAATTGAGTATGGACCGTGATACTAGAGTGCATAATCGGGAAATGATTGCAACACATAGAAGGAGATGAGTAAAGTGTTTAATATGTGTAATAAATGTAGTGATGAGAAAATATCATGTAGTGTGTAATGGGGCATGTGTAATGTGCCATGAAATATGTATAGATTATATCAATGTGGAAGCAGAAAGTGCATATGATGTAAAATGTATAGTAGCGTAATATGTAGGATGTGTTGTGGTGTGTATAGTGTGTAGTGTGTGAGGTTCATTTGTATAGTATGCCCTCAATAGTCAAGTGTGAACCATAACACAAGAGTGCATCATAGGGAAATGATTATATAGGTATGTATGTGAATATGTGTGTGTTTTATGTGGAAATCTAGATGTGAAGTGATGAGATAGTAATATTCTTGTTGAATTTAGGGGGAAGGAATAAGGGTGATGACCCCCAAGCATGCGATGGTTAGTGTGCTATTTGAAAAAGTTGAATGGTGGAGACCCTCCACTTGATGTTGATGTAGATGAAGGTGTGTGGCTATGTTATAAGAGTGGTGGTATATGAGATAATTTTTTTACAGGTGAGTGAAGTCTATATGCATGTGAATAATGAGTATATTGTGGGCACCATGGTGTAACAAAATGTGTAGGTGATGGAGACCTATGTGAAGAAAAATTTGGTGGTGGTGGAAACTATCATGGAATAAAATGAAGTGGTGGCTTGCATATAGATGTAGGAGTTGTCATAGCAATGGATATAAAATTATTTCCTTTACTAGAAGGGAGATGAGACCACATAGGTCATGTGTGAGTAGGTGATCTAGGAGAAGATTGTGCTTTAGAAGAGATAAACTGCAGGGAACTAGATATACATGATGCATTGGAAACCGCAAGAGGAGAGTGCAACCATGGGATGGATAGAGGCACACCTTTGATAGAAATGAATTTATTTTTGTGAATGAATTTGAGACGTAAATGATTCATGGAGATGATAGAATTAGACTTGCAGATCCAATTGATACCTAAGACCATGTCACACCCATTGACTTCTTGTCCCACAAGGAAGGGTACCAGCATAGTAAGAGGAAAAACTGTAACATGAAGCTTAACAACACCATAGGAATTGTTTATCGGATAATAAATTTGTGAAAGTGGATAGCCAGTAGCAAAAAGTGGAATAGAACACGTGCTAATGGGTCATGACAGATCAACCTTGGTGTTATTGATAGGGATAGATCTGATAGAGGCACTAATGTGTAAGTGATCGAGGATAATGTCGTATGATAATCATGGTCGGGAAATAATTAATTGGAGGGGACATGTTAGTATGTGAAACTAGGAAATCAAGAGCCCTCAATGTAGGAGGAGGTACTACGTGATATGTATGATTAGCCGAGGATTCAACCAATTTCTTGTCGTGTTTGGGAAGAAGATTAGTGAATATTTTAATCTTATGATTTTCATTTAGTGAAGTAGAATCAAGGCTCTAGAAGCTCAATTTTTTTATATCATCGATAAGATCTTGGATGATGGTGTGAAGTTTGAAACACCTATTTGTAGAATGTCCCACACATTGATGATAGTCACATTAAAAGTTCTCATTATAATTCTAACCTTTTAGATGAGATGGGTCTACTTTGAGTGGAGGAGGAAGTGTAATAATATTTCTCTCAAGCATTTATTGTAATATAATGTGTGGAACAATGGTTAACTTTGTAAATGTGCACCTAGGCGGTTACAATTAAATATCTCTAGCGGTTGATAATGCATTGACAATAGTTTTTATGTCAGTTGGCTTGGTTTTTGATGGTTTGAATGTTGATTTATTTTTAAAACATGTAGAAGATGATGCTTTCTCTTGATATTTAAGTTTTCTTATAGATAAGAGCTTAGTTTCATGAATCTTAAGAGTATGACATAGTTGGTCAAATGAAGGAGATGTCTCAAAAAGAACACTCTCCTAGAGAGGTAGTAATAGACTCTGAATGAATAAGTCTTGAAGATCAGAATCCACAAGCACATTTGACATCTTGGATAAAAAAATTTGTATCGTAAGACATAGTCTACTAGATGTTTGTTATACCCTTGTTTAAGTTGTGTGAGTTAAGAAAAATATAGCTTGGAGCTAATATTGATAGAGAAGTGAGTGAGAAAAACATTAGCCAAATGTGTGAAATATGTTACTGAGTGAACATGTAGGTCATAGAACCAACACCTCACATAATTGATGGGTTGTTTTATTACCAATCATTTAACCAACTCATAAATAAGTTGGTTTCATTATAACCAAGGTAGTGTCTAAAGTTGTATGCAAAAGGAGAAAGAAAATCTTGTTCAACAATACTTCTTCCTAAGAAAACAAACTGAAATTAAACATGCATGAAAAGGAAACACGCAGCAAATAAATTACTGAAATAAATCTGTAGTAAATAAAATATGCTAAGAAATAACAGAAAAATCCTCCTCCTTGGGGAAGAGTGGATTTTGGCCATTCTCTTCCCTTCAGATTTGGAGCAACTACAATTAAATTTTTAGAACTACACTTGTATTGATTCAAAACTAATTTACAAAATATGTCCCCCTTTCAAGTATATAGAAAAGGTATTTATAGACATTACTCCTAGTTTACTTAGTCCACACACTAAGAACTAAGTACATATTCTTGGGAGGACTTATTCAAAACAATAAATCCTAAAAAAACTTGACTACAACAATCCACTTATCATGGAGAATATTTCTACAACTCATCCATCTAATCTAGGAACAAAAAGTGAGAGAGTACTTATTCAAAGCATTCCTAATACTATTCCACTATTTTCTCATCCTTGAAACATGGAGAGAAAATTGAGGAGTGCTAAGTCCATGACTTTGAACTCTTCTTGGAACGCCACATGCCTGCATGAATTTGGATTTCCACATGCTTGAATTTGTATTCTTGGTTGATGACGTTGAAGAAAAGAGTGGGATCCAACTCATAGACAAGTTGGTGTCATTATAACCAAGGAGGTGTCAAAAGTTGTATGCAAAAGGAGAAAGAAAATATTGTTCAACAGTAATTCTTCCTAAGAAAACAAAACAAAATTAAACATGCATGAAAAGGAAACATGCAACAAATAAATTACTAAAATAAATCTACAGTAAATAAACTATGCTAAGAAATAACAAAAATCCTCCTCCTTGGGGAAGAGTGGATTTTGGCCATTCTCTTCCCTTCAGATTTGGAGCAACTACAATTAAATTTTTAGAACTACACTTGTATTGATTCAAAACTGATTTACAAAATATGCCCCCTTTCCAAGTATATGGAAGAGGTATTTATAGACATTACTCCTAGTTTACTTAGTCCACACACCAAGAACTAACTACCTATTCTTGGGTGGATTTATTCAAAGCAATAAATCCTAAAAAAACTTGACTACAACAATCCACTTATCATGGAGAATATTTCTACAACTCATCCCTTTAATCTAGGAACACAAAGTGGGAGAGTACTTATTCAACATTCCTAATACTATTCCACTATTTTCTCATCCTTGAAACATGGAGAGAAAATAGAGGAGTGTTAAGTCCATGACTTTGAATTCTTCTTGGAACACCACATGCATGCATGAATTTGGATTACCACATGTTTGGATTTGTATTCTTGGTTGATGACGTGGAAGAAAATAGTGGGCTAAATAGTTCGGTGCTCCTTTACATTACTTTGCAATAAACCAACAAAATTTCACTAGTGGGAATTTCGGTAGTTGCACAAAGAATTTCAAGATGTTTGGCGTTTCAATATCTGCGTGAAGACTTTCAAAGTAGCTGCAATATATGAACTTGGAGTAAATTTTCTCATTACATGTTTTCTACACACTATTACATTCTATCTTTAGAAGAAATATCGGAAATAATAACAATTAGATTACAAATAGATTTCTAAAGAGATGATAAGATAAATCCTATGTTCTACCTTAAAAATGTTATCTCATTATTAAAACTACATCTAAATTCACTTGAAATATTGATTTTAAGAGAGATAATAAGTGCTATTTGGTGATATAATAAGACATATATTGGTCTCATCAATAATCATGAAGACTACCAGGAAAAATATTAGATAGGAGAATGTGATCATTCGTAAAATCTAGACAAGCCACATGGAATGCTCAGAGATACTCTTATGGGTTACCATGCCCATTAAAAATGGGATGCTTAGGGGTGACAAAATTAGGTGGAAGGGAGTAAGTGGATATGGATGGTGCAAATGGAGTATGCAATAATAAAGTGGAATCCAAATATGGAGGCACATGAGAAGTAGCCTACCATAATTGATGAATTTGCACTTAAAGGTCTTGATAAAGGGAGGCTAAATCTTGGGTGCCAGTGGAAGGAGCTTACCACATATGAGAAACAAGAGGTGGGGTATAGTGATTAGTAGGAGTAGGGATAGAAATGGGAATGGTGGAAATGGGTGGAAGAGTGGAAGAAAGTGGTTGAGTAGCAATGGTGGTGGGAATAGTGGTATAAGTATTGAGCTTTGCAAGGTTCGTAGCTTCCTCATAAGAAACATATAAAATAAATTCTAGATCTTGGGGATGCTCAATGATATGATCATTAAGAGATTTAAGATGGGCTTCAATAAATTATTTAGAAGATTGAGCCATAGTAATCAAAGGAGAAGAGCCCTAAATGGAAGGTTTATTTGAGTGTCGATTCACCAAAATGATTAAGCTAAATGTGGAATACACAAGCCTAATCTAATGCTATAGTTCTAGTAAATAAGTACAATGATGAAATATGGAAATATACCAAATAAAAAAAAACACAATGAAACCCTAATGTAAAAAGAAGGGTAATATTCTTTCGACAATTCACCGAGTTTTGGAAAGTGCACATAGCCGGAAGATAGAGAAATGTGGAGCACCGACCATCACACCGGGAGCTCGAAAAATTACAAAACTAGAGGAATGGGCTAGATGGGGGCATCTGAAGAGGGAAAGGGGTGACCAAAGGTGCTCGGTAACTGATTGTGGGTGCATGGGTATGTGAAAATGATCGAAATATAAATTCTCAAGGTCACAAGCTATTTGCTTTGATACTCACCTTTTGTTGCTATAGATTCGTATAATGATCGCCGAGGTCACAATAAACCCGTAATGAAGAATGAACCCACAAAACCCTCAAATAGAAATCAAATCCTAAAAATAAATATGTAAAATGAGGTGTCATATCGTCTCTCAATGACCACAATGGTGGACTTACAACCGATCGAAAGTACCGCATCTTAGACCCAATGTAGTTATTTGTGTGTGTGTCAAATTGTGCCCTAGGTTTCTCTTTTGCTAGTCACATGTGGATAGAAAGAAAATAATTAGATGTAGAATGTAGTAAATGTTTGCATGGAATAAAATGAACTTCACTCCTATGAAGTGTATGTAAATGAGCTAACCCTTGTGTCCCATGTGATGGAGATAGATGGATGTAATGGATCTCTTAGATGTCTTGATGGATGTAACCATAGGTGGTGATAGATAGTGTTTAGTGTTTGGTCCCTTATTATGATCACATAACTTTATATTTATATGATTCCCTTGCTTGAACTTTGTAACTAAACCCGTAAAGGATGACTATGAAAAGATAAGATGCTAAAATGGCTAGAAAGGACCCAAAAAGTGTGACCAAAGTAAAAAGAGTGTTGGGGTGTGGAACCTGTTTTGGTCTTCTTGAATCGAGTGTTGAAGTTCGGAGCTTGAATGGTTAAGTTTTGAGACTTCGAGGAGCATTTTGCATTCATTTTTGTGATGTTGCCGATCGATGTGTCGTTGTTGTTAACATGTTGTTAAATTGGCTATTAATGTCGGGACTATTTTTCCAGCCGTGGGAAGTTGAAAGATCGTGACTTTCAATCTTCTAGGGTTGGATTTATGGCTTCTTAGAAGGATTGTAATCCTATAAATAGAGGTGTTAGGGTATCTTGAAGATATCTTGAGTGTTCAAGAGGTCTTGAGTCTTAGAGATCAAGAGGTGATCAAGAGTGATCAAGGTTATGCAATTGATTGTCAATTGTGGTTTAGATATGGTTTAGCATCTTTAGAATTCTGTTGTGAGTTCATAACTAAGAGAAGACTATGAGAGTTTTTACTCTTGTTGATAATAAAATTTGAGCAAGTTCTTGGTGGACGTAGCCCACATTGGGTGAACCACGTTAAATCTTGTCTTGTCTTCTTTTGTGCATTATTTATTTATGTTGTTATATTTCTGCAAGTATAATTCTACTATATAGTTTCCTACTACTGTGGTTTGAGGAATTGTTTCCACATATTTGTTCTCTAATTCCTAACAATTGGTATCAGAGCTTTGGTGGTTTTTTGCTGAAGTTGTAAATCATAGGGAAAGTTTAGCTTGAGTGGGAGCTATGGAAGATGAGGGCAGATCGAGGGTTGAGAAGTTCAATGGGCAGAACTTTGGTTTGTGGAAGATGAAAATGGAGGATTACTTATATCAGGACCTCCATGTTCCTTTGGCTGGAAAAGAAAAGAAACCTACAGCCATGTCAGATGAGGATTGGGAGTTCTTTGGATAGGAAGGCACTTGGGGTAATTCGTTTATTCCTTGTATCTTCGGTTGCTTTCAACATAGTAACGCAAGAGAAGACCATAAAAGGTCTAATGAGTGCGTTAGGGAAGTTATATGAAAAACCCTCTGCCTCTAATAAAATATTTTTGATGAAAAATTTATTTAATATGAAGATGTCTAAGAATGGTTATGTTACTGATCATTTGAATGAATTTAATACGGTTGTGAGTATGTTAAACTCAGTAAAAATTGAATTTGATGATGAGGTTAGGGCTTTGTTGATTTTGTGCTCCTTGCTAGATAGCTGGGACAACTTGGTTATGGATGTAAGTAATTCAGTCTCTAATAACTCAAAGCTGAAGTTTGAAGATGTAATAGGTGTGATCCTAAGTGAGGAAATGTGAAGGAAGAGCACTGGAGATTCTTCTACTTCTGGAAATGCTTTGACAATGGAGAGTAGAGGGAGACAAAAGAACAGAGGGAAAGGTAACCGTGGGAAGTTGAATGATCACAGAAGGTCAAATTCCAAGAGTAAGTAAGAATGTTGGCACTTTGTGGGAAGGTTGGTCATGCTAAGAAAGATTACTTGGGCTCTTTGAGATAAGAAGAACAATAAGGAGGAAACTAAAGAAGTAAATGTGGTAGCAGTGATGTTTATCGTGATGCCTTAATTATTTCTTTAGATAATATTGCTAAATCTTGGGTATTAGATTCAGGGGGCTCCTTTCCATGCCACCCCACATAGACATTAATTTACTTGGTTTTGTTCAAGGTGATTTTGGACATGTATATCTTGGTGATGATGAACCATACAACATAGGAGGGAAAGGTTGTGTTCGGGTGAAAATGCAGAATGGGAACACATGGCTACTTAAGGACATCAAGCATGTGCCTAAGTTGAGGTGGAATTTGATCTCATGGGATAGTTGGGTAGTGATGGTCAGTATGGTTAGATTTACAACAGATTCTTGGAAGGTTACCAAGGGAGATCTTATGGTTGTAAGAGGTAAGAAAAATGGTACTTTGTATTTAACCAGTGGTGATGATTATTACAATTTAGTTACTGCAAATGGAGATGCAACTTTTTGGCACCAGAGACTCGGTCATATGAGTTATAAGGGCATGCAAATTATAAAGGAAAAGATTCCCGGATTAAAGGAGTTAGATATGGACTTCTGTGAGGACTGTGTTTATGGGAAACAAAAGTGGGTGAGATTCCTCAAGGTTGGACTTACCAGGAAGGAGAGTAAGTTGGAGTTAGTGCATAAAGATGTATGGGGCCCAAATAAGGTAAAATCTATTGGTGGTTCATGTTATTATGTCACTTTCATTGATGATGTAACTAGAAAAGTTTGGGTATATTGCATTAGAAAGAAATATGATGTGTTTGAAACTTTCAAAAGATGGAAAGCCTTGGTTTAGAATGAAACAGGTCTTAAGATGAAATGTCTCAAGTTAGATAATGGATGGGAATATTACAGCAATGAATTTATTGATTACTATTCGATAAATGAGATCCACATGTAAAGAACAGTTCCAAATACTGCACAGGAAAATGGAGTGTCAGAGAGAATGAACAGGATAATCATGGAGCGTGCTAGGTGCATGAGGTTACATGTGGGGCTGTCACTCATGTTTTGGGTGGAAATGGTAAGCAAAACTATTTATCTGATTAACAGAGGACCCTGTATGGCCTTGGATGGAGGTATACTTGAGGAGGCTTGGTCTGGTAAGAAAATTGATTACTCATTTCGTAGAGTATTTGGATGTGAGGTATTTGTTCACATTAATAAAGATGATAGGACCAAGTTAGAGGCTAAGTCTAAGAAATGCACCTTTGTTGGATATTGTGAAGATGATTTTTGTTTCCGTGTTTGGAGTTTTAAAGAAAAGAAAATATTTTGGTCTAGATATATTGTCTTTAATGAAAAAATCATGTATAAAGATCAGTTCTGACAGGAACAAAAAGAGGAATCAAAGAAAGAATACACAGTGTTTGAGGACATTGTAAACAACAAGGTGTCTAAGGGGCTAGTTCAAGTACAACATTTTTGACACAAACCGGTTCAGTACCTACTCATCAGAACTCCAAACTCCCGAGGTGAGAATGTCTTTTAGGGTAAGAAGGGAACCTGAATGATTTAATCCATCTTTGAATTATTTATTGCTCATTGACAGTGGAGATCCAGAGTGCTTTGAAGAAGCAGTGCAGGTGGATGCTAGGAAGAAGTGGGAGTAGGCCATGGATGAAGAGCATAGATCTCATTATAGAAAACTAGACTTGGAATATGGTGGAGCTACCGAGGGCATGGGAGTAGTGAGCAGGTGTTTATGAGTGATCCAGGTAGAGAGCACTGACAGGTAGTAAATTGGATCCTTCAGTATTTGAGAGGGACCATGGGAGTAGAATTGTGTTTTGGTGGATCAGACACTACATTACGTGGATATGTAGATTCAGACATGGAAGGAGATTTGGATAGCAGGAGGAGCATGACAGGTTATGTATTTACTGTTGGTGATACAATGGTGAATTAGATTTCACACGATTCTGAGGTTGTGGCTTTGTCAATCACGCAGAGGTTGAGTATGTTGCTATAACAGAGGAAATCAAGGAGATGATTTGGCTATAATAGGTGCTTGATGAGTTGGGTCATAAGTAGGAAGTTGGGAGACTACACAGTGATAGTCAGAGCACTATTCATTTGGTGAAGAACTTTGCTTTCCACTCTAGGACGACACATTCAAATTTGAGATATCATTTCATCGGAAAACATTGGAAGAAGATAAGTTGAAGCTGGAAAAGATTCATACCACCAAAAGGGAGAATTTGAATTTGTGTTCAACTTTGATTGGCCTTCATGGTTGATAATGAAGGGTTAATAAATTTTCTCAGTGGAAACAGTCTCCAAGTGGGATATTGTTAGGGTGTGGAACCTATTTTTGGTCTTCTTGAATTAGTGTTGAAGTGTTGGAGCTCGAATGGTTAATTTTGGAGACTTCAGGAGCATTCTACAGTCATTTGCTATGGCATTGTTGTGCGATCCATGTGCCCTTGCTATTAACATATTGTTAAATTGGCTATTAATGTCGGGACTATTTTTCCAGTGCGGGAAGTTGAAAGATCGTGACTGTCAATCTTCTAGGGTCAGCTTTATGGCTTCTAATAAGGATTTTAATCCTATACATAGAGGTGTTAGGGTATCTTGAGTGTTCAAGAGGTCTTGAGTCTTAGAGATCAAGAGGTGATCAAGAGTGATCAATGTTATGCAATTGAGTGTCAATTGTGGTTTAGCATATTTAGAATTCTTTTTGAGTTCATAACGAGAGAATAATGTGAGAGTTGTTTTAATCTTGTTGATAATAAAATCTGAGCAAGTTCTTGGTGGACATAGCCCACTTGGGTGAACCACATTAAATCTTGTCTTGTCTTCTTTTTGTATTATTTATTTATGTTGTTATATTTCTGCAAGTATAATTCTGCTATATAGTTTCCTACTCTTCTGTGGTTTGAGGAATTTTTCCGCATACTTGTTCTCTAATTCCTAACAAAGAGGACATGGGTGCCCATATTGGATGAGGGTGCTTGGTGCTCACATCTTGGTCTCGGGTGCTGGTGTCTAGGATGAAAAGTCTGAAGTATGAATAGATAGACGAGAAAGAAGAGGTATAAGACTAAGAGAAGTGACAAAGAAAAACAATGTGGCCAAAAACATGGGTTAATTATTACCGTTCTCACTTAGGAATCAGCTATGAATAGTAGTATGTAATCAGGACTAGATAATTACCTAAAGTGCGTGATTTTGTGTCTAAACTTAGCTAGATTACATTTCTATAATTAGGTATGATGTTATAAATATAGTCATAGAGTAGTAGCTTTAATAGTATTTATACTCATAAGTTTGTGTGAAACTAGCCAATGATCCTATATAATCACATTTTTTTGGGTATTCCTTGGACCATGATGTAATTTGAAGGTACAAAGGAAGGATTTATGTGTCACTTTTAGGTGGTTTATGTAAGAAAGATACAAAGGAATTTCATGAATCTTCTCATTTTTCCTACTCCTGAGTCATTAGAATGACTCATGAGCTGAAAATGTTTTATTTTTGGCCTAGAATGTAAGGTAGTAGGAAGGTTTACCTTTAGATGTTTGAAATTTCAATAAGTTAATGCTAAACATTACCTTCGGGAGGAATTTTTACCCTCACGACATCACTAAGGATAAATAGGTTGTCATTTCTATGTTTTTTATATTCATTTCCTTAAATCATCATATGGAAGAAATTATTATTGTTGTTGATAAATTAACCAAGGTTACACAATTTATCCTATGAAATATCAAGAATGATGCGTTGGTGTTAGCTAAAAGGTTTTTCAAGGGATTTTTTTAGTTGCATGGAATTCTTGAAGTATAATTTATGATAGAGATAAACTCTTTACTTTTAGGTGTTGTAAGACCTCGACATCCGATTTTGGTTCCAAGTAGAATTTCAGTTCTATCTATCATCCATAAATGAATGGGTAAATTGAAAGAGTAAATCAAGTCATTGATGACATGTTAAGAATGTATGTTATGGATAGAAAAATGAAATGGAAATAGTATCTAAACTTATTATAATTTTATCATAATAATTCCTATCATTATTACTTTAATATGACCCCTTTCTACGCATTGTATGGAAGGCATTGTAGAAACCTCTTGGTTGGGATGGTATGGATAATAGAGATATCTAAGTATTTAAATTATTGTATTCTTATGACAAACAAATTCATCTCATAAGATGAATGCTCAAATAATCCTTTGATAGACAATAAAGTTATGCTGACCTTAGGAGGGCTCCTAGAGAGTTTGATATTGGTGAAAAGTTATTTTAAGGGTGTGTCCTCAAAATAATTCCATTAAATTTGGGAAATATTCTAAGTTATCACCTATATTTATTAGGCCTTTTTAATTTTGGAAAATATTAGTCTTGTGGATTACATACTAGCTCTCCCTCCTTCTCTTTCTAATATTCATATTGTTTTTCATAATTCAATATTTAGGAAGTATGTATCTAATCCTTCCCATGGTTTGGATTGGTTAAGTATCTAATAGGAGAATGGGGAGAAAATGCAGTTGGAACTAGTGTAGGTGCTAGCAAAACACAAAATTAGGCTATACAATAAGCATGTACAACAATATTTGGTAAAATGTGACCAAATTTGTGAGCGGAGTTCTACTTGGGAAGAAAAAAATATATTCCGAGAGAATAACATCACCTTCCTATTGCTAAAATTAGGATGGTTTTATATCAAGGGGAGAAGGATATAATATACCTCCCTTTATAAATTTAAAAAAATTAAATAAGTGTCTTTTGGGGCACATTTCTTGGACTTTATTTATATTATGTCAAGTATTACTCAATTCTTGAGGAGGCGAGTTCTTATTACAAATACTAGTCAATGAGATGTTAAGGATTATTATATGCACATGTGTACTTTATTTTAGTACTAATATTATTTACAAAGCTTTAGAGGCATTGATGATATGCACTTCTTTAGTAGTAATATGGAAGTGCACTATGATCATGATTTCATGATGATCATTATTGTTGTTCTACTATTTGAGTTACATTCATCATATTAGCTGATTCCCATATTTTTGATAGTTGAATGATAAATGAAAATAAAACACTTGAGATAGGAAATAAGGAAACAAGAAACCCACCCAAAGTGTTATAGATCATCTAGAAAACTAATCAATTTTTTTCTATCTCTCATTGAATTTACATTTATAATTAAGAATTCACTATGATGTGTTGATCTTTGTAGTGTGAAAATTATGTAGTATCATGTAATTATATTCTATTAAGGTCAAGGAACCGACCCACTCGATTTTCTCAAGGCTATTCTAGGCCTATGATAAAAAGTGAAATATTAAGAAAATTTAAAGTGTGGAAGCATAAAAATAATTTAAAATCGGTTATAACGTAAGGGAAATCCTCCCTACCAGTCACCACTTAAAGAATAATGGTTATGTGTTATCTTTCCTTTTGTAAAACCTTTAGTAGGTTTCCTTTTTAATTTTTGACTGTAGCAAGGGATATTATGTTATGGCATAGTGAAAGTATAACAATATAGTTGGCATAATACAATATTAATTATGTTGAACTTGGGGTCAATCAAACCAAGGATATTACGTAATTTGTTGAATTGTGGAGCTTAATTGATTCACATTAGCATGCTTTACAAACTTTCTGGGATACACACTAACCGGTGTCGGTTGGTGACAGTGTTGGTCACCTTAGGACCGGTATTGGTTAAGGCAAGGAGGAACCAATGTCGATTAGGGTAACCAGGCGTCGGTTGCTGCTGTCATGCGTGAATGTTTATATTTAACTCACGGGAATTAGATCTAATATTTGTTGTGAAGTTGATCTAGTGGTTGTAAATGCATATCTAAGGTGCCCTAAGATTATATATGTATAAAGGCATGCAAATTAGGGTTAGAAGGTGGTGAATTGTATTTTTGAATGTAAGTTTCCTCGGAGAGAAATAAAGAGTATATGGTGAAGAGAAAGCATTATACATCCTGTGAGGTGTGGAAGATTGTAGATCTTCATTGTATTTCCTCTGTAAAGCACTAAATAATAAGATTGGTCATTTCTTGGTATATGTAGCCCACACTAGGTGAACCACATTATATCTGGTGTTATTTTTCTCTTGTTTATTTTATCTTTTGGTTAAATTTCATGTTTATTGTTGGTAGCTTTAATTGATTATAGCTTTAATTGATTATAGATTTGTAAAATACTAGTTTATGGTTTAACCCCAACAAATGGTATCAAATCTTTATTTGGAGGTTTTGTGTATTGACATGATTTACTCTCAAAGGGTTTTTAATTGAGTGGGAGCACAAAAATGACATAAGATAACAAATATATAGTAGAGAAATTTGATGGTCGTAATTATCAATTCTGGAATATGCAGGTGAAGGATTATCTATATCAGAGAGATTTATATTTATTGTTGGATGAGAAGGCAAGGCATATAAATATCACTTTGGTGAAAAATGGAAGATTCTAGACGAAAAGGATCTCGGGATCTATAAGATTGAGCTCCGACAACATATGTAGTTTCAAATATAACAACAACATAAACCATGATAGATTTAATGAAAGCTTTAGAAAACTTATATGAAAAACCAAGTGCATCGAATAAAGTTTATTTGATGAAGAAATTATTTAATTCTAAAATGCAAGAAGGTGGATCTATGTCAAATCATTTGAATGATTTCCGTTCTATTGTTAATCAATTAAAATTGGTTAATATTTCGTTTGATGATGAAGTGAAAGAAATTTTATTCTTATGATATTTTCCAGATAGTTGGGATAATTTGGTAATGGTTATTAGTAATACAACATCTGCTTTTAATATTTTAAAGTTTGATGATGTGGTTAGTATAATCCTAAATGAAGAAATATACAGAAAATTATAGGAGAATCATCATCTGGGAATGCTTTGAATGTGGAAAGTAGGGGAATATCTAAAGAGAGATCCAAGAGAAATAAGAATGGCATAAAAAAGAATGGAAAATCTAGATCCAAAGTCAGAGATATAATCTGTGGAATTATGGAAAGAGAGGACATGCAAAGGAGTGTTGGTTTAAGGAAAACAAAGAGAATATACCAAAAAAGGTAAAGAGGAAAACATTTCAAGTGAGGTAATGCAAGATGCTCTTATTATCTCCTTGGATAATAAAGTAGAATCATGGGTTTTAGATTCTAGAGCTTCTTTCCATGCTACCCCTAATAAGGGTTATTTTAGAAATTATGTTCAGGGTAATTTTGGACATGTTTATTTAGGAGATGATGAACCATGCAAGATTACTGGTAAAGGTGATGTTCATCTTAAATTGTAGAATGGAAATACATGGGTATTGAAAGATGTGAGGCATGTGCCAAGCCTCAAGAGAAATCTAATTTCTATAAGGCAATTAGGAGAATCTGGATGCATGGTTACATTCACAGCCAATTCTTGGAAAGTTTCCAAGGGAGATCTTGTTGTAGCAAGAGGCAAGAAGGTAGGAACATTGTATTTGTCTACTTATGTTACTGATTATTTTTTATGCTATCTACTTCAAATTCAGATGCAAGCATGTGGCATTATCAACTAGGCCATATGAGTGAAAAAGGAATGCATATCTTAAAGGAAAAGGGTAAGTTATCATATTTGAAACATGTAGATCTTGATTCTGTGAGCATTGTATATTTGGAAAGCAGAAGAAAGTGAGATTTCTTAAGGTTGGGGAAAAAGAAGGAGCATAAATTGGAGCTTGTTCATTCAGATGTATGGGGACCAACTCAAGTTGCTTCTCTTAGAGGATCCCAATATTATGTGACTTTCATTGATGATGCCACAAGAAAGGTATAAATTTATATTATTAAGTAGAAATCTGATGTTTTTGAGACTTTTAAACTATGGAAAGACCTTGTGGAAAATGAAAAAATTTAAATTTAAAATGCATTAGATGATCCGTAAACTTCTACTTTGGAACTCTACAAAAACACACAATTATGTTTTCTACTTTTCAACTTTGAAAAATGACAAATTGATTGAATATTAGAGATTTAGTGACTGATTAACTAGTGCTTAGGATAAAATTGTAGAGAAATGCTAATGAATTCCATACACAACATAAGAATTTTATCCTAGAAACCCCCAATGAGGAAAAACAAATCTAGAAGAACAACTACTCTTTCTTCCTACTTGTATTGGCCAATTAATAAAATTATACAAATTACAATAAGTATGAAAGAAACAAAAATGTAAACCTCATCTCCAATTAATTGCTTGCTCTATTTTCTTAAACCTTTCTCCTATAATTCTACTCCATCACTAAAGAATCTATGCTCACTTGCTCTCATATTAATACTTTGTTTCTCGATCTCTCTAGATCTTTGAATGATCATTTCTCTTGCTCCTTTCATGAATTTATATGCCTTCACATGTCTTCTTGTGTACTAGAGGATGTGAAACGGTATAGAAGGGAAGAGACACAGATGGGATATTCAAATTTGTGTCCATTTGTGATCCATTCTTATTTTCTCTTGAAAAGTGTCACGACTGCCTCCATGAGAAGACTGGTAGTTTCAGGACCACCGACCTTGCTAGGTGTCAGTTATAGGAACACCGCCCTACACAGAGTGGCGGTTCTATCCTAAACCTCAGTTTAACTCATTTTTCTTTACTTTCTTCAATTCTCCTTCTTGGTGCTTGATGAAACTGATGAAGTGGTGTGTTTTTTTTAATATGTATGGATCATATCTCCCATGCTTAGGAGGATTTAGGTCCCACAAAATCTTAGTGGGGGAGTGGTAGAGGAATCAACTCCTTCTCTTTATCCTTGAGTACTACTGGGTCTACATTGGTGTCTTCTCTCGTCCAACCCACCAAGACTCCTATGGATCTCTGGGTTGGTGCTCCAGTGCTACATCCTCCTCTGAGTTACCTCAAGTATAATCCTCTTTGGAAGGAAGCTTCTGTATGTTTCCTTCTTTGTTATATATAGATGGTGCTAGTAGGTGCGAGCTCTTGTAAATTTTTATCGCATGCATCTGCATGAAGTATGGCCTGAAGGTTTATTTTCTAACTTGCTCAATTATGGTGATGGTCCCATACTATAGTGGTTTAGACCTTTTTCTTATCTTTGTCTCTTGAGATGGATTGGTTGAATCCTCTCCATGTACATTGCTACTATAGTCACCACTGTTCCTTGTATCTCCTCTTCTCCTTGCTGCCCCATGGTTAGGTCTAGTGAATCCATAGGTAGATACAATGACTACATAGTGGAAATTTGTTTTGTTCCTTGAATGATCAATTTATGTGGTGGATTATTCTAAAAACTCGACTAGTGCTATCCAAAATATTCGTGCTCTCAAGTTCATTTTACTTTTCTTCTAATGAAAGTAAAAACACCGATGATTTTCTTGAATAATTTTTTGTTCTTGGTTAGAACTTACTATATCCTTCTTTAATTTTCTCTAGTGTGCCCAAATGTTGAAATTGACTCTATCCTTGACCCATCTGTACATGTTCTCCCTCCCGTGAACACAACATCCCTAGCATAAAAGTAACGACTTCCAAATACAATATCAAATGCATCAAGTGGAATGATATTAGCCTCTAATACATTAATATATTGGGTATTTATCCCAAACTAAAACTTACAATTTCATAGAAATATGGATGTGGATGCGAGTTAGTCTCTAGGCCAAGTTGTTCTACAACCGAATCAGAAATAAAATTTGACTGAGGACTAGAATATACTAAAGTATTTATCTTAGTATTATTAATTTGGATTCTGATTTGGAAAATATAACTCATCTCTTCTTCTTCTTCCTCGTATATGTTAGTGGCCATGCATCCTAACCTTTCTTCTACATCTGAATCATCCTCAATCTCCACCTCTCCTTCTCTTCACACAGTGGCCATGGATTTCTTGGAATCCTTGGTTCGGTGCTTTGGGTGTAATTATGGATGCAACTTCCAACATGTGGTGTCAATATGTCCATTTATATCACAATTCTTACAGAAATTATTAGGATCTTTACAATTATGCAAAGTAGTAGTGACATGTTTACCTTTCCATTTACCTCTGCTACTTGTCTTCCCTTGTTCTTTTCCTACTGATCTAGTTGACTAGTCTCCCTTTGGCTCTACTTCTCCTTACTTCTTCTCATCATCAATGTAGTATGCTTGTATACAAGCTTCATTGAGATCCTTGGGCTTCATGGAGATTACCTTCCTCCGAAGGTGAGTGTGAATTCCTCCCAAATACTTGGTTATAATGTCCTCATCCTCTAAGTCCATATCAAGCAATATGGCTTGTCTCCAAAATTTGGTAGTGTAGTCTTGCACACTTTGACCGATGCCTTGCCTAAAGTCACCACTTAATCATCATGTCCATCTTATGGTGAATAGGATGGAATTTATCTCTAATAAACTCTTTAAAACCCTTCCAAGTACTTGATAATATGATGTTTCTTATTTTCACCAAAGGTGGCTAGATGGGTTTCCCACAAAACTAGAGCATGACCTTCCATTTTGAGACATGCAAAGGTAATCCTTTGTGCCTCAGTGATATTATGCACACTAAAATATAATTCCAACTATTTTAGCCATTTATCCATAGAATTCTGCATCCACTTGTCCTTCAAAATTCATTATTTCAATTTCCATTTCAGCTTTAAAAGGTGTATAAGAAGATTTTACCTTTTCACTTATAATTGGTGTCTCTTCTTCACGCTCTTCCCATTCTTCCTCTTCGTGGCTCTTTCCGATACCTAATTTTTAGCTTGTGATCGAACCACTGAATCCATGGAATCTTTCTTAACTAAAGACATCTTTTGCATATCTAAAATATCTTCTTGATTTCTATGCAACCTATTCATCATGGTCTCTAGCATTTCAAATCTACATACCAAGTTCTCTTCCTCCATTTGATCTCAAATTCTCTATTTCCACTTCTTCGTAGAAATGTCTAGCTCACAAGGTAAAAATATTTGTCCTTGGACCTTTTCATTATCATAAAATTCAAAATAAAGAATCGAATACCACAATCGTAGCTATATAATTAGCTCTGATACAAAAATGATCCGTAAAATTCTACTTTGAAACTCTACAAAATCACACAATTATGTTGTTCTACTTTCATCTTTGGAAATGAAAGATTGATTGAATCTTAGAGATTTAGTGACTGATTAACTAGTGCTTAGGAAAAAATTGTAGATAAATGCTAAATAATTCTACACACAACACAAGAATTTTTATCCTGAAACCCCAATGAGGGAAAACCAGTCGAAGGGAAACTGCTCTTTCTTCCCACTTGTATTGGCCAATTAATAAAATTTTACAGATTACAATAAGTATGAAAAGAAGAAACAATGTAAACCTCCTCTCCAATTACTTTCTTGCTCTATTTTCTTACACCTTGCTCCTAAAATTCCACTCCAACACTGAATAATCTCTTCTCACTTTCTCTCATATTAATACTCGCTTCTCAATCTATTTGAATCATCAACACCAAAATTGAGTCACACTCCCTTGGTCCCTCATCAAAATATCACCTTGAACACACTCACCTAACCATGGCCCCTTACACCCCACTCTAATATTAATTTAATTAAATTAATTCATGATCTCATAATATTTATTATTTAAATATCCTAATTGAGATAATTCTCACACCACCACCTCACCTAACCACCTCACCCTACACCTATTCTTAGTATGTTACCATAACTAACTAAGACCTACCTAAACCCTAAAAATCAAAGCCCGCATTCCTCAGTAACCATATTCTTTCCCGTTAGAAAGGAAGCTTCCATTATAATCCGCGAAGAAAAACAAACAAGATCCAAGAAATCAAGAGGATATGCCCATTTTAAGTAAACCTATAAAATCCCACCATAATCGATGTTGGTCATCCTAAACCACTGCCAGTCAACCTAGAACCATCGTCGGTTACCATTTATTTCCCAAAACAACCTTATTTCAAGGTTGACACAATTTCTAAGAGTGAGAGATGAAACCAGAGCTGTATCCAAGGAGAACTAGCATTTACACACACATTAGAGCATCCATAAACAACATCAGAAGCTATCACAGAGCCATTTGCATTCACGGGAGCATCCAGGGAAGCGTTGTCACCACACCAAACTCCATCTATCTAATCAACTACCATTTCCATCCAACCATCAAGCTCATACCACAATAAGTATTTTGTTAACCAACATTCATCTACTTTCATTTTGGTAGGTTCTGTTACCTCTATTATCATTTTCTATTTGCACTTCCTTTCCCCACCATTTACCTCCATGCAAGTTTGACCATTCCTTCACCCACACCATTAAAACTACCTATACCCTACTAATAACTACCCCTGAGTATACCTAAGACCTACACATACCTCTTCATTACCTTCTCCATTCTTGTCTAGCCTCGATCAACCTTCCCAAATAGATCCCAATAAGTTTCTGTCACCCAACATTACCGATGCCAATTACCCATGACCACCGTTGGTCTATCCTAAACTATCATCAGTTACACTAGACCAATGTTAGTCTCTGTGTTTTACCCTCAGACCAAGAAAAAATCCTAAAATCCCTACCAAATATCCAAAACAACCCAAAAATAGACCCTGACTAGTACCAAGACTCGGCAGACCTTGACCTTTAGATTCAATCAAAGCTTAGCTTGTTGTGAACGAATAAGCTTATTATAGTGGAATGAGATACTGTTGTATATATCTTCCCCCCGGGTAGATATAGACAAGCAGGAGAATGGAGAAATCAAAGAAGCTCAAATGCCTGACATGACCAAGGCGCACGGAAATGGCGCATGACAATGAGTGTCAACATGAGAATGTATGCGCCAAGGCGCAGGATAGTGGCGCACAGAAATGGATGTCGACAATGTAAAGGATGCGCCCTTGGTGCACGGAAATGGCGCATAACAATGAGTGTCAACAGGGAAAAAGTTGCGCCTTAGCGCACATAAGAGGATGTCGACACAAATGTAAATGCGCCCTTGGCGCATAGAAGAAGATGTCGACATAGAAATAGATGCGCCCTTGGCGCACAGAAAGGAATGTTGACACGGAAAAAGTTGCGCCCTTGGCGCAGGTAAAGTGGCGCACGTAAACATGTGTCGACACAAGCATATTTGCGCCTTTGGCGCACAGAAAAGAGTGTTGACATGCAAATGAATGCGCCTTTGGCGCACAAAAAGGGTTGTCGACACAAACATATTTGCGCCTTTGGCGCACGAAAAGGATTGTCAACATGCATATGGATGCGCCAAGGCGCACCTTCAGGAGGCGCAACATTCTCGAGCGCCGACAGAAGCGCACTCACCCGATATTCGATGGCCATAATTTTTGACTGGGAGCTCCGATTCACACAAGGTTGGACTTTTCGGAAAGCCTACGGCGTCCTCTACCTAACTACGACTGGATATCTTTAATTGGGTGGGAACAAGTTCTTAAAAATGCAAAATACAGTTTGCCACTTTTGGGGTTTGATATGGTCCTCACCTACCACCATAATGAGATGAATTAAATACAACTCCGAGGTGGTTGGGGTAGATTTGGACTTTCTCTCTCTTCTCCCTCTCATTCTTCCTATAAATTGTAAGGAGGGGCTTCTTTCTAAAGGTTGGACATTCTTGTTTTGCCCCTCCCTTCTTCTCTTTGGCAGGTGAATCTGTGGAGTTAAAACCTCCCATTTAAAACTGTAATGCAGCTTTGCCTCTTGGCATTTTGCAGTGTGTTGTATCAATCTTTGGAGTAAATTAATGCATGTCTGTGGATGATTATCAACCCTCTCAGTGTTTATTTGCATCTTCTTGATCTTTCACTGTAAATCTGGTTATCTGTGCATGATCTTGCATTACATTTTTTTGGTCTGTGTTTATTGGCAAGACAGGTGTTCTTCATTCCTCGGTGCATCACCTCTGTTAGTTTAGGTTTTATTTTCTGCATTTTCTTACCCCTGTCTCCTTGGAAAATTAGATTAGGTTTTGAGTAGACCCTCTGCATTTTTACGTGTGCATCTGAACAGAGGAATAGGAACCGGCCTTCATCCGGAGAGCTTTTCCGATTTCGCAAGGTCCCACACTTGGGAAAAGCTCCATGTTGTGCAATCGCACTGAGATTCTCAACCCATCGAGTTGCAGAGTCCCAGGGGTGCTGTGATTCGACACCAACAGTTTTGGCACGCCCGGTGGGACCAAGAAGTCATTCCAAAGAAAATTTGAAGGAGTTTTCATGAAATTTGCACTAAAAATTTGGAAGTTTTTACAAATTTCAGATTTTGCACCTCCTAACCTGAACTCCGAAATCAATTTTCAAGGGTTTAACTTGCTCAAAACGAGTCAAAATTTCACCAGTTGGTAGATCCGACTGTAATCTTCAAAAGGGTATTTTTAGTTTTTTGATATTTTGATTTCCAAAATTTCAGGTTTTTAGTGATTTCGGGATTTCGGGATCCGAGAGCATCAAAGCAGAAGCAGTAGTGTTTCGGGTTTCGGGGGATGCATTGCATGGTCCTACCCCCGACAGCAGTGATTTCGGGATTTCGGGATCCGAAAACATCAAAATAGCCTTTCGGGTTTTGAGGGATGTCGGACATGTTCCAAGTTCCGACACATAGCAATTCGGGTTTTGTGAGTTGCATCGCATGACCTGAGTTCCGACTGTGCTTTTCGGGAATCCGCAGCTGCACAACATGACATGAGTTCCGAACTGAAGATTGCATTCTTCCGGGTCCTTCAAATTTTAAATCTCGATTTCGATATTGTCAAGTTTGGTGTGTAACTTGGCAACATCCAGCCTTTTAGAGGCATTTTTCAAAAACACATCTGGCGACTCCACCTGATCAGCAACCCATTTCTCTGAGTTACAGACCCGTTCCCATTCATTTCCACCCATCTTTCTTTCCATCTCTTTCATTCTTTTCCATTCCATGAAGTTGTGCAACCATGACTTCATTTCCATCATGGAATCCACATCAACAGCAGCAATATATCACACCTCCAACATGTTTTACAAATCCTCCAAATCAGCATTTTGGTCAAGTTCAGGATCAACATGCATACCCATATGAGCAGCAATGCCAAAATCAGTTTGGCTATGGAGCTTTCCAAGAGCAAGGGTACGCATGCAATGAAGACAATGAAGAAGAAAATGCAGATCTGCTGGAGAAAATCCAAAAGATGGAGGTGAACATGGTGCAATCTAGGGCTCAGGCACAAATGAAAGCATTTGGAATTGGTTGCAGAGCACCTTGTCCATGGGTGGGACCTTTTCCAAGGCATTACAGCTCTCAAGAGAAGTTAGACTTCATGATTGCAACACTGCCATTACTTACAAGGTGGATTGAAGGAATAGAGGTGTATGAGAGAAGTATTCTGCAACCTTGTCAACGGGTAAGCACACCATCTCATACTCTTTCTTTTCCCCCCTCTCAATCTATATCATTTCAGCAGTATCAAGTTTTACATTCACCATCTGCTGTCCTAAATGTTGAATCCATCCCTCCATCCCCTAGTCTTCCACCCCATCTCGATTCTTCTTTCCTTTTCCTTTCCAAACAGTCATCCCCTCCACGAGAGCTAACAGAAACACCCCCTCCTCCAAAGAAACAAGAGGTTTCACCTCCTCCACCACCGCAAAATATTGTAAAATCAATTGAATTTCAACCTATCCCTCCTATTGCATTCCCTAATCCATGTTGGGAGGATGAAAATCAGAATGCCAGCCAAGGAAAACCACAGCAAAAAGAGAGTGCCAACAAAGAGGAAGAAATTCAAAGTCTGAAGAGTTGGGCTCTTAGATTTGGGATGACGAAGATCCCCTTGATGGTTAAGCCTACAGAAGAGGCTGAGGTTGGAGAACAAATGGTGGTCAGGACTTATTCTCACTGCATCGAAGAAGATGTTGATCTAATAGAAGTTACACAATCAGCCATGAAAGAGGAAAGCCCTGAAGAAAATCTTGCAGCCCCAACTTGTCCTCTAGAGCAGCAGATTGAAGAGTTTGACTTAAAAAACTTCATGCTGGAGGAAGAGTTATATCAAGAGCAAGATTGCCTTCGAGTAATAGAGGAGGGAGAAGCTGCTTCAACTCCAAAAGAAGAGGAGCACATCCTAGTTGTGGAGGAGAAAAGTGCAGATCCAAGAGCTTTGAACACAAAGCAGGCTATAGGAGAACCTTCAGTTCTTCTTTCTACTTCACCTCTCCCGAGTTCTAGTACTGAAGAGGAGTTTGATCTCTCAAACTCAATATTGGAGAGTGAAGGAAACCATGGTGGTCAAGTTGCAGATCCAGAGGACACCATGGAGGAAGTTGAACACGAACAGCGGGACAACAATGAGGCAGTTTACCTGTCAGATTTGGAGGACTGTTTTGATGGAGAAGAACCGGTTGAGTTTTCACCATTCTCTCTTTCATCATCCACATTCCAAACACAAGAGTCTGATGTCATGAAGGAGAACATTCATTTGCAGCAGCCTGCATTTTATAGCAGCCCTTTGGAATCAAAATTGGAAGATTTTAATCTTCCATATCCTTCATTGGAGGAAGAGAAAGGACAGAAGGATTCCACCATTTCTTCCACGTCATCCATCTCGGAGGGTCTGCAAGAGAACTCCATTTTTGGAGTTGGAAATCAGAGCTATGGGCATATCAAACGGATCAGACCTTGCCCAATCAGGTATTTGGCTTCATTGGAGCCAAAGGAGAAGCCACAACCGGTCATGCTCGCTTCTGAGCATGAGGGTGAGTTACAGAGTACCAAGGATCAGCTGCCATACCTTTTCGATCTAAATGCAGAGCAACTAAAAGAGGTATTGGATTTTTCAGCTGATACCTTGATGATTTGGGTGGAAGACCAGCTTCTCGTTGATTTCCCACTCATCCAAACAGCCGTGATCAGTGCCAAATCGATTGCATGGCTGCCCATTTTGAAGAAAGGAAGCTATTTTGCACAACCAGTTGCAGGGTTTGTTTAGCTTGCCTTTGCTTCCAGTAAGAGTAGGGTAGGTAGGTTTGCTTTCAGCAGAAGAAGTGCTTGTGCACACTCTGCATGTTCCATTTTGGACATGTATGATTTTCAGTTTTGTACATAGTTTTTGTGGTGTTGGTTTTGCTCTGGCATGGTTCATTGCAGCGGTTTTTTGGTGAGAACAACTCTTAAGTTCAGTGTGCTCTCAGAGAAGGAGTTGCGGTATCGTTCAGAATCGGATATCGGTTGGTTTCAGGTTATTGCTTATGACTCCATGCCCAATGGATTGCTAAAAGGCCACTGATCTTCTACCTAGCAGGCAGGTGATCCCGTTGAGTCGCCAAAATTGTTGTATATATCTTCCCCCCGGGTAGATATAGACAAGCAGGAGAATGGAGAAATCAAAGAAGCTCAAATGCCTGACATGACCAAGGCGCACGGAAATGGCGCATGACAATGAGTGTCAACATGAGAATGTATGCGCCAAGGCGCAGGATAGTGGCGCACAGAAATGGATGTCGACAATGTAAAGGATGCGCCCTTGGCGCACGGAAATGGCGCATAACAATGAGTGTCAACAGGAGTGTGTTGCGCCTTAGCGCACATATAAGAGGATGTCGACACAAATGTAAATGCACCCTTGGCGCATAGAAGAAGATGTCGACATAGAAATAGATGCGCCCTTGGCGCACAGAAAGGAATGTTGACACGGAAAAAGTTGCGCCCTTGGCGCAGGTAAAGTGGCGCACGTAAACATGTGTCGACACAAGCATATTTGCGCCTTTGGCGCACAGAAAAGAGTGTTGACATGCAAATGAATGCGCCTTTGGCGCACAAAAAGGGTTGTCGACACAAACATATTTGTGCCTTTGGCGCACGAAAAGGATTGTCAACATGCATATGGATGCGCCAAGGCGCACCTTCAGGAGGCGCAACATTCTGAGCGCTGACAGGAAGCAGACCCTGACCCAGATATTCAGATGGCCATAATTTTTGACTGGGAGCTCCGATTCACACAAGGTTGGACTTTTCGGAAAGCCTACGGCGTCCTCTACCTAACTACGACTGGATATCTTTAATTGGGTGGGAACAAGTTCTTAAAAATGCAAAATACAGTTTGCCACTTTTGGGGTTTGATATGGTCCTCACCTACCACCATAATGAGATGAATTAAATACAACCTGAGGTGGTTGGGGTAGATTTGGACTTTCTCTCTCTTCTCCCTCTCATTCTTCCTATAAATTGTAAGGAGGGGCTTCTTTCTAAAGGTTGGACATTCTTGTTTTGCCCCTCCCTTCTTCTCTTTGGCAGGTGAATCTGTGGAGTTAAAACCTCCCATTTAAAACTCTGTAATGCAGCTTTGCCTCTTGGCATTTTGCAGTGTGTTGTATCAATCTTTGGAGTAAATTAATGCATGTCTGTGGATGATTATCAACCCTCTCAGTGTTTATTTGCATCTTCTTGATCTTTCACCGTAAATCTGTTATCTCGTGCATGATCTTGCATTACATTTTTTTGGTCTCGTGTTTATTGGCAAGACAGTGTTCTTCATTCCTCGGTGCATCACCTCTCGTTAGTTTAGGTTTTATTTTCTGCATTTTCTTACCCCTGTCTCCTTGGAAAATTAGATTAGGTTTTGAGTAGACCCTCTCGCATTTTTACGTGTGCATCTCAAACAGAGGAATAGGAACCGCCTTCATCCGGAGAGCTTTTCCGATTTCGCAAGGTCCCACACTTGGGAAAAGCTCCATGTTGTGCAATCGCACCGAGATTCTCAACCCATCGAGTTGCAGAGTCCTGTGGTGCTTTGTGATTCGACACCAACAATACCTAAATAATTTTAACTACAATAGGATTTAATTTATTGTTAACATTTAATTGTTTTAAACAGGGATTGTGATAATCGCAGGAGTATCACACTTCCTAGATCTAACATACGCTAGGTAGTCCACTGTATATATTGTTAAACTTCCATTTGGTAGTCTTGTTTTCTATTTTAGGTAGTTCCTCCTAGCCAAAAGGAAACTCTCACAATCAGCTGTGGATCAAGAAGTCATATGCGCACAACAATGTTTAACCATCTTTAATAGGTATTCCTCCTAGCCCATTTACCCTTATCTGTTTCGTCAATATTCAAAGAAACACTCTAAGAATCAGGTGAAACATTTTGGCATGCCCGGTGGGACCCATTCAAGGTTCCTTGCATTTCTTCATTTCTAGGTGAAAATTTGTATGTTTGTTTCCTTTCTAAAAGGTTCTCACATTAAAATTTCTCCTGGAATCTTCTCTTCTTTCTATTTTTCTCAAAGCAATCATGTTTTGGTGCTATAAAAATAACTCTTCTTCTCTTTCATTTGTACTACATTAGTGAAAGATCATACTCTCTCCTATTCATCTTTTTGTGTCATTGAATTCAATATTTCAATTTGGGCTTAAAATCAACTGCATCTCATTCTACTTTACTGCATTAGCTCACATTAAATGAGGGAAACCTATATACTGGAAGTCATGCCCATTGATGGTTGACAAACGAATCATAGAAAAGCACTTCCTTTCTCTTCTTCTCTCTCCGAGTCTTACTAAAACATCACAAAATTGGAAAATATACATTTCTTAAACATCTTACCTAAAAGAAGTGGTAGGTGCTCACATGATCACAACACATTGGGCACCCACTCGTTATTCACAAGTCATTATCTCAAATGACGGCTCACCCCCACCACAACAATCCCAAACCTCTCCTTGTATATCTCCTTATTTTTAGGAAGCCTTCCTCACCAAAAATATATATTCTAAAGTTCATGAGCCAGTCTTCTAAATAACCTAAGATGAACAAACATAAAGAAAAGAGAACTCTTAGGATCATATTTTTCTTAGTGTTTCTGTTTGGCTTGCATTTTAAGGTGAGAGGACACATTATTCATATTTTTATTTATCCAACTTCATCTAAGTGTTCCTAGATCCCATTTTCATCATTCTTAGAATTATAGGTTTGATTCCGACTTTATTTTAAATCACAACCACCTTTTCTTCCTCTCTGTTTCAATTTCCACGAATGAACTCGTGTCATCCAACGACCGTTGCTAATCGCCGTTACCCTCTTCGATCGTCACCGGTTTTACCCAACCGGCATCGGTTTAATGTTCTTTTGGTTAACCTGCCCAAAAGGACACCTATTTCATATTCTTTTTTATTCAGAGTCTTTGTAACTCTCATCATCTTCTCTGTCCTAATAAAATCCATCTACATTTTATCTACTCCGGCAGATTCCTAGCCTTTTTGCCTTGTTTTAGAAAACTATCCATTTTCCACAGTAACCAACCATGGTTACCTATGACCGACACTAGTTTTACCCTAACCGACATCGGTTAGCTAGTTCAAATTTCTAGCTGACATTTTATACCTAATCCACCTACCACCACCTATTTTTCCTATCTTTACTATATTTTTGTGTCATTTATAGAAAGCAATTCTACGACATCGCAATTATTCACATGGTGCTAATGCGTAGCTAGCCAAGAAAACATCCTTATATTCCATGCCAATTGTCAACAACTCCCACCTAGTCCTTCACCACCTTCCATTCTATCACCCATGGATCCTACCCAACCTATCACTATCGCCATAGGGGATAAGGAGTTCACATGACTCCTTGACCAGAACCCTACTACCTTATAGTCCTATATTTCCCACTCATCAAATCGAGATACCTTGGGTTAGTTGATATACAACATGCCCATATCTATCCCCCGACTCTCATTCCTACTTTAGTATTAGTTCCTTCTAGCTCGCCTTACCCACATCGACTTAGCTCCGACCATTTCGCAGCTTAGGCCTATATACTCGCTATGACATGACCGTGCATCTGTCACATTTATGGCACCCACAACATCCACTATACCTTTGTCCACCACCTAGAACATAACCTCATCTGCACCTATTATCTCACATATACCCATAAAAACACAACCACCCCCGGTGTCGATGACCCCTACCCCATTTCAAAACATTTTCCTTTCTATTCCACAGTCCTTAGCCCCCATCACTACTAGGGTTACCTCGACCCTTCCACCTCCATATATGTACTATCAACAACCTCCCGTTTCATCCATCATTCATTCGGGGTATGTACCCCCTATCTCACTCCCTCATTCCCAACCTACCTATGTGGCATCACCATATACTAGAATGCCACCTCCATCATATGTACAACACCAACCCCCTTACGCAGCCATCCACCCATCCATTCCTATTCTTCCATACCCTGCGCATATTGGAAAATGCCTAAATTTAACCACTTCAATAGAAAAGAGGACCCACAAAAACATTTATGGTATTTCAAATATGAGTGTTATTTGATCGCCCATGATGACAATTTGCTTCTGAGGACCTTTCCCATGTCTCTGACTAGGCCTGCATTATATTGTTATAGTGGGTTACCTAGGCATTCTATCTTTTCATTTAATTAGGTAGCCCAAGCCTTCTTGGATCACTTCTCCATTAACATTGTTAAGAAGGTTACCATGACTGACCTCTACTCTACCTCAATATGAAAATGAGTCTATCACATATTTTTTCACTCATTGGCGTAGCCTGATCAATAAACTCACATTCTAAATACCACAAACTGAACTCATAGAGATCTTTACGTGGGCTTGTGTTAGACATATCTCATCGACCTTGTAGGTGTAGAATTTACGAACCTTTGAAGAGGCATTCACCATGACATGAAAGCTAGAGATTTGGGCCATTGAAGAAAAGAAAATTCAACTACGTAATAAGAACTTGACATTTAAGTCAAATGATACCTCTTCTTCTTCGAAACCATAGAATAATTATTCAAAAGCAACAGGAATTGCTAATGTAGTGGTACTCAAGGCTAGCCTAGCTCATCCATTAAATCAAGCTAAGCCCTCATCAAATATTTCTCCTATCCACACCTTTCAATTCAGACAAGAACAACAGAAATACACCCCAATCAGGGAGCCTTATTCTTATGTCTTAGAAAATCTCATTAAATCTGGAGCCATCACCCTTCCTCCTATAAAACCACACACTAGTTTTGATCCTACTCACCCCACACCTATATGGTACAAAGAGCATGACTTTTGTAACTATCATCGGGTAAAAGGTCATAATGACAACAATTGCATCACTTTCAAGAACATTGTCTAGGAAATGCTCGAGAATGGTGAGTTAGTCTTGGATAATCCTAATGCACCTGCTAATAAAAACCTACACATCTTCAAGAAACCATTTCCTAATCACGCCCCTTCTTCTAATCAAATTGAGAGACCTCAACTAATGATAGCCATACCCATGAGGTTCATGCTATTTTCAGTGATGCACCAGTTGCTTCCCAATTACCTCATATTCCTTCCATAGAGGAAATATTGGCCTGAAGTCCTCCACCTACATAGGAACCCACTTCACCTATTCCTCCACCCACAAAGGAACACCCTTTGTCTCCTCCCTCACCTATGAAGGAGTCTTCTATTAACATCAAGACCATTTCACCTTTGGCTTCTCCACCTAGAGATCCGTCACCAGTAGTACCTCTCTGACCTACGGGAGACACTTTTTTAGCTCCTCCACCCATAGAGGAGCACCCATCATCTCCTCCACCTATCAAAGATCTAGTAGAAATGTTGTTACCTCTAGGTGACCATTCTCCATCAGCTACCCAAGATCTTGCTGACTTACTTTTGGCTCTCTTACCCACAGATGAAGCTAGTGAATTCCCCATTTCTAAAACACATTTTATAGGAATTGCCATTGGATCCACATCAACCCCACCCACTGCAGTGTCATTCTCACACTTAGCCAACCACCTGGATTATGTGGATAGAGCCTTACTTTGGGGCATCTTCTACTTCCTGTCTTAACACAAATGCAGATGTCACTCACTGACACCTCCACTATCTATCCAAAATTATTTTGGCCGATCAAACTAAACACAACCACAACTATAAAAATTCTCCCATGATACCACTCATGGCTCAACTCACACCTCTACCCATAACTCAACATGCTTCTACATCAAAACCTACACCTACATCATCTTCCTTGCCTAAACCTATTACTACTTTAGGGGTCATCCCAATGGCTAGCCTTACTCATCCACCCATTAAATTAGATTTAGCCACATCCTCCAAAGCCAAAACCAATTTTAATTCAGCCCCAAAATAGAAGAACTAATCCCCTAAATCTCATACCCCAACCTCATCAATCACACCTTCATCACTTTCACCCCTTCCATCCATCTTAGGACCTCACCCCTCGACCCTGGCTAAGAAACCTCCACCCGCTAGTAAACTAAAAACATAGCATCCCATTCCTCCCTCGTAGACCTCTAATATACCCAAGTGCCCAACACAACTTCCACCCACACCTGCAACATTTTTACCACCCATACCTCCAATACCATTGATAACTTCTTCACTACCCATGACACTTCATTCCCTTTCCCTTACACCTCCTAAAAACCTATGCCATCTACCTCCATAGCACCTCGGTTATCCCCATGGGTAACCCACCCTCTTCCACCATCCGATTTTCCCTCTAAATATTGTGCGCCCATATCACCTTTACCCAAGAAGGTGCAACCCAAAGGCAAAAATATGCTACCCTCCAATAAGGTAGTCAAACCAACCACACACTCTATTGCTAGTTCATCTACCACACCCTTACTCAAGAAGACACGACTAACACCTAAGACCATGGCTCAACCCACTCCCACTATTGCAAATACCCTTCTTATATAATCAACTACACCTACATCCAAACCCACATTCACTTCCCTTTATGATCCACTAGTAGGATCCTATGCCAAAATCTTAAACAACCTCCTTGAAAATTCCATCATCACATTACCCCCTCTTAGACCTTACGACCCACTCAAGCCCAAACCAAAGGGGTTTGACAAAACCAAAATTTGCACCTACCATCATGTGCTAGGATACGATGTAGAGGACTGTAAGGCTTTGAAAGCTACTCTTGTCCAGTTGTGTCCTCCTAAATAAAAATTTGACGATAATGACCTTCTCGATTAAGACCCCATTTCACCAAAGACCAGCTTCCACAGCTCTTCCCTCATTTCCTAATCAGCGACCAAGACCTCCACCCCCAAAATCTTAGAGCCACCTCCGAGAGTTGAAATTAACATGGTGTGCATCGAGAACTCACCAAACCTCCACCCAAATGTCGTGTGCCTAACTCATCTCACAAGGTTCCTTCCCACCTCTTGGCTTCTCGTCCCTCCTATCTCTACACCTTTCATGGCTCACCTACTTCACTTACCTCCCCACCTCAAATCAACATGATCCACATTGCTACCTACACTCAAAAGGACAAAGGAAAGGAAAAGGCAACCAACCCACCAACCAACCCTATACCCAACATACCATCTACACCCACACCTAAAGTCACTATCCGCGACCCCACATATCCTATTTCCAACAGGGTTACACATCGCACGATGCTCAAAAAATTACACCAATCCTCCCTCAAAATGTCCCTATATGACCTCATCCAAACCTCTGAATCCCATCACCAAGCTCTCATGGAGTTTCTTCAATATATTGAGGTCTTACCCAATGACCCTACACCCGTAGCCTCCATTATTACACCTCATCATGTAGCCTCTCTCACCAAATTACCATCTTCTTCTACACCTTCACCTACTCACCAAGTAGCCACCCTCAACTTCTCAGATGAAGAGATCACACTACACCAAACCGATGACCCAAATCTAGCTCTTTTCATCTCCATCCATATTGATAATATATGTGTACAATGTGTTATGATCGATGGGGGTGCTAGAATTAACATCATCTCCTCCCATTCATTCAACCAAATGCACATACTTGACAATTACATGCATAAACATCTTGTCATGTTGCATTCATTTAATGACGTTATCACCTCACTTGGTGCTATCATCCTCCATGTTTGCATGGGAATTTGCACTATTCTAGAGTTATTTTACGCCTTGGAGGGGAATTTTAATATAACTTGTTGGTTGGTAGACCATGGATTCGTGTTATGGGTTGCGTTCCTTCCACTTTACATCGTCATGTGAAGTTTGAGCATAAAAGGCACACCTATACCATTTTAGCTGACCCATCACCTTTCAAAACTCAACATGCTTTACCAACCCAATGACATGCTTATACCCATTAAGGTGTCTTCATCCATGACCACTTCCTCTTAACCTACAACTCCGCCCACTGGGCCCTCCTGTGACCTCAACCGCACCTAACTCCTCCATCCCTATCACCACCACGACTTCCACTCGCTAACCCATCACCTCCTAATCAATTGGCTCCACCTCTAATTCAATCTATAACACATCATCTATCCTATCTCGCCCACATATCAACCACCAATCCCTTGGAAGGAATTTTTCAACACCTCACTCGTGGGAGTATCACTTATACAATGTCAACACATTCCTTACTCCACAAGAGTATGAAAGCCTTCACCAACACCCTCACTACGATCACTACATAAGAGATCATATCCTTTATAGTCCTCCCCACCTTCACACAAATCTCACCTATGGGGGACTTGATACTACCACTTATACACCTAAACCACCACCACAAACCCACCCATTTTCTACTGACCTCTAGTCACTCACCAATCACCGTTTTAACCACATCTTCCTACACCGATGTGCATAGAGGGGTTTTGGTTTTGGATTTTATGAGTAATTCCATCACACTGTTATTCCATGTACTACCCGCTAACATAATGACCGTAGTGCTTTAGACTTTGCTGAACTACCTACCAAGAAGGCTCACATTGAACTCATTGAGGATATTAACCCTTCTCCACCTTCTTCACTTCTCTCTGCCTTCTTCACCACCTTCATCGATAGAGTTGATGGATCCAGAATCCATCCCTCCAATTTTATTTTTTTCATAAACACCATTTCCTTGGGGCATTTGACTTATCAATGCGAGGGTGAGGCTCCCTCTTCTCTTCCCTTCCTATATCCTAAAATGATCGATGATGATACACCTTCTATTAATGTCGTTCAATGTCAGGATGATGAATCTATAATCACCTACCTTGGTGCAGAAGACTCATATATTCATTGGTCATTACCATCTGAGACGTAAACCATGTTAAACGAATTGACTATCAAAATCAACATCCACACTCAGGATGACCCGCACATTCTAAAGATTGGCCAATCCTTAGATACAACTGAATAGGAAGCCATCACTTATTTTCTCAAAAATCATAACCATGATTTTGCTTGGTATTACATAGACATGCCTGGTATTGACCCCACCATAGTGGTCCACAATATCATAACCATTCCCAATGCTAAACCCGTAAAAAAACTTGAGGAAAATGCACCCTCGCATTACTCTTCTCACAAAGAAGAACTTTAGTGCCTTCTTTCTGTTTCCTTCATCTTCCCCATTGATTATCCCCAATAGATTTCTAACATTGTCCCAATCATGAAGGTGATGGGGGGACTTCACATTTACATGGACTTCCATGACCTCAACCTAGCTTGCCCAAAATATGACTTTCCTTTACCCAGTATTGACCAACTAGTTGACCTTATCATAGGTCACAAGATGATATCACTCATGGATGGTTTCTTGGGTTATAACCAAATATTTCTTGCCCTAGAGGATCAACACAAAATCACATTCATCACCCCTTTGGGGGACCTTCTCGCTATCGAGTCATGCCTTTTGGCCTTAAAATGTTGGTGCTACATATCGCTGGGTTATGACTTACATATTCCATGAAATCATGCACCGTATATTGAAGATTACATGGATGATCTCCTTGCCAAATCTAAACATTACTTTGAGCACCTCACCATCCTAAAACCATCTTTGATCACCTCATTAAGTCTTGTGTTTACCTTCAGCCCATGAAGTGTGTCTTTGCCATTCTCTCGGAAATCTCCCGGGATTTATTGTTTCCTTACGTGGTATAGAGGTTGACCCCGAGCATACGCCAAGGCCATTCTCAAAATGGCTCCACCCACTAACTGTGGTAGCTCGTATCCTATAAGGTAAGTTGTAATCTATTCACCATTTCATTTCGCAACTTTCCAATCGATGTCATCCATTTCATCATCTTCTCAAAAAGGATGTTTCCTTTAAATGCGATGATGAATGCCACAAATATTTTGAGGCCTTAAAACAATACCTTCTCCAACCACCCATACTCATTCCACCTAAAGATGATCAAACCTTCTACCTATACATATTTGCTACCGATCACTCCTTAAGGGCCATGCTCGCTCATCATGATGAACAACATAGGGAGCAGGTAGTTTATTACATAAGCCATACTCTTCTAGACTACGAGACCTGATACACCCATGCTAAATTTTTTTTCTTAGCCTTAGTTTTCATTTCCACCAAACTCCACCATTACCTACTTAACCAAAAACCTATGTTGTTACCAACACCGACCCTTACACTTCATGTATGCCAAAAATTACCAAAATCAACGAGTTGCCGCACGCTGGATTATGCTTCTAGTCAACCTTGACCTTAATTTTATCCATCAAAAGTCCATCAAAGGCCAAGATATTGCTAACCAATTGGTGATGCACCTATTTCTAGGGATCAACCCTCTAATTTTGATTTTCCGATGATGAGTCTATTGCTAGCCTTTCCTAGATGAACTCGCTTACCAAATGACACTCTTCTTTGATGGTTCCAAGTGTCGGTGTGGGGTGGGGCTGGTGTTATCCTCATCCCGCTTGATGGTGAACCCATGCCTTTGTCTTTCAAACTTGATTTTTATTGTACAAACAATATTTTTGAATACAAAACACTCATATTAGGTCTCTAGGCTACTTATGCCCTAGATGTTAAGATAATTAACATCTTTGGTGATTCTCAATTGGTCATAAACCAAGTCAAGGGTATATACCAGTGTCGTAATGAGATACTTAAAAAGTATAAGCATCATTTGGACATACTTTTGACCACCTTTGACTATTACACCTTTCAAACCATCCCCCGTTCAACCAACAAATTTGCAGATACCATGGCCTGCTTGGATTCTCAGATACCCGCTTCACCCATCGACTCTAAAATCTTTGTCACCATACAAAGACTCCAATCACCCTCTTATTTACCTCATGAATTTTACTCTATCGGAACCGCTGCTCCTAACCCACGTGACCTTTGGTATAAACAATACTCAAACTATCTTTCCCTCTCCATCTTGCCTCCCGACCTCACTTGTAATGGACAACGCACCTCTCATTACGTCATCATGGGTGGCCTCCTCTATAAGTGCAGCTTTGATGGTATTTTACGGTGCCTTACGAGTTCTGAAATTCCCTATACCATTAAGGAAGTTCATGATGGCATATGTGGAGGTCATTTCAGTGGCCTTGCTATTGCTAAGCATATTCTTCTCCTAGGTTATTACTAGCCAAACCTTAACCATGATTGTTACCAATATGTTAAGTGTTGTGTAAAATTTCAACAACATGCCAATCTTCATCATACACCTAGTCACGCCTTATAGGTCTCTTGTGACCTTTGGCCCTTCTCTCAATGGGGTTTGGATCTTTTCGAGAAATCAACCCCCATTCTTTCCAAAGACATCAATGGATCATCATTGCTACCAAATATTACACCAAATGGGTTTAGGTCATACCTCTCATCTCTACGGCGAGAAAATATGTGATTTCATCAATCATCACATTATTTGTCTCTTTGGTGTCCAACATTGCCTCATCACTAGTAATGGAAAAAAATTCAAAAATAAAACCTTGTAGAAACTCTACGACACCTTCGATATTCAACTAAGTTTCTCATCACCATATTACCCACAAACCAACGGCCAAGCTGAATCCACTAATAAAACTCTGAATAAAATTCTCATGAAAGTGGTTAACGATACTAGGAAGGACTAACATATGCACATTCCTTTCGCCCTATGGGCGTACCATACTAGTATTCACACATCCATTACGCCACACATTTTTATCTATTCTATAGTACGAGGTTGTTCTACCTCTCAAATTCCAGATTCCATCTCTTTGTATTTCTATCCATGAAATACTCAATGATGATCACTTTTGCTAGGATCATTTAGCACAACTTGAGTTATTAGATGAACGCCATCGTAATGCTCTTGACCATCTTCAAATTTACCAGAAACGTATCAAATGTACCTATGAAAACATGTTCATGAATGAACTTTCGAAGTCGGTGACCTTGTCTTGAAGGAAAATCAACATGTAACCAAAGTAGAAAAAAGTAAATGGGAAAAATTTCTCCTAATTGGCTTGGACCATACATCATGACTCATGCTTATGGAACCGATGCATATCATTTATCTTCACTAGACGGTAAACCCGAACTTGAGCCCCTTAATGCCTTGCATCTTTGACCATTCTACTATTGAATTTTATTCCTACCTCACCTTGTACCTCTTTTCATGCTCATCCCTTGAGCGCTCTTCACTTTCCTCCTTTCACTATGCCATCCCCAAAAATTAAACAATAATCATGTGCATGCCCGCCACTCTTTTATCCTCTCTTAAATATGTGTACCATGGTGCTACACATGGCATGATTCTCATGGATACTTTTCATCTTCTTTGAGATGATATCCCATGGTCATTTCACCTTTCATTCTAAACAAGAATCTGATTCTTCACCTTATCCTTATATATGACTTAAAATCCCTCACATAGGATCTAAATTCTTGAGTCAAACTTCCAATAAAAGATGACTCCCTCAAAAGGACATCTTTCTCTCTACATCACTGCTACAAATATAATTCTCCCTCAAAGGATAGCTATGTAAAGCCTACTTCAAAAAAGAGAGAGAGAGAATCCGAAGCTTCACGAAGACCTCAAGGAGTTAATTTCCTCATCCCATATAGACTTCCCACATCGATCAATCTATCTCAAATATAAGTCAAAATAGAAACATTTTTCATCATGGACTTGTTTATTGTGATCTTGGATCTCTTGCCATATGACATGCTCCCTCACACCATATAAACAAACCAATTTTCACCTTCTCACCATTCACAATTTCATTTCCTACCATCTCAAGAGACCTACTAGAACCGTGACATTTGGTGATCATGTGACTACTCTTCACCTTTATAATAATCAATCATGCAATGTCTTTAGGGTCTTACGTTCATCATCCTATCTAAGGTATGACCCACCTGTTATGATCCTCACCAATCAGGTGCTTCTCTTGCCTCCTCTTATCTTTTACACTTCTTCATTCCATATTGATTATCCTATACAGGACTAGACCCTCGACACTTACCTCTGGGAAATTTTCCTCTTTCACCATAATCAACTTAATATCACCCATGCCTATTTTCCCATAGTTCAACCATACCTAAAAGACCTAGAATCAATCATTCCTATAGCCTACCAACCCATTCTCACACCTCATTATATTTTACCTAGCTTATGGGAGAACTACATTGGCCTAAGGTCCCTTTTCACCGGGACTATATAGGCATAACTTCGAGGGCATGGGGCCCTTGGAGGTTAGCTTGTCCACTCTCTATCCTAACTAATTCCCTCTCCCCTATCCTAATCACATTATACCCTACTTAGTTTCCTTTTTGTATCAATAGTTGGAAATTAAACCACGTAAACAAAAATTTCTTCACATCTTTACCATCATCATTCATTCATTCATTATTTCTACCATTTCTTTCCCATTATCATGGATGTTACTATAAAACATCTCAAAATGACTCGTGTCATCATTAATTGCAAAAATTAATGAGTTACAAAATCAACCAATCCTAACTCAATCTATGCCCATAACCCGACTCAATCCATGCCTATGACTTGGCTCTATCATGCCTACACTACTTAGTTTGCATCACATATATAAATCAAAATAGCAAGTTAAACAAAACCATATAAACATAATGACCATAATCACCATCATCTCTATAAATCAATCATCTAAACATGTGTATCTATATACATGACTCTCAAATATCTTCGAACACGTGCGTGTATATAAAAAAATCTCAAAAAATCTCATGTACATCCTCACTATCTTCGGCACACAGGCCGTTAAATGTGTCAAAAATATGATATCAACAATAAAATAATCATGCAAGGAGCTCAATCATCACCCAATCTAATGTCCAAACCTGTCTCATGTGTCTCCTTCCCCACTCCTCTAGCTTGATGTTTGGCTAGCCTCCCTCCTCCACACTCTGGTCTAGCCCCGATAGTCCTAACTCTAGAGCTATCCTCTGTACAATAGTGGCCTTACCCTGAACCGGCCCCTAGGCTTGCTGGCCCCCTGTACTCTCCACACTATGTGTGTGGGATCTTCTCCTCTTAGTCGAGGCATGTTGTGCTTTGTACTCGGCATATGATAAGAAATATATACCCACTGCCATAAAATGATCCTAGTAGTATCTCACCTCACCCATGGTGTCTCTCAATCTAGCAAAGGAGTACTGCTTTGCGGTGGTGTGATTGGCCTTTGACCTGCCATGATCCCACCTAAATAACAAGACCCTATCCCTACCCCTGTGGTGGTTTCATCAGCCCCAGATCTTGTGCCTATATCTGGGTCTGGAGGGCCATTATCTATACTCTATGTAGTAGCCAACCGGCCTTTCAAAGCTCAGTAACCTATCCCTACGTCATGGCCAATCGGCCTGTAAACCTATCACCTACACTTATAGGGTGGATATCTGCACCCCATCTCCACCCTCTCCCTCTCCCTCTGGTGTGGGTGCTAGTCCCTGTACTCCCCGGGCTCGAAAGTGGCCACATGTGCCTACACGGTCGCAACCTGTGCCTCATCCCCTATTAAATGTTCTGTCCTCTATGCCCAATCGGGTCACCAGGGTAACCACCTACCCATGTAGGGCATTTCTTTGCACTATGACGGTGGAAAAATATGGCTTCCCGGCCTCGGCAATCTTGCTTGTAGCTATGTAGCCCATAACATTCTCGTACCTATTTATCACCCCAACATCATCTATCTGTTGGTCGAATGGATGCTCCTCCCGCTGGTTGGCACTATAGGTCATGGTGGAGACATAGGCCTCTCCACATCATCTCTCCTATACTTGAGGGAAGGGTGGGGGTATATCCTGTGGCAACCCAAACTACCATTTAACCTGGTCTACAGGTATCATCTCATGCTTCCTAGCTCGCCCCTCTATCCACTGGTAAATCTGTAGTCCATCCAGCTCCGCTGCCATCTTCCTATATGAAGGATAGCCTACATATGGCCTCCAAATAATTTCCACACCGGATAACCCCTCCAATAATCACCTATAATAGGCTACATCATGTGTCACTCTAGCCACTCAATGCTCTCCCATAATTGCACCCATCACCTGTAGCCCACTCGAACAAAACCAGGCTCAAATGTGTTAGCCTGGGGCATACCAATTAGGACACACACATAATGTGCTCATAGGCCCAACAATGTAACAGGAATGTGCAACACAGACTGAACCGTCGTAATCACTCATAAGCCCACAGCTCCCTGTATAGCTATACCAGGAACGCAGTACACCCATGCAAATCGAGTCCTGTTCTCCACCATGTCGTGAATAACCCCATCGCGACCATGGGAATCTCCCACCCTTTGTATCGTAGTGAAAAATAGCGGACTACCTCCATCAAAAGCACTACCAACTACATCTCCTTGGGGTAGGTTTGGTACATCGCCCTGTACCTCATGCTAGCACTATGGAATCCTATAAAGGCCACCCCCTCTCCAAAAATTGGTTACAGTCACTCCTCGATGCCTCTAAGGAGATTGAGTACACCTGTGTACCTCTTATAGGTAGTCATAGGATCTTGTAAACATCCTCTAGGGTGATTGTGATCTCACCCATCGGTAAATGAAATGTATTGGTTGTCGAATCCCATCTATCGATGAGGGAAACCATCAAGATTGCCTCATAGACTACATTCTGGTAGCATCTGACACCAATCAAACCCACATCTACAACATTGATCCACTCCTCACACATCATCTCCCCACGTATCTCCACAAGTAGGGGAGGTACTCTATCCCTCATCTCGCAGCTGGTCCCTAGCCTGTATATAACCAATCATATCAATCAAACTTGACCATACCTACATGCCACCTTGCCACCCCCACTATACCACTTACCCTAACTAACTCAACCTTTCACCTATTTCTATGCCCTTAATCAACACCACCTATCTACCCATGCCTCGAACCTTACCTATTTTCATTTTACCCCTCACACCAATTTTTCCTTATTCACCCACTTACCCATACCCATAAATTCCCCACTTACCTAACTCTCCCTACCCCTACCCATCTATCTGTAATTTGAACATTTTCACTCATTGAGGGCTTGCCTCTTTAGCCTGTTGATTGGCACCAGTCATCCTCAACCAACCATGGTCTACCATAACCGACATCGGTCATCACATCTTGTGACCGATACCGGTCCTTACCCATCGATGCCGGCTAAAAGAAAACCGACGTCGGTCCATGTTGTGACAATAAACCCTTGAAACCCTCTTATTTTTCTCCCACATTCCTCCTTTCTACCCATTCCCCTACCCATACCTATCCAATTACATATTCCCACCCCTTATTTACCTAAATATTCTCTCCCTTGTTCCCCTTTTCTCATTAAACCCCCACATTAAAATTTTAAAAGTTTTCCCCAAAACAACCCCCATTTTCCCTCCTACCCGATTCCTACCCTCCACCTACTCATAATAGACAAACCAATCATAATATCCTCTTACCTCATCATGCTTTGCCATATGTGTGGTGGTACCTCGAGCCACTATGATGGTCCAACTAATCCCTCTCCTACATGCCATTACCGATCATCCATTGGCTCAATCCAATCCAATCGATCACCCAATCTAATCACCATGCTTATAAACCTGCCTATTGACCAATGATCACTCACTATGCAGCTCACCAACTCAGATTTCTATGTCATTTGGTCACTTTCCACCTCATCCTTCCTCTCTTGTCGTTTTCTCCAATTTGGTAAATGACAAATGATTTTAGAGATGCGGCTCTTTTTCTTTTTATAGCCTATGCAACTTGACTAGTGACGGTTTTACCTTGACCGACCTTAGTCCTATGCCCTCGCCTCCGTGGTCGGTCCATAGCGATCGACATTGGTTCCTTAAAACCGTTGTCAATTATCGAGCTTAGTCTTTTCCTACCCACTAACCCTAATTTGCTGACATGAATACCTTTTACCTCACCCACACCCGACTTTGACACTTTACTTTACCCTCCTAACCTCATCATTTACTACCTATCCTCATCCTCATTTAGGGACTCATTATTTTACCCATACCTTGGCCCTACTAGTGCCCGACCTAGTTACTTGGACTGGAACATTGCTAGTGACCTGCGGCCTCATGTGCTTGCTATACTTTATGGCACTGCTTACCCGTGTTGTTTGACATAATGACCTTACCTTGCCTTTTTCCGCGACCATTTATCTTGACCCAACCTTGGGTGTATAGGAACATACCTAAACGTTCCTGCACCTAACTTGCATTATGTTTCTGGCCATATCCTAGACCTTGATACCGGAATCACCTCAACCTTGTCCGGATAAACCTATCGAGCTTAGACAATGTAGAGTTTTCCTACTCTTCAACCTAGTATCATCTTTGTAGCTCATAGGTGTGCATGCATTTGACAATTACTACCTTTGACCTTGACCCATTACCTAGATTACCCGATAGGACCTTTTACCCCTTTCTACCCCCATCATCCACATTCCCCTTCATCGCATTCACCTTTTATCAAATCACTCACCAATTCTACTTTTTTCCTAATCAGTTCTTGGTTTGAGGGGGATAACCTTCACCCACACATGGAGCAACCACACCTTACTTTTTTTTCAGCGTCACTTACCAATACAAGCTACGTAAACAAAAGGGGCAAAATTTAGACACCAAAATTGGGTCACACTCCACTTGGTCCCTCGTCAAAATATCACCTTTGAACACACTCACCTAACCATGACCCTTTACACCCCACTCTAATATTAATTTAATTAAATCAATTCATGATCTCATAATACTTATTATTTAAATATCCTAATTGAGATAATTCTCACACCATGACCTCACCTAGCCACCTCACCCTAGACCTATTCTTAGTATATTGCCATAACTAACTAAGACCTACCTAAACCCTAAAAATTAAATCCTACATTCCCTCTAACCACATTCCCACCCATTAAAAAGGAAGCTTCCATTCTAATCCGTGAAGAAAAAGAACAAGATTCAAGAAATCAAGCGGATCTGCTCATTTTTAATAAACCAAGAAAATCTTGCCATAACTAACACCAAGTCATCCTAAACCACCGCCACTCAACCTGAAACTATCGTTGGTTACCATTTATTCCCCAGAACAACCTTATTTCGAGGTTGGCACACTTTCTGAGAGCGAGAGATGAAACCAAGGCTACATGCAAGTAGAACCAACATTTACACACACATCAGAGCATCCACATCCAACATCAGAAGAAATCATAGAGCCATTTACATTCATGGGAGCATCCAGGGAAGCGTCATCACCACACCAAACTCCATCTATTTGATCATCTACCATTTCCATCCATCCATCAAGCTCATACCACAGTAAGTATTTTGTTAACCAACATTCATCTACTTTCATTTTGGTAGGTTTTGTTACCTCTATTATCAATTTCTACTTGCACTCCCTTTCCCCACCATTTACCTCCATGCAAGTTTGACCATTCCTTCACCCACACCATTAAAACTGCTCATACTCTACTGATAACTACCCCTGAGTATACCTAAGACCTACAAAAACCTCTTCATTACTTTCTCCATTCTCGTCTAGCCTCGATCAACCTTCCCAAATAGATCCCAATGATTTTTGACACCCAAAATTACCGACACTGGTTACCCATGACCACTTTGTTAGTCTATCCCGAACCATCATTGGTTACATTAGATCGAGTGTTGGTATCATGTTTTACCCTCAGACCAAGAACAGAGCCTAAAATCCCCACCAAATACCCAAAACAACCCAAAACTAGACCTTGACTAGTACCAGTACTCTGACAGAGACCTTGACCTTCAGATTCAATCATAGCTTAGCCTATTGTGAATGAATTTGCTTATTGTAGTTGAATGAGATACCTAAATCATTTTAAATACAGTAGGATTTCATTTATTGTTAACATTGAATTTTTTTAAATAGTGGATTGACAACCTTTTAGGGAGTATCACACTTCTGGATCTAGCATATGCTAGGCAGTCCACTGCATATACTATTTAACTTCCATTTGGTGGTCTTGTTTTCTATTTCAGGTAGTTCCTCCTAGCCAAAAGGAATCTCTCATAATCAGTTGTGGATCAAGAATTCATACACGTGCAACAACCTTCAACCAGCTTTAACAGGTATTCCTCTAGCCCATTTACCCTTATCTATTTCGTCAATATTCAAAGAAACAATCTAAGAATCAGGTGAAATAAGATCTTTGAATGATTAATTATCTTACTCCTTTCATGCATTTATAGACCTTCTCATGTCCTCCCATGCACTATAGGATGTGAAAGGGCATGGAAGGGAAGAGACACAATTGGGCACTTCAAATTCACATCCATTCGTTATTCATTCTTCTTTTCTATTTAGAAGTGTCAGGATTTCTACCCCGAGAAGACCAACGATTTTAGGACTACCTCCTGTGCGCGCGAAGTTATAGGACCACCGCCACGTAGGGTAGTGCTTCTACAATTTCCACTCTACACGAGTAATGGTTATATGTAGAACCTCTGTTTACCTCATTTTTCTTTACTTTCTTCAACTCTCCTTCTTAGTGCTGATGGAACTGATGAAGTGGTGTGTTTTTCTGGATCCCTATGGATCATTAGATCTAATAATGGTGGTGAGTAATGCAAAAGGATTTCAATGATTACTGTTTAGTGAATGGAATACGTAGAGAAATAATGGTTCCTAGAACTCCATATGAGAATGGAGTTGTTGAAAGAATGAACAAAACAATCATGGAATGTGCTAGAAGCATGAGACTACATGTTGGTTTTCCTTTAAAGTTTTTAGGCGAAGTAGTAGATACAAAGGTATATTTAATTAATTGTGGGCCTTCAAGTGCACTGGATGGTGGAATACCAAAAGAAGCATGGACTAGAAAAGAGGTAGATATTTATTTTCTTAGAGTATTTGGTTCAGAAGCTTTTGTGCATGTTGATAAGGAAAATAGGAAGAAATTGGATGCTAAATCCAAAAGATGTACTTTCATTGGTTATGGTTCTGGTGATTTTGGATTCCGATTTTGGGATTTAGAAGATACTAAGATTGTTAGGAGCCATAACATTGATTGGAATGAAAAGATAATGTACATGTCTCGGTTTTGGTACCCAAGAATGAATCGGTGAATATTTTTTTGAAAAAGATGCATTCTTGGATTTAAAATTAAAATCCACAGACACCAATGTTGGTCAAGGTGACCGGTGTCATTCAGAGAAAGACTGATGTTGTTTGGGTGAAATGACATCAACTATAGAGGAACTGACATTGGTTATAGGTGATCGCATCGGTCACTATCAGAGATTGACACGAATGTGCAACAAGCATAGAATGAGCCCCAAGCACCCCAAATCTCAGTGAGAAGGTCACAAAGGGTAAGTAGACCTCTAGAAATATTTACTCCTTCATTATCTTATTTATTATTGATTGATAATGGTGAACCCAAGTGTTTTGAAGAAGCAATGCAGTAGGATACCCACGTGTAGTGGGAGCATGACATGGATGAGGAGATGGACTCCTTGGAAAAGAATCAGACATGGGATTTAGTACAAGTTTCTAGCATGTAAGAGGACATTGCAAAACAAGTGGGTTTACAAGATCAAGGAGGAAGAGGGTGGAAAGAAGAGATACAAAGCAAGGCTTGTGGTAAAAGGATTTGCATAGAAAGTAGGTATTGACTTTGGTGAAATATTTTCTCCTATTGTTAAAATGAATTCCATCTCGCACTATTCTTAGTTTAGTTATTAAACAAGATTTACATTTAGAAAAACTTGATGTTAAGGTGAATATCCTTCATGGTGATTTGGAAGAAGATATCTATATGAATCATCTGCTTGGTTATGAAGTCAATGGTAAGGAGAAATTTGTGTGCTTGTTGAAAAAGAGCTTGTATGGGCTCAAGCAATCTCTAAGGTAATGATATATGAGTTTGATAATTTCATGCATGAGTATGGTTAAATGAGATGTGAATCGACCATTGTGTTTATTTCAAGAAGCTTGAAAATGGGGGCTATATTTTTTATTATATGTGGATGATATGCTTATTGTAGGATCTAGTTTGTAGGAAATTGGTGAGCTTGAAGAAAATTTAGCTCACACATTTTCAATGAAGGATTTGGAACTCAAAAGAAAATCCTTGGCATGTAAATTCAAATAGACATGAAGAACATGAAGTTGTATTTGTCTCGAGGAGGATTATATCAATAAAGTGTTGAAAAGATTTCAAATACGGGATGTAATACCTATAAGTACACCTATGGTGGACACCTCAAATTGAGAAAATATCATTTCCCTACATCACATGAGGAGGTCGAGTACATGACATTATTTTCATACAATTCAGCGAGTTAGAAGTCTCATGTATGTTATGGTTTGTACCAGACTAGACATTACACAGAAGTGGGAGTTGTGAGTATATTTATGGCCAATCTAGGTAAAGAGCATTAGAAAGCAGTCCAATGGATTCTTTGGTATTTGAGAGGGAGATCCAATAATGATTTATGCTATGGAGGGTTAGATACTTATTTATGTGGCTATGTTGATTCAGATATGGCTGGAGATTTGGATGGTAGGAGAAGCACCACTGGATATGTATTCATAGTAGGTGGGATGACAGTTAGTTGGATTTCTAGATTGCATAAGGTTATGGCCTTGTCTACTATAGAGGATCAGTATGTTACAGCTACAAAGGCTAGTAAAGAGATGATATGGATGAGAAGGTTCATGGAAGAGTTGGGAAAAGAGCAAGAGGATTATAGGTTGTACAATGATATTCAAAGTGCAATTCATATGGAAAAGAACTCAATGTTTCATTTAAGAATGAAACACATTTAGTTGATATATCACTTCATATAACAGGCGTTGGAGGATGGGCATATGAATTTGGAGAAAATTCATACAAATAAGAACCCTACAAATTTTCTAACAAAGATGTTGGCAAATAAGAAGTTGGAGATTCACTCCACTTTTATTGGTCTTCAAGTTTGAGACTTGAAGAGGGAGAAATGGGCCAAGGAAAAGGATTCAAGGATGAAGTTGTACATGTAGTGCAATATATTATCTCCAAGTGGGAGATTGTTGAGTCATGGAGATTAATTGCTTCACATTAGCATGATTTACACACTTGCTAGAATACACACAAGAACCATTTTCAGTCGAGTTGATCAAATTCAGTCACTGAGGACTGTATCAGCCAAGGAAAAAAGGAACTGACATTGGTTTCCTATGCGTGAATGTTTATATTTAACTCACGTGAATTAGATCTAATCTTTGTTGTAAAGTTGATCTAATGGTTGTAAATGCATAGCTAAGGTTCCCTAAGTTTGTATATGTATAAAGGCATGAGAATTAGGGTTAGAAGGTGGTGAATTGCATTTTTGAATGTAAGTTTCCTTGGAGAGAAAGAAAGAGTAGCTGGTGAGGAGAAAACATTGTACATCTTGTGAGGTGTGGAAGATTGTAGATCTTCATTGTATTTCCTCTATAAAGCACTGAATAATAAGATTGGTCATTTCTTGGTGGACGTAGCCCACACTGGGTGAACCACATTATATCTGGTGTTATCTTTCTCTTGTTTATTTTATCTTCTGGTTAAATTTTGTGTTTATTGTTGGTATGCTTTAATTGATTATAGATTTGTACAACATTGGTTTATGGTTTAACCCAAACATAACCTTTAGGGTTACTATGTGTTATCATGACCATGGGAATGCTATTATTTTATGGGATTATTTTTCACCATAATCCCTAGAGTGTGGCTTGAATACCAATGTGAAGGTTATGAAGTGAATATATCTAGTGGAGGGTAATGGAAAGTGGCGGTCACTCCTTTAGTCCCTCTATTAGTTGTACGATTTCTATTTTTAGAATTGTAATAAGAAGTTTTAATTCCTCAAAGGGATCATAATGGGGTTTAAAATTGGGTTTATAATTATTGTTGGCATTTAGAATCCCTTTGTACTTAGTGAATTATTTTTTCACACAAGATATTGGAAGAAGGATAGCATAATAAAATATTATGAATCAATGCTTAATATATATTTCTTAAATAGATTGGGAGTGCATAAAAGAAATTCACTTACTTTGAAAATGGAAATCCTCTTATTCTACTCCACTTAATTAAATATTTTATTTGTAAGATATTGTATATATGTGGCTTTATTCTGCCATTTTAGTGTATGTTGAGGTTGAAAAATGTTATGTTACCATGAGATGGATTATTAACTATGAGTTTTTCACCCTTTTCCCTTAGATGGATTGAATTTATAGGTTTGAGATATTTGGTTGTTAATGTGATTGTATGTCTCATTTTGTATAGTATAATATGAGAGAAGTGGTTACTTATCTTTATCTAACTATTAGTTTTGGAAAATGTCCCTCCTCTCATCCTGCTAATAGATGGGGAGGGTAGGAAAATAATGGTATCTACTATAATATAGGGATAAATACTATCCCACTTTGGGTGTGGAGTTTTGTTTTGTTTTCTTACTTCATTGAGATTGATCTTGTTACATTGAAAAACTGAACTCACTATTTTGGCTTAAGGTGATCGGTGTGGTGAGAGTATTGTTATATGAAAGATTGGTTATTGGTTGAGTTTGGCCTTCACCTCTTGAGTCATAAATACTATTGTATTACTATAAATTTGTTCTTCCATGACCTATTTCATGGAAAATTATTTATTTTAATTAATTGGAATCAGGTCCTTTGTAAGTATCATGTCATACACTTGATAAGTAGTTGAATGTATTGTATTAGAAATACTAAAGGATACAAATTATTGTTTGGGTGAGGATATCATTAAGGATCCCAAATGAGTATATATAGTACTTATTTTAACTATAATTTTATGAGATAATTGAGGGATTAATGCCATTATTGTTAAACTATAGTCATTTTATAATTTAAGAGTTATCATTAGAATGCATAATTTGAAATTTTAAACCGCGATTATAAGTGAGCTAGAATATGGAAAATAAATGTTTTTTTGTTTGGACTTACCTTTATAGATTTCAAAAAAATTGGTTTTGGAAAAAGTTAAGGGTGTAGCCACATGAGTTGAATATCAATTAGTTTCTATAGTTCGCTTTTCACTACATATATATTATTGTTTTGATGACACATTATTATGAATCACTATGAAAATATATTTAGATGAGTATTTTGAAATTACATTGCTTGGTAGGTTTTAGGGCCTTTTATTTCCCTTGGTTGGGTGTAATATAGGTTGCTTTACTAATCCTCCTAATATATTGATTGACTATATGTATGGTTCCTTCTTGGGCATGTGGGAAATGCTAAAAATTAGCGACTAGGTTTTTAGCTTCTAAATAATGCTACTATGGTTTTTTTCTATTAAGTAATCATTAAGACGCTTGTATTAACCACTAGTAAAATATATGGGTTAATTTTCATTCCATTACTATGGTATCTAACCTAAGGAATTGGTAGTAAATTTACTATGAAGATGATTATTAATGGTATTTCTCCTTCACTACTAAGTGATGATATTTTGAGCTTAGTATGTTGAGATATTTAGGGTCATGTTGATGCTAAGATATGTTGTAATGGTTAGTGAGGTAGATAAGTGTTTCCATCTACCCTTCCTCTTATTATAAGTATATGTGTTGAACACCTAAATTGGTAATAATTGTCTATTTATGATTGCATAAATCTAAATGATGGGTTTTGTTAACAAATATTAGGGAATGTCTTGACTATCCTTTTAAGAGATATATGTTGTTGGTTATATATTTATAAAACTAGTTAGTATGAGTGACTTGTATAACATCCTTAAGTACGTATTATTTTTATGCATACTTTAACTCACTTTGAGCTATGACTAGTATGGATGTGGTGAATGTTTTCAACATGTTTAAAACTATGAGTTAAATTATAAGTATGTATGTGAAAATGGAGAAAACCCTATATTATTTTGAAGGAAAATTGGGTGTTGTTGTACAATGCATTCATTCTTGCCATTTAGTTATTGCAATGGTTACCCTTGGGTATATGGGTTGGTAGAATTATTGGTGTTCTCTTTGAGATCATAAAATTATAACTATATTAAGTTATTTTTATGCTTTAGCGTACATAATAAATTTATTTGATGAATAATACCCCACCCAAAGGTGTGTGTAGAAGGTGAATACATGGTATGAAACTATTTTCTCCATAGAAGGGTCGATGTATGGTTTTTGGGGGTTAGGAATTTTTATTTTGGATGAATATAGAGTTATAGAATGTGTGAGTAAATTGTGTTTCAATAATGTTAGTGGGAACATGGGGGATATTTTAAAATTATAATGTTAGTTATCATAAATTCAGTCAAACATGTATTGTGTGTTTAATATTTTACTTGTTTAATATTGAAATATTTATATCACTACTTGTATGAGATGAATTTTAAAATCTTGAGGATTTTTCTCTATCCTCAACCCATAGAAATTCTCTATAACAATAGAGTGTAGATGGAAGGTAGAGTTCTCTATTTAATATAAATAATTGTAAGATGTAATTATGTCGATAATATTACTTTTGAGTTAGGAACTTGGTAGCTAGGTTCCTTGGGGTTTAACAACTTTGGTCATGGAAAAGTGAAACTTGCATGATTGTTTCGTCCTCTTTATATTAAATGGAAATATGGTTCTTATAAAATAAAGGATACCATACTTTTAACAATATGTGTTGATATAGACTCTTGGTTAAGATATGGGAAGTGGTATATAATGTTTTATGGCTAATGGAAAACCTCTCTTATTATGTTTTATATTACTATTAATAATGAGTTTAAAAGGACTATGCTACTATGGATAATGAAATTATTTCTCCCTATGTATTTTAGGGTAAAGAGAAAAAGTTACATAATTTTTGTTACATTATCAAACTTACATTTAATACATATTGAGATGAAATACTAACATTTGGAATTTTAGGTAATATTAATTTTTGATCCTCATGAGTTTGTCTTCTATGTTTGTGAGAGTAAAAAAATAGATTGTGTGATATGTGGGGGTTTTGAACTCTACCCTAACTATTTAACAACTGATGAATGGAAAAACCATACAAGAATAAAATATGAGGGTGCAGATGAGAAACCATAAACTTGTGTAAATTTCTAGGTCCCGATCACATACTAGTATTCATATGGTTCATAAAGGAGAAAACTAGTAATTGACATATATATTTAACTTATTTTCAGTCTTTCTTGTTTCCTCTTTGGTCTTGCACACCCCATGGACACTAGTGCCTAACCAGGATGATAGTGCCTAGGATCCCTCATCCCCTCTAGGTGCCCCAACCTCTTTGTATCTTCCTTGCCTCGTTTGGGCCTCTTTAACCTTTTGGGCATCTTATTTTCTTATGATTCAACCTTTTAGTTGTCAATTACAAAATTCAAACAAGGTAATCATATAAATATAAAACTATGTAACCATAATAAGGGACCAATCTCTAAACATCTACTATCATCACCTAAGGTTGCATCTAAAGGAATCTAAGAGCATCAAAGGCATCCATCTAGCTTTCATTCAAGGGAAAAGGGACCACATTTTTCTCATACACATATAGGAGGGGAAGTTCAATTTGACATCCACACATCTATCTACATTTCTATATATAACTATTGCTCTTTATCAAGTGCATTTTGTACAAGAGCTTCCTAAGGCATGATTTCTAGACACATGCACAAAAACTACATGGAGTAGGAGATGTAGTGCAATGATTGTTCATAATTTCATTATGTCAAGTGACAACTAGGGTCATTCGACTCCCCATATTACATCTTTATTTTTTTGGATTTGATGTGGTATTGTGGGTTTTGTAGGTGAATCTTTGTTTTGTAGGTTACAAGTGAATTTTGTGGATAGTGTGTGACATAAAAGTGACTAATAATGAAGTTCATTGACCACCTTGCAACATCATAAAATCCATATTTTGAGCTCCTCACTTTATAGTCATAGGAATCTAACAGAGGTATCTAACACCTAGGTGCCCTCACCCCGCTTTAGGTGCCCTAGTCTAATTTATTTTGGAAGTTCCATAATTCTTTTCGAGTGTGGTTGTGACAGCCTCCTCCTCCTATTTACCATTTTTCCAATCCATAACACTTTGGGAATTAATGTGAAATTAACTAAGTATTATATTCCATCTCTTTCACTTAGGGTTTCAATTTTTATTATCTTATTGCTTCTATTAGATCTGCACTTTAATATTTATTTATCATATGTGACTCTGAAATATCTAGGGTTTAGCATAAAAACCTAGTTTTGTAAAATCATTTGGTGAACTCGTCTCATTCGAACACTCTTGGGTCCTCATATTATCACTTCTTTCATTTTCCTTAGATTATCTCATCATGGATATCTATATTCATTATTTCTTGTTAGCCAATTGTGATCGTAGAGCTAAAATCATTTCTCTTGGATAATACATGCATTCCTTCTACTAAATAATCCAAACGTCGATATTAGTCATTCATCGATGCATTTTCTCAACAACTTACTTTCCCATCTGATATAGCTAATAATATTTCTATTTATGACAACGATCCTCCCCTATATATATTGGCTTACATTTATAACATGAGTATCAAGAGGATAATGATCGATAATGGATATGAGATCAGTATTTGTACTCTATCACTCCTTTAGAACATCAATATTTTGTTAGATTTTACCAACCCAACATCCATTTCTCTCCATGTGTATGATTCTTCTACATGTTTGTGCATATGCTCTATCACAAGTTGGGCCAAAATATATTCCCACTTAATTTTTTTATTGATATCCTAGTTCAATACAATTACTTACTTGGTAGACCATGGCTTCATGCCATACAGTAGTATCTTCTACGAGTTCACCTATGCATTAAATTCTTACATGAGGGATTTTAATATATAATCATTGTTGATCATGGCCCATTTAAATATTGCTACCTAGATCACACCGCTGCATTACCTAGTCCAACTTCTACTACTGATATGCATCCCATTGTTGATAATTTTTTTGGACTATCATTCTAACTTACCTCTACTGTCTGAGAAATGTTTATGTAGTGGACACTATCCCATCGGCTTCACCATCACCCCCTCCTTCTACTCATACTAGTTTTTTTGGGATTCTATTCATACATTAAATATCATACCACCTTATTCATCTTCTCATGAGTAATCTGCATCTACACTTCCTCCTTTCACATGCACTCTTTTCATGAATAAATATTATTGGAAACACATTCCATTTGATCCCAATTTTTCTACGACACGGTTTTTACATATGATGGCTTGGATCGACTTAGATTCACACTTGATGATATTCTCCCTCCACCTCATTCTCCTCATCTCTATAATGGATATGTTTTCATTAATTGTTGTTTGCACATATGATGGTTTGGATCAGATTGGATTCACACTAGATAAAAATAATTGGCGGATAACATAAATGTGCATTATCCTAGGTCTTTTAATAGATTCAAAACCATGTCCATAATTTGGGTGTGAGGATATCAATATGAACTAAGTATTTTATTAATCCTATCCATATTTAATCATGTGGCCCTTGATCTTATTTTTTTATGAAAATCTACAGATCCCTTGTGTATCCTAAGAAAAACACAAAAAAATCAAAATTGGATTAAATTATAAGGTGATAAAAAGGTGCAAATTGAAATACATATAGGCATCTTCCTACCAAAATAAATTTAAATTTAAGACAATTAAACATAAATATTTATAGAAGCAGCTTTTGGGTATTTTATACCAAGTTGTAATACTGAGATGTAGATAATAACCTTTTGAAATAGAAATAGTTGAACCATTATCTATTTGTGATTATTTTTGTGTATCTATGAAAAATTAATTTCATTCACCATTTTATTATGTATATAAACATTTATAGTTTTTGTTCACTATATACACAAATAGATCTTAATAGATATGATTTTTTCCTATTTTTGAAATGTTCTATCTATACCTTTTCCCCATCCCCTACTACAACTCTTTGTGTAAAAAAATACAGGCCTTGTATTTATAAATTTCAAATAGAAACTACATCATATTCATATAGTAAAAAAATGTTCAACGACAAAACACAAGTTTGCATTATCATATGTCTTTTAATATATTCAAAACCTTCTCCATAATTTGGGTGTGGGGTTATGAATATGAACTAAATTTTTACTTATCACATACATATTTAATATGGCCCTTGTTCTTATTATTATGAAAATATATGAATCCTTGTGTATCCCAAGAAAATGTAGAAAATTCAAAATTGAATTAAATAAAAAGGTACAAATCACAATACATATAGGAATTTTCCTACCAAAATAAATTTAAGAAAATTAAACATAAAAAATTTAAAGAGTATCTTTTGGGGTATATCATACCAAAATGTAATATAGAGCATTATATAATAACCTTTTTGAAACAAAAATACTTGAACCATTGTTTTTGTGACATTTTTATTATCTATGCAAAATTCATTTCATTCTCCATTTTATTCTATATGTAAATATTTTTGGTTATCATCCACTATATACACATATAGATTTTCAAGCATATGAAACTTGCACATCTTGAAAAATTCTTTCAATCCTTTTACCTCCATTCCCGTTGCAAATCTTGTTGTAAACAAATACAGACCTTGCATTTATGGATTTCAACTGGAAACTTCATAGTCGTATAGTATTACAAATTCATATTTAAAGGGTTGTATTTGATTGGATTTTGAAATAATAGATCTCTTAGTAGTGACACCTTAACCAAAATATCTTATTTTCCCCATTTTTCATTTCAAACCCGACGATTTCTCTAGACATTTTTTCACTCGAGCTTTGAATACCACCTCAAAATTTCTCATCGGACTTACGGATCATGATAGATTGACCATGCCACCAAGAGCGCGAGATCGAGAGTAAGCCCCGATTTTAATCATTTTTTTTTTCACTCGCATTTTAGGTTTTTTTTTAAGCATTTTCATTTTCATGGGTTTTTGAAATGTTTGTTTATGTATACAATTTTCTTGTTTTTTGTCGGTTGGTTGGACTCAAATCATGAAAACCATCAAAACATTCCTCAAAACCCTCAAAACATTCCTCAAAACCCTCCAAACATTCCTCAAAACCCTCCTCCAAACATAGATCCACCTCTTGTGGCTCCTTCTGTCCCCACTTGAACCAGCAGGAACACAAGATAATATCATTGGAAGAATCTGAGAAAATAAAATTGTCATTGAGAACCTTATTCAGACTATAAGACAAAATCATGCCACAAATCCATCCCACATGACTTTAGCCAACACATTGCAAACATTGATTGGTGAAGTCGACTCATGACCAACCAAATACATAGATGGAATACCTTTAGAGGTGATTGTAGGTGGTGGTATGCGGATAAATTATCCCATGCGGCCGTAAAAGACAAAAAAAATTGGAAAAGACCTCATTTGTGCATTATTTACTGACCCGAGAACCAATGCCCCCCATGAGTTACTTGCAAATGGTTCCCAATCCATTGGTGCCACGATGACCGAATCAAAAACAATTTTTGGGACCGATGGTGGATGGTTTTTGATTATCCACCATGCAACAACAATGAGGTTCCTCTTTATTTTTTGAAGAAATTATATTGCGAGTTCGTGCTTAATGAGGTCCCAATTATTTTGACTTTTCTAACTTTTTTTGGTCGAGGAGGTGGCTCTGCACAGAGTAGACCTGGTGCACGCATAGGTCAACCAAGGATCCCCCATGCCCCAAAACCCCCACTTGCCTTCAGTTATCCCTCCTACAGTGAAGGAGGTTGTGGAGATTGACACACTGCATGCATTGAGGGAGCTCACTAACACTCTGACCCAACATAGTGACCAGATTACATCTGGTGATGTTGGTGGAGGTGCACGATTCTAGCGCACCACACCACTTGTGGATCATGTGGTGCCATATGCACTGTGGGTGAGACATCATTTGCTGGTTCACATGATTTCTTTTCTATAGATGAGATGTTGGGGGATGTTTTTGGAACTGGTGCCACTGATATTGGTCTTTCATAGGTAAATTTCAAATAAATATAAATATATATATATATATATATATATATAGTTTTAATTCACATGTTTGAGATTTTAATATATATGTATTTGATTGTACGTCATGTACATACATGTAAAAAACTAATTTTTTATTTTATTTTAAATAGCAAGAGCCGGTGAAGGAAACATCCGGCATCGACATGCTAGCTACTGTAGTTGGGCATGTTTCAAACGTAAGTTTCAAGTTGTACAAACTTACATTTTTAATTTCATTTGATTGCACTAGATTATTATTATAATGTTTCACGTGTATGTTGTACATATTAATATGTTTGTCTTTTATACACAGGAGCCTAGTGGGTCATCATCTGCTCTGGGAACTAGGCTACTGGCATGCCTCACATGAGTTTTACGTAGGTTAGTTTCTCTTTACACTTTGTTTCTAATTGTGGAAGTTCACGTGGATTACATGCTTTGGACCTCTGTTATGTGGTGCACAATCATCATGTAGATTTTAATATTGATTTGTACATGTTTTTTGTATAGCTTATGACTGCCAGAGAGACTCCTCCATATATGCGGAGACTGGAGGCTTGCTTTGTAGATATTTGCCATAGCATCTGTAGATCCACTAACTGAGGTACAATTTTTCAAATTTGTTAAATTTTGGAGGTTCATTATTTCTTATTACTTAAATCTACAATATCAAATTTTGTATGTATGTGAAATATTTAATTTGAAAATTAATTATTTGTATGTAGCTTACCCCTCGTGAGTCTATTGTTGTCCTGCGATGCGTCAACAACAAAAATTGATAGGGATCATGACATTGCGGTAAGATTTCACATGCATTTTAACTAAATTGTACAAGTTTCTAAATTTTGAATGTATTTTAAAATTTTGGGTGTTAAAAACTTGTTGTTTATGAATGTGCAGGTTAGGTTGCAGGCCTGCTTAGAGACGCCTAGGACCACATGGATGAAATCCATAGTGGCATCTCCCTCCACTACATCCCCAGGTCATGGACGTGCTACTTCTAGCAGGGCGAAGAGAGGGAAGATGTTTCATGAGTAGATTCATAGTCCACCTGGATGTACATAGATATATATATGGGCCATCTGGTCCTAGTGAACATGTTTCTTCATATAGTCCATTGTATATATATAGCCTTTTGCGACCGCATGTGGTCCTATATACATTATGACACACTTAGTTCGAGATGTACACATGTTATGAACTTACATATTTTTAGAGACGTGTGTCTGGAGCACACTTTGTTTGATTCTTATATATCCATGTGTGTTGGTTTTCATAACGATATTACTTGAACTATATGTTTGATTCGATTTCATTGCATGTATGATATCCTTCTATGTATGTTTTCATAACCATTTATTAGTTCTAGATATGTATGTTTGATTTAAAATTAAAAAACCATGTCCCGGAGCACTACATGGTACAATTGTTAAGCAAACCTATTCCATTAAGCAAAACCATGCTAGGTGAACTACAAAAGGGCAATACGTACAATTACTTTTTTTTTAAAGCTAACACTCATCTGTTGCATATCAACTAATGTGAACATTGATAGAAATAAGTGAGGTAGAGTTCATCTTGAACTATATGAATATAACGTTACTTATGGTGCAACATTGAAGATTTTACAATTTTCCCGATTTTCAAGTTTTACAATTTTCATATTTCTAGAATTGAAGATTACACAGAGGTTTCAAATTTTTTTCTTTGTTATCAAAACTTATTATTTTTAGTAAGGCTCATATGCCAATTTAATAATAAATATAATCATGTCTTCTTGTATTTGGATTGAGATGAAATTTTTTCATTAGATTAGGTATTTTCATATGGTTTCCTACTTCAAATTTCAAGTGTTTTCGATCTCCAGAATTGCAAGGATCTAAAAAGGCAAGTTTTTCTCTGAAAATTTTAAATGGGATGCTATAAAAATTTAGGGTACCAATGGAAAATATTTTTAGATCATCTTCAAGGAGTTCATGAGTAGAAGTTACGGGAAAAATTACAGGGGAAATGGAGCAAAAATGAAGGAGATATGAGCAAAAATGTGATTTTTGCAATAGGGTTTCTTGAAAATTTAGTAGCATAACTAAATACTAGCAGCAATGAAGGAAAAGGAAATATTAAAAAGGGATTAAAAAAATGGCTAAGTGTTTGTTTATACTCACCTCTTAACATTAACCTAGCTAACTCACCTTCTAACTCATCCTTGACCATTCTGGATTAACCCGGGTTACATGGCATGACAGGGTAGGGTTAAAAGTTTCTAAATGGGTTTTGGTTTTCCCCATTTCCCTTACCACATTTATTAAGGGACAAAGGGACTTAAAGGGGTGATAATGTGTGAAGGGGTTAAGTATTCATGAGAGGGGGCAACATAATCAAGTTGGGGTGCTGAGGAATCATACCTAGTGAGAATGTTACAAGCCTTAAGTGACGAAAGGGAGAGATTTCATGTGGTGGTGCATTCTGATGTCCCCCACGTCCCTTTGAAAAGGGTAAAAATTTGACAGTAAGCCCTTATTAGTATTCTTAGGTTCCACCCATCATGAAGAATCCTCCTCTAATGAAGAATCAACTCATGTCTTCCTCCGCGGAAGATCTTGAATGATGAGGCTTTTCCATAGACCATCTTGTTGAATCTGGAAACTACAAATGAAACTTTCTCATCTTCCAAGATGTTCACATGCTCCAATGTGTTGAGTCAATTCTCAGGAATGGCATTGATATTTCCACATTGACTAAAATATTTTTCATAACTCTTCATAGGATTAGAGATATAACCTATGATCTCTACAAGGGCTTCTAAAGTATCACTATTGAAGGAAAGGGTCACAAATATTTTCCTGAACCAATTCTTGAAATTTGAATCCTGAAGATTCTTCATGGAATTATTCTCCCTGAGAGGAGTACCAAGCTCATGCATTCTTGTGCCAAGATCTTCCAAAAATTTTGATACATTCTCCTCATGGGATTCAAAATCAGAAATGGCTTCTTTTAGAGCATCAAACCTCTAGGTGATGGTATGGGACAAAATGTCATACAAGTTCTCTGAGTCAGATGAAAACACACCTGAGCTCACCAAGGAATGAGAATCAAAATTATTCATCTCACTCATAAATGGGAGATTATTTTCCCAATGGAATTTCTCTTTCTTGATCTCAACTCTATTCCTATTGATTTTCAAATATATGACCAAGAACAATCTAAACAAAGAGATAATCTCAGGAAATAGATCATTCCCTTTTTCAAGGATCATGCTCACCCAATGGTCACATGTCCTTCTTTGCAGTATGAATGCTTGATCTTGCTTGATGGACTGGGGGTTGAAGTTTCAGATGGGAGACATTGCTTCAATTTGAGGCATAGAGATGATTAATCTCATGCAATAAATGATTGCACTTATGAATAAAAGGTCCTCACATGTTCCCTTAATTGTTTGATGATTTACTTATACTCCTAATTCTGTGTAGTGATCTGTGATGAAGAATCCTTGAAAAGGTGAGCATCACCCTCATGAGTGGCTTGCCATAGAGAGACTCTTGTCATTTCATATTCATTGGGTGTCATTTCCTCCACATGATTGATGACCTTTGAAGATGAAAGGGAAACCTCTACAAAATGAGATGTGAAAGCCTCAATGAAGAACCTAAATGTTGTACAAGAATCTCATACCTATTTATTCTCTAAGCATTTCATTTTGCACTTCCTTTCTCCTCCATTATTCTTCTTTCGTGCTATGTTCTCCATTATGAGAATTCTTAAATCTCTTCTTCATGTTTCTCATGCATGGAAACTATTTTCCTCTTATTCCTTCATAGGCTCTCACTTATTTGTTTCCTTCACTTCTTTTAGCATGCTTCATAAGTGACTTGATTGGCCACTTCACTCTCCTTCTAAAATTCCATCCAAATATGCAAACTTGAAGCTACTTGCCTTAGCATTTTATTGATAATCTTATTCATATGTTCACATTCTCACCATACTATTAGAAACAATGAATAAATGCATTTCATTCCTTTAACATGACTTACCTTTACTCACCACTTTTCACTAGTTCTTGCTTCACTAGCAATTATGGCTCATTTAATTTCAACTCCATTTAGTATTCTTGACCTATATTCAAATACTTAATCCACTATTAGAATAACAAGGGAATGCTTTATTCTTGTGAATCTTCAAAGCATGATAATTAGGGTATTAGATACCCATTAAGGGATGAAAAGTATGTAAAAAGTTTCAAGGTAGCCAAGAGCATGACCATATTACAATGCAAACATAATGAGCATGTAAGCACATAGTTGGGGAAATAGAGGATGGAGAGAGATCACCACAACAACATAGCTCAAGAGAGAAAAGAAAGGAAAGTGATGAAGCACCTAAGAGGACAGAGGCAAGTCCAAAGAGAATAAGAGAGATGGAAGGTAAACAAGTGACATTGAATGTTTTGAGTCCTAGGAAATAAAACGGAGGTGAGGAGGAGAGTCATGCCTCGGGATATCATGGCACCAAACTAATGCACCAACACATCTAGGTGGCTAGGTGAATGCTAGAGGAGGTGGTTGTTTTGGTGCGCGACAAGGTTTTTGCTTATGGGCTACTTCGTTCGGGCGTAGTCCCTTAAGAGCCATGAGACCAAAATATCGTTCAACTTCGACGGGTGACTACTCAGACTCTGTGGCACCTAGAGATGCCTCATCTGATCTACACCTTGGTGTAGGGACCCTCTATAATAGCCTCTCATTTTTCCTTCTCATATCGGTGCTCTCGCTGCCCTATTGTTTGCAAACACGTGAAATAGTGCAGTTGGAGCCAGTGTAAGGTTGTCAAACACTATATTTTGCAAACGGTGGGTCATGGCACTAAACCAACTATGCTGACACATCTAGGGTGGCTAGGTGAATGCTAGAGGAGGTGGTGTTTTGGTGCGTGACAAGGTCGTTGCTTCCGAGGCTACTTCGTTCGGGCGTAGTCCCTTAAGAGCCCTGAGACCAAAATATCATTCAACTTTGACGGGTGACTACTCGGACTCCATGGCACCTAGAGATGCCTCATCATCTATCTCTGACACCTCGGTGTAGGGACCCTCTACAATAGCCTCTCTCAGTTTTTTCCTTCTCATATCGGTGCTCTCGCTGCCCTATTGTTTGCAAACGCACGAAAATAGTGCAGTTGGAGCCAGTGTAAGGTTGTCAAATGCTATATTTTACAAATGGTGGGTCATGGCACCAAACCGACTACTGTGAAAACATGTCAGGTGGCTAGGTGAATGCTAGAGGAGGTGGTGTTTTGGTGCGTGACAAGGTCGTTGCTTCCGGGCTACTTCGTTCGGGCGTAGTCCCTTAAGAGCCCTGAGACCAAAATATCGTTCAACTTTGACGGGTGACTACTCGGACTCCATGGCACCTAGAGATGCCTCATCTAATCCAACACCTCGGTGTAGGGACCCTCTACAATAGCCTCTCTCAGTTTTTTCCTTCTCATATCGGTGCTCTCGCTGCCCTATTGTTTGCAAACACGTGAAATAGTGCAGTTTGAGCCAGTGTAAGGTTGTCAAACGCTATATTTTGCAAATGGTGGGTCATGGCACCAAACCAACTACTGTCTGACACATCTGGTGGCTAGGTGAATGCTAGAGGAGGTGGTGTTTTGGTGCATGACAAGGTCATTGCTTCCGGGCTACTTCGTTTGGGCGTAGTCCCTTAAGAGCCCTGAGACCAAAATATCGTTCAACTTCGACGGGTGACTACTCGGACTCCATGGCACCTAGAGATGCCTCATCGATCCAAACCTTGGTGTAGGGACCCTCTACAATAGCCTCTCTCAGTTTTTTTCTTCTCATATCGGTGCTCTCGCTTCCCTATTGTTTGCAAACGCGTGAAATAGTGCAGTTGGAGCCAATGTAAGGTTGTCAAATGCTATATTTTGCAAACGGTGGGTCGTGGCACCAAAACCATACGTGCGAAACATGTCGGGTGGCTAGGTGAATGCTAGAGGAGGTGGTGTTTTGGTGTGCGACAAGGTGCTTTCGGGCTACTTCGTTCGGGCGTAGTCCCTTAAGAGCCCTGAGACCAAAATATCGTTCAACTTTGACGGGTGACTACTCGGACTCCATGGCACCTAGAGATGCCTCATCTAATCCAACACCTCGGCATAGGGACCCTCTACAATAGCCTCTCTCTGGTTTTTTCTTCTCATATCGGTGCTCTCGCTGCCCTATTGTTTGCAAATGCAAATAGTGCAGTTGGAGCCAGTGTAAGGTTGTCAAACGCTATATTTTACAAACGGTGGGTCGTGGCACCAAACCGAATGTGCTTGACACATCCAGGTGGCTAGGTGAATGCTAGAGGAGGTGGTGTTTTGGTGCGCGACAAGGTCGTTGCTTCCGGCTACTTCGTTCGGGCGTAGTCCCTTAAGAGCCCTGAGACCAAAATATCGTTCAACTTTGACGGGTGACTACTCGGACTCCGTGGCACCTAGAGATGCCTCATCTAATCTAAACCTCGGTAGGGACCCTCTATATAATAGCCTCTCTCAGTTTTTTCCTTCTCATATCGGTGCTCTCGCTGCCCTATTGTTTGCAAACACGTGAAATAGTGCAGTTTGAGCCAATGTAAGGTTGTCAAACACTATATTTTGCAAACGGTGGGTCATGGCACCAAACCAACTACTATGCCGACACATCTGGTGGCTAGGTGAATGCTAGAGGAGGTGGTGTTTTGGTGTGCGACAAGGTCATTGCTTCCGGGCTACTTCGTTTGGGCGTAGTCCCTTAAGAGCCCTGAGACCAAAATATCGTTCAACTTCGACGGGTGACTACTCGGACTCCGTGGCACCTAGAGATGTCTCATCTATCTAATCAAACCTCGGTGTAGGGACCCTCTACAATAGCCTCTCTCAGTTTTTTCCTTCCCATATCGGTGCTCTCGCTGCCCTATTTTTGTAAAATGTGAAAAATAGTGCAGTTTGAGCCAGTGTAAGGTTGTCAAACACTATATTTTGCAAACGGTGGGTCATGGCACCAAACCGATTATGCACACACATAGGTATGGTCTTGTAAACACTTGGGGAGGATTTATTTTCAAAATTTACAACTTTTTCAAAATTTACAACTTTTTCAAAATTTAAACTTTTTTAAAAAATTTAAAAATTTTTTTTCAAACAATTTTTCAAAGCTTCTCTTAGCTTCGAGAATTTAAAATTCTCTACTAATAGTGCCAACCACGTGAAGGTGGAAGCTTTTCTGGCACCACTAACCTGAACATAAAAGTGTTAGTCAAAGAAATTTAAGTTTCAAATCAAAACCATACTAGATATATACAAAATACACAAATTTAAAATAAAATATATGAACTTAAATCTAGATCTAACTAAAAAATTTATATATATCAAAGAAATTATATATACCAGACATGAGCATTGTAAATTCATTCCAATGAACCATCAGGATCGGATCTACTCTGAATAGCAGACAAGATTGCTTCATGATCTGACTCTCGAACCTTCCAAAGAATCTTGTTATTAGGCCTTCCTCGATATCTATACAGCTGAATATTTGTCACTAGAACTAGATGTGAATATAAGAGTATTTTCCTGTGTGTCTCAAAGTCTTCAAACACCCAAACAGAGGAGTTTTTTAATGGATACCATCGAAGCCAAGTTCCAGTAACTACCACTGACCCTATAGGATACTCAATATCTTCACCATCTATAATAGGAGAAGTCAACTTCTTTCTTTCCTCGATGTGAACGACGACATAAGAAATAGTTTGTTCCTTCTTCATTGTCTTCTTTATAATAACTGCAAACACATGTCCTACAAAAAAAAAGGTTGAACAACTCAAATTTAAATTACATATTAAAATTTCAATGGACATAACTCAATACAAAAATTAAATAAATAACCATAAATACCTTGTCACACCAAAATCAAAATTTCATCAAAGTCCTTGGATGTTGCAACTTCATCTGCAAAAACAAGTCGTAATGCTTGTGGAGGTTGATAACTAGGAAGCGGAGTTAGAGGCCTACAAATCCATCCATCCACCCATTCTTGTGAATCACACTCAGCAGTGACAAATTCGATACAAGATGCACAAAAACATGTCAAATTTCTTGTCCATATGGCCCACGAAGTAGCGTCTGAGCTACAAAATGAGTGCATATCATTGGACCCAGTGAGTGTCATACAATCCTCGTAGTTAGCAATTTGTTGTTCCTCTATCAACCAAAAATATCTGCTGAACTTGTGGAATTTTCTTGAGAACCTCGGGCCATGTTGTCAATACACCATTCCACTATGCTCTTTGCATCTTTTAATTTAGCACCATCTTTGTACTTCAACTCTTCTCTTGCAAGAGCTCTTTTCACACATGCCCCTACACCGTCATGCTCTCCTTTTCCATGTCCAGCCTCAGTGAAACTCCAAATATGTTTGCACACCCATCTTGACGTGCATTCTTCTCATCCAATAAAACATTCATGCATTCTTAAACTGAGACGTGTAATTATCTGACCATATATAATGTTGTTTGAAGTGGATGTCCCTATCAGACAAGTTTCCATAAAATAACTGGAAACACCCTTGCACAAAATTCAGTAGAATGAGTATGATCATCACTGATATAAAAGTGGTACTCTCTTAAAAAAATTTGATCATTCTTTGTACTATCAGGAGAATGTAGAAATGCTATATGCACAAAAATGGCAACTTGTACTGAGTTGTAATATTGCGATTGAACCTCCATTTGTGGTTGCAATGTGTAATTCTCTGCAAAATCGACCACTGAAACAATAGTACCAATAGGAAATGTGTCCTTGCATAGCTTGAACTATTCATCCAACCATCGAGCTCTATGTGTATGCCTAGCATACTCATAAACAATTTCATCCTTAAATTTTCTCAAAAATTGAAAACAGGCATTTGTTCTGTAACTAGCTCACACCGTTTAGACTCTTTTCCATCTTTCAACTGGTATGCAACTGATTTATATTTATCAAACTCAACTAAATTATGTCTATTGTACCTTCAATTTTCTCATGGATGTAACTTTCCAATTTAGGTAATCCATGCGCATGTACTACAACTTCCATCTAAACAATCCTGACTATAAAAAAATTGTCCAACTTCTTTTTCACAAAATATAGTAGGAATGAAATCCCTGGAAGATATTGGTGGAACTTGAACACCACATTCTGATAACATAGTTTTAGAATGAAAAATAGAATGAATACGTAAAAATTTAGCATAATGCATCGCAAATTCAACATGTTGCCTACAACAACAAGTGGTGCGAGCGTGGTTGATTTTCACATAGAATGGTTTCAACATTTCAAAAAAATGTTGACTAATTTTAATTTCTAGATTCTCTTGTTCAAACTTACGAAAAAATTGAGTTTGAGTCATATCTAAGAAATGCTTTGGATGTGGTTCACGATTAGTAGAACCAACTCTCCATTTTATAACATCTCTTGTATTAGGTGAAACTCTAGTGTTATCATGCCAAAATTTAATAACAACTTCTCTTATAGCATCAAATTATTTTTGTCCTTACATGGTGCTCTAGCAAAAAATGCCCAAAAATCGGCGTTATTGAGTGATTGAAGGATATTACGTCTTTCAATTGCTTTCATTAGAGTTTTTTTATTAACTTGCAACATTCGACTTGTTTGCGTAATCAAACGTTGTTTTTTATTGATTCACTTACAACACTAGTAGCAAGTACACGATGCACAATATTACTATCCCTAGTGCGTCTCTTGACACCAACAGTGTGATATGCATCATGAAGGTTTTCAACAATTGTAGAGGTTTGACCACGTATATTAGATGTTGTCAATCCTAAGGTGTTTAATGTAGGTCTCATTTTAATCAATTTCATCAAACTAACCAACAATTGACATCTTTGGGAATCATTTAAAATTTCAAAATGATTATCCCAAATTTCAGTGGCTTTTCTTCTGATTTGTCATTCAGAAAGTTTGTCAGACATTGGTTTCAAAATGTTTTCATCAATTTCAATAAAAAAATTAGGTTTCTTACGTAAAATCCTAGGAGGTGTTTTTGTCAAATTTTGCTCTATCTACAGTTTCAACATGAATTTCCTTATTCACATTTTCATTGTCTCCTTCAATTTCAACATTTGCTACATCATGAGTATTTAATTCTTCTTCAACATTGATAGTAAAAACATCTTCATCACGAGTATTTAATTCAACTTCAACATTGACAGTAGAAACATTACATGGTTCTTCATTGCTTACAATAGTTGGGGTTGAAGATGAACCTCTTCTTGATTCACGAAGATTCCGCATTCGCTCAGCATTTTGAATTTTGTTGGCCTCTAATTCGTTTGGTGTTTTTTTACTTAATGACTTCCTTTTTTGACTTCGTTTCTTGTCTCCCATGATGTTTTGCTTCCGGTGATAAGAAAAACATGTGCAAAAAAAGACAGAATTTCATAGTAATTCATACGGTAAGGTCAGAGAGTAAAAATCACATGGTAATTCAGACATTGGGATGTGTGTAAATATGATTTATGAACCATGAGTGTGCTTTATAAACCATGATCGCAGGTTTATAAAGCGCACTCACGGTTTGTGTTAAAAAACCATGATCGCACTTTATAAACCACGATCGTGGATCTATCTGCCGAACCTAAGCCTCGGGAAATCTTTGTTTTCCCCAACCAAAGCTATGGAAGGTCATTATGAAGTGTAAAAGGTCAAAAAACCTCAAATTTGCTCTTCCAAAGACTTGAACCATGCTAAAAAACTGAAAAACATTTCACAAAAATGGTGCCATCGCGTAGGGGAGATTATTAGCTTCGTAGAAATATTGATTTTAAAGTGAATAGAATAAGATAAATATCATTTTATAATTTTTTACTAACAATAGGTCTTTAAGACATTTTTTCCCGTGAATGTTCATGTCTACGTTTAAGACTGTAACTTTTGTTTCACTTATCAAAATGTGATAAAACTTATACCATCCCAAGCGTGGACAAATTCTATACACGTTAAAAAAATATTTGATTTCGATATTTTTGATATAGTTATGGCGGGCAAATGGAAAGTGCTCCATTTTCTAAATATTTTCAGACCACTTTCACGGAAAAAATCATTAAAAAAATATTGCTCAAAAAAATACAAAATAAAATCCATCCCAAGATAGACAACTACATCTAACGTTTCACCAAAGGAAAAAAAAAAAACAAGATTTGGTCATCAAAATGCGGGCAAACGGACTACAATCTTATAAAAAAAAAAAAACCAAGTCATATAATTTTAAGTGTTTAATATAGCTAAACTTGTCCATTTTTTTAAAAAAATTAGTATTTTAGAAACTAGATTCCAAATGCTACGATTCATATTTATATAAATTTTTGTGAATATTGCTAATTTTAAATCCTTTTCCAAGGAATGAACTAGCCACTCATTCTAAGGAAGAGGGATCAATTTTTTTGTGTTTCTTTCCTTCATTGTGTGATTCTCCTTTTTTGTGATAGTTGTTTTTCCTTCGTATCATGTAAATATTCCTTTATTGTTGATAAGATGTATAAATTACTTTCATAAAAACTCATTTTTTGTATTTTGATAAGGCTATTGTATCCATGTCCATGTATTTTAAAACAATGTTGTTGAACATCTAGGGTTAATTTTAAGAGGCCTATGGGAAATTGGAGGTGGAATATCCCTGGGAAATATACCCAAACTAATTTCGTAGGAAAGGTAAATTTTATACGAATTGAGAGCGTATTTTTTCTGGATGAATCTAAAGTTTTTTTGTCATGTGAAAACAAGATTTGCTATCGCATGACAGCAAAAATTTGTTTTTGTCTGACAACAAGGTTTTCTAACGCACGATTTTGTGTCGTGAAAAAAAAAATCTTACTGTCACATAGCGGTAAATGTTGTTGTCACACAAGAGAAAAACTTGTTTTCATGTGACAACAAGCCTTGCGATCATGTGAAATCAAAATTTGTTTTCGTGCGACAATAAGTTTTGTTGTCGTGTGACAACAAAACTTTGTTGTCGTATGACAACATATTTTGTTAGTGTGTGACAACAAGCTTTGTTGTCATGCATTTTTAGGGTTTTTTGTCACACGTATTAGTTTCCCCCTTTTTGTGCATCCCAATACCAAAAACCTAATCCTACCCTATAAATATGCCCTCCGACCCTCATTTTTCACACTTCACACAACCTCTTTCTTCATTCTCCCGGTGATTGCAGTCTCGTAACTCCCAAAGTCGACAACAAACAAAAAAAAAAAAAAATCCAAGTCTCGATGTAGGTATCATTCTCCCAAAGTGCCTATAAATTTCCTTTTAAAAAAAACAAAATACATGCCTCGATTCATTCAACTATTTCATCCTTTAGGTCTCAATTCTCACGTGGACTTCTTCGCTTCATCATGGCAGCTCAAACTATCTAGGCCACCACCCTTCCCAAGATTCAATACAAGAACTTAATGTGTCCACATATTAATGTAGTCTTGTCTTGTCATGCAAATGTGTAACAAGAAAATTTACAATTTTCGAGCATGACAATGATACCCCTGTGTCAAAATTTTCAAGTTTTACCTTTTCAAGACACCTATGTCTACCCATCCTCAAAGACCGACATTATCTAATCGGTCTAATGACCTCCAATGGATGTTAACTCAGTCCCCTAGGTGAATTAGGAAATTCAAGTCAACCCCCCTAGGTGATTTTAGGAGTTCTTGAAGAATGCTAATTTTGGACAATGTTGGGAACGACTACCACCGCCTTCCTAGGCCATTGTAACCCTGGAGAGGAAAAAAGGAATAAAATATAACATGTGGATGAATTTAATGTCTAATGGCATCATATAATTGATTTTGGAATATTCTGAAAGATTCGGAGGAGTTGGGGTAGATTCATCAAAAACAGGGTTCACAGGCCTAAGCAGTGCACAGGGCCAAAAGAGATATTGAGCTTCGGGAAGTGATTTTGGGAGCTCTGGATGGATTTAGGAGCTAAAAAAGAAATTTTCAGAAATGGAATTCATATCTCTACAAGATGGTGAAATAAAAATTTTCACAACACTTTTGCGGTATAGGTTTATATCTAGTTTATTCCATTATCTACTAAGGAACTAGAAAAAAATACAAATTTTCAGGGCTTAAATAGAAGAATAAAGAGTTGATACCAAAACCATTAGATTCATAAGTACTTTTTAAGTCAAATTTATATAAAATTTCACCTTGAAACTCATTCAGGAGCTCAAGATATCATCGTTGCAAGTTTGCTCTCAAGTTCCCATACTTAGCCAATTTTTGAAGTGGACATGTGTCAACTCCAAGATCCTAGCGCATTTTGATGTTCCTTTCATCCCTTTAGATAAGGGACATGAGGGACATGAAAATGTACTCAACCCTTTTTAGCCCTCTGATAACCCATACGACCCTCCACACCGCTAGTTTATCCCCACAGGAGCTAGGTTGAGCCTATTCTCACAATGCATAGATGACCGCGAAGTGTTGCGGCCTGGTGGAATGTGCAAACTGATGTCATCAATGCAACCTTCTACAGTGCAAAATTTCAGCCCCCAGGAGCTAGTTGGAGCCCTTCCTCTCGCCGCACGGATGATTGCCAAGTGTCACGATTAGGCACGATGTGGAATTTGATGTCCCTTTCATCCCTTTAGTAAAGTGACATAGGGGACACAAAATTGTGCCCAACTCCATGAAGCTTTGGAAATCCAAAAATTACAAAAGACTAACTTCTGTCTTTCTTCTCCATTATTGCCCGTGAAACTCATTTATGGAAGAAAGTTCTTTGAGAACTTGAAAACCTCCATTGTTGTACCTAGCCAGCTCCATGAAATTACTCTCTATCCAAAAACATTGAAAATCATAAAAATAATGGATTAAAATGACAGAGCAATGAAGATAAAATGAATATTTTTTCCAAATAACCATGAAATCTTCGATAAAAAAAATTCATAACTTTCAAAAGGCACGTTGGATTGAGATGTCATCTTTTACAGACATCCTCATTTTTTAATACAATCAAAATGTAACAAATGGGAGGTTGAATGGTTCCCTAAATCATTTGTTCCAACAAAAATCCCATTTCATGCCCTAGCTCACATTCGTCAGATTTCCCATCAATCTGATGATGGAAATGAGCTAAAAACTTACACACAAACTCCAAATGAAAAACCTATCGCAACGAGAGTTGATTTCATCACGATCGGAGACAAAAATCAGACCTACAAATTTCAAGCTCCATTAATGGCCACCATGACAGCTCCATGCTCGAAGCCACTACTAGGTGAAAATTTTAAATTTTATTTCCAAGAATTCTAGTGGGTGAAATTAAGTGAAATTCAAAGGACGTGACCGTGAAAATGAGCCAAATCCAAAAAAAAAAAGTTACGTCACAAACCGAGAACCGGAAAGCTACTTTTAAAAAATAGTAAGCTTTCCTACAACGACTTTCTATCTTTGGTAAGTCTTCATCAAAAGTGACTGCAATAAAGATAATGTGCACCAAAGGTCACTAGGAAGTCAAAATGAGTGTTCAGAGATGAAAATAGTGAAAATGACCACTTACTAAAAATATTAAGTTCCTTGTATGGGTGCTTACTAAAATTAGTAAGCCACCCCAATAAGTGTTTGAGGTGAAGGAAATGTGCACATGAGTGAATGAAGAAGTTCATCTCATCGGGATGGTCAAGAAGAGGAAAAAATCACCTCTTACTAAAAATAGTAAGTCTCCCATCTAGACACCTGCTATTAATGGTAAATCACACTCAAAGGGAAGTTTTGGCACAAAGGGACATAAAGGGATGATTACTCAGGTCAACATCATCATTTAGAGTTCATCACATTAGAGCATTTCATCGAGTCATCTAGAAGGATCAACGGACTTTGTCGGAGGCATATTCTTCATTAGTATTTTTCTTCTTTCTTCTTTCGGATCTCTTTCTCTCTCTTCTCTCCTCCCAAATTTCTCTCTCTTCTCAATGTTCTAATTTTTGTTGGGGTCACACTTTTCATATGTCTTAATGTTCCTAATGTAATAAGTCACCTTTATGTTATAAAAAGGGACTTAATGTTTTCCTAAGAAGGAGAAGAGTCTTAAGTCATGTCGAGACATACGAAGAGTTATTGGGGGTTATATGAAGAGTCTTTTCTCTTCCTATAAATTGTAAATCCATTCCCATTTCAAAGGATTTTTGATCAATTTTGTAAACTCAAGAGTTCATTTTACTTAGATAGAAAAATGATATAGCCATTTCCCCCACTCTCAAATTTATTCCATTTCCATACTATGTACAACTTTTTTTTGAGCACTAGTACAAGAAGGAGTTTCATGCCTTTTTTTATGAGGAGATTTTAGAAACTTTGAGTTCTCAATCTTAACTCATCTTGTTGTAATTTACAGGGTTATTTCTTCTTATATTTAATGTGTGTTGGAACTTCGATTAATGGGTGTGGGACTCTAATTTTCTACCCACGACAAGTAATCCCCTCATCTAATTTTCTCACTCCCTTTCCCACTCTCTTGACAAATTACTATCTAGAAATAAATTGTTATCTTTGCCACGGGGATAGTGGAGTGCCCATGTTAGATCCCCACTACAAGGCCACCAAGAAAATGTAACTTTTCACACACATGCAAATATCAAATCTGCACTATTTAAGTAGAGGGACTTCGACTCCCGGGCGTTGGAAATAAATCCATAGATTTTTCCACCCTAAAAAATTTCTCACCAATAGTTTTTGGTGTCCACCATGGGGTATACTTGGTAGCATCTTCATGTAAAATACGACGTATAAGGTCTGAAAATCTAAAATAATAAAATATTCAATATATATATATATCAGATTTCAACAAAAATTAATTTTTGAAGGAAAATCCGACAAGGAATGGATCTCTCTCACATTCGTTTCCTGCACCATGAAGAAATTTACAGACTATAATGAAGTATTAATGAGTGACATCAATGAAGAAGAAGAAGAATATCGTGACCAAGAAAATAAGATTGTTTATCAACCATGGTTCTAGACAAGTGTTTGCAAAGGAAAGAAAAAAGAACCTACCACCGATGACGAATAAAGTAGGGAGATGTTGGAAAGGATTCAAATGAAATATAAGATAAGGCATGAAGCTCAAGAATATGCCAAATCCTTGCAAGAGATGTACAAGTAACTTGAGGTAGCCCATATCGAGGAAGAAGAAGAGGAGATTTTTCTTATGGAGGAAGATCCTGAAAAATCATTTATACCACATGTTTTTCATCCCTGAAAGGTTCTTGAATTCCAATGAAGAAATTCCTATCCTTGATGATTCTAATGAAGATAAAATCAACATTCAAGAAGATGATGAAACACAAGATGGTGTAGGATCCACTAAAGAATATTTTTTCACTCTCGTACAACTTACAATAAAGTTGAGAAAATTGCCCTTTTCTACCGCTCTCTCGATGAGTTCATTACATATGGTGATGGAGAAATTAACATGATGAAAAGAGAATATGTGGAAAGAATTCAAATCATAATACAAGGAAATTCTTATTTCGAGGCCTATCATGAAATTTGGAGGCATGCTTTGGCCCTCGAAAACTAGGTACAAACACCTCTAACCACTTTATGTTTTCGACTACAAGGTGTTTACTCCTAGAATATTCTTGGATGCTCCTGAAGAAGATATTATCATGGAACCTTTCAATGAAAACCAAAGCAATATCATGGAGGAAGAGGTAGAAGACATGAAGATAGAACCACCATTCAGCAATTCCCTCTGGCTCGAGGCACAACCCATAGGGGGAATAATATATTCAATAAAATATGAATCTTGTTGCAAAATGGATGATCCAATGCCTTCTAAAGACTCCACAAACAATGAATAAATATGAGATGATGAGTTTGAGGTAAGCATGAATAATCCCCTTTCAAATTTTGATCTTGTGATTAATGAAGAAATGGAAATATGTGAAGAAGCACCCGAGATCAATCTTACATCATGGACCAAATATGGAAAATTCAAGATGATCATGGATGATTTTCCTTCCTGTTTTGATCCTTCAAGTGACGTATAAATGTTGAATGGAAAAATTCGACAGTAGAAGAACCAAATTCTTTTCCCGATTCAATCATGGATGATATGATGGAAGAATCTCACTTCTATTTAGAAGCCAAGGATAATGAATAGTTTGAACACAATCTCTTCTCACCCAAGGAGCAGAATGATCATCATGGTGAGTATGAAGTATTTCATTGTCCATATGAGAAAGAGGAATTGAAAATGGATGATCAGGATAATGTTGAAATTTATTCCCACATTGTTGCTTTGACATGATCCCATCAAGAGGATGATATATATTTCGAGCTCGAAGGAGTCTCTGTTCTCACAAAGCATGGAAATCTTCTCCTTGTCATACGGTGTTATGAATCAAGTTCATTCATTCTTGCGAAGGAAGTGAATCTTGGGCAACACAAATCATGGAAGAGGTGAACAAGGATATTTCAAATGAATCATGGACATGCATGGATCATATTTTCAACCATTTCTTGAAAGCACAATATAGAGACTCTTTCAATAAAAATGAAGATGAGCCTATAGAAATATCAGAAGAACTATATGTGCAAGACCTCTTGAAGACTGTAGAAGAGACTGAAGACCCTCAACTCAACCTTGAACTCTTGACTCGGGCTGTGGAGATGAAAAATAAGTGTGAGTCAAGTTGTGCTCCTCTTTTTGATATACCAATGTTTGATGCCGATATAGAGCTAATGGGTGGGTTTGATGACTTCCCCAATTCCTTGGTTGATGAGGGGAATGTGAAGATATTTATTTTTCTTCCACATTGTATGAGGAAGGTTGTGAATGCAAAAGAAGGAAGGTCCTCGAATATCCTTTGGAATTCCTCAATCTTGAAGATAACATCTCTATTGTGGGAGATGATAACAGGGAAAATATTGAGCTGATTTGCATTGAAGAAAGTTGTTTGGAACATGGAAAAAATATGTAAGAGTGTTGGGAGTATATTCAAAACCAATTTGTTCCCACCACTTTGGAATGCTTCACCAATGCAAAACAAGAGTTCATATGGAAAAATCCATTGAAGGGTGAAGAATGCTTATATGACCAAAACAAGAGTTGTAATTTTGTAAATGATACCAAGGTGGACTTCAAGTAGATGAATATTGATAACAATCACTGGGAGCAACAAAGTGAGAATGTGCATGAATCTTGTTAAGGAATTCAAAATCAGATTACACTCACCATCCTCCAAGCTCTGATTTGTCTTGAACATGTTTTCCTACTTGTAACAATCTCTCGAGGATGATGAAGACCTTTGGATCAATGATTTAACCTCCATCTCCAAAAGTAATTACATGAAGCAACAAAGTGGTATGTTTAGAAAGGAGGTTGGATGTGAAGAAGACGAGTTTGTTCTCACTCCTTTAGGGTGTCTTGCTAATGAAGGAGATGATTTCATGTTGCAACCCCAAGATGAAGTATATTTCTGTGACAAGGTCAATGCTTCCAATTCTGAAAACATGGAGGAGTGGTTTCTCACGATCGCAGGACAACAAGAGAAATCTTCAAGAGGAAAGAGTTTCAAGAAGGTGAAAATGTTCTCAATGGATACAAGAAAATTATTAGTGTAGTGTGAATATGAAGATGGAGTCTTGGTACGTATTCTTCTTCTCAAGCCATGCAAGGCCATCAAAAATCATGGTTTGATCAAATAATAGTTTTTATGCTTCAAAGGTCAGACTTCAGTCCACTATTTCATGATGGCATGTAATTTTCTCAACTTGTTATTGGGTATGTGTATATTCTTCCCCGCCTATGTAGATATCCCTCCCCTTGTATATAATTTCCCTTTTCTATTGTGTGTTCCCCCTCTCTCTCTCATGTGCAAGGTGTACATGACTCCATAGGGCCTAATGGATAAGGCACTAGTCATTATATTGTAAAGTTGATATTATAGGATTCTTCATGTCACGTCTTCATTGCACTCACCATACCATGTCCCTAGGATAGAGACATATGTTGTCATACAAATATGTAATGGTAAAATTTATGATTTTCAAGCATGACAACAATACCCCTATGTCAAAATTTTCAAGTTTTACCTTTCCAAGACACCCCAAGTCTACCCATCCTCAACACCAGCCTTACCCAATTAGTCTAATGACCTCCTAGTGGATGTTAACTCAACACCCTAGGTAAATTAATAAATTGAATTCAACCCCTAGGTGATTTTAGGAGTTCTTGAAGAATGTTAATTTTGGACAGTGTTGGGAAGGGCTACCACTAGCCTTCCCAGGATAGGTGCAACCCCCTGGACAGGAAAAAGGATCCAAATCCAACATGTGGATGAATTTAAGGTCTAATAACATCATGGAATAAATTTTGAAAGATTCAGGAAATAGTCAGAGGAGTTGGGGTAGATTCATGAAAAACAGGGTTCACATGCCTAAGTAGTGCATAGGGCCAAAACAACTACTGAGATTTAGGAAGTGATTTCAAGAGATTTGGATGGATTTAGGAGCTAAAAAATACATTGTTGGAAAGGAAATTCATAGCTATACAAGATTTAGAAATCATATTTTTCATAACACTTTGGCATAATAGGTTTAAATCTGGTTTTTCCATTCTCGACTAGGGAGACAGAATAAAAATCCACTTTTTTAGGGATTAAATGGATGAATAAAGAGTTAAGCTGCCACCATTGGATTTAGAAGGCCTTTTTAATCAAATTCATATAAAATTTTATCTTGAAACTCATCTGAGAGCTCAAGATATCATTGTTGCAAGTTCACTCTCAAGTTCGCACACTTAGCCAATTTTTGAAGTAGACACATGTCAGATCCAGGAGCCTGGCGTATTTTGGAGTCCCTTTAGAAAAGGGACATGAGGGACATAAAAATGTGTCCATCCATTTTTATCCCTCTGATCACCCATACGACCCCTTCACACTTTGCCAGTTTAACCCCCGGGAGCTAGTTGGAGCCTATCCTCACAGTGCATGGATGACCGCCAAGTGTCAAAACTTGGTGCAATGTGAAAACTGATGTCCCTTTCATCCCTTTATCTAATGGGACAAAGGGGACATGAAAATTTTCCTAGCCCCTTGTGGCCCCCAGGTCATCAATGCGACCTTCTACATTGCAAAATTTCATCCCCAAGAGATAGTTGGCTCCTCCTCTCGCCGCATGGATGATTGCCAAGTTTCATGATTAGGAACTATGTGCAATTTGGTTTCCCTTTCATCCATTTATAAAAGGGACATAGGGAAATTTTTTTTCCCAAATCCATGAAGCTTTGGAAATCCAAAAATTGTAAACAAATAATTGTTGTGTTGTTTGTCCATTATTTCCTGTGAAACTCACTACCGGAAGAAAGTTGTAGAGAACTTGCAAACCTCCATTTCTGCACCTAAAAAACTCCATGAAATTTCTCTCCATCCAAAAAAATTGAAAATCATAAAACAAAATGGATTAAAACGACACATAAATGAAGAGAAAATGAAGATTTGCTTCTAGATAACCATGAAGTCTTCTAATAAAAAAATATTCATAACTTTCAAAATGCAACTCAGATTGAGATGCCATATTTTGTAGACTTTCTCATTTTCAATATGATCAATATGCAACAAATGGGAGGTATAAGGGTTCCTTGAATATTTTTTCCCAACAAAATTCCCATTTCATGCCTTAGCTCACATTCGTCGGATTTCCCATTAATTCGGTGATGGAAATGAGCTAAAAACATGCAAACATACTCCAAAATGAAAAACCTATCATAACAGGGTTGATTTCTTCACAATCAGAGACAAAAAATAGACCTACAAATTTCAAGATCCATTAATGGCCACCATGGCAGCTCTGTGCCCGAAGCCACTACCAGGTGAAAGTTTTAAATTTTATTACCAAGCATTCTAGTGGGAAAAATCAAGTGAAATTCGGAGGACATGAACATGATGATGAGCTGAGTCTGAAAATTATGTTCAGTCACAAACTGAGCAATAGAAATCCACTTTCTAAAAAACGTAATATTTCATACACATGCTTGCTATCTTTGGTAAGTATTCATCAAAAGTGAGTGCAACAAAGATAATGTGCACCGAAGGTGTAGTCATTTTTGCACCCACCATGAACAAGGGAACCTCATGCGTGCCGGCCTATCACCCAACGTGTGCTAGGTGCTCACCTGAGGTGCGCAAGAGGGAGCCGAGTCTCTCGTTTATGTGAGTTCAATAGAAGGCATACTTCATGATCTGGACTTAGAGATTTAAAAGAAATGAGAAAGCTATAGAGCTCAGAAAGGATTCTATACCCCTTCAGTCGTAACAAAATCAAAGCGCGCAATAGAATTAATAGAACTAAGAAGTCATAAATCCACAAATATACTCAATCATTCAAGTAAGGTTCATGATTATACAAGATCAAAAGCAGAGTAGAAACATGTAGATAATACAGAAGGAGATCTTAATATAAACATAGTGGTAACCTTATCATATTCATTCATAGTCTTACTACAAAGCATCACAGAGAGGCAGACCATAGTCATGTGCCATATCTGGATCCATACATGTATACTCACAAGATAAAATTTTCATTCCCCATTCCCTCATTACATTCTTCCTACAATCATCTACCCATTTTATCCCATAGTTCTCGCAGAATTATACTGAGCTCCGCTACCTCACTTCATCTCTCTATTCTTTGCCAAGGGCGTGCGCATAAATAGGCATCGATCTCTAACAAACTCTTCTACAACCTTAGATCTCGGCCCCAAGTGTCAAGGTGTGGGTCACCCAAGGTGCATGCCTCTCCATGTCATGATTAGATTTTTGGATCTTCTTATCGCAAGGTATATTCATTCCAGGACACCTTGTTGCCAAGCTAGAACCTTATCCAAATAGAACACGTTCTTCATTTTTCCTATGCAAAAGGTCGAAAACGGCTAAGTCTCGAATTGTGCTTTATATGCACACATCCTTGGTTATCCAAGAACCCTTTTCGAATTCTACCTTGCGCGCATTCACTTGTGCACTTCCTCCGGCCGGGTGCGCCTACACACCTTTAAGATTTGGAGCTATATTAGGGTCCCAACATTACCCCACACTTTACCTATTCTCTTCCCTTGGGAACCTTTTCAAAGAATGCAGTACAAAAATGCAAGGCCTTTCCTTGAAAAAGAATGGAGGGAAAGAATAAAGAATGGGGGAGAGAAAGAAGAGAGGGAAAACTACCTAAAGAAGAAGGGGAAAAAATTTTTCCGCAGTCGGCCTCCAAAGATATTCCAAGCACTGACTTCATCCTGCACTCTAGTGTAGATGTCACCAACCAAGGTGCTCACCTCATCGAAGGTTAACCCTTCCCATTTTGTGTTAATGGTCTCCACCACAGTCTCCAATTCCTTGGTGTGATCCTCCAGGGCATCCATCTTCCTCATGATGACCTTATAGAGCTCTTTTAGCCGGGTTTTGATTGAGACTCATTGGTTCTCAATAGCTTCAGACTTCTTTTCCACTTCGGCTATGATATTTTCTTGCTCAGCTATATTGCCCTTATTATTTTCCCTGAAGTCCTTTAGCTCGACCTCGTCACTAGAAAACAAGATGCTTGTCACTTTGTCTTGATTCATGCAATGGTCGTAAGTGACCCCCGCGATTTGTGTAGCTACTTTTACATCAACGAGCACCTTGTTGTATTCAGCCACGAGTGCAACGACCTTCAACTTGTCTTCCTTCTCCAAGCACATAACTACCTCCTCTACTGAATCCAAGGCCAAAGGCTACCTTTCCATGGTGAGGATCTGAGTCAAGTCCTCTAGAAACTCCAGGGAGGATCTATACTTTTAGTTGTGAGGGTTAAGGTCCAAGTGATTTGTGATAATCGTTTGGGATATGATCTCCACCTTCTTGGAAAATTCACGTACCCTAGCCTTTTCTTCTTGAAGCTCCCTCGTAGTTGAGTGTTGATTAAATTCTCAAGGCCGAGGTCCTTTGTTAACTTCACTACTTCCTTCCTCTTCTCCAACAGGTCCAAGACTTTAACCCTGTCATTCATATAGAAGAGCCTAGCCTCGATTTCCATGGAGACTTTGTTGAGCATGTTACACACTTGCTCATCTGATAGTTGTTGCATGTTTACAATGGAGTTATCCCACTTTCCCTTAGACATTTCTAGTACCACTCCTTGGTTAACCTCAAACTCAGGCTCATCGAGGTGGGAGTCAAATGCCCATGATAGCATCTTCCTCGTGCGTGGGTATCCACCCTTAGGATCAAAGGACTCCATGGCGGTGAGCTCCTTGGTGGGCACGGTACTCTAGAAACATGTGTGCATTGTTGGGGTCATTAATATATCCCATTGTTATTCTTCCCCTTCCACGTGTTTACTTCTCGTGCGCACGCCATTGGGAATAGTTACTTGAAAGAGTTTGGGCTTTTGTGCTACCCACTCTTCTCCCTCTACTCTTATTTGAATTCACCAAGCACAAGCTTTACACTACACTCCAAATCTTCTTCAACAAAGGTATTGATTATCTTCTCTACCTCCCTTGTCACTTTCTCATTCACCTCCTCCTGAGTGAGCTTGGGCATATCTGGCCCCTTAGTACTTGCCCCTTCACTCCTTTCCTCGCTCTGCATGCCTTCCTCCCCTTGGGTGCCCTTCCTCCTTACAAAGATGAAAGCATCATTTGTATCTTCTACTCCTTCTTCCCCCGAATTGTGGACATGGCTCTTGATCCACCTCCAACTCTCCCTCTTCATCATCATCCTTCTCACCTATATAGGCGTTCGGGTCATCTCTATCTTCAGACTCTTGTTCTTCCATCCCATTTTCTTCTTCTTCTACTGAAAATTATAGGGTCAGGGATGCGGTCTTCTCTTCATCAGAGGGCTCCTCAGGGGATGGTGGCTTCGTAGGTTCTGGGGTCTTCTCCCTGACCACCGTTCTTCTCTTCTTCTAGACATAGGTACTCAGCCCCACGGTTTCTACATTCTATTTGCCCACCACCCTTTGCTCTCTATATCTTCTCTCTCTTGCACTTTGGCACAGGCTTCTTCCTGCCAATAGGGTCATCTGGGATGGATATTTAATTTTCCATGTACGCACCCTTTTCAAATTTTGGATTTATGCACAGGTAGATCCTAGCAGGATTTCTCCCAGCAATAGGTAAGGTCAATGGCCTTACAATATGCACATCCTGTGACACATACCTTTCAATGTACGCACACTTCTCCATGTAGACTAGCTTCTTTCTCATTTCCCTGTGCTCTCTGTCAAGGGTGGACAACTCCAGGTTTAGTTTCTTCGATTCCTTGTATCTGTTTACCCCTGTTTGGAAAAATTGGGTAGTAAACGAGAATGGGAGTTTACACTAAGGACTCTAATTGCCATCCACAAAAATGAACCTACCAATGCAGAAGTGCTAGTAGACCACGAACTCTGCTTCTCCTTTGGTCACCGCGGGGAGTTGTTTAGGAATATGCCATTTATCCCCAAATGCGTTCTTAAGGCACGTATACCATTTGTCTAAGCGTGCCTTGTGTACCCCTGTCATTGATTCACATGTGTATTTCTGAAACCTCTCCGTGGGTGAAGGGTCTTCAGCAGGTACTCCCACATGAATTTATCAGATGCATCTGCACCCCAATTTCTGAGAACACAATTGTCAACAAAATGTTCCCAAAAAGGATTTTTCCTCCGTTCTATGCGCTGCTTATGATTTCATCTACTATATACTGGGAGATGTTGTATACAATGCCTTCTGTGACCTTCTTGCAGAAATTCAACCAGGGCTTGCTCACCTGGGTCCACCTTTCTTTTCCATTCAGCTTGGAGACAAGGTGCACGGCCATCTTCATCACCGGATCACTGATATCTGAGACGTCGTAGTACCTTAATCCCTTTTTAAATTTATGGGATGCTATGGTTTCTTTAATTTCCTCCTCATCCTAGAGGTCATATATGAGCGTCCCCTACACAATTGAGGCTCGTGAAGTGAGAAATTAACTAGGGAGTTATGCACATTTTGCGCCTGCAGCGTAAGAAGTCTTCGTGTACGTGCATCATCAACAATTGGTACAACCACTCAGGATTCCCGAAATATGGCAACTCGTAATGTTGGAGAAGCCCTACCTTCTCCATTTTCACCTTGACCATGTCACTGTAGATTGGCAACCCATTAGGTGTTCACTTATTTGTGGGGCGCACCAGCTCTAATGCCATTTCCTTCACGATTATGCTTTACCAGTGATTGTAGTCGATCATGGTCATCTGTTTTATGTGGGAATCCCACTCTTGCCCTAGCAAAACCCCATCTAGGTATTGTATCTCCGAATACCATTCTTCATTCGTATCCAAGGGTATTTCCTCTTGTTTCTTCTTCCCTTTTCCTTTACCCTTTCCCTTCTTGGATTGTTCGGTAGGTTTACCTACTAGATTTGTGGCCATCATTGTACCCTTTACTTTCATTCTAGGTTAACTTGTGATTTTGTTTAAAAGTTTTCCTCGCGCGCCCTGTGCCCTAGAACACAAACCCTAATCTCTGATTTTCCTCCTTCGATCACGACACTTCTTCACAATGTTCCTCACACCCGTGAATCACTTTTGCTCTGGTTTGTAGATCTAATGGACTGATTGTGCATAAGTTTTTAGGATTTTCCTTCACACGAGTCAGTTCTCGAAACCCTAGCTCGTGAAATAAAATCACTCTTCTTGTTTTCACAAAGTAAAATAATGAACTGCCCATTCTTGTATTTATAGCTTTTCCCACTTTTACACATTTAAGGCTAGGCTACCTACCACCGTATGACAATGTTTAATGCGGTGTTTTCAAACAAAACCCGACTTCAGCGCTTCTCCTTACGCACCCAATCCTTGCGTGAAATTTTTTCCACCCACACCCAATCCTTGTGTGAAATTTTTTTCACCCATGCCTAGTCCTTGCGCGAAAATGTTTCCAAATTTTCCGGCATGTGAACAATCCATCTTGAAAAAGACTCGACGCGTGTGTTACCAATGCCAAAGGCACTTCTTCCATCCTCATGATTATTTCTTTCACCTACCTTGTGTTTTTGCACTTTTTCTCCTTTGTACGTGGATTTCCAATGTAACCTTATCTTGCCACCTATCTGCCTTCTTTTCTCCTAATGCATCTTTTTAACAAGGCCAATTCAAATGGTCTACCAACCCAATCCTCTTGCAGAATAACTCCATGCCTCTCTTTATCACCTCACCCCACACTAAAACGATGTGCGGTCCTCTGTGCATTCATAAGTCAAAAAGTAATAAGGTTACACAAAGACCCAAAGAAAAAAACAAAACAACAACGTGAAAGGGAAATACAAGAAAGGAAAAGCATAAAAGGAAATTCTAAGCTAACTGGAAAAACTACCTTATTTACAAACACCAAGAAGCATTATTTATAGTAGGGCTTCAACCTACTCCCATTGAAGTGTCCAGGTAATTTTGTTCCATCCAAAGACTTCAGAATCGCACGTGCCCAAATCAAGGATGTATGAAATTACATATGGACCCAACAAATGCACCTTCAACTTTCTAGGATAGCTTAGAAATTTTGAATCATATTGCAATACCTTCCACCAACGTCAAATTGTTTGTTCTTAATATGGCGGTCATGCCATGCCTTTTTCTTTGCCTTCTCAGTTGTTTGGCTCCATCTTCCTAGTGAGCACCTTTCATCTAACTTTATCAATTCATCAATTCTTTTTCCAAACTTGCTCATTGTCCAACCCTCCTGCGTGTTCTATACACACGAGATGGTAGCATGAATTCCACCGACAAAACTTCTGTCATGCCAAATACCAATTGAAATGGTGTGGCCTTGTTCAATCTTTTATATGTTGTTCTGTATGCCCAAATAACTGCTTACACCTTATCATCCCAATCCTACCTACCCACATCACATATCTTAGTGAATGTGTGACTAAGGATTTTGTTGAATGCTTCTACAATCCCTTTTGCTCCGAGGGTGATAAGGGGTAGTCTTGTGATGGGCTACCATGAATTTTTCCAATAGAATCCTGATGGTTTCATTTAAGAAGTGAGTGCCCCTATCACTTGTTAAACTTAATGGGCACCCATACCTATTGATAATGTTTTCCCACAAAAATCTAGCATCCGTGGCTATGGTTCAATCCTTAGTGGGCATGGCCTCTACCCACCTTGTTAGATAATCAGTACATGTAATGATATACCACGAGTTAGTCCTTCACGCAACTGGTGAGATTGGTTCGACAAAATCTATTGCCCATTTTTCAAAAGGTTCTCGCACTTTGGTGATGGGGTGCAAGGGCATCTCATCCCTTCTTCTAGGTTTTCCAAGGCACTAGTAGTGGTCATAGGCCTTGCAAAACTCAATGCAATCCTAGTGAATCATCTCCCACCATAGTCCAGTGACTAAGATCTTGCACGCGGTTGCATTCCCCACATAGTGTCCTCCAAAAATCCCACCATGGGATTCTTCTATTATGGCCACGCGTTCATGTTCTAATACACACCGGCGTAAAACCTCATCATGACCCATTTTATACAAATCCCCATTGATCAACATGAAGGGCGTGGCATGTATGGCTAACCTTTTTCTTTCCAAAGGCATTCATCCCTTCAGGCGCCACACCTTCCTTGAGAAAAATAGCAATGTCTTCTAACTCCAAGGGTGCATGATGCAACCTAAATAATCATAGCGTCCAACATGGTTTCCTCGATACTGTGTGCGTCCTCTCCCAAATCAATCATTGATAAATGATCTGACCCACAATTGTTCTTTCCCAGTTTTACCACCACTTCGAATTCAAATTCCTGAAATAAAAGTACCCAACGACATATGCGCCCTTGCAACACTGCTTTTTTTAATAGATACTTCAAGGCCATATGGTTAGTGTAGAATATGAAGGGAGTCACCAACAGATATTTTCTAAATTTTTGGAGTGCATAGATCATTGACAATGCCTCGCACTCAATCATTGTATAATTCTATTCTACTAGTGTCAACTTTCTACTTGCAAAACACAAGGGATGATCAATAATCCCCTCTCCTGGTTGAGCAACAATGGCTCCCATTTCTATACTAGAGGCATCCACATGGACATGGAAATGTTTATCCCATGATGGGAAATGTAGAATAAGTGTGGTGATAAGACTTTATTTTAGAGTGTCAAATGCCCTCTGCTGCACTTCTCCCCACTGAAAGGCACTCTTATGTCTGAGCAATATTTCCAAAGGTGTGGTGATCTTGGCGTATCCCTTAATGAACTTTCTATAGTACCCAGTGTGTCCAAGAAATCCACACATGGTGCTTTGGCTGGTGGACTCCTCTAATCCCACAATAACTGCAACTTTTGTAGGATCCACTAGTAAGCCCTCTTTGCATATGATATGCCCTAACAACATTCCAAAAGGAGTTGTAAAGATACATTTCTTGATGTTGAGGGAAATCCTCAACTACCGACATCTTTCAAACATCAATCTCAAGTTATCACAATGGTCCCTTACTAATCCATACACTGTCCAATCATCCAAATATACTTGAAGGAACTTATGGATGAAGTCCTTAAATGCTTGTACCACTATGCAAAAATACAGCAGGCACATTCCTCAATCCAAAGGGCATGACCATGTATGCAAAGCTTCCCCACTCGGTGGTGAAATTTGTCTTTTCTTGGTCTTCCTTGCAATCCTTACTTGGTGATATCCCGAGAATCCATCCGTAAAGGAATAGACCTTGTGCCTAGCAACTCTCTTCCAAAATATCTTTAGTGAAGGGGGTGTGAAAAGGATCTATGATACAAACAACATTAAATTCCCTACAATCGACACATATCCTAATCTGACTAGCCTTCTTTATGCTGATCACCATTGGACTTATCCATTCTGATTCCTCCACAACCTCAATGATACCAGATGCTATCATTTTGTCTAGCTCTTCTTTAACCCTTATGCACATGTTGGGATTCATCCTGTAAGGCCTCTTCCTGACCGGGCATACACCATCTTTTAACTTTATCCTCATTTCCCCCAATGAATGGTGGACACCTTTCAACTCATGGTATCCACATGAGAATAAATCCTCAAATTCACACAAGAGATCGATGATCTTTGATACTTCCTTGTCTGACCAGTAGTCCCAAATGATAGCTTCCTTGGGCTCCTTCTCTGAGACAATGTTAACTTTCTTGGTTTTGAGTGGTTAATGTTACACACACACACATGCATCCACACTGTCAACTACCTTGTACATCCCAGCCAAATGGTTGACATTCAGGTTCTCCATATCCTCTCCATCAACAACGTATACCATCTTTCCTTTCTCCTTTTCAGTACATGTACGCTCAAATTGTAGGTCTTTTGGTTCCTCCTCTTCAAACGCACTTCCAAGCTAGGTCCACCAAGTAAGTTTACTAATCTATCTTCTGCCATGGCACAATCCCCCAGAGTGAGGCATTTGATAGTCTGCAATGCCTCATCAATCGTTACATGGTACTTTGGTACTCAAATGTGTGAACCAGGTCAGCCGCTAATTCCTGCCAATTTCCCGTTTGGCGGTGAGTTTCAGAATGGATGTACCAAGCACGCGCGCAACCTTGTAGTGTTGAATATAGCTTGTGCACCCAAAGGGAGGGTGGTAAAGCTTCTGCACCTTCTCCCTAAACCCTCTCACATGCCTGGATGTGGGAAGAGGTGGGTCCATTGCCATTGTAATCCTTGATAGCCGTGGGTATGTTACTCTTCAAGAATCAGACAGTGAATGCAATTCTAACTTCGCGCCATTCCAAAAAGTTTTCACTATGCGTGGCCCACCACCTCACTATTGTGCCTATCAAAACATAACCTAGCATACCTCATCACTTGTCCTCCCTCCATTGAGCTTCTATTTCTCTTAAAAAGACCTCAGGGTATGCATCCCTAGAATACTTGGTTATTGCCTTTCCTCCCAGGCACCGAACTATATCCACCATTGTTACCTTGGTCACTGATCCTTTCAGATGTCACCCAATCATTTCATAAGTCCTATGCACCCAATTATTGCATGCTATACTGGTAGTATCACTAATAGATTGAGCATCATCAAACTAGATGAATCCTTTTGTAGGGTGGATGGTCTCTGGATCTCTTATGGAGCACACATATATTTTGTCTAGGACTTCCTCTCCAAGGAGTTCACTATAGGGTGTGGAATTTCCATCAACAAGCGGTATAATCACCCTCTCTTCCTTGTTTTCAAATATTATGTACACCTTGTTAAACTGGAGATCTGCATTATTCTTATAACACCATGGGTGCCCAAGTAAAGATGGGAAATTATCTTCCTCAGCAAGCACCAAGACTTCAAAATCCCTGATGAACCTAGTCCCCTGAATGGTAATGGCTGCATCCTTCAAGATAGTTATGGGAATTGCCTTTTCTTATTTTCCATTACAACACATTTGAAGATGACTGTAATGCAGTCTTCCCATTTGATGCTAGGCATCCAGAGTGAGAAATTTAACTTCCGTTTGTGTCAATGAGGATGTTGCTAAGCATCCATCCGTCCACTACTTCGCTCAAGGTGATTTCTTTATCATAATCAAGGTTGTGAGGTGGGAGGTTTGCATGCAGGATCTACCTTTTGTGTTCTTCCTCGATGCGTGGCACCTTTTCTCTCAACCATGCTCCTAGCAAGGGAATAATATTCTCTTGCCTTAGTAGTTTACACACCTCTTTAACCTTGTCCAAGTCATCCTTTGGTGCTTTTTCTGGTCTTCTCTGCTCATCTTTTCTAGTTTTCTCTTTTAAGCATTGGATATCCCCTTGTAAGCTTCGAATTACGTCCATGGTTTCTGGTAGACTTCCTTCTAGTGAGATGGATTTGGATACCTCCCATGTACTACTTCTTCTCTTAAAACTAGAGGTCTCTACCTAGGCACTTCCCTTACATGCATAGACTCCTCCCTTGTTGTTACAATAACAAGATCTAGTTCTGATTCATGTATTACTCGTGGGAGCCATTGCATACACGTCCTTCTTAATACTCACCATGATAACACCCTTATCCTTCTGGTACTACTGACTCATATGTTTGTATAACTCTAGGCACTCTTCGTACTTATGTTTTTTTCCACACCAGGAGCATTGTAGAAGATTTGGACATTCACACTTATAATGGTCTGTGGCTCCACAATTAAAGCATGTTCCATATGGGAACTCACTTCTTCCCCGCAGTTACCATGACCACAAAATCCTCCACAAAACCATATTCCACGCACACCTCTAGCTCCGTACTCTTCATACCAACGCTCATATCCTTTGGAACTATCGGCAATGCCACCGGGCATAAATCAAGATCAATTGCCTCATGAATCTGGTCAATCAATCTACAATCCTTAGTGTCATGTGTGGTTGAGGTACATATCTTACAATAAAAAGATACGTTTTTATGGATTGCGCACTGTAGTAGGGGCACTTACTTGCATCATGGTCCCCATGAAATATTTCACAATTTACCGCTATGGCACGTACCACCTTCCGAGTACATATCCCACCATTATCCTTTGTGTGCCCTTATACATTACAATCTATGCACCACATCCCACCATGAGTCTCTGGAACTGTGTTGGAAGATAATTTCTCCAATTGCTTAGCCATGGTAGTAATCTAAGCCTCCAGAAATTGGCTAACACCAATGTCAACACTACCAACTGCCTCAGTGCACAAATCAGCTTCTAACGCTTCGCATGTGTCCGTGAATGTTTTATGAGACAAAGCCCTCCTAAAGGGTGTGATCAACCCTCCGACAAACCACTGAGCATGTTATGAAGGGTGGATATCATAAGATAGTTTAGACAATAGAGTTTTAAAGCATGCATCATATTCCCTCACACTCTCACCATTCCCTATTGGATTTCTTTGAGAGACCTATGCTCTTTTGTTCAAACTCAAGTATGTGGAATTCCACCAAGAATGCATTTCTCAGTGTGGTATAATCCACAACAATCTGATGAGGGTCATACTTTCTATACCAACTATGTGTGTGTCCTTATAAGGTCATTGCAAATTAACTGGCCTTTCAATCCTGGGTCATGATCCCCTTCACGCGCCATAGCAGCTCGCACTTATGCACATGCTCTGTGGCATCTTCTATCCCACTATAATCTGGTAAGTGTAGAGACATCTTGAAAAATACTTGAGGAGGTGGCTAAGGCCCTTTTCCTCCCAATCCAGTCCCTTGGTTTCCTCCAGTGTTTCCTCCTCCATCGGACCCACTAGATCCTGAGCCACCAGCTCCACCACTTCCACCTCCAGATCCTCCTGTGTTAGGTATAGGGCTTATGTTTATCATGCCGAACACTCATGTCATTCCACTAAACTACGCACCAATATTTTGTGAGCTAGTGCCACTTCCGGTTGTATTTCCTCCACCACTTCCTAATGTGCTTCCAAAACCAGCTATATATGTGCCTTGTCCAAACATTCCACCAAATACTGGAATAGTGTGTGAAGCCATAGAAGTCCCAAATGAGAATTTGTACCTTCTGTGTGCCGATCGTTTGTTCCTACTGATATAAAATGGATCAATTGTACTTTTCCCTCATTTAAACAAACCAAGCACCAAGGTTTGGTCACTAGGTGGGGTCAAATGTGCGCCAATGACTCTTCTTTCTCTACGCAATGGACTCTCATCAGAAGCCACAAGGTTTTCTCTCCTGCGCTTACCAAGATGGGGTATCACAAACTATTCAGGTTCCACATCCTCTACGTGAACCTCAACTCCTTTCCACCATGTCTGACCCAACTTTTACTCCCGCTCTGTCTATCAATCTCCCTTTCACGTGCTTCGTTATACTTGAGCCATCTCTCCTCCCTTTCCTTTTCAGTCGTTAGATCAGCCATCCTCCCCGAACCTGGCTTCCTCGCCAAGTGCTCAGGGTGGTTTAGCCGGCCATAGGAAATGCCTCTAAACCCATGGTTACCATCAAGATTTTGATTACCAGGGGGATAGCACATAGAAATGATCTTCTGGGCCCCTGCAAGAACTCAAAATCAACAACTTCTGGATAGGAATACGTGGAAATTATGTATTCCAGAGTGTAGCTAGTCAATACTCCCTTCCACCAATGATCTATAGCACGGGTCCACATTAGATCAACATCTTGCAAGTTTTGATATGTTTCTTGGGTCCAAGGGGGTGACTTATAACACCACTCTGATCTAGATGTATAAGCTGAGAGTCATTCAAATAACTCTACTGGGAAACAACAGAAGAAGGTTTCATATAACTCATGATAAAGAGTGTCTTCCACCCATCTTCATGTGTCAAACCCAGATCCGGTATTGAATCTTTGAGTGAGTTCGTCATCCGTGCTTTTAAACCAATCTTCAACACCTTCCAGGGTTAAGCACTCTATCATCAGGTTTCACATAGACCATGATTTATGCCATGTTCCACTACAACTTCAAAAAGAGGTCCTGACAATGGAACCAAGATGCGCTCATTTTTTCACCCACCCTAAACAAGGGGGCCTCATGCACACCGGCCTATCACCCAAGGTGGGTGCTGGGCACTCACTCAAGGCATGCAAGAGGGAGGCAAGTCTCTCTTTTATGTGAGTTCAGTGGAAGGCATACTTCATGATCTAGACTTAGTGATTTAAAAGAAATGAGAAATCTATAGAGCTCAGAATGACTTCTATACCCCTTTATTCATAACAAAATCAAAGCGCACAATAGAATTAATAGAACTAAGAAGTTGTAAATCCACAAATATACTCAATCATTCAAGTAAGGTTCATGATTATACAAGATCAAAAGTAGAGTAGAAAAATGCAAATAATATAGAAGGAGATCTTAATATAAACATAGTGGTAACCTTATCATATTCATTCATAGTATTACTATAAAGCATCACAGAGAGGCAGACCATAGTCATGTGCTATATCTAGATCCATACATGTATACTTACAAGATAAAATTTTCATTCCCCATTCCCTCATTACATTCTTCCTACAATCATATACCCATTTTATCCCATAGTTCTTGCAGTAATTCTACAGAGCTCTACTACCTCACTTCTATCTCTGTTCTTTGCCAAGGGTGTGCGTATAAATAGGCATATGAGCTCTAACAAACTCTTCTGTAACCTTAGATCTGGCCCCAAGTGTCAAGGTGTGGGTCACCCTTGGTGCATGCCTCTCCATGTCATGATTAGATTTTTGGATCTTCTTATCACAAGGTATATTCCTTCCAGGACACCCTGTTGCCAGGCTGGAACCTTATCCAAATGAAACACGTTCTTCATGTGTCCTGCCCAAAAGGCCAAAAATGGCTAAGTCCCGAATTGTGCTTCGTGGGCGGGCGTCCTTGGTTCCCCAAGAACCCTTTTTGAATTCTACCTTACGTGCCTTCACTTGTACGCTTCCTCCATCCGTGTGCGCCTACGCACCTTTAAGAGTTGGAGCTATATTAGGGTCCCAACAAAAGGTCACTAGGAAGTCAAAATGAGTGTTCAGAGAAGAAAACAATCAAAATGACCACTTACTAAAAATAGTAAGTTCCCTATATGGGTGCTTACTAAAAATAGTAAGTCACCCCAAGAAGTTACCCAGGTGAAGGCAGTGTCCACAAGAGTGAATGAAGAAGTACATCTCATTGGGATGGAAGAGGAAAAAATTACCTCTTACTAAAAAAAATAAGTCTCCCATTTGGACACCTACTATTAATGGTAAATCACACTCAAAGGGAAGTTTTGGGACAAAGGGACATAGAGGGATGATTACTCACGCAAAATCATCATTTAGACTTCATCACATCAGATCATTCCATCGAGTCATCTAGAAGGATCAACAAAGTTTTTCGAGGCAGGTTCTTCATCAGTATTATTCTTCCTTCATCTTTTTGCTCTCTCTCTCTATCCCTCTTCTCTCCCCAAACTTTCTCTCTCTTCTCAATGTTCTAATTTTGTGTTGGGGGTTGCCATTTTTGTATGTCTTAATGTTCCTAATGTAATAAGTCACCTTTATGTTATAAAAAGGGACTTAATGTTTTCCTAAGAAGGTGAAGATTCTTAAGTCATGTTGAGACATACGAAGAGTTATTGGGGGTTATATGAAGAGTATTTTCTCTTCCTATAAATTTTAAAGCCATTCCCATTTCAAAGGGTTGGTGATCAATTTTGTAAACTCAAGAGTGCATTGTACTTAGAGAGAACAAAGGAGATAGCCATTTTCTTCCATCCCCCACTCTCAAATTTCTTCCATTTCCATATGATTTACAACTTTTGTTTAATCATCAATACAAGAAGAAGGAGTTTCATGCCTTTTTTGATGAGGGTATTTTAGAAACTTTGAGTTCTCAATATTAACTCGTGTTATTGCAATTTGCAAGGTTGTTTCTTCTTAAATTTAATGTGTGTTGAAACTTCTGATTAATGGGTGTGGGACTATGATTTCCTACCCATGACACTAAGTTAAGTCCCTCCTCTTTTTCTCACTCACTTTCTCGCTCTCTTGACAAATTCCTCTCTAGCAATTATAGTTAGCTTTGCTTCAGGGCAAGTGGAGTTCCCCTCTTAGAAACCCAACTACAAGGCCACCAGAAAATCCACCTTTTCACATGCAAGTAAATATAAAAGTTGCACCGTTTAAGTAGAGGACTTTGAATCCCAAAGCATTGGCGAAATCCACATATTTTTCCACCAAAAATTTTTATCGCCAACATCTTGAAAATGAACGAAACTTACAAGGAATGGGTTCAAGATTTTGGGTTCACAAGACTCGATTAACATGCCACAGCTTGAGACAGATGCTAATATTATGAACTACCTCCTCTCGTCATTCAATCCAGTAGACGTACAATTCACTATGACTTTTCTAGATGGGTGTACATTCAGATTGAGTGTTGATCCTATGGATATTCATTTTTGACAGGCGTCCTTTTAAATATTGCAGCCTTGTTACAACCAAAGCCACTTTGATAGAAGATGATAAGATTTTCCTCGAATCCTATTAAAATTTCCATGTTGATGGTACATGTTTTAATTTTTCCAAATTTTAGTTTTATTTAACATTTTAATTTTTATATAAATTATGCTTAATTCTTATTTAATGACTTTTTTAAGTAAATGTCAACAAATCAAGATGAGGAGTCGATGTGCATGGAGTTACATAGTTTTCTTGTTGCCATGATATTTTTTTTTCAAGTGAAAATTATTTTGTAGGTAGGAAAGTAGATATTCCCCATTGGGATATTGCCTACATTCTCGCAATGATCCAAAAGCAAAAATTTGATTGGTGCACATACTTATTGAATAAGATAAAAGATGATATTTCCAATATTAGATTTGTTGAAAAACCAACTGTTTGTTCTAAAAACTATATCCTTTCTCTTTATTTTGAGGCATATTATAATTTAAAAGGTGAACCCACTCCTACTTGCATGAATGACCAGATGAAGCAATTGTTAATTTCAATTGAAGAAAAATAGGTTAATACATTATATTTTGATGTTAGTAAGATTTTTCACTTCTATTAAAAATTACATTTAGATGTTACTAACTTTATTCACTTCTGTTTGCCTCTTTACCTTATGTAGAAACAAATTTTGGAGGTCATTCCATGAAAAAGAAACATCAAGAGGAAGAGGCCAACAACATGTCGAGGCTTCAGGATTTCCTAGTCTCGACAAGGATGCTCATTCATAACCTAACCCTAAAGTGTTTCAATTAATAAAACGAATGAGAAGTAATATCCATAACATTAAATACTGGTTTTTTTTACATTTTACCATTAACCATTTACCATTTTTATTTAACATGCTACAGGGACTTTTGAATATCCTCCACATTTACCACTACAATCATTACCCACTCAATCAGTTTAGTCGTATGCATCTATTCAATCACAACAAGTGCAACATATTGTTCCACCTCTTCAATAACCCATAGGTCCAACACAATCATTTCAAACTCATACGTGGCGAGTATAGGTTTACTTTCAACAAGGTATAAAATTGTTGTTTTTTTTGTAATTGTTAATAATTTTTAATATATGTTAGTAATGATTTTATTCTTGCACTTGACACTATGTTACAATTCATTGCCATCTATTCAAACTATGTCACCTCCTCCACCAATACCACCATCATGATTCAAATTTATAAAAAGAGGAATGAATACAATTGGTAAATGCATGACACTTTGGGCCCCCAATGGGACACTAAACATTCCTTCTGAATTTCCCAATATCTCTTTTAGTGGCATGCCCAATACAACAGAAAATCAATTTTAAATCAAATTAATTTAGATGAAGATTATTTAGGCATTGATATAAATGACACAACATGTTTTTTTTATTCACGTGATATGATTTAGGGCCCACATGTATGCTTTTTTTTCGATGTATTTATTTTAACATTGATACATATCAATTTCTTGTAAATTTTTAATTTTTTAAATCACTTCCAATTTTAATATAAATTTATTTTATCACAAATAGGACCATCACACATAGCAACAACAAGAGGTAAAACATATACCTCAATCCTCAAGCCCCCATCCTCTCCATCATCCTCTTTAGATAGTGATTAGTTGACTACATTTTCTTTAGATAACTTAATTACTAATGACTATGAAGCCCATGTCTAAGAATTTGTTATGCCTAGTCTAAGTTAGTTCAAGCAGTGGGATCTAAGGGCTAAAGTGTTAATTAAGGAGATAAAGAATCATTTTGATAACCATATCCAAAGGTATAGTTTATATGTTGAATTCAAAATCATCTTGCAAAGATAGATGTCTTACTGAACCAAGCACAAGGCAGGTCTCAGTAACATATATAGTAATAGTTATGAAGACAATGTTTTACATAAATTATTGAATAAATTAGAAAATATTAACTCTGAAGCCCAATCATATTACAAAAATGAGAAAAGGACAAATATTTGGTGGAAATTATAAATTTTGAAAGAGATAAAGTTGTTGTATTTATTATGAATTACAAGTTACAACATTCGATTTTAAATCATATTTTTTATTACTTTTAATTTTTAATAATATGTTTTAATTGAGCTCAATTTTTATTGTAGTTGAAATATGAAAATTTAAAAAGTCAAGAAAAGTTGCTCCAAGTTCACTTGGAAATAGCTAAGAAAATTTATCCGTGACAATGCAACTTAAGCAAACTATTGTTTTGGTTAACAAGCAAAACAATACCCTTAAATGGATTATTAAAGAGAATGGAATGGATGCAGATATTTTGTTCAAGACAAAGGAAGTTGTAAATACTTATTTTTATCCCATGGAGATTATTCAAAGGAAGATGAAGGATTTTTAATAACTAAATATTCATGCAGGGATCTTACAAATTATGGAATCAAGCAGGAATAAAGCAACGATTATGAAAAGTGACACCAAATTCGCGAAAGAAATGAAAAAGGAAAGTGGGTGAGGGGAAGTTGTTAATGTTTGAGAATTTACTACAAGTGTAATTCAATTTGTTGAAAAATGTTTTAAAAACTTAAAACTTGAAAAATGTTCAAGTTTGAAACTTGAATATTTTTTTAATTGAAGAATGCTTAAAGTTGAATATATGGTGTAATGGTTTTCATGGAATCTCATTTCTTACACATATTATCTTGCAATCTGGAATTTATATTTTTTTATATATATAGAAATTCTAGATTGTGAATTGTAATGATATCAAAATATGTATGGAATGCATTTTCTTTAATGTTGAAAGTTTAATTATTTACAATGCAATGTTTTTCATGGAATATCATTTTTTACACATAATTTAATTGACTACCACATTTCACATGACTTGAGTACCTTCAATATTTCATGTTTCCATAAATACACAACTATTGATATAAAATCTTAATGAAGCAGACTGATGTAATGATTCTCTTCCACCTAATACAACAAAATCTTCTTCTCTCTACTTGTAAAATTTGAACTCTGTAACATGTTTCTTCACATTACCTCTGTAACCCTTCTTAAAATCCTTAGGAAGAATCACATAACAATTTTTCCTTAGGAATAATCACCTTTTCTTGTGACTTGTAATGTTTTTCATGGAATCTCATTTATTTACATGTATTATCTTGCAATCTGGAATTTATATTTTGTTATATGTAGAAATTCTATATTGTGAATTGTAATGATATCAAAATATGTATGGAATGCATTTACTTTATTTTAAAAAAATTAATTATTTACAATGAAAAATATATAATATTGATACCCTAAAATTTGTTTAAGTATGTAAAATGTAAAATATAAGATGAATAACTCAAATTGTGTTTGACTCATTACACTTTATTTATTAGTCTTACGTATAATTACGATATTTAAAAATACTATTCCAAAAATTCATGTCACAAACACTACATGAAAGAAGTGTTAAGATACCAAAATAAATAAAAAATGATTAGTATAACTCCAAGTATGAGAGGGTTCAAGGTACCTCTAGATGGGATAACGATGTATACGGGCACAAAATGAGAAATCCTCCTTCGTAACGAGCTAGATGACCTAAAAATCAAGAGAACTCAACACGAAAAATGGATTAGTAGATAGATGGGTGGCTTCCTAACAATTTCAGTCCCGAGAAGTGAGATCTTCCTAGGATGGATGTCAACCCAATTTTTGATAAAGAATAGATAAATTATTGATAGATTGGATGTAGCAAGATATGAGATAAGAAAGAAACTCAAATGCAATGAAGATAAAGTAAAATGCAAATATAAGAAAATTAAATCAAACTTGTGTATGTCGATAGTGACACAAGTGTCAAGAATGTAGTGCCTAGTTGACGGCGCATCAAGAAAATCAACTCGGGATGGTGACAGAAAATAGAGATATGAAGGCCTTACAAAATAGGGTTACAAAAATGCATGTCAAAAACACAACAATAAAGTAGTTTAAAAATACCAATTAAAAAAACATGATTATTATAAATAATTATATTTGAATAAATGTAACTTGATACCTATAACATCTTAAATGATAACTAGAGCTAAAACAATCCATTTTCAATAGCCTCCTCATAGTCAATATTTGCATCTACAGAATTAGAGGATGCACCAAATCTAGTCTCATTACAATTGTATTACGTCTAATTATAAACAATTATATTTGAATATATTACTATGAAATTGAATACATAAAAATTTAAAATTTTAGGTGAAAAACAATAAATGTAACATGATACCTATAAGTTTTGAAATCATATTTAAAGATGAAACAATCCATTTTCAATAGCTTCTTCATAGTTGATATTTGCATTTGCAGAGTTTGAGGATGCACCAAATCCAGTCTCATCATTGAGAACATTTGTATTTACAGTTGTATTATTAACACCTCTTCTTTCAACAAGGGAATTCCAATGTGTAATTTCTCTATCAAAAGGAAATGTGTCTAGGGAGTAGTGTGAAACATACAACCTCATACAACTTTCTAGATTTTTATCCAACATGTTTCTTAGTTTTGATTTTACAAAATATAAGCACTGAAAACCCTTTCATCCTCCACAGATCCCAAAATCATTGTTTGGAACAACTCGTATAATCAAAAATATTCACTGATGTCTTCCTGTAACACACTACTTTGGTAGATTTTTCACCAAATCCTTGTAATTGCACCACTCTCGTGAGGTTCATTTAAAAATGATATCTTGCTAACCATTGTCATTGCAAAATCAGATGATTGAGACTTTATTAAGTCAATATTCAGTATACCTTTGAATTTGGTATCATTGACCTCTGATGTCTTTATGAAATGATCCATTATTGTACCTATGGATTTATGAAATATCTTACTTACAAAATCTGCATGACCACCTGTAGTATTCCAAAAATTTGGATTCATCACTCCCATAGCTTCAAGAATTTTATATTTACTAAAATGCTCTCTAATTTCTAATGCTAATGATTATGAAATTTTTTCAAGTTTAATTCGTGTATCAACTTTAATAGAATCAAATAGAACATGACTCACAATAATTTATTCTCTTTCTAATCCTGGAATATCTTGACATTTTTTCAAATTGTGTAGTGATATCTCCCTCCTATTAACATTGATACAGAGGTGATCATGGATATTAAATATCAAATAATTATTGAGATTCTTAACATCCAATAAAACTTTCCTATTATCGAAAATAGGTGTATCAAAAAAATTTCTCGACAAGTACAATACATCAAGAGATTGACATACCCACTTTCTCAGCTGTATAAAATAAAAATATAGATAGATCTCTCTTATGCATGCTTCATCAATGTATTGATCTCCTTCAACATTGGTATAATTCCAACCAATGTAAGTAATGTTTCTAGATCCATTAAACAAGATAACAAATCTTTATTCTTGTATACTTCATGACAATATTTGTGCATGAAACCAGCCAACGATGGATACTCCTCAAAATTCTACATGCAAGCTCATACAAATAAATCCACCTTGTATCAACATCCTTTAGAAGATTTTTTCCATCTGTAATTCCAATTACAAATTTTTGAAACTCAATAAATCTCTTTGGACTGCTTGACATATAGGCATGCATTTCTCTAATAAGGTCTTCTACTTTTGCAACATTTTCAAATTTGCTAACTATTTTATATGCTAGATTCATTCTGTGAGCCATACAATGAATTACAAGCATATAAGGGGCTATTGTTGTTTGTAATCAAACACACAACCTAGTTCAATGACCCTACATAAATGATGCACCATCTACACTAACACATACCAACTTCATAGCAATTTCATATTTAGTCATGCCAACAATATCTTTCAAATTAGAAACAACTATTTTATATAGGTTTTTGGCATTGCAATTTTCAACCATTTTCTATACACCCAATAGATGTGGTTTCCTTATATGATTTTCAAAAGTATAAACATGGATACATACCCATGAGGTGTTGTTAAATTGTGTTAATTCATCAATTGATAGATAGATCAACTTTGCATTTTTACAATCTCTTTCAAATCTTACTTTTCAATCATTGTAAGGATTTTAGCCATTTCCCATGTACTGTTATCTGACCAATGAGATTGAGGAACATTGTGCATTCCATTATATTGAAACTAAACTTTGAAATCAATGAAATCTAAAATAGTTCTTCCCTTCTTAAGGATGTGGAATATGGTAGAGAACTATATTCTTTTAGCATGCAAATTTGATTGAATCACCTTACGAATTTTTTATGTGATTGTTCTTCCCTTTTCCATGAGATGTATGTGTCTTTTCTACTCATCTTTATACTCTACTGAAAATTTAACATGCATAAATTCTTTTCACTTTTCCATATGTGTGTTTTTATTTTCTGGTCATCCTCCTATTATACAATCACATATTATTTTCCACAATGTTTTTCAATTTTTTCCAACTTATGTTGCATTTTTGTTTCTTTCCCAGTTTCTAGGTACATATTGTACATATACATTCATTGGGATATATTTAGAATTAATCGTCTCTAAAGGTTTGATAAAAGGAAATTTGGCAGCCCACTCGAACTAATATTACGTACCAAGTGTCTAGATATTATTGTTTTCTTTCAAAGTTTTACTTTTACAAGCATAATTTTTAGGAATATCACAATCATTTAGTTTCCTCTTTCTTCAACAAGAATTTCCATTTGAATTTGGTGTTAAATTTTGCTTGAGTATTTGATATATTTTGATCCTCTCTTGGTTGCACCTCAATAGGAATATCTTCAAGCTCGACATCTCAACAAGAATATCTTCAAGCTCTAGCATGTTGTCATCATAGGTATCATTTGGTTGATATTGTGTTGAATCCATGTCCACTTCAATAATACCTTCCACACAGCTCTATTCTTTGATTGATACCAATGAAAGTTGTATAAGTGTTGGTAGAGCTATATTGGTAGCAACAAAGTTTCCAAAATACTTAAACAATGTTGAATTTTGAGATATTTTGGTTACCTTCTGGGTCTTCTGAGCACTAGCAACTTCCATTGAGTACTTGATTTGGGATCTGGTCTCCTTTATGTAGTTAAACCCTTGTTGTGCCTCATTAGGCCTTGTCACATGTCACTCTAGACTTTGAACCCTTTTCATGCATCACTAAACCTTTATCACACATCAACAAGCCTTGTCGCATGCTAATTCAATTATCATGCATCATTTGTAGGACCCTTGTCATGTGTCAAAACCCTTGGGCCTTGTCATGTTTTAGAAACCATTGTTTATCACTCATCTTAAAATATTACTTGTCATGCATCAACAAGCCTTTCTTGTCACTTGTCTATAAATATTTACTGGCTGTGCATCTTTAATCTAATTTACATTTATTTCCATGCATCTAATGGTACTTTTCAATTTTTCATAGTACTTGATTATTATTTAGACTGTACCTAACTAGTTACTAGTATACTACCCAATGAATTACCTATGTTGATATATGAGTATTTTTCAATAGTAGGTGAGTTTGACCCCTAAAATATTTATACTAAAAAGTTTAGGGAATGGTAAACTGACCTACTCCAAAAATTCACCTTTTCAAATTTTCCAAATATGGAATATTCACCAAATTATGAATATTCACCACTAAACATTTTTATGTGAACATCACCATCACAACCATGAACTTTTGGCATAATGACTAATTAATATAGTTATATATAATTGTCTTCATTTTGTGATATTATGTGTTCATTTATTCTTGTTATTATAATAAATTATTTAGATAATTATGTGTTGATGCCACTCTTGGTTGTAAGTAATTTTCCATATGAAGTGAAGGAACCTATCTACAACAATTCATCTACATCCAAAGAACTTGTCCATAGAAACTCGTCAAAGATGATGAGGAAATCATTCACGTAAAAGAGCCCGTATTCATAAATATATTTTGAAACATGAAGTGATGACACTCAATTCCTTACGTGCCATTGGAGAAGTAGTTACAATAAGAACATGGAAAACTAGGAAACAAATCAATATTTGATTTGGTCATTGATAAAGAGCTAGTGAAGAACTAATTGTTAGATTAGAACTTGTGTGTTTTGTGAAGAATTGATTATTAGTCAAAAATTTGTGTATTTCAAACATGTATCGTATCTCTCACTTGTTCTTTTTAATATATCTCACTTATTTAGTTGAAGACTCCTTGTTATATTCTTCTTCTTCTCATGTGTTGTAAATGATAAGGTATAAAGGAAAGGGTTGGTGCCTTGTAACAAGTTAGTGAGTAGAGGAGAGTCAAGAGTCATATTTGGAATTAAGGAAAAGAGATTACTCTGATCTTTCGATTCCTAGATGTAATGTTTTATACAAATCAATAAATATCTGAGTTATGTCATTTAGTTTTTAGTTACATAATTAGGAATGGATTAGCACCCAAGTCATGGCCCACTTGAGGTATGTTAAATCCCCTCCATTGTTTTATTTCATGCATAGTTACTTAGAACAATCTACTTTCTCGAATCAGAACTTTGTTTCAATAATATCATTTAGCAATATTCCATTTTTCAAGTCTCGAGCTTTATTTTACTTTCGTATTGTTATGTAACAATTATTTCCTTTCTAACCTCCTAGATTAAATATAACTCAATGCATACAACACCGGTAATATTTCAATTCTACGATCCCTGGTTTGATAATTAAATGAATGTAACTCACTATATAATATATTAATTTCTATAAGTTAATTTGCACCACCATTTTTGGTGTCATTTCCAAGGATATTGCAAAGTTATAATATTTTTTGAGGTTTTACATTTATGAATTTATTTGAATATACTATGTTCTAGAAATTCCACATTCAAAACCCTCCACTAATGAATGTTGATTGGGTTGAATGCCCATGGTAGATTCCTACCCAATCCTCAAATAACAGAAATTACTTCTAATTCTGAAGAAGAAACATCCTCTTCTATAGAGGGTTTTCTTATAGAACAATCCCTACCCAGTGAGATCTCTAAGGTTGTTCTTGAATAGCCAAGCATAGTAGAGGAGGTGAATAAAAACATGGAATAAGGGGAACCAAGCACATTTTTGTTTCCTATCTCCAATAACAATCAACATGATCAAATGAAGAATATATCTCCATCAAATCTTCCTAAATTTCATGGATCTATGACTGAAGACCCAGACACTTTCTTGTTTGAGTTTGATGTATTATGTAGGAGTTATGACTACACAACTAATGCACACAAGCTGAATTTGTTCCCTACTACACTCAAGGATACAACCTTGAGATGGTTTATGGGCCTAGGAAGAGATGTTGTTACTACCTAGCATTAGATGAAAGACAAGTTTTTGACCAAGTACCAAGACTATCACAAGATAAATAACATATGAGGAGATGAACTATTCAAGATGACATTGAAGGAAGATGAGATAAAGAAGATTACCTAGAGAGATTCCTATTTTTTGTTCAAAATTTAAGACACACAAGGTTACCTCCTGAGTCTCTCAAGTTACTTTTATTAAAAAGGACTCAAGAAGAAGATGTGGATGCTTTGGAATTAATAGGATTTGAAGACATCTCCAAAGACACTTTTTATGATATTTGTGAATTTTGTAGGAACTATTCTAGAGAAACCACGAAAAGAATAAGAAGTGTTAGATCAAAGGGTGGGGCAAATCAAGTAAAGGAATCAGGGAAATATCTAAATAAAAATTATAAACATGTTTATGAACATGAAATAAGAAATATTTAATGACATGGCCACCTAGATTAATGCTCTACATGCAAAGAAGAAGAGAAAGGATGTAGAGGAAACACTTACAACTTTTTTCCATTCTTCCGTAAGAAAGAAAGATAATTGCAGATGCAAGGTATTGGCCATCATTACATAAGGAAAGGAGGTTGCACTAGAGTTCAAAATTATAGAAATATATGATGGGAAAGGTTTATATTTTTCCAAAAGGAAGCCATGGATACTAAGACAAGGAGGTATGTCACAAGATCCCATGAAATATTTTAAAATCAAACTATTACTTCATATAACAATATGCAACCCCCACTTTGGGCTAATACTCAGCAAGGTTGGGCTCCTTACCCTAGCCAATACCAATAGCCATTGTAACCTTAGTTCCTAGGCTAATAGTAGAAACATCCCCCTTATTCATAGTAACAACCTTAGAGAGGAGGGAAGCAATAGAGTAATCAACCTCCTAACTACCAACAACCCTACCAACAACCTCCCTACCCACAACAACAAGATTTGATGCCAAACCCCAATCTATCTCTCAACAAAAAGCTACTCAATTACTAGCTTAATCGACAACTATCCCCAATAATGAAGTTATTCAGCCATCCTATAAAGTTGAATCAACCTAATACTTTACTTATTTAGTTTATGTCAACAATACTATCTCCACTCAGAAGAGAACTTGCTCCACTAAGTAAACCTACAATCACGGAGATAGAAGATGAACCAAAGTTGGTGCAAGCTGATACAAAACAACATGAATATAATTTCATTAAAACTAAGATGCAATTCAATGGACCCCATTTCTAGAAACATTACAAGAGATAAAAATTGACCCTCAATCATATTATGATTTTGATTTTTTCAATCAGTTGAAGGAAAGTTGTGTAAATATTCTACTCATTCAATCCATTAAGGATGTGCCTATTTACAAAAAGTTGATCAAGGATCTATGTATAAAAAATCTAGGTAGAAAAAGAAAAGATCCATCTATTGTACAATTCATTAGACAGTTGGCTGACATCATGCTTGGAAACTCTATGCTACCTAAGTACATAGATCTAGGTAGTCCTATGGTGAATGTTACTATCAATGAAACTACAATTAAAAATACTCTGATTGAATTAGGGGCAGCAATCAATGTCATGACCAAACAAGTCATGGATGACCTAAATTTGGAAGGACTGAGGCCAATAGCTATAGTATTGCAAATAGAAGATATATAAATAGTAAGGACTTAAGGATTCCTTGAGGAAATTGTTATGGTGGTAGACTCTTGGGAATACCCTATTGATTTCATTATCCTACAACCAAAGGAAAGTCTAGGAGGTTACCCTCTTATACTAGGAAGGCCATGACTGGCCACTATTGATGCATTTATAGGGTGTATGTCTAGAAATATGATCATATCAAATGGATATGTTACCAATAAACTTATAATATATCCTCCTTCCCTACCATTGAATGATGAGGATAAAACAATTTGGGTTGAAGAACCAGAAATTAATCGATGCCCTATCCAACAAATGATGATGTTAGAAAAGTCTTGCACTATTGAATATCAAGAAGAAGATGTTTTTCTCTATAATATTTTGTAGAATAGATATTGAAGAAATGAATAAGTTGATGACATATTAAAGCGTTTGATTTGTCCTTTGAACCAAGTCTTACCACAACAAATCACCATGAGTATTCCAGATAGTAATTGTATTTTTCACCATCTTCTTCCTCATGAGTGAATATTAAATTTTGTTAGTAGTAACATGAAATCAATGTTGGACCTCTCCAAGAAATTAAAAATAATAACAGGAAGATACTAAATGTAAGCAAGATGTTGAATATACAACAGTGAAATTGTTGATTACTTTTCTTCCATAACCAAAAAAATATTTTGGATTATAGTGATATGTGTTGGATTCATCCTAGGTTTTGTACTCCTATAATTGATATTAAATAGGACTGTAAACCAATTAGAGAGCCATGGAGGTGGATGAACCCAACAATAAGAGAAATTGTGAAGGGTGAACTATAGAAGTTGTTAGATGTTGGATTCATATACCCCATATCAGACAGCCAATGGGTATCACCTCTAGTAATTATACCAAATAATAATGGGAAATGGATAATCTATGTGGATTATAGAGAACCGGTAATTGTACCACTTCTCATTTCCCTTCATTGTTCAAGTTCTTAATACCCTAGCTGGTAAAAAGTACTCCTTTATTGATGGATATAGTGGTTACAATCAGATCCAAATTACACTAGAGGACCAAGATAATACTACATTCACATGTCCATGGGGGACATTTTCCTATTCATTTCTCCCATTTGTCTTGTGTAATGCACCTAGCCACATTCCAGAGGGAAGTCTTAAGTATCTTCTCTGATTTGAAAAATGACTGCATGGAAGTCTATATGGATGAATTCACTGTTCATGGAAATAATTTTGAGGAGGCTATGCAAAATATGGATAAGGTCTTAAGAATATGCAAGGATCAAAAATTTCCTTGAGTAATGAGAAGTGTTATATGATGATGTCAGAGGGTATAGTGTTGGGGCACTACCTTTCCTCAGGGAATTCAAGTAGATCCAACAAAAGTGTCTGTCATAGTCAACCTTCCCACACCAAGGAAACAAAAATATGTTAGAATATTTTTAGGCCATGTTGGATATTACAGAAGGTTTATACAAGACTTCAAAAAAATTGCAATGCCACTTTTTGCATTGCTAGGAAAGGATGTTGATTTTGTATGGACTGAAATATATTGAAGTGTTTTTAAAACTTTAAAAGATATGCTAACTATTCCTGTGTTGAGAGGAACTAACTAGAACCTTCCTTTTCACATCCACAAATATGCATCAGATCATGTTATTGGAGTTATCTTAGGTCAAAAATATAGTAGTCTAAATTATGTATATACTTTGTCGCAAGAATTTGCAACATGCAAAATTGAACTATACAAACACTACGAAAAATAGTTTCGACACTAGTCTATTCCATGAAAAATTGAACATTATATCACAAGATATCTAATATTTATTCACATTTATCATGTTGTAATCAAGTATATGGTAAACAAACCAATAGTAAGTAACAAAATCATAAGGTGGCTACTCCTCTTGCAATAATTTGATGTCACCATAGTGGACAAGCCTAGAAAAGATAATGTGGTGGAAGATTTCCTCTCAAGAATGGATACCAAAAATGAAGAGAAATTAGTTGATGATTCATTTCTAGATGAGCACATGTTTTCTATTTCTACAAGAACACCTTGGTACATAGACATAGCCAACTACTTGGTCTCAAGTAAAACACCTCCACATTTTTCATCCTTTGAGAAAAGGTATTTAGTTGAAAAGATTTTACCCTTTTCTTGGATAGATGGAATTATCTTTTATACAGTCAAGATCAAGTAATGAGAAGGTGTATAGATGATGAGGAGATATTTGATTTACTCAAAGTGCATACCACAATTAACCTTATGGAGGGAATTTTTCTACAAATAGACCAACATAGAAGGTGTTAACTACTAGCTACTATTGGCAAATTTTACATAAGGATGGAACACTATACACTAAGAGATGTGACAAATGCTAGAGAGTGGGAAAGTCCACCAAGTATGATGAGATTTAATTGCAACCTTGATTTGTTCTACAACCTTTTGATAAGTGGGGCTTAGATTTTATGAGCCCTATACACTCTCCATCTCAGAAAAAAAGAGTATATCCTAGTCTATACAAATTACCTAACTAAGTGGACACAGGTAAAAGAATTACCAAACCAGACCAATGAGAAAGTGTCTAAATTCTTGTATGAGAACATATTTACCAAATATGGAGTTCCAAGGGAGATTGTGATAGGAAAAGGTACACATTTTATTGTTGATGTGATTGTTGATTTGGAATATGAAATTAGGCATAGTAATTCTACACCATATCATCCCCAATTTAATGACCAAGTAGAGGTTACAAACAAAGAGATAGAAGCCATATTGAAAAATATTATAGCACTCCATAGAAGAAACTACGTAGACATAATTTCAAAACAAGTCTAGGCATTCAATACAACATGGAAGACCACAATTAGATTCACACCATTTGAATTATTATATGTTAAGACTAGTGTTTTTCCAATAGAATTTGAGAATATAATGTTGAGAATTTCACTTGAGCTAGGAAGAGACTTATCAAAAGTTCAGATATAGAAAATTATCCAAATCAACGAAATGGATGAATTGAGAAAGCAAACAGTTCATAACTCGAGGTATTGTAAAAACAAATAATAAAATGGCATGACCAAAGATATTAAAATAAAACACTTCCAATAAGGTGACTAGGCACTTTTGTTTGAATCAAAATATAAGGATCACATAGGGAAGCTCTAAAAAAGGTAGATATGCCCCTATGAAATTGAGGATATATTCCCCTAATGGAGATGTGAATCTTACAACTATTGATCCTATGAGATTCAAGTTATTGGTAAATGACCACAAGTTAAGACTATAAAAAAATCCACTTGATAAAGGCTCATTTATGGAATTATTTAGAGGAGATCAGATAATAATGGAGAAAGACACATTATAATTAACTTAGAGGTTGATCTTGTTAGCTCACCTTCTTGGATTGTATAGAATTGATGAGATTTCAGTAGCCTTGGATCATTCAGCTTGCTTAATATTTCAAGTTCAAATAAAAGTGTTGAGATCTACCTTTTTGGGTGGTCATCAACACTCTGCTAACCCATCTTTTTATTCTTTTTGTTTTCCAGGTATTTTTTATAGGTGGTTGCAAGAGAGCATGATCTCCATCAAAAGGAGAGAGTGCAATGAACAAGGTTTTAACTTGCAGCCATAAGAAATAAGATCCTGTTAGTTTATAACATCTGGAAAAACTCATGATTACATAACAAACATCAAGGAAGCATGCACAAAATAGATTATATATAAAAAATTATTGGCACCCCAATCAATTGGAGTTCCCTCTTTAGGAAATATCTCTTTGTAGTAAGGATTAGTCAACAAAAACTAAACCCATGTCCGCAACATCGAAGGGAACTTTCATGCATATAAGACTCTAGTCCAATAAAGCATGCACATCCATCATTGCAAGAAATAACAAGATAACTGAATGCATTTATTACTTTAATAAAGTATGATTATATTAATTGTATTTAATTATGTGTTATTCCAATTCATAAATATTGATTCCCTTTCAGCTATGATTTGTCCACCTAAGCCCTCAACATAAGCCAATGTGTCACATCATTTTTCTTCATATGCTTAATGTTATCACATCCATTAATGATTAATCACCCCTAAAAGTATTATTTTTCCCCTTGGTAATAAAGTTCAAAGTAATGAAAAGCCATCAACACAATTTACATTTGTAAATCACTTTCAAGGAAAAATTGTCTGGTACATATTGCACATGGGATAAGTTGTGTATCCATCATGGGAGGTGACCTAATCAAATATGAACCTTATACAAATTTTCAACTTTGAAATCATCCTAAAATTATACAGTACTTTTAGGATCATGGTTGAATGTAATACATCAACATGTTTCAAGGTTTTAATGAGGTAATTATGACAAATTTACAAATACCCTAAACAATGGAGAGAAAAAGGTAAAAGGGTTAACCATCAGGGTAAGTGGTGATATTTTAGTAGAGGTCACTAGTTTACTAGCTTAGGAGAGCCATATCCAGACGAAGATAACCCAAAATAAGAAAGAAGATAATTTACGATAATGATGACGAGTTCATCTCAAATCACCAAGGTACTTTTAAAACATCTTTGAAACCCTTATGGACACAAGCTACCAATTTTTTTATTCAATAATTTACATAGATCATTTCATATTGTTAAATTATTTGAAGAACAATCATCAAGTAAATGTTCCCAATTTCTTGCATGATATGATTAAGAAAATGAACAAAGAGGTTCGAGAGGGTTAGGGAATTATTGTTACATCACTTTGTCTAGTAAGGCTAGTGGTTAAACACACTTTGCAGAGTGATAGCCCTCGGATATCATGGGATGAAATTGGAGAGTGAGAAATATTGAAAAATTATTGGGAAAGAGGGGGAAAATGAGAAAAAACACCAAATCTTCTTATGCACATATGTCATAGGTTGCACAATCCTCTTCTCAACTTCAAGAACCCAAAAATTTTGAATTTTTTTCCTTCCACTAAAGAAGCTCATGTACCTATTTCACTAGAGAGAATATTTGTTGCTGAAACTTTGTTGGAATTTTCCTCCTTGAAACCTCCACATCCAAACCCAATATGAAATATATTCATTCTACTGCACAACAAACTATAACCTTCACTTCCAAATCCAAGGGGAAACCTAATCATTCTTCTCTAAAACAAAATCAGAGATCTAATAGGCTTAAGAAAAAGAGGACAAAAACCTCCAGTTCAAGGAAATCTCAACCCATCTCATTGGATAGTGATTTGGAAGCCATATAAGAAAAATTTGAGCCTGAACCATTAGAACTATAGTATAGATATCTTTCTCCCATAACTCAAGATCTAGAATACTAAGAAAAATGAATGTAATGGAAAGAAGAGTTAAATAAAAATGAGGAAATGGTTCATGAAGTAGAGATTCATGAAGTGATACAAGTGGAAGAGGTATTGGAAGGAGGAAGTGAACAAGAGAAATTGGTCACAGAGATGATGTCAATGAATAATCCATTGAGAAGGTTGTTCAATAATAAAAATACTAGTCTACAAGAAGCAAATGTAGAACCAATGCAGCCCTAAATTATTATTCATGAAATCATAAGGGAACCTAAAAACCATCTTGTAGTGAGATGGGAACACAAACTATGGGGCCCAATATTGAAAATTTGATGTTTCACATGGACGTTTACATTAACAGGATTAAAAAGAAATGGGCCAAGGAGAAGGAATACCTCATATTTAAACATAAGAAGGAAATAGATGACAAAGACAAAGAGATTAAGAGGTTAAAAAAAAGAGGAAATAGTGTAGGTAACATTTGAAATGTTGAGTTGCAGACCCCCATCAAGTGTCTATGCCATATACCTAAAATAAAATATGTTGTACCACAAGTTTACTTGCATAAATTCTGATATGATATATGACATTAGATTAGCCAGGAAATTATTTACTTTGTATTAGTATAGTACACATGAATTCTAGAATTTTTATGTGATCTATATTTTCATAATTATTCCCTTCCATATGATAGATATTGGATCCCAATTTTTTATATTGGGGATGTACATGTTAAAGTAACATGTTCTTATTTTTCAAGTGAATTGGAAATAGCTAAGAAAATGGATGAATATAGAAATTTGGATAAGGTTACACCATTGTATATTAGATATGAGGCTACAACAACAGATGAAATTATAGAACAATATGACAACTATATGGAAGTGGATGAAATTAGAGAAAAATTATTGCAAATGAGGGGGGATGCCCACATAGAAGTCAGAAAAATGATCAGGGAACATGGAGTTCAAGTTGTGATAGTATGCAGAGTTTGATGGACAAAGTTATCTCCTTCATTATAAAGAAAATAAATGCACTCCTATCCAAATATAATTCCAACGTTACGAAGGGTGAAAAATATATTGAAATAGAAAATGAATGTGGGGATGAGTGGTTTCCTATAGCTTATCATCCTCCAATATTTCATTTAGCAATTGTACCTCGATAATAATTTATCAATAAATCAAAGAGTGCAACAAATATTTTGGGATAGATTCATGAGGAATGGTGGGTATTTCTTATCGAAGAAGAAGGAACAGACACACCCATAGATTTCAGGAAAGAATGCAGTTTCTAACATAGAAGATATGAATCTCTTGAATGAGGACATTCAAAATTTTAAGCCTGGGGGTGTCATGAGATGTATAAATTACTTTCATAACAACTCATTTTTTGTTTTTTGATAATACTATTATAGCCATGTTCATGTATTTCCAAAGAACATTGCTAAACTTCACCATCATAAACATGAACTTTTGGCATAATGACTAATTAATATAGTTATATCTAATTGTCTTTATTTTGTGATATTATGTGTGCATTTATTCTTTTTATTCCAATAATTTTTTTGGATGATTATATGTGTTGATGTCACTCTTGGTTGTAATTAATTTTCCATATGTAGTAAAGGAGCCTGTCTGCAACAACTCGTCCACAACCAAATAAATTGTCTATAAAGAACTCGTTCGCAACATAAGGAAATCATTCACAACAAAGAGACCACATTTATGAAGATATTTTGAAACATGAAGTGATGGCATTCAAGTCCTTACATGCCATTAGAGAAGTAGTTACAACAAGAACATAGAAAACTAGGGAAAAATAAATCTTTGATTTGTTCATTGATAAAGAACTAGTGAAGAACTAATTGTTAGATTAACACTTGTGTGTTTCATGAAGAACTAGTTGTTAGTTAAACACTTGTGTATTTCAAACATGTGTTGAATATCTCTCTTGTTCTGTTGAAGACTCCTTGTTGTATTCTTCTTCTTTTCACTTGCTATAAATGATAAGGTATAAAGGAAATGGTTGGTGCCTTATAGCAAGTCAGTGAGTAGAGGAGAGCCAAGATTCAAATTTGGAATTAAGGAAAATATATTACTCTGATATTTCAATTCCTAGATGTAAATTTTTATACAAATCAATAAAGATCTGAGTTTTTTCATTTAGTTTTTAGTTGCATAACTAGGAAGGGATTAGCACTGTGTTAGGTCCCACTTGAGGTCTGTTAAATCCCTCCATTATTTTATTTGAAGTATATTTACTTAGGAACAATCTACTTTATGAATCTACAACTTTGTTTCAGTAATAAAATTTAGGAATAGCCCATTTCTCAAGTTTGGGCTTTATTTTACTTTCAATATTGTTATGTGATAGTTATTTCCTTTCCAACTTCACATATCAACTATAATTTTGCATATAGCACCAACAATATTTCAAGTCTACGATCCTTGGTTTGATAATTAAATGAATGTAACTCAATATACAATATATTAATTATTGCAAGTTGATTTGCACCACCAATTGTATAGTTTTTTTCAACCCGAGATGTTTTTGTGTTTGTTATTTCTTTTCAATTCGAAATTTCATTTTTCTATAAGTTTACTTTAATTACTAAAGCACGTGTGATTTAGAATAAGTGTGTTATTTAATTTCCATTAAGTTTTCTATTTAATTTCATGCATGTGTTCCCTTTAGTTTCATGAAAGTATGTTTTAAAATCCTACAAGTGTGATTTTCAATTCTTGCAAGTGCGTGTGTGATTTTAATTTCATACAAGTTTGGAGTTTTGTAGAAGATATAATTTTCCTTACGGATTTCCATGGACACTAGCCCTGAATTGAAATCATTTAAATGAAGAGTATAGAAGATCCTTATCAGTAGCCATAAATATTATATTTCCTTATTTTCCAAATGTTTCGATATTTTCACTAGATTGGCAATCTCGCTTTAAATGCAAAGTTTATCACTTGTTTAGTGTCCTTTCTATATATGATTGTAAAACTTCCTAACCCAATAATTCTCCCTCCCATACAATATTCCACATGTATAGAGCCATCATCTTCAATCAATTTTCAAATGGAAATTAATCCTACATAAACTAGTGTATGTTAAGAAATCAATTTTACAAACATGAGCAAAGTACCATCAAATAAAAATAATTATTATAAAATAATTCCAAAATTATTATTGTAAAATAATCCCATAAAATTTTACAAAAAAATTACAAAGAGCAACCTACAAGTTTATGAATCACAAGATTAATATTGATGTTCTTCAACAATAAAATTGTAGGTCGTATATCATCATCGATGAGAAAATTCGAAACAAAACTGTCACTTCCCAAATATAACAACCTAATCTTGACTTTTTAACTAATATTATGAGATTAGATAGCCCATGTAACATGTTATAGTGATTTATAATGATGGTTTACCATTAATAATGGCCATCAATTTAAAAAATTTAAGTTTACAACCAATTAATTTAATGCCTTGTGTAATGAATTATTATGAATAAACCTAAATGTTATTTCAATATATAGTAATAAGTATATTCTATTTTAAAATTATATAATATTTTTAACATTATAAAGGAGTATACCTATTTATTTATTTTGGTAATCCAAAGGGATTAGTGAATATCTAATGACTCGAGCTTTGAAGAGTGAGACTCTAACACAAAATGAGTGCCATGAAATAACTAAAATCCCAACAAAATGGATTGCTTATTCCTACTCTAACACATCAACAAGGGATAAATAAAAACCATATAAAAATGTAAAATACGGGAAGAAAGCCAAAAACTTCCAGGGAGGGCATCAAAATCATCCTTGATCTAAAGTTTTAGTGATAGCCCAATTTTTTAGTGATATACCAAAACCTTTTAGTACCATGTAAGTGATAGGTGGAATAGATACTATTAAATAAATTCATTTTTGTTATGGAATTGGATTATTTCATGAAATTGACAGAGACTTTTTTAATATTGTTATTATTAATTCTCATCTTAGTTAAAATCCATAGATTTTTAGTTATCATCTAATGTTGATCTTATTTTGTTATGTATTGTAATTTGGTCATGGCACCTGCTTTTAGATGAGAAGAGAATTTAGGATTTTTCTCGAAGGAGATAAAATTTCAAAGGGTATTCAAACAAAATATCCCTTTAAATGATGATACAAATGGGTATGGCTGATGGAAATTGTTAGTGCAAAATCACAACACCCCCAAATGAGTTATGGATCTGATTTTCTAAGGAAATGTCATTTGGTGTAATTTACATAACATGGTACCATCTCTCAAGTTGTGGACTTGCGGACTTGAGATGGCCCTCCAGAGAAAGCCAACTTCTTCTTCCTAATCCTAATGCTAAACTAATCCTAATGAAAAATGACGTCTAACTATACCTATCCTAACAATTCCAAGGAGACAGGAGCAATAAAGTGCATAAAGAGGGAAATCCTACACTAATGAGGTGATAGCTCCAAGAAAAGGGAAGTGCTAGTCACAATCTCACCTGCCTAAAGTGGAGAGAGGTGAGCGAGAGGAGAGGCGAGACAAGATGCACCACGGACTGCAGAGATAGATTTCACACACGAACACCACTTCAAAACCCATTAAACACAACTCCCGGGACTGCTGCAACAAACATCAAAATATGCACATTATACCCTATAATGAAAAGAGGTGAGGAGAGACGATAAAATAAGTAAAAATTGGACAGATGCATCACAAAATATAATTTATTTCTCAAAAAGTTCACATACTACATCGTTAGTGGGAAAGAGGCAAGAGAATGCCATTATAGAGCCATGAAAGGAGGTTCAAACTCCATTTTCAACCCTGGGAAGAAAAAGAAGAGGGAGGAAGAGAAGAAGAATGAACAACCCTTTACAATGAATCTTGCCCCCATATTTATAGATTTGATTAGAGATAAGAAAGAGAGAGGGAAGGGAAAAGTAGGTTGAAGCTCAAACACTTTGTTGTTAATACTTTTGATAAAATATGCCCCTAATCTGCCTTTCCCGCATGATTCCTTGAATCAGTGCCTTGAAAGAAGAGGAAACAAGTGGAAACAAATTAAATCCAATCTAGTTTTTGAGATAGATGGATCCTGTATTGAAGGCCCGAAGATGTTTCCTCCATTTCTTTCACCTAACCTCCTCAAAAATAAAGTCTCGGACCTCCATGGCATGGGTGAGGCCAAGATATTTTTAATGGTGTTAGGTTTGCAATATTTCGAGCCCCGAGTTGAAAGATATGCCCCTTTAAAGTTTATATCGAGATCCATACGAATGGATGGGGAAAAAGTTTTAAAATGGGTCCCCCTTTTGGGATGAGACATGTGGCAGCTAGATTAGAGAAAAATCATAAAACCCCCATGGTGCTGAAGCTTCACCTTGCTTGACCATTTTCCTCTGCCTCCATTTCATCCCGAGACACATGGAGATGCGCGCTTGTTTGAGCTTATCTTTTTGGATTTACCTTTTGAGGAGTGTCGTTAGGACACATGGTTCCCTTTGCGATATCTTCCATACTTAGTCAATTCTCGTTTTCTTTCCTGAATGGTTTTGATCCCAAAGACCTTGGATCCTTGCTATTTTTCCTTTCTTGCTCCTGGCCTCTCTTGCAACATTACCCCTTCTTCTCGACCCCTGTAATTCCATTGTTGAGTCCTCCCTTGACCCTTTAAATAGATTTAAGACATGGAAACACCCAAGAGAATCGTTAATTCTATTTCTTCTTATGTAGGGTCAAATTTGACTTTCTTGGGCCTCTGTTTTCACTTTACCTGGTTCCGGAACTTGATCTCGTGGGTCCGAATAATTTCCCTTAATGTTTTCTTTGTGCGGGGTTGTCTTGACCAAATTTTCTAGGGGGTGAATTTGGGATAACAATTTGGCAACTCACGGGGACATCTGTCTGCTAGATGAAGAGACCAAGTGGCCTTGAAGCATCCATTGGGCATGGATTCTGCTTGATAAACATGAAACTGATTTGAAGCTTTGAAGGTTTGATCCTTGAGCCACTGTGAGCCTAACTATATGCCTTTTCTATGTTTTGTCTGACCCTGAGTTTGCACTCTCAATTTTCATAAGGAAATATTGGAAATGGAATTTCTGAGAGTAGAAAATTATTTTAACTTTGGGACTTTCATCTGTCCCTAAAATGGATTGTTTTGAAAAACTTTAGTTACTCTGTAGTTGTTTTCTTTTTGGAATTTTCAACTATTATAGGCAACTATGGATCTTTCTGCCATAAATAGTGAAGAGCTTGGCCTTGTGCACCTCTAGAGCAATGCAAACAAAACTTATATACAAAGACCAAATCATACATGCCTCAAATGAGACATGTAGAGTGTGCATAAGCACTTCTTCTACTAGAAACAAAGTCTACTCCTACTCCTACACTAACTAGAGAGAAAGAATGCTAAACAAATCCTGCTATAGGCAGGGAGAAGTAGCTTCCCTTTCTCAAGAGGGGCAGCCATGCAAATGATTTGACACTAAATATAGTTGCCTATATGAGTGAAAAATTGACAATAAGCCGATCCTCCACCCAAATCATCAAGGTATCAGCATTAATGGAAAATACCTCCTCAAGTTGACTTGCATCAGACTTCTGGAGGTGTTGATGATGACCCTTGGTACTTTGATGCTCATCCTCATGCCCTGGAGTAGGCATGACTGGTTTTGGATTCTCCCTTGGCTCTAATGAAGCCAAGTATCTGATTGGGCATGGTCTGATCCTTTGGATGTGCCCTTTTCTCTAAAATTAAACTCCAAAAATGGAGTCTTCTTGTGGACCTTCTTGAGTGGATGGTGTGAGAGAGATGATGACATCCTCCTGCCTTTTCTCTTCCTCCTCCTTTGAAGAACATGGAAGATCAAGATCTTCCAACTTTGGTTCCAGATGGCCATTATGGAGTGTAGGATTTACACTTGAATATCCTCCTTCATGGCAGTAGGTTCATGTGTGTGGAAGATGGATGGAGAAAAAATGATGTGATCTCCATGGGTTCCCCTCCATCAAGGCAATCCTCCAAGTCAGATAGGTAATCTGCCTCCTTGTTGTCCTGTTGCATGTGCTCTACCTCCTCCATGGTGCCTTCTTGATCTGTAACTTGATCACCATGGCTCCCTTCACTCTCAAACATGAAGTTTGAAAGATAAAACTCTTCTTCAACATTAGATATTGAAGGGGATGAAGTGGGAGGAAGAACTGAAGGTTCCCTTATAGCCTGCTCCACACTTAAAGCCTCGGAATCGTATGGTTTTCTTCCATAATGGGTTTATCAATGAAATCAGGCCATTGAAATGAAAGCAAAAATCTTGAATGATGCCTTCTTCATTGAGTGGCCTCAACACTAATCTGATCTCTCCTAGTTGCTCCTCTTCAATGGGGCTTGGGATTGATTGTTCCTCCTCTTGTTCTTTCTCTTCTTCTACTGCAAACTCGGCCTCAGCCACCACTGGTTCTTTAATCTTGACCTCCTATATTGGCTTGACCATCAAGGGGATCTTTGTAAACCCAAATTTGGCAGCCCAACTCTTTAGATTGTTTGTCATTTCTTTTCTGTTGGGATCCTCTTCTTGTTGTTCTCCTTGAATAGATTCTTGAGTCTCTTCCCAACATGGGCTTGGGAAAGCAAGAGGAGTGACAGTTTGGGTTCAACCATCTTTACAATTATTTTTGGTGGGAAGGGAGGTGCAACTTCTTGTTTGTTTGGAGGGGATGACTGTTTGGAAGGGAAAAGGACAAAAGAACTAAGATGAGGTGGAAGACTAGGAGATGGAGAAATGAAATCAACACTTGGGGCAGCAAGTGAGGGGCTTGACTCTTGCCTCTGCTGAAATGATAAAGATTGAGGGAGAGAAAATGAAAGGTAGGGAGCTGGTGATTGACTTACCCATTGACAAGGTTATCCCACACTTTTCTCATAAGCCCCAATGTCCTCAATCCACTGTGTAAGCTGAGGCAACACTTCAACCATGAAGTCAAGCTTCTCTTGAGGGCTATAATGTCTTGGAAAAGGGCCTTCCCATGGACAAGGTGCCTATGCAACCAATCTTGAATGCCTTCATTTTTGCTATGCCCCTTGACTGAACCATGCCAACCTCCATTTTTGAATCTTCTCTAGTAGACCAGCATCCTCTACATAACTATCGCCATCATATGCATCCCCATATCCTTGATAAGCTTCATAGTCAAATTGGTTTTAAAACTGTTCATATGGGTAAGCATAATGGTCCTGGATCTGATTATAATGCTAATATGGAGGAGTTGGGAAATACATTGGAGGTGGACTGTATTGCTGTAAGTGTGAGTTCCATGAAGGGAATGAAGTCATAATTGTACAACCTCATGGAATGGGAGAAAATGGAAGAGATGGAAGAAGAAAATAGATTAAAATGAGTGGAAATAGATGGAAAAGGTCTGCAACTCAGAGAATGGGTTTTTGACCAGATGTAGTCGTCGAGATGTGCTTGAAAATGCCTCCAAAGGCTAAAATCTTCACAAAGAGCACATCAAACCTGATGAAGTGAAATGGTAAGGTGCTTCAGACCTGTCCCATCGGGCATGCCAAAACTGTTTGCATGAAATCACAACACCCCCAAATGAGTTATGGATCTTATTTTCTAAGGCAGGGTCATTTGGTGTGATTTGCATAACATGGGACCATCTCTCAAGCTGTGGGACTTATGGACTTGAGATGGCCCTCTAGAGAAAGTTGGATTCTTCTTCTTGATCCTAATGTTAAACTACTCCTAATGTAGAAATGACATCTAACTATACCTATCCTAACAATTCCAAGGAGACAGGGACATAGAAAGTGCATAAAGAGGCAAATGCTACACTAATGAGGTGATAACACCAAGAAAAGGGAAGTTTTGGTCACAATCTCAGCTGCCTAAAGTGGAGAGAGGTGAGTAGAGAAGAGGGTGGACAAGATGCACCACAGACAAGAGATATATTTCACACAGAACACCAATTTAAAACCCATTAAACACATCTACCAAGACCTCGCAACAAACATCGAATATGCATAGTATACCCTACAATGATGAGAGGCAAGGAGAGATGATAAAATAAGAAAAGGATGGACATATGCACCACAAAAAAAAATTATTGCTCCAAAAGTTCACACAGTACATCGTTAGTGGGAAAGAGGCAAGATAATTCCATTACAGAGCCATGAAAGGAGGTTCAGACTCCATTTTTGACCCTAGTGAAGAAAAGAAGAGGGGAGGCAAAGAAGAAGAATGAACAACCCTTTACAATGAATCTTTCCCTCATATTTATAGATTTGATCGAGAGAAGAAAGAGAGAGGGAAGTAGGAAAATTAGGTTGAAGTTCAACCACTGCTATTAATGCTTCTAATAAAATATTCCCCCAAATCCATCTTTACTACATGATTCCTTGATTTGACACCTTGAAAGAAGAGGAAATGACAAAAACAAATCGAATCTGATCTGGTTGTTGAGACAGATGGATCTTGCATTAAAGGCCTCGAAGACGTTTCCTCCATTTCCTTCACCTAACCTCCTCAAAAATAAAGTTTCAGACCTCCATGGTGTGGGTGAGGCCAAGATCTTTCCAATGGTGTTAGATTTACAATATTTTGAGCCCTGAGTCGAAAGATATGCCCCTTCAAAGTTTGTATCGGATCTGTATGAATGGATGGGGAAAACAGTTTGAAAATGGGTCCCCCTTTTGAGATGGGACATGTGGCATCCAAATTAGAGAAAAAATTGGGTTTACAGGTCCATAATTTACCTTTTCCCCTTTTCATGAAATGCAAAACTCAGAAAACCCCCATGGCCCTGAAGCTCCACCTTTTGACTTTGCTTGACCATTTGCCCCTGCCTCTGTCTCGCCTAAGACACATGGAGATGCAAAGTGCTTGCTTGAGCTTCTCTTTTTGGATTCACCTTTGGGGAGAACTGTAGGGATGTGTGGTTTCCTCTGCTGGCTCTTCCATACTTAGTCAATTCTGGATTCTTTCTTGAATGGTTTTGAACCCGAATACCTTAGATCCTTTCAGTTTTTCCTTTCTTGCTCCTAGCCTCTCTTGTGGAACTACCCCTTATTCTGACCGTACAATTCTATTGTTGAGTCCTCCCTTGACCCTTTAAATAGATTTAAGACATGGAAACACCCAGAAGAACTGTTTCTTCTATTTCTACTTGTGCAGGGTCGAATTTTATTTTCTTGGGCCTCTATTTTCACTTTTCCCGGTTCTGGAACTTGAACTCGTGGGTCTTAATCGTTTCCCTTCATGTTTTCTTTATGTGTGGGGTTGTCTTGACCAAATTTGGTGGGGGTGAATTTGGGATAACAAACCTTGTAAGGGAAGGAAAAATATGGTCCAAAATTTGATGGTGCATTAATGGTATCCCATAAGAAAATCAAATACAAAAATTTGTTCTCACAAATCTCTAAGAAAAAATCAAGGGTAGTGTAAATGAGGAGAAACATAAAATATTGATCATCTAGTCATATGCATTGGCATATGGGCATAGGCATGAATTAAAAAATGAGAATGGTGATCTAATTAAAATACCAAATCATGGACATAAAGGCAATCCAATATACCATACAAAAATTCAACAAGCTTAATTAATAGATTATATGTTTGGTGAATTAATTAATTTTTTAAATGGAATCAAATTTGGATATAATAGATATATTGAGTTATGTAATTCATTGTTATTAAATTTTCTTAGCTTGGGATGTGGGTTGTTTAGAATTTCTCTCTTTCCTGATATAGAGGGTCGAAATCATACCACATCAATTGTTATACATATTTCATACCAATAGACCATGTTGTTTAAAATTTTGATTCCAAAACATGCTCAATTTTATAACCTTTTGAACTTGTTTGTAATACTTGATTACTTTTATTTTGGTATTGTTTAGTATATTATTTTTCTAACTTAGAAAACTAGAATCTATAATAATTTTGGTCATTAAACTAAAGGTTTATGAATGAGTTACAAGTGTCAATGTTTCTTACTTCCATGGTTGTCTGAGAGAAATAATTGCACATCTATAATATGTGGTCATGATTTTGTGCTCTACAAGGATGAAATTCATTTCAAATCCATAATAATCATAATAAAGGTCTGACATGTGTCCTCATTTTATGTGATCATAACTTGAATGAACATTAGAAATTTTCATGCAACATTAAAAAGTTTGAAATACGATGAAGCTCCATGCCATGATATGGAAACATGTGGAATTATCAAGGCTCTCATAAAGTTAAAGGAATTATCCACGAAGAAGAAAAATATAATTCTATTTTTAAAATTAAAATAATACGAAATAGAGATGTTATCTCCAAGGTTACCGGTGTTATCTCTCAATATGACAATATCATCAAGGGATATTTTGATCTATATTTGGTTATTTTTGTCAAGCTTTAAAGCATGATTTTTTTCATAGACTACAAAAGACACCGAACATACCTCAAAATAAAGAGTACACTTAATTATTAACGAGAGGAATGACCACATGTGACATATTCAAGGTTCAAATATATCAGCTATAAGAGTTTTTGAGAATTAAGATACAACAATAATTTTATTTCTTTTAAAACTAAAATGATATGAAACCAAAACATTATCACCATTCACCAAGTCTAGTAGCTACTAGCTCTCAATATGGCATATACCGGATGTATTTTGATTCTTTTTGGAAATTAGGTGTCCAGATTCAAAGAATGATTTCTTAAATGGAATTTGGATGAACCATAAAAATTCGACAAATCGTATCTTGAAATATAGAACTCTTAATTTTGTTATGATTTTATAGAAAACTTACACTATCGGAATATGATAATAGTAAAATTGGATTCAAATTATAGTAATAATGGAATCCAATAGTATCAATAACGGCTCTAATAGTAATAATAACATAATCAAATAGTAGCAATAATGGAAGCCAATAGTAGAAACAATAAATTCTAATAAAGCAACAATAATGAAGTTCAATATAGACACTAAAAATCTAGTATTTTACCCAAATATGCATAAGTGGTTGTTTAGATTCAAGGGAATATGTCTAGATTTATTGAAATCATGGTTATAATAGGATCGCCAATTTTATCATCGAATCACCATGTAATGTTATGCTCAAAGGTTGAGTGTCTTGTAAAGGTTCCTCAACTAAATGATATATAATTATTTTCTCTTTAACAATGTTCTGATTTACACATTCTATACAAAAATCACTTAACAAGATGATCCAATTTTCCATTTTCCCTATAAGAGCTTATTTGGATAATAGATACTTAAGAGGTTCAAATTTTGTAATGAAATTAGCTTTTTTTGTTAAGCACATAGTGCCTTAAATTTTGAAAATTAAAGATAAAAACTAAACAATATTTCTTGATTTGTGGATGTTAAAATCATATTTTATCAAAAAAATTGATAATAGGTAAAACAGGGTTGAGGGGACCCTACCCCTTACATGTCAGAGCTACAAAGTGAGCTGATAAAAACATTACAAATAATACAAAAAGATAAATATAGAAGGTCTATCACATTTGAGATCCTCTATGAGCATATAATCTAGTACAAAACACAAAAAAGAGTAATAACAACACCAACTAAACCAAAGTCTTACTAACAACAAAGTAAAATAACAACATAGTAAACAAACAACCACCCAAACAAACATTACTTTTTAGATTTTTCCAGACCATCTAAAACTTTAGCCCATTCCTTTGACAGAGACTCAATGTTGGCACCCAATGAAGCCAGGTCACATTCAACAGCTTCCCCTTTCCTTTTCTTTGGATTTTCATGCTCGTCCACTTTCCTGTACGCATTAGCCAACTGACCGAGGGTTTGAATATGTTGTAGAGTGGATCTCACAGTAATAATAATCCATTCCATATAACTATGTAATATGGCTCTAATATGATCCACCTCATTGGAGAGGTTGTTGTAGTTAGCTTTCATAATTTCAAGACTACCCCCACTAGTGATTTTGGCCACATCTTCAACCTGCATTTTCATAGAATGCCAGTCATTAAAGAGAAACTGAATAGAACTCTTCATTAGCCTCATGTATCCTTTCAATTCTTCAATTTCCATCATCATTTTAGAAATATGAGTATCTCCTTTCTTGGGTCCCATTCAACCCAAGGCTTCAATCTGCTACTTCAATTGGGTATACACAAGAACCTGATTCCCCTACATGCTCGAATCCCCTTTGGTATTAACAAATAAACTTTGAACATTCTTCAACTTAAGCTCACTGAGATTCTGAGCTGCATCAATTTCCACCACATCCTTTTCATCCCCAGAAGCATCACCTTCCTGAGACTCTGATTCTTCACTAGATTCCTCCTCCTCCGAGTTTGAGTCCTCTTCCTCAACATAATCCTCAAGGGCCTTAGTAAGAGTACCAATTTTATCAATGTCGAGAGCTTCTCTTTTGACCAGGGCTAGAATAAAACCTTGGTGAAGTGGGACATCAACTCTGTTATTTTTAAACTAGGAAATCGATGCACATAGAGAGTAGAATAGAAAATATGGAAAAATAAAACTATGGCCATGTCTAAGATAATTAAGCATAGGAAAATGGTAAGCATAGATGCATTTGTGACGGCCTTCAAGGGTAAGAAATTGAATGAGGGTTAAGGCCACTTCATCAAAAGGGCAGGGTAAGGATGAGCGTAAGAAACCAATAAATGGGTGGTAAGTTTTTCATTACCTTGTAAGAAAATCTTTAGTTCATCTGTAGCCTCCTTTTTGGCTTGTACACCTCCCACCCTTCAACCGATAAGCCCATAATGTTAGCAATAGTCTCAATGGTAATCTCAATGTGCACTCCTTTTAGGTCCACAACTCCACCTTTTTTGGTCAATTTCTAGGCTCTGGAAAATCCTTACTCATATTTTCGTAATGACCCTCAAAAATTTTGAGAAAAGGAGAAAAACCCATTCTCTCAAAAAATTCCATAGCCTTAGGCTTAACTCCTTCTAGGTCATATGATTTAGTTTGCAAAATATCACCCCCATCTGATTATTCGAGCACCAATTCATAGAAATTCCCATATTTAGGTTAACCAAATTGTTATTAACAATCCCAACAATGTCAAATTTACAAGCATAGGAGGAAATAATGATAATGAAGTAGCACGAGTGAACCCAGTCCCAAAGCTTTGCATAACCCCAACTTATAATCACACATGTCTTACAACTCTTATTCATCAAAGCCCTATTATATGGCGGGAGACTCCATGACTTGTAATAATTATCTAGTGGTGACATGTCCATGTTGTTCCTTTTAGAGGTGTGCTCGCACCTTAGTATCTATAGCTTCCTCATTAGTGATTAATGTCATACCATGACATGTAACCCCCTTATTGGTGAAATAATCAATACAATTTTCCTCTCTATAGACATGTTTAAAAGTGATTTCTTCAAACATATTTGACATTCCTTTTATGCTAGTTATAGAGTTTTGAATAGAGGTAGAAGTTGTAGCTTTGCCAACAATATAAAAATTTGTGTTGACAAGCTATAGAGACAACCCAATAGGCATTATCTCGCTTTAACGACATGATTCGATTGAATTCCAAGGTTACAATGATACCCGAGAATGAATTTTCCTTGATAATCACAGAAGACCCTCCACAACTAGCTTTTCCGGGGTTTCCTTTGATGCACCATCAAAATTTAACTTTATCCAATCTTTGTTAGGTTTCACCCAACCTTGAAGCCTAGGATTTGGTATTGGAAGGTTCATTTGATTGGGACTTAAACCCCAATTCTTAGATAAATTACTCTCAATCTGGAGTATTGTTTTCTTATGTGGGGCAATAGTAGAAAATTTTGCATTGATAGCATTAAAACAATGAGCCCCAACTCTCTTTTCTGATTCCTTCTTCCCTTTAAAAATTCACCTATTTCTCTCTTTCCAAATTTCCCATGCCAGGTGCATAATGGTTAGGGTCCAAATATGTTTGAGTCCTTGACTCTTGAAAGGACTCAACCATTGGGACCATAGTTGCTTAATGGAGCATGGGAAAATCCACTTTATCTCAAATATATTAAGAAGGGTGTTTCTGACCATTTCCAAAAAGGGGCATTGAAGGAATAGGTGTAAAGATTCTTCAATATATTTTTCACAAAGAACACACATGTTCACCATATGATAATTCCTCTTATTTAGATTGCCCATAGTAAGGATTTTATCATGGAGGACCAACCACCAAAACATGTTGACCTTGGGAGTAACTTATTTGACCCACACACTTTCCCATTTAAAGTTGTCAGGATCTTCTTCCTCTAAGAAAAAGAATATATCACTTTCCTTCCTAGACGAGTATAAACTATCCACTTCTAAAATCTTTTTAATAAAAATAACTCCACTTAATTTGTTGTTAATATAATTGATCTCATTGTTGTTATGTCCAACCAAATCTATTATTTTCCATTGACACAGGGAATCCTAAAGATTGAAGTAATCTCTTACCTTAGTACCATATTTATCCACAACATCCTTATAGAGATTAGGATAGCTTTCTTTAAGAGGTTTTTCACCTAACCATTTGTCCTCCCAGAAATTAACCAAGCTCCCATTCCCTATCATCCATTTTCTTGCCATCAGAAACAATGTGTTTAGCCCAATTTATAGATTTCCATAAGGTTGATCCATTAAATTCAACATTGTTAAAGCACCATTCATTAGCTTGAATATTTATCCAATACTTGTGCCTTATGATAGAAGTCCATACACTGTCTTCCTTAACCAATCTCCAAATCATTTTTGATAGCATAAATTTATTCATTTTTTCCCAATCTCTAATACCAAGACCCCCAAGTCTCTTAGGCTTACAAACTTTCTCCCAAGCAAGGAGTGGAATTCTATCTTTTTGTTCAGAGCCACTCCAAAGAAATATTTTTGGATACTCTCCAGTTTATTAGCAATTGTGGAAGGTAATCTATAGATAGACATAGAATACACTGGTAAATTTTGAATTGAGCATTTGAGGAGAATAACTTTACCATCTTGGGATAAAATTGAACCTTTCCACCCTTCCAATTTCTTGAGAAATATGTCTATCAAAAAATTCCAAATCAGTAGTCTTTGGCTTTTCAGTTCCAATAATCATTCCAAGATACCTAGTGGGAAAATTTTTAATCTCACAGCCAAGAATACCAGTTATCTTAACACATCTTCTTTCAGGAGTATTGATAAAAAAGGACCGAGATTTTACAAAAATTGACCAGTTGGTCATAAGCTTCCTCATAATCAACCACTAGATGTTTAAACTCTATATCCTTAAGAACAATAGCCACTCTAACCATCATTGTGTCATCAACAAAATGTTGGTGGACAACATTGTCACTATTAACAATAGGGGAGATGCCTTTAATTATTCCTTCAATATTAGCCTTATTGAGAGCTCTACTGAGAGTTTTTGCCATAATAATAAACAGAAAAGGAGAAATATGGTCTCCTTGTCTTAATCCTCTAGAGCTATTGAAAAAAACCACAAGGAGTCCCATTGATCAAAACAAAGAATTTAGTTGTAGAAATGCAAGTTTGCATCAAAATCCTAAAATATTCATCAAACCCAAACTTGGTTAAGAATTTTTGAAGAAAGGACCAGGAGACATGGTCATAGGATTTCTCCATGTCAAGCTTAATGAACATAGCTTATTTTTATTTTTCTTGGCAATATGAAGAGTCTCTTAGATAGTAACTATACCATCTTGGATTTTTCTTCCCATCACAAACCCCTACCGATCGATATAATGGAAGGAAGAATAAGTTGAACTCTTAAAGCCATAATTTTAGAACACATTTTGTAAATACAGTTACAAAGACTGATAGGTCTAAAATTCCTAAAATCAGTAGGATTGTGATTTTTAGGAACTAAAGAAAGAAAAGTGTTGTTTAATTCATGGAGCATATTTTTGTTCTTAAAAACTCTTGAATATATTTGCACGTATCATCCTTGACAATATCTTAAAACATTTGATAAAATACAATGTAAATCCATCTAGTCCTAGAGCATTATCTAGGCTCATAATATTTAGCATTATTGGGCCTTGGAATATTGGCTAAGTACCAAAGGGCACACACACACATACGACCAAAGAAGGAAAAGGGTATGCAGGATACACACACAAGAAAAAGAGGTTTAAGAAGGGTTTAGGAGAAAACAGGGTGGGTGCGGAAGGAAAAGCATTGAGTTCAAAGGACTTAGCCATATTCGGCATTTTGGAGGCACTTGAGGACCAAATTAGGTGTGTTGAGTGGATAAGGTGCAATCGTAGAACCTTGGAGGTCAAGAATAGGATATTCCACGCATGGAATATTCCCGGAAGACATCATTGCAGAGAGTGGAGGGATTGTAAAGGGATAATCATTTACCATTAGAGGACCACATTGACACTTGGCATGTGATTTGTTCATGATAGAAGGCATGGCGGTGGGTGTTGTACTATAAAAAGAGATGCTCAAAAGCAAGGAAAACACACTAAGATAGAGATAAGAAAAAGAAGAAAAACACAAGTGCTAAGTAATGTAGAGGGTCAGTAGTAGTGCAAGGGTTTAGAGAACTTAGTGTAAAGGGTTTTGAAGGATGTAACAAGCCTCTATATGGCACTACGGTCTATAAAAAGGGTTGAAATGGGAGGGTATAAATAAGATCTCTCATTAGGGAAGATATGTAGGGATTAAGTCTTTTTCATGTAACATGTATGGTCCGAGATGACCTCTTTTGATTGTAATATGGCTACTGAGAACTGTTCGAATGAATATATAAGGGTTTGTTTTGTACATCATGCTTAAGGTTGTATACCCTCAAGTTAAATGGATATCATGGTTCAGATCTGATTTATCATAATTATTACTTTATTTCGTAATGCATTAATATGTGATATGTTAGATGCTCCTTTTACCTTAGTAACTAAAGTGAATGTATTTCTCATTCTGAAAATCATCCTCCATCAAATGGAAAACCTTCTCAAAATTCTCACATAAATTAGGGGCTCAAAGGTGCCCACACATGCCTTAGGTGAGTGCCCAACATCCATTGGGTGATAGATGGGCACAATTGGAGTTAGAAAGTTATATTGAGAGCAGATAAAAATGACTACATCTTGGTTTCATTGTCAAGATCTCTTTTCTAATATGTTCGAGAATGATGCATGATGACATAGAACTTGACCTTGGACATCGTCAAATCATGGTTTAAGAACATGGAGGATGAGGTTTATCATAGATTTAGTACTAGAACTAAGTTTGATGCACGTAAATGGGTATAAGAGCACTTGTATCATGACTTGTATGAGACATTATTTTTTTCTTTCCAGTGGAGTTGTATGAATGGATTTCTGCGTATGCATCTAGATCAAGCTGGTATTATAGATCTCACATGTAGACCCAAGATGAATATTAGAGGCTACGAGATGTTGACTTGACTTGGAAAATGTTATTGATCATTTGTGGAGAAGAGTGTTGACTAGTTATACCTTGGAATATGTTATTTCTACGTATTTTTGTCCAGAGGTTGCTTGAGTTTGAGTTCTTAAAGGATCCTAGAGGATCATTTTTGCATGTTATTCCCTTAGACATAAATATCTTGATCATTACACTAAGTTTGGAAGCATTTCATATGTATGACTAAGCTTTTTCGAGCACTAAGCAAGGAAGCTAGGGTGGAGGAAGATGGAAAACCTTTCTACCGAAAAGGAGAGGGAAGAGAGATGACTCAAGTATAGTGAAGCATGAGAAAAGGAGTTGGCTAGACAACACAAGGTTATAAGAGTGATGGATATATGGAGGCAGACGTTGTGGTGAACGAATTGAGGTTCACATAGAGGACGTGCAGCCTGAGAAGTCTGTGCTACCCCATCTTGGTAAGCTTGGGAGAGAGAACCCTTCAAATTTTGATGAGAGTTTTTCACTTGGAGAAAGGAGAGTCATCGAGCACATTTGAATCCACTTGGTGATCAACCCCTAGCGCTCGCTTTCCAAATCAAGAGATAAGTACTTGCTAACTAGTTAGTATTGGTGGGAGTGAATGATCAAAGCACCTAGGAGGTATAACTTTTCATTTGGTACATCTATGGCTACATAATCATTTCCTATGTTTAGAGGAATATTGTATGAAATGACGTTTGGGAAAATTACATGTACAAAAATCTTGGGTATCGTATCTAGAAGAGGTATGGGTCACACATCCGGTAGAGGTGCAATATCATAGAATTTTAGTGTGTAGTTCAAAGACAACAATAGGAACATTAGGTGTAACCACTTCAGGGCCTTTACTAGCTACATGAGGTGGATCTGGTGGAATAGGAGCTAGAGGACCTAGTGGACCTGGTAGATCTGGAGGATCTGGTGGATTAGGAGGAGTAAGCACTACTAGATCTAGTGGATCTGTTGGTGGAGAAAACACTTGAGGAAATTAAGGTTTTGGATCAGGTGGACACGGGCCTCAACCACCTCAATAAGTATTTTTGAAATGTTTTTGCATCTACCAGACTATAAAGGTGTTGAGGATGTTGTAGAGCATGTACACAAGTGTGAGCTGCTATGACATGTGAAGGGGATCATTACCCCATAACGAAAGGCAAGTTAGTTTGCAATGATGTTGCAAAGATGTATGCATAGTTGGTACCGGAAGTATGACCCCTACAGACAGTGGTAGATTACATCACACTAAGGAATGCCTTCTTAGCTAAATTTCATATCCCTGAGTTTAAATAGAAGAGAATTAGTACACTAAAGGAGATTCAACAAGGTATGATAGAGAGTGTGTGGGAATATGATGCACATTTTAAGACTCTCTTGTCAAATTTTTCTTATGATATTCACCCTTCCCAGCATGCTCAATGGTTGTCTTATGATATAAAAACTTTTAGGAGAGTGATTTTGCACAAGAATTTCATAGACCTGCATGAGGACTTGGAGGCTTCCCTACGTGTTGAGGCTATTGGAAGCATGGATACCAGTGTTAGCCCTTTTCTTGAATCTTAGATTGCTGCAATGGAGAAGTAGATGGAGAATCTATCTCGTGAACTCAACGCATGAGGCCTATAGTGGCTTATGGTGCACATATTGTGAGATAAAGGGGCATATAAAGGATAGTTTTCCCTGAGAGATTGGTACGCACCATAACAGTGGATTGTGAGATTTTCCATATAGATCATGATGTAAGTATATTCCCACCACTCAGTAGCATGCGATCCGTAAGAATGTGTCATGTTATTGTAAGATTTTCACCTCTACTAATCTGTTGGTCCGAAAATCTGCCGCGCGAACATGCATCTATGGGTAAACGGGCCAAGGGCTTAGCCCCTCTTTGAGACAAAGCAGCGGCTTTCAGCAGGCTTAGCCTTATTGAGACAAAGAAAGCTAAACTTCTATTTCTACTACTTACTAGCAGAACCTATGCAAGTCTCACAGATTCGCCTTCGGGGTTGGGATCTCATCCCAAAGAGAGTGTTTCAGTGCTGAGAAAAGAAAGGAATGGAAGAGGGAAAAGAGAAAGAACAGATCCGAAGGAAGAAAAGAAATGAGTTCCAAAGCGGAAGGGTCAGAAGATCTATGCTTTTAGTTTGGTAGTAAACAGAGCCAAACCTACTTGCATAAATAAACAAAGCAATACTGATAAACAAATGACGGAAAAGTAGATATGAATCCAACAGATTAAACACATACAGATCTAACGTAAGAAAGATCTAATGCATAACACAGCTATTGAGCACAAAGTCTGAATAATTGTATTACTGTTCTTTTCTGTTACAAGAAAGCTCAAAGTCTTTCTCTCCTCACTTCTATTTCTATCTGAAAAATGTTCACCTCGAATACAACAAGTATTCTTGTATTTATAGAAGATGAGAGAGAGAGAAGGCAAAATGGAGCCAACCACTTATCTACAAGATATTTACAAAATATCTAAAGTCATGTTGACTTTTACATTTTTGAGTGGATGACATCATCCCATGATGCAACATGGATGATGTCATCGTTGGCACCAACATACTTGAGATATGGCGAAAAGAAAGTCGGAGAATAGCGAGAGGAAGAAGAAGAAGAGGAAAAAGAAGAAGCTAGTCATCATCATCGTCCTGCGGCCGAAAAGGGGTCGCCTGCTTCTGATGCTGCTCAGGAGATGAGATGTGGAACTGAGCGCGGTATTCCAAGAACTTGCTGATCATTGACCCGAACTGATCCTGTGATGGATCCTTGTGCCGATCACCGATTACTTCGCAAGTTTCCCGCTCTTCTACAAGCTTTTCGGGAAGTTTGGAATAATCTTTCTCCGCCTCAATCAGGAAACCGATGAAGTCCCTGCAAGCCAGCAGGTTATTGATGGATTCGGTATCAAACGTGACTTCTGGCCCTGTTCCTTGAGAAGCTAACTCCTTGAAAATCCGGATAGTATCATCAGCCGTTCTTAAGGTGAGGGAAGGAGTGAGCAACCCTGGATTCATGGATAAAACAATTTTCTCCATTTGATACATCGCATCCAGGGCCTCTTCCTTCACCTTATCTATTTTTTCTAACACAAACTCAAGCTGATCTATCCGATAGTCCAGAGTGGACATAGTCTTGTTGAGGGTCCTTGGGTGACCGAATACTCCGAACTTGACCAAATCTTCGACTGAACAGTCGAACATCTGTTGGAAGGCCTCGTGTTGGAGTCTAGCGTTTTCTAACTCTTCTGATATCGGGACTGCTAATGCTTGGAGCTCCTTATTCGCCTTTTCAATGTTCAGGGATAAGCTGATATATTCGGCGATTACCTTTTCGCTATCTTTGAGAATCTGACTTCTCCAAGCAGAAACAGCCATGCCCTGCTCACCGATCTTTGAATATTCATTGATCTTGTCCTGACTGAGCAGCTCAGGAGTCTCGGCGGCAGTTGTGGGAGGTGCACTTCCCATCTTCTGTAAGGCCTGAAGCAGGTATTTATTCTGTTCTTTCAGCAGCCTTTTCTCTTCTTTGGCTTCTTGAAGCTTTTCACAAAGTGCATCAATCGCGGAACGAGCTTCCCCCTGGAGACTTTCAGAGGACGTCCCCATTGTGACTTGGGTCACTGTGAAATCTGCTGGAGACAGATCTTCTTTCTCTTTGGTGGGATCGGGGTAAGCTATTTCCAGGACTCTCTCACCTGCAGCGCTCTTTGAGAAGCGTGTAACCGGCTTGTGCTTCTTTGCTCCTTTAGCCGGAATAACCGAAAAGTCCATCGGAGCGATGGGGACTTTCCTCTTTGGCTGGCTCAGCTGCTGAGAGATCCAAGCTGGTCCTATTGAAGAAGGACCAGAGACAGAGGGGGAGGCAGCAACAGTAGAAGAGGGGAAGAACGTGGAGACACGCGGCGGTGGCATTGAAAGAATAGCCGCGGAGGTGTCCACGGGAGGAAGGGAAACCGGGGCTGCAGAAGACATAGGAAGGGAAGGGAGCCCGGAAAGGAGAGAAGAAATGGAAGGAGACAAATCAGCAAGAGAGGAGAAGATGGATGAAGAGGCAGGGGAAAGGGTAGAAGAAGGGGGAGAGGACACAACCAAAGGAGTGGTTGCTGACACCTGGGGAAGGAGAGGAAGAGAAGAAGAAGGGACAGAAGGAACCTCCGTAGTCGTAGCAACGCCGACATCCTGAGTGGATGGGCCTTCGGGAACGTCCTCCATGAACTCCTCTTCCAAAGTTATGACTTGTTCAGCTCGAGGGAAGAGGACTTTCGTGGGCTTCCTCCCCGACCGTGCTTGATTCACCTACTGCACCCTTGCCTTTTAGCTGCTTCTTTGATCTTGGAGGTGCATTACCCAAAGGAGAAGTTATAAAATCTACGCCGAGGTAGATCAATCCATTCATACGGCACCAGAGCTCCGTTCTCCGCATGGTTTCTTTGACCCTCTCCTCAATTGTCTGAGGAGCCTTGCTTCTATCAATGGCCGGGAAGGGCCAATTGTCCCCATCTGTGTTATTATACACCTTGTCTACTTCATCTTCCGAAGTTTGGAAGCCTTTGGGGACGATGGCCACTCCATACTGAATAATTTCTGCCAATGCTAAGCGGGAGTGATCCTGTCTCCTGAGTGCCACCTCATGGATGACGTCAATGTAAATGTCCTCAATTTGAGGGACATGGATAGGATCAAGCTTAGCCCTCAAGCAGTTGTACTCTCTTAGGTCGAATGTAGGCCTTGCTGGGAAATCATGCTTTAGATTGAGCAATTCTAGCTCGGCAAACATCTCCTTCGCCTTGTGATAGCTGGAACAAGTGTATCGGCCTACTGTGAGGGGGAAAGGAGTTCCACCCTTCTTTCTCTTCTGGCACTTCTCATGATATGTGACCACCGCCTTGACAATTCCAATAGAACCACTTTGGTCCAAAGATACCTTGGCAACCTAGTGGGCTCGCCCAAGAAGTTAACCGCCCTCAGATAGGTGAATGTGGGAAATTGGGTGAACAAGGCCCCCCACTTTTCCACAGCAGAAACAGTATTCTTAATTGTGCGGCCATGAGTCAACTTTGGTCGCAGCATGCATATAATATGGTAGAAGAAAGCATCATTGATTTTTGAAAAGTGTTGGATGCTATTCTCCAGCTTTAGCTCTGGGTAGTATTCATATATCTTGGCCTGAGGCCAAGTTCCACTTCGGTGCAGCCCTGGATAGTCCCTTTCGACGCAGCATACACTACGTAGGAGTTCATATGAAACACTCCTGTTGTGGCAAATGTCAGAGCTGCTTTCGTAAATGGCGCTCGCTATTATTTCCCAGCAGGCGCCGATCGGGCAAATTTTTGTTCATCGTCTCCAGGTACCGCAGCATCCATTTATGGAAGTAGTGGGCGTCTGAAAGCCCGAAGACTCTGCTCAGGAAAGTGATGGTGTCACTGAGTTCTTCGGAGAAGTCGCTTCGGTGGATAGTCTGGGGCCACCGGGTCACTACCTTCTTATTTTTGAGGTAGACTTCATTCATTAATTGCATGCATAGGTCCTCATTTCCCTCCCAGGTCTTGACACATTCTTCTTGGGTAACGGCCACGAAGCTTCGGTGATGAGGGATGCCAAGAATCTTTTCAAAATGGCGAGTGGTGAGGTCAATGACCACTTCTCCCTTACTATTTTCGACACACCTGGTGTCCTTGTTGTAAGATTGGGCAACCACCATTATGAACTCATTATTAATAGCGCTGACTGGAATCCCACCGTCGAAATGTAGAGCACTACCCATCAATTTATCCATCCAGGGGCTTCTTGTTACTTTCTGAGTTCTCACCCGAATTCGTCCATGTCAATGTGGCCCAGTTCAGAATCTCTGACATCCATATTGCATTCCGCCTGAGATTCGGGCATTCTAACCCTTTGGTACTTATACTTCATTTCTTCCTCTGTTAGCTTAGCTTTTCCTCTTGGTTTGGCGGGTCTCTTGCTTGAGGTAGACATGTGTTCTTCAAGGCTTATCTGATGATCTGCACGTAGGAGGAGTGAAACCCAATCCAAGAAGCTTGAATTAGTCATTTGATTTTCAATGGGAATGCTAGCAGAAGAAAGAGTTAGAACTTTTAAGGCTCTTGGGCGCAGGCGCATGGAAAATGTATATAACAGTTGAAAAGACAAGGCGCACAGAAAAGGACGCAATGTAGGTAAAATTGCGCCAAAGGCGCATGGCGCATGGATGAAGCAGACCGCATTTTATAGAAGGGCGCACAGGAAATGCATGCTACATTGATATTTGGTGCGCCCTTTGGCGCATGGGCAGATTTTGCGACATGGGAAAAAGACGCGCCAAAGGGATGAAGGAGGCGCGGGTTTTGAGCGCGTTACAGGCCGAAAGGGTGCGCCTAAGAGCGCATGATTTTTAACCGCAAATCTGTGGGTAGACGCCTTAGAGGGGCGCGATCGTTTCATTGCAACATGACGCAACAGTGCGCCATGGAGAACACTTTAATCATTTAGTCGTTTTTCAACTCAATCTTCCACCCGAAAGGAGGCTTGGTATGACAAGGTTTTTATAAGGAGGATCTCAGATGGCGCTGATGCGAAACCACCCCCCTTTTTCCAACAAATCCGGAAAGAGGAAAGGAGTAGGAAAAGAAGAAACCGACAGGACAGGGGAGAAACAAGCCCAACAAGGCCGGCTAGCCATTAAAGAGACAGACCATGCAAGCAACAAACAGACCCGCTAAAGAAATAAGCTCGAACGAGAGAAAACACAGACCAAGAACGTGAAAGCTTTCAAAAACAAACCAGGAGAACCACCTACCTCGAATATATATCGAAAATTTGTGGCGAGTGGGTCCACAGAGCAATGACGGCGACAGGGCAGAGCTGACAAATCCAGAGCGATCACGTGCTTGTCAAAATGGAATGAAAATGACAGGGCGGGCACCGTTATATATAACAAAACTTTGTCATAAATGCGCCACCCACTATTTGAAAAGGCGCGCGAAAACGACTGTCGACAGAGGAAAGCATGCGCCCTTTGGCGCATGGAAGTAACTGACAACAGGAGAATGGGTGCGACTTTTGCGCATAAAACGAGTTGTCGACATGAATTTATGTGCGCCCTTGGGCGCACCAAAACGTGGTGTAACAAGGAAAATACATGCGCCTTTTGGCGCATGGAAAAGAGGCGCGACAAATGATATGTCAACATCGAGGCGCATGCGCCTCGGCGCACGCAAATAAGGCTTAACATGCTTTGGCGCACCGAAAGACGTGTTGACATGGGAAACCATGCGCCAAAGGCTTTTTAAAGGGGCGCACCAAAACGTGGTGTTACAGTGCAAATCCATGCGCCCAGCCAAAAAGGCTCAAAAAGACTAAGTTCGAAAGCTAGATTTCCCGAGAAGGAATTTTAAATCGTTTCGAACGCGAGGGATCCCTATCGAGGGATCAAGACAAAAATTTTCGGTATGGTTATCGGTAAAATTGCCCTTGTCAATTTTACGGGATAACAGCTGGCTCCTCCTGGGGACTATCCTTGAGTAAACTCAGGGGTAGAGAATCCCAGATCACATGTGCCTATCCATTGGGTACGGAGTCAAAAACAAGGGGGACCGGAGGGAGAACAAAGGAAACACACAACAAACGAAAGCAAACACGCGACGAAAGCAAACACACAACCAAAATAAACTGTACAAAGAAGAGAGCAAGCTCTACTTCCTGAAGATCTTGAGATGTTGCCCGCTGTAGGGAAGCGGGAGTTCAGCTCCATCCAGATACGAGAGATAGAAACTATTCTCTCCATTGAGTTGTTTGATTTTGAAGGGCCCTCTCCACAAGGAGTCAAACTTTCCATGCATACCCTTTGGCTCTCTTCGCTTGTCCCAGAGAAGGACAAGATCTCCCACTTCAAAATCCCTCTGCTTGGCCTTCTTGTCGAAAAGCTTCTTCACGTGATTCTGATGTTCAGTGATCCTGTCGACCACCCTTACTCTCTTTTCTTCAAGTTCCGCAAGGTACATGATTCTCTTCTCTAGAGAACTTTGAAAAGTTTCATCTTCGATAGCTTGTGCCAAGCGAAGAGCAGGAAGTTCCGCTGAAATGGGAAGCTCGGCATCAGTGCCATATAACACTTGAAAAGGTGACATGCCGAGAGATCTCTTGGGAGTAATACGGTCTGCCCACAAAGCGTCGTACAAAGCCTTGTGCCACATTCGCTGGTTTGATTCCACCAGCTTCCGTATAATGGTCACTAGGTTCTTATTGCTGGATTCCGCCTGACCATTTCCTTGCGGGTAGTAATCCGAAGCATGGGCTAAAGTTATTCCATATTCATAACAAAAACTAATAACTTCTCGGGAGGAGAAGTTAGAAGCATTATCAGCAACGATTTTGTTCGGGATGCCGAACCTGACAATGATATTTTCCTTGATAAAACTGCAAACCACCTCAGAAGTGGCATGCTTAACTGGTATGGCTTCCACCCACTTGGTGAAGTAATCAGTTGCTGTAAGGACATAGCTATGTCCGGCACTCGATTGGGGATTGAGTGCGCCAATAAAATCGATTCCCCACTGCTTGAATGGCTCATTGATAATAACCGGCCTTAGGGGAAAGGCAGCCAATTTGGGCTTACCAACAAACTGCTGGCAAGGCTCGCATTTCGCTACCCAGGTAGCTGCATCTTGAAAGAGCGTCGGCCAATAGTACCTGGCTCGAATGATCTTATGTGCCGTCACGGAAGAAGAAAAATGGCCTCCACAGGCTGAGTTGTGAAAACTTTCCAGCAGTTTTACTTGCTGGGGCTTGTCAACACATCGCAGAAAGATACCATCTATCCCACGCTTATATAAACCGTCATCCCAGATAACATACTTGGCCGCTCTGAGCTTTATAGCACGCTTCTCCTTTGCATTCAGGTGCACTGGGCATTCGCCGTAGGTGAGGAAGAAAGCGATGTCGGAGTACCATTCGTCACAAGTTGCCACAAACAAAACCAGAGGTAGAGAAACAGGCCCTTCCAGAAGGCTTTGCGCTTCGTTGGTACGATTTTCTCTTTCATCAGGATTTTCTGAACCCTTGTTCTCAGCCATTAGCTGACACAGGCCTTTGCCCCTCACCAGCTTGGTGGGTTTAATATCTAGGTCATATTCCTGGACCTTTGCGATCCAATTCCCTCTCACACTTCCCAACTCTTGTTGAGTTAGAATTGATTTCACCGCTGTGTCGGGGACCAGCACCACCGTATGCGAGTTCAGAATGTAATACCTGAAACTCTTCACCGCTTTAACGACGGCAAAGGCGTGCTTTTCCAATTGAGTCATTTTCAACTCGTGAGGCTTGAGAGGAGAACTCATGAATGCGATTGGAGATTCAATATCCTCCGAGTTCTTTTGCATCAGGATTGCAGAAACAGTATGTTCGGAGGCGTAACTATACATAATGAAGTCTTTGGAGAAATCCGGACATACCAGGACCGGTGCATGAGCAACAGAAGTTTTTATCTCCTCAAACGATCTTTTCCCTTCTTCACTCCATCTGAAAGTTGGTGTTCCCTTCATCATGTTCAAAATGTGGCGAGTCTTCTCAGCAAAGTCAGGGACAAAACGCCTAAGAAAATTCACCTTTCCGAAGAAAGAATGAACACCGGTCTTGCTTGTGGGCAGAGTAAGGCTCTGAATAGCCTTGACCCTTTCGGCATCAATCTTTGTTCCTTCTTTGCTAACCACATGGCCTAGCAATTTCCCTTCCGTGACCCCGAAAACAGACTTTTTTGGGTTAAGGGAAATTCCGTGTTCTCGATCCGCCAATACTGCTCCAAATGATCATAATGATCACTTCGTCGTTTGGAGAACACGGTTAAGTCATCTAGATAAACTACAATGACCTTTCCCATCATGCCTTTGAAAGCAAAGTCCATGGCTCATTTGAAAGTGGCACCAGCGTTGTTAGGCCGAAAGGCATCCCGCTATAGGCAAACGTACTCTACTGGAGTAGTGAATGCTGTTTTGAATTGATCTTCAGGCGAGACTTCAATCTGATTATAGCCCGAAAAACCATCAAGCATAGACAGCATTTCTGATCCAGTCACCGCTTGCAGAACTTGATCCATTATGGGAAGAGGGTAGTTGTCTTTCAGCGAAGCTTGATTTAAGTTTCGGAAATCTACGCAGATGCGTATTTCACCGTTTTTCTTGCGTACTGGCACAATGTTCGCCACCCAAGTGCTGTGATGGATAGGGAAGATGATTCTTGCGTCCAGCATCTTCTGAATTTCGGCTTGAATAGTGCCCGAAATCTTGGGATTATAATGCCTTTGCTTCTGACGGAAGGCTTTGGCATCTTCTTTTAGCGGTATATCATGCTGAACGTCCTTTGGCTTGAAGGACTTTAAATCGGCATAGGACCATGCCAATACATCCATATATTTCTTCAGCAACTTGACAAACTTTCGCTTTTCTCCAGGCGTGCAGCATTTGCCAATGTTCACGAATTGCGGATGTGCCTCTGAACCCATATTGACTGGTTCAGTCTCTGGAGATGAGCCAGGATCATCCCGCCTCTTCTTTTTTACAAAACGGTCGTGCCTGTCAAACAAGCGTTCCAGAGAAACCAAGCCCTTCGGAATTTTATTTCCTTTGAGCTGACATATGCCATCGTTCTCTTTTGATTCATGATTTTGGCCGTTGATTGATTCACGGCACGTAGAGGTGGATCCTTCAAAATACAACTCATCAAAGTTTTCTGCTTTTTCTAGAAAGGCAATGAGATGATTATCATCGTTGAATACTTGCCAATGCTGAGAGTTGTCTGGCACGCTTGGACGGAAAACCACTTCAATGGTGTATTTGTTCGTTTTCAAACCCGGGTGCGGGAGCATGAGAGATGCTGAAACAGCCAACGAATCAGCCATGTCATTTTGGGCCCTTGGAATGGCCTCTATTGAAAAAGCGTCAAATTCCTCAATGCTGTCCCATACCGCATTACGGTAGTGCCTGAGCCTTTCATTTTTCACTTGGTAAATCCTTTTGACCTGATTTACAACTAGCTCGGCATCACCTTGGACTTTCAGATTTTTTATTCCTCTTTCCTTTGCAGCTTGCATACCGAGTAACAGAGATTCGTACTCAGCAGTATTATTAGTGTTGAAAAACTGCAATTTGAAAGAAAGAGGAATTACCTCCTCCTCGGGAGATATCAGCACAACTCCAGCGCCACATCCACTAGTCGCGCAGCTGCCATCAAATTGCAAGGTCCAGATCTTATTACAATCCTTTTCCTGAACAAAAACGTCCTTTGTATCCGCCTCGGTGGATAAGAAGTAATTCCCCAACCCTGATGATTCGAAAAGAATTTGGGCTTTTGGGTCTTCAGAGCTAGTGACCAAGTATTTCTTTTGGGATTCCGGCTCCAAAGTTTGCATTACGCCTTTGACTGGGATTCTAGCTTTGGACCAGTCCATGTGAATTTCTCCACCAACTTCGCTGCAAAAGCTCCTTCCCAACAGAATTCCATAGGCTGCCGGAATGTCAGCGACAAGGACGGTCATCTTTACTCTTTTATCCGGGAAGGCCGCAAACGCAAATTGCGCGTCTTTGATTTGGCCAATCAATGGCACTTGCTTGGTCTCCAATGAATAGCATCTGCCGAATGGTTTGGTAAGAGTGAGGCCCAAAGCATGGGCGACTTTTGCCGGCATGACGTTATCGGAAGCTCCGGAATCAATTATACAGTTGCTCAACTTATGGCCGTTGATTAGGAGAGAGAGATAGAAAGGTTCTATTTTGCCTGATGCGGATGTTGAAGCAACATTTATATGGGATTCAGGGGGAGTGGAAAGGATTCCTTTTGGGGAAACCTGTTTGGATGAAACAGCTTGACTCTGAATGTATTTGGTCAATCTTACAAGTTGTTCGGGGTTTGACTGAAGGTACTCAGCTTCAGACATTTGGATCTTGGTCTTTTTTGCATGATCTATAATATCAAACACGGCCAAGGGTTGCGTTGGTGAGGGAATGAGTCCTTCACTTCGCGGTGGTGGAATGGGATTACTGATCTTAGTAGGAACTTGAGGGGGCTGACTTGGAGGAGAGATGGGCGGAAAAGACTTCTTAGCAAAAGACTTAACAGGGAATTGAGTAGGAAGAGGATTACCTCTTCTAGCAATGGTTGGAGGTGCGTTTGACGCGACCTTCTCCTTCTGTACGTGGGCAGCAACTTCCGCCTCTTTTCCTTGCGAGCGGGTGAAAACAGCATATGATTGTCCGCTTGCGTAGCCCTGAGTACTCTCTTCTTCGTCAGATTCATCCTCGTCAAACTCCATATATCCAATAGTAGAGTCGCCAGTCGGCTCACCGACATCTTGATCATCTTCGTCTTGAAACGAAGGTTCTTCATAATACTGCTCTTCTTCTTCAACTTCGGCCAAAGCATTGACCGGAGGAGCTTCAAGCGCCAACCGTGGAGCAGTCGCAGGTAGACGCGGCCTTTGTGAAGCATGGTTAGGAACAAAACTCCTTCTTGGAACATCCCGGTATGAGGAACTAGGAGCCTGGGCCAACTGCTTCTTCAATGCGAGCAAATCATTCGCCATTTTTTGGAATGCTGGGTCAGACGAAGTGGTGGGTGAAGGGCCCAAGGACTTAGGCTTTGATGATTCCTTTTTCAATTCGCCAGATATTATCAAATTGTCTTCTATCCGGATGGCAGCGGCCTGAGCGAGAGGTAGAGTAGCCACTCGCTCTTGAAGGAGCAAGAAGCTGACTTTTGAGCTCATGGCGTTCATGAAGAAACACTTCTGATTCTCCGGCGTTGGAAGCATGGCAGTAGGGACACGGTTGATTAGAGCATTGAACCGGGCGATAAAATCGCGCATGGTCTCGTTTGCCTCCTTCTTCAGATGAGTGATTCGTGATAATAAAGTGAACGCATCTTCTGAGGGCTTATACCTGTCTTCAAAAGCGTCCCGCAAAGTTGCCCAACTGGTGATAGATCCGGCCGGCAAATGCTGAAACCATTCAGCTGCAGGCCCTTGTAGGGTTTCCAGAAAAAGGCGAACTGACACATCTTCATGAGTCACGTCCAAGATACTGCATGACATAATGAAAGCAGATATGTGGGAATCCGTGCTTTGATTTCCGCTCCCGTCGAATTTAGGAAAATTCTTTCGATTTCCGTGAGGGAGTGCGTGAACTGGATGTGGCAGTGCGAGAGGGCCCATAGCATTTCCCCATGGTACCGCCATTTGAAAAGCTGGAAAAAGCACACGAGCTGGAAGGGTGGTTCCACTGAGCAGCAAGGCACTACAAAGGGATGTAGATGCTTCTGGTAACCGACCTTTTCTTTGTGAAGGTGAGACACTCCTGGATGACCGGCTACCGAGCTTAAGCTTAATGAAAACGTGCCGGTGTTACGCTGAAATTGTGCCTCTGAAGCAGATCGAAAGTAGGATCAGCTTCTCCTCGGGCTCTCCTGCTGCGCGTAAAAGGTTCACTCGCCAGTGTACCTTTCAGATCTGCAATATTACAGCGCAGATTTAAACTTTATTTTTGGGTGTACCTGCTGATTTTCTGGTTTTTCTGACAAAAACCAGCAGCACGCACTTTTCTGGATATTAAAAATTATCCTCTTCAGAAACCGATTGCGGTTAAATGACAGATGAAAATGAGGATAAGATGGTGGGGAAGATAGTAAGCTGATTTTCGGATCTGATTTGGACTTTTTCAGAGGGTTTCAAACTTTTTTAGAAAACAGTCAAAACTCAGATCTACGGAAAAATAATGATTTCTGTAAAAACTCAGCGAACTAAAGATATGTAAAAAGCCCAGATCTATGACTCTCAGAAGAAAAATTTTCGATTCGGGCACTTTTGCAAATTTTTTGGATTTTCAACAAAAAGCTCAGATTTGCAAACTGGCAGCAACCTGCTGATTTTTCCTGATTTTTTATCTTACTACCAGCATAGATCTGACAGATCTGTCTGTTCGTTCCCCAGCGGAGTCGCCAAAAAACAGTTGGTCCGAAAATCTGTCGCGCGGACAGATCTATGGATAAACGGGCCAACGGTGTTGCAGGGCTTAGCCCCTCTTTGAGACAGCAAAGCGAAACTGGTTTATTGCTACTTCTACTAGCAGGAACCTATGCAAGTCTCACAGATTCTGCCTTCGGGGGTTGGGATCTCATCCCAGTAGAGTGTTTCAGGCTGAGAAAAGAAAGGAATGGAAGAGGGAAAAGAGAAAGATCAGATCCGAAGGAAGAAAAGAAATGAATTCCAAAGCAGAAGGGTCAGAAGATCTATGCTTTTAGTTTGGTAGTAAACAGAGCCAAACCTACTTGCATAAATAAACAAAGCAATACTGATAAACAAATGACGGAAAAGTAGATATGAATCCAACAGATTAAACACATACAGATCTAACGTAAGAAAGATCTAATGCATAACACAGCTATTGAGCACAAAGTCCGAATAATTGTATTACCTGTTCTTTCCTGTTACAAGAAAGCTCAAAGTCTTTCTCTCCTCACTTCTATTTCTATCTGAAAAATGTTCACCCAGAATACAACAAGTATTCTTGTATTTATAGAAGATGAGAGAGAGAGAAGGCAAAATGGAGCCAACCACTTATCTACAAGATATTTACAAAATATCTAAAGTCATGTTGACTTTTACATTTTTGAGTGGATGACATCATCCCATGATGCAACATGGATGATGTCATCGTTGGCACCAACATACTTGAGATATTGCGAAAAGAAAGTCGGAGAATAGCGAGAGGAAGAAGAAGAAGAGGAAGAAGAAGAAGCTAGTCATCATCATCGTCCTGCGGCCGAAAAGGGGTCGCCTGCTTCTGATGCTGCTCAGGAGATGAGATGTGGAACTGAGCGCGGTATTCCAAGAACTTGCTGATCATTGACCCGAACTGATCCTGTGATGGATCCTTGTGCCGATCACCGACATTTCGCAAGTTTCCCGCTCTTCTACAAGCTTTTCGGGAAGTTTGGAATAATCTTTCTCCGCCTCAATCAGGAAACCGATGAAGTCCCTGCAAGCCAGCAGGTTATTGATGGATTCGGTATCAAACGTGACTTCTGGCCCTGTTCCTTGAGAAGCTAACTCCTCAAAATCTGATAGTATCATCACCGTTCTTAAGGTGAGGGAAGGAGTGAGCAACCCTGGATTCATGGATAAAACAATTTTCTCCATTTGATACATCGCATCCAGGGCCTCTTCCTTCACCTTATCTATTTTTTCTAACACAAACTCAAGCTGATCTATCCGATAGTCCAGAGTGGACATAGTCTTGTTGAGGGTCCTTGGGTGACCGAATACTCCGAACTTGACCAAATCTTCGACCAACAAATAACATCCGCTGGAAGGCCTCGTGTTGGAGTCTAGCGTTTTCTAACTCTTCTGATATCGGGACTCGCTAATGCTTGAAGCTCCTTATTCGCCTTTTCAATGTTCAGGGATAAGCTGATATATTCGGCGATTACCTTTTCGCTATCTTTGAGAATCTGACTTCTCCAAGCAGAAACAGCCATGCCCTGCTCACCGATCTTTGAATATTCATTGATCTTGTCCTGACTGAGCAGCTCAGGAGTCTCGGCGGCAGTTGTGGGAGGTGCACTTCCCATCTTCTCGTAAGGCCCAAGCGTGTATTTATTCTGTCTTTTCAAAGAGCCTTTTCTCTTTGGCTTCTTGAAGCTTTTCACAAAGTGCATCAATCGCGGAACGAGCTTCCCCCTGGAGACTTTCAGAGGACGTCCCCATCGTGACTTGGGTCACTGTGAAATCTGCTGGAGACAGATCTTCTTTCTCTTTGGTGGGATCGGGGTAAGCTATTTCCAGGACTCTCTCACCTGCAGCGCTCTTTGAGAAGCGTGTAACCGGCTTGTGCTTCTTTGCTCCTTTAGCCGGAATAACCGAAAAGTCCATCGGAGCGATGGGGACTTTCCTCTTTGGCTGGCTCAGCTGCTGAGAGATCCAAGCTGGTCCTATCAAGAAGGACCAGAGACAGAGGGGGAGGCAAACAGTAGAAGAGGGGAAGAACGTGGAGACACGCGGCGGTGGCATTGAAAGAATAGCCGCGGAGGTGTCCACGGGAGGAAGGGAAACCGGGGCTGCAGAAGACATAGGAAGGGAAGGGAGCCCGGAAAGGAGAGAAGAAATGGAAGGAGACAAATCAGCAAGAGAGGAGAAGATGGATGAAGAGGCAGGGGAAAGGGTAGAAGAAGGGGGAGAGGACACAACCAAAGGAGTGGTTGCTGACACCTGGGGAAGGAGAGGAAGAGAAGAAGAAGGGACAGAAGGAACCTCCGTAGTCGTAGCAACGCCGACATCCTGAGTGGATGGGCCTTCGGGAACGTCCTCCATGAACTCCTCTTCCAAAGTTATGACTTGTTCAGGCTCCGAGGGAAGAGGACTTTCAGGGGCTTCCTCCTGACTGGTGCTTGATTCACCTACTGCACCCTTGCCTTTTAGCTGCTTCTTTGATCTTGGAGGCGCATTACCCAAAGGAGAAGTTATAAAATCTACGCCGAGGTAGATCAATCCATTCATACGGCACCAGAGCTCCGTTCTCCGCATGGTTTCTTTGACCCTCTCCTCAATTGTCTGAGGAGCCTTGCTTCTATCAATGGCCGGGAAGGGCCAATTGTCCCCATCTGTGTTATTATACACCTTGTCTACTTCATCTTCCGAAGTTTGGAAGCCTTTGGGGACGATGGCCACTCCATACTGAATAATTTCTGCCAATGCTAAGCGGGAGTGATCCTGTCTCCTGAGTGCCACCTCATGGATGACGTCAATGTAAATGTCCTCAATTTGAGGGACATGGATAGGATCAAGCTTAGCCCTTGGCAAGCAGCCTCTCGGGTCGAATGTAGGCCTTGCTGGGAAATCATGCTTTAGATTGAGCAATTCTAGCTCGGCAAACATCTCCTTCGCCTTGTGATAGCTGGAACAAGTGTATCGGCCTACTGTGAGGGGGAAAGGAGTTCCACCCTTCTTTCTCTTCTGGCACTTCTCATGATATGTGACCAGCTGCCTTGACAATTCCAATAGAACCAGCTTTGGTCCAGCATACCTTGGCAACCTAGTGGGCTCGCCCAAGAAGTTAACCGCCCTCAGATAGGTGAATGTGGGAAATTGGGTGAACAAGGCCCCCCACTTTTCCACAGCAGAAACAGTATTCTTAATTGTGCGGCCATGAGTCAACTTTGGTCGCAGCATGCATATAATATGGTAGAAGAAAGCATCATTGATTTTTGAAAAGTGTTGGATGCTATTCTCCAGCTTTAGCTCTGGGTAGTATTCATATATCTTGGCCTGAGGCCAAGTTCCACTTCGGTGCAGCCCTGGATAGTCCCTTTCAGACGCTGCAGCATACACTACGTAGGAGTTCATATGAAACACTCCTGTTGTGGCAAACCGTCAGAATTTGCCGTAAATGGCGCGCTTATTATTTCCCCAAGTAAAGCGCGCCGATCGGGCAAATTTTTGTTCATCGTCTCCAGGTACCGCAGCATCCATTTATGGAAGTAGTGGGCGTCTGAAAGCCCGAAGACTCTGCTCAGGAAAGTGATGGTGTCACTGAGTTCTTCGGAGAAGTCGCTTCGGTGGATAGTCTGGGGCCACCGGGTCACTACCTTCTTATTTTTGAGGTAGACTTCATTCATTAATTGCATGCATAGGTCCTCATTGCCCTCCCAGGTCTTGACACATTCTTCTTGGGTAACGGCCACGAAGCTTCGGTGATGAGGGATGCCAAGAATCTTTTCAAAATGGCGAGTGGTGAGGTCAATGACCACTTCTCCCTTACTATTTTCGACACACCTGGTGTCCTTGTTGTAAGATTGGGCAACCACCATTATGAACTCATTATTAATAGCGCTGACTGGAATCCCACCGGCGAAATGTAGAGCACTACCCATCAATTTATCCATCCAGGGGCTTCTTGTTACTTTCTGAGTTCTCACCCAGAATTCGTCCATGTCAATGTGGCCCAGTTCAGAATCTCTGACATCCATATTGCATTCCGCCTGAGATTCGGGCATTCTAACCCTTTGGTACTTATACTTCATTTCTTCCTCTGTTAGCTTAGCTTTTCCTCTTGGTTTGGCGGGTCTCTTGCTTGAGGTAGACATGTGTTCTTCAAGGCTTATCTGATGATCTGCACGTAGGAGGAGTGAAACCCAATCCAAGAAGCTTGAATTAGTCATTTGATTTTCAATGGGAACGCTAGCAGAAGAAAGAGTTAGAACTTTTAAGGCTCGGGGCGCAGGGCGCATGGAAAATGTATATAACAGGCTGAAAAGACAAGGCGCACAGGAAAAGGACGCAACAGAGGTAAAATTGGCGCCAAAGGCGCATGGCGCATGGATGAAGCAGACTGCATTTTATAGAAGGGCGCACAGGAAATGCATGCTACATTGATATTTGGTGCGCCCTTTGGCGCATGGGCAGATTTTGCGACATGGGAAAAAGACGCGCCAAAGGGATGAAGGAGGCGCGGGTTTTGAGCGCGTTACAGGCCGAAAGGGTGCGCCTAAGAGCGCATGATTTTTAACTGCAGCATGCTGGGTAGACGCGCCGAGGGGCGCGACTGTCTTCATTGCAACATGACGCAACAGTGCGCCATGGAGAACACTTTAATCATTTAGTCGTTTTTCAACTCAATCTTCCACCCGAAAGGAGGCTTGGTATGACAAGGTTTTTATAAGGAGGATCTCAGATGGCGCTGATGCGAAACCACCCCCCTTTTTCCAACAAATCCGGAAAGAGGAAAGGAGTAGGAAAAGAAGAAACCGACAGGACAGGGGAGAAACAAGCCCAACAAGGCCGGCTAGCCATTAAAGAGACAGACCATGCAAGCAACAAACAGACCCGCTAAAGAAATAAGCTCGAACGAGAGAAAACACAGACCAAGAACGTGAAAGCTTTCAAAAACAAACCAGGAGAACCACCTACCTCGAATATATATCGAAAATTTGTGGCGAGTGGGTCCACAGAGCAATGACGGCGACAGGGCAGAGCTGACAAATCCAGAGCGATCACGTGCTTGTCAAAATGGAATGAAAACGACAGGGCGGGCATTGTTATATATAACAAAACTTTGTCATAAATGCGCCACCCACTATTTGAAAAGGCGCGCGAAAACGACTGTCGACAGAGGAAAGCATGCGCCCTTTGGCGCATGGAAGTAACTGACAACAGGAGAATGGGTGCAACTTTTGCGCATAAAACGAGTTGTCGACATGAATTTATGCGCCTTGGCGCACTCAAAACGCGGTGTAACAAGGAAAGCACATGCGCCCTTTGGCGCATGGAAAAGAGGCGCGACAAATGATATGTCAACATCGAGGCGCATGCGCCTCGGCGCACGCAAATAAGGCTTAACATGCTTTGGCGCACCGAAAGACGTGTTGACATGGGAAACCATGCGCCAAAGGCTTTTTAAAGGGGCGCACCAAAATGTGGTGTTACAGTGAAAATCCATGCGCCCAGCCAAAAAGGCTCAAAAAGACTAAGTTCGAAAGCTAGATTTCCCGAGAAGGAATTTTAAATCGCTTGACGCGAGGATCCTATCGAGGATCAAGACAAAAATTTTCGGTATGGTTATCGGTAAAATTGCCCTTGTCAATTTTACGGGATAACATAATCATGACACCAAGGATTATAAATTAATTGACCAGATACATGATGTCATTAATATTGGTGTGTGCTAAACCAACCTCATAAATGATTCCAAGGATGATGATCATCACTATGAATGGTACACGATGGAGAGGCACATGGAATAGGTTTCGAGGAGTATTTCTTAGTCATAGAAATTACAAAGGAGGGAGAAGTGAGTTCCCATATGGAACTTGTTAAAATTGTGGATATATGGAGCACTATAAGCATGAATGCCCCGATCTATTGCAATGATATTGATGTGGAAAGAAGCACAATTATGAAGAGTGTTGAGATCTATTTGAACATATGAGACAAAAATTCCAAAAGGAAAAAGGTGTCATAATGGTAAGCATAAAGAAGGTTGAATCACAATGGATGTTAAGGGTGGTGCGTGAGTCAAAACTAGATCCCGTACTAGTGATGGCGCAAGATGAAGTTGCATGTGCTAGGGGAGACACCAAGGCGTAATCCATTGGTTACAAGAGAAGAGATGGTGTATGGTAAGTATCTAGACCCTAATCATCAGAAAGAGGTGTATCAAGAGACCATGGATGTAATTCAAAGCTTACAAGGAGAAATCTAGTGCCTGAAGGAGCAATCAAGGTAGTTAGAATAAAGGAAGAGCATTGAGGCTCCGCAGAAGGATCTGGATGAGGTCAAGGAAGTATGTAAAATGTTGAGGTAGGATAATATCATTCCTTTTCTAGGGGAATGGTTATGGGAAAAAGTACCATGTGCCGGAGTAGAGTGCAAGAGGTAGGTTTTGCATGCTAACCTTCCTCCCCACAACCTCAACTATGATAAGTAAATTACCTTGAATTTTGTTGTGATTGGGTGGCTTTTGATCAATATTCTAATTTACATGGGCATGGAGGTCAATGTTCTCACTCTAGACACCTAGCATCAAATGTGAAATCCCCATTACAACCATCCTTGAATGTGTTGTATATGGATAACAAGAAAAAGGCAATTCTAATTGGTGTCTTGAAGGATGTTGTTATCACTATCCAAGGGGTGAAGTTCACTAGGGATTTTGAGGTCTTGGTGCTAGCTGAGGTGGAAAAATTTCCAGCATTACTTAGGCACCCCTAGTGTTATAATAAAAATGTTGGCCTACAATTCAATAAAGGGTACATAAGTTTTGAGAAAAAAGAAGAACAGTAATCATCCCATTGATCGATGAGAAGTCAACATCCTATACTTGAGCCCTTAAGTGAAGAATTTCTTGACAGGATCTATGTGCACTCTATCGGGACCCTGAGGTGATTAATCCTACGGAAGGAGTTATTCTATTTTAAGACACTCAATCTATGAGTGATACAAATAGTGTGTCATGTAACAATTGTGCACACGAAAATATGAGTTAATTGGGAGGAAATTAAGATGATATTTTACAAGAGTAACAAATTTGCATTCATTCAAGTGCCTGAGAGGAAATAAATTTCCAAGTTACTCTGGAGGGGCCAACCCTAATGTTTTCTTACGAGGTATGGAGACCCAGTGGAAGAGTGAGATCAAAAGAAGAAGGATGCTTAGCTATAACTTGCTTAGTACCACAACACATTGGTGGGTGACCCATCATGATAGCCTTCTAGAGTAATGTGAAGTGAGAATCACATTCTCTATTTGTTTTTCCTAAAGCAATACAACCACTACCATACAATATTATCATGGGAAGGATCCCACCACGTTTCACATCCAAGCATATGAAAAGGTCTGGATGGAAGGTGTGGATGAATTACCACCCTCTTTATAGGTGCATAACTTGTACTCCACTTTAAAAGGTTGTGCACGCACATGGTACATTCACTCGTAGATGTGTCATCGTAAAATAAATTGGCAAGAGTTGATGGTGACCTCCTCCAAGATTTTGAATATCAGTACCAAGCCATCGGTGGATAAGGAGTATTAGGTTGTTAAGCACCTAACGATGGGAGAAAGTTTCATGGCAGAGGATTTAATACTCGAGTTATTGGGTGAACTGGTTCATAAGCACACATTGATGAGGAATAATCAAAAGAGACACAACTTGAGCGTGCATGCATGGAGAAATAAAAAGGAAAATTGGTTTGTATGATAGACGATGAAGAAATGGAAAATTTGGATGCCAACCATACTCAAGGTATGCACAAAGTTATGGATAGTACTGAAGAGCAAGTGTACACCTACCATGAACCCCCGAAAACAAATCAGTTAACATTGGTTCAAAGGACAAACCTAAAGAGGCTACCCTTGGAGACTATTGGTCAGAGAAGGAGGTTTTGAAGATCATTGATCTATTGTGTGATTTTTAGGACTTATTTCTACATGGATACCATGAGCTTAAATGCATCCATCACTCCTTGGGGGAAATAAAAATCAAGTTAAAGGAGGGTGCACATCCAATTCAGAAAACACCTTACCGAATGAATCCAAATTTACACATCTGGGTCAAGGAATTGATAGAAAAAATGATCACATCAGGCATCATTGAAGTTGTGGAGGAATTAGAATGGGTAAGCCCCATTGTCATCAACATTAAAAAGGATGGAAGGGTAAGGATCTATGTTGAATACAGGGACTTAAATACAGTATGTTTAATTGATCCTTTTCTAACCCCTTTTACCAAGGAAATCCTTAAAGGAGTGACTGGGTTTGAAATATATTAATTCACGGATGGATTCTCAGGATACCATCAAGTTAGAATTACTAAGGAAAACCAAGGAAATACAACTTTTTCAACTGAATGGGGAAGTTTTTCCTACATGGTCATGCCTTTTGGACTGAAGAATGTGCATATTATGTTTTTCATGCATAGTGGTCCAAGAATTTCAGGATTTTATCCATAAGTTCCTTTAGGTCTACCTTGATGATTGGATGTGTATTGACTAGTGAAATACCATTGTGACAATTTGTGGTTAATGTTTGAAATATGTCGATAGTTGCACATATCCCTCAACATAAAGAAATGTCTCTTCAATACTTTATTTGGAACCATGTTGGGGCACATCGTATGTAAGTGAGGCTTGTTGGTGTATCCCACCAAAGTTGTCTTTATTATGGGATTGAGGGAGCCTACCAGCCAAAGAATAAAGAATAGTGCACGGATTCCTCGGCATATGGGTTACTACTAGAAATTTATTAAGGGTTATGCCAAGATCGTCACACCAATAGATAAGTTACTAAAAAAAAAAAGTGCATTTCCATGGGTAGAGGCGCAACATACATCATTTGATACATTGAAGAATAGGCTTATCACTACACCCATATTACACTTTCCCTCTTAGGATAAGTCATTCCATGTATATGTTGATGCTTTGGGGATGGTGATTGGGGTATTCTTAGCACATCCTGGAGAAGAGATTGTTGACCAACCCTTTTGTTTTTCTAGTAATAAGTTAACACTAGCATAATAGAACTACACTACTACTGAACGCAAAGTACTATCAATGATCTACGCACTACAAAAATTTAAGCAATATCTGTTGGTAACACCCTTCATATTCTACATAGATCACATGGCATTGAAGTAATTTGTGAACAAGCCTGTTTTGCAAGGGCACATATGTTGGTGGGTCTTGTTGTTTCAAGAGTTTGATTTTATAGTTGTGAAACTAGGAAAGAGTAACTCAAGGCTTGACCATTTGGTAAGGATGGACTCAGGGGAGGATGCACATAGCATTGAGGATACTATGCTAGATGCACAATTGTTTAGGTTACGGTGTTTTCCCTCTGAATTATAATATATTTTTGTGTTTCTCAAAATGGGTGTGATGCCAGAGGGAATGAATACTCTAGAAATAAAATAGTTAGCCATATGCTCCACACTCTATATGCTAATCAGTGGAGACTTATAGAAACTAAGTCACAATGAGGTTTTACGTCGGTATGTGTTAAAACATGAGCACGTTCAAATCATGGAGGAAGTGCAAGGTGGGATTGTAGGAGAAAACTATGCAAGGAATTCCACCACATGAAAGATTCTACTAGTAGGGCTTTACGTGGGAAATCATCTACTAGGATTGCATTGAGTTTTGTAAGGCCTGTGACCATTTTCAGCACCTTGGAAAACCAAGGAGAAGGGATGAGATACCCTAGAGACCTATTGGTAATTCAGGACTACATAATAGTACTATGACTCAATAACAACAAAAACATGCACATGGGATCTAAACAATTCCCCAAAATCTATAGTAGTGGAAGTATAAACTAGAATAATCCAAATCAAGACAAATTACACACACATAACACAACATGTACTGTGGTTCACCCAATGTGGGCTATGTCCACCAAAGATAGAGATCTCATATATATAATACAATAAGAGTACAATGCATCTCTCCAAGAGTATCTCCTCTCCTTCAGATCTCTAAATGGATCTCCATGAGTGCACTACAACTGTGCCTCCAAACACCAAAAACAAATCTCACATAAATAGGAACTACTACATCTCTGAACTACTACCAATTTCTCTGTGGATCTACAACAAGACCTCTTGTATGGGTCTACCAATGTGCAACCATGACTGTGCCCCAAGAAGTAAGTATGTCTCTCCATCACTACATAACCCGTGAAAACATGAAGACAAGATCCTCTATAATGTCTAGATCTACATGGATCAACAAGCTCTCCAATGAGCTATAATACTAGATTCCTATGGATCAACAATACAATATGATCTCATGGATCTACAATACAAGACTATGTCTACATATATCTATAATACAAGATCTCACCAACATGTGGATCTACAAGAATAAACTCTATGTGATCTACATATTATGCAAGCCATTACAATGAGACAATAACTATACAAAGGAAATACAAGTAGAAGATGTTACCCTCTTCTCACCATTCATATTTACCTATTATTTCCTTTTGTCTAGCTCCTCTCCATGCAGACTCTGTCTTCATATAACTTGTTCTTTCTTTCTCTTCTTTTTCTTCATCCTCTCAATCTAGGAGAATTAAGGATCTAATTCAATCCTTCTATTAATTCACCTTCTAACCCTAGCTTTCATGCTTATATAGGCATATACAAACTTAGGGCACAATAGCCATGCATTTACAATTAATAGATCTGCTTTAATCCTAAAAATAGATCTAATTCTCGAGAGTTAAATATAAAATTTCATGCATAGGTAACCGGTGATGATTACCCGATCGATGGCGGTTCATATGCTAACCGACGATGGTTAATCTATTGACTAAAGGTAGTTAATATGTTGACCAATGCCAGTTAATGCATAAACTAGCAAGGTGTAAAATATGCTATCTTTGAAGAAATTTAGATCCACAACCTAACAATCTCCCACTTGGAGATAAATTGTTAAACATGTACCTGTACATGTACATCACTGTCCCTCTACACACCGTGAAGACCATTTATTCTTTCGTTTAAAAATTCTCTCAAAATAAAACCGAGAAGATCAAACCATCTTCTAAAATGAAGATAAAAATCTCATGACTTACCATATACTTGCACAAAGCTACTACTGATCCGTGATAATCAAGCTATACATACATAAAGCTCCCACTGAATCATAACACAAATCCTCTCATGTAACCAAGCCATCATGACTAACACACCTACAAGATCTCCCACTCAAACTGAAGTACTGAGCTTTAACTACAACCATAACCATACCTTTAAAACCAACCATGTTCTCCATCCATCTATCCATGTCTCCATGCAACAACAAATGCAACTGTCCAAAGACAAGTTAAACTGGAATACAAAAAATAAAAACAATATCCCAAGTAAAAACATCCTTGAATGAGTTATACAAGTAATTGGTGATCAATCCAAAAAACCTACATAACTCAAAGAAATCCAAACACTGCAATCTACAAATCCAACCCTGCATAAAAAAATAGTATGTCCAAGACATTCATCTGTAGATAGCATACCTATCAAGGAGTAACATAGTAATCAAGAGGAAATAAAAACATCCCCTACTCATGCTCAAGGCATCTAAACCATGCTCATAGGTATCTATGTGCAAAACAAATATTTGCATCATCATAGACTCACAAAACTAAATCTATCCACATGTATAAACTCACCTATACATCCATCCATATCATCGTACTCTCCGTAAGCGAAAGTCTCTCACTGACTAACTCCAAAGCCATATATGAATAATATGCTCATCAATGTCAATAAAAAACATCCATGTTAAACCATGCAACTAATACCAAGTGAAAATACCAGCATACATGTCATCAACATACTGTAAAAATCAACCAAGATGAATTCAAAACAATGGCACCATCTAAAAATTGTAAATAAAAATTATTTTCAAACCTGTGACAAAACTTACCATGGTTTCCCCTAACTGACACCAGTCACTTCCTAACCAACCACGGTTACTGATGATGACCACGGTTAACCCTAACCAACACCGGTCTCTATAATAGTCATACTTTCTCCTTTTTCACCCTTCATACTTTGAAATTTTCTCTATCATCTAAAACTAGATGAATCAACCATCAAATGTCATCCTTAAGGAATATCTAGGCACCATAAAATAAACCAGAAGTGGCATCACAAAGCAATAAACTCAATATACCTACAAATCCATGACTGCCCTCTAAAACCGTCTAGTGCCTCTACCATTCTCGAATAGTAGCAATCTCCCATCACTCGCATGTGCATCATGTATCCAATCCTACAATGCCAATAACCATGGCTTGCTCCCACCGAACACGAAATTACCTTCACTACTCTAACACCAAGCTCAAAAGATAATATGTCAATTAGAAATAAAAATTGGATGAAAGAAAATATAAACTAATTCCCTTCTTATCAAAGAATACTTCTACATCCCAGAAGTTTGGACTTCTTTTGAAGTAGGTGAATCAACTTCTTTTCATCCCAGTGTCCTCAACATCTTTCATTACTTGCAGAATCGTGTCTAATCATGACTTTTCATTAAGGATATCATCCTTAGACTAGATATCCTTGTCCTCAAGATTCCACACAACTAGGAAATAAAATTCAAACAACACCAAAAACATGGTGTAAATCTGTGCACACTATCCAAACATAATATCAATTGCTCCAAATGAAAGAAATAAAACATGAACCATATAGAGATACCTAACCCAAAGTCTCACTAGACTAACCAAGCCAACTTCATCCTCTTTTTGATCTAAACATTGAAGTGATCAACATTGTTTCTACCTGTACACACTGTGTAAGAAACTTGATCCTCCAAAATAGGACATTGAACCAACCATGCCCTCTTCTACTGTAAGAAACCCTATGCAAACTCATTATCACAGAGACCGACCACGGTTCACAAATTGGTACCGATTATCCTCTATGACCGATGTCATTTCCCTAACTAATGTTAGTACTACTCAAACTAACACAATGCCACAAATTGGCACATGTCACCAAACCAAGTTCCTACTCCGACCAAAGATGATAGTTGTGTTGATCCAATCATTTCAAGAAGCACCCAAATCTTGCACAAAAACTTAACAATAATACATGCAATAAAACTACACCAAGATGAAATACATCACCTTACCAACACCAAGATACTCAACCGCATCTTCAACTGAAGAACATGCTTCTCTGATGGAAACTCGTCTTTTTATGTGCTATTATATTCTACCTCTCTAAGAAGCCTGTGCATCTAACTACACCAAGGATGCATAACTGCTCCTCTATCTCATTCTCATATCTAGATCTACAATCCCAAACATGCATGTGCAACCAAAATAATATAAGCACTGCAATACCAAGATAAAACCATACCTCAATAATCGGATCTATAATATGACCAACATGCTTGTGCCTCCAAGAACTAGGGACACCTCAACAACCAAGATACATTCCATGCATCTTCTTAATTATTCATATCTGTGATTTTATGTTTAAAACTAGATCTGTCGAGCAACTAGTCATGGACACCCTATAACCGACCATAGTTTCCTCAGAACTTATCACGATCACTCTTTCGACATTGGTTACCACTTAAATGACGTTGGTCACTATAACTTCTAGTAACCTTACTCTTTCAACTCCTAATTGAGATTAAATCTCTTCCTATGATCTTCACATCGGAAAAAACCCTACTCTCATACACACCGTCAGTAATAACCACTAACAAAACCATGAAGCAAACCATTTCTCCGAAATAACCAAGCTTACCAAGCTCGATACCATTTGTTGGTATCGAGATAAGATGACAAACCCGCTCTGCTACTGGTTGTTGGGAATTCGGGATCTGCAGAATACCGCTATGATTCAATAACAAACAAAATCATGCACACAACATCTAAATAATTCCCAAAATCTACAACAAAGGGAAGTATAAACTAGAATAATCCAAATTAAGACAAAGTACACACACATAACACAACATGTACCATGGTTCACCCAATGTGGGATACGTCCACCAAAGATAGAGATCTCATATATATAATACAACAAGAGTACAAACCAACTCTTCAATACAAGAGTACAATGCATCTCTCTAAGAGTATCTCCTCTCCTCCAAATCTCTAAATAGATCTCCATGAGTGCACTATAACCGTGCCTCCAAACACCACCAACAGATCTCACATAACTAGGAACTACTACATCTTTGAACTGCTACCAAGTTCTCTATGGATCTGCAACAAGACCTCTTACATGGGTCTACCAATGTGCAACCATGACTGTGCACCAAGAAGTAAGTTTGTCTCTCCATCATTGCATAACCTGTGCAAACATGAAGACAACCTCCTCTATAATATCTAGACCTACATAGATCAACAACTCTCTTATGATCTACAATACTATATTCCTATGGATCAACAATATAATATGATCTCATGGATCTACAATACAAGACTAGATCTACGTAGATCTATGATACAAGATCTCACCAACATATGGATCTATAAGAAGAAACTATATGTGCTTTGCATACTATGCAAGCCATTATAATGAGACAATAAATATACAAAGGAAATACAGTAGAATATATTACCCTCTTCTCACCATTCATATGTACCCGTTATTTCCTTCTATCTAGCACCTCTCCATGGAAACTCTATCTTCATGTAACATGTTCTTTCTCTCTCTTCTTCTTCTTCTTCATCCTCTCAATTTAGTAGAATCAAGGATATAATTCAATCATTCTCTTAATTCACCTTATAACCCTAGATTTCATGCTTATATATGCATATACAAACTTAGGGCACAATAGCCATGCATTTACAATTAATAAATCTACTTTAGTGTTAAAAATAGATCTAATTCCCATGAGTTAAATATAAACTTTCATGCACAAAGTAACCGCGATGGTTACCCTAATCGATGGTGGTTCATTTTCTCGACCGATGGTGATTAATCTACCGAGTGATGGTGGTTAATATGTTGACTGATGATGGTTAATATGCTTGACCATCTTTGCTGTTACTATGTAAACCAGCAAGGTGTAAAACATGCTATCTGTGAAGCAATTCAGATCCACAACCTAACAAGGTCAATAGATAGCATAGAACCATTTGAGAAATGGGCCATTGATTTTGTAGGACTAATTTCATTTGCCTTGAGAATGATTGGTTCATGGTATATCATCACTTGCATTGATTACTTAACAAGATGGGAAGAGGCAACACCTACAAAGGAATGCTTAGCAACAACAAATAGGTTCTTGTGGGAAAGTATAATCGGTAGATATGGATGTCTCCTTGAGTTTAACAAGTGATAGGGCTACCCATTTCTTCAATGATAGAGTCAAAATCTTGTTGGAAGAATTCATGGTATCCCACCACAAGACTACCCCATATCACCCACAAGCTAATGGAAACTGCTGAGGCATATAAAAATAATAAAAGTCACACACTAACAAAAATTTATGATGTGGGAAGATAGGATTGGGATGAAAAAGTCTCAACTATACTACCTAAAAGAAATTAAACAAGGCCACACCATTCCAAATGGTGTTTGGTGAAGAATTTTTGTTACCAGTAGAATTCACACTACCATCCCAAAGATATTACGCATGTAGGAGGATTAACTGATGAACAAGCACTACAAGAGTGCATGGAGAAGTTAATACAATTGGATGAAAGGTGATCACTTGCTAGGTGGAGTTAGAAGACTAAAAGGTGTGAAAAAAATCATGGCATGATCTCCATATTAAAAACAAAAAAATTGAGGTTGGGCAGATGGTCTTGCTTTATGACTCCAAATTTTTGTGCCATCCTGAAACTAAAATTCCATTGATTAGGGCCATATATCATCTCATACATCCTTGATTCAGGTACATGCCAGTTATAAGAACTGGATGGGACGAGATTACCAGGACATTTCAATGGGAGTAGGCTGAAGCCCTACTATAAATAAGGCTTTTGTGTAATCATAAATAAGGTAGTATTACCATTTAGCCTAGGTTTCCTTTAATACATTTTTCTTTCTATGTGTTAACCCTTCTCATTGTTTATTCCCTTTCTTTTTGTTGTTGTGTATTGGTAGCCACTTATTATTTTCAAAAAAATTCTATGCGCAGAGGACCTGCGCATCCATTTTAGTGTGGGGTAAAGTAATGCAACAAGTAATGGAAGCTGGTAGTGGAAGCTATTTTTGATGGCCTAGATTGAAGAATTAAAAGTGCAAAGTTTGGAAGAGCATGCATAGAAAAGGTGGACATAAAGAGTTTGGTTTTAGGAGAGCTTTACAAAGACCACATAAAAGTATGAAAAGTGCAGGAACAACACAAGGTAGGCTCTGTCAAAAATCAGGGTAAGGACAGAAGAAGTTCCTTTGCGATGTGACTTGCACATGTAAGGATCTTCGGTTAGTAAGGGTTTTTCGTAGGATTGGGTGTGGGGGTAAAAGTGCTAGAGGTTGGCTTATGAGGAAAAATACACCTTTATTGTGAAGGTATGATGGTAGGTGGCATTGCATTTATTGTGGAAAAGAAGCAAAAACTATAAGTAGGAGGTTGAGATACATTATTGTTACATTGCATTTGTGATATTGAAGAGCTCTTGCAAACTAGGGCATCCTTGAGAAAATTTGCGTGAAAGAAGGTTGTGAAGATTTGAGTGCATAACGAGTTTGATTAATGAACCAGGGTGGAAAAATAGTACACGGGTGTGAGGGAAAGGGTTGTTGGAGTTTTTGAAACCCACAAGGGAATACACTTTCTTGTGGAAGGAATGGGTTTTCTAGGTTAGGGCACGATTGAAGGTATTTTTCATGTAAGAGTAGAGACAAATATTTGAGCTGATCCAGGATCATAAGGAAGAAATAATTTTTAATAACCCGATAAGAGAAATGGCACCAAGGAAAGTAACCACCGTTTCACCAAAGAAGGAAAAGGGCAAAGGGAAACAAGTTGTTTATACCAGTTTCAATGAGAAATTATACGCAAAAATGTAATACCCATATGGCATATTGCTAGAAAAAGAATGGGTGTCTCACATGATAAATATGGTTATAAGTGACTAAAATGATCAAATGAGCACCATAGAGAAAGAGATAGCATTAGAAATGGTTAGACCTAAATACAAGAGGACACCAAAAAAATGCCCATCTACGATGATGAAGTAAAGGTGAAGATGGAGAAGGATGAGTTATTACAACTCTATGAGTTGCCCTATTTTTGAAAACCCGAGTAGTTGTACCAATGGCTAATGTCACGCATGCATGAAGACCATTTCTACTTCGCAGGATGAAGGATGAGGATAACTCCCCAACTGATCTCCAAATTTACTAGTCTTACCTGTGAGGGAGATTCATTTGATGATGACTTGGATGACAAGGAGGCCATAAAGAAAATTGTGGAGGCCTATGACTATAAGAAGGGATCATGGTACTTTGACATATCAGAAATTTCTAACCCTGTGATGAGGATGGTTGTGTGCCTAGTATCCAAGATGAATGGACAAGAGAGGTGGACACAAGTCAACAAGTCCTGGTTGAATGTTTTCTAAAAGATCTCAGAAGGAACCATCTACAACCTCTCAACATTCATAGTAGAAGAGATCATCAGTGATTGCCACTCATGACAAAGAAAAAAATCATGTTTGGTAATGTCCTCCTTACCATCATCTTTTCAAAAATTGGAGTTACTGATGGGAAAGACAAATTTATATGGGAGTAACCAGATGAGAACCCCTCTCCTACAAAAATATTTGAGAAGTATACTTACAAAATATAAAATTCCGCCCATAAGGCACTCCTGGAGAAATGGTATAAGTGAATGCATAACACATTTGGGATCAAGTGGAGAATACCTGAGCAATTACCAGCTCTATTGCAAGGAGAATCCAAGTTTCTAGTGTACCGGATTTTTGTATCGGTAGGTTCACTTTTCTAGACAACACCAAGATCCCATGGTGTAAATTTCCTTCCTCCTTCACTGTGTAATACATCCAAGTTGGGGTCAACCACTTTAAGGAGGCAAAAAGGATGAGGTTTGATCTCAACATGGTGGATCAAGACTACCATGAGCTATGCAGGACTCTAATATACCCAAAGAAGCATGATTATGTGTAGAATTATGTCTCCCATGGCATACACATGATGAATTCAATGACCTTTCCTGTTATTGGAAGAACCATAACAAGGGTATACCTATGCATAAGGCTAAAATATGAGAAGGGTGCATATGTGGAAAATGATGTCTCAATCCCAGAAGACCCTACCACATGAAATAAGGCCATGCTTTGATGAAGAGGGAGAGAGATGAGGCTCTTGAGAACAAGGCACCAACTATGTAAACAATGAAATCTACAAGCATGCATGAGTTGAGTGCAAATCCAAGCACCTATTCATAGAGAAAGAATTCCCCCATAGAGGAAAAAGAAAAGACACCTGAAGAGGATGCACCAGAGCAAGAAAAGCCCCCTGAAAAAGAAGAATCGCTAGTAAGGAAGGAGTCACATGCTTTGAAAGAGAAAAGGAAGTGCCTCCTATATTGGAATCGCTAGTTAGGAAGAAGCAGAAGGTAGAAGAAAAGGTGGACTTAGAATAAACAGAGATCCTGGAGGCTTACAAGGGAGAAAATGATGATGACGAGCATGAAGAGGCTTAATACCATCCCGTGTACGATGTACACAACTCCAAGGAAGGAAATGAAGAGAAGGACGAGGATGAAGGAGATGCTCATGATAAGGGGAAAAGTGAGGAGGTGAACACTAAGGATCAAAGACCCCAAGCCTCACGATAGAGTAGATAGAGGATGTCATGGAAAGGGAGGTAACACTTGTATCATAAAGGACTTAGTGGTGAAGGAGGTGCAGGCGTAGCACCGATGAAGTGCTCAAGGAGATGGAGAGAAAAAGCATAGAGAAGGAATATGGAAGCATGGGTAGGAATCCCAGCTTGATGGTAAGCTTTCCTAAGGCAGCGCACATAGGAGGAAAAGTTGTGGTAGTGGCACAGGAGAAAGGAATGGGTTATATAAATGATCTAAATAAGGTACTGCATGCATGCTTCCAAAGTACCATGCCTTCCAACCAACTCCTTACATGGTCTTCATTCAAAGAAGAGGGTGCATACCCTCATACAAGAAAGATGTTATCTTGGGATTTTGAGTCCCATGTTGATGAGCCAGAATTCAAATTCAATTGAGAGGCACTAATGAAAATACTAGAGTCCAAGGGAGTAAACCCTCTGTTGAATGCTCAACAACTATCCGATGAGCAAGTCTATAAAACACTCTCTGAAGGTGTCGGTAGAGGTTGAGGCAAGACTCTTTGGGAGGAATGACAGAGTAAGGGTCCTGGAGGAATAATTGGAGAAGAAGAATGAATAAATCATTGAGAAAAGAAAGGATTTGAAGTAGGAGGAGCTGATCAGTGCACATTAAGGCACAAATTAAGGAAGGAGAAGGAAAATTTTTGTGAGGTTTACAAGAAGATATAAATGATTACAGATGTTATAATATTGAAGCACCCATTCCTAGCCCCACATGAGAAAAAATATGATTCAACCTTGAAATTCTTGGAATAATTAACCTGCATCCTCACCATGGAAAGGCAACCACTCACATTGGAATAAATAGAAGAGGCATTGGCATGCCAGAAGGAGGAAGAGAAACTGAATATCGGGGAAATAGTTACCCAATATTTTGAACTCCTTTATGCTATAAATACCACCGTGTAGATGGATGAGGTTTTATATGATAACTACACTGACAGAGATAGGGTAGAAAGCATACTAGTTGCTATACATGAGGCATATCTAAAGGAATTCCAAGAGAAGAATACAAGAAACAGGGAAAAGCAGGATAAAATCCTAGTCGAGGTTGAGAAGAAGATAGAAGTGATCAAATCCTTACAAGGTTTGATTAAGAATCAGCCTAAGGATTTATATCCCCACATCACCCGTAGAATGGACGTGCTAGATGACCTTAGCAAATAGTTGGAAGGAATTGTAGATACGCCGAATGCTAAGGGTGAAGAATTGAGCTTTGAGGAGGTGAGCACTCTAGTGGGTGACCTACTTTAGTAGGTGTAGGGTGAAGTGGATTCCTGGGAGAAGATTGAGGAAACAATAAGGAGATCCCACTCCTCTTGCAGTAGTAGCAAGTTATTTTATTCTTTGATTATTCCATTCTTTTATTCTTCATTTAAATTTTCTGAGTCCCTCTAGTCTTTATTCTTTGAAGAATTAGTATGTTTTCAAGGACGGAGAACAATCTTAGTGTGGGGTGATGTTGGGCCTTGGAATATTTTCTAAGTACCAAAGGGTGTGTTCATACACAGGACCATTAAGGAGAAGGGTGCACGCATGCACATGACCAAGAAGGAGAAGAGCGTGGGACAAAGAGTTTTAAGAAGGGTTTAGGAGAAACCAGTGTGTGTGTGGAAGGAAAAGCATTGGGTTCAAAGTACTTAGCCATATTCGGAATTTTTAAGGCACTTGAGGAAAAACGTGAACTGGCTAGGCATGTTGAGTGGATAAGGTTCCATCTTGGAACCTTGGAGGTAAAAAAAGGATATTCCACATAGGAATATCCTAGAAGACATCATTGCAGAGAGTGGAGGGATTGTAAATGGATAAGCATTCACCATTAGAGGACCACATTGACACTTGGAATGTGATCTGTTCATGAGAGAAGGCATGGCGATGAGTGTTGATCCTATAAAAAGAGATGCTCAGAAGCAAGGAAAACACACTAAGATAGAGAGAAGACAAAAGAAGAAAAAACACAAGTGCTTTGAGTAATAAAGGGTTGCAGTAGTGCTAGGGTTTAGAGCACTTAGTGCTAATGGTTATGAAGGATGTAATAGGCCTCTGTATGGCACTAGGGTTTGTAAAAAGGGTTGAAATGGGAGGGTATAACTAGGATCTCTCATCAGGGAAGATCTATAGGGATTAAGTCTTTGTCATTTAACATGTATGGTCTGAGATAACCTCTTTTGATTGTAATATGGATACCAAAACTATTCTGAATGAATTTATATATATAAGGGTTTGTTTTGTACGTCATGCTTAAGGGTGTAAACCCTCGTGTTAAATAGCTATCATGGTTCAGATCTGATTTAGTATGCTTATTGCTTTGTTTTTATAATGTACTAATGTGTGATCTACTAGATGCTCCTTTTACCTTATTAACTAAAGTGAATTTATTTCTCAATCTGAAAATCATCCTCCATCAAAGGAAAAACCTTCTCACAATGCTCACATAAAGGAGGGGCTTGGTGACTACGCGTGCCTTAGGTGAGCACCCAGCGCCCGTTGGGTGATAGGCTAGCACACTTGGGGTTAGAAATTTATATTGAGGGTAGATAAAAATGACTACAAGTATAAATTCTATTTCTTCTATAGTAGGAATCTTAGTGAGCATGTTGTTATCAGTCTCAGTAACCAAGCTGAGGAATGCATTCCAAAAAGTAACCTTCCTTACTGTTGTTGGAAGTTTTTGCTATAGAAAGGAGTTTGCTAAAAAAGGAAGTGGAAACATTTTGAATATCATTGGTATCAGTTAACATCTCTCCATCTTCCCCTGCAATACTCAAAATTATATTTGTGCTTCTCCTTTTAAGGGTTGAAATGTGGAAAATTTTGTATTTTTGTCACCTTATTTAAGCCATTGCACCTTGGATTTCTGTCTCTAAAAAATTTACGTCTTTCGAATGATGTTATGGTAATCTACCAAATTTTTGACTAATATAGTATGTAACTCTTTCTTTCTCTTATTTATCATGTTATGCCAAACGGCCTCCTAAATTGAATTGTATTGCTAATATGTAAATAAATAGAGGCTCCCTCATAGTAGGTGGAACCAAGACAAGTTGTTTAGATAGATATTGTTTAATATGGTTAAAAATCATGGTTACATTTAAGACCCCATTAAAAAAACATGTCCTTTAAGTGGTACATGAATAAATGAAACTTATCTCCAGGTTGTAAGATGAACCTTCTAATTATTTATATCCTTCCCTAGAGACTCCCTAGTTGTTTAAGATTATTAGGATGTACCTCTATGATCATTGTTCCCTTAGAAGGATTCACTTCATTACATATGTGTGAGATAAAAACCCTAATAATTTACATGATGTGACGCTAAAGACACACTTATTTGGATTTAGACAAAAATTTTACTCTCTCAATAATTCTAATATTTATCTTAGTATTTTTGATGTTCTACATGAGTTGTTTATTTACCTAGTATTTTGTCTATATAATCTTCCATAGTTTCATGGAAGATTACTTTCATATATTGTTGATATGTAATGCATGTGTTAATCAAGCCAAATGGCATGCCTTGATAAAAAAATTACCCCATGGTGTAGTGAGTGTTATCTTTTTATCTTCATTGGAAATATTGATCTAAGTGTACCTTGAAAAACCCTCCATAAGGGATAACATCTAATGTTCTATCATAGAGTCCGCAACCATGTCAATTTTAGGTAAATTAGAGTCATATTTTGGACAATATTTTTATACAACTTAGATTTGTGCACACTTTTATTTTTGTTAGTTTCTTTCATACATGAAAAATGTTTGATATCCACTTAGAATAATGTATTATTCAGATAAACCCCACTATCAAGAGTTTCATAAGTTCCTCTTTAACAAAGAGGATGATATGTGAGTGTATTTTTCTTATTTTGAGCTTAACAAGCTTATTTGTTTCATGAAAAATCTAGTGATGAAGTATCTTGAAGAAGGATATAACCCGAGGCATGTTTAGGTACAACCAAACAAATATAGCTTATAATTTTTGTATGAGGGTGACAAAGGTTTTTTTCTTTGTGTAATCGGGAGAAGCTCTAAGCTTAATGATCATAGGTTATTACTTTATGCCAATATTGGTGTCAATATTTTTATGTATAATGAATTTAGATACATCTTTAAGATATGTAGGATTGAGGGAAGGTTGATTTTATCATCTATTACCACCTTAGAAAATTTTTCACCATATGTTTGTCACTTTTATTTTATTCTTGTTTTTATTTTTGAGTATTTGATAGTGCCTCGAAGAGGTTTTCACTGTATGAATTTACTTTTTTGTTATTTGTTTATTTTTTTGATTATGTTAATTTTTTATTTTTGTTGGCCAAGGAACTCATCCTCCTCCATGAAGTAAGAAGATGCATCTAGGTTGATTGTAAATCCTTTCTTGTGATATCCTAGTGGGATATCGTCTCAAAATCCTAAAAAAAAAATCATGGATTCCTCATTCTAAAAGGAATTTATTAGTATGTGATCTTCTTGGGCCCAGTTGATGAGGTTGGGATACTATAGGTTTAGCTCAACAAAAAAAAATTCAAGACAAGAGGGTTGGTTCAATGTCGAATAGGCATCTTCACTAATTGAAGAGGTGTTATTGATCTCACTTTGGGTGTAACACCATACTATTTTATTCTAATGTCATAACACTAAATTTTCTTGAGATCTTGGATAGGTTTACAGATGCCTTATTCACAAATTCCCAAGATTTATCATTGATTTTTCATGTTGTTCGACATTCTATTTCAAATGGGATCATCTTGAGATTTGTAATAAGATGAGAAGTTTTCATCATATAAACAAGAAATAAGGAATCATCTATGTATTCATATTCAAGAATTCCTCCTTTCATAAATGATCTAAATCTATGAAACTTTTTACCCATTTAAAATGGGTGTGAGGCTTACCTCGGATTCTAGGTTATAGGGAATATTATTAATATGGAAATCATTTTTAAGCTCATAATCCCCATAACATATATCAATAATCTTAGATTTTGATTATAAAGGGGATTGATAAAAGAAAATGGTAATGCATTAGGATGGATATGGGATGTAAGGGGTTTGGATTCTAATTCAAAATATATTTCAAGATTCAAGAAAACATATGATTGGTGGCAATGTCTTGTCAATGTTATATAGTATTAGAAAGGTCAGGGATCACCATGGATCATGATTTATCATCATTGAAATGGTATTTCAATACATCGATGGTAGGTGGATCAGATAGTCTACATTTTATGCATACATCATCATCCAAGGAGAATATTATAGGGAAGATCCATATCTAACACATGAAATTAGGATTCATGAGTGACATGCCGACTTCAAGGGGAAGGGTAATGGTACTTGAAAATTTACATTTAGAATTTTTATATACTTTTAAGGTAATTATATTAGGTTCCAATGTTGTTTTAGGTGGCCCAAGTATTTGACAAGATTAAGTGTGAAGATATTTAGTCTCGACCCATTGTACAAATTTCTCTAATATATCAACAAAGGTGGTGAGGGAACTTATCGAAGATGTAGAAAAAACTATATTTAAAAATAGATATCATTATATGTAAATTCTTGACAAGCCATGAAAGAGTCCTTGAAAAGGTCCCCGGAATAGCCTTTTCCTCTATATTTTTAAAATTTTGGTTGATCAAAATTATTATGGAAAGTGATGCACAAAATTTATCTATCAAAGGTATAATAAGATAACTTGTCAAATCTAATTTTTGTGTTGGCTACAATTGTTCTCTTGCAATCCTTATAATCTATCCTTCCTCTATTTTCATTCTTGGGAAAACAACATGTCATGGGTTTTTTTGATGGGGTTGGATAAAATTGCATATGTTGGGATCAATGCCCCAATTGTTAGATTTCTTGGTTTCATTTGAAGGATTTGATTGCTATCACTGACATGAGAAGCTAGATTGTCTATCCGACAACTTAGATTCTAAATTTGTTCTTATGTGGTGTTAATTTTGTTGTGATGAGTATGTGGTGAGTCTTTGACCACTTTTTCTTTGTTGCGATTGATGTTGATAGGAGGGATCTTAGAGTTTTTAGTTTTGTTGGATTTGGTAGGATTTTGATTTTTCATTATATGTGGATGTTTTTTCTTTGTTTAAAATTTCATCGATGCGGATGGTGGCTTTAATTCCATTTTTTACATTCATTGATTCTTTCTAGGAGTTATAGATTAAAATTGGCAAGGATTTAAGCTCCTAATTCAATTAATCGAAGGAGGATGTTATCCCTATGTTGGAATCGGAACTAATCAATTTTAGCATGACTGGTCTTGAGCACATCACATGTGTCACTAATATCACTTTGATCTATGAGGCTAGAATTTTTATTCTATGGGTCATGAGGTCCATAGAAGGGAAGAGTCCTAAGACATTTAATATTTTAGTGCGCATTAAGGACCATTATTTTCTATTTGTTTAGAGTTTCAGGATTTGTGTTTTGACAAACATGTATTGATTTAGACAAAGTTTTTGGTTTGATGTTTTGGAAAATTAATTTTGGGTGTTTTACATCATTTTCTTTAAAAAATGGTTCTCGACTCAGATGAATTTTCATGTTTTATATGTTTGAATACAAGTATGAGACAAAGGGGATTCAAACAACAAAAGAAACACAATGAATGTTATTCAAAAAGGATTATAACTACGTAGTATCCGTAACATTCACATATTAAGACTTTAGAAACAAGGAATTTTTTTTTGCATTTTTATTTTGATTAATTTTTTCTATTCTAAATAGATAATTTAGAACACACATTTCATAACAATCATTCTTATAATAGATAGCCATATGTAACTGTAATGAATCGGTGAGCAACTGATCTATTCATTCCATGACTCGACAAACTACCAATCCATTCATGTGTAACATTGAGTTTTGAGTATTCTACTGAATACTCCATATTCTTAGTTATCTTACCCTATTCTAGGTTCTGAGTGATCTTTCCAAGGAACCTACTAAATAATTGTTACCAATATTCATTAGCATCACGATCCTTAGATTAGGTGACATAGGACAATGCAATCAACAGCTTGCGATACTTTGGCCAAAGATTTCTAACATACTATTTGTATAAATTATTCCTTGATGGCATACTTGTCAATCTAGAATACATCCTTCACCCCACTCCATTGTTATCAATAATGTCTTATACTAAATTTTTTCAGCCCCCTTGCCCAGGTTTAACTCTAGTTCAGGTTAAAAACATAGGTCAATGATATGAAAAGGCTCATAAAGACTTAGGGTAAATTGGCATATTGGGTCAACCTAGGTTAACCCCATGTGCCAAGGTACCCTGAGTCCTAAAGGGCTACTTCATATCCTAACTATGATACTAACCAGTCCTGGAGGAAAATCTTGATCAAGTTCAAAGGTGTGTAGATCTTGATGATCAATGTAGAAGGGTGTTGCCACATGTTAACTACATTGTTGTATCCTCGAGAAGATCCTAATCTTCTCAAGGTACAACCATGTAGTTGACGTGTGTCAACATCCTATGAATAACCTCATGAAGATGTACATACCTCCAAGAATTTACTTATGTTAAGTTAAATTTGGGTTATTAGATGACATAATTCGGCAACCCAAAAACCCCGAGTTCAACACTCTTTAAGTTCTTTTTATGTATCAGATTCAATTAATCCTAAGAACTTTAATTAACTTACGATTGCTTCCAAGTTTTTAGTTTTATCCTAACAACCGTTATTCAAAAATAGAACAGCAACAACTTATGTTCCATTATTTTAAATAACTTAACCAATTAAGGAAGTGTAATAACCTACTAGGCTTTGAAACATGTCAGACTTATTATTCTTAAGTCTTAATGATTAACCATCATACCTTTCTCTTTTATTAGTTCATTACTAGAGAGGAAGGGTCTTCCTCTTCATAGTTACATTCTAGGGCTTAACACACCCTATAATGTCCTTTATAATTGCAATAATTGTTTTTATTATAGTTTTATTTCACATCACTTGATATAATGAAATACTTAGATAAGAATATGTATTCTTCCACTTATTTAATCTACAGGTTACTTAGGAAATTTATCTAAATTTCTTTTTATAATACCCATCAAGAATACACATCCAATCATATAGACAATAAGAAGATTATCCTCAAACAAGATAATTTACACAATCTATGCAAGTAAATTCTCATCTTTCAATTCATTTCCAAAACTTATACATTTACAACTTATGCATTTTAGGCATACTGTAAGACAATAGTCTTTATTCAAAAGAGATAAACTTTTCTTTTTACAATACTACTTGAGAACAAATCAGAATTTCTTCACAAGAATCAACTTAGATCAGCCAATGCATCATATAAGTTTTTCCTTCTTTTATCACTTACGAAGTCCATCTGCAAAAATTTCTAGCATGGGTCAGTTCAATGAACTGAGCATGATAAGCACTAAGCCTTAAAATGAAGTGCAATCCACTAAATGTCCCAATAAGAACAACCCTACTTTAATGAACCACTAATAGTTCATGCCCCTAAGCATATGTAATATTGATAAAAGAAGAGTAATACCAAGGTAGAGTTAACAAAATAGAATAACAATATACTTTAAAAATTATGTCCTTCAACTTAAAGTATAATTGATCTCATCAATTATCTTAATAAAACAACAATCATAACATATCATGATTTCCAATCTTGCCAAATATATTACAACCCTTATCCTTACTAAAAGATACAGAAATGTTTTCAACATAATCACATTAAGATGTTTCATCCAATTGTCAAGTAAAACAAGAGAGAAAAAATCTCCATCATGCCCAAGCACTTAACATCCGAAAAGGTAGAAACAAATGCATATCATGATTTAACTATACTTCTTAAAGGTTTACTACTTTAAAATTCACTATTTTAAAGTATTCATCAACAAATTCATTTAAAATAACCCTAGAAAACATGATAGTTTATCAGTTAACTATAAGTCTACAACTTCTCTTAGCCAACCAATCAACTAACTTTTCCTACATAATTTCAGTCAATTTAAAAAGTGCAGAAAGACAAAATTAAGTATTGAATCTCTTTTCCAATCAGAATAATATCAGGAAGTTCCAACCATTGATCTTACTCAATCTGTATTAGAAAAATATATCTATCATGATATGAACCCACTCAATAATCAAATCTTACAACTTAATTAAATAGTTTTACTCCCTTTTAAACATACAGTTCATGTTTAAATAGGAGTTCCAAGAGAACAAAGTCAATATCAAAAAGAGATAACCAACTGATACATCTTTCTCAACTTTTCCAATATATTGTATGATTTCTACTTTCCATTGAAAAATTATATAAATGAAACTCATACACAGCCCACCGACAATCAAAATTTACTGTGTAACTTTCAAGATCTATCATTCTTTCACAAAACCAGAAAAACCTAAAACCAATAAGAGAACATGCAACCCCTTTTTATTTTCCTTGGAACTAATGTACAATCTACATTAAAGTTCCATCTATCCTACATACATTTCCCTTTTCCAAATAAAGTCTTAATAAAATAGTAAAGTTCAAACACAGTCCGCATTCAACTTTATAATCACAATTTACTTTTCCAGACCTAACATTCATTTGTTGAACCCAACAAGAGACAAGAAGCCTAAACTGATATTAATCCCCAAGGCTTTCAGCTAGTCCTGGACAAGGCAGATTTATTTCAACCCTATATCAATACATCACTTCAAGGACTGTAAATTGGGTTCCCAACAACCGACAAGATCAACAATAATATATTAATAATTTCATTATGTGCAAGACTCAGATTCCAAACCCGAGCACAATGAAATGAACATAACTCCCTCAAAAGATCAAATTATTCATAGTTTAAAACAAAGTTAGGGTAACAACTTATCCCTTCGTAGTTATAAAATAATCAATATAAGATAATATCTAAACCAACACAATGTTCCAATTACCATTGTAAATGAACACCAAGTAACAAACTTGTTTTCTCAGTATTGTATCTCAATTTCAAACCACGAATGCACAAATACTCAAGCATCGTAATGATAATAGAAAGAACAAAAGAAATACTTGCAAATGGTTCAAAAAAAAAATGACTTTCTTTTCCATTTTTAGTGAACACCTTCATTTCATACTTATTGAAGATTCTCAACAAAAACTAAAACCCATCGGCAACAAACATGAAGGCCGAGTTCATATCAATCTAATTTAACAATTAAATAATCAAAAAGACAATAGTTCATGAACCTCATGCCATAAGCGGGCTTAAAACAACAGTCATGTTTATCTAACATATAAAACACAGGTTCCAAATGCATGCGGGTACCAAGAAGACAGTCACATTTTTGCATGGAGAATACAAAGATCTAGCCCTATACGGGTTTTATTCACAACCCATTATTCATTAAATAAAACACTATCACCAAAGTACTGGGAAACTCTATCTATTCACCGAAGCAAATTTCCAATAGAAGGCTCGATTTGCATGCAAGATTATACGACTAAGTTCCTTACTAGTTCGAGATTACCAGATGCATTGTGTTTTCAAACAATAATCTCAACCATACAGATAGAACTCAATGTTATTCTTAAAACTCAACTAATAAATCATGGCCAATAGAGTGGTCGAAACCAACTACAAATTCCATCAACCAAAACAAATTGACAGAGTTACCAGCTTGCTCGAGCTTTCCAAGTTATTTTTAACAAAAGACAATACACAAAAGCTTCCAACAAAATTACTTACTTCACGGTTTCAACCTGAATACAAGATTTTACAAAACCCAACAAATTAAATAACCAAATAAGCATGAAATGCACAAACACTTCATATCAAAGTTGTTTTAATAAAAACATTTAGAGGAAGCAAGAGATTTTAACAGTTAGAGCCTATCATGCCTGATAGTGCTGCTGTGAAATCGAAGAAGACCTCTGATCGAGCTCCTTTCTTCTCCTCTTCTCCACGATAGGTCAAACAACCAAAAACTTCTTCCACAATGTTTTATATACATTCCACAAAATGAAAATAGATCCAAACATCAAAAATAGCCATGCAATGAAGCTTAAACTACTGGTTTGAAAAACTAGATTGCATGAAGAGTGAAAAATAGAGCACATGCAAAATGAAACAACTCATCCAAAATCCACTTGGCATGCCTACCAAGGTGGGTTGGGCTCAAAACCCAAATGCATTTAATTCTATTAACTCCAAGTTTCCCACTCAGTCCTCCTTGCCACCGACCACCAAATTTGGTGAGTGCCAAATCAAATTTAACAAACATTTCAAACTTTAGTGATGCTGCCACCTAGGCTTCCACCAACCAACTAATCCCCAAAGCTGGTAGTCCATATGCCTTACAACCTTATCACTTAACATTAATGCCATAGAAACCATCACCAATATGTATGTGACCCCCTTAGGGTTCCAATTCATAACCACTAACTTAGGGTAGATTAATGGCTTAGGTTAGGTCTTAGGTAATTTAAAATTTATACCTTAGGATATAACACTAACCACTAACCTTAGTATATGTCCTTAGCAATTAGGTTAGATAAACCCTTAGGTGTATATCAAAAATACATAGTTTAGGAACTAGGTTAGATCACCCATAACCTTGTAGTATTAGGTTCTAGGTTAGATTATTATCTAGCACCTTTCCGATTTTGTTTGCACCGAGCTAGGTTAGGTTCAGAAATTGTATCAAGTACCATAGCTTAGATAGGAATACCTATATATCTTACCTGGCTTAGGGTCTGGTTCTCTCCAATGCCATAAATGGCTGAAAACCCAATTATGACTGTAATGACCTACCAGGGTCGATTCCCAGAAATCCAACGAAACTTCCCACATAATGGAAATATTTTCATTGAGGAGAATTAAAGAACTTATATCTTCTAAGTTCAGTCCAAAACTTAATAATTCATGGAATGCCAATTTATCAATTGTTCATCTTGAATAGATTTAAAACATTCCTTGGATCACTGTAATTGATCCAAGGATGAGTCATAAAGATAGATAAGTTACAATTTTTTTCTAAAATCAGATTGCACTCATCTATGAGAGATAAAAAAAATGAATCTAGGAAACATTCCAGTTCTATCTAAGTTCTTTAAGAGTCAGAAAATACTTTAACCATATCAAGCATGATTTCCCATAATCAAAAGAACATATCCATATAAGGAAAATCACATATCAACACTTGAATGCAAAGGAGGAAAATAACAATAGTTAAGGGTGTTACATGCTTCCCTCCTAAAAGAATCATCATCCCGATGATTACATCCTTTAATTACATTAAGGACAGTCAATTCATTCACTTCTCTTATTCAAAATCAACTATTTTAAACTTTTTAGTTCTAGAAATCAGTATTATATAACTGTTTGCTCAAATTGAATAAACGTTTGCCCAAAACTGGCTTACTTAATGTCATGAAAAGATAAAATCATAAAAAAATTTTTAGTCAATAGATTCAGTTCTATTCAAAAAGAAAGGGAAAAGTAGTTTTCATATCTTCCAGATTTTCCCAAGTTGCACTTTCTTTGTTAAACTGGTCCCATTAGACCTTACATTGTCTTATTTCACGATTTCTTAAATGCAATTAACAAGTTTCTAGCACTCAGTGGGTTTAACCACATTATTCTTGGGTCTTGGACCTGCAAGGAATTCCAATTTAACACATGTGATAAATCTGAAACATATTTCTTAAGCAAAGAAATATGGAAAACATCATGCATTCGTGACAGAGCAGGTGGTAGTGCTAATCGATAAGCTACAAGATTTATTACTTCAACTATTTCAAAAGGTCCCACATAACGAGGTGATAATTTGGTAGCCTTGCCAAAAGTTATAGAACTCTTTTTCGTTTAACACGAAGAAAAACCTTCTCACCAAGTTCAAATTTCCTGTCAACCCGCTTTAAATCAGCATAACTCTTTTTCTATCTCTGCTACTTCTTTCAAGCATTCACGAATCATTTTAACTTGTTGTTCCATTTCGTAAGGATTTCAGGTCCAATTACTTCTCTATCCTCAATGCTATCCCAACTAACAGGGGTTCTACATTTTCTTCCATAAAGTGCCTCAAAAGGTGCCATCTTAAGAGAAGCATGATATGTATTATTGTATGCAAATTCAACTAGTGGAAGATACTCCTCCCACTTATACTACTGATCCATGCAATACATCTGTAACATATCTTCTAAAACTTGATTTACTCTTTTAGTTTGTCCATCTGTTTCTAGATGATACGTAGAACTGAAATTCAATTTAGTGCCAAGAGCTGCGTTAAGCATTTGCCAAAACCTTGACGTCATTCTAGGGTCTCTATCAGATATGATTAATTCAGGTACTCCATGTAATCTGAAAATTTCATGTACAAATATTTTAGCCAAAATAGGAGAATCATCCTTTAGATTTCCAACAATAAAATGAGCTACTTTTGTTAGTTTTTCAACTACTACCAAAATAACATCATGTTTATTTCTTGACATAGGCAATCCTTGTACAAAATCCATGCTTATTACCTACCATTTTTACTTGGTATGCTATGAGGATATAACAAACCAACTGGATGCATATGTTCTACTTTTACTCATTGACATTCCAGACAATGAGTCACAAAATCTATAACATCCTTTTTCATTCCCTTCCAGAAATATTGTTGTTTTATATCAGCAAGCATTTTCGTAATGCCAGGGTGTCCAGAAAAAGGTGAGTTGTGAAACTCATCAACAATTTCTTTCTCAAATCATTAAGTAAAGGTATGTATACTCTTGTTTTCATAATGTAAGATTCCTTCATTATCAAAGTGAAAACCTTTATACCTTTCATCCTTTGGATCTGCAGCAAGCGCTACTTTTACTTGCTGAAAGTATGAATCAGATTCCATAGCACTTTTTACTTCATCCTTAAATTGAGTTCTTAATGTTATAAGAGTAGAAATGTGCTTCCTACGACTTAGAGCATCAACTACTCTATTCTCTTTTCCTTTAATGTAGCTTATATCAAAATCATATTGAGACAAAAACTCTAACCACCTTCATTGTCTTGCATTCAGATTTGGCTGAGTGAAAATGTACTTCAGTCCAAGATGATCAATTTTCAACTCAAATGGTTTACCAAGTAGATAATGCCTCCAAACTTGAAGTGCATGAACTATGGCAGCAAGCTCTAAATCATGTGGAGCATAATTCAACTCATGTAACTTAAGTTTTCTACTTTCATAAGCTATGACATGATCATTTTGTAACAAAATACCTCCAAGACCTCCCCGATGCATCCGTTACAACCATGTGAAGTCTCCATTTGGATCAGTATAAGCTAAAATAGGTGCTGAAGTCAACTGAATTTTTAAATTTTTAAATGTAGATTCACATTTATCATCCCAGAAAAATTTCTTATCCTTCTTCTATAATGAAGTTATTGGTGCAGCCACCTTAGAAAAATCCTTAACAAATTTTCTATAATAACCTACAAGGCCCATGAAGCTTCTAACTTCATGTACATTCTTAGGTGTAGGCCACTCGACTATAGCTACAATTTTAGAAGGATCCACAACAATCCCATCTTTACTTATAACATGACCCAAATAGTGAACTTCAGTGTCATAGAAAGAACATTTGGACAACTTACCATATAACCGTCTTTTTCTCAAAATTTCCAAAACTATTTTCAAGTGTTCATGGTGCTCCTCCACACTTTTAGAATATATGAGAATGTCATCCAAGAATACAAGCACAAACTTGTCCAAGTATTCTTGAAAGATATTATTCATTAAGTTCATAAAAGTTTGCAGTGCATTTGTTAATCCAAAGGGTAAAACCATGAATTCATAATGTCCATACCTTGTCCTAAAATCCATTTTATGAATGTCCTCTTCCTTAATTCATAGTTGGTGATATCTCAGACCAAGGTCTATCTTAGAATATACCGATGCTCCATGCATCTGATCAAATAGATCATCAATTCTAGGAAGTGGGTATCTATTCTTGATTGTTGCTTTGTTTAACATCCTGTAATCAATGCACAATCTGAGTGTTCCATCCTTCTTTTTCACAAAGATCATTGGTGCTCCCCAAGGTGAAACACTTGGTCTAATCAAACCCTTAGACAAAATTTCTTGCAACTGAGCCTTAAGCTCAACTAATTCTATGGTAGTCATTCGATAAGGTGCTTTAGAAATAGGTTCAGTACCTGGTTTGATTTCAATCGTGAAGTCAAACTCCCTTTTGGGTGGTAGTCCCAGTAATTCTTCCGAAACATGTCACCGAAGTTCTGTAATAGTGGATAACATTCCATGAAATCATTGTTTTCTTCCACAGATTCAGAAATCTTTACTGCATATAAGGTACAACCTTTATTTTTGGCCTTTTTAAGTTGCATAGCTGACAATTTCCTAACTGAAATTTCTCGTTTTACACCTTGAATCTCTGTTGTTTTCTACAGATCATCTAAACAACTAATATGTTTTTCAAAATAGTCTACCTTTTCTTTATGATCTACTAACCAATTTACACCTATGACTATATCATAAGATCCCAAAGGTGCTACATAGAGATCAACTTCTGTGGAAAAGCTAGGTAAGTCAAGGACTACCCCAAAAAGACACATACTAACTGTATGAACAATTATTACCATAATGTACAGTCCATGATTTATCCATTTTTCCAGCTTTTCTTTTAAGTTTTGAAGAAAGTTTACTAGAAATAAAACATTCAGTAGCTCCCGTATCAAATAGAATAGTTACAGGTATGCCAAATAACTTACCAGGAACTTCAATAGGTGTAACTTGCTTTTCAGCTTGCTTGTCAGCTACTACAACATGTATCTTGTGTTGTTGATTACAATCATCCTTCTTCAAAGGACATTGATTCACGTAATGATCTTTTCCACAGTTATAACAACCTCCTACCGGTCCCTTTTTAGGCTCAGAGTTATTTCCAGTCTTGAAGTTATCATTCTGACCTCCATAGGGTTTTCACCGTTATTATTATTTCTGAAAAATTGTTCCATGTATTACCAACAGTCTTATTCATTGTTGTTTTCTTATTATTATCATTTGAAACTTACTTTTTTTACCAAAATTTTTCCATGGTCCTTTCTTAGGTGCAAGAGAAGTTGAAGAAGAGTTTGGAACCTTCTTTCGTACTTCTTCCTTGTGAGCAGAAATAGCCTTTAACTTTTGTTCTTGCCTTATGGATTTTTCAACAACCCCTTCCATAGTGGTTGGGCTATGAACATCAACCTCTCCCCCAATGATGGGATTCAACCCCATGATGAATTTCCATATCCTAAACTTCTCATCAGTTTGATACTGAGGTACATACTTGAGTAGTTTCGTAAACCGTTCCCAATACTCAGTTATAGTTAACTTCCCTTGAGCTAAGTTCTAAAATTCAGTCATTTTCTGATCATAATAAAGTTTTGGCAGCCATCATTGCCTAAAATAACCTTTAAATTGATCCCAAGTGATGTTAGTTTCATCAATGTTCAGCTCAGCCTTCCGGCTATCCCACCATGAAGATGCTTCATGGGAAAGCTGATATGCTCCCCAAATAGCTTTGGTCTCTTCTGAGAAGTTCCTTATTGCAAAGTACTTCTCCATCTCACTGAGCCGTTCTCAGCTCCATCACCTAATGTGGTGCCATCAAACTTAGGTGGACTTATCCTTTTTATATCATTAGTGAGTTCAGCTACCAACCTTGCCTTTTTGTTTTCTAGTTGACAGTACATTAACATTGTTATTATCAACACCCAAATCGGGGTTGTCCTCAGGAGGTGGCTGATTGTTATTACCAGCTTCTTCTTCCTCCTCATTTCCCATCACTTGTTGCTCGAGCACAATCAAACGATCTCTTGTGTCCAACAGGGCAGCAAGGATCTCATCAAGTTTTGGGTTGTTGTTGCTCCTTCATTAGGTGGAGCATTATTTGCAACATTCCCCCTTGTTCTAACCATTTTTGTTACAAGAAAATCCAAGTTTTTATCAGATTATGGACACAATAGGTCCAAGAGCTACAACCTTCAGCTCTGATACCAAGATGTAACATTCCCATATTAAGACTTTAGAAACAAGGAATTTTTTTTTTTTGTAGCATGATTAATGTTCTCTTGTTCTAAATACATAATTTAGAACACACATTTCATAACAATCATTCTTATAATAGATAACCATATGCAATCTGTAATGACTCGGTGAGCAACCGATCTATTCATTCCATGACTCGGTGAACTACCGATCCATTCATGTGTAACATTGAGTTTTGAGTATTCTACTGAATACTCCATATTCTTGGTTCTCTTACCCTATTCTGGGTTCTGAGTGATCTATCCAAGGAACCTACTAAATATTTGTTACCAATATTCATCGGCATCATGATCCTTAGACTAGGTGACATAGGACAATGCAATCAACAACTTGTGATACTTTGGCCAAAGATTTCTAACATACTGTTCATATAACTTATTCCTTGATGGCATACTCATCAATCCGAATACGTCCTTCACCCCACTCCATTGTTATCAAGAATGTCTTATACTGACTTTTTTCAGTCCCCTTGCCCAAGGTTTAACTCTAGTTCAGGTTAACAACATAGGTCATGATATGAAAAGGCTCATAAAGACTTAGGGTAAATTGGCATACTAGGTCAACCTAGGTTAACCCCATGTGCCAAGGTACCCTAAGTCCTAAAGGGCTACTTCATATCCTAACTATGATACTAACCAGTCCTGGAGGAAAATCTTGATCAAGTTCAAAGGTGTGTAGATCTTGATGATCAATGCGAAAGGTGTTGCCACATGTTAACTACATTGTTGTATCCTCGAGAAGATCCTAATCTTCTCAAAGGTAAAACCATGCAGTTGATGTGTGTCAACATCCTATGAAATAGCCTTGTGAAGATGTACATACCTCCAAGAATTTACCTACGTTAAGTTAAATTTGGGTTATTAGATGACATAATTTGGCAGCCTAAACCCCGAGTTCAACACTCTTTAAGTTATTTTTATGTATCAGATTCAATTAATCCTAAGAACTTTAATTAACTTAAGATTGCTTCCAGATTTGTTAGTTTTATCCTAACAACCCGTTATTCAAAAATAGGACAGCAACAACTTATGTTCCATTATTTTAAATAACTTAACCAATTAAGGAAGTGTAACAGCCTACTAGGCTAAAACATGTCAGACTTATTATTCTTAAGTCTTAATGATTAACCATCATACCTTTCTCTTTTATTAGTTCATTACTAGGGAGGAAGGGTCTTCCTCTTCATAGTTACATTCTAGGGCTTAACACACCCTATAATGTCCTTTATAATTGCAATAATTGTTTTTATTATAGTTTTATTTCACATCACTTGATATAATGAAATACTTAGATAAGAATATGGTATTCTGCCACTTATTTAATCTGTAGGTTACTTAGGAAATTTATCTAAATTTCTTTTTATAATACCCATCAAGAATACACATCCAATCATATGGACAATAAGAAGACTATCCTCAAACAAGATAATTTACACAATCTATGCAAGTAAATTCTCATCTTTCAATTCATTTCAAAACTTATACATTTACAACTTATGCATTTTGGGCATATTGTAAGACAACAGTCTTTATTCAAAAGAGATAAACTTTTCTTTTTACAATACTACTTGAGAACAAATCAGAATTTCTTCACAAGAATCAACTTAGATCAGCCAATGCATCATATAAGTTTTTCCTTCTTTTATCACTTACGAAGTCCATCTATAAAAATTGCTAGCACGGGTCAGTTCAATGAACTGAGCATGATAAGCACTAAGCCTTAAAATGAAGTGCAATCCACTAAATGTCCCAATAAGAACAACCCTGCTTTAATGAACCACTAATAGTTCATGCCCCTAAGCATATGTAATATAGATAAAAGAAGAGTAATACCAAGGCAGAGTTAACAAATGGAAGAACAAATATACTCTAAAAATTATGTCCTTCAACTTAAAGTATAATTGATCTCATCAATTATCTTTATAAAACAACAATCATAACATATCATTATTTCCAATCTTGCCAAATATATTACAACCCTTATCCTTACTAAAAGATACAGGAAATGTTTTCAACATAATCACATTAAGATGTTTCATCCAATTGTCAAGTAAAGCAAGAGAGAAAACAACTCCGTCATGCCCAAGCACTTAACATCCGAAAAGGCAGAAACAAATGCATATCATGATTTAACTATACTTCTTAAAGGTTTACTACTTTAAAATTCACTATTTTAAAGTATTCATCAAAAAGATTCATTTAAAATAACCCTAGAAAACATGATAGATTATCAGTCAACTATAAGTCTACAACTTCTCTTAGCCAACCAATCAACTAAATTTTCCCAATAATTTCAGTCAATTTAAAAAGTGCAAAAAGACAAAATTAAGTATTGAATCTCTTTTCCAATCAGAATAATATCAGGAAGTTCCAACCATTGATCTTACTCAATCTGTATTAGAAAAATATATCTATCATGATATGAACCCACTCAATAATCAAATCTTACAACTTAATTAAATAGTTTTACTCCCTTTTAAACATACAGTTCATGTTTAAACAAGAGTTCCAAGAGAACAAGGTCAATATCAGAAAAGAGATAACCAACTGATACATCTTTCTCAACTTTTCCAATATACTATATGATTTCTACTTTCCATTGAAAAATTATATAAATGAAACTCATACACAGCCCACCGACAATCAAAATTTACTGTGTAACTTTCAAGATCTATCATTCTTTCACAGAACTAGAACAACCTAAAACCAATAAGAGAACATGCAACCCCTTTTTTTTCCTTGGAACTAATGTACAATCTACATTAAATTCCATCTATCCTACATACATTTCCCTTTTCCAAATAAAGTCTTAATAAAATAGTAAAGTTCAAACACAGTTCGCATTCAAATTTATAATCAAAATTTACTTTTCCAAACGTAACATTCATTTGTTGAACCCAACAAGAGACAAGAAGCCTAAACTGATATTAATCCCCAAGGCTTTCAACTAGTCTAGTCCCGATAATGGTAGATTTATTTCAACCCTATATCAATACATCACTTCAAGGATCAAAATTGGGTTCCCAACAACCACAAGATCATCAATAATATATTAATAATTTCATTTTGTGCAAGACTCATATTCCAAACCCGAGCACAATGAAATGAACATAACTCCCTCAAAGACCAATTATTCATAGTTTAAAACAAAGTTAGGGTATAACTTATCCCTTCGTAGTTATAAAATAATCAATATAAGATAATATCTAAACCAACACAATGTTCTAGTTACCATTGTAATTGAACACCAAGTAACAAACTTGTTTGCTCAGTATTGTATCTCAAATTCAAACCACGAATGCACAAATACTCAAGCATCATAATGATAATAGATAGAACAAAAGGAAATACTTGCAAATGGTTCAGAATAAGAAATGACTTTCTTTTCCATTTTCAGTGAACACCTTCGTTTCATACTTATTGAAGATTCTCAATAGAAACTAAAACCCATCGGCAACAAACATGAAGGCCGAGTTCATATCAATCTAATTTAACAACTAAATAATCGAAAAGACAATAGTTCATGAACCTCATGCCATAAGCGGGCTTAAAACAACAATCATGTTTATCTAACATATAAAACATAGGTTCCAAATGCATGCAGGTACCAAGAAGACAGTCACGTTTTTGCATGGAGAATACAAAGATCTAGCCCTATACGGGTTTTATTCACAACCCATTATTCATTAAATAAAAAACTGTCACCAAAGTACTAAGAAACTCTATCTATTCACCAAAGCAAATTTCCAACAGAAGGCTCGATTTACATGCAAGATTATATGACTAAGTTCCTTACTAGTTCGAGATTACCAGACGCAGTGTGTTTTCAAACAATAATCTCAACCATATAGATAGAACTCAACGTTATTCTTAAAACTCAACTAATAAATCATGGCCAATAGAGTGGTCAAAACCAACTATAGATTCCATCAACCAAAACAAATTGATGAGTTACCAGCTTGCTCGAGTTTGCCAAGTTATTTTTAACAAAATACAATACACAAAAGCTTCCAAAAAAATTACTTACTTCACGGTTTCAAACCCTAGAATACAAGATTTTACAAAACCCAACAAATCAATTAACCAGATAAGCATGAAATGCACAAACACTTCATATCAAAGTTGTTTTCATAAAAATTTTAGAGGAAGCAAGAGGTTTTAATAGTTAGAGCCTATCATGCCTGATAGTGCCGCTGTGAAATCGAAGAAGACCTCTGATCGAGCTCCTTTCTTCTCTTCTTCTCCACGATAGGTCAAACAACCAAAAACTTCTTCCATAGTGTTTTATATACATTCCAAAAAATGAAAATAGATCTAAAACATCAAAAATAGCCATGCAATGAAGCTTAAACTACTAGTTTGAAAAACCAGATTGTATGAAGAGTGAAAAATGGAGCACATGCAAAATGAAACAACTCATCCAAAATCCATGGCATGCCTACCAAGGTGGGTTGGGCTCAAACCCAAATGCATTTAATTCTATTAACTCCAAGTTTCCCGCTCAGTCCTCCTTGCCACCAACCACCAAATTTGGTGAGTGCCAAATCAAATTTAACAAACATTTCAAACTTTAGTGATGTTGCCACCTAGGCTTCCACCAACCAACTAATCCTACCAAAGTTGGCATCATATGACTTACAACCTTATCACTTAACATTAATGCCATAGAAACCATCACCAATATGTATGCGACCCCCTTTAGGTTCCAATTCATAACCACTAACTTAGGGTAGATTAATGGCTTAGGTTAGATCTTAGGTAATTTAAAATTTATACCTTAGGATATAACACTAACCACTAACCTTAGTATATGTCCTTAGCAATTAGGTTAGATAAACCCTTAGGTGTATATCAAAAATACATAGTTTAGGAACTAGGTTAGATCACCCATAACCTTGTAGTATTAGGTTCTAGGTTAGATTATTATCTAGCAACCTTTCCAGATTTTGTTTGCAGAGCTAGGTTAGGTTCAAAATTGTATCAAGTACCATAGCTTAGATAGGAATACCTATATATCTTACTGGCTTAGGGTCCCGGTTCTCTCCAATGCCATAAATGGCTGAAAACCCAATTACGACTATAATGACCTGCCGGGGTCGATTCCTAGAAATCCAATGAAACTTTCCACAGAATGGAAATATTTTCATTGAGGAGAATTAAAGAACTTATATCTTCTAAGTTCAGTCCAAAACTTAATAATTCATGGAATGCCAATTTTATCAGATTGTTCATCTTGAATAGATTTAAAACATTCCTTGGATCACTGTAATTGATCCAAGGATGAGTCATAAAGATAGATAAGTTACAATTTTTTTGAAATCAGATTGCACTCATCTATGAGAGATAAAAAAAATGAATCTAGGAAACATTCTAGTTCTATCTAAGTTCTTTAAGAGCGAAAAATAAGTTTCCCATTTCAAGAACATGTCCATATAAGGAAAATCACGTATCAACACTTGAATGAAAAGGAGGAAAATAACAATAGTTAAGGGTGTTCAAAGATATCCAATCACCTTGTGGCATGTAGGAAGAGCATACAAAATTATAAGACGAGTTTTAACAAACACAAAAGTAAACATGAAAAATAAATGGAATTGAGTAAACAATATGATAAATGAATTAATTAAATAAAACATAAAATAAAATGATTACAAAGCATTGAAAACCTTGTACATAATTTTTTATTAGTTTGTTTGGTTTTTTCATAACGCTTGTTTTGGATGTTGTAAAATAGGTTAGAAATGTCAAAAAAGAAAACAAAAACCTACAAGTTAGCTCAAATTGATTAAAAATGATGTAAAGTGAAAAATAAAATTGGTGTAAAAATACACCACTATTATAATAAACAAATGTTTAAACAAAGAGTAAAAATGCCACAATAAAAATAGAAACGTCAAATGTTGCAGAAAGCAAATGTCAGAAAGAAAAAATTCTACAAATATGAGAAAAATTATTATAAACAAAGGTGAACAAAAGTGATAGATTTTCAACAATAAAAACATCAATTGCAAATAGATAAACTAGTGTATAAACAAAAATGTCACAATAATACGAGATGTACTACATATGTGATAACAAGTAGTCAAAGTAGAAATGTTATGGAAATGAAATAATGCTATTTAGAGTGAAAATTATACCACACAAGATAAATACTCTAATCCACAAATTGGTGTGAAATTCAAGGAAAATGATGAAAACCTGTAGTCATTTTTACACCCACCAAAGAACAAGGGAATCCCATGTGCGTCGACCTATCACCTAGCGGGCGTTGGGTGCTCACCCAAGGCATGCGTGGGCACCGAGTCTCTCCTTTATGTGAGTTTAGTGGGAAACATCATCTATGATAGGAACTTAAGGAGAGTGAGTGGAAATGAGACATGCAATCATCATAGAGCTCGAACAGATTCTAGACCAATGTAGTCATTCTAGTCGAAAGATACTTAATAGATTATAGGACGAACCAAAATAGAAAGGAAAATACATAAGGATTCATACTCATTTCATAAACATACATGAAACATAACTATGAAGATATGTGTATGGACCAATCATTAATGATCATATTCAAATAAGTTGGTAACCTCATTACATCCATTATATCCATTACAAAACATCACAATATGGCAGACTGAAGTCATACATCATAACTGGATTTACATCCCTTAGCTCTCAAAAAAAATTTACAATCCCAAGCCCCTTGATGCATCCTTCTCCTATATTTCATCTACCTAACCTAGTGTAACTCCTCACAGCGTTTCTGCAAATATCAACTCTTTATTGATCTACCTCCTTTTTCTTCTATGGGCGCTTATATTTATAGGCCTCTTAAACTACCAACTCACCTTTTTGAGGCTTCATATCTATTTCCAAGTGTCCCAATGTGGTCCTCTATGGGAGCATGCTCTTTCAGGCCTGAGATCTCCACTCCTTACCATGATGGTCTTCTAGAAGCTACCAATGCAGGGTATATGTCTTCCTAGGCCAACCTATCACCAGGCTCACACCTTATCCATTCATCATGCACAGTCAAGTCCTTCTTTTCACATGTCCTTCCTGATATGCCAAATATGGCTAAGTCCCAAAACCTTTTTCTACAGATGCGTATCACATGTCCTTCTAAAACCCTCCTAGAACCCTACCTTGCATGCCCTCTCCTTACACGCCCACCCCTCAACCTAGGCCTTACACGCTCATGCACCTTTTTGTACTTAGCCAATATTTTAGGGGCCTAACAAAACCCTATGAAATTTTAAGGTCAAAATGGAATGTTTACTAAGTAACAGATACCTATATTCCTACAATAAGAATTTAGATATCCCTAAACTACAAAAATATTAAGCAAATCTTTAAAACAAGATAAAGGGGCAATGGGGTGTCCCAAATGAGCTTGCCAAATGTATGCATGTGTTAGTTATATAAACTAAACCATAAACTATGCTAAGAATATCCTAATCTACAACCATTACAATAACATCAAGATAAATCATGACAAAGAGAAACCATTATGCCTAAACAAAATAAATGTAAAACCTCCCTTTTTTGTGGATTTACTTTTGAAGCATGTGGATGCTTGAACATTTATGGTCCAAGGTATAACAACATGATTTTAAGGGGGTGATTATGTAAGGATTTTTCCCATATTATAATAATATCTAGCTTTGGTAAACTCTTACATTAAGAGGGATTCTAAATTTAGATAGGTTTCTGAAAATAAAAATCTTGCATGAGATAAGGTGTGTGTTTGTAATTTTAGAGAGTTCATTATCTAGATTTTTACTGAGGATGTTGGCTGATTTGTGTAGATGTGAGATAATTTTGTAGGATTAGTGGCTTGTTAAATAGGATTAAGAGTAATTAATTAAGATTAATTTTTCATGGTATGTTATGGAATGTTGTTGCGAAAAGGGGATTTAATTAATTGATGAAGGGGTGATTTATGGAATTTGTGTGATTTTATAATGATTTACGAGTGATTTAGGAGTGGCGATTCAAAGTGTATGCACTAGTTACTAAATTATTAGAGACAAATTATGAATGTATCTTAGTGAATCAACTACCCTTGGGCCTACTATTCATAATTAAATGAAATTTATAAATACTTAGTCTTTAACCAATAAATTTTTTCATCAATTTTTTTGGAGGGTGATTAATTTTTCTATTACTAATTCACCATTAAATCAAGAATAATTCTCCCAATTGACCTTTTACACAAATTATAAATGCACCACATTAGAAGTATCAAGTTGAAATCAAAATCAATTGTGTGAATCAAATATTTTGAGCACATAATTTAACCCTACTCAATTTACATTAATCAAGCATTGTACTACTCATTATAACTTTGCTTATGAACTTTTTGATAATACAACCATGGTTATATGTGTATAATTTAATATTCCTTAAACATCAACAAAAATAGTACATGTTATGAATTAAAGGTTTTTATCTTTCAGTGTCAAAAATTCTATTCTTATGAATTGATTGCATGTGTCTTGTTCAAACAATGACCTATATCAACTTTATCATTTCTCATAGTATGTACCATCCCTATGTTCCCAACGTCCCCTTCTTGGAAATTACTACTACTTGACCACATATAATATGTCCTACATCCTTTTCTAAATGCTTCAAAAATCAACTCCTTATTATCACTATCTAGAGGCTCGTGGGTATTGTATTGTAAGGTCGGGGGAATCAACTAGGTTTTTCTAGAAAGAAACCACCTTCTATGCTAAAAATCATGAATCAAACCATTAATCACATTATTATTTGCGTTAAATGGTTATGCTTTTTGATAAGAAAATTTATCACAAGTATTGATTTATTATAACTTATTTCCTACTTATTCCTCTTATTATAATGTCTCGTTAGATCTCAAATTTGTCAATTGTTTCCATTATATTTAGTACTACCATATAATCAAAAGACACAAATATTTTATAATTTCCAATAAATAATCTAAATCAAATACTAACATATCATAATAATCAAATCAATAATTACACATACACAAGAAAAATACAATATAAAATGTCTATTTCATACATATATGCAAAGTGTTTGGTACAAAATGAAGTAATATGCATATCATACATCACTAGCACTCTCATCAAATCGTAGGGATACATAATGAGAAGACAAAACCTCTCAAGAACATCAAAACCATATAGTATTTTCATGTACACCAAGGTTTTAATTCAACTCTAACAAGAGTTTGCAACTCCAACACTCCACCCATGGTTTCCACTCTCTTTCACCACCCACATGCATGGTGGCCATATAGATATTTTTGGTTCCCAATTTTACACCCAAGATACTTAGCTACAATTCATAAAAGGAACTATAGGAATTATGATAGATGCTTGAAATATGTCATTTTAAGTTGGGGACATATCTAACATTCTTCCATGACCAATTCTTGTAAATGACAAAGAGGAACATACAAATGGAGTGGCTAGTTTCCTGCTACATTTGGCTCTACCTGAACCAGGGTGAGAGGGCCCATATGGTAGCTTGAAGGGGGGGATACTATGATTTCATATTCCTTACAATTATTGGAAAATCAATATGAATAAATTATAGCCATAAATGCAATGCTCACTCAAGAGAGTTGTCACATAAACATTACACATACTTAGCATCAGACACAAGCTACTAGAGACAAATGAGATATGATTATGAACATCACTCAAAGGATGTTGTTAACAACTTAAAATGAAATTATATTTAAAATGCTAAATTTTAAAAATAGGTGCAAGATTACTTGAAATATGCAAAACAAATGTGGCTTGTAGGAAAAAATATGTAGGATATACAAAGGAAATATAATCGAAAATGTAGGATGGGATAATAAAATGGAAATTAGATGAGAAAGGGGATGGGGATATAATGGGGAGGAAAAAATTGCTCACCATTTTAGCGTGGTGATCCTATGATATGTGCAAGCTAGAAATTAAAAAACATAAACTTTTAGGAGTTATTTTCATTTATGGATACCTAGTTTGTGCAAACACCTGTTGTGTAATCTCTAAAACCTTAACACAAACCCTATTGATTAAAACTTCAAGTATCTATTATACAAAATTTGTAAAAACTTAGGATACCCTTGAGGGAAGAAAATATTCACTCCCAAACTTCCATTGCGGAAAGGTATTTTATAACAAAAACAAATATTGCTAAGTAACATTACAAAATAAAATTCATTCAATAACCATTCTAATACAATGCTAAAAATGTGCTTCTTTATATTTTATTGATCTTATAAATACACAATTACAACAAAAAGGAGTATACTTATTAACACAAAATTACATCATGCTTTTGGCCCTCAAAGTGGTTTGTTTTCCTAGTAGGATATTGGTAACTTGGTAATTACAAGGAGAAACATAATCCCTTAATACATTAGTTTTGGGGGTAGCCACGTCCACCAACCTTTCTCCTTGAGCCCCTACCACTATTATTGAGAATATATTTTATTTCTTTCTCTTTCTTGGAAGAGTTGTTTCTAACAAAATTTTGGCTTGAATGTTGGCTTCCCTTGTTCTTACTACTAGATAAAACTTGGAATTATCATTTTTATCTTAGGGTGCAAGGAAAGTGAGACTATATTATTCAATCTGTTTCTTCTCACTTACCGGAGGAATAAACAGTGTGCGCTTGTGTTTCTCCTTCTTACGCACCATGGTCCTTCAATTATTTCTCCACCATAATCGAAGTGTATGAGGTTTGAGAACTTATTTAATTTATAAAACAAATTAAATATTGCATGTATTAATTAAATTAATATATGTAAACTATAATGCATGAAAATTAAATAACACGAGACACAATTATTTAACATGGAAAACCCAAAGGGTAAAAAACCACGGTGAAAAATTAAGATTCCATTTACAAGAAGCATTTACAGTCCATTAATAATCCCTCCATTCACATCACTCCCTCCACATAAAATTCAATTCACTTGATTGAATTCCATTACATTTACCTCGACCCCACAAAGTCAACTTAAAAGGTTAAAAGGGTGTGTATCATTTAGGAAATTAAATTAATGTTTACATTATAAATATTAGGTTTGAAATAATATATTGTTTCAACAATATATTATTCATGGAGTTTTGTTGTACCCATAAATTTATAAACGGGTAAGTTGTTCCTATTTTATAGGAAGAGGTTTGTCTACATTCTTGGCTATATAATAGCCATTGTATTAACTTTGAAACATATAGAGAATTAATAATTATTCTCGTGTTCGTATTGTGTAATTCTGTACCAAATTTAAGATTTGGTATCAGAGCGATCTGATCCAGTATGTTAATAGAGTAACAATTGCAAAGGGGCAGTGGTATTTTGCTTTGTCCCGGTGAATGAGAAAAATTCTAGAGGATTAAAATTAATTATAATTGGAGCAATAGATTTCTATTTTCTACGCCACCTACCAGGTACACAATTTCTGCTACAAGATAGGAGTAGCTCGTGTTTTACATTGACAGAATAGAATTTGAATTTTCATTGATGATGTACGCTTATTTGATGGCTTCTTAATTTTAACATCAATAAAGCCCCTACACTCACGAGAGGATAGCAACATTATTCTTTTATCTCCAAATCATATTTGATTCTGTGCTGTAATTTTGAAGTCGCGCATTTGGGATATTCAAGTGTATTTATTAAGGAACTGCAAGCTATTAAGACGTCTACTCATAAAAGAACATGCACGGGGTATTTACAAAATTAGTGCATGAATTTTACATTGAGGAGCCGGCAACTTGAATTGATTTGAAAGAGAGATAATAATATATGATGTAGTATTGAAAAATCAGTCAAAGATAAAGGCACAGAGGTTTCCATATGATCCATTCGATCTCCAAATGGTTGTTACTCCCCACACTGATCACATTGCCAAGTTCTAATATTCACTCGGCTACTTTGTATTAAAATAGAATCAGTGGAAGTAATTCGTATTACCAGTGGTGGTAGCAGTCAAACCACCTTCAAATATTTCCTTCACTGGAGATAAGTGTTCAAAACCACTTTTAAAAAAAACAGTGGTATATGTATATTTCTTATTATTGTTTTGTGAGTCTATGTGTTTAGGTATTTAGTTATTCAAGTCTCGGGTTTTCCACATTTGTAAAGTGGAAGTTTTAGAAAAAGAAAAAAAAGGAAAAGAAGCCGTATTGTTTTAGTTTGTTAAATTAAGAGTCTAAAGTATCATTGTATTGTTTGGTTGAAATTTGTAGTGTGGTATTCGCTGTGTTGAGTCAAAAATAACATTTCATTACTTTTTAATAGTCAAATTTTTTTATGTGAATATTTTATTTTTCTTGTAGTTAAGTGTAAATTATAAAGTACATTGTCAAGTCAATTATCAAAGTTGTATTGTCAACATTGTTATATTGTGTTTAGGTGAATATAGGTAGTCAATGTTAAATAGGTGATCTTAGGATTATTCGTATTGTAGTTTTGAGTAAAAGTGTCGTCTTTCCAAGTTTGAAAAATAAAAAAATAAAAAAATAAAAAAAATTTGCCCGCATTTCAATTTTGGACGCATTTTCGCTTGTACGCGACGTCCAAATTATTGAAGGTATTTTTGAGCTCCATGATCAAATCCAGCTGAGCTAGCAGCATGAAAATGGAGGAAGGAGGCATCGGAGGCTGGAGGTCAGACAACGACCTCTCGTCAGTCACCAACAATGGGGCCGCACAGAATGATTTGGTGGCACTGGTGTGCAGTGTGAGTATTTGATTTTCAGTGTGGTTTCCATTTTCTCAGTGTGCTTCAGTTTGTAGTGTTCTGTTTTGTTTGGTATTTGATGGATGTTGGAAAGAAAGTTGTGTTGGAGCGCAGATGACTGTCAGTGATCCTCTGACTGACTTGGTCCTCTGACTACCGTACTTCGTTGGAAGATGGTCAGCTAGAAGAATACGTTCACTAGCATTAGTGACCATGTGCAGCAAGACCTAACTAGCAAGATCCATTCAGGAGTATGTTCTTCGATGCAGTTTGCTTCTCAGTATCTATATGTGTGGAATTTCACATTGTGGGGGGGAATACATACCAATGTTCCATTCCCATTCTGCACCCAAAACGACTTAGTCAAGGAAAGCTTCCAGTGGCAGTGGCAGTTTTCTATGTTGTTCGAGATCGAGTGGCAGCGATCAAAGACAGAGACTACAATTAAGAACATTATGATTCTTATAGGAAGTAATGTGAGATTTTTTCAATATATCTTCTATTGTGCAGTTTTGTGATATGCATGTTGTGTTTCCTACATTATTCCCTGATGTATAAGCATAGTGGTGAATAGTAGCACCAGAGTAAGTCAGTTCATGGATCTTGAAAGGGTTTGTGGGAGGATCCAAAAAACCACACGAGGTCGACAGTTGATGAGGTTCCTGTCACTTCAAGGTTTGTGGTAAGCCTGTTTAAAACCATGGAAGGAGAGAGCCTTTCTTTTGGATCAAGGTCATGAGTCACAGAGTTGGACATGCCACAGGGGTGAGCATACTGCAGTTGAGAGTGTGGATGTTTTTCTACCATGTAAACATTAAGGGGGGGAATGTTAGGAAATTAAATTAATGTTTACATTATAAATATTAGGTTTGAAATAATATATTGTTTCAACAATATATTATTCATGGAGTTTTGTTGTACCCGTAAATTTATAAACGGGTAAGTTGTTCCTATTTTATAGGAAGAGGTTTGTCTACATTCTTGGCTATATAATAGCCATTGTATTAACTTGAAACATATAGAGAATTAATAATTATTCTCGTGTTTGTATTGTGTAATTCTATACCAAATTTAAGAGTGTCTTCTCATGAAGCACCTCAACCATTATGTAATATATTTATAAACACCAATTTAATCATAAACCTAAAGTTTATATTAAATAAATTAAAATATAATATATTCTAATTTATTTAATTATAAACTATATTTTGCATATAACTAGAACACTTAATATTAATGTTCTAACACTCACCCTTAATATTAAGTGGGGATCGTATCCCAACGTTACCATTTTATATAACAAGATTTACAATCATTAAACCAAAATTAGGGTTTAGGCTAGCATATCACATTTGAAGGATTTATACACCTTCATCATGTTAAACTTGATTTTTGGTACAAAAGGATTTGGAATCCATAAATCAGAAGTTTTGATTTATGATAAGAATGATTTATGGGACTACATCTCGTAGTTTATCATGAAAAATCTATACTAACATGTCTAGGATCCTTTTATAAAGTAAGGACCTCCTTTACAACATGATGCAACAATACTAGACTAGACAGTAAAATTAAAGTGATAATTTTACTAATATCATAAAAATATCTTTTACAATGCTTTAAATTTGGAGCAGAAACTTATATAGGTGAAAGATAAAACACATGGCTGGCCATAAGAAGGTGGAATTATCATGCATAATCCCCCTCTATGGAAACTCTTAAAGTCCAATCATTTTACAAAACTTGCAGCACTTTACAACACATAATGGTTTCAGTAAACATATATGCAATTTGATCTTCATTCGTGAAGTACGAAAATCTATATCACCACAGAGCACATTCTCTTGGATGAAATGCATATTTATTTTTATATGCTTCATTATATGATGTTGAACTAGACAACTAGAAATATTAATATAACTTTGACTATCACACATAAGAGGAGTAATTTTAACTTCCATGTGAATCTCTTTCGACAACCACTTTATCCACATGGATTCTATCTATGCTTCCATCACACTTATATATCCTACCTCAAGTAGAAGAGATGAATATTTTTATTGCTTTTATTGCTCCAAGTAATTGCACCTATACCAAAATTGAACACATGTCCAGTTGTGTATTATCTATCTATCACATCAAAAGCATGGTCAAAATCACAATATCCATATAAACAAGCATTGTCGAGAAAAAGTATAATGTAAACTAAAATGATTTGTTCCTTTAATATATCTCAATATTTATTGTCTAGCTCCTAATTATCCTAATATGGTTCTTGCATGAATCTAGATGTAATACCTACTACATATGTAATTTCAGGTCTAGTAATAGTAAGATAAATCAAACTACCTACAAGTTATTTGTAAAGAGTAGGATTAGCTTTTTCACATGCAAGTTTAGGATCAAGTTTACAACCAACTTCAATAGGAAAATCAAGTTAGTAGCATATTGTGACTGAGATACAACAATAGAATTTTTATCTTGAAAAATTTTCATGCCTAAAAAATGATGCAATAGTCCTAAATTAGTCATTTCAAAGTATTGTTTTAATTTAGCTTCAATTTTGACAATAAAACCATTAGAATTGATAGTAATAAGAAAAATATAAACATATAATACAATAAGAATAATTTGATCATTTTTAATTTTATCAAAAAGATCATTATCGGAAAACAGTTAATGAAACCAATATCTTTAAAAACACTATTTATTTTTCCATATTAAACTCTATGAGATTGTTTTAAGCCATATAGAGATTTTTAAGTTTACACACATACAATTATTTTCCAAGTTCCTCAAACCCTTTAGGTTGAATCATGTAAATTTCTTCTTTTAAATCACCATTCAGGAATGCATTTTTAACATCCATCTGGATGATTTCCCAGCCATATTAAAGTAGCTAAGGTAATAAAAATCCTAATTGTGCTTAATTTTGCAACAGGTGCAAAGGTTTCTACGTAGTCGATACCTAGTTTTTGAGTAAACTTGCAAGCTACTAACCTAAATTTTAACTTAACAATATTATCGTCGACCTTATATTTTATTTTGTAAAGCCACCTAGATCAAACAATATACTATGTTTTTCTTGAGAAGGGACAAAATCCCAAGTCTGATTTTTAATTAAGGCAGAATATTCAGCTTTCATGGCTTTTACCCATCTTTCTTTGTGTGATGCCTCTTTAAAATATTGGGGTTCCATCTCATACATAGTCATTAAGGGATTATAGTTATGGTATCTTCTAGTCATCTTACTTTGAGGTTGTCGTGATTAGATTTTGAATAAGAGATTGAGCCCATTTAGGTTTTTTTGGTATAGAGGAAGTAGGAAGATGTAGATTTGGTTTAGATTTAACACATTGATCATAAGAATAATAGTCTGTATTTTCTCCATTAAACAAGCATACAATTATATAGTTCTATGTTTCCTATAAAATAAGAAACATCATATAACCAAGTATTATAATATTGTGAGTTGGTTTAACAAACCAGATCTCACGTACAAAAACAATAAAAATCCTAAATAAACATTATTGTTATATGAAAATAATGTTACTTATTTACCATGTGGTAATAAATTAACTATGGTGATCATTAATGTTATTTTCCTAACACTCCCCCTTTAGTGTGAACATGGTAGAAATAATTCACACACTCATCTACAGTATGCTCACCCACATGGAACATGTCATACTATGTAACTTATGATATTGATCAAAAGAAGTGCTCTACTCCGATGGTTTTAAATAGGCTTACCACAAACCTTGACATGTATAGGTCCCATCAATTGTCCACCTCATGTGGTTTTTTAGATCCTCCCACAAAACCTTTCAAGATCCATAAACCGACTTACTCGGTGTTTTAATTTGCCAATATGCTTGTACATCATAGAAGTATATAAGAATAAACTCACATATTAAAAATCAAGAAGAAAAATCATACTAGAAAATATTTCGAGATCACATTCCATAAGAATTTCAATGATCTTAAGTACAATCACTATTGTCGACCACGCCACTCAATCTCAAACAATAAAGGAAACTACCACTACCACTGAATATTCCCTTTTACTTTAGCCAGCTTTTGTGCAAAATGGAAATGGAACATTTTTGTCGTATTACTCCCCACACATTATGAAATCTCCACTTATTAACACAACCAAGAACACTAAAAGAAAATCACACCAAACTACATACTAATGTCTGAATCTTGTTGCACATCATCACCATTTCCAATGAATGTATTCACCGAATAATCATCTTACAAAAACACATCGTACATAAGTGTTACGAGATATCTACTCTCTAATACAATCATTTTTCCAAAGATATCTAATACAAACCACGCAAAGAAAAAAAAATGAAAAAAACACACCTTGCACTACTAAAAATCATGTACTCATACCATGAAATATTCATTGCCATAAATGATATGTGGCTCCACCATTGGTGGCTGAAAAGAGGACATTGCTTGTCCTTCATCCTCATGTGCTTCCATATTCTAGTTTAAAGTTGCTAACTTAGTCGAATTTGATCATGGAGCTCAATTACAACTCAGACATTGGTTAACCCAAAAATGTGTTTGTAAGAAATATTTTATTTTATTTTTACAACTTTCAACTCTTTGACAATGACTCTAGACGCTATAATGACTGATTAGAATAACTTTTCAATTATAATATTTTTTAATTTTATGACACAATATAACACTTTTTTATGCATTGATGACTTCATCTAACATAAACATGACAAGACTACCTTTAATACTAAAATAAAATGATTAATTTAAAACTTGACTCACACATATTCTTTGACATATAAAATTATATTAAACAAAACTATACTAATTGACTCGACACAAAATTATTTTGACCATTTGAATATTCAATATTAGAAATAATAGACAACCCAACACACACTGATAGTTTCACAGAGACTTACAAACACTTTCATGAATTTGGTCTGGAGACTGGTCGACTGCACATGTGAATGCTTAAATGAAACAAAAGATCAAATCCTACTAATAGAATGGATTCATCTGCAATCTTACGTCTCCCAAACTAATGCTGATAAACATGGATGTCTATATTATAACTATGGATGTTCTAGAGTATAATGGAACACACAATTGGTAGTGTATATCATATTAAATAACATAATATTGAAATCATGCACATAATTCACTTAGCAGAAAAAATCAATTAGAAAATACAAAATGGATTTGAGTGTAGGCGATTAAAATTTGAGTTAGGATAATTGTATGCCAACCAGATGCAAGGAAAATATAAATGAAGCACAACCATAATGCATATAAATGTGGAAACAAACAAATCATGATAGATGTGATTGTTAGAAGCACAATCACGGAGACTTAGTGAATCAATGAGTAATAAAAATTTTATTCACTTAATAAATTTCAACTATTATCCATTAAGCATGCATCTACAAGAACATAAGCATAAAAGAGAAAATGAGAGTGTAAAAACACAAGAACACCATATGTAATTGAGAAACCCTCAAGGGTAAGAAAACCCATTGAAACACAACTTTATTATAGCTATGAATTAAATTTATATTAGCACCAACCTAACAAGGAGCACCAACCCCTAGGTTTAGTGAGGCACCAACCCCACAAGGAGAACCAACCCCTAATTTTAGTAGATCACCAACCCTATAAGGAGGAACCAACCCTTAAGATGAATCAGCACCAATAAAATCCACGTGATATTTTTTTCACCATTAATTTATTGCTGCAACAACTCGAAGTTGTACAAAGTGAAGCTCACTCTCATTCCTTCTTCAAATCTACTCTCTAGGTCAACTCACTCTAGATCTTATCCTCCAAGTTGATTAGGCCTAATGACCTATCACTTTAACACCTGTAAAACCTCTATAACATCTCCACACACTCTTTTACATCTATTTTTATCACAAAGACCCTCTACACCTTATTTTTTTCTTCCTATAACTCACACTTTTTCACACACTCTCAACTAGCTCAAATGAGCTTTCTAATTTTTCTTTATACATGAATCAAGGTCATAACACACATAGGTCAGAAATAATATATAAAAATACATCCCACATCATAATAAAGTGATAAATACATCAAAAATCCCTAAAGCACCAAAAAACAACTTTCCAAAACAAGATGTTCTAGATCAACAACCACCTTCACCAAAGCACATAAATCAATTATACGTGTTTTATAATACTTCAAAAACCTCCATAAACCTATAAAATTTCATAACCATCATCTCACCTCATGAAGTCACTCAAGAACAAGCACAAACAAGCTGCCCAAAAATGAGTCTTCAAAGATCAAGCCATAACTTCATCAAATGACCTGAAATATGAAAGTGTGATATAAAAATGTAAATATTATGACCTCAAGGTCATCAAAAACTCAACTCATTCCAAAAATTAGAATTTAGAACCACCAAAACACCTTTGCAACTAGACCACCTCAAACTGCCAAAAATTACCCCAAAACTAGTCATGCAAGAATGATTTCAATAGACCTCCTAATAGCAAAAAATTGATTTGAAACCACCATAGAGATGTATAAAAATCCCGTACTTTCTCAAAATCTAAATTAATTACCAGGTTCAATGGACAACTTGAGCACAAACTAAAATTTTCCAGAAACTTATATTTTTGAGTGGAGCCCACATACTTGTCGTAAATTATATATACCACCTAGATAAAGATATATTAGTCATATACAACCTCCAATAATCACATGTGCACAAACAATCCATTATGAGACATTTTGATCAAGATGTCTATAATTGCTACTTAGCTAAGGTTTTGAGAGGGTTTAAAAGTTGTTTGCCTTCTTAATGATTGTTCACAAAACTCTGACAATTAAATGAACTCATTCCACTTGTAAAAAATTCTTAGTAGACCTCTTAAAATATCCCCAATATCTTGGGTCCCCATGCAAATCACACACATGCCAATGAGCATTAGAAAGGCCAAATTCGACCTTGGTTTCTCACTCCCAAAACTCATAAAGGGAAAAAATGCAATAAATTTTTAAATATTCAACAAAAATACCTAAAATTTGGACCACACCTTCATATCAACCTAAAACACTTTATTTTATGCTTTCCATTTCTCAAATACACTTAGAAATGCTAACTCCTAGGGCATTTTTTCATAAGGGCTAGGTCTAAAATGCAGACCTAGAAACCAATTCTAGCACATGAACCAAGTGTTATAAGACACTTGTGAGTGTCCGTACACCTCATACTCATTATTATTATTCCCTCACAAAGTTAAAAAAAATTCTACATGCCTTGATCATGTCGTCAACTCATTTTTCTCTCTAGGTCTCAAAAACAAGGATCATGAGCATGCTTACATCAGCACAACCGACCTCCTCATCATTTTGGAACACTTGTAAAAGCATTAGTATATTTAACACACTACATGAAATCATTAAACCATTATCCATACCTTTTCAACTCATAATCACACACCTATAATCCACTACACTTCTCAACAACCCATGCAACACCAAGCAATCTCAACAACATACTCACCTTGACTTAATACTATCAATCAACCTTCATGTTTGTTCCCTCTCTTGACATCAACAGAATCAATGAAAAATCCTACAACATCATACTTTTACATCAATGACAACACATTGTCAAAAATCTACCTCTTATCATTGATGGAAAACCTATTAATGGAAAAGCACACAAACTTAATCTCCCCTAAGAAATACACTTGGCATCATCTCATTCTCCCCTTTTACATTAATGATAAATCAAAACATACTTACAACATCCTCTCTTGACAACACAATAGGCTCACCACAAATTCATGACTCAGATCATGTGGAATCTGGTCTTTGTGTTGTGAAAATCCTCTTTTATGGTTGAGGATCATAAAGGTATGCCATCATTGGAAAATCCCTCTAACTTTTTTCCTTTTCAAATGTTACCTCACTTGTCCCAAGTATGAATTACAAGCTGACAAAATATTTCTATAAACTCGGTGGATGGTCAAAGATGAAATTTAGAAACCACTAAAAAGATAGTCCCCATGGAAGAAAGGAAGGGTGTCCACATGTTTCCCAACACACTTTTAAAAAGGTATAGCAAGTCATCCCCCCCAAGTTGCGAGCATCCACCACGTGGCTTATGCATGGAAAGGTAGTCCCAATAAGCTGAAAAGTCAAAGAAAGGGGGAGGATGTGGATGTTTCCACATGTCACCCAAGCATAATTTAGAAAAAGGAAGGAAAAGGTAAATCCCGTGAAGTAAGAAAGAAACCCCGAGAATTGATGTTCAGAGCCACGCAACTCAAGGATAGTGTTGTGAACTAAGAAGATAGTGTGAGGAGGGTTATGAATCACCATGAAATAGGTCACTCTTCTGCAGATGAGCTGCAACAGTTTGAAATAATGTAATACACTAAGAGGATGAGGAAAGTGCATGATTGAGAACCATTGAATGCACAATGATGGTTTCTTTTCATTACGGTGCTAATACTAAGCTAGAGAGTCCTTAATGCAGGAACAAAAAAGAATTACATGTCAAAAAATGAAAATTTAGATGTAACATCACTTGAAAGTAGTCTCAGATATAATTCAAAATGGGGATTCTATAGGGCCCCATCCCATGGTAAAAGGGTCCATTTACATAATTGAAAACAAAGGCATAAAATAAAAACATAATGCTCAAATACCCTTCACTCCTTCATGTAATTTCCTCCCAATGGGGGAAGTTTGTTCAACAACTTATTCTTCCTCAACATGAATTCATTTGAGCCTATGTTGTCATCTGGATAAATATAATGGACCCTGCTAGATCCCGGGACATCCCCATGCCCATCAAAGAATCAAGAGTCATTCTTGGACTATTCATAATATTTTCTAGCTCAATTTTCTTCTGATAGGAAGATACCCAATCTAAAATATCCAAACCACCTGTGAAGAATGTTTTTTCCTTTCCCCTTGAAGGGTAGATTTACTAGGAGCACATTAAGAGGGAACATCCGGAGTGATTGGAACAGAAAGAACTACACCTAGTGGTTCGGGCGGGTTACAAAGTCTTGAGCTAGATCCATCTTCCCATCTCCTTGTGTGGGGTGGGAATTCTCTTGGAGAAGGAACTGACCAAGGTCCCAAAATTCATGCTCTGATAGAGGATCACGATGCACTGAATGAGTGGATGACTAAATGGAAAAAACCTACCTTATTGTCTCTCGGGCAAAAGAAATTTCCACTCTAGAGTGGAGAGTAGACAAGGACATCTCTCTTCTTCCATCAGAAATTATAATTGGGGGTTGGGAGCTTGACTCACCCCTTCTCTTCCCTAAAGTTGGTATTGGATCTATGAGTGGTTCTGATTGCACCTATTCTAGCTTCCCCTTTTCCAAAGAAATAATCCTCTTCTCTAATTCAATTATTTTGTGAGAAATGATGGGCACGTATCAATGGAAGACTTGTCATACAACACATAGGATTCCTTAGGGATCTCCTTCAACAAAATTCTTCATCACATAAAAAGGGACACTAAAATTAGTTTTCCTAGACACTTGAGGCCTCCTTTTCAATCCATAATTTCTTTAGGTCTTTAGGAGGTTTCTTGTGTTCCCACCAAAAGAGATGAAAATACATGGATTGAAAGGATAAGAAAATAGACTGATTTTAATCATCCTTAGGAGGAGTGTGAGCTGAACTATGGATAAGTCAAGGGTCCTCTGTGTCTCCTACACATTTTATGTCAAACAAGGCCCTAACAAAAGCCTCATCAGGACCATGCAGGTTGAAGATTTGATTCAAATATTCTGACAATATTTCCTTCAAACTATTTTCCACAAGTACTTTCTCCATGTCGCTAGTAGAAAACTATGAAAAATTTCCTCACTTACAGGATAAGAAGAGAAATGCATCCTGGTGAAGGGATAAAACTGGGTTTTATAGTAGAAGTGGCACAAATTGATTGAATTGAAAGAAATCATTTCCACCAGATAAAGGAAGATCTTTCTCATCCCACAAGGAAAATTTAAAAGTTGAAGTGAATCTAGAACAAGCATGATTGATGAATTCACTAGATTTGACAAGAGCCATGTGGGATAATTAAACCAAGCAGACATAAGAAGGAATGCACAACACCCAAGATGTATCTTCGGATAGTAGATGAAAAGTGTCTATCAATCAATTTAGTCACCTAGGAGTGCTCAAAAGATATCAGAAGAAACCATCCAATCACCAAGTGGAAGGAATTATGAAATCATTTGTCACAAGCAATGACATGATATCCTAATCATATATGACAAGAGAAAAATGAAGAAGGCCATACTCTTTACACTAAAAGGCCAAATAAATATTTTCATAAAAGTATCATTGATACACTTGGCATTTTGTAAAAGAGAATATACTTTTGAAATATCCACGTTTTGGGGAAATTGAAAATAAAATAGGGATGGAATTGTATAAAAGTGATGAGAATACTCTCACAAAAGGGGGGTTAAAATTTTCTAAGAACTATTCAAGAAAAAAGAGAGAGCTGAGAAAAAAACCATTTTTCCAAGAGCTTATCTGAGAAACCTGTTATTTTCTTTGTGCCTTCAAATTTAATCATGTCAAGATGGTTGCAAGTGTCCAGCCATTGACAAACATTGAGACTGTAGATTTACTTTCCCTTGTTGATAAATTTGATGAGTCTTGAATTAATGGTGTTAATCATGAGCATTGTTGTATCTTTCAAGATGATATACTTGTAAAATAGTTATCCATGCTCCCATTGCAATCTTATTTTAGGGATCCTAAGTCACACATAACTTTATCATTCTTGTAGCATTTTTTGAAATTGAAATTACACTTTGTTGAGAAGAGATTTCATTTCATTTGTGCAATAAACAATTTTAAAATCACTATGTCACCAATCTGTTAAATGTTTCTTTGTAAGCCTTTGAGTGTATCTTAGGCATGAAAAATTATGAATCTCTGATGTTTTATTAAATCTTCAACATGAGATTTTGTGTTTGAACCTTTAAAGATTGTGTGAAACCATGCATTCTTGGGCTTCCATAAGCATACATCTTCTAGTTGAAGGATCATTGTGAGCTATTTTGAGGTTTCTTTGTCTTGTATTTGGTAGATATCCTAACATTTGTTGAAGTTTCTATGGAATCTGGTATAATCAACTTTATCCTTTTTTAATTCCCCAAATCAGATATGCCCAAAACTAACTAATCCTACCAAAATTTCCCATGCTTGTCTCATTAAAGCCAACAAAATGCCAAAGCAAGTTGGTTCCTTATTGTCTTTAGTAGTCTAAGCTTTGGTTAGAAGACATCTACACTATCTAGAAGTGACAACTCATGAGAGTTAGCCTTTGTTGAATTGACCATGTCTTCCCAAAGTTGTTTCTCAAGTATTTCACAAAAGAGAGTGCCAAATATTGTTGATACATCCATCCTCTCACAATTATAGACTACAAAATGGGTCCTCTCACCTTGGCTAAAGGCAGAGCCTAAAGTAGGAGGGTAGGTCATACCCTCATGGTGCTACCTAACTCCTTCCAAGCTTGAGTGATAAAGAGATGATGAGATCCTTCCCCAACTACAAAATGACATTGATCTAGATCTATCATCTTCTAAACATCTAGTTGATGTTGCTTGACTTAAAGGGAGGACTGATTTGGGTACCAACACCAATCTGCATCATTTTTGGGGAACTATTGTGTAAATACATATGCATATTGACCTCTGGTAATGATTCTTACATGTTTAGATGCAAATACATTGTTTAAACGTCATCCTTTGTTAAGTTTTGTAAATATTGAGAAGATCAAAAGTTCATTACGTAATATTTCCTAGTTTAAGTGAATGTTGCACTAGATTTGTATTTGTATAGTGATAAATATTGACAAAGGATGATCAAATTTGTCACACTTTTGTAGAAATTGAGTATTGATAGGAACACTTGACAAGTTACTTATAGTGCTTTAGCACATCTAAGGTGAAAATCCTTGGTGGTGACTCCATTTTGGTTTGAAATTTTTGGTAAATGCCAGTGTCTTAAGCTTTGTCAATTAATATTTTTTGTTAATATTTGCAAATCTGGAAGGAAGAAGGTATTTCTTTAACAAGGATCCTACTAGAAGATTGTTTCCAGAGCTTGGGAAAACAAATCCAAAAAGAGACAAGTCTGGAAAGCATTGGGGGATCAAGAGTTAAGAGAGAAGGTAGTACCAGTCATGGAAAGTGATCAACCTATAGTTGAGGATTATCCTACATCTTCAAATAGTTCAGAATCAAATAGTCCTCGGTGAATTTAAATACTCCAACTGGTGAAGGGCCATCATTTGTATCTAGAATAGGTGTCCCTCATTTCTTTCCTTTATCACTCAAGACTTGATAGGGTTTTTTGTGAAAATGAGTCACTAGAGGATATTTACTTTGAAGATCATACACATGTATCCCAAAGACCCTAGTCCCACACTATCTTAATCCTCTTGTAGGATCACCTCCTCAAAATAACATGGCTCATCCTCCACCTAGACCTCTTTTTTTGTCAACACATTTGGACCAATAAATTTTAGAGGCATGGTTGGGCATCCTAATGTTGTACCACAAGATGTAAGAAATAGGTTGCCTAAATTTTAGGGAAATAATGCCATCACTGGTGATCAACATTTGAGACTTTTTGTTAATATGATGGAGGATTTCAAAATAGAATATGAAGATGTATATATAAATCTATTCATTCATACTCTTGAAGAAGATGTGCGTGATTGGTACAAATATTTTCCAGATAACTCAATAGATTCATGGACTGAGATGAAGAATGCTTTCAGATTACAATATGGGGATAAGACAGACCCAAGGTTCCTCTTGTCTGAGTTTGAGAATATAAAGAAGAATCCCAATGAGTCTTTCTAGACTTCAATACTAGATTCAATAAGACTTTAAATAGACTACCCATAATTTTGAGGCCTAGTGATGAGTCCTACCTAATTAAATATTCTGATGCTTTTGACAAAGAAAGCTTGCTTATTTTGAGAGATAAGAACCTTGGAACTTTAAGGTAGGATTTCACAATGGCCTTGCAAATCAAAAACAATATTAAGGTAGTTGGAAAACCCCCTAAGAGGGAGGGTGTCAAATTGATTAATCCTGATAGACCTCAATAAAACAAGGTAGTGGATCTAGAGGAGGTTGTGAAGACTTTGGCGAGTAGTTAAAGAAATATCTTATAAGCTTTCCAGAGCAGAAAAGGGAATAGGAAAAGTTCTCAAGGTCAACATAAACCACAGGGCCAAGATAGATTTGGAAATCATCTTAGAGTGATCACAAAATAGATGAAAGAGGAAAGGGACCCATGGGGTCAGGAAATAAACAAAAACTTAGAGAAAATAAATATCCTGATCCTTTGACTACTAGAGTTGTCCATGGTGGAAGAAAATCATGCTATTGAATGGTGTGATAGGTTTTTTTCCACATTCCCTTGTGAACCTATTGAAGAAAGTGAAGAGGTTGGTAATGATGAGACTTACGGTGATGTATGTATGATGGAGTGCTCTGATAATCCACAAGCAAGGAGATACTTCTATTAAACTGATAAGCACAAGAACTGTAGAGAGTTTCTTGAGGTGCATTCACCGGGTGTGCCCCCTTTCTCCTAATAATGATGTTGAGATTGATATGGTGTAGGATTTTGAATTACCCAATCATGAATTTGAGTACTTAAGGGCCTTGATGATAAAAAAATATGATGGAGGAGTCCCTTCTAAGGAGGATAGGAAATTACTCATGAATGCAGTTGTTGCTCAAGAAAAGGAATACAATCTCAAAAGTCAAGTTGTTAAAGGAGGAGGACTACAACCCAAACCCAAGACTCTACTTCTTACCAATGTCCCAAATGAGTCTCCTAAGAAGGATACACCAACTAAGGGTCTGATTGTCCCAAATAGAACTTGTACCCCAGTTCATGCCCAAAATGTAAAAATCTTGTACCACTAGAAGGAACCATTACTCTTCCTCCTAACATGATCTTACCCAAATATGTCCCATGTGATATTTCCCATATTTTGAGTCAGATAAAATTCATAGTTCCTATTGTTGAATTACTTCAGATCCTGAACATAGAAAAAGAGCATTTGAGTACTTGGGGTTCAAAGAGGATGCACTACCCTCATGTAAAAATGTGAATAATGTGGATACTCCCCTATCATTGTAGAATTGAAGTACCTCAAGTATTAGAAGATTTGGGAGAACCACCTAGGTATATTTGGGCACTTCTCTTGTTGAATCCCAACTTGATGTTGACCCTTTTTATACTACTTTGATCATAAAAGATAGGTTAGTGCACAACTGCATGTTTGATTCAGGGGCCTCTTGTAATGTGATGCCCTTGAAGTGATGAATGAATTGAATATCAAAGTAACAAAAAATTTTGGAAAGTGCACTACTATGGATTCAAGAGAAGTACCGGTGATTGGGTATGTCAAAGGATTGGTAGTGCAATTGGCAGCTTATCCGGGAAAGTGTTTAACCATGAATGTAGTCATTGTGGATTGTCTTGCTAAATGGGGAATGTTGTTGTCAAGGAAATGGGTTGCTAGTGTTGGAGGGAGTGTGCAGATGGATTTTTCATATGTGACTATACCAATAGAAGGAAGCCTTGTTAAACTATGTGGAGAAAAAAATGTTGCATCTGATTGAGGATCCTAAGAATGCATCCTATGAGGTGTTGTATACTTGATGTGGATGTTGATAATTTTGTGGGTTATGCTGATTTTGATGAGAATGGCATAGATAAATGTAAGTATCTAGAGAAATTGGGCATCCCTTGGACTTTAATGTTTGATGGAGCTTGTTCTAATTTAGGGAATGGTGTCAAGTTTGTCCTTGTGTCCCCAAATCATGAGACTTTCAAGTTTTCCTTTAAACTTAAGTTTGAATGCACTAACAATATTGTAAATATGAAGCACTACTTTTAGGCTTAAGGATTTCTTGAGGTATGGTATCAAAGATGTGGTTGTCAAAGGAGATTCAAAATTGGTAGTCAAGCAAGTTAGGAAATTGTATGCAACCAAAAATCAAAGAATGAAACAATATAAGCATGCAGTTTGGGATTTTATTGAAATGTTTGATTCTTTCAATATAATATACCATGAAAAAAAGTAAAATATTGTTGCAGATAGGTTGGTAGTATTGGGATCTAGATTTGAAAATTATACAATGTCTCTTACTTGTGAGTATGATATAGAAGTATTGACAAGACCATCTATCCCTAAAAATGTCAAACATTGGAAAGTTTTTGAAGATGATGCCTAGGTTCAGAGGTTTCTACAAAATGAAGGAGAATTTACAAATCATAAATATGGACTAGGAACCAATGGTTTGTGTTTATGAGGGTAAAGAGACTCTATTTGGAAAAGACATTATTCAATTAAAAACCAATACTATTCCAAGAGGTTTGGTTGCATTAGAGTCAAAATTTGATAATGTTGACCACATTGTTAATAGGCATATGTCAGCTTCAAGAGATGTGGAGGAACATAACTTGGGGACTGATGGTAAACCTAGAAAAATATGGTTGGGTAGTAACTTGAGTAAAGAAGAAAAATAGTCATATGTCCAGTTGTTAAAAAAGTACCAAGATTGCTTGGCATGGTCATATTCAATTGAAGGCATATAGGAGGATATTTTCCAACATGAAATACCTTTAGAACCCAATGCCAAGCCATTCAAAAAAAAAAGAGCCAATTAATCCTCTCTTATCCCTAAAAATGCAAGAAGAACTCAAGAAACTCAGGGATGGAGGTATTATACAACCTACGAGATATTCTTCTTGGGTGGAAAATTTAGTACCAGTTAGAAAAAAGAATGGGGATATAAGACTTGTGTAGATTTTAGAAATCTGAATAAGGCCTCAATGAAAGATAATTATCCATTTCCTAACATGGATAATATGTTGTAATTAATCACTAGGTCATAACTATTGTCTACATTAGATGGATTCTCGGGATATAACCAAGTGGTTGTGAAGAATCGAAAATGAATCAAAACTTCTTTCACCACTCCTTGGGGTACTTATGTGTATGTGAGAATGCCATTTGGTTTGATGAATGTTGGTGCCACTTTTTAAAGAGCTATGGATGTGGCATTCACTAGATATATAAGTGATTTTATAGTTGTATACCAGGATGATGTGATAATATTTTCAAGAAAAAGGGATGATCATTTGCAACATTTGGAAAAGATGTTACAGAGGTAGAGGAATACGGTATCTCATTGAATCCTAAAAATGTCATTTTGGGGTTCAAAGGCCAAATTTTTGGGGCATATCATATCAAAGGAAGGGGTCATGATTGACCCTAAGAGAGTGGAAGCTATTGGGAAAGTTCCTATCCCTAAGAACAAGAAAGGTATTCAATATTTTTTTGGCCAAATCAATTTCATAAGAAGATTCATTTCCAATTTTGTGAAAATGACTATCCCTATCACGAAGATGTTGAGGAAGGATCAAATTATTAAATGGGAGGATGAAGCTATCCAAGATTTCACCAGATCAAAGAGGCATTAAAAATGCCCTTGTCTTAGCATCTTTGATTATAAGAAGATTTTTCAAATTTTCTCTTTTGCATCTGAAAATACCATCACATCTGTTATTATTAAAAAAAAAGGAGGGAAATGAAAGGCCAATTGCTTTTTTCAGTAAAGCATTACAGGGAGCTGAGTTGAAATACACCATTATGGAAAAACAGGCTTTTTCCTTGGTTAGAGAAACAAAATATTTCAGGCCATATATTCTAAGCTCAAAGATCATAGCTTATGTTCCTCATACAATGGTCAAAGACATTTTATCAGAGATGGAAGTTTCCAACAAAAGATGTCGATGGGTGAACAAATTGTAGGAATATGATATGGATGTTCAGACCACTAAAATTGGTTAGAGGTCTGGGCTTGGAAAAGCTAATGGTAGAAAGCAACTTACAAGTGATGGAAGTAAATGAGGTAGAAGGAGGATATGTGGAGGTATATGAGAAGTTGATCAATTCTATATGGTACAAAAACATCATATTTTACCTCAAAAATTTGGAATGTCCAGGGAATTTAGATAAAAATCAAAGAAGGACACTCAAGTTAGCCTCCCAAAAATATATCATCACTGATTATGGGTTGGCTTGGAAAAATCTTGAAGGGGTTCTTCTCAGATGTGTTACGGAGGATGAAGCCCCCAGGTTAATTTCAGACTTTCATGGGGAGTGTGTGGGGGAATTTTTTTCGAAAGTAACTTCCCATAAGATACTGAGGGTGGGATATTGGTGGCCCACACTTTTCAAGGATACAACCTTATTGGTAAGAAAATGTGAAAGTTGTTAGAGATTTTTAGGGAAAATGAAGGCTTTTGGTGCTCTCCCTCTACAACCAGTATCAATTGAGGCTCCTTTCAAGCAGTGGGGCATGGATTTTGTAGGGGAACTATCAGAACCTTCCAGTGTAGGCCACAGATGGATATTGGTGGCTACTGAATTATTTCACCAAATGGGTTGAAGTTATCCCCACCAAGAAGGTGACTCATCGGTTGTTATTGATTTCATCTTGAATCATATAATTTGTAGGTTTGGTGTACCCACAAAGATAGTTGTTGACAATGCCATGAGTTTCTCGAGCCAAACCATTAGTTTCTATGTGTGAAGAATATGGTATAAAATTAACATATGCATCTAATTATAACCCACAAGGAAATGGACAAGTGAATCAAGAAACAAAAATTTACTTGAAGATAATTAGAAGGACATTAGAAATCAACAAAATAAAGTGGGGGAGAAGTTGAAGTTTGTTGTTTGGGAAGATAGAATTACTACTAAGAGAGCCACTAGGAAAAGTCCATTTGAGCTAGTTTATGGAGTCCAAGATCTCCTTCCTTTACACCTATAATTTTCTTCTTATCAATTCATCCAACAACTTGAAGATGAGGAAGTTAGCCCTTATAATGTGAGAATAAACCAAATCATTAAGTTGGATGAGGAAAGATGAGAATCCCACCAAAGGCATTTGAAGTTTAGGGAAAAGCTCAAAAAATTATTTGACAAAAAGGTGACTCCCAAAATTTTCAACATTGGGGATCTTGTATTGTTATGGGATAATAGACATGAGGATAAGGGAAAACATGGAAATTTTGATGCATTATGGATGGGACCTTATTCCATTGATATCAAGATTGGTGAACATACTTTCTTCTTGAAAGACCTGGATGGAGAGTTTCTTGAGTTTCTTGTCAATGGTAGGCACCTGAAGCATTTTCTTGATTAGCTTTTGGAGAAAGGTATGAACCAATGTATAGTGTATAGTTTTCCTTCTTTGTTTTCATGTTTTTTGTTTTTGTTTTTTGTTTTTTTTTTCTTTCCCTTGGTCCATGTGTGACCAGTTTCCTCATTCTCGGTTTGTTTTTTTTGTTTGTGGCCATAGTGTATGTTTTGCTTGACTCCCTAACCCAATGGATTTTTTGCACTTGGTCTACATTGAATAGTTCTTGTGGCACCCACAAGGGTACCCATCCCCGAGTCGGAGCCAGTGTTGGAGCTCAAATAATCTCACCCCTTTTCTTTGAGTATTGCCTTCAAATTCCTCATGTCCAATTGATCTATTTTAAAATGTGTATATGTCAGGGGAAAATTCATGACTCGGATCATGTGGAATCTGGTCTCTGTGTTGTGAAAATCCTCTTTTATGGTTGAGGATCATAAAGGTATGCCATCATTGGAAAATCCCTCTAACTTTTTTCCTTTTCAAATGTTACCTCACTTGTCCCAAGTATGAATTATAGGTCTGAAAATATTTCTATAAACTCGGCGGATGGTCAAAGATGAAATTTAGAAACCACTAAAAGGACAGTCCCCATGGAAGAAAGGAAGGGTGTCCACATGTTTCCCGAACATGCACCTTTGAAAAGGTATAGCAAATCACCCCCCAAGTTTGAGCATCCACCACGTGGCTTATGCACAATGGCAAGGAAGTCCCAATAAGCTGAAAATTCAAGAAAGGGGAGGATGTGATGTTTCCATGTGTCACCCAAGAACATTTTAGATAATTTAGAAAAAGGAAAGGCCCACGAAAGGAAGGAAATCCCCATGAATTGATGTTCCCCAAGAATTGATGTTCAAAGCCACGTAACTCAAGGATAGTGTTGCAACTAAGAAGACAATGTGAGGAGGGTTGTGAATCACCATGAAATAGGTCATCTCTTCTAGATGAGTTGTAATAGGTTTGAAATAATGCAATACACTAAGAGGATGAGGAAAAGCATGATTGAGAACCATTGAATGCACAGTGGTGGTTTCTTTTCATTACCTAGTGCTAATACTAAGCTAGAGAGTCCTTAATGCAGGAACAAAAAAATAATTGCATGTCAAAAAATGAAAATTTAGATGTAACATCACTTGAAAGTAGTCTTAGATATAATTCAAAATGGGGATTCTATAGGGGCCCCATCCCATGGTAAAAGGGTTTTTTACATAATTGAAAAAAAGGCATAAAATAAAAACATAATGCTCAAAGACCCTTCACTCCTTCATAATTTCCCCCTAGTGGGGAAGTTTGTTCAACAACTTGTTCTTCCTCAACATGAATTCATTTGAGCCTTGTGATGTCTGATAAACATAATGGACCCTACTAGATCCCGTGACATCCCCATATCCATCAATGAATCAAGAGTCATTCTTGGGACTATTCATGATCTTTCTAGCTCAATTTTCTTCTTCTGGTAGGAAGACACCCAGTCTAAAAGATCCAAACCACCTATGAAGAATGTTGTTTTCCCTTTCCCCTTGTGAAGGGTAGATTTACTAGGAGCTGATTGAGAGGGAACATGTTGGAGTGATTGAAAGAGAAAGAAACATGCACCTAGCGGGCCGGGAGGTTACAAGTCTTGAGCTAGATCCAACTTTCCATCTCCTTGTGTGGGGTGGGTGTTCTCTTGAAGGAACTGGATGAGGTCCCAAAATTCATGCTCTAATAAAGGAGCATGATGCATTGAATGAGTGGATGACCGAATGGAAAACCTACCCCTACTATTGTCCATGGAAAAGAAATTTCTCTCTAGAGTGGAGTAAATAAGGACATCTCTTCTTCTCCATCCATCAAAAATTATAATTGGGGTTGGGAGCTTGACTCACCCCTTCTCTTCCCTAAAGTTGGTACTGGCTCTGTGAGTGGTTCTGATTGCACATGTTCTAGCTGCCCCTTTTCTAGAGAAATAATCCTCTTCTCTAATTCAATTATTTTGTGAGAAATGATGGGCACCATATCAATGGAAGACTTTTCATATAACACATAAGATTCCTTAGGGAATCTCCTTCAACACAAATTCTTCATCACATAAAAAGGGACACTGAAAATTAGTTTTCCCAAACACTTGAGGCCTCCTTTCAATCCATAAATTTCTTTAGGTCTTCAGAGTTTTCTAATGTTCCCATCGAAAGAGATGAAAATACATGGATTGAAAGGCTGAGAAAACATGATTGATTTTGATCAGCCTTAGGAGGAGTGTGAGCCATACCTGCTTGATAAGTCAAGGGTCCTCTAGTGTCTCCTACACATTTTATGTCAAACAAGGCCCTAACAAAAGCCTCATCAGGACCATGCAGGTCAATATTTGATTCAAATCTTCTGATGATATTTCCTTCAAACTATTTTCCACAAGTACTTTCACCATGTCATTGGTAGAAAACTATGAAAAATTTTCCTCACTTATAGGATAAGAAGAGAAATGCATCTGGTGAAGGGATAAAACTGGGTTTTATAGTAGAAGTGGCATAGATTGATTGAATTGAAAGAAATCATTTCCACCAGATAAAGGAAGATCTTTCTCATCCTGCATGAGGAAAATTTAAAAGTTGAAGTGAATCTAGAACAAGCATGATTGATGAATTCACTAGATTTGACAAGATCCATGTGGGATAATTAAACCAAGAAGACATAAGAAGGAATGCACAACACCCAAGATGTATCTTTGGATAGTAGATGAAAAGTGTCTATCAATTTAGGTCACCTGGGAGTGCTCAAAATATATCAGAAGCAACCATCCAATCACCAAGTGGAAGGAATTATGAAATCATTTGTCACAAGCAATGACATGATATCCTAATCATATATGACAAGAGAAAATGAAGAAGGCCCATATACTCTTTACACTTGGAAAGGCCAAATAAAGTATTTTCATAAAAGTATCATTGATACACTTGGAATTTTGTAAAAGAAGAATATACTTTTGAAATATCCACATTTTTGGGGAGAAATTGAAAATAAAATAGGGATGGAATTGTATAAAAGTGATGAGAATACTCTCGCAAAGAGGGGGTTAAAATTTTCTGAGAATTGTTCAAAGAAAAGAGAGAGCTGAGAGAAAAACCATTTTTCCAAGAGCTTATCTAAGAAACCTGTTATTTTCTTTGTGCCTTCAAATTTAATCATGTCAAGATGGTTGCAAGTGCCAACCATTGAAAATAATTGAGATTGTAGATTTACTTTCCCTTGTTGATAAATTTGATGAGTCTTGAATTAATGGTGTTAATCATGAGCATTGTTATATCTATCCATCAAGATGATATATTGTAAAATAGTTATCCATGCTCCCGTTGCAATCTTATTTTAGGGATCCTATAAGTCACACATAACTTTATCATTTTGGTAGAATTTTGGAAATTGAAATTACACTATTGAGAAGAGATTTCATTTCATTTGTGCAATAAACAATTTAAAATCACTATGTCACCAATCTGTTAAATGTTGTTTGTAAGCCTTTGAGTGTATCTTAGGCATGAAAAATTTTGAATGTCTAATGTTTTATTAAATCTTCAACATGATATTTTGTGTTTGAACCTTTAAATATTGTGTGAAACTGTGTTTTCTTGGGCTTCCATAAGTGTACATCTTCTAGTTGAAGGATCATTGTGAGCTATTTTGAGGTTTCTTTATCTTTTATTTGGTAGATATCCTAACATTTTTTGAAGTTTGTGTGGAATCTGATATAATCAAATTTATCATGTTTAATTTCCCAAATCAGATATGCCTAAAACTAACTAATCCTACCAAAATTTCCCATAGTCTTGTCTCATTAAAGCCAACAAAATTCCAAAGCAAGTTAGTTCCTTACTATCTTTAGTAGTCTAAGCTTTGGTTTGAAGACGTTTGCATTACTTAGAACTGACAACTTGTGAGAGTTAGCCTTTGTTGAATTGAACACTTCGTTAATGTTACCCGCCACAAAGGGAGGACCAATTTGGGTACCAACACAAAGCATACACCACTTCTTTCCAAAAACATGCTTCAAGAATTATATTCTTATCTTCATGGACTGATATCATCACATTCTCCCATGTTTTCATGCTTACCTTTGATGCATATTATATCATTCTTCTCAAAAATAGTGCTTGAGTCAAACCATAACATCTATTAGTAAATAGTATTTCTAGTGCTCACATCATTCTTATATTGGTTAATATCTTGCGTGTTGATGTGTAATTTTTCATGAGGATTGGGTGGTTGAACCAACCCATGTATATAGTTATATAGGTGTGAGATAAATAAGGGGGTAGTTTGGTGTATGGTTGAGTCGTTTGAACAACTTGTACAACTATTGGGAGACTCCTTATTAATAGGAAATCCTCTCCCTATAAATATGTAACTTCTATTATGTTGAATATTGAGATATATTATTGTGTTTTGTATTTTGTGAATTTGTACTAAAGTCATTATTTGGTATCGGAGTGATATGGAATTCTGAGATTTGTGAGGGGCATCTATAAATTCTGATTTCCCTAGTTGATGAGAAATCTATTGTATTAGAATTTTTGTAGTGGTAATGTAAACTTAGTTCACTGTGATATTTGTTGTCAAGTCAATTATCTCCTAGTTTTCCTTTCACTCATGTCCACATGCTCAGATGTTTATACCTTTTTGGAATTTGCATATGTTCATTATTCACGTGAATCAATTGGAAATTTGCATCCTTCAGTCAATTTTCCAATTTCTCAAGTCTATTGGAGTAGACCTACATGTACATGCATTAGAGAGTTATGATCAAATAATATAGATATCTTAGTACTCTATAACTAGTTCATTAAGAGAGATGGCAGTTTGGGATGTTTATTTGATTTATTTTCCTTTGCTTCTCACTCAAACCCCTGCTCACAGTTGCACTCCAATTTTTAGTTCATGTGGTTGGATTCATAGTGTTTTTTATTTGACGACCATAGCGGTAGCGTTTTATTTTCAAAGCTTTTGGAAGGAGAAGTATTCAAGTATTACTTTGATGGTGAATGGAGGAAATCCAACTCCGGAAAATCCGTAACAATTATCAACCCTACCACCACAAAACACCATTACAAAGTTCAAGCATGTACACGGAGGAAGTGAACAAAATCATGGAGACTTGTAACATAGAACTTTTGCATTATGCGGTTGGGTTACCAAAAGAACATAAGAATCCAATAGTTGAATGCCTTTTCGAGGAAATCACCAAGCATGCCAAAGATGCGATCGAGAGGTTGTAAGGTTAGCAGATCTAGTTTCTTACTTTGTGCTTAGGAAGAATATTTGAATAACATATTCTATATTTCTACATATAATTATTTAAATATGTGCATGCCATATTCTTTATAATCTGGTTCATTGGCATTATATTACACTTTCATCCACATATGTCATATTCTCGCACATACTTGTCTTGGGACGTGTCTACTAGCATTAGATCCACTTTTTTAAATTCTTAGTGTGACAACTAGTACTTATACCAGTTGGTTCTATCCAAATCTACCTCCATCAGTTTTCCATCTCGCCTTGAATCTCATGACTCTGCTTCTTCAAAGATCGATAGTTCTCGTATTTAAAGCCTTGTTTAGTTTGTAAGTGTCTCATATTTTATGAAAATATATAGTCCTTACATAGACTTTCCAATCATTTTTAAGTCAATTTTTATATTAAATAGTGTATTATCTAAGTCCAAATTTATTAGAAGAATTCTAAAGAAGATTTTTATTGGAAATAGTCCTTATGTTAGTGAAAAGGGTCATTTTGTAATATTTTAAGTTGTAATTTTATCATCATTAGTCATCAGTAGGTCTTTTGTCTAAAAATTGTCATCATTTTATTCATTATGTCAACTATTTTTATTAATTCAAATCAATATATATTGTAAGTTGGAAATTCAAGATGAAATAGGTGATTTTAGGTTTTATCATGGTCTCAAAAGTCAATTGTAGTGAGTCATTTTTTGTCATATGGTTAGTCAAACCATAAATTCATGTGCATCACAGATTCAAAAGTGTTGTCAAATTTTTGAGTTATAATCAAAAGTCATGTCATTGTAAAATTCGTAAAAAAAAAATTGCCTCTTAGATGCATTTTTTTGTTACACGACATCTAGAAAATAAAATGTTTCACATTACAAGAGGAGACAAAATAAAGTACAATGTGGAAACCATTGAGCTTCATGATCACATCTAGATGAGTTAGAAACCTATCATTGGAGGATGGAGCCACATGAGGATGGAGGAAAAACATCATCCTCTCACTAGCCACAAGTGACAAGGCTACATAATGAAGTTGTGGAATAAGTTTTTGTTCAAAGTGTTTGATTCCCAGTTATGTGCGATTTTTGTGTTTCAATTTTCAATAAATGGAAAGTTCACATTGAGGGGGGGAACATGGTCTCAATGTTCCATTTCCTTTTCTTAATTTTTCATATTTTTTTGTGTGAGTAGTTTTTCCTATGTTAATTCCCTGATGTGAAGATATTTTGGAAAGATGAAATCACAAAGGAAAAATCAGCATCATGTTTCTTGAAGAGGATGAGAAGGGGCTCATACATGCAACAAGGGTTCTATTTTTGGTGGACAAGATTCCATATTTGATGAATAGGGGTTCATATCGGATGATCGGGGCTCATATCGATGATCGGAGGCTCATATCGAGGTTTTTAGTTAGCCTTTTCAAAACCATCGGTGAGCCAATATCATGAGCACGCACAGGGGCATGCTTTGCGAAAAGAAGTGTGATTGTTTTTCTCCCATGTTCACACTAAAGGGGGAATGTTAGGAAATATTATGCCTAGTATTTTAATGTGTAAGTATTCATGATGATTGGGTGGTTGAACCAAGCCACGTATAATATAAATAAGGGGTATTTTGGTGTATGGTTGAGTTGTTTGAACAACTTGTACAACTATTAGGAGACTCCTTATTAATAGGAATTCCTCTCCCTATAAATATATAACTTATATTATGTTGAGCAGATAAATATTATTGTGTTCTATATTTTATGAATATGTACCAAAGTCATTATCATCCTCCTAAACACCGCCAATTTCTCAATAAAATGCTTCATAGTCATAAGCAAGGCTTTACGACACACTTAATTTTAAACATGCACTCACACAAAATTCAAGATTAAAACCATCAATTCCTTCTTATATCATTCTATCAATATCCCCCTTACCACATTCTCCAAACTATCTTCATAGATAACACAAACCTAAATCAGGTCTTAAGACATAACTTCAAGGTTCAAGTATGTTTTAACTAACTCATTACTGTTAAGGATCCTTACACTTTTCAAATAGCTTATCACAATGTACCAGATCATCATGAGATACACATACCTTCAAACTTAACCTGTGACTATACCTTCATGATTGCAATTGTTCTTGTACTTCAATCCTCTTCACAAACCTTAACTTTCCCTAGAGGAAACTCGATACAAACCATAATTACTTTCTCTAAACTCATCACGTATACCTTCTCGTATTGAACTAAGGAGTCACTTTATTTCATATTGAATCAAATGTTCTCAACCAATATTAGATCATATACAATGAAGTGAGCACTCAAAAAATCGTTAACATACCTTTTTCTTTCTTCATGATGGACTACAACTATACATATCATGCTTTGGACAAGAAAAAAATCACCACTTATAAGTTAACACTTCAATGACTTATATTGAACATCAACCTCAGATTATATGTTGCTCTGCCTCTATAAGTATCACTCTTCTTGATATGAGAATAAACCATACTCTACCTCCCTAATCCTTTGAGTTACAAGGCCACCATACATTATTTCATGACAGGCATTCTCAAAAAAATTCTTACCATGCTCACAAACATCCTCTTGAAATAGTTAGATCATGCCACTTTTGACTTAAATTAACTCAATACCTTCTTTCTTATCTTTCACATAAGGTACTACACAAATCCCCCTTAGACGTAAACATCATCCTTACCTTACTCTACCTTTGATGCTACTTCTACTAATGAACCTATCTTGATCTTATCCAATATGTAAAACCTCGTGCACTTCTTAAGAATTATCACAACTTTATAAATGGAAAAACATAATAAGATCTCATACCTTATTACCATGTCTTAAACATTATTTAGACACCCTTATTTAGTTGTCTCGGGACACCAACATGACTACATCCCTTATTTATGACTCAAAACCTTATAACCCTTCACACTTTTCTCAAGGCATGAAAATACAATTAACGCACCTCAAATTTTCATGACTGTATGCCTTAAGCATAACCAGGTCATCAACATGATTCCTAACTTTACACAATATAGTAATTTATGGAGCTTCTAGCATCAACATACATTGTTTTCTCAACTTACTAACAACATTTTCAACTTGACACATTCAATCTCGATCATTTTCATCCTATACATGTACACCTTAACACTTATATAATCGCTTTGCCAAGATTTTGAACCATCAAACATGCTAACTAGTATTATCTAAGATCATGACCTCAATACTTTCATGTAGGTCCATTTATTTCTTCACATCTTATATGTATTTTGATGCACATCACCTAGTAACACAATTTCATGACTCCATGAATATTTATCAATGCAATGCATACACCTTCTTAACTCTCCTACAAACCTAGACTTTAGTTTTGTAAACTCTGTCACTGATACTTTTCTTTCTATAACTTGTGATCATATATTCAAATCCACAAAAGCAATACTTTTAACCTTCCCATCATGACTATTACTCTATTGTTATTTAAAACCTCTTCTTGAAGCACATAACTTTATGAATCAAAGTAAGAAATCTCATGCCATTCCATTTACCCGCAATCTTGTTATACCAACTTCATGATTGTTTTAATCCTCAAAAACACCTCATGTACTAAATTCATATGCTTTCACTAAATTTTCAACCAACCTTGTTCACTATGACTTAATACCATACTTATCTTGAACCATTATCATGCTTATAAACTCTTCTAGGCCATTAAACATATTTAAGAGCATAGTTTATTGACTATCACAAGGCTAATTAGGTATCCACACAGCTTACTTAGTCCATTATGAGCATCACATACGTGAATTAGGTCTTGAGACACTATATTCATACATGATCCACTATAATAGATTAACACATACCTAAATAAGGTCTTAAAACACAATCTTAGGCTCCCATCATGCTCATTATCATACTTCAAGGATTTCTAACAACACTATAGACCTTCATACATCATATAGGAGCACCTAAAACTCTTCCATTTCAATAAAAAATAGAAAAGACCTTAAAACTACTTTTAGGGCAATCTTTTCTTTCATCATGACTGAACAAATCAAGGTAGACATACTAGTACACAATCATAATTTGAATTAATATAATTACCTTAAAAGAATTTATAAACCTATTGGAATATCATGTAACATCTAATAGTATTTATACAACAGCCTTAAGAGTTTTAACATACCTTGTGATCATCATGATAGTATCAACAATAATCCTTCTTAAGGAAAGACATTGTGACTGTGTCGATCTTATTGTACTTCACTCAGGCTCCCCCTAACTCCATGCTTCATTTAGGTGATGAATGTATCTACAAATGATAGTAGAGAAACCATAAGTTATAGGGATCTAGAATAGTATATTAAGGATATTCCAAGACCTCCTTGCACCTGTGACTCAACGTTTTCATCCTTCTTTTGATCAAACTTGTGAACACTTTTGACTTTTTTCAACTCCTAAATTATGCTTAGTTGGATCTCTCTAATTCAATTTTTGTTCCCATGCCTTATCTTTCCTCTTCTCTTGTACTCTAGGAGCCTCAAACCTCTTTTTTTTTCTTGAATAACCATGAAAATAGAAATTTGTAATGTGATAAACTTGATTACAATTATAACATACAACTCCATTCCTACCTATTAAATGATATGAATTGAAACTCTTGTAGACACAAAATTCTGGTATCACCTTGTGTTTTGATCTCCTTCAGCACGCTTAATCAAATCACACTTCCTATCGACAATTCATATTCAATTAATTAATTTTATAAATATATTAATATCTCATCACATGCCAAAACTATATTATGCCAAATAAGTCATATCATTCTATTTAATAATTAAATAATTCATATATATATATATATATATATATATATATATATCAACAACCCCACATGTTCCCCACTTAATTCAAAATCAATTCTCACCTAAAAATCAATTCCCACCTAAAAATTCAATCCCTTCAAATTATTAAATTATTAACCCCACCCATGAAGTCAATAATTCAAAAATCTCCTATCCGACAACAAATCCAAAAATCAATAGTGTAAAGTGAGCACATGACTTCACTATTACACCTAACCATGTCCCCACTCCACATCACATATTTTCAATTTCTCACATCATGAAACCCACCATCAAATCAACTCTTCATCATGTCCTCTTAATCAAGATTTATTCTCACGTAAATTATAATTATTTGTTAATCCTTTATTTTAATCCCAATTCAAATTATAAATATGGGTTTCCCCCCCATATTTGAAAGGAGGCAAAAAATTATTGAAATTCTCAAGATTTAAATTCATAATATTTGTTTGTGAAGCTCAAAATCATAGTATGGAGTGTTTATAGGTGAATCTCTATCGGTCTCATCTCGTCAATCTAACAATTAATTTGTTGTTATATCGAACATTGGTTTGGTATCATATTTGTATTTTTATTCAACATATTGTAAATAGTTTTGGCATGTTATCTTATCATTGGATATCCATTATTTTCTTATGAACATGGGGGTTGATAGCCACCGATGAAGTTAACACTTCTCATATCTTCTTTGTAAGGCAACCCCACATATCGTTAGCTAATATTATCTGTTTCCATCTTGCAGATCTATCTTTTTCTCACGAGATCTATTTTCTCTATGCTCGTACCCGAATCCATATCTACATATGAAGTCCTAATCCCTCTATCATTCGAGTTGTTGGTGGCTTGCAGTCTCGGTGTTCACCCGCGTGAGAACAAGTTTTCCAAATCAACATTTGGCATGCCCAGTGGGACCAGATCCAAGTTTTGGTCATGTTTTTGCTTGCTCACTTTGTATGGGTGTCGTATGTATAACAATTATTGTATTTTATATTATTGTAAATATGACATCGCATCAATCTAGATATATGTTCTACAATTTTTGTTTGTAGATTCACCCACTTGTAGGATCATTGGTACTATTTCCATCTATGTGTTGTGGTTCGTACATGTAGTTATTTGTGTCATCATTGGGGTAAGTGGATTTTTTTGTTTGAAAGGATCGGTTATTGACTTTTTTATAATAGGTGTAAAATTTTATTGTTATTTCTATTATAAAAAGGGGAAATATCATCGTTTTGTTCTTGTTTTACAAGTAGTATAGAGTTCATTTTTAAAAATAAAATAAAATAAATAAGAGAGAGAAAATTAATATATAAAAAAATAAAAATAAAATAATAATAACAGTATATACTACCCTCTCACCCACAAGTCGGTCGAATCACCCTCTCCATTCACCCACCTTCCTCCTACACTGCTCTCAATTCCCGATCCCCATCTCCTCTACCTCGACCAAGCCATGATCCTACACCCATCATTTTCCTTCCTTCCCAACTCCTACGAGCGCCCATCTCCAAATATCTACCAGTATCCTTCCTTCCATGTAGACCCTGATCTCCATACTCCCCTCTTCCTGAGCTCCTGTTCGACTTCCTCCCCACATAAATCTTCCAGTGATCTCCATCTCTGCCTCCTCCTGCTGCTCCCCATCTCCACTTGGCCACCACACTCCTTCCCATGTCCCATCTCCTTTGCCTACCATCTCCTTCCTCCCATGCACCACTGTCAACACACTCCCCATCTCCACCGACCTCCCTCTCCTCTCCTTCCTCCATACCCAAGCTCCATTCTAAGCTCTTATCGCCTTGGCCACCTTCCTTCAAACCACTGTGCACACCCCCAAGCTCCACCCTCACCTACCACTACACTCCTTATTCCCACATCCCATCTCCTTTGTGTATCGTCTCCTTCCTCCCACGTAGACCCCATCAACACACTCCCCATCTCCACCGACCTCCCTCTCCTTTCCTTCCTCACTTCCCTAAGCTCCATCCTCACCTGCCACCACACTCCTCTTCCCACGTCCCTTCTCCCCATCTTCACCGACCTCCCTCACCTCTCCACTCCCCTCGGCTTCATCTCCCTTCCACCTTATTCCCATTACTCCCTGCCTCCTGCGCTGCTCCACATCTCCCTTCCCCGACTTCAATTGTCCATGCTGACTAATAGTTTACAAATCAGTTTCAAATCCATGCAAGATTTACATTTTGAATAATTAATCAACAATTCTTTAGATCATGTTTGTAAATGGTGAATAATGATTTGTCTATTTATAGTTATTGGCTTACAATTTGTTAGAACATGTCTATAAAGAATGCTTTGATAAGTAGTATTGCAAATAGAAGTAACTTCATAGTCTCCTTATAATACTTGGCTTGCCATTTCTCATAAAATACTTTACCATTTCTAGTAACTTGGCCATCATAAAAAAAAGGTGAAAAGAAATGTTTACTGAGGTTATTCACTTCATTTAAAATATTTTATAGTATATTGGTTCGCTTGCCGTCTTTATATTTTAATTTAATATCATTTTTATTTTTCATCATTTGAAAATCATTTCATGAATTATTTCAACTACCATATTTTATTACTTAAATAGACTACTTTTGGCCTCGTGTCTTATAGTTGTTTTCCTTTTTGTAGGATAACGTCTACAACATTGCGATCACAAAATAATGCTGTCAAAGACCAATATCAAAACCAAACACATCATGCAAAACATTTTTATCAACCTCACCAACAATCGTAAATGGTGCCATTTTAGGATACTCGGGTGATCTAGATCACTGAGTGGCGCTTTCAAAACTTGTCGCCTGATTCTTCAAAGCACACTCCTTGCTTGGCTCAACTTGCTGTCAGATAAAAGGAAAAAGTGATATACAGGTATTCTTCAGTTTTCCCTATTTTCTCTTTTCTACATTGTACTTTCCCATTCCTAAGTGATTGTCAGCATTGAATTTCATATTTCAATTCTGGAGTAAAAAAACCATGCATTCTGCTTTCTCACATAGTGTAACTAGAGGTTTAAGTATTTGCATCACACCTATCATCACACACTACCTAAAATTTCACAAATTAATCAACACATCGAAACATTCCTTGCACTTGGTTCATTGATTGGGATTTGATCACCCAACAAAACCATTTCAGACATTTCCCAGCCATAAATTACCTAAAACCAAACATAGTTTACCTTCTTCTAGGTCCTCTTTCAGCCATTTTATTTTACACACGTTCTTGATTAAAAACAAAAAAATAGTTTGTCTGACTTGTTTGTTAATATAACAACGATTTCCTTTTTATGCCCATAATCACTTGATCCACTGCTAAAAATATGGAACACAACCTCGCCACACACAGTGCTTCATCCCAATCAATCACTACATCAACAACTTCATCATTTGTGTTTCTTCCTATCTCACTCACAGGCACCCATTCTCTCACTAATATTCCTCATTCAATACCTTTCACCCACACTACAACATTAGACCAACATTCCATCCCATTTAGGCTAGCCACTCTGCCCTCTATTAGATCAAAACCTATTGGTACTTCAATCTTCCCTCTTGGGGACCCAGAATTTAGACAGATTCTTGACACCAACCCTGTGGCCCTTCAAGACTATCTTTTAAGAAGATACATACACCTCCCTCTAGATGGCCCACCGCTTCAGCAAGTCTATCCTTATAATATTGGTTCTAAAATTCCTTAATCCATGGCCTTACATGATTTTGCTTCATCCTCCACCAACCCATCAGCACACTAGACCACCCAAGTAGTCATGCCCATTCTCGTCCAATCTTCCTCGCATCAACACGACTATCATGACTACCATCCCTACCACTACAATGGCTCCGATTATCACTGGTACCTCCATTTAACCATCATAGGTGTCAAATCCCTTATCCAAATAGAAAATTCCTTCTACATCACAAGTATATACCCTCACTTCTCAACTTCCTCCAACCATACCTTTGTAACATACAGTGTCATTTCCAGTCTATTAACCCACATATACCCACATTCCCACTCAATAGTTACTTTCACAACCTACATAATCTCAAAGAATCACACCATGTCCCCTGGATCTCACCAACACACATTCTATCAGCTATCACACATAGCTTACACTCACCCATACCAAGTCCCTCATATACCTACACATACGCAAGTCCAACCACCACCTTTCACTACTCAACAAACACTTCCTAATGACCCCATGCAAATCTTGATAGGTCGAGTTAGCCAACCTAGAGGCTACTACGTTAGGGTCCAAAGTCACATTGTCTTATGAACAGATATGTAATGAACCCATCCATCCATCCATGCCCATGAAACCATATCCTCCACACTGGGAATTTCTAAAGTTCACCAAGTTTAACAGCAAGGAGGACCCTCAACAACATCTCAGAGCATTTAAACATACATGTTATCTCATTACGCATGACCAAGACTTGATGCTTCATACTTTCCCCATGTCTTTGGCTGGTCCCGCCTTAGAGTGGTATAATAATATTCCCCAGTACTCCATATTTTCTTTTTCCCATCTTGCACAATTATTTCTTGAGCATTTCTCCATTAATATCACATGTAAAATAACCATCAATGACCTATATACTATCCGCCAATTTGAAGATGAATCCATCATGGATTTCGTCGCATGATGGTGCAATATGATAAATCAATTATCTTTTCCACTACCTCAAACTGACCTCATCAAGCTCTTCACATGCTCTTGCGCTAAACATATTTCCTCCACCTTGCAAATCTAATCATTTCGCACTTTCGAAGAGGATTTTACCATGGCCCGCAAGCTTGAGACACGTGCCTTAGAATAGGGGCATTTAAAATTAAAGACCAATAAGCCAAAAACTAAATTTGTCAAACCATCCATATCAAATGATAAATCAAAGACAACTGCCAATGTCGTCATTGTTAGATCATCTCCTACCCCGACATCTACAGTGACTCAACAATGATTCACATGGCCAATGCCCAATTATACTCCCTTAGGAGAATCATACAGTGTCATCTTTGACAAGTTGATAACAACACACTTGATCACACTACCACCTATCCAACCTGTTAACGAATCTAGGCCATGACCTGTGTGGTATCGAGAGGATCACTATTGCAAGTATCATCAAGTCTGAGGACACGACATAGAAAAATGTTAGACATTCAAGGATTTTGTCCAAAGGCTCATTGATCAGGGAGAACTTCAAGTGGATAACCTGAATGCCTCATCCAATCAATCTTTAGATATTTTTAAACAACCATTTCCAAATCATACACCCACATCCATAAACCAGACTACTCCTACTTCTATATCTCAAACCCCTAGTACCCACACCATAAACACTATCCATATCGGCGATAAAAGTCTAGTTTCCCCCACAAGTTTACCTTCTTCATCAACCATTACACTGTCCCCTTTGATACATTATCTACATCCCCAAACACATCAACATTCATCTCCACATCAACATTAGTTACATATGTGCCCATGTCAATACCCTTTCCTATACTCACATATTTCTCTACACCTACCGCCCTCTCCTCCAATGCAAATATCACTTTTGTTTCATTACCCCTTACATCTCCTCCATTAAACCCAATCACCTTGTCAGAAATTATCCCACCTCTCTTGGTTATCTCATCCTTAGCTTCTCTTCCAATTCCTCTTTCTACACTTCTACCAACACCTACTACATCTACTATTTTACAATCACCTATCTCATCTCCTTCTTCCACACCATGTTATTACTTGATGATTTTGGAAAACATTCCAGGCATTCATTAATTTCACATTATCGTCCCATTTCTTCTATACCATTAGACACTCACACATCAGCGCAGTCCCCACAAATATCCACTTCAATATCTCTAGTTCCTCCTGTAGAGATTCTGGTCATTCCCTCTAACAATCCACATTCATATACAAGACCTAGACCCCCATTTCCCAAGCATTCTCTTTCACATCCTCATCCAAAAGTAGACCTCACTATTCCTGATAGAAGCTCCTTGGAAACCACATCATCTCCTTCTATTTTAGGACCACACCCCTCATCTTCCTCTTCCATTTTAGGAACCTTCCCTTCACCAACAACACATACTACCACTAGAACAATACAACCACCCTTTTCCAACCAATATCTTAAAGAAAATTCAAAGGCATCTATGTCTTCCACTACTATCCTACATCAAGCACATTCATCTACCTTTTCCAAATCCAAAACAATGTCTAAAGCCATTATTACATCACCACCTTCCCATGCATCCTTCCAAATTTCTCCGTTGATAACACCAAGTTATTATACCACTATGTTTCACCAACTACTCCAAGCCTCAGCCATCACTTTACCGCCAATTAAATTTTTTGATCCAAATGCACCAAGACCTTCCTGGTTTAATTCTAATCTTGTTTACGCATTTCACCATGCCCCTGGACATGACACTAAACATTACAAAGCTCTCTAATCCATCGTGCATCATTTTTTCAATAAAAACATTAACGATAAAAGACCAATTCTACCATCTCCTCCATCAACTTCCACATCCCAACATTTTCATTAAGAAATCCTATCAGTACTCCACTACCAAATAAAGATATAACCACCAATGCCACCAACATATTACCAAAAGAGGATGATCCTTAGGATCGTCCTCCTCTTGTAATCAACGTTGTTCGAGATAACCACCCATTCAAAGCCATATAACTCTGACTCCACCTCACCATCTACCCCTAAGACTTATGTCGCTATCCCTCCTCCTAAGGAGCTCACTACCTCCGCACCTCCATCATAGCCAAAGGTTGTCATCGCTGCTCCTACCAATCATCCCACAACAACGCCTTCATCTTCTTCTAAATCCAAGGTATCTGTTTTGGCCGCCCCGAATCCTTCCTCCATTGAACATACCATTATTAAACAACTTCACCAGGCCCCTGTCAAAATGTCACTCTATGAGCTCATTCAAATCTCTCCACATCATAAACAAGCTCTTATGGAGGTCTTGCAATAGATCTCGGTATCCTCCAATGAGCCCTAACCTTTCGCGGCTTTAGCTCATGCCTTTGCAACATCTACTACCATATCATTTGAAAGTTCAAAAATCCCTAGGATACCACAAGAAGAACATGATCTACCATTATTCATCATAGTCTATATCAATGACACCTGCGTCTGTTGAACTATGATTGACAATGGTGCTAGTATTAATATCATTTCTTCTCATACATTCAATCGCTTAAATTTCCCAATACCATTGTTGCCAAATATCCTACCATTATTCGTGGATTTAACAATGTTGTCACTCCCCCATTAGGAATGGTTGTTCTTCCTATTTGTTTCGGCCATAAACTTCTTAATGAACTTTTCTACATCATTGAAGGATAATTCCAATATAATCTTTTACTGGGACATCCTTGGATCCATGCTATGCATTGTGTTCCATCTACTCTTCATCGTTGTATCAAATATGAACATGAAGGGAATACTTATGCTCTTCCAACTAAGATCCCCCCTTCCAAGACATGTCACATGATCTATAGACCTAAAGATGTCCTTGTTCCTAAAACCAATTTTTCTCCTGATGCATCCACCAGTTCTTCTGTACCTCCATCTACCCTACCTCATACAAATTCTTCTGATCCTATAACACAAAATCTTGCTTTAGGGGAATATCAACTCCTCACTCTCAATACCCTTCTTTCTCCCAATCGCCTCGGCCACCCTGATAAAGCCCCTATGTATCAATTGAATGTTGGGGAAATTGTCTCGTTTGGCCCTTCTTCCCTCAAAACCAATTTAGTATATGGTGGCCTTGATCAACCTTCTTCTCACACTGAAAATCATTTTCATGCCAAATGATATACAAGTGATTTTGGATTTCTTAGTAAACCATCTTTCGCTCACACATACCTCTATCGTTGTGCATGGAAGGGGTTTGGTTTGGGCGCTATGAATAGGGCCCTCATGGTAATATATTTTCTCAAGCCCAGGAATCATGTCAAAAATTTGGTTTGGGATATGACGATCCCACCATACACCCTCCTGGAACATATGCGTCTTCTCCCATTCATATTGATTCATCCATTTCTTCTCCATCCGAATATACTACTGATTCAGAACATATTTCTTCTCCTTCCAACTATCCTACAGATTCAAATAATATCTCATCTCCTTCCAACTATCCTTCCAGCTCAGATAATGATTTTTCTCCATCCAATTATCTCACAGATCCAGATCAAGGCGATACAGTTCCTATTCCCCTAACTTTTTTATTTCGACCATCTTTCTCGAACTAGTGACTTATCAAGCCAAAAATGAAACCCAATCTTTTCCCCTTAAATATACAGAAATGGTAGAGGAATATTCCCCTATCATTGAAATTCTTCAATGCAATGATGACACTTCCATTCTCTCTTACATGGGAGCCAAAGGATATCAAGATCAAAAACTCCTCCGCCAGAAAAATCCAATCTCTTGAATGAATCCACTATCGAAATTACTAGTGGAGCACCTTGGGAGCAAGACATACTTAAAATAGGTCACTATTTGACACCTCAAGAGCTCGAATCCTTCACTTCATTTTTATCAGCATAGCCAAGCATTTGCATGGTCATATTTGGACATGCCAGGTCTTGATCCCTCCATCGTTATTCACAACATCGTTGTTATCCCCAATGCCAAACCAGTTAGACAGAAGCTTCGTCGAATGCATCCTCGAGTTGCTCTTCTTGTGAAAGAAGAATTACAACGTCTCCTATCTGCCAACTTCATTATCCCCATTGATTATCCCCAATGGGTTTCTAACATTGTACCCATCACAAAAGCATCTGGAAAGCTTTGTATATGTACTGATTTTCGAGATCTTAACCTCATATGTCCTAAAGATGATTTCCCTCTTCCAAGTATCGACCAACTTGTAGATCTTATAGTGGGGCATGAGATGCTCTCTTTAATGGATGGTTTTTTTGGTTATAATCAGATTCTGATTGCACCTGAAGATCAACACAAGACATCTTTTATCACCCCATGGGGTACCTTTTGTTATCGTGTCATGCCCTTTGGTTTAAAGAATGTTGGGGCTACATATCAACGAGCCATGACGTATATCTTTCATGACCTCTTACATCAAACTGTAGAGGACTATGTTGATGACCTCTTAGAAAAATCTAAACATAGATGTGACCATCTTTTAGTTCTTGAGATAATTTTTGAGTGTCTCATTCGTTTCTCCCTTCGTCTCAATCCGGTGAAGTGTGTTTTTGGAGTTCTTACTAGAAAAATCTTGGGCTTCATTGTCTCTATCAGAGGCATTGAGGTTGACCCTAGAAAAATCAAAGCAATTCTTGAAATTCCTCCTCCTTCCAATCTCAAGAAACTTCATAGTCTTCAAGGTTGACTTCAATCTATTCATCGCTTCATATCACAACTTTCTGATCATTGTCATCCCTTTCATCACCTTCTTTGAAAATTTATAACTGTTGTAAATATCTCCCCCCAGGTAGATATAGACAAACAGAAGAAGATGGAAATAAAATAAACTTAGAGCCCTATATTTATTATGTCACCAACAGCTGAAGGTGCAGGTCGGAGGTGCAATGACGAAGGTGTCGACATGAAAATGGATGTGCCCTTGGCGCAGGTAAGAGGCGCACGACAGAAGGTGTCGACACGAAAATGGATGCGCCCTTGCACAGTAAGAGGCGCACGACGACAATGATTTCGACATGATAGAATTCATGCCTTGGTGCACATAAGGGATGTTGACATGAATATGGATGCACCTATGGCACACCTTCAGGAGGTGCAACATTCGGCGCGGCGACAGAGCGGACCCTAACCCCGGATATTCATACGGCCATAACTTTTCACAGGGAGCTCGGATTCACGCAAGGTTGGAATTTTGGAAAGCTTACGAGGTCCTATATCTAACTATGACTGGATATCTTTAATTGGGTGAGAAAAAATTCTTAAAAATTCAAAATACAGTTTGCCACTTTTTAAGTTTGCTAGGGTTCTCACCTACCACCATAATGAGATAAATTAAATGCAACCTGGAGGTGGTTGGGGTAGATTTGGATTTCCTCTCTCTTCCCTCTCTCATTCTTCCTATAAATTGTAAGGAGGGGCTTCTTTCTAAAGGTTGGACATTCTTGTTTTGCCCCTCCCTTCTTCTCTTTGGCAGGTGAATTTGTGGAGTTCAAACCTCCCATTAAAAATTGTAATGCAACTTTGCCTCTTGGCATTTTGTAGTGTGTTGTATCAATATTTGGAGCAAATAATGCATGTCTGTGGATGATTCTCAACCCTCTCTATGTTCATTTGCATCCTCTTGATCTTTCACTACAAATCTGGTTATCTGTGCATGATCTTGCATTGCATTTTTATGGTTTGTGTTTATTGGCAAGACAGGTGTTCTTCATTCCTCGGTGCATCACCTTTGTAGTTTAGGTTTTATTTTATGCATCTTCTTACCCTGTCTCCTTGGCAAGTTAGTTTAGGTTTTGAGTAAACCCTCTACATTTTTACGTGTGCATCTGAATAGAGGAATAGGAACCGGCCTTCATCCGGAGAGCTTTTCCGTTTTCGCAAGGTCCCACACTTGGGAAAAGCTCCATGTTATGCAATCGCACTGAGAGTCTCAACCCATCGAGTTACAGACATTCGGGGTGCTGTGATTCACCATCAATAGTTTTTGGCATGCCCGGTGGGACCAAGAGGTCATTCCACAAGATTTGAAGGAATTTTCAAGAAATTTGGACTAAAAATTATAGGTTTTACAATTTCAGATTTTTTTACCTTCCAGGCTGAACTTTGAAATCAATTTTCAAGGGCTTAACTTGCTCAAAACAAGTAAAAATTTCACCAGTTGATAGATCGGGGATAATCTTCAAAAGGGTATTCTTAGATTTTTGAGATTTTGACTTTCAAAATTTCATGGTTTTTGGTATTTCGGGTTTTCCTAGTTGCCTTGCATGACCTGAGTTTTCACCTGTACCTTTCGAGATTAGTAGCTGCAAAACAATACCCCCATAACCAAATTGAAGAGTTGTATCTTCTGGGTCCTTCAAGTTTTAAATTCTATTTTTAATATTGTCAGGTTTGGTGTGTAACTTGGCATAAGCTAGCCTTTTGAGGCTCATTATCTAACACATCTGGCGACTCTGAAGGGGTAGAATTCAGTGGTATAGCAGCAAAAGTTGCCCAGGCATATGAGAAGAATTCAAACCAGGTCTGATACTCGAGAAGAGGGGCTATTTGTCCACTTGCAACTATCACCAGGAGGAGGAAGGAGAGGAAGAAGACCACGAAGATCACCATCTCCACCTAACCGGACTTTGTCTACACCTCCACCTGGTAGACCTTTTCTCGCATCAAGGGTTCTCAAGCCAATCGAATGGCATAACCACCGAATCCCTTAGTCAATTTCACTAGCAGCCCCAGTCCACTTGTCGTCAATGCACAGAATCCAGTTCCAATTGCAGCATTGAAGAACATTCCATTTTTCACTAGAGAAAATCATACCACTCCTGGTGATCATGTCAAAGACATTGCTAACATTTGTGCAATCCATGAGATAAATGAAATGGATGTTCTTTGTCAAATTGCTTGGCATCTTCATTCAAAGGGAGGGCATTGCAATGGTTTAGGAGCCTTGGAGCTGGTACTATCCAAAATTGGAATCAGTTATGCATAGTTCTCCATGAGCAGTTTGGAGAAAAGGGAGACAATTTGTCTCTGCTAGAACAATTGACAACTATCAAGAGAGCTCCCAATGAGTAGCTGACTGACTTCAACTTCATATTTCAAAGGTCTTGGGATAGGATTCCAGTGGCCGTTAGGCCAACAGCTGAAGGTGCTTTTCTATACTATCTTAAGGCTTTGAATTCTGATATTTCTATGTTAATTCAATCTATGGGAGGCACAACCTTACCTGCTGCTTATAGCATTGCCATTAGGGCTGAAAACTATCTTATTCAAGCTGGTAAGTTGGCTCCTAGGCCTCCCATGCCCTTGTATCCAAACTTAGAAAATCCAAGCACTAGTCAAGCACCCACTTTGGCTCCTATTCCCACTCCTAGAAATCAAAGTTCAAATGAAACTTCTACTTCATCCTCTAGTGCTTCAAATGAACTCCAGGAGGTTATGAAACAATTGCAGAACCTTGGAAATGAGCTAGTGACTATCAAAAGACAACAAGCTCAAAGTGCTAGACCATATCAGCCTCAAGCGTAGTACCAGGCTAGGCCCCCATACCAACAAAATAGGTCACCAGCTCAGGCTACAAATCAAAATCAAAGCCAAGTAAGGCCTCCCGCTAATAGACCATTTCAGCCCTATAACCCCAATGTTGCATCTACTTCTAAAGCATTAGTGCCAGTCCAAAACAACATAGCTCAAGAGTATGATTGGTGTTTCCCATGCAATGAACCTCACAACCAATCTATGTGCTTTAATGGTGCTTTGAACCAAGCCTTGATGGTGAAAAATACTGGCGTTGAGGGTGAAGTGAGTCAAGAAACAAATCAGCAACAAGGGACATCTCAGCAAAACACAGCTACAAATGATACCGCACTTGCGAATTGGCAAGCTGAGGATTTTTGTGGCATGAATCAAAAAATTTCTCAGAGTGTAGCAGCTAACACAAGATCAAAGAAGAGGAATATTGGTGAAGGGTAGTCATTGGTTCTAAGTGATCTACAACCTTCCATCACTCCACAAGTTGTCGGTAAGCAAAATGCAGCTCCAAACATGCAAGGACAGCCCAAACCACCTTCTAAACCAATTCACATGCCAGTTGTTGCTGCCCATGCATAAGAAAAGAATGTACAGAGACTAAAGGACAATAAAGAGATGTTTCATCCCCATTTAGCATCATTGATCAAATGAAGAAGACAAATGTGAATATATCAATGTGGGAATCTTTATCCATCCCAGGCCAAAGAGATCTTCTACAAGTTGCCATGAAGAATTGGTAAACTTCGAACCAGCAGGTCCATATGCAAGAGAATGTCCTCACAAATTCTGCTCATCCTGAAGGGAATCATGGAGGATAATAAGGTAAATTTTTGAAGCCCCCTCCATTATATGTTTCATTAATCATTGAGGATAAACTAGTACACAATTACATGATTGATTCCGGGAAAGTAGTTATATCATGCCTAAGCAAATAGTTGATCAGCTGGGTCTCCAATATGAAGTAATATCAAAGGGGGTAGTGCAATTGGATGGGACAACAGTAGCAACAGTGGGAGTGATTAAAAGTTTGAATCTTACCTTGCATGCATGCCCCAATGTTACCATTTTGCAAGATGTGTCAGTGATAGATTTGCCACCACTATTTGCCCTATGCTTATCAAGGGATTTCACAGCTAGAATTGGAGGCTACTTATCTGCTGATTGGTCACACATGTTGTTCAGAACAAGATATGGTACTAAGGTCACAATCAGATCTGAACCAATTGCAAACTTTCATATTGAGCCTCATACTCCAAGCCAAATCAATGCCAACTTGTTCAACATTTGATCAAGAAGATTATCAAAGCACAGATGAAGCTGACACCAAAGTTGGAAGCATCCCAGATTTAACTCTTGACGAATGGGCAAGCAAGGTACATGCTTTTGATCCCTACCAAGAAGTAGAAGAATTTGAGCTAGGAGTCTATTGCATACATGAAGAAAACCAGTCTATTCCTAGCATCACCAAACAAAACCATAAGGATGACAATGAGGTATGGAAATTATTTTTCAATGGATCAAGGAGTAGGCAAGGTGCAGGAGGAGGAGCTATGCTTGTTTCACCTCAAGGCATCAAATATTATTCAAATTTTCGTTTCTAGTTTTCTTGTTCAAACAACATAGCTGAATATGAGGCCTTGATTCATGGACTTCATTGGGCTAGTAAAAGGGTATAAAGAACTTGCAGGTGTTCGGGGATAGCGAGCTGATCGTCAATCAAGTCAGGGGACAACATGCTACAAAGAATGAACTGCTAAAGAACTACAAGAACAGGGTATGGGACCTCGTTGAGGATTTCAAGCTTTTAACATCGTGTCCATACCTAGGAAGAAAAATGAAGCCGCGGATAGGCTCGCAGATTGTTGGAGCAATGTTTGATGTGGTTGAAAACATCAAAAGGGAAAAAACACAGCCACATATCCATGTGATTGTGAGGCCAGCAGTTCCAGATAATAACACAAGCTGGTAGGTGTTTGAGAACGATCAACAGATCATCAATTTCTTACAAGAAGAGGCTGAATTCTCAGCTAGGAATCAGGATAGATTAGAGCAGCAGTATGGGGATCAAGTAGTGCAGTTGCGGACAAACAAGCTTCCCAAGGGTTTAGTAACATTGGAGTCTATCTTCAACCCTAACGACCAGATTCCGTAAGGAAAAGGCTAACATACAGGTCAAGAGAGAAGATTCAGAGCCAATTCCGGTTGGGGAAGGCAAAACACTTCAAATTGGCAAAGTGGCCACTGAGCAGGAGAAATCAGATTTCATACAACTTTGCCAAGAATTTCCAGATGCCTTCACTTGGAGCTATGAAGACTTGAGAGGTTTCAATCCGAAGTTGGAACAACATACCATAGAATTGGATCTAGATGCTAAACCCATCAGGTAAAAGCAGAGACCAGTCAACCCTCACATTGATCCTATAATGAAGAAAGAGCTAAACAAGTTAATAGAGGCAAGCATTATATTCCCGATCAAGCACTCAAGCTGGGTTGCAAACTTGGTTCGGTCAGGAAGAAGAGTGGAGAAATCAGGCTATGTGTAGACTTCCGAGACCTCAACAGGGCATCTCTTAAAGACCATTACCCACTTCCTTCAATGGAACAAATATTGCAAGTGGTATCTGGTTCGGAGAGATTCTCTCTCTTAGATGGCTACTCAGGGTATAATCAGGTAATGGTGAAGGAAGATGACCAGTTCAAGACGGCTTTCACCACCAAATGGGGCACCTATGCCTACAAGAAGATTCCATTTGGCCTATCAAATGCTGGAGCCACTTTCCAAAGGGAAATGGATATGGCATTCAAGGGGTTGATCAATAAAATAGTTCTGATATATCTTGATGACATCACTGTATTCTCCAAAAATGCAGTGGATCACCTCTTTCATCTAAGGCAGGTATTTTAGAGGTGTAGAAGATTTGGGGTATCATTGAATCCTAAAAAATGCATATTCCTGGCTCATGAAGGAAAACTTCTAGGCCATATTGTTTCAAATGAGGGATTGATGATTGACCCGAGAAGGGTTGAATCAATTCAAGCGTTGCCATTGCCAAGTCACAAGAAGGCTCTTCAAAGCTTCTTAAGAAGGATCAATTTTTTCCACAGGTTTGTTCCAAACTTTGCAGCTCTCGTAAAGCCAATAACACTGATGTTGAAGAAGAGCATGGAATTTAAGTGGACAGAAGGAAAGGCAAGTTTTGAGGTAATAAAAGAGGCTATATCTCAAGCTCCGACTCTCGTCAATCCAGACTTCTCCAAGGATTTCATGTTATATGCCTTTGGTGGTGGAGACACAATTTCTGCAATCCTGGCACAACAAAACAAAGAAGGATTAGAACAACCAGTTGCTTTCTTTAGTCAAGGCTTGGAGGAATATGAAACTAGGTACTCTTTCATTGAAAAGCATGTCCTTGCAGTGATCAGGAGTTTAAAGAAATTCAAGCACCTAGTCTCAAACAATAAGATCCAATTATTGGTCTCTCATGCGGGAGTCAAGGACTTCCTTCTAAACAAGGATCTGAATGAGAAACATGCAGGATGGATAACTCGTGTCATGGAATATGACATTGATATCAAGGTCACCAAACTAGTACGTGGGAAGGGACTATGCGAACAACTAGCCTTGAGGAACAAGTTGAAGTAGGTGATGAAAAGAGACTGTCTTGGTATTATAAGGTGGTCAAAACAGGAAAATGATGATGTACCTACTCCTTGTTGGACTCAAAGTATGATAAAATTCCTACAAATAGGTCTATGCCCTCCAGAAATGAGCAAAGTAAAGAGGAGATACTTCAGATTACAAGCCATTCAATATGTGCTTGTTAATGGTGTTTTGTTTAAAAAGGAATCAATGCGTTTTATTGAGGTGCATTGGGATGGGTCAAATTGAGAGGGTGTTACAAGATTTTCATGATGGAGATTCCGGAGGACATTTCGCCCCACGAGTAACAGCTCTCAAGATAATGAAGGCGAGGATACTATTGGCCGAGGTGTTCGGTGGATTGCTATACATGGATAAGAAAGTGTAAGAAATGTGCACTCTTCACGGAAAAGAAAGACTAACACACTTCCATTGACCCCCAATTTTGGTTGACCAACCATTTATGCAATGGGGATTGGACTTCATTGGGGTCATAAATCCTAACTCAAGCCAAGGCCATAAGTGGATTCTCACATGGCAACGGACTATTTCACCAAGTGGACCAAAGCAGTAGCGCTCAAAGAAGTAAATGATTCTAACATACTAGACTTTTATGAAGGAATAGTGACCAGGTTCGGTGTGCCGGCCACTATCATATCAGAAAATGCATTGGCATTCATAGGTTTCAAGATTACAGAATGGGCTGTCAAGAATGGAATCTATTTGAGAACCTCTTCAAATTATTACCCGCAGGGTAATGGGCAGGCAGAGTCCACGAACAAGAATTTGCTAAGAATCGTCAGAAAGACTCTAGATGAAAACCAAAGGACATGGCATACCAAGCTAAGATCAGCATTGTGGGTTGACAGAATAACGCCAAAGAGGTCTACTAGTAATTCTCCCTACAAGTTGGTCTATGGGAAAGAGGCAGTATTGCCTATATCATTAGAATTGCCAGCATTGGAGCTCATGAAGCAGTTGGAGTTATCTGAGTTCAAACCAATGGAGGCCGGTATACAGAGTTGATGGAATTGGAGGAAATCAGAGAGCATGTAGTTTAGATGATTGAGAAGGATCAGGCCTTAGTAAAAAGATGGTTTGATAAGAAGGCAAGAGCAAGGACCTTCCAGGAAGGGGACCTAGTCTGAAATGGGATGCAGATCGGGCAAAACCAGGAAAGCATTCCAAGTTTGATGCCATTTGGAGTGGCCCCTATATGGTCACGGAATGCAAAAGTAGTAATGCCTTCCAATTGTCTACATTGGATGGAGAAGAACTCCCGATTCCGGTTAATGGAATCTATCTTAAACATTGCTACTAAAAGGAAAAGGTTTACCCTTGTAAATATTAGCCTAGATTTAAAATTCCTCTAAGTGCATATGCACATCGTCTTGTTGTAGTTAGGTTTCAATTTCCCTAAGTGCTCTGGCACAGGTTTTGTTGCTCTCAGGTTAATTTCTACAGTTCAGCATGCTCTCGAAGAAGGAGTTGTGATACCAGGCTCGGGATCAGAGATCAAGTTGGTTTCAGGTTATTACTTATGACTCCATGCCCAATGGATTTCTAAAAGGCCACTGATCTTCTACCTAGCAGGCAGGTGATCCCGTTGAGTCGCCAAAATTGTTGTAAATATCTCCCCAGGTAGATATAGACAAACAGAAGAATATGGAAATCAAAGAAACTCAAAGCCCGATATTTATTGCGTCACCAACAGCCAAAGGCGCAGGTAAGAGGTGCACGACAGAAGGTGTCGACATGAAAATGGATGCGCCCTTGGCGCAGGTAAGAGGCGCACGACAAAAGGTGTCGACACGAAAATGGATGCGCCCTTGGCACGGGTAAGAGGTGTATGACATAGAATGTTGACATGACAGAATTCGTGCCTTGGTGCATGTAAGGGCATGTCGACATGAATATGGATGCACCTATGGCGCACCTTCAGGAGGCGCAACATTACGAGCAGCACGAGAGAAGCGGACCACGACCCAGATATTCAGACGGCCATAACTTTTCACAGGGAGCTCGGATTCACGCAAGGTTGGAATTTTTGGAAAGCTTACGAGGTCCTCTATCCAACTACAACTAGATATATTTAATTGGGTGGGAAAAAGTTCTTAAAAATTCAAAATACAGTTCACCACTTTTTAAGTTTGCTAGGGTTCTCACCTACCACCATAATGAGATAAATTAAATGCAACCTGGAGGTGGTTGGGGTAGATTTGGATTTCCTCTCTCTTCCCTCTCTCATTCTTCCTATAAATTGTAAGGAGGGGCTTCTTTCTAAAGGTTGGAAATTCTTGTTTTGCCCCTCCCTTCTTCTCTTTGGCAGGTGAATTTGTGGAGTTCAAACCTCCCATTAAAAACTATAATGCAACTTTGCCTCTTGGAATTTTGTAGTGTGTTGTATCAATATTTAGAGAAAATAATGCATGTCTGTGGATGATTCTCAACCCTCTCTATGTTCATTTGCATCCTCTTGATCTTTCACTACAAATCAAGTTACTGTGTATGATCTTGCATTGCATTTTTATAGTTTGTGTTTATTTGCAAGACGGTGTTCTTCATTCCTCGGTGCATCACCTTTGTAGTTTAGGTTTTATTTTATGCATCTTCTTACTCTGTCTCCTTGGTAAGTTAGTTTAGGTTTTGATTAAACCCTCTACATTTTTACGTGTGCATCTGAACAGAGGAATAGGAACTGGCCTTCATCCGGAGAGCTTTTCCATTTTTACAAGGTCCCACACTTGGGAAAAGCTCCATGTTATGCAATTACACTGAGAGTCTCAACCCATCAAGTTGTAGACATTTAGGGGTGCTGTGATTCGCCATCAATAATAACCATTGATTGGGATCAAAACTATTAAATATATTTTGAAGATCTTAAGTGATATTTGTTATCTCCACTAGTACTCACACCTCCACGCGAAGGAGAACCCTTCTATTTATATGTTTCTGTAATTGATCATGCTCTAGGAGCTATGTTAGCACACCGTGATAATCAGGGATGTGAACAGGCCATTTATTATATCATTCATACTCTCCATGATTGTGAAACACGATACTCTGAAGTGGAAAAATTGTGTTGCGCTATTTTCTTCATTGCATCAAAACTTTGACACTATCTTCTTAATCATAAAACCTATATTGTTACTAACTTTCAACCCCTCAAAGTGATGCATTCTAAGCCATATCACAATGATTGCATCACCTGATGGCTCCTTCTCATGGCCAAGCTCAACTTGGAATTCATTCCTCAAAAGGAAATTAAGGGTCAAGCTATTGCGGATCAATTAGTCGAGGCCCCTCTTTCAAATACACATACTCCTAATCATTTCCCAGATGAATCAATCAATCAATTTTATCATGATCTCCTTAAAATGATTCTTTTCTTCGATGGTTCTAAATTCCAGCAAGGTGGAGGGGCAGGAGTTGTTCTCATTCCTCTCGGGGATTCCCCAATCCCCTTATCTTTCAAATTATATTTTGAATGTACAAACAATATGGCAGAATACGAAGCCCTTATACTAGGACTAGAAACTACTATATTTCTAGGTGTTCATATCCTTGACATTTTTGGTGATTCTAAACTAATAATAAAGTAGGTCACTGGTGAATATCAGTGTAAAAATGATATTTTACAACAATATCATGATATTTCTCATCATCTTCTTAAATCCTTTGATTCTTACATTATTAAATTTGTCTCGCGTTTCACCAATCATTTTGTTGATACAATGGCATCCCTGGCCCTTATCCCATGGACAACACAAGAATCCAAGCTTTCGGTTATTATACATCATTGTAAACAACCATTCTATGACATATCTCATATTCATCTGGTCGAATCTAATTCATCAGACCTCTGGTATTCACAAATTTTTGATTATTTATCCAAATCCATTACTCCCCTTGATCTTTCTAAAAATGCTAAGAGATATTTTATCCAACATGCTACTCGTTATGTAATCCTTGGCAATATTATTTACAAATGCAGGTTTTATGGTATCCTTCTCCGATGCCTTCAATCCCACGAAGCCTCTATAGCTATCCAAGAAGTTCACGATGGTATTTGTGGTGGGCATTTCAGTGGATTATCTGTTGCCAAACGTATTCTTTGTCTTGGCTATTATTGGCCTTCTCTAAATCATGATTGTTGTGAATATGTTAATAAATGTCTAAGATGTCAACAACACTCTAACCTTATCCGTATTCCTAGCTAGGCTTTACAGCCTACCCAAGATTTATGGCCCTTTTCATAGTGGGGCCTTGATCTTATTGGTCTAATAAATCCCCATTCATCACAACAACATCATTCTATCATCACTGCTACTGAGTATTTCACTAAATGGGTGGAGGAAATCCCACTCACCTCTACTAAATCTATCCCAATCATTAATTTTATATATCAACATATCATTTGTCACTTTGGCATTCCTCATAAACTTATTATGGACAATGGAAAATCTTTTAAAAACAAAGACCTTAAAAAGATCGGTGATACATTTAAAATCCAACTTATCTTTTCTTCCCTGTATTATCCTCAAGCTAATGGTCAAGTTGAGGCCACTAATAAAAATCTTCGAAATATCTTGGCTAAAAATATTGATCGAGCAGGACGAAATTGGCATCTCCAAATTCCCTTTTCTCTATGGGCTGCCGCACTAGAATTTGTACTTCTACGGAGCTACTCTGTTTTCTTTGGTATACGGCTCCAAGGTAATTCTTCCTCTTGAAATCCAAATTCCATATTTACGTGTGTCTCTTCACAACTTCATTTCTGATGAAGATTATTGTCAAGAATGGCTAATGCAACTTGAGTTATTAGACAAGTGTCATCTTCTCACTCTTGAGCACCATCATGTCTATCAAGATCATATCCAACATGCTTATAATAAACATATCAAAGAGCATGATTTTAAAATAGGTGACATGGTTCTAAAAGAAAATCAAAATGTCACTACCTTAGAAAGAAGTCAACAGGGAAAATTTTCTCCTAACTGGATCAGACCATATATTATCACACATAAGTATGGGTCTAGGGCTTATCGTTTAGCCTCTCCTGATGGTAAACCAGAGATTAAACCTCTTAATGCATTACACTTATGGCCATTCTATTGTTAGTACGCACACTTATGAGTATAATATTATCTTTAGACCATTCCTCCATCATTATCCACTTCCATCTATCATTGTAAGGATATGAATTATGTGGTCTACCGTCACTACTAGTCATGACCTTGAATATGAGTACCATGGCTATACTCATAACATATTCACTATGGATAAGTTTTCCCATTTTGTGAAAACCCCATGATCATTACATCCATCACCATCTCATTTTCCTATTATACTCATGTAGAGGGTCTAGGGGTGTCTCTTGTACATTCATTCTCCCCTCCTAGGTGGTCTTCCTTGCTATCCCCAACTCTTCCCTATGAAAAGATACAATTTTTTAATGCAAAAAAAAGTTCAAGGTTGTCAAAATATACTGATCCCTCGAAGGAAAGCTATGCAAAAAAAAATGCAAACCAAAGTCAAAATAAAAATCAAAAGAAATAAATCGATCCCTCGAAGGATGGCTATCATATAGATTATTCTTACCATTCATATTATGTATAAAGTAGACCATACCCTAGAAGGATGGATACTCTTTTATTAGGGCATTGGGAAGGTTTTTTGCATTGATCAACCTTCCTTTTTATCAGAATTTCCAGAAAGCTCCCTACATTGATCATATTTCTTTTATTCTATTCTTCCCCTTTCCTAGAGCTAGGGTATAGACTTAAGAAATACCATCTTTGGAGAACTTTTTTTCCACATACAAGATACATCTCCAATTCCTTTTTCATGTGGACATTAGGATTATGAGGATATTTCATCCATATCTTCCTCTTGGTCATGTGATGTAATCAAATCTCATTAGTTATGTACTAACACATGCTATCGGTTGCAAGTGCAATGTATTGAGTAGTACCTTTTCTTTTTTACTTCTTATCAGGATAAAAGCATAACGTTCTTACTTGAACCTTGTTATGGTTATGCGACATTAATTTCATCAAAGTCATATTTTATCACAATTATCTCCTTAGAAATAAAATCATAAAATTTACATCCATATGTTTACTCTTAAAGATGTCCCCTATTAACATCATCCATAAATCCGTGAAATCAATTGTTATCTTCAAGCAATCCTTTTAATGCATTATTTGGTTTGGGAATTCTACTTGACTTCCGTTGCAGTTTGTGAATTCTACTTGAGGATAACTCTCAAGTATCATTCATTATCTGGCAGCTCCTCATCCCCACCATTGTTCATTATCCTCTTCTTCACCATCTCAAACCTTTCATCCCCATCTTGGCACATCTACGTAATTCCCGTGTAGCACAGAAACCCTACTCGAGGTAGACCTATCATTCTAGACAAGGTCTCATTCGTGATCATGTTTGTTGACCATTCCTTCCTCCTAGCCCTCTTTATCAACCCAATTTTCTCCTAAAATCACCTCATCTCATTCTCCACTGCTCTTCTCACCCACTTCATCCTTCTCTATTGTTTGTTTGATACTTCACGTGTCATCCACCTAGGCCATTATTTTTGTGTTTTTCTCTTAATATCCTTTTACTACCATCTATTTTATTGTTCCATTTCCCTTTCATTCTTCTTTCAGCTTGATGATCCTACTTAATCATCCATTCCATGCAAGTTTCTTAATCACAATGCATCTCTTTCTTAAGATCCTGCCGTTGTAGAAACTCCTTCATTGTTTTCTATTCCATTCAATGATAGAATCATCTTCCTAATTCATAACTTATGTTTAACACTCCGATATCATCACCCATACAACATAGGCATCCTAATTAAGAATTCCCCTTAAACTCTTTATCCTACACTACATATATTCCTCCATCCACTCATGTCACACTCCTTTGTTTCCTTGTTATCACCTCCTTTTGCTTCATGTTCCATGTTGGTATACACCACTTAGTATTTTCATCATTCTTCTTCTTCAGCTTGGTGATCCTACTTAACCATTCCTATGGCATGGTGATCTTACTTAAGATTCTCTCTTAAGAATGATTTGTCTCCTTGCCTTTCCTCTTTCCTTCATATTCCCATCATCCGTATTTTTTCTTCATTCCCCACAAACAAAACCTTTTCCCTTCTCTTTTTTCCTCACACAAAATATCTCTAACTTCATCAAATATCAGCTCCATCATCCCTCATTTAAAATCTAGTTTAACTACTTCATACCCTCTGTTACTATGTCTTGTTCCTTCATCTTTACTTCTATCATCCTCATCCATTGCATTCTCTCCTCACTTTTATCTTCTTACATATTGTTAGCCCTCCTTTCCTTACTCTTTCTGGTCCATTTTCTAGAATACTTCCCCATATCTATCACCATATTTACTCGTCATTATCATCGTTCATCTAATATTATGTCATCATCATCTTCCATTCTCACACTAAGAATTATCAGTGGACTTCTCCTAAAACTCATTTCTCCCCATTCTACTAATATCGGTTCACTCTTTTTTACCTCCTCCATTTTCTCTTCCTCCCTTTTTCCTTTTGTATCCTCTAATCATTATCAGAGGATTTCTCCTAACATCCTTCTATTGGTATTGCCTTTTCATCTTCCACTCACCTTTTTCAATATCTCTACTATCTTCATCACATACTACCTTTACACCATTTTCTTTGTTGTCCTCTCCTCCTTTCTACCTCTGGTTTTCTTTCATATCATTTGTATCATCTTCATCTCCTCTTCTCCTCACACTTTCGTCGTACTTCCCCATTGATAACCTGACTCACCAACGTTGTCCCATCTTCCTAACCATCTCACCATCCACATGCATTTCCATGCATTTGATTTCATATTTAATTCTTTTTCTGTTTTGGCTCTATCATCTCTTCTTTCCCTCTTATTTTCATTTCCCCATTACTAAGATTCTTTTTCTACCACCCCCATCCTCCTAGCTCCTCATGGTACCTCTCTTAATCTTTTCCATTCTACCTCCTCCCCCATCTTCTTTAACTTCTTCATCTTCTTCATCTCCTTCATCTTTCTGTCTTATTATACATATTAATTTCTCCAATCATCCTTCTCTCATATTCTTCACAACTTTTCTTTCTCAGTTTTTTCATCTCTTTCATGATCCATTCTTTCTCTCCCTCTATTTTGATCTCCATCTCCCTTTCATCCCTTCTTCTATCATTTTCTTGTCTTCTTCTTTTTCCTTCATCATTTCTTTCTTCCACCATTTCTCCTCTTTATTATCTTTGTTGCTTCTTTACTATGATATATCTCTATACATTCAACTTCCCTTCTAATCTCTTTTTCCTTCTCATCTCATCTTCTTCTTGTTTAAACTTCATCCCTCTCTTCTTATCCTACTCTCTTTCTCTATTTTATTTTTCTCCAAGTCCCTTTTACCTTACCTATTTATTTCCCCCTTATCTTTTTCCACTACCCTCTTATTAAATGTTATTCTCTCTCTTTTGTGCTTTCATCTATCTTCTCACCTCTCTTATCGTCCTTCTCTACTATTTGACCCCTCTCCTCCACCATGTCCTTTCTACTTCAACCATGTCCACTTTCTCTTATCTCTATCATCTATCATTCACATCTTTCATCCCATCCTCTTGGGACATTTTTGTCTTAGACGATACCATAACAGCCAACACCTATCTGATCTTGTACTCTTCCATGCATATTTGCTCTGCTTTTGTTTTATCACAAAAGTATCTTGACTTCTTGTCCTACTTATCGAACAAGTAAGACTGCTTTTACCTTATAATTTACTAACACTTATGCATCTTTCTTATGAAACATGATTACCATCATATTTATCACACCTTTAGGGCATTCTATCTCACCCTTTTATCCTATCTTCTCATCATATGCACATTTATGGTTATTCCCTTGGGGCATTTTATTTACATATCGATCTCCCATTATGTCATCTTCATGCCCTATCATGGGGCACCTTTTTCATCCTTGTACTTGTCGGCGTATATAACTCACTTTGTGTCCTTCCCATGCCCTGTGCTTGGGGAATCATTATCTTCATTCTCGTCCATTTTTGGATGCATGATTTTTCACATGATTCCTCACAAAAAAGGATTGCACACATCTTTTGCATTCAATTGCACATATTTTTATGTTTTCCTAAGACCCATTAGTTGTCTTGGTTTACATCCATACTACAGTGGTCTTCACCCAATCATTGGTCTGTAGAACGTTGTCGTTTGTCTCCATTGAGACCACAATTTTCCTCTACCGATGTTATATTGGAGTCACCACCATAATTTTTTTATTGTTATTGTGATCCTTTTCTTCCTAGGGAATATTTCCTTTGGTCATATCTTCATCCATCTTCAGACACATCTTTCATCTAACCCTTTTTGTTTTTGTCTCGTGGCTTGTTATCGCAAACCAATCAACAAAAAGGGGAAAATGTAGACACCAAATTTTGGTATCACCTTGTGTTTTGATCTCCTTCAGCACGCTTACTCAAATCTCGTTTCCTACTGACAATTCATATTCAGTTAATTAATCTTATAACTATATTAATATCTTATCACATGCCAAAACTATATTATGCTAAATAATTCATTCTTTCAAATAAGTCATATCATTCTATTTAATAATTAAATAATTCACAAATATATATATATATATATATATATATATATATATATATATATATATATATATATATATATATATATATATATATATATATATATATATATATATATAAATCAACAACCCCACTTAAGTCAAAATCAATTCTCACCTAAAAATCAATTCCCACCTAAAAATTCAATCCCTTCAAATTATTAAATTATTAACCCCACCCATGAAGTCAATAATTCAAAAATCTCCCTATCCGATAACAAATCCAAAAATCAATAGTGTAAAGTGAGCACATGACTTCACTATTACACCTAACCATGTCCCCACTCCACATCACATATTTTTCTTTTCTCACATCATGAACCCCACCATTAAATCAACTCTTCATCATGTCCTCTTAATCAGGATTTATTTTACAAATTATAATTATTTGTTAATCCTTTATTTTAATCCCAATTCAAATTATAAATATGGGTTTCTCCCCCATATTTGAAACGAGGGAGAAAATTATTGAAATTCTCAAGCTTTAAATTCATAATATTTCTTTATGAATCTCGGAATCATATTGTGGAGTGTTTGGAGGTGAAGCTCTATCGGTCTCATCTCGCCAGCCTAACGATCAATTTGTTGTTATATCAAAACACTAGTTTGGTATCATATTTGTATTGTTTATTCAACATATTATAAATCTCTTTAGTTTTGGAATGTTATCTTATCATTGGATATCCATTATTTTCTTGTGAACATAAGGGTTGATAGCCAGCAAGGAAGTTAATGCTTCTCTGATCTACTTTATCAAGTAACCCCCACATATCGTTAGCTAATCTTATTTGTTTCCATCTTGTAGATCTATCTTATTTCTCACAAATATATTTTCTCTACGCCCATACCTTAAATCCATATCTACATCCGAGGTCCTAAGCCCTATATAATTCATATTTTCTAGCAGCTTGTAGTCTCGGTGTTCATCCGCACGAGAATGATTTTTCTAGATCAACAACTCCTTTCATAGTTCCATGAGCCCTCATACTTGGATTACCTTCTGCATTATTTTTCCTATGTCCAAAACAATGAAAATATAATACTATCCATTAAAATAATTCACATACCTTGATGTATTAGGTTTCCTAATATACCTTGTATTCTCATGGCTCTTGAATATGTTCTTCATCCGATATTTTTCTGAACTTGGGCCAACAACCTCCATACTCTGAGTAGCATTCTCTTGAATCACTTCTTTACCTTTTAGGTTCTCCTTGAACCCTAGACCAATCCTATCTCCTAAGGACTTCTGAATATCCAATAGATCATCTAGATCCTTAGAGCTATTCTCAAATCTCTAAAATTATCTTGCCTTGTTGGAAGCTTCACTCACTTCTACCCTTAAATACACCACTTCCTTTTCAAATTTGATACACTCTTCATCCTTAACTTTTAGGATTTTAGCTATAGTATCTATTTGAGTCTCTAAATTTTTGATGACCTTATCATAGTCATTAGTGTAATCCTAATGCTTCTTCTCAAGAACATCGATCTTTTATTCATACATTTTGATTTGTGCCTTAATTTTCTTGTTTTTCTTCTTTGCATGCTTCAGCTTATTCTTGAATACACATCATCTCCTTTTCAAGATCATCTTCTTATTATTATTATTGCATACATGAGCCTCCATATATGGAACCATAATTTTGAGAACTCCTAGCACCCTTGGTCATGAATAGGAATTAATTTCCAACCTCTTCATGATCTGATTCGAATAATAATCATAATCATAAGCATCACTAACTACCTATGATGAACTATAATCTTCCTTGGAGTAAAATATTCTATTCAACTTCTTCTTATCTTAAAACTTCCTAAATTATTCTTGTCTTCAAAATTCATAGAATTCTTCTTATCCTTATCGACATGTGGATCCCCTTTCCATCATCATGCTCTTTTCCCTTATGTTTGTGGGGGAACTTGTTTACAAACTGTCTAATCTCATCATAGTTGAAAGAATTGAAGGGTAATTAACTCATCATCATCAATATCAAAAATATCATCATATAAGATCTTCTTACCTTTTGTCTTCTTCTCAACTTTGAAGGTTTCTTCCTTCTTGGAAGGTTTTTCCACACATGTCCTCATCTCATAAGTAGTCAAGATACTATGGATTTCAGCCATAAAAATATTACACGTATCCTTTGCTTCTTATATATATGAGACTTTAGGATCAAATTTAGGAGTGAGATATCTTAACACCTTCTATACCACCACAAATTCTTTCACATCTTCTCCTAATCCTCTAATGGTATTGACAACTTGATCAAATCTGAGAAGATATGCACCAATTGTTTCTTCTTCTTTCATATTCAAACTTTCAAACTAATTTCGATAGTTATGGATATTTTCCAGCTTTAGCTTGGCATCACCATTATAGATAACTTTTATCTTATCCCACATGGACTTAGTTTTAGTAAATTTCATCACCTTGACAAACTTTAACTCTCGCAATCCACACAAAATGGATAATAATTGGCATTACACTCTACATTAGAGTATCAAATACGCCGGTTTAGGGTACCATATAGTTAGATATGGGGATCCCTATCAAGAACTATAAGATAAGATAGTTCAAGGAGGGGGAGGGGGGCACCTCTAACTAGATATATCTATTATCGGATAGAACTCTAGGCTACCTCTATTTATATATGGGGAACCCTCACCTAGAAACTAATAGGCTCATCCAACAAATTCCATATCTATACATGGTGAACTCCACGGGGTCGGGGTTGAGATAAACAAATCCCGGTTCATCCCTTATATCAGATCGGGCCCATTCATTTCCCTCTCTCGATCCATATATAGGGGACCAACTATTCATAGCTTTAGAATTTCCATTACTGGCCTTCTTATCTCGATGCATCATTTGGAGGCTTTTGAGGAATTTCATAGCCATCTACAATTTATTACCCTATATCAAATCCCAAAGACATGATGTGAGTTCTCATCATGATACTATAAAAATCTTCATTAGTCCCATCAAACATAGGATATTTACTAATAGAGGAACCACTTTGTTGAATCACCATTTCTCTCGCTTCAAAAGATCACCTCAAGCTAGTTAAGCTTTATTCGAGGACCTCTTTGCCGTGATACCAATTGTAAGAATCACAATCACTAAGGGGGTTCAAAGCAATGAGAACTAAAAACTTTTATTCACTTAATAAATTTAAACTATTAACCATCCAATTAACCATTAATCATGCATCCATAAGAGTATAAGCATAGCAGAGAAAATAAGAGTGTCATAATACAAGAACACCAGATGTAAGTGAGAAACCCTTAAGGGGAATAAAACTCATTGAAACATAACTTTATTAGATATATGAATCAAATTTAGTTGAGCACCAACTGAACAAGGAGCACCAACCCCTAGGTTTAGTGAGGAACCAACCCCGAAAGGAGCACCAACCCCTAATTTTGGTAGAGCACCAACCAAGGATTCACTGTACGGATGAAAATGAACATGTGATCTTCAAATGCACATAAACCCCCCAAGGTCATGCCAGAGTAGCCGTTGTTGAATGTGTGTGGATAACTATACGAGGATCAGTGACTAAGATCTGGTAATGTGATCTTCTAGTAGCCGAGTTGATAAAGAGAATATTTACAGGCTATGAACAGGAAGCGTGAATTCCTATGGCTTGTCTACCTAACTTGGATCTAAGCACTAAACTAGTTTGAAGTTTCCATGTAAACTAAATTTAATGAACAATCTATGTTGCTGCTAAAAGGAAACTAATCTAAACAAATCACAAAACTGAAATATTACAATCACAAACAACAATTTGCTTCTATTCTAAATAATTAAAATATTTCTACACTAAAACTAAACAAGAAAAATAACCTGATGTGGTTATTCACTTGTTCTGAGTGTATTGAAACTAAAACAAAAACTTTTCTAATTAATTTATGATATGTAGACAACATCCTATAAATATTCTCTCCTTTAGATCCACAGGGATGGGAAGAAAAGGATCTCATCACTTTGGGAATTGTTATGAAATATTCAAAACCTCTTGAAATTAACTAACTACTTGCAAATGAAAACAAACTGATTTCTACTCTATTTGATATGATGTAATAATGATAAATTGTAAGAATGAAGGAAATCAAACAACAAATCCAACTTAGAAATTCATAGAACATAGGTAAATCTAGTTGTGTACTAATTTTTACCCTCGCCGTTTGTCCTTTCTTTCTCTCGAGTGTTCATGTGAGTCCAAGAGATTCGGAATGTAAAAATAGTAGGAGGAGGATGGCACTGAGCAATGGAAACTTGATGGCAGTCCGGATGCAATGCAAGTAGAAGAGAGATAGCACAAGAGTGTAAACAGGATGGAAGCTCAGTAAATTGTATTAATCTGAATCAACCAAAAATACAATGGAGTGCTGCAATTCTTATAGGAATTGAACAACCATGTGCAGACAAAGAAATAGGTTGCACAAGTAAAACTAAACTCACAACTACTTCCAATATTACATCTAGGAAGCACATAATTGTTATAACAATTATAACAATTATACATGTGAAAATAAAAGACAAATATGGTTTATAATATAACCATATAACAACATTATTTAATTAATAAAATTAATTAAATAATCAATTTATATTATGCATAATTAATTAACCTAACATTCCCCCCCTTAATTGTGCATTGTCTCAAGAGATGAGGAGAGGAACTCTTTGAACAACTCAAACTTGTCATGTGTAAGTGAATTTGTGAAGATATCTGCTCGTTGTTCAGTTGTTGGACAAAATTGAAGCTGGATGTTGTGCTTTAACACATGTTCACGTATGAAATGAACCTGTACTTCAATGTGCTTTGTTATCTCATGAAAAACTAGATTGCGAACAAGTTTGAGAACACCTTCATTGTCAACATACATGGTGGTTGGTTTGTCCTGTGGTATTCCAAGTCCTTCTAGTATGTGACGTAGCCAAATTGCTTCATAGACAACTTCTCCTATAGAATGATACTCACTTCTGTGGAAGAGTGAGAAATGAAGTGTTGTTTCTTGCTTCCCCATGATATTGGTCCAGATCCCATAAAGAATACAAATACATAAGTGGATTTTTGTCATCAATATTTCTTGCATGATCTGAATCCAAATATCCATTCAAGAAGAATTTTTCATTCTTCTTATATTCTAGACCAAGATCCACTGATCCTTTGAGATATCTCAAAATGTACCTTGCTACTTTCCAATGACAAACTTTGGGTTCCTGCATGAACTTGGATAGATAGCTTACTGCAAAGCTAATATCTAGTCTAGTGTAGGTCAGGTAAATGAGACTCCCAATCAACTGTCGATAGAGAGTGACACTTACCTCAGGAGATGGATCTGAATGAGATAACTACAATCTATTCTCCATGGGTGTAGCAATTGGTGTGTAATCCATCATCCTGAATTTCTCAAGCATTGTCTTGGTATATTTCATCTGAGAAACAAAAATGTGATTCTCTTTCTACCATACTTCCAATCCAAGACAATAATGCATCATCCGAGATCAGTCATGTCAAATGATCGATTAAGATCTTTCTTCGTTGCATCGATCATCCTCACTAAACTACCAGTGATGACTAGATTGTTGACATAAAAATGAAAATCACAATCTCCCCCTTGCTTTTTGAGGTAAATATTGGGATCGTATGGATTTCTAACAAATCCATGTTGTATGAGATGCTCATCAATCTTGATGTACCATGCCCAGGTGCCTGTTTGAGGCCATCCAAATATTTCATGAGTTTTTATACCTTTGCTTCTTGACCAAGTACTACATATCCCTCAGGTTGAGTCATGTAGACTTCTTCTTGTAAATATCCATTCAGGAAGGCACTTTTTATGTCCATCTGGTGGACTTTCCAGCCAAACTATGTAGCTAGAGAAAATATCATTCTGATTGTTTTGATCTTAGCTATGGGATAAAATGTCTCCTCGTAGTATATGCCTTCTTTTTGTGCATACCCCTTTGCTACTAGTCTCACTTTATACTTGTCCACTATCCCATCTGCTTTGTACTTTGTTTTAAATATCCATCTACATCCAATGGGTTTCTTTCTTGGTGGAATATCGACAAGTTGCCAAGTGTTATTCTTCATCACTGATTGATATTCAGAATCCATGGCATATTTCCAAGATTTTGACTGTAGGGCTTCCTAGACTGTATAGGGCTCATCATATTCAATAAATCTACTCATCAAAGCAAAGTTAACTTCTTCTCTTTCTTTATTGTGAGTTTGTGGTCCAAGGGTGGATGTATTCAGTGGAGCATCCATTCTTGAATCTCGTAATGTGATAGTACACCACTTGGGCATACGCTAAACTATTCCTATGGGTCGTGGTTCTATCTGATCAACACCATCATCCCCATCATCACTTTCATCTTCTAAGGGAACATCAACTTAAATTTTTACAACTGGAGAAAAATCTACATTTGGTGAGTCTGGAGGAGGAGACTTTGCTTCCTTCTTCTCAAAAAAAACTCAACATCTTTGCTAGTGTAGAATTTTATGGTCTTAGGATCCATTAATCTATACCCAAGAGTCTCTTCACTGTACCTAATGAAGACGAGTTTCTGTGACTTCATGTCCAATTTCTTTCTATTCTACTTGGGTATGTGCATGATTTCTTTACACCCGAATACTCTAAGGTGTGTAATAGATGGTTTCCGTTTTGACCATGCTTCTTGTGGTGTTACTCTATCAAGAGAAACTATGGGAACTCTGTTCAACAAATACATTGTTGTCTTTATTGCTTCTTCCTAGAATGTCTTTACAAGTCCATAGTCATCGATCATGCATTGTACCATTTCCATGATAGTATGATTTATTCTCTCAACAACACCATTCTTGTGGTGTGTGTGGAGGAGGAATTTTTGATGAATCCCGTGAGTTTGTAGGTAGTCTTTGAACTCATTACTAGTGAATTCCCCCCCTCAATCTGAGTGGAGAGTTCTGATGTGATGACCAGTTTCATTCTCAACTACTACTTTGAACTTCTTGAAAGTTTCAAAAGCTTCACTTTTCTTGCGAAGACAAAAAATCCACATTTTCCTTGAATATTCGTCAACACAAAGCATGAAGTACTGAAATCTAGAATGAATTGGTTGCATCGAACCGCAAATATTGGTATGAACTAGATCAAGCTGACCATGAGCTTGATATGTACTCTTCTGGAATGAAGCTCTGTGTTGTTTTCCTGCTAGGTAGTGAGGACACTTGTCTATATCCTTCTGAAGAGATGGTAGCCCATGTACCATATTGTGCTGGTGAAGTGTCTCAATATACTTGAAACATACATGACTAAATCTTTGATGCCAAAACTATGTTGAGGTGGAGTTCTTAGCCACAATTTCTTGATCATCTCTATGAAAAAAATAAAGTTGGAACATGTGTCCCACATTAGAGGCTTTCGTAACTATTTTTGAGCCTCATGATTTATCTCGAATCAAACATGTTTTCTTGCCAGAATGACTATCAAAGTCAATTTTTAGATTGTGATCAAGGAGTTGACTAACTAAAGTAGATTCTTTGTCAACCTAGGGACATATAAGACATCTGAAAGTCTACAGTTGCGTGAACCAAGGGGTAGAGAAATGTTCCCAATCCCCTGAACTGTATATGAAGAATCATCTCCCAACATTTGATGGCATGTCCCTCATTGAAATAAACTAGTCTCTATGGTTGGTCATGTGTCGAGTGGCCCCGAATCAATATATCAAACATCACTAGATGACGTGGAAGGTTCACTTGGTCGATTAGTGAACAAGAAGTCTTCATTGTCTGAATGTTCTTGTTGCTCAGCAATATTTCCTTATTGATGGGGTCTTCCTTTCCAGCCTTCCCCTTTTTCGCTTCTTGATTGTAGTTAGAACTTCCCTTGTGAGATTGTTGTGGACATCCATAGTTTCTTGATGAACCTTTCTTGTAATTATTGTACTAACAATCTTTGAGGTCATGTCCTCTTTTACAAATAGGACATTGCTTTTTCTATTGTCTTTCCCCTTGATATTGATTTTGATTTTCGGTTTTTTTTATAAGAATTAGGATTTCCTTTACCTTTTCCTTTCCATTTTTGATGTGAAGAAAGTTCTTTCTCCTCTTCATTATCCTCATTATGTATGGCTTCCTCTTATTCCAGTAATTTTACCAATTTGTCAAAACTAACGGTTGTATCTGACACGTTTAGTGTTGTGACAAAAATGCAGTAAGAAGAGGGGAGTGATCTTAGAACAATGGGAATGATAGCATCATCTGATACCACTTCTCTTAGGGCTAGAAGTGAAGCCCATAACTCTACAAATCTTCTTAAGAAAGCTTCAATTTTCTCATTCTACTTGAACTTCAATGTGTATAACTGACTCTGTAAATTCAGTATAACATTCTTGTTCTTGGCCTCGTATACTATGCTCAACTTATCCCACGCTTATTTGGCTATTTTGGAATCTCGAATGTGGGGTTGCACATCATCGACACTCCAAACAAGATGATGAGTTTTGCCTTCTGATCTACTTTATCAAATTGCCAATGTTGTGTTGTATCAGTAGTTGATCTAGTCAGAGTACCATTCACAAAGAGGCTAGATCTCTTCAAACTCAAGTTGTGTCTTGATTTTTGTCTTCCATGTAGTATAGTTATTTCCTCTTAGTAGTTGTGAATCTGGAAGAAAAACTTGGGGGCATTGGTGCCCATTTTATAGAAATCACTGACAGGGTTTCACTCTTATCACTCCAAGTATAAAGTCTCCTAATTTATATACCGTCAATCTGATATACCGAACCTTTCTATATATGTGCCCTTCCGATATACTTGATGGTACGTGGAAGAAGCTCGCCCTTTCTATATACCCAGTGGTACATGAAAGAGGTGTTAACGTATGTGAAATAATTCAATACATGGTACCAAGATAGTATTGAAAGGGGTCTGTGTGATTATTGACACCGCTCAAAGAAATATCCTCATACGCACACGTAACTTCACTATATACTTGGATAATTTCTCAATCTAGATTTATGTCATGCAATCATTCATAAATGCATGGGATGGATCATATTCGTGCATTGTGATCTTATTATTCCTCATTGATTTATAGGGATGATGCCTAGATGACGTTGTTGCAGCTATATTAGGCATTAAGTGCAGTACTAGTCACGATGGTTTTACCCGTAAGCGCTTCCCAAAGGCACCGTATATACCGAACGCTGTGAATGAGATCTAGGATCTCGTGAGTGTTACATAACCAATTTTTTTTGCTATTTTTGATTACAATTCTGCCAGTTTCTAATCAATTACAAAGTTTTCAGTTGACTTATTGCAACTTGTAAATTAGTATAGTATATTACAACATGCAATTACATTCAAAAATCTAGAAAAATTGAATAGTAGGTAAAAAAATTGTTTTGCATGGGACCTAGTGGCCTCTGAGCCCAATATGACCCACTACGCCAAAAAATTACAAAAATATAGCTGAAAATGTAATTTCTGGATAGGCATCCTTTAGTAAAAAAATGTCTAGAATGAAAAAACAGGATGAATGGGGAAAAAAAAATTTACCCTAAATTAGGGATTTCCCGCTAAATTTAGTTAGTTATAACTAAATTTAAATTTTCCGCTAAAGTTAGTGGTTCTACCAAATTCAAAAAAATGAGTTGGGGGTGGGATTCAAACCCCACACCTCCCACTTTTAAGTCATTCCTTTTAGCCACTTAGGTAGGCTCTATGAGCTCTTGATGTAGAAATGAAAAAACTTGTATATAAATGAAGCTAAATTTCACTCAACTTTGCAAAAAATGACTTAGTTCAAGCTCCATGTGGCTTGGTATGTGGATTAGGTTTTCCTTCTACATAAAAACTAGATCTGAAGTGATTTTAACACATTTTCCTTCCTTAGCTACCACCTTTTCCAATTTCATTCACGCCTTTTGATTATTTTGCATTCTCTACTTTTTTTTCTTTGTTTGTTGACTGATCCTCCTTGTTTTCCTTGTGCAGGTTCTGAGATTTTTATATCTCTGTGTAAATTCAATCCACACGCCAATGGTGAACTGTGTCACCACTTGATTTTGATTAGATCAGCCACCTCTTGCGCATTGTTTGCAAACATTTTTATTGTTTTTGCTGAGAGGAGACTAATTTTGATTGATGCATGTGTAGGGTTGCTCACTGTGTATTTGTTTTGTGTAGGGACATATTGTAGGGGTGACCATTCAAAACATGAGGTCACTTTGTTTGTTTACAGTGCAGGTCACAAGTTGGTGGGCTCGCCCTTTGTAATTTTAGGTGCAAGTTTTGATAGCTATTCCAAATAGCTCATCCCAGTGTGATAACACGGACACGAAATGGCTTGGTCATGAAGCTATGAGCCTAGGTTGTCTATACTCAAAGATTCTACCCGATAAACAGAGCTAGAGAGACTCGGTTTCAGGGGTCTCCTTTGGTGCCAAAACATCAATGTCCCACCTTGATGGTGCACGAGGTCACCGAGAGGGCTCGACCCTTCAACTTGGTTCTTCAACGTCAAACTCCCCAATGCAGGATGGCTCGAATAGCCCGAATAGCTCGACCTCCAAATTTAGTAGAGAAACCTCCAAAAAATTGATAATACAAATAATATTATCTGTAACTAAGCAATTTAGTGACAAAACCCCTGATGGGGAAATATATATATATATATATATATATATATATATATTGTTTATACTGCAGCAAATTTTTCCTAGTGCTAGGTGCACCAGTGCAAAAAAATTGTGTTTCAAACACCTGGAATGGAAGAGGGGTTTTCAAGATGTAGGGATGTCTGGGAAGTTGCTGGAGGCAACACAGGCTCTCCTGGAAAGTAAATTCTTCTCCAAGACTCTTCTCTTCCTACTACAACCTCTCTACAACCCTTTGGTTACTTCATGCACAAGGAAATCAAGAGGCATTTCCACTCATTAAATCTATTTAAAAATAGAAGGAACAAGGAGAACTAGTAAAATCAGCTCACAGATGCACTCAAAAAGCAAACTTAAGTGAATCGTGGCATGTAATTTCTCGCATGAAGATTCTGGAAAAAGTAGGCGGACCGCCGTCCTATGTAGGGTGGAAATTTGAGGACCGCTGCCCTAGGTATGTCGGTGGTTTGTGAACCTCTGCCTAAGAAGGGCGGCAGTCTTGCTAGTGAAGGCCAAAACAAGCACAAAAAGAAGGGGAAGCTATAAAAATGCAAGGAAAAGATAAGTAAGGCTATCTAGGCTACAAATATATACTACAAATGGGTTTTGGAGCTTGAACACCTTCTTGAAAGGATTTTGAATCATCATTGGGGACTTTTATAACCATTTTCCTAAAAATGTAGCATGTGTAATTTTGGGTGCATACATATTGCCCCCTTAGAAGTATCTTAGCCATGATAGAGCGTAAAACATAGAGTCCGGGTTTGGCATTCCTAAAATGGGGAGTTAAAAGTTATACCTAACACGCTCATGTGTTGAAATCTCATCGTCCAAACTCCTACTACTGCAAGAGAAAAGAAGACTCAAGTGCGAGATAGATAAAATATTGAAAAATAAACACTAAATTAAAGCAACAAGAGGACTTACCATTTATGTGAGGCTATAGAAATATACCAGTACGCAATGCTCCACCCCTATAAACACATACACTCAAAATGAAGTTAGAAATATCATATATATATCAAAACAAATTCATTTCTCAATTCATTTGTGCATTGTCGATTTGGATTGTTAGATTGATTTAGAGTTTTGGATTCATGGTGACCATTCTCAACAAGAATACAACCGATACATTCATGTTGAGATCATGATCATGCCTTCGTGAGTGAGAGATCGAACAACGTGCTCTCAGGTTAGTTATTTCCTTCTTTCTCTTTTTGTACCCTAAAATTTTAAATGTTGAAAACTTCACCCAGGGGGGAGATTTTCAAAATTTCTTGTCTTGAATAGGTCTTTATGGGGGGTGCCCATAAAGCATGCTTTTATTTTGTCAAAAATGGTCAATTTTAACATTTTTGGTCCTTTCTAGGGTCAAGGGCACATTTTGAAAGTCGGTTCAGGACCACCACCCAAATCGGGGTAGCAGTCATAGGAATACCACCCAAGGTAGGGTGGCGGTCCAGGAACCACCACCCCGCACTGGGTAGCAGCTCTAGATAGAAGTTTCAAAACATGCTTGAAACTTAACTTTTTTGGATTTTTGATAGTTTACCATGCTTTTGATGAGCTTATTGTGTGATGTGCTTTACTAACTTTCTCTTTTCTCATGTTTTGGTGGATACAGAAAAAGTTTGAGTACATATGTTGGAGCAGAGAGAGAATTTGATTGGCTCCTAGGATTTTAGATCACTCACCCAGTGAGATAGATATTTTATAGTGGGCAGGTATCGGCGGATTGCATGAGTGCCCCATGTTGCTCCTTCTAGTCACATTCCGTGTGACTTATTCTCTTATCGGGATGTTGAGAAGAACACCTTCTAGTTTCCAGTGTCATATGGGAATGGACCATCACTCTAGAGGATGTATACCGCATTCTTGGAATCCCAATACTTGGTAGGAGACTAACATTGGCTACCTTGGGGTCCAAAGCCATGATGACATAGTAGGCCACATACATGGGAGATGTTATTGTCAAGAAGGGAATGAAGGTTTGTTCTATTGCTACTGCTCCCATTCCTATCCTTCGGAGAGCCATAATGGGTATCTTTTCCTCCAAACTATTAGGGAAAAAGGAGGAGATACACTTTTGTACTTGTTGGGCCCCCATCATTACAGTATTCGAGCTCATGGTCGTAAGTATACCTGGGATCAGATATTTTGGGGATAATATACCATGATTTATATAGAGTTTTCAGATTGTAGGGATAGTCCTTGAGCCACCCCACCTAGTCATGAGTTGGGTCTATGAGCATTTTATCTTGTATGGCAAGGGGGTGCAGGTATTAGATGCAGAGGCTATTTGAGAAGCTAGATGGATAGGCATGTCAGTGCTCAAGACTCCACATCAATCAGTACCCTCTCTCGACTATGGCTGACATGACCCCACACCCTATTAAGACATGGCAAGGGTATGGGATGAGGAGGATGTGATGATGGTAGCTTTCTCTTCCATGATCCAGCTAGTTAACAGAGATGGGATACTAGAGATTCACCCTTTAACCAGTGCCCCAGCAATTCAGTATTTCATACTCTGTCATGCTCCCTTTAGTGACACCTATCTATAGGACTATTCAAAAGGAATGGTGAGGTCCTAGAGGGGATCTTGGTTGGACAGTTGTTACCCATGGTATGCCTATTGCAGTTAGGCACATAGTTTAGGGTCGGTGAGTAGCTAGTGCTCCTTAAGCACCCTTAATTCAGATTAGGTCGGCTCCTTCTCACACTACGGAGGAGGATGAGATGATTGATTTGGAATCGACTCGAGAAGGATGTGGGAGATCATATGGAGGGGGAGTCGGTTATAGAGGAGGATGAGGGGGTAGGACCTTTGGAGGGAGATGGCAATGACCCCGAGTGGCATAATACTCAATAGATCCTCGGAGCAAAGCATGTGAGGAGGTGAGCGCAGAGAGAGAGACTTTGGTCTCAAAGGAGACACTTGGAGGAGATGATGAATCCATGATGGGACAACACCATGCTTTTGAATTCGTAGGTAGGTTCCGCAGCCACCACCAAGAAAGTACCTACCACAATGACCACTGATCGCACATGGATGCCTAGAGACCCTAGTATGCTCAACACTCCTTTCTCTATTTTAGTATCAATTTTTACATGTTTAGTTTAGCATTCTCTTTTGATTTGCGTTCATGATTTTCTCTTAGCTCACTATCTATTTTTTGCAATGTCTCGCACATGAGTGGGGAGAGCTCATTCATTGGGTGTGTGTAGATACCTTGTTGATCTCTTCAAGGAATACCTAGGCCGAGTTGACTCGATTCGGGGCAGCCATAGCCACCCGTTGACATACCAACATGTTTTCACCCATCTAGAAGGTCACAAAGATGGTGACCTTCCTTCATACCACAATAGCTAGATACGAGACCGCTAAGTTCCTAATGAGGTGAATCCATTATCATAGTGAGGATATGGGCAGCGAGCACCACCATGAATGCTCACACCATTCAATCCACTCCCCGGAACCATCGTAGCCGTAGCAGGATTCCTAGGTGCGGTCACACACAAGCCGAGGGATCAACAGGATTGATAGAATGTTGAGCCTTTATTGCTTTGATACCATTTTGTTGACACTATACAATTTTTTTGTATGTTTTGGGCTCATTGTGAGTGTTTTTACCATGTTTAGTGCATGATGACATTGTATACAAACTTGATCCATTATGATATATATGAGACTCTATTTTTGGTTTGGCATTCCATTGTATCCGAGTTGTCTCTCTTTGGTTTATATCCCATGTGTACTCTAGATGTTTAGAAATTCTACTTATCAATGCTTTTTTAGATTGTATGCAATGGATGTGAAATGATAACGAGAATGATTTTATTTTTTTTTACATTTCATAATGTTGATATATGATGATCTGCAAACACAATGTGATCTTAAACTTAGCTTCTATTGCAATCTTTGGTACTTCATATTTGTCTTGAAAAATGTGATGATATAATGATACGATGAATAGATACACTTACCCCACTCCTAACCCCACACAACTAGTAAGATGCAAGGGCTTAACACCGAGAGTTAGAAATGCCACAAGCCATGAAATTTGTTGAATGACAGTGATGAGAGAAAGACATAGGTTTGACAAAACTAAATTAGGAGGCTATAACCTTACCCTACTCATGCTACCTCATAGTTTAGAATGTGAATTGCTTTGCATTTTATCTAGACTTAGATCCGTAGATGGCCACTTAGTTGACAAAATCTAGTTTTTAGTGTTTTGAATTCTTTTGAAATTTTGAACATCTAATTCACTTTGTTTTGACTTAGGATTGCATAGCAATTGATTTAATTATTTATGACTTTCAAATTTGTCAAAGAGACCCCCTAAACCTTGTCCCATGCTACCAGTAGGAAGCACGGGCTTATCACCATGGACAAAGCATAGGTGAGTAAGGTCATTTCCTTCCTTTTCAAACCCTACGTCACTAGTAAGAGATGTAAGCTCAACACCAAAGGTTGGTAGGGAAAAGAAAAGTGTAAAATAAAAATGTTGTGTTGATTTGCATTTGACTTACATGGGAAAAAATGTTTAGAATGTTCTTATTTCCAAGGATATGTATGTGGGATAGATGTGACACCATGAAGCTTCTAGAACAAACCATAAAAAACACCTATCCTAAGAAGAGACTAAAAGTAGAAACAAGTATGTAGGCTTTGGTATGGTTTCTCTCAAAACTTTGCCTTGTCTTGTTTGGATTGATAAGTGATATAGAAATAGTTGATGATACAATGAATATTTGAAGAGACATGATTTGAATGTTTTACCAATATTTTCAGAATTTTTAGGAATTTCTATAAGAATAAGCTCCTTGATCACACTTTTTACAAAATGAATAGACAGATGAAAATGCAATGCAGATGCAATAATGTACATATGAGTATGCTGATGGATCATGCATAGTATCTCTTTAGGTGAAGAGAGTTCATGGATTCACTAAACTCCTCACCTTCTAGAGTACACAAGTAGAATGCACCATTTTTATAGTATTTGACTACTCGATACGGACCTAACCACCTACGTCTAACTTTATTCCCTCACCGGTCTTCTTTTCTATTCAGTGGCAAGTCTTAATACCACCAAATATCCTTCGTAAATATAATTTTCATACACCTTTTTATTGTATTATCGAGCCATGTGATCAGCGTACACATTGTTTCATTGCTCAACGTTCGCAGATAGCTTCATCGAGGCTTTTTAATTAGGAGAGATGAGATTCTTTATAACCCTCCTCTCCCAGGATCCCATGTAGTGAAATGTGGAGGCTGGGAATTTCGAATTTGAGTGCAGAATTGCCTCAGTGCATCGAATACTAAGGAAAAGGGGGTTACCCCCATTGGTGTTCTAACCGACATTCTGTAGGCCCATAAGGCTGGAAAAAGCTTTAGATGTCAATCTCATTTATTCTCCTTAACATTTTTTAGAAGAATGGACTTTAAAGTCTTATTGGTAGCCTCAGCTTGTCCGTTAGCCTAAGGGTAGTAGAGAGAAGCCGTATGGTGCCTTATTTTGAATTTTTACACAAGTCATGCACCTCGTCATTTTAGAAAGACATGTTATTATCGAAATAATGACCTCTGGCACCCCATACCTATAAATGATCTGTTCGGGATGAACTTAGTGATTACAGAGCTCAAAATAGTGGTAAGGGGCATGGCCTCTACCCACTTGGTAAATTACTTTATGGCCATGATTATGAAATTATGGCCATCTATTGACAAGGGAGATAATTTTTACCAAGCCATGCAGTCAGTGTACACATTATGCCATTTCTCAGTGTTCATTCTACCTTTGTTGAGGCTTTCTAATTGGGAGAGATGAGCTTCTTGATAACCCTCCTCTCCTAGGATCCCATGTAGCAAAATGTGGAGGATTGGTATTTCAACTTTGAGTGGCAGAACTACCTCAACACCGAATACTAAGGAAAAGGGGTTTCCCTCGTTGGTGTTCTAACCAACGTTTGGTAGGCCCACAAGGCTGGAAAAATCTTTAGATGCCAATCTTGTTTATTCTCCTTAACAGTTTTTAGAAGAATGGACTTTAAAGTCTTATTGGTAGCCTCAACTTGTCCATTAGCCTAAGGGTAGTAGAGAGAAGCCGTGTGATGACTTATTTTGAATTTTGTACACAACTCATGCACCTTGTCATTTTTGAAAGACATGCCATTATCAGAAATAATGACTTGTGGCACCCCATACCTATAAATGATTTGGTTCGAATGAACTTAACGATTATAGAGCCCAGAAGAAAGTGGTAAGGGGCATGGCCTCTACCCACTTGGTAAAGTACTCTGTGGCCGTGATTATGAAATTATGGCCATCTTGCTGATGAGGGAGAGAATTTCCCTATCAGATCTAGGCCCCATGTGGAGAAGGGCCATGGAGTTGCAATTGGTTGTAAAGCTTGTCGGTATGTGGATCTTGTGGGAAAACTCTTGACACTTGTGGCATCTGCACACAAACTCTACCACGTCATGCTCTAGGGTGGGCCAGAAATAACCCATCTGATGTATCTTCCAGAGAAGTGGCATGGCCACCGAAGTGGCCACCACATACCCCACTATGTGACTCATAAAGAATATTTTCAGATTCTTCAAAGATCAACACATCTCAAAAGATTTCGTCAAAGGTTACTCATGCAGTAAAGCACATGTTCCAAGATAATATACTTAGTGGAAATTACGTGTAACTACCTTATTTGTTATGACATTTCCCTTCTGGGTACGTGTGGTCCATGATGAAATTGATAATATTAGTGTAGTAAGGGCACACAGAGCTAGGAGGCTGGTTTCAATGAAATATATGCACTCATCGGGAAAGTCCAAATCTACCAAATCATCCTTGTCTAATGGATTATCAACCAACCAATCTGTAATGATTTGACCCTTAATAGATTTTTGTTTTATGAACGTTAACTCAACTCACCCATTGATGTAATGAAGCACCTAGCCTTTTTAGACAAGGTTCCGTGCATGAGGAATGTTTGTAAGTGATCCGGCTTAACGATGACCCTTGTTTCTTGATTGAGCATATAATGTCTTAAGCACTTGGTTACAAAAACTATGGCAAGGCATTCTTTTTCTACATGTGTGTAGTGTGTCTCATAATCAATTAACGTCTGACTAATAAAGTAAACAACCCGTTCTTACTTATCATCATCCTCTTGAGCCAACATACAAGCTAGCAAAACATCTGTAGCCCACAAATATAAGATCAAAGGGTGATCTTACCTTGGTGGCATTAGCATGGGAGGAGATAACAAGAATCGTTTAACTACCTCAAAGGCCTCATCACATTCCTCTTTCCAATCAATGTTATAATATTTCTTCAAAAAAAATTTGATTGGATGAATGGAAAAGGTTAAGTCAGGGATGAACCTTTAGATTATACCAGTTTCCTAAGAAAATATCTAATACCAAACTCATCTAATGGTGGAATCATTTCTAACATAGCCCAGATTTTTTTGGGTCAACATCGATTCCCCATGAAGATATAATGTAGCCCATGAGCTTATCACCAATTACACCAAATACACATTTTCCTAGGTTCAATGTGACACCATACTCAATCAAGTGTGAGAGAATGATATGAAGCACCTCTGTGTGATCGCAGTGCTTCCTGGACGTTTCCATCAAGTCATCTACATATGATTCCACAATTTTATGAATAAGATCATGGAATATGTAGGTCATTGCTTATTGATATGTAGTGCCAGACATTCTTAAGACCAAATGGCATGATGGCATAACAATAGGTTCCCAAGGAGTTATAAATTTAGTTTTATCTTAATCCTTGTACAAATTTTGATTTGATTATATCCTAAAACTCATCCATGAGGGACAACAACTCAAATCCAGCTATCGCATCAACTATAACCTCAATGGATGTTAACAGAAATCATCCTTGGGAAAAGCCTTGTTAATGTCTCATAATTCTATGCAAATATGAATCTTCCCATTCTTTTTTAGGATGGGGACAATGTTAGATACCCATTGTGAATAATCAACTAGCTTGATAAATCCTACCTAGAGAAGCTTCATTACCTCTTCTTTTACCATAAGGGTCACCTTTGGTTTCATAGGCCTTGATTTCTACTTAATTTGTTTGGCGTCTGGTTTAATGACGAGATTGTGAATCTATGATGTGGGTGAAATCCCCGTCATTTCCTTGTAACTAAATTTGAAGGCTTTCGGATGTTCCTTGAGAATTTGGGTATGAATTTATATTTCCTCCGGAGTTAGAGAGGACCCTAGTTTTAATATTTTTGGTTCCTCCTCTATTCTGATGTTTATATCAATCATTCCCTCAATCAAGGAGGTGTTACCCTCCTCAAACTCAGGTGGGGGTGGGAGGAAACTCCAAATCCCTTCTTCTTATACATCGTAGATGTCAATATCTTCTCCCGAGAGAGGACTCAATCATTGGATTGCTAAAATAAGAGGAAGAATGTGGAATTAGGGAAAATTCTAACTCTTGAAAAGTAAGATGTAACTCCGTCAGAGTGTTTAAGCAACTTAAGGTTGACTCATCCCTATCAATAGGGTCTCAAGAGTCAATTTGGTCTCCAGCTTTCCACATATGTCAACATTGACATTTCTAGCATTTTATGAATCAATGATTCAACGTGGAATGAAATCGTGAAGTTGGTGTCCTCTAAATCACTACTTGGAGTGAAGCATGAGGTGGAAGTCACTATAGATTCTACTAGAAGGTTTTTTCACATGGAACTACCTCGATTGATATAAAATTGAACCCCTTAGTTAAGCCCAACACAAAGTGGTTTTGTAGAGTTGTAGGTATTCATCCCTAGTCTCGTATACCTCGAGATACATTTGTGATTAGCTATGAATCACCCAACACCCTAATATTGAGGATTTGCATTCTCTTAGCTACAATGAGACTTAGCATGAGAGCCTCATATTCAGCCCCATTGTTTGTGCATTCAAAATTCAGTTTGAAAGAAAAAGGTAAAACCATTCCCCTGGATGAATTAAGGATTGCACCTTCCCGGCATTGAAGTGACACTTGGCCCCATCAAAATGGAGGGTCCAAAAATTACTCGAAAAGATAGATGTTGAGTCATCCTTTATGAGTTATCCTTTTATCTCAATTATATCTACCATAAAACCTTATCTCTGAAGGGAACCAAGCCCCAAAGCATGTCCCATACCCATGGAATCAAAGGGGAGAAGGATGGGAAAATCCTTTTCTAATAGTTCAAAAATCTTTGTTGTAGTTCCTAATGATACTATCTATACAACAAAGCTCTCATCCTTGACCATTGGAATACACTCGATCAAACTTGTAACCTCTAATTCCATTGTGGGAACCAACTTTTCTTCTAGTAACGTGCGTTCTAGTTTGTTTAACTGGTTGGTGTGAAGCTAAAATTCAGAGTGGACCCATGGATTTTTCCTCAAGTTGGCCAGATGTATATCAAAGGACTTTGGATCACCTTGAGCGACAAAGACTTTCCCTAAATGTAGGAATCTAACTTCTTGGAATAGGGTGGATGGGATTGCTTTCATGTAGTGGATCCAAGGGCGACCAAGGATCATATTATAATTGGTTTCCCGATCTATAGTATAAAACTCAGTAAGCACCGTCTTGGGTCCAAGAGTGACTGGTAATACTATGGTTCCAATCGAGGTCGCATTGAGACTATCACAGCCCCTCAATGTGTTTTGTGTCAAGGAGAAATTAGTCTTCCCATATCATAACTTCTGAAGAAAAGAGAAGGGGACTATATTAATTGCTGCCCCATCATCAATCATTGTGTGCTTCACATAGTTGTTGTAGATCTAAACCTATAAAAATAAGGTTGGATCACCTCTACGAGCTATTTCACCATCTGTAGGCATCTTGCTTATGTCAAATACAAACCCAATATCCCTTTCGGGCTGCCCTGGAGGGAAAATGTCGAAGTCTATATGGTTTATTTGTGCCTCTAGTGGTGGGGTAACTTTAGCCAAATGGTCAAGACCGAGAGCTTCCAAGAGAGTGACTCGATGAGCGGGGAATTCTTTAGTAGATATAAAAAGGAGATGTGTGAAAAGGTCTTTGTCGGATCACTGATCAAGTCATAAGCCCCTATGGGCTTTCTTAGCATGACATGAATACTATCCAACATGACTAGATAGATCAGGATTGGCTACAATGAATAGTCTCTGGCTCTTGTTGTAGTGTTAATTTGGGGTTCAACATCTAACTCAACCAAACCTACAATGTTTGTTTGCTAATGACCATCCAAAGGAGGTGTCACCTGCGGGTTTGAAGAAGTTGAGGCTTCATGATCATGAGTCCCTATTACAATGCCTTTATTTGAACCATTAGGATCTAGTCTACCATCCTTTGGACATGTGGGGAGAGGATCATTGAAGATTCCCAATGGTGTGTTCTGTGGAGACACTGGTCCCATATAGGTGTTTTGACTAGGTGTAGTTGGATTGGATAGAAACATGTCAACAAACAAATGTATTTGGTCTTCTCAAAATGCTACAAACACTTATTACAATCATGATAGGTTCTTGTGTCATACCCGTGGACCCTAGGGAAACCATAATATAGCTCGGATCGTAATCCCGGGGCCTTTTTTTATCCCTTGTTGTGGTCCAATCCATGGTTGTTGTTTGGTTGTTGATTGTTATAATTAACACTTTGGAACCCTCGCCCTAGTTCTAAAATTGATTGGGGTATTGACTAGTGCTTGAGGTCGAATTTTCTTTGTGGCTTAGTCTGTTGTTGTTGGGGATGATTAAAATCCACAACTTTTACCAAGAGTGAGGAATTGTTATTTCTCTAATTGTTTCCATTGTTGTTTTTTTGTAGCACCAAGATCATGATGGGATTAACAACATTAAGCTTTTTGGGCTAGTCAATTACAATTTCGGTCGTGACTCCATGATTCTTATTAAGGATATTTGGTCCTTGAATGTTATTTATATTGTTGGAGTAATTGAGAGTTTTTTGAGTAGGGACAACTAACTTCCCATTTATTTTTTAGGTCTTATGACCACCGCCGATGGCCACTTGGTCGATTCGAAGAGACCCTCTAACACCTCTTCATAGCTCTTTAACTAAATTTTTGAACCTCTTCCTTTGTCTCCCTATTGAGGGATGAAAGAACAAATCACAAAGTTTCGTTTGATCCATGTTTGGAGAACTTGCGAGAAGAGTAGAGAACATGTCACCACCTCTAGAATGAAGTGGGCTATAGATTCGTTATGTTCTTGTTTGATATGAAGAAATTCTCTTATTCTTGTTCACAGTAGCTTGTTCATATCAAAATCTTTGATAAAATCTGACATGAGTTGTTTGAACGAGTGTATTGAAGCCTCTGGTATCCTATAATACCAATTGAGAGCAATACCTTCAAGTGTCTTAGGGAAAATCTTTGCAACGACTGCATCCCATGGGAGCAGCTCTCGAATGGTTATTGTATAAGCCTTGATGTGGGCATTTGGATCACCCTCCCCTTTGAAATTTAGGGGATCAAACAAGGGTCTCAGGAGCATGACTTCCCGAATAGATAAATCTAGGGGTTCTTTGAGATATTCAAAATAAGTCCCCATTGCATACATTTCTACCATCGAAGACCCTTTTTGGGGAGGTGGGGGCTGCATTCGCTCTATCAAACGAGACAACATAGACATTTTGCGGGGCATATGAAATCCCTTGCGATTTTCCATATGGACTTGGTTACGATTACATGTCTCCCTATGGATATTTATAATACATGTGCATATAAGGGGGTTAACTACTTTGATATGGAGTGAAGGCGTGAAGCCGTGAGAACGTCACATTTCCAGCTGGTATAGCATTTGAGAACGCACTTTTGACTGCCTATTTTAGATACCCATATGTCACTTGAGGAGGCATACCCAAGGTGCCCCTCCCATTTAACAAGTCCCCATGATTTGGAGTATTCATGTATACCATTAGATTCTATGCGGTTGGCACTTACCCATAGTTTTGTGGGTAGGAAGGATCCCATGCCTACCTGGTATATGAATTCTATGTATTCTGGGTAATCTCTAACTCCTTAACTTTATCAACCAAAGCTGAAATGAAATCACCCGTTAACGAGGTGATACCTTTCTTAGATACCTTTGGTTGAACCCTTGGAGGTTGTTGAGGAGTATGATATCCCACTATGAATTATTCATGATGTTGCCACCCCTCATTGGTTATATTGTTAGTTGGTGGTGGGGTAGCATTATTTTTCTAAAGTAGGACATCACCTTTTCCTTACAACCTGTTAAAGGATTGGTTCATCTATTGGAATTGCTGCTCACTCCTAGCATATCATGCTAAATACTCCTTATCAAGATGGGGGAGTTGATCAGATTGCATGGTAATGGGATTTCGAAACAATACCTAAGGAGATGAACTCACTTCACCAAAGAATGTCATGTTATTTGAGCTTGTTTTTTCAAAGGGATAAGTCTAAGTGAATTGATCCAATTCTTCGATGCATATAGAAGAACAAACATTGGTTCCCCTGAAGCATAGGGTTTTGAGTAGATGAGTGGTTTTCTTTCCATGTTGAAAGTGAAGGTGATTGTTTTGGTGTGTTTGACTGGTACTAGTACATGTCAAAACCCAAGATGGGTCAACTATACTCATCATATCCCGACATATTCGGGGGTATAAGAATGCCCATAGAATAAAGGATGGAAAAAGTGGAAACACTTAGAGACTAGCTCTTCACATCAAGTTCACCAATTTGTACAGATGAAAATGAACACGTGACCTTCAACCACACTCAACCCCCTGAGGTCATGCCAAAGCATCCGATGTTGAATGTGTGTGGCTAACTATAGGAGGATCAGTGACTAATATATCGTAGTGTGATCTCCTGGTAGCTGAGTTGACAAAGAGGATATTTAGAGGCTATGAATGGGTAGCGTGAATTCCCTATGGCTTGTCTACCTAACTTGGATCTAAGTACTAAAATAGTTTGAAGTGTCCATGTAAACTGAATGAAATTAACAATCTATGCTACTGCTAAAAGGAAACTAATCTAAACAAATCACAAAACTGAAATATTACAATCACAAACAACAATTTTCTTCTATTCTAAATAATTAAAATATTTCTACACTAAAACTAAACAAGCAAAATAACTTGGTGTGGTTATTCACCTATGCTGAGTGTATTGAAACTAAAACAAGAACTTTTCCAATTAATCTATGATATGTAAAAAACCTCCTACGATATTCTCTCCTTCAAATCCACAGGGATGGGAAGAAAAGGATCCATCACTGGGAGTTGTTATGAAAGATTCAAACCCTCTTGGAAATTAACTAACTACTTGCGAATGAAAATAAATTGATTTCTACTCTATTTGATATTATGTAATAGTGATAAATTGTAATAATGAAGGAAATCAAACAATAAATCTAACTCGAATACATAGAACATAGGTAAATCTAGTTGTGTAGTAATTTATCCCCTCGCTTTTCCTTTTTCTCGAGTGTTCGTGTGAGTCCAAGATATTGGGAATGTAAAAACAGCAATAGGAGGATGGCGCTTGAGCAATGGCAGCTTGATGGTAGTCCAGATGTAATGCAAGTAGAAGAGAGATAGCACACAAGATTAGAGCTTGGCTATGCAATTCCTAGGAAGATCGTAGTAGCAACACAATACAAGATACACAAAATTATTAGGCCTTTTTTCTTGAATACAAGCATGGAATATATAGGAATGAATGATAGAAGGTTACTTCATGCACAAGGTAATCAAGAGGTAGTTCCACTCATTAAATCTATTTAAAAATAGAAGGAACAAAGAGAACCAAGTAAACGAAGCTATTTTTAGCAAAATCGGCTCACGAATGCCCTCAAAAAGCAAACTTAAGTGAATTGTCACATGCAATTTCTCATAAGAAGATTCTAGAAAAAGTGGGGGAGAGCACCGCCCTATGCACGGTGGTGGTTTTAGGACTACCGCCCTGTGCACAAAGTGGTGATTTGCAAACCGCCACCTAGGAAGGGTGATGGTCCTAGCAATGAAGGCCAAAAAAGCACGAGAAAGAAGGGGAAGCTGAAAAATGCAAGTAAAATATAAGTAAGGCTATCTAGGCTAAAAATATATATTGTAGATGGGTTTTTAGAGCTTGAACACCTTCTTGAAGGGATTTTGAATCATCACTGGGAATTTTATAACCATTCTCCGACAATATAACATGTGTAATTTTTGGTACATACAAATCACCAACTCCCAATATGACTCCACACCAACCAAATCCACCTGATATGTTTTTCACCACTAATTTTTTTCTGCACCAAATGAAGATGGCATAATGAATCTCACTCTCCTTCCTCCTCCGTTAAATTTTTTTCTCTAGGTAAACTCACTCTATATATTCTTCTCGAAGATAATTAGGCCTAATGACCTATCACTCCAACACTTGAAAACCCTCTATAATATCTCCACAAACACTTTTCCCTCTCTTTTTGGTCATAAATACCCTTTACACTTTCTTTTCTCGTCCCTCTAGCTCACATTTTTCACACACACTCAACTAACTCAAATGAGCATTCTAATTTGCCTTTATATCTGATTCAAGGTCATAACACACATAGTTCGACCATCATAGAGAAAAATACATCCAAAAATAATAATAACATGATAAAAACATCACACATAGGACCATATAGGTTGTCACCATCATCTAGAACCATCTAGACCTCCATTAGGACTCAAGAAGCCCTAAAGCACCAAAACAAAAAACTCACCAAAACAAGATGTTCTAGATCAAAAACACACTAACAAAAGCACATACACTAATTTTACATGTTACATAATCCTTTAAAAAACTCTAGCAATCTATAACAAGTCATAACCATCATCTCACCTCATGAAGCCACTCAAGAACAAGCACAAACAAGCTGCCTAAAAACTAGTCTTCAAATATCAAGCCATAACTTCATCAAATTACCTAAAATATGAAATTTTGATATACCAATGGAAATATCATGACCTGAGGGTCATAAAACTCAACTCATGCCATGAATTAAACTATAGAGCCACCAAAATAGCTCAGAATCGGACCACATCATACAAGAATGACTTCAAAATACCTCATAAGGGCACAAAATCTATCTTAGACCACCATGGACATGTATAAAAGCTCGCATAATTCCTCAAAATCTAAATTAATTACCATGTTCAATGGAAAACTTTATCACAACTGAAATTTTCCATAAACTTATATTTTTGAGTGGGTCCCACATATTATCACAACATCTAAATACAACATGGAGAAAAATAAATTCCTCTACAACCTCTAATCATCACATTTTCACAAACAATCCATTTTTGGACACTTTGAGCAATATTTAACTAATCGCTACTTAGCTAGGGTTTTGAGAGGGTTTAAAAGTTGTTTTCCTTCTTAATGGTTATTTATAAAACTATTATGATAAAATGACCTCCTTCCACTTAGAAAACCTTCTTAGTAGACATCTTCAACTATCCCCAAGATATTAGGTCACCATAAAATCATACACATTCCAATGAGCATCATAAATGCCAAATTTTACCTTGGTTTCTCACTTCCAAAACTTAGTAAGGGAAAAATGCAATAACTTGCAAAATATTCAATAGAAAGACCTAAAACTTGGACCACATCTTCATATCAACTTTCCAAACATTCTACAATGCTATACATTTCTCAAATACACTCAAAAATTATGACTCCACCACACTAGGGCATGTTTTCTCAAGGGCTAGGTCTAGGAACATACCTAAAAACCAAGTCTAACACTTGAACCAACACTATAAGACACTTGTGATTGTCCCCACACCTCATACTTATACTTACCATGTTCTCTCCAAGCTCAAAAATATGCTACATTCCTTACTTCATCGTTCCATACATCATTTTTCTCTATAGGTCTCAAGAACAAACATCTTGAACATTCTTACATCACCACAACTGATTTTATCATAACTTTGGCACACATGTACATCTATTAGGAAATTCAACACACTACATGACATCATCACACAATTATACATACCTCTCTAAGTCACTATCACACACCTGCAAGCCATTACACTAGTCAAGAACCAATGCAACACCAAACAATATCAACAAGATACTCACCTTGACATGACACTACCAATCAACCTTCATGCGTCTTCCCTCTTTTTACATCAATGCAATCATTGAAAACTCCTACAACATCATACTTTGACATAAATGACAACACAATGCCAAAATCTCCCCTTTTTCATTGATGGCAAGCCTATTCATGGAAAAGCACATAAACTCACTCTCCCCTAAGAAATACACTTGTTATCATCTCATTCTCCCCCTTTTCACATCAATGACAAATCAAAACATACTTGCAACATCTTCTCTTGACAACACAATAGGCTCACCACTTGGTTGTAAACATCAACCAAAACAATCAATGTTCATTTTTCATCTTCAGCAGTGATTTTGACTCTTTGAGCAACCTTTCTCCCCCTTATAAAATGCATGAATCCCAAAATTGACACTGAATTTGAATAAGAAACTCAAAAACATCAACCGATTGCTAGAAAAAATGAACCATTGCTTACCTTTCAAAGTATACACCACTTCTTGCCACAAACATTCTTTAATAACTTTATTCTTATCTCCATAGACTCATACCATCACATTCTCCCATGTTTTCATGATTACCTATGATGTATCTGGTATAAGTATTCTCAAAAACACTTATTGATTCAAACCATAACATCCTCTTAAATATTTTCAATTCCTCGAGATAATTATTCACAATCATAATTTAGGCTTTAATACTTCAAACATGCACTCACGAACATTCAATATTGAAACCATCATTACCTTCTTAGAGTATTCTCACAATCTCCCCTTACTAAATTCTCCAAAATATCTTCATAGACAACACAAACCTAAACTGGGTCTTAAGACACATCTTTAAGGTTCAAGTATGCTTCAACTGACTCATTACATGTCAATGCTTCTTACACTTTTGAAGGATCATATCACAATGTACTAGATCATCATGAGAAACATATACCTTCAAACATAACCCCGTGATTGTACCCTCACAATTGTAATTAGTCATGTACTTCAATCATCTTCACAGACCTTGACTTACCCTAAAAGAAACTCGATACAAGCCATACTTTCTCTAAACTCATCACATATACCTTCTTAAACTAAACCAAGGAGTCTCTTTTTTTTAGACTAAATCAATTATGTTCAGCCAATATTATATCATATACAAGGAAATGAGCACTCAAATAATCATTAGCATACCTGTTCCTTCTTCATGGTGGACTCGAAACTATACATATCATTCTTTAGACAAGAAACACTCACCACTTGTAATATAAAACTTTGATTACTTCTCTTAAACATCAACCTTAGATTCTACTTTTCTTTGCCTCTATGACTGTCACTCTTCTTGATATGTAAATAGATCATACTTTTCTTCCCCGATCCTTTGAGTTACAAAGCCACCATACATTCTTTCATTTAAGGAAATTTTAAAAACTTCTTACCATGATCACAAACATCCTCTTCAAATAGCTAGAGCACACCAATTTTGAATAAAATTAACTCACTACCTTCTTGTTTACCTTTCACATAGGGTACTCACATCTCCACTCAAATCTAGACATCATCCTTTCCTTACTCTATCTTTGATGATACTTCTACCAATGAACCTATCTTGAACTAATCCAACATGTAAAACCCCGTACACTTCTTAAGAACTTTCACAACATTATTAATGACAGAACATAACAAGATCTCATTACTTATTACCATGGCTTAATCATTGTTTATACACCCTTCTTCATCTACCTCAAGACACCAACATGACGAAATCCCTTATTTATGATTCAAAACCTTGCAACCGTTCACACTCTTCTCAAGGAACAATAATAAAATGAACAAACCTCAAAGCTTCATGACTATACCTTACATCATGACCGGATCATCAATATGATTCCTAAATTTTCACAAGATACCAACTTATGGAACTTCCGGCATTAACATACCTTGTTTTCTCAACGTACTAACAACATTGTCGGCTTAACGTATACAAACTCAATCCTTTTCATCTCATACATGTATGTGCAAAAGTTATAGAAAAAATCTACCCATTTTGGACCATCGAGCATGCTAACCGGTCTTACTGGGTAAGATCATGACCTCAAGACTTTCCTATAGGTCCATTTATTTATTCGAATCCTTTATGTATTTTGATGCACATCATCTAGTAACACAATTTCATGAATCCTTGAATATTTATCAATGTAACTCATGCACCTTCTTAATTATCATGCACACCCATATTTTAGTTCTATAAACTTGTTCACATGATACTTTAGTTTCTATAACATGTGATCATCTCTTCAAATCCACAAAAGCAATACTTTTAAATTTCCCATCATGATTATTAATTTACTTTTATTTAAAACATCTTCATGAAGAACATAACTTTATGAATAAAATCAAGACATGTCATACCAGGTCCATTTACTCCGCAATATTTTTATACAACTTCATGACTGTCTTGATCCTTAAGGAATACATCATGCATTAAATTCTAATGATTTCACTAAACTGTCATCCATCCTTGTTCATTATGAATCAATACCATACTTGTCTTGAACCACTATCATGCTTATAAACTCTACTAATCCTTCAAAAATCTATAAGATCTTAGTTTTTTTACTATCACAAGGATAATTATGTCTTCACATAGCTTACTTAGTCCATTATTAGCATCACAAACGTGAATTAGGTCTTGAGACACTACATTCATACATGCTTGACTATAATAAACTAACACAAACTTAAATAAGGTCTTAAAACACACTCTTATGCTCTAATCATGCTCATTATCATACTTCAAGGCTTTCTATTAACAAAGTGTGTACCGTCATACATCATCTAGAAATATCTAAAACTCTTCCTTTTTTATACAACACGGATACAACAACAAAACTTCTTTTAGGGCACATATTTTCTTTCATCACGAATGAACAAATCAAGGTAGTCATACTAGGACACAATCATACTTTTAAGCAGTCTAATTACCTTAAAATAATTTAAAAACCTATTGGAAGATATTGCAACATCTAATAGTCTTTACACAAAAAGCCTTAAGAGTTTTAACATACCTTGTGATCATCATGATAGTATCAGCAACAATCCTTCTTGAGGTAAGACACCATACCTATGCTAGATATTATTTTATCTCACTCAGGATCCCCATAACTCAATGCTTTATCTAGGTGATTTTTGTCATGTGTTTTTGCAAGGGTAAAAATCAAGATGAAAACATGACAACTTTACCCTAGAGTCACATTTTTTTCTTGTAATCCCTCCTAAGCATTTCTTCGATCAATTTTCCCTCTCGTGTCGACTATCCTATCCTTTCAAGTGCTCATCTATGGTGTGATTAACTTTCCCATATTTTTAAATTTGAAAACCAGATCATCGAATTCTTCTGATGTAGTGCTTCTTAAGATAGATTCTTCAGTGAACTTAGAAAGGATATTTTTAGCCTTTCCAATACCAAGATACATCCCCTAGGATATATTTGAAATCCCAAACTCATCCAAAAGTGGTATTGATGAGATAAAAAAGTTATGAAAGTGTTTTAGGAAGATTTAGGAAAGATTTGAAAGTTTGGGGAAAATTTCAGTGAAAGCGGGTTTTTGAAGGTGAAGGAGATCGTAGTTCAAAATAGCACCTTAACTTCATGAAGTGATTCCAATAGCTCCGTAATGAGTTTGAGCTCAAACAAGATACCATTTTAAATTTTATATAGTCATCTAAATGATGGTATTTTCATATTTTTCATAAGACATGGATGTTTCTTCCCGAGTCTATTTTCAAAGCAAGCACAATCTAATGTCCTGTAAAAATATAATTTTGAGGGATTTAAAAGAAGAAATATATAATTTTACCCATCCCATTATTAGAAAACTATTTTTTGGAGTCAAATTAATATAAATAAGTTCTTAAAAATACCTTCAAATGCTCCAGAAACTTCGTCATCAAGTCTCTCTCCAAGGTAAGCTTTTGGGACTTAACCAATTTTGAGGGTGGACACATGTCATCACTAGATGATGGTGTAATTTTGTGTCCCATATATCCCATCCCCTTCTAAAATTTGGGACTTAAAAATGCACCCAATCCCAGTTAATCCCTTTGTATCATCATGTGACCTTGACGAATCCTTAGGTTGTCGCTTAAGCCCCTTCTCACCTATTCGCAGTTCTTCCCATCACACAATCACAAAGTGCCAATTTTCACTCCCAAGTGATGGAAGAATTTATTGTCCCATATATCCCATACCATTGGGATATTTCAGACACAAAAATATTTCCCATTCCCAATTTATCCCTTGATTCACCATATGACCTCGGGAAGGCTCAGGGCCATTTTTCAACACCCTCTCCTCTTTGCTCGATAAAATCAAATTCTACCACTTGTCAACACCAGATGAGGGAATATTTTTATACCCCATATATCCCATCCCCTTAGGAAATTTTGTAAAAAAATCACCCATGTCCATCCCTTTCCCAATTTTGTCATGTGACCCGATTTTAGCCCCCGAGAGCTTTTCAAGTTTTTTTTTCTCTCTTCCGCAAAGTAATCATGGTCTACCATTTGTCAAGCTGAGGTGAGGGTGAATTTTAATACCCCGTATATCTTTTCCCCTTAGTAAATTTAGCACACAAAAACTCACACACTTCCAAAAATTTGTAAAAACCAATTTTTGAAAATTCTAATTGTCGTGTTTCTTCCTTTTGTGTGTGTTCGAGAAAGGTGTTGCAAAAAAACTATAAAATCCATTATTATCCTTCTTCAATCCATTTTTCCTCCATGCCTTCATGTTCATTATTACAAAAGTCTCAAGAAATTTCTTTTTCCTCCGGACACAATGCCTAACTTTTTCTAGAATAACTCCATGGCCAAAAACATGAAAAACTCATATCTCCCAATCTAGTGAGCGGAATCAAACAAAAATTTCATAGTATCTCTCTTTCCTAGGAACCTAAAAGAAGAAATAAATATAAAACTCATAGGATTCCCTGATTTTTAATGGAATTAAACCCTATATTTATTCCCTAGCTCATGTTTTTTCAAATTCCCACCATTCGGTAGACGGTTCGAGCTAGAATTTTGAGCACATAGTCCAGAAGACAAACCTATTCCAGAGAAGTTTATTTCATCAAAATCCAAGGTGTGTAAGACTATATTATAAAAATAGTAAGTATATATATCTTTCACTTACTATAAACATAAAATTTCCTAAAATATCACAACCTTTCAAAGCAGTGAACTCATAAAATGATAGAGATGAAAAACTAGGCAATTCGAGTTAAAAAGCAAAAACAACTTTCTAAAAATAGAAAGTTTTTAAAATGAAAAAAAAACATTTTTGATACTATTCCTATCATGTATGGGTTCTTACAAACTGATTTCAATTCAAAAATTCAATATTTCCCAAAATAACAACTTCTAGATCCCTATGGTTAAAAATAGAAAGTTCCAGTTTTGAGTGTAAAAGTTGTTGTCATCTCCATTTTGGCTCATCTTGTTGCTTTTCATCAGTATAAAATTAAAATTTTCTAGTATCAATCTCATTTTATCTTTATCATTAGAGTACTCAAGTGAGGGTGACATTGATGTTACCCATATGGACTTGGAAGACCTCGAGAATAGAATCTTAGGTTCACCTAGGGAGCCTGTGGAGGATAAAGTCTACACAAGCAAGTTGTATCCCATGGGTGGCCATCCCTTGTTTATTCAAAGTGAAAAATTGTTGTTGGAATTATCCCATAATTCTGATCTAGACACTTCAACCATAATATTTGGTGGCAACTCAGTCTTAGTGATACTCACTCCCAAGGCAATCTCTTAATGTATGCAAATTTTAGTCTGGAGCAACATGGTCATCATTTCAAAAGATTTTGCATCAAGTTAATGGTCTAAGACCTAGACATATCTCTAAGTCCTAAAACTCAATTTTTTCTTGAATTAAGTTAGATATCCCTCCCGTATGTTGAAGTCTCTCTCCTTAAATGAATTCCGCGAGGGATTCTCATGACGATCATCATTTTGAGTTGGGTGATGGGAAAAGAAACCATAAGATATTTCCATGACTAGATGGAATTGTTCATTCTCACCATAATCAAAGGCAAATAGATTATAGATTAGTGGAGAATCATCTATGAAAACTTCCACCATCAACTGCTTCAAGTGCCGGCTTCTAAAAAAATTCATGAATTTATACTTAGTTTATGCCCTTGCAAGCACAAGGAAATTCAAGGGTTTGACACTCACCCAAAATGTTTCTCAGAAGGCTCCTATATATGAGAAATATCTACACCTAGACTTGAAAGAAATAAAATAACACTTTTCAAGAGTGAACTATGTATTTATAATGTGTCTTCATACTATTAGAAGGGAACACTCACTCAAGGATGTCTTCACAAGTAGTTGATCTAATCAAAAGGTACGAATCCTTTTTCATACATTTTTCAACCTTTTCCCTACATCTAAGTGTTTGGTTTTGAACTTTCTCCACAAATTTTTCCACATTACATCAATGACATGATCATGTTGATCAAACAATGTAAGAAAATTGTACATGTCAAGAGTAAGTGAGAAATTGAAAGAAGAAGGTGGATTCTTTCCCTATATCTTGAGGGATATTCTCCTACAAACGTTATCACAAGGCTACCAATGTGAAAGATACATTCCCTCCCATAAACATATATTCATACATTCCAAGGGTAGACTTCAATATCCAAAGTGATCCAAACACTTTCCACCTCCCCGACTTACATCACATTCCATAGGTTGAAGATTACTAGGTGAATTATGTTGATGATTTCGAAGTCCAGAGAATGAGATCACCAAAGGATGACAATTGAGAAAATGATAGGATTCAAGATTGATTGGTATGAGGATGGAATTCAAGATGATGGCACAAATATGTATGACCTAGAATACTAAGCAATGAAATCATCACCCCTTTCGTAAGTGTCTTGGAGCATTCACAAGTTAGGGGATATAAATGAGCGGACTGAGGTAGTCATCAAAATATCAAAAGAGTGGTTCAAAAGGAAGAGGTATTCCCTCATTGCATCAAGTAACTTCTCAACTCTCCAATGGTAGGAATCCCATCATTCCTCTTTTAAAGCCATGGAAAAATATCACTCGGGATAAGGCTCAAAGTGAAAGGCAGTGGAACTAGAAGCTCCTCACTACAAAAGGTTGCTTAAAAGGTAAGGAAAACATAGGACCTTTTGGTATATTTATAGAAAGGGTAAGTTGATCTGGTTCATCTTTTAGTCCCTCAGAAATCACAAAGCTTCTCATCATTTGTTGTTACATTGGCCCCTCCTGCACAAAATGTTTCTTCTCATTCTCGAGCAACAAACTACAATCCTACCAAATGTTGATCCAGACATAAATGAGATATTTCCTTGGGTATAGGAAATGATCACAATATAATCCCACATAGTTTAATAAGCAGAAATCTTGGACCTCTCAAATATAGCTTTAATGGTAAAAGGAAAGAATGGAAATCTATCTCAAGCAACTTCTTACTTCTTCAAATGCACTTCAGTGCAATCAATATGTATAGGTAGTCTAGACAAAGGTAATCAATCCCATTTAAAAATGACCCCAACTAACTATGAGATGACCACCATCCCACTAGGCCTAGAAACTCATGAGGGAGACACACATTTTTTCAAGGAATATTCCACTCACCTTCTCATGAGGAATCGGAGTATAAAGAATAGATTTATCGGTTTAAGATCACGTGAAACACTCACCTCATACGTATAAAATTTCATGCACCAAAATTCTTCTTCATATCTTCTAATTGAATAAGTTACTCCCATCAGTAGCTCTGATCCAGATTCCATTCATAAGACACATGGTTTCATTGTGTAGTAGCGAGAAAATGAAAAATGGATGAATAAGATTGGAAAAGGGGAAATTGTTACTTCTAGAGATGATCTCATTATTCAATTATGTATGTGTAATAATCACCAACGTTAAAATGAAAATGGGTAAAATTGAGAAAGAAAAGGAACACCAAGATAAAATTTTTCCATTGGTGACAAAGATGGGGAAATCTCATTCGAAGCATTGGTAGAAATGAAAGTACTTAATTATCCATCCAAGGATTTTTCACGGGCATGGGCCGAACTCTTGTCACCTAGTATGCTATGTTGAACCTTCCTTTAGAAGAGTTGGATTCAAATGAGAAATGTTCCTCTAATATGTAGGATGATGTCAAAATTAAGATACATAAGCTTGGAGTGCCTACAACTGATGAAAATACCTCTACGGATGACTTGTTACAGTCTTTTGAAGAATTTTTCAAACAAGAAGTGGGAATCCCTTTTCCTTTAACAAGGACACACTTTGGAATCTATTGTTGAGATAAGGTTTTTAATATCAATAATTAGAAATAAACATCAGTCTTAGTTCACAAAGTGTAAAAACATCAATGTCATCTCAGATAATTGGATCAAGTCATTGAATTCAGTCCACATTCCCCAAGCTGAGAAATTTGGACCTGTGGAAACTTGATATAGCAGATAATTCAATGGATTGGATATCTTCCCAGAGGTACTCACTAAAATTTCACTTGAGAGTGAATCGAAATCGAGAAGGGCCTTGTCTCCATCTGGGTAGTTCTCTCTCTTCTTTTCTCTATCTTCTCTTATCCCTTGTCTCTTCCTTCGTGTCCTATTACTTCATTAGGAGGGGGTTGTAATTTTCATTTTGTCTTATTATATTTTTTCATATTCTCTTTTATCTTATGTGACTATAGTTGGCATTGTAATAAATCACCCTCAATTATTAAAAAAGGTGAGTTAATTTTATTCCTAGGAATATGAAGAGTTACATATTGTAAAAGACAAATTAAAGGTCATCTCGGGGTTAGGTGAAGAGTCTTTCTAAAATTTATATATTTTCGTGACTTCCCCATTCTAAATGGTTGTCAATTTTGTAAGTTCAAGAGTAGATAACTACTTAGAATAAGAAAAAGATAGCTATCTCCTCCATTTTCCTTTTCATGTGTTCTTCCATCCCTATCATTGTACAACGTTGTCAATATGTGAATAAAGAAATGAGTTTCATGCCTTTTTGGATGAGTGAATAAGTTAAATTTAGTTTTTCATGGTTTCATCTTGTCTTGATATAACTATCAAGGTTGTGATTCTTTCTAATTTTGTGTGCTAATATTTCTGGTTAATCCCTACAAGAATATGAATTTTCCTACTTGTAGTATTAATCCCTCTCCTAATTTCCCACTCTCACTTTCCCACCTTCCTAGAAAATTCCTCCCTTACACAAATTGCAAGCATTTGCTGCAAGTGCAATGGAGTTTTCATGTTGGATCCCTAGCCTCTTGACCAACCAAGGAGGTTTATTTTTGTTTACACATAATAATGGAGCTTTCCATTCAAGCAGGGGGTCCTTTTCCTAGAGCATTGGCAGAAATCCACTAATTTTTCCTATCGATAAATTATTTTGCCAATAGTTTTTAGCACCCACCATGGGTTATATTTGGCATATTCTGCACCCAACATACGAATCACAAAATTATATATATATATACAAAAAAATCAAATATCCAAAAATTAAAAAAATAGAATTTGAATTCATTGAGCCTTATGTCTTCCACCAATGGCTATTCCTAGTAACCCTCCAGTCCAAAGACACGAATGTTTTGTTCTCAGTATCCAACAATATATTACATATGACTTGAGGGAGGTAATTTGGCATAACATAGTAAACTTATCCCACTAATTCATAGCTATAAGAGTGTTAGATTCTAAAGAGTAACATGTAGAATATTTGGAAAGAGTGAGACAAGCCCAAGTTCAACAAATGAGAGCTTAAGTCAATCCAAAGTCTACAAGTTGGTTGATCATAGATACACCAGGTTTGAGAGACAAAGAGGAAATCTTGACCCCATCTTTAAAGAGCTCCAAAGGTGGAAAGAACAAGTTAGAAATTCACGACACTCCCTTCATCCTAAAACTTATCTCATCGGTAGCCCAAGTGGTGTCAATCCGTTGGACATAGAATTTCCAGACCTTAGAGAAGACTTTGAATACTTTGTAGAAGTAGAAGTAGAAGTAGAAGTGGAAGTGGAGGTAGAATTAGAAGCAATATTGGGGGATGAAGGAGAGAGAACCTTGTCAATATTTCCATGGGGAAGAAACATGGTTGCACTTTCCCTCCTCAACCTCGTCCATGAATTTTCAAGGGATCTAGAAAGAGTTTTCTCAAATTTAGAGGAGATGGTACACAACTCCCGAAAGAGCATATGGAAAAATTCATCATTACCTATGGTGTACTTGGGAGTACAACACAAATATTTTTCAATGAGTTTGTTCGTGGAATATTTGTGAGATAAAGTGGGGAAATGGTTTTATCTCCTACTAACTAGATCCATCATTTGCTAAGATGACATCAAAACCAGTTTTGAGGATAGATTCAAATCCACTGAGGAATTCCAAGACCTCCTAGTGAAACTAGTGAAAATAAATAAGGAATCTAATGAGACTATGAGGGATTTTATAGCTTGATACAATAGGTAGATCAATAGAAATACCCTTCAAGTTATTGCCTCTAATGATAACATGAATAGATTCTTCATCAATGCTCAGTTGTCTAAGGTAGGATTCATTCTCTAAAGATATTTACCTAGGACTCTAAATAATCTAAAGACTATGTTATTGAGATATAATATGATCTAGTTCTATCCGAGAAAATTGAAAAGTCCAACCGTAAAAGTAAAGAGGTCAAAGATCTAGTAATACCTCTATGGATTCCTTATTTTATAAATGGCCAATGATGTGATTACACTCAAGAAAAAAGTTACACAAATTACTCGAGAGATTCTCCAAAGAAGAATAATTCTCCAAATAGACAAAGTATTGGCCCACCTCCTCATAGAATTTCTCTTGAGGTACCACCAATAAATGCAACATGTGATGCAGAAGAAGAGAAGAAATCAAGGATCCGGAAGAAGAGAATGAAATGGAAACGTATTTGAGATTTAAGAAGTTGATGATGATGCACAAATTGGTTTCCTTGAGTGTTCTTTGATAGAATACAATGGTGATGATGGAGAATCACCAATTTTCTCATGTGTGGTGTTTACTCACTCCCAATCTCAAAAGGGATCTTCTTCTTCTGTGGCTACTAAAAAAAATAAAAATAAAGATGGTCGTCTGATGCCAATTTCACATAACAAGATAATCAACAGATAATATCTTATCTCACCATTAATGGAATCAACAAAGGAGAAATAGGACCCAATAACAAGAAAGAAGCAATTTTTCATACCAAGTAATTCCTCTAGTGTTTCCCCTAGCTCTAATTATGTATCTAAGCCTAATCTTGTGAAGACCTCAAATGCTCAATCAAAATTATCCACTCCTTCCCATCTTGCTACTCTATAATCTAAAAACACCCTAGCTTCTAAAGAAGAACTTGTTGATGATAATCCTTGCAGATGGACCATCAGAGTCATGGGAATCCTTAAGTTAGTGGGACATGTGCCCTAAAGAGACCTCCATATTTTAAAGAAGTTGGCTCTTCTCTGTGGTATGAGATGAGGGTCTAAGAAAAATAAAACATTGCACAAAACTAATAGAAGTGATGCACTTAGAAAAGAAGAAGTTAATCAAGAATCCAACTACCTGAAATGGGGAAAATGTGAACAATGAAAAGGGTGGACAAAATGCACCATAGGCCGAGATATAGATTCACACATAACACCACTCCAAACCCATTAGGCACAACTTCTAAGATAGTAATAACATTATAGATATGCACAGTTTCTATGTGAAAATAAAGGCGATCGAGACAAAAAAATATATGCAAAGGATGGAAAAAATGCACCACAGGGCATATTATATTACTCCAAAAATTGTGCACAATATTACAATAGAAAAGAGGCAAGATTTCTATTACAAAACCTAGGAAGAAGGCTAGAGCTCCAAGCCCCTACCTTTTACGAAGAGGGACTGAGACAGAGAAGAAAACTGACTAACTCCCCTTCCATTTTTTAATGAGACCTTGGTCAATATATATAATCACAAAGAGATAAGGGTGAAATCCTAAAATTGCTTTTCAACCACTTGTAAGATGTAATAAATGAGTGCAATCAATGGCACCTTGCTTGTAAAAGACTCCTCCTTCGTCCCATGACCTACAGTAGTGAAATAATGATGGCCATGCTCATTAAATGCATTCCCCAACCACTTTCCAACTATCTCTTTGAATTGGGATTGTTTTCCTTAAAAATCACCATCAAAGCTTCATCAGTTTATGTATTTCTTGATTGTTGTGCGTCATGCTTGGTTTATTGGAGCTGGATATGTTTATTTTATTTTCACCCACCTATCCTTACTAAAAATACAAAATTCACTTTTTTTATCATAGAGGATGTTGAGAGATTTTTGAAAAGTCTAATTTTGTGAAAATTGGAGTTCTGGGTCAAAAGTTATGCTTGTTTGAACTTCGGGGTCACGTGTTTCATGTGGGCTCTCACAATCTTTTAAAAGATATGAGCATTTAAAATTCCTATTGGCTTCATTATTAATCCTGCATTAAATATACCTACGCCAATATTTTTGACCTGCTTTGGGTTTGGATTCTATCCGTGTTGAGCTCCACGTGGAAGCCAAGCGCATCTCCAGGCTCTCTACTTTTCTTACACCTTTTAAAAGTATGATGAGATGACATATGGAACCCTTTTTCCTTTATGTGAGTTTATAATGGGACTCGTTGTAGATTAATATGAGGACCCTCTCTTGGCAGGCCCCTTACCATTCGACCCCGTGTGGAAGTCTCGCGAGAGTTTGGAGTTTCACTTTTCCCTCTCACTTTTTGGAATTGCGCCAACCTGACACATGGCGCCTTCTGTGACTCTTCTAATTTTCCTAAATTGACTCACTCCAAAATTCACTTTTGACTCACCGAGTCAGATTTCTTTGTTTTTTCACCATGATTTGGCTAAGTTTCTTCCCCTATCTGGAAGCTTGACTCTTTTTGTATCGGTTCAAGATTCTCGGACTAATTTGATTAATCCAACAGGAATCTACTTGTTATCTAGTTTCAAAGGGCGGTGGAGGAAATTAGATAATAGCACCACATTTTTCTTATATAACATCCAAAGGTGTTCCAAGAACATCAAGTTGATCCACCTTAACTCCATCTAATATAATTGAGCATGTCAACAATTCTAAAATTTAGATTGGAAAATCTAAATTTTTGCAAACACACCCTGAACAATTTGAAAGGAGTGTCACCGGCTATATCAAGGGTGGTAACCCAAATCCTATAGATACAAACCCCAAATTTAAAGGGTTACTTCGACACCACCCACTCCTACTATGAAAACATGCTTTCATTGAGCTTATCCAATTCCAAAAAGTTATAACCCTTCTACCTCTCCCTCTTGATTAAAGGCCACCAATTGAATAATTGCATTATAGACTCAGGTGCCTCAGATAATGTAATTCCAATCAAAGTTTCTAATTTCCTAGGACTTACCTTGACATGAGAAACTAGCTCTTGCTACTCTATGGAGTCTAAAGAGGTGTCGCTGGTAGGAAGAATCAAAGATACTCAAGTGGCCCTTGTGAATTCTCCAACTAAGAAGGTGTTGCTAACCATTTTGGTTGTGTATATCCTAGTGTATTTTGGCATGTTGTTGAGCTTGAGCTTGTAGAGACTTGGGTGGTGAAATACAAATGGATTAGTTTTCTACGACCATTTTAATAAAGGGTGAAATCAAGAATTTGTTTCCCATGTGAAAAATGAAATATACCATCTAAAATTCTGAAGATCCAAAAGTTGACATCTTGTTCCAACATAGTGGACTGGGTAACTACTTATTCACATCTGAAAGAGATGATATTATTCCTCTCCTCATATAATATTAAGAATATCAATTGTGGAAAATATTTTATGAAATCCATGTTGGTATCCAAATTGATCCTTCCTTTGAAACCGAGTAGCATCACAAGTTGATCAAGATGCTTAGAGACAAAAAAATCATAATAGGAGTCATTTTGTAGTCGAGGATGGATTTTAGATGACTCTTTATTACTTTGGTTTGGAAAGGACTAGATAGCACCATGTTAAGGGTTTGACCTACCCTCATTGCTTTAGGTTTTGCCTTCAACCATGTAAAATTCCCATTTTAAGACTTTAGAAACAAGGGAAAAAAATTTAAGTAACGTTCTCTATTCTAAATACATAATTTAGAACACACATTCCATAACATCCATTCTTATAACAAATAACCATATGTTGTTGTAATGACTCGGTGTGCCACTAATCTATTCATTTCATGACTCGCGAACTACCGATCTATTCATGTTTAACATTAAGTATTGAATACTTTTTCTATATACTAAGTATACTTAGTTCTCTTACCCTGTTCGGGGTATTGAGTGATCTGTCTGGGAACCTATCTGAATATTTTCTACTAATATTCATCTGCATCTTGAACCTTAGACTAGGTGACATAGGACAACGCAATCAACAACTTGCGATACTTTGGCCAAATTTTTCTAACATATTGTTCATATTACTCATTCCTTGACGGCATACTCATCAATCCGGAATATGTCCTTCACCTCACTCAATTGTTATCTAGAATGTCCTTTACTGACTTCTGTCAGTCCACTTGCCCATGGTTTATCCCTAGTTCAGGTTAACAACATAGGTTATGATAGGGAGAGACTCACAAAGACTTAGGATATATTGGCATACTGGGTCAACCTAGGTTAACCCCGTGTGCCAAGGTACCCAGAGTCCTAGAGGGTTACTTCGTATCATAACTATGCTACTACCTAGTCCTAGAGAAAAACTAAGTTCAAGTCCATAAGCGTGTAGATCTAGATGATCAATGTAGAAGGGTGTTGCCACATGTCAACTACAATGTTGTATCCTCGAGAAGATCCTAATCTTCTTGAAGGTACAACTCTAGTTGGCATGTGCCAACATCCTACAGAACAACCTCATTAAGATGTACATACCCCTAGGAGATTATTAATATTTAATTAATTTGGATATTTAATAGCAGATTTCAGCAACCTTGTCCAAACCCTAATCCAACTCTTCCTAAGTTCCTTTCCAAATCAGGTTCCATTAATCCTTGGAGAACTTCCTTAACTCACGATTGCTTTCGATGTTCATTAATTTTGGCTTAACAAGTAGTTACCAAAAAGAGAGGACAACAACCTCATAAGTTCTATTTAATGTGACTTAACCATTCAAGGAAGTGTAACAACCACCTAGATCGTAACTTAATAGACTTTATTAAATGAGGTCTAATGAGTATAAATCGTATCTTCCTTGTTTTCTTGTTTACTTTTACATGAGTGAGGAAGAGTCTTCCTCTTCATGGTTAAGTTCTAGGGTTTAACACACCCTTTTGTTCTTTACATAATCTATAGTTTTCATTGTGTGTTCATTACACATCACCTTACTATATTAAATTGTTTATATAAGAACATTGAATTCTGCAACTTATCTAGCTGCATCTTAATTAGGGAGATTACTCTAATTCCCTTTTTTTCCTACTTATTCAAGAATCCTCATTTAATCATATAAATAATATGAAGAATATCAACAAGATAAGATTCCATTTCTTTTACAAAGGAACAAGATAATTTACACAACTCATGCAAGTAAGTTCTCATCCTTCAATTTCATTTTCAAACTTATACCTTTACAAACTTATGCATTTACAACTTATACATTTTAGGCTTACTGCATGACAACAGTCTTCATTCAAAAAGGAATAATACTTTTCTTTTTCAATACATCTCAAGAATAAATCATAATTCTTCACTATAATCAAACTTAGATCAGCCAATGCATCATATAAGATTTTGCCATCTTTTATCACTTACGAAGTCCATCTGCAAAAATTGCTAGCACGGGTCAGTTCAATGAACTGAGCATGATAAGCACTAAGCCTTAAAATGAAGTGCATTCCACTAATTTTTCTAATAAAAACAACCCTGCTTTAATGAACAATTAGTATTTCATACTCTAAACATAAGTAATAACAATCAAAAAGAAGAGCATTAATGAACCAGAGTTCACTTCTAAAGAAGAACAAAATATAATCTATAATATCTGTCTTACAAATTAAAGTATGATTGGTCCTATCAATCATCTTAATCAACAGAACATAACATCTTATTGTTCCCATTCTACCAAATCAGAATACAACACTTATCTTAACTATAAGATACAAGAAGTGTTTTCAGAATGTTCATACTAGGATGTTTCATCTAACTTTCTAGTAAGAAGAAGAGAAACCATTTTCATTATGCCAAAGTACATAATATCCACAAGGCAGAAAAGAAGTTCATATGATAACCTAAGTTGTTTCATCTTAAGATTAACTATTTCAAATCAAACATTTAAGATATTCATCAGAACAAGAATAAATAAAGATCCCAGATGGAAGGATGAAACATCAACCAACCAACATGATACATTCTCTTTTTTTTAACAAACTAGACATCACTCTCCTTCTATTTCATTTCCATTAATGATAAGTAAGAGAAGGTTAGCCAAATTAACGATTAACTTTTCCTATAGAATAATCAACAAAAGATTCCAAACAAATGAACTTATTCCCAACTGTATTAGAAAAGAAGCTTAACGGAAATGATCCTAACCCGTAGTCATTTCCTTCAACTTAATTAACAAAGTCCCTTCTTCAAATATATACAGTTTGAGTTCATATAAGGATTCCAAAGGAAGAACAAGAACACCTTAAAGTGAAAAGGTATCTAATGAAACTTTTCCTTTAAAAACTTCCTATAGTAAGGGATCTATTCAAATAGGAACATTAGAGCAGTGAAGGTCATACACAGTCCATATACACAAAAGAACCATAACTAATTCTTTTCTGGGTTCTTCATTTCTTTAAGGGAACCTAACAAAAGAGAAATCCGAGTAGATGCTAATGCCCGGAATTACCCAAGAGTTAAATCAAACAATATTATTTACCATACTTTTCAACATATTGCTTCAAGAATAAAAATAAAGAACAAATTCCCAATAAGAATCATAAACTACAAAGATGGTTCTAGTCAAAATCTAACAGAGTTTACCAACCAACTCATAAAACCATATTTCTAGTTTTCTCCATGCACATGCATCTGTTTCCTTCTAAGAATTTAGAGTTTTAAAATAGTTCCCTACAATAATAAACTCAATATATATGACAGGATCTTACAACATAATTACAAGATACCTTCTGCCCAAGATTTGAAATCCCAATCTGAGTGCCATGAGGAACATAAGTTCTTACCAAGATCAAAATCATTCACTGATTTTAAACAAGTTTGGGCAACTTATGTTCCCTTTTGATTTGTATCTTTTAACAAAGAAAACTAGAAAGAATCCCAACTGACCAACACCTTGCTCAGGTTTCTAATTCCAACAATAAGAAACAATTCCCTCGACTCATTTTGCATCACAATACTCCTTATTGAGTTACTATAACTTTCACATTCTAATGCTAGATAAAATGCAATGAACAAACATTTAAACAGTTCAAATTAAAAATCAAGCGTCATTTTCAAATAACTGTCATATCAAACCTTGCTTAACAACTGAAGTGGTTTGGAAGATCACTTAAAGAGTTCAGACTATCACCATATAAGTGTTAAGGCTGTATTCATAATGAACTCTCAATACAATACACAAGGTCACAGTAAAACACAAACACCAACCAGATGCGGACTAGTAACAGTCCATAATAACATGATAATACTACACAATTATCACACCAAGTTAGGGTTCCAAACAACAAATGTTTGCAGGTTAGAAAACAAGAACCAAACCAACTACTACTCTATTCATAGCTCCATATATTTATGAAATAAAACACAAGCATAATAGCATCAAGAACCCGACAAGTATTTCTCGAATACCCACAAGTTTCCAACAGAAACTTGAGCTTACATACAAGTTTTCCTAACAAACATGAGCTTTTTACCAAAGACAGATAACAAAACATTAGCTTCAACAGATACAGGTGGAACACAAGATTCTCTAAAGAACTTTAGTGAGAATACATTCATTCAAAAATAAAAAAAACCTAACCATTAATTACCAAATCCAGTTAAGCCAAACAGAGTTACAGAATCATTTTTGCATGTGTTTTTCATGTTCTTAAACAATCACATACTATATCTTAAACCAGACCACTTTTGCAAAGGATTCGAACCAAGAATTCAAGACTTAATAAACTCAGTAACCAAACAACCAAATACATCATGCAATGCATAAAAATCACAGAGCAGAGTTGTTTTAATGAAAACACTTAGAGGAAAGCAAGAGATTTTAATAGTTAGAGCCTATCATGCCTGATAGTGTCTCTGTCAAATCGAAGAAGACCTCCAGCCGAGCTCACTCCTTCTCCTCTTTTCCAAAAATATCAAACAACCAGATACCTCTTCCACAATGCCTCTTATAAATTCCACGAAATGAAAATAGATTTGAAACCTCAAAAATAGCCATGAAGTGCAGTTCAATCTGCTAGTTCAAAAACTAGAGCGCATGCAAAGTGAAAATCGGAGAACATGCAAAGTGAAAAAACCCAAGAAAAATCCACTGGCATGCCTACCAAGATAGTTTGGGCTTGTAAACCAAAAGAAATTAATTCCATTAATTCCAAATCTCCCACCTAATCTTCCTTGCCACCACCTGCCAAGTCTGGCGAATGCCAAGTCTAAATTAACATGTGTTTCCATTTTAGTGATACTGCCACCTAAGCCTCCGCCAAGCCAACTAGCCCCTACCAAAGCTGGCAGTACCACATATAATAAAAACCTTATCAACATCATAAATTCCTTAGGAACCATTGCCAATATGCATGTAACTACATAAGTCCCCATTCATGCCCAATAGTTTAGGACAGATTACTTGCTTAGGTTAGATCTTAGGTAGATTAAATTTTATACCTTAGGATATAACACTAACAACTAACCCCCACCATAGGCCTTAGTAATTAGGTTTAGATAATTCCACATAGGTAAATAATTCAAAATGCCATAGTTTAAAGCACTAGGTTAGATCACCATATAGCCTTATAGTAATAGGTTCAATGTTTAGTTTTAATACCTAGTAACTTTTTCCAATTCCCTTAGCACCAAGTTTAGGTTAGAATCAAAATTATATCAAGTTACATAGCTTAGGTAGGAAATACTTTTACCTAGCTTAGGATTCTCGTAGGTTAGTCCTTTATAGGATTCTAGTTCTCTCCTACGCCATGAAGTGCTTAAATCCCAATTACATCAGTAATGACCTGCCATGGTCGATCTCCAGAGACCCAAACGAAACATACCACTGAATGGAAATATTTTCACACAAAAGAGAATTAAATAACTTGCATCTACTAAGTTCATTCCATGTGTTTCTCAATTCATGGAATGCCAATTCATTAGTTGTTCACTCTGAACAGATTTAAAACATTCCTTGGATCACTGAAATTGATCCAAGGATGAGTCGGGTAAATAGATAAGTTTACAACTCTTAAAACCAAATTGCAATCTCACCTACAAGAAGTGAAAAAATGAATTCAGGAAAACTATTCCAGTTCAGTCAGAAGATCTTAAGAGCAGAAAATACTTATCCACATCAAGCATGATTTCCCAAAGTCAAAAGAACATATCCTAAAAAGGAAAATCACATGCCAACACTTGAGATGCAAAGGAGGAAAATAACAACTATCAAGGGTATTACAAACCAGGGTGAGAGGACCCATTTTGTAACATGTGTTGGTGAAAACTATCAATGGATTAAAAGTGTTTGACTCTCCTTTGAAATATTTGAAGGAGACCTTGAGAAAACATGGTCAATACAACATAACCTAACTCTCACAAGCTGTCACATTAGAGAATGAAGATGTTTTCTAGACAAGGTCCAGTTACTAAAGAAAATGATAAAAATGATTTCATTTACATATTTTGGTAACGGATAGGAAAATTCAATGAACTTCTTTAGCATTTGTGGATATACAAAGTAAAGCAGGATAGTTCATGTATGATTTATTACTGAATGTATAATTTTTGGTTGGGAAGTTAACAAGATAAAGTTGATTATTCAAAATTCTTGAGAAATTTTAACAAATTTTTGAAAATATACAAAGTAAAATGACAAAAGGCTTCAAATAGTAATAATGAACCTTCAACTAGAGGATGTGCATGTATGAAAGCTCAAAGACACGGTTTCACACATTTCTTCAAGGATTTAACATAAAATATCATGTTAAAAGACTTAATTAAACATCAAAAGTCCTTGATTCATCATGCCTATGATACACTCATAGACTGACAAACAATTTGTATCATCAAAATGAAAGTAAAGTGAATTTAAATCATTTATTACATTATGAAATGAAAAATCTCTTCATAATGTAATTGCAAATGCCACAATACTATCATGAGGACAAGATCTTGTGTGATTCAGAGGAAATCCTAACATAAGATTGCAATAGTAACACAAATAACTATTTGAAGATATCTCAAAATGAAATAAGACACGACTAGGTTCATGATTAACATGATTTACTCAAGGTTATTCAAATTTATCAACAAGGGAAAGTTTATTTATAATCTCAAAGCTTATCAATGGCTAGACACTTACAACCATCTTGACATGATCAATTTCAAAGATACACAAGAAATAACTGGTTTCTCAGATAAGTTCCTTGGAAAATGGCTTCTCTCAACTTTCTCTCCTTCTCTTTTCTTTGAATAACTCTCAGAAAAATTAACCCCCTTCTGGCATGATTATTATTTTTACTTTTATATCACCCTCTTCACTTGTTAACCTTCAAAGTATTTTCCCCCAAAAGCATGAATATTCCAAGGAATATTTCCCTTTACAAAACTTGTTCTAGAACATGACATTTAAAAAGTTTTCTTTTAAAACTACCAGATGTACAAAGCACAAGTATTTTCAATCAACTCCACTTGTGCTCAACTGGGATATCAGGTCATCATTTCTAGAAAATTATTTTAATAATTATTGCATGATATTGATTAGATAATCATTTCAAATAATCTCTCGAACACTTCCGATGGCTCGGATATGACATATATCCATATACAATTTTCAATAATCCACCTTGGGTGTCACCCACTCCATTTTATGTCTCACTCGGCTTTATTGAAACACATAGTACTGTCAAATCACCTTGATTTACTAGATTTGCTCATTCCTAACCTTTTCTAATTCTTAAATTCCTTTCTCAGTGTGAACTCGAACAAAATATCCTTCATATTATGGGAAATATTTTACCAAATCAAAAACCTATGTTTCCTTTTCATTATAAAACTTGACTCAATTTCATTGTCATCATCATTCATTTCCCTTCTTGTTGTGAGTATAAGGAAATTCATCGGAGAAATGGTAAAGTTACTCATAGCACACATCCTGAAGGAAATTTCTTCATAGGACTTAAATCAAATTTCAATTTGAGTGGTCCTAATGAAGCCTTTGTCAAGGATCTGTTTGATATAGAGTGTACAGGTGACACTAGAGGACCCTTAACATATCGCAAGTCCGGTTAGCACTTCTTACAAGGCTAATCAGGATCAATCTTGTGTTTGCAACCTTTCAAGTTATGTATTTCCATCTTTTTAGATGGGAGCACTTGAAATCTCCTGAAGATTTAAAGAGATACTTGGGTCAAGAGAACACCTCAGGTATCTAGGTAAAACCATTTTTCAATGTCCCTTTTTATATTATGAGGGATTTGTATCAAAATATGTTCCAAAATAATCATATGTGTTGTATAATAAATCTTCCATTGACATTGTGCCTATTATTTCCCACAAAATAGATGAGTTGGAGCAGAGAATGAATTCCTTAGAGAAAAATTAAGTAGAGACCATGCCTTCACAAACCAGCCAACACTGTACATCTTTAGGGAAGAGGAAGGGTGAACCACAACCTCAACCTCCAATCGTTATCTCAGATGGAGAAGAGGATTGATCATTGTCTGCTCATCGCTCAAGGAAAAAATCTCCTCCACTTGGGAAAATAGGGGGATATTTTCAATTCAGTCATCCACCCGCTTAATGCATCATGTTCCTCAGTCAGAGCATGATTTTTTGGGGCCTCAACCAATTCCTTCTCCAAAATACAATCCACCTTTCACAAGGAAATGGGAGGTTGGGTCAAGTTCAAGGCCTCACAATCAGCCCAACTCAACAACATGCAGTAATTTCCCTTCCAATCACCTTGGGTGTCCCCTCTCAAACCACTCCTAGCATGTCAACCCTTCACAAAGGGAAAGGAAAGACTTGCATTCTTCACAAGAGGTCTAGATCTTTTGGATTGGGTGTCATTACAATAGAATAAATTCAAGCTTGAGAAAATCATGAGTCATCCTAGAATGACTCTAGAAGCATTGATGGACATGGGAATGTCCTGGGACCTGGCAGGGTCAATCATTTTTTCGACAACACAAGGCTCAAGCAATTTTGTGCTGAGGAAAAATAAGCTTTTGAATAAGCTTCCCCTACTTTGGGAGGAAACTATGAAGTAGGGCTGAAAATGTCTAGATGTTTCCTTCCTTTCATTGTCTCTATTTTTGGCATATGTATATCTTTCTTTTTCATGGGCGGGGCCCCTATACAACCCCATTTTGTTCCTTATTCAAAATTTAAGAAGCACAAAAATATCAATCATTTACATGCTTATCCAAATGTAGGTTAAACTTCATCAAAGTAATTATGAAACTAATGCATTCTTCCACTTTTCAATTGAAATAAGGGAACAATAAAATTCAGAAAAAAATTACATCCCATGTAATAGAAGTATTATTTTAAAGTATCAGTTTAAAAGAAGGAATATGAAAAGAAAATACAGCTTAAGGAACAATGCCTAAGCATGTTCATCATCTTTTACATCTGCATTTTCTTCTTCTTCAGTTATACTTTTGTATCTTGTTCTTTCGGCAACCTTTCTACATATGCATCATACCTTTTGAATAACTCATTAACCTCATCCTCATCTGGTCCTGTATGATGCTGGAAAATTAGTTCTTACCTAGATATTACATCAATGCAATGGCCCATTTTATGTTTGTATTCTAGTGGTCTTGCTTTTAACTCTACAATTCTATTCTCAATCCTTCTTATCGTCTTAATGACTTCATAGGATAAATCATTCTTCAGAATATTATTTTCAAAGGAATTAAGTAAAAAGTCAATCTTCATATCCCCATGTCTCTTTTTGAACTGATCAGCTACCATATCCTCTAACTTCAAGTCAATAGCATCGAGATTATCATCAACCTAGTTTCTCTTGATCCCATTCAAGGTTTCTACTCTAATCTTTGACAAATCTTCAATATCATGTTGATTTCCTTTGACTGCTATCAAGCAAGCACAATTTCCTCCCGCTCAACTAAATCATCACTAAGTTGGGTAATTTGGTCTAGCTTGGGAATAATGCCTTCGAATATAAAATCTCATTGTCACACTGTTCAACTATCTCATCAATTTCATTGAGTCTATTTTTGAGATCTTCATACTTTGACCTAGCCTCTGCAATTGCTTCCTTTCCCCTTTTGGTTAATTTTTCAATCCATGTGTCCACTTCCATGACCTTCTTGATAGACTTGTTTATTTTATCCATTCCCTCAAGGGTGTCTATAGATTCACTTGTCTGAGATTAACTAGGTTGTCCAATCAATTGCTGTAAACTCGAGCTCGTGGCTTTAAATTGTTCTTTTAATCGCTTCTTTTTCATCCTATTCCCATCCAATTATTGTAAAATTTCATGTTAGGTTATGGAGATAAATAGATTCATTGGAGCCTACATTACAAAGTGACTAGAAAACATACTAACCATCATTGGTTAGAAGGAACTGCATCACCACCCAGACCGACATCGATCGCTTAAGGAGGAACCGGCAGCAGCTTAGGGCTAATCGACATCGGTTACCTGTGTGAAGATGTTTTAATTAACTCTCGGGAATTAGATCTATTTTTAACATTAAAGTAGATCTCGTTGATTGTAATTACATGGCTAAGTTCCCTAATTTTATATAAGCATGAAAGCTAGGGTTTATAATAAGAATTAAGAGAAGGATTGATTTAGATCCTTGATTCTCCTCGATTTAGAGGATGAATAATAAGAAGAGAAAGAAATAATAGGTTACATGAAGACAGAGTCTCCATGGAGAGGAGCTGAATAGAAGGAAATAGTAGGTACATCTGAATGGTGAGAAGAGGGTAACATCTTCTATTGTATTTTCTTTGTATAGTTATTGTCTCATTGTAATGGCTTACATAGTATGCAAAGCACATAGAGTTTCTTCTTGTAGATCCACATGTTGGTGAGATCTTGTATTATAGATCTATGTAGATCTAGTCTTGTATTGTAGATCCATGAGATCATATTGTATTGTTGATCCATGTAGATCTAGATATTGTAGAGGAGGTTGTCTTCATGTTTGCACAGGTTATGTAGTGATGGAGAGACAAACTTACTTCTTGGTGCACAATCATGGTTGCACATTGGTAGACCCATGCAAGAGGTCTTGTTGTAGATCCACAAAGAACTTGGTAGTAGTTTAGAGATGTAGTAGTTCCTAGTTATGTGAGATCTGCTAGTGGTTTTTAGAGGCACAATCACAAAGGTGCACTCATGGAGATCCATTTAGATATCTAGAGGAGAGGAGATACTCTTGGAGAGATACATTGTACTCTTGTATTGAAGAGTTAGTTTATAATCTTATTCTATTATATATATGAGGTCTCTATCTTAAGTGGACATATCCCACATTAGGTGAACCATGGTACATGATGTGTTATGTGTGTGTACTTTGTCTTGATTTGGATTATTCTAGTTTATACTTCCACTACTGTAGATTTTGGGGAATTGTTTAGATCCTATGTGAATGATTTTGTTTGTTATTAAATCATAGAACTATTCCATAGTCCTGAATTCCCAACATCCGTATCGATCTTGGTTAGCTTGGTTATTTCGAGCAAGGTTTTACTTCAAAGATATTATTAGTGATTTATTGATAGGTATATGAGAGCATGGTTTATTTTTCCCGATGAGAGGATCACATGAAGAGATGCAATGTCAAGTGGAAGCTGGGAAGAGTAATGTTGCTAGAAATTACAGGTGACCGACCGCATCGCTTAAGTGAAAACGGTATCGGCAGGGTGACCTTGGTCGATTCACAGGGTGACCGTGGTCGATCTTGGGTAGCCTAGTTTTAAACAGAAAATCACATATCTAAATAATTAAGAAGATGCATGGAATTTATCTTGGTTGTTGAGGTGTCCCTAGTTCTTAGAGGCACAAGCATGTTGGTCAGATTACAGATCCGATTATTGAGGTATGGTTTTATCTTGGTACATCAGCAGCGGTTACTATATTATTTTTTTGCACATGCATGTTTGGGATTGTAGATATAGATCTGAGAATGAGATAGAGGAGTAGTTATGCATCCTTGGTGTAGTTAGATGCATGGGATTTGTTAGAGAAGTTGAATATAGTAGCATAGAATGAAGACGGGGTTTCCATCAGAGAAACATGTTCTTTAGTTGAAGATGTGGTTGAGTATCTTGGTGCTGGTAAGGTGATGTGTTTCATCTTGGTGTAATTTTTATTGCATGTATTATTGCTATTAAGTTTTTGTGCAAGATTTGGGTGCTTCTTGAAATGACTGGCTCAACACAACTATCGGATTTGGTCGAGTAGGCACCTAGTTTGGTGACCTATGCTAATTTTTGGCATTGTGTTAGTTCCAAAGAGCACCAATGTCGGTCAGTGTAAATCGACATCACCATAAAGGGTAACCAAGATTACTAGTTATCAAACCATAGTCGGTCTCTATGACAATGATTTTTCACATGGTTTCTTACAGTAGAAGAGAGCATGGATGGTTTAGTGTCCTATTTTGGAGGATCAGGTTTCTTACACAATGTGTACAGGTAGAAACAATGTTGATCACGTCAATGTTTGGATCAAAAAGAGGACATATTTGCATTGGTTAATCCAGTAAGACTTTGGGTCGGGTATCTCTATATGGTTCATGTTTTATTTCTTTCTTTTGGAGAAGTGATATTATGTTTGGATAGTGTGCATGATTTACAACATGTTTTTAGGTGTTGTTTGACTTTTATTTCCCAGGCTTGTGTGGAATCTTCAGATAAGGATATCTAGTCTAAGGATGAGATCCTCATTGAAAATTCATGGTTAGACACAATTGCAGGTAATGAAATATGTTAAGTACACAGGATGAAAAGAAGTTGATTCACCTACTTCAAAAGAAGTCCAAACTTCGTGATGTAGCAAGTATTCTTTGATAAGAAGGGAATAATTTTATATTTTCTTTCATTTGGTTTTATTTCTCACGACATATCGTGTTTGATCTTTGGCTTAGAGGTAGTGCAGGGGGGATTTCATGTTCAAGTGGGGGCAATCCATGGTTTTTGCATTACAGATTGAATACATGATGCACATGCAAAGTGAGAGGAGATTGCTACTATTCAAAGTGGCAGAGGCACTAGTTGGTTTTGGAGGGAAGTCATAGATTTGTAAGTATATTGAGTTTATTACTTTGTGATGTCACTTATGGTTTATTTTTTGGTGCCTGGATATCCCTATGGGATTACAGTTGATGGTTAGATTCAATTGGGTGAAGATGATAGAGAAATTTTTCAAAGTTTTAAGGGTTAAAAGAGAAAATATGCTAGTTACGTTTGGTAGAGACTCGGTGTCGATCAAAGTTGAACCGTGGTTGGTCATCTGGTAACCATGGTTGGTTAGGAAGTGACTGGTATCGGTAGGGGAAACCGTGGTCGGTTTGGTTACAGGTTTGACATCACTTTTTATTTACCATTATTAGATGGTGCCCTTTTTTTTCTTTCATCTTGGTTTGGTTTGTGTAGTATGTTGACTATATGTTTGCTAGTATTTGCACTTGGTATTAGTTGCATGGTTTAGCATGGTTGTTTTTATTGACATTGATGAGCACATGATTCATATATTGCTTTGGAGTTATTGGTGAGAGACTTGGCACCTCTAGAGAACCCAATGATATGGATGAATGTATAGGTGAGTTTATACATGTGGATAGATTCAGTTTTGTGATTCTATGATGATGCAGATGTTTGATTTACACATGGATGCATATGAGCACGGTTCATTTGCCTTGAGCATGAGTAGGGGATGTTTGTATTTCCTCTTGATTACTATGTTACTCCTTGATATGTATGTTATCTATAGATGAATTTTTGGACATGCTAGTTTATTATACATGGTTGGATTTGCATATTGTAGTGTTTGGATTTCTTTGAGTTATGCAGTGTTTGTGGATTGATCACCCACTGTTCCATGTAGAACTCATTCAAGGTTTTTTTACCTGGGATCTTGTTTTGCTTTCATATATTCCATTTTGACTTGTCTTTGAATAGTTGCATTGGTGGTTGCATGAAGACATGGACAGATGGATGGAGAACATGGTTGGTTTTACATGATGACTATAGTTACAATTGAAGCTCGGTACTTCAATTTGATTGGAAGATCTTACAGTGTGTTAGTCATAATGGCTTGGTTACATGAGAATATCAGTGTTATGATTCAAAGGGAGCTTGATGTATGGATAGCTCGATTATCACGAATCAGTAGTAGCTTCGTGTAGGTCTATGGTAAGTCACAAGTTTTTTATCTTCTTAGTTTGAGAAGATGGTTTGATCTTCCTAGTTTTTTTTTAGAGAATTGTTGAAGGAAAGAATAGATGGTCTTCATGGTGTGTAGAGGATGGTGATGTACAAGTATAGGTATAGAGGTTCAGCAATTTATCTCCAAGTGGGAGATTGTTAGGTTGTGGAGATAAATAGCTTCACTAGAGCATGCATTACAAAGTGACTGGAAAACATAGTAACCATCATCAGTTGGGGGAATGGAAATTAGTCACCTAAGACCAGCATTGGTCACCAAGGAGGAACCAACACCAATTAAGGCTAACCAAAGACATCAGTTACCTATGCAAAGATGTTTTAACTAACTATTGGGAATTAGATATATTTTTAGCATTAAAGCATATCTATTGATTGTAATTACATGGCTAAGTGCCCTAAGTTTATATACACCTATATAATCATGAAAGATAGGGTTTAGAAGAAGAATTAAGAGAAGGATTGAATTGGATACTTGATTCTCCTAGATTTAGAGGATGAAGAAGAAGAAGAGAAAGAAATAACAAGTTACATGAAGACAGAGACTCCATGGAGAGGAGTTGAATAGAAGGAAATAGTAGGTACATTTGAATGGTGAGAAGAGGGTAACATCTTCTACTGTATTTTCTTTTTATAGTTATTATCTCATTGTAATGGCTTGCATAGTATGCAAATCACATAGAGTTTTTTCTTTTAGATCCACATGTTGGTGAGATCTTGTATTATAGATCTATGTAGATCTAGTCTTGTATTGTAGATCCATGAGATCATATTATATTGTTGATCCATGTAGATCTAGATATTGTAGAGGAGGTTGTCTTCATGTTTACACAGGCTATGTAGTGATGGAGAGATAAACTTACTTCTTGGTGCACAATCATGGTTGCACATTGATAGACCCATGCAAGAGGTCTTGTTGCAGATCCACAGAGAACTTGGTAGCAGTTCAGAGATGTAGTAGTTCTTGGTTATGTGAAATATACTAGTGGTGTTTAGAGGCACATTTGTAGTGCACTCATGGAGATCCGTTTAGAGATTTGGAGGAGATGAGATACTCTTTGAGAGATGCATTGTACTCTTGTATTCAAGAGTTGGTTTGTACGCTTGTTCTATTATATATATGAGGTCTCTATCTTAAGTGGACGTAGCCCACATTAGGTGAACCTTGTACGTGATGTGTTATGTGTGTGTACTTTTATTGATTTAGATTATTCTCATTTATACTTCCACTACTACAGATTTTGGGGAATTGTTTAGATCATGTGTGTATGATTTTGTTTGTTATTAAATCATAGCACTCTTCTACAGTCCCAAATTCCCAACATGTCATTGTGACTTCGATACCCCTTGCTTTAGTTGGTCCCTTGAGGGCTTTCCCAAAAGAATAATTTGGACATTATAATCACTATCTCATTATGTCTTCCCTAGTCTTTCCTTCAAAGGGGATTGCTACTTCCAAAGTTTTGGCTCTGATGAGTCATTATGGGTTTTAGTTATAGTTCTATATCTTTTTAGGTTCTTACTTGTCTTTGGAAAAGATAAAGCAGTAAGCTTAGTAACCTGCATAGGAAGGACCTATTTTTCCTCATTTGAAATTAGATCACCAATCCTCCCTTTCCCCAAATTTTTCCTATCCTTTTCCTCTTTTGATTCTAGTTGGGATTCCTCAGGGGACAACCATCGCTTGTTTGAAAACCCATTGTTCATCCCGAACTAGTGATTCTGTTTTTTTCATTATTGATTTTGATGACCATCTTGTTATTCTCACCCCGTATTAACAATTCTTTTAGGTGTTCCTCTCCTTGGTCTGGAAACTAAAGTTAATCATTATTTTCTTGGTTTGTATTAGAAGTCGGGGATATTCCTTCAATGGATTTCATACTGGACCCCACTTTTCCTCCAACATTTTATTGAGTTGTTAACTTGATTGTGAGCTCTTCATTCCTCAAACTCTGTTGAGTTGGTATCACACCCATCTCATTCTCTAACAATGCTCATGGTAATGATATCATAGGTTTTTCATTTAAATCCAATTCCACATTTCCATCTAGAATTTGTATGTCCTTATCAACAATGTTTTTCTCACTTGAATTGTGGTTTATGTTACTTCTACTTTCTCTTCAAAAATAGATTTTCCCTTTTGAGAAAGTTCATCAACCTTAGTAACTTCAACAGAAATAGAAACAATCTCTTATATTAACACCTCTCGTATTAACATCTTCTCCACTAAGAAATTCTAGTTTATCTGATTCTACAACCACTTGTCTTATAGAAGGAACATCTGTTTCTTGAGCTTTTTCTTTACTAATTAATGGATGAGCATTTCTCTTTATTTCCTTACTTGTTTGGAGGTCATCTACCGGTGTCATCAATGGTTCACTCATAGATAATTTGAGTGCATCTAACATAGAAAATCCCTCACTAGTATCAACATCAATTACATCATCTTGGGCCTTTGCATATTCATACAATGTTCCAAACGAAGACATACTCATATCCTTAGTAAGTAGGGTCTCAGATGTCTTCGTACCTAGAGTTAAGATTTGGCCGCTTCTCGAACTGCTCGCAAACTTTTCCTGGGTTGCTTGATCTTGAGTGGATTTCCTTGTTGCTTCCTCCATAGGTAGAGGTGGGAATAGAGAATCTGATTTTCCCACTTATGGAAATGATGGGGCATGATGTTCCTGATAAACATTACCCCTTTCAAATTCAGGAGGATTGATTACCACATTTTTGTGCTTGTGATTTTTGGGTGTGTGGTAACCTACTCTTAATAAAATTGGTACATGAGAAACCTTATGTTTCTTGTGCACCATTTAAAAAAAAATTAGATCGGGAGTTTTTCTTTTCCCTTACTTATGCGGCTTAAATTGAGTAAAACTACTTGTTATGGCTTCACTCATTAATTTCTCAAGTCTTATGAGGTTTTGGTGAAACACTTGAGAAAACTACATGAGATGCTAATCCCTTCCCCTTTTCTTGGATTGGCATTGCAAAATTAATGGGGGCATTTTCCATAGATTTTAAAAGCATGCTTTCAGTATTTTTCCTAATAACTGACATAGGAGTACTAGTTCCACTAGCGGTTGAGGTCCACTCATCTATGAGTTTAGGAGTGGGCCTTTTTTAGGGAAATTGAGGGCCTTTCCTCCCAGAGGATCCATTCTATCTGCTCCCTCCTTCAGGGGTGGAATATCATCATTCAAGTTTCCCAAACTCCTAAAGTTATTTAAGATTATGGTATTCTGAATTGATAGGTCAATGTCCTTTTAAGTTAACCAATTCACATTTCTTCTCATTACATCAATTATCCTTATATAGGAATCATCATATTCTATCTCATTCCAATCTGGAGGGATTATGGGTTGTGCTTCCACCTTCTGATCAACATAATACCTGCTTACTATATGTGGATCATCCACAATTCCTTCTGGGATAACTACAATTTTGAAATATATTATTTGTGAAAGGGTCATTCTAGAGAAATCCCTTAATCTGACCTCTTCTTCATCCCTATAATTCATCCAATAATCTTGAAACTAAGGCTCATTCTCAAAATTATTTGCAATGTTGTTGAATACCCATCTGATGTCATAATTGGCCCTTACCTCAAACTTTTCCATGTCAAACTTCTACATTTCATCTTCAATCAACCTAGATTTTATGATGGAAGGGCATGAATACCTTCCAATTCTAATAGGGAATTTTATATTTGTCTTATGCCTTCCAATAATCAATTTATGCACAGGTGTTAGCTACCTTTCCAGTTCACATATAGCCAATTTATCATCTAAATACCTAGGAAACTTACAAGGCTTGCCTTCAAAACCATTAACCCTTATGTATGTGAACTTTTTATATTAAATGAAGTAGCATCCATACTCCAAAATCACTTGTCTATCCTCTTTAGAAATTCTATATTATCCCCACTCTAGCTTGAAAAGACAAATGATTATGGAAAAGAAAGCATAATTAACTAACCTCACATTCCCACTCTAGTTGATCGATTGCGGTTGGGGAAAATATCATGCATTTTGCACTTGCTTGAAATCTACACGTGGTGACAAACCCGAGAAACATCTATGCCCGGAAACATTGTAGATTAAGTAAGTCATCATATAAAATTATAGCTCTGAATTATCACCCATCTCAATTTTCACTGCTAAGGTGACCATGTGGCCATGGAGTGCTTTTGCAATGAAAGTAGCCCAAAAATTCTCCCCTTTCTCTCCAAAATGATCCATATGTAAGTAACCATCCATTCCTTAAATTCATTTATAGTTTCCAAACCTGTCATTTGACTTAATAACACAATGACATCTTCAACCTCTTTAAAAAAAATTGTTCCCTAACTAGATTTTTAGGGATTCTAGTTGTTGTCTTTTTCACAATGAGCCACTTTGTATTTATCATCTTGGCATAATCCTTTTCTTTGCTTCATAATCCCATAGGGATAATTTGATAGCAATGGTGATCGGGTTGGTGATTACACACAATTTTAACATTATTCTAATGGCTACAAGTGTCAATGTCAAAACTGCATCCCCACTCCTATCTAAAACTTCCCTCTTTTCAGGATCATAATTAATAGCACAATGTCACACCAAATCTGGGAAATGGACCACTAGTGGGATTACACTCGCTAAGGCAATGCAACTATCTTGAATCGCCTTTAGGGATTTACTCTTAAGTGGGATATTAATTATTTGAAGAAAATCATCTAGATTAGCACACATCAATTCCATGTCTGTAATCTTGTCCAAATCACTCATGACCCCTAATGCAACCGAGAATGAAGATGGCATGGTCTTCATCTTCAAAAATCCTAGCTTTACTTTAAACCAACTTACCACTAAAGGAGAAACACAGGAGTCTCTAATCTCTTAAGATTCAATCCACAAGATCTTGAGCAATTTAAATCCAAATCAACATCCTTTTCCATCCTCAGTTTGCAATTCAAGCTTCACAGTTAAAAACATGATAATTTTCCACGAAAATCAAAAAAGGTAGCAACAAAAACTAGAAAATTGGTAATAAAATATGAAAGCATTCACATAATTTAAAACGTCCTTGATTTGTGTAGTAACATTAATGGCGGTAGAAATAAATGCATTACATCATGACCATTCAATCTATCGTTCTCAACTTTGAAAATGAGTCGTCCACGTGGAAAAAGACTTTTCGCTAACATGGGCTCGGGGCACTTTTTGTAATTTTACAGCATTTGAGAACTTACACACTTTTGGCTAACTTGACCCACCCATCCACTTTTTGACTTTCAACATGGGCTCGACACGTGGTCGCACTTGGGTGATAGGTGTTGTGGTCATTTTCTGATTTTATTTCATTTCCAATTCAAACCAAAAATGTTTGAGTGCCCTAATGACCCACATCCCCGCCTTTTGCATAAAAGGAGCCACGTGTCCCTTGTGGGTTTTGGGAACCTTTTTACACCTTTATTCTTTTCCTCTTAAATGCGCAAAACTACAAATATGCATCACTTCCCCACATCCACTCAAATTGTGACAAATGTACACTCCTAGATACCAATTGATAAATTACTTGCACTACTTTATGATTGTGAATATTTGAAGAATATTTATTGGGTAACGGGCTGATTTTTCACTTTGTGAATGTGATATAAAATTACAATTTTACAAATTTGACTCACCATACCGCAATCAATTGGGAGCTTCCACGCATTGGTGCTCAATGGGAGACAAAATGTAAATAAACAAATAAGACTCAGGAATATTTTACAACAGGTGATCCCTCCAACTTCAAAACTTAAAACACAATGGGTTCCCCACAAGAAACTTCAAAATAATGCACATCTAGACATGATCCTCAACCGAAAAAGAGGAAATACTAAACCATACATAGAAGAACCAAAAGGCCAACTCGCACCCCCATAAGGAAAGTAGAAAAATATAATAGACAACGATGGAAAATATTAACCAAATAGGGAGATATTAAATCAAGCACCAACACCGGCTCTGACTCAAGGATGAGTACTCCCTGCGAGTGCCTCAAGAATAAACCATGGTGCAAAGAAAAGTAGACCACGTGCCAAAATCCATTGGGCCATGGAGTCAAAAACTAGTGTACAGAAATAAGTGATAACAACCAACTCCTAGAAAACACACCGAGAAACCCAAAACAAATGGTCACCAAGGACCAAGACAAACAAGGACAAAAATTTAAAAACAAACAAAGACAAACAAAAAATTATACATTGTACAATAGTGCATACCTTGACATTGAGAGATCAATCAAGAAAGTGCTTCAAGTTCCTGCCATTAACAGGAAACTCAAGTAGTTATCCATCTAAATCCTTTAATAAGAATGTATGCTCACCAATTTTGATGTCAATGGAGTAAGGACCCATCCATAATGCATCAAACTTTCCATGTTTTCCCTTGTCCTCATGCATGCTATCCCATAGTAACACAAGATCTCCTACACTGAAAACTCGAGGAGTCACCTTTTTATTTAATAATTTTTTAAACTTTTCCATGAATTTCAAATGTCTCTGATGGGACTCTCTTCTTTATTTATCCAATTCATCTTAATAGTAATTCTATCACCTGCACAACAAACTTCAATTGTTCACCTCATCTTTGTTTATTTATCTCCAATGTCCTCCTGATTATTTTCAACAATTTTTTATTGCTTGATTCAGCTTTTCCATTACCTTGGGGATTGTAATTAGATGCATATGTGAGATTTATTCCATACTCCTGACACATAGCCACCAAGGGTTTAGCTCAAAATCTCATAGCATTATCAACAATTATTTTGGCAGAACTCTAAACCTGTAGATTATGTGATTTAAGACAAAATCCATAACAATCTAGTGAGTTGCTTTCTTAGTAGGGATTGCCTCAACCCATTTGGTGAAGTAATCAATAGCCACCAATATCCATCTGTGGCCTGCACTTGAAGGATCTAATATTTCCCCAACAAATTTCATACCCCACTACTTAAAAGGGGCCTCAATTGATACTTTGGTTGTAAGGGGGTGCTTCAAGCTTTCAATCTTCATGAGAAACATTAGAAACTCTCACATTTTCTTACTAACAGATTTATATCTTTAAAAAGTGTGGGCCACCAATAACCAGCCCTTAAAATCTTGTGAGCAGTTACTCTTCTAGCAAAATTCCCCACAAACTCCTCCATGAAAATCAGCAACTAGTTTAGGGGATTCATCTTCAATAATGCACCTTAAGAGAATCCCTTCAAGATTCTTCCATGCCAATCCATAATCAGTGATAATATATTTCGGGAAGCTAACCCGAGTGCCTTGTTCTAATTTTTACTCAAATTTCTAGGACATTCCAAATTTTTAAGATAAAACATGATGTCCTTGTACTATTTTGAATTGATCAATCTTTCATGGACATTCATATCTTCTCCCTCAATTTCACTTATTTCTATTACCGGCAAGTTACTTTCTACCATTATCTTTACAAACCCTAAACCCCTAACTAACTTGGTGGTTTGAACATCCATGTCATACTCTTGTAATGTTTTTACCCACCAACACATTTTTCTTGAGATTTCCATTTCTGATAAGATGTCCTTGACCATAGTATGAGGAACATAAGTTGTGATCTTGGAGCTCAAGATATATGGTCTAAAAAAAATTCTCTTACCAAAGAGAAGGCATGCTTTTCCATGATAGTATATTTCAATACTTCTCCTTTAAGTGCTTTACTAAAGAAATAAATTGGCATTTCATTTCCTTCATCATCCTTTTACAATAGTGCAGATGCAATAGTATTTTAAAAAGCAAAAGAAAACATTTGAAAATATTTCTTATAATCGAGAGCTGCCAAAACAAGGGCATTCTTTAATGCTTCTTTAATTCCACCAAAATCTTGGACACCTTCATCCTCCCATTTGATAACCTTGTCCTTTTTAGCATACTCATAATGGGGATAGTCATTTCAAAAAAGTTAGAAATAAATCTCCTGATGAAATTTATTTTTCCAAAAAAGATTGAATTCCCTTTTTGGTTTTGGGTATAGGGACTTTGCCAATAGCATCCACTCTTTCAGGATCAATCATAACCCCCTCTTTAGATACAATGTGTCCCAAGAACTTTACTTTCTGAACCCCAAAGTGGTACTTTCTAGGATTCAGAGAAATGTCATATTCTCAGCACCTTCACAAAGATTTTCTCTAGATGTTATAAGTGATCACTCCTTTTCCTTGAGAATATTGTCACATCATCCCGGTACAAAACAATGAAATCATTTATGTATCCTAAGAATGCTACATCTATAGCTCTTTGAAATGTTTCTCCAGCATTCATCAGACCAAATGGCATTCTTACATACACATAAGTACCCCATGGAGTGGTGAAAGTGGTTTTGATTCTTTCTGATTGTTTCACCACCACTTGATTATATCCTAAGAATCCATCTAGAGTAGACAATAATTATAAGCCAATAACTAGCTGCAGCATGTTATCTATATTGGGAAGGGGATAATTATCTTTGATTGATGCCTTATTAAAGTTCCTAAAATCCACACACAACCTTATATCTCCATTCTTTTTTAAACTGGCACTAAATTTTCCACCCATGAAGAATACCTTGTGGGTTGTATGACACCTCCATCCCCTAGATTTTTTAATTCTTCTTATATTTTAAGGGAAAGAAGTGGATTGATTGGTCTATGCTTTTACTTGAATGGTTTGGAATTAGCTTACAGTGGTATCTCATGTTGGAAAATGTCCTCCATATATGTCTTTAATTCTGAATATGACCATGCCAAGCAGTGTGGTATTTTTCAACAGTTAGGCATATGATTTCTTTTCCTCTCTATTCAGGTTACTACTTGGCCATATTTTCTTAGGTTTATTGTCTATCCCTAGGTTGTTTTCCTCCACATCTCTCGAAGCTTACATATGCGTACTAACAATGTGATCATCATTGTCAAATTTTGACTCTAGTATAACCAAACCTCTTGGAATATTATTTGTCTTCAACTGAATAATATCCTTACCAAATAAGGTCTCTCTACCCTCATCAACATAACACATTGGCTCCCAATCTACATTTTGATCTGTGAATTCTCCTTTTTTTTGTAAAAACCTCTTAATTTGGGCATCATCTTCAAAAACTTGCCAATGTTTGACATTATCAAGGATAGACGGTCTTGTCAATACTTCAATTTCATATTCACAATAAGGAGACAGTGTGTAATTTTTAACCCTACACCCCAATATTGCCAATTTTTCTACTACAATATTCTTCTTTCTTTCATGGTATACTATGTTGAAGGAATCAAACATTTCAATGAAATTCCAAACTGCATGCTTATATTGCTTCATTCTTTGATTCTTTGTTGCATACAACTTTCAAAATTGCTTGACTACCAATTATGAATCCCCTTTAACAATAATGTATTGAATACCATACCTCCAAGCAATCCTTAAACCCAAAAGTAATGCTTCATATTCTGTAATATTGTTTGTGCATTCAAACTTTAGTTTAAAGTAAAAATTGAATTCTTTCTTATCTGGGGACATCAAGACAATACCAACACCATTTCCAAAATTATAACAAGCCCCATCAAACATCAAAGTCCAAGGTGAACAAAATTTCTCAGAAATTTACATTTTTCAATTTCATGCTCCTTAAAATCTAGATAACCAACAAAATTATCAACATCTACATCTATATATAATACTTCATAAGAAGCATTGTTAGGATCTTCAATCATATGTAACATATTCTTTTCACCATAAAATTTTACAAGGTTTCCTTCCACTGATATGGTTGCATATGACATATCCATTTGCACACTTCCCCCACACTAGCATCCCATTTCCTTGATAATAAAATTCCCCATTTTGCCGAGAAGTCCACAATAACCACATTCATAGTTAAGGATTTTCCCAAGTAAGCTGCCAATTACACTATTAACCCTTTAACATATCCAATCACATGCACTTCCCTTGAATCCATAGTTGTGCACTTTCTAAAGGTTGTTGTTACTTTGATGTTTAATTCATTCATCACCTCAAGAGGCATCACATTGCATGAAGCTCTTGAATCAAACATACAATTGTGCACCAACCTATGCTTTATGATCAAAGTGGTATAAAAAGGATCAATGTCAAGTTGAGATTCCACAAGTGAACTACACAAGTATACTTCTAGTGATTTTCCCAATTCTTCTAGGGCATGTGGTATTTCCAGCTCTACAATGATAGGAGGAAGATCCACACCATTCATATTATTTCCTTGGGTTTTTATCTCTTCTTTAAATCCCAAACACCCAAATGCATGTTTTCTATGCTCATGGATTTTGAGAAATTAAACAATAGGCACAATGACTTTGATTTGACTCAAAATCTGGGCTATATCACATGGAACATATTTGGGTAAGGTAGTGTTGGATGGGAGATTTATGATTCCTTCTGGTGGTATAAGAGTCTTTACAATTTGGGCATGAGCTGGGGTATAAGTTTTATTTGGAACAACATGTCCTTTGTTAAGTGTATCCTTTTAGGGGGTTCTTTGGGGATATTAGTGAGAAGTGGAGTTTTGGTTTATCTTGAGGACCTCCTCCTTTGATAACTCTACTTCTGGTATTATATTCCTTTTCTTGAGTAACTACTGCATTCATCAATAGTTTCTTATCTTCCTCATAAGGTATTCCCCCATCATACTTCTTAATCATTAAATCCCTTATATATTCAAAATCATGATTAGGTAAATCAAACGCTTGCACCATATCAATCTCAACATCATCATCATGAGGGATAATACCAAGTGAATACAATCCTAGAAAAATTGAATAGTTCTAGAACTTATTAACTTAGTTGAAGTAACCCTTTGTTATGAATTTTCAGGGCATTCCATCATACACACATCACCATAAGCTTCATCATCATTTACCTCTTCAACCTCCTTACTTAAATCACATGGGGAGTGTGGAAGGAAACACTTATCACACCAATCAATAATGTGGGCCTCTTCAATCGTGAGAACCTTGGCGGTCGAAAGGATCAAGAACCAATCTATTCTATCTAAGTTGTCGGTGGTTGCTTATTACCTGATGACTCTAGTTTCCTTGATGACTCTGCACCCATATTTCAATAAGGAAAAAGTGACTATTGAAATGGTATTTGGGTTGAGTGTTCCATATAATGTAAATCAATGGTAGGTATTCAATGAAAATAGTCAACTTCTCTCTTTCTTGGAGCAAAGAGACAAATTTAGTAATCTTTTCTATGAGGGAAGTGATAATCTAAATCATGTATCTTTTGTGGATGATGATAAAGAAGGGATAGATGGAGTTGACTCAGAAAGGGACATTAGGTTAAGAGGAAATAATATCCCAAAAGGTCTTATGTCTCTCAAATATTTGTTTGATAAGAATGACAGTTTCATCAAGGAGAAAGCTAAGCAATTTTCATGGTGTCCTGTTGATTTTCAAAAATAAATTGGTACCACTTTGAACGACCAAGGATGGTAAACATTGGCATTTTTTCCTCACCAAAATAGAAGAGAAGATTTATTTATTTGTTTAAAAATATTATTGTGTTATGGCGTATTCCTATGATGAACTCAAGTCATTCTAGTCCAAGGAGATACATCACTCGATCCCACTGAAGCCCAAAACCAAGCCTTTTAGGAAAACGCAACAGTCGTATAATCTAAAAATTATAGATACCATCAAAGAAGAGGTTTTGAAAATTATGAATGCAAGGATCATTTTCCCTATCCACTACTCCACATGGGTAGAAAATATTTTTCCATGTAGAAGAAGAATGGAGAAATAAGGATTTTTGTAGACATGCGCAATTTGAATCAAGCCTCATGGAAGGATAATTACCCACTACCTATCATGGATCAAATCCTACAAGCAAATGTAGGATCCGAGATGTTCTCATTACTTGATGGTTTCTTTGGGTACAAATAGATTGAGGTAGTAGAAGAAGATAGACCCAAAATATCCGTCACAACTCCATGGGGCACTTTTGCCTATAGCAGAATACCTTTTGGTCTTATGAACGTTGGAGGGACATTTCAATGAGAAATGGATTTTTCCTTTAAATATCTCAAGCATTAGATCATCATATATCTTGATGAACTCACTATCTTTTCAAAGAAGTGGGGATATCACATAAATTATCCGGAGTAAGTAATCATCGGGTTTCGGCAAAGATGAAATCTCACTAAAACCCAAGAAGTTCATATTTGGTGATATCAAGGGAATCTCCTTGGACACATCATAAACAAGGAAGGGTCTAGAATTAATCCGAGAAAGGATAATATAAATCTAAGCATTGTCCTTTCCCATGAGCAATGATGCAGCCTAGAATTTACCGAAATAACCCGGTGAAGTGTCACATCACTCAACCTAGGCCGAGCACCGACTAGAAGCGTGTAAAATTACCGGGCCCCTCTTTAGGGTTGCTTGTGTAGGATGCAAACATGATGAAGGGTTAATGCATTCAGATCCATAAATAGTATAAACATTCTATAGAGCATATTCCAGATCTATATCTAAGGAGTAATGGATTCAAGCAATAGCCATATGAATTCTACCATGCAAGATCTAGTTATATTCATGTTTAACACCTTGAATCAGTCAATACACTCCATTATATTAAACACAATAAATACACAGAAGCTTCTTACAATAAGTAGTACCATAAGTTCATGCGCGCATCAGATCTGGCAACATAACTTCACAATAGCTCATATATATTCCTCTCTATACTATGCAGATCACTACATATTTATAAGGGTGGGGACTTTCCCTTCACCGCTTACATAATTCCAAAATAGGTTGCATGCTAAAAATAGTCATGCGCCTTTACAATAATAGACACACATGCAAGTGTGATAATAATAGATCTCTTCTAATAGACACACATGCAAGTGTGATAACAATAGATCTCTTCTAGTTAACTGGAAGTAGAAATTATATTATTATCTCGAACCCATGCAAAGCACTTAGTAGACACTCTTCCAAAAATAGCTTATGTGTGTCGTGCAAGTCTTTATCTGGTTTGTGTGCTTTGCATGCTATCTCCAAAAATATCCCATAACATAAAAATGGTTAGAGTCCCAAATTTGTCCTTGTCTTTCATGTGCATTTACTTCCTATCCTTCTGCACCTTTGAATGTGCCCTCTTCCCATGCATGGACCTTCTATGTTCCTTCTGTTAAGTGTCATACTTTGTTTGCTCAACATTACCCCACACAAAATTGTATTTCCATCTTGCAATGGTTGCCTCTTTATACTTTTAAAGAATAAAGAATATGAATGAAAGGAAATTAAAGAATTATTGTATAAAGAATGACTTTAACCCTGCACATCCTCTGTCTCAACTAGAAGAATGAGCTCTAGATATTCCTCTTTGATTTCAGCTTCTAAGGTCTATCAATCACTCAATGTGGCTTATGCCTTTTCTAGAATATCTAATGTAATAGATTCTAACTCTTATTATGTAATCTCTTCCTTCTCATTTTGTAATACTATAACAATTTTGGACATTACAGTCACCCTTCCTTCCATAAGATCCATCTTCTACGCTATAAGTTTTCCAATTTCATCCAGCTTGTCTTTATGGGGGTTTTGTGCAGTTGTAAGGGCCTTGCACTTTTGTTTTTCTAGTGTAAATCTATTTGTGCACCCCAAAGTCTCATCCTTCATGGCCTTCAGGACTTCATTGTCTTCTACCATGGTCCTAATCCTTATTACTACCTCTGGAGCTGCACATATATTCAATGCCTAGTCTATTTTCTTCAGCTCCTCCTACAAGGTTTGGAGTAATGCTTCATAAGATGAAATATTTCTAACCACTAAAGCCCTTGCTCTCTCTTCTTCCTTCTCAGGGTCTTTTGGCATTGGCATTCACACCGGTCCATGATCAAGCACCAAATAAACTAAGGTACGCACATAATACATAGTTGAAGGGATCGTTTTGGGTACCTTGGACTCCAAGTGCGGTCTTGCTTGTAGGACATGATCGCTGATCTCCTCTACCATTCTGATGATAACTCCATTCTTATTTTTCTCTAGGTCCTTTTCTCCTTTTAGACGTACTATTTTTGCATATTTGGCTTTGATATCTTCTCTTAGCACTTTAATAGTGGCAACTTTATCCACATTATGTGCACCACCTCTATAGATACTTTCACTAGGGCATTACTCACCCGTTCATTAGACATAATCGTGGGTTTGATGGTTATGTGTCTATTCTCTGTAGTGACTTTCTCATTCTTCTTAACACATAGGAATATTCACATACATCGAAATCAGGCTTGTCCATGTGTGTTTTCATGGACCATGATAATTGTTTCCTTACATGCATGGTTTCCATGTCAGGGTCCGTCAATTCCCATCCATACAGGTTCTTGAGGACCATTATATTCTAGAATCAGGTGTGGAAAATTTTACTTGTGTCCTCTTCATAGCCCATGATTGGTGCAAAGATGCTCCCCACTTTTCCTTTTTTTCTCTGCCCCTTAGGAACTTGAGAGCCAAGGTTTGGAGTTGGATCTTCTATGTCTTGAGCAGTATCTTTCTCTATTTCTCCTAGATTCTTTACTTCTTCTTCTTCATCCTTCATTTCTTCATCCTTGGGTTCCTCCACATCCTATGGTGGTACAAGAGTTTCAGTGCACTCTCTATAGACTCCTCTACCTCCTCATTTAGCTTCAACTTTCTCCTTCTTTTCTCAATTACCTCTTTCTGTGGAGAGATTCATGGTGATCTCCCGACAGATCGAGGGGTTCCCATTCCTTGTGTTATTTTCTTTCTAAACACCATCTTGAATCGGCACTCTCCTTGGACTACTTCCAAGTCCTCTTCTTCTCTATGTCCCTATGGTGGGGTACTCATGCACTCGGTCTCTATTTTATCTTTAGGTTGCCTCCAGCCTCATGTACCAAGCCACCACTATCTTCATGCTCTTCTTCCTTGTCATCTACCTCTATAGGTTTTGTGGGCTTTGGAGCTGGTATGTTCTCCACTGTATGCTTTCCCTTAGGTGGCCCTAGGAGCATGAACTCATTCTCCACATATTTGTTATTCTCCAACCTAGGCTTAAGTTGAAGGTATACGAGTGCTACTCCAGTGTCCCCAATTACCAAGCTTACAAGCTTCATGTTTATAACGTCTAATATGAGCCTTTCAACATAGTCAGCCTTTCTTATATATCCATATGTCTTCCTCAGAGTGTGGTAGTCACAATCTACATTTTCTGTAATAAAATTTAGGTAGCGCACATCGATAAATTGGTGAACTGATGCTTGGAAGTAGCACATTATGAAGGCTTATGGTATTTTGCACCATGGGCTTCATTTATCATCCTTCATAGCAAATCGTGTGATGCAGAAGTGTTGGTACACCACAAATTGTACTTCCTTTCCCACCACTAATGGTAACTCCTTAGGAATGTGCCACTCCTCTTCAAATGCCACGTGGATCCTGTCATACCACATCTCTACCCTCTGTTTGAATGGCCCACTCATCAAACCTTCACATAAATATTTTTCAAACCTTTGTGCAAGGGATTTTTCTCCATGGGATACTCTCATATCTTGTCCTTTGGCCCATTGGGCACTCCAATCTCCATAAATACTAAATAAAGTAAAACAATACCAAAAATAATTTTTTCACCATGCACACTTCCTTGATAATGTTCTCTATAACGTAGCCTGTTATGTTGTAGATCACTCCCTATGACATTATCCTCACAATATGTAGCCACATTGTATTCACTTGTGACCACCTCTCTTGGTCATTCAACTTTTTTACTAGATGTGTTGTTTCCTAAACCACTGGGTACTTCTTTAACTTGTCAATATCCATCCCACATGGACCCTTTATGTATCCTAACTCTTTCCATGTTTCCAAGATTTTTTCTTTATCTATTAGATCACTAGCAAGGTCTACCCCTATGCCTTTTAATCCTGTCATTGTTGCAATCAAGGTGGCTATGATTCTGACCCTCCATCCAATGAAATAGAAGAATTCCTCATGGACTTTGCTCATTAACCACTGATATAATGGTTCATACTTTCCAAAATAAGGGAGCTCGTATAACTGATAGACTCTAACCTACTTTAAAAACTTCTCCCCAACGATCATCATATACTGGCATGTCCTTTGTTGTGTGTTTGTTGGTCTTCATGCTCAACAACACATCTAACTCCTTGTTATTCGATGTGTGGTGGTTATAATCACTTATTTTACACTTACGGATGTGGGAATCCCATTATTTCCCAACTATAACACCTTCTAGGTATTGCATCTCCAAAAAATTACTTTTGGGTGCAACTTCAACTTCTGCCTCCACTTTCTTCTTTCCTTTAGCTCCTGTGGTAGGTACTTTCTTTGGTGTCATCTAAAAATCTCACCTTTCTGTCCTCTGTAGTGCATAAATTCTTCTCCTTCTCTCCTCTATAATGATAAATTCCAAACCCTATCTCAAATACGTGTGCCTTATTTGAAATCATAGGCCCTATCTTTTCACAAAGACATCTGCTTTGCTCAAACCCTTCACCAATGGGGACACAAGCTTCTTTTGCGCATAAATCTACTCTCCACGTCTAGTTTCACACTCTTCACACCTCAATACTCTTTTCTTAGCTCGATCGCACTTATCTCATTCAAATTCTTGTGATCACAACCATAAAAATGAACTCACATCACGTCCTTATATACATTTTCAAAAATTTGGTACATTTATTACTCCACCTACCAATAATTCTCATTAATTGACCATTTTCACAAAATCCACTCTGTACATCTTTGCACCTCAGCTATAACCTTCTAGTGTGCCTTCCTACCTTCTAGCTACAGACTTCTCTTCAACATGCTTCCATGCACCTGAGTACCTCACCTTTCCGCCTTCTCTTGGTAGTCTCCACGGCCGCTGCTTACCTTGCGTTATATTGTTCCTTCACTTATCTCCATCTATGGTCCTTATTTGGAATCAATCTTATTTCCACCAACTCTCCAAACTTGAAAATAACCTCGTAGCAGCTTTGTTCCTTTTTGTACCCATTTTTTCAACATCCACCCCACACAAATGGTATGTGCAGTCCTCTACACATAAAAATATTGTAAATGGTAATTAGCTTATGGCACACAAACACACTTTATTTATACAAAACACCAACTAAATTGACAAATCATAGTGACGAAGAAATTAATACATTAAGGGAATACATAATGGAAAACCTAATCTAAATGGAAACACTACCTTATTACAAACACCAAGAAGACTTATTTATAGTAAGACTTCAGTCTACTCCCATTTAAGTAACCGGGTAATCGTATTCCATCAAGCACCTCTAACTGGAAAGCTCTGTTTCAAGTATGTAAATGATAACATATGGTCCCAACCAATGTACTTTAAGTTTTCTTGGATGGCGCAGAAACTTAGAATCATAAAGAAGCACCATTTGTCCTATCTCAAGCTTTTTGTCCCTGATGTGTCTATCATGTCATGCCTTCTTCCTAGATTTTTCTTACTTCTGACTCCAACATGTTATTTCTCATCGCTCATCCATCTTAATCAACTTTTCAATTCATTCTTCTAATGCTTTTTCATCAGCTAGACCTCCAGCATGCACAATACACAAAAAGAAGGTAACATGAATTCCATAGGAAGAACTACTTCTGCACCAAACACCAATTGAAAGGGTGTGACCTTGTTTAACCACTTGTATGTTTTTCTATACACCAAAATCACGGTAGAAATTTTATCATCCCAATATTTTCTTCCAACATCACATATTTTTGTCAATGTCTAGCTCAAAAGCTTATTGAAAGCCTCATCAGTCTAATTTTTATGAGGATGATATGGTGTAGTCTTATGGTGTGCAATCATGAACTCATCTAATAGAATTCTGATTATCTCATTCAAAAAATGTGTTCCCCTATCACTTGTCAAACTCAATGGGCATCCATACCTTGTAATAATATTTTCCCATAGAAACCCGGTTGTTGTAAATGTTTTATAATCCTTTGTATGTGCTGATTTTGCCCACCTTGTCGATAAACATGCAAGTGATTATATAGCGCAATCTAGTCCTACGTGCGGCCGGTGAAATATGACCCACAAATTATATAGCCAATTTATCAAATGGTTCTACACTAGGAATAGGTCTTCAAGGAATTTTAGCTCTTTTTCCTGGTTTGCCAAGGCACCGACATTGATCACAAGCCTTGAAATTTACCTTACAATCCTTATACAAGGTATCCCACCATAATCTAGTGAGTAGAATCTTGTGTGTAATGGTGTCACCTGCATATTACCCACCTATAATACCACCATGAGCCTCTTCCATGATATATGTGCACTCATGTTCCAATACACATCAGCATAATACTTCATCTTGGCCTAACTTGTACAGGTCACCATTAATCAACATAAACGGTGTTGCGCGAATGGAAAGTTATTTCTTCTCTAAGGATTTCATTCCTTCTAGTACCATACTTATACGTATAAATACCATTATGTCCTCTAATTCATATAATTTTGCATCGGCATGGTATCTTTTATTCCATGCATGTCTTCTCTTGACTGTATTCTGGATAAATGGTCCAGTCTAGAATTACTTTTCCCTGGTTTTACCACAACTGTAAAATCAAATTCTTGGAATAAGAGTACCCATCGGCATATGTGCCCCTGTAAAATGGGCTTGTTTACCAAATACTTCAATGCCATGTGATTGGTATAGAATACAAATGGTGTTGCAGCGTAGGTATTGTCTAAATTTATGTAGTGCATAGATCATTGACAAAGCTTCACGCTCTATAGTTGTATAATTCTTCTCTACATGAGTCAACTTTCTACTAGAAAAATAGATAAGATGATCTATAATACCTTCTCTAGGCTAAGCCAACATTGCACCAATGGTCATTCTAGAAGCATCCACATGTATATGAAATGGTTGGTCCCACAAGGGAAACTGTAGAATAGGCATTGTAGTAAGTTTTTCACCTTTTTCTTAGATTGTTCCTTTGAATGGTTAACAAAACAGATAGGGTAACAGATCGTAGGAGGAATACTTGTTCAAATGTCGGTTGATGGGTTATTGCATGCGTATGACTTCTGAATCCATAGCTGACCGTGAGAGCTTCCTTTTGGCTAGGAGGAACTACCTGTAATGAAAACAAGACCACCAGAAAGCATTAAACAATATGGGTAGTGAACTGCCTAGCGTGAGCTAGATCCAGGAAGTATGGTACTTCCTAGATGGCTGTCAGTCCATTGTTTTAAAAAAAATAATGCTAAAAACAAATTAAATCCTATTGTTTTTTAAAATGATTTAGGTATCTCACTTAAAACACAATAAGAAACAGGTATAATCTAACAGCTAGGCTAGAATAGAATCCACAGGTCAAGGGGTTGGTTCTGAGTTCTGCAGGTTTGATGAAGGTATTGGGTAGGTCACAAGTGAGTGAGGGTGAGGTAAAATGGGGTGGATAGGTCTCTACTTAAGGCTATGTGGGAAAACACAGAGACCGACATCGGTCAGGGGTGACCGACCGTGGTTAGGTACAACCAGTGCCGGTTACTGTGAGATCTGGGAATGTCACAGAACGGGTTTTTGGTCCCCTTTGTGATTGCACAAAGGATTTAGTTGGTTGGGAGGAGGTATTAGGTGACAGGGGTAGGTTTTTATGAGGTTTTGATGGGTCTATGAAGGTACAAAATGTTGGAGATGGTCAATAAGAAGCAAGGTGGACAATAGGTGGTAAAACAATGATGAAATGAATTAACCAGGAAAGTATGATATTATACTTACTTGGATTTCATTTCTGAAAGTCTATGTGTGAAGGATGGAGGTGTTGATGATGGGTTTTGGAGGCTACAAGTGATCACCAACTGGAGAAAAGCTTCTGCATGGGCTGCATGCACACTCCTCTTTTGCTTGGGTAGATCCAAATGTGGTTGGGATGGCTATGCAGGAGAATATGTTCAATCTCCTTCTTTGGATGCGAGTTCTTGTTGGAATTGACTCTCTGAAGATGCATTATCTTTTTGAGATCTCGTTCTTTCTCGTCAAATTTCTTGCTCCCAATGTTTTCCAACCTTGAGAATAAGGTAGTTTAGGAGTTATAAAGGGGAACCGACAATGGTCTAGCTTAACCAGTGGTGGTTAGGGGTAGTCGATGTTGGTTAAGGTGGGATTTTCTAGGTTTTCCAAACTTAGGGGAGATCCTCTTGATTTCCTTAGATCTTGTGTTGTTATCTTTCGGATTAGACTGGGAGCTTCTATGATCATGTGGGAATGTGGTTAGAGGGAGTGTAGGCATTGATTTTTAGGGTTTAGGTAAGTCTTAGTTAGTTATGGTAACTTGCTAAGAATAGGTCTTAAGGTGAGTTAACTTGATGAGGTGTCTGGGTGAAGTGTTTGTGTGGATATTATTTAAATTAAGATATTTAAATAATAAATATAGTGAGGGTAAAGCATTAATTTAATTAAATTAATACTAGTGTGGTGAAGGGGGCCATGGCTAGGTGAAAGTGATGAAGGGTACTTATTGGTCAAGGTACGGAAGGGGAGTGTGACCTAATTTTAGTGTCTACATTTTGCCCCTTTTTGTTGCATGGATTTTATTGGTAAGCGCTGCTAACAAAAATAAGGTGTGGTTGCCCCATGTGAGGGTGAAGGTGATCCCCCTCAAACTAGGAACTAACGAAGTAACCGGCTGAAGCGGTGAGTGGTTTGATAAAAGGTAAATGTGAAGAAAAGGTAAACGGGTGTAGGGGAAGAGGGTGAAAGGTCTACTCAGGAAATCTAGGTAATAGGTCAAGGTCAAAGGTAGGAACAGTCAAACACACACACATGTATAAACTGTGACATGCTACTAAGTCAAGAGAAAACAAACTTTACATCGTCTAAAGTCAATAGGTTTATCCAAACAAGGGTGAAGTGAATCTGGTATCCAAGGTATAGGATAAGGTTAGGATACACAATGTAGGTTAGGTGCAGGAATGCTTAGGTATGTTCTGGTACACCAAAGGTAGGGTCGGGATAAATAGTCGTGGCAATAGGCTAGGTAAGTTCATTAGGTCAACAACACAGTAACAAAATGCCTGAGGTATAGCGAACACATGAGGTCAAAGGTCACTAGTGATGGTCCAAGTCCAAATATCGAGATCACGGCATGGGAAGGCCGAGGTAGGGGTAAAATAATAAGGCATCAATAGCAGATGCGAGGAGGTTGAAGAGGGTGGAGGGCCAAAGGTGAAGGTAAAGTGGTCCAGGTAGGTGTATGGGGGTAAAAGAGAAGGGAGGTAAGGAAAATGAGGTAAATGGGGGTAAAGAGTACACAGGGTAAACGACATCATTTGTAATGAACCAATGACGGTGTAAGGTAACTGACGGTGGTAATCTAGGGCAACAGACTGGAAATGGTCAATGGTTAACCGATGTCGGTCGGGTCGGGTAGGGTATAAAAAGTGATAAACCACATTTGAAAATTCATTTATGCATGTGGAAAATTAGAAATGGACAAGTAGAGAGAAAGAGGAAAAGGAAAAGAGAGTGTAGCAGAGGAGCTTGGTTGGCAAGCCACATAGGAGAGAGTGGGTCATTGGGAGGTGGGGCCGCGAGATCAGGTGGCACGATTCATGTGGTTGTGGATTATTTGTGCATTGGAGGATGGTAGAGGTTGGAGAGGGGTCAAGAGGAATGGTGCGGAGGCGGAGGTTCCACCACGATGGCGGCGGGAGATCGTAGGATGTGAACTATTGATTTTGTTGTGTGAATGAATTTGATGTAAGATGAAGAAAAATATATAAGAAAATAATGGGGGTTTGTGAGGGGGGAGAATTTCAAAAAAAAGGAAAAAGAGGGGGAAAAGGGAATAGTGGATGGTAAGGGGTAGAGGAAAAGGGGAAGATAGGAACAATGAAGGGTGTAGAGAGGGATCTGGGTGGGTAGAATGTTGAAATTTATAAAAAGAGGATTGGAAAGTCACTTGGGTGGGGTGACAGATGAATGAAGTTGGTCGACCGGTGGCGACGGCAGGTGGATAGTGATCGGTGCTGGTCACAAGAACAGTGACCGGTGTCGGTTAAAGGGAGACCGTGGTCGGTCAGGGGAAACCAAGGTCGGTTATTTGTAAGTGGAGTTTGGGATAAAAAAGGGTAGTGAGTAAGGGTATGGTGGGAAAATAGGGTGGGTGGATAAAGGGTGAGGGTGGGAAAATAGGGTAGGTGGGTAAAGGGTGAGGGTGGGTCACAGGTGAGGGTAGGGTAGGTAGTGTTGGGTGAATGGGTTTGGGTAGGTGTGGTTGATGGATTGGGTAGATAGGTTCGGGTAGATGGGTTAAAAAATAAGGTAGGATAAGAAGGTGGACTAAATACAATTTTTTTGTGGGATGCAGATGAGAGACAAGCTACATATGAGAGCTTGGGTGCCACCCTTGTTATTGAGAGTACGGAAAGCGTGACACAGGTGGAGTGGCAGTATGTGGTAGAGGTGGGATTGATAGGGGTGAGGTGCTACTAGCATGTAGTCTGGGAGGTGAGTCTTATGATTTCCTTCATTGATAGATGGGACTCAATGACCAATACCTTCCATTTGCCGATAGGTGAGATGACGATCACCCTAAAGGACATATACAGGATCTTGTGGTTGCCCATATTAGGGGCCTAAGTTTATTCTATCTCGTCAGAGGCATCTAAGGAGTTACTGGCACCCATTTTTGGTGAGGGTGTAGCAGACCTGATGTTCCATAGTGCTAGCATGAGCTATGGGGTGATGTATAGAGCTCATCGAGAGGAGATGAGGTTAGTGGTACTTGTGATGGAGGTAGTGTGTTGCTTCGCACTGCCGATGCAGAGGGGGGGAGATTCCCGAGGTCACTGATGGGGATTCTCCATGATATGATGGTAAATCAGACATGATTCTCCTAGGCACCTACATTACTACACAGTGTATAGAGAGCTATGGGCCTATGGGTGACTGCAGAGGTTGGGCATCTGTTGCGTCGTACTACTACATTGCTGGGCATATGAGCACATTGTTTGTGCTCGTGCCGGTGGGGATGCCCCAGGAAGATGCATTCCCACAAATAGTTCCGAGAATGGGGTATAGGTCGTGTGTACCGCCATATGAAAGGCTCGAGGTGCCGAGCTACGCATGATGTAGCTCATTATAGAAGGTTATTAGAGGGTATGTCCGGGGTGGATGTCATTTGGAGGTCGTATGTGGGTTTCCCTTCATACGACATATGGCCACAAAGTTGGCTAGGCTATAGATACATCTTTGGATAGAGGGGAGGAGAGCAGGAGAGCATGAGCAGATACCTATAGAGTAGGCTAGACACCAGTTTAGATTGGTCTAGGGTGTACCAATGTCATTCCCGTAGTATAGGAGAGATGATGTGGAGAGACCTATGTCTCCACCATGACCCACAGTGCTGACTAGATAGGAGGAGCAGCCAGTAGATACACATATTGATGATGTTGGGGTTGCAGATGGGTATAGTAGTAGTAGGGGCGGCATAGCTGAGAGCCGTACCACCAAGGCCAGGGCAGCCAGACTTAGCCACCATCATAGTTTAGAGAGATGCCCTACAGGGTAGGTGGCTACTTTGGTGATGTAGCTTGGGATCATGTAGGGGCAGCTAATAGGTACAGAGGCACAGGTTGCCACATTACAGGCCCAGATAGCAATGTTGCAGGCTCAGACGGAAGGGATAGGTACCTGCATAGGTGGAGGTAGGGGAGATGGATATGGAGAGGAGGTAGGTAGAGATGGAGGGAAGAAATCCACCCCACATACGGCGTAGGTTAAGGATCTATAGGGCCAGTTCGCCATAGCGCAGGGATAGGTTACAGGTCTACAAGGTCAGGTGACAGCAGTATAGGCACAAATTACTACCCTGTAGGCCCAACTACAGGCATAGGCATAGATTCCAAGGCTGATGTATGCTTTAGCACACAAGGTCACGGGGCTTAGTGCGGAGTTCGGGGATAGGGTCCTATTTTTCAAGTACCTACATAGGTAGTGGGACCCATGGCACCTCCACAGACAATGCCCATGGCCAGGTTCAAGAATGCCCTAGGAGAGGCATGGTATTACCATGATCATTTGTTAGCTACCGGGATAGATGTGCCCTCCTATGCCGAGTACAGAGCACAACAGGCCTCCAGTGAGAGGACTAGATCCCGCACTCATAGTGTGGAGAGTATAGGGGCTAGCAAGCCCAGGGACAAGGTCGTGTTGAGGTCACTATTGTACAGAGGCCAGCTCCAGGTGAGGGGCCATCAACAGGAATAGAGGTAGGTGCTAAGCCCCAGATAGGTGCGGTAGAGGGGTCTAGAGAGACACAGGCACAGGAGCATTCCCCGACATTAGATGGGGAGATGATTGACTGGTTGTGGACCGGCCTGCGTGTCGAGTCATTTTTGTATGTATGATATATGAGACTAGCCTGCGTGCCGAAGAGGTATTGTATGGATATTTTGTTCATGATACTGACCTGCGAGCCAAAGACATTTTTGTATTAGATAGTGGCCTGTGAGCCGATGATGATTATTTTGGAGATACACATTTATGTGATACGGGTGTACATTGTATTGATACACACATGTATATATGAGGAGATAGATGATATTCAGGTGATGTTGTTATGATGTGTATGAGTTTTACTTTACTTGTGATATGGATGGAAAATAGATGAGCTAGGCATGGATCGAGTCAGGTCGTTTTAGGCATGGATCGAGTCAGGTCGGTTTAGGCATGGATTGAGTCGGTCGGTTTAGGTGTGGATCGAGTTAGGTCATTTTAGGCATGGATTGAGTCAGGTCGGTTTAGGCATGGATTGAGTCAGGTCATTTTAGGCATGGATTGAGTTAGGTCGGTTTAGGCATGGATTGAGTTAGGTCGGTTTAGGCATGGATCAAGTTAGGTCGGTTTAGGCATGGATTGAGTCAGGTTGGTTTAGGCATGGATTGAGTTAGGTCAATGTTAGGCATGGATTGATTCAGGTCGGTTTAGGCATGGATCAAGTTAGGTCGGTTTAGGCATGGATTGAGTCAGGTTGGTTTAGGCATGGATCAAGTTATTTTGGTATTTTGATAACAAATGGTAATATAAATGCATGAGATAGTGTAAAATGTGGAAAATGTTGGTTATGTTATGAAAATGTGAAATAATATAAGTGGTAAAAGGTATATGGTATATGGTTCAAATGTCGAGGTTTGTGAGATGAACAGGAAATCAGGTAATGGTGGGAAAAATGGTTAGGGTAAAGAGTGATCGAGCTAACCTTCCAGGGCCCCATGCCCTAGAAGTGTTGCCTACATAGTCCCGGTGAAAAGGGACCTCGGATGATGTAGTTCTCCCATAAGCTAGGGAAGAAAGATGAAAATGAGTTAGTAGGTTTTTAGGCATGTAGTGGGTTTTAGGTTTAATGAGTGTGGGTAGAATATAGGTAAAATGATGCAGGTGAAGGTGAGTATGGTGAAAGGGATCAGACTACCCCAAAGGTAAGTGATGAGGACAAAGTCCTATATAAGGTAATCAAAACGTAAACAAAGACAGTTTAAAAGATAAGAGGGGGCCTTAGAGCCACCTGATTGGGTAGGAACCTACCGAGTAGATCATACCTTGGAGGAGGTGATAAACACAAGACCCAAAAACACCACACGATTAACGGTTCTATGATGAAGGTAGTCACAGGATCACCAAATGTATAAATTCCAAGATGTCCCTTGAGGTGACGGAGGAAATGAGGGTAGAAATGGTAAGTGGGAAAAGGTAGTTAAGCTGATATGTTTGAGTGACAGGGATTTTGGGCAAGAGGTCCTAAGGCACAATGGGCAAGTCCATGACTAAAAATTTCTATTTCTTGTGATAGACTAATCGATGTGGGAAGTCTATATGGGATAAATAATATGGTACTCCTTGAGATCTTCGTAAAGTTGATCGATGTGGGAAGCTTCATTTTCTCTCTCTCTCTTTTTAAGCTTCGCATAGTTGTCCTTCGAGGGAGAAATCTATTTATAGTAGCAATTTGGTCAAGAGGAAGATGTCCTTTTGAGGGAGTCATCTTTTATTAAAAGTTTGACTCAAGGAGTTTTGTCCCATTAAAGGTCCTTGAAATCATGGAAAAGACCAAGGTGAAGGATATGAATCTTGTTAAAAAAGCAAGGTGGAATGACCATGGGATCTCATCTAAATATAGTTGAAAAGTGTCCATGAGAATCATGTTATGTGCAAATGTCGTGGTGCACGTATTAAAGAGTAGATAACAAGTGACGGGTACTCATATAATTCTTGTTTAATCGTTAGGGAGGTGTATGAAGTGGATAGCACTCAAGGGGCGAGCTTGTAAAGAGACACAGGGTGAGGTAGGACAACGAGTCAACAATAGAATGGTCAAAGATGGAATGCGTTAAGGAGCTCAAGTTTAGGTTTACCCTCAAGTGAGGACAAATGATAGGCACCTGATCCATAGGTATGACTTACGATGTAGGTTCCAATCCAATTAGGAGTAAATTTTCCCCGTTTTCTTTTCTCCGCTTTGGTTATGTGTTGATTTTCTTTCAAAACAAGGTCACCCACTTGAAAGGTTCATTCATGAACATGTTTGTCATAGGCACACTTGATGCATTTTTGATAGACTTGGAGGTGATCCAAAGCAATAAGATGACGTTCGTCTAATAACTCTAGTTGTGCCAAGTGGTCCTGATGAAATTCATCATCAGTAAGCATGTCATGGAGAGAAATGCAAAGTGAGGGGATTTGGACTTTGAGAGGCAAAATAGCCTTGGTACCGTAGACTAGTGAAAAGGGTGTAGCCATAGTGGAAGTGTGAATACTAGTGTGGTATGCCCATAGAGCAAAAGGAATGTGTGTATGCCAATCCTTCCTAGTATCGTCAACCACTTTCATGAGAATTTTATTGAGGGTTTTTTTAGTGGATTCAGCTTAGCCATTGGTTTGTGGGTAATAAGGTGAGGAGAAACTAAGTTGAATGCCGAAGGCGTCACAAAGTTTTTGTAGTGTTTTGTTTTTGAATTGTTTTCCATTTTCAGTGATGAGGTGATGAGGGACACCAAAGCGACATATGATGTGATGGTTAATAAACTCACATATTTTCTCAAATTTCATGGATATAAGTGGTATGGCTTCTACCCATTTGGTGTAATATTCGGTAGTAGTTATGATCCATTGATGGCATTGGGAAGAGTGGGGATTGATTTCTCTGACAAGATCCAAACCCCATTGAGAGAAGGGCCAAAGGTCATGAGCGACCTGTAAGGCATGACTGGGTGTATGATGAAGGTTGGAATGTTGTTGACATTTCACATAGCATTTGACATAGTCGCAACAATCATGATTAAGGGTCAGCCAGTAATAGCCTAGGCGAAGAATATGCTTAGCAATAGCAAGGCCACTAAAGTGACCTCCACATATGCCATCGTGAACTTCTTTAATGGTATAGGGAATTTCAGGGTTGGTTAGGTAGTGTAAGAGAATACCGTCAAAGCCTCGTTTATAGAGAATGCCACCCATGATGACATAACGAGAGGTCTTTTTGAGAAAGACGCGCTATCCATTATGTGTGAGATCAGGAGGTAATATAGAAAGGGAAAGGTAATCCACAAGCTGCTTATACCAAAGATCGTGTGTGTTCAGTGAGGTAGGTTGGACGAGGTTAACACAAAAAGATTGATAAAAATGTCTCGGTATGCGTTTTATGGTAATAAAGATGTCTAAATCGTCGGGTGAAGTAGGTATTTGAGAAGTGAGGCAGACATGGTATCTACGAATTTATTGGAGGATCACGGACGGTTTAAATTTTCTAGTGGTCAAAGTTAGTCAACATGATGCCAACGTAACACTTGTATTCTTGAAGTATTTCATTATGACACTGATAAACACCATTGACTTGGTTTACTACTAGTTGAGAATCACCAAAGATATTCTTGGACTTAATGTCTAAGGCATAGGAAGTCATGAGACCCAATATGAGTGCTTCGTATTTGGTGATATTATTGGTGCACTCGAAGTTGAGTTTAAATGATAAGGGCATCGGTTCACCCTCAAGAGGAATGAGGATAATTCCCGCACCATCCCCACGATGAAATTTGGAACCATCAAAGAATAAGATAATTTGGTAAGGGTTGTCATCCAAAGAGAGATTAGCAATGGATTCATCGAGAAAGTCAAAATTAGAGGGTTGCTCCTGGCAATAGGTGCGTCGGCCAGTTGGTCGGCGATAGCCTGCCCTTAATGGACTTTTGGTGGATGAATTTGAGGTCAAGATCAACTAAAAGCATATGCCATCATGAGGTGTGTTGATTTTGATAATGTTTACTGTACATGATGTGTAAAGGGTTAGTGTTGGTCACGACATAGGTTTTATGGTTGAGTAGGTAATGGCGAGTTTAGTGGCAATGAAAACTAAGCCTCGGAAAGTTTTTCAGGGTGAGTGTATCAGGTTTTTAGTCTAGAAGGGTATGGCTTATATAATAAACTCCATGCTCCCTATGTTGTTCATCACAATGATAGATCATGGCTCTCGGGAATGATTGGTAGCTGATATGTATAGGTAAAAAGGCTGGTCATCTTTAGGTGGGATAAGGACGGGTGGTGGGAGAAGGTATTGTTTTAAGGCCTCAAAAGATTTGTGACAGTCATCATCCCATTTGAAAGAGACGTCCTTCCTAAGAAGATGATGAAATGGTTGACAACGGTCGAGAGAGTTGGGAAATAAATTGGTAAATGGACTGCAATTTACCTTGCAGGATACAGAGTTGTTTGAGGTTCATGGGTAGAGGCATTTCCAGAATGGCCTTGACTTTTGCTGGGTCAACTTCTATACCATGTAAGGAAATGATAAATCCCAAGAGCTTTCCCGAGACAACTGTAAAAACACATTTTTAGGTTGCAAGAGGACGTAATATTTAATAAGGTGATCAAAGATGGTTTTGAGGACAGTGAGGTGCTCGGCACGATGTTTAAATTTAGCCAAGAGATCATCCATGTAATCTTCCAATATGCAATGCATGATATCATGGAAGATGTAAGTCATAGCACACTGATATGTAGCACTAACATTTTTAAGTCCAAAAAGCATGACTCTATAGTAGAAGGTCCCCCAAGGGGTAATGAATGTGGTCTTTTGCTAATATTCTCGGGCATGAAAAATTTGGTTATAACCCAAAAACCATCCATGTGCGAGAGAATTTTGTGACCAGCGGTAAGGTCTACTAATTGATCAATACCGGGCAAGGGAAATTCATCTTTCAGGAAGGCGAGGTTGAGGTCACGGAAGTCCGTGGAAATGTGTAGTCCCCCTATCACCTTAGTGATAGGGACAATGTTAGAAATCCCTTGGGGGTAATAAATGGGTAAGATGAAAGAAATGGAAAGAAGACGCTGAAGTTATTCTTTGACGAGAAGGGAAATGCAAGTGTGCATCTTCCTTAGCTTTTATTTGATAGGTTTGGCATCGGGAATGGTTATGATATTGTAGACCACTATGGTGGGGTCAATACTGGGCATGTCTAAATAAGACCAAGCGAAATCCTATTTGTGCTCTCGGTGAAAAGAAGTGATGGCTTCTTGTTCAGCAACATCTAAAGATTGTCTGATCTTTAGGATGTGTAGGTCGTCCTGAGTATGAATGTTGATTTCAATAGTCAATTCATTCAACATGGTTTGCATCTCAGATGGTAATGACCGATGAATATATGAGTCTTCTGCACCAAGGTAGGTGAGTATGGATTCATCATCCTGACATTGAACAATGTTAATGATTGGTGTGTCTTCATCAATCATCTCAGGATATAGGAATGGGAGAGTGGAAGGGGCCTCACCTTCATGTTGATAAGTCAGAGGCCCCAAGGAAATGGTGTTTATGAAAAAAAAGTTAGGAGGGATAGATTCAGGGATCTATCGACTTTGTTGGTGAGAGTGGTGATGAAGGTGGAGAAGGGCTAGGGTCTACAATGAGTTCGATGCGGGCTTGTTTGGTAGGAGGTTCAGGGAATCTAATACCACTACAGTCATTGTGTTTTTGGGTTGTACATGGAATAATGGTATGGAGGCCTTGCTCATAGAAGCAAAAACCAAAACCCTTCCACGCATAGTGGTGTAGGAAGGTGTGGGAAAAATGGCGATTGGTAAGTGAATGGAAGTCACCGGAAAATGGGTGGGGTTATGATGGTGGTTTAGGTGTGTAGGTAGTAGTATCAAGACCCCCATAGGTTAGACTAGTATAAAGATGAGGAGGACCATAAAGGAGGATTTCTCTCGATACGGTGATCATAATGAGGATTTTGGTGAAGGCTTCCATACTCATGCGGAGTAAAAATTTGTTGACACTATATAGGCGGTACTCCCCGAGTGAGGTGTTGAAAAACACCTTCCAAGGGATCATGGTTGGTATGTGGGTGGCTGGTATGGATGATGTGTCAAAGGTCGATGTAGAGGTGGTGTTAACAGATTGGGGAGCTAATGGGGCTGTAGGAATAGAGGAGGTATGTGTGGTTGGGGTAGCAGATCTTTGGTAGGTGGAGGTGTAGGTGAATCAATAGTGCATACAGAGGTAGATCTTTGGAAAGGTATGAGCACATCGTTGTGTCGGTAAAGCATATTGCATGTTTTGAAAGGTGATGGATCAGTTGGAATGGTATAAGTGTGTCCTTTTTGTTCAAACTTTACACAACAATCCAAAGCGGAAGGAACAAAACCCATGACATGGATCCAAGGTCTACCGAGCAACAAGTTATATTGGAATTCCCCCTCCAAAACATAAAACAATTATGGAACAGTCGAGGGCCCACACGAACATGAAGGATGATAGTGCCTAGTGTGGAGGTGCTAGCATCGTTGAATGAACGCAACATGACTTGATGTTTGTGTATGCAATTTTCAGGTATGTGCATTTGAGAAAATGCATGGGATTAAATTATTTTAATGTTAGCACCACCATCAATCATCACACAGTTGTACATGTATGTCATCAATGTGAACAGAGATGAAGAGGTATGGGTCCAGGTCCTCATTTTGGTATGGTGCAATCTCCTCCTCGAGAAGCTAAGGGAGGCCACTTGGTTAATAAGGTGAGCTGAAGATGAAAGTGGTAATTTGGTGAGGGAAGCGACATGATGGGGTGTGATAATGGATGCTACGGGTGTAGGGTCATTAGGTAAAACCTCGATAGATTGAAGAATCTCCATGAGGGCTTGCCGATGGGATTCTTAGGTTTAGATGAGGTCATACAAGGATATTTTGAGTGGATATTGGTGTGATTGTTTGAGCATGGTGCGATGTGTGACACCATTAGAAATGGGGTATGTGGGGCCGTGGATAGTTATCTTAGGTATGGGTACGAGATGATATGTTGGGTATAGGATTGGGTGGTGGGTCATCTGCCTTTTTGTTACCCTTCTTCACACGTGTAGTGACATGTACCATGTTCATTTGAGGGAATTTTTCAAATGGAGAGGGTGTAGGGTAAGTGGTATAATGACATGAAGGGCAAAAACCTATGGGAGGAGAAAATCCTGTGAGGTCAGTTGGGCCGCAACAACATTTGGGTGGTGGTGTGGAAAGTTCTCTTATGTGAACCATGTTAATTTCAAATTTTGTGTGTGATTCTGGGAGTGTGAGGGTTGAGGTTGTGGTTGGAGGTTGTGGTTGTTGAGATTTGGCTAAGAGAAAATGTACATCAACCCAAGATGATTATTTTTCAACTCAAATGGTTTACCAAGCAGATAATGCCTCCAAACTTGAAGTGCATGAACAATGGCAGCAAGATCTAAATCATTTGGAGCATAATTCAACTCATGTAACTTAAGTTTTCTACTTTCCTATGCTATAACATGACCACTTTGTAACAAAATACCTCCTAGACCTTCACCAGATGCATCATTTACCACCATAAAATATCCATTAGGATCTGGTACTGCAAGAATAGGTGTTGAAGTTAATTGTTCCTTTAAGGTTTTAAATGCAATTTCACATTCTCACTCCGTAAAAAAATTATCTTTCTTACGTAAGTAAGTTATTGGTGTAGCTATCTTAGAAAAATCTTTTACAAATTTCCTATAGTAGCCAGCAAGTCCCATGAAGCTTCTAACTTCATGTACATTCTTTAGTGTAGGCCATTTTGTTATAGCTACAATTTTAGAAGGATCTACAACAATTCCATCCTTACTTATTACATGACCCAAATAGTGGACTTTTGTGTCATAGAAAGAACATTTGGATAGCTTACCAAACAACCATCTCTTTCTTAGAATTTCCAAAACTATTTTCAAATGCTCATGATGCTCTTCTATGCTTTTAGAATATATGAGAATGTTGTCCAAGAATATGAGCACAAATTTGTCCAAGTATTCTTGAAAGATATTATTCATTAAATTCATAAATGTCGCAGGTGCATTAGTTAATCCAAAAGGTAAAACCGTAAACTCATAATATCCATACCTTGTTCTGAAAGCTATTTTATGAATATCCTCATCCTTAATTCACAATTAATGATACCCAGATCAAAGATCTATCTTGGAGTATACTGATGCTCCACGCATATAATCAAATAAATCATCAATCCTAGGGAGTGGATATCTATTCTTGATTGCTTCTTTATTTAACATTCTCGTAATCAATGCACAATATAATTGTTCCATATTTCATTTTCACAAAAATCATTGGTGCTCCCCAAGGTGAAACACTTGGTCTAATCAAACCCTTAGACAAAATTTCTTGCAATTGAGCCTTAAGCTCTACTAATTATATAGTAGTCATTTGATACGGTGACTTAGATATAGGTTCGAGTTCCTGATGCTCGATCTCAATCATGAAATCAAATTCCCTTTTGGGTGGAAGATCTATTAATTCTTCTGGAAATACATCGTTGAAGTCTCATAACAGCAGATATCATTCCATGAAATCACTATTTTCCTCTGCAGATTCTAAAATTTTTACTGCATATAAGGTACATCCTTTATTTTTGGCCTTTTTAAGTTACGAGAGTGACAGTGTCCTAACGAAATCTCACATTTCACACCCTGAATCTCTATTGTTTTTTGTAGGTCATCTAAACAACTAATGTGTTTTTAAAAATAGTCCACTTTAGCCTTATGTTCTTCTAACCAATTAACACCTATGATTACATCATAATACCCTAAAGGTGCAACATAAAGATCAACCTTTGTGGAAAAGTTAGGTAAATCAAGGACTGCTCCAAAAAGACACATACTAACCGTATGAACATAATTATTACCATAATGTATAGTCCATGATTTATCCATTTTTCTAGCTTTTCTTGTAAGTTTCAAAGAAATTTTACTAGAAATAAAACATTCAGTAGCTCTGTATCAAAAAGAATAGTTACAAGTATGCCAAATAACTTACCAGGAACTTCTATAGGTGTAGCTTGCTTATCAACTACTGCAGCATGTATCTTGTGTTGTTGATTATGATCATCCTTCTTCAAAGGAAATTGATTTGTGTAATGATCCTTGACACAATTATAACAGAGTCTCCTACAGTCCCTTTCTAGACTCGCAATTATTTCCACCTTAAAGTTATTATTCGACCTCCATACGACTTCGCCCATTGTTATTGTTCTTGGCAAAATTGTTCCATGCATTTCTAGTAGTCTTATTGGTTGTTATTTTCTTATTATTATTAGCTAAAAATTTACTTTTCATTCCAAATTTCTTCCATGGTCCTTTCTTGGGTGCAAGCGAGGATGAAGAGGAGTTGGGATTCTTCATCCTTACTTCCTCCTTATGAGCAGAAATTTCATTTAATTTTTGTTCTGCCTTATGGATTTTTCAACAACCACTTCCATAGTGGTTGGGCATGTGAACATTCACCTCTCCTCCTATAACAAGATTCAACCCCATAATGAATTTTTGTATCCGAAACTTCTCATCAGTTTGATACTGAGGTACATACTTGAGGATTTTCATAAACCATTCCCAATACTCAATTACTATTAGCTTTCCTTGAGATAAATTTTGAAATTCAGTCATTTTCTGATCATAGTAGATTTGTGGTAGCCATCGTTGCCTAAAATAACTTTTAAATTGATCCCAAGTAATGTTAGTTTCATCAATATTTAACTCATCCTTACGGTTGTCCCACCATGAAAATACTTCATGGAAAAGTTGATATGCTCCCCATATAGCCTTGGTTTCCTCTGAGAAGTTCCTTATTGCAAAGTAATTCTCCATTTCACTAATCCAATTCTCATCTCCATCTCCTAATGTGGTTCCATCAAACTTGGTTGGACTTATCCTTTTTATGTCACTAGTGAGTTCTCGCTACTAGCCTAGCCTTTTGTTCTCGGCTAAACAAGTATATTAGCATTGTTATTATCAACACCCACATTGGTGTTGTCCCCTAGAGGTGGCTGATTATTGTTATCAGCTTCTTCTTCCTCCTCATTGCCCATTAATTGTTGTTCAAGCATATTCAAATGATCTCTTGTTTCCAACAGAGCAGCAAGGATCTCATTGAATTTCTCGGGAAATTTTCACTCCTTCCTTAGGTGGAGGGTTGTTTGTAATGTTTCCTCTTAGTCTCACCATTTTTGTTACAATAAAATTTAAGTTTCATCAAATTGTGGACACAATAGGTCTAAAAGCTACAACCTTTAGCTCGATACCAAGATTTAACATTCCCAATTTAAGAATTTAGAAATAAGGGGAAAAAAATTTATAAATAATGTTCTCTATTCTAAATACATAATTTAGAACACACATTCTTTATCAACCATTCATATAACAGAGATAACCATATACGGCTGTAATGATTCAAAGTGTGCTACCAATCTATTCATCGCATGACTCGGTGAACTACCAATCTATTCATGTTTAACATTAATTATTAAATACTTTTCCATATACTTGGTTCTATTTCCCTGTTTATGGTATTGATTGATATTTCTAAGGAACCTATCTAAATATTTATTACCAATATTCATCTGCATCTCAAACCTTAGACTAGGTGACATAGGACAACGAAACCAAAGATCTTGTGATACTTTGGCCAAATTTTTCTAACATACTATTCGTATTAATATTCCTTGACAGCATACTCGTTAATCCAGAATACGTCCTTCACCCCACTCTACTATTATCTAGAATGTCCTTTACTGACTTCCGTTAGTCCACTTTCCCAAGGTTTAACCCTAGTTTAAGTTAACAACATATGTTATGATAGGGGAGGCTCACTAAGACTTAGGGTAAGTTAGCAGACTATGTCAACCTAAGTCAACCCCGTGTGCCAAGGTATCCTGATTTTTAGAGGGCTACCCCTTATCTTAAACATGTTACTAACCATACCTAGAGAGAAGCTAAGTTCAATTCCAATGTGTGTAGATATAGATGATCAATACAGAAGGGTGTTACCATATGTCAATCCGCATCGTTGTATCCTTGAGAAGATCCTAATCTTCTCAAGGTACAGCCCTACAGATTGGCATGTGCTAGATCCTACAGAACAGCCTCATCGAGGTGTACATACCCCAAGGAGCTTATTAAAAATTTAATTAATTTGTATTATTAAAAATAGATTTCAGCAACCTTGCCTAACCCTAATCCAACACTCCTTAAGTTCTTTTCTATAACAAATTCAATTGATTGTTAAAGAAATTTCTTAGCTTAATATTTCCTTTAATGTTATTTAATGGACTTATAAGCCATCAACCAAAACAGGACATCAACATCATAAGTTCCATTTATTGTGACTTAACCGTTCAAGGAAGTGTAACAACCACCTAGGTTGTAACTAAGTAGACTTTATTAAATGAAGTCTAATGATTAGGAATTCACGTCTTCCATTTTGTTTGCATTCTTAAGAGAGAGGAAGAGTCTTCCTTTACATGGTTAAGTGCTAGGGCTTAGCACCCCTATAAATCATTTACAAATTCAATAGTTTTTACTGAATGTTCATTCCACATCATATTACTATGTTGAATTGTTTAGTTATGACCATCAAATTATGCAACTTAGTAAGTGCATCCTATTTAGGGAGATTATTCTAAATCCCACTATCAAACTTATTTAAGAATACCCAATTAAGCATATAAATAATATGAAGAATAACCACAAGATAGAATCTAACTCTTTCATACAAGTACAAACTAATTTACACAACCAATACAGGAAACTCGCAACTTTCAATTTATCTTTATAATTATACATTTACAATACTTATGCATTTAGGTATACTACATAACAATCGTCTTCATTATAAAAGAATACTACTTTTCTTTTTCAATACAATCTCAAGAACAAATCAAAGTTCTTCACAAGAATCAGATTTAAATCAGCTAAAGCATCATATAAGTTTTCCTTCTTTTATCACTTACAAAGTCCATCTGCAAAAATTGCTAGCATGGGTCAGTTCAATGAACTGAGCATGATAAGCACTAAGCCTTAAAACGAAGTGCATTCCAATAATTGTTCCATTAAAACAACCCTGCTTTAATGAGACAATTATTACATCAAAAATACTAGTATAAGCAATAGCAAATGGAAAAGAAGTACATTTAACCAATTGAATTCACTTCCAAAAGAAGAACAGAATATAATCCACTATATTTTCCTTACAAAAATTTAAGTTTAATTGATCCTATCAATTATCCTTAAGAAAACAACAGATCATATCATCTCATTGTTCCCAATTCTATCATAATAGAATACAACATTTATCTTTGCTTTAACAAAAGAAGGGTTTAAAGCATGGTTCTCATTAGGATGATTCATCTAACTCCTAAGAAAAAGAAGAAGAACCATTACAAACTATGCCCCAAACACAAGACATCCAAAAGATAGAAACAGATTCATAACACGAATTAACTGTTTCACTTAAAGGACAACCACCTTAAAATTTAACATTTAAGATATTCACCAGAACAAAATCTCATTTCAATCCAAGAAGGAAGAGAGAATCAAACAGTCTACCTACAAGTCTAAATCTACTTCCACATATTAGAAGTTAACATTTAAAGATCTGAATCAACATTCACAAATCAAAGTAGACTCATATAGGAGTTAATCTCTACTCGAGTCCATCCAAGGAGAGTCCATAAAAAGATAGAGTACAAGAGACAAAACTTACTCATCTCAAACCAAACAAGCAAGCCTTGTCAAACAAACATTCTGCCAAACAAGCTTACATTTTCTGTTCAACAAACCGAATCATCTAATCTCTTCCTACAACATTTCAACAAATGATTTGAACAAGGAAGACCAACAACTCATATAGAAATCTCCATTTTATAAGAGAAACATAGCAGGAAAGTTCAACCAATGAACTTATCCCATCAATAGAAAGAAAGGGATCTTAGTTAGAAAAGGATCCCAACAATAATTCATTTTATTGTACTAACAAATGAACTCCCGCTTTTAATTCAAACTTAGAAATTCATAAGCTAGTTCCCAGGAGAGAGAACAAAATCAACTCACAGTAAGAAGAAAGCACACTGCCATTTTCCTTACTATTCTTTACCTTCAATGAACATGAGTTTCAATTTCAAACTCAGAATGAAATACGCATAATAGACCTAAAAACAACATTCTGTTCCAAAGGAATCACATTCCTTTCTTTTATAAAGACACAAGGTGTATTTACTATATCCAACAAGAGATAGAAAAATAACCGATCAGTAAGCTAAACATGATCAGAAGTATCAACAAACTCGATGAAATCCCATTGTCAGGTTTCATTATTGCATTACAAAAAGAGTAATCAGTTCTTGATTCAATAAGTATTATAATACAAAAACTATTTGAACAGAGACAAGTAATCCCTCCATAACAATTCAGAGTACTAAATTAATAAACTCTTCTCTTAAACAAAACCCATAACTTATTTTAAAAGATCTGAAGATGTAGGTTACCACAAAACAGAGGGGGAAAGAATACCCCCATAAAACGCCATTGCCATCTCAGAAAAGACGAAACAGATATACAAGAGGAGTTCTAATTCCATTATCCTAAGAATACGTTTACAGTTAAATCCCCAAAGATATTTAAACAACTTCGATTAAACTACTCTCCCGATTTCCTTGAGTAAGTAGTTCGATTAAAAGAGTTATGAGCTTTAAACTTTTTAAGAAGTTAAAAACCCAACTCAAAACTCGAAGGTTAAAAATATGAGCACAATGTCAAACACAAGCTTCTCACAAAGGTTCAGGACTACTCAAGTAAATATTCATAGGTTCAGGGAAACAACAAGTTCCCATTCAAGTTTATATCAATAACAAGGAAAACTCAAAAATACCAAAAAATAGAACCGACACATCGTTCCTGCTACAAATTCCAAACACTAAGTACCAAATTACATGTACAGTGTCGAATTACAAAGTCTCAACATGAGCTCAGATATGCACAGTATCTTAATACGAGGTAGTATATAATACAAATATCCATTAACAGTTTAGAACAATAAGGAGCTTCCATTAATAGTCCAAAATATCACAAGAATAAAGCATGAGTACAGAGCCACATACGGCTTCAACAATAGTCCCGAGTTGCCCAAGATTTCAACATGATTTAGAGCCTCAAGAATATCAAGTATCAGTTCTTATCAAAATACGAACCCAATACAAGTTCCAAACCAAACACGAGCTCAAATTCAAGCTCAAGTTTAAACAAAACACGAGCTCGACAACAAGCTTCAGCTCAAACAAACATGAACCCGTATATAGGCTCTAGTCCACACAAAATGAGCTCAACAGAAGATCAGACGGGATTCAAGTTTCCCCAAAACCCAGAACCATAAAAATAGCAACGAAGGTTATTTAAACAGAACACTTCCATTACCAGTTCCATAATGAAAATCCGAGTAATAGAAATACGTTTTGCATGCATTTTCTTTTAGAACTAACACAAGGTAAGTTTCCAATTATAGCATCATTTACCAAGGATTCATAACCAATATCACAAGATTTAATAAACCCAACAAGAAAATAACTAGATAAGATATGCAATCTAAGAATCTCAAAAGAGTAGACTTGTTTTAATGAAACATTTATAAGAAAGCAAGAGATCTTAAAGATTAGAGCCTATCATGCCTGATAGTGCTTCTGCTAAATCGAAGGGAACCTCCAGCCAAGCTCACAACTTCTCCTCTTCTCCACGAAAGATCAAACAACCATATTCTTTTTCCACAATGCCTCTTATATATCCCACGAACTGAAAATAGGTCTAAAACCTCAAAAATAGCCATTAAGTGTAGTTTAATCTCTGGTTCGAAAAACTAGAGAGCATACGAGCAAAAATTGGGAAGCATACAAAGTGAAACAATCCCATACAAACCTATTTACATGCCTTCCTAAACGGTTTGAGCATGAAAACTGAAACCAATAGATTCCATTAATTCTGATTTTCCCACCTATCCTTCCTTGCCACCGCCTTCCAATTCTGGTGAATGCCAAATCAAAATTAACATGAAATTCCATTTTAGTGACACTTCCACATAAGCCTCCGCCAAGTCAACTAGCCCCTGCCAAAACTGGTAGTACTCCATGTATTTAAAACCTTATCAACAACTTAAATGCCATTGGAACCATCGCCGTAGAGCCATGCGACCACCAATTCCCCCTTCATACCCATTAGTTTAGGATAGATATAATTGCTTAGGTTAGATCTTAGGTTAGCTTATGATATGTAACCTTAGGATATAACCCCAACAATAAATTACCACCTTAGGTAGTTTCCACATAGGTTAGATTAATTCCCAACATAATAGTTTTAAGCATTAGGTTAGTTCATCACATAACCATATAGCATTAGGTTTTAGGTTAATTTAAATAGCCTAATAACCTCTCCAAAATCCTTTAGCACAAAACTTAGGTTAGGATAAAAATTCAATTAAGTAACATAGCTTAGGCAAGAAAATATTCTTACCTAGCTTAGGATTCCATAGGATAATCCTTTAGTTTTAGGAACCCGAATATTTCCTATGCCATGAATAGGCTATATTTCATTTACATCAGCATTTTCCTACCACAATCGATCTCTAAAGACCCAAGCACAACATACGATTGAATAGAAACACGTTCACAAAAAAATCAAAGAACTTGTAATCAACAAAGTTTAGTCATACGTCTTTTAATTCATGGAATGTCGATTTACCATTCGTTCAACATAGTAGATTTAAAACATTCCTTGGATCACTGAAATTGATCCAAGGATGAGTCAGATTAATAGATAAGTTTACAACTCTTAAACCAAATTGCAACTCACCTACAAGAAGTGAAAAATGGATTCAAGGAAGCCATTCCAATTCAGTCAAAGGATCTTAAGAACATAAATGATTTATCCATATCAAGCATGATCTCCAAAAATCAAAAGAACATATCTTTATAAGGAAAACCACATGTCAACACTTGAAATACAAAGGAGGAAAATAATAATTGACAAGGGTGTTACATGATCCCCTCCTAAAAATAATCATCATCCCAATGATTATCAATCCATCATTCATTCTCAATCCAATCCAATCATCCAATCTCTCATCATCTTGATCAAGAAAATCATCATTCATCAAGGGGAGGTGTTGTCCAAGTGCATCCACAACAAAATCTGAAGCAACAATCAAGCATCCAACATCAAGAGCACATCCAACCAATCAAAGAAGGATAATTTCACTTGTAGGTAAGTACATGTATATTATATTCTCCTCTCTTTCCATCCTGCTCTATCTGAGGTAGTGTATTAGATTTTTAGTTAGGAATCAACTCACTTTGGTTTCTTGTTTGCATTTGCACTAGCACATATTTTTACATCTACACCCATGTTCTCATTTTTTTGTTCCCATTGTTGGTGTTTACAACATTAAGCTTCTTAGGTTGATCGATTACATAATCCATGGCGGCACCACAATTTTGGGTTAGGACCTTAGGTCTTAGGTTGTTACTCAAGTTATTTTGGTAATTTGTAGTTGTTAGGGTTAACCATATAATGGTGTTGCATACAAGAAATGAATATGGAAATAAACCAGAAGATAAAATAAACAAGAGAAAGATAACACCAGATTTAATGTGGTTCACCTAGTGTGGGCTATGTCCACTAAGAAATAGCCAATATTATTATTTAGTGTTTTATAGAGGAAATACAATGAAGATTTGTTATCTTCCAATACCTCACAGGATGTTCAATGTTTTCCCTCACTCATCTACTCTTTCTTTCTCAACAAGAAACTTAACATGCAAGAAATTGCTATTTTATTCTCGCATACCCTCATATAATGCATACATGCATATATATATATATATATATATATATATATATATATATATTCAGGTAACTAATTTTGCTTTTAAAATCAAGAAATAATCTTTTAAACAAAATATGTATTCTAATTCTCGACCAAATAATAAAGCACCGTTGCATAGGTCACCACTTCCGGTCACTACTGACCGATGCGATCAATCCTTGATCGATGTCGGTCACTTTATTAAACCAAGAACATGTAAAAGCAAGATTTTAGTGAAGTAATTAAGCTCCACACTCAACAATACCATTTTGGTTGGAGGTGACAAACCTCCCATTGTGGTCATATGTCTTCCATCCACTATCAATAGTCATTTGATCAATGCAGAGTGCACCCTTTAATACTTCCCCATAACTATGGAAGGGGAACTTCGAACTTCCTCATAACTACGGAGGTGGAACTTTTGCACTTCCTCCTTAGTTTCTTAGTTGAGAGAATGGAGAAAAAGGTCACGTGTTCTATCTTGTCCATATTTGGTTCACTTGTGGAAGAATATAGGACTTAATGCCATACTCATTTTGTTCTTCCTTAATGTGTAAAAACCCTTGATTCTCATTCGTAACAACTTGTTCATGTCAAAGGATTTAATGAATTCAGAAACAATTTTTTTAAAGGAATGTATTGATGCTTCAGGATTCAATAATAACAATCCAAAGAAATTCCTTCAATGGTTTTGGGAAATATCTTAGCCACCACCGCATCCCATGGGAGTAATTATCTAATTGTGGTGGCATAGGCCTTGATGTGGGCATTAGGGTCTCCTTCTCGTTTAAACTTAGGAAGGTCTGACAATGGTCATGGAAGCATGATACTTTGCATTGTGAAGTTAATAGGTTCTTTCAAGTATTCAACATAAGTTCCCTTCGCATAGGACTTGACCATGGATGTCCCCTAGTGAAGGGGAGGGGGAGGAGTAAAGGCTTAGTAATTAAATTGTAAGTATTATGCAGAGACATATATATCCCCTTGATATTGCATGAATGGAATGGGAAGAGTATACATGTCTGGTTGGGGATATTTTGAGTACATATGGACATATGGAGGGACAACACTAGGAAACGAGTTCATGGGTGTAACATTAGGGAATGTTACATTGTTGGGAGGAACAACATTTGAAAATTCACTTCCGGATAAACCTTGCATAGTATGTGAGTAAGATGGATGAGGATCCATCCCTAACATGCATAACCCTATAAAGAGATCACCTAGACTGGAAATACCAAAATAAACCTACTATGAGAGTTTATGCACTAGATGAACATTGGTAGTAGGAGCATAGTTTTGGTTATTCACGTGATAAGGAGTATTACTTTTCCCGCCATTTGGATCCCCTTTTGTGGTGTGTATTATAATTTTTGTGGGGTTGAGGAAACATTATTTTGTAAAAGAACATTAGTGTATGTCTCACATACCCAAGTTTCCATCCAAGGCATTAAGGAGTTCATTGCATTGGGAAAATTGTTCCAAAATCTCATCGCTAGATTATAAATAAGAAGGAAGGAATCAGATTAAATGTTGATTTGGGGTCTTGATAAAACTTGTGGATATAAGCCTTTTCCCACGCCCGCCACTGGATGACACGTGGCAAAATTTAATTAGTCGCGGGCCCTTCCTGCTTTATTTTACTTCATTTTAGCCTTGGTGGATTTTCCAAAATTCCTCCGACGTGTCGACGAGCTGGGGCACGTGGCATGATTTGGTTGGAGGACAGGGCGCGGGGTCAACCTTTGTCTTGTTGAACTTTGGGCCCAAGACTTTTGCCAAATTCTCTAAGTCCTCCCTGAGCTCCGCATTCCTTGCTCCATAGGACACGTGTCCTCTTTTGATTGGCTCGGGCTGACCCCTCAAACCTTGCCCTTTGAATTTTGGACTTTTCTCCTTGTGACACGTGTCATGATTTGGTTGGTCCGTGGGTCTGCCGGCTCTTTCGCATCTCCCATGTCTTTTTGTCCCGAATGTCCCAAGACTGTTTGGGACAAAAATCTCTGATCCACCTGAAATGGGCTTCCTTGTCCCTCATTCGGCCGATGACGTGGCATTGCTTGATTGGCTTTCGGCTCCTTCGGCTATCCACGTCCCACGCGTCCCTTTGTCCCAACTGTCCCAGTGTGAAAGTTCCCGTTTCGCCGAACCGGCGGTTCACGCTCTTCTTGTCCCAAATTTCCCGGTCGAAAGTTCCCGCTTGGCCCGAACTCAAGCCGTTCGCATCCTCTGCGTCTTCTTGTCCCAAATGTCCCAAAGCAGTTAGTCAATTTTCTTCTCCTTCAACCGAACTGGCTTTCCGCGTCCCGCACGTCTCGACGGCCCAGATGTTCCTTTGCTCTGTAGACTAACTGGTAGCCTTTCGGCTGATTCGCACCCAGATGTCCCTCACGTCCCGACTATTGCGAGGACTAGGACTTAGCCATTTTTCATGATTTTTTCTGCCCCAAGCTTGTTTTTAGCATTTCTTCCATTTCTTAGAACTTGCTCTTTTCTTCTTGGACAAGAGGGTTAGAAAGAGGCCGAAGGGACCCCATAAACATGATTTTGGGCCCTGAATCAATCTGTTATCAAAATTACCTGGGGGGGAATTTTGACAACAAAGCAAACATCATTTTAAGTAGCGCCTAGTTTGTATTTTTCCTAAGGTGCTGGCGCATGGACCTTAAAACCAAAACTACATGTTGTGTGTTGCAAACCCATGCCCCACACCTTTCTCTTTAGTGCTAAGATATTTCATGCAACACTCTTCAAAAGTGTGCCCCTCTATAATCCTTTTGCACGGCTTTCCCCCTTCCAACACAGGCACATCTTTTTGCATGTAAACATCCTCAAAAGTGTACCCAACCTATTTAAGCCCCTATAGCATGCTATAAACCTATGCCTTACGCCTTAAGGCTTATAAATAGCTCATTTTTCATTCTGCAAGTTGTTATTATGGATAACATGACGGTTGACATGGCTCTTCTATGTTGGACCTCTTTGATTCTCCATGCAGAGCAACAACAACCACCCTCGAGCTCACACATGTCTTTGTCGAGCAAGAAGCCAACTAAGTCTAAAGGAAAAGCTAAGTTGATAGAGCAAGAAATGAAATATAAATATCAGAGAGTCAGGATGCCTGACTCGCTTGTAGAATGCTCTCTCGACATCAGAGACTCAGAGCTTGGGCACATAGATATGGATGATTTCTGGGCCAGAACCCAACAAGTTACCAGTAGCCCATGGATGGACAAGCTGGTGGGCAGCGGGCTACATTTTGCAGCAGGTCTTCCAGTAAGTGCTATCAATAATGAGTTCATCATGATAGTGGCCCATTGTTACAATAAAGACACAAGATGTGTCAAAGACAAAGAGGGCAAGGTGGTCATTAACCTCACAGCCCGGCACTTCAAAGTCATGTTGGGCATTCCTCACCATAGCCAGTATGTGGCAGTAAGCCGAGAAGACTACATAAAGACTTGGACCGATAATGAGGACAAGTGCATGCAGATGATGAATGAGGTTTACCTAAAGAACAAAAAGGTAACAAATAGATGGCCACAAACCATCCACCGCAGTGACTTCTCAAAGGAGCTAAGTGATACCATCACTTTCCTTAGTAGAGTATCAGGCACAGTGCCACATTGACTCTCCTGAACCTCAGCCAGAAGATAAATTCGAGCCTAGAGATGATGATGAATAGCTTCCTCCAGGATGGAATTTCTATTTTTGTAAAATATTTAAAAGCATGTTGGCACACGCGATGACATCATCCATGTTACACCATGGGATGTTGCCATCCTAAAGTTTCCCAAAAGTCAACTTTTGACTTTTAGATATTTTGTAAATAAGTGGTTGGTTTCTTTTTGTCCTCTTTCTCCTCCTCCTTCTATAAATATTGGAATACTTGTTGTATTCTAGGTGTGGAGACAATTTTGTATGAAAAATAGAAGTGAGGAGAGAAAGACTTTGTGCTTTCTTGTAAGAAAATATTAATACAAATATTGAGACTTTGTGCTGAATTTATGTGTTATGTGCATTAGATATCTCTTAAGTTAGATCTGTGTTTCTTTTCTGTTAGATCTATCTCTACTTTTGTCATTTGTTCATCAGTATTGCTTTATTTCTTTATGCAAGTAATTTTGGTTTTGTTTACTACCAGCCCAAAGCATAAACCTTCTAACCTTTCTATCTTGGAATTCATTTCTTTTCTCCCTTCAGATCTATCCTTCCTCCATTCCTTCTTCCTACCTTTCTATTCGTTGTTCGAACTACCTCTACTAGGATGAGATCTCAAACCCCCTGAAGGCATAATACTTGTAAGACTTGCATAGTTCCCGCTTGGTAGAATAACAATAAACCAATTTTTCTTTTTATCTCAAAGAGCGGCTATGCCCTACACACTGTTGGCCTATTTCCCCATGATCTACTCATCCGACAAATTTTGAAACCAACAAATAGCAAAAAAATTCATATAGATCATGGTAGAGATTTTCTTCTGCCCATCTACATGCATTAAACTCAGTCCAGTGTTGAATATTTGAGAAAATTCATCCTTCATACTTTTGAACCATGATTCAACACTCTCCAATGTTAACCATTCTGTCATTACTCATTACATAGATCATGATGTATGTTAAAATCCCACTACAACTTCAAAAATAGGTCCTAAAATGGAACCAAGATGTAGTAATTTTTACTCTTATCACAAAAGAAAGGAACCCCATGCACATCGGCCTATCACCCAGTGAAAGCTGAGCACTCACCGAGGAACGTGTGGGTACCGAGTCTCTCTTTTATGTGAATTTAGTGGGATACATCATCTATGATTAGTGTAAGAGATTTTAGAAGGGAAGTTAAGACATGCAAGAACCATAGGGCTCAGAATGGCCTCTAGATCCTTGCAGTCATTTCAGATCGAGTGCTTAATAGAATCCACAACATGTATTATGACAGAAAGAAACATACAAGCATTCATACTTAGCATGAAAGGAAAGAGAACTCATAAGAGAGAAATATGCATCAAAACCATTGATATTCATGTATATATTATAACAGTAACCTTATTACATCCATGGAACCATTACAAGAGGTCATAGAGAAGTAGACCACAATCATGCATTGACTTTGGACTTAATGTAACTAAGCTACCCAAAAGAAAATTTACAACCCCTAGGCCTAGTGCATTCTCTCCCGAATACAACTATTCACTGACAGAGTCCTCACAACGATTTCTGCAGAGCTCCGCTCACTCTCTAGGTGTCTATATGGATATTTGTATGTATATCTCCATGTGTCTCTATCTCTATCTCTGCAGGTGCTTGTATTTATAGCTTTCCTGGACTACCAACTCACCCTCCAACGACACCCTCAGATCTGGTGCCAAGTGTCCAAATGTGGTCCTCCATGTGAGCATGCTTCTCTAGGCCTGAGCTCTCCACTTCATTCCATGATGTTCTTCTAGAAGATTCCATCGCAAGCATGCTCCTTCCTAGGCCAACCTATTGCCAGGCTGGCATCTTATCCATGCGCAACCAGTCATGTTTTTCATGTGTTCTACTCTGAGACATCCAAAATGACTAAGTCCCAATCCTTTCACGTGTCACACATGCTACGTGCTTCCTTAATTCCTTCTCTTGTGTGCTTTTTCCTTGCACGCCATTCCATAACTGGGACCTTGTGCACCTACGCACCTTCATACTTGGTCAATATTCTAGGGGTCCAACACTAGATATATTTGGAACTATGCTCAACAAACTCTACATAATTCACACCCAAATTCAAAACACATCTGCAATGTTACTATGTTACCTACCATATGCACAAAACCATATAAATAGACAACTACTTAAGTAGTTTTACAAAACCATGCGTATCAAAACCATGGGCCAAAATCATCCCATAAACCTATGGGTCAAAATCCCACTCATATGATAAAATCACGTTTCCCAGTATATCGAGCACATTTTAAGGCCAAAAACAAATTCTCGGGGTTGTGCCCCAACCCTCTATCTGGGGTTACCAGCCCCAAACTCCCACTCAGGGCCGGCCCAAAGACCGAACCCCGGTAAGACAACTATGGAAAGTGTATAGTACTCTTAGTGTATATTCTTCAACACTTTATCACATGAAAACAGGCTCCACAACCTAACAATCTCCCACTTGGAGACTAGTTTTCCTCTAAGCAAGCTTCTCAACCCTTCACTAGTTTCTGTGAAGACCAACCAAAGTTGAACACAGCTTCATCTTTTCCCCTGTGACCACCTTAGTCATCATGTCTATAGGATTCTGACTGGTATGAATCTTCTCCAGCTTCAACTTCTCTTCCTCCAAAGTTGTCCCGATGAAATGGTACCTTAACCGTATATGCTTCGTCTTAGAGAGTAAAGCGAGTTCTTTGCTAGGTGTATAGCACTCTCGACTATCACTATGAAGATTTCCTTCCTCCTTCTTATGCCCCACTCCTCAAGCAACTTCGTAACCAAATAATTTATTTTCTTGCCTCTGTGGTAGAAACATACTCAACCTCAGTGGTTGACAAATCCACCAACTTCTGTACTTATTAAATCCAACTTACTGATGTCCCACCTATAGTGTAAACATAACCTATTGTGCTCCTCCTATTTTCTATATCTCCAGCCATATCTGAATCTACATAACCACACAAAGTGGTGTCTAATCCACTATAGCACAAAACTGTCCCCATGGTCCCTCTCAAATACCGAAGGATCCACTTTACTACTTGCGAGTGATCTCTCCTGGATCACTTATAAATCTATTCACACCTGCCACCGGATGGGCATATTAGGCATGGTGCACACCATGGCATACATCAAACTCCCAACCGTTGATGAGTAAGGTACCTTGGACATCTGGTTTCTCTCATGCTCTGTCTTGGAACACTTTGCTCCTTTGTTAACAAGAAATGGCCTCACAAAGGAGTCCCAATCGTTTAGCATCTGTATAGTAAAACTCTCCAAGATCTTCTTAATGTATTCTTCCTAAGATAAAGTTAGCTTCCGTTACTTCCTATTGAGATATCCTCATACTAAGGATTTATTTGGCTGCCCCCAAATCCTTCGTAGCAAAGGATTCACTTAGATGCTTCTTGAATACTTTTATTTCCTCCATGTTTTTACCTGCAACCAACATGTCATCCACGTAGAGATACAGGATAATATAACTTGCATCCTCAAATTTTTTTGTATACATGTAATGGTTAGAATGACATCTAATATAACCTTGCTCCATCATGAAGCTATCAAATTTCTTATACCATTGACATGGAGCTTGTTTCAATCCATACAAGCTCTTCTTCAGTTTTCACACCATCTCCTCTTTACCTTTGACCTCATAGCCCTCTAGTTGCTGCATATATAGTTCCTCCTCCAAATCTCCATGGAGAAATGTAGTCTTTACATCAAGCTATTCTAAGTGGAATTCTTCTACTACAACTATTCCTAGAACAGTTATAATAGAAGTCATATTTACTACAAGATAACAAATATCATCTAAATTTATACCTTTTTCTCAAACCCCTGCAAACCCTCTTGCCCACCAACTTTACCAAATCCTTCTAGTATCTTCTCTTGCCTCCTTCTTCCTCTTTTGACTTTTCCTTTGGGTAACTTTACCAAATCCCATATCTAGTTCTCCATGAGAGCCTCGATGCTCCTCATCCATGTCTTGCTCTCACTTCTTCCCGGCATCTACCTAGATTGCTTCATCAAAGTTTGGATATTATTATATTTTGATGTATCACCACCATAACCAATGAAAGTATGTGTTTATATACTAGCTCATGGATCATTATGGACATTATCATGTTTTGATTAGCATGATGGTTAGATGTTAGACTATGGATTAATATTGATATTTTGGATATTATTCGATTATTGTGCTTGAGGATCATTGAGACATTTTTTGATTATTATGTGGATAATGATATACTAGTTGACATGGAGGATCAGTTATTGATGTTAATTTTAGACATGTGACATTGATTATTATGAATAGCTCTAGTATAGAAATCTATTGGATGATGATATAGTTACAAATTGAATTTTAATGATAAATATTGAATCCTTGATATTGTTGTGATTTAAAATTAATAATTTTATGTTGCTTATGTCATTTGGATGTTCTGATGTGGCCACGAGGCCGAAGGAGGTATTTTGCATTTTGCAGGTTAAAATCACAACAATGTTGGGGGACTGGAGACTAACCATATTGGAATTCAGTGTGAAATCAACAAGGTCACCATGGCAACTGTGTTTGATTGTGTGTTTAGTTGTTAGGATTTCCCATGGGGGGATTTCCATTATTGTGACCATAGGGGCATATATGTGTGTATGTTTATTATGTGTTCCCTTTTTATTTATTGTTGTGTGTATTTTATTTTGTAATGTGCTTTTATTGTAATTATTTAAATATGATAGTATTATGTGGGAGTCATATAGTTAAAATTTAATTAAATTAAATGGGATGTGGAATGTGAAATTAAATGTTTTTGCCTTGGTTGAAAATGAAATTTGATTTATATATTTTATAACCTTATGGTAATTAAATAAATCTTATGTCAAAGGTTGTCATAAATAAATGTCATAGAAGTTAATGCATTTTAGAAGAGTGTGTAAGTTACCAAGTATGGGTTGTGTAAGAATTTGTAAGAGGTTGTAAGGCTGATTTTGGAAGGTCAAACACTCCTTCCTCTTTGAAATTCGAATTTGAACTTGGAGGACAAATTTGGAGGCTTGTGGGACAAGTTAAACTTGTCCCACACCTCTCAAAATCCTCCACCAACCATGTCTATTAATTTGGAGTCAAAATCAGATTATTTTATTACATTTTGACATGTTTTTGTTTAAGTATTGATTGCACTTGTCTTACAAAATTTAAATGCATTCCTTTTGGGGTATGGGCTACATTGTGTATGTAAGTAAATTTGTCATTTTTCTTTTATGGTGATTTGTTGTTGATGTGGATTGCACTCTTGGGGAAGGAATAAAAATGATGTGGCATCCCACTTGAATCCACATCATCCTCTTCCACCCTCTCCTTTAAAATTTGAATTCCTCCTCATTTTGAGGTTGTTGAAGGTTGGAAATTTCATTCTTGGGTCAAATTTCTCTTGCATTTTGGAGCTTGCTTGGTGGAAGAAGAGGATTTGATTGTGCATACATTTACCTTGTTGTTTTGGGACTGTGTTTTGAGCATCAAAAGAACTGCTGTTTTGGAAACAAGTCTCCATTATGGAGAGGTAGGCTCTCACTTTTTAAATTGTTGTTTTTCCCTCTTTTAGCATGAATTTTGAATGTATTTGTGTTTGCAATTCTTAGAGGGATGGGTAGAATGCTTAGGGCATGGTGTGGAGAGAAGACTATGAGGTTTATCAGAGGAGGGATAAGGGATTTACCATTGGCACTTGTCTTGTGGAGGGAGTGTTGGTTGGGATCCACCTAGGGAAAAGAATATGCTTGCATTTCTTACTTTGGGGAGGTATAAGGGATAAATTTGGAGGAGGGATAAGGAGGGGTTGAGGAGGGATAAGGTTTATGGGATGGTTATGTTTTGGCGGTTTGTTTTAGGTGGATGCCCAATTTCAACATGGGAGGCATAAGGAGACCTCCATAGTTCTTGCTCTTGCTTGGCTTGCTTGCTTGGAGAAGGAGCCTTTGTTTTGATTGGAATTGTTGTTGTAGTTGAGAACTACATCTTTTTGTTTGTGCATTTCCTTGTGCATGTGAATGTATGTTATATGTGAAAGAAGCTATGTTGCCATGTGTTGTTTTATCATGCTCCATTTCAATATGGTTGGGGCTCGGGGGCCAATGGGGAAAGATGGCTTCTATTTTCCCATTGGGTATCTTGGTTGGGTGGAGAGTGTTGCCTTTCCCCCTTCCTTGTTGTGATTCAAGTTACAAGAATGAAGAAATCAGCAAGCTGTTGTTTGGAGAAAGAAGAATACAGTTTGACAGTCATCTCTTTGAGCAAACTTTTGTAATCCCTTCCCACTTCGCGTGGATGAGTTGTATAATTTTGTAATGTGAAGCCATTGTATGGTAAATGGAAGTCTGAAATTTAATTGAAATGTAAAGATGAAACATTCTATTCTCTGTATTGGAAAAGACTGTCATACAGTTGTATATTTAACATTGAAATTCAAATGTAGAAATGAATTGTATCTTTCTGCTTAGTTTGAAAAGAAAATGGGAAGAACATTTCATACTTGTATTTGAAATTTGAAATCAGATCAAATTGGAAAAGAGATCAGTTGTAATGTTATTTGATTTTCAATAGAAGTATGGCATTGGTTCTTGTAAAATTGTATTGTTGTCAAAGGATAAAGTTCCATTTTGAAAAGAATAAGAATCTCTGTTTTTTTTTTGTTGAGAAGATGCATATGAAATGAAATTAAATGTTATTCTTTCTTGCAAAATTGTATATCAAAACTAGAAACTCAGAGATGCTTTTAGTTTGAATTACATGGATGTTTGATAAGAAACTACATTGGATTAAGTTTAGGAATCATTGTTGTTTGAATTTTAAAAAAAAGAGACAAACCAAATTTAAAGCAACAACTTGTTGTTTTAAAGTTAAATCTGGTAATGTACATTTAAAAAAAAAAAAAAATAGTTCACTTTTATACTTCCCAATCAATTTAAAAATACTATGAATTAACATGCTGAGACTATTCTGAACCCAGCTTGACAAGGAAAATTCGAGAAAACAATTCAATCAATCCAATTTTGAATCAATCCCCTTCCTAAGTCGTTTTCTGTTCCTTGTTGGATAAAAACACAACTTCAATAAATTGATCAAATTGACACCTTTAAAACATTCTAATTCTTCCCTAAGTTGATCCTCCATGTCTATTTGACATGTTGAGTGAAGGAAGAGTCCAATTTTTATAAAATTTGTAAGTTGAAAATTGCCAGTTTTAAAATTATAAACCCTGCAGATCTATTTCTTAAAATTGACCCTTGAAACATTACCAAATTCTAAAATTGATGTTTTCTATGCAAAGAGGACTCCGAGAGATTTTTGGAAAGTCCAAGTTTTCCAAAAATGGAGCTTCCTATCAAAAGTTATGGCCATTTGAAGTTTTACTTCAAAATGGCCATCCCAAACCAAAAACGAAATAATTCGACCTTAGAAAAATTTAAATTTTGAACTTTAGAAAAATTTCCAAAAAAATTCATGGCCCCCAACCAATCACATGCTGACACGTGGCAGGGGGTGCACTGATCAAAATGGAAAAACTTAACTTTTTGCCCCTTTTGGAAAAATTTCACTTTTTCCTCCGCCGGCCCACGGCCAATCACAAAGCGCCACGTGGCCATTTGAGCAAGTGCGGAGGCATGGAGGAAAATTTTCCTTTGGAAAATTGAGACTTTGGTTTTGGGAAAAATTTCAAATTTTTCCCCTCGACCCTCTCACCCACACCAATCACGTGATGACACGTGGCATTGGGAAAATTTTCCCAATTTTCTCCCTATCCCCGCGGACCTCCAAGGGAAAATTTTCCCCTAAAACTCCGCCCGGCCATAACTTGAGTTTTACAAGGAGTTAGGAGGACTTATTTATATGGTTGGAAAGGTGAGGAAATTTCCTATCCAATGAGCCTAGTTTAGGAAAGTTTTGATAATTCTAAGTATTTGAAAAATATAGTTGAAGTTCAGGGCTTGATAGAGAGCAGGCCTGGCGATAAATTTCTCCCTGAACCTTAGTAAAACTTGTAACCTCCAGATTGGAGCCTTGTAAGCTTGTTATAAGATAAAGATGGAAATCTTGTGTTTGGTTAATCAGAATTTGTTCTGAAACCTATTTAGTTTCAAACTAGTGTCTTGCGACTTGGTTGAAGACTCTTCCTATAAAAAAATTTATTCCATAATTTTCCTAGTTTGTTTCTTGGTCTCAAGTGGTAGTTGAAGCAGGCATTACACTTGGTATCAGAGCAGTGGTTCAAAATCTTGGACCATTGGGCACACTAGAAACATTGAGACTTGAAACCTAAAACTAGCAAATTGATAATCTAGAAAACAAAACTAATTGAAAATTAGACATGTTAGTAAACTTAGAAAAATGAAGAAAACTCAAGGTAATGAAACTAACTCCCACTCTGGTCTGTGCAGGGAGCTCAGACGGAGCAGGAGGAACATTCACAGAGGCTCAGAGTCACCACCACCACCACCTCCACCACCACCACCACCACCACTAGACCAGGGTTTAGCAGCTATCCTACCACAGATTTTACAGACCCTCCAGGATGTTAATGCCACCTTACGCGGAGGATCAGTAGGAGGGCACTCGGGCAGACAGGATAGAGATACTTCCATTGAGGGACATGCACCTCCTCCACAGGGTGAGGAGGATGGAGGAGAGAATTTTCATGGAGAGTCAGCTAGAGCAGAGTCTCCTTTGAGGGGACATGGTGACCATATTTCAGGATAGAGAGAGAGGTCTCGGAGCCCTAGGCTCGGGACAGGCAGGCAGAGAGGCCCAGAGGCCGTCAGACCATAGCTGCGGATCACATCAGGGAGATCTTGAAGCTTAGGCCCTCACATTATTCAGGTGACACAGGTGGTTTCTAGTAGAGGCCTGGCTGGTTAGCTTGAGCGGTTGCTTTAAGCTTTGTCCTTGTTCTAGCAACACGAAAGCTCATGTGTTGCGATCCATCTACTGAAGGACGGAGCTGGAGTATGGTGGAGGACAGAGGAGCAGAAGCTCCATATAGATTCGAGACAGTCACTTGGGAGCTATTTGAGGAGAGATTCAGGAGTAGATACTTGCCACGGAGATTCATACAGCAGAGGATCGATGAGTTCCATGACCTTCGACAGGCTTCCCTTACAGTGGCCGAGTATGAGAGTAGGTTCTGGACCTACTTCAGTACGTTGATTACATGCAGGATGAGCAGGTGCAGATCCACAGGTTCATCTGGGGCCTTAATATAGACATTGGAGGTGTTGTTCGGATCCACTGCCCACAGACATTAGCAGAGGCCGTTGAGAAGGCCTACATTACAGAGGAGACTCGAGGGTAAAACCCAACAGGCTAGAGACCGGGTTAGGAGCTATATTCAGTAGTTGTAGGATAGTAGATCGAGGGGGTCAGCTCCTCTTCCTCGTGGTGGTCAGCATTCTTCACAGTCATCTTTCAGGCCACAAGCAGCAGCAATAGCAGCAGTCCCGCCCACCTTTTAGGCCTCCTCAGAGAGTTGATGCACAGAGAGGTCGAGCATGGGGCCTCCTAGGGGTCCCACCAGGACACAGGGTGGAGCTAGAGCTCAGTCGGTAGGAGCTCGACCATAGAGGCCACAACAGACTATGGCTAGATCATCAGGGTCCATAGCACCTACCTCTAGGGCACCTTCTGGCGGTGCTACAGTTTGGAGGACGTCAGGTGGTTGCTTTGGGTGTGGAGTAGCGGGACACTTTTGGAGAGATTGCCCCCAGAACCCTAATAAGGGTAAGGCACCCATCTCAGAGCCTACAGTCGGAGACATGGGACGGAGTCACAGGATCTATGCAGCGGTCGAGAACCACCAGGCTGAGCACCAGAGCACGGTCATTGAGACTACAGGTAGCATTGGAGGTGTTCCTACTTCTATATTGTTTGATTCTGGTTCTTCTGATTCATTTATTGCACCATCCTTGGTAGAGCGATGCAGGCTGGTGGCTATTAGATAGGGTCATAGTTGGGATGTCGAGATGGCTTCGGGAGCCAAGGTCTCGGTAGACTCCTTAGTAAAGGAGTGTGTTGTTAACTTGGGACCTTTCACCACCACTTCAGATCTCCGCGTACTTCCTTTGGGCTCGTATGGAGTCATTTTAGGCATGGATTGGTTGTCTGCACATAGGGCCAGGATGGATTGCTATCATAAGACTATATCTTGTGTAGACGATCTTGGAGTTGAGTTGGTGATTTCTGGGGTCAGGAGACCTATTTCTATTCGCACTATCTCTGCTATGCAACTCAAGCGGTGTGTGCGATGGGGTTGTCAGATGTATGCAGTTACAGTCAGTGACCGAGATAGAGGATGGGTCTAGTGGACCATCGCTAGATGACCATCCCATTTTGAGAGAGTATGCAGATGTTTTCCTAGGGGAGCTACCGGGGATGCCACCCCCACGTGAGATTGATTTCCATATTGATCTGGTTCCAGGAGCAGAGCCTATCTCACGAGCTCCTTATCGGATGACCACCCCAGAGCTCATGAGCTCAAGTTGCAGCTGGAAGGCCTTCTAGAGAAAGGCCTTATCCATCCTAGTGTATCCCCTTGGGGTGCACCGGTTATTTTGTTAAGAAGAAGGATGGATCCTTGTGGTTGTGCATAGACTACCGCTAGCTGAATAAGGTAACGATCAAGAATCGTTATCCCCGCCTCGCATTGATGACTTGTTTGATCAAATGAGGGGAGCCACGGTGTTCTCTAAGATTGATCTCAAGTCTGGGTACCATCAGTTGAGGATTACAGAGACAGACATCCATAAGACTACTTTTCGTATGAGGTATGGGCACTATGAGTTCACAGTGGTGCCTTTCGGTTTGACAAATGCCCCCTGTGTTTATGAGTTTGATGAATGGGGTATTTAGGACCTTCTTAGATCACTTCATGCTCATCTTTCTTGATGACATTCTGATTTACTCATGTACGTGTGAGGAGCACGAGGGCACCTTCGTCAGGTTCTTCAGTGTCTTCGTGAGCAACAACTTTACGGGAACTTGGAGAAGTGTGCTTTCTTTTAGTCAAGAGATATAGTACTTGGGTCATATCATCTTAGGGAAGGTATCGTAGTTGATCCTTCCAAGATTAGAGCCATTATGGATTGGCCAGCACCCACTACAGTGACAGAGGTGCGCAGCTTCATGGGGTTAGCAGGTTACTACTACAGGAGATTTGTTCAGGACTTCTCTCGGATAGCACACCCCATCACTTCCCTTCAGCGGAAAGGGAAGAAGTTTGTTTGGTCAGACAGGTGTGAGCAGGCCTTCAGGACCCTGAAGGGATGCCTCACTACAACACCTATTCTTGCAGTGCCGGATCCACATGGTGATTTCTTTGTATGCACAGATGCTTCGTTGGTAGGCCTTGGAGGTGTTCTTATGCAGGAGGGCAGAGTTGTAGCCTTTGAGTCTCACAAACTCAAAGATCATGAGCTTAATTATCCTACCCATGATCTTGAGCTTGCAGGTAGTTGTGCATGCTTTAGTTCGATGGAGACACTTTCTTCTTGGTCGAGAGATTCACACTCAGGACAGATCATTTGAGCCTTCGCCACCTCTTCACTCAGCCCAATCTAAATGCTCGTCAGAGGCGTTGGATGGAGTTGCTTTGTGAGTACGACATGGAGATAGAGCATGTGAAAGGGAAGGAGAATGTGGTTGCAGACGCTCTCAGCAGATGGAGGCATTTGAGCATGGCTACTTCAGTGAGCACAGATTTACGGAGCAGGATCCTTCAGCAGCTTCCTCTTGACAGTTTCTACATTGCAGCCCGAGCAGAGATTGAGTCCCAGAGACCCCTTGAGGGGAAATTTGATGGTTTCTCACTAGAGGTAGATGGTCTTCTCAGGCACAGAGGTTAGATTTATGTTCCTAGGGACGGAGACTTGAGGCAAGACATCTTGACAGAGGCACATCGTGCACCCTATTCAGCCCATCCTAGGGTGAAGAAGATGCACGCCACCTTGAGACAGTTATATCACTGGAGAGGTCTTCGTAGGGACGTGGCTCAGTTTGTGTCATGTTGTTTAGAGTGCCAGAAAGTGAAGGCCGAGCATCAGCATCCAGCTGGCCTTCTCTATCCTCATGCTATACCGGAGTGGAAATGGGACACCATTTCCATGGATTTCATTGTTGGGTTACCAATGTCGAGATATCATCACGACGCCATCATGGTCACGGTTGATAAATTGACAAAAGTAGCTCACTTTTCACGTAAAGACCACCTATAAAGCTAGTGTGGTGGCACATGTTTACTTGGATGAGATTGTCAGGTTGCATGAGATTCTGAAAGATCATTTGTGACCGCGATCCTTTATACACTTCCCATTTCTGGACTACCATGCAGTATGTTCTTGGACGAAAGATTAACTTCAGCACAGCCTATCACCCAGAGATAGATGGACAGACTGAGAGGGTGAATCAGATTTTGGAGGACATGCTCAGGATGTACGTGATGGATCAGCAGTCTAAGTGGGAGGAGTATCTGTACCTTGTGGAGTTTTCCTACAATAATAGTTTCCAGAGTTCTATAGGCATGGCTCCTTTTCAGGCCTTGTATGGTAGGGAGTGCAGGACACCCCTTAGTTGGGATAGGTTGGAGGATAGAGTATCTCTTGGACCAGCTCTCTTATAGGACATGGAGCAGCAGGTAGTGTTGATCAGGCAGAGATTACAGGAGGCACAGATAGGCAGAAGAAGTACGCTGATCAGCATAGAACCGAGCGTAATTTTGATGTGGGCATGAAGGTTTTCCTTCGTGTTAGGCCACATAAGAGCCCGATCCATTATGGAAAAGGTTCTAAGTTATCTCCTTAGTTCGTTGGACCTTTTGAGATCTTGGAGCGTATCGGCCCGTTGGCCTACCGTCTAGCATTGCCACCCAGCTTGTCTCGCATACATGATGTGTTTCATGTTTATGTTCTTAGGAGATATATCACAGATCCTTCTCATGTGCTTGGATTGGACATCATTGCAGGTGTAGGATCAGGGACAGTTGATGGTGGAGCCCATCCGTATCATAGATCGCAGGACCCTGGGCCTTCGAGGCAGAGAGATTGATCAGGTACGGTGCAGTGGGATAGATATGATGAGACTGCAGCCACTTGGGAGGATGCTACTGTGTTACGAGTGTAGTTTCCACATTTGTTCCAGTGACTTCCAGGAGGAAGTCGAGTCTAAGGGGAGGGGGATGTAGTGCCCACTCTCCTTTGACACTATTTAGATACTGATCCTGACTCTATTGATCATATTTTGGATATTATTATATTTTGATGTAACAGGATGTGTATATACTAGCTCATGGATCATTATGGACATTATCATGTTTTGATTAGCATGATGGTTAGATGTTAGACTATGGATTAATATTGATCTGGATTCAGTTATTGTGCTTGAGGATCATTGAGACATTTTTATTATTATGTGGATAATGATATACTAGTTGACATGGACAGGTTATTGATGTTAATTTTAGACATGTGACATTGATTATTATGAATAGCTCTAGTATAGAAATCTATTGGATGATGATATAGTTACAAATTGAATTTTAATGATAAATATTGAATCCTTGATATTGTTGTGATTTAAAATTAATAATTTTATGTTTCTTATGTCATTTGGATGTTCTGATGTGGCCACGAGGCCGAAGGAGGTATTTTGTATTTTACAGGTTAAAATCACAACAATGTTGGGGGACTGGAGACTAACCATATTGGAATTCAGTGTGAAATCAACAAGGTCACCATGGCAACTGTGTTTGATTGTGTGTTTAGTTGTTAGGATTTCCCATGGGGGGATTTCCATTATTGTGACCATAGGGGCATATATGTGTGTATGTTTATTATGTGTTCCCTTTTTATTTATTGTTGTGTGTATTTTATTTTGTAATGTGCTTTTATTGTAATTATTTAAATATGATAGTATTATGTGGGAGTCATATAGTTAAAATTTAATTAAATTAAATGGGATGTGGAATGTGAAATTAAATGTTTTTGCCTTGGTTGAAAATGAAATTTGATTTATATATTTTATAACCTTATGGTAATTAAATAAATCTTATGTCAAAAGGTTGTCATAAATAAATGTCATAGAAGTTAATGCATTTTAGAAGAGTGTGTAAGTTACCAAGTATGGGTTGTGTAAGAATTTGTAAGAGGTTGTAAGGCTGATTTTGGAAGGTCAAACACTCCTTCCTCTTTGAAATTCGAATTTGAACTTGGAGGACAAATTTGGAGGCTTGTGGGACAAGTTAAACTTGTCCCACACCTCTCAAAATCCTCCACCAACCATGTCTATTAATTTGGAGTCAAAATCAGATTATTTTATTACATTTTGACATGTTTTTGTTTAAGTATTGATTGCACTTGTCTTACAAAATTTAAATGCATTCCTTTTGGGGTATGGGCTACATTGTGTATGTAAGTAAATTTGTCATTTTTCTTTTATGGTGATTTGTTGTTGATGTGGATTGCACTCTTGGGGAAGGAAGAAAAATGATGTGGCATCCCACTTGGAATCCACATCATCCTCTTCCACCCTCTCCTTTAAAATTTGAATTCCTCCTCATTTTGTGGTTGTTGAAGGTTGGAAATTTCATTCTTGGGTCAAATTTCTCTTGCATTTTGGAGCTTGCTTGGTGGAAGAAGAGGATTTGATTGTGCATACATTTACCTTGTTGTTTTGGGACTGTGTTTTGAGCATCAAAAGAACTGCTGTTTGGAAACAAGTCTCCATCATGGAGAGGTAGGCTCTCACTTTTTAAAATTGTTGTTGTTCCCTCTTTTAGCATGAAATTTGAATGTATTTGTGTTTGCAATTCTTAGAGGGATGGGTAGAATGCTTAGGGCATGGTGTGGAGAGAAGACTATGAGGTTTATCAGAGGAGGGATAAGGGATTTACCATTGGCACTTGTCTTGTGGAGGGAGTGTTGGTTGGGATCCACCTAGGGAAAAGAATATGCTTGCATTTCTTACTTTGGGGAGGTATAAGGGATAAATTTGGAGGAGGGATAAGGAGGGGTTGAGGAGGGATAAGGTTTATGGGATGGTTATGTTTTGGCGGTTTGTTTTAGGTGGATGCCCAATTTCAACATGGGAGGCATAAGGAGACCTCCATAGTTCTTGCTCTTGCTTGGCTTGCTTGCTTGGAGAAGGAGCCTTTGTTTTGATTGAAATTGTTTTTGTAGTTGAGAACTACATATTTTTGTTTGTGCATTTCCTTGTGCATGTGAATGTATGTTATATGTGAAAGAAGCTATGTTGCCATGTGTTGTTTTATCATGCTCCATTTCAATATGGTTGGGGCTCGGGGGCAATGGGAAAAGATGGCTTCTATTTTCCCATTGGGTATCTTGGTTGGGTGGAGAGTGTTGCCTTTCCCCCTTCCTTGTTGTGATTCAAGTTACAAGAATGAAGAAATCAGCAAGCTACTATTTGGAGAAAGAAGAATACAGTTTGTGATCATCTCTTTGAGAAAACTTTTGTAATCCCTTCCCACTTCGTGGATGAGTTGTATAATTTTGTAATGTGAAGTCATTGTATGGTAAATGGAAGTCTAAAATTTAATTGAAATGTAAAGATGAAACATTCTATTCTTTGTATTGGAAAATACCGTCATACATACATTGTATATTTAACATTGAAATTCAAATGTAGAAATGAATTGTATATTTCTTCTTTGTTTGAAAAGAAAATAGGAAGAACATTTCATACTTGTATTTGAAATTTGAAATCAGATCAAATTGGAAAACAGATCAGTTGTAATGTTATTTGATTTTCAATAGAATTATGGCATTGGTTCTTGTAAAATTGTATTGTTGTCAAAGGATAAAGTTCCATTTTGAAAAGAATAAGAATCTCTGTTTTTTTATGTTGAGAAGATGCATATGAAATGAAATTAAATGTTATTCTTTCTTGAAAAATTGTATATCAAAACTGGAAATACATATATGCTTTTAGTTTGAATTACATGGATGTTTGATAAGAAACTACATTGGATTAAGTTTAGGAATCATTGTTGTTTGAATTTTAAAAAGAGAGAGAGAGAAACCAAATTTAAAGCAACAACTTGTTGTTTTAAAGTTAAATCTGTAATGTAAATTTAAAAAAAAAAAAAAAACAGTTCACTTTTATACTTCCCAATCAATTTAAAAATACTATGAATTAACATGCTGAGACTATTCTAAACCCAGCTTGACAAGGAAAATTCGAGAAAACAATTCAATCAATCCAATTTTGAATCAATCCCCTTCCTAATTCGCGTTTTATGTTCCTTGTTGGATAAAAACACAACTTCAATAAATTGATCAAATTGACACCTTTAAAACATTATAATTCTTCCCTAAGTTGATCCTCCATGTCTTTTTGACATGTTGAGTGAAGGAAGAGTCTAATTTTTATAAAATTTGTAAGTTGAAAATTGCCAGTTTTAAAATTATAAACCCTGCAGATCAATTTCTTAAAATTGACCCTTGAAATTTTACCAAATTATAAAATTTATGTTTTCTATGCAAAGAGGACTCCGAGAGCTTTCCGGAAAGTCCAAGTTTTCCAAAAATGGAGCTTCCTATCAAAAGTTATGGCCATTTGAAGTTTTACTTCAAAATGGCCATCCCAAACCAAAAACGAAATAATTCGACCTTAGAAAAATTTAAATTTTGAACTTTAGAAAAATTTCAAAAAAATTCTATGGCCCCCAACCAATCACATGCTGACACGTGGCAGGGGGTGCACTGATCAAAATGGAAAACTTAACTTTTTGCCCCTTTTGGAAAAATTTCACTTTTTCCTCCGCCACCCACGCCCGCTCCAATCACAAAGCGCCACATGGCCATTTGAGCTAGTGCGGAGGCATGGAGGAAAATTTTCCTTTGGAAAATTGAGACTTTGGTTTTGGGAAAAATTTCAAATTTTTCCCTCGACCCTCTCGCCTGCACCAATCACATGATGACACGTGGCATTGGGAAATTTTCCCAATTTTCTCCCTATCCCCGCGGACCTCCAAGGGAAAATTTTCCCCTAAAACTCCGCCCGGCCATAACTTGAGTTTTACAAGGAGTTAGGAAGACTTATTTATATGGTTGGAAAGGTGAGGAAATTTCCTATCCAATGAGTCTAGTTTTGGAATGGTTTGATAACTCTAAGTATTTGAAAAATATAGTTGAAGTTCAAGGCTTGATAGAGAGCAGGGCACAGCGATAAATTTCTCCAACCTTAGTAAAACTTGTAACCTCTAGATTGGAGCCTTGTAAGCTTTGTTATAAGATAAAGATGGAAATCTTGTGTTTAGTTTCCTTTGGAAAATTGAGACTTTGGTTTTGGGAAAAATTTCAAATTTTTCCCCTCGACCCTCTCACCCGCACTTTGCAATCACATGATGACACGTGGCATTGGGAAATTTTTCCCAATTTTCTCCCTATCCCCGCGGACCTCCAAGGGAAAATTTTCCCCTAAAACTCCGCCCAGCCATAACTTGAGTTTTACAAGGAGTTAGGAGGACTTATTTATATGGTTGGAAAGGTGAGGAAATTTCCTATCCAATGAGCCTAGTTTAGGAATGGTTTGATAACTCTAGTATTTGAAAAATATAGTTGAAGTTCAGGGCTTGATAGAGAGCAGGCACAGCGATAAATTTCTCCACTGAACCTTAGTAAAACTTGTAACCTCCAGTTGGAGCCTTGTAAGCTGTTATAAGATAAAGATGGAAATATTGTGTTTAGTTAATCGAAATTTGTTCGGAACCTATTTATTTTCAAACTAGTGTCTTGCGACTTGGTTGAAGACTCTTCCTATAAAAAAATTATTCCATAATTTTCCTAGTTTGTTTCTTGGTCTCAAGTGGTAGTTGAAGCGGCATTACATAGTCCTACATGTAACCTCGCTCCTAGCACATTACATTATTGTTATGTTCATCCTTTCGACACCTCATTCATTGCGAGTTCCTAGAACCATCTTTTTCTGTGGATTCCATTCTTAGAACATTAATCATCAAATTCATTACTTATGCATACTCCCTACATTATCCGACCTTAGACATTTTAACTTAAGACCTATTTCATTATCTACCAAGGATTTCCATTTAACAAAAGTGTCAAATACATCATATTTGTTTCTAATACAATAAACCTAAACTTTCCTTGTTACATCATCAATAAAAGTAACAAATTAACTTGAACCCCCAAGAGATGATACCTGAGCTGGTCCCCACACATCAGAATGCACCATCTCTAACTTAATCTCTCTCTCTCTCTTTGTAGGTCCAACATTGAGAAACCTTACTCACTTCTATTTCCCATATATGCAGTCCTCACAAAACTCCAAACATGTTTCGTATATTCGTGAAAATCCTTCTTTATGATCTCCATGCCCTTATGGCTCATATGACCAAGCCTATAGTGCCACAATGTTGTATCTACTTACGAAGCCACAAGATTACAAACATCAGTCCTATAAGTGGTTAAATATAAGGTTCCAACCTTCTTACCTTTTTCACCACAATAGCACCCTTAGTAACCTTCCAAGAGTCCACTTTGTAAATATCACGGTCTGACAACCATCACTTCCCAACTACCCTGCCAATATGAAATTTCATCTTAATGTAGGCACATGTCTGACATCCTTCAATAACCAAGTATTCTCATTCTGCATCTTAACCTAAATAGAACATTTTCTAACTATTCTACAAGGCTCATAATCACCAAGAAAAACATGCCAAAATCTCCTTGAACATAATCAACAAAATAATACCTATGTGGAGAAGCATGGAAAGAAGCCCCAAATATAAAACCTAAGATTGATAATATTGTGAAAAGAAAGAATCAAAGCATCCTGACATACATTACCCGTTGCCACATTTTCCTCCTTGTTTTCTTCTTGTCCCAAAGTTCCCAACATTCCTTCTTTGCATACCTAAACTTTCCACAAAGTGCCAACATACTATCTTTTTTTTTAGATTTTGACCTTGCCCAATCCTTTGATTTTCCACATCTTCCTCTATTCTTCCTCTCCCTCTAGTTTCAAATTTCAAATCATTCTCTAAAGTATAAGATTCACCAGAGCTTTTTCTTTGCATTTCCTCACTTAAAATCACCCCTACAACATCCTCAAACTTCAACTTTGAGTTAGTTGGAACCGAGTTGCTTACCAACATTACTAGGCTATTCCAACTCTTAGATAAAGAGCATAGAACTAATAAATCCCTAAGTTCTTCATCAAATTCTATTGTAACCAAAGGTAGTATATTTACAAACGTATTAAAATCATTTAAATGATCTAATACTGAAACATTCTCAGACATATTCATATTAAACAATTTTTTCATTAAAAATAGCTTATTAGAGGCAGAGGATTTTTCATACAACTTCCTAATGCATCCAATAGTTCTTTTGCATTCTTTTCCTTTGAAAAAAGAAATAAAACTGAAGATGAAAGGCATAGCCAGATTGTCCCAAGTTCCTTCATATTCAATAAATCCCATTCCACATCCATCATGCTTGAGGGTTTTTTCACCTTCTCAGATAGTGGAATATAAAGATCCTTCTGATAAAGGTAATCTTCCATCCGCATCTTCCAAAGACTGAACTTCTACCCATTGAAGTTATCAACCCTATATCTTCCATCATCTGCCATAGCTCCCACTCAAGATAAAACTTTCCCTATGATTCAAAACTTTAGCAAACCAAACTAGGATTTGATACCAATTGTTAGGAAATAAGGGATAAAATATGTAGAATAATCCCTCACAGAATCGCAACAGTAGAAACTAATATGTAGAAATTATTACAGATCTCAAATAAAAGTGTAGAATAAAATAACACAACACAAAGAGATAGTATTTAACATGGTTCACCCAATTTGGGCTACATCCACCAAGAATCACTTTCTTAGATTTTATTACAAGCCATCGCTCTCTCAATACAATACCCATATCTATTTGGAGCTATGCTCAACAAACTCTATAGAATTCACACCCGAATTCAAAACACATCTGTAATATTACTATCTTACCTACCATATGCACAAAACCATAGAAATAGACAACTACTTAAGTAGTTTCACAAAATTATGGGTATTAAAACCATGGTCCAAAACTGTCCCATAAACGTATGGGTCAAAATCCCACCCATATGAGAAAAGCACGTTTCCCAGTATATCAGGCATGTTTTAAGGCCAAAATAATTTTCTCGGGGTTGTGCCCTCGGACCCTACTGGGGTCCGGCCCATCCTTGAACCTCAGTGAGACAACTATGGAAAGTGTACAATACTCTTAGTGTATAGTCTTCAATGTACTTTTACACATGAAAATAGGCTCCACAACCTAACAGCTATTATCATTATGATATAGTCTATATGAGGTATATACCTTTCTCGATGCATTTGATGTTACAATCTCAATTGAGAATGGCTTGATTCAATGTGGTAAGCTAGATCCAAGGACCTTCATGCCATTATTCTTATATTTAACCCACACTCCTATAATCTAGCCCCAAACTATTTTTTTACAACCATTGGCAATCATCCTCGATACCTCGGCTAATGAGTTGGATGAGTTTAAAGTAATGTTGAGGAATATGGAAAATGAAGTGATTGACATAAGAGATAATAATCTCAACCTACTCAAAGTCCTTATAAACCATATAACACAACATACCAACCCATTAGATCATAACCTCAAAACCAAATCATCCTGCAAGGCCTACAAATCAAACATATTGAGTTACTACTACTTCTAATATAACATGTTTCCCTATGTAAAAAAACATGTCTAAATATGTGATATGGTGTTTTACTTTCTCCCAACCCCATGATTCTAATATTTTCCCTCATGGAGAAATGACACAAGGATTGGCATCTTAGAATTATTTTTGTAACCCAATCAAATAAATAATCCATCACAACCATCTAGTTTAATAGTTGGTGAAAATATGGTCTACTAGAAAGAGGAAGATTTTTGTGCCACTAATTAAGTTGAGGGAGCTCAACCACAAGTGTGATCTAATTATACTACAAGATCAAAGATACGAATCTTGGAGAAAAAATTTCAAGCATCTAGAGATTAGGTGACAACTATTTCAAGAGGAAAAATTTCAAAACTAGCATAGGTTTCACCTCACCTTCCTAAGAAAAACAAGGTGTCTACAGATTCGTGTCATCCTATCATTGAGAAACCAAATAAATTTATGGATACTCATAATTCACCAAGACCATCAACAACATCCATTAACATTGTTGAGAAAATGAACTGAACAAATATTTATGTCTCCCTATGGAATGATTTGACAACTCCAAGGTTAATGTATCTATTGTTATAAGGATTAAATCAATTCAAGCTTCTTCCTAAAACTCATAAAGAGGTAAGTCCACCCCATGTCAATTTTTATCAGTCTAATTTAAGTAATGCAAGTTATGCTCATAAACCCCCTACATTTTACATATCTTTGAATTTTGGGAAATATATGGCCCATAATTGTGTGATTTATTTAGGGGTTAGTATCACAATTATGCCCAAGAAATTTATTGATACACTTGGTTTGAATTATACCCATATTTACAAATGTGTTTTCTAGCTAGATGGTACTACTATGAAAACTGTGGGTGTCATAAAAAACCTTAATCTAACCCTACATGCTTCCTCTAGTATTGATATTCCTCAAGATATTTGAGTTATAAACCTCCCTATCTTTATTATTTGTTTGTCTAAAGATTTTATTGCTAAAGTATAGAGATATATATCATCATATTGGTGTTATATGTGTCTTGAGACTAGTTATGGCACTAAAATTGTAATAAAGGTTTATCCAATCTGCCCAATTCCATGCGGAATCATATGTTCTAAAGTCTATTGAGCTTAATTGTGTCAAAACCTCTAAAATTAAGGGAGTAGAAACTAACCTGGAATTTTTGAAGTGAGATCCAAATTTCTCGATGAGAAAATGGATGAATGGGCCAAATAAATGTTGAGTTCTAATCCTTATGGAGAATTTGAGGAGACTAGACTTAACACATATTTTTACATGATGAGTGTAGTTTCATCCGGCCAGGCTCTTCTGAGACCATAGAATGACTCGGATGGATTATGGAAAAAAATTTGACAATTCAAAGTGTAAAGTTGTATTTGGTTTAGGTGTTGTCTTATTTTCCCCAAAGGAAAAGAAGTTATTGTAAACACCTAAATCAGATTATGTAATTTTAATACTAATATTGCACTAATTATGATCTTTCTTGTCATTTCATTATAATTAGTGGTTTCTTGGTAATTAGCTAACATTCCATGTCGTCTTAGTCAACTAACGACACTTTTTTTTAATTGACTAGTCTCATACTTCATCCTGGATTCTAATTAACATCATTTCCTTAGTTATAATTCTCTTTTAATTAATTAATTAATTAATTAACCATTATTAATTAATTAAGCCTTTAAATCTCCTATTTTATCAATAAACCTTCTTATTGGTTAATTCCCCTCTTAAACCCTTCCAATTCTTCTAATCTCCTCTAAATCATCTCCAATGGATTTTATAAGCTTAACTTGGTCTATTAATTAATCTTAGTTAACCCCCAACTCACGTGAGTTACTAACCTCTAATTAATCTATTTTAATTATACTTATCCCTTTCTAATTTTCATTCCCTTTATCCCACATTAACTAGGTTACAATATTTTCCAAAAATGGAAAGATATATAAAGAATGTAGTACACCGTGTTTCAACTTACACCATGTCTTTGTAAGACATTACACTTGAGAAGAGAATTTTCATGTTATTGGAAAGCTTGTTCAATCCCCCTTTCTACTTGGAAAAGAGTAGTAAGAGAAGAACTAAAATGGAAATCAATCCATATTGGTGAGATCTCTTCCTCTTCCTTAGATAAATCCTTGATCATGTGTATTATACATTTGGCTCATAAAGAAAGTATCTACAATCTAAAGTACATCCAAAATATCTAAGGGAGGTTTGTATTTAATGTTAGATTCATGGTTTATGCAAGTTAATTATATTTCCTTTCATGCTTTATCATGATGTATTAGTTTGAATTAACTAATTTATTAATATACTTGGTGTTAGGTTCTTTCAATTAGCTTAGATTAGTTATCTAACATTAAATACATCCCTTAGATATTTTAGATGTACTTTAGATTGTAGATACTTTATTTATGAGCCAAACGTATAATACACATGATCAAGGATTTATCTAAGGAAGAGGAAAAGATCTCACCAATATGGATTGATTTCCATTTTAGTTCTTCTATTACTACTCTTTTCCAAGTAGAAAGGGGGATTGAACAAGCTTTCCAATAACATGAAAATGCTCTTCTCAAGTGTAATGTCTTACAAAGACATGGTGTAAGTTGAAACATGGTGTACTACATTCTTTATATATCTTTCCATTTGTGGAAAATATTGTAACCTAGTTAATGTGGGATAAAGGAAATGAAAAATTAGAAAGGGATAAGTATGATTAAAATAGATTAATTATAAAGAATGTAGTACACCATGTTTCAACTTACACCATGTCTTTGTAAGACATTACACTTGAGAAGATAATTTTCATGTTATTGGAAAGCTTGTTCAATCCCCCTTTCTACTTGGTAAAGAGTAGTAAGAGAAGAACTAAAATGGAAATCAAGCCATATTGGTGAGATCTCTTCCTCTTCCTTAGATAAATCCTTGATCATGTGTAGTTTATGTTTGGCTCATAAAGGAAGTATCTACAATCCAAAGCACATCCAAAATATCAAAGGGAGGTTTGTATTTAATGTTAGATTCATGTTTTATGCAAGTTAATTAGCTTTCCTTTCATGCTTTATCATGATGTATTAGTTTGAATTAACTAAGTTATGAATATACTTGGTGTTAGGTTCTTTCAATTAGCTTAGATTAGTTTATAATACATATAGAAACATGAATATATATATATATATATATATATATAAACACTACAAAAAATGAAAGGTACAAACATCGACATTGTAATCGGTATATTGTGTACACATGGATTTTCTTTCCTTTCTTCATATCCTCTACAAATCACCCTTCATTTTCATCCCTTTGATGATCATTTAGTTAGTCTATTTGCACTCATTATGTGGCATTTATCTCTATTGTATCAATTTAACCTTGGTATTTCGATTTAATTTAATTTGAATTAAATCTAAATATTATAGAGTTACTACTGAACCAAATGATGTATAAATGTTGGAATATATAAATGACAAAATCAAGCTAAGATTTTAAATATGAAACCCTAAGTAAAGAAGAAGGAAAGAGGACTTCTCTTATTTACACTTGATTTGGAGTTGATATGGACTAGGAAAATTGTTAAATAAGTTGGGCATAGCTTCGTAAATACTTAGTATAAATTTTGCAACTCACAAAAAGGTTAGATAAGGGCACCTACGATAGGATAGGGGCACCTAGGTGGTGACGACCTAATCTGGGTTCCCATGATTTTTCAAAAGTTCAAAATATGTTTTTTGTTGTGTCTCAAGAGTGTCACATTGTTCCATGTTGATCATCGATATTCATGCTAATATCACCAAAGGTACCTGTAACCTATAAAAGAGATGTTGACCTACTTAAGCCCATAAACCGAGATCAAACCTAAAAATAAAATATAGAATGGGAGTCATAATGACCCTAATGATCACCTCGAGGGTAAGCTTATGACTAAGTGCTACACTACATCTCTCGAATCCATGTAGATCTTGTGAGTTTGTGTAGAAATTATTCCCTAGAATGAACTTTTGCAAGTTGCACTTGATAGTGGGTTGTAGCTAAATGTATCAATGTAGTAAAATGTGTGGATGGAATAGAATGAAATTCCCCTTCCTATCTAGTGTATGTAGAGGTTATGCATCCCTTCTCCGATGAATGGATGCTAGATGGATGTTTTAGAGTGTTTTAGGTGCCTTTGGATGTAATATTAGGTGATGATAGTAATGTTTAGTGCTTGGTCCTTTATTTTGAACACATAACTATGTATTTATATGATCCCCTTGTTTGAATTTCATAATTAAAAATTGGAAGGCCGACCCATAAGTAAAAAATATGCCCAAAAGATAAAAGGGATCCAAAATTAGTGAGTAAAATGAGAAAGGTCAGGGGCACCCAGAGGGGACAAGAGCACCTAGAACTTCGCCTAGCTAGGTACTTGTGTCTCAAGCCATAAAAGATAAATCTATAAAATTTTGATTGAGTTGTAGGGTGTGTAAGACCAAATAGAAAATACAAAATAAAGAACTGAGGCCAAATATAGTTATCAATCACTAGTTTTATTGCTTATGATTCATATGAATGATAATATGTGTTTAGGACCTAGAAATGTACCCAAGTGTGTGATTTTATGCCTACATTTTCCCCCATTTTATGTTTTTGATTGAATGCTCGATAAAATAAAGTAGATATGAATATGTGTACCTAATAAACATGTAGAGTGTGCAGTGAAATATGTGTCAAGTGGACAAGTGGAGAATAGAATGAGCACAAAAAATGAATCACGGAAACTAGGAAGAGAAATTAGGTCTAGAGGTGAAGCATATGAGTTATTTGTACCTGTTGTTGATCTTATTGTAAGTTGTTTCTTGTTGTGTATTAAGGATGGACCTGAAAAATAAGATCAAAGGAGTATTCAAATTCATGTATATGAAAATTTTGGCATAAGTATGTAAAGGTATGTAAAATTGTGTAAAAAGGAAATTGTGCACTTGATTGAGAAGATTGTAAAGGATAGAAAAATTGTCCTGAAAATTTTGTTTAGAGAGAGTTTTTTGGGTGATCTCATGCTAAGTACAAATTTTTGGGTGATCTCATGCCAAGAGTGAGTTTTTTGGGAGATCTCACACCAAGTGCGAGTTTTTAGGTTATCTCACGCCAAAGAGTAAGTGTTGGGGAGAGAGGTCTAGTGTTACTCTCCATCCATGACTTTTCCCAATAAGAACCATTGTAGATGGTGCATCCCTGATTTTTTCCTATTTTCCCAAATTAGTTTCGATTGTATTGATTAAAGTAGATAGAATGCATTTTGTTGTTGGAGGATTGTGCTTATAATTGTAAAACTGCTCTAAAGGATTTTGTGGATTGTGTTGATATGATAAGTTTATTATGTGTGCCCTTAGGAATCTAGCACCTAGTGGAGAACATAAGCACCCAGGTGTTATTGTCTTAGTATAGACATTGGTGTCTATGTTATGATTCTAACCCAAGTCTAATTCTAATCTAGTGTTATAACTGTAACCTTTGTTGATTTTTGTTGTATTGTGTTGTGTTGTATCTCTGAGCTATGATATGGGGTGATTTATTCACCCAATGTATTCCCCACTCATTTAGGGTGCATGTAATGACTATAGGAGTGTGCAGTCCAAAAGAGAGGACCTGATGCTAAACAGAATTTAATACCTATAGGGGTTAGGGGATGTGCATGGTTGAAACCAAGGCACATGTAAAAAAATGGATAGTAACATGTGTTAGTAGAAAAAGTAGCTAACATGCAAATAATAACGTAACAAGCAAGTTTTCAAACAAAGTGGAACGTGAAAAGTTGGTTTCAAACATGGTACATCACTCACAATGTCACAAAATAATTAGGGTCAAAGTGGCTGAAATCATACAATCATTGATCAAACAAGACATAGGGCATATCCCACAAACAATAGTATATAATGACAAATAGTGTCAAGAAAAGTCTATCGAGATAACCATGGTGGAATTTAGTCTTGCAAATAAAATGCTACACATGAATCACCCGTTAGCATGTTATAAAGATAAAAAGTATGTCAAGACATATATGTATCAATGGAAAGTAATGTGCTAGTAAGTAGAAGTAGTAAATGATGAAATAATAACACCTGTAATGTGTGAGAAATTAGATGCCCCTATGATCCTCAATGGACCGGTAAGAGTACAAAGTGTCAAGAATAATTGTAGTGTGTAAATACTTGTAAGAGATCTACATTCACTCCATCAAACCAAGTGAATGTTCATGTGTATATAGAAAATATATTAACATATTAATTATTTGTCCGGAATAGAAAACAAAGTTTACATGTAAGTAGAATAAGTTGATAGGAGTAGATGCAACCAAGATATCAAAATGTTATGAGTTTTATGGAATCGTATGTAGTATGTGAAGATGGTAGGAGTAGTGTTCCCCCTAGTGGGTGTATATGAGATGAGTTTCATTTATAAAATACCCATCAACAATAAAGAATGAACTATAGAACAAGAGTGTGTCATCGGAAATGGTTTGAAAATGCACGCTAGAAAGATATATCATGAAGCATAGAGTGTGAAGAGTGAATGTGGTGAGGTTAATTTCAAATTTAGACCATCATTAGTTGACTATGAACCATGCAACTAGAGTGAATCATAGGGTAATTACGATACAATGTGTGTATCAAGATGTGTAAGAGTAGTGAGAAAGATGAAGTGTGAAGCATGGAGCATGATAGTAGGTGTTATAGACAACTTATGATGTTAGGAGGGGGGAGGAAGAAAGTGTGATGCCCCCAAGTGTATGTGTGATGGAGATCTTTGTGGTGGTGTGAGAAGTACCATGCTATGGTGGCGGAGCTTGAAATATGTCTTGGCCATCAATGTAAGGATTATCTTGTTTGACAAAAATAATTGGACGTTGAAGTGGAGTAGGATGGAGAGGGACCTTGAATGGTGGTAGCTTATTTGGGATTGATAACATTGTAGAAGACTTGAGAGGAGGAGGGGATGGAATGATTTTTAGAGGAGGTTGCTTAGTTGGAATTGGTAGTGTTGTAGAATACTTGAAAGGAGGAGGGGATGGACTGACTTTGAGAGGAATTTGATTACGTGACTCTCGATTGAGAGAATAAGGAACATGAGTGACTATGGAATGATGCTCATTAGACATAGATGGATCAGATTTAGGATCCCATTGGGATTTAGAAATTGAATATAAGCATGCAACAACATTTTTGTAGCAAATGAAATGAAACCATGATGTTTAAGGTGGTCAATTTGTCATTTTAGAGCATAACAATCATTGTCATTATGTCCATTAATTTGATAATAATTGTAATATAGGTGCCCTTTTTATTTTACAAGCTGATAAGGAGGATAGTAATGATTGTATGGAAAATTGATCAATTGGTGATTGAGGAGCTAAGGAATAATATCATGTTTCTTATCATGGAGATCAAACTTGAGAGGTACTGGTAATGGTAAAACTTGAGGTTCATTGATATGAGCACATGTAGAAGTCATAGAATTAGAATGAGATAAAGAAGGAGAACTAGCGTGGGCTTGAGAAGCATCCTTGAGATGTTGTATTTTTTTAAGAGATGTAATCATTTTTTCTATAGCTTGAATTTTTTTCTTTAAATAAATAATGCACATCTTCATTTGACTCTAATATGGATTTGTTGGATGGAGGATTAGGAGTGATAGAGTCATCATACAAATGATCAAAAATAGCACTTACTTGAGTGAATCATGTAATGTGAGTGAGATACATAGTATCTAGGGGTTTTTGGAGAACATCTTTATAATGTGGGTGCATTTGAAGTAAGTCATGTAAGGAAATTATAGGATTTTTAGCAGCCATGAAAGAATAAAAATAAATATTCAAATGTGTGATCACGAGTAAGGTTCACCAAATGATTTAATTTAATTTGAATTAAATATAAATATTACAAAGTCACTATTGAACCAAATGATGTATAAATGCTGAAATAAATAAATGACACAAGTAAGCTAAGATTTAAAATATGAAACCCTAAGCAAAGAAAAAGGAAAGATGACTTAGTTGATTAACGCTTGATCTAGAGTTTATTTGGATAGGGAAAAGTGTTGAACAAGCTAGGTAGAGTGTCATAAATACATAGTATAAAGTCTGTAACTCACAAATAAGGTTGGATAAGGGCACCCACAATAGGACATGGGCACACCCAGAGCACTAACGACTAGATATAGGCACCCATGATTGTGTAAAAGCTATGGATCTAGTTTCTATTATGTTGCAGTCATTCCTTGTTAATATCTTGATATTTACACTTAGATTTCCAAAGGTACATATAACCTACAAAAGATATGTTCACCTGTAAAATCCCACAAACCACATCGAACCTAGAAAGTAAAATGCATAATGGGGAGGCATACTGACCCCAATAGTCACCTCGAGAGTGAACTTAAAACTGAGCGATGCACTACATCTCAGAATCCATGTAGTTATGGTGAGTGTGTGTAAAAATTGTGCCCTAGGATGCCCTTGTGCAAGTTGCACTTTATAATGGGTTGTAGTTAAATGTGTGATGGAATATAATGAACTTCCCCTTCCTATGTAGTGTATGTAGATTTGATGCGGTGTTCGTCCTGTGAATGGATGCTAGATGAAGGTTTTGGAGTGATTTAGGTGATGTTAGTGATGCTTAGTGTTTGGTATTTTATTTTGAACACATAATTATGTATTTATATGATTTATTTGTTTAAATTTCATAATTGAAAACTGGAAGCCTGACCTAAAATTAAGAAGATGCCCTAAAGATAAAATATACCCAAAAGGAGTGAGTAAGATAAGAAAGGGTCAAGGGTTCCTAGGGGACAGGAGCGCATGGGCACTTCTATCCTAGCTAGGCACTTGTGTCTAAATCTATAAAATATAAATCAATAAAATCCTGGATGGGATGTAGGGTGTGTAAGAGAAAGTATAAAATAAGAAACAAAGAAAAGAGGTCAAAGATAGTTATCAATCACTATTTTTCTTTTTTAGAAATCATATGAATGCTAGTATGTGTTTAGGACCTAGAAATGTACCCAAGTGCGTGATTTTGTGTCTAGACTTTAATTACCTTGTTAAATAAAAGAACGAATGGCCTCTTAGAGATCATATCACTATCATACATCTAATAAACTTGTTGTGAAGATATTTGGGCGTATTTTTTGACACTTTTCAATGTCATCATCGCAATCACTTTCATATCCTTCCATCAAGCCATTAGTGGTTCTTAACCCTTTATCAAAACAATCGAGAGAGCTGAAATAATTTTTAGAAAGTAAACAATCAATCAAAAAATCAAAAGCAAAACAATATATAACTCTTTCTTGGGGTATTTCCAGTATCTCTATCGAGGCTATGGACACTGGTGGTAGTAGAGAAATGTTGTGACTAGAATTAGATACATATCCATCAAGGCTATAGATGTTTGTCTAGCAACAAATGATCAATGTATGACTCTCCTTCTACCTTTCATTTACCAATAGACTATAAAAAATCAATCATTTTGACACATTGGCTAGTTTTTCTTCACTTAGTTCTTATCAAATCTTCACTTCAAGAGGCAATTAATTTTCACATACACACATTGGATCTTGATGAGAAAACAAGACTAGTATGTTATCAGATGTTGTTTGGACTTTGTTCATACTTTTTATTTAGTCCTTATTTTGTCTCACAATTTGTATTTGGCTAATAAATTTTTCATCGTCAAACTTCTAGCTACATTTTCCATATCCTTCTATAGCATTCATTTTTCTTTTTCTTCATTCAAGTACATCCATATGTATAATATTTCCTTTTACCATGTTTGAGAGAAATTGTGTTCCTTCTTTCAATAAAAATCTTGTACTTATTTATATCATCTTCTTCTTATCCATCTTGCAATGGGGCATGTTCTCTCCTTCCTAGCACTTCACTTGTTTAAGTTTGTCATCACGTTGAACATATCCATCTTGACATTGATTCGTATTATCTTCTTTTTCTATATAGGTGTGGGATTTTCCCTTATAAATTATCACCTCTCATTGGGGGAATCTTTGCATATTTTTGTTCCTATATGTAGTTTTGAAAAAATTTCAAAAAAACCTAAACATTCATAAAAACTTAAAAATCTAAAACATTGGTAAAACTTTCATAAATAAAAACATTTAAAACATCTTCAAAAATCAAAAACATTCACACAGTCTCAAAATCCAAAAACATTGGTAAAACCTTCAAAAATCCAAAAAACATTGGTAAAATATTCCAAAATCCAAAAATTCAAAACATTTGAAAATACAAAAACATTCACAAAACCCTTGAAAATCCTAAACATTCAAAATCAAAAATCCAAAAACAATGAAAAACTCAAAAACACTAAAAATTGGAAACTATACCACAAAACATCTTCCTTCAGTGTTTTCTCATTTTAGCGCATGACATGTGGATCATCTTGTGATCTTCTCTCATCAATAAAGCTGGTTTTCTTACTATATATATCTTCCCATCATAAATCATTTCTCAAGGTACTTTCATAGTGCACAATTGTTTTTCGCGGGACTTTTATGTCCTCCATCCAATCCCTTGCATATATCCTTGCTTGGGGTATCATTTCAACCCTTGTAGTATAATCCCATGTTAGCAAAAGTATTGATTGTTACTTTTGAGTGTTAACAAAAATTGTATAAGTCCTTATACAAGTTGGCCAACATAGCACAACCCCATGCATACCATGTACCATACTTCTCTATGGCCTAGTATATCTACCACATCCTATATGAGAGAGACACCCCACCACCATACACTTTCATAAATTATGCCAACAATACAAATATATATTTCCACAACTACGAAAAAAATAACATCATAATGACATTCGATCTAATAGAGGGCTCTCCAATACCACCTGCCACGAGAAAATCTGTATGTGCTTACCTCATGTGAAATGACATGTGTGGGGGTAACACTTTCACCCTCTCTCCTACAATATGAAAATGTAGAATCTGGTATATATCCTCCAATGCAATAGTTATTTTCCTTATTAAAAGATGAAATTTATATGTATATTCATTCCACCACTCACACAATACAGTCACCGAATGCATATTTGGAGGTAATTCCCTCAATCTTGCCACATGTCACAATTCGGCCCTATCCAATATATCATAATTAGCATCATCCAGGACCTAATGTAAATAATGTCTCTATGTGTCAACCTCTACATAACTCTTTTATATGTCCATATCTCTACAAACACAGATCACCAAATCAAAATATTATTTAGTACACCGGATATCGATAAACTCATCACAATTTGATCAAATCTAAGCAAATTCTCTAAAAACATTTTTATCATCATTTTCTATTACACTAGTTGATACAATATACATTAGGTCGATTGTATTGTTCCTAGTTGGGACCATACCAATCTATATGATTTCGCATTGGATCCAAACCTAGACCATTCGGTCTATTTTCCCTCAGTATACCCTAATTTTGACAAAATCAAAAATCACAAAAATATACAATATTTTACAAAAAACAACATTAATTGTACTCATCGAGCTTATGGGTAGTTTGTGCCTCAATTATGTCTCCTACCCACTCAAATCATGATCAAATGGTCTCTCTAGCTCGCGACATCATCTCATACTTAAAAATCCTATCACAATCAATTACAATCACAAATGAAAATTAATTTCCACTTTTCCAGCTAACTATTTATATAAAAAATTCACTTGTGGCATTAAACAATGAAACTTACTGCCTATCTTATTCCTCCATTCACAACTCTATGATGGTATGACCCATATCTCGGTCCCTATTTCCCGTTTTATATATCATTTACTGTTAGGAAATATTTATTAGTGTTCATGTTATTATAAGTTATAATGTGAATTTGTCTCAACAAATTCACGTATTTAGTTATTTTTTGTATTACGAGTTAACAACCCACATGATTCTCTCCTAGAATCTTGGGTTGTTGACTCCCTATTAGTAGGCTATGGTTTGCCTATTTATTTGTACATTTCATATTGAATAATTAATCGAATCATCATTATTATTTCACTATGTAAAACTCAAACCAAATTATTAATTGGTATCATAGCAGGTATGGTTGTATGAGAGATTAGTGAAGGGGTAGTGTTGTATTCGTTTGCTCGGTGGATTGAAATTTGTTTAGGATGAGTTTGTCCTTGGTGATTTAGCTTTTATAAATTTATGGTCTTGTTCCTATAATCAATGAGAGATAACTTAAGTTATCTATATTTTGATCAAATATGCTTTCACATTTGGATCACTCTTGACACTCGACTTAAGTGGTTTTATATCCAACTAAGCCATTTTTCTAGTACCTTTGTTTCTATCTAATCTATGTAGATCTAAGAGTGCGTGGAATTTGTTCTCATTATTCATCTTGTTATCAGTTTCTTACATCTTCAATCATCCATGTCAATTGAATTCGACGAATTGAGATCATTATCAATTTTTAATACAGACTGATCCAGGTTGTCAAAAGAACCAAATAGTTATCCACTATAAATATTTGGGTGCATCACTGATCTATGGTCACCGACCTTCATGTGAACTACATACACCATTTACATTGTGTCTTTACATGTCACTAGGATCATGTCTTTGTTGCATGTTATCACATTTTTCTTCCATTTGCTTTTGTTGTTGATGATATTTGACATTCCATATAAGTCTATCACATTTGTCGATAATCTTGTGCACTAAACTTTTCACTCATGTCATCTTGTTTTCTACCATCTTCAAATCAAAACTCACCAAGTTTTTTATATATTTTTGTAACTGATGTTGTATCCCTTCCATTTTTCATTTCATCCATGTATGCACATAAATATGAGTAAATATATAAATAGTGTTTATTACTGTCTTGTTTAGGATTAAAAATTGTGGTTTTATTATGTAATGTGGGTATTCCATTTTTAGTGGGTCTCTTTTTATTATTAGTCAAGGTTATTATATTTGTTTAGTTAAAATAAAGTCTTGTTCATATGTCATTTATATAGGTCATTTTTTCCACTTGTGAGTAATCATTAAAAGTGTTAAAATAAGCATGTTTTTATGGGTATTCATTATCAAATTCTAAAGTGTGTCATCAAAATTTAAGTATCATTTAGTCCTTGTCAAAATTGTGTCAATTATCAAAGTCATATAATTATAAGTGTCATTTTATGTCGTAAAAAGTCCATAAAATAAAAAAATTCCTCACTTTTCAATAATTGGACGCATTTTCACTTGTATGCAATGTCCATCTTATGGGGATGAATTGTTCAAAGATAATCAAATCCAAATCAGGTTGAGTTAGTACAATCAAACTCAAGGCCGGAGGAAATGGAGGATGGAGGGAGATCAATGCTTCTCATCAGTCACCAATGACGTGGCCACATTTTGGTATGGTGGCATCTCTTTTTCAGTTGTGTGGTGTGTGCAAAATAAAATGGTGTGTGGTTTCCTTCCCTTGTTATGATTGAAATGAGGAGAATGTGCATTTTGAATCTATGAATAGTTGTATATGAGGGCAGTTGAACTAGAGTGATCCTCTGACTACTGATATTATTCTATTATCATACTTCTAACATCGATTGGTTGGTGAAAGAGCGTTCACTAGAAGTGAAAGTGGGAACTATTGAGTTCGTGTATGTAGGTGAATCGGTGGAAGTGTGATCATCCGGTATAGGATTCCTTATTGTGAAGTGGATTGGTCATATGTAGCAAGAGCTAAGCCGGAAATATGTAGACCTAAAAGTATGTGGAGGCATATGATTTTGTTTCTATTTTAAATGGTGTACGCTTCTTCCCCATGTTCACAATAAGGGGAGGAATGTTAGGAAATATTTATTAGTGTTCACGTTATTATAAGTTGTAATGTGAATTTGTTTCAACAACTTCATGTATTTAGTTTATTGTTTTTATTATGGGTTAAACAACCACATGATTCTCTCCTAGAATCTTGGGTTTTGAATCCCTATTAGTAGGTTATGGTTTGCCTATTTATTTGTACATTTCATATTTAATACTTAATCGAATCATCATCATTATTTCATTGTGCAAAAATCAGACCAAATTATTATTTACAACGTTGTGGTCATGTTTCTAACTTCTTCCATATCAATACATAACCATGTTATACCACATACCCTATATAATTATGCATACATTATTCTCCCACAACTCTAAATCTGGTTTTATTATATGCATATTCCTTTATTGCCTCAAATTAATCACTCTATGCAAAATTGTAAGTTAACCTACTATAATATCAATTCTTGTGCACCACACTCATCTCAAGCAATGTTATTTACACTTCCTTTCATTAAAAGGTGGAAACTCTATAGGCCGACCATATAAGGCCATCTAGTCCTCGTCTCTCAAGGTATCAATCAAAGGAAAATGGTTTATCATACACGGCCATCCTCTTTTGTAATAATTACTTACAAATCAAGAAAAAATGGCCATGCATGGTCTCTCTCACTATCACACAATTCAATTTAATCCCATGAGAAAATGGTCAACTCGGCTATGAAAATGCACGAAACGTCCGAACACACTCAATTATGAACAACACCCACCATTACATTTCACAAAATACATGGGCATGTTGAATTAAAAAAATCACCAGAGATATAGTTTCCAATTATGCACCCATACGTTATATCGTGGGAAATGAGATTTCATTTCCTTTTACCTTTGTATGGGTTTTTTAAAACTTTGTGACCTAGATCTGTTTATAGCATTGTAGAATTATTTTTGGGAAGAGTTATAGTGATTAACTAAAAGCTCAAGGACACTCTTCCTTTGGTGTTGGGACACCCAATTCCCATGTTACTTCAAAATCAACACCTTGTTGGGGATTTGATCACCTCCTAACTCTAAAAATTCACTAAGTACAAATCCCCATATCACAAAATATTTCTTATTGCGACTATGATATCTCCTTTTTAACACCTATGACATGCTTCTCCCTTGTCTCTACTTGGGTCAACTGATGATTTACATTATTTTCCATGTTTTTGGAAGCACAATGGAATGTGGGGGTGAATTATTAATAAAAATTTATTAATTCATTTACCATTAGCTCCAACAACCATTAACATCCATTCAACCATATATATTTAATGATAGCTTATTAAGTGTGCACCATACATTCAAATGAACATAACACAAGAGAGACAACACATAGACACAAAATGTAAGTTGGAAAACCTCAAGGGGAAAAAAACCCACTAAAAATTTTGTTTCTATTACACACAAAAATACTCAAGTTAATATTACACATCACAAGATATTTCTTTAGTGAGGCACCAACCCCATAAGGAGCACCAACCCCTAAACCCTTATTGATATTACTCACAACAAGAGACTCCTATAAATATTACTTATCATAATATATTTTGTAGAATTATGACCACTAAAAATATTATTATACCACAACCGATAGTTATCCCAAATTTCAACTCCGAATACCTTCAAACCCTCATCGCATGCTCTCTCCTTACACTAGTTATATCTTGATCTTTCATGACCTGATTTGGCTTCTCATCTTTACACACATCCTATATAACTTGATTCATAAATTTTCACACATAATCAGATTGCTTTTTATGTCATCAAATATATTTCACACTCTCATGTAGGTCACATTTTTCCCCCATGCACAACTAGCCCCAAAATGGACACAAAACACTAGGTTTATAGCCTTATCTTCCTTCTAACCCAAGGGATGTCAGTACTTATCCTTAATAATGACAAATAAAACTTAATTAAATCCCATTATATTCATAAAAACGGCCATATAGGTTGTACATGCCCAAAACCACACATCTTACATCAAAATGCCTCAAAACCCCATCACTAGGATGAGAAAAATCCACTCATACCAAAATTATGATTATTAAAGTGATACTATTCACCATACATGATTAATATAACATATAATAATCATACATGTTATCAAATTTACTTGAACCAATCAAATAAATCATAAAATGGGCCCACATGCTCATATCCTTCAAAAACAGTGTTTCAAGCATTCTGCTTTCACCATATGACATCAAGATCACCCAAGATCAACTCAAATATGGAATTTAAACACTCTATGGAATCCATAGTAACTTTACATCACATTAATTCATGTTATAAATCATGAAACATCTATATTCTCAAACCAAAACTACTTTCCTCTTCTCCAAATCAAGTTGCCTAGAAACTCATTTTGCGAACCCAAATAGTTTACACCCTTGTTTCCACTTCCAAGACCTCAAAGCTCCTTCACTAAGAATAAAATTAACCCCTCTTCACTTTCCATGTGATATCAAGTATCAACTCAATCATCTCATGCTTCATTCACTTCATTCTTTCATCCCGAGAAGTCTTGTCCTGAAATCCAGCATACCTTCTTCTTCACAAATTGAACTGAAATACCAACCAAAACACCTCATCATGATATAATCCATACCTCACTAGAAATTTATCTGAATCATATTTTTATATCATAGTATAACTCCTTCCAAATCCAAGTGGAAGGCTTTAAACCAATCCAAATCTAAAAACTTCTTATGCCATCTTGGACTCAATAATCGAGTATGAGCTTAAATTGCTCCATCACCACAAAACACACTTCCACACTATACCAAAGAATGTAAAACCCTTATACAATATTTATAATATCTCATAAACCTTCACCAAGCAATAATAACTCAAATTCATCATTTTACCTCATGAAGCTACTTGGTAGCCTTCTAGAATAAGCATCCTTCAAACTTAACCTTCAAAGAAAAGCTCATAAATTTTGCATACCATATCAAAAACATGATTTTGATATACCATTGGAAATATATTTTAACAATGATCACAACACAACTTTAATGTATTCCTAACACCTCATGTAGCTCTTGCGATTCCACTTTTACTGAAAGTTACTCTAAACCACCGCACAAACAACTCTTCATAAATAGGGCACAATTTGAAGTTTTTCACCTCAACCATAATCTAAAAATATCATGGAAAACTATAACACTTTAGGGCTAACATAAATTATTATTTATTGCATACCTTCTTTGGAGATCATTTCCAAAAACTAAACTTCTTTAGAAATAAGCCAATTTAGGTGGGGCCACATATTGTCACCTGATCTAATATACCTTTCTAAAAATATGGAAGAGTCCTCTAAAAATATAATCATAAATTTTGTAAAAATTCAAAATAGACTCTGTATACTCACTTTTCTCCAAGTTGCTTCTAGCTAGGGTTTAGCTAGGTATTCAAACCAACTTACCTTCTTAACGATTATTTATAAAAATGTGACGATAAACCCACCTTGTTATTTTTGTGAAATCTTTATAATTGAGCTAAGAAGTAATTCCAAAGAGTTCAAGTCCCCATGAAAATCGTAAAATTCACAATGAGCATTAGAATGTCTACATATGCCTCAAAATCACATTGTAAATGTTAGGAAATTAGTATTTACTAGATGATATTTACGATGTGGTAAATATTATGGTTAGGTTGTTATATTATTGTTTTATAACAATAATGTTATTATAAATTGATTATACATGAATTGTGGTGGTTGTAACCACACTCGTATATAGGAGTTAGGTGAGATATTTGTGGAGGTGGTTTTCCTTAGATATAGGAGCTACCTCTCCTATATAATTGTATCTCTTCTATGCATAATGATATGAAGTAATTTTGTATATTATCTTGTGCATTCTGAACCAAATTCTATATTAAATTACCCATTTTTACCAAAACTGAAGTATCGTGCAATTCCTCATTTAGAATAACCTAAAACTTATCATAAAGCATCATGATAACACCATCTAACTTCCCATACTCACCATCTATCCCAAATATCTTTGAAACTCTCTAGTCATTAAGACTCACCTATACCAAATTGTATGTTCTCACCTTCTTACTTCCTAAGGATGTCATTAAATTACCATACCTTTGAATTATGACCTAAAACTCACCATACACACTTTATATGTCATAAACATTCTACTACCATGCTTATACAAGATAGATCAACTCTAATTTAACACCTCCATCTCGTTTTGCATTTTCCAGGGATAGAAACAAGCATGGAATGACCTGGCTCAACCATGAAACTACATGACCTAACTAATCTGAACTCATGAAAATCCTTAGACACTCATGACACATATTACCTCATGACAATATTTTCCATTAATGGAGTCGACATTAATGACAACACAAATACACAATGGCCAACAATCTCCCCCTTTGTCATTGATGGAAACAACCTTCAGAAACATTGATGGCAACCAACATGACCAACACCTATATGACCTATTTTCCATGTTTCTAATGCCTCTCTCCCCATTTGAAATATATGAAAAAGGCTATACTAAATACTATATTTTGGATCCAAAAATACACCCCCATGAGTGGAAAGGGGGCTCCGAGGCAGAGAGGCAAGGTGATGAGGGGAGACCCGCAGTGTTCATCATTTTGTAGCTAGGGTTGAGGTATCCTCTGTTTGCCCAACCACCCTTCCCAAAGGGAGGTTATGGGGAGGCACCTAGACAAAGGGTTTGGATATGGTCCATGCTACTTTTGATTTTTCCCAAGTTAGGGTGAGATGACGTGGGAGTACGTCCGTGAAAGTACAGAGGTTAGGGCATGGAGTCAGATTTGTACTCTAAAAACATAAAGAAGGAAGGAAAATCGGGGCCGATGAAGCCACTAGATGTAATGCTCACTCGATGGAGTGGTCACGAAGCGTCGTAAAAACCGAGGACCTGATGTGGACTGTGGAGGGTAGGTAAATGTCTTGCCAAAATTCCCATGTCCTAAAAAATGATCATCAAATTAATAACAAAGGACTTAGAGTCGGATACTAGAAAAAAATGGTTATGTTGAGTTTATAACATGTTATTTAGGTGAATCATGGTTTTTATAGAGTTATATGAGTTTTAAACGAGGATGAAGGTAACTTCTACACAGTGGAAAAGAAAAGAAAGGGGAGAGGATCCATGAGGGAGAATAATGATAAACAAGAGAACCAATATCCCAACCATGGTCTATCCACATCTCAACATGGATGCAGGTGAAGAAATTTAATGAATCCAGCGAAAAATAAAATTCCATGCGGGAAAGCTCCAGAAAATAAATCTTTAAACTCCTTACAATCCAGCTCACTACACCTAAGGAAAGATCACAGTATGTGAAATCATGCTCGAATGGTCTAGATCAAGGGACCCCCAAGAAATTACCAATTATACCCCTAAATTCTACTCAATCTGCAGGGATATTTTTATAGGTCTAAGAAAAAAGGGTTTTCAGGTACCCCCAGAAAACAACAGATGCTTACACCTTTCCTAGATGAGATCTAAGTGAGTGCATGATATGTTCAAATTCTGAGCACAATCATGAACCACAAATAATTTTAACACAAAACACACTTCATTCCCACCCAACATCACTTTGAGACAAAGAAAGAAAAGAAAATATCATGATTCCAAACACATTCATCAGATACAACCATTAAACATAGGAAAAGACAAGGGAAACATGTATTAATGCTCTCAAAGTCTGTTAATGACTGTACAATATGCAATCATCTTAACACAAATTCATGATAATTGGTTTGCACAGAGAAAACCTTCATCATGGCAAGTTCATGTTCCATGGTTCGCTATGCCACTGTGAATTCTCACCAAAATTTACTTTCTTCAGGACCTCCCACCAATTTTCCATCCCCTTTTTGCAAAGAAAATCCCCTCCTATTCTCTAAATCCCTCTTTCTCTACATATATAAAAAATTCATCTTATCTTCATAGTTTTTTAAATCATATTCCTCTGATATCCAAACTAACTGTCATTTTCTTAACTACTTTGGGCTCCCATGAAAACATAAACTATTATTCTCAAATGGCCACCCATTGTGCCAATTTCCATTGTATCATGTGTACATCCTTTGATGACATAGCAGATATTTTCCATGTCATATCACATTAATCATTAAAAAATTCCACATGTGTAAAATCATGATGTGGCTAGAAAATTTAATGTGATGAGACATTCTCGAATTTTACAGTAGTTAATTCTTCTCCGGTGACATGCTCCTCATAAAATATTTTCATTTTTATTTAAATTTCACATGTACCAAGAAATTAAAAATTGATATGGCATTAATAATGGAATGATTTTTCTTTTCCACATCAATGCCACCATCATGCCTATTTAAGCGGTCTATCCACTCCTTTCCTTCGTCACCTATCCAGTCCTAAGTTCTCTGTAGATTTTCCAGAACCATCTTCTTCCCTACCCGCTAAATTTCTTCAAAATTCCTAGCGAATGGCTTCACCTTCACTCAGTGCAAATCCTCAAGGGGAGGAGTTGGCCCATATAGGACAATTTTTTCAACTTACAGGGCCTAATGAGGCCCTAATCTCGCCAAGTTTTTAGCATTCTGAATGCCAGGGAAAATCCCCAAGATTGCCTTCATCATCCTACCCTAGTTTTATCCTTTATAAATCACCTAGCTGAAATGTGTCCCTATTTTCTTGTCTTTCAGACACTGCACTTTCATCTAGTTCACCCAAAGTTTTAGCTAACTCTTGAGGACCTAAGGAATCACTGGTCTCGCCACTACCCATGTGTCCATGAAAACCACTGGCATATGATGAGAGCTTTCTACGCTCCCTCCCTTCTAGAGACAACGCTCCAATTTTCTACTCAATAGCCGGGGGTCAACGATGAAGTTCCATCATCGGGATGTCATGCCAAAGAGATTGGAGGATTTGTTAGCTAATTTGGATTCTATCATGGAAGAGGTTCAAACCATGATTAGGATGTAGATGGTCTCCTCTCGAAGGTTTGTGCCCTTCCCGTGTCTCAATTTGTGGAGTGGCACCATGCAAATACACCCATAATATGTATTTATTTCTATTATTTTGTTCAAACAATAATATATAGCAAAGGGTTGGGGCCCCATAAATAGAATCCTTTTTTTGTTATTGTATACTTTGCCTCGAATTTTCCTTTTGTGCATGTGTAGTTATCATTCATTCAAACATCCTCTTGCATTTTTTATTTTCTCTTTTCAATCAAAGAGAACCTCTTCAAATCATATTTTCAATTGCTTTTCATGTTTTAATATATCACACTTAACTACACATATCATAGGAAAGAGAAAATTTCATAACTACTCTACTCATCCTTATAATTTGTGCACCATCAAACCTTCATTTCTTATCAATTTCACATGAACAGGCCGGGTTTGGGACAAATATTTTCACAAACGAACTGGGCCCCGGAGTGTAATTTATTCAAAATGACCAATCAAAGGCATCATCTCAGGAATCGGGGAAAATTTTCCCCGTAAACCATCTCTAGAGATATCAAGCCTTTAGGCTCCGGGGTAAAAATACATTTATTACCCTTGCGTTCTTACCAAGCATACCCGAGATCCCAATTTCACATTACCCAATCAACTTATGAAAATTAGCCCCATACTTGATCCGTACTTTTCAAAAAAATCTACTTAATAATCCAAAAATGGCCAAACACAAGGCAAACTTATTTGGGTACATACACTATACACATAAAAATGACAACATAAGGCTAAATACAATCACAAAAATTTACAAAAACAACTTACTTGCACAAGTCACTACCCACAGAATGTTACCTCTCTTATTTCACTTCAACAACTGAAAATGATGATCCATGGACTTATTATGATAAAAAAACTAGCTCCCCTGAATCGATGTCACATTATTTATCTTCATTCATAATTTTCATCACCTTCTAGGTCTTGTTTAGTCTCAAGAACACAAAATTTTCCTTCAAATCTGATATGTCATACATTAGGACAATTGTCCCTAAACCTCTTATTCAGTGCCTTTTTGACCAACTTCATCAAGTGTTAGATGCCAATCATGCCTTATGAAACTTCTTCACATTTTTCCCCTGTGGAATCATAGTATTCATCTCTAACTAAAAAAGTAAAAAAAATTGAATTCATACCTTGTCCAATTGTCTTGAATCTTTATCATGCATATACATGAGGTCCTAAACATTCTTTTGAGAGTGTTCTCGCCACTTTTCATGTCAATGTAGTCATAAAATCACATAATTACTACTATTATTATAATGCCAAGTATGTTGTTTTATATATGGATCTTCCGTAAGAAAAGTATTCACTAATGACTCATTTCGTTGTCCAGTCATTTATCTTTTTGTCTATTTCATTGTTTGTCTCGTACATGTGTCACTCACTCGCACGCGATTAAGGTTAGGTCTCGGGATTCTTATCTATCAAAGACTCACTCGGTGTCATCATTGGTCTTTGATTAGGGTGCCTAGGTAGGGATTTTGGCACATAGGGCACCCTGGTCCTAATTTCTAGGCACCCTGGTCCCCGTCACACTTGGTTTTGTTTTAGACATTCAAGGTTAGTCTTTACAATTTTTCCTCTCATCTCCCTAGGTACTAGTCAGCATGTTGGGTCATTAGTGTCAAAATTTGAACAAGATATCCCTATATAAACACAACATACATACTACCTTATGGGCGTACTATTTCTACTAAGGATTGGCTATCTACATAGAGTAAGGGACTGCATTTTGGCACTATTCTGCATCACACACTACATAGGAAGGGGTGTATTCATTCTATTCCATCCACCATTTTGCATTTTATCTAGCTACTGCCCGATATCTTAGTGTCATTGGTGCTCGGAAACCTAGGCACATTATTTCACACATAAACACATAGAACTACATTGGATCTAAGATATAGTACATCACTCACCATAATTCCATCCATTTTGCAATTGAGGACAGTCCAACCTTCATTTTCATATTTATTTTTTAATGTTTGATGCTTTACGTGGGCTTTTGCATGTGAATCTTCATTTTCAATTTTTGGCAACATTCAAAGAAACAAGTGCGACATTTACCCGAACAAAGGCAAAGTGATGCAAATACCTAAGAACCATTCCAAGTTGTTTCACCGACCAATGCACCTATATTTCAAACTAAGACATCCACAAGTGCCCCTATCCCTCTCCAGGTGCCCCAATCTGGCCAAATTTTCCTTTTCTACTATTTTTCAAAGATCATTGTGACACTCTGCTCTGCCATTTCATCACTTTTTTAATCCTAGATCATTTCAAGGTGAGTTTTATTCAAGTAAGTACATTCCCTTTCATTTTATTTCATTTTAAATTACTAAATAAATTACTTAGCATTTACATTTTAGTATATTTCATTTATTACATTGTTGTACTCTTAGATTCTTAATAAAATTTCAGATTTTATAGAATCATTTTGGTGAACCCGTAGCTTAGAACATTTTTCCCTAGGATCCATTAAAACCCTAATGGATAAGGATAGCTCTTCTCCTTCTCGGCTCATCATGCCTCATGTTAGTATCAATCCTATCTATGATGAGGTCAATAGTATTGATCTTATGGATTTATATCATGATGTTACTATGTCGAATGATATTCAATAACAACTCTTAGCTAATGAATGCAATATACCTACTAGCTTTGAAAATTCTTCTTTTAGCAGCGTTTTGGATCTGGCTAGATATTATTATTATCAACCATGTTATACCACTAGCCATGATCCCCTTTCTTACATTTCTAAGGAAATTCTAGATGACTCTCTTATTGATTTCATGTTTTGTCTTAACGCTAGTACACATGTGCATAATGACTCTCCTCCTAGTCAGACCACTACTATATCTACATCTCATGCTTCTCCTATTTTTGATAATGCTTCTCATGATCCATCACATACTTTTCCACATGCTCATTCACATTATGTTGATGATCCAATTGATGAAATTTTTATATCTGAGTCTCTCTCTAATTTTGACAAAACAATTGATAGTCATGAGTCTACGACTTTACATACAGTTGAGTGTGAATCTCCTGATCCATTTTCATCTTCTTCTGAGGTTATATCTACCACTATGCATGACTCACCTCCATCTATTAGTTCATCCTCTCATATCACTCCATCTCCATCTATTAGTTCATCTCCTCCTATTGTTGCATCTCTATCTAACATTCCATCTCCTAGGGATGTTTTTGATGCTAGTGTTACTACTTATATGGACATTCCATGTCCTTAATCACCTATTTCTCTTTTTCACCTACACTTAGTGTGCCTTTAGCATAGAATTCTCCTACATATCCTCCCGAAATCCCTATTATTATTACACGCAATGGAAAAATGCAACTACTTAACACATTACTTCCATCCTCTACTATTCCCTCACAAGATGTCTTGTCTCTCATGCATGTTGTGGGTCATTTACAATCTCAAGCTCAATCACTCACATTAGAAATCAAAGCCTATTATGGTTCCATCAATAAAAATTCATTGCATGGAAAACATATCCCTTAGAATATTCATAACTCAACATTTCATAAACATTTTATCATTCCTACCTTTTCATGTTTCAGTGGTTCTATAAACCCCTACTTACGTCTCAAACATTATCATATGGCTATTGAAGATTTGGTGAGAATCATATCAAAAATTGTGCACCACGATGAATTTTCACTCTAAAGGAAATGTAATAGCTTTGATGTAATCACAAGGAGGAATCAATCATTCAATGGAAGAACTTTCATAACAGAACAAAGCTTGCACATAGAGAAAGATAGAAGAGTGTCTTGGCATACTCATAAATTTCAAATGAAGGGATACATATATGGTGCTAAGTAACCCTAGTGCATGACACACAAGCAAGCCCTAAACCTAACCCATGTGAGATGACCCTCTCGTATGTGAGTGGAGGACATATAGGATCCCACACACCAACACCCCCCCTTCATCGAAGCTGGGGTAGCAGCTATGATGATTCAGACATAACAAGAAGACACTCCTAAAAAACTAAGAAAGATGTGTCAATGGGGCCCGAAACTAAATGCCTGATAAGGTGCCCATATACAAACAACATCTTCCTAGAATAAGAAGAAGAAGAAGAGAAGGACTATATAGCCTAAAGAAGATGAGTAGCTGCATAAGACCTCACCCCAAGAAGAGACCGCAAGTGAAGAAACTTCACCTCAGTGAAGGGCTTGGTGAATATATCTACAATCTGATCAGCTTGTTTGAATGTACTGAATGTTGATGATACCATCATGAATAAGATCTCATATGAAGTGCATATGGATCTCAATGTGCTTCATCTGCTGATGTTGAACTAGATTTCTACAAATTGAGATCATGCTCCTATTGTAACAATAGGTAATGGTAGGCCACCGAAAGTAGATGTCAAACACTGTTAGAATACCATGTAGCCAAACAGCCTTTGTGGCAATGTTAACTGCTCCTCTGCATTCTACCTTTGTAGAAGATATCACAATTGCATTCTACTTCTTGCTAGACCAACTTATGGGACCTGAACTAAGAGAGAAACTATAGCCAAAGGTAGATTTCTGATTATCTAAGTCACCACCCACCAAAATCTATGAACCCAATCAAGTCAATATCCACCCCTCCAAAATAGTGAATTCCATCATTATAGGTGCCACGAACATAATGAAGGATCTACTTAGTTGCTTTCCAATGCAAATCATGTGGCTCCTACATGAATCTAGACATGATCCCAACAACATAAGATAAATCCAGTTGAGTGTGAGTCAAGTAAATCAAGCTCCCCACCAACTATCGATAAAGGGTACCATCAACCAAGGGAGTAGAGCAATCAGAAACCAACTTAACCCCGAAAAGAAAAGGAGTAGGAGAATACTTGCAATTGGACATCTGAAAATGAGCAAGCAAGTCAAGATCATACTTAGGATGTGAAATAAAAATTCTGAGTAAGATTGTGAAATCTGGATCCCAAGAAATTAATGAAGAAGACCTAATTTAGTCATGGAAAAATTGTTGGCCAAGGTGATCTTCATAGAATTAATGATATAGGAAGAGCTGCCTATGATCAACAAGTCATCAACATAGAGAACAAGAATGAGTATGGAGTCATCTTACCATATAATATAAACATTTGGATCACAGTAACACCTAGTAAACCCTGATGTAAGTAAAAAGGAGTCCATCTTGGCATACCAATCCCAAGGGGCTTATTTAAGGCAATAAAGAGACTTTTTTAACTTACAAACAAGGGAGGGATCATGGATATAACCCGAAGGTTGTTCCATGTAGATCTCTTCCTCTAGGTCACCATGAAGGAAGGTACTCTTAACATCCATTTGATGGAATTTCCATCTATTTGTTGCATGCAATGGCAAGGTTCATTCGAATAGAATTCATTTTTGAAACGGAGTAAAGGTTTTAGTATAATCAACCCCAGCTATCTGGGAGAAACCCTTAGCTACTAATCACGCTTTAAAATTTTTGACATCTCCATCTACTCCATACTTTGTTTAGAACACCCACTTACACTAAATGATTTTTCTTCCTTTTGGAAGAGGGGTGAGATCCCAAGTATCATTCTTCATGAGAGAGGAATACTCATCATCCATGGCAAAATCCAACTCAAGAATACTAGAAGCCTCCCAAAAATACTGTGGATCAGAGGCAGAGGTGAAGAAAGAGTGGGGTCCAATGAAATCTGAGTGAGTATGTCTCATATCCAAAGTATCTCTAACTAAATCTCCAACACTTTGCAAAGTTTTCCTAGCCCAAAGAGGACCAGGAGGATCAGGATCTGAGTCAAAATATTTGTCACTTGAGTGAGAAGGGACATAGTCCTCATCATCACTACTGTCAGAATTGGAAGACTCAAGGCTATGATGGTTGGGAGGATTATGAATAGGAGCACGCTCAACAACATCATCATCGATGAGTCAAAATCCAAATCAGCAAGTCAAGAACCTCAATAGGTAGAGAAGTAGAAGTTGAAGAAGACTCATCAAACTTAACACTTCTCTCAATATAAATCTCATAAGAAGTATGATTCAACAATCAATATCCCTTCACGCCATCAAGATACCCTACAAAGATACAATGTTTGGATTGTGGTTCCAATGCTTTACATTTCTTCTTGGGAATCCAAGCCATAGCCTTGGATCTGAAGACTCAAAATTGCTCAACATCAAGCTTACATCCAAACCAGGCTTCAAAGGGTGTCATCCTCTTACTGCCTTGTGTGGAACATGGTTCTTAATGTAATTAGCATAATTCAACGCTTCAGGCCAATACTGTGGAGGAAGAGACTTCGAGTGAATCATACAAGTGGCCATCTCTTTAAGAGTATGGTTCTTTCTTTCTACTACTCCATTCTGTGAAGGGCTATAAGAAACTATATGTTGCAAAGAGATCCCTTCAGAAGTATAGAAATCCATGAACCTATTGTTTACATATTCACCTCCATTGTCAATTTGAAGAACCTTAATAGACCGTTCTTCCTGTTTCTCAGCAAGATCCTTAAAGTCCTAAAAATGTTCAAAGACTTCAAACTTAAGCTTAAGAAAATATACCCAAGTATATCGCGAATAGTCATCAATGAAGGTCAGCACATAAAGAGCTATAGTAAACAAATGAGATGAAATTTGACTAGAATTATCATTGTGAACAAGATCCAAAGGACGAGTAGCTCTCTAGGATTTTCCTTTGTCAAAATTCTTTTTAGGATGCTTTCCAAGGGTACAACCCTCATAAATAACCTTAGAAAACTTGACACGAGGTAACCCATTGACCATTTTGTTTTGGCTCAATTTTACAAGGTAGCAATAATTTAGATGTCTAAAATGCTCATGTCATAACTTACTAACCTCATTTACATGAGTGAGCAAGGCATTGGGTGTAGAATCAAAAGTAAAGTGAGAAAGGGTATACAACTATGAATGGTGATCCACCTTTCCCTTAGCCATTGTAGTTTCATTGTTAAGCTCACGAATAATTACTGAGTTAGGAGAAAATTCCACTCACATTCCTTCACCAATGTGATTAATTTGGTAAACTGATAGGAGATTGGTAGAGAGATCAAGAACACTCAACACTTGGTTGAATGTTCCCCCATCCATCTCTACCGATCCACTACTAGAAACCGACATTGTCGTGTCATTACCCATCGTGATTTGGGACATACCACAAGGCTCGATGTTGGAGAACTCAACATGTAAAGAAGCCATGTGGTGCAAGGCACCAGAATCTATAATCCACATCGATGAAGGAGAAACTTTGGCTATAAGGGCCTTTCCTTTCTTCTTATCAGATTTATAACCTTTTACAATAGAAGACTCGGCCTTCGAGCATTTTGTTTGATAGACTCAGGAACACCTATTTGATTTTTCTCAAGTAAATGAGTAAGGTGATCAATTTGTTTTCTCATACACATATTCTCTTTATGACTAGGATTCTTGCAATAGGAACACAAATACTTGTCTTTTTATGCTCTAGGCTCAGAAGTCGAAGTGTTCGTGTTAAATTTAGTTTTGGTCTTGGTTTCCTTCTTAGGTTGATCCTTTCTTTCTTTCTTCTTTTCAGTCTTCTTTTCCTTACTAGTACTTGCTACAAGGGCATGTGACTTGGACTTGAGAGACCCCATTTGAATGAGTTTTTCATGTTCTTGAATGAGTTGGGATGAAAAATAGTCAAAGGAGGGCATATTCCAATCCTTTCCCAAGGTAACTTTTGTAGCATAAAAAGTTGACACAAAGACAGAATATTCAAGACCTAACTTAGAGAGAATTGACAAGATCAGTTGAGAATATTTCTTCTCTACTTGACATTCCTTTAACAACAATCTAGTGTGGACAAACTTAGAGAAGAATGCTTATAGGTTTTCAAAATCACTAGGATTTAACCCTAGTAGTTTGTTTTCCAACTCATGCACTCTCATGTCATCTTGTTGTCCAAACATTCCATCTAATGTTTTCCACATAGAATTAGGTGTTTCAAATGACTCAATGTGGAAGAGCAAGTCAGGAGAAATAGACATGCAAAGAAGACCTAAAGCTTCATCACTATGGTTTAACCACTTAGATTTTTTAGGGTCATCGTCTAGTTCAATCTCAGTTCCCATGGTGATGCAGAATAACCATTTACCTCTTAGTTTCATAATCATTTTTGATCTCCATTTGAATAAGTTGAATGGCATAAGCAAAGGAATTGAAAGTGCATCCATAGTGAAGAGAGAGAGAGAGAGAGAGAATGCAGAAAAGAAACACAAGAATCACAACCACCTAGGATAATATAATAACCCCCTACTTTCGGCACTTTATAGTTTAGTGTGTTGAATACAATTGGGTCCGAGCGTGCATCTTGAAACACTTGGTAACTCACCTTGCAATCAGCGTAATAACACACAAGAGAGGAGACCACAATCGTGTTTTGTGGAGCACAATAAAGTGACACCGTATATAAGCACAATTGCAAAAAAACTAGGAAGGAGGTCAAATCAAATCCTGGTTGTGATGAAAATAATCTCACGTCACAAAGGATACCCCTTGTTGTAAACTGTGGTAGATGCGCTCACTAGTCGCAAGCAATAATAAGGGTAAAATACAATGTTTTAAACAAACTCAAGATGAGTCCGAGAGATCTTCAGAATTCGGAAAAGCACACAGAAGACAAATAGGATCTCAGAGTGTTACTACACACTTGAGCACACGATTAGTAAAAAATTGACAATAACGCTTAAAAATTATCGTTTAGAAATGTCCAGTTTAGCTAATTTTAGAGCTTTTGGAGTTTTTTTAAGATAAAAACGTTAATTTAAAAGATGATTTTAAAATTTTTACTAATCAAAAATAAGGTTAGATTTGAAATTAATAAAACTAGATTTAATATAATTAAATCTAATTAATTTCAAATAATAAAAAACTAATTAAGATTTAATTAAATCCTAATTAAATATTTTAAATACTTTCCTTTTTAAAGAAAGTCAAATTTTCCCACTTATAATTTAAAATTTCTGGATAAGACCTAATAAGATCTATTAAATTTAAAAGAAATTAATTTCTATTAATATATATTAATAGAAATAGAAAAAAAACTTACGGATGGAAAAAGCACCCACCAAAATTGAAATGAATTTAAACATGCCAAAAAAATGAGTTGGAGTTTGTCGTGGAGGGAAACTTACCAAAAACACGAGTTGGATTTTTCCGTGGAGGGAAACTTACCAAAAAACACGAGTTCATTGTGGTTTGAGTGTAACGTGCTTTAGAGGGAGGATTTGTGGTGGCTAGGTCGTGGTAGTGGTAACGGCGAGCGTCAAAGGGGAGTTTGTCGTTAGAGAAGGGAGGAGCCTGCAGTGTTAAAAACCCACTTCCACAGTAAAGCAAATAGACAGTAGACAACAACTCACGGCCAGCAAACTAGGTGAGACCACGACCATGACCACGTAGGTGGAAAACTCACTGCAAGGGAGTGAACCAAGGTTTGAAGGAAACTTCATGGCCATGCGGACCACGAGGAGGGCAAATCCACGACACGACATGGTAGTAGGCGAGCGAGCCATAGCATACCACAAGGAGGCCATGGAAAACCACGAAAATGCCAACTTTGAACTGCAAATGCAAACTGTAAACAAATAGCAAATAGCAACCTCAAATACCAATGCAACCATAAAAAAAAGATCTAACAAAATTTCCAGTTTAATAAAAAAATTAAAAACCTGTTTATGGTCTATATATTATGACTAATTCCGAAGGTTTGTTTCTACGAGAGAAGGAACCTCCCTTTTTCTCGATATATTAAATTTAGATGCAACTAGCTAAATGTAGCTACAAAACCCCTGAAAACTCAAGGAGATCTACACATGCACGAAGAACACAACAAAACTGAAAACTTTCCAAGAACAACTTGTTAAATAACATTAGCAATAAATTTCCAGAATCTGATGATCGAAAAACTTGCATGAGGAGTAAAAAATAATGAAACCAAGAGTAATCGTAACTCAAATGACGAATGCACATTTACCCGATCTCAGCTCTGATACCATGAAATAGTTTGTGAGAATCGTATCGAAAATTGTGCACCACGATGAAGTTGCACTTTGAAGGAAATCTAATAGCTCCAGTGTAATCACAAGGAGGAACCGATCAATCAATGGAAGAACTTGCATAACAGAACAAAGCTTGCACATAGAGAAAGACAGCGGAGTGTCTTGGCATACTCATAAATGTCAAATGAAGGGATATATATAGGTTGTTGAGTAACCCTAGTGCATGACACACAAGTAAACCCTAAATATAACCCTAAACCTAACCCATGTAAGATGACCCTCCATATGTGATTGGAGGACATATAGGATCCCACACACCAACAACTATGGATTTATATTCTAATGATTAATTATTGGTTAAAATATTTCGACATAGCCTTATCGATGATACTTTGCAATGGTATACTCACCTACCATTTGGATCTATTAGCACTTATCATGAGATGGAAGAATATTTTCTCCGTCACTTTATCATCAAAAATGTCCCTAGAGTTACTTATGATCATCTACCTACTTTACATCATGGAAAAACAGAACCTATCATGGATTACATCTTACAATTCAATGTTTGTATGCACTAATTAGTCTTTCAACCTATCGATCTAGAGAAGTAATTTATCTTCTGTCATGGTTTGATTCTAGCATTAAAACAAAGATTGTAATATGACACATGTGAATCATTCACACTTATTTGCTATAAATTCATTGATCTAGAACAAGACCTCATTTCCACACATGTTATAGATCCTCCACCTATGGTTACTACTATTGCATCATCTACTTCTTCTTTTTCCATCACTTGAGCGTCCTACATGATCTAAATCTCCTCCTCATAAGCAATATCAGTCTACTACATCACATAAGCATCCTTCTTCTCCTACTTTGTGACAGGCTACACCTCAATCTTCTACATCTATTTCAGATGAGCCATTGCATTTCTCTCATCACGCTTGACCACATGATGTGATACGTGTTTTGATCAATGATCATTTAATTCACTTACCTTCTAACCAACATCATCCACAACATTGTTTACAATGTCAACGTGATCAACCATATTGTAATTATCACCATATCAATGGCCATAAGGATAATGATTACTTTGTCATTCATTATCACTTGTAATAATTAGAGGATAATGGAATCATCTCCTTTCGATATCGCTCACATGAGCGGTCTATATCTCCTTTCCCTCTTCCACAAGCTACTACTTCGATTGTGTTATCTCCTCCTCCTAGTGTTAAGGTCATTGTTCATCCATCATCACAAGTTATCACTCATGTGCACTCTCCATTGTATCCATTCATCACTACACCATCTCATCCACCTCATCCATCTCATCCATCATGTCATGTTACTACTTCACATTGGCTTCCATAGCCCTTGGCATTCACACCTCCCACTGCTTCCATATAAGATTCAGTTTGGCTCATACATTCACGCTACTTCCATCCCACATGCTTCCACCACTTCACGTCACCTCGGTATTTGGTAGGTGATTATTATCACCTCACCCCCAAAGATGCACTTGTGTTCTTACAATTCTTACATGACTGTTGAGGGATCTATTACAATAAGAACCTCTCTTCATGAGTTTATCAATTCATCTAGCGCATTCTATTGAATCATTTCTCAATGATGCACTCTTGCATTACATTGTTCATTATTGACTACTGAGGGGTCTTATCTAAATAAATCTCATCATCTATAAACTAGGGAATCACTAATATTCCCCTATCTTCATCGTACTAACATATGCTTCATTGCACTATAATGACTATATCATACTTTTACATGATAATTGATCATTCATCACTATATCATATTACAACATCATCTATTATCATCTACATTATATCATCATCACATTACGCATTACTCGATAACTATACATTACAAATCAATTCAACACATATGAATAACACTTAACACATCATATGTAGTAATAACAATCAATTAAATCATCATCGCATCATAACATCAATACATAGAAAACACAATCATCATATGCCAATACATCCATCTATATAAATAGCAATTACAATCATAGTTATAAAAACTCATCACCGGGCAAAATCCCTACATCTAATACATCCATATGACTCATATTTCATCATCATTTTCACTATTTGGTAATACAAGTTCTCTAGAACCATAATCATCGCCGATAAATTTACGTTGTTGATCATGATGTCTATACCTCTCCACCTGCCTAAGTAATAGTGTGTTCTTCATAGATTGCTCCACAAAGTGTCTCGTAATGCAAGGAATTGTGAAAACACATCATGTGCTGAAGTACCACCACCCACCACCTCTCTAACTTGTCGTGTCTCCTTGCATGTAGCATCCCTCTTGCTCGATATATCGGTACACATCGATGCTGCTATGGATACCATCTCAAATAAATGGGCATGATCAACTGGAATATCATCCACATGCTCTAGCATCCCTCCACCTACAAGTATGTTAGTCAGCACATTCCACATGAATGTGTGGATATATATGTCCAAAATCAAGATCCAATATGCATCACCTACAACCAATAGCATAACACATTAGACAACCATAACCATCATATAAGCAAGTAACCAATCATACAACACAAGTACATATGTACTCACACTTCACTATCATCATCATTATGTTGTCTGGGGCATGTTTTTCCTCCACTCCACTCCTCCTCCCTATGGTAATCATGTCACTTATGTAAACAATGGGAACAAAAACACCCATCGATGTGTTTTCCACCATGCACGGTATGCCTCCATACACCCCGCATCATCTATATCTATTGGCTCTATGGCCGCATTAGCCTCTTCTAGCCCGGGAGGTACTAGCTATTATCTTGTCGTCCCCTGGGCCTAGATTTGTCCCTCCTCGGTCCTCTAACATCTCTAACCCATACATATGGCTCTGGGCACATCCTAGGCCATACCAAATTGTCGAGATATCTCGCTCCACCTAAAATAACTCACCACACTTGGGATCTCGATCCTCCAACCACATAGTCCTCCGTATGCATCGTAACTCTACTACATCCTTTGGCCATCCTCCATAATATCGTATGGCCTCCATATCACTGCCTCTAGCCCCATCCAATCTATCAAGGCTCTATAAGTATTAGTATCCATATTCCACCCATGCACACCAATCCATCTCCTAGCAAATATGTCTTTCCTAGCCCACTCTGCTCACGGACCACCAAGTTTCCTCAATATTGTTATATGCTTGTAGGCCCACACATGCAATAATGTAGTAGCTCCAATCCCACCTCCATGTTCCTCTTGTGTAAATCTATAAAGATCTATATACAGGTGGTCCAACACACATCGTGCCTAGGCATACCTAATACCATCCTCCTCTATCCACTAGAAAATATCATGTGTCTTATATAATATGCCCACACCACCTCCCTCCACTACAATCAATGATGCAATAACCATGGCTATAAACTTCTGCAAGAGCGGAACCCCTGATCTCAAAATCCAAGCTAATATGGTCCTTGGCAGATACTCGAGTCCTCACAAAATACCTCCTAGTGGCCCTCATTTATCTTGACATATTCTCCACAGCCATGATGTGTACCCTTTCACCAATAACCGATAATCGCATTATGTGATATACATCCTCTAGTGTGATTGTCATCTCACTAGTAGGTAGCCAAAATGTACAAGTGTCTACACACCATCTCTCGCACAACGTTGTAAACATGGGCATATTATGGGGTACATCCCCCATCCGTACTATGTGCCACATGCTTTGGTATGGTCCATAACCTCCCAATAATCATCTCGATAAAACTAACTCAACAAATTACTCAAATGAAGACCACCAGGAACTCCTCAAATGGATATCCTCTACACAACACCAAATAACAACAAACAATGCATGTTAGAACACTATACATATGTAAACATCACCACTTATGACATCACTATACATCAAATTTCAAGTTTTCATTGGTCAGACAAAAAAATCAAACTTTATGGACATAGGTGCCCAAAATCGGGACTAGGGTATCCAATCAAGATTGGGGTGCTAAGAGAAGGACACTAGCGCCCATGTCTAGGCGCTCCTATCCCGAAGGCCATTAGCACCTTCACCACTCTTGTCCAAGTCCCAAACACCGAGAAAAACAAAAATAACAATTTCATAAAAATTCACCAAAAACGACTACTACACATGCATTTTTAAAAAAATCACACTTACCAACTCGTTGTCATACCCGATGCCATGACATTCACTACCACCTTGAACCGGATAGGTTGCAATGCTCTAACTTGTGACATCCTTACACACCCAGAGATCACTCTCACACTTGCACAAAATACAAATGAGTTGACTAATCACTTTTTCACTTTACTATTTATAGTAACTTTTTCATTATTCACTCTACTATGGTCACACTTAACATTCATTACTCAATTAATACGTGTCACACTATTTTACTAATATCTTGAACATTTTTAGTCTGATTTCTATCTCCTTTGTATAATTCTCCTCATAATTCCACCCACCATCATATTATACACACACCACACGCTATTTCACCTTGACGTTTTCTTTTACTCATACTACATTTAATTTTTTGAAAATATCTACCATACAATGTATATTAACAAGCTTACTTTTAGCCCGGTGTTCATTCTCATTATCACTTCCCCTTTTTTCAAAAGGGGGCATATAATTAGGGTCATCCTATAATTCCCCTTACACCACTACGCGATCATTTAACACTTATAATTCATCATTTTTCAAACATTTACTAATACACCATGTGATATTTCATTATTTTCTATCGATTCCCCCTAATGACCTAACTTGGGGAAACAAGCATAAAATATCTCTATGAGTAAAACAATCAATCAACCAATCAAATACATTCAATTCTATAGTAATTGATATCATACCATTCAATCAATACATTGTGGCCTCCCAGATGACCTAACTTGGGAGTTACATTCCTTACTTTCCCAAATGACCTAACATGGGAAGTTATTCTACATTTTGTGTTGCTTCTAGATGACCTAACTTTGAAGCCACCATGAATTTTTCATTTTCTTCCAGATGACCTAACTTGGAAGCCACCATACATTGTAGTGAAACCCTTGGAGTGGGGCAATGAGATATCATTTCCTTTCCTATACTACTCCTATATGGGTCTACACGTTTGATAAAAATATTTGAACCCAAAATAACTAAAAATTTGATATGTGTCTATCTCAGTAGTGGTTGGGTCTTTTTAGGATGTAGTTAAAGGTTGGAGAATAACTCACCTTTCTCCCTACACTCTTCCTCTAGCGGTAGGATACCCAAATCCTCTAGTGTTTTATACGTACATGATCGGGTTAGGAACTAATCACTCCCTACCCCATCACATCATCATACAACATTTGAAATCATCAATCATTCAACATTAAAATAATCACTCTTATTTATTGCACTTCATCATGGTTTTTCATCTCTTGCTACGCTACATGGATCAACACATTGATCCATCATTTGTTACGATATATGTTCTCATTTGGCACACTCTTCTACCACATCTGTGCATTCTCCTACAGCATGGGCTTCTCCATATTTTTCTCAAGTATGCATCTCTAACTACTTTATGTTAGCAAGCCTTTGCTCACCAACATAAAGTGGGGGAAAATGTAATCAAAAAATCATGCACTTACTACTATTATTATACCGCCAAGTATGTTGTTTTATATATGAATCTTGCGTAAGAAAAGTATTCACTAATGACCCATTCCATTCTGAATTCATTTGTCTTTTGGGTTTATGTCATTTGTCACTCACTCACACATTTCTGGTTAGGTCTCAGGGATTCTTATCTTTAAGCACTCACTCGGTGTTATCACTGATCTTTGACTAGGGTGCCTAGATAGGGATTAGGGAGCCTGGGGCACCCTAGTCCTAATTTCTAGGCACCTTGGTCCCTTTCACACTTGGTTGTTTTTTATACATTTGAGGTCAGTCTTTATGATTTTTCCTCTCATCTCCCTAGGTACTAGTCAGAATATCGGGTCATTATTGTCAAAATTTGAATAAGAGATTCATATATAAAAACAAAGATACATACTACCTTATCGATGGACTATTTATACTAAGGGCTAGCTATCTACATAGAGAAAGGGACTACATTTGGGCACTATTCTACATCACACACTACATAGGAAGGGGTGTATTCATTCTATTCCATCCACCATTTTTCATTTTATCTAGCTATTGCTCAATATCTCTGTGTCATTGGCACTAGGGCAACCTAGGCACATTATTGCACACACAAGCACATAGAACTACATTGGGTCTGAGATGTAGTGCGGTTTTCACCATAATTCCATCCATTTGGCAGTTGAGGATGGTCTCACCCTTCATTTGCATATTTCTTTTTATGGTTTGATGCTTTGTGTGGGGTTTCCCGGTGATACTTCATTTTAGGTTTGTGGTGACATCAGTGAAGCAAGTGCGACATTCACCCGACCAAAGATGAAGTATTGTGAATACCTAGTGACCATATCAGGATCATATTTTGAGTTGTTCCATAGACCAAAGCACCCATATTTTAAACTAGGGCATCCACAAGTGCCCCTATCCCTCTCCAAGCACCTAGTCACTGCCAAATGCCTCTGCTCAAGTATTTTTTGAAGATCATTGCGACTCTCTGCTCCACCATTTCATCACTTTGTTCAGTCTCGGATCACTGCAAGGTAAGTTCAATTCAAATAAGTACCTTCCCCTTTCATTTTATTTCATTTTAAATTATTAAATAATCTACTTAGCATTTAAATTTCATTTTATTTCATTTATTACATTGTTGTAATCTTAGATTCTTAATAAAATTTCAGATTTTATAGAATCGGTCAATATGCATGTTTGAGCTTATAGAATCTCCCCCTAAAACTAATGCTTCAATACTTTGTCTTGAGTCTTTCCTCACAAACCTTTTAGTCACCATTTTACTTGATCAAGAGACTACTCAGCCTCCACCTGTCATGAAAATTCATCTCAAATTTGTACCTCTTCATTTTACACAACTACACAACTCATTTTCTCCTAAACCAGACTTCAACACACAGATTCATATTTACCTTTCAAGCCACTTAGAAACTTTTCATACCTGTTGAAAGTCATAAAAACTCCCACTACTCCAAGAGACCCCTTTATACCTATAGCATACAATTTGATGCAATGATATCATGAACTCTCTACTACAAGAAATAAATTGTCCATATAACTCTGCAATCTCCATAATTTTGCCTTCCTATATTTTTAACCCCTAAAACACGTGTTTGGGATCAAAACTATCTCCCCCTACCTTGATAGACCATATGATACTTATAGCATATCATGTCTCCTCATACACAGACCTATAACACTCATATGCGGCTTGATAGATTATATAACAACTTAGAAACCCGGTTTATAACCTATTAGAAAAGTAGTTGATTCATAGCAAAACGCAACAAAATCGGCAAAAATGTAGCGAAGTGCAAGAGTACCCTCTAGACTCAAACAACTTCCTTTTAGACTTGATATTTACACCATTTAGACTTGTCTCACTATCAAAAAGCTGATACAATAATTTCATTGACCAAAGCATAGATTTTTTACCCATGATGCCTCTCTATAAGCTTTGTAATCCTTCCACAATATGTAGCATTACATTATAAGCTTTTTCATCCCATATTGACACCTATAGACATACTTTCTAACTTCAACATTTTATTATTGACTATAACAAAGTGCATATACAACCCTAATACATACTCCCTTTAACACTCTTGAGGAATCATTTGCTTGATACCTCCTTTCACCTCATTCAAATTAACTTGTGACCTCTTTCTCATTTTAGATTATCTTGACTCATGACAGAGACTCCTTGGATGCACTGAGATAAGAACCTTATCCCAACCTTATAGTTTGATGCTTCTTAAGCACATAGACTGATACATATACTACTCTTGAAAAATAGGACCCTTCACAACACAACAAGACTCTTGACACATTATTTTGAAGACATCAACCTTGACTCCCACATAAACTATGCCTTGAATAGATTACACAATCTGATGACTACTTGTTTGTAGACATTATCTTCATCTTGACATGATATTCACACATATTTTTTAATTTTGACAGTCATACATGAACCAAAACCATCACAACACTATGAACTCAGACCCCTTGAAGATGTCACGCCCATACACACACATTATGACCAAATATTAGCATAATTAAGAACCTTTACAACTTGACATGTCTCGGATAACTCACAACAATATTTTCAAGACACAAACCTTCCTTTGAAGAGGAATAGACTTAGAAGTCTTTAGACCAACAACACACTTACAGGCTTATGATAAAAAAATTAATCTTAGAAGAAATCTTTTCACAGCTTGACACACTCTTAAACATCTTGACAAGATTTTATCACAAGTTGAGGGAACACACACCTTTGAAAATCATTCATGACATAAACAATACTTAAACAGCTTTTCATAGTTCACTCAAATAATATGGCTTCAAGATTGGACTTTTTCATACAATTTGTAACTGGTAAAACCATACATAGAGCATAGAGCACAGATTCTTGACCTTTGAGACACTTTTACACTTTGAAAATACATCTCTCCTTCATGCTTAGGCCTATATGCTTAATAGAGTACTGAAATGCACATTCCCACCAGAATTTATGACTCAAACCATACATTGATAGTAACATGATGTGTACGATGGATCTAATAAGCATGTTCACATATATGACTCATGGGACATTTCAACAACCTTACAACCTAATGACATCTCCATATCATACCTCTATAAAAACATAGACTTGTGATATACCTCCTTGATGACAGACATCTTATTGACACCAATACAAGACACTTATTTTTGAGAAATAACATATGACACTGTAATTTTAACAACAAACCCTTGACTTGGAGAATGTAAATACTTTGACAAAAACACCATTAAATCTTAACTTAGATGACATCATGACAGATTGAACCTATAAAACTTAGAAACCTAACAAATACAAGGACTTAAAGACACATGGAAAGATTATTTAAAACGCCTTACAACTTTTTTTTTGGTGTCCCATACACCTAAATTCTTCAACTTGTCATAAATAGGATAATGGATTGTTGAAAGACAAAGATTCTCTTCTTGAACCCTTTATTCTTCCACCAAAGAAAACATGCTTCCTAGAGCTGTCTTAGGCTTGATGAACTTGTCTCCCATCTTGACTGAGTTAGACTCTCCTTTGGAAACCTTCATATGATCAATATTCATACTAAGCATATTTGATTTTGAAGCATCCTTTTATCTTGAATTCCATGATTAAATCCCTTGACTCTACCTTTAGAGTTGGACCTTTCAATGAACCTTTTCTTGCTTTTACATGGTCTTGTTATATGACCCTATTTTTTACAATTGAACCAAACAACATCCTTCTTTCTTCTTGGCTCATATACACTTAGATTCCATCCATAATCCTTAGCTTTATTCCTATATTCACAACATGAGTAGCATTCACCCTCAAAGAATCCCACTTCATTCCTAAGAGACCTCTTTTTGTAATCTCTAGATTTATGAAAAAATCATGACAAACAAAGTAATTCCATTGAATGTAGAAACATACCTCATAGCATTAGGTTATATAATTGGGTTAGACCTTCTCAAATCATCCTTCTTGGTCACCTTCATATCTAATTTAGAACTTGGACCAGCTTCACCATCACTTTCCTTTTGCTTTCCCTTGAACCCTAGGCCAATCTTGTCATTTGTAGCTCTTTGACCTTATATAATCCCATCAAGATCTTCATATCTCTTCTCAAGTCTCTCATACATCCTCAACCTACTATATGCATTCTCCAAATATGATTATAGGGATTTTAATTTTTCCTCATACATAGAACAAGTGTTTTTTTTCTCCTTTAGGGATTTATACAAAATTTCTACTTGATATTTCAAACCCTTGATGGCTTGATCATGCTCTATCTCCATATCCTTCATATAAACTTATAAGCAATCAATAATTTATTAAGCTACTTCATTCCTTTTTCTTAATTTTGCTTCAACATTTGAAGACTTGCTACCCATTTTTGTGCTTCAAAGGATCTCCTTCAAGTTGTTAAACTTGATTCATAAGGACCTAATCTGATACCAATTATTGGAAGCACAATGGAATAAGATTAGGGGTTGAATCAATCTTACAAATTTATTACTTCATTTACCATTAGTTTCAGTAACCATTAACATTCATTTAGTCATATACATTCAATGATAGCTTATTAAGTGTACATTATACATTCAAATAAACATCACACAAGAGAGAGAACACATAGACAAAAGATGTAAGTGGGAATCCTCAAGGGAATAAAACCCATTGAAAAATTTGTTGATATTACACACAAAAAGACTCAAGTGAATATTACATATCATAAGAGAATTTTTAGTGAGGCACCGACCCCACAATGAGCACTAACCGCTAAATCCTTGTTGATATTACTCACAACAAGAGAATAATATGAATATTACTCTTCATAAGATATTTTTAGAAGTATGAAAACTAAAAATATGTTTATACCACAGCTTATAGTGATCCCAAAGTTCATCTCCAAATACCTTCAAACCCTCATCACATGCTCTCTCCTTCAACTCGCTAACCTGATTTGGATTCTAATAATTGCATGTGTCCTCTCTAACATGATTCAAAAAAATTATACATACTCAAATTCATTTTAATGCCCTCAAACATATTTCACTCTCTCATGTAGGTTACATTTTTCCCCCATGTCCAACTAGCCCACAAATGGACTCAAAACACTAGCTTTATAGCCTTCTCTTACTTCTAACCCAAGGTAGCTCAATCCTTATCCTTTTGAATGACCAATAAAACTTAATTACATCCCATTAAATTTATTAAAAATGGTCACGTATGACCTATATAGGTCGTTCATGCCCAAAACCACTCATATTGCACCAAAATGCCTCAAAACCCCATCACTAAGATGAGAAAAGTCCACTCATACAAAAAAATATGATTATTCAATCTCTTATATTCATCATAAATAAGTAATATAACATATAAGCATCACACATGGTCACACATTTACATGACCCAATCAAATAAATCATAAAATGGGCCTACATGCTCATATCCTTAACAAAATAGTTGTTTCAAAGACTCTGTCTTCACCTTTGGACATCAATATTAACTAAAACATGGAATGTTCCCAATCTATGGAATCCTAGAGACATTGGTAACATCCTCATTTTAATACATTAGAACAATATAAAAAAAAATTGTGTGTTTTCTAGTTCTAAATACATAATTTAGAACACACAGATCATGACAATCATTCTTATAACAAATAACCATATGCAGCTGTAATGACTTGGTGTACCGCCGATCTATTCATTCCATGACTTGGTAATCTACCAATCTATTCATGTGTATCTTAGAGTTGGTGTTTTCATCAAAACACTTCACTCTTGTGGTTCTCCTCCCTAATTCGGGATTCTGAGTGCTCTGTCCAAGGAACCTATCTGAATAATTGTTACCATTATTCATCGGCATCACATCCCTGAGACTAGGTGACATAGGACAACGCAATCAGTAGCTTGCGATACTTTGGCCAAATATTTGAAACATGTTCATGTCTCTTATTCCTTGACGGCATACTCGTCAATCCGGAATACGTCCTTCACCCCACTCCGATGTTATATAGAACGTCTTATACCGACTTCTGTCAGTCCCCCTGACCCAAGTTTTCACTCCGGTACGGATTAATACCATAACTCATGTTATAAGGATGCCCTTGAAGGCTAGGGGTAAGCTGACATACTGGATCAACCACTGTTAACCCTGTGTGTCAAGATACCCTAAGTCTCAAAGGGCTGCCTCATAACACGTCTATGGTCCTAACCAGTTCCGAAGGAAAATCTTGAACAAGTTTCGGGTGTAAATCTTAATGATCAATGCAGAAGGGTGTTGCCATATGTCACCTACATTATTGTATCCTCGAGAAGATCCTAATCTTCTCGAAGGTACAACCCCAAGTTGACATGTGCCAACATCCTATGATACAACCTGAAAAGATGTACATACCTCCAAGAAGTTCTTAAGTTGAGTTAAATTAGAATTACAGGCCCTCCTAACTGGGTAGCCTTTCCCCAACCTAGGGTCCCACACCTTTGAGTTGCCTTACGTAATTAAGTTCAGTTTCACAGAGAGAAGTTTAATAAGATTGAGATCGCGTCAAGGTGTCAATCGGTTCCAAATAACCTTGTTTCCTCATAATAGTGCAACAGCCTAAGTTTCCCCCATAAGGAAGATAACTAAACCCGTAAGGGTTCATATCACCCCGAAGACTGAAATATATCAGACTTATTGCCATCAAGACATTGAGATTTAAAGCCAACAATTACATTGCTTTGACCTAGAACATTATTTAGGGAGTAATAGAATACTCCTCCAGTTATAGCTACATGTTAGGGCATAGTTCAACCTCATCTTCCCTAAAAATGCAGTGGTCTAATTTCCAATTTAGCCATATCCATAATATATAAGAATTACTAATCAACATGTAGTATTCAGTCACATAATTTTACAAGGCTTACTTAGGGATTCCATCTAGACCCCATGGCATTTAATAATAAGAATGCACTCTCATTCATTCAGACGTGTGAAGATCAATTCAACAAATAAGAACACATCCACGTAAGTAACATTTCCCATTTCATTTATTTTCAATCTATACAATTACAACTTATGCACTTCGGCATATTTTAATACAATAAACATCAACAAAGAGTAACTTTCTTCTTATAGTACAATCAGAGAGATCCTGTCGAATTCATCATAAAAACCAGATTAAGCAATCTGGGCATCATAACAGATCTGCATGCCTTTACCACTTACGATGACCATCTGCAAAATTTGCTAGCATGGGTCAGTTCAGTGAACTGAGCATGATAAGCACTAATTCCTAAAACAATTGCATTCCATCAATTGTTTCCATTAAACAACCTGTTTAAATGAAATCAACTTCATCAAATCCATAATCATGAATCACACTAATTATCTTTCTACCATTCCAATATGACTTTATAACATAACTCATATTATAGTTATTATTTCAACTTAAATCTTTTTGGATGATTCATCTTATACAAGAAAATAAGAAGAAACAATAAGAATCCTAAGTACCTAGCCATCCGAAAACCAAGATCAGTATCAATCCTAATATAATTACTCTAATCAAGAAATCTTTTCATGGCAGGCAACCAACAGATTAGCATATGAACAATTCAAGCAAGATCAGATTACTGCCTCAAGCAAGTTCAGATAACGGATTTCCTCTAAAATTTTTCGTATCAATTCATAAACATTGCTAAGTATACAAAAATTTTGCTACACTGATACTTTTATACAAGTAAATAATAACTGAATTTCACAGTCAGGGTAATAATACTGATAAAGAGAAGGAAAGGAAACTTCTAGTTAAGATTCAACACTTACCACTCTTTTCACCTAAATTTTAACAGTCCATTCATCTTATACCCATACTGTAGAGTTCTTATAGAGATTCAAAAGAAGGGAGCACTCATAATTTCCAGAAAGGGAGAGAATACCTTCGTATTCCAAAAATCCTATAACAACTTATCCTTCACAACTAAGAGGAAGAAACAGAGGAAATCAGAACTCCATTTCAAACAAGTTCAGAACTGTACCAACTACCCAGGAGTAATGTATATATATATATATATATATATATATATATATATATATTCTTAAATTTAATTAGGGAAGAAGAGAAGGCAAGTAAATCAACACCTAAGTTCACCAACAGCTCCAATCAGGTAGAACTGCTTTAAAAGTTTCCCATAGATCCCTAGGGTCTTGCGATTGTACATTAAACAAAAGCCAAGGATTGTTACAAAATGATATTAAACGTTCTAGTATCAGACCACAGTCCTGAACCATGTAAACAGTCTACACTTCACCCATGACTCGAATCATTTTTGACTAAGAGTTAGGGTAACTGTTCCGTTATCATTACTTACCAATAAATCAAAACTAATTAATTCCAACCATTACACTGGATAGTTTGTTGTTACGTTCCAAGATACCAAAACAAATTGCACTTCCAGAGTTAATAGATGAATTCTAATTATAGATTTCAAAGTCACCTCTGGTAACATCAAACACAGTCAATTCCTTTCCAATCATTAAACCTAATTTCCATTCATGCAGATCTAGGATCACCCACAAATTGTTAGGGGACAGAGTTCATCAAAGTACGTTTTCTCTTGGTCATAACTGCGTTCCAATTATCCAAGTAAAAATCGTAAAAACAACAGCTACACCAAATATTTCATTACTTACAGAACCTATATTCGTAGAAACCTTCAGACCCTTTTCTAATAAAGGTACAGGCTTAGAATTCAACCATATTTCCTACTCGTGCGACTGAACCAGTCGAGCTTTATAGAAGGAACTAACAGTTTCACCACAAATCCAACTATATACTTTCCTGAAGTTGTCTAGTAATAGTAGAGCTCATACAACTAAGCAACAATCAAATAAACCAACCAAATTTGACACAATAGTTCATTCCATGGTATCTTCAAACACGAAATCATCAAGCACGACATCTATCATGGTACCAGTTTGGAAATTCAATACCTCAGTCAGACAAAGAGACATAAAACACTTCTACAGAAGTTGAAACCCATATTGTATTCACAGCATGGAGAGAAGATAAAAGAAGTAGATTCATCAGGGTCTACGTAAAACCAGGGATTCCCAAATCCACAAGAAAATAAGAAAACCAATACATTGCTACCAGCCAGGCTGACTGTACAAAAATCATCTAAACAGAGTTGTTCTAATGAAAGCATTTAAAGGAAAGCAAGATTTTTAAAAGTTAGGGCCTATCATGCCTGATAGTGTCGCTTAAAAATTCAAAGAAGACCTCTGAATGTGCTCACACCTTCTCTTCTTCTTCCACGAAAGATTAAACAACAAAATATTGTTACCTCCATGCCTTATATATTTCCCCCGACAGAGAAGTAAGCTAGAAACTCTCAAAGTTGCCATGCAATGAAGAGTAGACGGCTGGTTTGAAGAACCAGTGCTCAAGCAGAGCGAAAAATGGAATGCATGGAAAATAAAACAACCAAACAAAATTCCACTTGCATGCCTTCCCAAGCAATCCGCACTCGAGGAACAACGCTCATTAATTTCATTTACTTCCATTCTCCCACCTATTTTCCATTACCATCGACCGCCAAAGTTGGTGATCGCCACAACTAAATAAACAAACATTCCCATCCTTAGAGACACTGCCACGTAAGACTATATTAGTAGTCTTTATCCTCCGCTAAACCTGACAGCATTCCATGTTCTTCAACCTTATCCCCTCTTAAATGCCATGGAAACCACTTGCCCATGACTTGTGACCCTCCTTAGGTCCCCCCCCTTCTTATCATTAGTTAAGATAGGTTAGGTCATAGGATAAGACATTAGTCTCATTCCCATAGGCTAGGTTTAGTTAACCCTTAGGAGTATCAAGCTCATAGTTTAGGACTAGGTTAGATTAACAAATCTTGTAGCATTAGGTTATAGTTTAGGTTAAAACTATTAACCTTACTGACTCTAGTTTAGGTCCCCTAAATAGGACTAATCAGTGTTAGAGTTTAAACATGGTAAAACATTCCTGTATCAAATTCCACTTGGCATCAATAATTTAAGCTTTAGATATAAAACATATACATCTTACCTGGCTTACGGTCCAGGTCTCTCCTGATGTTATGATATCTGGAACCAAATTCTATTTACCATGATCAACCTGAGTTAATCTCCGGAATTGATCATTCAAAGCTCAGCCAGACTTTGTAACTATCAAATAGTCAATAAAATTTGTTCATCCTGAATGAACTTAAAACATTCCTTGGATCAATGCAACTGATCCAAGGCTGAGTCATAAAGGCGGATAAATCCACAATTCATCCAGAGATCAGATTGAACTCAAGTGCAAGAATGAAAGAAACAAAAGAGTCCAAGCACATTCTGGTTCAGTCAAAAATCTTAAGAGCAGAAAGGATATAATCCATATCAAGCATGACTTCCCTAAACCAAAGGAACATGTCCTAATATAGGAGAAATCATTTATCAACACTTGAATGCTCAGGAGAAAGTAACAACTGTTAAGGGTGTTATAACATTTACATCGTATTCTTTCATGTTAGACATCATGAAACATTCATATTCTTAAACCACAACTACTTTCCTCTTCTCCAAATCAAGCTGCTTTAAAAACCTATTTTGTAAACCCAATCGGTGTATACCCTTTTTGCCACTTCCAAGACCTCCAAAGGCCTTAAATAGGAAAAAAATTCACTCCTATTCACTTTTTAGATGATATAAAACATAAACTCAATCATCTCATGATTCATTCACTTCATTCTTTCGGTCGAGTAGTCATGTCCTGAAATCTAACATACCTTCTTCTTCACAAATTGACCTAAAAGACCAACCAAAACACCTCATCATGAGACAATACATACCTCATTGGAAATATATATAAATCATATTTCCATAAAATATTATAAATCCTTCCAAATCTAATTGGAAGGCCTTAAAACAATCCAATCTCTACAAACTACTTTTTATGCCTTCTTGGACTCAAGAACTGAGTATGAGCCCAACTTTCTCCATCACCACAAAACACACTTCCACACTTAACCAAAGCATGGAACAACCTTAGACATGATTTCTAAGCTCTCGAAACCTTCACAAATAAATGAAAACACATATTCATCACTTCACCTCATGTAGCTATTTGGCACCCTATTAGAACAATCATCATTCAAACTTGACCTTGAAATAACAGCTCATAACTTTTGCATATCATATCAAAACAACAAGTTTTATATACCATTGGAAATATATATGAACCATGATCACAACACAACTTTAATGGAGTCCTAACTCATAGTCATTTATTTACCCTTAATACCTTTACTAACCCAAAGTGTGTCAACCTATCACCCAATGGGTGCTAGGTGCTCAGTCGAGGCACGTGCGGGCATCGAACCCTTATTTTATGTGAGATTTTTGAGAAGGTTTTCCATTAATGGAGGATGATTTATAGAAGTAGGAGTACATTCACTTATTTAAAGAGGTAGAAAATGCAACTAGCAGATCTAACATTAGTGCATCACAAAAGCTAAAGAACATTGCAAGAAGCATAATAAATTAGATCTAAGCCATGATAAGTCAAATGACATGAGGGTTTACACCCTTAAGAAAAATATACATAATGAACCCAAAGATATATTGATTTAACATAGTTCAGGTAGCCACATTATAGTCAAAAGGGTCATCTCAGACCATATACAGTAAATGACAGGGACTTAACTCCCGCAAATCCTTCCCCATATGAGACCCTATCTATACCTTTCCCATTTTAACCCTCGTTCTGAGACCTAATGCTATACCAAGGCTTAGAGCATCCCTCACAACCATTAGCACTAAGTTCTCTAAACCCTAGCACTACTGCAACACATTATTACTCTGCTTCTTACTCTCTTTGCATGTTATATGTCTATCTCTTACCCCCTTTCATTCCTCTTATATATTCTCTTTATATTATCCTCTCTTTATCGCCTCTTATCTTTAGCCTAAACATCTTTCTTTATAGGTTCAACACCCGCCACCATGCCTTCTCTCCCGAATGGATTGTGTGTCAAGTGTCAATGTGGTCCTTTGATGGTGAATGTTTATCCCTTTGCGAACCCTCCACTCTCTCGTAACGATGTATTTTGGGAATATTCCCTACATGGAATATCCTTTTCTTGACATTCAAGGTTCCAAGATGGAACCTTATCCACTCATCATGCCTAGTCAGGTCTTCACATTTTTACTCAAGTGCCTCTAGAATGTCAAATATTACTAAGTCTTTTAAACCTATGTTATGCTTCCCCGTGCATGCCCCAATTTCAATTAAACCCCTTTTTCATGTGCGCTTTCCCCTGAGTGCCCTTCTTCTTACTGGTCCTGCATGCATGCCCTTTGGTACTTAGCTAATATTTCAGGGCCCAACATCACCCCACACTAAGCATGTTCTCCATCCTTAGAAACATCTTGCTTCTTCAAAGAATAAAGAATAATGGGACAAGGACAATCTAAATAAAGAATGAAAGAATGGAATAATTTTTTTACTTGGTATAGGATGAGATGGAATTCTTTCCTCACTGTTGCCTCAAGATTTTCCTAGGCATCTACCCCACCCTGTGCTTGCTGAAGTAGGTCACCCACTAAATTGCTCACCTCATCAAAAATCAATTCGTCACTCTTAGCATTTAGTGTGTCTACAATTCCTTCTAGCTTCTTGCTAAGATCGTTCAACACATCCATTCTATGGGTGACCTGGGGATATAGTTCCTTAAGCTGATTCTTAATCAAACCCCACAAGGTCTTGATTGCTTCCAACTTTTATCAACCTCGGTTAGGATCTTATCCCGCTCTCTCATGTTTCCTTTGTTATTTTCTTAGAACTCTTTTGAATCAGCCTCATGCGTAGCAACTAGTATGCTTATTATCAGTGTCTCTTTTAGCACAATCGTCATAAACAACCTCATCTATTTGCATGGCGGTCTTCACAACATGATGAAGGAGCTCGAATACCGAGTAACTATCTCCCCATTCTTTAGTTTTTATTCTTCCTTCTAGCATGCTAATGCCTCTTCTACTGATTCCAATGTGAGTGGTTGCCTCTCCATGGTGAGGATGCGGGTTAGGTCTTCCAAGCATTTCATGGTTGACTCTTATTTTTACTCAAGTGGGGCTAGGTCTAGGTGTGTCAATATTATGGCATCTAAAATAGTTTCTATCTTCTTATGGATCTCTCACACCTTTTCCTTTTCCTCCCTTAATTTACTCCTTAATTGTGTGTTGATCAGATCCTCCTATTTTAGCTCCTTATCCTTTTCAATGATCTCTTCATTTTTATTTTCAAGCTCTTCTTCCAGGACCCTTACTCTGCTGAAGAGCCTCGCCTCAACCTCCACCAACACTTTGTTGAGTGTGTTAAAAACTTTCTCATCTAATAGTTTTTGAGAATTTTCCGGATGGTTTACTCCATTGGTATCTATTATCTTCATCAACTCCTTACGGTTGACCTTGAATTTGGGCTCATCAATGTGGGACTCAAAATTTCAAGATGGTATCTTCCTTCTGCATGAGTATGCACCATCTTCATTGAAAGAATACCATGCAAGGAGTTGTTTTGAATGCATTGTACTTTGGAAATGTGCACACAATACCTTATTTGGATCATTAATCTAATTCATCCCTTGTTCCTGTGTAATTACCATACCCTTTCCTTCTGTGTGTGCCACCTTTGGGAAGCTTACCGTCAGGATGGGATCTCTACCCATGCTTCCATACTCCTTTTCTATGCTTTCACTTCCCTCCATCTCCTTGAGAACTTCTTGCGTGCTGCACTCCACCTCTTGATCCACCAAGTCTTCTATAATGCTTATTACCTCCCTTTCTATGGCATCCTCTATCTACTACTTTATCAAGCTTGAGTCCCTTGATCTTTCATGTTGACTTCCTCACTTTCCCCTTTTCCGTGAGCACCTTCTATGTCCTCATCCTTCTCTTCATTATCCTCCTCCTCTAGCCCAAGTACATCATACACAAGATGGTCCTGAGCTTCACCATGTTCTTCATCATCCTCTCTACCCTTGTCACCTCCATGCTCTTTCTTTCTTCCGAATCTACCTTTTCACATTTACCCTTTATTTCTTCCTAATTGGTGATTCCAGTATAAGAGACTCTTCTTTTTCTTCCTCTCTAGGTGACTCCTTTCTTTCTCGGTGACTCTTCTTTTTCAGGGGGATTCTCTTGCTCTAGCGCCCCTTCCTTAGGTGTCTTCTCTCTCTCTCTATGTGGGGAATTCTTCCTCGGTGCATAGGTGCTTATTTTTACGCCTAACTCCCGCACCCCTACAGACTGTGTTGTTTGTGTACTTGGCACCTTCTTCTCAGGGGCCTCCTCTCTCTCCCTTTTCCTTAGCATGACCTTCTTCCTTCTAGTGGGGTCTTTTGGGATAGAGACATCATTTTTAATGTAAGTGCCATTCTCATATTTTTTCCTTATGCACAAGTATACCCTTGTTGCAGTCCTCCCATAAAAGGAAATGTTATTGGCTTCACCATATGTACGTCATGGGAGACATACTTCTCCACATAGGCATGCTTCTTTAGATATATCAATGTCTTGTGCAGCTCGTGGTAATCTTGGTCTACCGTGCTTTGAGGTCAAACCTTAGTTTCTTTGTCTCTTTAAATCTATTGACTCTGGCCTAGAAGTATTGTGTTGTGAAGGAGAATGGCAATTTGCACCAAGGACCCTTAATGCCATCTTCCAAAGTAAACCTACCAATACATAAATGTTGGTATACGGTGAATTCAGCTCACCTTATAGTAAAACAGGTAATTGCTTAGGTATCCTCCACTTTGTGTTGATTGCATCACGCATCCTCTTATACCATTTTTCTAGGTGTGCCTTGTGGGTGGTCATGTCATGGTGTCACAAGTGTACTTCTCAAATATTTTGGCAAGGGAGGGGTACTCATCTGGGTACTCCCACACAAATATATCTGGCCCATCGATCACTCAAATCTCTAAAAATATAATCATAAGGAGGATGTTACCAAACATGATCTTTTCTCCATCGTGCATGGCACTGATGATGTCTTCTATTATGAACACCGAGATGTTATAAATGGTCCCCTCCGAGATCTTCTAGAAAATGTTCAACCAAGCCTTGTTGATCTGCATCCATCTCTCCTACCCATTTATTTTTCTGACCAAGTGTGTGGCCATCCTCATTACAGGTTGGAAATTACATAGATGTTGAAGTATCGTGACCCCTTCTTATAGTCATAGGCTTCAACAATATTCTTGATGGCCTCCTTATCATCCAAGTCATCATCAAATGATTCTCCCTCGCAGGTAAGACCAGTAAATTTAGAGATCAATTGGGGAGTTATCTGCATCATGCATCCTATGAAGTAGAAATGGTCTTCATGTATGTGTGACATAAACCACTGGTACAGTCACTCAGAGTTTTCCAAAATAGGGCAACTCATAGAGTTGTAATAACTTGACCTTTTCCATTTTCACCTTCACCTTATCATCGTAGATAGGCATTCCATCTAGTGTCCTTTTGTCTATAGGGTGAACCAGTTCCAATGCCATCTCGTTCTCTATGGTGCTCATCCAATGGTTGTAGTCACTTATGGCCATCTTTCTAACATGAGACACACATTCTTTTCCAAGCAACATGTCATCTAGATATTGCATTTCCACATACCATTCTTCGTTGAAACTAGTGGAAATAGCTTGTTTCCCTTTGCCCTTGCCCTTCTTTGGTGAAATGGTTGTTGCTTTCCTTAGTGCCATTTATTTTTCAAGTCACTAAAATTTATTTCTTCCTTCGATCATGTCTATGTTCAATTCTGCAGCTCTACCCTTTCATGAAAATCCCTTCAATCTTGTGCCCTAGCTATAACCCTAACCTAGAAAACTCTTCTTTACACAAGACGGCGTATTCACTTGCGAGATTCAAAAACTTCTACGACCCTCTCCCTCATGCCCATGTACTCTTTTCCACTTTGGTTTGCTAATCAAACTGGTTATGCACTCATATCTTCACAACCCTTTTCACGAAACTTTTCTTCAAGGATTCCCTAGTTCGCAAGAGCTCTTCGATATCACAATTACAAGGTAACAATAATGTACCCCGACCTTCTACTTATAGTTTTTGCCTTTTTCGTAATAAATGCCATGTCACCTACCAATGTACCTTTGTAATAAAGGTGGATTTTTCTTCTAAATCCATCCTTCAGCACTTTTACCCCCACGCCCAATCCTATGTGAAAACTTCTACAACCTTCTAGCACGCAAAAAATCCTTACTTGACCAAAGATCATTACATGTGTGCTTGTAGCAACTGAAGGCACTTCTTTTTCCTTACCCTGATTTTTGACATCACCTACCTCATGTTGTTTCTGTGCTTCTCACCCTTGTATGTGGTTTTTGTAAAGGTTTCCTTATACCAAACTCCTCATGTTCATCTTTTCCACACACACTATCCCCAACTACGTGATTTTGACCCTTCAAATTGGGCCATTGAAACACAACTTCTAATACCATCTTCTAGTACTTGTCACATCACTCCTCTCCACCCCACGTAAAAATAGATCCGTGATCCTCTTTGCATAAAAACTTTTGAAAATAATAAGTGGCTACCAGTGCACAATGTGCACATAACAACAAAAAGAAAGGGAACAAGAAATGAGAAAGGGAAACACAAATAAAGGAAATGCATTAAAGGAAATCCTAGGCTAAATGACAATACTACCTTATTTACAAACACAAGGAAGACTTATTTATATTAGGGCTTCATCCTACTCCCATTGAAATGGCCTAGTAATCATGTTCCATCCAACGCTTGTAACTAGCAAGTGCTTAAATCAAGTATATAGGATACAATGTATGGGCCCATCTAATGGACTATGAATTTCCTAGGATGGTGTAGAAATTTGAAATAGAATCATCTGCCCAACCTCAAATTTTTTGTTCTTGATGTGTCTATCATCTCATGCCTTCTACCTAGCTTTTTCTCGTCTTCTAACTCTAGCAAGTAATATCCCAACTCTCATTTAACTACATTAACTCATCAATCCTCTCCTCAAGCACACATGTTCATTAGCTAATCCTCCTACATGCATTATATGTAATGATGGTAACATGAATTCAATGGGTAACACTACTTCCACCCTAAAAACCAAGTTGAAAATGTGTGGCCTTATTGAGTCTCTTATAAGTAGTGCGATATGACCATAACACAACAGAAAATTTATCATCCCAATCTTTCCTTCCCACATCACAAATTTTGGTTAGTGTGTGACTCAATATCTTGTTAAATGCCACGCAGTTCCATTAGCTTGGGGGTGATAAGGGGTAGTATTTTGGTGGGCTACCATGAATTCTACCAACAAGATTCTAACTATCTCATTCAATAAATGAGTACCCCTATCACTTGTTAAACTCAACAGACATCCATATCTACTGATTATATTTTCCCATAAGAACCTAGTTGTTTTTTTCATTGTGCAATCCCTTGTAGGCACTGCCTCTACCCATCTTTTTAAGTAGTTAGTACAAGTAATGATATAGCGTGAACTAGTCCTTCACATGGCAAGTGAAATCGGTCCTACAAAATCAATGGCCCACTTCTCAAATGGTTCTATACTAGCTATCGGTCTCAAGGGAATCTCATCTCTTCTTCCTAGTTTTCCAAGGTGCTGGAAATGGTCACAAGCCTTGAAAAACTCAATACAATCCTGGTAGATGCTTTCCCACAAAATCCCTACTAGAAGGATCTTATGTGTAGTTACATTCCCTATATAGTGTCCTCCTGCAATTCCACCATGTGCTTCCTCCATGATTACAACACGTTCATGTTCTAACACACATCGATGCAAAACCTCATCATGGCCTAGCTTGTATAAGTATCCACCAATTAACATGTAGGGTGTGGTGCATCTCGGATAATCGCTTCCTTTCCAAAGTATTCATTCCTTCAGTGCCATACCCATTTTTAGAAACACAACTATATCTTCCAAGTCGGAGGGTGCACGCTGCAATCTAAACAGTTGTGCATTTGTCATTTGTTAGGTTGTGGAGCTAAATAGCTTCACTGGAGCATGCATTACAAAGTGATTGGGTTACATGGTGACCAAGATCGGTCAAATAATGAACCGACATCGAGTCATGAAGGGACTCGACTGATATTGGTCACCTATGACCGACATTGGTTAGGAAAGTAGGAACCATCATCGGTTAGGGATAACCAGCATCGGTTACCTATGCATGAGTGTTTTATTTAACTCACGGGAATTAGATCTATATTTAGTATTAAAGCAAGATCTATTGATTGTAATTACATGGCTAAGTGCCCTAAGTTTGTATATGCCTATATAAGCATGAAAGCTAGGGTTAGAAGGTGAATTAAGAGAAGGATTGAATTAGATCCTTGATTATCCTAGATTGAGAGGATGAAGAAGAAGAGAAAGAAAGAATAGGTTACATGAAGACAGAGCTTCCATGGAGAGGAGATAGATAGAAGGAAATAACAAGTACATCTCAATGATGAGAAGAGGGTAACTTCTACTATATTTCCTTTATATAGTTATCGTCTCATTATAATGGCTTGCATAGTATGCAAAGCACATAAATTTTCTTCTTGTAGATCCACATGTTGGTGATATCTTGTATTATAGATCCATGAGATCATATTGTATTGTTGATCCATGTAGATCTAGATATTATAAAGGAGGTTATCTTCATGTTTACACAGGTTATGTAGTGATGGAGAGACAGACTTACTTCTTGGTGCACATATATGGTTGCAGAGATATGGTAGACCCATTTGAGAGGTCTTGTTTGCAGATCCACGAGAGAACTTGGTATTTGTTCATAGATGCGTAGTTCTTAGTTATGTGAGATCTGTTGGTGGTTTTTGGAGGCACGGTTATAGTGCACTTATGTAGATCCGTTTACAGATCTAGAGGAGAGGAGATACTCTTGGAGAGATGCATTTTACTATTGTATTCAAGATTTGGTTTATACTCTTGTTGTATTATATATATGAGATCTCTATATTTGGTGGATGTAGCCCACATTATGTGAACCACGGTACATGTTGTGTTATGTGTGTGTACTTTGTCTTGATTTGGATTATTCTAGTTTATACTTCCACTGTTGTAGATTTTGGGGAATTATTTAGATCTTTTGTGCATGATTGAGTTTGTTATTAAATCATAGCACTATTCCACATACCTGAATTCCCAACAACTGGTATCAAAGCTTGGTTAGCTTGGTTATTTCATATCAAGGGTTTGCTTGATATATTGTTATTGGTTCAATAACAGTGTATGATGAGCGGGGTGTTTTCCCGATGTGAATATCACGGAAGATATTCAATCTCAAGTGGGATCTAGAAGAGTAAGGTTGCTTTAGAAATTATAGTGACCGGTGTCGCTTAGGTGGCAACCGGCATTAGAGAAGGTGACCGTGGTTGGTTACTGGGTGATCATGGTCGGTTATAGGGTAACCATGGTTGGTTATAGGGTGACCATGGTTGGTTACTGGATAACCTAGTTTTAAATAGAAAATCACATATCTAAATATTTAAGAAGATGCATGGAATGTGTCTTTTTTTCTGAGGTGTCCCTAGTTCTTGGAGGCAAAAACATGTTGGTCAGATTATAGATCTAGTTATTGAGGTATGGTTTTATCTTGGTATTATAGTGCTTATATTATTTTGGTTACACATGCATGTTTGGGATTGTAGATCTAGATCTAAGAATGAGATAGAGGAGTAGTTATGCATCCTTGGTGTAGTTAGATGCATGGGATTCTTAGAGAGGTAGAATATAATAGCACAAAACAAAGATGGGGTTTCCATCAGAGAAGCATGTTCTTCATTTGAAGATTTGGGTAAGTATCTTGGTGTTGGTAAGGTGATGTATTTCATCTTGGTGTAGTTTTATTACATGTATTATTGTTGTTAAGTTTTTTGTGCAACGTTGGGTGCTTCTTGAAATGACTGGCTCAACACAACTATTAGCTTTGGTCAGAGTAAGCACCTTATTTGGTGACCTATCCCAATATTGTGGCATTGTGTTCTCTCCAAGCACCACGACATCGGTCGGAAACTAACAACGATCACGGGGGTAACCCGTCTTGGTCATCAAACCATGGTCGGTCTCTGTAACAACAATTTTACACATTGTTTCTTACAGTAGAAGAGGGCATGGATGGTTCAGTGTCCTATTTTAAAGGATTAGGTTTCTTGCACAATGTGTATAGGTAGAAATAGTCTAGGTCACTTCAATGTTTGGATCAGAAAGAGGAAAAAGTTGGCTCAGTTAGTCTAGTGAGACTTTGAGTCAGGTATCTCTATATGATTCATGTTTTATTTCTTTTTTTTGGAGCAACTAATATTATGATTGGATAGTATGCACATATTTACACCATGTTTTTGGTGTTATTTTACTTTTATTCCCTAGTTTTTAGAATCTTTAGGACAAGGGTTTCTAGTATAAGGATGAGATACTCAATGAAAATTCATTTTTAGACACAGTTGCAGGTAACGAGAGATGTTGAGTACACACGGATGGAAAGAAGGTGATTCACCTACTTCACAAGAAGTCCAAACTTTTGTGATGTAGAAGTATTCTTGGTTAAGAATGGAATCAAGTTTATATTTCTTTCATCTGTTTTATTTCTCATTGACATATATAGCTTTTGAGCTTGGTTATTAGAAGTAGTGCAGGGGAGTTCAGGTTAAGTGGGAGCAAGTCATGGTTGATGGCATTGCAGGTTGGACACAGTTGCACATGCAGAGTGAGAGGAGGGTGTTACTATTTAGAGTGACATGAGGCACAAGTTGTTTTGGAGGAAATTCACAAGCTTGTAGGTATTTTGAGTTTATCACATGGTGATGTCACTTCTTGTTTTATTTTGTGGTGCCTGGATATCCCTATGGGATTATAGTTGATGGTTAGATTTAGTCATGTGTGAAGATGATAGAGTAATTTTTCAGATTTTTAAGGGTTAAAGAAGGAAACTTGACTGTTATAGAGACCGATGTTGGTTAGAAGCTAACCGTGGTCGATCATCTAGTAACCATGGTCAGTTTGGTCATAGGTTTGACAATAGTGTTTATTTACCAATTTTAGATTGTGCCCTTGTTTTGCTTTCATCTTAGTTGCTTTGTTTAGTATGTTGATGGCATGTTTACTGGTATTTACACTATTTATTAGTAGCATGGTTTAGCATGGTTGTTGTTATTGACATTGATGAGGACAAGATTCATATATGGCTTTGGAGTTAGTTGGTGAGAGACTTGGAGCTTCTGGAGAGCCTAGAGATATGGATGGATGTATAGGTGAGTTTATACATGTGAATAGATTCATTTTTGTGAGTCTATGATGATGCGAGATGTTTGGCTTACATGTGGATGTCTGTGATCATGGTTTAGATGCCTTGAGCATGAGTAGGGGATGTTTTTATTTCCTCTTGATTATTATGTTATTCCATGGGAGATGTTATCTACATATGATTGTCTTGGACATGCTAGTTGTTTATGCAGGCTTGGATTTTTATATTGCAGTGTTTGGATTTCTTTGAGTTGTGTACGTGTTTGTGGATTGATCACCATGTGTTGCATGTAGAACTCATTCATGGTTGTTTTTACCCAGGATCTTGTTTTTCTTTCACATATTCTAGTTTGACTTGTCTTTAGACATTTGCAGTGGTGGTTCCATGGAGACATGGATAGATTGATGGAGAACATGGTTGGTTTTATAGTTATGGCTATGGTTGCAATTGAAGCTCGGTACTTCAATTTGAGTGGGAGCTCTTGTAGGTGTGTTAGTCATGATGGCTTGGTTGCATGAGAGGCTTGATGTTATGATTCAGTGAGAGCTTTATGTATGGATATCTCGGTTATCATGGATCGAGTAGTAGCTTTGTTGATGTCTATTGTAATTCATGGGTTTGTTAACTTCATTTTAGAAGATGGTTTGATCTTCATGGTTTTTTTTTTTTGAAAGAATTTTGAAGGAAATAATAGATGTTATTCACGGTGTGTAGAGGACAAAGTGATGTATAGGTACAGGTATAGAGATTCAGAAATTTATCTCTAAGTGGGAGATTGTTAGGTTATGGAGCTAAATAGCTTCACTGGAGCATGCATTACAAAGTGATTGGGTTACATAGTGACCGGCATCGGTTAGACAGTAACCAACATTAGTCATGAAGGGACTGACATCGGTCACCTATGACCGACATCGATTAGGAAAGTAGGAACCATCATTGGTTAGGGATAACTAGCATCATTTATCTATGCATGAGTATTTTATTTAAATCATAGGAATTAGATTTATGTTTAGTATTAAAGCAAGATCTATTTATTGTAATTACATGGTTAAGTGCCCTAATTTTATATATGCCTATATAAGCATGAAAGCTAGGGTTAGAAGGTGAATTAAGAGAAGGATTGAATTAGATCCTTAATTATCCTAGATTGAGAGGATGAAGAAGAAGAGAAAGAAAGAACAGGTTACATGAAGACAGAGCTTCCATGGAGAGGAGCTAGATAGAAGGAAATAATAGGTACATCTCAATGATGAGAAGAGGGTAACATCTTCTACTATATTTCCTTTGTATAGTTATTGTCTCATTGTAATGGCTTACATAGTATGCAAAGCACATAGAGTTTCTTCTTGTAGATCCACATGTTGGTGAGATCTTGTATTATAGATCCATGAGATCATATTGTATTGTTGATCCATGTAGATCTAGATATTGTAGAGGAGGTTGTCTTCATGTTTGCACAAGTTATGCAATGATGGAGAGACAGACTTCCTTCTTGGTGCACATATGGTAGACCCATGTGAGAGGTCTTGTTTGTCGATCCACAGAGAACTTGGTAGTTTTTTAGAGATGCAATAGTTCCTGGTTATTTGAGATATGTTGGTGGTGTTTGGAGGCACGGTTGTAGTGCACTTATGTAGATCATATTAGAGATCTAGAGGAGAGGAGATACTCTTGGAGATATGCATTGTACTCTTGTATTGAAGAGTTTATTTTTACTCTTATTATATTATATATATGAGATTTCTATATTTTGTGGATGTAGCCCACATTGGATGAACCACAAGGTACATGTTGTGTTATATGTGTGTATTTTGTCTTGATTTGGATTATTCTAGTTTATACTTCCACTGCTGTATATTTTGGGGAATTTTTTAGATCTTGTGTGCATGATTGAGTTTATTATTAAATCATATCAATATTCCATAGTCCCAAATTCCCAACAGATATTGTATCCTTAATGCTTTGCGTGTCCTTTCCCGATTCGATCCTTGATAAATGGTCATGTCCTAAGTTACTCTTACCTGGTTTAACAACTACCATAAAATTGAATTCTTAAAACAACAAGACCCACCGGCATATGTTCCCTTGTAAAATGGGTTTGTTTACTAAGTTCTTCAATGTCATGTGGTCCATATAGAAGATAAATGGGGTTGCCAATAGATTCTGGCTAAATTTGTGTAGTGCGTAGATCCTGAAAATGATTCATGCTCAATAGTAGTATAGTTCTTCTTTACTGGTGTTAACTTCCTACTAGAAAAACACAAGGGGTGGTCAACAATTCCTTCTCCAGGTTGTGCTAAGATTGCCCCAATCACCATCCTCAAAGCATCAACATGTACATGGAATGGATTATCCCAAGAAGGAAATCATAATATGGGTGTAGTGATAAGCTTATTTTTCAATGTATCAAACGCCATCTATTGCACCTCTCCTAGTGAAATGGACTTTTGTGTTTTAGTAACTCTTCCAACGGTGTGGAAATCTTGGCATACCCCTTAATAAATTTCTAGTAATACCCCATATACCCAAGGAATCCGTGCACTACGCTCTAGTTGGTAGGTTCCCATAATCCCACAAACAACAATTTTGGCAGGATCCAACAGCAACCCCTCCTTACATATGTTATGCCCCATAAGGGTTCCAAATGGAGTAGTAAAAACACATTTCTTAATCTTGAGGGATATCCTCAACTAATGACATATTTCAAACATAAGCCTCAGTTGTCAAAATTATCCCTTATTAACCATTAATCTTCTTATCATCAAGGTAGACTCTAAGAAACTTATGGATGAATTCTTAAAATGTGTGCACATGAATGCCCGAGAACATAGCAAGAGCGTTCTTCATCCAAAAGGCATGATTGTGTAGGAAAATATTTCCCACTCGGTGGTAAAAGTTGTCTTTTTATAGACTTCCTTTGCAATTCTAACTTGATGATACCCCAAGAATCCATCTGTGAAAGAATAGATCTCGCGCCCGAGATACTCCTTCCAAGATCTCCTCGGTGAAGGGGGTTGGAAAGGGATCAATGACACATACTACATTCAAATCCCTATAATCAACACAGATCCTTATCCTCCCATCCTTTTTAATGCTAATGACCATTGGGCTTATCCATCCTGATTCCTCAACTACCTCAATGATTCCTAATGCGATCATCTTTTCAATCTCCTCCTTGAATTTGATGTGAAGATTTAGATTCATTCAATAAGGTCTCTTTTAAATTGGGCGCTCCTTCCTTTAGCTTGATTTTCATTTCCCCTAAGGAGTGGTGAACTCCTTTTAGCTCAATGTATCCAAAAACTTGTGTAATAGATCAATGATCTTACAAACCTCCTTTTCTGACCAATAGTCCCCAATAGTGGCCTCCTTTGGTTCCGTTTTTGAGCCAATGCTAACCTTATACATTTTGAGTGGTTCATGGTAGGTGCATGCTTGCTCATCAGCACTATCCATAACTTGGTTCATGGTAGGTGCATGCTTGTGCAAACCTTCAATATGGTTAACATCCAAATTTTATATTTCTTCACCATCGATCACATAGACCAATTTTCCTTTCTCTTTCTCCATGCATGCACACTCAAGTTGTATCTCCTTTGATTCTTCCTCATCAAAACATGCTTCTAAACTAGGTTCACCTAATAATTCCAGTATTCTATCCTCCGTCATGGCACTATCTCCCATCATTAGGTGCTTAACAACCTGTAACACCTCATCCATCAATGGCTTGGTGCTCCAATATTTAAAATCTTGAAGGAGATCAGCCATTAACTCCAAAGAAATTTCTGTCACGATGGCACATCTCTCGAATGAATGTGCCATGCGCATGCATCCTCCTTGTAAGGTGTACAACTTATGTACCCATAAAGAAGGTGGTAAATCTTCTATGCCTTCCATCCGTGCCTTTTAACATACTTAGACGTGGAACAAGGCAGGTTCTTTCCCATGATAATATTGTATGATAGTAGGTGCATTGCTTTAGACAAACCTAATAGAGAACGTAATTCTCACCTCATACCACTCTAGAAGGTTATCGTGATGGGTTGCTTACTAACATGTTGTGGTTATGAGTAAGGTATAGCTAAGCATCCCTCTCCTCTCACCCTCACTTCTCCACCGGTTATCCATTTCTCATAGGAAAACATCAGGGTTTACTCGCCTATGCAATAACTTGGTAACTTACTACCTCCTAGGAATTTGATTGAGTGCGCCTTTGCTACCCTTATCACAGAGCCTCTTAACTACCTTCTTGCCAACTCATATGTCTCGTGCGCCTAATTTTCACATGTCATGCTAGTTGTATCACTTATAGATTGAGTGTCTTCCCACTGAATAACACCCTCCTTTATTGGTTGCACAACTTCAAGGTCCGGATAGTGCACACGTAAATTCTATCTAGGTCTTCTTCTCCTAAAGGCTCAATATAGGGCATTGACTTCCCATCTTTCAAAGGAATGATAAATTTTTCCTCTTTGTTCTCAAAGCTTATATACCCCTTTTAAAATGCAAGTCGATATTTTTCTTATAGCACTGGGGGCACCCAAGTAACATTGAAAAGTTATCGCCTTAGCAAGCGTTAAGACTTCAAGTCCCAAAGGAATTTTTCCCCTTGGATAGTGATAGCAACGTCTTTTAAAACACCAATGGGCATTTCCTTTATCTTATTATCCATATACATCACATTTGAAGATGGTTGTAGTGGGGCCTTCCCATTTGATTCTAGGTGTCTAGTGTGAGAACATTGACTTTCACACCCGTGTCAATCAGAATGTTGCTTAGGTGTCATCCATCAACAACTACATTCAAGGTAATATCCTTATCATAGTTGAGGCTATGGGGAGGAAGGTTAGCATACAAAACCTACCTCGCATGCTCTTCTTCAGCACTTGGTATCTTATTCCTTAACCATTATCCTAACAGAGGAATGATATTGTCTTGCCTCAACATTTTACATACCTCCTTGACATCGTCTACATCCTTCTATAGATCCTCAACACTCTTCTTATACTCCACCTTTCAGGATTACTCCTTCAAACATTGAATTTCCCCTTGAAGACTCCTGATTACATCCATAGTCTCTTGATAGACTTCCTTCTAATGGGTACAGGTCCCGAATACTTCTCATTCACCACCTCTTCCTTGTAATAAGTAGTATCTACTTTGGTATCTCCCTAGTGCATGTAGCCTTAGTTCATGTCATCACCAAGTCAGTTCTAATTCTTCCTCATGTACCACTCTTAGCATCCACTACAAGTCTATTTTCTTAATGCTTACCATCATGGTGCCTTTTTCTTTCTGGTGTTGTTGGATCATATGTTCAAATAGCTCGGGGCACTCCTCATACTTTTTCTTATTTCTCCACCAAGAGAATGGTAGTAGGTCGGGACATTCGTGCTTATAGTGCTCTATAGACCCAGAATTGTAAGAAATTCCAAGTGGGAACTCACTTCTTCCACCCCCATAGTTGTCACGGCCTCTAAATACTCCACAAAAGCCTCTTTCACGAGCTCCTCCATCTGTGCTTCCTTCATAGGGACAACCATCATCCTTGAAATTGTTTGTGATATTGGTCTGGCACACACCAATATCAATGGCATCATGTATCTGGTCACTTCATCTACAATCCTGAGTGTCATGAGTAGTAGAGGTGCAAATCCTGTAGTAACAAGACACATTCTTACAGATTGCATGTTGTAGTAGTGGACACCTACTTGCATCATGATCTCCATGGAAAATCTCACAGCCTCCCGTCATGGGTGTACCAATCTCGAGGAAAATTTTCCTTTCTTTGCCCCTTTACCTCTCACAATCAGGCACCATAGGCCATCACTGCGTCTCATGTGCCAATTTCACGAGATAGATTTTTCAATACTGTTTTTCCATTACAACAATTTGAGCTTCAATAAAAGGGTTAACACTAGTATCTACGCTTCCTACAGCCTCAATGCGTAGGGCAGCCTCCAAGGCCTCACATGGGTTTGTGAAAGTCTTGTGTAAAAGTGATCCCCGAAAGGTGTATTATTCCTCCAACAAACCACTTAACATCTTTGAGAAGGACGAATATCATAAGACAATTTTGATAAGATATTCTTAAAACATGTATCATAATCCCACATACTCTTTGTCATACCTTGTTGAATTTCCTTCAGTGCACTAATGCTCTTCTATTTAAACTCATGGAATATGAAACTCAGCTAAGAAGGCATTATGCAACATGGTGTAATCTACCACTATCTAGTGGGGGTCATACTTCAGTACCAACTATGCACACATCCCTGCAATGTTGTTGCAAAGTGACTTGCCTTCCATTCCAGGTGTAGTGATCCCCTTCGCATGCCATAGCAGCTCACATTTTTGTACATGTTCTACAGCATCCTCAACACCCTTGTAATATGTTAGATGTAAATACATTTCAAAAAATACTTACTGAGGTGGTTAAGGCCCTTGTCCACCTTATCTAGAGCCTTGATTCCCTCCGGTGTTGCCTTTACAACTAGATCCACTATATCCATTAGGACATGTCCCTCTTGATCCACCAAATCCTCCAGATCTGCCAGTTCCACTAGGTCTACTAGTTCTTATCCCACCAGATCTACCTAACCCTCCTCTTGTGGCTAGCAAGGGTACTAAAGTGTTCGTGCCTTATGTCTTTACTGTCATGATAAACTTCACACCAACAGTCTGTGATATTGCACCACTACCAGATCTGTGTCTCACATCATTTATAGATGCGATACCCAAGCTTTGTATACCTAAACTTTGCCCAAATGTTACCCCAAACAATATACTTCCAAACACAAGAAATGATTATGCAGCCATAGATGTGCCAAATGAAAAGTTATACCTCATTGGTGTTGATCGGTCATTCCCACCAATACCAACTAGGTTAGCAATACTTATTTCTGGATTTGGAAAACTAAGCATTAGGGGTTGGTCACCAGGTGGATTCAGATGCACACCGACAACTCTCATTTCTCCAAGTGATGAGCTCTCATCAGAAGCTGAAGGGGTCTCTCTCCCACGTTTTCCAAGATGGGCTAGCACAGATTGCTCAGGGATCCACATCCTCTACGTAAACCTTAATTCCTTCCCACAACATCTTCCTCCATAAATCCATTGCTCCTACAAATTCACGTTGTCTATCTAACTCCCTCTCATGAGCTTCATTATACTTGAGTCATCTCTCTTCCCTCTCCTTTTCACCACAAGGTCTGCCATCTTTCTCCACCCTAGCTTCCTCACCCACTCTCAAAAAGAAGCTTAGTCAGCCATAGGAAATGCTTCCAAACTTAGTGTAATGATCAAGATATTTATAGCTAAAGGTATAACACCCAAGAAATATCCTCTTGGATCTCTTAAAAACCAAAACTCAGCAATTTCTGGACATGAATACGTAGAAATCACATACTCCAAGGTGTAACTCATCAACACTCTACTCCACCAATGATCAACAACATGTGTCTAAGTCAGATCAACATCATGTAGCCTATGATAGTCCTCTTAGGTCCATACGTGAGGTCTATAGTACCATATTGATCTAGATGCATACACCGAAATCCATTCATACAACTCCACTGAGAAACAACAGAAGAAGGTCTCATACATCTCATGATACAGATGTTCTTCTACCCATTTATGTGCATCAAACTCAAGTCTAATACTAAATCTCTGAGAAAAATCATCCTCTGTGCTTTTAATCCATTCTTTGACACTATCCAAGTTCAAGCGCTTTATCATCACGCACCATTCTCACAATAGCTTCAAAAAGAGGTCCCGAAATGGAACCAAGATGTAGTCATTTATTTACCCTTAATACCTTTACTAACCCCAAGTGTTTCAACCTATCACCTAGCACTCACCCGAGGCACACACAGCACCGAGCCCCTCCTTTATGTAGGCTTTGTGAGAAGGTACTGCCATTAATTGAGGATGATTTATAGAAGTAGTAGTACATTCACTTATTTAAAGAGGTAGAAAATGCAAGTATCAGATCTAACATTAGTGCATCTCAAAAGTAATAGAACATTTCAAGAAGCATAATAAATTGAATCTAAGTCATGATAAGTCAAATGACATGAGGTTTTACACCCTTAAACAAAATATATAGAATGAACCCAAATATATATTGATTTAACATAGTTCAAGTAGCCACATTACAGTCAAAAGGGTCATCTCAGACCATATACAATAAATGACAGGGACTTAACTCCCATAAATCCTTCCCCATATGAGACCCTATCTATACCTTTCCCATTTTAACCCTCATTATAGATCCTAGTGCCATACAGAGGCTTAGAGCATCCCTCACAACCCTTAGCACTAAGTGCTCTAAACCCTAGCACTACTACAACACATTGTTACTCTACTTCTTATTATTTTTGCATGCTCTCCATCTATCTCTTGCCCTCCCTTTCATTCCTCTTCTATATTCTCTCTGTATTATCCTCTTTGTGTCTCCTCTTGTTTTTATCTTGAGCATCTCTCTTTATAGGATCAGCACCCACCACCATGCCTTCTCTCTAAACATATCGTGTGCCAAGTTTCGATGTGGTCCTCCAATGGTGAATGTTTATCCCTTTGTAAACCATCCACTCTCTCGTAATGATGTCATTTGGGAATATTCCTTATATGGAATATCATTTTCTTGACCTTGAATGTTCCGTGGCTAGCACCTTATCCACTCATTATGCCGATCAAGTCTTCACATTTTCCATGAGTTCCTATAGAATGCCAAATATGGATAAGTCTTTTAAACACGTGTTTTGTTTCCCGCATGAGCCCCGGTTTCACTTAAGCCCTTCTTAAACCCCTTTTTCTTACGTGCTTTCCCTTGAGCACGCTTCTTCTTACTAGTCTGCACATTCACCCTTTGGTACTTAGCCAATATTTCAGGGCCCAACATAACTCCTTGTATAACTTTTGTAATTCTAATTTTACTTGAAAGTTTCTCCAAACGACCCCAAAACCAGTCTTCATAAATATGGAACACTTTTCACTTTTTCACTTAAAACATGATCTCAAGCTATCAATTACAACTATAATAACTCTAGGTCTAACATAAATTCTTCTTTATTTCATACCTTATTTGGAGATCTTTTCCAAAACCAAACTTCTTTAGAAATAATACAATTTAGGTAGGGCCCACATATTGTCACCTACTCTAATATACATTTCTGGAAAGATGGAAGAGTCCTCTAAAACATCCAATCATCACTTTTTCAAAACCAATAAAAATAGACTTTGTATACTCACTTTCTCCAAGTTGCTTCTAGCTAGGGTTTAGTTAGGGTTTTAAACCAACTTACCTTCTTAACAATTGTTCATAAAAACGTGACGATCAAAACACCTCATTTTTTTGTAAAGATTAATAATTGTCCTAGAAATTAATTATAAATATCTCATTTCTCCATGTAAAGCATACAATTCACAACAAGCATCAGAAGGTCCATATATGCCTCAAAATCACACTATAAAGTACCTAGTTTTACCAAAACTAAAGTATCATGCAATTCCTTCTTCAGAATAACCTAAAAATTGTCATGAAGCATCATAAAAACATCCTCCAACTTACCATATTCACCATTTATCCCAAATATCTCTAAAACCCTCCATCAATTAAGACTTACCTATGCCAAATTATATGTTCTCATCTGTTTGCTTCCCAGTAACCTCATAAAAGAACCATACCTTTGAGTTCTAACCTAAAAATCACCATACACACCCTTTATGCCATCAATATGCTACTATTATGCTTATATTAGATATATATACTCCAAATCTCACACTGCATCTCATTTTGCATGTTCCAGGGGCTAAAAGCAAGCATGCGAATGACCTAAATCAACCATGAAACTACATGACCTGACCATGTTGACCTCATGAATATCCTTATACACTCATGACACATATGATCTGATGGCACCCTTTCCCATCAATATATTTTACATCAATGATAACACAAACACACAATGTCCAACACATGTATAATTACTTCCTCTCAACAAGCTTATTTTTTCTCTTGTTTCATCTTTCTTTCAAGTAAGACTTTCTTCTCGTTTATAATATTTAAGTGTAAATTATATTCTCTAGCATAAGGGAGGGGAAAATGTAAAGACCAAAATCTATACAAAAATCATTATTACATCATGTTTTCATTAGACTTTATATACATGAGTTATAAATGTTGAAATTAGGTCTTATTGGCATACACCCTATTCTTACATTTTTTTATTTGGTTTGATGGTCCTTATGGGATTATTTTTTCATGATTATTTGTCAAGTCATAAATATCTTTGAACGTCTCTTGTTGTATTTCTGATTTTGTTTCATTCTAAAACCATACAACCGGGTCGTGATAGTATATGTGGTCATGCACATAGTTATGCAGATCCTGAACCCCTTTATCTCTCAATTATTTTCATCCGATGGGCCCATATGTTACTCTTTTTACTTTCAAATTATGTTTTCTAGGTTGTTTTTTCCTTCCACCAAGGTTCAAAATTCAAGATGATGAACTCATACATATATAATTATAATGTAAGCATTTATTATCTAATAATCATCTATCCATCTACCACATATTGGGCTGAAAGATCAAGAGATACATTTGTATATTTCATAAACAACATAGGAGGGAATGCATATGAATTTTTCATTTACACACAAGGGTTTCTATTGTGATAAAGTAGTATATCCTGTTATGAGTTTTAAGGCACAAGGGCCACCTAGGTCAAGGATAATTACATGCACATCAACATAAAATACTTTGGGAGAACTACAGTGAGTCTTAAATGTAGTGTAACACTTGGTGATTCACAAATGGGGTGACCGGAAAGCTCTCTTACTCAAGCATTTCCATTATTTCATTTTTATCTAATGGTTTCTAGAGTGTGTTGCAAAGATAATTAGGGTTTATTTTACACATTTATATGTGAATCTAAACATATCAATGAGAGATAAAACAATGACACATAATGACACCAAATGTTGCATTTTTCCATTGTCTACAAGTTCAAAAATGTATAACTCAAATCGAGAATTTCTATGCGATCTTGAAAATTCTATACACTCCTACCCAAAAAGGTTTAGAAGCACGTGTTGATTTATCTAATTTAATAAAATATGAATATTAAATTTACTTTAAGATTCATTATTGTGATAATATACAATGTAATACAAATTTTAAACACTCTAAAGATGAAATTGTGTAAGAAAATAGGAGAGATAGAGAACTTATTTTATTTACAATTATCCTGGAACATATTTGAATTGGAACAATTGATGAACAAGTTAGGCAGGTGTCATAAATGCTCGATATTAATTTTGGAATCTACGGAGAGAGATGGACACGAAACCTCGTGATAAGGTGAGGATTTTTATGCACAAGAGACCTTTTTGGGCACCTATGACTACACAGAGGGTCAAAAATTGATTTTTCCTGTGTCGTTGGGATTTCACTATCACTTCATGTTGATCATCTAATATTCACACTTAGATCACTAGGGTACATGTAACCTGTAACACAAACCCTAACTTCCTACACAAGCTCACAAACACATCAAATCGAATGAAAATGGAATATGTGAAGTCGGATTGACCCAGGCGTCATCCAAAGGATGAACTTATGACTAAGCATTGCACTACATTCCAAAATCCATGTAGTTATTTGTGCTTATGTGTGCAATAGTTTCATTATGTTTCCCTATGCCAATGATGCCAAGATATAGGGCTATGGATAAATAAAATACAAATGTGTGAGATGGAATTTATAACTTCCCCTTCCTATGTAGTGTATGCAGAGTAATCAACCCAAAAATACAGTCCCTTTGATAGTATGTAGATATGATTGCCCTTTATAATTGTTTGCCTCTATAATGGTATGTATTTTGTGTATATATACGGATATCTTGTTTGAATTTTGACACTAGTGATACGACATGCCGACTAACACCTCGAGATAAGGATAGGAAAACTAAAAAGGCCGACTTAAATGTCAAAAATGTAAATAAGAACAAAGAGGATAGAAACACCCCGAATGGACAGGAGCTCATGGACACTATTGTCTAGAATGGGCACTTTGGTATCCTGGGATAAATGAAAAAGATATGAAAAGGCGATAAACAGGATCCCCGTGGCCGGGCCAAAATCAAAAGAAGTGACAGATGTGAGAGAGAAAGACAATAGAAATAACCAAAACAAGTGAATAGACTAGGGAGTGTGTCACCAGTGAATAATTTTCTTACTTAAGATCCATGTATATAACGACATACTTGGTATTATAGCAAAATATTAATATGTGCGTGATTTTTTGTCTACATTTCCCCCTTTTATGCTATTTGAATAAAATTCAAGTAGTGTAAAGAAAGTAAGGAACATACACAAGAAGTCCTGAGAATCCCTATAGAAGAAGTGTGCATAGAATGTAAGAACGTATAGTTTGGTGAACCATGGATTGGCATGTTGACCCATGTGGCATAAATAAACATAATGAGCCATCATAAGGAGAACTTAGAGAAACATTTAGATGATTTGTAGATTTTGGAGATTGTGATTGTCGCCAATGGAGATTGAAGAGGTAATGAGTGATCAATTACCAACCCAATTTTTTTGTAAGCCAGAGGATTTGGGCATCCTACCACTAAAAGAAGAGCGTTGGGGATATATTTATAGGTTTACTCTCTATCCATGACTACACCAAAATTTCCAGCCGTTGCGAGACAGAGATAGAGAAAAAAATTATTGTTTAGTTCCATATTGTACCATTTTTTCTATGTTAAATAACACGTCTAGGATTAGCATAGGAAAGGAAAGGATGTCTCATTGTCCCCACTCCCATGAGTGTCCCAATTTTTATAGTTCTAGATTATGTCTATATTAGGTCATCTAGAAGTGATAGAAAATGTAAAGTGACTCCCAACTTAGTTCATTTGGGAGTGACAGAAAGTGATGTAACTCCCAAGTCAAGCCATCTAAGAGAGGTAGTAAACTATGTTATGTTGTATAAATTTATTGATTTGAATTGAATAGTAAAATATTTCTTTGAGATTGGATGTATATGATAGATTACTCGTGAAGATATTTTTAGTTTTTCCCAGTTAGGTTCTTAGGGGAAAAGATTTGAAATAGTAGAAGATGTTGAATGTTGCATGAGGAAATGTTTGAGAATGATGTATTAGGATTATCAATTAATTATATAGTAGCTTGATAGGGATTCTAGGGTGATCCCGATTGTATGCCCCCTTTCAGTAAAAGGGTTAGGGGTAGAGATAATGAGCACTAAGCCGAAAGTAGAGGTGGAGAGATGTAATAGTGAACAAGAGGTAGTAAGGAGATTGTTGCAAGATTGTGTGTATGTTAATTATTATATGTTTCAAATTTTAATATATCATTGTGGAATGTGTATAATATGGTGGTACAAAAAATTATGAGCCGATGGCACAAACAAGGAGGAAAACAGAGTAACAAAGCTCAAGATATGAGTGAAACCATGTGTCGTGTATTATTTGAAAGAATGAGTGCAAATGGTAACTATAGTAAATGGAAAATTGGAAATTACTATAGTAATAGTGAAAAGTGAATAGTAATTTCATTTGTACCATGATTGAGTGAGAATTGGATCTTTGAGCTTGTGAGGATGTCGCATGTTAGAGAAACAAGTTTGAAAAGGTTCGAGAGAGTAGAGGTAGTTGTGACGTTGCGGATGACCAATGAGTTGGTGAGTATGGTTATTTTTGAAAAATGTGGTGAAATTTGCTCATTTTTGTCATTTTTTGTAAAATTTAAAATTTTGTATTTTTATGCATTTTTGACCTAGACGGAAGCGGTCAAGGCATTAATGTATTTTGAGATACTACCTCCCAATTCTAGGTGCTAGTGGCATGTTACGGGGCACACGCGACCTCCTCCTGAGTTCTAATGACCCAAGAGAGGGCTTTGATAGTGTAATGTGAAATATTGACATTTTGATTAGTTTTTGCTCTGTGATTAGCTATTTTTGAATATTTATGATGTATTAATATCATAATATTGTTGGTGTTTTTGTTGCGCAGAGAGACATAAATTCGAGAGATTTCTGTGGGGGTTTGTATTTGAGTACATTGTGTTGGAAACTAGGACACTGAGAGGAGGGGTGAATCAGTGTCTAATCAAACAATAACATACATTTCTATTTTCTTAATCTTGCTATGATGAACACAAGAAAATAACAAGAGACAACACATAGAAACACAAAATTTTATGTTGGAAACCAAACTGGAAAAAAACCACTGAAACCAAGAACTTTTCTTAGGACCACATTCTTCTATTTTTGTTACATTGATTTCATGGTTGAGCTTCAACTCAACTTGGAGCTGCAACTCCAAAATTTTGACCAAGCTTCCACTCAATATTTGACGAGCTTCAACTTGTCTAGAAGCTTCAACTCCCACCTTGATTCAGCTTCAATCGATCTTTTGTGAGCTTCAACTCACATGGAAGCTACAACTCCCCAAGTGCTAAGCTATAACTTAGACTTAAACATAATTTTGGTCACACTTAGTTTGTTGTCCCATACAACTGATGGTGACCTCTAAATCAATTCACTTTTCTTCTCAATTTTTCCTCCAAATTTCTTCTTTTCTACTCATTAAATCATCACTCCACCCCACTCACACAAAGGTCACAATTTCAGGTCATGTCATATCATTTTCTCATTTTACTCAAGAAATAATTCCTACTACAATGGTTTGGACATGAAGATACTCCTTGGTTATCTCATGCAGTTCATAATTTCAAGCTTCTCTTAGCCCTTCTTTCAAAACATTTACCTACAGCTAGTCTTGATTTAACTGTAAAAGATTCTTTGTTTCCTACACCTTTCATTGTTTACTTATCTCGATATCATCACTTGTTTTTATAGTTTCATCAACTCACGGTTGCTCCACTTCTATAGCTTCTAAAACTCTATATGATACTCCATCTACAACTCATTCATCTACTTATTTCTAGTAGATATCTCTTAAATGACCATATGTGTTCATTTCACAAACCTATCTCTCGTATAGTCTCATGTTCTCCCATCAACCTATCTCTGTTATGTTTTCATGTTCTCATGTTCTTCCATCAACCTATCTCTGTTCAATTCTCACGTTCTTATGTTCTTCCACCAGCTTATCTCTGTTGCACTCCTCGAACACTTTTGTGTTAGTTCATTTCAAATTTATTTCATCTTTCAATCTACTCTCCAATGGGATATTCCATATTCTATTGATACTCATCTTTATCCAACTTTTTAATACAAAGCTAACACAAATCACTCATATCTTTTTCAAAGAATAATTTTTTTATCTCTATCTTCCTCAATAGATATAGACTCATTAACTTCATACCTTTTTAACTTCATATCTTATGTAACTCTTCATTTAAATCCTTTTGACATACAAAAAGAAATTTTTGTCTTTTAAAACTACCTCGCTTTTGTATTTTTACAATTCGACACTATTCGATCATGTCCTCTAATCTTCGGGATTTTGGAGGATAGAAAAGAGTTTTTATTCCTTGATATCTAAGTGTGACTCATAACATTCCACTCATACCCTAAAATGGAATTTTGTAACAATTAATGTACCTTATGACCCTCATAAATTCTTGTCTTGTAATATAACATGAGTCTCTTTGTTAGAATATTGGGCGTTATAGATTCTATTTTACTTCTTTAGGACCTTGGAATCATCTTCTTTTCCATGTAATAGTATTCTTCCTTTATTATATCCTTCATTTGTGTCATCCAAATTAGATAGCTATATGACTAAGTTGGTATATTTTACTCATGAAGGTTGATTATGCTTGAGGATCATCTCCAACTTGTCACCAAAATATGAGAGTTGGGAAAGTTTTTACCATAACTTAAGTCTTTGGAGATCAAAAATAATCAAGGAATAACATTGTACTTCATAATTTTATTTCATACAACAATGTCACATTCACCTAGACTGTGATTCTTAACCAAGGCATAAGCATTCAACACACACATGACTTGATGATGTTGTCAGGGGAACACATCATTATTTTTCGTGCTCAAGAGAGTAAATTATAGATTTGTAAACTTCTAGACATTGCACTTATAGTTTCCTTAGCACATACTACACCCATAAGGGTTTATCTAACTCCATCAACATTCTCAACCAGTAATGATAGTGGAAGCACTTTTATAAAGTGGAAATCTCTCAAACTGTTTTTCAGATGAAGATTTTTGTCACCAAATTACTCACTCAAAAAATTATTGCTTGATTCTTTTGTCATGGAATTATAGACAAAATTTTGAACCTTAACAAGCATGACTCTCACGAGATAAGCTCACTCGGACTTCAAGAAGAAATTGTTTTACTAGTTCAAGATTTATTTCATGCTTTTAAATTAGTTTTCTAAGTGGGATACCTTTTCTTATTTCATCTTGTTATACTTGGCTAACCATCACTTCAAGAAACGTAGATGTGTTATTCAATCACTTTGCAAATTGTGAATTTAAAGGGTTTGGAGATTCAAACTCTAGCTCATTATTTTGAGTCTCTCAAACAATTTTCTTCATTATTGTGTCTTTATGGTTGTAAAGGTCCTTCAATAGATGATTTTACGCAAACTTCAAGCATCCTTCTACATGGAATAATAATATATGTTCAAGGTTTGATGTTATAGTCACTTGTCATTTTGACTATCACATAGATCGACTCGATCTTCAAGGTTAGAATTATTTTCTCAAAATAAAAACTTGTCTTTAGAATATTGAGAATATTTTGAGAATAGTATTTCCATACCTTCCAATTGTACTCATCAACTCAACAACTAGTTCATGAAAAATAATCCTTTAGAGGACTGTCATTTCTTATTTTAGGATATCAAGAACATGACCTTACGTTTAGAGCTCCTTAACATCATTTCACCACTTATTTGATCGACTACTATATGGATTCTTCAAGAGACGCCCAATCAAGTATTTTTAAATACTTGAGTGAGAGTTTTGTGAAGAGTATATTACAGTCACATCTCAAAACTCGTGGTTCTAGAAAGATTATTTTAGGATAGTTGAGAGACAAGGAGCTTTGAAACTCAAATATCATCAAAAATTAATTATTTAAGCTTCATCACTTCACCTTTGACATGTATAATGTGATTACCTTCATTTTTCAACTTAACCATATGCATGGTTACCAAACTCTTCTTCAAACACTATAACAGTGCTCAGCTTTGGGAGACTAAAATGAGAATTCTTTTGACTGTAGAGATGAAATTTGACTGATAAATCCCAATGTGTACATTTAATAAATTTTAAGCACCTCATGAACTATGATCATACCTTACACGTTACCTTCTACTGCAAAGAAATCATCTTGAAATGGGTCAAAGCATATAACTGTGTCCCACTTTTTGTAGTTTTTGTACTTTCAAAAAAATATGTCCGACAACCAAAACATGACCAAACACATATAAAATGACCAAACATGTATTTTTAAGAGCTTATAAATACCAAGGTGTAGGGCATCCAGATTTTACCTAATTTTTTAAATTTTTAAAGTATTTTTAATTATTTATTTACTAGTCAGATTTTAAAATATTTATGGCCACAAAGTGGGACACACTTGTATGCTTTGACCCAAATACTTATCTTGAACCGTATGGTCAAAGTTTTTTTCTAAACAAGGTCCGACTTATACGGATCAATTTGACATGAAGAACCATGATGCCACTATCCTGACTTAGAAATATCCTAATATACTTTTGAGAAGTTTTTGACAACTCCAATTGATTTTAAGATCAACAAAGTCACTTTGTGCCTATTGTTTCAAGAAGGGGGCCTAAGGAGAACCTGTCGAAAAAAATGCTCATAACTTTCTTGTCTCTTATCCAATTTACTCTGAAACTTTTTGCAACACTTCAGGATCAATGTTTTCTAAAAAAAATCCTTCTATTATTTATTTTAAGAAGGCTTCATATTTATTATTAGGTCCTAATAAAATAGGCAATCGATTTTGCATTTCTTAAGGAATCGGTTTCAAAAAAACTCATAACTTTCACATACCTCTTCAAAAATTGATGAAATTTGGCATGGAGAACTAAAAAATATACCTATACACATTCCATGAGTTTTTCAGCCATATTTTTTCTTGTACAGCTCATACCTAATTCATTGTCATCAGCCTTCACTGTCATTCCTCAAAGCCAACTTTGGTGAACTTTTCAAATTTACTTCCAGGAGATAAAGTAAACCTTGTTGTTGCTCATACATGCCCTAGACAACATTCCTAGGCTTATTCCATGCTTATCTTCCCTTTTCATGCCATGCAATGAGTCCTTACACCTCATTAGGCTCTAGAAGTAGGCCTAAATGAGCCATATATAAATATGACTTCCACCAAATGACCTAAAACTCTCTCTGTAAGATATTTTTCTCATGCTTTGACACCATCATATATGACCTATAGAACATCTAATATAGCCATACCAACCTGCATTCTACCTTCACTGGTTAACCACCTCACTATTTAATCATGTAGCACTCTGAGATCATCCTAAAACCCACTAAAACTAGGTTTCACTTCACCACTTACCCCTTTGGCATTAAGGACACTTGACATCAATGACAACACCAATGCACCAGGGGTTCAAAATTTCCCCATTTTTCATTAATGGAAAAAAAAAAATTAGAAATTTTTGATGGCAAACACAGATAGCACCTTCAAACCACCATTCTCTATTTCTCGACAAGATTCTCTCCCCTTTAACATCTATGAAAAAGGGTAACATATTTAATCGAGTAAGCAACATGCAAATAATAATTTTCAAAACACACACTTACCTCAAATGGCTCCCCCTTGGTCTAATCTTACTCCTTTTCTAGTTGTGCCTTGCCTCGGATACATGGATGTCTCCACCAATCATCCTCATAGCTCCCCCTAGACCTATTTTCTCCATGATTCATTTTACAAGAAAACTCACCTTGTTCATTGTACTCTTCTACATGTCTTCATAAACTCATCTTTTCCATTTATGAGGTAATATTTTATCGTGTGATACTTTACTTACCTTTTCAAACTTGTTCTTCTATAACCATGTCACATCATAGATCCTTACACCACAATTTTCTCCCCATTAGAGGTTGTTGAAATTATTGAGAAAAATATTATGTACTTCTTTCATGGATAAAAAAGGTGACAACAATCCTAGACACTATGACTTCCCATGACATATACTCATTTTTCCATTAAGAACATTTTTCAAGACTTATCGGACCTATTTCAGATTGAGATCTTCTATTATGACACACTTTTGATAGTTAGTGAGACCATCTTGCTAAAACAAGATACAATGCATTTTCTAACAGCTTTTATACCCTTCTCAAGAATTTTTCCTGCATGAAACTACTTGGTGGGATGACACAAATCGAGATACATCCCGATTCTAAACTTATTTTTAGAATTTTATACATTTTCCAATAGATTTTTACTCTCTTGCATGAATACAACATACTGATTATGACTTTGATACAACTCAATCTAGACAAAAGTATAGTGATGGAAATTACAGACTTTAATACCTTTAAATAAACATACTTAGCTCGATTTTGTAACTATGAGCACATTGAATCGAGACTTAGAGAAGAATTACTTACTATTAACACCCTTGAATCTACTACTTCACAAGATTATTATCTAATTATCTAAGTGGCTAGGATTTTCATGGCTTGAAACACATTGGTCCTTTGTTATTAACTTACTACACATTCTTGAATCAATTGAAATTCTCATTAAGACTCAAATGAACTTCTTTCTGATTGCAGTAAGCAAGCTAACAATTTACACAAGACATTATTTTACAATTATTTACTTTCCAGGTGGACATTTCTTGATTGAAACTAAACTTGACATCATAATGGACCCTAACACAAGTCTTTAAAACTTATTGACTATGTTTTCTCTTCAAGACTACTCAAAAAACCACTCAAGGATTTCAACATATGCAAGACTTTCAACATGGAGCAAAATAGACATTTTTGAAATTGACATACCTTAAGAACTGGATAGATACAATAATCAACCTCAACTCGGGTGCTTCCTTCACTAGTTTACATCTTCTAGAATCTTAGAGAAGGCATACCATCTTTTCATGTCACCTCATAATAAGATAAAGTCATCAAAACAACATAATGACTCAATTCTTACTTTCCTTGTCTTTGTTTTCTTGTTAGTCTCCTTGGATGCATTCCTTAGTGTGACTACCACATCACCTAAGCTCTCATCCTCTGCTTGAGTTCTAGATAGGCATACATGTTGCAATGCATATACCTGCTCTAATAATACTTAAGGGGTGCATTCTTCATTCTTTGCACTGGAATTGTTTTCCTTCTTCTTTCCTTTTCATCACTTCTTGTTGTTTTACTTATGTTTGCTTCTCCTGTGACTATATTATATTGTTGTGTCTCTTTAACATCTTCCCATGACATCTTATTATCATTCTTTGTTGTCTCAACTTTTGAATTTTCTTCCTTGACCTTGTATATCCATTTTCTTTCTTCTTTCTAGTATCTCTCTCAACCATGGTTGACTTGGTCTCACTCTTAGAGTTTGTATTTTCTTTGAATATCCTTTTTTCTTTCCTCTTGAATACATTCAGCATGTTGCTATATTTATGTGATTCATAACAATGTCTGGAAAAATTCCCTTGCCCATGAAAGTTAAAGCATACAACTTGATTCTTGACTCTTGGGTCCTCTTCTTCCCAAAACTAACTTACTAGATCTTCTAGACAGTACTTGGCTATGTGACCTTTTCCTTTGTAGTTGAAGCATACTATTTTATTCTCATATTCAGTCCTACAATACCTTCATGGATGTTCTTCATCTACTCTTCTTCTACAATTTCTAGCTCTATGCCCAAACACATTACATGAAAAATAAATTTCATGAAACTTAATTAATAATATTCTTGTATTTAGCTGCCTAATGGTCCTCTTGTGTAATTTTTTATTCTTCTTGGTCTCTAAACATCCTTGACAAGAAACATGACTTGATTCAGCCTTCAATTCCTTTTTCCTTGCTTGTTCTAGTTCCTCTCTAAGAGTCTTTAGTTTTGCATTTAATTTCTCACATTCTTCACTCTTGACTTGTATAGTTTCCTAACATATCTCATGATTTACTTCACGAGAATCTTTTTGTTTGTTTTGCAAGCCATAAATATGGTTAGTAACTTGTTCCAACTCAATCTTCAGGGTCCTTAGTTCCTCTTCAAATTTAAGGCAAGTATTTTGTTTTTCTCTCAATGCATCTGACACTTTCTCAACAAATAAAGCCATCTCATTAAGTTCTTAACCATGGTTTACTTCCTTGAGCTTGATTTATGTCTTTAACTCCTTTATAAGAGCTTGAGAAATTTCATACTTATTTTTCAACACTAATTATGCTAATGAACCCATGCTTGTGTCTTCAAGATCACCTCCAAGAGTTTAATCTTGATTCGAGACTACTAGACTCTAATACCAATTATTTGAAATTAGGACACTAAGAGGGGGTGAATCAATGTCTAATTAAACAATAACAGAAATTTACATTTTCTTAATCTTGATTTGATGAACACAAGAAAATAACAAGAGATAACACATAGAGACACATAATTTAATGTGGGAAACCCAACTAGGAAAAAAATCCACTAAAACCAAGAACTCTACTTAGGACCACATTGTCCAATGTCTGTTACATTGATTTCATGGTTGAGATTCAACTCTACCTGGAGCTGCAACTCCAAAAGTTTGACCAAGCTTCAACTTATCTAGAATCTTCAACTCTATTGGTTTTCAGAATGGAACATGGGTTGAAACCACAGTCAGGGGACAAAAATTCCCTCCTCTTTAATGGGAGAGGTTCCCTTATTGAAAGCTAGAAAAAATGTACAAATCTACAACTATCAATGTTTGGACCCTAGTATCCTGGTTCATTTTCATACTCAAAAGATTATCAATCAGAAGGAATGGAAGAATAAAGATATGGGAGAAGGAAGAAAATAACAATGCTTTTGGGAAATATAGATAGCAGAGTATCTCCCTACTCACATTGAACCAAGAAAATATAGAAAAGGATCAATTACTTCACCACCGATGCAAATCTGTAGACACAAAGTTCTAAAGATTACATAGACCAGAACACAAAGTTTCTATTGAATGCAAAACAAATGATCCATTGAATCGAGAAAGGAGAGAGAAAGATGTAACAGAGGAAAGAGACAGAAAAGAACTTTTGTATTGAATTACTTCAGAATTTTACAACCTTCCTAGAAAACTAGAATCCCTCTTTTCTGTGGCCAAAACCATGTTCTTATAACAATTTGTATACATCCATACTTTGTCCCCAAGAAAAGAATATCTGAAAGGAATAATGTTTGTTGTAGATCCGCTTTTGGAAAGTGACATGAAACAAACACACTCATAAAAACCAAAGGTTCAAAAAGGCAAATATTTCCTAAGTTCGAGCATGATTACTTTAGCGGGGGCATCTCATGATTTTCTCCTTCATGTGGTCATGTCATTTCCACCTTTTAACCACTTTCATAGCACTCAAGTGCTTGCTGGTAAGTTTTCTCCCTTTTTATCGTGTATGCCTGATAAACTCCATTTTCTGATGATCAAACTTTAAATCCCTTTAAACTTGTAGATTTGGCTCCATAATAAACCAAAAATGCATCTCATGGAGAAACAACAAGGGCAGTGCAGAGACAAATAATGAAGAATGATCTATTTTACATTTTGCGAGCTCGGTTCATTAATGGCATTAAAAACCAAATGAGTGCATTTGGCTATCTTTTACCTTAAAATTTAGACCCTACTCATGGAAAGATCCAAGAAACAATGGCCCTGGGGGAGAAATCTACATTTCTTGATATTTGGGAGAAAAATGTGATTTCTCATTTTGCTCTACCCCCCGCAGCTCCACCAAAATTTAGACACGTGGCGCCATCTGAGTGGCTGAGGAAATGTAGTTTAAATCCACCATTTAAACTCTTTTTAATAAAAATCTCAAATTCTCAAAAACCTTTGCCATCTTGCTTTGACTTTTCAATGTGAACACGTGGCACACCACGATTGGAAAAAGGGGTCATGGCTCAATTTGCAACATTTTAACCCTTTGGTGAAAAGACTCAAATTCTCAATTTCCCATGAGCCGCTATTCCGATTTCATCCTTCAACATGTCGCATCACCTGACTAGTTACGGGAATGCACTTCAGTTTTATATTTTATCCACTTTTGAAAAGGGGAAAAATTCCAACCTTTTCCTGAAAGTCCATGCCCCCACCGTTGACTTTTCAACGTAGGCCACGTGTCCCTTTCTAATTGATTGTAGGCCTCAACTTAGAAATTATCCCTTCGCATGGGCGGGGCATGGGCCATTTTAGAACTTTTCACCCTTTTTGGAAACAAGGCTAAAATTCCTAAAGTCCTTTGCTGGTCCGCCATGGTGCATGTGAATTGAAAAACAACCACATGTCCCTTTCCTATTCTTCAACACGTGGCATCACTTGATTGGTTGCGGGGATGTGCTTGGCTTTTTATCTGTATTTGAAAGGGAATAATTCCAAACTTTCCCTTGAAATTCCATGCCCCCACCATTGAATTTTCAATGTAGGCCATGTGTCCCTTTCTGATTGATTGTGGGCCTCAACTTAGAAATTATCCCTTCGCATGAGCGGGGCTACGAGCCATTTTAGAACTTTTCACCCTTTGTGGAAACAAGGCTAAAATTCCTAAAGTCCTCCGTTGGTCCGCCAAAGCGCATATGAACTAAAAATGGCCACGTGTCCCTTTCGATTCTTCAACACGTGGCATCACCTGATTGGTTGCGGGATGTGCTTCACTTTTTATTTGTATTTGAAAGGGAAAAATTCCAACCTTTCCCCTAAAGTCCATGCCTCCTGTTGACTTTTCAACATGAACATGTGTCCCTTTCTGATTGACTATAGGCTTCAACTCGAATTTATCCCTTCACATGAGCGGGGCCACGGGCCATTTTAGAACTTTTTGCCCTTTCGTCGTAATGCCTTAGAGAATAAAATGGATCCATCACCCCGAAACTTCCACCAAACTACTCCAGCCAATCGGGACACATGTTCATGTGGGGCAAATCTAACATTTTTTCCAAAATCACCAAAAGTGATAAGTTTAAAAAAATGAACCCATTTGGCCACATCTAATGGGAAACAAATGCGTAGCTTCACCTTTTCGAGCAAGAATTTGACGGGGAAAAGAACGTAGGAAGTTGCAGGAAACAGGAAAACACCATTTTTGCTCCCAATGAAGAATTTCTTTCTCTGCAAAAAGGTTAAAAATGAAAGATGCAAGGTCCCATGCATTCCAAATGCATAAAATAAGAACTAAAATCATTTCCCATCCATTGAAAATAGGTAAAATGTTTTAACGGTAGCAGGCGGGAAATTTTGAAAAAACGTCGTGGGAAATGGAAATGAGCATCTAGGGAGTTTAAAACATGAATTTCTTCTATGGCAAGGCTCCAATTTTCATGAAATTAGATTTAAAAGGGTGGGAAAAATTGAGAGGACAACAAACTCCCACCTTGATTTAGCTTCAACTAATATTATGTGAGGTTCAACTCACATGAAAGCTATAACTCCCAAGCGCTAAGTTGTAACTTAGACTTAAACACAATTCTAGTCATACTTAGTTTGTTGTCTCATACAATTGTTATCAAATGGATTTGCACGTATGTAAATGACATGTAATAGTCGGACAAAATCCCTACTCAATGAAGGTGAGGTTACCTTTATTGAAAACCAAAACTATATTTACATCTATACATTCAAAATTATATGTGGGGGGTGTTTTGGTTTTCAATAAAGGAAACCTCGCCTCCATTGAGGAGGTACTTTATTCCCTAACTGTTACATGCCATTTGCATGCGTGTGCAAATCAATTTGCTAACATTTTTGGTGACTCCACTAGGGATTCAAGAATCGTTAACCAATTCTTGGTTAAACCTTTATGACTATCCCCTCTCTGCAAAAGCTCCAGTTCTTCAACCGAATCGTGTGCCCAACGAAGATTTTTAAAGAGACATTGTTGCCAACCTTCGAATAGTAGCTTGGGAAAACTACAAAATATTACAGCAATTTATGACTATTGATAGATTTATTGACATAGAAATATACACTTGAAGACCTTAGAATAATAGCACCCGCACTTGTGGCGAAGACCTCCTAGACACGTGTTGATCGTTGTTCATTGACCCGGCCCTCTTCCACCAATGCAATAATCTATATGACTTTTATAGGTAAATCACCTATCTTGCAACCAAATATTATTTTTACAAATACTCAAGAAGACATATCATCATATTTGAGGCAAGCTATTTGGGAAAAGCACACAAATGAATATCATTTTTTATCTTTTTGTATTAGTATTGGATAACAAATAAAATCAAGTTGTGAGATTTGATAGAGTCATTCATGTGCAAAGATATCAAGAAAGAGAGAAAATAGAAAGGGTTAGAACTTATTGGAATGTTCTAGTAATCCTTTCACACTAAATATTTCAAACCCAGCGACAGAATGAGGTTTACACGAGGAGAAAAATAAAAAGATCAATTTGATCCAATTTTTTATTTTCAAGGAAATTTTGGTTTCAAGTTATCTCCTCCAAGGAGGAACACTCTTCGTAAATCCTTAAGCCTTGCATCAAGTCCTAAAAAAACAAGGGAGGAATCACTACAAGTCAAGCACTTGTTCTTTCTCACATTGTTTTACCCTCACATACAACCTTTTCCAGGATGGTTGTTAACATACCATGGGGAAATGCCATAGGCCCATTGGCCTTACCATCTCGACATGACCTTCCATGAGGATCGATGAAGATTCTTCCCAAGTTCAATGGATATGGGAAGACTTCACTGATGACCACATTTCCACCTTTATTGCATGTGTAGATTTGTTGGTGGAATATGAAGATGTAGTCATCCACCTTTTCATTAAAACATTGTAGTACATCGCCACAGATTGGTTTCATCGTCTCCTAAATGGATGCATTACAAACTAGAATGATATGAAAATTAATTTTGAAGATATGTTCAAAATGGTAGAAGATGAACATGCCCTTCTAGTCCAAATATCTTAGGAAAAGAAAGAGCTAACAGAACCCACGAGGAATTTTGTGGCTAAGTTCAAAAAAATAGTGAACAAATTTCCTGTCTGAATTCACCCGAACTCTAACGGACAAAAATATTTCTTTATTAATGTAAAAATACCATAAGTGTGTTATCAACTTGTGAAGCGATAGAGTGGTTACTTTGGAACTTTCTCAATCTATGACAATAGAAATCAAGGATGACCTAATCATGGCAGGAAAATTCAAGAAAACTTCCCTCAAGGGAAAGAGTCAAGAAACCCCTAATGCTTCTTAGACCATACTCACTAAGTTCGCTAATGATATGCTAGCTTTGAAAAGGGAAGTTTCTCAAAGTAGTAACCCTACTACTTACAAATACATCCCAAGAAAAGGTTATATTCCCAAAAAATCCAGAATTGTAGGTGCTCGACGAGGCAAGCTATTGAAGCAACTCTCATTGTTGGGGTTAGCACAAGGTTTTATAGATAATATATCAGATCTAAGCATACACGCAATAAAATAGATATTATACCAAAAGAAATATACAAAACAAGATATATAAATCAACACCGCAGTTTAACGTGGTTCACCTAGTGTGGGCTACATCCACCAAGAAACAAGCCAATATATTATCTAATGCTTTCATAAGATATAAAATGAAGATTTACAATCTTCCGCACCTTCCGGATGTACAATACTTTCTTTCTCTCAAACTTCTTCTTCTCCAAGAATTCTCTCTCTCATAATTAATTTCACAATAATCATTAACTCTCTCAATCCTTTCTTCTAAACCCTAGCTTTCATGATTATATAGGCATATACAAACTTAGGGCACTTAGTCATGCAATTACAATCAATAGATCTTCTTTAATGCTAAAATTAGATCTAATTCCCGTGAGTTAAATAAAACACTAAAGCATAGGCAACCGACACCAGTTAGCCCTAACCGATGTCATTTCCTCCTTTCTTGACTAATGTCGGTCCCTTCATAACCGATGTCGATTACTGTGTTTTCCAACAAGTTTAATATAGCATGTTAAACTGAAGTAATTGAGCTCCACAACTCAACAATCTCCCACTTGGAGATAAATTACTACATTATACATGTACAACATCATTCTTGGATCCTTTCCTTAGCTTTGTTTCTTCCTCTTCAAGTCTCAAACTCGAAGACCAACAGAAGTGGAGTGTAGCTCCAACTTCTCTTTTGCTAATGGCTTTATTAGCATATCTGCAGGGTTTTCACTCATATGAATCTTCTCCAGTTTTAGTTTCCCATCCTCCAATACCTATCATATGAAGTGATACCTCAACTAAATGTGTTTCATTCTAGAATGAAACGTTGATTTCTTTGCCAAAAAAATTACACTTTGACTGTCACTAAAAAAATTGTAATCACCTTACTCATTTCCTAACTCTTCCATGAATTTGTTCATCCATATCATCTCTTTGCTAGCCTTTGTAGCTACAACATACTTTTCCTCTATAGTAGATAAAGCCACAACCTTCTACAATCTCGATATCTAGCTAATTGTCATCCCACCTACTATGAAAATATATCCAGTAGTTCTCCTTCTACCATCTAGATCTCCAACCATATCTGAATCAATATAGCCACATAAATAAATATCCAAACCTCCATAGCATAATTACATGCTAGATGTCCCTCTCAAATACCTAAGTATCCATTGAATTGCTTTCCAATGCTCTTTACCTAGATTGGCCATAAATCTACTCACAACTCCCACTACCTGTGCAATGTCTAGTCTGGTACAAACCATAACATACATGAGACTCCCAACTGCTAAAGCATATGGTACTCATGTCATGTATTTGACCTCCTCATGTGATGAAGGAAACTGATCTTTTCTCAATTTGAAGTGTCCAGCCATAGGTGTACTTACAGGTTTTGAATTCTACATTTTAAACCTTTCTAACACCTTGTAGATATAATCCTCCTGAGATAAATACAATTTCTTGTTCTTCTTGTCTTTGTGTATTTACATGCCAAGGATTCTTTTTCAGCTCCTAAATTCTTCATAGAAACATGTGAGCTAGCTTTCCCTTAAGTTCACCAATGTCATGCATATTAGATCTTGTAATAAGCATATCATCTACATATAGTAACAAAATAATATAGCTCCCATTTTCAAGCTTTTTAAAATAAACACAATAATCGATTCACATCTCAAGTAACCATGCTCATGCATGAAACTATCAAACCTCATGTACCATTTTCTTGGAGATTTATATAGGCTCTTTTTCAACCTACACACTAATTTCTCCTTACCCTTGATTTTATACCCAAGAAATTGCTACATATAAATCTCTTCATCCAAATCACCATGAAGGAAATAGGTTTTTATGTCTAGTTTCTCTAAATGCAAATTATCTACTACAAATATACCCAATACAATACGTATGGAAGTCATTTTAACAACAGGAGAAAATATTTCACCAAATTCAATACATGTTTTCTGTGTAAATCCTTTTACTACAAGTCTTGCCTTGTACCTTTTCTATCCACCCTCTTCTTTCTTGATCCTATAAACCCACTTGTTCTATAATGTCCTCTTACTTTTTGGCAACTTAACCAAATCCCAAGTTTAGTTTTGTTCCAAGGATTCAATCTTCCCATCCATTTTATGTTCCCACCGAAGCGTGTGTCTCATCTTTCATTGCTTCTTCAAAACTTTTTGGTTCACCATTATCAGTCAATAATAAATAAGATAGAGAAGGTGTAAATATTTCTAGAGGTTTACTTACCCTTTGTGACCTTCTCATAGGAGTTTAGGGTACCGGAGGCTCATTCTGGACCTCCTAGACATTTGTTTCCAATTCGACGATGATCGACGCCAATCACCTATAACCAACACCGATTCTATTAACCAATGCCATTTTGGTTCTCTTGTAATTGATACCGGTTCAGATGACCGATGTCGGTCAGGGGTCAACCGACACCAGTTACTATGTAACCCTGTAGGTATAAGTTTTAAATCCGAGAGTTCATTTTCATTCACAAAATTCTCAACCAGTTCATCTTTGGGTACCAAAATTTGATCCATGTACATTCTCTTTTCATTCCACTCAATGTCAAGACTCCTAATAATTTTAGAATTCTCTAAATCCCAACAATAGAATCCAAAATCACGAGATCCATAACCAATGAAAGTGCATCTCTTAGATTTTACATCCAAATTTTTCCTATTTTCCTTATCAATATGCACAAAATCTTCTGAACCAAAAACTTTAAGAAAATAAATATCTACCTCTTTTACAGTCCAAGCTTCCTCTGGTATTCCTCCATCTAGTGAACTTGATAGCCCACGATTAATCAAATAAATCATTGTATCAACTGCTTCTACCTAGAAATGCAAAGGCAATCCAAAATGTATCCTCATAGTTCTAGCATGTTCCATGATTATCCTGTTCATTCTTTCTACAACACAATTCTCTTGTGGTAATCTTAGAACCATCCTTTCTCTATGTATTCCATTCATGAACAATAATCATTGAAATCTTTGCTACTGATACTCACCACCATTCTCATATATAAGGCACTTTAACTTTGAATTTGATTCATTCTCAACAAAGGCTTTCCATATTTTAAAAGTATCAAAAGTATTATATTTATGTTTAATACAATAAACCCATACCTTTCTTGTAACATCATTAGTGAAAGTAACATAATACGAGGGTCCTCCATGATAAGCTACTTGGGCTAGTCCCCACACATTTGAGTGTACAAGCTCCAATTTTTCTCCTTCTTAGTTGCCCCAACTTTGAGAAATTTCATTCTTTTGCTTTCCAAAGATCAATGCTCACAGAAAATCAAGATCTAAATCTTTCAATTCGATAACTTACCCTTAGCCTTTAAGATCTGCATTCCTTTTTACTCACATAGCTCAACCAATTATACCACATGCATGTATCTGAATTTGAAGTAGATAACATAGAAAAGGAAATAGTGACATAAGTAGATAAATATAACATTCTTGCCTCTTACCACAATAAAAGCACCCTTGATGACTTTCCAAGAGTGCATTGTGAATGTGACCATGCAACTAGCTTCACCTAGTTTCCTTGTAGAAAGAAGATTCCTCTTGAGGCTTGGAACATGCCTCACATCTTTCAATACCCATGTATTTCCATTCTGTAATTTTAGATGAAATTCCCATTTACCGAAGTAATCTTGCATGGTTCATCATCACCCAAATAAACATGCCCAAAATTTCCCTAGACATCATTTCTAAAATAACCCTTATTAGGGTTTGCATGGAAAGAAGCTCCTAAATCTAAAACCCATAATTCTATTCTATTATCCAAAGAAATAATAAGAACATCTTGCATTACCTCTGCTACAATATTTGTCTCTTTATTTTACTCTTTACCTTTGTCTGGGTGTTGGTTCTCTTTATCCTTTGACCAATAATATTTCTTTATATGTACTTTCTTTCCACATTTCTAACAGTAATTCCCTTACCTATGGATTTAGATATGTCATCCCTTGACTTTGATTTCCCATTATTCTTACTCTTGGATCTCTCCTTCTACATGCCTCTGCTTTCTACATTCAAAGCATTCCTAGATGATGATTCATTTGTACTTTTCCTACGAATTTATTTATTCAATATTTTACCAACCACATCATCAAACTTCAAAATATTATTAGCAGATGTTGTATTACTAACAGTCGTTACCAAGTTATCCCAACTATCAGGTAAATAACATAATAATAAAAGTTCTTTCACTTCATCATCAAATGGAATATCAACTGATTTTAACTTATTTACAATAGATTGGAAATCATTCAAATGACTAGATGCAGATCCACCTTCATGCATATTAGAACTAAATAGTTTCTTCATCAAATAAACTTCATTTGAAGCACTAGGTTTTTCATATAAATTAACAAGATATTTCATTAACTCTATCGTATATGTCTCTTTTGTAATATTAGAAGCCACGAATGCTACCAGGCTCAATCTTATAGATCCCAAAGCCTTTACGTAAAGAATGGAATTCTTCATCGAGACATCCTCGTAGGTCTATACTTTTCATCCAAACATAAGTATAAATCTATTTGATATAGATAATCCTCAATCTTCATCTTCCATAATTGATAATTTCGGTTTTCATTCTATACCTTGTATTTGTTTTATTATGACATTAGAGTAGCTCCCACTCAATCATAAAACCCTCTATGAGTAAATATGTCAACACACATAACCCTCAAACAAAGCTCGATACCGATTATTGGGGTTAACATAAGGTTATACAAATAATATATCGATCTAAGCATACATGCAATAAAAGTGGATATTCTACCAGAAGAAATATGTAAAACAAGAGATAGAAATCAATACCATATTTAACGTGGTTCACCTAGTGTGGGCTACATCCACCAAGAAACAAGCCAATCTATTATCCAAAGCTTTGAAAGATATACAATGAAGATTTACAATCTTCCACACCTCTCATATGTACAGTACTTTCTTTCTCTCAAGCTTCTCCTTCTTCTCCAAGAATTCTCTCTCTCACAATTATTTTCACAATAATCATTAACTCTCTCAATCCTTTCTTCTAAACCCTATCTTTCATGCTTATATAGGCATATACAAACTTAGGGCACTTAGCCATGTAATTACAATCAATAGATCTAATTTAATGCTAAAATTAGATCTAATTCCCATGAGTTAAATAAAACACTCACGCATAGGTAACCAATGCCGATTAGCCCTAACCGATGTCAATTCCTCCTTGCTTGATTGATGTCGGTCATAGGTGACCGATGTCGGTCCCTACATAATCGATTTCGGTTATTATGTTTTCCAACAATTTTAATATAGCATGCTAAACTAAAGTAATTGAGCTCCACAAATAAACACACCGTAACTAACTCCTAGTGTGATGTTGTTGAGGAAAGTGATGATGAATTTAAGATCATCGAGGTTCATGAAGAAGAGCCGGACTGCAGGACATCCGAACACGAATTCAAAGAGCCTAAAGGAGAAAGTAATAATCAATTCTTTGAGTACCATTCAGAAGAAGAAGACTAATACGAAGAAATTATAGAAGATATGAATAGTCAATCCTTCGTGGTCTTCACACGCTCTCAGAAAAAGGAGTAGAGTACCACTAAGATGGTAGATAAAAAGAGATCTAGGAAGTTCCTAAAGAATTTAAAGCTAAGGAAACTTCTAAAGAATCTAAAATGACTGATATTCCAAAAGAGTCCAAGATGACTAGAGTTTCCAACATTAAATCTATCTCAAAGCAAGGAGAACCTTTTCCAATTCAATCAGTTGATAAATAAGCTACGAAGAAATTTTTTTCTTCCACATCAGTATCAACTAAGCCCGAAGAAAAGGTCAAAAGTGAGCCATCACCAAGTTCGAAAGAACATGTATCTAAGACATCAAGTACGGTCATTTTACCCAAATTTGATATTATTGATCATATCAATAAAACAAAAATTCCCATGTCACAAGCTGAGTACTTGAAGTCCAATAAGAATCAACTTGAGAAATTGGTCTAGTTTATCAAAGGTGACTCTACTATTCATTCCTCAAAAGGAATTCAAAAAATCCCAAAGATGGGAAGACTCAAAATATTGTGGTGGCCACTACACCTTCAAATGAAAAGGTTGAACCTTTCTTTGTGTCCTTTATGATCAACAAATGCAAATTAAGTAATTACATTATAGATTCTGGAGCTTCGGATAATGTGATTCCTACAAAAGTAGCACATGCTCTTGGTTTGACTTGTATGAAAAAACTCTTAGATATTGTTACTCCATGGAGACAAAACAAGTTCCTCTGATTGGGTAGATTAAAGATGCTCAAATGGCTTTAGCTCAATTTCCTCAAAAGTGAGTTAAGGTAACCATTCTAGTTGTTGACATTCCTACTTCATATGGTATGTTGTTAAGCAAGAAATTTTGTAGAGATCTGGGTGGTGAGATTCAAATAGACTGGTCTCATGTTATGATCCCTATCAAGGGAGAAATGAAGAAGCTAATACCGAAGACTTGGGAAAATTTCACGGTAACAAAAACCAAAGATCCTCACATACGTCATGTTTCAAAACTCTAGTATGGGTAATTATATGATGACTAGATGTTCATGCGTCGATGTTATTTGTCAAGATCCCAATGAGATCTGGACTCTTGATTTCGATGGAAGTTGTTTCTCAATAGGTTTCAGCATAGGAGTGGTGCTTATATCTCTGAATGGTAAAATATTTCCTTTTTCTTACAAAATCCAATTTTCAAATACTAACAACACTGTAGAATATGAGGCATTAATCCTTGGCCTCCAAGTTGCAGAAGAAAAAGGGATCAAAAATTTGAAATCCTTGGGAGATGCAAAGTTGATCGTGAAGCAAGTAAAAATCAGTTTCAAGTAAAAAATGATCGCTTGAGACACTACGAAATAAAGTGTGGGATGTGATTGAAGCCTTCAACGATTTTTCCATAAAATTTGTCCCTCGTGAAAATAATGACAAAGCATATTCTCTAGCAGTCTCAACTTCATTAATGATCCCTCATTCAGAGTTTGATCAAGACAAATACACCATTGAAATGATTTTTAGGCCAAGCATTCCGACAATGCGAGAAAATTGGCAAGTCTTTAATGATGATCAACAAATTATTGCCTTCTTATGAAAAAGGAATAATTTTGAACAATTGTAATTTGAAGTAAATGATTTTTCATTTTGTGAATTGACGACCTCACACATTGAAGAAAGAGTTGAGAGTGAGGATCTTGGTGATGGCATCATTCACTCAAAGGAACTAAAATTCCAAAAGGATTGGTTTCACTTGAAGAACCTTTTATAAACATGACATGTTTATCAAAGAGAAAGAGCAAGAAGGACCTGTGAATTATGTGAACTATGAGGAATTTGACATTGGTACCAAGGACAAACCTTACCTAGTCAACATTGGTAAGTGTTGCTCACCTGAGGAGCGTAAGAAATTTGTAAGCCTCCTTAACAAATATTATAATGTCTTGGATTACTTATATGAAGACTTGAAGTCTTTTTTAACCTAGGGAAATGGATCATGCCATACCTTTAAAGCCTGGTGCAGCTCCATTCAGAAATAAGCAAAGACAGTATAACCCCAAGATAGCAGGGACAATACTCCATAAGGTTTAAAAGATGTTGGATGCATGAATAATGTTTCCTATTTGATATTCAACTTGGATAGATAATATTATCTCGGTTCATAAGAAAATTGGAGAAATTAGGATTTGTGTGGATTTCCACAATCTTAATCAAGATTCCTTAAAGGATAACTATCCACTTTCAGTCATGGACCATATTCTACAGGCAGTAACTAGATCGGAAATGTTATCCATGCTAGATGGTTTCTCTGGTTATAATCAAATTGAAGTAGCCAGGGAAGATCAACATAAAACCACGTTCACCACCCCTTGGGGTACGTTTGTGTATAGAAGAATGCCTTTTGGTTTGATCAATGTTGGCGTAACCTTTCAAAGGACTATGGACATGGCATTCACAGATTATAAAAAAAAAGATCATTGTAATATAACTAGATGAATTGATGGTTTTCTCAAAGAAGTGAGGAGATCATCTAAGAGATTAGGAGAAAATATTGCAAAGGTACAAACTTCATAAAATCTCCCGGAATCCAAAGAAGTCTGTGTTTAGAGTTATGGAAGGGAAACTCCTAGGTCATATTTTTTCTAAATAAGCAACCAAGATTGATCCTAAACATGTTCAAGCTATCAAGAATCTTTCCTTACCTACAAGTAAGCTAGGAGTCCACTTATTCTTTGGGAAGGTGAATTTTTTGAGAAGGTTCATGCCAGATTTTGTCGAGATAACTAGAGAAATTGCTAACATGATGAAGGGAAAATAATCCTTTAATGGTCGAAGGAAGGTAGGGGAGTATTTAAACAAATCAAGAATGTTATTGCAAAAGCCCCTACATTTGTGTGTCCCGATTTTAAAAAGTATTTCATAGTCTATTGTTATGCTTCCCGCACATGATCTTTGTCATCCCGACTCAGCATAATCAAGAGGAAATTTAATCTCCTATTGCATTCATGAGTTTTGGATTCAAGAAACATGAACTGAATTACACTCCCCTTAAGAAACATGCATACATGGTGGTTCTGACCTTGAAACATTTCGATACTATGTGTTGATGTTGAGCTGAAAAATGACTAAGTCCTAAAGGAGAATATGAGTGCATGCGGAAGGAACTATGGAGAAAATCATGTGAGTGAACGCGCGTGTAGAAAGATAGGTTTGTGCATGGGAGGAAAAGGGTTTAAGGGTTTAAGGACTTGGCCACATTTCGGTTAAAGAAGGGTATCACATGTAAAACATGTGAAGATGCGGGTAGGCGTAAGGATGACAAGGTTGTTACATGGAGACCCTAAGCTCAAGAAAAGAATATTCTAGGGAATCGTTATGGTTACGAGCTGTAAAGTGGAGGTTTTTATGCCTAGCTAACATCTACATGTCTTAAACACTCAAGTATAGCATAATATGATGACATTTGGCCTTGCTTCGGAATGATGATTAGGTGATATCCTATCCTATTTAAGGAGGTATTTGGATCTAAGGAAAGGGAGTAGGTAAAGAGGTCAAGTGTGGATGCATATGTAATGGTGTATGCATGGTGAAGAATATGTAGTGGTTTTTAGGGGGTAATATAGGGTTTCTGGATCAGAGCCATGGGAAGGGTAGAATGTTAATGGTAGAATGATGTAACTGATCTATTGTTGAACCTTTTTTATGTAATGTAGCTACTTTTGTAAACATTTGTCAATCAATATATAAAGGATTGTTACGAATATACATATTTATGGGTTCAAACCTAAGTTCTCTTCATTTTTCTCATGGTTTAGATCTGATTCCTATGTATTGTCAATAATGTTTATGTTCTTTTCATGGTACATCTATGCTTAGATCTAGTGTTTTTACTTTTGTGCTAGAATGAATGCATGCATTATTTTTTCTGCAAACACTCCTCCATTAATGGTATACATTCTTATGAAGCTCACATAAAGGAGGGGCTCAGTGCCAGCGTGTGCCTTGGATGAGCACCCAACTAATGTTTGGTGATAGGACGTCACACTTGGGGTTTAAAGGGAGTAAGGAAACAAAACTACATTTTGGTTCCATTATCGGACCTCTTTTGAAGTTGTTGTAAGAATGGTGTGTGATGACAGAACGCTTGACCTTGGATAGTGTTGAGACTTGGCTTAAAAACATGGAGGATGAGTTTGCTCAGTAATTTAACACTAGATCTGAGTTTGATGCACGTAAATGGGTAGAGGATCACCTATATCATGAGCTCTATGAGACATTATTTTGTTATTTCCCAATAGATTTGTATGAATGGTTATCAACATATGCATCAAGGAAGAGTTAGTATTATAGACCTCGTGTTTAGACCCAAGAAGAATATCAGAGGTTGCATGATGTTGATCTAACCTAGACTCATGTCATTGATAAGTGGTGGAGTGGAGTGTTGACTAGCTATACATTGGAATACGTGATTTCTATGTATTATTTCCCAGAGATTGTTGAGTTTGAGTTCTTGAGGGAGCAAAGAAGATAATTCTTTCATGTTGTATTATTATCCATTAAGAGCATGGTCATCACTTTGAGTATGGAGGAATTTCCTATGGCTGGCTAACTTCCCACTAGGCACGGGGGCACGAAGCTAGTGTGGTGAGAGATGGCGGACCTTGCGGTGGAAATGGAGAGAGAGGAGAGGTGGCTCAAGTATAATGAAGCACGAGAAAGGGATTTGGCGAGATAGCGTAAAGTTGTAGGAGTGATGGACTTATAGAGGTAGACATTGCGGGAAGGATTTGAGGTTTGTGCAAAGAACATGGAACTTGAGCGTCTATACTACCCCATTTTGGAAAGTGCGGGAGAGAAACCCCTCGTCTTCTAGTGAGAGCTCATCATATGAGGAAAGGAGGAGATTCGTAGGTGTGCATCTTAGCCCACCTACTGACTAAACCCTGGAACTTAGTTTTCTAATTCTTGAGATAAGTGTTGTTAACCTGGTTAGTGTTGGTATTGGTAGTCGAGTAGCACCTGGTAGATATAATTTTCATTTAGTTCATCTATGGAAGCACAAATTTTCCTATGTTTGGAGGCATCCTATCTGGCACATAATTTGGGCAAGGTGTGGGTACAAAAATTTTGGGTATTGTGTCTAGAAGTGGTTCAACGTCAAATAATTTTAGCGCATGGTTTAGCATGATGGTGGGTATGCAGAAAGTACAACTACATCGGGCCCCTTTCTTGCATGGGAAGAGGATCTAGTGGATAAGGAGGAATAGGAGCTAGTGAATTTGGTGGTGGAGGTGACACAGGGAGGGAATCAAGGTCCTGAATCTCATGGGAAATGGCCACAACACCATCGGTGAGTGTTTTATGATATGTCTCTTCACTTTCCATAGTATAAGGGAATTGAGGATCTTTGAGCATGTACACAAATACGAATTGTTATGGTATACTAAGGGTATCACTACCCTAGAGTGGAAAGCAAGCTAGTTTGCAACTACGTTGCACAGTGCATGCATAGATGGTACCAGAAGTATGACCCACATCAGATGGTGGTAGATTATACTGCATTGCATGATGCCTTTTTGGCATAATTTCATATCTCTGAGTTTGAGTAAAAGAGCATCAATGACGCTCAAGGAAATTCAACAAGGTATGATAGAGAGTGTGTGGAGTATGATGCGCGCTTTAAGACTCTTCTATCAAATTTGTCTTATGATATCCATCCCTCACATCATGCTCAATGGTTTGTTTGAGGATCGATAATGCATTTCAGATGACTACTTTCCCACAAGACTTTCATGGACCCGCGCAAGGCCTTGAGGCTAACTTGTGCACTGAGGCCATCGAAAGCATTTATAATAGGGTAAGTCCCTTTTTGGAAGCACAAATCACTTTCATGGTGAAGCATCTATAAAAATTATCTATGAACTCATCTCATGAGACTCATAATGGACTATGGTGCACAGATTGTGAGGTAGAACAACACACTGAAGGACAGTTACCCATGAAATTCATTGCGCATCATGTCATTGGATTGTGAAATCTATCACGGAGATCATGAATCAAGTAGATGCCCATTTTTGTAGTGCATGCTCTATAATAATGTGTCTTCTTATTGTAATATTTTCTCATCTACAACTCACAATACAAAGGACTATCAATTGATAGACCAAATCCATGATGCCATTAATATTGGTGTGCACTATACCAGCATTGGAAGTAGTTCTAAGAATGAAGGTTGTCGGTATGAAGGATGTAGAGATAGAGGTAGTTGAGGAAGAGGTTTGCACGGAGTATTTAGAGGTTGTGGTGGTCGAGGAGGTAGGAGTGAATTTCCTATGGAACTTGTTACAATTGTGAATCTACCGAATAATATAAGCGTGGTATGTCTGGATTTTCTATAGTACCCATGGTGCAAGAAGAAGCATAAGTATGAGGAGTTCCGTGAGTTGTATGAGCCAAAAAAAAAAGGAAGGACAACATCATGGGGATGGTAAGTGTGAAGTGAGCTAATCCACAATGGATGCCTAGGGTAGCAGATAACCCTGAATTAGAACATGTCTTAGTGATTACACGAGTTGAGGCTACGCATGCCGGGTAAATTCTAAAGTAAAGGCCCCTCATTATAAGAGAATAAGTACTACATGGAAATTATATTGATCCAAGCCATTAGAATGAGGTTTACCAAGAGAACATGGAGGTGATTATGATCCTACAAGGGGAGATTCAATGTCTAAAGGAGTAGCCATGGAAGTTGGAACAAGAAAAGAATTTTGAGGTCCCTCAAAAGGACATGGATGAGGTCAGAGAAGTGTGTAGGATGTTGTGCCAGGAGAATATTATCCCTCTGTTAGGAGAGTGGCTAAGATAAAAAGTGTCGCGCACTAGAGGTGAGCATGAGAGGCAAGTCTTGCATGTTAATCTACCCCCTCACAATATTGATTATGACAAAGAAATCACATTGAATGCAATTGTGGATGGATGGATCTTGAGAAACATTTTGATTGACATAGGTATAGAGGTCAATGTTCTCACTTTAGATGCATGGAATCAAATGGGAAGGCCCCCATTACAACCATCTTCAAATGTGTTGTATATGGTGAATAGGAAAAAGGTTATGCCCATCAAAGTGTTGAAGGATACATCCATAACCATCCAAGGGGAAACGCGTTCTTGGAGATTTTGAATTCTTAGCACTTGTCAAGGAAGATAACTTTCCGGCCTTTCTTGGATGCCCCTAGTATTATAAGAATAATGTTGACTTGCACTTTAACAAAGGGTACATAATTTTTAGAACAAAGAAGAGCGCATCGTTATTCCACTAATAGATGGGAATTCTATGCCCTATGTAGAACCCTTGGGAGAAGAGGACCTGGATAGAATCTATGTGCACACCATTAGATACCCCAAGGTTATCCATCCATCAAGAGGAGTCATTCAATGGGAATATGCTTATTCCATGAGTGATACAACTAGTGTTACATGTGACAATTAGGTACATGGGACCTATGAGTTGGTTAGAAGAAAATTGAAGGGCATTGTGACTCGCATCACTAAGGCACACTCGGTTAGGTGCCTGGGAGGAAGGTAGTTACCTAGTTACACTGGAGAGGGTAACCATGATGCATTTTTGCATGTGATGGAAGTACAGTGGACATGTCAAATAGAAAGGAGGAATATGCTTACTTATACCTTGCGGAATAGTAGCGCATTAATGGGTGACTCATCAAGACAATCTTCTAGAATGGCGCAAAGTGAGAATCATGTTCTCTGTTAGGTTTCTCTAGAGTAATGCACCTTCTACAATACATGACTATCATGGGAAGGAGTCCACCTCATTCCATGTCTAGGAATGTGAGAGAGCTTGGATGGTAGGCCCAGAAGCCTTACCTCCCTCATTATGGGTTCATAAGCTCTATTCCACCTTGCAGGGTTATGCACGTGCATGGTATATCCATTAAGAGTTACGTCATCAAATGGGTAATTGGAAATATTTAACGAAGATATTATCCATACTTTTGAATATCAATCTCATAAACCATCGATGAATAAGGTGTTGTAGGAATTCAAGCACCTTACCTTGGGAGATAGTGTCATGGCTGAGGACCAAATCCTAGATTTATTAGGAGAACTTGATTTGGGGGCATACTTCATAGAAGAAGAGCCGAGAAGAAGGAGAGATGCTAGAAATATAGTTTGAGGGTCACTTCCTAGAAAAAGAAAAAGGAAAGTTAGTTTACTTGATAGAAGGTGAGGAAGTAGAAAATTTGGATGTTGCTCATACATAAGGTACATGTGAAGTAGTAGAAAAAGAAGATGAGAAAGCACACATCTACCATGAGCCCTAAAAACAAATAAAGTTAACATTGGTACAGAAGTAGAGCTAAAAGAAGTTGTCATTGGAGATTACTGAACAAACCATGAGGTTTCAACAATAGTTGAGTTATTGTGTGACTTCCAAGACTTGTTCCTTCATGTGTACCATGAATTTAAGGGATTTCATCACTCATTTGGGGAAATGTGGATTAAGTTAAAAGAAGGTGCACACCCAAATATGAAGAAACCTTACAGGATGAACCCGAATCTGCACGTAAAGGTTAAAGAGGAAATTGATAAGATGATAGAATCCAGTATCATTAAGGCAATTGAAGAATCTGAGTGGGGGACCCTGATGGTGATTACTATCAAGAAATATGGCAGGATAAGGATTTGTGTTGATTACGAGAGATTTAAATGCTTAATTTGTGATATATCCTTTTCTAACCTCATTTACTAAGGAGATTTCGAAAGGTGTCATAGGGTGAGAAATCTATTCTTTCACAGATGGATTCTTCAGATATCATCAGGTAAGAATCGTAAAGGAAGACCAGGAGAAGACTAATTTCATGACTGAGTGGGGAATATTTTCTTACATGGTTATGCCCTTTGGGCTTAAGAATGCACTTGCTATATTTTCACACATCGTGGTGCAGGCCTTTCAAGACTTCATCCACAAATTTCTGCAAGTCTACCTAGATGATTGGATGGTGTATGGGTTAGTAAGAGATCATTGTGATAATTTAAGATTGATGTTTGAGAGGTGTAGGAAGTTAAGTATCTCTCTAAACATTAATAAATGTGTTTTTGCTACTCCATTTGGCACATTACTAGGTCACATTATATGCAAGGAAGGCTTATTGGTAGACCTTGCCAAAGTTGTCGTTATTTTAGGGTTGGAGGAGCCTACTAGTCAAAGCACGGTACATGGATTCTTAGGGCACATGGGATATTACAAGATATTTATCAAAGGTAATGCCAAGATTAGCACGTTGTTAGAAGAGTTGTTGAAACATAAAAGCAAGTTTCACTAGGGAGAGGCGCAGCAAGTGGCTTTTGACACATTGAAGGAGAAACTTAATACTACGCCATTTTGTGCTTTCCCTCTTGGGATAATCCCTTTCATGTGCATGTGGATGCATCAGGGATGGAAATAGGAGTAGTGTTGGCATAGCACGGAGAGGGGATTGTTGATCACCCCTTGTGTTTCATAAGTAGAAAAGTAACACCAACTAAGAAGAATTATACAACAACAGAGCGTGAAGCGTTGTCAATGATTTATGTGATGCATAAGTTTAGTCAATACTTATTGGCTACTCCATTTATCTTTTACACGGATCGTATGGCACTTAAGTACTTGGTGAATAAGCATGTCTTGCATGGGCACATATGTCGATGATTCTTGTTATTTCAGAGTTTGATTTTTCGGTCATCGTGAAACTCGATAAAAGTAATCTAGGACCTGACCATCTATCAAGGATTAACTCATGTGAGGATGCACAAAGCATTGAGGACACAATTTCATATGCACAATTATTTAGATTGCAGCTGTGTGCCCTTTGACTTAGAGGATATTGTTTTTTTCTTGTGAATGGGTGTGGTGTCGGAGGAATGAAGGCCTTGGAGAAAAATCGAGTTATTTATACACGTCGTACCCTATATGTTGATTAGTGGAGACCTATACAAACTAGGCCAAGATGAGGTTTTGCATCGGTGTGTGTTGGAACATGAGCATACTACAATCATGGAAGAAGCTCATGGTGGTATTGCAAGAGGACACTATGTAGGGAATGTGACCATGCACAAGATCCTATTGGAAGGCCTTTGGTGGGAGACGGTTTATAAGGATTTTATAGAGTATTGCAAGGCTTGTGACCATTTCCGTGCCTTGGTAAGCCAAGGCGGGCGAGAGATGAAATGCCATTAAGACCTATTGTTAGTGTAAATCCATTTGAAAAATGGGTAATTGACTTTAATCGACCCTATTTCCCAAAATGTAGGATAGGTTTGCACTATATTATCACTTGCATAGATTATCTTACATGGTGGGTGGAAGCAGCGCTACGAATGAATGTACAGCAAAGCTCTGCAGCTAGGTTCTTATGGGTGAATATAATTAGCGGTATATGGATGCCCGTTGAGTTTGACAAGTGATAGGGGTACTCACTTTTTAAATGAAATTGTTAGAATCTTATTGATATATTTTATGGTGGACCATCACAAAAATATTCCCTATCACCCTCAGGATAATGGAACTATTTAGGCATTTAACAAGATATTGAGCCACACATTAATTAGGATTTTGATGTCGGAATGAGGGATTGGGATGACGAAGTCTCTCAGTAGTGCTATGGGCATATCACACGACTTATAAAATATTGAACAAGGCCACACCTTTTCAATTGGTATTTGGCATTGAAGTTATTTTTCCCATTGAATTTATTTTACCATCCATGCGTATTGCACACACATGAGGATTGGCTAATGAGTAAGCATTAGAAGAGTGCATTGACAAACTTATGATGTTAGATGAAAGGGGAGCCATTCTAGGTGGAGTCAGAAGATAAAGAAAGCCAAGTAGAAGGCATGACATGATCAGCATATTAAAAATAATAATTTTGAGGTTGGACAAATGGTCCTTCTATACGATTCAAATTTTCTACACCATCGTGGGAAACTCAAAGTACATTGGTTGGGACCATATGTTATATCTTATATACTTGATTCAGGAACTTTTCAGTTACAAGTGCTAGATGGAACATGGTTTCCCGGTTATTTTAACGGGAGTAGGTTGAAGCCCTATTATAAATAAGTCTTTTGTGTGTTTGTAAATAAGACAGTGTTTCCTTGTAGCTTAGGCTTCCCTTCATGCTTTTTCCTTTATTTTTGTTTCCTTCATTCATCGTTATGTTATGTCTTTTAGTTTTATTTATTGTGGTTACACTTACACGCTGGTATCCAGTTACTATCTAAATGGGTTTTATGCGCAAAGGACCGTGCATCTATTTAGTGTGGGGTGGAGAGTGTAAAGAAGAGTTCTAGTGAATAGTGTACTAGGAAGAAAGTGTTGGGAGTCATGTTAATTGGTGGATTGAATAAGGAAATCAAATGTGTGCATGTTTAGACAAGCGCGCGTAGCAAAAGTGATTATGGGTGGATATTGGTGTCAAACTACAGCAAGAACTTAGTATTAGATGTAGGGGAAAATGCACTTTAGCGCTAGAAGCGTGTGTAAGGAAGTTTGTGGTCGATAATGTTTTGTATGCCAAAATTTTGAGGAGGTTACACATAAGTTGGTGCTTGGAGGAAAAGCACTAGACACAATGTGTGGGAGGATAGCATTGGAAAATCCAACTTTAATGCGATAGTATGGTGGTAGGTGGCATGGGAGTTAATGCAGGAAAAAGAAAAAAAAGCTATAAATAGAAGGTCGGGGTAAGTTATTCTTTTTACCTTGCATTTATTTGTTGAAGAGCTCTTGCAAACTAGGGCATCCTTGCGAGAGAATTTACGAAGAGTTGCGTGTGAAGTAGAGAATTTGGAAAAATTTGAACTAGAGTGGAATGGATTACATGGGCGTGCATGGAGGATATTTTTTGGTGGATTCCCATGAGTATTTACATTATCTTATGGAAGGAGAGTTTTCCAGTTAGGGTTTACAGAGCTAGGGCATGGGTTTTGAATAAATTTCGTAGGAGTGGATCTAAAGCAAGACATAAGAAAGGATCTATAACGACTCGACAAGGGAAGATAGCACTAAGGAAAGGATCGGATGGTTCACCAAAGAATAAGGGTAATAGGGCATAATGGGACAAGATCATAGTAAAATTCATGAAGAAGTATGAGGCGATCGAAGGCTTAAGGGTCTCAATTAAAAATAAAGTGAAGGAATTATATCCCGGGTTACACGAAGGATGAATGCACTAAACGACCTTAGCAAGAAGATGGAGAATATTGTGGATACATTGAAGGCTAAGGGTGAAGAGTTGATGTTTGATGAAGTCAATGCGCTAGTAGGGGATTTATTTCAACAAGTGCAGAGTGAGGTGGATGCCTGGAATAATATTGAAACATCCTTGAACAAATACTTCCCAATCCTTGTAAAGCAGTAGAAAAATTATTTTGTTCCTTGGTGCAAGCCGGATACTGATTATTATTTCCTTCCATTTCTTCATTATTTGTTGTTGAAGGATAGATTGTTTCTAAGAAAAGACAACATGTTTAGTGTGGGGTGATGTTGAGCCCAGAAAATGACTAAGTCCTAAAGAAGAAGATGAGTGCACGCGGAAGGCACTATGGAGAAAAGTGCATGAGTGAACACGTGAGGAGAGATAGGTTTGCGTGCGGGAGTAGGAAATGGTTTAAGGGTTTAAGGAATTAGCTGCATTATCGTTAAAGACGGATATCATATGAAAAAAACATGAAGTTGCGGGTAGGCGTAATGATGACAAGGTTGTTACATGGAGACTTGAAGCTCAAGAAAAGAATATTCTAGGGAATCATTATGGTTATAGGATGTAAAGTGGAGGTTGTTATGGCTAGTTGACATATGCATGGCTTGGACACTTGAGTATAGTAGAATATGATGACATTTAGCATTCAGGCTTTCTTTTGGAATGATGATTAGGTGAGCTCATGTCCTATTTAAGGAGGCATTTGGATCTAGGGAAAGGGGAGTAGGTAAAGAGGTCGAGTATGGATACATATGTAATGGTGTATGCGTGGTGAAGAATATGTAGAGGTTTTAATGGGTTAATATAGGGTTTCTAGATCAAAACCATGGGAAGGGTAGGATGTTAATGGTAGAATGATGTAACTCGATCTCATTTGTTGAACCTTTTTTATTTAATCGACTACTATAAACATTTATCAATCAATATATAAAGGGTTATTCTAAATATATGTGTTTATTATGGGTTCAAACCCTAAGTGCTCTTCATTTTGGTTATGGTTCGATTTGATTCCTATGTATTATCAATAATGATTATGTTGTTTTCTGGTACATCTATACTTAGATCTATTTTTTTACTTCTTTGCGAGAATGAATGCATGCATTAATGTTTCTGCAAACGTTCCTCCATTAATGGTAGACATTCTTATGAATCTCACATAAAGGAGGGATTAGCACCTACACGCACCTCGGTGAGTGCCCAACTAATTTTAGGTGATAGGCCGGCACATTTGGGGTTTAAAGTAAGGAAATGAGACTACGGTTGAATTCTCACACCAAAGTCCTAGTTCCGAACACCACAATTAAATCAATTTTGACACAACATGAACCAGGATCTAAAAGAGGTAATTGGGTCTCCGAGATCTAGGAATATGCCTTGGACATCAATCCTACCAATTTGGTTTGAGGAAGAGGAATTTTCTAACTCAACACAGAGAATGAGCAATGAAATGACCTTGAGGAAGAACCAGTTGAAGAAAGTTTACCACTGGTAGTTTTTGTCAGTACCACAGACGAGTGGTATTCTAATATAGCTTACTTTCTCACATATGGTGAATGTCCTGAGAATCTGATAACTAAAGAAAAAAGAGCTATCAAATTAAGAACTGTCAGGTACATTATTTGGGACAACACCTTGTTCAAGAAAGGTATTGATGGCATGTTCCTCATATGTGTTGATAAGGAACAACAACCTAGGTTCCTTGAAGCCTTTCATAAGCATGCTTGTGGTGGTCATTTCTCTAGACCAATAACAGCTCATAATATTTTGCAAGTGCATTATTAGTGGCCCACTATGTTTTCCAATGCTCAAAATTGGGTAACCAAATGTAAAGCTTATCAACAATTTGTTGAAAGACCTAAATTGGTAGGTTTTCCTTTAAAGCCGGATGTCATTGAGTAATCCTTTAAAAATGAGGTTTAGATTTCATTGGGGTCTTGAACCCACTTCTATTGTTGGTCATACTCACGTGCTCATGGCAACTAACTATTTTACGAAGTGGGTAGAAGCTATTCTGTGAAACAAACATCTACTACAGTAATTTGTGACTTCATCAAAGAGAACATTTTTGTTTGTTACGGAATTCCACAAAAGATCGTGATGGACAATGCCACCAATTTCTCTTCTACAGATATGGTAGGTTTTTGTTATGGGTATGGGATATCTTTATCTCACTAATCAGATTACTATCCTTAGGGAAATGGTCAAGCAAAATCTAGTAACAAGAATATCATTACTATTGTGTGTAAGTTGGTCAAAGAAAATCAAATAAGTTGGCACAAAAACTTATAAAATGCATTGTGGGATAAGCGTGTAACTCCCAAAAGAGCAAATGTAATGTCTCCATTTGATCCATATGGATATGAAATAACTCTACTTCATCAGAAACAATCAACACAGAGAAGAAAAACAACAAACAGAGGTTCTATCTTTTAAGTAACAAGACTACCACCCTATGTATGGCGGTGGTTACTGAAGCTACCGCCCACTAGGCGGCGGTCCCAAAACTATTGGTCTGCACAGGCGGCGGTCACAGCCATTATGGACATAAAACTGAATTCAAAATGAACAACCTCTGAATTTGAAAGGATGTTCATTTCTCTTCTCCTTCATGACCTTTCCCATTCTCCAGTGCATGGGAGGACATGAGAAAGGCTATAAATACATGATTGTAGAAGTGTAGAAGATCATCGAAGCATGGGAGCAAGTGAGAAAGAAATCTTAGTGTTGGAAATTGTATTTTGTAGAAGAAAGGAGTGTTGAGACAGAGCAAGCAAGTAACTGAAAGGAAGTGTTGAGATATTATCTACTTCTCTTTCTTACTTATTGTAAATTCTATACCTGTTGATTTAAATTGGCCAATAGAAGTGGGAAGAAAGAGCAATTGCCCTTCCCAACTAGTTTTTCCTCCATTAGAGGTTTTCCAAGATAAAATTGTTGGTGTTATGAGCTTATATTATTTCCTTTACTATAATTGTTGATTCTAAGCACAATAGTAATTCATTCACTAGCTATCTCTATTATTTTCTAATAGAAAGTAAACAACAGCAATTAATTTGTGATTTGTGAATAATTCCAAAGTTGAAGAGTTTACAGATCATTTTGGTATTAGAGCTAAAAAGTATCCAAGACTGTGGTATTTCATTCTTGAATTTGTATGACAGTGACAAGATATAAAGGCAAAAAAACTTTACCTTGCGATCCAGAGATTTCTACAAAGAAGTGGAAATAGAGAATTCAGGGAGAAATGGAGGAAGAGAACTTGGTCCATAGAATCGAGATGTTGGAGACCATGATGGATAGGATGTTTAGAAGGCAAGAGGAACTTATAGATTTGCAAAAGACAACTTCCGTCAAGAAAGACTCCATGGACTCGGTGGTTTGAGGCTTAGCCAAAAATTTTGGTATAGGCAAGAGTCACCATGAGGAATATTATGGGGAAGAGCATGAAGAAGAGACTTCTAACACAAGAGAAAAGGTAAAATCTGAACATACTCCTTTTAAAGTTGAGACTAAAGTCAAAATCAAAATCTTTGAAGGACAAGTAGATGTAGAATTACTAGATAAATGGTTGAAATAGTTAGAAGTCTATTTTAGCATCCATAATGTCACTGAGGCACAAAGGATCACCTTTTCATGTCTCAAAATGGAGGGACATGCTCTAGTTTTGTGGGAAACTCATCTAACTACTTGTGAAAAGAAGAAACGTCCTATTGTGAAATCTTGGCAAGACTTTAAGGAATTACTTAGAGCTAACTTCTATCCTATTGGCCATAAAACTAACCAAATGATTAAATGGCAGTATTTTAGACAAGGCAGTGGTCAAAGTGTGCAGGACTATACTACGGAGTTTCAGAGGCAAGCCATGTTGTTGAACATGGATTTGGAGGATGAGGATATTCTAACCAAGTACTTGGGAGGACTTCACACTCACCTTTGAAGAAAATTCATCTCCACAAAGCCCAAGGATCTCAATGAAGCATGTGTACAGGCATACTACATAGATGATGAGAAAAAGCAAGGAGAAGCAAAGTCGAGGGTAAAGCAGTCAACAAATCAGTAGAAAAAGGATTATGGGCAAATAAGTAACAAGAGTAAGTGGAAAGGGAAAGGTAAACAAGCTGCTACTACTTTAAATACTTGTAAAGATCCCAATAATTTTTGCAAGAATTGTGATATTAATGGTCATACTGATGCTACATATTGGAATTTGCATCTAGAGTTACATCCGAACAACTAAACCAAGGACTCCAAGAAGTCCATGACAGTTGTAAAGACAAGAAGGAGGTGGAAATCGAAGATGAATCGATGTAGAAGAAAGGCTTGGATGCATGGTCACTAACATGGACAGTGAAGAGGAGATGAGTAAATTATTCCGATCAAAATCCGATCAAGAGGACTAAGGTAAATGCTTTGGTTGGTACCGGTTCTCAATCTAACTTGATTTCGAGGAATTTGTAAAAAGCTTAGTCTTGAGACTTACAACATCCGCACCCATATCCTTTTGGTTGGGTGAAGAAAGGTGTTTATATTCAAGTAACAAGAAGATGTAAGGTCAAGTTTGTGATAAATTCCCAATATATAGATGTTTTTGAAGCTGACGTTATTCCACTTGATGCTTTTGATGTGGTATTCAAGAGTCCTTACTTGTATGTTAGGGATGCTTATCTTTATGAGAAGGGAAAACTGGTATAGATGGGTCAAGGATGGGATCAGCTACAACATCCGGGCACACTAGCGTAAGACATGGGTTAGTATGGTTAATGTTAACCAAGTAAAATGGCTTATTCAGTCAAATCATAATCAGTTTTGTTTTCTTTTATTAAAGGATAAACAAGATGGGGTAGAAGTTTCAGAGATTTCTAACCAAGGAAAACAAGATTTGGATAGTATTATTCAGTCTTTTCAGGAAGTATTTCAGGCTCCTAGTGGATTACCACCAAAACGGGAAGTAGAGCATGAGATTTAGCTATTGCCAGAGTCACCTCTACCAAACATTGGGTTGTATAGAAATCCTTGCTTGAGAGCACTGAAGTAAAGAAACAACTCTAGGAACTAATGGGCCAAGGGTGATACGTCCAATCACCTCACCATGTGATTCACCTATTGTGATGTTGCCAAAGAAGGATGGTTCTTGGAGAATGTGCATCGACTACCGCGCTTTGAATAAGATCGCCATAAAGAACAGATATCCACTTCCCCGTATAGATGATCTCTTGGACCAATTTCAATATGCCAAATTTTTCATGAAGTTGGATCTCAAGTCAGGTTATCACTAAGTCAGGATGAAGGAGGAGGATATATGGAAGACTACCTTCAAAACAAAACAAGGTTTGTATGAATGGTTAGTACTTCCTTTTGGATTATGTAATGCACCCGCTACATTTATGAGATTGATGAATGATGTATTGCGGGATTTCATAGATTCATGTGTCATTGTATATCTAGATGATATCTTGATTTTTAGTGCCACATGGGAAGAACATCTAACGCATTTGTAGCAAGTCTTGCAAGTTCTCAAGGAGAAACAACTACTTTGTAATATGAAGAAATGTGAATTTTCCAAACAATCACTTGTCTATCTTGGGCACATGGTTAGAGGAGGAGAGATACGAGTGGATCCAAAGAAGGTGGAAGCCATCACAAATTGGCCAACACCAACAGGAGCCACAGAGACTAGAAGCTTTGTGGGAGTAGTACAGTACATGCGGAAGTTCATTCCGGGTTTCTCAGCAATTGCAGCACCTCTACACACAGTGGCCACAAAGAGTAAGGGTTTTGATTGGGGTAAGGAACAAGACAAATCCTTTGAGTTATTGAAATACAAGATTAGTCATGCTCCAGTACTTGCTCTTCCTAGTTTGTAGCAGCCTTTTGAAGTAGAGACAGATGCCAGTGATTATGCTATGGGTGTAGTGTTGCTTCAAGGAGGTAAACCCATATGTTATCATTCTGAAACCTTCACTTCAGCAGTTAAAGGATATTTAGTATATGATAAAGAAATGTATGCACTAGTTCAAGCAATTAAAAAATGGAAACATTATTTGTTGGGTAAAGAAACTATTGTGCACACTGACCACAAACCTCTCCAGTATTTGCAAGCATAGTCTAAATTGCAGCAGGAAAGGCACTACAAATGGATGGGGTTTCTTCAGTAGTTCCATCTAGTGATCAAATAAAAGAAAGGTAGTACAAATTTGGTGGCAGACATGTTGTCTAGGCCACCCACACAGAAAATTTCTCTTGTTTTGCCACTATCTCTCAAATCGATCCCTTCACGGAGGAAACCTATGGAGAAGCATATGCCCAAGAAAAAGACTTTTGGGTAACATTTCAGAAGTTCAGTCCCAGGGGCTGAAAATATGGGGATTGAAGACCGTTATCTCAAAGACGGGTTTCTCTACGATGGGGAAACTTTATGTGCCTAAAGATTAAAGACTTTTATTAATGAGGGAAGCACATACCTCGAAAGTAGTGGGATATTTCGGTGTTGGTAAGACCCTATCCCACTTGCAAAGGTATGTATATTGGCCCAACATGTAAGAAGAAGTATCAAAATTTATTCGTGGATGTAAACTTTATTGTATTAGCAAGCCAAAAATTAGGAAGGAAGGTTTGTATATGCCTTTACTAGTACCTACTCATCCATGGGAGGACATTTCTATGGATTTTGTAGGAGGATTACCTATGTCTAAACATGGCCATGACTATCTCTATGTTATTGTGGATAGATTTAGTAAAATGTGTATTCTTATGGCATGTAAAAAGAAAGTAAAAGCACATGAGGTAGCAGATATTTTCTTTGCTAATGTATGGGTGCATTTTGGTTTTCCAAAGTCTATTGTCTCTGACATGGATTCCAAGTTCTTGAGGAAGTTTTGGACTACTTTATGGGACAAGACGGATACCAAAGGAGCACAGCTTTCCATCCACAGACAGATGGACAAACAGAGGTGGTAAATAGGACTTTGGTACAGTTGATCAGAGGGTATAATAGTAAGTACCCAAGGACTTGGGATGAGTCCTTAGCCTACATTCAGCATTCCTATAACCGGGAAGTACACATATCCACTATGAAGTCACCATTTGAAGCATGCTTGGGATATCTACCCATAAATCCATTGGACATAGCAGTTAGATAGCAAGATGAGGAGGATACATGAGACACAGAGGTGACTAGAGCCAACAAGTTCATTGAGAGGATCCGGAAAATCCATCTCAAGGTCAAAGAACAACTAGAGAAATCTCAAGCAAAGTACAAAGCTAGGCACGATCAGCATAGGAGGGAACACAAACTTCATGTTGGAGACAAATTTTGGCTTTACTTGAGCAAGGAGAGACTACAAGGTCAAGCATGGAAGCTCAAGCCACTACGATATGGACCCTTCACCATATTGGAGCAGGTTGGGGAAAATGCTTTTTGACTTGATTTGCCATCATTCATGAGGATGTACTCTATAGTAAACTGCGAGAACTTGCACCTATATGAGCCATCCATGCTAGATGAAGATGAAGAACTATAGTTGCTACCTTCCATTGAGGATTGCGTCTTGGACTCACGAGGAAAATTGGAGGAGGATGTAGTGCTACAGTAGAAAGTCAAAGAGACTAGAAGAGGTCCGCAGGAGTCTTGGTAGATTGGACTGAAAGGAAAGACACCAAGGTAGGCCCAGGTGGTACTCGAAGGAGAAAGCGAGGGAATTATTCCCTCATCTACTCCCCCACCGTAACATTCCCATTTTAAGACTTTATAAACAAGGGAAAAAAATTTATTTTTTTACATAGTGTTCTTTGTTCTAAATAAAGCATTATTTAGAAAAAACATTCCATGTCAATCAATCTCAAATAGATAACCATGTGCAGCTGTAAATGACTTAGTGATCCACCGATATATTCATTTCATAACTCACTGATCTACCGATCTATTTATTTCATAACTCGGTGATTTACCGATCTATTTATTTCATAACTCAGTGATCTACGGATCTATTTATTTCATGACTCAGTGATCCACTGATCTATTCATGTTAACTTTAAGGATTGAATACTTATCATATACTTCGTATTCTTGTTTTTCCTACCCTAAACCGGGTACTGAGTGATCTATTTAAAGAACATATATTTGAATATTTGTTACTAATATTCATTTGATATCATGTTTCTTCAAACTTGGTGACATAGGACAACGCAACCAAGTGAAACTTGCGATACTTTGGAAAAAGATTTCCAACGTATTGTGTATATCACTATTCCTAGATGGCATACTCGTCATTTCAGAATACGTCCTTTACCTCACTCCTCTGTTATCAAGAATGGTCTTTACTGACTACTGTCAGTCCACTTGCCCAAGGTTTAACCCTAGCCCTGGTTAGAAACATAAATTATTATAGGAAGATGCTCACAATGACTTAGGGTATATGGGCATACTCGATTGACCTAAGTCAATCGGTTGTGCCAAGGTACCCTGAGCCATTGAAAGCTACTACCTATCATAACATGCCACTAACTTGACCTAGAGAGAAACTAAGTTCAAGTCCTTATTTGTGTGTAGATCTAGATGATCAATGCAGAAGGGTGTTGCCATATGTCAACTGTAACGTTGTATTCTCGAGAAGACCCAAGTCTTCTCGAAAGTATAGCCCTGCAATTGGCATGTGCCAACATCCTACAGAAACTACCTCATCGAGATGTACATACCCCTAGGAGGTTATTAATACATTGTTAATTTGGATTATGTCTTGATTACAGCAACCCTGCTAAACCCTAATCCAACACTCCATAAGTTCTTTTCTAAATTTGATTCATTTAGTCATTGAAGAACTTCCTTAACTTATGATTTCTTTTAATGTTTGTTTACTTAGTTTAACAAGTAGTTAACCAAAACAGGACAGCAATATCATAAGTTTTCAATAAAATGTATTTTAACATTCAGGAAGGTTTAACAACCACATAGGTCCAACTAAAGTAGACTTCATACAAAATGAAGTCTAATGATTAATAATCATATCTCCAATCCTTTTTGGTTTACATTCATTTGAGAGAGGAAGATTCTTCCTCTACATGATTAAGTGTTAGGGTTTATCATTCACAATATCCATAGTTCTTATTGCATGTTCATTACACATCACATTACTATGTTAAATTGTTTAGATAATACACATCATCTTATGCAACTTAACAAGCTACATCATTATAAGGGAAATTGAACTAATTCCCTTTATCCATCTTATCAAAGGATAACAAGATAAGCATAATATAATATGAAGAATATCAACAAGATAGAACTTCCATCTCCTTCATAAAAGTACGAGATAATTTACACAACCAATGCAAATAAATCACAACTCGCAATTCATCATTATAAACTTATAAATTTACAAGACTATGCACTTTAGGCGTACTGCATAATAACAACCTTCATTCTAAAAAGTATACAACTTTTTTTTAAAACCAATAAAGAATGAATCAAAATTGTTTACAAAGAATCGACTTATATCATCCAATGCATCATATAATTTTTACCTTCTTTTATCACTTATGATGTCCATATGCAAAAATTGCTAGCATGGGTCAATTCAATGAACTGAGCATGATAAGTACTAAGCATTAAAACAAAGTGCATTCCACTAATTGTTTCATTAAAGAATTATTGCTTTAATGAGATAATTAATAAATCATACATCTAGATCCAGATAGTAAAGAAGTACAATAATAAATCTAGATCCATTTTTAAGAGAAGAGCAGAATATAATCCACAACATCTGCCTAAAAACTTAAAGTTCAATTGATCCTATCAATAACTTTTAAACAAACAATAGATCTTGCCATCCCATTATTTCATAATTCTATCCTAATAGAATACAACATTTATCTTTTCTATAAGACAAAAGAAGTGTTTACAACATGGTTCATTCTAGGATGATTCATCTAAATCTTAAGCAAAGAATAAGAAGAACCAGTACGTACCATACCCAAACTCATAACATCCGAAAAGTAGATCAGGTTCATAACATGAATTATTTGTTTCCTTTTGGGATAACAATCTTATAAATTCAACATTTAAGATATACCTCTAAATAGAATTTCATAACAATCCAAGAAGGTATAGAAAATCAAAACAGTCTAACTGCAATTCTAATTCTACTTCTGCATGTTAGAAGTTATCAATCAAAGATCTGAAACCAACATTCACAAATCAAGTAGTCCCATACAAGAGTTAATCTCTACTCGAGTTCACCCAAAAAGATAGAGTACAAGAGACAAAACCTACTCCTATCCATCCAAATAAAGCAAGGCTTAGTCAACAATAGTCGATCAAACAAGTATGCATTCACTTATCAGTAGAACCAACTTAGCTACTATCTTTCTACATCATTACAACAAATGATTCGAACAAAGTAGACCAACAAGCCATAAAGAAATCACCATCTCATAAGAGAATCGAGTGCAGAGAAGTTCAATCAATGAGCTTATCCAAAAGACAGAGAAAAGGAATCTCTATTAGGAAAGGTCCAAATAATCAATCATTTCATTAAACTAAACAAATGAATTTCCTATTTCAATTCAAATCAGAATGAAAAACATTTTACAGTCCCAAAAATAGTATACTAATCCCAAGAGAATATATATATTTCTCTCTTTAAAAGAAACCCAAGGACTCATTCACTGTACCCAACAAGAATAGAATCCCGAAATAGTAAGCTAACAAGTTTAGAATTATCCATGAACTCAAGACTGAAGACTCATAAATGCTTCACAACTTATTACGAAGAGTATGTAGTTCATGATTCAAAAGAACTATACACAAAACAACTGAACAGAGAAAGTATCCTTCCCATATAAATTCAGTGTACAAGGGTAATAACTCAACCTTCCACTGAGACCCAAAATTATTTTAAAGGATCAGAAGAGAGAGCAAGAACCCAAAAACATTTAAGTCAGAAGATGTCCCATTCTATCTCTAATGCAATGAAACAGAAATCCAAAACAAGACTTTCACAACCACAAAATTGTGACAAAGGAGACTTAGTTTCAAACAAAATAGTCAACCCAGAATGCGGGTTTCCTCAAAACAGAGGGGAAAGAACACCCCCAAATCTCATGCCATTACCATCTCAGAGAAGATGATACAATCATAAAACAAGTACCACATTCTTTTAAACAAGACGTTTCCAGTTCCAAATCTCGAAGAGATTTCAAAATGACTCAATCAAGCTATCACCCAATTTTCTGGTGAGTAAGTTGCTCAATAAAAGAATTATAAGCTTTAAAATTTTAATAAAAGAATAACCCAACACAAAAATACCATAACAGAATTGAATACATTGATCCAAATAAAATCTCATAACACTCAAGTGTCAAATAAGAGTACAGTGTTGAACACGAGCTTCACACAAAAGTTCAAAACTTCACAAGTAATATAATACAAGTACAGTGCCAAATACAAACTTCAAGCAATAGCTCAACGATTGCATAAGTTTTCCAAACACTGGTTCCAAACAACACAAAGCTCCAACACAATTTTATATCAAAACACGAAGCCCAAAAACAAAATCAAATAGAACTCAAGGTTCCCATAAAGTTCAGAACCCTATATTGCAACGAAGGTCAGTTCAAAGCACAACAACCTCGAATACAAGTTCCAAAATGAAAAAGAGCTACAAAAACAAGTTTCGCATACAAGCTTCACATGCATGCTGTCATAGAACTTGCACAGAGAGAAAGTTTCCAAAACAACATTATTTTTGCCATGGATTCATATCCAAACATCACAGAGATTCATAAAACCCAGCAAGAAAATAACCAGTCAAACATGAAAACATGAATCTCATGAGAGTAGAGTTGTTTTAATGAATCATTTAGAAGAAAGCAAAGAATCTTAATGGTTAGAGCCTATCATGCCTGATAGTGCTTCTGCCAAATCAAAGGAGACTTCTAGCTGAGCTTCCAACTCTTTTTCTCCTCCACGAAAGATCAACAATCAAACATCTTTTCTTCCTATGCCTCATATACTTTCCTTTGATCAAAAATAGACCATAGAAACCAAAAATAGCTTTGAAGTGAAGGTCAAACTATTGGTTCGAAGAACCAGATAGCTCCATGTAGAGAAAAATCCGTAATGCATGCAAAACCAAATAACCTCCTACAAACCCGCCTTCCAAGTTTCCAAGACGGTTTACACACAAAAACCGAGGCCCATCAATGCCATTAATTCCAAATTTCTCACTTATCTTTCCTTGCCACCACCTCCTAAAACTAGTGAATGCCAATTCCATCCAAACATGCAATTCCATCTTTAGTGGAGCTTCCACGTATGCCTCCACTAAAGTTAACTAGCCCCTGCCAAAACTGGTAGTACCACTATCCATTAAACCCTATCAACTCACTTAAATTCCATTGGAACCGTCACCTTAGAGACATGCGACCCTTAGGTTCCCTTTTAATAGTTTAGGATGGATCCCATAAAACTTAGGTTAGTCTAGCAATTACCACCTTAGGTCTTAAAACATTTTCCAATAGTAATTCCCACCTTAGGTTAGATTCAATTCATAACCATTTAGTATTAGGTATTAGTTAAAAATAGCCTAACATTACTTTAGTAATCCTTCCCTTATTCATTTAGCACAATGCTTAGGTTAGGATGCCAACCCAACAAAATAGAATAAGAGGCTTAGGTTAGAATAAAATCCAAATAAGTAAATATAGCTAGAACATAGGTGTTCTTACCTAGCTTAGGATAATGTTAGGATAATCCTTAGGTTTTAGGACTCTGAACTCCTCCTCTATCGTGAAATAAATTGAATTTTTCTTACGTCCTTAATGTCCTACTAAGATCAATCACCAAAGACCCAAGCACAAACATACAACTAAACGAAAACACATTCACATAAGACCAAAGAATTTGTAACATACAAAGTTCAGTCCTCTATGTCCCTCAAACTACTGAATGTCAATTTACCATTCATTCTATGAAGAAGATTTGAAACATTCCTTGGATCACTGAAATTGATCCAAGGATGAGATTTTGTGGGACTAAAAGCCTCCCTAAGAAGGGGAGGTGTGATCCATAAGGATCCGAAATAACTCTACTTCATCAAAAACAATCAAAGATAGATTAAAAAAACAACAAAATGGAGGTTCTATCTTTTAAGTAACATGACCACCACCTTGCACAGGCAGCGACTACATAACTTCCACCCAGCCGGGCGGCGGTCCCAAAACCATCGGTCGCATAAGGTGGCGATCCTGGCCATTACAGACAGAAAACTAAATTCAAAACGAATAGCCTCTGAATTTGAAAGGATGTTTGTTTCTCTTCTCCTTCATGACCTTTCCCATTCTCCAGTGCATGGGAGGACATGAGAAAGGCTATAAATACATGATTGTAGAAGTGTAGAAGATCATCAAGCATGGGAGAAAGTGAGCAAGAAATCTTAGTGCTAGAAATTGTATTTTGTAGAAGAAAGGAGTGTTGAGACAGAGCAAGCAAGTAACTTGAAAGGAAGTGTTGAGATATTATCTACTTCTCTTTCTTACTTATTGTAAATTTTGTACCTGTTGATTTAAATTGGCCAATAGAAGTGGGAAGAAAGAGCAATTTCCCTTCCCGACTGGTTTTTCCTCCATTAGAGGTTTTCCAGATAAATTTGTTAGTGTTGTGAGCTTATATTCTTTCCTTTACAATTGTTGATTCTAAGCACAATAATAATTCGTTCACTAGCTATCTCTGTTATTTTCTAATAGAAAGTAAACAGTAGCAATTAATATTGTGATTTGTGAATAATTCCAAAGTTGAAGAGTTTACAGATCACCATTCCAACTCTTGTATGGAACCGATGCTTGAATTCCCATTACATTGGAGTTATTGGCATTATAATTGGCTCAAGAAGTTGACAATGAATGCTTTACCAATGTGTTGGATAAAAGGATCATGTTCCTAAGTAAGTTTAAAGAAAAAAGAAGTCAAGTAGTGAACAAGATCGAGGAACACAAATCCAAGGTAAATAAATTGTTCAACAGAAAAACTAAGGAGAGAAAATTTTAAATCAATAACCTAGTTCTTCTATGGGACAAGATGCGTGAACCAAAAGCAAAGTACAAGAAGTTTGACTCACTCTGGATAGTCCCTTCCAAAATTAGGCATTTCTGTGGAGATAACACCTATTAATGGGCATATCTTGATGGAACTCATTTGCCTCTGCGCTCCAAAGAAATATCTCAAGTACTATCAAAATTGAAAATGGGTTGTCCCACGTATGTACATAGGTAATTAGGGTTTTGTTAGTTCCCATTTCCTGTGTTTCGCTTTCCTCTCTTTTGTCATCTTGTTTTTGTGTGTCGTCATTTTTGGGATCATGTTCATTAAATTTTTAGGTCTAGGTCCATTGTTGCATCCGTGAAGTTCTTGTCCCCAATAAGAGCCAATTGTTATCGATAATTTTGATTTAGAAAAATTATTAAAAATTTCAAGAAAAAAATTGAAATTTTTGAATCTTCTTTCATCTATCAAGAGTTTCCTCATTTTTTTTTTCTTGACATCCTAAGAAAAACCCTTTTCATTTCATCTCATTCTGATGAAGGGGTCATTTTTTATGCTCTATTCAAGTTCAAGATTACTTAATTAATATTTTAATTAATTTTCTCCTAGCTTTCCAAAAATAAATGAATTAATTTAATTTGGGAAAAATTAAAATATTAATTAATATTTTTAAACTCAAAAAAAAGTTTCGTGGATGTTGTTGTGAATTCCAAATTGGCTCTCCACTTCCGTTTTTCCCTTTTCTAGCAAAGCTTTCATTTTCCCTGCTTGTGGGAAATTCCCTTGTTATTTGCCAACCCAACCAGATATTAAACGGAAAAATATCTCCCATTTTCCCATGTGGAGAAATGGAGGGGAATTGCCAGCCTAATTTTCCATTTTCATGGGAAAATGGTTAAATTCTTCCCCTATTCCCCTAGCAATTAATGCCCACTACCCAAAGAAATTGGAGATTGGTTATTGAAGAAGGAAGAAGCGGTTACAAATCAAGAAAGCTTCTAGGATATTCATAACCTCTCTTCGAGAAATCTACGGCAAAATACATGTGAGAGAAATATTGATAGAGAAGAAGTTTTGAAGCTTTTTATTTCCAACTCTCTATTATTTCCCTTTGAAGAAACGTTTTTCGAGAAGGATTTTTCCCAAGATTCTAAGTTTTATATATTTTCAAGGAGCTGATACACAAATCAAGGAAACACACATTGTTCACAAAGGTCACACACAAGAAAGAACCTTGGCATCTTTTTGACATAGACATCCGAGGAAACGCAGTTGTTTTTTTTTTCCCGATTCAAGGCCACGCATTTATCCATACATTCACCATTGTTCACATAGGTTAAAGGTAGCAAAGGCCACGCAACTAGACACAAGTCAAGCCCACGCATAACTATAAAGGAAATGCCACACAAATCAGATCAGAATAGTCAAGCGAGTCAAAGTAAACAAATCACATGCATGTTAGAGAATAGAAGGCCGCGCAATACAATGAGATCCATCATGCACATGTAATCTAGAATAGTCCGCGAAGGAAAAGAAAATGTTATACATGCATCCAAAGGTAGAAAAATCCCATGTAAGCCAAATAAAAATACCACGCACTCACCTAATCAGCCATTGGCAACACATAGGAGGTAACCAGATGTTAAAAAGGCCACGCACCAAACAAAACATTTTATTTTCTACATAACACAATTAAAACAACCCGCGCACAAAGAGGTGAAAAAGATCCATACATGCCAGAAGAAATAAGCATTGATTCACCATGTATTCACCTTGATAGGTCATGCATTCACCTTGGTAGGCCACGCACAGCTATCAAAGTAAATTCCACACAAGTTAAAAATAAAAATAAAAATAAATAGCTATGTACCAAGCCATGCAAGTCAAGGCCATGCTCAGGGAGATTCATCATTGACCGCATACATAGGCCTAACATGAAGGACCAGCGAACAAAGTAAGAGATCAAGTTTCGATTTACAAAGTAATTATGGAGGTAGCTTAGTTTCCAAAGCTGAATTCATTGTATTTTGGAATGATTTGTAATTTGAGCTCAGTCTTACTATCTCATTGTATAGCTTGAGCTTGTACCTGAGCTCGAGCTCATATTACCATTTTGGAAAAATTGTAACCTGGAATTTCTTGGTTTTATTTTTTTTAAAGTAATAATAATGAATAAAGAATCATATTTTTCCTGACGGTTATGATGGTCTGGAGACTAAGACCCAAAATCATTTTGCACTGCTTCTTTGTTCCTCCTTCAAAACTCGTAATGGCTGAAAAACCTAATAAATCAGAAAGGTCAAACAAGTCCACACTTAAATATAAATTCCAAGGTATCATTCCTCCCACTTCTATCAAATCTATGTATGACAATATCACTAACACCGATCCTAACCACATCAACGTAACACAATTTTGCGATCGGTTGAAAGCCGAGGGAAAACCATCTTCTCAGATAAACTCTATCATAGTGGTCTACCTCAAGCAGTAGCTTTTCCTATTTCATTACAATGCCCTAAGCTAGTTATAACCTACATAGAACATTATGACCTTGAAATATGTGGAATCTTCAAGGATAATCGTGAGCCTTTCCTTTTGATCACACAATAGCACATCAAAGAATTGCTCAACATCCCAAATTTCCCTGAGAATGTTGACATCACTCAATAGTTAACACAAGATTTTTGGATTAAGAACCCCTCAGGTGTACCAATGTGGTCAACAACAATTGGTTAGTGACCAAGAGGACTCATGTTGACCGGTTTCCCAAGGAATTGTACCATATTGAATTTGTGGAGGAATCATTGATATGATCACCCTTCTGAGTCAAGTCTTGAGCCTCCCCTCTGCCAGGATTTTTCACCCATGGATGTATCAGTTCATCTACATCATCCTTGTAAAGAGAGAATTTGTAGATTGGGCCACCATCATCAGTGACACTCTCCACAAGTAGTTGATCGAGGTGAATATGACTGGGCATTTATACATGACATCATACCTAACCTATGCGGTGGCTAGAAGGAAGATGTTTTCGGGGTTAGAGACGAAAGGCATCATGGGTCCTTAAAATAGTGTTTTCCACTATTATCTACAATTAAGTTTCAAGAATATCTCTCATCACTTCAGGAGAGTTAATGATGCTTTCATCTTCCATGTGATTAGAAACTTGAATAGGAATCTGTAAGAAATATTCTTTAAGGATACCATGGCAATCATTTCTCAGTGGGGAACACGGTCCATTCAGTTCCCATATTTTTCCTACATTCACGTGTGGATTTGTAGGCACTCCATGTAAGATTCCCAAGTATTTCAGTGATAAGTAGGCATTAATGGAGATTCTGTGACAACTTTTCCAAGTTCATTGTCTTCTCAGTGAAAAACATTGTTTAGGCATTCACTTCCCAATCCAAATTAGAGAATACCAATGCCTGGATATCTTTAGTGCACAACTCATGGAGAAGGAGTTTTCTCTCATTACCATACATCCATTTGTGAATAGATCCCAATTTTACATCAATGGATTCATGAAAAAGGATCTCGAGTGAAGTACCAACACAATCCCATCATGGAAGACTATTGGGCTGCTCGCTCGATGAAAACAAAGTAAGAAGACAATAATTCTCCCACCTGACCCTTGATCAAATCAAGGCCTTCCACATCATATATCCTCCATACTCATTAGTAGATGATGGTGATAATTTGATTGATCCCTCATATGATGATTTTTCCTTCACCCAATTGCCCCAAGTTGATTGGACCGAAAGAGATGAATTTTCTCTTGATGGCAATAATCAGCCAATTCTAGAAAGGATCATAGCCTAGTATAAATGAGAACTTGTAAAGTTATCATCCATCTAATTTCATGCCCTAGGACCATAGAAATTTCCAACACGAGGAGGTCTCCAGTTGACTAAATATTCTTCTCAATCAACTTCCATGCCATCAACCCATACACATCAAAAAAGGAGAGAATGGTTTCCCAAATCCACTTCTCCAAAGAAGATGTCACGAGGAGAAACATCCAAGGGTCCTGGCCCTATTGAAGGAAGAGAATGTGTCTCGGGGTTTTCCACTTCAAGTAGAGACTCATCTACTCATGTTACTGATAGTTCAAGGAAGCTCATCATAAACACTACTCACCATGCCATGCATAAGAGTCTACTCAAGTGCAAGTGGTCCAAATATCAAATGCTCCTGAACCCCTAGTTCACAAAGATGTTTCTCAAGGTCTCCCTGAGGTTCAAGAGGTTGATGTCAAATTTATTTCCTTGAGGATTGAAGTTTTGGAAAGAAATCTTGCGGAATCCAATGATTTTAAGAACGATATGAATATTACTTTGGACTCCATGATTCTATGTGAAGAATTGATTGAGGAGATCCCTTCCTGGGTTGATTGTGAAATCAAGAAAATAAATAGGGTTATCAAGGCGATCAATATTTACTTTGATGCCCTTTCCAATATTTCACGTGATGTTATCCCCAAGAAGCCTAAAGTGTTCTTGAGAATAATGGTGGATGGAGATGGAAACAAATTTATAGATCTTAACATTCTCCTAGTCGAGAAGGAGCATAATGCCATGGCCTTTGTTGACTATGAAGTATACAGCTTGGACTTTGGAATTCTACATTGGAAAGTGACATGGCAATGGCTGGAGAATCTATGGATATTTTGTTAAGAAGGCTTGAGAAATTTAAATCTCAAAATTTTGAACTCAAGGTAGAAAAGAATCGGTTGGTGAATTATGTTCAACGTCCGATAAATCCAATATCCTCCACTTTTCTAGTACACGATGTAGTGGTTGCCCCCAAAAAGAAACACTCAATCTACATTAGAAAGTGACATGGCAATGGCTTGAGATTCTATGGATATTATGTTAATAAGGCTTGAGAAATTTAAATCTCGAATTTTGAACTCAAGGTCAAAAAGAATCAATTGGTGAATTATGTTCAACGTCGATAAATCAATTATCCTCCACTTTTCTAGTACACTGATGTAGTGGTTTCCCCGATAAAGAAACACTCAATCTATCGAAGGAGGTAAAAACTTTGGGCCATGTCACTAAATCTTGGCTTTCGAAATTCTCATCTTTGGGAGAAATAAAATCGAAGTGGTCGTAAAGCTCCATGAAGAATTTAATGCATACCTAGATTCAATCCTTTCTTGTAAGGAATATTTTTCTTCAATCATATCAAATCGGATGACATATTTCCTATTCTACAAGAGATGACGAGTATGGAATCTACAATTCTATTCATTGAAGGGATCCTTGAATTCAAATGCCAAGGGATGTGCTTTCTATGGTGTTTACATCTCAAGTCACGGAAGATGCTTCTCGAAGATTCCATGATTCATTATGAAAGCATATGTAGCGAAGCTTTCACCTCACTCCCCTTAATTCATGAGTTCATAGCTGAAATTTCTTATAATATTGTGGACAAGCATAATCAAGGCATTCATTATAACATATTGAGGAACAATTCTCACAATTGTTTAAGGACATGTACATTCCTACCATTAACTTATCCTCTACTTCAATGGAATGTTGTATCAAATTGAGGAACCTATTTAAGGATACTCAATTGAAAATGGTCAACCTGTATAGTATGTCATGTAGGATTTTGGAATTGCAAGTGTTCTACGAGACTTTGCTTCAACCGAGTGAACCTCCTGAAGAAGAGAAGATGTTAGATACATTGGAAAGGTTCATATATTTTCAATTGGCAAAGGCGAAGATCCTAATTTCACTAATGGGATGAGAAGATAGCATTCTAGTATCTAACAAAGTGGGAGAGTCCATTTCTCATACGATTGAGATAGGAAGACCCCACTTTAATGGATAAGGCATTGGGTCTTGTTTTATGTTTTGTGATGATATTTTAAAGTGATGTTATTGTTAAACTCACTTTTAGTAGACTTTTGATCACTTAAGTGATTTCTAATTTCAAGTTACTTTTTAAAAGTTAGTTGAAAAATTCAAAGTCACTTAAGGTGCCCTAATTTAATGTTCATGTAAACCATAACTACCTGTAACCAACTTTTGGGTTATAAAAGGAAGTTAGGGACTCATTTGTAAGGGTGAATTTGAGAGAGGAGAAGAATACTTTTGTGCAAGCTTTGTTTAAAGAAAGAAACTTTGTGTTCTTTTGTGAAGATATTTTGGAGAGTTAATGAAATATGAACATTGTGTCCCAGTCATTATCTCTTATAGCATTTGATGTTCTTATATTCATTAGATGTTAGTGTTTAAATCTTCCATGTGAATAATATCTTTGATCTCATTGTTAACATTATTAATTTATTGTTCTTGTTCACAGTGATTAAGCTCTGATATCTACTTACTCATGTGTGTTCCCTTTCATTTATTCTTGTTTAGCTAATTCAAACTCTATTTTATTTGAGTTAGTTATTCATTGTTATTTTTCTTCTCTATGCAATATTAGGCTCTATTTTTACCTAACTATTGTATGCTCCTTCCATCCATTCCTTCCCATTTATTTTCTTCATTCCATTCCATTTCCATCATTCATACTTCTTTCCATTTGATGTCCCAAAACACCCCCACATACAATTTTGAATGTATAGATGTAAATATAGTTTTGGTTTTCAATAAAGACAACCTCACCTTCATTGAGGAGGGACTTGGTCCCTAACTATTGCATGTCATTTGCATGCGTGAAAATCCTTTTGCTAAAAACAATTGATTATGACCTTTAAATCGAGTTCACTTTTCTTCTCATTTTTCCTCCAAATTACTTCTTTTTCACTCATCAAATCAACACTCCGCCTCGATCACACAAAGGTCACAATTTCAAGTCTTGTTATATCATTTTCTTATTTATCTTGAAGTACTCATTCCTACTACAATGGTTTATAAATGAATATGCTCCTTGGTTATCTCATACAGTTCATAATTTTAAGCTTCTCTTATTCGTGCTTTCAAAACATTTTCCTACCCCTAGTCTTGAGTTAATCAGAAATGATTCTTTGTTTCCCAACACCTTTCACTTTGCTTACTTATCTCGGATATCATTGGTTATTTTTGCAATTTCTGAACTCAAAGTTGCTTCACTTCTATAGCTTCTAAAACTCTATCTCGATACCCCATCTACAACTAGGTCATTTACCTATTTCTAGTATATATCTCTTAAATGACAATATGTGTTCATTTCACAAACCTATCTCTGTATGTTCTCATGTTCTCCCATCGACCTATCTTTGTTCGAGTTCTCATGTTCTTCCATCAACCTATCTATGTTCACTTCTCATGTTCTTATGTTCTTCCATAAACCTATCTCTGTTGCACTCCTTAGAACATTTTTGTGCTAGTTCATTTCAACTTTATTTCATCTTTCAATCTACTCTCTAATGGGATATTCTATATTCTATTGATACTCATCTTTATTCAACTTTTTATACTGAGCTAACAAAATCACACATATCTTTTTCAAAGAATAATTGTTTTTATCTCTATCTTCCTCGAGAGATATAGACTCGTTAACTTCATATCTTATGTAACTCTTTATCTCGACTCCTTTTGATATACAAAAAGGAATTTCTTACATGCAACTACTTGGTATAATGACAATAATCTAGAGATACATCCTAATTCTCAATTTATGTTTAGAATTTTATACATTTTCCAATAGATTTGTACTCTCTTGCAAGACTACAAAGATACATATTGTGACTGCCTCAACTCAATCAAGACAACATAGTAATGAGCATTAAATACTTTAAGACCTTTAACCAAACATATTTGCCTCTATTTTGCAACTATGAGCACTTTGAATCGAGACTTAGAGAAGAATTACTTGCTCTTAACACCCTTGAATCTACTACTTCACAGGATGATTATTTGAGTGGCTAGGATATGCATGGCTTGACACACATTGTTCCTTTGTTGTTTAGTTACTACACATTCTTGACTCAATTGAAATTCTCATTAAGACTCAAATGAACTTCTTTCTTATTGCAGCAAAGGTAGCTAAAAATTGACAAAAGACATTCTCTTATAATTATTTACTTTACGAAGACATTTCTTGATTGAAACCAAACTTGACATCATAATGGAGCCTAACACAAGTCTTTAACACTTATTGACTATGTTTTCTTTTCAATACTACTCAAAAATCCACTCAAGGATTTCAACATATGCAAGACTTTCAACATGGAGCAAGACAGACATTTTTGAGACTAACATACCTTGACAAATAGATAGATACAATAATCAGCCTCAACCGGTGGTTCCTTCAGCTAGTGTACACCTTCTAGAAGCTTAGAGAAGGTATACCATCTTGTCATGTCACCTCAGAACAAGAGAAAGTCATCAAAACAACATGATGACTCAATTCTTTCTTTCCTTTTCCTTGTTTTCTTATTAGTCTCCTTGGATACATTCCTTGGTATGACAGCCACATCACCTAAGCTCTCGTCCTCTCCTTGAGTTTCAAATAGGCATACATGTTGTAATTAATACACCTACTGTAATACTTCTTAAGGGAGGCATTCTTCATTCTTTTTACTGGAATTATTTTCCTTCTTCTTGCCTTTATCATCACTTCATGTTGTTTTGTTTGTGATTGCTTCTCATATGACTATCTTATATTTTTGTGTATATTTAACATCTTCCTATGCCATCTTCTTATCATTCTTTGTTGTCTCAACTTCTGAATTTTCTCCCTTGACCTTGTATATCCATTTTTCTTTCTTCTTCCCAGTATCTCTCTCAACCATGGCTGACTTGGTCTCACTCTTAGAGTTTGTCTTTTCTCTTAATATCCTTTTGTCTTTCCTCTTGAATGCATTCATCTTGTAGCTATATCTAGGTGATTCATGACAATGTCTGGAAAAATTCCCTTGCCCATGACAGTTAAAGCATACAACCCGATTCTTACCTCTTGGGTCCTTTTCTTCCCAAACCGACTTACACTTGGATCTTCTAGACAATACTTGGCTATGTGACATTTTTATTTGTAGTTGAAACATACTATGTTCTTCTCATATTCAGTCCTATAATACCTCCATGGATGTTCTTCATCTATTCTTCTTCTATAGTTTCTATCTCTATGTCCAAACACATTGCATGAAAAACAAATTCCATGAAACTTACGATAATCTTCTTACATTTGGCTGCCTAATGGTCCTCTTGTGCACTTTTTGTTATTCTTGGTCTCTAAGAACCCTTGAAAAGATACATGACACTATTCAACCTTCAATTCCCTTTTCCTTGCTTGTTCTAGTTCCTCTCTCGAGATTCTTTGGTTTTGCATTTAATTTCTCACATTCTTCACTCTTGACTTATATAGTTTCTGACATATCTCATGCTCTACTTCACCAGAATTTTTTTGTTTGTTTTGTAAGCCATCAAGGTGGTTAGTAACGTGTTCCAACTCAATCTTCAGGTTTCTTAGTTCCTCTTTAAATTCGAGAAAAAATTTCTTTTGTCTCAATACCTCTTACACTTTCTCAACAAATGAAGCCATCTCATTAAGTTCTTGACCATCGTTTACTTCCTTGAGCTCTATTTATGTATTTAACTCCTTTATAAGAGCCTAAGCAATTTTATACTTATTTTTCAACATTGATTTTGCTAATGATCCCATGTTTGTGTCTTCAAGATCACCTCCAAGCTTTTAATCTTGACTCAAGAATACCGGCTCTTATACCAATTGTTGGAAACTAGGACACTAATATGGGGGTGAATCAATGTCTAAACAAACAATAATATACATTTCAATTTTCTTAATTTTGTTATGATGAACACAAGCAAATAAAAAGAGATAACACAGAGAGGTAGAATTTAATGTGGGAAACCCAACTAATAAAAAAACCACTAAAACTAGAACTCTTCTTAGGACCACATTATCCTATATCTGCTACATTGATTTCATGGTTGAGCTTCAACTCAACCTAGAGCTGCAACTCAAAGAGTTGTTTTACCAAGCTTCAACTCGGTATTTGACAAGCTTCAACTTGTCTCGGAAGCTTCAACTCCCACCTTGATTCAGCTTCAACGGATTGTTATCATAAAATTACAGCACCCCATGAATGGCCTAAAAGTGAGGATGGGGCATTCGGTGTAATTTGTGTAACATTGGATCATATCTCAAGTTGTGGGACTTACGGGCTTAAAATGACCTCCAAATAAGGTTGGTTCTTGCTCCTAAACTACCTGCCACAAGCTACTCTAAGTACAGAAAGGCCATATAATCCTATCCTAATATTATAAGGGACCGAGAGAGAGAGAGAGTGCATGAAAATGAATCCTACACTAACAATGGTGATACACCAGAAAAGGAGGTGGTTAGCCAAGGATCCAACTACCTAAAATGGAGAGAGGTGAGCAAAGGAGAGGGTGGACAAGATGCACCACAGACTAGAGATAGATTCACACATAACACCATTTCATACCCATTAAACACAGCTCCCACAAACCTATAATAAGCATTAGAATATGCATAGTATACCATGTAATGAAGAGAGGCAAGAAGAGACAACAAAATATGTGAAGGATGGACAAGATGCATCACAAAAACAGATTTTATTGCTCCATGAATTTACACAGTACATCATTAGTGGGCAAGAGGCAAGAAAATTCCATTACAAATCTTGGGAAGGAGGCTTAAGCTCCACATTCAACCCTAGTAGAGAAGAAAGAGAGAGGGGTAGAAAAGAAGAATGACTAACTCTCTTACAAAATGAGCCCCAAATTACAATTTATAGAATGAGGAGAGAGGGAAAGAACAATCCCAAATTTTCCCTTTCAACCACTTGTAAGATGTAATAAATGAGTGTAATTAAAGGTAATTTTCTTTAAAAAGTATCTCCATGTTTTCCATGACCTACAATAGAGAAAGAATGATTTCCCATGCTCATTTAATGCATTCCCAACCACTCTCCAACAACCACACAGAACTAGGATTGTTTTCTACAAAATTATCCATCAAATCTTCATCAATCCCTAAATTTCTTAGCTTTTTCTCTTCACGAGACTAGCAATTAATTATTGGTTGAGGAAGGATTTTTAAACATTTCTCATCTCTTTTCAATGTTTAACATCATTTGAAAAATTTGGGGTATTTAAAATTTGTGGGGCCCATTTAATTAATCACCTATTTGTATCTCGAGAATGAGGGGGAAATACCATTTTAAATTATCCATCTTGGCCAAACTCGACCGAGTTGGCCCCGACCTTGTCTCACACCACCGGCTCCAAAACCCAACTTTCTCTCACCTACATTGAGTCATCTCCACCATCATCCAACATTGAGCTCCTATTTTCCAATTTCCTATCACCTCTAGCTCGGGATGCGTAGAGATTCCCCATAGAGGCCGAGAAACTCCTAAAATCTTTGCCGACTTGACATGCCTTGGGCCGAGTACTCGACCCATCTCCCCCACTAAGTCACCACATAATATTTCTATGCCTCAGGATTTGCATCACCAACCTACTCCTTTTCTCCATCTCGGCATGCCTATCACTTGCATCACGGGTCTATTCCTCACGTGTTCATCATGCACCCCTACTCTATCTCGCTTTGCACCGATTCCCACAACATGGTAATGATAGCTTGATTGACGTGGATTCTTGCATGGATTTAGTGTCTTTCCTTCGTGAACCTTAGAAGATGCACTTTGAGGAGCCACGTGGTGCCCTCTGCGGCTTCACCATTTCGCTTTGTTCCGTTCGGGCTCTTTTCATTTGGCTCGATGCTCCAAGCTTAACCCTTCACCTCAACTTGTTGGCTCGACGAGCCCTTTTGCAGATCTTTACCACTTGCCTAAGATATTTGCATGATAACTAACTTGCCCTTCCCTTGATGCACTAGGATAAAGACAACTCACCCTTTGTAAAGCTCGGTGCCTGCACCATATAGCTCGTCAATCCCTTGATGGAAGAGCTTGGTTCATTTGTGGGCTCGACTTGTGGTGGTATATTTGGGAGTGGCTTGCAGATTTCTCATTTTCTATGAGCTTGATGAGGTTGTGTAGAAACTAATTTTTCGAAGATCATTAGCTTGGCACGATTACCATAGGGACAACATGCCCCTCTGGGTTTGATGGATACCTCAAGACGAGCTTGGCCTCTTTGAAAAATAGCTTGGTGGCCTTATGTGCGAGTTCATCATCTTCTTAGTTCACCATTGGTCCTTTATTGATCAATTTGACTTCTGCGAGCTTGGTCTTTCTTCAAGGAGTTTGTAATGTTGACTCGGCATTCACATTAAATTAGCTAGGTGTCTATTCTAAATAACTAGGCCCATCATTCTACATTTGCATGGCTCAAGAGTGCTTCTTGAGAGCCTCCCCATAATGTGTAACTCGGTTGCTCCTATACAGGCTCAATCTTGACATGGAATGGTTTGCTTGTAGTAGCTTTCTTATGATCTCAATGAGCTCATTAGAACTTAAAGGTAAGTTTCAACCTACCTGAACCCCTTCCACTTGATGGATCCTCATAGCACTAGGAAAATATATAAATACTAAATTTTACCCTCTAATACCGCAAGGGGCCCCTCATCAGTCATCTTAACTAAATAAAACTTGGGATTCAATGAAGACTAAGAAGAGAAAATTTCCTCTTGTGAATGTTCAACTCCCTCAAGAACCCCTCGAGACACTAAAGTCGGTATTTTTCTTTTGGGAACCTCCAAGCAAGCCCGCCTGTTATCTAAATTTTCACCGGGGTGGAAATTGATAAAAATTTGGTGACTTGCGAGGCCATTTTCCTGCTAAATGGAGCTTGACTAGCTGCATATAGTAGTCCATTGGGCATGGAGTTTGTGTAATCCTCATGAGCTTATCTCGAACTCAAAGCTTAACCCTAACACTTTTGAAATGTCATTGCTTGCACTGGAACTACTTTTGTCCGCTATCTTCCCTTTTAACTCTCATAATAAAATCTTGAAATTTGTTTTGTGAGAGTAGAAAATTGTTTTAAAACTTGAATTTCATTCTCCCCAAAGAATCGCAATCTATGAGGCTGAATTATGAGTGTCTAAAACTACTACCTCAAAACTAATTCTTGCCAAGTATGAATAGACAAGCTGATTTTCTTAGCAAGGTGAAGTATATTGCTGAGGGCTGGAGGCTTGCTGCATCTATTCTTTGGAGAGAATCATTAAAATATCCTCCTCATGTTGGATTTTAGTTGCTCTGCATTTGTTTGGATTTGGAGTTTGCAACTATTACATGTAACTATGAGTTTCTTACTACAATAACTAGATGCATGATGCATTATACTACTTGTAGCAACATGAACAAAATCTATATACAAAAGGAAAAATCATACATGCCTTAAGTAAGACATGCGAGTGTGCACAAGCACTTATTTTGCTAAAAACAAACCTACTCCTACTCCTACTCTAACAAAGACAAGGGAAAGCTAAACAAATATTGCAATAGACAGGAGAAATAGCTTCCCTTCTTTACAAAAGGAGGCCATGTAATTAATTCAGCAATGGACATGGCCTATGACAAGAGTGGAAATTTTCCTTCCACCCTTCCAACCAAAGTATCAATAAACAAAATGAATACCTCCTCTAGCTCTTCATTTGGTTGGAGGTGTTATAGTTGATCCTTAGTGCATTGAATATCATCCTCATGCTCTGAAGTGAGCATGACCAACTTCGGCTTCTCCCTTAGCTCTAATGAAGCCAAGTACCTGATAGGGCACGGGGTCTTAGGAACCAATGAGCTGATCCTTTTTATTTTCCCATTCCTCTAGAGCTCATCCCCATTAATGGGGGCATATTACAGACTTTCCAGAAGAAGGTGTTTGCTTGTAGGATGATCTTAATATTGCTCTGCCTCTACAAACAACCCTGCCTCTTCCAAAACTTCCCTTTCCAATACCACCCTTTTCCATGATAATTGGTTTGGCCTTGTTGTCATCATATTCCTCCTCCTTCATGGTAGATTCATCGACAACATCAGATTTAATGAAAGAAAGCAAGAATATTTCAATGATATCTTCTTCATCCAAAACCTCTAAACCTGATTTGTTCTCCTTCATAGCATGAGGCTCCTCTTCTTATGGATTTGGAGCTAGTTTTTCTTCTTCCTCTGTTGATTTTACAATGGGTGCATGGTCAAAAACCTTTAAAAAGATAGTGCTAAGGTGGACAATGCATTCTGAGAAAATAGATTGTTGATTGTCACTCTCTTCCTCGTGATCCGTTGCTACTACAAAATCAGCTTTGGCCACCACTTATTCTTCAACTTTAGCCTCCTCTGTTGGCTTCACCATCAAGAGCATTTTTCAATCCCAAACCTAAGAGCCCATATTTTCAAAATCCTGTCATTTATTCTTTATAAGGATCTTTTTCTTGTTTCCCTTGGCTGTTTTTTTATTATATTCTTCCCAAGATGAACTTGAGACAACAAGAGGAGGGTTGGGTTGAGTTACAACTAGTTTTGCAATTATTTGTAGTGGTGAAGGAGGTGGAAAATCTTTTTGTTCAAAGGGGATGATTTTTGGAAGGGAAAGGGAAGAATAATTGAGGTGAGGTGGAAGACTAGAAGATGGAGAAGTGGATTCCATGATGGGGGCAATAGGCAAGAAACTTGGAAATTGAAACTCATGACAAGATGGTGCTGCTTGGGGAATGGGAAGAGGGTTGTGGGGTGGAAATGTTGAATTTTCCCATTGACCTACAAAATATTCAACATCCTTAACCCATTCTTCAAGTTGGGGCAGCATCTCAGCGATGTAATTGAGTTTCTCTTAGCAGGCTAAAATAGCTTGGACTAGGGCCTTCCCATGGACAAGGGACCCTAAATCCAATCTTGAATGCTTTCTCTTGATTTTTGGCCCATCCTACATCATACTTAACTCAATTTTTCTATCATCATTTGCAACTCCACATTCTCGGGCATAAGATATCCCCCATAATTGGCATACTCTTGTTCTTCCACAATTGCATAGTCTGGCGTGGATCCAAAATGATCTCGCATATTGCTCTTGTGACATTTCTTATTTTCTTCATACCATGGGTCTAAAGGAGGTTGATAATAACTTGAGAATGAATTTTTCATGTTTAAAGGAGAGTATGGATGTATGGCAGCTGCTCCAAATGTGAATTCCATTGTGCGAATGAAGCCATGATTGCGCAACTTCATAGAATGGGAGAAAATGAAATATATGGAAAGAAAATGGGTGGAAATGGATGAAAGAAAGGTCTACAGCTTCATAGAATGGGTTTTTCGAACTAAATGGAGTCACCATATGTGCTTTGCATGTGCTTCCAAAGGTTGAATCTCACCAAGAACACACCAACTTGATTAAATAAAGTGGTAAGGTGCTTTAAACTTGTCCCACTAGACGTGCCATAACTATTATCATAAAATTATAGCACCCCTAAATGACTTGAAAGTGAGGATGGGGCATTCAGTGTAATTTTTGTAACATTGGATCACATCTCAAGTTGTGGGACTTATGGGCTTTAGATGACCCTCTAGATAAGGTTGGTTCCTACTCCTAAACTACCTTCCACAAGCTACTGTCAGTGTAGGCAAGGCTATCTAATCCTATCCTAATATTCCAAGGGACCAGGGAGAGAGAGTGCATGAGAATGAAGCCTACACTAATAGTGGTGATACACCAGAAAAGGAGATGGTTAAGCACAGATTCAACCGCTGAAATAGAGAGAGGTGAGCAAAGGAGAGGTTGACAAGATACAACAAAAACTAGAGATAGATTCACACATAACACATTTCATACCCATTAAACACAGCTCCCACAAACCTACAATAAGCATCGAATATGCACAGTATACCCTACAATGAAGAGAGGCAAGAAGAGACAACAAAATATGTGAATGATGGACAAGATGCATCACAAAAATAAATTTTATTTCTCCATGAATTTACACAGTACATCATTAGTGGGCAAGAGGCAAGAAAATTCCATTACAAAGCTTGGGAAGGAGGATTAAGCTCCACATTCAACCCTAATAGAGAAGAAAGAGAGAGGGAGGGCAAAATAAGAATGACTAACTCTCAACAAAATGAGCCCAAAGTTACAATTTATAAAATGAGGAGAGAGGAAAGAATAATCCCAATTTTACCCTTTTAACCACTTGCAAGAAGTAATAAATGAGTGTAATTAATGGTAATTTTCTTGTAAAAGGCTCCCGTGTTGTCCTATGACTGTAACAGGAAAGAAAGAATGATTGCCCATGCTCATTTAATGTGTTTCCAACCACTCTCCAATAACCACACAGAACTAGGATTTTTTTCTATGAAATTCTCCAGCAAATATTCATCAATACCTAAATTTCTTAGCTAGTGTGTTTTGGGCTCATATCCACAATTCCAACGACACCAATTTTGTGCAATTTTGTTGAGAAATGCTCAAGTTATGAGCTTCGAGTACGGGTAGGTATTTTGAGTTTTTCGGACATTCCTTGATCTTCACGGGACTGCAATTAATTCTTGGTTAACGAAGGATGTTTAAATATTTCTCCTCTCTTTTAAATGTTTCACATCATTTACACAATTTGGGGTATTTAAAATTTGTGGGACCCATTTAATTAATCACCTATTTGTATCCGAGAATGAGGGGGGGATACCATTTTAAATTATCCATACCTTGCCGACCGAGCTGGCCCCGACCTGCCTCACACCATCAGCTCCAAAACCCAACTTTCTCTCATCTACGTTAAGTCATATCCACCACCATCCAACGCCGAGCTCCTATTTTCCAATTTCCTATCACTTCTAGCTCGGGCAGTATAGAGATTCCTTATAGAGGTCGAGTGACTCCCAAAATACTTCCTACTTGACATGCCTTGGGCCGAGTACTCCAACCCACATCCCCCATTGAGTCACCACATTAAATTTCTATGTCTCGGTCTTTACATCGTCGACCTAATCCTTTTCACCACTTGGCATGCCTATCTCTTGCATTACGGGTCTATTCCTTGTGTATTCACCATGCACCCCTACTCTATCGAATTTGCACTCAATCCCATGATGTGGCGATGGCGGCTTGACCCACATGGAGGCCTTGCATGAATTTGGGGTCTCTTTCCTTCTATGACAAAGATGCACCAAGGGGCCACATGGCACCCTTGGTGGCTTCCTCGTCTCGCTTTGTACCGTTCGGGCTCTTTTCGTTTGGCTCGACACAACGAGCTTAACCCTTCACCTTAACTTGTTTTCTCGATTTGGGGCCTTTCACACCTCTTTGTCATTTTCCTAATTTATTCACATGACAACCAACTCACCCTTCCCTTGATGCACCAGGATAAAGACAACTCACCCTCTATAAAGATCGGTGCATGCACCATGTAGCTCATCGATCCCTTGATGGAAGAGCTTGGTTCATTTGTGGGATTGACCTATGCGGGTCTATTTGGGAGTGGCTTGTAGATTTCTCATTTGCTACAAGCTTGATGAGGCTGTGTAGAACTTGATTTTTTAAATATCATTAGCTTTTATCTTTTTTCCATGATAAAATATCTCAGCTGCATTGTATGGATGGCTCGTTTTGATTACCATAGGGACAAAGACGCCCTTTGGATTCGATGGATACCTCAAGACAGAGCTTGGCCTCTTTGAAAAAATAGCTTGGTGTCCTTGTGTGTAGAGCTCATCATCCTCTTAGTTCACCATCGGTCCTTCATTGATCAATTCGACTTCTGCGAGCTTGGTCTTTCTTCGTGGAGTTTGAAATGTTGACTCGGCATTGGTATTAAATTATCTAGGTGGTCATTCTAAACAACTCGGCCCATCATTATGTATTTACATGGCTCAGTAACAAACTTGAGAGCCTCCCCACAATGCATAACTCAGTCACTCCTATACCTGCTCGGTATTGACATGGAACGGCTCGCTTGTAGCATCTTGGTTATCATGGTAATGTAGTAGCTTGTTCATGAGCTTAACGAGCTCATTAGAACTTAAAGGCAAGTTTTAACCTTCCTCAACCCCTTCAACTTGATGGATCCTCATAGCACCAAGAAATATATAAATACTGCATTTTACCCTCTAATATTGCAAGGGGGCCCTCGCCATCAGTCATCTTAACTGAATAAAACTTGGGATTCAGTGAAGACTAAGAAGAGGAAATTTTACTCTTGTGAATGTTAACCTCCATCAAGAACCCCTCGGACACATCGAAGTCGGTCTGTTTCTTATGGGACCCCCAATGTAATCCTGTCTTGTTATCTAAATTTTCACCGAGGGTGGAAATTGATAACATTGATATTTAATGAGCTTTAACTCACAAGGAAGCTATAACTCCCCAAGCACTAAAGTGCAACTTAGACTTAAACATAATTCTATTCACACTTAGTTTTTTGTCTCATACAACTGATGATGACCTCTAAATCAGTGCACTTTTCTTCTCATTTCATCCTCCAAATTACTTCTTTTATGCTCATCAAATCAACACTCCACCTCGGTCACACAAAGATCACAATTTCAGGTCGTGTCATATCATTTTCTTATTTACTAAAGTACTCATTCCTACTACAATGGTTTAGACATGAAGATACTCCTTGGTTAGTTCATAATTTCAAGCTTCTCTTAGCCCCGATTTCAAAACCTTTGCATGTCCCTAATCTTGAGTTAACTTTAAATGATTCTTTATTTCCTTTCACCTTTCACTACTTACTTATCTCAAATATCATTAGCTCTTTTTACAAATTCCTGAAATCACAGCTTTCTCCACTTTTGTAGCTTTTACAACTCTATCTAATACTCCATCTACAACTCAATCATCTGCTATTGCTAGTATATATATCTCTCAAATGACCATATGTGTTCATTTCACAAACCTATCTTTTCTATTCTCATGTTCTCCCATCAACCTATCTTTATTCGGTTCTCATGTTCTCATGTTATTCCATCCACTATCTCTGTTCAATTCTCATGTTCTTTTTTCTTCCATCAACCTATCTCTATTGCACTTCTTAGAACACTTCTTTGTTAGTTCATTTCAACTTTATTTCATCTTTCAATCTACTCTCCAACAATATATTCTATATTCTATATTCTATTGATACTCATCTATATTCAACTTTTATATACGAGTTAACACAAATCACATATATCTTTTTAGAGAATAATTGTTTATATCTCTATCTTCCTCAAGAGAGAGAGACATTAACTTCATACATTTTTACTTCATATCTTATGTAACTCTTGATCGACTCCTTTTCAATGTAGAAAAAGGAATTTGTGTCTTTTCAAATTGCCTCGCTTATGTCTCTTTGCACTTCGACACCATTCGGTCTTATCCTCTCGATCTTCAATATTTTAGAGGATAGCAAAGAGTTTGTTTATTCTCTCGACATCCGAGTGTGACTAATAACATTCCACTCGAGACCCTAAAAAGGAAGTTTGTAGCAGCTTTATGTACCTTGTGACCCTCATAAATTTGTGTCATGTAATGTAACAATCTATTTGTCGAATATTGGGCGTTATAGATTCTATTTTGCTTCTTTAGGATCTTGGCATCATCTTCTTTTTCATACAATAGTCTTCTTCCTTTGTTGTATCCTTCATTTGTGTCATCCAAATTAGATAGATATATGATCGAGTTGGCACATTTTACTCATGAAGGTTGATTATGCTTACAGGATCATCTCCAACTTATGAAAAAAATATGAGAATTATGGAAAGATTTCAACCATCACTTAAGTCTTTGGAGATCAAGTAAGAATCAAAGAATATCCCGATACTTCATAGTTTAAGTTCATACAACATTTTCGCATTCACCCTATACCGTGATTCTTAACTAAGGCATAAGCATTCAACACACACATGACATGAGGATGTTGTCAAGGGAACATGTCATCATTTTTAATGCTCAAGAGAGTACACTGTATTTGTAAGCTTCAATACATTGCACTTACAGCTTTTCTTAGCACAGACTTCACAAATGAGGGTTTAGCTGACTCCATGGACATTCTCAACCAGTCATGACAGTAGAAGTGCTTTCATAAAGTGGAAAACTCTCACATAGTTTTTTAGATGAAGATTCTTGTCACCAAATGATTCATTCAAACAATTTTTGTTTGATTCTTTGATCATGACACTCCATAAAAAAAATTGAACCTTAACAAGCATGACTGTCACAGATAAGCTCACCTAGTCTTCAAGAAGAATTTATTTTACTTGTTTAAGCTATGTCTCATACTTTTAAATCAATGTTCTAATTGGGATACCTTTTCTTATGTCATCTTGTTATACTTAGCCAACCATCACTTCAAGAAATGTAGACATGTTATTCAATCACTTTGTAGATCGTGAATTAAGAGGGTTTGCACTTTAAACCCTAGCTCATTGTTTTGAGTCTCTCAAAAATATTCTTCGTTCTTGGTCTTTATGGTTGTAAAGTCCCTTCAATAGATGATTTTGATGCAAACTTCAAGTATCCTTCGCATGTAATAACAAGATATGTTCAAGGTTTGATGTTACAGTCACTTGTCATTTGACTATCACGGATATTAGACTTAGTCTTCGTGGTTAGAATTATTTACTTGAAATAAAAAATTGTCCTTAGAATCTTGAGAATATAATAAGATTAGTATTTCCATACCTTCTAACTTTTGTCATCAGCTCAACTAATAGTTCATGACAAAACAAACCTTTAGAGGATTGTTATTTCTTATTTGAGGATATCAAGAACAATCTTACGTTCGAGCTCATTACCATCATTTCACCACTTCTTTGATCAAAAAAATTATGGCTTCTTCAAGAGACACCCAATAAATTATTTTTAACCACCTGAGTGAGAGTTTTGTGAAGAGTATATTACGGTCACATCTCAGAACTCAAGCTTCTGGACAGATTAGTTTAGGACGGTTAAGAGACAAGGAGATTTGAACCTCAGAGATCATCAAAAATGCATGATTGAAGCTTCATCACTTCACCTTTGACTTGTATAATGTGATTACCTTAATTTATTATCTTAACCATATGCATTCTTACCAAACTCTTCTTCAAACACTATAACAGTGCTCAACTTTGAGAGACTAAAATGAGAATTATTTTGACTATAGAGGTGACATTTTACTGAGACCTCCCAAGATATACATTTTAGAAATTTCAAGCACCTCATGAACTATGATCATACCTTACACATTACCTTCTACTACGTATAAATCATCTTGAAGTCTTTATCTTAGAATTGTATCGTTAAAGTTTTGCTAAACAAGGACACACTTCCATGGAGTAATTTTACCTCAAGAACCATGATGCCGCTATCCTAAATTTGAAGGCTCCTAATATACTTCTGATAATTTTTCATGAAATGTCTAATTGAGTTGAAGATCAAAAAAATTGCTTTGTGCTTATTGCTTCAAAAAGGGGGCTTGAGGAGAGAGAAACCCTATCGAAAAATGCTCATAGCTTTCTTGTCTCTAAGCCAATTTACCTTAAAAATTTGCAACACTTAAAGCTCAAATTTTTCTACAAAAATTCCTATGATTTATACAAAGAATGCTGCATATTTTTATTGGGTTTTATGAAAACAGTAGACTGATTTTACATTTCTTAAGGTTCTAATTTTAGAAAAAATACACAACTTTCACATACCTCTTCAAAACTTGATGAAATTTGGCATGGAGCTCTACACATCTCTCTACACATTCCTTAAGTTATTCAACTATAATTTTACTTGTATAGCTTATACCTATCTCATTTTCATCAGCCTACACTTTCAGTCCTCAAAGCCAACTTTGGTGAACTTTTAAAATGTTCTTCCAAGAGCTATAATAAGCCTTGTTGCTCACACATACCCTAAACAACATTCCTAGGATTCTCCCATGCTTACCTAATCTTTCCATGCCCTGCAATGAGTTCTTACACCTCATTAGGCTCTAGAAATAGGCCTAAATGAGCCAAATATAACTATGACTTCCACCAAATGACCTAAAACTCTCTATAAGAACTTGTGCCCATGCTAACACCATCATATCTGACCTATAGAACAGCTAATCCAGCCATACCAATCTACACTCTACCTTCAAAGTGGTCAACCACCTCTTTTTTATGCATGTAGCGCTCGAGATCATCCTAAACCCCACTAAAATTGATTTTCACTTCACCTTTTACCCCTTTTCCATCAATGTCACTTGACATCAATGACAACACCAATGCACTAGGGTTCAACACATTGTTGAATTTAGGGTTATCTTATGCCGAGTGGTACATAATAGCCAATGTTGTCTTACGACACAATGAGATTGGGGAATTTCCCATAATATGCCTATGGTGACTGCATTATGTGAGAGATGGTGTGTTGATACATGTACCTTTTGGTTGCCTACTAGTGAGATGACGGTGACCCTAAAGGATGTATATTGGATATTGCGATTGTTGGTCATTAGAGAGAGAGTGTAGGTTATGAGTATAGTGGATGCCCAGACACAAATGAGAGCAGCTGAGATGATATTTTACTGGAAGATGGGTACAGATAGAGACCCATATTATTCTAGATGTTATATTGAGATCAGGTGTTTCAGCGGTTGCGGAAGTTTATTGCAGTGGTTATAGTTTCATTGGTGATAGTAGAGGGTGATGGAGTGGGTATATTATATAAGATGCATGATATTTTTCAACGCATAGAGGAGCATGGGATGAGATTTGCATGGGCACAATATGTGTTATCCCATTTATACAAAGATTTATATAGATTCACACAGAGGACCATGGGGGTGGACTAGGAGCCACCACATTGTTACATGTATGGGAATATGAGCATATTGTGATATTGAGGCCACTTAGTTGGCCTCATTTTGATTGGGAGAGACCTGATATATTTACAGTGAGGTGGTCTGGCACTTAGAGCATGAGACTAGACATGACCACTTATAGGTTGATGTTTGATCGAGATGGGACTAGGGGCCATCATATGGAGGCCATATAGAGACTATGGTGGGTGGTTGGAGGATGGAGTAGAGTTGCGGTGCATTCGATGCACCATGTGGTTGGAGGACTAATACCCATGGAGTGGCTGAGTTGTTTTAGGTAGAGAGAGTGTCGAGACAATTTGGCATGGCTCAGGATGTGCCCCTAAACCCATATGTATGGGTAAGAGCTACTAAAGCATAGAGGCAACTAGGTATGAGGTTAGGTCCGACAAGACCATGGCTAGTGCACCCTAGTCCGTAGTAGGTAGATGTGGCCATAGATCCGATACAGGTGGATGATGTTGGGTGTACTAAGGCCTATAGCAAGTGGTGGGAAGTACATCGATGGGTGTTATTATTTCCATTTTTGTAGATGCGGTGGGTGGACCGTCGGTTGGAGGAGTAGAAGGATAGGCACCTGCCCCCGATGGAGATGGCCTAGTGGTAGTAATAGCTGAGCATAAGTATTATTCCTTAGTATTTGTTGATTATTACTTGGTTTTTTTGTATTTGTAAGTGTGTCTTAGTAACTAATGTGGTGTTAGATTGTTACAAGTGATGCCTAGTGGTCATTGATTGTTGATTCATTGATCCACGCGCCGATATGGAATGTGCCTCTAAATGTAATCGTGGGAGATGGGATGCTTAGAGCGAGTGGATGTTATTACAGGTAAGCATGCCCATTTGTTTGATCATGTGGCTATAGCAGTAGCCACATGTATTATACTATTGAGTGAGTGAGAGCAATCGTAAGAGGAGGAACCCTAGCTCAGGATATATTTGTGAGATATGTGGAGCTTCATGGCCGATTCACGAGCATTCGAATGAGATGGATTTACTAAGGAGACAAGTAGAGAGATATAGAGGCTGAGACCAGCGGCAAGGTTGAGTGGTGAAGCATCTAGTTCTAGAGCTCTTACGATTGTATATAACAATAGTGAGGATGATATATGATGTATATGGTTGTATTAATGCATGGGGACTTACCCCCAATGATTGAATTTTGAAACTCTAAATTTTGACGATATATATATATATATATATATATATTATTGGTATCATTGTGTTGTGTTGATGTGTATTGATGTATGATGTGATGATTGTATTGTGATTTGTAAAATAGTTGTTTTTATTTGAAATGAATAGGTAAGTAATGTGTGAAAATAGGATTGTGTAGTTAAATGATAATGAAGCATAGAATATATGATGAATAGGATGAGATGTATGTGATGTAATGTAATGAATAATGTGAGATAAAAATGTGATTGAGATGATAGGAAGTAGTGTGATAAGAGATGGAAAATAATGTATGTAATCACGTGTAAGTATGATGAAGAGGGGGGGAAGAAGAGTAATGTCCCCAACGTATGTGTAGGAAAATGAGGTTCATTTATATAAGATCCCTCGAAAATCAAGAATGAACAAGATTATGTCATCGAGAAATGGTTTGAGAGTATATTTCTAAAAATATAGAGCATGGAGCGTAGAGCATGAAGAATGGGCAAGGTGAGGTTCTTATTATAACATATCCCTCAACAGTCATGTAAGAACCTTAATAACATGAGTGCATCATTGGGAAGTGAGTTGATCATATAGAAACCACCTTCCAAATATGGAGAGGCATGTGAGGGATAATGGAAGCATGTGAGGTGGTAGCAGCATGAGTGTAAGGTGGTAGCATCATGAGTGTAAGAGCCAAACTAAATGTCAAATGAAATGCTTTCGATGATGGGAGATGTAGTGGTAGGAAGCACAGATGTCAATGGCTTAGGAATCCAATGTGAAGTAGTAGCACTGTGAGGATGGTGAGATGATGCCACGGTGGATGAGCCAGGTGGAGGATGTGGATGGATAATGATCTTAGGAGGTGGATAAATGACAACCTTAGAAGTAGGTGGAGGAGACAAGTGAATAGAAGTGGAAGCACGCTTATGGGGAATGGAAGAAAGAGACTGCTCACAAAAGCAAGAACCAAAAGCAATGACACCCTTGTCTTCTAATTATTGTAACTTGTCATGAAGGGCACAATAGTCATTGTCACAGTGGCCATTGATGTTGTGGAAATTACAATTAGGATGATCACACTGGGTGATGTAAGTGATGAGGAGGATGACGTTGATTAGAAGGTATGTGGATTAAGCGCTTAACAAGCAAAAAATGCAAAACATCATGAGGATTAGTAACATGTGGAAAGTGTAATGGTTCATGAGGAGGAGATGGAGAAGACATAGGTGTAGGGTGACGCAGTTGTACGAGAAAAAGATGCTTACGTGGAGGTAGAGATGGTGATCTGGGAGGACAATTAATGGATGGAAGGGGAGATGAAGTAGTAGGCAATGGAGTAGCGGAAGAATTAAAAGTAGGAGGAGATGGAATAACATGTGCTACAATTAAATCTTGTTCGGGATCTATAACTTTACAGCATAAAAGTGTAAAATATTCACATGTATCATATAATAATTTTTATTTCAATGTAGGAATTAAGCCACGACAAAAGATAAATTGCTTTTCTAAATCAATTGGATCAAATAATAATTGATGCATATAAATACTTTGATTTCACCATGTTGTGATCCTTTTTCTCTAAAAATATTTTTATTTCACCATTCTTAACCCTCCTTATTTAATCCTTTCCTTTGCTCCTAACATTTTCACCTCCCTTCCCAACACACCCCACCTCCCCTACCACTACTTCTACTCTTCCTCCTTTTCCTCACCTACTGAGACCTCTCCGCCCTCCCCTTCTACCTCCCCATTCTACGTATTTTTCCCTTCCCATTCCACCTCCCCCGTAAACCTCCCCTTCTACCCTCCCCAATTCTATGTCCTTTCCCCTTCCCATTCCACCTCCCCCCTTCCTCTCTCCCACCTATCATTTCTTTTATTCCTAGTAATTCTTTTAGCAAGTGCCCAAGTGACTCCTCTTTCAAAGAGACCCATCGGGTAAGAGGGGAATTTTACAATTAAGGATATGCCACCACCAACCCCCCCCAGGTGAAGGGGATGTTATTTTAGGTCTTCTATCCATTGGAAATAAAGGAAAACTGTAGACACAAAATCACGGACTTTGAGTCATTATTTAGTCTCAATCGCATACTACTATTTGCATGTTTCCTAAGTGATGCAACCTAGAATCCACAATATAAACCCTAGGCATTTTGGCACATCACCCACTTTCAACCGAGCACTCACCCAAAACGTGTAAAGGTACTAGGCCCCTCTTTAGAGTTACTTGTGCAATATGTTATTGTGATGAAGATAAAGCATATTTAAAACCATAAATAACCATAAACATTCCACATAACATATTCCAATTCCATATCTTAGAGAATCATGAATTAACAAATAACTATAGTAAGATCAACCACACAAAAACCAAGCATTCTGATCATGTTTAACACCAATTATCCAAACAACATACTTCATTACATTAAACACTGTAAAACATAGAAGCTTCTTACATTATAAAGTATCACCATAAGTCATGTGTGCATCAAATCCAGTAGTATAACTCTACAATAATTCACCACTGCTAAACTACATAGTTCAATACATACTTATAGGGGTGGGGACTTGCCCTTCACCACCTATGCACTTCCCAAAATAGGTCACATGTTGATAATAGTCATGCACCTTTTCAATAACATGCACACATGTAAGTGCGTTAATAATAGTCATCCCATAGTTAATTGGAAGAAGTAATCCTATTATTAACTCAAGCTCATGCATGGCGCTTATCAGTCACTCATTCCCAAAATACCTTTTATGTGTCGTGCAAGTCTCCATCCCGATGTGTGCTCCACATGTTATCTCCAAAAATAGCATGTATCCATGAAAACAACTAAGTCCCAAATCAAACTATCCTGGCACGAGTTTCCTTTCCTATCATTCTACGCCTTTAAATGTGCCTTGTTCCCACGCACGCATTCTTTGTGTGTCTTCTCCTTAGAACAATATCATCTCGCTCAACACAAGTAATAAAAGTACTAATTAATCCATGCCTTTGGCCACATTTCTTTACTTTATGCTTCTACTTTCAATCTTGCACTCTTACTTACTCAGTATATCTTTACAACTTTCTACATGTTTCATTCTGGATGTCAGTGCCTAGCTAGGATGCCAATGCCAGGAGCTCTTGTCTTCTTTGTACTTTGGTCAAACTTTTTGGGTTCTTTCTAGCCGTTTGAGCATCTTACCCTTTTCATAGTCGGCCTTTTCAGTGGTTAATTATGAATTTCAAACAAGGGAATCATGTAAATATAAATTTATGTGATCATAATAAGGAACCAAGCACTAAGCATCTAATATCTCCACTTAAGGTTGCATTCATCAAAGGCATATATAACTACATTTACATCCATCTAGCTCCATCACAAGGCACAAAGGCTAGTTCATCTACATCACACTTCATAGGAGGGGGTCTATTGTTTTCCATGCACACATTATTTACATTCTAAATATAGTTACTTTCTTGCTACTCACAAAGTGCGACTAAAGACAAGAGCAACCCATGGCACAATTCCGTGCACACACATATACATAGAGAGAACTACATTAGGTCTAAGATGTAGTGCAACACCAAATATAAGTCCAACATTTTATTAGTTGAGGACAGTCTAAACCCTTTATATGCATATTTCTTTTTAGGGTTTTGATGTTTTTTAGGGTTTTATGGGTGATTTATCCATTGCAGGTTTATAGTGACGTCCATCAAAGTTCAACGACATACACGTAATAAGAAGTGAAGAAGTGTAGACACCTAGTGACCATATCGAAACCAGGTTTTGATCATTTCAAGAGACTCAGCACCCCGAGAACTTAGACAAGAGCACCCACGGGCACCCCTATCCCTCTCCAAGTGCCCCAGTCTAGCCAAATCACTCATATCTACAACTTTATAGGCTTCGTGTGACGGGTTTCCATCTCTGTTCATGCACTGGTCTCAATCGCGACACATAGTCCTAGCAACCTCTATGAATCAGCTAAGACTCTTCTAACCCTCTTTGCACATTAGGGTTTCATATTTTCTATCTTAGTTTACTTGGGTATTATTTTAGTATTTTAGTATTCATTTATTTACTACAAACTTGCATTAGATTAGGTTAGTGTATTTACATTTTAGCATAATCATTTTGGTGAACCCGACATGACCTACATGCTATTAGGATCTTTATCACTTTATCATCATGAGTATCTCAATTAATGACTTCTTACTTGCCAATCATGATTTATGGCTTAGATTTCAACATCTCCTTGCTATTACTCGCATTCATGCTAATATGAATCTAGATTCAGTATATAACTCATTTGTCGATGTATTTTCTCAACATATTGTTTTTCCATCTAATCCCATTATTGATCTTATTGTCTTCGAAAATGATCCACCCTTGCATATCATGATTTGCATCTATAATGTGGGTATCAAGTGTACTTTAATTGATAATGGATATGAACTCAATCTTTGTCCTATGTCATTCCTTGAAAAGCTTGGTATTTTTGTTGTCAATGTTAGTCCATCATCTCTTTCCCTTCATGCATATGATGGTTCAGTTCATCCATGCATAGGTCACATTTTTTTGCCTATCTTGTAGGGCCAAAACTCTCAACACAGTCTTCTTTGTCATTGACTTTGCAATTTCGTATAAATTTTTACTTGGTAGGTCATGGCTCCATGCCATGCAAGTTGTTGCCTCTACAGTGCATCATTGTGTCAAATTTCTACATGAGAATGTCAAGTATATTATTCTTTGTGACCATCATCCATACAAATATTACGACCATGATCCAAATAATACACTTCTTATTCCATGAGCTAACACTACTGATGACCCACAACCTATCAATGAGATACCACATTTACCACCACTTGAAGGTGTTATTTGCATGATAGATTCCATAAAAACTACATCTACGCCTCCCCGCTTTCTACCACCGCTATGATTATTTATCGGGGGATTGTTATGCACAATGGAAGTCACTCTAGCTACTTCATCTTCTCATGCACCATCTCCATCGAGTGTGACCTCATTTCACATGTACACTTTTCATGAATGATTCTTATTGGGATCACATTCCATGTGATCCTACTAGAAATGTAACTATATGTTCACATGATCATTTGACTCGACTTAGCTTTGCTTTGAGGATCTTTCTCCCCCAACTCATGACCCTCACCTCTATCATGGATTCATTACCATCACTACAATTTATGGTCTACATGTCATTTATCTCACCATTTACCTTGTGCGAGCCCCTCACTCTTCTCCACTTATATTTAGACACTCTTTGCTTACTTACATTGGGGGCACGTTAGACCCTGTTCACACTGATATATAATTTCCTATGCCATTTGGTCACGTTTTCATTTACAATGACTCATTCCTTGGTTATTCACCTAATATGACTTGGTGGTATGCACATGGGTGTCCATTACCTCCTTTCACTGACGAGGAATATGTTATGGGCATGTACAAATTACACTTAGACGATGTTTTACATGACCAACCCGACACTATAGCTTATCAGGTCTCAAATGCATCACCATATGATTTTGACTCTGAAAATGATGACCTTTTAGATGACTTTACTTGATCACTTTCATCATTTACATGCTTTGGGGAGCACCATGCTTCTTCCTCCCCCTAACTTCAACAATACACACACCTCACAATACACACATATTAACACACATACCTACATCGTCATTACCCGATGGCACACTCTTGTACTTCAATTCACACTTGACTATTAAGGGCATCCTATACACATGAACCTCACACACTGCACAATAGACACTACACATCACACATCTTTAAACATCTTATATACATGCATCCTACATCTTACATCTTACATCTTACATTTACTATGCATCCACACATCTTATCTCATCTACGCATTTGGAATTACATATTATACATCCTACATTACACACTACACATTACACATCACATGAAAATTTCTCATCACCACATCTATTACACATATTACACATCCTACTCATCTACTTATACATGTTACACTCATTACCCGATGACACACTCTAGTCTCATGGTCCATATTGAACTATTGAGGGTATACAAATCAAATGGACCTCATCACACCCACACATCCAAACATTTAATCTTTCTATTATGCAACATGCCTCAATTAGTGTTACACGTTATAGGCTACATCATCAATTCTTTTAGCATCCATTAGTGATATACACCATAGGCTACATCATCACTTTTCCTAGCATCCTTTAGTGATATATGCTTTAGGCTAAATCATCACTTCTTCCATTATTTTTGTGATATACACTTTAGGCTAAATCATCACACATTCTCACACCTCATCTCTATGTTGCATATCATCACCATACATTCATCACATCACGTTATACTCAACATATAGTTCAATCATTGTCTGATGACGCACTCTGTTCATTCTTGACTGCTGAGGGGGCATAAATAAATGAACATCACTGCATATGTTTCTATCCACTTGAGGGGCACGTTGATCCTATCATTCAAACTTCATTCCATTATGCCTCATCCACATTATACTACATATCTTGGTTGCATTTACTCTTGCTTACATTTGCTTGTTACATGCACGTCTTATTACACATGCTAGATAGATATCTTATATGGCATTATCTTTATCATACACACATGCACGTTCACTTGCTTTCTATTTGTGATTGTAGATTATATAGGGCCATTACACGCAACATGGATGCTTGGAGCAATAACCATGAATAGTCCCACAACGGGGCTCTTAGGGGCATCCACATTCATACATCACAAGTGTTATCATTTCATTTTGTTTCATAACACATTACATTATCATATTGTACATGTATTTACATACTTTTTATCTTTCTAACATGCTAACAAGTGCTTCATATGCAACATTTTTTTATGTAGGGCTACTTGTTTCCATGGTTATTTGTTACATTGCTTGTACTTTCTTGTCATTGTTTACTATTATATGTGGGATTTTCTCTTTGTCTTGTGTGAACACTTGTCTATTTCCAGCCATTACCACCTTGATTATCTTACGACACCATGAGTGGTGTCCCATGTTTGTAACCTACTTTTCACAATCTATGTTTTCTTCTTACGTGTTTACTTACATCCTAGCTTACACATTATCTACATAGATTACACTTGTCTTATACATGCATGTTTGTTTATACTAACACTTGTTTGCATTGTTTTGTGCCTTGGTATCTACCAAGCACATCCCCTTCCCATACAAAGCATAGTTTTAGTAGTTTGTGATATTTTGGTCTACATACTCCTTTTTGCGACATCGCATGCACCCCCAAAGATGGGGGCATCATTTGGATGAATCAGTCACCCCATACAGTGGTCTAAACATAGTATGTAGTACAACACAATACCGGTACAATATAGTTCAGGGCTCGAATCAGATTTGGGTCCTTAGTATAGCGATGCCTTTCCTGGAGTGCCTATAACCAAGGGCAATTACACAACGATTGGGTTCAAGCACAGTGTATAAAACTCATACAAGTGGTTTATATAGGGAAGGTTGTCCTTAGCACATGTGTTGGTACACATCATCTGTAGTGGTGTTTTATTCCAAGGAGAAGTTAAAGGTTAGAGGATAACACCAAACCTTCCTCTCTACACTAATTTTGTCATGGCGTCGATTGCCTAAAAAACCGATAGAGTACAAAGATCTCTACAGTTTTGGGAAGTGGTTAAAGGTTGGAGGATAAATCAAAATTTCCTCCCTATACTTATTTAGCCAGTGGCGTGAGATCTCCCAAAACTCACACTTCATCGACATGATCCTTTCTATTCTTCACTAATTAGGTGCACATGTTCCTTTTTCATGTTTTCAACATTTTTACATACTTCTTTGCATGATTTTATACATATACATGTGTATTTGACTACTTGATCATCTTCTCTTTTGCAGGTCCATTTGTATGGGAAGAAAGCACTCAACATCAACATGATACTAGAAAAAGGTACATCACACTCATATCGGCATCTACACACGCGTTTCTGCCCTAGGTTCATTCTCATCACCTTTTTACATTTTGGCATCTTTAGTCTCCATGCTCCATCTTTTTATCACTCCACGCTTTGTCTAGTCCCTCGACATGCTTTCTACATCGATCTACATGGATATCAGGTACGCATCTCTATCTACTTTATGTTACCAAGCATTTTCTCTACCAACATAAAGTGGGGGCAAATGTAGACATAAAATCATGCACTTTGAGTCATTATTTAGTCTCGATCACATACTACTATTTGCATGATTCCTAAGTAAGAAAAGTACTAATTAACCCATGTCTTTGGCCACCTTTATTTGCTTTATGCTTTTGCTTTCAGTCTTGCACTCTTACTTACTCAGTCTATCTTTTCACCTTTTGGCATTTTTCATTCTGGACACTAGCACCTAGTCAGGATGTCAGCGCCAGGTGCCCAAGTCCCCTCTGGCGCCCTTGTCCTCTTTATACTTTGGTCACACTTTTTGGGTCTTTTCTAGTTGTTTAAGCATCTTATCTTTTTGGTAGTCATCCTTTTCGGGGTTGATTACAAAATTCAAGCAAGGGAATCATATAAATATAAATTTATGTGATCATAATAGGGACCAAACACTAAGCATCTACTATCTCCACTTAAGTTTACATCCATTAAAGACACATATAGCTATATTTACATCCATCTAGCTCAATCACAAGGCACAAAGGTTGGTTCATCTGCATCACACTTCATAGGAGGGGACTCTATTGTTTTCCATGTACACATTATTTACATTATATATCTACGCTACTTACAAAGTTTGACTAGCACAAGAGAAACCTAGAGCACAATTTTGTGTGCGTGCGTGCGCACGCACACACACACACACACACACTACATTGGGTCGACATGTAGTGCAGTGCTTAGTGATAAGTCTAACATTTTGGCAATCGAGGATAGTCGGCCCCTTCATACACATCTTTAATTTTTAGGGTTTTGATAATTTTCTTGGGGTTTTATAGGTGATTTATCCATTATAGGTTTACAACAACATACACGCAACAAGAAGCGATGAAGTGCAGACACCTAACGACCATATCGGAACTAGGTTCTAATCATTTCTACAAACCATGGCACTTAGAACTCAAACCAGAGCACCCATGGGCGCCCCTATCCCTCTTGAGGTGTCCCAATCCAGCCAAATCACTCAGATCTATAACTTTTACAAGTTTCCATCTCTGTCTAGTCGGTCTCCATTGCGACATAGTCTAGTAACCTCTGTGAATCAGCTAAGGCTCTTTTAACCCTCTTTTCACATAAGGGTTTCATATTTTCTACCTTTGTTTTTTTGGGTATTATTTCAATATTTTATTATTCATTTATTTACTATAAAATTACATTAGATTAGGATAGTGTATTTATATTTTAGCATAATCAAAAACCATCTCTACGGAATTCCCCAAGTCCAATTCAATTTTGACTCTTACTTGAGTAAAATTAAAGATATGAAAGTCAACATTAAAGCAAGTAAGTTAGACGGTGGTGATGAAATTGATGGAAACAAAACAATGTTGGACCTTCTCAATTGTGTCAATAATATGGAGAAAGATATGGAAGGAATCAAGAACAAACAATGTGATATTCTAAGCATGCACAAGAGCACCTTGGATTTCCTCTCCCTCTTCATTTCACAATTTAACATTCTCAACAAGGAAAAAACCAACAAGGGTACTACTTTCAGAGATATAAACAAGGGCCTGGAGAATGTGAAAAAGAGCTTCCACTAGCTCACAAAATAGTTTGGATGTTCTTACAACTCTGTTATGTGGATGTTGATTCCATGTTGATTTTGTGTTGATTTCAAGTTGACTTTGTGTTGACTTCGGGCTGATTTTGTATTGTTTTGTAGTACTTGTTTCTCGATTGTGAAGATGATGTCTTTGTTATGACTTTTTCGACTTCATGTTGATTTTGTGTTATATGTTGTCTAGTTTCTTTATCTAAATTTGTTTTGTTTATGTTCTTTCATTGTATATTCGTGCTCTGGCCTTTTTGTACCTAGGTAGGATCCCAGTCAAAAAAATCTTTACCCTTAATAAAAAAATAATTGATGCATACAATAATTAAAGCGTAAAATGTAATCTATAATGGGTTCTTTCTTTCCTTGATGCAAAGTAGGTAAATGATCATATGTAACTCTAGGTCCATTGTTAACCATAAAATTCCTAAGAAAAACATCCTCCATATCACAGTAAGTGCTAATAGATCCATAAGGCAAATGAGTGTACCATTGAAGAGCATGATTAACAAGACTATGATGAAAATCTTTGAGGAGCAAGTGATCATTAGAATAAGAGGCCATTATTGAATGATAATGCTTGAGATGCAAATAGGGGTTGTTAGTGCCATCAAAACATGTAAATGTAGGCATGATGAAATCCTTAGGGAAAGTGGAATTGTGAATTTTCTTAGGGATGGGATTTCCATGAAGAGAATTATTGTCAATGGAAGCATAATAGGCTTTGCTTTCGAGAGTGAGAGAGTGAAATTGAGATTACAAATTACCGACATCATGCATGAGAGATAGAATATCATGTGAGGGGATATTAGACAAAGTGATAGGCACATGAAGAGGTTGAAGTTTGTCATTTTGAGTGATAATGGGAATGTGAGAAGAAGCGGGTGTGGAGAGTGGAGAAGAAGATGAAGGCTATATGGTAACGCTAGATGTAGATGCATAAGAAATAATAAGAAGTGTATTAGTAGGAATGGTAGAATCATCATGAATAACATCTATAGAAGAAGAAGAAAGAGATGGAAGAGGAGGAGAGGAACATGGAATATCAACAGAAATGCTAGAAGTAGAATAAGAAGAAATGATAAGAGGTGTACTAGTAGGAGTAGTAGAATCATCATGAATGACATTGGAAACAACCTCAGAGGTGGAAGAAAGAGGAGTGGAAAATTCACATTCAATAGTCTTAAGAGAAGTAACATCCTCACTAACATGTTCATGATCAAAAATATAATCAACATCACTATCAGACATATTTTCACATGTAAGTAATTCATCAAGAGAGTCATCAGCATATAGAGAAGTAGTAGGAGAACTATCATGAGATTTAGCATTACATTCATTGGAGACATTTTCAGAAGTAGGAAGAGTAAGAGATATAACTTTGCATTCATCTTGACTACTAATAGAAATAACATCATGCACATGTACATTTTCAACATTGGAAGTAACATTATTTGTATCTACAGTGTCACAAGAAAGACCAAGCATAGAATCTATAAGAGTATTATCATGTGCTATAATAGGAGTAGAAGAAGGTGGAGTAGCATGGGTGACTATGGAAGAATAAGGAAAACATGAAGTGAAGTTTTGGTCAGGCGAGACTATGCAAATACTAGAGTTGTGAAAGCTAGTGGGAATAGTGTTTTCGTGAGCAAGAAGTTGGAGAATTTTGGAATCACATTGAGCATGGTGATAAATATCACTAAGTTCATCTTCTATAACATCGTCAAGGATAGGATTCACACTAACATGATGCATAGCTTATTTGGGCAAGGAGGATCTATTTTTAGCCATGAGGGTTTTGGGGATCCTAGGGAAAGGAGTTTAACTAAGGATGGGGTTCACCAAATGATTTAATAAAATATGAATATTAAATCTAATTTTAGAGTCACTACTATGATGATATAAAATAGAATACAAATGCTAAGAACTCTGAAGATGTAATTGTGTAAGCAAGTAGGACCATGAGATATAGCACTTACTTGATTTATCCTTATCCTGGAATAGATCTAAACTGGAACAAGTGGTGAATAAGTTAGGTAGGGTGTTAGAAATACTTGATATTAATTCTAGAATCTATGGACAAAGTTGGACATGGGTACCTGGGATAAGGCGAGGGCTTTTGGGCGCTAAAGACCTTTTCTAGGTGCCTATGATCACAAGCAAAGTCGAATTTGATTTTTCTTATATCTTTAGGGTTTTGTTATCACTTGTTGTTGATCACCTAATATTCACATCTATACAATCTCACAAACACATCAAATTGGGATGAAAAATGCAATATGTGAATTCCGATTGACCCAACAGTCATCTGAAAGATGAACTTATGACTAAGTGATGCAATACATTCCAGACTCCATGTAGTTCTTTGTCCTTATGATTGCAATACTATCCTTAGGTTGCCCTCGCACCAATGATGCTAATATAGTGGGATATGGCTAGATAAATTACAAATGTGTGAGATGGAATTTAGAACTTCACGTTCTCCTACGAGTAAGTAGCCCAAAAATATAATCCCTTTGATAGTATGTAGATATGATTTCCCTTTTGAATTGGATGCCCATATAATGGTATGTATGTTATATATATATATATATATATATATATATATATATATATATATATATGGATCTCTTGTTTAAATTTTGACACCAGGTGATACAACATACCACCTAAGACCTCGGGATAAGGATAAGAAAAATGAAAAGGCTAACCACAAATGTCAAAAATTTAAATAAGAACAAAGAGGATAGAAGCGCCCAAAATGAACAGGAGCTTATGCAGGGGCATCTTCAAGAACCTCCAAAATTGGAAAATCATCATTCTAGTTATGAATGTGGACTCAAAACAAGTACAAGAAAGTGTGAGGTAAGCATGGGAGAGGAAGAGCTAGGTGGTCAATTAGTTCAAATTTGAATTTTGATAGTTCCCTCCAAAATGTATTCAAAATTTGCAAAAAATATGTAAAATGACTTGTCATGAATATGAGGGGGTATTGGTGTCTAATAATGTTATAAAAGGTCCTAGAGGTTGAAAGTATCTTGTTAGGTTGTAGGTTGTGTGGTGAGTCTCATTGAAGTGCTTAAATTAGTATAGAAAGGGCAATTATGCATCTAGAAGGTAAGATGGAAGTTCAAGGGTCACAAATGATAGTTAGGAATCATGAAGTAGGAGTTACATGCATGAAGAAACTTGAATATAGGGAGATAGAAGGTGAGTAGCAAGAGGATTCCTCGGTGGAGGATGAAGAGGAGGATGTAATGGATAACAACTCAATGATTTTGTATGAAGAACTATATTAATATATATATATATATACAAAAGCTCATTTTACAGGTTTAGATTGCCTTTTGGGAAGTTTTCTAAGTTTTAATTATTAAATAATGTCTTCTCTTTACAGTATAGGAAGGATTGAATGGTGTGAATGCTAATGAGACCTTGCGTGTGCTTACATTAGATTGATGTTTGTTCTCATACTCTGTTTTAGGTGATCATAGACTTAAGACGTGATTGTAATAACTCTTAAGTGGTACATTTAAGAACTTATTAGCTGATGCACATGGCGAGAAGTGTATGAGATGAGATTTTATGATTGATTGCTAGATAAAATATATTGCATGCACTCGAGTAATGGATTTTGTGAAACTTTTACTCGGTTTGGGTTTTATTCTGATCTAGGAATATACATGGCAATCATATGGAAAAAGGATCTTGTATGGTCATTTGAAGTGAGATTGTCAAGGGCCACATTGCATGAATGTTGTAAGAATATTGTAACCAAGGAGAAAAGAGACATTGTTTCATTCATAGCTTAACAATGAACTGTGTGTACTTACGGGCGGGGGTAAGAAGGAAACCAAGAAAATTATGGTTTTAATTTCTCTTCAACACATATTGGAAAGGAAACCTTATACATGTCATTAATACAAACCTTGGTGCAAAATTTGAAGCTCTAACTCATATTTTTGTGAAAGTTATAGCAAGAACAAACTTCTCGGGTTCACCGTACGGTGGTAGGGTTTTGAAATGAAAACGTGAGTTAAAAATCTCCAAATGTGGAATTTTTTCTGAGAATTTGTAGAAATGATCTTGAGGTACTTATTAAGGTTATTCAAGAATAATTTTAAACTTTCATGGGTGGAGCTAGGAGATTTTCTTGACAGTCTTGTAATGTGTGGCTAACCACAATCTAAGGGTTAATTGGAGAAGGGCATTTTCCAAAGGAAGTTACACTTAGACTTAGATTATGACCTTAATATTTTACATTATTAAATAACCCCTTAATGGGTGCTTAGAAAGATGAATTTTGTGTCTTAAATCCATGTGCACAAGAAGTTATGAGGGTTTTAGGACTGTCCTAGGCTAGTTAGGCCGTTAAGAGCAAAAGTGAAAAGGTGAGGTATGGGGAGTTGTATAAGGATTTAAACTCTAATATTTTGCATACACCTTAGGGGTCATGAAAGGATGGTAATGAAGTTTACAAAATATTATGCGTACCTCTAAACCATTCCAACCATGGATTGAGCAGTGGAATTGGTCTTAAGGGGATAAGAGGACAGTCTTGCAAAATAGTGAGATATTGCTGTAATTGATTGTATTGGGTGCATTTTATGAATTATCTAATTATTCTTGAAGAACACAGTGTAAGCAAGTGAAGAAGCCATCAAATACTAAACGAGCCAAATCTTGTTTATGGGGACTATAGGCTAGTGTAGAAGGACTAAGGGCAGTTTTGGAGCTAGTTTGTTGAAAGTGGATGCTTGAGTTGTTTTTGAGATAATTTAAGGTTGATACTAAATTTATTTGGAGTTTAAAACATGGACAAGGAATTGAAGAATCTTGGAGGAGGTAAAAAGACAAGAAAATTCTAATTTGTGTCTTAAAGTTGTGAAGCAAGGAATGCGCAAGGTTGGTGACAAGTAAGTCCAAGAAAAATTGTATGAAACTAGATAACTTTGATGATTGAATCAGATGCAGATGAAGGTGTAAGCAAGGAATGATGGTGATGATTCCTATCTAGGTGAATATTGTCAATTCAAGTAAGTTATTTTTAGCCATTTTAGGCTAGTAGATGGTCCTCAAAGGTAGAGATAGTGGAGATAGTTGTTTGTAAACATCTAGATAGTTGAATATAAGCTTGATATTATTATTTCCTCTACATCAGGGAGCACCTAAGAACTAGTTTCTAAAATGGGTGTTGGTGTCCTAGGATAAATGATGAAAAATATGAAAAGACAGATAGAGAGGGATCCTTGTGACGATGTGAGAGAGAAAGGTAATAGAAACAACCAAAGCAAGTGGATGGACTAGGGAGTGTGTCACCGGTGAATATTTTTCTTACTTAAGATCCATGCATATAACAATATACTTGGCGGTATAGTAAAATAGTAATATGTGTGTGATTTTGTGTCTACAATAAGGTTATATGTGAATCTAAATATATCGAGCGAAAAAACAATGACATACAATATCACCAAACGTTGCGTATTTCCATTTTCTACAAGTTCAAAACCATATAACTCGGTCAGGGAATTTTTATGTGGTCTTGAAAATTCCATATAGTCCTACCCAAGAAGGATTAGAAGCGCAGGTTGATTCATCTAATTTTTAGATCTTGTTCTTATTCCATATCTCTCATTAACACACCCCAATGGTTATCTAAACCAACTAAGCGAATCTATCTATCCCAATTACACTTCAAATTTCTTGTAGTTTAATGTCATTTTGATTGTTATGATGTACATCCTTTTTATACGATATGAGATGCAAATATGAACGTGTTTTATAAACAAGTTCTTATTATTAACTCTAGACCTTATTTATTAATTTAAATTAGGGTTTATATATCTATTCTCTTATATGTTCATTATAATATCCTTGAATTAATCATTATTATTCCTTCTCAAACATCTAAAATAAAGCTAAAATGACCACATACATGCTAAACTACTAAAGGGATCAGAGATCTAGACCAATTATGGCCAAGATGGAAGATGTTTGACAAAGCATACACTTCATCAATTTATACATTGAGAAACATTCCAGAAATGGAATTAGGGGAAAATTAAAGTTGTGAGAACCAATGAGAGAGGAGAAAAGAACATGCACAAATCACCCATGGATTAGATGACAAATTGCTAAATAATTTTAAGCTCTCAAATGATATAATATCACTAATTATGTTCTCTAAGCCACATAAAATATTTGAAGAGCTTTTGAAAGGTCCCACAAATGTGCATGAGTGAGAAAACTAGAGGAATAGATAGACAAATGAAGGTTGAAGTTGAAAAATGTTGTCCAAATTTTTTCATTTAAATATCAAATATCTCTTAACCATTTGTTCCAAAATAAGAACTAATTTTTAGCCCTCTGAAATAGCTTTCTAATTGTACCACTTGTAGGTTAAATAGATATTTATATGAAAAAGACTAGAGAAAAAACAATTTGTTATTTTCTGCCATTATGATGTCCTCGAGCTCCAAATAACATTAAAACAAGGCTGTTAAATTTAATCCTTGTGACAAGCTTTATAGCCAACCACTTAGTGTCACATACGCTTCTTTTATACATGGGGACTGAATCGGATTAATCATGGTCATTTGAGACATGTGGACTGAATCGGATTAATCATTCACCATGAATTTTAAAGGCTTTGGTTTATGACTTTTGTATATGCGGGTCACCGATGGATGACACGTGGTCACCATCAATGACACCGCCTTCCAGGATCCTTTGAAATCTCAGTCTGCATTTCTCTAGCATTATCAAACTTTGACATTTGTCCATCATCGTCTTAGAGTTGAAAATCGTGGCTTGAGACTCTTTACTTTATAATTTATTGCCATTTGTCTTGTGTTAGAGGAAGACTCGTTAGTTAGTGCCACTTATCAGTATATGGTGCATTCTGAAGCCAAAACCCAAAGGACTCCCATGTCGATGTTTATCAAATGTAACAATTGGTATCATGCAAAATCAAATCCAAAATTATAAGTCTAATGTTTGTTCAAACTTGAGGACGCGTCGATGCTTTCCATGTGGTCTTGAACCATCTAAAGTTCCCAAGTCAACCCATTCAAAGGTTTAGAGACACCATTAACAATTAAGTTTCCTAGTTTCACTCGATTAAGATTGATAGGTTTGTGAACAAAGATTTTGATCAAGTTAATTGTTAAGTGAATGTCCCAAAGCCAAAAACACCTCAAAATATTCTAAGTCTTTTATATTTGGCTTATAAACATACATACCAAAAAGGAAAACAACTTTTATGAGCTATAAACATAAGGGTACCTCAAAATCCATGAAATAACACCATCAAAACTTTTCAAGTTCCAAAATTTTAACCATAAGGCCCCAAAATGAGGTGAAACCAATTTTGGTGACAACAAGGTCTTCATTGCTAAACATTTTGATATATACATCTTGTAAAAATACATTAGGCGGGGAACTATAAGGGTTCGGTGCCTCTTTGAAGGATTACTACATAAGCATGGTGAGTATCACTCAACCCAAAAGTGCTAACCTATTTTAGATCCCCAAACAAATAAGAAGAATCCCTAATCAGGTGTAAAATGAAAATAACATGATTTAAATAATATAAGATGAAGCTACAAACATATAAGAACATTATGTCGAAGAGAGATTCATATCGAGTTGCGAGAGGACAAAGCCATCAATATAGAAAAATTCACCCAAACAACTTTTTCTCGAGACAGATGACTTCATTTTACGCTTAGAACCATACTTCTAGATTTTCAACACAACTTGAGGACATCCTACACATCCTTTATATACACTCTCATATCACTATCACCATATCTCGATCTGAAATTGGTGCAATCCTCTCTAATGTTAATTGTACTTAGCTCATTATACTATTGACATGATTTATGATCAAAATTGTTGTTCTCATTTACTATACTATAATCTTATTTTATCTTTACACAATTCTTCAATACTTAATTATATTATTTACATATGTATCTTAAAGCATACATAGGTGCATCCAACACCCACATCAACGTAGTCACTTCCTTCACATCCATAAAAATTGAAAAATATAAATACACAACATAAACATATTTTTTACTAAGGTAAAAAAGGGTTGGAGGGACCCTACCCAAGTACATAAAGCAGAACAAAACATGAGGTCTTAAAATACCATCAAAACAAAACTTCCTCTGATAATAGTAAAGTTCTGAACTAAATAACATCACAATTCACAACAAACATAAACTAATACAAAACATAGTAAGAAAATATAATAATTATTCCACTAAGCGGAGAACATGTTTCCACTCCTCATCTAGATTAGTGATGGAAGTTTTTAGACTAGTAAGAGCATCTTCTTCAGCTATGTTAGTGCTCCTTGGCTTCTTGTTACCCTTACCCAGTTGAGTGTCATCCAATTTCCTTTTCTTAACCACCTCTAAAGTATATTGAGATGTGAGATGCTACTTTTAATGTATAGTTTTCTCCATGTTATAACATGTGTCAATTGATCTTTAATGCTTTTGATTTCTCCATCTAACTAGTTTCTATATTTCTAAATTTTTCAGTCACTTACATTTGGGTGTATGCATCTATTATATGGCTAAACATGTTCATACTTCTAAGAGATAACACCTCAAACTTGTTGACAACATATTTGATCTCATTCCAATACTTGAGAATTATATTTAGAACGCTCTTTGTGAAGCTAGTGTCCTCTTTCATGGATTGAATAAACCCATCTTACTTTTCCCGGTGACCTTTTTCAACATTGTTGTCTTTAGTTTGCATAATATGGGAAGCATAGTTCAAGGAGCATTCTTATCTATTCCGCCAACAACAAGGATGAGAGGAGTGTCCTTTTGTACATAGGTTTCATCAACAATGGGGTCATAGTCAACAAGGGGATTGGGCTCGGTTCCTAATCAAATTTTATGTCTTTAGAGTTAGTGTCATAGTCGGAAGAGGATACACCAAACTACTTCTAAAGAGATTTTGGTTTAGATGGGGAAGGAGATAATTCAATAAGCCTTTGTATTCAATGAGACACTGGTAACATTGGGTTTCAAATTACCTCTTCCCCCCACAAAATAAAGAGGTTTATAGGCTCCTTGGACAAAGTTAGAATCAAAATACATCATAGCTAGAATTAGTCCCTAGTGAATAGAAAAGACAACCTTCCCACATTTGACATCCAAAATTAACTTTTTCAGGGAGGAAAGCAGGAAGAAAGGTAGGTTAAGCTCCACATTGTGTCTAAGATGATTCAAGATAGGGAAATGATAAATATACACAACCTTGTATCTTCCTTCTAAGGTGAAGTAATAAATTAGATGGAGGGCAACACCATTCCATGGTTTAGCCAAATACTCCCTCAAAAAACCAGAATGGAAAGGGACCAATTGTTCACTTTCACACAAAAAAATCTTGATTTCACTATTGTTTTTGGTTTTAGATTTAAAAAAAAAACTACCCTCCCTAGACAACCCAATGATACAAGAAATTAAGATCCTCCGAAATATAAATTGAAGCACCTCTTATGTTAATCACCCTATTATTCCAGGAATTAGCAAATTTAATCAACAAGTGAGGATCGAAACCCTTAAGGCATTCAAAGGAATTAATCATACATTTCTTCTTTAAAATTTTCCATATTTCCTTGTCATTATTGAGATCCTCAATTTTAATTGGTTTCGTTTTGCACCTGTCACCACCCATATTCTTCGAAGCACGACAAAGTGACCAAGGAAAGCTCAATCGCATTACAAGGAAAACCACCGAAACTTTGGTTTTCCTATCGTTAATATCATTACAATGAGTAATCTTGTGTCACGAGGCCTTAGATGCATGTGAAATATAACCTTTATCTAAAATTGATAGCACTCATATCTTTACATAATTGTTCACTTAGGAGCTATTACTCACTACATGCTTTTTCATAACAAATAGATTTTCATTATCGATAATATTTTGGAGCTGAGTTGGCACATCATTCATGTTGTTCCATCGAATATATAATGATTCCTTGACACCTAAATTAGCAAGCCATTAGCATCATTATTGAACTCCCTATAGGTGTGGTGAATGACTACCTCGTCAAAGGATTCAATTAGCATCCATATTTCCTCCATTATATCATGTATAGTGATAGAATATTTTTATAATACAAATTATAATATTTAGATAATCCCCTTCAATAATGATTTTAGCCACCTTACTCTCAAGAGCTAACTTGATTCCCCACAAGGTTGCATCCACTTCCTCCAAATGATTGGTTTGATGACCAAATTTATAACATAACACAACAAAAAGAAGACATTTGTTATTTCGAGAAACCCACCACCACCCGTTAGACCAGGCTACCCTCGAGAGGCCCCATCAAAATTAAGTTTGATCCAATGATCATCGGGAGGAAACCACTTGACAAGAGATCTAGTGAAGGATTAAAGTTAGGAGGAAGGAGAAAAATCCCAATTAGAAACTACAAAATCTTCCTTTTAAAATAATAAGGGAGGGGAGTCAAATTTGAAGATGGAAAAGTTTTCTTTGGGGGCTTTAAAAATGTTGAAAAAGATGAAAGATTCAAAAGATTTCAAACCTTTAGAAATTCTTTAGTTTCTTTCTTTCCAAATGGCCCAACATAGATGATAAAATGTAACACTCTGATTTTGTATGTTAACTTGGTGAATGTTTTACATACTGTTATAGCTGCTGAAATGAAAGCAAACATGTTAAGATATATTTTGATCTTAAGAGAATGTGTTGCTAATTTGGATTCTTGCATACTGTGATTTATTACATGGGACAGCAAATATTGTACTTGTGTGTTTGCTGATGTGACGACAAATTGTCGTATACTTGCTAGCTCTTGTTGCTGATTGACAGCATACCCTGAATCAATTCCATTGATTCAAGTATGCTGAGGTCCTCTTGTGATTTCTGTGTCGATTCACACTTGAACCGGACTGAGATTGTTATGAGCGTGCAGCGCCTGTTTGCAGGTGTGAACAGCTAGCACGAAAATGCCAACGACAGGAGTTCGACTCTTGAACCCTGTACTGTCGAACTAGGGACCTCGTGAGGCAAGGAATGCCTGGACACGGGTGGCCTTGGCACGTAATCTGAAGGACGGAATGTCCTGCTCTGCATTAACGTGTATGTTAGTAGGGAGGCTGGATGGAAGTTGTTAGTGTTAGTGGTTAGTATGAATTAAAACCTAAACTAATCCTAAGTCCTAACATGCATCCTACACTACTATCCTAAGTGGATTTTTAAATTAAAAAAAGAGGGGAAAATAAAACCTAAGGCTAAACTAAGACCTAGGTTGAAAACCATATGCAACCTAAACTAATCCTAAACTAAGGGGTACGCAGACCCTTGGGAGGAAAGGGATAAGGATGGAAAGGGCATTCATTGGCATTTAATAAACTGTCCCTACGTGGACAGCGCCAGTTTTGGCGGGGCAGGTAAGGAATTAGAGGCATCTATTTGGAGATAGAGCCAACTTTGATTTGCATGGAAATTTGAAATTTAAAAAGCTCGCCAACTCAAGTGGCGGTGGCGTGAGAAGCAAGGAAAAAGGCAGAGCCTTAAATTGCATTAATTATTTTTGGTCCTCGCGACCAGCTCGCCTTGGAAACAGCATGAGGGAATTTGATTTTCATTTTGTAGATTCGAGCCTTTTGTGAAGTTGCTCTGCATTTGGTTTTTCTGACCTGGTTCGGTCGAACCAGCTCTTGGCATTTGACATTTTTCGTGGAGATTTGGAGGCTGTTGTTAAGCCTGAAGAAGAAAGGAGTGCTGGGAAGTTTGTGTTGTCGTTGCGGAAGGGAAAAACGCGCAAACAAGGTTTTCTTCGAGCTCTGGAAAAGAGATTTCAGGCATGTTAAGCCCTTCTCTTTAAAACTCTTGCTTTGTTTAAGTGTCTCATTAAAACAACCCTGCTCTTGGGTTGGATTGCGTGATTTCTGTCGAGCCGATTTGACTTGGATTTTGTTGGTTTTTGCTTTCTTTTCTTGGAAAATGATAAGAAGATTTGCTTCTGGTTGCTCGGTTTTGAGTTGTTTTTGTTCGAATCAAGTTGGGAATGAATTATTGTATGGTTGTTGACTGTATGGTGGTTTGAAATGGATATCTCTTTCACTGTTCATGTTGTTTGGAATTGGGAACAGGCTGTGTATTCATTCCTTATAGTGAAATTGTTTCCTTAAATGAAATCTTTTCTTGCTATTGTATTGGGAACTGTCCCTGCATGTAAAAATAAGGAAGTGGAGATACAGCCGTGTATATTGCTATGATTTGGGTTCATTGAATCTGGCTGTCACATTGGAAATAGTGAGAAATATTGTCCTTGACTGCTGGGATTAATTGTTTTGTAATTCTCGAATGAAATACCTTCCTGAGCGCTGGTCGTTTGACAGTAAAGGGAAATTGTCATGTGTATCACAGGTCTGTACATGTTATTTGAATTGTTTTCTCTATTGAAACTATAAGTTCTTTTGCTGATGAACTAAAATGAAAGAAGCAATCGTTGTCTGAAATTGTTTCTTATTGAATTTTTTTAGGAAATAAATCCTCTTCCTTCTCTGGTCTTGGGATTTTAATGGAAATGGCATTTGGGGTTTCTATGGGTATTCGAACTCGATTCGAATAAAGTAATAGCAATAAATTCCTTTCTGTACCTTTCCTTGAATTGGAAATGAGCAAATACATTTGGGTAATCGTGAAAATAGGAAGAAGAAGAAGACTGTTTTTCCTTCGAAGTTATTGATGGATTATGTCTCTCCTTGCTGTGATGGATAATTGATTTCATTGCGTCTTATAGTTGAGGGTTGTCCTTCTGTTTGACCTATCTGGAGAATACGAACTTGATTTGATTTTGTGGAAATAAATGGGAAATTTGGGATCTAACTTGTCTTCTGAGTTTGCTCTGGCTGTACCGAGCTCATACAATTAACACCCGGTGCGGGTTTGCTTTTATAAAGGAATTGACAATTGAATATGCGTTGTTTGTGGTATTAGATTGAAACGGTACAGGCTATGAGAGTTTGTTTTTCGATAAGAACGACTGTTCTGTTATCTTTATAATGAGCTGTCTTGTTTAAGATGAACACGGGTTGGGTGTTTGATTTCGTTTTGAACAAAATGATTGTTTCTTAATGAAAATATAGGGAATGAATTCTTCTCTTTTGCTATTTTTGACTCTGAAAAATAATATTGGAGCCTTACGGTGCATAAGAATTTGGTTTCGCTGTAGGTAACAGCAATGTATAATTTGTTATTATGAACTGTATGCGTTCATGGATATAGAGGGTCATATGAGTAAGTGACTGCGTGGTTGTATAACTGTTTGTTTGGTTAACAATACAGTGAAAGAAGTATGGGATCTTCTAGTACAGTAAATACATAGTCTGCAACTTGATATTGCTTGTTCTATGATGAATTCTTCCCTGTTTTCATTTTAAGTGGATTATAAATGAAATTATTCTTGCTGCCGGAAAGTGAATTCCGAATGGATTTTGTAAGTTTCACTCTGAACTGTTATCTTGAATTGACTTTCGTTTGGGTTTCACTGTTAGGACAGTTATGTGGAAGGAAATAGAGATATGAATGAATGACTTGGAAAAGTGATCTTTTCTTCTTTCATTTAGTTGGAAATCTGGAATTCGTGATTAATGAATTTTTATAGTGCTTAGATGGGAGCAACTATATGCATTGCTGTTTGCTTTCTTGTCTGTACTTGATTGCTTTAAATTTAATACATGAACTGGAAGGAAAGTAATGAGTTACATTTCAGTTAGTTCATCCTTTGCATTTATTATTAATGAAAGGCGTGGAAAGGATAACAGTATGTTTAAAATTATGTGGAAACAGGACAGCAGTCTTATTGCTGATTGTGATTATAATTTGATAGTTCAGTTGTTAAGCTGATCTTTCTTTTGTGCCTATTTCGTGATTGATGTTTAACTGTCATTCATAAAAGCAGGGTTCTTTTATTGAGACAGTTAGTTGAAGCATCTTATTTTAAGGATAAGTGCTTAATATGCTCAGTTCATTGAACTGACCCGTGCAATTCATTTTGCAGATGAAATTTGATTAGAATGAAGACTTGGCTGTTTTCTGATGCCTCTTGATTAGGTGTAAAATAAATTGTAATTGTTGCTTTTATTCCTCTTTGAGGAATTGTGAAAAGAAGAAAATATATTCTTCTGTCCATGAGTTGTATGGATGTTTTGTATAAACTATACCCAATCAGTTGGATTGGCAAATGTACAAATTATGACTTGAAATATTGAATACAATTACAAGTGTGATATTTTCAATAATTATATCAGTTTGATATTGCTTTGTTTAAATTGGAAATATGATGTTATTTCTTGATTTGGAATTGTTTCATTGTCCTTGGATGGATGCTGAATTGAAACTGATATCTGTTCTTACTTAAATGCAACTTTTAAGTTGAAAAGTGCAATTAGTTCATACTTGGGTAAAGATGAATTTTTAATTGACATTAGAAAGGATTAAGAAGAATATGATTCCATAATCAGAAGGTATTCAGGATTAGCTTAGGAGCTAAGGAATATCAATTCAACTTCGGAGTAATCGAACTTCGCTTTCGAACTCCATTTATGATCCCGTTTGATAAAATTCAGAATAAAGGATATAGGATAAATATATCCACAACTAATGGACCTTAACTATATAACGTTAAGGAGAACAAATGAATTCATTTCTCGAAGTTTAGACCTCATTTGAATGACGTCTAATAAGTTAATATTCTGAAATTAGTTGCAGTTGGAAAAATCTTGGCTAAGTTTAATAGGTTAAACTTATCACGTCCGTCGGTACGGACTGCTTAATCCAATGATTAAGAAATAAACCAAGTAAGGAATTGTAGCCCTTCGATACGAAGGTGAAGATACATAACAAACTAATGGACGGTTTAGTCCCTCTTAGTTATATACAACTGCAACGGAAACGAGGATCAAGGGATCAGCACGAATGCTGAAAGTTGATTTTAATTATTAACTCGTGGCTAAGTCACTTGAGCAGGATGTGTATTCTCGATGGGTGGATTCTGCAGGACATTGGCATACGCCAGCTACAGCAAGGTGTCTTCATGAAGACGGGGTCTTCATGACGACACAATGTTGCAGCTGACATATAGCAATGCCCTCCCGAATTAAAACATCTAGAATATATAGGCTGAATGTGTAGATCTTAGCGGGGGATAGGGTATGATCTGGTATACGGAGTGACTCCGGAATACTAAAGATAAATAGACACACGGAGTCGTGGGGTAACGACACCGTATGTCTGCGTATCTTTAGTTACCAGGAGTGCCTTCCTATACCCGTTCATATTACTAGCTGGAATTGGAAGCTTAAACTAACCTAAAACAAAGAGGACTGGTAGGAACCAGGAAAGACCATTCTAGATAACAGGTGAAGTGAAGTGAAGGACGTATTCCGTAGATGTGTATCACATCCAGGAATATGATCATGCAAAGCATGTGAAAATCTTTGGCCAAAGTATCGCATTCTGGTTGCGTTATCCTTATCACTTAATTTAAGATGCAGGATGTCGATGAATATCGATATGAGATATTCGAGATAGGCTTCTTGAATGGATCACTTCGATAACGGAAAGGTTATGAGAACAGTATATATAATATACTATTCATAAACAAACATGAAGGATCGGTTGTTGCCGAGTCATGAACATGAAGGATCGGTTGTTGCTTAGTCATGAAATGAAGGATCGTTGAAACTCCGAGCCATGAAAATGGAAGATCGGCGAGTTCATCAAGTCATTTACAAAGACAGCATATAGAATCATTATAAGATTGAATGGCATTGAATGTGTGTTCCATATTGTAAATATGCGAGCAGGGAACATTCGTTTTAAAAAGAAATTGTGTGATCCAAACTGTGTGTTGTTTGGGCAGAGAACAATTATTAAAACTTGAACATGTGTTTGAATTTTATAATTCATAACGGTGAATGTTATCAAAAAAAAATTCCCTTGTTAAATGTTCGAAATGAGGATGTTACATAAAAAGAGAAGCGTCGAAGAATATTAAGACTTTTACTCAAGAAATGAGAAGTCCATTGATTCCACCAATCTATCAAGGATTTCAAAACCACTCAAGACACACTAAAAAAGGTAAGTAATTCACCGAAGACAGTCATTGTGAAAGGGCGAGCAAGAAAAGATGTGCATTGTGTTCCTCCTCAATTTCATAAAGATAGCATCTATTAGGCGGTGCATAACCTCATTTTTTTAAAAATAGTTTAATAATTTTATCATGAAGAGATAACTAAAAAGAGATTAATCTTTAGGTTAATTTAACTATTCCATATTTTAACCCAGATTAAAGTTGCTCTTACAGCTTTCTAAAAAAGGAATAAATGCAGATTTAACACCGAAATCCCCATCTCTTGATAAACTCCAAATAAGCTACTCTTGACCAACATAATTACCCATAAATATGGTGTTTAAATTCTTAGTTAGATCTTACAAACTTTCATCTTCCTCATTGTTTAAGCCTCTAATAGATAAGTGCTTCCATCTTTTACCCTTAGCATTAAAGTCCTGGTAATTTTCCACCATGTTCTCATAGACATCTTTAATCTTCTTAGTTATACAATTCCAAGGAATAAAGTCTCTTAGATGTTTGTATTTTAACCATAAATCATCCCAAAATATGATATTTCTTCCATTGCCCACTTTCCTTCTGCAACCTAATTGTCGCAAGTCTTTAGCCTAGGTAACAATCTTCCAGAAGCAAAAGATGGAGTCCTTATCATAAAATTCTCCATAGAGAATATCATCACTAGAATATTTATTCTTTAATTGTAATCAATTGGTCTGATTCATGATAGAATTACCAAAGAATCTTAGCCAGTAGGGATTTATTCATCATGAACCATTTTTGAGGCCAAGGTACCACTCAATTTTTTAGTTCTATAGAATTTTTGCTAGGAAATAAGAGGAATCATATTTTTACTTTCCCCACCAATCCAAAGGAACCTTTTTTGAAGTTTCTCAATAGTATCAACTACCCTAGAAGGAAGGTGCAAGAGAAGACATGATATAGATGAGAAGGCTATGTAACAAAATTTGGAGAAGTTGAAGTTTACCTCGCTTTGCTAAAATGAGAAATTTTCCAACTAGCAAGCTTTTTTTGGAACCTTTTGATCAGAAAATTCCAATCATGATTGTGAAGCTTCTTAACATCAATAGGCATACCCAAGTATCTAAAATAAATATTCTTTTCACAACAATTAAAAATGTGTAAAATTTTGGATTTCATGGGTTTAAGGGTGTTAAAAACTACGATGGATCTTTTCTCATAACTAATAAGTTGCCTTGATACCTTTTAATACTCATCCAAGATTGACTTAAAATTCTTAGCTTCATCTATTGAGGCCTCTGCTAACACAATGGTATGCTCCACAAATTGTTGGTGGGTTATATTAGAGCAACCCGTCGTTGTATTACCACCTTTGAGAATCCCTAAAATTTTGGCATAATAAAAATCTCTACTAAGGGTATCCACCATAAAAATGAATATGAAAGGAGATAAAGGGTCCCCTAACTAAGGCCCCTAGAGTTATGGAAGAAACTAGCCGAGATACCATTAATCATAATAGAGAAAGATGGGTAGAAATACAAGATATCACAAGTGGCCCGAAGGAAAGATCAAAACCCAATTTTTCCAAAACTTTATAAATAAAACTCTATGATTACTCATCATAAGCCTTGTTCATATATAATTTCAAAACAATAGCCTCTGTTTTCTTCTTATCGACAAATTGTATCATGGACATGATAAAGCCGTCTTGGATTAGTATGACAATAATAAACCCCCTTTTTGATCTAAAACTAGAGAGGGTAAGATTGCTTGCAACCCGAGAGCTAAAATTATAAAACATATTTTATAAATGGTATTACAGATGTTGATAGGTCAGGAGTTTCTAAAAAAATTAGCTCCACCACTCTTGGGAATTAAATCCATGAAAGTGTAGTTAAGTTCTTTGAGACGATATTTGTTCTTAAAGAATTCACAAGTTGTTTCAAAGACATCCTTTTGCTAATATCCCAAAAAAATTGGAAGAAAGTGGAAGAAAACCCATCTAACCCATGAGATTTGTCTACTTTGAGAGAAAAACAAAAATTCAACTTCCTCAAAAGTGACTGGTCTAGAAAGAGAGAAATTATCCTCTTTAGATACTAAAAAGGGTAATTTTTCTAATAAGTGATCTAGAATTTTGAGAGATAAATCTTCGAGAGCAAGGATATTTTTAAACAAGTGGACAATTTCAGATCTAATATCCTCCTATTATTCCATAATTTAACCACTATTGTTGTAGATTTTGTTAATTTTGTTAGAATTTATTCTCTTCAAGGTGGAGACATGAAAAAATGATTATTTTAATCTCCTTTTTTAGCCAAGTAGCCCTGGATTTTTGTCTCCAAAAATTCTTCTTTTGCCATAATATTATGATAATTTTCCATCAAATTTTTCTTTGGTTGTAAGAATATTGGTCCATCCGTTCCTTTCAATAGAGTCCCAGTAAATTTTTAATTTCTAGCTCAAGAGAACTTTTGAGGGCAAAAATGTTGCCTAAGCATTCTCTATACCATTTTTAAGATTATCTTTAACGTTCTTTAGATTTCTATCCACCTTAAACATGAACGCATTACCTCGACATCAATGTTCCACCATTCTCTCACTATATTTCTGATCTCTTCACTAGTGAGCCAAATCTTTTCAAATTTGAAATGAGCTTTTCTTCTCGGGGAAGGAGAAAATAAGTGGAGAATGATCTAAACCAATTCTTGGTAAAGAGGAAATTTCAAGCAATCCGTAGAGACCAGAGCTCTATCCAAGTTAACTTGTATTAAATTGTCCCCTTTTCACCCGTTTGACCAATTGAATTTCTATCCTCTCAAATCAACATCTATTAAACCATTTTTCGAAATAAAATTATCCAAGTCTTCCATACTTTTAGTAAACTCCACAACACCACCACATTTTTCTCAAGGAGATAACCTAGTATTGAAATCACCAACTAAAGTACAGTTGTATTCTTAGGAAATTTTCCTGAAAGATGATATCTTTCTTCTTTCAAATTTATTATTAGGAACATTTTATATTTGACATCATGTAGAATGAATTATTGATTAAACCACAGGGTAAAACTAATACATGATGGGGAGATTGAGTAATTACATTACCTTTAAAAACATGGGATTCCAATGAAATAGGAAAATCACCTAAAGATTCCAATGAATCGACTACTACCACCTTTGCCTCTTTCCAAAAAAATTAGTCACATTAAAACTATTTTCAGACATTTTAGTTTCTTGAATAAACAAAACATTAGGATTATGTACTTATATTCTTCAGCAATCTATGTTTAGTGGGGTTATTAAGCCCCCTTATATTCCATGATATCAACTTCATTTTAAGACTTTTTAGATCCAATTTTGTTTACGTTCCATCTGCAATCTCTCTCTCGAGTATTCACCCTTATGGATTCATTTTTATTACACCTACCTTTTCTTGATTCTTTCACCATGGGATTTATACTTTGGTTTTTGGTTTTTCTCAAAGATTCCAACACCTCTATTGATTTTCCTTTGTTGCACATGGGAGATAACCCATCCTTTCCTTCAATCATTGAGCTAGTCAAAATAATTAAGCCTTCGAAATTTCTATGTGCATCAATTTCCCTATTTGTAACCTCTTTCATTCTAGTGCTTCAACATCCAAAAGAGGAATGTAATCTTTTCAAGATCTATTTTTGTTTTCATCCTTATTATTTTCTTCAAATAAATTTAGTAAGTTTTTTTTGGTGTAGATCCATTGAGAGTAAAACGACTAACCACATTTTGGGGGGAAAGAGATTCTCCATTATATTTTTGAGCTAGAAGGGTTTTAAAGTTTGATGTCGAGCTCTTCACCATTCTAACAAAAGGGGATCTCAATTTTTCACAATTTACACCCAAGTTACCTTTCAGTAAAACTTTTCATGAACTCGAAGCCTTGAGTTAGGATGCTAGGGAAAGCTCATATTTGTTAACCCAAGAGTCATCCTTAACAAGGTTCTCGGGAGAAGGCTAATCACCCGCTAAAGATTTAATGGGTGAAGAAACCTTCGTCAAAAGAGTGACTATTTCCTTTATTGACACATTGCATTCTTTCCATACTTAGGAAACCTTGAAAGGATAAGATGAATCAAGATGTCCCCAAATGTTACATTTACTAGCAATCGCATGTGTAAAATGTAATGTGAACGCCGAATGGTATATGTTATTTGATTTAGAGGGATAGTTATTACTTTTGTAGTTGATGTTGATAAGGGTTTGATTGATTTTGTAAGTGTAGATATCACTTCATTTAAAGGTTCCATCTCTACATTTCAAACTTGTTACAAATTTGTACATATACATTTGCAAATCTTATATCATGAGTGGTAGCATTTTGTGGAGTAGTTTATTTGAACTAAACATGAATACATGAAGACTTCCATACATGTGCAGATTTTATATCATGAGTGGTAGCATTTTGTGGCCATTTTTTCACACTAAACATGAATACATTTGATACCGTTTGGATAGTTAATTACTTTTATAGTTGATGTGGTTTGCAATTATTTCGGGAAATTGTGTTAGTGTTGCATCGGTTGTTTGGTTGGTCTTTTGTTGAAAAAACCTTTTTTGTGTTAGCTATGATTGCATGTGAGAACGAATTATATCAAGTTATCAACCAATAGTTGTACCTTCTTGACCAATAAAAGTATTTATATGTTGCTAAGTCAAATAAAATCCTAAGAAAATTACTGAAATGAAGTCAATTGCTGATTCTAAAAGAGTCCTAATAAAACTACATTTATGTGATTATGGAACACAATTTTGTAAGCATAGGATTAACTCCATTGTTAAAAGGAAACATAAATAGTCTCTATGGTGGATAATTAGTTGACACTAATATTGATCACCTCTCTCAGTTACAATAGCCATGAAGTCAGCTTATTCTCTTCCTATCGATACTAAGCATAGCCCTTTTCTTTCGAAATTACATATAATGTGAATGCCTTCTTTGGGTCATAGTTTGGGGAGAGCTTCACCTTATTTTATGGGGTCTTCTAATATACAAACAATACCAAATCAAACAAAAATGAGATCTGAGATGATTGTGAATTGCAACACAAAATTGCTTCAAGCATGGATGAAGAACAAGTCTACAGATTACAGAGCATCAATAACAACATTGATGCATCTATGATCCAAACATTGAACAATATTATCACATTGATCATGAGTCATTAAAGTCAATATCTGGCTGCCAAGGATAACATCTCCACCTCTGCTTGGTTCACACTATTCTCTAAATACAATTCTTAAAATGTGTCTCGAGATATCTTTCAAATTAACATCCCAATAATTCCATTTGATATGAATTCAAGATGATCAATTGTGTATTGTAGTTTTAACTATTTTTTCTGATATGCTCTCCCATGCTAGAGGGGTAAATTTTAGTTTTGAACTTTTCATTATAATTCTTTGGAGACTGGCTTCTCTTATCTATCTTAAGCTACACCTGATTGGTTTTATGGCTTGTCCAGTGAATCCAAGATGTAAGACCGACATGTAAAATACCATAACAAGGAGGAATGGAAGAACAATGCAATTGGTAGCATAATGGGAAAAGAGAGATATTGACCTATTCTTTGACCCTTAATTTGTAGTACTAAAGAAAAGAATTTTAACATTGTCCACCACACTATAGTAGTCTATAGCACTACAAAATAATATCAACCTTAATACACGTTTTCAAGAATAAGTGAGCAATCGAGACATTGCGCATTCTTTGGGACCTTGCCAACTTTAATCATAAAATACAAATGTGTTTTCATAGAGGGGCTTCAGATTCAATCCCAGAGACATGATAAAGTGTAGAAATTAGGTAAATACCATATCCACCATATTCCCTAATACACAACCCCAAGGCAATTGACATAAGAGATGTTCATCGATCATGGCAACTGAGATAAATGTTACCCAAAAAAGGAAAATTGACCTAATCAAAAACACAACCTTGAGATGCGAGTATTCAAGAATAAATGGATACACCAAAAATTCTTCTAAGATCAGGAGGCATTCTGGCATCTTTTTGAAGGGTGGATCTTCTACTACTAATTTCAATTAAAAAAACATCTTTTACTAATAGAAATAATGAACTTTAGGAAAAATAGAGGGGAGGGTAATGATCTAATAACCTGATATTGGTAAGGCCAGATTTGGAGCAATGGGGACACTCGAAAGGGGCGGGGGTGTCCCTGTAAATAGTCTCCCGTAGTGGAATGCCTTCTGGGTAGCCAAAAATGGCATTGGGTGGTATCATCCCTACTTGGTATGGATTCGAATAATAATACTATTGGCTTTATAGGATATGCATACAAAATCCCCATTGTATTCGTTGGTTTGTCTTCCTCGCCCATTGCTTCTTTATCTCTGGTTATCACAGGCTACAGCCATCAAATGATCCACAAGAACAATTCTCAATACACAATACTCGCAGAGAAACAATTAATTTTCCAGGTAGTTGTAATACGAATTGCCAATAGGCAATGATCTTGACAGGATAATATGGCGTTGGATGACCCGCTGCGTGGAAAAGTCCTTTAAAATTGTCAATGCTTCCAGAAAGTGTAAACACGGATGAATAGTTAAACTGAGAATAGCCTCCAGGCTCCGCCAACCGCTCAAGCTGCCTAACTTGAGATAGGAAATCTTCCTTTCATTCTCACCGTCATTTCTATTCCTAGCTCATGCAACTCGTTTGGGCTCCCGATCTGTGTCACTTAAAATAGGAAAACTGCACTTATCTGTCACTTATGATCATGCATGGTTTACATTCACCGGCTGACTCAAGGGCCAAACTTTTCGTGCCACTAAAAATAGGAAAATGAAAAACAGACAAAACAAAAAAATGAAAAAAATAAATATGCGAATATAGCTGGGAAAAGATAAACCATCACAACACCCATCATAACCATCATTTTGGTCGTCAAAATTAATCTCCTTGCAAAAATATCCAAATGGTCGTCAAATTTGACATAGTCCCGTGAATAACCGCAAAGCCCTTTCCCATATGGAGAACGCCTTCGGTGTAATTACACTTATTAGGATTGTTTTCAAACTCAATTTTTGAACCCATTGGCCAAACTTATATTTAAGCATGATTGAAGAAGGAAATTTTAATTCTACCTACAATAAGACAAAATCTAGCATAAATAAACCTATTTCTTACTTTAGTGGCATTATCAAATGCCAAAAAGGAACCCAAAGCACAAGAAATACCTCTCATGATATCTTCTTCATAGAATCTAAGTGGAAGCCTAGGTAAACAAACTAATACCGGAAACTAATTAATGTTTTCTTTTATTGGATCAAAGTTTGGAGACCAATTCTATAAATAGATGCTTGTTTTACCAAAAATATGGCCCTCAATAAGAATTTGGATCCAATCTTCATCAATATTGAATCTAAAAAGGAAGAACCCATGGGGTAGTGCAAAAACTTCCATTTGTCCTTTAGGAGACCATCTCCTCACACTCAATATCTTATTACGTCTATGTTAGGTTTTCCGCGCATAATCTTTCCAACCAAGGATTTTTTCATCTTACCAATAGATTGCTCTACCACTAGATCAAGAATATTTAGGACTAACCCATTCACTTCTCGTTTGGGAATGAGAACAACGGGAGAAAACTCGAGAAGAATCCTTAAAAATGCTCGCCCAAGACCTATATTTTGTTCCTTCTTTTAAGAAATTCATTCTAAGGGGGACCCACCAATGGGACCCTTCTTCTCTACTACAAGTTTCAAACATCCCCTAGGGTCCACTTGTTTTTAACTTCATACCAAATCTGCGTGCTCTAAACCATCCTCGCTTTCCTACTCTTTCACATTTGAAAATCCTTTCGCACCAAGACCCTCCTCGCTCTACATCGGGGATCAAATTTGAAGGGTTGGTCTGAATTTTATTGTGAAGGGAAAATATTGGACCAACCCTTTGATGATGAAAAGTAGTATGAATATTTTACACTTCATATGACAAGAATAAATCAAGTATCCATGTCATAAAAATTAAGAATAATTTTTTAAAATGAGAAATTATTTTTATATAAAAATCAAGTATGAGTTGATTGACACCTTAAATAAAAGGAAAAATTTAATAATCCAAACAAAATGACCCCTCAATCGAATGGTGTAAAATTAAGATGCATTTAAATTGGTAAAATAATCAAATTATGATGTAATGAAAGCCCAAATTTGCAATATTCTAATTTTCTAAAAATCATCATAACTAAAATAAACATTAAATAAATTTAATAAATAAATACATAAACAAACAATTGAAATTAGACAAGAAGACATGCAAATCAATAAACACATAAAAACATCAAATTGTGTGTGGGACACTAGAATCTCTTATCAAAATCATTATGAAAAAAATTGTAAATAATAAAATAAATAACTTTAGCTTTTACTTGGATTTTAGTGCTAAAATTAAAACCCATTTGGATTCTTATCACTTTAATAAAAAATTCATTTGGAATTTAACCACTAAAATTAAAACCCATGTAAATTTTAACTAGTAAAATGCATTAAATTAGATTTTTCTAATTAAATTAAAGAAAATGTGCATCTATACATTGAAACACCCACACTAACTATGTCACCGACAAATACATCGAGATATTTTTGGTCAAATTTTAGAGCCAAGAGCTTCACCTCATGCACAATATGCATTCAAATCTACTACACACAAATGATGTATTACCAAATTAGACTACTCCATTAAACACACTCACCCTTCATAATCCTCCTTGAATCTGTCCACAACCCTCTTCCTCAACTCCTTAGGCATATAGTTGAGTCACATTGTCTTGAGCACAACTGTTCTTATTGGCCTCCACATCACTACTATTGAAAAATGGTTAGAGAGAAGATACCAATGATGACTTGGAGGGGTGCTTTCAATGGACAAAGAAGCTTATCTTTGTCGATCGTCCCCTCTACAAAAATATCCTCTCCTTCGCCCTTCATTATGTGATCTCATATAGGTCCAATCAACCTTTGCATTAGGAACAACTTGACACTTAGCTCGGTTATTCTTTGCAAGGGTCATAATGTGTGAGCTCTTGAAGTGACTCGACCTTTTTTCCCGAAAGCAAGCCCCAACTACCTTTTCCTCGAGCTCCTTCTTTATTGCATAACCGAGCTAATCCAATCATCTCCACCCTTAACTTGTCTACACACCAAGCTCAAATTGATTTGGGTGATTTGGACCAAGACCATTGTGAGCCCATCCCGCCCTTTGGCACCAACATGGCTCCCATAGAGCCTACTCAACACCCTACATTGCGAGTCATGAATTGAAGTCACCTTTTGAGATCAATTGAACACTTTTCTCCAAGCTTTTCCCCAAACTCAAATATCCATCTCAACATTATTTAATATAATTTGTAATTAAATATTATTTTAGAGTAACTTACTGTAAAAAATGATATTCAGATAATTAAGTATAGTAATGTGCAAGCAATAAGTATTCAAGGATGTAAAACCATAAGCAAATGAGAGAGTGACGATGACTTAATTGATTATGTGTAACCTGAGAGTGATCGTGACTATGTATCTATTGGAACATGCTGGGAACAATGTCACAAAGGCTTGATGATGGTTTGGAAACCCAGGAATGTACAGGATAGAAGCACCCACAGGAGGACATGAGTGCCCTATGTGCTAATGACTGATCTGGGTGCATGTGTTTGCTAAAATGCTCAGAATCTGATCTTTTATGGGTGGGAATATCTTCATTGTTGCTCACTCTTGGTCACTCTGGATTTGTTATTAGATCATAGATTGCACCTGTAACCTACAAAACAAATAACTAGTTGCACATTCCCACAAACCACATCAAATATAATTAAAAAGATGTCGAACGTGGAGTTGAACTAACCCGAAAATCACCTCAAGAGTGAACTTATGACCCACCATTGCACTACATCTCAAACTCCATGTAATTCTCCATGTGTGTGTATTTGTGTCGCGTGCCCTAGGTTGCCCTTATGCAAGTTACATGATGATATCGGGATAGATCTATATTATCTCGAACATGCAAAATGTGTGCAATGGAATAGAATGAACTCCCCTCCTATGCAGTGTATGTATATCAATGTATCCCTTGTCCCTTGTATGTATATGCTAGATATGTACTTTGTAGTGCTCTTGTGCCTTTATGCAATCTTAGGTGATGATAGATAATGCTTATAGTGTTTTTCCCCTATTTAGAAGAAGTAACTAAGTATATATATGATTCCCTTGTTTGAATTTTGTAATTGATAACTGAAAGGCCAACCCAAAGTGTTAAAAGGTGACCAAGAAGTGAAAAGGACCCAAAAGAGTAAAAAAGAAAGAGATGGACAAGAGCACCTAGGAAGGACAAGAGTGCTTGGGTGCTTCTATCTTAACTGGGTGCTAGTGTCCGAGGCCATTAAAAGGTAAATCAGTCAAGTGTTGATAGAACTGTAAAATGTGTAAAGCCAATAAAGTGCAAGAGATAAAGCAACCAAAAGGCCAAAAGGAGTTTTTCAACCATTGGTTTTCTTGCTTAGGAATCATGTATACATTATTATGCTTTAGGACCTAGAAATGTACCCAAGTGTATAGATTTTGTGTCTACATTTACACACACTTTATGTTGTTGAGTGAATACACGATAATACAAAGTAGATAGAAGATGTGTACCTTGTAATCTAGAGAGGAGTGTAGTCAATAGCGTGTCAAGTGTATAGGTAGCCAAGTGAAGTGTGTCAACTAGGAAAAGGAGGTAGACCCTAGGGGTGAATTGTATACATAGTAGCGTGTTGTAGGAGCTTGTGCTTGTTGATGTGAGTTGCTTCTTATTTCTTGTAAGGACAAACCTGCAAAAGAAGAGAAAGAGAGTAGTCAAAGTCCTGTATATGAAAAATCATAGTAACGTATGTATAAGTAAAAAGTGTGTAAAAGTAGTAGCTAAGGAAAGAGTGCACTTGATGTATGAGAGAGTATAGGATAAAAAATTTGTCCTATTTACTTTGGAGATGTAGCTGGGATGGGGTTGGGAGTGATCAATTCCCAACCAAGAAAGTGTCAAGCCACTAATTTAAGTGTCTTGCTTTGCCAAATATGAGGTTTTTGGGTGATCTCATATCAAGAATGAGGTTTTTGGACAATCTCATGCCAAAGATTATTTTTTGGGTGTGTAAACACAAAAGCTATTCACTTGGGTACATTTACGGGTCCTAAAACACACTAATGTATACATGATTCCTAAGCAACAAAACTAGTGGTTAACAACTCCTTTTGGGCCTTTTGATTTATCTTTTGCATTATTATTGGTTTTACACATCCTACGACTTTGGACTTTGTCGGAACTTGACTTATTTATATTGTATGGCCTCGAACATTAGTGCCCAGTAGGACGAAGCACTCAAGCGTTCTTATCCCTCCCGGTGCTCATGTCCCTATCTATCCTTTTCTTACCATTTTGGGTATCTTTTACCTCTTCGATATCTTTTAGTACTTTGGGTTGGCCTCATTTACAAAATTAAAACAAGGGAATCGTATTTACTTAGTTACTTCTCCAAAATCAAGGACCAAACACTAAGCATTATCTATTATCACCTAAACTTGCATCCAAAGGCACAAGAGCATTTCAAAGCACATATCTAGCACACCCATACAAGGGACAAGGGTTGCATCACTCTACATACACAACAGAGGAGGAGAAGTTAATTTTATTCCATCTCACAAATTTTGCATACTTGGAACAATCTAGATCTAACCCGTTATCACAATGCAACTTGCACAAGGGAAACCCAGGGCATCATTACACACACATACATAGAGAACTACATGGATTTTGAGATGTAGTGCATCGCTCACGTAAGATCACTCATCGAGGTTAGCATGACTCCACATTCTACATATTTTTATTAGATTTGACGTGGTTTGTGGGCATGCGTAGTTAGGTATCTATTTTATAGGTTACATGTATGACTAAGTGAAACCAGGGGTGATAAAAGAGGATCAACAACAAAGCTCTTCCTAACCAAAAAAGATCATAACTTGAGAATTTAGGTAGACACTAGCACCCATAACAGTCACTAGTGCCTAAGTGCTCTTGTCCTTTTGTGCGTGCTTTTGTCCCGTGCATTTCTGAGTTCTAGAACTCTTGGTAAACCTTGATGACACTCTTCTTAGCGTGTTCCAGCAGTTTATTAGCTCATATCACTTTCAGATCACTTAGAAATTAGCTAAGTCACCTTTTCCCTCTCCACTACTTAGGGTTTTATATCATTGTATATTTATTGTTTGTGTCTTACTATAGTTTATCATACGAATATCACTAGTTACAATAATTACTCTGAAATTAGATTTAATTCAATTTAAATTAAATCATTTGGTGAACCCCACTCTTGATCAAACACTCGGATCCTTATTTTACATGCTCTACTAGTTTTGTTCTTCTCCAAACCCAAACCCTAAAACTATGGCTCCTAAGGTTCCTCAAGTCTCCTTGTATCAATTACTTCAAATGTACCCACCTTGCAAAGATGTTCTCCAAAAATCCCTAGACACTATGTACCTCCCTTATAATACGCCACCTACACAAGTAAGTTCCATTTTTATCATCTCTCCGATGACCCTATTAATCATGATACCATAACTAATCAATCCATCTGAGTCTATTCAAGCTTTATACCATCTATTTCAAGCTTTACACCATCTATTTCAAGCTATGGAAACCACGATTACATCCATCACGATTGAAATCCAACATCTCAAGGTTGCTTCTTAGGCCCATGTTAGTTCTTCTACACCTCATCCTAATCCCATGTCCACTACATGTGCTCATACAAGTGAGGTCAAGGTCTTACCACAACAAACACCTCTCCAGTTTGATCAAAATGTTAGAAAACATGATATATTCACGCTACTCAATAATCACTTAATTACTTTCTTACCTAATCATTACCACCCTCCTCATCGAGTTATTCAATAAAAAAGTAGACCATATTGTAATTACCATGGGATTAATGGACATTGTGATGACAATTTCTATGTTTTAGAACAAAAAATCTGACATCTAGAGTGTAAGGGTTTCATTTCATTTACTACACATCATTCTTCTATATGTTCATCTCTAAATACCAAATCCCAATGGGTTCCTAAATTTGATCCCTCTATGTCTAGTGAGCATCACGCCATACTTACTAATGTTCCTTCTCTGGTAATTCAAGAGCCACCTATCCAACCCAATATCATACCACCTTTAAAAATACTTACCCCATTATCTCCTACTATTAAGTCATCTACTGATGTTCTCAATCCCAAATATGCCACCACCATCTAAGGAAGCACAACCAAATCACTTGACACAAGTGTGACCCATCACCTACTTACATTTCCTCTATTATACCCAAAATCTGATGTTAGTCATACTCTTGCTTCTACCTACCATTGGGACGACCATATATTTTCTTATGACACATTTCAAACTCCGCCACCATGGTATGGTCTTTCTCACATCATCATATAGATCTCCATCACTCACACTTGGGGGCATTGAACTTCCCCCTCCTCATAATCGCATGTTCTAATCAACAATTACCTACCCATACTATTCACATACACATCTATACATTACTCTTGTTTTGCAATTCACGTCAATCTTTCTAACAACACTTTCTCTCATGTACACTATGTGCACACCTTTAAGTAACATCTATTTATGCTCCTATGTTACTCCATACACATTTTACTACTTGTGTCTACTTATGGATCCTTCTACTCATGATACACATACTAATTTCTATATATGGTATGCATCCTTTTGTGCACTATACATACTTTGGCTATTCTTGCTCACAATGATCACATATATTTGCCAACAACTCCTTATTGGGGTTTAACCATATAATAGTGTTGCATAGATCTAAAATTAGATAAAGCATACAAGCAATGAATGCGGAAATAAACTAGAAGATAAAATAAACAAGAGAAAGATAACACTAGATTTAACGTGGTTCACCCAGTGTGGGCTACGTCCACCAAGAAACGGCCAAAATTATTATTCAGTGCTTTACAAAGGAAATACAATGAAGATTTGTTGTCTTCCAACACCTCACAGGATGTTCAATATTTTTCCCTCACTCAGCTACTCTTTCTTGCTCACCAAGAAAACTAACATGCAAACAATTGTTATTTTCTTCTCTCATACCCTCATACAATGCATACATGCATATATATCTATTCTGGGCAACTAACTATGCTTTTACAATCAAGAAATCATCTTTAAAGAAAAATATTTATTCTAATTCTCAACCAAAAAACAAAGCACCGTCGCACAGGTTGACCAATGTTGGTTCTTGCTGACCGATGTCGGTCACTACCTAACCAATGTTGGTCACTTCTTGACCTATGTTGGTTGATAATTGATCGATGTTAGTCATTTTCTGATCCAGCAACATGTAAAAAAACAAGCTTTCTATGAAGTAATTAAGCTCCACACTCAACAATCTCCCACTTGGAGATCAATTATTGCATTGTATTATACATCATCATCCTTGGATCCTTTTCTTTAGCATGTTTCTTCCTCTTCAAGTCTCAAACTCAAAGACCAATAGAAGTGGAGTGAAGCTCCAACTTCTCCTTTACTAATGGATTCATTAGCATATCCATGAGGGTTCTCATCCATATGGATTTTCTCTAACTTCATTTCCCATCCTCCAACACCTGTCGTATGAAGTGATACCTCAACTGAATGTGTTTCGTTCTTGAATGAAATGTTGAGTTCTTTTCCAGATGGATCGTGCTTTGAATATCACTGTATAATCTGCAATCCTCTTTGCTCCTTACCCAACTCTTCCATGAACCTACTCATCCATATCATCTCCTTTCTAGCTTCATAGCTGCAACATACTTTGCCTCTGTAGTAGACAAAGCCATAACCTTTTGTAATCTCGAAATTCAGCTAACTGTCATTCCACCTACTATGAAAACATATCCAGTGGTGCTCCTCCTGTCATCCAAATCTCTAGCCATGTCTGAATCAACATAGCCATGCAAAGAAGTATTTGACCCTCCATAGCATAAATCCATGTCGACGTCCCTTTCAAATACACGAGAATCCATTTGACTAATTTCCAATGTTCTTTACCTAGATTAGCCATAAACCTGCTCACAACTCCCACTACCTGTGTAATGTCTGGTCTAATACAAACCATGGCATACATAAGACTTCCTATTGTTAAAGCATAGGGAACACGTGTCATGTACTCAACCTCCTCGTGTGATGAAGGAAACTGATATTTTCTCAATTTTAAGTGTCCAACCATAGGTGTACTAACAGGTTTTGAATTTTGCATGTTAAACCTTTCCAACACCTTATTGATATAAGCCTCCTGAGATAAATACAACTTATTATTTTTCATGTCTCGGTGAATTTGCATGCCAAGGATTTTCTTTGCAGCTCCCAAATCCTTCATTGCAAATGTGTGAGCTAACCTTTCTTTAAGTTTACCAATGTCCTGCATACTAGATCCTGCAATCAAGCATATCATCCACATACAATAAAAAAATAACATAGCTCCCATTTTCAAGCTTCTTAAAATAAACACAATGGTCATATTCACATCTCATATAATCATGCTCATGCATAAAACTATCAAATTTCAAATACCATTGCCTTGGAGCTTGTTTGATCCCATATAGGCTCTTTTTCAATCTACACACAAGTTTTTCCTTACCCTTGACTTCATAACCAAGTGGTTGTTGCATATAAATCTCTTCCTCCAAATCACCATAAATAAAAGTCGTCTTAACATCAAGTTGTTCTAAATGCAAATATTTTGTTGCAACCAAACTTAGAATAATATGAATAGAAGTCATCTTAACTACAAGAGAAAAAATATCATCAAAGTCAATACCTGATTTTTGTGCAAATCCCTTTACCACAAGCCTCGCCTTATATATTTTCAGTCCACCCTCTTCTTCCTTGATCCTATAAACCCATTTGTTCTATAGTGCTTTCTCCTCATCTATTTCATGCTCCCAATGCACATGGGTATCTACATGTATTGCTTCTTCAAAGTTTTTTGGTTCACCACTATCAATCAATAATAAATAAGAAAATGAAGGTTAAAATCTCTTTGAAGGTCTACTTACTCTTTGTGACCTTCTCACTGAGATCTGGGGTGTCTATGGCTCATTTTGTGCTTGTTACATGTTCATGTAAATCTCTATCGCTGACCAATATCGGTCTCCCGATACCGATCATGATTCTCAGAACCAATCGTGGTTCCTCTGTCTGCCTACCAACTGTGGTTTCCTCACCGCCACCGGTTCAAGGAGTACCGACATCGGTTCCGATGAGTTTTACATTATGAACCCGATCTTATCTTTCGATACTAGTTAGCTTTGATGACACCGACTTACGTAGAATCGAAGTTGAAGCTCGTGGATGTTTGTTTTACATCTGAAAGTTGATTTTACTTCAAAATATCATCAACTTGTTCATGTTTAGGCACCAAAACTGATCCATGTACATTCTTTTTTTTTCATTCCAATCAACATCACGACTCCTAACAATCTTAGAATCTTCTAAATCCCAAAAATGATATCCAAAATCACCAGAGCCATAACCAATGAAAGTACATCTCTTAGATTTAGCATCCAAATTCTTCTTATTTTCCCTATCAACATGCACAAAAGATTTTGAGCCAAAAAATCTAAGAAAAGAAAAATCTACCTCTTTTCCAAACCAAGCTTCTTCTAGTATTCCACCATCCAGTGTTGTTGAAGGCCCATGGTTGATCAAGTACATTGTTATATCCATTGCTTCTGCCCAAAACTTCAAAGGCAAACCAACATGTATCCTCATGCTTCTAGCACGTTCCATGATTGTTACTGTTCATTCTTTCTACAACTTCATTATCATGTGGAGTTATAGGAACCATTATTTCTCTTCGTATTTCATTCACTAAAAAATAATCATTGAAATCCTTGTTGCAGTACTCACCACCATTTTCAGATCTAAGGCACTTTAATTTTAAGTTTGTTTCATTTTCCACAAGGGCTTTCCACCTTTTAAAAGTCTCAAAAACATCATATTTACGCTTAATACAATAAATCCATACCTTCCTTGTGGCATCATCAATGAAAGTCACATAATATTGGGATCCTCCAATAGAAGCTACCTGAGTTGGTCCCCACACATCTGAGTGTACAAGATCCAATTTTTCTCCTTCTTTATTGACCCAACCTTGAGAAATCTCACTCTCTTCTGCTTTCCAAATATGCAATGCTCACAAAATTTAAGATCTAATTGTTTCAAATCTGATAACTTACCCTTAGCCTTTAGGATATGCATTCCTTTTTCACTCATATGGCCTAGCCGATTATACCACATGGTTGCATTTGAATCTGTAGTAAATAGCACAGAAAATAAATTAGTAACATAGGTAGACAGATATAAAGTTCTTACCTTCTTACCTCTTGCCACAACAAGATATCCCTTGGTAACCTTCTAAGAATCGGCTGTGAATGTAACCACGCATCCAAATTCACCTAGTTTCCTTGCAGATATTAGATTTCTCTTGAGGCTTGGCACATGCCTCACATATTTCAATACCCATGGATTTTCATTCTATAGCTTTAGATGAACATCACCTTTATCAGTAATATTACATGGCTCATCATCTCCTAAATAAACTTGTCCAAAATCACCCTAAACATAATTTTTGAAATGACCCTTATTAGGGGTAGCATGGAAAGAAGCTCCAGAATATAAAACCCAAGATTCTAATTTACTATCCAATGAGAGAATAAGGGCATCTTTCTTTACCTCACTTGCAACATTTTCCTCTTTACCTTTGTCTGATGTATTCTCTTTGTTTTCCTTGGACCAACACTCCTTCTTTACATGTCCTCTCTTTCCACAATTCCAGCAAAGTAAATCTCTGTACTTGGATCTAGATCTACCATTTCTTGACTTTGATCTCCCATTCTTCTTGTTCTTTGATGATCTCTCCTTAGATATTCCCTTGCTTTCTATATTTAAAGTGTTTCTAGATGATGCTTCTCCTGATATTTTCCTGTGTATTTCCTCATTAAGGATTACACTAACCACATCATCAAATTTCAAACCTTTAGAAGCAGACGTTGTATTACTAACAACCATTACCAAGTTATCCCAACTATCTAGCAAAGAGCATAAGAATAAAAGTGCTTTCACTTCATCATCAAATGGAATTTCTACCAATTTTAATTGATTTACAATAGATCAGAAATCATTCAAATGATTAGATACAGATCCACCTTCTTGCATCTTAGAATTAAACAATGTTTTCATCAAATAAACCTTATTCAAAGCACTAGGAGTTTCATACAAATTTGCTAAAGATTTCATCAACTCTACTGTGGTTTTTGCATCTGTAAAATTTGAAGTTGTCGATGTTGCCAAGCTCAATCTTATAGATCCCAGAGTCTTTCTATCAAGAACCTTCCATTCTTCATCAGTCATCATGTCCGGTTGTTCATGCTCATCCAATGGTAAGTATATATCCTTCTGATATAAATAATCCTCCACATACATATTCCATAGTTGATAATCACAAATCTCAAATTTATCTACTCGGTATTTAATATCTTCGCCATTGTTATGCTCTCACTCAATCAAAAACCCTCTCGTGACTAAATCCATCAACACACAAAACCTCCAAACAAAGCTCTGATACCAGTTGTTGGGGTTTAACCATATAACAGTGTTGCACATATCTAAAATCAGATAAAGCATACAAATAATGAAGGCGAAATAAACCAGAAGATAAAATAAACAAGAGAAAGATAATCCAGTTTAACATGGTTCACCCAGTGTGGGCTACGTCCACCAAGAAATGGCCAAAATTATTATTCAGTGCTTTACAAAGGAAATACAATGAAGATCTATTGTCTTCCAACACCTCACAGGATGTTCAATATTTTTCCCTCACTTAGCTACTCTTTCTTGCTCACCAAGAAAACTAACATGAAAAAATTGCTATTTTCTTCTCTCATACCCTCATACTGATATATATATATATATATATATATATATATATATATATATATTCAGGCAACTAACTATGCTTTTACAATCAAGAAATCATCTTTAAAGAAAAATATTTATTCTAATTCTTGGCCAAAAAAATCACCATCGCACAAGTTGACCGATGTCTTCTTTACCTGACCGATGTCGGTTCTTTACCGACCGATGTCACTCACTATCTCGACCGATTTCGGTCACTATCTCGACCGATGTCGGTCACTTCTTGACCCATGCTAGTTGATAATTGACCAATGTTGGTCACCTTTGACCGATGATGATCACTGTCTCGATCCAAAGAACATGTAAAAAATAAGTCGTGTGAAGCAATTAAGCTCCACACTCAACACTCCCGAATACACACTTAGGGGGCATCATACTTTCTCCTCCCCTCCATCATTATTGGGTTTCTCTAGTCTCTAATTATAACATATTTACACTTCACGCTTTGTGCTTCATATCTCTCTTTTCAATCATTTTTATATCTTTGGTACACACATTGTACCGTCATTTCCTGATGACGCACTATAATGCTACGGTTCACACTTGATTGTTGGGGCACACTTCTTCCATATAACTCACATCATTTACTTTTTCTACACTTCACGATTAGTACTTCACGTTACATCTTTCCTAACATCTACTCTCATGCAAGGCATTCATTACTCGATGACGTACTTTAGTTCCACGGGTCATACTTGACTGTTGTGGGTCCAATTCTTAAATGAACTTCACATAACCTACACTTCATGCTCAGTGCTTCATGATACATTTTTCCTAGCATACAATCCCAATCACATACCATACACGCAATACCCAATGACGCACTCTAATCCCATGATTCATACTCATTGTTGAGGGTCCAATTCTTAAATGAACCTCACATCATCTACTTTTTCTATAATTCACACTCCATATTTCATGTTGATATTTTCAAGCACTCTTACATCTTTGGTACACACATTTTATCATCATTTCCCAATGACGCACTCTCGTTCTATGGTTCATTCTTGACTGTTGAAGCAACATTTCTAAATGAACCTCATCTCACACATCCACCGGGGCAACGTGGCTCCTACCATCTACATATCTTGCACTTCACAAAGACATCATCACATTCACACAACATATGCACATCTTGGTTGTACTTACTCTTGTCACTTATACTACTTACATGTTAAATTTGTCTTCCTATGTTAGTTGGATACTTAGTATGTCATTATCTTTTCTATACACATAAGCACGTTCACTTGGTATCTTGAGGTGAATGCGGGACTCTATCAAATTTTTACACTATGCATGATGCTCAACACTAATCTTTACTAGTCCCGCCAAGGCTTCTAAGGGCATCTACCTTTACTACTCTTACACTCCACATATTACATGTTCTATTGTTACATTATTTATTACTTCTTACTACTACCACTATGCTTTTCATTGATCCATACATGCTTTAACATACTACTTATCTTTCTAACATGTTAACGAGTGCTTCATGTGTAGCATTTTCCTTGTAGGACTCTATACAACCAAGGTTATATGTCACCTTTTGCTTGTTATTGTTTGCGGGCTATGCCCTATGTCTTGTTTGATCATTGTTTGCTTATGGCTACTTCAAATTGATTGTCTTGTGACATTGTGAGTGATGTCCCATGTATGAAACCCACTTTTCATGGTCCATCTTGTCTTTCTAGTTGCTTGTTACATTATCTTCTATTGCATGCTAGATCCTTTATACCAACACTTGTTTCTAGCTTACTTTGTTTGCATGTGCCTTGATTTCTACCATGCACATCCCCTCCCCTACAGGTATCCAATACATGACATGTATATCAGTTTTAGGTCCTCTCATTTGAACCACATTCCCCTACAATTGTCATCGCGCCACCCCAAACAAGGGGGGCATCTATTGGGTGAACAAATCACCCTTACAGAGCTCGAGCTCCAGAACATATTAACAAAATACATAATTGGCATAGGAACACACTTACAAAGTGGTCCAAAATCACAATTAGATCATAGACATAGAGTAGACACTAGCACCCAGTAATAAATAGTAATGGTGGGTGCTTGTGTCCACCACTAGGTGCTTGTGTCCTAGGGGAAAAAATAGTCAATTTATTATTTCAGCACAATCTTTAGAAATCTACCGTCCAATTCTCTAATAGCATGTACTTGCCTCCAGCTTCTGAAAAGCATTCAATCGATTACAATCAATCAGAATAATAACAAGATGAACAATAGGTTACAAATCAAGGACTTACCATCTACAGTGGGTGTTTATTTGGGAAGTGTCATATAAGGAGAGAAAAACAAAACCTCTCCCCAACACTCTTCTCTTGGCGCAAGATTGCTAAAAAACTCACTCTTGGTGTGAGATCACCCAAAAACTTGCTCTTGGCATGATATTACCCAAAAAACTCACTCTTGGCGTGCGATCGCCCAAAAACCTCACCATCGACATTCAAATTAAGCAACTCCAAGCAAACAAGATAATTTTCTATCCTTTACTCTCTTATACATCATGTGCACAATTTCCTTTACATGCTTTTTTAACACACTTATACACATATTACTCTAATTTTTCATATACATAACTTTGACTACTTTCTCGCTCTTCTTTTGCAGGTTTGTCCTTAATACACAACAAGAAGCAACTCACATCGGCAAGCATAACAACATGCTAGCACGCATACACTTCACCCCTAGGGTCTACCTCCCCTTCCTAGTTTCCACGCTTCACATGCGATCACTTCATGCTTCACTTGTCCACTCGACATGTTATTTTCTATAGGATTACAAGGTACACATATTCTATCTACTTTATGTTATCAAGTATTCACTCAACAACATAAAATGAGGGTAAATTTAGACATAAAATCTATGCACTTTGGTACATTTCTAGGTCATAAAGCATATTAATGTATACATGATTCCTAAGCAAGAAAACTAGTGGTTAACAACTCCTTTTGGGCCTTTTACTTTATCTTTTGCATTTTTATTGGCTTTACACATCCTACAACTTTGTTGGAACTTAACTTATTTATATTTTATGGCCTCGGACACTAGCACCCAACTAAGACATAAGCGCCTGTGGATGTTATCGACCTTCTCTATCCTTTTCTTACCCTTTTGGTATAGTTTACCTCTTAGGCATCTTTTAGTACTTTGGGTCACCTCTCGCTTATCAATTATGAAATTCAAACATGGGAATCATATATATATACTTAATTACTTCTCCAAAATCAAGGACCAAACACTAAGCATTATCTACAACACCTAATCTTGCATCGAAAGGCACAAATCATTTCAAAGCACATATCTAGCAAATCCATACAATGGACAAGGGTTACATCACTATGCATACACAACATAGGATGGGAAGTTCATTTTATTCCATCTCAAACATTTTACATACTTGAAGTAATATAGATGTATCTTGTTATCATAATGCAACTTGAACAAGGGAAACCTAGGGCGTCATTACACACACGTACACAAAGAACTAAAGGAGTTTGAGATATAGTGCAACGCTCAATGGTAAGATCACTCTTCAAGTGACCGTCGGGGCCAATATAACTCCACATTATACATATTTTTTATTAAATTTGATGTGGTTTGTGGGCATGTGTAACTAGGTATTTATTTTTCAAGTTACAAGTATGACTGAGTGAAACTAGAGCGACAAAAGAGAGGATTAACAATAAACCTCTTCCTGACCAAAAAAGATCAAAACTTGAGCATTTTTGTGGACACTAGTGCCCGACGCTCATTTCCTCCCATGGGTACTTCTTTCCTATGTAGTTATGAGTTCCATAACCCTCGGTGAACCTTAACAACACTCTTCCCAACCTGTTCTAATAGTTTCTCAGCTCTGATCACTTAGAAATCAACTAAGGCACCTTCTCCCTCTCTATTGTTTATGGTTTTATATCATTGCATGTTTATTACTTGTGTCTTACTGTACTATCATCATAATATCATTAACTACAGTAGTTACTCTAAAATAAGATTTAATTCAATTTAAATTAAATCAAGGCGATCTCGCACTAAGGATGAGTTTTTTTGCGATCTCACACTAAGGATGAGTTTTTGGACGATCTCACCAATAAAAGAGTGTTAGGGAGAGAGATCTATTTTTATCTCCTTTCACGACACTTCTCAAATGATAAGTTCCACTATAGATTGGTACATCCTGATTTATAACCAAATTTGTAACCAAATTGAATGAATTACTCATGAATCAAGACAAGTGTCCAAATCAGCGTAGATCCGTCATCAGAATTTGTTAGAAACTCGTGTTGAACTGAAAAATAATATATCTTTACCCCGGACACAAGTGCTTAGGTGGGACATAAGCGCCCATCGTTCCTATTTGATACTAGGCGCTAGTGTTCTCGCTTTCCGTGTTTATGATCCAAGTTTGATTTTGGACCATTACGTAATTATGTGCTTCATACTTTTTTGGATCAATTTAACACAACCAAATAATCAATAAAACTCAAACTATATCTATTGCACAAATTATTTGGCTAATTAATAGCCATTACAATAGGAAAACCACTTCCTATAAAATAGGTAGTATTTCAAACAACTTACACATTTAATTGTTTTACGTGTCTAACAAATTAACCAATAAACTATACAAGTTGTTTAAATAACAACTCATTTACATCCTCACACTTAATGTAATAACTATTACATTTACACATAGTAATTACTAGTCCAATGTGGAGCACTAATAATATTTCCTAAAGATTACCCCCTTAGTGCAAACATGGGAGAAAAATAATTGCACTTCCTTCACAGGGCCACACCCATGCGTGCTCATGATCTGGATGGTTTTTCAGGACAACCAACAACCTCAACAAGGATGGTTTTCCAAGGACAACCAATAACCTGCAAGGATGGTTTTATAGGACAATAAACAACCCAAAACATACAGATGGTTTTATAGGACAACCAACAACCCAAAACATACAGATGGTTTTACAGACAACCAACAACCCAAATATCATGATGTTGTTTTTCCTTGTGCTTTCATCTTTTCCACTATATTTTCACATCAGGGAATTATGTAGGAAATTACTTGCTCACTGAATACAAATATGAAGAAAAGGAAATGGAACATTGAGACCATGTTCCCCATCAATGTGAACTTTCCACTTATTCAGGGAAAATCAGAACTCTCAAATCATACTTTACACAATCAAATCGAACTCTGAAAAAAACACCGGGAATCAAATACTGAAAGCAAAATCACAAACACATTGTCACCACAACTTGGTGTGGCCCCATCATTGGTGACTGACAAGAGGTCGTTGATTGACCTCCATCCTCTAGTGTACATGTTGTTAACTCAACAGGATGTGAACATGAAGCACATTTGTTTCCATATTGAGCTTATTCTTTTCTTCCTCCCGCAATGTGAAACACTTTATTTTGTCGAATTTTTCAGGACATCGAGTAATACCAAAATGTGTCCGTAAGGCAATTTTTTTTTTTATAAATTTTGACAACTTGACTATTTTGACTAATAAAAATGACAATAAAAAAATATCCTAAAATCACCTATTTGACAACAAGACTCAATTTGCTAATTAACTTGACATAAACAAAAATAACACTTTTGTATTGTCATGAAAACTTAGATTTTGACAATATTGACACTTTGAAGACTAAAATAAAATGACACCCTATGACTCTTGCCAATACGATATTTTGATGACTTACATACTTTTTGATAAACAAGGACGATACTTTTGATGACAAAAATTAGATGAACACTTCAATTTGGTGGATGAAACTAATGCTAACAAAGACATATATTAAATGGGTGGAAATATAAAAATTGACAACTTACTAGAAAAAGACTCCAATAGATTTAACCATATACTATAAAAATATTACCACTTTGAACATATACACTAACATATCGACTTACAAATCTTTTACAAATCTATTGTATAAGACTCTACTATGTTAGATTGTTTGACTCAAATGCACAAGTGGAAGGAATACGGTGAAGACTTGAACCTGAATAGTTGAAAAATATGTATAGAATTCACACCAATGAATGAGGTGAATGGTGGATAGTTTAATGTCGATGCAATGGATTGGGAGTAGAACATATTTTTGATAACAAAGAAATTAATTTAGATCTCTGAGTGTGAATGGTGAAGTGACATGACAAAAATTTAATCATAAAATGTCTTTGCATCTAAAAGTGATCTTCCACCTTAAAATAAACCTTGGAGCATATTTATCAATGAGATCTGGCACAAGACTGATAGATGGTGGCATAGTGGATTACACGTGGTGCAGACTTGTCACGGTCATGAAAAGAGTTTTGAAGATCATTGTGGTGATGTTCACTCAATGGATTTTTCAGGCATACAACTGCAAGGTAATTCCTTGTGTCAATTTGACAATCAATTCCTAGTTCCGATATGATAGGCATAACTCAAAAAAGAGACAATATAACTTATAACATACCCTCATGCATAATGGATTGATTTCTCATCAGTTCTCATGTTCAAAATAAAACTACGGCCACAAAAAGATGATCTAAAATTTCAATGCATCAGATTTAATCGAATGGACAAGCTTGAATAATAATTTGCAAAACATCCTAATGATAATATTACTTCAAAACAATTCTCAAACTTTGCTGGAAAACCATACAAGTTTGATTTATTTAATAGACTCTCATTTTTGGATTTACCATGCTATGATACCAAATCATAGTTTTGGATCAATTTGACACAACCAAATAATAAAAAAACTCAAACTATATCCATTGCACAATGTATTTGGCTAATTTATAGCCATTACAATAGGAAAACCACTTCCTACGAAATAGGAAGTCTTTCAAACAACGTACACGTTCAATGGTTTTACGGGTCTAACAAACTAACCAATAAACTATATGAGTTATTTAAATAACTCATTTGCATCCTCACACTTAATGTAATGAATATTACATTTACACGTAATAATTACTAGTGTAATGTGGAACACTAATAATATTTCCTAATGAGTGTTTTTGCCAATTCTATACTATGTTGTTCTGTTGAGTTTTGTGCTTCTGGAAGGGTGATTTGTTCACCCAATATTTTCTCCCTTGTTTGGGGTGCATGTGACGAATGTAGGAGGAAACCCAAATGAGAGGACCTAAAACTGATATGCATATCATAGATTGGATACCTACAGGGTAGGGGATGTGCATGGTAGAAACCAAGACACATGTAAACAATAGAGGCTATAAATAATTGCTAGTGTGAAAGAGCTAGCATGCATAGAACACAAATATAACAAACAACTATGAAGACAAGAGGTGCCACAAAAAAATGGTTGCATACATGGGACATCGCTCATAATGTCACAAGACAATCAGGGCCAAAACATCCATAAGCAAACAATGATCAAACAATACATAGGGCATATCCTCAAAAACAATGACAAAACAATAACAAATAAGAAGTAACAAATAACCATGGTTGTATAGTATCATGCAAGGAAAATGCTACAAATGAAGCACTTGTTAGCCTGATAGAAAGATAAATAGTATGTCAAAGCATGTATAAATCAATGAAAAGTAAGTGATAGTGACAAGAAATAGTAAATGTTGTAATAATAGGACTTGTGATGTGTAGTAGGAGAGTAGTAAAGGTAGATGCCCTAGGAGCCTCGATGGGACTGATAAAGAGTGGTGTTAAGCAAGTATGCATCATGTAATAATTTGTAAAGGTCTTGCATTCACCTCAAGATACCATGTGAGCACGTATATATGTATAGAAAAAGACAATGACATGTTAAGAGTCCAACTGGCATAGGAAATAAAGTGCAACATGTAAGTATTATAAGCTAATAAGAGTAAATACCAAGATAGGTAATCATCATATGAATGTGATGGTGTGTTGTGATATATAAGATATACACATAAGGGGAGCCATGTTGCCCCCAATGGATATGTGTGACATGAGGTTTATTTAGGAATTATGCCCTCAATAATCAAGTATGAACCGTAGAACAAGAGTGCGTCATCGGGTGGCAAAGGTATTGTATGTGATTGAGATTAGATGCTAGGAAAGATTTATCGTGAAGCAAAAACATGAAGTGTAGTAGATAAGATATGAGTAGATGATAGAGACAACAAATAGTGATGGAGGGGGAGAAAGTGCAATGCCCCCAAGTGTGCGGGTGATGAAAAGCTATCTGACGATAACAAAGCGAGGACCCTTTATCTGGTATCCGAGAAAGAGAAGGCATGTGACCATGGTCTAGGACTGGTGGTGTAGGAGAGTAAATATGTGTATGTGAGGGAGATTGATGTGGTAAAGGAGGTGGAGAACACTTATAGGAATGGGTTGCCCAGATAGGGGACTTAGGCTGAAGGTATGGACTAATGGACCGACGAGGATGATGAGGTCATGATGTAGGTCGTGTATGAATGGGAGATCTAGGTGCGAGAGATAGATGTAGACTTGAGAGGTGAAGGAGGCCTAGATGTCATGACTAGGACTAAAACAAAGAGGAAAATGGGTCAAGGTAATGGTGTGTGTGGTGGAATACCTTGAATGGTGACAACTTGCTTGTTATGAATGAACTTAAGGCATAAGTGGAGCATAGAAGGGATAGTTTGGGCAGCCCGAAGCCAAGGGAGACCTAAGACCATGTCACAACATTTGATTTTAGATGTAACAAGGAACAATGTTGGTATGGTAAGGGACCCAATAGTAATGGGAAGGATGACACATCCATAAGAATTGGGGACTAGAAATGTAATTTGAGAGATTATAAAGTTGATATCTAGTAAGAGTGCCAGAGAGCATGCATTGGAAAAGCACGAGGGATGGACCATAATATTATTGACTTGATGAGCACTAATAAAAGCATTAATATACGACAAATCGGAAGAAAATGTATCATAGTAGTCATGATCCGAGAATGTAATAATTGGTGGTGGCGTATCAACAATAACAATAAGAAAATCAAGCGGTGCCAATGAGGGAGGATACACCACATGTGATTAAGCTAAATGGGGATTTATATGCCTAATTTGATGCTATTGTAGTAGTAAAATAAATATGTAATTAAATACATAAATTACACCCAAGAAACTAAGCAATAAATTATGAAACCCTAATTGCAAGGAGGAGAAAGAGGTACTTAGCTAATTTGCAATAAAATATGGAGTGTACCAAAGTGTTGACTAGGTGAATAAAGCAGAAGAAGCGTTACACAGAGACCTGGAAAAATGCAAATCTAGAAAGATAGGCTTAACTGGGGCACCTGGAGAGGAACAAGGGCACCTGTGGGCACCTTGGGTCTGTTTATGGGCACTGGGTCTACGGAAAATCTCGGAAATATCCTCTAAGTGGTCACAAGGTGTTCATTGTTAGTTGTCTTTGGATGTTCGAGGTCGCACAATGATCATCGAGGTCGCTAGAAACTTGCAATGAAATATGAACATGCAAAACCCTCAAATATATATCTTTACCCCTGGACACAAGTGCTTGGGTGGGACATAAGCGCCCATCGTTCCTATTTGATACTAGGCGCTAGTGTCTGCTCTGTGTTTATGATCCAAGTTTGATTTTGGACCATTACGTAATTATGTGCTTCATACTTTTGGATCAATTTAACACAACCAAATAATCAATAAAACTCAAACTATATCTATCATGACAAATTATTTGGCTAATTAATAGCCATTACAATAGGAAAACCACTTCCTATAAAATAGGTAGTATTTCAAACAACTTACCCATTTAATTGTTTTACGTGTCTAACAAATTAACCAATAAACTATACAAGTTGTTTAAATAACAACTCATTTACATCCTCACACTTAATGTAATAACTATTACATTTACACATAGTAATTACTAGTCCAATGTGGAGCACTAATAATATTTCCTAGCATTACCCCCTTAGTGCAAACATGGGAGAAAAATAATTGCACTTCCTTCACAGTTTGCCACCCATGCGTGCTCATGATCTGGAAGGTTTTTCAGGACAACCAATGACCTCAACAAGGATGGTTTTCCAAGGACAACCAATAACCTGCAATGATGGTTTTATAGGACAATAAACAACCAAAACATACAGATGGTTTTGTAGGACAACCAACAACCCAAAACATACAAATGGTTTTACAGACAACCAACAACCCAAATATCATGATGTTGTTTTTCCTTGTGCTTTCATCTTTTCCACTATATTTTCACATCAGGGAATTATGTAGGAAATTACTGCTCCGAATATAAATATGAAGAAAAGGAAATGGAAAATTGAGACCATGTTCCCCCATCAATGTGAACTTTCCACTTATTCAGAAAATCAGGAACTCTCAAATCATACTGCACACAATCAAATCGGAACTCAAAAGAAACACCTTGGAAATCAAATACTGAAAGCAAAATCACAAACACATTGTCACCACAGCTTGGTGTGGCCCCATCATTAGTGACTGACAAGAGGTCGTTGATTGACCTCCATCCTCTAGTGTACATGTTGTTAACTCAACAGATGTGAACATGAAGCACATTTGTTTCCACATTGAGCTTATTCTTTTCTTCCCTCCCGAAATGTGAAACACTTTGTTTTGTCGAATTTTTTCGGACATCGAGTAATACCAAAATGTGTCCGTAAGGCAATTTGTTTTTTTTATAAATTTGGACAACTTGACTATCTTGACTAATAAAAAATGACAATAAATGAATATCCTAAAATCACCTATTTGACAACAAGACTCAATTTTCTAATTAACTTGACATAAACAAAAATAACACTTTTGTATTGTCATGAAAACTTAGATTTTGACAATATTGACACTTTGAAGATAAAATGACTCCATATGACTTACCAATACGATATTTTGATGACTTACAACTTTTTGTTAAACAAGGACGATACTTTTGATGATAAAAATTAGATGAACACTTCAATTTGGTGGATGAAACTAATGCTACCAAAGACATGTATTAAATGGGTGGAAATATAAAAAATTGACAACTTACTAGAAAAAGACTCTAATAGAGTTAACCATATACTATAAAAATATTACCACTTTGAACATATACACTAACATATCGACTACAAATCTTTTACAAATCTATTGATAAGACTCTACTATATTAGATTGTTGACTCAAATGCACAAGTGGAAGGAATACGGTGAAGACTTGAACTGGATAGTTGAAAAATATGTATAGAATTCACACCAATGAATGAGGTGAATGGTGGATAGTTTAATGTCGATGCAATGGATTGGGAGTAGAACATATTTTTTGATAACAAAGAAATTAATTTAGATCTCTCGAGTGTGAATGGTGAAGTGACATGACAAAAATTTAATCATAAAATGTCTATGCATCTAAAAGTGATCTTCCACCTTAAAATAAACCTTGGAGCATATTTATCAATGAGATCTCTGCACAAGACCGATAGATGGTGGCATAGTGGATTACACGTGGTGCGAGACTTGTCACGGTCCATGAAAAGAGTTTTGAAGATCATTGTGGTGATGTTCACTCAATGGATTTTTCAGCATACAACTGCAAGGTAATTCCTTGTGTCAATTTGACAATCAATTCCTAGTTCCGATATGATAGGCATAACTCAAAAAAGAGACAATATAACTTATAATATACCCTCATGCATAATGGATTGATTTCTCATCAGCTTCTCATGTTCAAAATAAAACTACGGCCACAAAAAGATGATCTAAAATTTCAATGCATCGATTTAATCGAATGGACAAGCTTGAATAATAATTTGCAAAACATCCTAATGATAATATTACTTCAAACAATTCTCAAACTTTCTTTGGAAAACCATACAAGTTTGATTTATTTAATAGACTCTCATTTTGGATTTACCATGCTATGATACCAAATCATAGTTTTGGATCAATTCGACACAACCAAATAATAAAAAAACTCAAACTATATCCATTGCACAATGTATTTGGCTAATTTATAGCCATTACAATAGAAAACCACTTCCTACGAAATAGAAAGTCTTTCAAACAACGTACACGTTCAATGGTTTTACTGGTCTAACAAACTAACCAATAAACTATATGAGTTATTTAAATAACTCATTTGCATCCTCACACTTAATGTAATGAATATTACATTTACACGTAATAATTACTAGTGTAATGTGGAACACTAATAATATTTCCTAACGGTGTTTTTGCCAATTCTATACTATGTTGTTACATTGCAGGTTTTGTGCTTCGGAAGGGTGATTTGTTCACCCAAAATTTTCTCCCTTGTTTGGGGTGCATGTGACGAATGTAAGAGGAAACCCAAATGAGAGGACCTAAAACTGATACGCATATCATAGATTGGATACCTACAAGGGGTAGGGGATGTGCATGGTAGAAACCAAGACACATGTAAACAATAGAGGCTATAAATAATTGCTAGTGTGAAAGAGCTAGCATGCAATAGAACACAGTATAACAAACAACTATGAAGACAAGAGGTGCCACAAAAAAATGGTTGCATACATGGGACATCGCTCATAATGTCACAAGACAATCAGGGCAAAACATCCATAAGCAAACAATGATCAAGCAATACATAGGGCATATCCTGCAAACAATGACAAAACAATAACAAATAAGAAGTAACAAATAACCATGGTTGTATAGTATCATCACGCAGGAAAATGCTACACATGAAGCACCTGTTAGCATTGATAGAAAGATAAATAGTATGTCAAAGCATGTATAGATCAATGAAAAGTAAGTGATAGTGACAAGAAGTAGTAAATATTGTAATAATAGGACTTGTGATGTGTAGTAGGAGAGTAGCATAGATGCCCCTAGGAGCCTCGATGGGACCTGATAAAGAGTGGTGTTAAGCGGTATGCATCATGTAATAATTTATAAAGGTTATGCATTCACCTCAAGATACGATGTGAGCACGTATATATGTATAGAAAAAGACAATGACATGTTAAGAGTCCAACCGGCATAGGAAATAAAGTGCAACATGTAAGTATTATAAGCTAATAAGAGTAAATACCAAGATAGGTAATCATCATATGAATGTGATGGTGTGTTGTGATATATAAGATATACACATAAGGGGGAGCCATGTGGCCCCCCAATGGATATGTGTGACATGAGGTTTATATAGGAATTATGCCCTCAATAATCAAGTATGGACTGTAGAACAAGAGTGCGTCATTGGGTGGCAAAGGTATTGTATGTGATTGAGATTAGATGCTAGGAAAGATTTATCGTGAAGAAAAAAACATGAAGTGTAGTAGATAAGATATGAGTAGATGATAGAGACAACAAATAATGATGGAGGGGGGAGAAAGTGCAATGTCCCCAAGTGTGCGGGTGATGAAAAGCTATCGACGATAACAAAGCGAGGACCCTTTATCCGGTATCCGAGAAAGAGAAGGCATGTGACCATGGTGTAGGACTGGGTGGTGTAGGAGAGTAAATATGTGTATGTGAGGGAGATTGATGTGGTAAAGGAGGTGGAGAACAATTATAGGAATGGGCTGCCCAGGTAGGGGACTTAGGACGAAGGGGTGGACTAATGGACTGATGAGGATGATGGGGTCATGATGTAGGTCGTGTATGAATGGGAGAGCTAGGTGCAGAGATAGATGTAGACTTGAGAGGTGTAGGAGGCCTAGATGTCATGACTAGGGCTAAAACAAAGGGGAGAATGGGTCAAGGTAATGGTGTGTGTGGTGGAATACCTTGAATGGTGACAACTTGCTTGTTATGAATGAACTTAAGGCATAAGTGGAGCATGGAAGGGATAGTTTGGGCAGCCCGCCAAGGGAGACCTAAGACCATGTCACAACGTTTGATTTTAGATGTAACAAGGAACGATGTTGGTATGGTAAGGGACCCAATAGTAATGGGAAGGATGACACATCCATAAGAATTGGGGACTAGAAATGTGATTTGAGAGATTGGAAAGTTGATATCTAGTAAGAGTGCCAGAGAGCATGCATTGGAAAGGCACGAGGGATGGACCATAATATTATTGACTTGATGAGCACCAATAGAAGCATTAATATGCAACAAATCGGAAGAAAATGTAGCATGGTAGTCATGATCCGAGAATGTAATAATTGGTGGTGGCGTATCAACAATAACAATAAGAAAAAATCAAGCGGTGCCAATGAGGGAGGATACACCACATGTGATTAAGCTAAATGGGGATTTATATGCCTCATTTGATGCTATCAGTAGTAGTAAATAAATATGTAATTAAGTACATAAATTACACCCAAGAAACTAAGCAATAAATTATGAAACCCTAATTGCAAGGGAGGATAAAGAGGTACTTAGCTAATTTGCAAGAAAATATGGAGTGTACCAAAGTGTTTGACTAGGTGAATAGAGCGAGAAGAAGCGTTACACGAGAGACTGGAAAATGCAAATCTAGAAAGATAGGCTTAATCGGGCACTGGAGAGGAACAAGGGCACTGTGGGCACCTTGGGTCTGCATTATGGGCACTGGGTCTACGGAAAATCTCGGAAATATCCTCTAAGTGGTCACAAGGTGTTCATTGTTAGTTGTCTTTGGATGTTCTCGAGGTCGCACAATGATCATCGAGGTCGCTAGAAACTTGCAATGAAATATGAACATGCAAAACCCTCAAATATACATCAAATCCTAAATAAAAAAATGTGTAATGAGGGGTCGACTATCCTTAGTTGTCACAATGGTGAACTTATGACTATGCATTGCACTACATCTCGAGACTCCAATGTAGTTTTGTGTGTGTGTGGGGAATCATGCCCTGGTGGCTCTTATGCTTGTCACACATGATACTAGAGCAAGTAAGCTAGATGTAAAGAAATGTAATAGATGTGTGCATGGAATAAAATGAAATTCCCTCCTATGAAGTGTATGCAGAATAACCAACCCTTGTGTCCCTTGTGATGGCACTAGATGGATGCAAATGGAGCTCTTAGATGCTTGATGGATGTAACCTTAGGTGGTGATAGCTAATGCTTAATGTTTGGTCCCTTATTATGATCACATAACTTTATATTTATATGATTCCTTTGCTTAAATTTCATAATTAACCCAAAAGGCTGACTACCAAAAAGATAAGATGCTCAAATGGATAGAAAGGACCCAAAAAAGTGTGAGTAAAGTACAAAGGGATCAGGGGCACCTAGAGGGGATGAGGGCATCTGGAGTTGGCATCTTGGCTAGGTGTTGGTGTCTAGGATGATAAAATATCGAGTATAAAAAGGGAAAATTGAGTAGGTAAGGGTGTAAGAGTGAAAGTAACAACAAAAGACAAAGAAAAGAGGCCAAAGACATGGGTTAATTAGTACTTTTCTTACTTAGGAATCATATGAATAGTAGTATATAATCGAGACTAGATAATTACCCAAAGTGCATGATTTTGTGTCTACATTTTCCCCACTTTATGTTGGTAAGTGAAAATCTCGTAACATAAACTAGATAGAGATGTGTACCCGATAACCATGTAGATCTGGGATGAAAAGCGTGTCAAGGAACTAGACAAAGCATGTAGTGAAGAAAAAATGTGAAGCGTGGATGCTAAGGAGGAGAAAGTGCAAAAGTGGTGATGAAAATGAACCTAGGGCGGAAACACATGTGTAGATGTCACGATGTACCTATTATTGATGTTGATGTTGTTGTTTTTGTGATGATATTGATGATGTTGACTACCGTTTCCCATACAAATGGACCTGCAAAAGAGAAGAACAAACAAGTAGTCAAATATGCATGTATCATGTAAAAAGTATGTAAAGAAGTATGGAAAAATGCTAAAAATGTGAAAAAGGAACATGTGCACCTGATCTATGACGAGAAAAAAAGTGTAGAAATGATCATGAAGATGGTAGAAGACCAAGTTTTTTGGGTGATCTCATGCCGCTTATACCAAACAGAAGTTTTGGGGGCGATCTCACGCCAATGTCATGGAAGAAATGTAGAGAGGAAAGTCTAGTGTCATCCTCCAACCTTTAACTTGCTTCCCGTAATGTAGGACATCACTGCAGATGGTGTGCAAAATTGGTGAATGTGTTAAGGATTGTATGCCTTATAAAAGTTGTTATGTGGAGTTCTGTAGACCGTGTTGAACTACCAATCGCTATGTAATTTCCCTTGGTTATTGACATCTAGGAAGGACATTGTTGTGTAATTACCCCCTAGTTATTGGCATCTAAGAAGGACATTCTTTGTGTTGAGGACCCAAGTATGATTATGAGCCCTGTCTGAAACTGAAAAATTGTGTTGTATTGGTATTGTGATGTGTATAACATTGTATGGGGTGACTGATTCACCCATATGATGCCCCCTCACTTGGCGTGCATGCGACGTTGCTTTGAAAAAGTATGTGGCTCAAAAGAGGACCGATCGTTGTGTTGAAATTGTGCCTGCAGGGGAAGGGCATGTGTTTGGTAGATACTGAAAGGAACACACAAACAAAGTGGATAGAAGACAAGTGTTAGTACAAGCAAAGACAAACATGCGTGTATAAGACAAAATGTAAGCTAAACAAACACCTTTGTGTAAGCTAAGGCGCAAGAAGACAATGTAGATCGCGAAAAGTGGGTTGTAAACATGGGACATCACTCATGATGTCGCAAGACAATCAAGGCTGTAGTGGCATGCGAAATAGACAAGTGTGGACACAAGAAAAGGAAAAATCCCGTGAACAAGAGCATACAAAGAGCAAAAATGAAAAACAATGTAACAGATAACCATGAAAACAAAAGTCTCGCATAAACATGAAGCACCCGTTAGCATGTTAGAAAGATAAAAAGTATGCCAAATTGTGTATAATCCAATAAAGTAATGTGCTATGAAACCAAAATGAAATAATATCACCCGTAGTGTCAAAAGTGGATGCCCCAAGGATCCTATGTGGGATTGGTAATGTAGTGCCCATCCTCGGACACCATAAAACAACCTAAAAAGTTGGTAATTTTTTTTTTTGAAGTGCGAACTAATGTTTCACCTAACCATTCTCATTAAGTAATTAAATTCTTAACGATATAATTTTTAACCAAATTGCTAAAACATTTGTTTCTAATTAATTTTATTTATTTAGCTTCTAATAATTTTCACACATTTAAAAATAATATATCTCATTGAATAAATCCACCTACATGAGAAAATAACTACCCATTCTTAATTAAAATTTCATTCCCCATTCAAAAGTTTATTCCCACAATATTACTCATATTCAAAAGTGTAGAGGGTCACTTAAGGACCCTAGGATTAAGTAAATCTTAACCCTTGATTTGGAAAAAGCCCTAAAATTTGCCCTAACTTCTTTACCTCTTTCTTTCTTTTCATTTGAATGTTTTTAAAAAAATTTCCCTCTCCTTCTTTTCATTCTCTTTTTTTTTTCTTCATTTTGCTATACTCTCTCTTTTGCAGGTTGCATGGAGGAAACTATGGAGTTGTTCTTTTTCTTTTGTTGTTATGTTGTTTTTTTTTTTTTTGTGTATGAAGTGAATACACACACACACACACACACACACACACTTATTTATTTTATTCTTGTGTAGATGAAGAGGTGGACCTCGGGAGGATCAGTGTGAAGAAGGCGGCAGGTTAGGGTTTAGCTGCGAGGGGTGAGGGAAGGCGTGGGCGGGGGTGGCCGGAGTCGTGGCGTAGGGGAGAGGGTCGTGGTGAGGGAGACGCGGCAACAGTGGGCAAAAAGGCATGCGGGGAGGCGTGTGGAGAAGGGGGTGAGGAGGCGGCGCTGAGAGGGCAATGGACGAGTGGGGCTGCGTTTAGAGCAAGCAAGGTGGGTGAGGGAGGGGCAATGACCCCGGGACAGCAGCGAGGTGGGGGGGTTCGCCCCCCCCCCTCCCCACCAATATTTTTTGTTTTGTTTTGTTGAATTCGTATTTTAAAAAAATGTTTTTGTTTATTTTTATTTTTTAAGGTTTTATATATATATATATATATATATATATATACTATTATTTATATTTGTATATATACATATAATTTTTATAATATTATTATTTATATATAATATATGTATAATATATATATATATATATATATATATATATATATATATATATATATATATATATACAACATAATATTTACTGAAAGAAAATATTCTATTATAAAAAGAAATCTGTAATTTAAAACTTATTTTGATAACAAAATTTGAGCTAAGGTTATAACTTATCTTGAAAACTGAATAAGAGCAATTTATACACAATGGCAAAACATAAAGATTTCACTTGAAATAAATAACAGATTTTAATTTTATCCTTTGATGCAAAAACAAAGCACTTAGAAAGTTGCATCTATTCACTCTCCATTCTACGTTGTCACAAAAAGGAAGCAACAAGAAGAGATACTCTTTTTTATATATATACAAATGAGATTTCAACAAGATGTTAATATTGTTTTTCCAAATGCAAAAAGTAACTAAACATTTCAGATTTTTAAACAAGATAGATATTCAACATGAAGGGTATAAATAAGTTCACAATAAATTCATATTCCAACCTATACATTTTCTTTCAAAAGGAGATTACAAATCTCTTTTTTTTAAATTAAAGAAAACAACAAAACAATATTTCATTTTCAAGTTTTGAAGTTTTCATATACAAAACATACACCAATACATAACTACTCAAGTTCATTACAAGACTTCTTACAAGCTTGAGAAGAGAGTTTGCTCAAGAGTAGCTTACACTTGTTTAAAGAAATTTTCAAATACAAAGGAGAGGTTTTACAACAATGAAGATTCTACTAAACCATTCCTTGCAAGAGACAAGAAGTAATGTCCACAATAGAGTGAAGGAGATAAAGAGCTCCAATCCAACAACCCACTTCCAACATGAGATCCCAATGTACATTGCCTTCAAGAAAAACCAACAAGGAGAAGAGGCTTGTTTGCCACCCAACCATAGGCATCATTACATGCCTCTCCCAAGGTTGGGATGCATGCTAGCCTCCCCCAAGCCCATGGGAAAGAGGACTACCATCCACAACTTGCACAAGAATGAGGGTGAACTAACAATGATACAACCACACAAAAATAGGACAAAATCCAAGACAAGACTCAAAATTTTACAAGGTGGCAAAGAGAAGAACCCAAGTTCTTCCTCTAAAAACAATGGGGAAGAGAGGAGAGGAGTTCTCCAAAAGTTGTTACCAAGATTATAAGCACAATAACTAGACCTCCATACCCTCCTTATTACTCCTATATCATTTAACCCCTCCTTATTCCTCCACCCTTTCTCCAAGTCCTTCTTGGAAGGATTTTCAAACCCCAAGGGGTTTCCTTACCAAGAATGGGGAAGGAGATTCAAGCCAAATGAATCAACTTCCCCACCTCAACCATTTGAGGGGAAAACAATAAGACCCTACAAGGCTTGTCCATCAAGCCTTGAGGATTGAGAGGAAAAATCCCTCTCTCTTCCCCACAAACTCCAAAACTCCATCATGCCATATGATGGAGGGAGTAAAACAAGCAAACAACAACCAAAATCCACATGCAACAATGACAATTTCAAGTAGCCACTCTAACAACTAAAATGAATACAACACATGCAATAAGACATAAGAGCCTACCTCAAAGAAAGCTCTCCAAAAAGCTTTCCAACTTCAAATTTCTCCACTCCTTGACTCAAGCAATCTCTAGCTCCAAATCACCCAAGCACCCCAAGTAAAAAGCTCCAAAAACAAAAGGTTCTCTTCAATTCCCATGAAGGAGAATTTGAAGAGGAGCAAGCAAAAATCCACACAAATGAGGGGGTGACATGTGTCACCCCTCTCCTCCCTCAAGGTCAAAGATGCCAAAACAAAAGAGAGAAAGGGTAAAATGTCTTTTTGCCCTCTTCTCCCAAATTACTCTAAATGTTAACAAGACAAATCTAGTGCAACTTTTAACAAGCACTCCAATCCACACCCCTTACATGGATGTGACCAAACAAGAGGCAAAAAGGAGGAAAAATCCCTTTAGCCTTGGAAATAAGCCCCCTACCCATTAGGTAGGGTCCAAGGGCTCATTTTTATGTTAAGGGAACTCCCAAACTAAAAAGGGGTCCCTAAAAATGCCCAAAATAACCCAATTTCGGGTTTGGCAAGATTAGGCACATGGTTAGAGGGTGTGGGGACCACCCAAGGGTTCACATGTGACCCTAAACCCCCAAAATTAAGTACATTATTAAACAAAAATCAAAACTTAATGAAAGTGGGATCATTAACTCTCAAAAACAAGTTTACAACACAACCAATTACCCTAAGCAAGGTTAATAATTACAAAACATAATACATTACAAAAGAGGACCACCCATGGTGTCCAAAACAATAATTCTAACGCTAAGGCCTAAAGCAATAAACATGGCTAGGGCTTAGCTCGTGGGCTGCTTGTGCAAGATAGTGTAGCTGGCTTAAATCCCACGTTCTCCTGTAAACATGTCACTTGCACACTCATTGCACACATTAACCGCACATGTTCGATAAAATATAAATCAACGACTTAGTAAGATATCAATGACTTCTACACTAGTCTAACACCCTACTGAAATCAAATGCGACAACGTGCACAATTATACTCAATTCTCCAAAGTTAGACAAGATGATAGAGTGACATATAACCATAGAATCTCAACATGCAACAACTAAGTATCCATCAATATAATTATGTTCCAAAAACAACATCATATGAAAATGCAACAACATAGACATTGAGCTAAATTGGCGTTATACGCTGAATGTCCACACATGTCTAATAAGATCAAATCTCTAATATAATGTCCAAGATATAGCAAATCTCTGTCAAAACATGCCTATGGGCAAAGAAACAACAAGCTACCGAGCTATAAAAGTGTGGGCACTACGGGTAATGTGAGTCTTTGCGCCAAGCATCCATGTTACGTGTAATAGATCTGTAAATCTGCAATCACAACTACAAAGGCAAGTTAACGTGCATGTGTGTATGATAAAGATAATGCCATACAAGATATTTATCTAGCATGTGTAATAAAATGAGCATGTAACAAGTAAATGTAAGCAAGACTAAGTGCAACCAAGATATGTAGTATGTTGTGGATGAGGCGAAATGGAATGCAATGTGAATGATAAGAGTCGTGTGCCCCCTGAGTGGATGTGTATGTATGCAATGAGGCTCATTTATTTATGCCCCTAAGCAAATTAATAATGAACCGTAAATGAGAGTGCATCATCAGGAAATGGTTTGAATGTGTGTAATATAAATATGTGATCATTTAAGCGTAAAGTATAGAGTGTGTGAGTGAGTGTGTGATTGAACGTGTGAATGTGATGAGGTCCATTTGAGATGTATACCCTCAACAGTTGAGTATGGACCATGGAACTAAAGTGCGTCATAGGGTAATGACTGCAACATGTAGAATTAGATGTAAGAGAGATGTAGTGCGAATGTGTAGAGTGAATGAGACACAAAATTTATAGTAGATGTTGTGAGAGAGGATGTCCTGAGTATATGATGCATGATGTGTGAAGTGTGTTGTAGATGTTACAAGAAGGAGGTGTAAATAACACACAATATGTGAAGAGGATAATGTGTAGTATATAGTGTAGTGTGTAGTGCAGTGTGTGAGGTTCATGTGTATAGTATGCCCTCAACAATCAAGTGTGAACCATAGCACAAGAGTACGTCATCGGGAAATGACAATGCAAATGTATCGAGATGTGTATGATGAATGTAAAATACTAGATGCGATGTGTGTAAGATGGAAGATAGTTGATGATGCAAGAAGAGGGGGGGAAGTATGATGCCCCCAAATATATGGTGATGAGTGTGTTATTTAATGAATGATGTTTGGTGACAGATGATGAAAGAGTGTATTGTATGCGCAAATAGATGGTGATAAATGTATGCATGTATGAATGAGTATGTAGTAGATAGATATAATGGGTAGATGAAACAAGTTCTTATTGTAAGAGATCCCTCAATAGTCATGTAAGAACTGCAAGAACACGAGTGTGTCATCAAGAAATGACGATATAATGCATGTATCAAAGGGTTTGAAAGTGTCCTCAAGTCATGTAAGAACTCTAAGAAATATGGATCATCAAGAAATGACGATATAATGCATGTAAGTGTGATAAATATGGATGCTAAAAAAATTGATAGTCTTTAAAAATTGATAGTCTTAAGGGGGAGAATAAGTGTGATGCCCCCCAAGTGTGCCAATGATGAAGATTTATGCAGCGATGCGAGATATACCTTGCCATTATGGGAGAGCATTGTTTGTATCATGATAAGAGTGAGGGCCACTATAATGGTAGGTCAAGCAATAGTAGGACCATGCAATGGTGGCTAGAATTTGAAATGTGTCTTGATAATTAGTAGGAATAGTTGATTTGAAAAGATGAATTGAAAACGGAAGTGGAGAAGGATGGGGAGGAATCTTGAATGGTGGCAACTTAGGTGGGATTGATGATGCTGCAAAAGACTTGATAGGAGAGGGAGGTGGATTAATTTTGAGAGGCGGTTGTGTATTTTGACTTGGTAATGTCGTGGATGACTTAGTAGGAGGAGGTGTTGGACTGAGTTTTAATGGAGGTTTTTTAGGAGACGCTTGATTTTCCGTAGAAGGAACGTGAGAGGTAATGACATGATGTTCATTAGACATGATGAATCAGATTTAGGAACCCATTGGGATGTAACAATTGAAGATGTAGCAGGATGTCGTGCATCGAATGAGATAAAACCTTGACACTCAAGATATTTGATTCTTCATTGTAAATCATAACAATCATTGTCATTATGTCCATTGATTCAATGATAATTGCAATATGGGTGACCTTGATATTTTGCAAGTCGGTAAGGAGGATAGCCTTGAGTAGACGGTAAAGTGATCAATTGATGACTAAGGAGCTCAGTAAGAATGTCATGTTGCTTATCATTGTGATCAAACATGAGAGGCTCTAGTAATGACAAGACTTGAGGCTCACTAATATGAGCACATGTAAAATACATAGGATGAAGATGAGATGTAGAAGGAGAACAAACATGAGCCTGAAAAGCCCTTAAGATGTTGGATTTCAGATTTGAGAGATGTAATCGTGGATTCCATAACTTGAAATTTGTCTTGAAATAAAGAATGTAAAGATTGAATTGAGTCCAACATAGATTGATTATATGGAGGATCACAAAGACTAGGGTTGTTATATAGACGATCTAAAATAACACTTACTTGGTGTGGCGACGTATCGTTAGGGAGATATATGGTGTCTAGGGCTTTTTTCGAGAACAACTTAACAATCAAGATGCATTTGAATTAAATCATACACGAAATTAGAGGAATTTTAGGAGCCATGATAAAAAGATGATGTGTCAAAGAAGGATCCAAAAGACTGATCACAGTGAGGTTCACTAAAATGATTAAGCTAAATGGGAATTTATATTCCTAATCGATGTTATTATAGCAAGAAAATAAATAATTAATTAAATGCGAAATTACACCCAAACAACTAAGCAATAAATTATGAAACCTTAATTGCGAGGAGGGGAAAAAATTAGTTGATTCACAATAAAATCTGGAGTGTATCGAAGTGTTGACCAAGTGAATAAAGTAGGAGTATCGCACAAAGACCCAAAAAAATGTAGATTTGGAAAGATAGGGCTGGACTGGGTGCTGAATAAGGACAAGGGAACCCGTGGCCGCCCTAGGCATGTTTATGGGCACCTAGGTCTGCGGAAAATCTTAAGAAACCTCTTTTGAGTGGTCGTAAGGTGTTCATTGTTAGTCATCTTTGGTCACTCTGAGGTTGCACAATGATCGTCGAGGTCGTTGAAACCTACTGATGAAATACGAACCTGCAAAACCTCAAATAGACATCAAATCCTAAAAAAGAAAGATGTATATGCGAGGGTTCGATTGTCCTTAATCATCACAATAGTGAACTTATGACTGAGCATTGCACTGCATCTTAGACCCAATGTAGCTCTATGTGTGTGTGCAGAATCATGCCCTAGGTGGATCTTATGCTTGTCACACTTAATAGTGAGCAAGTAAGCTAAATGTAAATAAGTGTAATATATGTGTGCATGGAATATAATGAACTTCCCTTCTATGAAGTGTATGTATAATAACCAAATCCTTGTGTCCCTTATGATGACACTAGATGGATACGATGGAGCTCTTAAATGCTTACTAGATGTAACCTTAGGTGGTGATAACAAACGCTTAATGTTTGGTCCCTTATTATGATCACATAACTTTATATTTATATGATTCCTTTGCTTGAATTTCATAATTAACCCCAAAAAGGCTGACTACCAAAAAGATAAAATGCTCAAACGGATAAAAAGGACCTAAAAAGTGTGGATAAAGTACAAAGGGGTCGGAAGCGCCCGGAGGGGGGACGAGGGTGTTTGAGGCTGGCGTCTGGATGGGCGCCGATGTCCGAGATGATAAAAGCTGGAGTATAAAAAGGCGAGAATGAGAAGGTAAGGGTGTAAGACTGGAAGTAGCAGAGAAGACAAAGAAAGGTGGCCAAAGACATGGGTTAATTAATACTTTTCTTACTTAGGAATCATATGAATAGTAGTATGTAATCAGGACTAGATAATTACCCAAATTGTGTGATTTTGTGTCTATGACATGATATGTGTGATTGATGAAGGAATCAATAGATGAATTGTCATGATTTGGTAATAGGTCATTAAATATTTTAAGATTTTGATTATCGTTGACCAATTTAGAAGTAAACGACTCAAGAAACTCGAGCATTGTTGTCGATAAGATCTTGAATGACATGTTTGAGATTAAGACACCGATTAGTAGAATGCCCATTGCATTGCAAATAGTCACAGTGTACATTTTCATCATAATTACGTCTACATGGGTGAGAATGATCTAGATTAAGCAGTGGAGGGAGAGTAATCAGATTGCTTTCAATGAGTTGCGGTAATAGGAGCCGAGGTGCATAAGGTAGCTTAGTAAAATTGCACCTCGTGGATTGTAATTGAAGCTTGGATGGTGTAGAAATAGTGTTGATAGTAGCTTTAGAGTCGGTAGGTTTAGTGGATGGTTTGAATGTGGATTTGTCTTGAAACTTGTTGGAAGATGAAGTGGAAGAATTATCATAATACTTCAATTTTCCCATAGATAGCAGTTTGTTTTCGCGTAATTTGAGTGTGTGACACAATTGATCAAAAGAAGGAGAAGTCTTGAAAATGACACACTCTTGGAGTGGAGGCAAAAGGATTTGAATGAATAGATCTTACAATTCTGAATCAACTAGAACATTGGTCATTTTAGCAAGGTTATTCTTATACCGTAAGACATAGTCCACAAGATGTTCATTAGATCCTTGTTTGATTTTAGCTAGTTGTGCATAAGATATATTAGTGCCGATATTCATAGAAAAATGAGAAAGGAATGTGTTGGCTATCGAATGGACAGTATATCATAGAACCATCACATAACATAATCATGTAAGCTTCGAGGAAATAATTTTTCCAATAGTGTAAGGTCATCAACATAGTCAAGACATGCAATGTGAAAGGAGCAAAGGTGTTCCTGAGGGTCACCATGGCCATTGAAGATAGGAAACTTATGTGCGATGAAGTTAAGAGGCAACGGATAAGAGGAGATGACAGTGCAAAATGGCTATGAAGGAGGAGTGAAGAATCTAAATATGGAGAGGAGGATGAAAAGGCTTGTTATAATTGGTGAATTTAGGTTTGTAAATCATAGTATAATGAGGCTAGGTCATGAGTTCTGAAGAGGAGTCGTGTTGTATGTGAGAAGTAATGGGGAGGGTAAAGTGGGTTATAGGGGTAGGCATAGAAACAAGGACAATAGATGTAGGTAGAAGAGTGGTGATAAAAGGAGGTTTAAGTGTCACAATAGGAACAAAAGTATCATTGGAGACTAGAGGGTTGAGATTAGCTAACCACTTGGCCTCATCACGAGCATCGAATAATAAGAGATATAGGTCTTGAGGGTTTTCAACAAGATGAACATGGAGATCATGAGGATCTATGTTGGTAAAGGGGTCAAAAGTATCATCTATGGAAGAAGATTAGAAGAATGTTTGAGGAGATGTGGGGTTCACCAATTGATTTAATCTAATTTGTAAATAAATTTTATTTTAAAGTAACTTACTATAACAAGTGATACTCGGATAATTAAGTACAATAATGTGCAAGCACTAAGCATTCAAGGATGTAAAACACTAAGCAAATGAGAGAGGGACGATGATTTAGTTGATTCTGCAACTTGAGAGTGATCGTGGTATTGTGTATTTGGCTTTGGACAGATGGGAACAACGTTGATGCAGGCTTGATGAGGGTTTAGAAACCCAAGAATGTACACAATCAAAGCGCCCATAGGAGGAAAGGAGGCCTCGGATGCTAATGAATGATATGGGTGCTCGTGTCATTGAAATGCTCGAAATCTGGTCTTTTCTAGGTCAAGAAGATTAATGTAGCCAAAATCTGAACACACTCAATATACTACAAATAATTTGAACTCCAAAAGAAAATAGATCTCCTTCTTTGTTATTGAATCATGAATTACAATGTTTCTAGATAGGAAAACAACTCCCACTTCGAGTTGCTAAGAAAACTCTACCTAACTTTGACTAAATTTACTCTAGGTGGCGAAATTACTATTTTTAGCAGTTTACTAGAACTTGCTATTCTTAGTAAGTTCACATGCTTATTCATACGGGCACAAAAATTGCCATGCATCTTCTACATGCCTAAATTAGAGGAATTTCCAACTTTCCAACTCATAATGCATCTAAGAGACTAACATTAACTAATGCCCTAAAATAGGAAAAAACCTGAATTACAAATTAAATCCTAATTTTTGACCTCAAATGGTGGAATTCGGGCCGAAAATGTGTCGAAACAAGTGGTTTAAAAAAATGGACCCAATCGACACCCAGAGCACAAGTTATGACCTTTTCAAGTTCCTGCTAATTTTAGTGCATCAAAGATCTTCGTTGTTGCTCGCTCTTTGTTGCTCCAACTATCTTGTTAGATTATCGACCACACTTGTAACTGCCGCAAAACAAATAACTAGATGCACATACCCATAAACCACATCAAATCTAATAAAAATGTAGAATGTGGAGTTGGACTGACCCCAATGGTCACCTAAATAATGAACTTACGACTAAGTGCTACACTACATCTCAGACTCCATGTAGTTCTCCGTGTGTGTGTGTCCGTGTCTCGTGCCCTAGGTTGCCCTTGTGTAAGTTACATGATGATAGTGAGCTAGATCTAGATTGTCTCGAATATGTAAAATGTGTGTGATGGAATAAAATGAAGTCCCCTCCTATGCGGTGTATGCGCAGATCAATCAACCCTTGTTTCTTGTGTGTATTTGCTAGAATAGGTTGGAAACAACGTTGTAAAAAGGCTCAATGAGGGTTGAATCCCGGAATGTACACGATTCAAAGCGCCCACGGGAGGAAAGGAGTGCCTTAGAGTCTTAATGAATGATCTCAGGGTGTACGTGTTCCTGCTAAAATGCACATAATCTGGTCTTTTAAGGTTGGAAGATTTTCGTTGTTGCTCGCTCTTTGTCAGCTCCAATATCTTGTTAGATCATTGATCACACCTATAACCTACAAAACAAATAACTAGATGCACATGCCCATAAACCACACCAAATCTAATAAAAATGTAGAATGTGGAGCTGGATTGACCTTGACGGTCACCTGACTAGTGAACTTACGATGGAGCGTTGCACTACATCTCAGACTCCATGTAGTTCTCCGTGTGTGTGTATTTGTGTCCCGTGCCCTAGGTTGCTCTTGTGTAAGTTGTATGATGATAACAAGCTAGATCTAGATTGTCCCGAATATGCAAAATGTGTGCGATGGAATAGAATGAACTCCCCTCCCATGCAATGTATGCACCAATGCAACCCTTGTCTCTTGTATGTATATGCTAGATATGGACTTTGTAGTGCTCTTGTGCCTTTGTGCAAGCTTATGTGATGATAGATAATGCTTATAGTTCTAATCCCTATTTAGAAGAAGCAACTAAGTGTGTGTATATATATATATATATATATATATATATATATATATATTTCCCTTGTTTGAATTTCGTAATTGACAACTAAAAGGCCAACCTAAAGTGTTAAAAGGTGACCAAGAAGTGAAAAGGACCCAAAAGAGTAAGAAGAAGAAAGAGAGGGACAAGAGCACTAGGAGGGACAAGAGTGTCTGGGTGCTTCTGTCCTAATTGGGCGCTAGTGTCTGAGGCCATTAAAAGGTAAATCAATCAAGTGCCGATAGAAGTAAGATGTGTAAAGCTAGTAAAGTGCAAGAGATAAAGTAACCAAAAGGCCAAAAGAAGTTGTTAACCACTAATTTTCTTGCTTAGGAATCATGTATACATTAGTATGCTTTAAGACCTAAAAATGTACCCAAGTGCATAGATTTTGTGTCTATCTGACCCATATTGAGCTCGTGGCCACGTTGCCCTCTTAATCTGTTCCAAATCATTTTGTTGTGCATATTCCCAAATGGGTAGATATTTGTGTACAAGTTGATCCTAGCTCCTTTCTCTACCTCTTAAGGTGGCTCCTGCAACAAAGAAGCAGAAAAATATATAAGTCAACGGATAAAACGTGTGAATGAATCCCAAACAAAGGCCGAACCCTAAACGGTAATATTAAATATTTGGTTTTTAGGTATTTGTGCTCAAGTATTCGTTGAGTTGCATCACCAACTTGCTAGAAACTTGGGATTTGACCTTAATAATATTATAGTAAAGTAGTATATTTATTATTTTAAATTTTTTGATAATTGCTTAATATGTCTTGTCTAACGTATTTGTGAGTCACACACATATCTTGGAAAGTTGGAAGTGATTGTTTGTAGAAGTCATCAATTTTTTTAAGATTTAAAATTTTCACACAAATTGTTGACAAACATTTTCACCATAGCCCTTCTTTTGACAATTTTAAAAGTAACTTGCACTTCTCTATTGTCAAATGATTTTTACATTTTATTTTTTTTTTGACATACAAATTTTTACCTACCCTTTTCTGACAGGTTTGAGGCCTTGGGAAGCGCTGTGACGAGCTCACTTTTGAACCTTGTCGAGAGTCTCCATCATCTAGTACATAATGTAAAATAAAATAAAAAATATACTAGTATAAAGGCATGGCCCCATGGAGTGGGGGCTCCATAAATAACTCAACAGGGGTTGTTGAGAGAATTTAGGAGCATTTTTAGGCATTTTAGGGTCCCATGAATTTGATTATTTTCCTTAACAATTCCTACTTGAGAAATAAAGACATTTTGCAGGTATATAATGATTATTTTCCCCCAAATTGACCTAATACTAGTGGCATAAATGCATGTTTGTTGCTAAATGGGAACAAATGACCTAAAATGTAGGGGAAATTAGCAGCTCCCCCTCTCCAACCACCTCTTAAGTTTAAGGGGTATTGGTGTAAATTCTATTTTTGCAAAAATAATCACAAAACCTCTCCAAGAGGAAAATAGGAGGTGTAGCCCTCCATGGGACCATGCCCCAAGTGGCGTGGTATTAGGTATTATATAAAGGGAAGAGGAAGGTGGTGAAAGTTGATTCGATCAAATTGATTATAGGTTTGTTGGGTAGGGTTTGCAGAAGGAAAAGATACCCATGGCGTTGAACGAGCCCTTGAGAGTGTTCTTGAAGCGGGAGTTTCACAGGACTTGGCCCTTCCTCGTAGGCTTCGGCGTTACCTTCGCCATCGTAACCAAGCTCTCTCTCAGCCTCACCGGTATTCTATTCTTCTCTTCCTCTTTTTCTATCCTTTCATTTGCATCGCATTCATTCCTTACAGACGGCTTCTTTGACGTCACAGAGGAGGATGCCAAAAAGTCCCCCTTCGTCCAACGCCATGAAAAGAGGTATTTATTCTCATTGCCTCTTATTCCTCAAATGAAATATAACCTTGTGCTCATTCTTTACTGCGATAATTCGTTTTTGTCTGCAAACCGTACAGATAGAATTGAAACATTAATTGAGAGTGAGTCAAAAACCTACTGTTGTGCCTACTGTGAAACCGTCATTTTCATCAACTTCAGATTAGCTATAAAATCCTCGCAGCTTCTTCTATCTTCTGTTAATGGAACCCCTCTTTTAGTTTAAATCCCCGAGTACTGTAAGATTCAGATTGGATCAGAACACTGACATCAATGTTTGCACTGATGATTTTGATGTTGATTCTGGGACAATTACAGCTATATGCATGTTAGGTTGCTTGTTACTCTCAAAGAGAATTGATCCTTAATGGAATGCACTCCAGAGCCGGTTGTGTACTATTCTTTATTCTCGAGCCATTGGTTTTCTCAAACTTGCTTTGGTAGTGTTCTTATTCCTGTTGTTATAGTTGGGTCTCTCAAAGTAAATTATGATCACCAAAGATAGTAGATAGAATGCCCATGCCATCTTTTCCAACATTTTTAATCCAGAACCACACTGGTTCATTCAATTCAGTATCCTCAAATGCAACTAAGCATCTTTAAGTTCTTCTGTGCTGCAGCCTTACCTTGTATCATTTCAGCACTTCTGCAAGACAGCTGCAACCTTATTTGCCTATTTGAATCTGTGGTACTATCTCTAACCTGATGTTATTGCTGACCTTTATTGTTGAAAAATTCCCCGCCCTATCTGGTAAGGGTTCACAGATTTTCTGACAGGTTTAGAATTAAACACGTATGAGTTGTTCTCTTCCCTTCTAGCTTTAAAGAAACTCCTAAGACCTACCACAAGCTATTAGAATCTCAAATACTCTAATACTATGCTTTAAATATTAGCAAAATGAGTTTAATTTGTTTCATTCTTAGCTACTCATTAAGAAGATACTTGGACATCAGAAAATTGTATTCAGTGGAAGAAGCCATGAAGGCTCTCTTGGATGGGTTACACCATGGAACAAATGAATGAATCCTGTGATGACCCTTATGATCGCACCTAAATGGCATTGATTTTATTTAAGTTTTCTCATGTCACTCATAACATCTTCGTGGAGGCACAGTTCAACGTTTTTCACATGAATGACAAAGCAATTTTGACCTGTAAGATCACACTAAAACGACATTAATTTATTGTCTCTTTCCTCTTAACATCTTCGTGGAGGTACACTCCAACATTCTTTATGTCAAGTGATGAAGGAATTTTCAGGGATAAATTTCCTACAAGGTAAACATTCTTGTCCTCCACATTGAGGCACAGGAAACATGCCTATAGAATCCCCATCTAGAATCTGTATCCCCAGTTCCCGATATAAGATTTAACAATACCATTGCCTGTTGCTACAAGGAATAAAAGTACTCTTACGATTAAGAGCAAGGTCTAGAATTTCAAGATATTCATTTCAGTAATGGAAACCTGTCTTCCTTCAATAATTAAAAGTTAAAACTGATATTAAGGAAGGCATTTGCTAAGTGATTGTCTGTTTGCTCTCAGACCAACACGAAAACATATAAGAGCCTTTCCATGTGATGAGTATTTTATGCAATTAGATAGTTTTACTAAGTTGTGTCATGAAGAGGGAGACTCATCTATATTATTATGCATTTTCAAGCTCTAATCAAGAGTATCCATTATTTTGTTTTTTGTAATTTATTCTTTAGCCGTGTCTACATTGTCATTGTCCAATATCATCCAAACTATTTACATGCCAAGCACAGTTTCTTGAGTCGAGATATTATCACAAGTAATTGCTGGCCTAAGGATTGTCAATTGGAGTTCCTCTTGGATTTCACCATTTGCAAGTCTCCAATGGGATCTATAAAGTTTTCTAGCTTAGGTATATCACTTCTTACACCCTGAATATGAAAATATCATGCAAGGGTACTTAACCTCTTCTTTATGTATCTTTACTTTTAAAGTGTTCAGACCAGAAGCTTACATACAAACCACAGATAGTTAATCACTGTTCAATTTCTCATAAGATCTCACAAGGGGTTGGCAATACCCATCTTGGATATGGCGGGTTTAGATCACAGATGAATTTCAAACAACATTGTTTTTTTGAGAGGCAATGCCCATTCCGGAAATAATTCAATCTCAAGGATTCCACTAGCCTTGGGAGGACAGTCAACAATGCACTCTACAAGAAACTCCAAAGTCAAATTTCTCAGCCAAATGAAATCCATTTTAAGTCATGGCAATTCACCCCAACTACATACATCATGTAATTTCCGACAGCAATGTATATTGTAGTCTTCTACTCCAAGTTGTAAATATTGTTTAAAGAAGGTTATTGCTCTCAACTTCAAAAATTTAAAATGACAGAAAATTTCATGTTAGTTATGATCTTTTGGTCTGCTGTCTTAAGTCCAGGGAAATGGACATAGTAGGTTTTGATTGTTCTTGTTCTCAAGGATAAATGGACCATAATACTGCTAATAATTCTAGATGTCATGGTCAACAGTAATTTACACATCCATCAGGTATCATGGTCAAGACGAGGAGTTTTCAGGATATTATATTCTGAATATATTCTCACTTTGTGAAGAGCAGTTCTTAATAACACATACTGGCTGAAAATGACTAATCTCATTGCACCTTCTAGATGCTCGTTTGCACTTTACTCATTCAATCTTTAAAAACAGTATAGAAATCTCTGTTATAACCAGTATTCTTTACAATTTTTCATCCTTTCAACCCACAAGTCCACAAGATCAAACGAGCAGAGTAAGGCAGTATCACATACAAACAATCTTTAGTAAGAAACATTACTTGTTACTTTTTTACTCTGCTAAGAATTAAGGTCCCCACATTTGGGGTTTGATCCAACTCTTTCAAGAAGTCAGGAACTAAATTTGAATGAGATAAGTACAAAGTGGTTCAACTCTAGAAAACAGGGCACATCACAGATCAAAAAGCTTTTTAATCTATGCCGAGATGTATATTTGTCATACAATAATCATAATACATCTTATGTGTAAAATCATTTAATCACTGTGCCTGCAGAACTGTTATTTCATTTATTGCATGCAATCCACGGGTCCAACCTTCTCTTACATATCATCTTGATTCTTCCTCTACCACTACTGCTACTAGAGCTGTGCTTTACAATGGTGGCATTTGTAATTGATAAAGCTCATAGTTTTACAGAAACCCCATACTGATCTTCACTCATCAGAGATTCTAAAATTAAGAAGACTTACAGGTGATGTGGCTGGCCTGAAGTTTTGAAATATCCCTTTTAGGATATCACTTTAAAACCCAGAAATTAATTAAAAATCTGCAGACTGTAATTCTGATTTTTCCAGGACAGCAAGGTACAGAAATCTAAAATATTTTATATCTTCAAAAATATTCACTTCCAACAATACCCAGAAGCTTAAAAAGATGTAGAAAAATATAGAGAACAATAAACAACTGAGAAATAATTTTTAACAGCCAGATCTGATCTTATTTTATTTATTTTATGACAACAAATGAGGAGAAAGTACAGCTGACTGTAAACTCCAGAATATCAAGGGAAAATGATTGGAATAATTTTATTTGGCATCAATATGATAAGAACAATCTTCAGATCTGAAATCTCCAAAAACGACCCACAAAAACCCTTCCAAAATGCTTGCCGAATCTCCCAGGTAGGTTGCTCCACTTGGGGAAGAAACCCAACAGCCCCAAATCTGAAAATAACTGAAACCCTTGATGAAGAATGGCTGTCCTCTTTCTCTGAATCTGAAATTCTGATTACCCTCCAAATCTGATCCAAAAATTTGAATAGCAAGCTAGGGATATGGGTGAAAAACCCTCACCAAAGAATGCTCTACCAGCTAGGGATGGATCTCTCACCACCGAAGCTAGGGATCCTATAGAATCTGACCTCCACAAGCAAGAAGACTGAAAATAGCAAGAGCTCAAAATGGTTGCATGCATGAATCCATCTCTAAAAGACCTCAAAGGTATATTTATAACCTTTTTCCTCCAAAAACTCTAATCACATCCCTTTGGGAATTTTCACATAAACATAAATATAACTTAAGCGACTTTATTGTGCACATACTTAAAAGTACACTTAAGTTGTCCCAACGAAGAAATAGAACATATAGTTCCACCTAGTCAAAATGGTTCATTAGACAATCCAAACGGCATCACAAGAAACTCAAAGTGACCATAGTGGCATCTGAAAGTTGTCTTCTGCACATCCTCCTCTCTAACCTTAATTTGATGGTATCCAGATCGCAAATCTATTTTAGAAAAATAGATTGCACCATGTAGCTCATCCATCAACTCATCAATGCGAGGCACATGATACTTATTCTTAATGGTCTTCTTATTCAAGGCACGGTAATCTATGCACATCCGCATGGTTCCATCCTTCTTCTTCACCAAAACTACCGAAGAAGCAAAGGGATTGGAACTAGGCCTGATATGTCCCATGTCTAGAAGATCACGTATGGTCCTCTCAATCTCATCCTTAAACCTGTTTGGGGTGACGGTAAGGATTTGTGACCACGGGCTTGCTGTCCTCAAGCTCGATCACATGCTCAAATCCTCTATCTGGAGGTACACCTGGAGGTATATCGCTGAAAACTGCACTGTGCTTGTCTAATAGGGCTTGGACATCAACATGATACTCTGGTCTATCCTCACCTAAATCCTTGGTCAAAACCAAGCACTGAATTGCCCAATCCACATCATTGTGCCTGAATATCCTCTCCATCCGTTTGGGGGACAACTCTGGGTGCATCTGAAGATAATCCTCTCAAGACCACATTCCTACCCTCAAACTTAAACTTTAGCTCCATCGTCTGAAAGTTAGCCAAAACTCGCCAAGTGAGTGAAGCCACTGTACTCCAAGCACTATGTTGGTCTCTCCAATGCCAACAATATAGAAATCATCGGTAATTGTATAGTTACCCATAGTGATGCTTAATTGTGGGATCCTCCGTGTACATCTCATGGACTCCCCATTGGCGACAACAACGTTGAAGCCCTCGAAGTCTTCTCCTGTAGACCCCGTCTCTCTACCAAAGTGGCATCAATAAAATTGTGGGTGGCCCCACTATCAATAAGCACTACCACACGCTGTCCCTGCATGACTCCTCGAACCCTGAATGCCTTGTACTTGGGGGTACTAGACAATGTAGTTATGGTCTCAGTGGGAAAAGTCTCCTCTGCAGTCTCAACACCCGCACTATCCAAAGCATCATTGTCATCAAGCTCATGAGGGTCTACTACCTCCTCTCCCTCGTCATCACTGTCCTCGTAGACCTCAATGTAATGGGCCTTGCCCTTCCTAGAGCAATTATGTCCATGTGCCCATGGCTGACGACACTCATAGCATAGCTTCTTCCGCCTCAATTCCTCCCTAAGCTCTGGTGCAATGCCTGGCTTCCTAGCCGAGTCCTGTCTCCTGTCATCCTATCTAGGTGGAGGCATTTTTTGAAACTTTGGGTGGGAATCTAGACTTTGGAGTAGACAACTCCAAATCTCAAGCTCTCCTAATGGCCTCATGTAATGAAGGAGGCTCAAATGCCTTCACAAATCCAGCCAAAGCATCTGTCAATCCTGCTATAAATAATGAAGTCAACCTCATCTCAGAAATATCAGGAACCATCACCGAGAGTCTCTGAAAATCTGCAATGTACACATCCAAGGAACTGTCTGTCTCAAGTGAGTCAACTCTTTGAAGAATCTATCAGGATCTCTCCTGTCAAACCTGTCCTCTAACCTCCGTGTGAACTCTGCATATGTAGCAATGTGCATGTGCCCTTGTGTCACAAGTCCATGATGCCACCAATCATGTGCATCTCCCTCAAGATGTAGGATTGCAAACTTAATTGCATCCTCCTCACGCATGGGGTTCAAATCAAAATAGGTCTTCAACTTTTGAACCCATGACCGTGCGGTACACTTCTTAGAGCCATCAAAGTGTGGGATAGAAATTTGCCCCAAACGCCTTTGTAATTCAAGTACTGCATATGATGGTCTCTCTTGGGCTTGCTACCAATCTTCATCCTGCAATAATTTGGAAATGACATATTATCTTTGAAACCCTCGCTCAAAGATTGGTATTTTTCCCAACAAGACTCCTCATCAATCACCTCTGTTGGCTGCCCTACATGTGACGCTTCGAATCTCTCAAGAAAGAAGGCTCATGAAGACTCAAAGGCTTGTTAGAAGAATGGGGGGATTGCTGCCTTAAATCACTGCTCTCACATTTTTCCTTATTATTCCTAGATCTGATTTGATTCATGTTCTGTGTGAGCTGACTCAAGTAGAGGTTGGTTGTCTCTTGTTGCTTCACCATGTTGATGAACATCTTCTTCATAAAATCCTCATTGAGCTCTTCCACATTCTCTTCCTGATCTGCCATATTTTGTCCTTCTTTTTGAGGTGTATTCCTCCTGGAATATACCTTCATTCACTACCCAACAGGCTGGAGGAAAGGTGGCTCTGATACCACTGAAATATCCCTTTTAGGATAACTCTAAAACCCAGAAATTAATTAAAAATCTACAGATTGTAATTCTGATTTTTCCAGGTAAGCAAAATACAAAAATCTAAAATATTTTATATCATAAAAATATTCACTTCCAACTAGGCCTGGGAATTGACAGGTTGTAGGCGTTTTATGTGATTTTAACTGTATATTACAGGTAAAAAATTAAAAAACCATAGACAATGACAAGCAACAAATTTTGAAAACCGTAAATTTTTTTAAGTGGTTTATATAAAAACATAATACCTATATATATATATATGAACAAATTATAGATATATCTATAAAAATTACTGGAATTTACAGCCACCTGAAAGAGCTAAGCCGTCAACGAATTTTGATTTGACAGGCACAGATAATTTGAAATTCCAGGCCTGCTTCCAACAATGCCCAAAAGCTTAAAAAGATGTAGAAAAATATAGAGAACAATAAACAACTGAGAAATAATTTTTAACAACCATATTTGATCTTTATTATTTATTTTATGACAAAAATGAGGAGAAAGTACAGCTGACCGTAAACTCCAAAATATCAAGGAAAATGATTGGAATAATTTTATTCGGCATCAATATGATAAGAACAATCTTCAGATCTGAAATCTCCAAAAACAGGCCACTAAAACCCTTCCAAAATGCTTGCCGAATCTCCTAGGTAGGTTGCTCCACTTGGGGAAGAAACCCAACAGCCCCAAATCTATAAGTAATTGAAACCCTTGATGAAGAATGGCTGTCCTCTTTCTCTGAATCTGAAATTCTGATTACTCTCCAAATCTGATCCAAAAATTTGAATAACAAGCTAGGGATATGGGTGAAAACCCTTCACCAAAGAATGCTCTACCAGCTAGGGATGGATCTCTCACCATCGAAGCTAGGGATCCTGTAGAATCTGACCTCCACAAGCAAGAAGACTGAAAATAGCAAGAGCTCAAAAGATGGTTGCATGCATGAATGAATCTCCAAAAGACCCCAAAGGTATATTTATAACCTTTTTCCTCCAAAACCCTAATCGCACCCCTTTGGGAATTTTCTCATAAACATAAATATAACTTAAGTGACTTTATTGTGCACATACTAAAAAGTACACTTAAGTTGTCCCAACGAAGAAATAGAACATAAAGTACCACCTAGTCGCCCATCACTTAAGTCAATGACAAAATATAACATAAAGTGAAGGTGGTAATAAAATAACCCATACCCAATAACCTCCACGTCTCTAGCCCCTTGGGTATGACCAAAGCTAAGACGGAAATAAGCCTCTAGGCCTCTAGCGTAGGAATGGGGACATTACGCTTTTCTACCCAAGCTCCAATGGGTTGGTGACCTTGGAGGGGAAACGACCATGTTGTCCACCCACTTGAGATTCTCAAATCAAGAAGGGTGAAAGGTGATGAGGCCGGTCCATTGTTTTCTACCGGGATCCAATGAAGTCGGTGGCTCTGGAGGAGACACAATGACATTGCTGGTGGTTTACAACCAGCTCAAGAGCATAGGGGCTCCCAATTTGCTAACAAGTGTGCCCTAACTTGCATAAGGGGTATCATACGTAAGCCTGTGTAGGAAGAAAGATTAATCCATGAAAATGCATTCCCCTCACATGACAACCACCCATAACCTTGGTGGATTTCATATTGAAGGGGAAGGATTCAATCTAATGGAAGCACCGAGATACTCGGGGTAGTGAGAGGTCTTACTTTAATGGCCATATGATTACCTTTCAAGACAGGTGTAGGGCAAAAATCCTCATAACAAGAAACACAAATGATTTGGTCGCACAAAATGGGGAATAAAAACAAATTCCAGAATGAATATTTATAATAGGCATAACTCATCCTTACCCCACAACCCCAAAATTATCCAGAATTATGAGTCTATAAACTCATAATTCGGAATCTCTCAAGAGCATAGGGGCTCCCCCAATCTGCTAACAAGTGTGCCCTAACCCGCATAAGGGTTATCATACGTAAGCCTTGTGTAGGAAGAAAGATTAATCCATGAAAATGCATTCCCCTCACATGACAACCACCCATAACCTTGGTGGATTTCATATTGAAGGGGGAAGGATTCAATCTAATGGAAGCACTTTGAGATACTCGGGGTAGTGAGAGGTCTTACTTTAATGGCCATATGATTACCTTTCAAGATAGTGTAGGCCAAAAACCCTCATAACAAGAAACACATGATTTGGTCGCACAAAGTGGGGAATAAAAACAAATTCCAGAATGAAAATTTATAGTACGCAGAACTCATCCATACCCCACAACCCCAAATTCACAGGATAAAATATCACAGGGTGAAGTAGGATTTCAAAGCAAGCTATAAAACCACGAAAGGAATACAAGCAGTTTGCAAGTTTGTTCTGCTCAACCAAAATATATATCACATCATCAAATCACTATGATGGTCTCTCAGCTGCCTGTCCCTCAAACATACAATTGGAAATAAAATCAAATCCCATGCTAAAAATTGATAATAAGGTGATATTGATCCATAACCCAAGGCTAAATTGTAACCCAAATCCCAAAATTATAGGGTAAAATGTCATAGGGTGAATCAGAATTTCAAAGCAAGCCATAACATCACAAAAAGGAGTATATGCAAGCATCTCCTGCACAACCTAAATGCATATTACACTATCAAATCACTACGAAAATTATTTGCCATAATTTTAAAATGTGGACAAATCGCTTACCTTCATAAACACGCTATGACTGACTTACATATTGAAGTTGGTTTCTCCCTTCTTCCATGCGCTGCTTCCATCCCCTCGTAATAGGTTTCCCTAAATAATACAGGGGCAGGGAGGCCACTGATTATGGGGGAACCTAAAGTCTCCCAGCTCTGCTATGGCCATTTTGATGATGAAGGAGAAGAAGGCTGGTTGTAACTCTAGTTTGGAAGATAGCAATCTTTTCTTCGACCCCTACTATCAGGAAGCTTGAGTCTCATGAAGAGCTAATTGACCTGCTAGAGAGAGCATGAAAAGACATGATTTTTTAAATTAAATTTTAAAAAGCAAATAGGTTCATAACATAAATGTGTTAGGTGGACTTAATTTTTTAGGAAAAGTTTTATTATGAACATTGTTTACTCTTCCAAACATCCACCTAGGCACTAAGACTCTGCACAACTCAAAAGTCAACGAATAAAGGCAACTAATAAGGGTCAACACAACGACAATCATAACTGTAAGCACAATACAATAACACATCAAGAAAAACCAATTCAACTTTCTTCCAATATGTAGCCAAAGTATCAAAGTCCCTCTCTTAGCAGGCCAAAGTATGACAGTCCCTCTCTTTGCAATGTGGTCGTCATCACCAGAGGTTTTATATGCACCCTACATACAAAGCCATATTCAAAATTAGTAACATCATCATTATGGATATATTTCATAAAATTCATAAAAGAAAGCTAAACACAAAGCCATATGCAAAATTAGTAAGATCATTATTATAGCTTTATTCATAAAATTCATAAAAGAAAGCTAACTAGTCAATCTACGTACTTTTTCTTTGGCTCAAGACGCCCAGGGTTAGGAACTCTAAACCCATATAAAATAGAAGGAAAATTAAATCATCAATAGCATATATCTTATCGGGATCAAAATTAAGAGTGCATATTATCAAGCAAGGATAAAACTGGAGCACTTACATAATGAGGTTTTATCAACCATTAAGATAGCTGAAAAACACTAATCATTCAACATTAGCAAGCCAATAGCACAATAGCATGGCTGAGATATAATCCCCAAGCCCTATTCATCCTTCCTGAGTTTGTCTTAAAATTAACTGAATTATGAGTTTATACAACTATGGGGCCATCTGTCAGATCTCACAATAGACACTTCTTCGTAGTATTTCTCACAGATTCAAAAGCCAGATGTAGTCAAACTAGGAATAGCTATGTCATTTACACTTTTTGAAACCGATCTAGACTGATACAACACAAAAACAATTGGTTTTAACATATGAATTAGGGTCACCATCTCCCTCTTATTATTTATCTATCAGTTATCAATCTCAAGGGCACCTAAATTAAAGGAGATGGAAAATATGCATGTCTCATAAGTGAAGAAAGAGCCATAGAATGACTCCCTCTCAGTTGCTTCCATACCATCTCGTTTGTTACTATCAATTTCCATTCATAAAATACAGACGAGTGTGAAGATGGTCTTCATATAGATGCAGGGGTTCTATTTTGACTAGAAGTAAACTTCCTATTGTGACATGTAGAAGAGTGTATTAAGCATGTAAAAATCATATTTGAAAGATTGCTAATTACCACAAAACCAACCCTCGAAGCATCACTCACTCCCACTCTCTTCCACTCCTATTCTAAAACAAAAAGTTCTGCATAGCACAATCCATTACTTTTACATTTGTCCATTTTCTTTAATGCAATGCAGAAGATACAGGATAGTCCAAAACAAAGAAAACATGCTAAAACTGCTACATTCGGTAAAGCCTTCCATTTACCCTCTTTCAAGCTTCCTAATTACATGTACCTTCAACTTAGAGCAATGAGAACCAAGCCACCCTTTAATTAAGAAACAACCCATCAATGAAAGCAACATATGAATCAAAACAAGGGCATTGATTGGGGCAACATCAACATTTTTCCTTAACCCAATAAGATATCAGACAAATGCAGAGAAATTGTGGTCCATTTCTTTGTAAATCTCCTAGTATCTCACTTGAACGCTGCTCATCACCTTTCACACATTCTAAAGAATCTATTGAAGACAAACGAGCTTACTTTTACCATAGAAACAAAGGGAAAACAATGTTCGAGTCTCACTCTTAGATTAAAAATAACACTCAAGAGCTAATTAAAACTGTACCTGTTATGTTATATATCTTGGGTTTTATTCTGACCGATCACATATATGGTCTTTTTGTATTTTTGGCCCTATTTGTTAAAATCAAATTGCCTGTGTGCTATCTATTCATTTTAACTATTTTACACCTAAGTGGATAAACATTTAAGATAAATGGATACTTCAAGAACTCATTAATGATAGTTTTAATCAGAATATCAGACCTTAATTTTGCTCATAAATGATAGTTTTGATCAGAGTATCAGAACTTAATTTTGCCAATCTGGAAAATAGAGACAGTCTGTTAATTGAAAATAGTAAAAGGTACATGAGTGTAAGTAAAGGAACAACCTGATTTGATTTTGCCAATAGGATCAATGCACAATGGACTTAGAAGTAAGAAATGGGCTAAGGATATTGTTGTCAACAGGTTCTGTAAATTTGGTCTTCTGGAAATCTACCTAGGTTGGGTTAGTGATCAGCTGGAATGTTTTGTGGCTAAAATGGTTTGCTAGGTCAGGTTTGGATCCGAAAACCTCTGGGTTGGTCAGTTTTGTGATGTGATATCCCTGATAACTTATATCAAATCTGGATGTTCGATCAAACCCTAGGGCAGCAGTATAAAAATTTGAATTTTTATGACATCAGCAATAAACTGGTTTTTAATAAAAACAGAAAACCCCAATATCTAGAAAAACAAACTTTTATATATTTATTTCAAATCAGCTTTGATGAAAATTCTAGAATGTTCGAATACAATTATTTTTTCACAACTGAAGATAAACATAAGATAAAAGCATACAAACTGATTTGACTGAAATTTGCTCCCAGACGTTTGCTGTATTTTGTTCCCAAAGGGGGACGTCCTAGATGTACTTGCTATTTTGGATGCTAAAACAGCTATGAAGATGATGCCCTAGTTGAACTGGAAGAATATTTATACTCTGAATGATCACAACAACCATCACGGATAACTTATGGAATTCAACCACATGGTCACCCACTGAATTGAGTTGTGTAAATTGAGCTAATTCCCGGAAATGAATTTCTGGATCAACTCTGTCAAATCTCTCTATCAACTTGTCACTGGATTGTGTTTTTGTATGATTAGCCCATGGTACCACCACTCATGTGCTATACCTTCCAGATGAAGGGTTGCAAATTTGATGGCTTCCTCCTCCATCGTGATAAGAAGGTATCCAACTTTTGTATCCATGCACGAGCTGTACTCTTACCAAAGCCATCAAAAGTAGGGAGTGACAACTTCCCTAATGCTTGCTGTAGGTCTCTCTGATTAGTTTGTGGCCTAGGTTCAGCTCTTGGTCCACCCCTACTTTTCTTCAGATTTATGAAATTGGTGAGTGATATAGCCTCTCTAATCTCACCTGGAAGTACCCTGTACTCCTCATAGCTGACAACAATGTCATCTGCTATGGAAGATTGAATTTCTGCCTCTGGAATTGGTTCCTTTCTACGTAGGAAGTTAGGGTGGAAGGGCCTAATAGTAGAACCAATGATTGTCCTTTGATAGGGCTGGTTATGGTTCTCTCTTGAAGAGCTTCTCTCAGCATTTGGAGCCCCTTGCACATTCGCAACCTACATAGTGTGGACCAAGTGAGCCATCATATCTACTAAACGTTCTTGTCCCTGCACAAGCCAATCTGAAAGATGTGAACTATTTGACAAAGGGTCTATTGACAGGTGTAAGGGCAAACTCCACAACCTTTGCCAGTATCCTCTCATCCTATACCACAATAGGAGTTTTAGACAAAGTATGGACATTCACCAAAGCATATTCAACAACAGAATTTCATGAAAAATCATAATTGCAAATGCTCTTATAGACATGCAAAATATTGAAGCACATATAAGCAAGTGGTAAGTGTGCTGATGATATGTGGATGAATATGAGACAAAGCAATGAGTGCGTGTGTTTTGTTGGACTTCAAGGGACTTGCCCATTTTTAGTGAACGAAACAAGGATATATCTTACTTTCTATTGTGAATGTTGTCATAAGAAATATAACAATCTTCAACTAGGAATTTCATACAAGGAAATAAAAGTTTTATTCAATCGCTTTTCGAATGGAATTTGCTTAATCAAGCAGGATGGGAAACTTTTCAAAGGCCTATTTTACAGTCAGCTTTTTAATTTTTATTTAGGGATCTCTTTATCCTTTTCAAGAAGCTGCAACATGGATATCCCAGGTAATATTGGGACATACCCCATAAAAATTCATCGGTAGAGGTGGAGCTCAATCTTGATTGCTAATTACTTATCTCTGAAGATTTACAGATATCTAGAGGATATGACAACAGTGCATTGTTAGATGGAAGCCAGAGCTTGTACTCCTACCTCGTGGTAAATATTAGATTTGGTGTTAGCATTTTGAGGGTAGATTCTCCTGACAAGTTTCAACATGTTGGTGGAAGTACTTTTGGGTTTTACATTGGCATTGATAGGAGGCAACAGTTTGAGGAAGCAGTTAATCCTGTTGGGAGAGTGGACTCCACACAAATCTATATGCTTGTGGGAGATATATTCGGTGGTGGCTATACAAAGACAGGTCTAGCAGTAACCACAGTAGCAAGCTCATTCTGGAAGTTCGTGAGCTAGCCAAAAGGATGCAGCAATGAAACTACGAGAGCATCTATCAAAAGCAATTTTACTAATGATTATGATTAACATTGGCTCAACTGCAATGTTGCATACTCGTGCATCAAGTGCTGACCATGTTTTGTTTACATGGCTGGTTATATTGAAGCTGCGACACTAGTGCCAACAGGTGTAGCAGCAATAGTAAAGCAAAAAAGAGTGAATCTAGGATAACAAGTAGTACTCATTCATTCATTATCATAACCCCAGTAGCCAATCCAAGTAGTTTGATGAAACCAAAATTTTTGTGTATTGATCTCCTTCAAATCCAGGACCAAGGTTCCCTATTAAGGTTTGTAAATCAATTTTGTTACAGAGTACATGAAACCAGACCAAATAGCCTTCATTTGTGTTTTGAATGCTTGTAGTCATGCTGGACTTGTTAATGAGAGCCGGCAAGACTTCCATTGCAGGTCTCAAAGTATGGTACCACCTAAAATAGAGTACTAGGCTTGTGTGGTTAATCTCATTGGCTGATCTGGGAAGAGATGCATGAGGCCAAAGAGTCATGAAGAATATGCCATTAGAACTTAACCTGGAGGTATGGGCAGCTTTGCTTAAGGGATGTAGAATTCACTGTAATGTTGACCTAGCAGAATGTAGAAAATGAAAAAGGCATTGGTCTATGAACAAGAAGATTCTGGGTTCTCTTGCATTCCACCAGGGAATGCAGTCCTGCAGTTAGAGCCAGTTATTGTAACTTGAAATTGTGTCATCAAAATTTACATAGGACAGCCTACAGGAGCAAACTAAATCAGGCTAAGCAAAGTACTCTCACGAAACAGAGGTGAGAGTACTTTGCTTAGCCTGATTTAGTTTGCTCCCTGTAGGCTGTCCTATGTAAATTTTGATGACACAATTTCGTACAATAACTGGCTCTAACTGCAGGACTGCATTCCCTGGTGGAATGCAAGAGAACCCCAGAATCTTCTTGTTCATAGACCAATGCCTTTTTCATTTTCTACATTCTGCTAGGTCAACATTACAGTGAATTCTACATCCCTTAAGCAAAGCTGCCCATACCTCCAGGTTAAGTTCTAATGGCATATTCTTCATGACTCTTTGGCCTCATGCATCTCTTCCCAGATCAGCCAATGAGATTAACCACACAAGCCTAGTACTCTATTTTAGGTGGTACCATACTTTGAGACCTGCAATGGAAGTCTTGCCGCTCTCATTAACAACGTTCGAAACGGAAACTCCTTGAAACGTCCTAGTCTCCTAGAGATAAGTATACATGATAATAATGTATAATTTCAATGAATACAAAATATTTTGAGTGTTTTATCAGTTATTCTTATCACTTATGGTGTATGGAGTACAATTTTAAAATGAGTACTATGCACACACACACACACACATATTAATAATATATTGTACAGACGTTTCCCGTAACGTTTCGTATCCAAGGTTTTTTGAAAATTGCCGTTTCCGCGTTTCGTACACGTTTCCGCTTCCGTTTCCTGGCAACATAGCTCTCACCCAATGAAAATAGCCTAAAGGAACCAAGGAGAGAATCCCGGAGAGAAAATATTAATTCTTTGTGAATTAATAAGTTTTGAGTCGATCGTGATAAAGTGATATAAATTAACTCATTTTTGAATTATTTAATTGTTATAATATGCAAGGTCATACGTGCACTTTTTAATGTTATTTTGTAAGTGCACGTCAATGTAAAACATAAGGTGGGTTGCTTAAATTAGTGATGTCTCTAGTTAGCTAAAGTCATGTGGTCCCTTAGTGACTTTTGTAATGGTTTATAATAAATGAATTCTTCTTAGAATTGATTAATATTGTAAAGTGCACTTAATTATTGCACAAAGAAAGTGCCCGAATATTAAATCAAAAGTTAGGGCAAGTGAAGCTAAAGCCTAAAGAGGAGGTTAGTCAAGTAAGTGTTAGTTACAAGTAATTGTCCAACTACTTGCGGAAGAGGGAGCTTACAAAAGACATGTTTTTCAATGTAGCGAGGAGTCTTATCCTCTCTCCATAGTAGCAACTTTTGTACGGAGAGTATTGAACAGTGGACACAAAATATGGAAAAAAATGGCGCATAGAAAAATACGATAAATACGGTAAATTGTATATATAAAAAAATATGGTAATTTTAATAATTAAACTTGTAACTATACAATAGATAAAAAATTATTGAAGTGACAAAGAATTCTGGCTTAAACAGCTAATATAATAAATATAACATCAATTCCAAATCTATTTTGGCTGATTTTTTATTATTTCCAACTGCAGGTTTTGATTTTTTGATTTTTCTGTTTTTAAACTATAAAATATCAAAAGTTCCTGTATTTAATACGGTGGATGGAGGAAAATGCAAAAAAACGGTAAATTTCCCCAAATCCACCGTATTTAGTAACTGTGCCTCTCCAATGCTGGAGAGTGCAATACATTTTGTCTTTTATCATATTTGTATATCTTGAATTAAATATGAGTGTAATGTATTTAGAATATGAGATAAGCTCCTCTTGTACATGCATTTATTTCGTAGTAAATTTTGTTTTGCTGGGATTTGAAAAGTGGCCTTTACACCATTTGTGTATAAGGAATATTAATAGACGTTGTAGCCATTAATATTTGAGTTTTTTTTTTGTAATAGACTTTGTAGCTATTAATATTTGAGTTTTTTTAAAATTTACAAAGCATTTATTTCATTTGTGCGAGGAGGTTGAAATGCCTTATTTTATTCTTAAGAATTATTGGAGAGTGCAATATATGTTGCTTTTATCATATTTATATGTCTTGAATTAAGTATGAGTGTAATGTATTTAGAAAATGAGATAAACTCTTCTCTTGTATATGCATGTATTTTGTAGTAAACTTTGTGTTACTGGGATTTGAACAGTGGCTTTTGCATCACATGTATGTAAGGAATATTAATAGACTTTGTAGCTATAAATATTTGAGTTTGTTTTTATTTACAAAACATTTATTTCATTTGTGCAAGGAGTTTGAAATACCTAATCTTATTTTTAAGAATTGTTGGAAAGTGCAATATATGTTGTCTTTCATCATATTTGTATGTCTTGAATTAAGTATGAGTGTAATGTATTTAGAAAATGAGATAAACTCCTCTTGTACACATTTATTTCTTTGTAACCTGTGTTGCTGGGATTTGAACGATGTGCTTTTCATCACATGCATATAAGGAATATAAATAGACTTTGTAGCTCTTAATATTTGAGTTTATTTTATATTTACAAAGCGTTTACTTCATTTGTGTAAGGAGGAGGTTGAAATACTTTATTTTGTTCTTGGGTTTCTTAGACGGTTCATTGAATTTACTCCATTAGAAGGTTTCGCATCCTCTCATTTTTCCTTATTTTCTTTCATTTCTCCATTTTTTCATTTTTGCTTCCTCTTAGTACTTTCAGGTTAAAAGTACTAAAACCCAAAAACATCTCATCATACGAAGGAGTTGCCCCTCACAAATGCAGAATAAAATCACCCTTTCAATGGTGATCTCTCCAATGTTGTAAGATTTCGTCATTTCCCACTGGACAAATTAACAAAGAAACCGCAGTGATAAAAATTCTTGCTAACATAAATGCAGGTGTTTTTATAAAGCTATATATTTCCCTGCATGTTTAACTAGCTTTTGATTAGCTCTAGCCTAGATATTAGTTAGAATATTTTTGGTTAAATTAGCTTATCCCAAGCCACCTAAGGTGATTAAATTACTGGATATACTGTGCGTTGTGCACCAAAACTTGGTGGGTCACTATTGACAAGTGGACTAGGCATATACCCATATATCACATTTTACCTTTGGTGAAGCTGTAGGGCACATCAAGCCTTAGCAGTTAGCAACCATTGTTCCCTTAAAGTAAAGGTTTGGAAGGTAACCTTTTAGGTGGTCCAGCTCCCTCTTACCAAATTACTACACAGTGAGTTCCCTTTTCTCCTCTTTTGGTTCTACGGTTTCTATTGTCAAGATCAAAGAAACCTCCTGACTCCACATCCCAGTTATTTTAACAGATGCAGAAAATTACCATCTTAGGAGGGTCATAGCATGCCATGTAGTGAACATTTTCATGTGAACCAGTCCAGGGGAGTACTTTCATATCACCCAAACAAGTAGGTATGCATATTACTTTGTAAGTCAAGGTTCCACTTCCATCCTCCTCTTTGTTCCTCTGCCGCCTCCTACTATACTGGTTCTGTCCATGTTTAGGTTTGGTTTCATCCGTTTTCCAAATGTATCACTAACAGTTGGTATTCTGCCATCAACAACATTTACCTGTATAGCCAGTACTCCAGAATTCATGTCTGGTTTTCTGTGTAAACAACCTTCTTTGCAGTGATTAGTTGCACTTAGTATGCTGCTAGTCCTGGTCCCTTGCAATTGATAATTCTGGGACGACCAATTTCCCCAGCAATACCAATTGGGTTACACTTCTTTTGCCATGGGAATGCCCCATACTTGCCAATCTGTAAAAACCTGTAGGCAAGTAGATTTGACAATTTCCATCTTAGTACAAAACGTGCCTTATTTCTTTTCTGGATAGAAATGTGATGATTTCCCCTGTTATTGACAGGGTCCGTATTGGAAAATATAAAGCCTCAATATTGAGCATATTTTTCAATATCAATACATAAATCTCTCAAATTGTTCTTTCTATTGTCACATAAGTTGTTTTGATTCAGATGCCTGTGTAGGAGGAATCTGCACTGCAATTTGAGGCATGTCCTTGAAACGTTTAGTCAAAATGATTTGAAGATCAATGCTGATTTGAGAAGCTATTGTGTGCTAAATGGCTGTGGCACTGATTTGATGAACACAGGCACTGAAGTAGCTCCTCAAATCTGAAAGGTGTTGAAGAGAGGACATCTGGTGTAGGATAAAATGTAGAGACTCTCAAGAAGACTAGCTCTAGCCTCTGATTGCAAGAAGGTTATTTGTGTTAGATGGAAACCCTTGGGATGACTAGATCTAGAGCCTGTTGTCAAGCTTTGAGTGCACCCTTTGGAAGAGTCCAACAAGAAACGAAGTTTCGAGTTGACATGAAACGCGGTAAGCCCAACCATGGCTGAGGTGCGAGAAATGTCAACAGAGCCCATGGTCATTAATCTCTAAGAGAGAACATGCGATTGCTGTGACTGTTGCATGTTTTACACTCATTTGTATTATGTATCTGTACAGATTGTTAAGGAAGTACAATGGAGGATGAAGCTTCCAAGAGAAAAAAATATGCATAAAAGATATGTACATCATCTGATAATATATAAGAATTTCATGCGACTTTATAACATTTAGTAAAGATACTTTTAGAACAAGTAAAGAGAAGAAAGAATACGGAAGGCAAACTGCACTGTCCAAATGATACAGACAGAGGTTTATTTTTTGAGAGAGAGGTGGTTGAACAATTACCAACCGAACAACTACATAACTGTTTTTACATTCTATATAATGTGTTATATTTTAACACCCCCTCTTAATGACTAAACTGGAAACAAGACAAAGTTTGTCCCGAAATTTTACAAATTTCCTAAAGCCCGTATGTTTAGTCATTATATTTACAGATCTGTGCCATAAGTTGCACTTTAAAATCAGCAGTTCTTAAGCTGTGATGCGGTTGTCGAATGAAGACGAACCGCAACACAAAAATTTGGTCCCATGAACAAAAGATATGGCAAGTGGTCCACTTTGGTTCTTTGTTTCGTGATTCATTGACCAAAGTGATGAATCACCAATGGCTGAGAGTGTCATCCCCATCTCCAGTGCTGAAATCAAAACCTCGAAGATGTGGATTAAAAATCTATTCCGTGCTTGTGTAGCCTGTTGGAGTCTCTGTCTAAAGACTCAATTATCTTGTGATCTAAGTCACCTCGATCACGTCCTTGCACCACCATGTAGTGCTCATCCAACTTTTTCAAGAAGAGAAATGTGACCATCTGTGCAAGAGTTAGAACCAACTCCTCAATAGTAGGAGAAATAACCATCTCCGTCTCAACAGTGGTCTCCGTCTCAACAGGAGAAATAACCATCTCCGTCTTATCTATTTGCTCATCTATCCCCCTCTGTTGGGAAAGATTGTTCACAACACAATGAGCAAACTGGTCATGCTCTACTGTCCTTCGAGCAAGGACCTCTGAGTGAGTGGCTGGGCATGCCATCTCACCATGCACCGTCAATGCATTTGGAATAGTGGAGTCTCCGTCCACAACAAATTGTTCTTCAGAATGAGGAAATCCATCCTCCCAAGGCATGTCCGCCTCCCGTACAACAAATTGTTCTTCAGAATGAGGAAATCCATCCTCCCAAGGCATTGCAGCCTCCTGCACATCCTGAATGGTGGAGTTGTCCTCCACACGTGCATTCATGTTGATCGCAGCCGGATCAACAAGCCGATACTGACCACCTACCCCAATACCAAGGGCAATTATCCGTCTCTGTTTCACATCAGAGACAACACACTTCTTTCCACAGAAATCCACAGAAATATTGGGATTTTCAGTCAATTGTGAATAGATAGAAGATTCTTTTGTAAAGAAGGTACATATCTAACATTCCGTACCAACAATTTATGAGCATTATTCAATACAATGCATATATCTCCTATCCCTTCTACTGCAAGTGATTCTCCATCAGCTAGTACTACTGATTCAAAACAAATATTTGCAGTAAATGAAACATACTAGTCCCTACGACATGAAAAGTGTGCAGATGCACCAGAGTCAATAATCCAGCAACTGGTACCACTGTCATTCGAGCATGATGTTGTAAGACAATAAAGAGCATGCCCGTCATCCGAATCCCATTCTTTTGCAACTGCTGCCACATGTTCCTCATTACATGGCTTTTTGTTCTGCTTCGAAAGATCATACATCCGCTTCCGGCAATCCTTCTTGAGGTGCCCAACCTTGTGACAGTAATAGCATGTGACTTGATACCACTTTCCCTTTGACTGACTGACAAGAGCACTCTCTGAATGGTCACAATTAGATTCTGCCTGAAGTTGTCTCTGCTCCTTTTGCAACAGGTAGGAACTCACCTTGTCAAACGTGAGTGTTTGACTTTCAGCCATTAAATGGAGTGCCTCCACAAATGACTCATACGAAGAAGGTAAGCTGTTCAAAACCAGAGCCACCATATCATCGTCGTCCACCTTTTTATTGATGGAAGATAACTAGTCTTGGAGATCTTTCATCCGAAGTAGGTGCTCAGACAACGATCCACCTTCTTGTAACTTTACGGAAAAGAGCATATTTTTGAGGTATAGAACCCGACTCTTCTCCGACGTCTGATATTTGTCCCTCAGACTTGACCCACAATTTACTCACCTCAGTGGCATTCCGGACCTCAGGTATCAATTCATCCGATACCGACAATTTTAATAGTAGAAGAGCCTCCCGATGACGTTTGTCATAATCATCGAAATTCGCTGCAGGTCTACTCTCGACACCCGTGATTATTTTCTCAAAACCACGAAATTTTGCCAGTGTCAAGATCTTATGGCTCCACACATTAAAATTCGTGCCCGTTAATTTTTGTGTCTCCGGCAACGTCAAGTGTGATATATTTGCCATTTTATTATTCCAAAGTAACGGAAAATAATAAAATAATAACTTTGCCTCACACTTAATAAAATACCTTTTTCCAGCAAATATATTTATTTTAATTTCTCCAGCATATAATATGAGATTAATTTCTCACATGCAAATTACCCTTCCAACTCCCTCCAAAACTATATTTGCATATATTAATTTTAATATTATTACTTATTCCACCAAATCGTATGAAATAAACTATGCAAAGGTGAATGAATACCTTTGTTGAAATTAATTCATCTATTTTTCAGAAGGAAAGAGAAAATGACTGCCCTTCGATTTTACCCACGCTATTTGCTGGTGCCCACGATTTTGCCCACGTGACCCACGATTTTTGGTGAAAAAAAACCCACGATTTTGTTCTCCACGAGTTCTGGTGGTTGCCCACGATTTTGCAGGGTTTGCTGCTCACGTTTTTGCAGGGTTCACGTTTTACTGTTCACATTTTTTTTTGTTTTGTTTGCAGGTCTGGTGCCCACGCTTTTGTCTCACGTTTTTCCTTTGCTTAGGCCCTTCACGTTTTCCTTTAGCGACTTCAAACTTCTTCTCTACAGTTCGTACCCATGTCGGGGCTTCCTCGAACCTCATACGACACTCCCGTGCTCGTCCAAGAGCTTCCTCGGGCAAGTCGCTCTGATACCAATGTTAGAATATGCAAAGAGAAGAAAGAATACAGAAGGCAAACTGCACTGTCCAAATGATACAGGCAGAGGTTTATTTATTGAGAGAGAGGTGGTTGAACAGTTACCAACCGAACAACTACATAACTGTTTTTACATTCTATATAATGTGTTATATTTTAACAGATATTAGCCCATCTGATTATATTTAGTGAAATGCTCGAGTCCATGGGGCTGTTTTTGTATAGACAACTTGCAAATTGTTAGGTCCTATCTGCCAATGACTGCAAACATTTACTGAACTAAGCTTGAAAATTCTCCATGAGATTAATTTAACTATAATAACAAGTAAATATGGCTGGATGTTTCTTCACTGCTGCTAATTTTGAGCTCTTTGAGTTAACAGATCCAAGCAATGGCAGTGATTCTATGAACTAATGAAGGAACTAGAAAGCAAACTCGAGCCAAGTGGAGGGTTAATATGAACCAACTTGACAACATTTGCTTGCAACCAGAAAAAACTATTCTGTTTGTTCTATCGGTTGTCATTTCTTAGTGTGGTTTCACTTGCCAGTATCATGTAATAATTGAACTTGCTGTTTACATAGCAAGCTACAGATCACAAGTTTGGATCACTGGTACGTAAACAGTATGGATAGCAAAGAAGTAAAAATTAACATCCTTTTCATCAAAAGCAATGTCCTGTTAAGGAGCCATTAAACACCAAAATACCCAGACATTTTTCAGTAAGAGTTCTCTTTTCAGATAATGATTGGGCGTAATATAGAACACCCGTCAAGTCATTCTTATTTTGGCATCAACCTTGATGATTTATTAGTGTATAAATCTGGTGACCATGCCATTGTATGGAATATAGTCACCTAATCACCAAATACTCAGACTTCCAGCCGTAATTGTCAAGTCTTATTCATATTTTGGCACGAGCCTCGATGATTTATTACTATTAGTGTATGTCAATCTGGTGACTAGTTTAAAGGGTGTGCTCAACTAATGCCGATTTTAGATCACTGGTTTAATGGCTAATTCACCACTTTCCTCTGATGGTTCTATGGCTAATTCATTAATTACTCTGTTTTTTGTCTTTAATTTTTTATGTTTTACTAGGGTTTATTTAAATCTAACTTGAATGGATTTAAATGCCAATTAATTGTCTTTGGTGGTATGTCTGTAGCTTGGTTATGTGATAATTTGTACAGCTAGCTATGATGTGGTTTTTTTCTCCCCATGTTGATAATTTGCAGACTTGCTTTCTTATAAAGGCATGCCAAAATTTTTCTTTCTGAGAATACATCCTTTGTGATATCAGGATACGTTCTTGCTGTGTTTGTGTTCAGGTTATTTTTATTGTTATAAGGGCATATACTGATGTTTCTTGTGCCAATATGAAACATTTTTCGATGAGATTGTGATTATTGCGTTTGTTCTGCAATACCATTCTGATCATATTTACCAATCTAATTGAGGTAGATTTTCTTCTTTGCACAAAGTAACGAGGCATTTACTCTGCAATGTGTACAGGTGAACCAAAAGCTGGATTTCGATGGGCTTTGGTATGGCTAGTTTGATATGTTGTCTATTTTGTGGAAGTTGGACTTAGAATTTTTGATCAGTTCAGACATCTGCATCTTTTCAATGGATCAAATAAAATAGTGATCTAAGGTCTCGCCTAGGTCACTGAACTTTCATTTCTTACTAAAACTATATGGGTGACTATTATCTGGCATTTTTAAAAATTATGCAGCAAAATAAATTTAGTTTTGTAGACTAAAAAATATGTTGCATTTTACTTGATCTTTATCTGATTTTGCTAGATTCTATTTTGATTGAATTCTTTCCGTCTTATCTTACAATTATTATGGTTTAGTTCATGAATCTGCTTCTCTTTAATGAATCAGATATAATGATGATTTAAGGTCGTTGCTAGTTCATTGAAAAAATTCTTTCCTTAAAAAATACTGATAACTATGATCTGACAATTCTTATTTCAGTGAAACAAGAATGCATTCAGTCTTTTATTTCAGAAAAGAGTTTAATCTTTTATGTGCGATGTTAAGAAAATAGTATCAAGTCTATTTTGAGTAAATTCTTACTATAAACAATGTCTTTTTTTTTTTAGTTGTATACATAGTCACTTAAGTCTTGGGGATAGGTGTCGGGGTTGCCGGGTAGCAAAAGTTTTCTTATGTTTTTGGGATGGCTTTTAAAACATTATATAAAAATAATATTTAAATATTTTAACTTTTTCAATGAAATTTAGGGGTTTAAACTGTATTTAATATTTAAATATTTTAACTTTTTCAATGAAACAAACGACTTGCTTGTAGTAGATATAAGTTTAAAAGAAATGCTTAAATGTCAAAATTATCTTTGGTGTTTGCATACTCAAATTGCATTGATCAACTAAAATATATTGGTTTTTTTTTAGTTATTGGTAAAAGGGGGCAAATTAGTATGAGCCCAATGCTGTTACATTACAAAGAAGGCCTTGTTGTCACCCATAAGTGCAACCTTTGATAGAGAATGGTGTGTACTTTCTCTCCTGTTGACAAAATTGGAACACCTCAAGGTTGTGGGTAACCTAAAACTGAGGTGAACTTCTTGTGAGGGTTGGGTCCCTTGTGATACATCAATGATTTGACACACACACGTACAGTGCATACGAGAGAATATAGAGATCTGCACACATGCTGTTGTCACCCATAAGTGCAACCTGATAGATAATGGTGTGTACTCTCTCCTATTGACAAAATTGGAACACCTCAAGGTTGTGGGTAACCTAAAACTGAGGTGAACTTCCTGAGAGGGTTGGGTCCCTTGTGATACATCAATGATTTGACACACACATGTACAAAGTGCATACATAGAATATAGAGATCTGCACACATGCACAACTCTAGGCTAATATGCAAAATTAATTCAAAGGTTTAAGTAAGGGACAACAATATAGGGAAGAAATTTTACAACAAAGTAATATAATACCCTGTTAAACACAATGAATATTTAGAAAACCAGCGATATGAGAAGACAAAAAATGAGTTTTTATTCAGAGATGCAAGTACAAGCTAGGACTACAACAGTAGAACAATTGGAGAATTGTGTATGTCTGATTTCTTTTACAAAAATCAGTGTTATTAGTCTGCCGCCCTCCATTCTAGACCCCTGCTGTGCATGCAAGAATAAAATATATTATTTTATTCCCCCTAATGCCCTTGGAAGTATGCAAGTGTCATAAAATTATAAAAACTCCTAATACCCTGCTGCGTTGAAAATCAAGCATGTTGCTGTGTTAGAAAACTGTTAAAACTGTATTTTAAGGCTACTACGTTGAAACTCAAAGCATGCTGAGTTAAAAATAGCATGCAAAGTGTCCTAAGAAAACAAATAAATTTGCCCTTGACTGCTGCGTGGAAGTTGATTTTATTCCTGCTGCTTTGACCTTTGGCTTTTTTCTTTTCTACTTTCACTTTTTGGCTCCTTTCCCTTACCCTTTGGCGCCACCTCCTATGCATAGCATGCAAGCACTTAAACCTCGGTGACATCGTCCCTTTTGCTATTTTAGAGCTGTTACCTTTGACTTATTTCTAGCCACAGACTTGCTATTTTAACATCTACTTAACTCTTTATTTTTAGCATAAAAACCAACTGTTTTAGTGCTAATTTTAGCAGCTCTCTTCCATTATCCTTGCATGCTATTTTTAGCATACCTTTTGCTATTTTTAGAGATGCCTTTTGTGCATGCAATTGCACTCTATTTTGAAACTTGCTATTTTTAGCAAATGCTAAAAATAACAATTCTTACCATCCACCCAATTTTCATCTAGAACACTTTATTTTTGGCGAATGCTAAAAATAGCAAAACGCTAAAAATAGACTATTTTTTGCCCAAAATAGCCAACTTCTTAAAAATACCCTTGTTCATTCTTGTATGGAAAAATATGGTAACAGGCCTAAGAGCCCAAATAAAACCTTATAGCAAAGAAACAAAAGCAGCTGCCCAGCAGGAAACAACAAAAACACAGCCAAACAACAACACATCATCAACAAAAAGACAGACCAAATAGGAATTAATGAGACATGCTAGATACGATGTCCTTCATATTATACACGGTAGCCTTCAAATCCTTTAGAAGTATATGAAAGTTGTCCCTCTTCCCACCAGTAGTGTCACATTTACTTTTCTTAGGTTGATAAAGGAGCTCTTTGTTAGCAAGCATTTCAATTAGACTGATATGAGAAAAACAGCTCTCCAAAGACATTTTACTAAAATTCACAATGGCATTAATCTTATGGTCCCTCACTTTATTCTCAACAACAAGGTTAGAGATCAAAACTTCCAACTTCATTCTTTGAGGGAGAAAGCCTTAACTTGTCCTTTCCTCACCCGGTTCAACCCCTCAATATCTTTCCCCATAGCTAGCAAACTACTTGCAAGTTGCAGCTCTAGAATCTATATTATCCTTCGAATTAGAACCTTCTCCAATCTTCTAAAATAAAGCGGTTTGTTGAAGTTTACGAGGACAGTGATTTGCAGGGGAAGGATTGTATTTGAGTGGCAAGTATCAGTGGGTTACATTTTATCTTTTTAAATGCCGTTTATGATCTCTAGGAGTGTATTTTCAAAAATGCGAGTACTCCTGATGCCAAAGGATAATACCAAAGGTTCAAATAATTATAGTAAACTAGTTACTTCTGTTTGAATTTTGTGTGCCTGTCCACATTGCATTTGTGGAAGTGAATGCCTAATGGGGTTTTCAATATGTCTCTATAGCCGATTCTTATATTTTTTCCCCCTAAAAATTGCTAAGGGTAGAATATAGTTTGCAAGTGTTGATTGATAATAATCAGACAATTTTCTGGTCAGTGTGTTTTGGGTTCAACCATCTCGTGGGTTTGTGTAAATGGATAAATTGGCACACTTTTTATGAAGGCTAGCTTGAACAAGATTGCCTGTTGATATGTACATTGGATCTTTTAAAGTTTTGCCCCTTTTGCGCCTGTATTTATTATTCCTGCATTTGGAGGGCAGTAATAATACGAGGGTTCTTAATTTATTTATTAAACTGTAGATTTCTCCTTATGCATAGTTGTGGTTTGGGTGATTATAAGGGTATTTGATCACATTCATTGTACTTCTATAACTTTAAAGGTGATGCCACTTTTACATTAGATTGACACTTAATGCGAATCCATGCTATAAGAATATAAGGCATATTTATAAGGTGTCTCTTTACAAGTTGGTTGTAACCGGTTGTAACTACATCAACCGTTTTGTAACTTCTTCGTTTATAATAAATAGACGGACACACAATCTCAAATGTGTGCAATCCACCTTTTCTCTATTCTTTCTCTCTCTGCATATTCTAACACATGCTGTATAGTTTATAGACCACATCACTTCTCAAAACATAATTTTAGTGTGTTATCAATTTAGGAAGTATGGACTAAAGTTGTGAAAATAGTACACAATTTGCTTCAAGTGAGATTTACTTATTCTTTCTTGTATGTGCAGATCTATAAAAATGTTTAGACTTCTAAGCTTCCCAATCTTTGTAGTGTTACAACAATTTTGTTTCCACATGTTTAATATTGGGGTTTGCTTTTTATTTGTTTTTATTATATGATTATTTTCTGAGGGCTCCTAGTTTACTTTTTGATTATTATTGATTATGTATTTCCCACTTCTCCTTTAGTTTTCGTTGACTACTAATTATGATTTTCTATGTTTTATGTGGATCTCTTTTTAGTGAACAAGTCTTCTCCTTCATGGCCTGGTTGTTGGTGCCTTATATACTTCAATGTTGTATGAATCAGCTTCGAAAAAGATTTTGTTTTATTGTTGTGTGGGCTTTTTAAACTTTTCAATGCATTTTTGTTGCGTGATTAAATTATCTTGTTGGCGGTTTTTAACTAAGGAAGCTTTTGAATTAAAAAAATGCTTACAATGCAAATGTATTGTAAGGTGCATGCAAATTCTATAAATAAAAATAAATCAATGATAAAGCATTGTTTGATATAATTATGCATTTCTATGTTTTATGTGGATATTTTTCCAAGAGTAGTAGTCTCTCCTTCATGCCTTGGTGGTTTGTGCCTTCAGATTTTTGATTTTTGTTGCATGATTAAAATATCTTGCTGATGGTTTTTAACTAAGGAAGCTTCTGAATTAAAAAAATGCTTACAATGCAAATGTATTGTAAGGTGCATGCAAATTCTATAAATAAGAAGAAACCAGCGATCAAATGTTGTTTGGTATAATTATGCATTTCTATGTTTTATGTGGATATTTTTTTGGGAGTAGTAGTCTCTCCTTCATGCCCTGCTGGTATGTGCCTCCAGATTTTTTTTTTATTGTCGTGTGGGCTTCTTAAACTTCTCAATGCATTTTTGTTGCATGATTAAATTATATTGCTGGTGATTTTTAACTAAGGAAGCTCTTGAATTTAAAAATGCTTATAATGTATATCTATTGTAATGTGCATGCAAATTATGTAAATAAAAGAAATCAGCGATCAAGCATTATTTGGCGTAATTACGCATTATTATGTTTTATGTGGATATTTTCCGTTCATGCCTTTGTCGCTTGTGCCTTCAACTCTTCAATGTTGTATGAATTCACTTGAAATAGATTTTTATTTTATTGTTTTTGTTGCATTATTAAATTATCTTGCTTGCGATTCTTAACTAAGGAAGCTTCTTAATTGAAAAATACTTACTATGCAAATGTATTGTAAGGAGCATGCAAATTATGTTAAGTAAAAGAAATGGGGATCAAGCATTGTTTGGTACCCTTTCGGTGTTAAAAATTGACCACTCATGTTAATAGGGATGTTATCAACCTTTGTTGCACTCTGAACTGCTCAAACCCAATTTTTAGTTGTATTTCGTATGCAGTTTCGTCTTTAAAAATTGATCACTTGCATCAATAAGGATTGTTTGCAACCTTTGTTGCACACCTAATCGTGCACTCCCAACCGTGCAAACCCAAAATTTTAGATTTTTGTAGAGAAAATGTAGTTATTGATAGGTGATCGACACATACATAATGTTGCTTTTTATTGTAACGCGTAAGTTTATAACTTTATTTGCAACATGTTTTTTTCAATTATTGGTAAAAGGTTTTTTGATTGGGATCCTACCCAGATTACAAAAGGCCCAATCCTAGATACAACATTGAAGAGCAACAAAAACTCACTACAAAGGAAGATCACAATGAAGAAACAATAGGTATTGCAACAAAACCACAACCAAACATCAGCAAAACTTCAACAAAACAACAATACGGTGGCAAAACTACAGCCCATGTCCAAAAAAGAGCCACCCGAGAAAGTACTATGGACATCACCATGAAACTATTTCATGATTTTGGAGAAAGTCTTCTTGAAGTTGTCCAAGTTGCCTTTGATATCTTTATAGATGGAATCACTCTTGCATTTGTCTTTGCCTTTGTTTGCCTCCAGAAGAAGAGTGATGTTGGAGAGAATGTCCATGTTACCCTTGAGAATGGTGATTATGTCACATTGTTTTCCTCTGATTTTACCTGTTCTTTCTCAATGGCGGAGATCCTCTTTTCCAAGTCTTCCAACAAATTATCATCCTTTTTCCCACTCTCAATGGCTATTTTGCAACCTTTGACTTTTTCTTTTAGCACCCAGCATTCCTTTTTAAGCCATGTGATCATATCATTATGGAGTTCAACTTCATTCCCAGGTTCCCAACCATGGATTTGTTGTTAGTTGTATTCTTCTCACCCATAGCCAAAAGATTAAGCGCAGCTTTCACCCTCACCCAACGGAGAGAGAGAGAGGTGGGAACAATAATAGGGCTAAGTGGACTTTGTTGCGAAGTGTTACCATCGAGAGACAAGGGGTGCAGGACGTGTAGCAAGAGCAGAGGGTGGAGGAGGTTGAGAGGAAGAGGCGGGTGGAGCAGCAGGAGTGGAGTTCACTATAACCAGGGGCTAGGTGTTTGTAAATCAAAAGAATAACAACATGATGAAAGTGTTTTGAGTTTGTCTTGCTCGAGAGACCAAATTGATTGAATGTTCCAAGGAATGCAAAATATAGAAGGAAAGCTAATAAAAATATTCCTACGAAAAATGATTAAGCAACACTAAATGAAAGAAAGGAGTAACCTTGAAATGCCCTTTTAGGGTTAGATTTCCCAAAGCTCGGTGTCTTCCTTCTAATGGGCATTGTTAACCGGTTCCATAAACATGTTTATTTGTTTATTAATTGGTTATTAAAAAGTAAAGAGGTTCATTATCCATCAAACATATTCTCCATTTTGTCCACACAAAGCCCCAAATATCATTAGGGAAATGTGCATCTCTCGCCATAAAAAATGGTTTGCAATCTTGTATGTTAAGCCTTTTGATAAGACAAATCTCATTGAAAAAGAGGAGATTGTGAAATATTTGTTTTCAATGACATTTGATAAAATTGGAAATCACAATTTTTTTGTGATCTCTAGATTCGTGATAAATGCTAGGGATGTCATGGAATGAAAAATGCAATGATTGCAAACCTATTCTCTATTAAATGTTGAAATAGCAAAATGCATGGTGATAAAGTCATATAGATGCTTCAAAATAAATGAAGATGCAACAATCTTGAAATTCAACCCCAATTTAGTACATTTTTAATTTGACAACATATAGACATTCCTCTCGCATTACAAAATAGGTTATTAGCTTGACTAGTTAATGCAATAAGTCAGATTATCTTAACAAAGAGTAGACATTCCTCTTGCATAATTTATTTTGGAAACTAGTCAAACTAGTTTATGCAACAAGTCTTAACAATTTAATCCATCCTATAACTTAGTGATAAACCTTGTGCAGTTGTAAGGGTCTCATATCCTTGATCTCCACGAATCACCCTTAACATTCAATTGAATGTTCATAATTAGCTTCGTTGGTTTTACCGTGCATTGTGGTATTGAGATCTTGTGACCGATCCTCTAGTGTCTACCTAGAGTTCACTTAGTAACTCCATCTTGTATCCTACACTTTGGGAATGAGGAATCATGGTGATTAGACAATGTACCCAACAAGTACAATACTTTGACTAAAGTTTTCTAGCTATATTATGTACACTTAGATTAGATGAGTGCATAACTTGTCTAAACTTGTCTTCCCATCGCCTTACTATCGTCTCATCACAATTATTTGGATCTTATAAGCTTAAGTAGATGAACCTATTATGACTCAATTAATTCCTAACAAGTTCATTTACGTAAGCCCAAGGAACCCCCAATGCCTGTTGTTGGTTACCTACGGGTGGCCTACCCACTACTTAATACGTTTCCATATTAGGCGGTGATGGCGCGACTCGTAGTCGACACACATGCATCGATACCCAAATTACTATTAGGTTCTTATTCATTCATGTGTAGTTCATTATTGATAAAAAATTAGTCTAGGCATTAGGTTACCTTCTTTTGGAGATTAGGGGCATGAAGTGTTCTTTTTACCCATGAGCCCCTCTAAATGCATTTTAAACTTTTTTCTATATGAAGAAGGTTTGATACTCCTTTAAAGGTTCCCACTATGGCCATCGACTTAATTAATCACAACTAGCTTTTCTTGTTTTTACCCTCCTAGTCAAGGCATTATTGACATCTTTAGGACTGCCCATTTGTCTTTGTTTATTCTAGGCTAGTGTAGGAATACCTCTTGCATCGTGAGGTAAATTCAACCTTTTAGTTATGATCCTTTTACTTAGCAAAGTAGTAATTTACCACAAAAGATTAGGTTCATTTTTCTTTACTTTAGGGCTCTTTGTTTTAAAATTGAATTAAACTTTCAACTATAATGTTCATGATGTGTGCCTCCTTCATTATTCTCAAAAGCCAATCGAGGCAAATTTATATCTTAGCATGTTTAACATTAGTAAAGATTTTAGCCATTCTTAAGTGTAGAATAAATTAATGTCACTTCTCCTAATTCTCCAGACTAGGTTAGACCTCCATACCCTTAGCTTATATTATAGACCCAATGAATTTTGTAGATATGGAATGCACTATTTCAGTTCATATCTTGATTACATTACTTTCAAGTTTACTTCTTGTAATGTGATTAATGGAAAATACCAAGACAATTACTCATATTCAACATTCTTACTTAAGAGATAAGAATAATACTTTTGCAAGTTAGACCATTAAAGAAAACAACCTTTAAACTCATTTATGAACCAAACATTGTGTCCACAATTATCTTGTTAAGGTAGTAGTTTTATACAATTTCTTATAGCACATCTTAATATCCTAGCTCAACCATATTTATTCATGAAAATGTAGGTTATAATGACCTTAGATTCTTTGAAGAGATTCGTTTAATCATCTCAAGGTCCACCCATCATATTGAGTTAGATTATAACCTGAAATGTTATAAATTTATAGAAAGCTTTCTTGATAAATAACTCCATTTTTAGTTCATAACCATTATCATTAGAAGCACAAAATATTTAATTGAAAGTTTCCTTATCTTGACATAATCAATGTTTCATTTGCTAACCGCTCATGGTCATAAATAATACATTCACAACGCTGCCATGAAATTGGTACAAATCCATTCTTCACTTTATTAATACTTAACAATTTATGTCCACTAAGGACTATTACAAGAATACTTGCCAAGGCAAATACATATATCCGATAATACATTTACAATTGGATCCAAGATCCGTATTACAACATTCATTCAATGCAAACTTCCTCAAGCCGGAGTGAAATGATCCAATCAACCTTATTTAACTTGCGACATTGTATGTTTGAGGGGTGTCAGTTCAATGAACTGGCAAGAGTAATCCTACTTGCTACTCTAAGTTTTGACTCATAATTAAGATTAGTCTACAAACTAACTCAATCACTCTGCAATAGAAATGCTTTTATGACAGTTAGGGAATTGGATTCCTCCAACAATCCCATAGTTAGCGAAGGAAGAGGCGCATAAATATGTGTAGTGCCCCGAAGGTGCACTTCGCATATGTTTCTTCGCCTCTTCAATTGCAAGTTGTGCGATTGATGGGGATGCCGATTGCCGAAATGTGTCGGATCCATTGTAATGTACAACTAACAACACTTTAGTTAAAATATTTAACATAAAAATCAAGGAAAATAAATCTTTTTGCACCATCATTATTTCAACTTAATTCACATATCATAAAAGTCAAGTGTACATATTTTCATCCGAAAAATGGCTAAGTATAGAATTCTAGAAAAGTTTTGCCAAATTTTCCCTTGTATTTTTCACTTTTAAAATTTTCCAACAATACAAATTAAATCAACTGATACATGAATGAAATAAATGCTTAAAAATAAATGGTATGGATCAAGTGATCCAACCCTCCGAGCTGGAAAATCTCAGGGATATGAAAGGAAAATATCTCAAAGGAAATTTATATATCCAACTGATTTTATCAACATAATTTTACCTTTGCAACATGCTTATTTCATAATTATTTGTTCCTGCAAGAGAGTTACCAGCTTGGCTAGCTTATAGCATGTATTTCATTTTCTTTCACTTAACAACCATACAACGAGTTGAGTTACATGCAACATTAAGAAGGAAGTAAACCACTCAACCCAACTCCTTTAATTTTTCAAATGTCAATACTATAATAGTCAAGGATGCCACATTCCGCTAAATCAAAATGTTTCACTATTAAGTAAAGAGCACTCTCGGCAAGACAATAATCACAAGGCAACCAAGACAAAATTTTAACATACAATTTTGTAAAAGGAAGATATCACATCCCAATCTCACAATATTTCTTTTAAACCCTAGCTGCAGTTTAACATTCTTCCTAACAACAAAATCACAACAAATACCCAAATCGATTTTCCTTCCAACAACACTATTCTTTTGCTAAAATCTCAAAAATAAAATACCCAGATTGATTTTTCATTTCCAACCATTAAATAAATTACCAAAATCGATTTTCATTCACAACCATCACTATTTTTTTGCATAAATCTCAAAAATAAAATACCCACATCGATTTTTTGTTTCATTATTAAATAAATTACCCAAATCAATTTTTATTCATATCCAACAAATAAAATACCCAATCGATTTTCATTTCCAACCAACAAATTAAATACCCAAATCGATTTTTATTCATATCCAACAAATTAAATACCCAATCGATTTTCATTTCAACCAACAAATCAAATACCCAAATCAATTTGGTAATGCCACACAAATTACCCACCATAAAAGAAAAATATGCAACAACAAAAATCAGGGAAAGGAGCTAAATCATGAAATTTTCATCATTATTGTAACCACAACGAAAATGGAGAAAGCTGAGAGACCCATCTAATTAAAAATCAGAACAAAGGGGAGCAAGGAAGAAAACCCTTGCTGTAAATCCCTTTTTCCTTCTGCTGCTCCAAACCCTTCCAGATTTGCCACCAAACTTATAATTTTTTGAATTCCTTGTGGTAAAAATCAAATCTCTTAAGCAAGTCGACCTCTACATATGCTGAATTTTTTTGGCAGTTCCTCCATGAGAGGAGGGAACTCAAAGTAAAAATGAAATGCAAAACAAACAACTGACTCTCATCTCCACTTTCCTTCACAAATCTCGAGAAACCCTAAAATTTTGCTCATCCAAAAATGCCAAGTGGACAACTAATAGAAGCCTTCATCTACGTGGGAGGGAAAATAAAAAGAATATGCACCAAATAATTCCCATTTCCCTTTTTCAACATGAATGTCTACTTTGTGGACTTAATAAAACCATTCAACTTTATTATTGCCATATCATGGCATTTTCTTAACTTTTCCATATTGACTTCTACCAACAAAAAAATTCCCTTTGACAATTTCATGTAATCATGGTGTTTCATCATTTTTTTAACTATTGAAATCAAATAAAAATACCTCAACCATTAGCTTCAACTCAATGGTGTGGCATTATGCACCCAATATTTAATAACATTAATATTAAATAGGACCTCGTAATATTGTTACCAAGCCGCCACATTAATATTACAAGCAGTTCAACTAGGCTTTTAGTCGTAAAGGTTTTATAACCACCAAAAGCCCGCTAAAAAATGATGAGTCCGTAATAGTTTTCCTTCAATAGGTAAAAACTAGACAAGCAGATTCATTCAATAAGACTTTGCGTTAGATAATAACAACCGATGGTATCTAATTGTCCAAGTACTTAATCCAAAATTAAGTACTTGGATAACCAAGTACCGGTGGTCGAATTATAAATTCGAATAAACAACCATTACTATCCTTTTTTTTAATTACTGGATTAATTAAATTGACACGAAGACAAGATTAGAAAACATCGGGATGTTACGTAAGAAAACACTTGTTTCTTTCTCACCTTTGTGCCAATATGGAAGTAGAAACAACCTTTTTCTTACAATCAAACATAATTTGAAACATTTAACTTGTTTTTTCTTATTTTAATATAGAGAAGCTCTCTAAGCACAACTAAAAGTAATCACAATTTATGCATATTTGATACAAGGGGGTAGGAAGAAAAGTTAAAACATTGAAATCATGATAGATACTGCAAGTATATGCAAATAGGTATAGTGAACAAATGTGATATTGGTTTTGCTCAATTGGTTTGGTCTTTCGTCTCCGGTTTATCTCTATTTTAGACTTGTTTGCATTCAACTATTACAAGGATGTGCAACTATTCATTATTACACGCTTTGTAAGTTGAATTTACGTAGGAGAAGGCAAGTCATAGTGTGAATTTCATTGAAAAGAGGCGACCATGTTGAAGTTGTGTTTAGAAAAGATTCTATAGGTTTCCAACATGTGTAGCTCTTCCACAATAGACAACCAAAGCCGTTGGTCTTAGAGTTGGTGACCTCTTCCTTTTAGTTCTCACATAAATCAATGAAACAAATCAAGTCTAAGAAGATTATATTGACAATGTGACATGCATACAAACCAAGCCTATTCTTAAAAGAGTTATATAAGAGCCCTTGTCACCAATGCAAAACTAAGATATGTGCACATTTGATTGGTTGTTTTCCTCGCAAATATTAATGCAAATGCAATGACTTGTTTTTCTTACTTAAAAGTTTTATATCCCCTTGCATACTTAGCTCACTTTTTTTTAATTCTAGTGTAAATAAGAGAGAATCTTGTTAATTAAATTGGCGTAACCCAACCCACCTTGGGTGATTAGAACTACTTATGTAAATTGCACATTGTGCATTGCGAACTTGCTTGGTCATTACGACAAGTGCACATGGTGAATATGTAAGTGACATCAGTCCTTAATGATCATTGTTCCTTTAAAGTACACTTTTGGAAGGGAAAATCTTAGGTTGTCTAAATGTCTAAGAGGGTTATCAACTTATTATGTGAGTTCCCATTTCTCCACTTATGGTTTTGGAGGGTGTATTCTCAAGGCCAAATAAATGTTTTGACTCCACATCCAACCTATTTCAAGAGATGCAAAATATTACCATCTTAGGAAGTTAATACCATGCCATGTTAGTGAACATTTCCATGTGAAGCTTGTCAAGGGGAGTACCTCCACATCATCCCAACAACATATTGGGTATGTATGCTTCTTCAACCAAGGTTCCACTTCCATGCCCATCTTTATTCCCTTGCCTCATCATAAAACATTGGTTATGTATCCCACTTTTTCAATTTTATCACTCATGTTTCATACTCAACCACCAACAACAATAACTCCTACAACAAAGGCTTGTTTTCATCCCATTTTTCCATATTTATTACTCATGTTTCATACTCGATCACCAAACAATATTCAAATATTCATCTTTTTTAAAAAGTCAACCGACACCTTAATAACAACTAATTGCATTTAGTATGTTGCAAGTCATTTTGGATTTTTTGTTAAGCATTGAAATGAGGATACATAACAAGCCTTTAAATAGGTAGATGGTTGTTCTAGAACCAACACATAAATATGATTGAACTATAATGTGACTATGGTTAGAGGCAAGTGGTGGTTATTGTGTAATGTAGCTAATAATCTAGATTGTAACAAAGGTTGTTGGATTTACAATATGTACATACACGTGTAACTTCTATCTAGAGAGAAGGGGTTAAAAATTATTAGAACATTCATACCATTGGGTAATGGACAACAATTATGGTATTTAGGGCACATCTTGTGATAATTGCAAATGCTGTAATAAAATAAAGATTTTTTAAAAACAAATAATTGTGGACCATTCAACATTAATGTTGCTATGATATAAAAAATAAAGGGGACATGGTTAGGGGTGCTTATCTCGAGTCCACTTGTTAATGTAGTAATCTCTCCATGGTGAGTATTTTGTGAGTAGTTTTCGTAGATAAAGTCAAGGGTAAATATTTTTTTATGTAGACCATAGTTGGGGATTTAAAAGACTTAGTATGCCTTATTGATGTAGCTTTGATATTTGAATCTTAAAGATCTTTGTTTCAACTCTTACTTCTATGAAGTCCTTAACTCTAATCCTCTATCTTCCCTTAAGGAATTTAAAGGGCAAGTAGAATAAGAGTAGTTCATTTCGAAATTACCAAATAAATCTTATAAATATGGGGGTACAAATCCCAAGAAATAATATTTTGATGGTTTTAAATCGACATCTTTAGCTCGACTGATGTGGTTGACTAAAAAAGAAAACAATGTTATTGTGTGGGTCGATAATGTTGGTCAAATCATGATAAAGTGTAACATCATTGTGATGGTTGATGATGTTGACAACTAGCAAATTTTTTTAGAGTGGAGTTAGAGGAAATACTAAGGAGATAAAAGATCACAAATATGATATGAAGGTGGTAGACACACCATCCATCACGACATTGTATCAAAACTAATCAACACCGATTACAAATATGGGAAATTAATGTGCCCACATGACATGGACAATAAAAATGTTGGTAAAGTGAATTAAATTTTTATATGTATTCTTCCGAAGCTCATCACTCGTTTCTGATAGTGGAAAGATAGATGGTGATTTGAGAAAAATATATGTGAAAAATATTAAATGATAGTAAAAGTAAAAGATAAATTAGGTTATTGGAAGTAAATAAATTTGTGTATGTCCCTTCCTTACATAGGTGATGAATAGTATTTGCCTCGTTGATGAAGAGTGTTTACGATATTTAATAATTTTTTAGGTTGGGTTCATTAAATTAAATTAGGTTAGGGTTGATATACCTACAAAATATACTTATTTGTGTACTTGAGTTACTATTTTTGATTGAGGCCACACATCAAGAGATGCTAGATAAATGACTCCCATAACATGACATTGTTACGATGTAGGACAACGATACTTGTGATTGGTAAGCATGTAGATGTTTCACACTTTGGTGGGGGTGGTTGTAGATGTGTTGAGAGGTGAATAGATGGTGGTGGTTCATCTTCTTATGTGTTTGTGGGAGATGATGCTCTAAGGTGGTAGGTTACAATATCGAGTGCAAGAACTTTTGGCGAGAGAAGGGATCTGTTGGTGCATGATTTGGTCTGGTTGAAGTCTTGGCTCACTTTGTGAGTTTTCCTGAGTATATTGAAGTAGATAGACCATTCCATCATTTTCTTGTCGAGTTTTGGAGTTGTTTTATGGTTACATGGGCCTAAATGTCGTAATTGTGTCATGGCTCAACCTTGTCTGCGTGATTTTAAAATAACATCTTAACGTTTCCTTTGATTTCTTGGTGCCTTGCTAAAGTTGTAGGTTTAATGGTGTGATCGAGTATGTTTCAATCTCAATGTTCTTATTAAATGTTTGAATTGAAACCGCTCGTGAAAAGAACTCAAGTCTTTTTGCAAGTTTGTATTTTGCAAGATTCTAAACTACATTTCCTTCCTTGAAGTGCAAAAAATGAAATATTCGAGGTATCAGGGGAATATAGGGCGTTAAAGGAATTTTACATTTATACGAAGTTGTAAGTTGCAAATACAAGCCCAAACCATGTGAAATGAATATTCCTTCACCATTTATTTTTATGAAGAATTCAAAGTTGATGCAAATTGTAAATTACAAGTTCATCCTAGAGGCTCGAAATAGACTATTCAAGAGATCTGGAAACAATGGAGAAAAGTGTAACTTTGCAGATTTACGGTTGGCATCTTTGCAATTACAATATTGTAAAGTGCACTTTTATCCCCAAAGTCTGATGAAGGGGGTCATGTGGCACAATATCGGGAACATAAAGTAGAAATACAACTTAACAATTTTGTAGTTTGCAACTTACTAGTTGTTACAAGTTTGAAAATTACATTTTCACCCCAACAAATCGACAAAAGGGGACACATGTCATAATCTGGTGACAATAGATAAAGAAAGCAATTATGTAGCTTTATAGTTTTTGCAATATTGCAACTACACTTTTGTTCCCACAACCGCAGACGAGGTGGACACGTGTCTCGTATTTCAAAAATTTTGAGAAGGAAAATAACTTTACATTTCATAGGTTTTGCAACTTAGCACAATAAAGGCCATCAAAGATGCCACATAAGATGATTGTAAAGCTTGAGCCAATGAGAAAAAGACAATTCATCTAAGTGAAATTAAATTTGACCAATCTATCCACTTGTAAGGTTGGAATTCAAAGTTGAAAATAAAATATCGACGCCCACAAAAGAAGAAGCCATGGAGGCGGGTGATATCGTGGTGTATAAGTTGGCATTGTGATAAGTTGGCATTATTAAAAGGGTTGAGTACGTATATACTGTTATGAATCCCTCTTTTAGTAGAAGTTTCAAACCCTCACCTTACAAACATGAAGTTTCATTGGCCGATGTCCAAACCACCTCTCTTACCTCACCTTTGATTTGGACAAAATCATAGACTTTAACCTAGGCAATGTGAACTCCGGCTGAATTTCAATGAAGGTTGCACGCAGTAGATATGAATGAAACAATGAGGAAGATTGATTAGAGTGGACTCTCTCTAGCCACTTTGCCTTTCCCCCATTTACTCAATATCTAGAATTAGTATGAGTGTGTGTGTAAAAATACAACCAACAACTCGTTAGGGATAGAAGCAATGCTTTGGTCATGTCCTTAACCACTAATTTTTTTAGGGAATTGCTAGGTTTCCCGATACACTAGAAGTGGCAAACATATCAATTGAAAATGTAGAAGCATACTAGAATGCAAACAATGCAAAGTGTTCCAAAATAATGAACAATTGGCTTGGAAAACCAAACATCTCTACAACTAGGATCCCCAAGAAACTGAATATGGCTGATTTTGTGGAAGAGATTGGAGACATCATCACTTTACTAAACATGGTTATGGAAAATGAGTCAACATATCCCTATAATGACTAGATGTTCAAGTTCATTTAGATAATCCTTATTGGAAAGATACAAATTCAGTGGGGAGAGATTATCAGTGATTGCATACACCAAACAAATGCTTAGACTGAAAATGCAGATTGAGGAGGGTTCTACCAACAAGGTGGAATTTTACATGACATCTTACTTGGTGTACAACATTGATTGCCATATGTCATTCCCTGGATTGGATAGAGTGAAATACTTTGGTAATGTCAGAGTTTATGATGTATACTCACAAGTGAACTTGTATAATTACATCTATAACTTCAAGTTAGTACATGATACTTTATTTTCTCCCCTTATATGCTTGTTCAAGCCAAAGTGGGAATATGACATAATATCTCCCAAGTAAGGAAAGTAATCACTTAATACAAATGTTATGTCATCCAATTCAAAACTTTCACCTACATCAACGTAAGTGGCTTTCATGATACACCTTACATGCTACCAAGGTACTTGGATAACAAATGGACACTTTTGGAGGTATCAAAAAATTAGTAGCGATCAAAAAATGATTGCAAGAAATCACAAGGAACATATTAAGTTCCAAATCAACAGTAGGAGGTATACATGCCCTATCTTGATCAAGGCCAGGCTCTTCGAAGCAGAAATGGGCATAGGTAATTTGCAAAAGTTCACTCCTAGGCTCAATTATGACATCAAATGGATAGTTCGGGGAGCTTTGGGAACAACCTATGAACAAAAGCCTCATTATGAGGACTTTTGAATGGATTTCGAGGATGAGGAGGTGAGATTAAGGGAATATTCCAAGATGAACCTCACCCAAGTTGCGGACTACTAGATTGTAGTTGTTCCTCGAGAGAATGGAAGATGGAAATGACTTGGTGAGAAAGTATTACATTGACAAGAAGATAATTCACAACCCATTCCAAGTGTTATTTGGATAAGGCTAGAAAGTACCTCATTCCATGAGAGAGCTTCTCCTATTATCAATATGAATTTAATTTGGCTAACCTAAAAGGGAATTTATTTGGTCTGTAGAACAAAATAGTCCTGGGTGAATACGGGAAGGTAGAGCCATAAAGGATATACTTCCCCCTTTTAGGAATGGATATGCAAGCTTGTACCCACTGAAGGAAAATTCCACACATCTTTCAATCAGAAGGAAAACTTCAAAGGATGTGGAGGAACTTAGTGCTACAACAAGTAAGAAGAGGACCCCTGTGTCCAAATTGACACAAATGATACAAGAAATACTCAAGAAAAGCATGCAAGATGCCACTTTATTATTGCAGCTACACCTCTCCAAGTAATCCCACACCAAACCTCATGCCCTAAGACAACTATGGCGAAGGAGACCATCCAAGTGGATGTGTCAAATTCTTCTTCTAAGGGGTCATTTAGCAAGTGGAAATTTATGATAATAAGTGTTTCCCGTGCTAGCCAAAGATGGGTCCACCATTGGAGACCACCCATGAAGAGGGTGAGGAGGAAATTATGACCCTACATTTTGAAATAACTAAGAGGGCTAAGGTGGCAACACAAATAGAAGAAACAACCACATGGAATACTATTGAAGGGGTCACTTCATAAGTCCAAACACCTATTGTAACCACTCATGTTACGAGGTGGTACTAACTACCCCACCTCCTATGCAAGATGAGGTACCTACCAAAATAACTATTCAAGAGACTCATGTTAATGTGTCTATTGAGGAAACCTAGATGTAGGATACCTAAGGAGATGAAAGGAAATAGGAACCATACCCATCATTTGAGAAAACATTCACCGATTTTCTACATGGGTTGGATCAAGATGTTGGAGCTGATCTTCTCCAAGAAGCTATATGAGACACTTCACTTGGGGAGAAGGAAGGAAGCCTAACATCCCATGTAGTACCTACCATATAAAATGTTATAAGAGATGAGGTAGAAAAGACCATTGGAGGAGCTTACGTAAGTGAAGTTAAACAATCACATGTTGGAGAGTTTCCATCAAGTGGCCCGAGCAACCAAAGACCATGGACCCTACACAACCAACTCCGGGAATAATGAAAAGGAGATTACAACTCATGAAGTTGGAGAACAAGAGGCTCCACATCAAGAGGAGTCACAAGTTAAAAAATCAAGGAGCCTTCTCCATCTAGAGAAGAAGAGGTTGAGGTTATAATATATATAGATACCATTGCTCAATCCACTTTGTTAGAACATTAATATTAAGTGTTCTAGTTATATATAAACTATAGTTTATAATTAAATAAATTAGAATATATTATATTTTAATTTATTTAATATAAAATTTAGGTTTATGGTTAAATTGGTTTTTATAAATCAATTAATTAATGGTTGAGGTGCTTCACAAGAAGACACACCCTTTTAACAATTAAAATTGACCCGGGGGTCGGGTAAATGTAATTGAATTCAATTGGGTGAATTGAATTTTACGTGGAGAGGAGTGAGGTGAATGAAGGGATTATTACTAGACTGTAAATGTTTCTCGTAAATGGAATCTTACCTTTTCACTGTGGTTTTTTACCCTTTGGGTTTTCTACATTAAATACCTGTGTCCTATGTTATTTAATTTTCATGCATTATAGTTTAAATCTCTTTATTTAATTAATACATGTAATATTTAATTTGTTTTATAAATTAAATAAGTTATCGAACCTCACATGGAATCAGAGCGTGATTTAAATGATTTAATTTAATTAAAGGTTCCAATGGTTGGTGGGTGGTTACAACCCACGAGAATTCTAAATTTGTTCCCCCATTCTCATTTAGATACACACATTCTCCTCATGAAATTTTTGGAAATGTTATTTTGGTCGGTGTGTTGAATACTCTTTGAGGCCCACTTCACACAATTAAGTTTTTTTGTTTGAATATCTTTGCAAAATTTAATGTGTTTTGTAAATGTTTCAACGTGTAGGAAAAATAATTTTTGAGTGTAAAAGTGAGGGTCTCCAAGTAGGATATTGTACGAACCCAAAATTACACGGTGTTACATTGAATGGATGGTAAAAATCCCCTATGATGATAAATTTCATTTCTAGAACAAATGATGAGATCCATGCCCCTTTTCCTTGTCTACAACATGCCTATGTGACTTACTCTTCTTTACTTCTCAGTTCCTTAGCTTTTCTAGCCTTTGTAAAAGCTTTTCGTTCCCTTTTCCTCGGTGTTTTTGCTTAAGTTACAAAACCACCTCGGCGGTTGCATAACCACCGTGATGGTCACATAACTGAAATTCTACCTAGAATGACGATTGTGTAATCGCCGCAGATGAGTTACGTAATCACGATTTGCACCGATCGGAGGTTACGTGCACTTTAATCCGATACTTTAGGCTGTGAGTTATGAACGCATGTTGTAAGCTTCTCAGTGTTTTTCTCCTACATTTCTTGACCATTTCCCTTGATTTTGAGCTTGTTGGATACATATGAAATCCCTCTTCCTTACTTATTATTCTTAAAATGTTGACTACCCCTTTCTAGGATGATCTGGGACTTTTTGATCGCCAAGTGTGCTTTGGAACTCTTCCCTTTTTTTTATATAAAACCAATCTTTTCCTGAAGCATTGGTTGGAGATTCTTGATTTTGATTACACTGTTACTCCGATGAAACCCCGCCGGAAAGTACACAAACAACTCAATATTTGCTTTTTTTTCTCTTCTACTTGCATTTGTTACCAGTCTACTTACTGTAACCAGTCTGCTCCAACATTCTTCTTATTTCTTGATTTTCTTCCACAACCAACACAACTCCTAGATGAATTGGAATCATCTCTGGAAAAGAAGGCTGGGGGACAAAAAGAAGCATAACCACACTTGGGAATTGTCTCGGTTTTACGATAACCAAGTTGGGGATGTTATTTGATTTCATTCAAATCTATTAAATCTAGAATTAAATTTGTTTCTAAATCAATAGTTTGTTTTAAAGAAGTAGAATTTGCAAGTTGTTTATTGCATGTAAGTAGCTTTTGTTGATATTTCCTTCTCGGTTATCCTTGTGGATTTTCCTAGGAAAGGATTTGGAGGAAGTTCTTGTGCATATAATTCTTCTTGTTTCTTGATTTTCTTCCACAACCAACACAACTCCCTAGACCAATTGGACTCATCTCTGAAAAGAAGGCTGGGGACAAAAGAAGCATAACCACGCTTGGGAATTGTCTCATTTCAACGATAACCAAGTTGGGGATGTTATTTAATTTCCTTCAAATCTCTTAAATCTAGAATTAAATTTGTTTCTAAATCAATAGTTTGTTTTAAAGAAGTAGAATTTGCAAGTTGTTTATTACATGTAAGTAGCTTTTGTTGATATTTCCTTCTCGGAGTTATCCCTGTGGCTTTTCATAGGAAAGGATTTGGAGGAAGTTCTTTTGCATATAATTCCTTTATTTATTTACTTTAGATTACCTGTAGGTTTCACTTTTTTCATCAAATAGATTTCACGTGCATACAAACAAAGCTTCCATTGAAAACTTCTTCCTTACTTATCCCTGTGGATATGCAAGGGAAAGAAGCTTGAGGAATCTTCACATTCTTATGTTTTTGTTATATTTCTTCAAAATTAATCTTACAGTGCAATTCATTTCTCTACTCTGGGAGTTCTAGGGGAAGAAGACATTGCTTTTGAGAAACTTTATTTCTTCCCGTAATTTAGAGATAAAGTAATAAGAGGAATAGATAATCCACAACTACAAATTGGAAGAAATATTTGTTTAAATTACACTCATCTTCACAAATCTGCAACAAAGGAATAACCACATCTAGCTATTCTCCATTTATTTTATTTTAGTGTAGAAGTAGATTTCATTTAATTTAGAAGTAATTTCCTTTTTCTGTAGATCTCTTTTATTTTATTTCCAGTAAACATAAAATCTAAAAAAAAATAGTTTAGAAGTAACTAGGTTTATTTTATTTATTTTAATTTAAAAGCTTCTTCAAAAATACCAAAAACAATCAATTAGTTTATTTTTGCTTCTTTGATTAAATAGTTGCAATCAGATTTAATTAAATTAAAGGGGAAATCAATCAACTTTATTTAATATAGATTTGATTTCTTTGGTATTTAAAGTAAGAATCTAAATTAGTTAGATTTGGAATGAGAAAAACCCCCTCGTTTCCATAACGACACAGGCTACCCAATCTTAGATTTAGTTCGCTTTGGTTTCTTGCATGTTTGTTTGTTTCTGTAGTTGCTTATTTTTTTCCCAAACGATCATTCAGGGTCCATGACAAACAAGATGTAGAGTTTGTGACCCAAACATAGATAGTTTCTTGAAAAACATCGAACAAGGCTTACGTCATATTATCTTCAGAATACCCTAGTCCCACCTAGCATTGTTGAACAAATAATTTATTTGAATGACGAGGAAGATACCGCTGAGGATTTCTAGGCAAACCATCCTTGTAGGGATTAGATTTCACGATCTCTGAATTTCCCTTACCCATCTCTCATCACATTTTCATGACCCTCTTCGGAGAGGAATTCATAGATGAAGAAGGGAAATTTCCTATGTTCCAAAACCGAGAAGAATCTTGTTTGGCTCTACTAATATTGATTGTGACTTGCGTGTGACGATCATCATTTGATAAAAGTATTTCCCATGAGAAAGTAAGACATGAATTTATTGTCGTCAATGAATAAATACCCATTTTCCAATTGAGAACATTAGGTTACCTTGATTTATTTTTGCAATTTCCATTTATCCCATATATATCCCATCTATCCATTGTCTTACCATCCCATCCATCTCATTCCAACTGTCCCACCACAACCTCGGAAGGTCGCATGCATTTAGGAGTCACATGTTGATTCTAAAGCGTACAAAATTGGTGAACATGATGTGAATGGCTAGTTCCTTCTCATATCCTATTTCTTTCTATTTTTTTATCAAGCCTTCTCCTCTCCCATTATTCTACGAGTGTTTATACACCCCCGAATATGTTGGGTCAAGAATATGGTAGGCCCATCTTGGGTCTTGAATCCTATTATAACCAAGTGGGTATGCAACAATCGCCCTCTTTGTCAGGGTGGGCTGATAATTACTCACATAATTTGCTATCTCCTCACATGCCCCCTCCTCAAGGGTTTAACACCAACTCAACGGTTAGGATTGAGGAGATAGACCAACCTAACCACAGTGCACAACCGAGTTATCCAAATCCAATAACATGATATTCATAGGAGAAAAATGATTTCATCCCCAAGTCTTGTCCAAACCTCGAGATTAGCATGCAATACAATTCCTTCTCTTATTATCTACAACCAAATGATGAGTTTTTAGTACGAATAACCCAAAGCGGTGATTGTCTTAACACTATAGATGAATCCTTATATAGGATGAAAGGGTATACATATGCTCTTCTTAAAACAATACTGCCACCCTCCTCCCAAAATAGAAAACACACCTAAAGAGGGGTGGTCTATAAAAGACCAATTTATAACTCGAGATCATGTACCTTTACAATCCTACAGGACCCAACACGCATAAAAAAATACATAAACTTCACTTAGCGACGTCATCTCAACATTGGTGGGTAGAATTAAGGAATTAGAAATTACTCAAGCATCAAAACCTACAAAATTTGTAGGTTCAAACAATACTTCCCATCATATGCAAAAGAAAAGCTACATGCCTTCCACAAGTGCTTATCAACAACCACCGTCTCAGGCCTACTTGGGTGCTCCTAACCTAGGAGACCTTCTTATAGGATCAAGAAAACTAGGAATGCCACCCCATCCTTCATATACGTATTCAATGCAAGGGATAATAGGAAGTGCATTCTCAAACTCCGCTCCTTGAGGCAATGTAACGTTTCCTGATTTTGTGCCCGTAAGCGCATATCCTACTGCTCTTCCTCCCTATGTGCACATGTATTCCAAATCTCCTCACATGGATATGTACTCTTTCCCTAGACCTTACACTCAGTAACAAGGGGTTCCTTATACCCCAACCAATGCCTATCTGTGCCATATCAGACTCCAGTTCCACCTCCACCTCCTCATGAAGGATCATCAATGATCAAATCATATGCAGTGGGAACATAATCTAGAGAACTTGAAAGAACCTCTAGACTTCACTATACAAGGTGTCATGCTCCTAAAACCATTGTTATACCTCCCCAAGTTTAAGGGGAGGGATATCTAAATGCCTATATTAAGGCAGATGCCATTTCCATAAGAGATCTACTCCCTTGGGATGCATTCGTCATGAAAATATTTCCTAAGAATCTTGAAGGAATTACCCTTGATTGGTACTACATAATCCTAGAAGCCTCTATCCATTCCTTCAAGCAACTCGTGTCCGAGTTCATTAGGGCTTTCGACATGAACATGTTATTGAGAACAAGGATTAGGGAACTCTTGCATATCAAACAAGAGCACAATGAGTCTGCTGTCCAATTCATTTAGAGGTGGTGATATGTCCTCTATTATTCTTCTAGTGCTCCGAACATGGACCATATGGAGCTTTGTGATTTATTCCTTCACTCCCTTAACCAAGAAACCAAGGAAGAATTCCAAAATTTTCCTCTTGAAGCTATGAAGAAATCTTAGAGGGTGCCTTTTTCATTGACCAAGTTGCGATAGACAGTGGACACAAGACTTATACCCCAAACGAGAGGTTGGTCACTACCACTTGAGAATAATTCCAACTATCAAAACAGTTCAAACAAAATCAAGGACCCAAAGTCTTCAATTAGAATCATGGTGCCACAACAGATGGTGTAACCGACAACCCAAGAAACAAAATCTTACAAATGCCAAACAATGTAAATAACAACAATGCCAATTTGAATAATCAAAGGAACAATAACCTTACTCCTTCCATCAATGTGGTTGACTTTAGTCGCCATCCTGTTTAACAAGTTTAGGACTAAGGCCCGAGTCCATGCTCGAATTAATACCGAAAAACAAGGTCAAAGGCCTCCAAACTATAACTACAACAACCATAATCATAACAACAATTAGAACTATGGACAAGAGCAAAACAAGAATTAGAGATCTAAGGATTATGATCCTAATTTGTATTGTGGATTCCATAGAGTTATAGGTCATGACACCCAGATTTGTAAGGACCGTAATAAGTTTATACAATGTATTTCGAGAGGATAAAATGTAGGTCTTCATTGAGATGTTTTTATCTAATCCCACGAGAACTTCACATGGGACTTGTTTCCCCACAAAACACTACCATTGGGATTTATAGAGACCCTTTCCCAAAGTGCCCTGAAAATTAGAAATTTAATCCTCATGGTGTAAAAAAGGTATCTCTATAGGGACCAATGATCACGAGGCCTCTACGTATAGTGAACCACATGTTGCTCCTAAATTGGACCAACAAAACCTGACTAAGATTGTAGGCCTAGTTGAGTTGGAAACTGAACTGAAATCCATGTCGCTACCCATACTCATGACTACACATCACAACCTCTCCCTATTTAACCTTCAATGCAAGATGATGCACCCGTAGTCCCTAAACCAAAGGGGGGATTACAATTTGAATATAGACCTAACCAAGATATTATCTCACATTTCCTTCTTGGATTTGTTGAAGAACTCCCAACACACCAATCTTTTTATTATAGTGTTAGGCCTTGGTCACTTAGTTCACGTTACACCTCCTCTAGAGGCCCAAATTAACCACATAGACTTTGATGTCTATCCTCCATGACAACATGAGAGATACACTGGGTTTGTTTTTGATATCAATAAGATGCCCACAAATTCCGAGTTATCATGGAGAGGTGATCCTACATTGTATTTATAGGTATGGATCTACAATAATTATGTCAAGAGAGTTATGATCGATGATGGAGTTGTAGTTAACATTTTCCCCTTTTCTTTTTATAAAAGCTAGGTTACGGAGAAACAAATTGTTCTTCAACTTGAAATACATTGAGAGGCTATAATATCCTTAAGGCTACCTCCGTTGGAACCATAGTTTTCTGATCACTCTTAGACCTAAGACTATTTTGACCGAGTTTTTTTATTATCATAGACATGGAAACGAACTATAATATGATCCTTGGTAGGCCATGTATTCAAAGGATGAAGGCCATTCCTTCCTCCTTATTTCAAGAATTTATATTCCTTCATCTAGGAAGGTCTTTGCGGATCAAGGTGATCCAAAGCCATTTGAAATTCACCTAGGATACCTTAAGAAGAAGTCGACATTCATTCTAATTTTGAGCTTCCAACAAATTATTTGAACAAGCCTACTCTCTATGGGGGATTAGTTCCCAAGTCTAACCTTGTTCCAATGACTGAGTTAGAGTCACCTAAAATAAAGAAAGGGGTGGATGTTAACGAGAACAAGGATGTTGTGGTAGAGACTATTTCAACAAAAACCACAACAGAGATTGTGAAACTCTTAGAGAATGATTTGCCAATTATTCTCCCTTTCAATTCTTTAGGCATAGGCCATGCTCTTGGGATAGCCTCTCTTTGGAAGATGACCTTGGAGAGGTTTGCATGGTTGATATGTTCAGGGTCAGGAAGAGGATTCAAAGAATGATGAAACATATATCTTTCCTAATAAATATTGGACTCTCAACTATGATGGAGCGAAGTGCCGTTATGATGCAGGGGTAGGGTGATTCTTACTTCTCTGGAGGGAAGAGTCATGCCATCTTTCCTTCAATTTGAATTTTAAATGTACAAATAATGGAGCAGAATATGAATCTCTACTTCTTGTCCTTATTATAACTAAGAGGATGGATGTGTACAATGTCAGAGTCTTAGGTGACTCGCAACTTACTGTAAACCAAATCTCAGAAGTTTACGAGACTAGAGCAGAGCACCTTCAACTTTACAAGTCCACTATGCACAAACTTTGTAAAGATTTTGATTTTATTTCCATAGAAGTCATTCTTAGAGAAAAAAAACTCGCCAATTCTATGGCCACTTCTTCCTCTCTTTTTTTCCTAAAAGGATTTAAATGAAACAAAGTTCATTGTCTTGGTCCGAGTTGAACCTTTTGGTTCTTAAGATGCCTAACAACGTAATTTTGGCATATGTAGAGACGAGAATGATCCTATAATGTTATATTTCATGGAGAATGATGAGGTGATCTTAGGATACCTCCACACATATGCCAACCTTCATCCCACACATCACAAGAAAGGATTTTACCTTATCCCTCACCCCTCTTCCTACTTTGTAGATAAAACGATGAATCCTTCCTCATCGGAAGGCCTCAAAATCTATGAATTTGAGGAAGAAGAACTAGAACTTACTCCAACTCTTCCTGATTTCGAAGAGGGTAACACTTCCTTACTCAAAGGGACCATAGATATTAACATTGGAATGAAAGAGGAGCCTAGAATTCTGAATCTTGGTTCTTCGTTGTCACTTAAGAAGAAGTAGAAGTGCACACCAAGGTGCTCAAAGAACATTCCAAAGATTTTTATTTTAGTTACAAGGAGATGACATGCGTCTCTCTGACGTGGTAATTCATAACCTGGTTACTAAATGTGATGCAAAGTCTATGAAGAAAAAATTGAGACACATGAAGCCTAAGGTTGTTGTAATGGTCAAGGAAAAAGTCACGAGCCTCCTTTAGGAAGGGTTTATTAAACTAGTGGACTACTCTATGTGGTTTTCCAACATCATCTCGGTTTGTAAAAAGAATGGAAAGATATAAATATGTAATGATTTTAGGGACATTATTAAATCCTTCCCCAAAGATGATTTCCCATTATTATCGATTGACATATTGTTGATGCAATGAATGGTTATGAGTTATTTTCTCTCATGGATGAATTTTTGGATACAATCAAATAAGAATTTTTGAGGAGGATCAAACTAAGACTACCTTCACTACTCCTTGGGAACCTTTTGTTATCTATCATGCCATTTGGTTTGAATAATGCTTGAGCCACATATCACCTGGACATGACATATGTTTTCCATGATCTTATTCATAAGATTATGAAGATGTTCGTTGATGATATCCTAGCCAAAGCTAAGAAATATGGTGATAAGCCTTAAATTATTTGTATTATTCTCTCACATTTAATTAAATACGGTGTAACCTTAAATCCAGAAAAATACGTGTTCAGAGTCACGAGGGTAATTTTCTGGGTTACATCATCTCATCTTGAGGCATCAATGTAAATCCTATGAACATTCAAGCAATTTTAAAAATGACCACCAAGACAGATGATTCAAACATTAGATATTTCTTGGGAAAGCTTAGGGTAATTCGTAGATTTGTCTCTGATTTGACATATGCCATTCACCCTATTAATGGATTGATAAAGAAATATTTCTATAAGGAATGGATTGATGAATGTCACAATGCATTTGAGTCGATCCAAGAGATTTCTCATGTCACCATCTACGCTCATACCACCCAAAGCCAATCATCCCCTAATTTTGTATTCTCGAGCCACAAATGTCTTAGTAGCATGTATGTTGTCAAAGAAGGATGATGATGGTCGCGAATGAGCCATTTATTTCATTAGCCCCACTCTCCTTGATTACAAAATTCTGTATATTTAGGGAGAGAAAGAGTGTCTGACAATTGTATTTTCAACTAAGAGGTTAAGGCACTACATGCTTAACCAAGAAATGTGCGTAATGGTCAAATCATAATAGTTGTAGACATTTTTGACGCAAACAACCTTATCCAAAAAGGCTTGCAGATTTATCACATTGATGGGTAAGTTTGAACTTACTTTCATTAATCAAAATTCTATCAAGGTAAAAATCATTGATGATTGCTTGGTGGATAACTGTATAGATTGCAGGTAGATAATTGATCTAGATTTCCCAACGAATGTGTATTTTATATAGAGGAAAGGCCCTCCATTTCCTCTTGTTCATGGTATGTGGACATTATAAATCACATAGTAAATCGATCCTATCCTAAAGGATACAATTCATAACAAAGGTGATGAAAACGTATCATAGTTGTAAAATATGTAATTGTAGAGAAAGTGCTTTATTACAGGGCCTTCAAATTCATGTTTTTAAGGTGCATCGATGAACAAGAAGTGGATAAGATTATCTTTGAAGCCCATAATGGAGTCTGTGGTGGCCACTTTTGAGCATTCAACCGCTCGTAAAATTCATCAAATGGGTTATTTTTGGCCCACATTAGAACATGATGTTGTAGAATACACGTTCGAGTTCCAAAAATGATAAGAGTTCTTGCACACCATACATATTCCGGCACAAGATCTACAACTTATTGTTACACCTTGGCCCTGCTCTACTTGGGGTCTTGATCTAATAGGGAAATTTTCTCCCTCCTCGTTAGATGGCCATAAATTCATCATCATGACCATGAAATACTTCACAAAGTGGGTCGAGGCCATGCCTCTCACCACAGTGCCTAGATAAGTTATCGTTAAATTCATCTTAAACCAGATCATATATAGATATAGCATCCCACATGTCATTATTTAGGATAATGGAACTCCATTTAAAAATGAAGAGGTGCACAAGTGTTGCACTCAATTTGAAATATCTCATCACACAGTCTCTTTATACTATCCTTAGGATAATGGATAGGTGAGGCCGAGGCTACGAATACGACTTTGAAGTCCATCCTTCTTAAGATAGTTAAGGAGAAAAAAGAGATTGGAACTTAAAGCTATTTCCAGCCTTATGGGATTACATAACCTCGGTGCAAAATCCAATGAGGGAAATGCCTTTCTCTTTAGTTTTTCAGTGTTGAAGTGGTCTTACCACTTGGAGGTAGAATTACCAAGTCTTCGTGTGTCTCTACAAGGAATTCTTGATGAAGATGTGTACTTGAGAAATTCAATTGGCTGATTTAGAAATCTGGATGAAAGGTGGCTCAAGGTTGAACAACATCATCAGGTCTATGTTGAAAAAATGTTTCATCAATACAACAATAAAATGAACGAGAAATCTAGCTCGGGGACCTTGTGTTAAGACTTGAAAGCCGAATAGACAAGAAGGTTGGCGAAGGAGAAAATTTAGACCAAAATGGTTAGGCCCGTATCAAGTAATGGAAGACTATAAGAATGGTGTGTATCATCTGTGTAATTTAGAGGGTGAGGAGTTTGGAGAGTCCACTAACTCACTTCACCTTAAACACTTTTACATATAATCACTTGCATTTCCACATTGTACATTATTGCATTCATACCGCTTTTTGATTTGCATTATCATCTTGTGAGATTGTAAAATGAAAAAAATCATTTTTCAAGTAATGTTTAAGGATTTCAAACATTGGTAAATATATCAAATCATATCTCTTCAATATTCACTTCACTTCTTCAAACTACTCAATTTATCTCATCATTTCGGTTCATGAGACAAAATTTTGACATTGATACTATAAGGACTTGTATGCTTAGTCTTCTTCATGGTTTCTCCCCAATTTGGATTTTTTTCCCCATAGTTTTCCATAGAAGCTTCTTGATGATAAATATTCCCCTAAAAATTTCTCTCTATGACAAAAACATTCTTAACATTTCACCCGAAATATTTTTTTATCTATCCCAACCTTTGGTGGTGAGCCCTCACATCTTACTAGTAATGTGGGGTTGAGGATAGGGGAAAATGTTTCCTCCTAAAAGCACAATCCAAAGTCAATTCAAAAAATAAAAATAAATAAAAAATAAACAAAAAATTATTTCATTTGGAAATTAAAATACACTTCTCATCCCCACCAACCTTTGGTGATGAGCCCATGCTTATTACTAGTAGCAAAATTTTGCGAAAGGAGAAAATTGCCCTTACTCACCTATGTTTTTTCCTTGGTAATGAACCCATGCTTCTTAATAGTAGTATGGGGCAAGACTTAGGGGTTGAAATAATAAATCACAAGTTACAAATAAAATAAAAATAAAAGTGCTTCTAAAAATCCCCATGAAAATGAATTAGATGTGTATGTTAAGAGATAATTTTTCCTCAAAACCAGATTTTATCAATCAATGGGCCATCCATGAATCTAAGTCTAGTTAAAATTGCAAGAAAAACTCATTATGAACTAGTTATTTGATCTTGATTAGGGTTGGGTTACAAGTTTCTAATTGGATCTTTGTCAAAGTATTATCTCTTGGTCATAACTCATGATCACATTCCATAATTACATAACTTGCGTGATTCTTGATTCTTGGTGATGAGCCCTCACATCCTACTAGTTGCGTGGAGTTAAGAATGGAGTGAGTTCATATTTTCATCATATCACATTCAACACATTTTTCCAATGAAATAGAAATGCTAAATATTACTTGAAAAAAAAGTATCTAAGTTACAATTTGTTGTCATATGCATAATCATTATAAAATCATTTTGTTTACCACATTGCATCATCATCCATAGCATACATTCTAAAACATAAAACAATCAGAAATTCCAAACCATCTAAGAGTACACAGATGAAATAAACCATAACAAAGTCAACTCTTACAAGGAATACCGAACCAATATATATATATATATATATATATATGTAATGTCAAGTTTCTCGTGTATAATGCCATCACACCATAGAGTAAGTGTGGTAAAAATGCTCATCCATGAGCCAAAAAGAAAATCAACATATGTATCAAAAATTTATTTAAAGCAATAAAGGCCCTAGGCCTATCCCTCTCTCCCGATCCATGTGAAGGAGCATGATGAGGGATCCTACTTTGGATCTTATAATGAGAACAACTCAATGCATCCTGAGAACCTCTGTGAGTTGATCTATGAGATTATCCGTGCATCTCTCTAAGTGAACGAACAATAGTAGTAGCTCCGCCGAGTGAGTGCGCTCATTACCATATCTCTTGATCGTTATGTAGAGTGATGTTTAACCTCATTTGGGTCATTGCCTCTATGGCATGCCAGGATGGCGCAAAAACATCGATGTATGTTTGTCTTGACATTCTTGGGTGTCATGTGTTGATGAGTAGCTGATCTCGTGTCATCTTTGTGGGGATCATGAACATGTCAAGGAGTGTGCGCTGAATAAGATCTCATCATCCATCCATAATGGATAAAAAATGCAAACGAATAATGGCGAGTTAGGAAATATATGAAAACAATAAAAAGAGAGAAGTAGGTAATTAACATCTAGTCTAACAAGTAGATGTAGGGAATTTTTTTCACTCACTCGAATCTCCGGCATCCAACTTGGATCAATGGTTGGTGCCAGGTGCGGGAGGGAGTTGGTACATACTCCTCATCAACTTTGACCTCCTCCTCCACCCTTTATGGGTGAACAGATGCCTCATCTATATCCTCAAGATACCTTGTCTCCTCCTTTGCATCTACCTCTTCTCTAGCCATTCTTTGAGGCCTCTTCAATGGCCTCTCACTATGAATCTGACTCCTTTAAGCTTGATTCTTCCTCAGCCTCCTCCTCCTCACCATGTGTTGTGACTTCCTTAATCTAGATAGTCTGCATCTTGGCTTAACTGTTACCCCAACCCAGATGGATCTGGTATAACATGTTGAATACCTACGTGAATCCCAGTGTGATAACTATTCATTATAGCTTTGCCCCTCTAGGAAGCTCTCAACTCTCATATCCCTCTATATACTTGTGGGAATGGTTGGAAGAGCATCAAAATAAGGATGCCTGAACCTGCCGAGGTGCTCGAGTATTGGGTTGGTCTCTACTCTACTACTCTACGATCTACTAACCGAACTATCTTGGCACACGAAGTCAATGTAGTCACCTCCTCACCCCACCGACCTATCATATCCTGATATGTTTGGGCTATCATATCTACTAAATTTAATGTAGAAACTAATTATGGAGGGCCCCTAAGTGGATCCATATCCACCTATATGGCTTCTCCGATTGCTTTGTGGGATCCACTACATTAACTCCCCTATGGTAGGGGATCATCCTCTCATAAACAATTGACATAAAAGTGTGGGGTGGCTGAGGGACTTAGCCCCCAATATGAAAATCCTGTATAAGTCATGATAAGTAGTCCCCAATATGTCTACTCCCCATGTGTAGACCCTACCATATAACTCGATGCTCTAAATGATGGGGCCCTAGCAATACAAGAAATTATCCCCACCCTTATCCCCAATCAAATGCAAGGCCAAGATAGAAATTATTGCCTTGCATAGAGTAGGGATAGGTGTGAAGTCAACTGAAGTGAATCTAACACCCTACTTGAAACTAGTACTAGGTTCTGTGCATCCCTCAAGTAAGCAACCCAACCGTGAGCCTTAGCTGTTGAGCCGGTGATTTTCAGCGCTAACTTCCTACCAAAGTGACATGAACTCCAAGAATTTGATAGATGTCCTCTAAGGTGATGGTCCACTCAAATCCAAATCTAGGTAGCTAGAAATTATTCCAAGATGCATCCAATTAACTTACTAAGTCACATAGTAAGTGATTCACGGGAAGCAACAGCCATGTCTGTGAAATCCTCTAAATACTAACCCTCCCCAATAAGTCCCTCTTTTCCGGGTCAACCTTTCCAAGATCTGGGAAACCAATACTTCTTGCGATCTTTGATCCATATAACATAACCTTCCTACACCCATAAACGAAAAAGAGCAAGTTAGAACCTTATAGGAATATAATAACAAGCTCACAAAATAGTACAAATAGAAACAAAAATAAAAAAGTATCATACTTAGTCAATGATTTAAAAATTACCTTGACGGTTATGAAACCACTTCTCGTAGAAAAGTGGAGGTTGCATAACCACTACAATGGTTACGCATTCATCACTTGATTAAATTGAAGTTCATAGAATCGTCATGGTGGTTTTGAAATTTTCACTTCAGCAGAGCAACAGGATTGCGTAAGCAATCGCCATGCGACGATTCCACCTGAAAAATTTGGGCCATACCCTAAAGGCTAAAAACTCAAAAAATGATAAAAATGCATCAAATTAACTCAAATAAATTACTTATAGTAAAATGTACCCCCTTTATGATCATTTTAGCTATAAAATCATTAAAATCTACCCCTATAACTAGTTCTGAGTAATTCCTATATTTTAGGGAAAAAATGAACAAATGCTAATAACTGACATGATCATGACCCTCTACCGCCACTTCTTGAATTCTGATGTATCATGTCAAAGTGCTCATCGATTTGACTATAATCTCACACGAAAACGGTTATAGGCGATCCAGAGCTTAAAAAATCACTAAGTGGGCGAGTGAAAAGGAGTTTTATAAATAGTAACATGTTGTATATATAATGTTTTCTAAATTTTGTTTTGAGTATGTGTGTATGTAGGGTGGAGTCTTTGGAGTAGGTATATTTCTCATCCTCGATGATTTGGTAAGTAATCTTGTCATTTTTGATTTAATTTTTTTCGATTACATTTTATATCTCGCACTTGATTCTCGTCTTCTCTGGGTGGAGGGAAGCTTGGATTGGTGTGATTTCAACACACATATAAATGAGGTATAATTTCTAATTTTTCCATTTGGGAACGCCATACTCAAAATTCAAATTTTATGCCCATTCATGGAAAAAATGATCCTCTAAGGGGGAAATATGTACATACCTAAAATTACATGGTGTTACATTGGTGAGAAGGTAAAATTCCCCTATGATGATAACTTTCATTTCTAGAATAAATATGGAGATCTAGGTCCCTTTTCCTTGTCTACAACATGATTATGTGACTTACTCTTATTTACTTTTTGGTTCCTTGTCTTTTTGGCCTTCGTAAAAGCTTTTCGCTGCCTTTTCCTTAGTATTTTTTGCTTAAGTTGTGTAATTGCTGCTGTGGTCGTGTAACCGCCGGTCTACCTAGAGTGACAGTTACGTAACCGACAGTCTGTGGAGATTAGAGGTTCTGTGTGCTTTAATCCAAGAATTCAAACTCAAGCGAGTTATGTACGCATGTTTCAAGATTCTTAGTTTTTTTCTCCCATATTTCTTGACCATTTCCCCTGATTTTGAGCTTGTTGGATACGTATAAATACCTATTCCTTACTATTATTAGAATGTTGACTTCCCCTTCCTAGAATGATATGGGACTTCTTGATCTCCAAGTGTGTTGGACTTCTTCCATGTTGTTTTTTCTATAAAAACCAAGATTTTTCTGAAGCATTGGTTGGAGATTCTTGATTTTGATTACACCGTTACTTTGTTGAAATCCTACCAAAAAGTACACAAACAATTCAATATTTTATTTTTGCTCTTATGCTTGTAGTTGTTACTGTCTACTGCAACCGCTTTGCTCCAACATTATTCATGTTTCTTGATTTTCTTCCACAACCAACATAACTCCTGGACTAATTGGACTCATCTCTGGAAAAGTAGGCCGAGGGAAAAAGAGAAGAATAACCACACTTGGAAATCATCTTAGATTAATGATAACCATGTTGGGGATGTTATTTGATTTCTTTCAAATATTTTGAATGTAAAATTAAATTTGTTGCTAAATCAATAAATTTTTAAAGTAAAATTTGCAAGTTGTTTATTGCTTGTAAGTAACTTCTATTGATATTTCCTTCTTAGCTTATCCCTATGGATTTTCTGGGAAAGGATTTGGAGGAAGTTCTTGTGCATAGAATTTCTTTATTTCTTTATTTTATAATACCTATAGCTTTCATTTTCTTTATCAATTAGATTTCACGTGCATACGAACAAAGATTCCATTGAAAACTTCTTCCTTGCTTATCCTTGTGGATCTGCAAGGGAAAAAAGCTTGAGGAATCTTCTGTGGCTATTCTTTTGTTATATTTATTCATAATTAATCTTCTATGTAATTCATTTTTCTAGTAGGGAAGTTTCAGGGGAAGAAGAAATTGCTTTTGAGAAGCTTTATTTCTTCCCGTGATTCTGAGGTAAAGTAATTAGAGGAAATAGAAAATCCACAACTACAAATTGGAAGAAATATTTGTTTAAATTAGATTAATCTTTACATTCAGCAACAAAGGAATAGCCACATCTGGCTATTCTCCATTTATTTTATTTTAGTGTAGAAGTAGATTTCATTTAATTTAGAAGTAATTTCCTTTGTCTATAGATTTCTTTTATTTTATTTCTAGTAAACAAAAAATAAAAAAACATAGTTTAGAAGTAATTAGATTTATTTTATTTATCTAATTTAAAAATATTCTTCGAAAATACCAAAAACAATTAGTTAGTTTATTTTGTGTTTCTTTAATTAAATAGTTGCAATCAAATTTAATTAAATTAAAGGGGAAATCAATCAACTTTATTTAATTTAGATTTTCTTGCTTTGGTTATTTAAAGTAGGAATCTAGATTAATTAGATTTGGAATGAACAAAAACCCTCATTTCCATAGTGGCCTAGGCTACCCGATCTTAGCTTTAGTTCCCTTTGGTTTCTTGTGTGTTTTTGTTTTTTTGTAGTTGCTTATTTAGTGCCCATGCGACCATTTAGGGTCCACGAAAAACCAAGACATAGAGTTTGTGACCCAACCATGCCACAACCAAACATAGATACTTTCTTGATATACATTGACCAAGGCTTACGTCAACTTATCTTTAGAACAACCCCAGTCCCACCTAATACTATTCAACAACTAATTTCTTTACACAACAAGGTAGATACCACCGAGGAGTTCTGGGAAAACCAAAGAGGTAGGGATTAGATTTTACGATCTATGAATTTCCCTTACCCATCTTTCGTCACATCTTCATGACCCTCTTCAGAGAGGAATTCATAGATGAAGAAGGAAATTTTCCCGTGTTCCACAACCAAGTAGAGTATTGTTCGGTTCTACCGATATTGACCGCGACTTGCATATGACGATCATCCTTGATCGAAGTATCACCCTTGAGAAAGTAAGACAAGCATTTATTCCTCTCGAACGAACAAATACCTATTTTTCTAGTTAAGAACATGAGGTTTCCTTGATTTCTTGTTGCAATTTCCATTTATCCCATCCATATCCCATTTATCCATCCTATTACCATCCCATCCATATCATTCCGGATGTCTCGACATGACCTTAAGAGGTCATGTGCGTTTAGGAGTCACGTGTTGATTCTCAAGTGTATAAAGATAATCCTCACAAAAAAGAGTTCCAATTTTTTTGATTGGGCTGGGGATAATAGCCTTGGAATGGGGACAAATTTATTTAAATTTGGTGGCATAATATTTATTTTAACCCTAACCTAAACCTATATCCCATCGAACCCCTTTTTCTAGCCTTTTCTCTTTGTAAAAGACATGGCATTTATTTTTAATTGTGACCACTTATAATATTTTACAATTGACAATGTATTATTCCTTGCATGGTTTTTAAATTTTTTATTAAAACTCCTTTGATATATTTAATCCTTAACCCCATAATTTTTGCATATGGCATGTCATATCTATTATGTTATGTGGCTATTACATGGCTTGACTATTAAAATATTACATGTGCTTGGTAGCTAAATTTTTATAAAATCTAACTATTTAACCCCAATGCATATCTCCCCATAGGTCTCGAACAGTCAACTTGTCATGCCCAACTTGGGACCCTCAACTAACTCGTTACACCCGAGTGACTAACAGTCTCTTTGAAAACAATCTTCTTATCCTTTCCGATTGTCACTCAACTAGGTTGTGTGGAAAGTCCTCTGGCTCGTCCGATGGAATTTATTTATAGGGACTTAATGCCACATTGGTGATGTGAAGGGTGTTATATGAATTTAAATATCCTACGATGGAGAGCAGTCATTGTGACTTAGGCCACATCTATACATCATTTTCTTGGCACTAAGCTCATCGTAGAACTTTCCCATTATTGGCTAACTTCTACATGTGGCATGTTTGGTGCATTGATTCTCGAGTTAGTTGCGTTAGAGATGAAGTTGGTGTGTAACATTGACTCATGCAAAAGTGGGCTTAATAATGAAATATGAGGATATCGGTTCTCATATCAACTCCTAGCTCAATCCACCTCATCCCACAAATTGGTAACCAACTCAGTGAGCTCGATCCTAACAAGGAGCTCAATCTTCTAACAATTTTTTTTTAAATTTTGTTTTTCATAGAAAGTTAATTTCTGTGGATATTTGATAATACGAAATTTAAAGGGAATCTACATATAATTCTATTTTTATTCTTGTTTTTTCAAAAAGGAAGTTATCGTAAAGTTTTTTATTGTTAAGAAAGTTAGGTTAATTTTGGCATAGAAGAGGACAAAGACTCCAAAATTCAATGCATATTCTCACTTAAGAATGATGCGGGGACTCTCTAAAAACCTTTTGTAATTCTTTTCCTTCATAAAAACCTAATTTTTTGAAAAGTGAAGAATAAGGGTTTAAAACGTTTAATTGTCATAATAAAATTTCTTGTCTCTTCATTAAATTTTTAAAGAATAAAAATGGGGTCTAATCACTTTAACATTGACACGACATAGATGTTGAATAGGAAAATCTACAACAACCGGAAGATCAAACTGGAGGTGGAACTTATGGCGGAGTAAACTTTGGGTACCGTCAGTAAACGTAGGAAGAAGGAACCGATTGTCGACAGGGAACGAGGCAGCGCACAATGTATCCACATTTACAAAAAAGTGCAAGAAACAATGTCTATCATACTACAAAGAGTGCATAACAAATTCTTACTTTGTATTGGAAACTAGGAAAGTCTGAGTGATGCTTGGATATTTTTAGAATCAATGCATGAAGGTATGCATTTGCAAAAAATTATTAAATTGATTCTTCAGTTAATGACAACTCCCATGAAGGGAGACAAAAAAGTAGTTAATTTTATAGAAAAAATTAAGAACATTAAATCTCAATTAGATAGATGTAACTGCAATTTTATTCATGATAAACTGTTAAATTTTATTATTCAAATGAACATTCATGAGAGATTTAGGAACTTTATTTCCGTTCTAAATTCAAAATATCAAACTAAAAATATATTCCAAACCTTTCTTCTCTCGAGTGATCTCATTATTCGGGAAGAGTAGGTCATGTTAAACTTTAATTCAAGGAGAACACCACTCAGGAACTTCTTACACCAAAATCTAAGAATATCTTTTCCAGGTTTAACAAGAATCAAAAATCAAACTTTAAAACCCTAGTAAAGAAAATAAACCAGGAATTTAAGAGTTAATTTTGATGGGAAATGTCACAATTGTGGGAAATTTGGTCACAAAAAGGAATACTGTAAGGTAAACAAAAACAAGCCAAATTTCAAAAATAAAAAGGAAAAACCAAATTAGAATCAAAACAAAAATCAAAAGAATAATAAAAAACTAATGTAGTTGCTTTATATGTTGCATTAGTCATTGCCAAAGAAAAAGAATGGATATTAGATAGTGGTGCATCTAGGCACATGACATATAAATATGATATTCTAACTGATATCAGAGAATGTAATGATCAAATCTATCTAGGTGATCATTCCATTCTCAATGTTCGAGTCAAGAAAAATTAAAAGTTTTCAATGGTTTTATAAATGATGTTTTGTGTGTTCCTAAATTGAAAATGAATTTTCTTTCTTGTTCATAGCTAACTCAAAACAATTATAGTGTAATTTTATTAAAAGATAAATGGTTTATTAAGAATGAGTTAGATGTTACTATAGTTGAAGGCATACAAAAGAATGGTTTATATGTTTTTAAATGTTTTGCTTCTACTTCATGTTTGTCTACTCAAAATAGGAATGATGTTCAATTGTGGCATGAAAGATTAGGTCATGTTAATTTTAGGAGCATGTATGACATGTCTCAAATTAACCTTGTTATTGGTCTACCACCTATCTCTCATGCTCATGAAACTTGTGAACAAACCCCTTTCATAGTCATCATGAAGCTAACTCCTCAGAACCTCTAGAACTTGTCCACAATGATGTTATAGGACCATTAGAAGTTCCATCCCTAAACGATTCTTTATATGTTGTTACTTTTATTGATGATTATTCTCGCATGATTTGGTCCTTCTTTATAAAAAATAAATTAGATGTTTTATCAAAATTTAAAGAATTTAAAGTTTTAGTTGAGAATAGTTCTAGTCGTAAAATCAAAAGAATTAGAACAGATAATGAAGGAGAATATATTATTAAAGTATTTGATTCATTTTGTATCAAATGTGATATACAAAGGGTACTAACTACTCCCTACCGTCCTCAACAAAATAGTATTGTGGAAATGAAAAACCACACCATTTTTGAAATGGATAGAATCATGTGGCACTCAGCTCAAGTTCCTAAGTTTATATGAGATGACTCAATTTATATCACTGTTCATATTCTAAACAGGACTACCTACTAAAGCACTATATCAATCTACTCCCTTAGAAAAGTGGACTAATAAGAAACCTAGTATATCTCATCTGAGAATTTTTGGAATCCTTGCCTCTATCTTCATTCCTAAAGAAAAAAGGAAGAAGTTAGATAAAACCTCCTATTTGTGCATATTTGTAGGCTATGGAGGAAAAAAGGTCTTAGGATATATGATCTTGCAAAACATGAAGTTATTGAGAACATGAATGTAAAAATATTAGAAAAACCATTTTTTTCTTCTTCATCTTCTTTTGTTTCTATTGTTTATGATGAACCTAATGAGTTAGAAAACAATGAGTTTGATAATGATGACTGTGATAATGAAATAGATGTTAATAATGAGTCTGTAATTGAAAAAGAGTCTCTTTTGTTAGGAAAAATAATGTTATTTCTCAAGGTAATTCATGCATTACCATATGGTAAATAAGCAACATCATTGTTAAAAGGAAGGGAGAGTTAACATGGACATTTCAAAGGTGGATGTTTCAGTTCAAAATTTGAATACACTACCCGGCGGAAAAATCCAGATCTTACTTTAAACCAGGAGGATTCCCCATGACAGACATGAATTGCATCGATTACACATGGGAAGAGGTTCTCAAGGGAATAGTTTGTCCTTGGGAGGGAAAAAAAACAAGGAAACAACGATGACCCCCAAAAGTAACATACCTTACCAATTGGATGATTAAGGCGAGTTTCACTTTACTATATATCAAGAAATATTCAACGTGATGGTCAAGAAACTCACAAGCTCTAATAGGTTATTGTTTTGGCTCTAGACCCAATATTGACACAATAAGAAGATGTGCCCATAGGAAATGGTGCCTAAAAGGCCATTTGGAATTTTTGTAATGAAAAAGGATTATTTTTGGTCAAATTTTCCCCGTCGAAGATTGGATGAAGGATTTGTTAGGGGCCATGGTTTCTTGGGAACATAGGACTCTATCTGAAAAAATGGACACCTAGATTCAACCTAGAAAAAGAAACCATGTCCAATATGTCTATACGGGTATGAATTCCTGCACTCTCATTGGAGTCATGGGATGAAGATATCATCAAAAGAGTGGCCATGTCCCTTGGCACACTCATTGGATTTGATAATTAAACAAAATATGGCTCGAGGCTTACTACTTCTCAATTTTGTATTAGTGTGAAAGAGGATAAAAATATCCCGACAATATTATTCTACACTCCTCTCTTGACATGTGGAGCCAAGCCATGAAATATGAAGAATTCAGAATGAGGTTTAAAAACTACTCCAAGTTGGGTCATAAAGCTTGCTCGATGGGTGAGAACAAAGGAAATAAGCTAAGTATAATTAAAACCAATAAATGGGACTCACAGAGAAAATCTAAATCCCGAGGCTAAGAAAAAGGTGACTTGGAAACCTAAAACCCCTACAAAAGAAGGTAAGGAGCCTCTTATTATCAATCCATAGGAAGAAGTAATTGATCCATCTCAAAAGAAAGATAAGATGATTGGCTAAGAAGAGACCCCGTATGCAAGGAAATTACTTAGATAAATAAGAACATCAACAAAAGAGAGCACTCAAGAAAACAATATTGCAGATAAATGATCACAATATTCAACTAGAATAACTTAGCCACTTCGAGGGGGAAACCTTTAAACCATGCAATATGACTCAAATACAAAATATGATGAACTACTACCTAATAACCTCTATATATAGTATTCATATGCTATGGCCAACACCCAAACCAACCCACTAATGATAATATAACACATATGAAAGAGATACATCATGACAAGTCGACTATATACATCTAATGTAATATATATGCTTAAGGGCGTAACATGCCCCTCACCTTCAAAGCAATATTTTCCCCAATGTTGAGAAGTTTTGGATGATACTTGTATGAAATTTGCATCCTTCCAAGTTGCATCTTCATTGTATAGATTTTTCCACTTGATAAGATATTTAGTGATGAACCTTATCCTTAATCAATTAGTGCGTGTGTGAAGGATGCATTCGGTTCCAAGATGATTCTTCCCTCCTCCTTAAGCTCTGTAATACTATTTGGGATGATACCATTTTTCCAATTACCTTATTCATGAAAGATACATGGAGAAGACTAAATGCATTTGAGTGGCGAGAGGAAGTTCCAGTTTGTATGCTATATTTCCAATCTTCCGTAACATTTGATAAGGGCCATAATACTTATGTGAAATATTGTTATCCTTTTTCTATTATTTCAATGACATTTACTTATATGTCTATAAACACAAAAAACCCATGTTATCCATTTTATATTGTTTCAAGGACATTTTATTATATGTCTATAAACACACAAAAACCAAACCACCGACTTTAAAGTGTCTTTCGTTATGATGTTGGTCTGTCTATTTCTTCATGCGCTTTTGTGCCATGGTTAAGTGTCTTTCACTATGATGTTGGTCTACCTACTGATTCATGCAGTTTTGTACCATGGCTAAGTTCTCCATGAGACTAGAAAGTACCTCTTGTTGGTATTAAATATGTTCTTTAATTTCTCTAACCCTTGGTTGGAATCTCAAAGATGAGGTAATGGATGGTGGATAGTACCTATATAATTCTAAGAAAGGAGAAATTTTAGATGAAGTATGAAAGGAGGTGTTATACCACCATTCTACCAAAGTGGTAACCATTTGACCCACCTCACTTTCTTATCTGAGGTAAAAAAAAAGATATCCCTCCAAGAATTTGTTTACCACCTCTATTTTCTTATCAGAATGGGGATGATAAGATGAACTGCTAGCTTAGCTAGTTGCGTGCCCAAATATGAGAACAACTTAGTCCAAAAATTACTAGTAAAGATATGGTATCAATCACTTACTATAATCTTTGGTGTCCCATGTAGATTTTTAACTTTATCCATGAAGGATGTTGCTATTGTACTCACAACAAATGTATGTGATAAGGTAGAAAAATGGGCATATTTGGCGAGTCTGTCCACCACGACCATGGTTACACTTTTCCTATCTGATTTAAACAATCCTGTGATGAAGTCCATAGACACCTCTTCCCACCTCTTACTAGGAATAAATAGAGGTTGCAAAAGAACTAAGGACTTAATTGTTTCACATTTATTTTATTGATAAACCATGTAGTCTACCACAAATTTTGGACATCCCCTTTTAGCCATTCCTAGAAAATATCATGCTTGATTCGATGATACGTCTTTAAGAAGATAGAATGCCCCCTACCGGAGAAGCATGGAGCTCGAGATAAAACCCTATTTTAAAGTTTGAATTCTTACATAAGTAAAATCTATCTTTGTACCATAAAGCATCTCCTTTACATATAAATTTGTATGACATGCTTAGATCCCGTTGGATATTTTGAATGAGAATTTTGTACTGAGTCATTTTTCCATTCGGACCTTGCATCTTCTATCCAAACCTCTTACGATAAATATATGACACACAAAAATTCCTTCCAAGATAGATTATCAAAACTACATTCTCTTTCCCTTTCTTGTATATTATCTCAAAATCATACCCAAAAATTTTTAGACATGTTGTCTAAATTTTACACCCTGCAAAATTTGACAACTTGCGAGAATCTGACTTGGCCATTTTATATGAGATTTTGATGTGTAGACGACCATCAATTTTAACATAAAAATCAGTATGCAAGGTGGAGGGGTGAATTGCGTAGGGCACATGGATTTAAACCTCCCCGATAGCATTAAAGGATGCTACTGCCAGCCAATAGCATGAGCAGAGACACGATGTAGAGGAGCCAAAGATGGCAGATATGGATGATGTTCGGGTCATGATGGCACGATACAAGGAAATATAGAATATGGTGATGGGGGTACAAATGCTTGACTAGTAGTGGGGAAGTGTGCTACAAGTCGGTTGCATAAATGCGCTACCAGTCCAACAAATACAAGGTAAAAAAACACAAGCTGATTGATAGGAGAGAACTTTCTCCCGACCGACATCAAAGGGTTCATGCAACCATTCAATAGGGGAATGAAATACTACCATCCGGGAAAATACATGCAACCAAAAATTGAAGGAACATCAACGACAAGATGAGCATTAATGGTTGTAGAATTGGGTAGCTCAACTACCTGTTAGGGAATTAATGTGTGGTAGATGAGGTGAATTTGCTATATATATGTAAAGACCCTATTTTTTTGGGGGATTTTCTGAAAACATAAAGGAACTCTTTCAAAAGTATTCAAAAACTCTTGTGAGAGTTGTAGGCCTTGAATTTGGGCATTTTGCAAAATATTCTTACATTATTTCTACTTTGTAATGGATTATGTATCCTTTTGAGCAATAAAATTCATGTTTTATGGCTTTTTCTACCCTAGCTTGTGTTATATTGCATTTTTGCCTTCCTTTGCATTTGTAGATATATTGTGCATACTTTTTTCTTCTTGCAGGACTCAAATCTATACTTTGATCCATGAATATGGGGATTTGAATATTGTTTTGGACTATGGCACTTATGTCTTCCCTCTCATACTTTATTTTCTTCCTATTTTCACTCAATAGGAATCTCACCAACCATGTTCTTGGTGCTATCACCTCCCTTAGTTTAGGATTTCAATTTCATGCATCTCCCTCTCTCCCTAGTCCCTTGCCATTTTAAGTTAGTGTTAGGTAGTTACATTTCCATTTCTAGGAGTAGTGTTAGTATTAGGAGTAGGTAGAGGAAGCATACCTTCTGCGGAGGTTTATCTCAGTCTGAGTCCCGTAACTTGGAGACAGTCGCATGCTGTCTCAAGCCCCAAGTCAATTTTATTTGGGATGAGTACATATTTGAGATCTAATAATTTTGGCATGATCAGTGGGACAAGTGAAATATTTATTTCATCTTTGTGGAGTTTTGGTGTGTATCTCAGTAATTTCCAGCATTTAGAGGCTTGTTATACACATCTAGTGACTTCATCATTAAAATCAATTGATTTTAGTAGTTTTAGTGCTCGTGTTCATGAGAATAATTCATATAAGGTCTAGAAAAATAGAAGGGGCTTTCAAGTACATAAAATTGTCACCAGGAAGAGGAAGAATAGTTCAAAGGTCACCTTCACCTCCAAACAAGACTTTTCAACACCACCTCCTCGGTAGGCCTTTGTTGTAGTCTACCGAGTTCTCAAACTTATCATTATGGCACAACAGGGAATAAAATATTTGTTAATTTTATTGGTAGTAGTCTCCTTGCTCTTAATGCCCGGATTCCCATTCCAAAGATCTCGCACTTCGAACATCCCTTTCTTCACTGGGGAAAATCATACCACTCTGGTTGACCATATCCAAAACATTGCCAATGCTTGTGATATCCATTAAATCATTGTAGAAGATGTGGCTATCAGGCTGTTAGTGTTTTCATTCAAAGGAAGAGCTTTGCAATGGTTCAAGAGTCGTCACAATAAGATCAATTCAAAATTGGAATTAGTGGGGACATCCCTGCACTTTGAATTTGGAAAGAAGGAAGATAACCTCTCTTTATTAGAACAATTGAAAACCATAAAGATGGCTCCCAATGAGCTCATGGAAGAATTAAATTTTAGATTTAAGAATACTTGGGAGAGCATTCTAGTCTTGGTAAGACCAACTCTTGAAGGTGCATTTATTTACTTTTTAAGAGCTTTGAAATCTGATATTGCTATTATGATTCAATCTATGGGGGTGTAACATTTCTCGATGTTTATGCCATGGCCATTAGTGCTAAAAATTATCTGATTCAAGTTGGAAAATTATCTCCTAGACCACTTATGCCCTTGTACCCAAAATTTCCTCAAGTTTCCAAGCCTTTTATTGCTCATATTCCTAAGAAAAATTCATAGCCTCTGTTTCCACATCTTACTCCTTGCATAGTAAAAAAATGAAAATATGAAAGCTTTAATTATAAATTTATCTAATAGAGTTATATCTTTATAGAAGCAATAAGCCCAGGACCTATATGAATTATTCCAATCAGAGGCAACCTTCAAATCAAGGCTTTAATCAAGGTTATCAACCATACAAGAATCAACAACCTAATCAGAGGTATGGACAAAATCAATAGAATAATAGGTGGCAGGATCAAAATGCCTCTCTTCCACTTGTACTAGTTACTCCTACTCAACCACCTCTTGTTGTTAGTCCTAGTCAAGCACTAGTCCCATTGCAAAATAATGTTATAAAGGAGGCTAAATGGTGTTATTCATGTAATCAACCGCATAGTCCATATGGTTGTGCATATGTATTGCATGACCAGACCCTCATGGTTCAATGTTATTCCAACCAGAAAGATCCATTGGTAGAAGCCCCAATCCTAATGAGGAAGGAGCTCAAAAGGCCAATTAGGATACTAACCTCATGTTCTTTAGAGATGATGATTTATGTGCATTAAATCAAGTAGTTGTTGATAATACAAGGTCTAAGAAAAGAATGTTAGGATCTTAGGTTTCTTCTTCTAATAAGGGAAATGTTGTTAATAAGGAGAAGGAAGTTGCAACAGATAGAAGTAGAGTACCCGAGGCTCATAGCAAAGAGGTTGTTCCTTAACCAAAGATTCCTTTTTCAACCTTGCAACAACCAAGAAAGGAGAATCTTGTACCATAATTGCATAAATATATGGGCCTCCCTTTCAATATTGTGGAACAAATAAAGAGGATGAATGTAAATGTGATAATGTGGAATTTCTCGGCTATCCCATCACAAAGAGACCTCCTATGTGAAGCTCTCAAGTTACTTTCTCTTACTGATCTTGTGATTCAAAAGACACATCCTACAGTCAATATTTTACAAGCCAAGGAAGAGCAAGTAAGTAAAGTTTTCAAGACCCCACAATTTTACATGTCATTGATTATGGGTAAACACTTAGTTCATAATTGTATGATAGATTCAGGTGCTAGTACTTTTGTGATGCCAAATAAAATTGTTGATGTCTTAGGTCTTGAATATACCCCTGTTTCTAAAGGAGTTTTATAACTTGATGGGTCAATTGTTGGTGTATTAGGAGTGATTAAAGATCTGAAATTAACCCTTCATTCTTATCCTAGCCTAACTATAACCAATGACATATAAGTGATTGAATTGCCCCTATATTTTCCATTTTCTTGTCAAGAGAATTCATAGCCAAAGTGGGTGGTTATTTTTCTTCAGATTAGATTGATATGCTCTTGAGAACTAGGTATGGTACCAAATTTACCATACAGGATGAGCCCATATTTGCTTATCATTTGAGTTGTATGATCCCACCTTCTCTTAGATAATTGCTTAATCTAAGAAGGCCAAGAAAAATATTCCGTTTCATTAGAGCCACTTATTCCTCCTCTCATGCCATATCTATTTCTAGATGAATGGGTTGAGAGGTGCCAAAAATTTGATCCTTATGCTGAAGCTTTTGAATCCTTTGAAATAGGTTTTGGTACTTACTATATCCTTGAAGAAGAATATGCGCTACCCACATGCTTAAATAAAGAGAAGAAAATTATGGGCTATGGAAAATGTTTTTTGATGGTTCTAGAAGCATAAATGGAGCTGGGGCAAGTGTTGTGCTGATTTATCCATTGAATGAGAAATTTTTCTTTTCTCATAGGCTGAATTTTACATGTTTGAATAACATAACAAAATATGAGACACTAGTGCATGGTCTCCTTATTGCAGAAAGGAGGAAGATTAAAATGTTGCAGATTTTTGGGAAATGAAATTGGTGATTCATTAGGTGAGAGGGAAGTGTGCCAGCAAAAATTAAGTTGCTAAAATTATATAAGCACATATTTTGGGACCTCTTGGAGGTATTTGATGCTCTCAACCCACAGGTGGTGCCAAGGAAGTTAAACAAAGAGGTAGATCAAATGACAACCCTTAGATCACAATTCTCACATGTTGAGGATTTTATCAAAGGAAATGAACATCATGTCAAGGTGATGATTAGGCCATCCATCCCAGATAATGAGACTAGTCATGCAGATTTTTAACAGTGATGAAAAAATTGTTCAGTTCATCCAGAATGAGAATGAATTCTCATCAGAAATGTAATTTGATTTGCATGATAGCTACGGTGAATAGATTATTCAATCAAGACGGAAATATTTCCAAATGGACTAGTTACTTTGAAGAATATTTTTAGCTCGGATGATGACTTTAAAAGGGATGAAAAGAACATAACAACTACGAAAGAGGACCGTCAACTAGTCATAATTGCACAAAGAAAATATCTTTTGCTAGGAAAGGTATGTGATGAAAATGAGAAGCAAGCTTTCATTTCCTTGTATCAAAAATTTAGTGATGTGTTTTCATGGGATTATGAAGATCTAAAAGGGTTTAATCTAGATATTGTGCAACATTCCATTGATCTTGATCCTAATTTCAAGACTATAAGGCAAAAACAAAGGCCGTTCAACCCTAGGATAAAGCCCCTCATGAGGAAGGAGTTATCTAAACTCATTGAGGCCAAAATAATTTTTCCAATCAAGTACTCTACATGGGTGGCTAATCTTGTCCTAGTTAGAAAGAAGAATGGGGAAATAAGACTTTGTGTTGATTTTTGAGATTTGAACAAGGCTTCCCTAAAGGACCACTACCCTTTACCTTCTATGGAGCATATTTTACAAACTGTTACAGGGATGAAAGGTTCTCCATACTAGATGGGTATTCAGTTTTAATCAAATTAAGGTTAGGGAAGAAGATCAATTTAAGACTACATTTACAACCAAGTGGGGTACATATGCCTATCAGAAGATTTATTTTGGTTTTTCAAATGCAAGTGCCACATTTCAGAGAGAAATGGATATTGCTTTCAAATGTTACATTAATGAGTTCATCCTTGTATACTTGGATGATATTACCATCTTCTCAAAGTAGAGCAAGGATCACATCAGCCACTTGGAGAAGGTATTTGAGAGATGTAGGGAATTTGGGGTGTCTCTTAACCCTAAAAAGTGTAATTTTGCAGTCCCTAGGGGTAATATTTTGGGGCACATTATTTCAAAGGATGGAATTTCCATTGATCTAGATAGAATTTCAGCCATCCTTTCTCTCTCTTTTCCAACTCATAAAAATCCTTGCAATCATTTCTTGGAAAGATTAATTTTGTTAGGAGATTTATTCCTAATTTTATAGGATTAGTCAATCCTATCACTTTGATGTTAAAGAAGGAAACAACTTTCAAATGGAGAACTTGTTGAGTTGTGGAGCTCAATTAATTCAGTTTAGCTTGTAATGTGAAACTTGCTGGAAAACACAAAGAATCGTCATCGGTTAGGGGAAACTAACATTGGTCACCCAGATGGAATCGGTTAGGCAATGAGAAACTGGCATCGGTTAGGGCTAACCGACATCAGTTACCTATGCGAGAATGTTTTAATTAACTCTCAGGAATTATATCTATTTTTAGCATTAAAGTATATTTATTGATTGTAATTACATGGCTAAGTGCCCTAAGTCTATATATGACAATATAAGCATAAAAGATAGGTTTAGAAGTAAGTATTAACAAGAATTAATAAGAACTTGAAAAAGGTTGGTGAGAGAGATAATTCTTGGTGATGAAGCAAAAACTTGAGAGAAAGAAAGTACTATACATCTGAGAGGTGTGGAAGATTGTAAATCTTCAATTGTATATCTTGTCAAAGCTTTGGATAATAGATTGGCTTGTTTCTTGGTGGACGTAGCCCACATTGGGTGAACCATGTTAAATCTAGTGTTGATTTATATCTCTTGTTTTGTATATTTCTTCTAGTAGAATATCCACTTTTATTTACATGTATGCTTAGATATGATATATTATCTGTACAATCTGTGCTAACCCCAATAAATGGTATCAAAGATTTGTTTGAGGGTTTTTTGTATTGATAGATTTACTCATAAAGGGTTTTCTAATTGAGTGGGAGCTACAACAATGACAGAAGAAAACAAATACAAGGTAGAGAAATTTGATAGCCAAAATTATCAATTATGGAAGATGTAGATTGAGGATTATCTGTATCAAAGAGATTTGTATTTACTTGTTGGATGAGAAGTATAGAATTATGAAGATGAATGATGAAGAATGAAATATTCTTGATAGAAAGGATTTGAGATCTATAATATTGAGCCTGACGACATCCGTGGCTTCCAGACATATTACGACGACTTCTACGTAGAGTTAATGAAATATCTTGCTAATTTATATGAAAACCTAGTGCTTCAAATAAATTTTATTTGATGAAGAAACTTTTTAGTTCTAAGATGCATGAAGGTGGATTTGCATCTAGTCATTTGAATGATTTCGATCTATTCTAAATCAGTTAAAATTGGTTGCTATACCATTTGATGAAGAAGTAAAAGCACTTTTATTCTTATGTTCTTTGATTGATAGTCGAGATAACTTGGTAATGGTTGTTAGTAATACAACATTTGCTAATAATATTTTGACATTTGATGATGTGGTTAGTATAATCTTGAATGAAGAAATTCACGGGAAGAGTACGAATAATCATCATTTGGAAATACTTTGAATTCGTAGAAGCGAGGGCAGTGCGGAGAAGGAGAGATCCAAAAGTAAGAGTAATGGGAAATCAAAGTCAAGGGATAACATATCTAAATCCAGTATAAGGGAATTACTTGTTGGAAATGTGGAAAGAAAGGACATTCAAAGAAATATTACTTGGTCAAAGGACAAAAGAACCAACAACAAGACAAAGGTAAAGAAAAAATATTGCTACATTAGAGGTAATGCAAGATACTCTTATTCTTTATTTATATAATAGAATTGAATCATGGGTTTCAGATTCAAGAGCTTCTTTCCATGTAATCCCTTATAAGGGTTATTTCAAAAATTATGTCCATGGTGATTTTGGACATGTTTATTTGGGTGATGATTAACCTTAAAATATTACTAGTAAAGGGAAGTTCATCTAAAATTGTAGAATGTAAATAAATGGGTATTGAAAGATGTGAGGCATGTGCCAAGCCTCGGGAGGAATCTTATTTCGTAGGGAAACTAGGTGAATATGGTTGCATGGTTAATTTTACAGAGACTTTTGCAAAGTCACCAAGGGTGCTCTTGTTGTGGTAAGAGGTAAGAAGGTAGGAGCATTATATTTATCTACCCGTATTGCTGATTCCTTTTTACATTATATACTTTAGATTTAGATGCATGCATGTGGCATAACCGGTTGAGCCATATGAGTCAAAAAGGAATGCAGATCTTAAAGGCTAAGGGTAAGTTATCAGATTTGAAAGATTTAGATCTTGATTTCTGTGAGAATTGTATCTTTGGAAAGCAAAAGAGAGTGATATTTCTCAAAGTTGGGGTAACTAAGAAGGAATAGAAATTAGAGTTTGTACACTTAGATGTGTGGGGACCATCTCAAGTAGCTTCTCATGGAGGATCCCAATATTATGTTACTTTCATTGATGATGCTACAAGAAAGTTATGAGTTTATTATATTAAATGTAAATATGATATTTTTGAGACTTTTAAAAGATGGAAATCCCTTGTTGAGAATGAATCAAATTCAAAGTTAAAGTGCCTTAGATATGACAATGGTGGTGAATACTGTAGCAAGGATTTCAATGATTATTGTTTAGTGAATGGGATACGTAGAGAAAAATGGTTCCAAGAATACCACAGAGAATGGTGTTACAGAAAGAATGAACATGATAATCATGGAACATGCTAGAAGTATGAGGATACATTCTAGATTACCTTTGCAGTTTGAGAAGAAGTAGTTGATACAATGACGTTTATTTGATTAACCATGGGCTTTCGATTTTCCTAGATGGAGGAATACCAAGGAAGATTGGACCGAGAAAAGAGGTAGATATTTATTTTCTTAAAGTTTTTGGTTCAGAATATTTTGTGCATGTTGATAAGGAAAATAGAAAGAAGTTGGATTCAAAATCTAAGATATGCACTTTCATTGGTTATGGATCTAGTGATTTCAGTTTTTGATTTTGGGATTTAGAGAATTCTTAAATTATTAGGAGTCGTGATGTTGAATGAAATGAAAAGAGAATGTATAGGGATCAAATTTTGGTACCCAAGGATGAACCGGTTAAGAAATTTATGAATGAAAATGAACTCTTGGATTTAAAAGTATTTATGATAGGGTTACACAATAACCGGTGTCGGTTGACCCCTAACCGCCATCGGTCAGATAAACTAGTATCAGTTACAAAAGATCCAAACCGGAATCGGTTAGTAGAACCAACGTCGGTAAGAAGTGACTAATGTTAATCACTGTTAGATTTGGATACAAATGTCTAGGAGGTCCAGATTGAGACTTCAGTACCCCAAACTCATGTGAGAAGGTCATAAAGGGTAAGTAAACTTCTAGAAATATTTACACCTTCTCTATTTTATTTATTATTGAATGATAATGGTGAACTAGAAAGTTTTGAAGAAGCAATGCAAGATAAGACCCATGTCTAGTGGGAGCATAACATGGATGAGGAGATGGAATCCTTGGAATAAAATCAGACTTGGGATTTGGTTAAGTTTCCAGTAGGTAAGAGAACATTGCAGAACAAGTGGGTTTACATGATCAAGGAAGAAGATGGTGGATAGAAAAGGTACAAGGAAGGGCTTGTAGTAAAGGGATTTACATAGAAAGTAGGTATTGAATTTGGTGAAATATTTTCTCTTGTTGTTAAGATGACTTCTATTTATACTGTATTGAGCTTAGTTACAGTAGAAGATTTACATTTAGATAAACTAGACGTGAAGATGGTTTTCCTTCATGGTGATTTGGATGAAGAGATTTATATGAAGCAACTGCTTGGTTATGAAGTCAAGGGCAAGGAGAAATTAGTGTGCAGGTTGAAAAAGAGCCTATATGGGCTCAAGTAAACTCCAATGCAATGGTACATGGGGTTTGATAGTTGTATGTAAGAGCATGGTTACTTGAGATGGGAATTTGACCATTGTGTTTATTTCAAGAAGCATGGAAATGTGAGCTATATTATTTTGTTACTGTATGTGGATGCTATTTTTATTACAAGATCTAGTATGCAGGACATTAGTGAGCTTAAGGGAAAGCTAGCTCACACATTTTCTATGAAGGATTTAAGAGCAGTAAAAAGAATCCTTGACATGCAAATACATAGAGACAGAAAAACAAGAAATTGTATTTGTCTCGGGAATATTATATCTATAATGTGTTAGAAAGGTTCAATATGTAGAATGAAAAACTGTTAGTACACCTATTGTTGGACACTTCAAATTAAGAAAAGATCAGTGTCCATCATTACATGAGGAGGTCAAATACATGACATGAGTGCCATATGCTTCAAAGATTTGGGAGTCTCATCTATGATATGGTTTGTACTGACTGGGACATTGCACAAGTAGTGGGAGTTGTGAGTAGATATATGGCCAATATAGGTAAAGAGCATTGGAAAGTAGTCCAATGGATACTTAGGTATTTGAAAGGGATATCTAGCATGTAGTTATGCTATGGAGGTTTGGATATTTCATTGTGTCTATGTTGATTCGAGATATGGCTGGAGATATGGATGTAGAAGGAGCACTATTGGATATATTTTCATAGTATGTGGGACGACAGTTAGTTGGATTTCAAGATTGTAGAAGGTTGTGTCTTTTTCTACTACAGAGGCAAAGTATGTTGCAACTACAAAGGCTAGCAAGGAAATGATATGGATGAGTAGGTTCATGGAAGAGTTGGGAAATGAGTAATGTGATTGTAAAGCTGTTCAAAGGCAGATGTCAAAGTGCAATTCATTTGGAAAATAACTCAACGTTTCATTCACGAACAAAACACATTCAGTTGAGGTATCATTGCATACGGAAGGTATTGGAGGATGGTTAGTTGAATCTAGAAAAGATTCATACGAGTGAGAACCTGCGAGATATGCTAACGAAGCCATTAGAAAAAGAGAAGTTGGAGCTACATTCCATTTCTATTGGTCTTCAAGTTTGAGACTTGAAGAGGAGGAAACAGAGCTAAGGAAGGATCCAAGAATGATACTGCACATGTATGGTGCATTAATTAATCTCCTAGTGGGATATTATTGAGTTTTAGAGCTTAATTACTCCATTTTAGCTTGTAATGTGAAACTTGCTAGAAAACACAATAACCGTCATTGGTTAGGGGGAACCGGCATCGGTCACCACCCAGGACGACATCAATTACACATGTGTGAGGATGTTTTAATTAACTCTCATGAATTAGATCTATTTTTAGCATTAAATTATATCTATTGATTGTAATTGCATGGCTAAGTTCCCTAAATATATAAATGACTATATCAACATAAAATCTAGGGTTTAGAAGTAAGTGTTAATAAGAATTAAGAACTTGAAAAAGGTTGGTGAGAGATAGAATTCTTGGTGATGAAGCAAAATCTTGAGAGAAAGAAAGTACTATACATCGAGAGAGTGTGGAAGATTGAAAATCTTCAATTGTATATCTTGTCAAAGCTTTGCATAATAGATTGGATTATTTTCTTGGTGGATGTAGCCCACACTTTGGGTGAACCACGTTAAATCTAGTGTTGATTTATATCTATTGTTTTGTATATTTCATCTCGGTAGAATATCCACTTTTATTTACATGTATGCTTAGATCTCGATATATTATCTGTACAATCGGTGTGCTAACCCCAACACAACTAAAGGAAAGGAAATATTTTCTAAGATCAAACATGAAATTTCTCAGGCTCCTACACTTGTCAATCCTTACTACGATAGAGATTTTATTTTGTATGCATATGGAGCTGATACTAGTATTATTGCTGTTTTGAAAAAACAAAATGATGAAGGTATGGAACAACCAATGGCCTTCTTTAGTCAAACAATGAAGGAATATGAATTGAAATATAGTCACATTGAGAAAAAATATTTTCCATCATGAGAGATCTAAAGAAATTCAAAAGCATGCTCTCCACTAGTCATATCAGGGTTTTAGTCTCACATTCTAATGTGAGAGATTTCATTATGGGGAAGATATTAGTGAGAAAAGAGATGGATGGGTAACTAAAATAATGGAGTATGATGTGACTATCAAGGCCACAAAACTGGTGAGAGGGAGAACACTTTGTGAGCAGATTACTTTGGATGCTCAAGATAATCAAGAGACCTCCTTCGTGAATGAAGAACTTCCACATGATAAAGAGAATCAATAGAATCAAGAAGATGTAGCCAATTGTTGTAGCTAGATGAGTGATATGATCACCTTCCTATTTATAGGTGTATATCATCTCGGTCTAAGAAAAAAAAGGATACATTTAAGGCTGCATTCCACTCCCTATTCACTGGTGGATGGCATTTTGTTTAAAATAAACATTGATGGATTTTTTCTCATGTGCATTGAAGGTGAACATTGTGAGAAAGAGCTAAATGAGTTCCATGATGGCTTATTTGGTGGTCATTTTTAGCCAAATCCACAATAATGAAGATTCTAAAGGCATGTTATTTGTTGATTGTCACAAATGGGTCAGAAAGTGTAAGGAATGTGATTTCTTCACCGGAAAGAAGATGTTAGCAGCTCTTTTTGCTTCACCCAATCCAAGCAAATCGACCATTTTCTCAACGGGGCCTTGATTTTATTGGCATGATCAACCCTCCATCAAGTGCTAGCCATAAGTGGGTCTTAACAACTACATATTATTTTACCAAGTGGACCGAGGTTGTGTCATTGAAGGAAGCAACTGAATCAATCATTCTTGACTTCCTTGAGGAGATTGTCATAAGGTTTGGTATCCCACAGACCATAATTTCTGATAATGCAAAGGCTTTCCTAGGATCTAAGATTTATGATTGGGATCTTAGACTTGGTGTTTATTTGAAGACTTCTTCCAATTATTACCCTCAAGGTAATGGTTTGGTAGAATCTACTAACAAGAATCTAATTAGGATTATGAAGAGAACAATGGATATCAATAAAAGGAAATGACATACCAAGGTGAGGAATGATATTTGGGGTGACATGATTACCATGAAAAAGACAATTATAACTTCCCCTACACACTAGTTTATGGAAAAGAAGCAAGGCTTCCTTTGTCACTAGAGTTACCTTCATTTGAGTTAGCCTAACATCTGAATTCGAAGGGTAGACCAAACAAAAATCAGGATTACGAATTGGTCAAGGTTAAAGAACGAGGAATTATACCATGATCAGATTAGAGTAGCATCGGAATCAACTACATAGTGTTTTGATAAAAGGCTAGGTTTAAGTTGTTTAGAGTTGGTGATTTGGTATTGAAGTGGGATGCTGACAGAGCTAAACCAAGGAGACACTCCAAATTTGATGCAATTTAGAGTGGTCCATATACCATTAATTCTTACAAAGAAGAAAATTATTTTGAGCTAACTGACCTTAATGGAGGTGCACTACCAATCCCAGTCAATGGGATTTATCTTAAGCATTCTCATTAGGTTATCTTGTTGCATCATTGTACATATTAGTTTAGTTTTATAATTACTTTAACTACTTGCAACACATTATTACTGCTTTGGTATTGTAGGTTTGATTTTGTATAAGTGTTGTGCACACTTTGCATGTCTCACTTGGAATATGTATGATCTTTTATGTTTGTACATAGTTGTGCCTTTTGTTTCTATTGCACTTTCTAGTTTTAGGAAAGGGTCATGTTGGGAACAATTTATTACCAACTCAACATTTTTAGATCGAGTAAGGTCCATGCAATGCTTTAGAGGAATTTAGGGGAAGAGTTTCAGATTTGAGATCAGTTTTCATAACATCGGGATGACTCCATGCCCAACAGATGCTTAAAGGAAAATGACCTATTCATCTAGTAGGTAGATGTCCACCGAGGTCACCAAAATGTTGTCTAAATTTTGCACCCCTTGGAATATTTGACGACTTACGAGAATATGGACTTGGCCATTTTATATGAGTGTGTGACGTGTAAAAAAATGTCAATTTTAACATAAAAACCATCTGTAAGGAAAAGGGTGAAGCTGCGTAAGGCACATGGATTTAGACCCTCTTGGTAGTATTAAAGGATGTTACTAGCTGGTAGCATGAATAATGCTACCGGCGATGGCTGTATTGATGTTACTAAGCGGTAGCAAGAGTGGGGACACGACGTAGAGGAGCCGATAGTGGGTATGGATCTTGTTCGAGTCATGATGGCATGAGACAAGGAAATGTAGCAGAGATGGTGACGGGGTACAAATGCTATCGAATGGTAACAGGAAAGTGTGCTACATGCCTATTACATAAATATGCTACTTTGGTTTCCAGCAGAAAAAAATGTAAATAAACGCAACCAAGCGACATGAGAGAAATTTCTCTCGACCGACATCAAAGGGTTCATGTAACCGGTCAATAGGGGAATGAAATGCTACCGTTTGGGGAAAAATGCATGTAACTAACAAATTCAAGGAACATCAACGGTGGTGAGCATTAATGGTTACAGAATTGGGTAGCTCAACTACATGTCAGGGAATAAATACGTGGTAGATGAGGTGAATTTATTGTATATATGTAAAGCCCCTCAATTTTTTGGGGAATTTTCTTAAAAATTAAAGGAATTATGTCAAAATTGTTCCGAACTCTTGTGAGTTGTAGGCCTTGAATTTGGGCATTTTGCAAAGGATTCTTTCCTTGTTTCTACTTTGTAATGGATTGTGCATCCTTTTGAGTAATAAAATTCATGTTTTGTGTCTTTTTCTGTCCTAGGTTGTGTTATATTGCGTTTCTTTCCTTCATTTGTATTTACTGAGATATATTATCTATCTTGTGTTCTTGTAAAAATCAAATCTGCTTGTGATCCACGAAGACGAGGATTTGAATGTTGTTTTGGGTGTATCAATTTTTTCTACCATCTACTATAATTTTCTTCCTATTTTCACTCACTGGGAATCTATCCACTTTGCTGCTCTTGGTGCTATCACCTTCCTTAGTTTAGGATTTTAGTTTCATGCATCTCCCTCTCTCCCTGGTCCCTTGACATTTTAGGTTAGTGTTAGGTAGTTGCATTTCCCTTTCTAGGAGTAGTGGTAGTATTAGGAGTAGGTAGAGGAATCCAGACTTCTATGAAGGTTTGTCTTAGTTTGAGTCTTACAACTTGGAGACATTCCCATGTTATCTCAAGCCCCAGGTCAATCTGATTTGGGACGGGTTCATATTTGAGATCCAACAAGACCCATTTTTGTTGTTCTTCGAGATGATAACATTACTCTAAGGAGTATTTAAACTATCACAATATTTCTTTACTTTGAAATGTCTACCCATTATATATGGTCTCCATTGTTTCACTACATGAAGTATGACTAACATTTTCTTCTCATAAAAAAGTTTTGATATATTACTACCTTTGAACTAACAACTCTCAAAGGAAATGGGATGACCTTATTACATGAGTATTTCCCCCATACCATACTTTGAAGCATCACATTCAACAATGAATGTTTTGGAAAAATTTGGGGTGGCTAGAAATGGAGTGGTGTAAATTTCCTCCTTCAACTTCTCAAATGTCGTAATAACTTCCTCATTCCAATGGAAATTCCTTCTTCAATAAAGATGTGAGTGATGCTGATATGCTATCATAATTCATTAGAAATCTACGATAATAACTTGTAAGCCCTAAAATTCCTTAAGGATTTTTTAGGATTTTGGGAACCTTCCATTCAAGCATGTATTTTATCTTACTAGGATTCACTTTAACAAATTCATAAGAGACAATATGACCCAAATATTCAACCTCCTTTACTTCAAAAGAACACTTAGAAGGTTTTGCATAAAGTTGATGTTGTTCAAGAGTTTCCAACACCTTATTTACATGATGTAGTTGTTCCTCCCATGTTTTACTCTAGATTAATATATCATCAAAGAACACTAAAACAAACTTCCGTAAAAATGCTTTCAAGATAAAATTCATCAATATTTGAAATGTAAAGGGTGCATTTATTAGTCCAAAAGGAATTACCAAGAACTTATAATGGCATTCATGTGCCCTGAAGGATGTTTTATGAATATCTTCATCCCTAATTCTAATATGATGATATCCGGAATGAAGATCAAGTTTTGTAAAGTAAACAACACCATGTAACTCATCTAGTAAATCATCAATTACAGGAATATGAAACTTATATTTGACTATGTACTTATTGAGTTCCCGTAATATAGACACATGCACCAATTGTCATCTTTTTTCAGAACATCACTACAAGATAAGAGTAAGCAATTTGAATATGACAAATAATTATTGCTTCTAACATCTCTTGTACTATCTTCTCAATCTCACTCTTTTTCATACGAGGGTACCTATATGGTATGATGTTGGGTTGTTGACTTCTTGGTACTACCTAGATGGCATGGTCATGATCTCTTTTTGGAGGTCACCCCTATGACATATCTTCAAACACAACTGAGTGCTCATCTATAACTTCTTACATATATGAGGGTATACATGTATTTGACTGATGTGTTTCCAATGAAAATATGTTTACCAGAAACACCTCTGCACCTTTTCTAATAAATTTTTGCATCTAGTGAGAGATCACCAACTGTGGGGAATTTTATCTTAATCATTTTAGTTTAAAAGTCCTCCCTTCTCCGATGAAATCACATGAGCAACTATTGGAAATTCATTTCAATGGTTCCCAAGGTGGCAAACCACCAAATCCTAACACAATATTTTCTCCTCCCATGGAAATGGCATACATAGGGCTAGTTAACAAGTAATCTCCCATGGTGAGATTAATGTTATGGAATTTTCCTGAACAACTAATAGTTCCCCCATCAACAATCATTACTTGACATTCAGAGCTGGATAAACAAATCAGTTCAAGTGTACCACCAACTTATGATTGATGAAGTTGTGAGTACTTCTGAATCAATCAACATTGTTACCCTCTATTTTTATAAGAATCCAACCACTTTGAGAGTTTGGGGAGTGCTAATACCTAAAATTGCATGGCATGATATTGTTGGGTGGGGACCTCCTAATTCCTCCTCGGACTCTACATCTTCATCTTATTCATTAGGCCTCTCAATGAAGAACAACTTATTTTCAACACACTTTTATCCTGGTCCATATTTGTTGTCATAATTAAAACATAACCCTTTGGATATTTTTTTCTTTAATTTGTTGAGGTTCCAGTCTAACCTGGTTAAGGGAATGATGAAGACAAGGTGCTATGATCTATGATATTTGTGACAGTTTGTCTCTAATTGGAAATAATTTTTTCCTCTGCTCTACGTGCTATACTAATAAAATCTGAAACCTTATAAGGATTAAACATAAAAAACTCATTCTTAATGGGTTCCTTAATACCCTCAAGAAATAAGTCATTCATATTCTCTTCAGTAATATTTTCCACTTGCAAGGAAAGGTTTTGGAATTAATGAATGTAATCCTTGATTGATCTTGTTTGTCTTAACTTTTCTAATTAGCTGAAATAATTCTCTATCACACTAGAACTATAGTACAATTGTAACTCTTTAGTGAATACTGTTCATGTAACATTGAGACCAATCTCTTTCCTTTGAGCACATAACCATCAATACTAAATGAATTGGTCAAGTTCAAGATACAAGGAAGCCATGGTAACATTTTATCCTGATGGAATTTGATGTAGTTCATAGAAATTATCCATTTGGTTAATCTGATTAAGTAGATCCTTTCCATCAAACTTATACATTTCCATTTATCATTTTTGGATTCGACATCCTCAAAGATCCACCCTAGCTATTTTGCCTATTATTTTGAGCCAATAATTCACCTTGGTTGATATGAGTATGATTGAGTTATGGTTGATTAGGAAGAAGATGTTGACCCGCTATATTTGACCTGAATTGATGAATGAAATCCTCTAATCATTGTCTAATATTTTCTACATCTTCTTTACTGACCATTCAAAAATTGAGGTTTCATAACTCAAACTCAAGTTGGCTTACCTTATGGTCTATCAAAGTAATCCCTAGCCTCGAGGATTCTGTAGTAACCCCTTATGACTCTAACTCCTCAACTATAATCTCATCCTTGTCTGGGGTTTTTCCTCAAAGTGATGGGATTGTTTTTGAATTTTGTGGAAAGGCTCCCTTGCCATGATGCCCCAAAATGGTAGGATTTAGGGATCAAGGTCAAAATTTAGGGTTCAATATTTTGATGAATTCACCCAAATATAAAAAAACTGAAAGAATGAATTCAAAATAAATTTTTATCCTCTTTCTAGAAATGTAAAGAACTTGGAAAAATTCCACAATTTACAGTTGATAAAGAAAATTTATCAAAAACCATAAAATTGATGTAAGTTTTGCAAAACAAGTCAAAATATCTTGAAATTTGGATAGGATATTACTTGACTAATTTCACAACACCCAAAAAAAATTGCAAAAAAAATAGTTACTAAATTAGGGATATAGATAATTGTTTGAAATTAGGGATTTGACACGCTTTTAGTCGAGATCAAGCTCTGATACCACTTGTAAGGAAATTACTTGGATAAATAAGAATATCACCAACAAGAGAACACAATATTGTAAATAAATGATCACAATATTCAAGTAGAATAGCTTATCCACTTTGAGGGGGAAACCTCCAAACCATGTAATAAGACTCAAATGCTCAATATGATGATGAACTACTACCTACTAACCTCTATATATATTATTCCTATACTATGACGAACACCAAGGCAAACCCACTGATGATAATACAACACATATGAAAGAGATACATAATGATAAGAAGTTATAATAGCCAAAAGTCAACTATATACATCCAATGTAATATATATGATTAAGGGCGTAACACGATCATATATTAACACACAAAATATCTCTAAAGAAAATGAAAAGCTAAAGGAGAAACAATGTAATGAATCATCTTAGGACACAACATCAATTTTCCATATTCAAGAGAATGAATGTGAATACAAAATAATCTAGGATAAGGAAAATTCAGCTCAGAATAGACTTCGAAGATGCAAATATGATGGAAGAACTAAGTAAAGAAAGAAATGAAGGAAAGATTAAGGAAAATACCCTATTAGTGGATAAAAATTGAAACATGTTTAAGGCCTTGAAGAAAAATCTTATAAATGAAGGAGAGCTAGAGGAAACACTTAAAAAACATGGGATGAAAGAAAAGGAAAATATAGAACAATGGGTACCCCCGAGGGTGAAGAAAATTTAGTATTCTCTACCCCACAAAAGAAAGGAAAAGGTAAGTGTGGGGGTGACCTTGGAGCTTCAAGCTATAGACACTCTACCAGATATAGGGGAAAAATAGATGTGGGGAAAACAAGAAGGTTAGTAGATAAATGTTGGGAGACTATAGGAGAAATACTACTGAAAAGGAAATCGCTAATGGAACCCAACTAACATTGGACTCAAAGGGAAATAGAAATCCCTTTACCAAACATTCCAAATGAAGATCATATCATAGAATATAAGAGGTATGCATAGCTATAATAAACACATAATTCTAAAATACTTAAGAGTGAGCAACTAGCCACAAATTTTGGCAATACAAGAGACTAAGATGCAAGACACTTTTGTTAGTAATACTAAGAACTACTTCTAAAAAACGTAGAGATTGGCATGATTGAGTCCTCGGGAGATTTAGGAGGTTTAGCTACCATTTGGGATAGTAGGCTGGGTGAAGGGTAAATGATTTTAAATATTCTAATCATTTGGCCATTATTTTCACCTTAGTCAAGGACAATAAGGATTCATGAATTCTCTCCAACATTTATCTCCCGACAATTTGGTTAGCACGAAATTTTTGGATGGAACTCATTGAATTTATGAAAAATTGCAGTAGTTATAAATGGCTTATCCTAGGAGAATTCAACACTCCACTTTGAATCCAAGTGAGAAGAAATGGGGAAAACAAGAATTCACTCTAGGTATGGAAAACTTGATGGATATGATAGTAGATAATAATCTCATTTACATAGAGCTTGGAGTTATTAAATACACTTGGAGTAATATAATATTGGGAACAAATCTAATCCAAGTTCGTCTTGATAGGGTTTTGGTCTCGGTTGATTAAAACCTCTCACATGATTTCAATCTTTCTTGTCTTCCCAGAGTTAGATCCAATCATAATATGATTGTGCTCAACCTTCTCAGTAAAGAGGTAAAAACCATCCCCCTTCAAATTTGAAAAAATGTGTATGTCACACCCAAATCTATATGATAGAATAAAAGATTGGTGGAATATTAACATAAAAGGATCTACAATGTTTATCCTCATTCAAAAATTAAACAATGTCAAGAGAAATGTGAGTAAATGGAACAAGGACGTATTTGGAAATATTTTTGAAAAAAGAAGATAGAAGAGGAGCTAGCTGCACTTGAAAAAATGGTAGTAGATAAGGGCATGGATGTGGATGATTACTATCTTGAAAAAGAGATCCTTTCAGATCTTCATACGGTCAACTCTAGAGAAAAGTCCCACTAGAGGTAAAAATCATGAGCTCTTTGGCTTAAGGAAGGTGATAAAAACACTAATTTTTTCCACATGAAAACCTTACATCATAGAAGCAATAATAGAATTTAAAAAACCACTACGAAAGAGGGCAGAATTAGCAAATATATGCATACCATCAAGAAAGAGGTTGTTTCCTATTATAAGGACTTGTTTAATGGGGAATCCATGTAGGATAAATTTATTTTTGATAGTTTTATTTTAGACATCCATTTTAGTCTATTCAAGGACATAACCTTTAAGAAAATAACAAAAAAAATAACAATTGAAGTGCTTTGTACGAGAATGGTCTTCTCGATGGAAGGCGATAAATCTTTGGGCCTTGATGATTTTCTAGCTAGTTTCTTTAAAATATATTAGGAAATTTTCAAGGAAGATCTACTTGTGTGCTATTAATGATTTTTTGTGAACTGGTAATCTTATCAAAGAAATAAACACCACATTTATTATGTTGATACCCAAGAAGAAGGGTTCTAAAGACTTCAAGGACTTCAAACCCATAAGTCTTTCAAACGTCCTCTATAAGATCTTCACAAAGACCATTGCTTCTAGGATCTAGCCTCTTATTCCTCATCTCATCTCCAACCAACAAGGGGGATTTTTGAAAGGAAGGATTATTCAGGATGGTATTATTTTGGTGCATGAAGCAATCCACTCCATGGATAAGAGTAGAAAATAAGGTATGATTGTTACGCTAGATATGAACAAGGATTTTGATAGAGTTTCTTGGAATTTCTTAGACAAAGTTCTCAAGAAGTTTGGTTTTGATGATCACTTTAGAAAAATTCTAAGGACTTGTATATGTACTCCTATATTTTCCATTATTATTAATGGGACCCCTACATGATTTTTGACAACGGTAGAGGTATTTTTCAAGGAGATTCTCTCTCTCCTCTTTGTTCATACTAATGGTCAAAAGCCTTAACATAAAAACTATTATTGCTGTTAATTCCAAATACCTCAAAGGTTTTAAGCCATATTCAGATGATTTAAAGTTTTTAAATCAAAACTTTACTAATGACATTATCTTTATAATAATAGCCTTAGTGTTGGAAGTTAGAAGACTCAAATCCCTTCTCGGATACTATGTAGAAGTTTCAAGACAGTTGATTAATTTTGACAAAAGTTTATTTATTTTCCCATACACTCCTATCCATAGGAAAATAAGGATTTTAAAAATTCTTGGGCACAACATTAAAAAAATCCCCTAGTCCTATCTTGGCATGCCTCTTTTTATAAGGAAAGTTCCCATAAAATTATGAAATTCACTAATTGAGAGATTTTAAAGAAAACTAGTAGGATGGAAGGGTGCTATTTTTTCTCAAGACAAAAATGTTTACTCATCAAAAGTACACTTCAGAACCTTACTATTTATCTTATGTCTTTTTTAGGATTCCTAGTATGGTTATTTAAAAATTGAATGAATCCAAAAATATTTCTTTGGATGGGAGTGGATGAGAATAACATGATCCCACTTGTTGCTTAGGAGAAGGTAGTCTTCCAAAAAAGTGGGGGCCTTGGGATTAAGATTTTAAAGTGGATGAAAAATTCTATGATAGAGAAAATGGGATGGAGGCTGATCAAAGATGACCTTCCTTGGACCTCAATTATAAAAAATAAGTACCCTAGTGCTTCAAATGATCTCAAATGGATTTCTAAAGAAGACGTTCCCTATGGATCCTCATTCTAGAATGCTATTTTAAAATGTAAACATATTCTCCTTAAAGGAAACGAGTGAAATCTTGGGAATGGTAAAGACATACTCTTTTGGAAAGATAAATGGCTATCCCATCTTCCTTTCTGTGAATTATATGGTGGTTATCATATTTATGATCATTTCAAAGTTTAGATTGTGGAATTTTTTTCGACTACGTAAGAAACAACTCTTGGATTCAGATGCATAATAATGGTCCCTCAACAGAGAAATTCCAACATGTTATGGAGAAATAGAATATTCTAAGAAGATAAAATCCTTCCTAGGTGGATAATCAATATGAATTTATTTGGGAAAATAACTATGATACTTCGTATTAAGTAAGGTCTGGTTACCTCACCCTCTTTGAAATGCAACCCCCTTAATTTGATTGGAACAAAATTTGGATAAAGGAATTAACACCTAAGGTAAATCATTTGTTTTGGATTGTGATTCGTAATAAGATGCTAACAATATATAATTAGGTGAAGAGGGGATAAAACCTCCCCAATAGGTGCATTCTTTGTAAAAATTCGAAGAAAATAGTACCCATATCTTCTTGCATTACCCTTTTACTTCTTCGCTTGGAACTTTTTCTTCAACTTCATAGGCATCATTTGGGTCTTCCTCGATTCTTGCTTAGAACTAATAATATTTCCCATCCAAAAGTTTGGTGATAAAAATTGTGGAATAATGCCTTCCCCTACATTATTTGGTCCATGTGGAATGCTCGTAATTCAACCATATTTGAGGAAAAAAATCCATCTCTTCTCAAAATCACGAATGGTCTTGTTGATAATATAAGACAAAAAGTCACTTCTTTTAAACCCCTAAAAAGATGTCACAAAGTAGAAATGACAGTTAAATTTTAGAGAAATGGAAACTAAATATATTCTCAACTTCCATTCAACAGAGGATGTTCCTAGTATAGAGCATGTGAAATGGAACCCCCTCCTTCCAAATGGATTAAGCTCAATTATGATGGTGCCTCAAAGGGAAATCATGGCAGGTCCAGTTGTGGAGGATGCATTGGAAATGGAAAGGAACAAATCATTAGGCTATATACTAGTCCCATGGGAATAATAAACTCTAATAATTATTCGAGGCTCTTGATGTGCTATGGGGCCTAAGGTTAGCTAGAGACATTAACACTAAAAATCTAATTATTGAAGGGGAATATTTAATCACAACCAATTGCCTCAATGGAACTAATCATGTCAATTGGAGAATTAGTCATATTATAAAGGAATATTTTCAGATCCTTAACAAATTATCCAATAATGTAATTTAGCACACATATCATGAAGGAAATAAAGTGGAAGATTTGATGGAAAATATAGGTGTCAATATTAATGATTATCAAGTATGGCAAGCTAATGATAGAATTCCACATAATATTGAGGGTATTGTAAGAAATGAACAAGTAATTTAATCCCCACGTGATATTGATATCCTTTATGCTAAGGATTCTATCTCGGGATTTTAACTCTCATATCCTCTTCTTCACCATCACCATTGTTGGAAACAATGGAATTAGAAGTGAGATCTTTTCTAGGTTGTGCATCATGGGGGTGAAAGTGTAGAACGAGCTCGTTAGAAATGAAGAGTGGAAGTAGAATGGTGAGCTCTGGATAATATTGAGCAAAGGGGTTATTTCTACTTTTATGGAGTGTGTGAAGGGTCATGACCTTCACCTTTCACTGGAATTCACCAAAAACTGCAAAGACATGAAGGTTACATATAAAGGAAGAGAATATGATATCACAAAGGACACCATTTCCTAGGTTACTGGGACTTCATAGAAAGAAAGGGGTTAAAGTTTAATAAGAACAATGTTGATACTACTACGAGAGGAAAATTAAATTTTGGGAAAAGATGAGTTAATTAAACATGTAAAGAGTGGATTCTACAGAGACTCACTCGCTCAGCCTTACAACAATGTAGGTTTCCTTGTGATGAAATACATTACTCTTGAGGGTATTTTTTAGGTGATGTCATTCTTCCATTTGGTTTTCCTTAATAATTTCAGGAGGAAATGTGCTTTCAGTATTCTATTTTTCATATTGTAATCAGTTGAGCACTCCATAAATATTGTTAAGTGGGGGAAGAGAGTGTATCCACTCCATCATGCTATGATAATTCTTCTTTACCAATGATTTAACCTCTATATTCCCAAACCCTAGCATTCTTCCCTCCCTCCTTCAGATTCCCATGATGTCCCCTCTACAAAACCCTCTAGCCCTAACCCACGGAATCCTCCACTCACATTTCCAACCCTCCTAAAACTTCCATTCTTCCCATCTCTATCCCATAATCCTCCTCTCTTCCTCCCTTTGAGCCTTCCTCCTCTGTCCCACCTTCTCGTAAGACATCTCGAGAGCTCTCTTGGGAAAACCCCTTTATAGGGAAACTTGTTCTCCACTCCCACCCTATTATGGAGGAGGGTGAAGCTGTAATTGGGATCTAATCTAAGGGAAATAAAACCTCCCACCCAGTCATTTTCTAATGCCAACATAGAGGTTTTGGAGAACAAGTTCAAGTGTATTAGTGATGAGGTCAAAGAACTCAAAGATATGTTGAAGAACTACAACACTGATAAAGTGAAGAACAAATATGAAAAGAACCTAACTGATGAAATTGGAATGAGAATTTCTAATATTGAAAAGGAAATTGAAATCATTAGAGACAAGAATTTTGATGTACTATCAATTCTCAAGTGCATTATTGACTCTCTTTCACTCATCACTAGCTATCTTAAAGACCACAAAGGGAATGAGAAATTCAAGAAGGATACATGACTCAATGAGATAAATATGGGACTTGCCTACATGAAGAATATTTTTCATAAGATAATGAACTATCATCTTTACTTGGAGGTCCTTTACTAGTTTTTAGACTCTTTTTTTTAATTTTTACAACACTATGGCTGACTTTCTACTTGTGTTTGTGCTGTTTTTTTGCTTATATTATGTTGTATTTTGGCTTCATGTTGACTATTAGCTTGTTATAATATTCTTTTGATATCTTGATATTTGATATATATTATCTAGTATTTGGCCTCGTTTATAACTGGGTAGGGTCCCCAACCAAAAAACCTTTATCCTAAATAAAAAAATTAACATTATTGTTCTACACAAATAATGTTTATTTAGGAGTTTTATTATTTGTACGTGAAATATGGTTGCTAAACCATCTCAAATATTAGAATAATTGGTTATAGGAGGTTTCCTATTTTATAGGAAACATATACCTTTATAATTGTATGCTTTTGTAATGGAGAATAATATAGAGTATTATTCTTGTGATCAACATGTTAAATATGAACACAATCTCAATTTGGTATCAGATAAATGTCTAATCCTATGTGCAATGGAGGTTTAATAGATGTGTGAGGGGACATATTATTTCTATATGCCCCTATGAATGGATTCTTTGTGATTTGAGAATATTTTTTAGTTAAGAATTCCTAAATTTTTTGTATGATTTCATTTGTTATATGTGAAAATCAGATTAGATCAAGTGATCTATGAAGGTGACTCCAAGGTGAAGTTGGAAAACTAAAGACCTATATAAATTAGTTTGAAAGTCTCAAGATGAAAGAAGAAGAAAAAATTAGTGCATATATTCTTAGAGTTGATCAAGTTGTCAATACCATTGGAGGTTTAAGAGAAGATGTGAAAGAAGGCTGTGGTAGTATAGAAGGTGATAAGATCACTCACTCTAAGTTTGATTCTAAATTCTCAGCTATAGAAGAATCCAAGGATATGAGTACTCTTTTGATGGATGAAATCCATGGTATCTTGACTACTTATGAGATGAGGACATGTGTGGGAAATCCTTCCAAGAAGGAAGCAAATTTCAAAGTTGCAAAGAGAAAAAGGTAAGTGCTATCCATATTTCACCCCCCAGGAAAATATTGGATCAGCCACAACCCTGCATAGAAAGAACCTGAGAAAACTCATTCAAATCTTGTAAATAGGTCGCAGGTAGACTCAACAATGGAATAATAGGGTTAGAAAAGAAGGGGCAATGCCATAGAGGAACCAGGAGCAAGAAGGGGGAAAATGGTGAAGTTTTGAAGTTTTTCGGGCTCAAAACCATTCAGGAAAGAGTCCAAAATTGGCTAAGTATAAAGTGCAAGCAGAGGTTGCCAAGTGTCAGCTTGGCGCATCTCCAAGAGTTAGTCCAAAGGTGGAGACCCAAATGAGTGTGAGCTCTCCACATGGCCCAGAGTCCAAAAGGATAAAAGGGACCATTGAAAAGTCCATAGACTGCGGGGGCTGCCAAGTGTCAACTTGATGCTCCTTCAAAGGAAAATTTTGAATCAGGATTTCAAGTGAGCGCGGTGCCTCCATGTGTCTAGTCTCAAAAGAGGTAGAGTCGGTTGAATAGTCAATGCATGGGTAGACCGGCGGAGAGTGCCAAGTGTCCGAATGGCACTAATTCAAGGATTGAATTGAGAGAGGGTTTCCAAATGAGCACCAAACTGCCACATGTCCTAGGTCAAGAAATATGACCCCACCAAGCAAAGGACTTAACCAAAATATAGAAATTAGGCAGCATAAGAGGAAGCACCATGTGGCAAGCCTAAACTAGCAGCGCTAAAGTGGGCCATTGGGGGAAAGTTGGATTTTTTCCCTTGTTATTCCAAAGATGTAAAAGTTGCAAAATGGGCCGTAACTCTGCCCAAAGGAAAAGTCAATGTTTGAGCTTGAGTCAAGGTCAAAGCAGGGAGTCGGAGGAAAAGGTGAAAATTTTCCTTTTGTCAAAAGACACAAAGATAAAAATTAAAGTGCATCTCCCCAACCAACCAAAGGGTGCCACATGTCCAAGTAGAGCATTGGGGCCATGGGATTTTTCTGAGTTTTGTGTTTTTTTGTGAAAAGGGGGAAAAGATAAATCACAAACCCGCAAACCCAATTTTTTTCCTAATCTGGCTACCGCATGCCCCGTATTAAAAGGAGATCCATTTTTCAAACTATTTTCCCACCCATTTGTACGGACCCAATACAAACTTTGAAGGGGCATATCTTTCGACTCAGGCTCAAAATATTGCAAATATTACACCATTGGAAGCGTCTCGACATCCTCTATGCCATGGAAAGATAAAAAATCATTTTCTAGGCCCTGGTAGGTGAAAATGGAGAAACATCTTTGGGCCTTTAATGTAGGATCTTCTTGCCTCAACAACCAGATCGGATTCGATCTGCTCCACCGCTTCTTCCTCCTTTGAGGTGCTGAATAAGGATTTGATGCAGTCAAGATAGATTTGGAACAAATTTTATGGGAGACATTAAATAGTGGTGGTTGAGCTTGGAGCTGTTTTCCTGCTTCTTTCTTTTCTCTCGTCTGTATCGAATCTATAAATACAAGCTTGAGACTCGTTGTAAAGGGTTGGACATTATTTTGTTTTGCAGGCTCCCTTTCCTTCTAGCAAAGGAATTCATGGAGTTCAGGCCTTCCATTAAAATTGTAGTATGTTCTTGCCTCTTGGCTATTTTGTAATGCATTGTATCAATCTGACAGAGCAATAAAACACATTTGTGATCAATTCTAGATCCTTTCTGTCTCTTCTGTTTCTCGCATTTGGTCTTTCATTATAAATCTGGTTATCTGTGCTTGATTATTGTATGTATTTTGTTGGTTTGTGTCTATTAGAAAAACTAATGTTCATCATTCCTTCGGTGCATCACCTTATAGTTTAGTCATTTCTTATTTCTTATATCCCTTTTTATCCCTGTCTCCTTGGAAAATTTTAGATTAGGTATAGAGATAGATCCTCTGCAAGTTCTCACATATGCACCTAAATAAAGGAATAGGAACCAACCTTTAATCTAGAGAGATTTTCCATTTTCAAGGTCCCACACCTTGGGAAAGTTCAATGTTATGTGGATCACACCAAATGACTCGCCTTAGAAAAGTAGATCTATAGAACTCATTTGGGGTGCTTGTGATTTTGCACTAACAGTTTTGGCATGCCCAGTGGGACAGAGAAGTCTCCATCTTATTATAGTAAGATTGATGTGCACTTGCTTTGTGATTCTAACTTTTAAGAAGTTTTAAAATTGTACATCTGGCAACTCCAAAAGAAACAAATCCACTAGTTTCAGTAGTCCAAGCAAGTTCATGAGAAGGATACAAACAAGGTCTAGAACAAGAGAGGAAGGATAGTTTGTACACATACACTTGTCTCCAGACAGAAGGAAAAGAAGAAGAGCCTAGAGGTCTCCATCTCCCCAAATAGAGCCTTATCAACACCTCCTCCTAGTAGGCTATTCTTTCAAACAAGAAGGGTACTCAGGCTGATCAGAATGGCTCAGCCAAATCCTTATGTCAACTTCACTGGCAGCAGCCCACTCACCCTGAATGCACAAAATCCGGTCCCAATTGCAGCATTAAAGAGCATCCCATATTTCACTAGGGAAAACCAGACTTCTCCTGGTGACCATGTCCAAGATATTGCAAATGTCTATACAATCCATGAGATCCATGAGATGGATATTACAGTCAAGTTGCTAGCCTCTTCACTCAAAGGTAAAGCTTCACAATGGTTCAGGAGCCTTGAAGTAGGCTCTATTCAAAACTAGAACTAGTTGTGCACAACTCTTCACAACCAGTTTGGAGAAAAAGGTGATAACTTGTCTTTGTTGGAGCAACTGACAACAATCAAGAGAGCCCCGAATGAGAAACTGATGGATTTCAACCTCGATTTCAATGGACCTAGGACAAGATTCCAACAACAGTAAAGCCCACTAATGAAGGTGCCTTCTTATACTTTCTTAGGGCTTTAAATTTTGATATTTCTTTGATGATTCAGTCAATGGGGGGCACAACCTTACCTGTAGCCTATAGCCTTTCCATAGGAGCTGAGAACCGTTTGATTCAGGCTGAAAAACTTACCCCTAGGCCATCCATGCCCCTTTACCCCAAGTTAGGAAACCCAAGTACCAGCCAAACACCCACATTAGCTCCTATACCCACCCCCAGGAGTCAAAGTTCAGCTGAAGCCTCCACTTCATCATCTAACACCTCAAAGGAGCTTCAAGAAGTGATGAAACAACTGCAAAACTTGGGAAATGAGCTAGTAACCATCAAAAGATAGTAAGCTTAGAGTTCTAGGCCATATCAACCCCAGGCTCAGTATCAGGCTAGACCCCCATATCAACAAAATAGACCACCAGCCTAGGTCTGTAAATCAGAGTCAACACCAAGGGAAACCTCAAGCTGCTAGACCTTTCAGGTCATATGACCCAAACACAGTTTCAACATCAAGGGGATTGGTTCCAAAGACATAATAACATGGCACAAGAGTATGAATGGTGTTTCCCATGTAATCAGCCACATAATCAGTTGATGTGCTTCAATGGTGCATTAAATTAGGCTCTGATGGTGCAAACCATTGGTGTGTCACAAGAACCTAGCCATGAAGAAAGTCAGCAGTAAGGAGCTCAGCAAGAGGGACCCCCAAATGAAACTATGCTTGTCAATTGGTAGGCTGAAGACTTATGTGGAATGAATCAGACTCCTTCTCAAAGTATAGCTGCCAATACATGGTCTAAGAGGAGAAATATTGGAGAAGGACATTCACCAAGCTCAGGTGATCCTCAACCCTCCGTCGCTCAAGTAAGGTATTATAATTCAAAATATAACTCCCAATGTGTAAATTCAATCCAAGCCACCTTCCAGACCTACTTAGGCACTGGTTGTAATAGCCTAGGTGTAAGAGAAAAATGTTCATGGGAAAGGGAAGTAAAAGGATAAATCATTCAACATGAAGAGGAAAAGTGTGAAAATTTCACTATGGGAGTCACTGGCCATTCCAGGGTAGAGGGATCTATTGTAGACTGCTATACAAAATTGGTCAAGCTCAAATCACACCCCTAACTAGCAAGAGAAAGTGCTTACCAATACAGCTCAACCTAGGGAAAACCATCGAGAACAATAAGGTAAGAACCTGAGACCTCCTCCATTCTATGTTTCATTGATTATTGGAGACAAATTGGTGCACAATTGTATGATTGATTCTAGGGCAAGTAGTTCTGTAATGCCCAAGAAAATAGCTGATCAACTGGGTCTCCAATATGAAGTCATCTCTAGAGGGGTAGTGCAATTAGATGGGATAGTGGTGACAACTATTGGAATCATCAAGGATCTGAGCCTCACTCTGCATGCCTGCCCCAATGTGACTGTTTTGCAGAACATATCAATCATAGATTTTCCACCACTTTTTCTTTGTGTTTGTCCAGGGACTTCACTACCAAAATTAGAGGCTATCTATCTACTGATTGGTCACATATGCTCTTTAGAACAAGGTATGGGGAAAATGCCACAATCAGATCTGAGCCCATTGCTGATTATCATATTGAATCTTATGTGCCTAGCCCAATCAATGCCAACTGCTCAACTTTTGATCAAGAAGACCTCCTAAGCACTTGTGAAGTAGATACCAAGGTGGGATGTATCCCAGACTTGACTCTCGATGAGTGGGCCAACAAAAGACATGCTTTTGACCCCTATAAGGAGATGGAAGAATCTGAGCTAGGTGTCTACTGTCTACATGAAGAGAATCATCCTCTTCTTGACCTAATTAAGCCAGAATATAAAGATGACAATGAGGTATGGCAATTATTCTTTGATGGCTCAAGGAGTAGATAAGGAGTTGGAGGAGGAGCTATGATTGTGTCCCCCAAAGGTATGAAATATTATTCAACCTTCAGATTTCAATTTTCTTGCTCAAATAACACTACTTTGAATATGAGGCTTTGGTCCATGGTCTTCATTGGGCAAGGAAGCTAGGAATCAAGAACTTGCAAGTGTTTGGTGATAGTGAACTAGTTGCCAATCAAGTCAGAGGACTTAATGTTGTCAAGAATGACCTGCTCAAGAACTACAAGAGTAGGGTATGGGATCTCATGGAGGATTTCGAGGCCTTCAACATTGTGTCCATACCCAAGAAGGAGAATGAAGTTGTTGATAGGCTTGCAATAGTTGAGCAACATTTGATGTGGTCGAAAACATCAAAAGAGACAAGGAACAACCACATATCCATATAGTTGTGAGGCCAATAGTGCCAGATAATAACACATGTTGGCAAGTGTTTGAGAATGATCAACAGATCATTAATTTTTTGCAAGAAGAAGCTGAATTCTCAGCTAGAAATCAAAGTAGATTAGAGCAGCAATACGGGAATCAAATAGTACAACTACATACAAACAAGCTCCCCAAAGGCTTAGTGACATTGGAGTCTATTTTCAATCCTAATGATCAGTTTAGAAAAGAGAAGGCTAACATACAGATCAAGGGAGAAGATTCAGAGTCAATACCAGTTGGAGAAGGAAAAACACTTCAAATTGGCAAAGTGGCCACCGAGAAAGAAAGGTATGAATTCATACAACTTTGCCAAGAATTTCTAGATGTATTTTCTTAGAGCTATGAAGACCTAAGAGGGTTCAACCCAAAGCTAGCACAACACACAATCAAACTAGATCTAGCTGCTCAGCCCATCAAGCAAAAGTAGAGACCAATCAATCCACACATTGAGCCTCTGATGAAGAAAGAGATGAACAAGCTGATAGAGGTAAGTATCATATTTCCAATCAAACACTTAAGCTGGGTTGAAAACCTGGTCCCAGTCAGGAAGAAAAATGGAGAGATTAGGTTGTGTGTAGATTTTTGAGACTTGAACAGAGCTTCCCTCAAAGATCACTACCCACTCCCTTCAATGGAGTAGATCTTACAAGTGGTGTTTGGATCAGAGAGATTCTCCCTCCTAGATGGCTACTCAGGGTACAACCAGATCATGGTGAAAGAAGATGATCAGTTCAAAACAACTTTCACCACCAAATGGGGCACCTATGCCTACAAAAAAATGCCATTTGGACTGTCCAATGCCAGAGCCACTTTCCAAAGGGAAATGGATATGGCATTCAAATGGATGATCAATAAAATAGTACTAATCTATCTAGATGACACTACGGTGTTTTCTAGAAATATAGCAGACCACCTTTTCCACCTAAGCCAGGTGTTTCAAAGATGTAGGAGTTTTGGGGTATCATTGAACCCTAAAAAATGCATATTCTTGGCCAATGAGGGAATGCTTCTAGGCCATATAGTGTCAAAGGAAGGTTTGGAAATTGAACTAGAGAGAGTTGAAGTAATAAGAGGATTGGCATTGCCAAGCCATAAGAAAGCTCTTCAAAGCTTCCTGGGAAAAATCAATTTTTCCATAGGTTTGTACCAAACTTTGTTGCCCTTGTTAAGCCAATAACGTTGATGTTGAAGAAGAGATTAGAATTCAAGTGGATAGCTAAAGGAAAGGAAAGCTTTGAGGCCATCAAAGAAGCTATATCACAAGCCCCAACTCTCATGAATCCATATTTCTCTAAAGACTTCATATTGTATGCCTTTGGTGGCAGTGACACAATTTCTGCAATCTTAGTTCAACAGAACAAAGAAGGTACATAACAACCAATTGCTTTCTTCAGTCAAGGTATGGAAGACTATGAAGTGAGATACTCCTTCATTGAAAAGAAATTCCTGACAAAGTAATAAGAGGATTAAAGAAGTTTAAGCATCTGGTTTCAAATAATAAAATCCAATTATTGGTCTCCCATGCGGGAGTTAAAGAATTCCTTCTCAACAAGGATCTGAATGAAAAACATGCAGGATGGATCACTTGTGTCATGGAATATGACATTGAGATCAAGGTCACTAAGTTGGTCCATGGGAAGGGGTTGTGTGAACAACTAGCCTCAGTCAACAAGACGAAGCAAACAGTGAAAAGGAGGTTATTTTTGTTCTACAGGATAATCAAGAGGAAGGAAATAATGATGTACCTACTCCTTGTTGGACTCAAGACATGGTGCACTTCCTTCAAATAGGCCTGTGTCCTCATGGGATGAGTAAATAAAAAGGAGACATTTTAGACTATAGGCCATCCCATATGTTCTTATTGATGGTGTCTTGTTCAAAAGAGACATCAATGGCATTCTGCTGAGATGCATTGAGATAGATCAGGTTGAGAGAGTGTTACAAGAATTCCATGTTGAAGCAGCTGGAGGCCATTTTGCTCCAAGGGTGACAACACTCAAGATCATGAAGGTGGGTTATTATTGGCCCAGTGTTTAGTGACTATTATGCATGGATCAAAAAGTGTAAGAATTGTGCATTCTTCAAAGGCAAAGAAAAGTTAGCAACACTTCCATTGCACCCAATTTTAGTCGACCAACCTTTCATGCAATGGGGATTAGAATTCATTGAGTCATCAATCCAAATTCAATCCAAGGCCACAAATGGATTCTGATAGCAACAAACTATTTCACCAAGTGGACCAAGGCAGTGGCACTCAAGGAAGCTAATGAGTCTAGTATACTAGATTTTTATGAAGGGATAGTGACCAGATTTGGAGTGCCAGCCACCATTATATTAGAAAATGCATTGGCATTCATAGGTTCCAAGATCATAGGATGGGCTGTTAAGAACAAGACTTACTTGAGCACTTCATCAAACTATTACCCTCAAGGTAATGGCCAAGTTGAGTCCACAAACAAGAACCTGCTAAAGATCATCAGAAGAACTCTTGATGAGAATCAAAGAACCTAGCACACAAAGCTCAAATCAGCCTTATGGGATGATAGGATAATGCCCAAGAGATCTATAGGAATCTCTCCATTCAAACTTGTCTATGGGAAAGAGGTAGTGTTGCCTATATCACTTGAGTTTCTAGCATTGGAGCTCATGAAGCAGCTAGAGATGTCTGAATTTGAACTAATGGAGGCTAGGTATGTGGAGCTGATAGAATTGGAAGAAACTAGAGAGCATGCACTCCAAGCAATAGAGAAGGATTAGGCCTCAATCAAGAGATGCTTTGAAAAGAAGGCAAAAATAAGGACCTTCTAGGAAGGAGACTTGGTTTTGAAATGGGATGCAGATCGAGCAAAACCAGAAGGCATTCCAAGTTTGATGCCATTTGGAGTGGCCCCTACATGGTCACAAGATGTAAAAGTAGCAATGCTTTCCAATTGTCTATGTTGGATGGTGAGGAATTGTAGATTCCAGTAAATGGAATCTATCTTAAACACTGCTACTAGAAGGAAGGTTATCACCTTGTACATATTAGTTAATTTATTTTCCTCTAAGTGCTTGTGCACATTGTCTTGCTGTAGTTTAGGTTGCTTTTCTCCTAAGTGCTTTGCACACTCTGCATGTTCTATTTGGAGTATGTATGATTTCAAATTTTGTATATAGTTGTGGTGTTGTTTTGTTGCTCTTATGCAGTCCATTCGAGAGACAGATGAAGCCCGGGTCAAAACAATTTTCTACTCTTAGAAACCTTCGTTTTGAGATTTCTTATGAAAATCGAGAGTGCAAATAGCTAGGCTCGTGAATCAAAGGCATAATCAGTATCAGACTGTTGTTTTCGACTCCATGCCCAATGATTATGACAAGGCAATTGGTCTTTTCATCTAGCAGTAGATACCCATGTGAGTCACCAAATTGTTATCCATATTTTGCCCCCAGACAAATATTGGATCAGCCATGACCCCGCATAGAAAGAACCTAAGAAAAATCATTCAGATCTTGTAAATAGGTTGTAGGTAGACTCAACAATGGAATAACAGGGTCAGAAAAGAAGGGGTAGTGCCGCAGAGGAACTAGGAGCAAGAAGGGGAAAAAATGGTGAAGTTTCAAAGTTTTTCGGGCTCAAAACCATTTAGGAAAGAGTCCAAAATTGGCTAAGTATAAAGTGCAAGTAGAGGTCACCAAGTGTCAGCTTGGTGCATCTCCAAGAGTTAGTCCAAAGGCGGAGACCCAAATGAGCACGAGCTCTCCATGTGGCCCAGAGTCCAAAAGGATAAAAGGGACCGTTGAAAATTCCACAGACCTGTGGAGGCTGCCAAGTGTCAACTCGATGCTCCTTCAAAGGAAAATTTTGAATCGGGATTTCAAGCAAGTGTGGTGCCTCCACGTGTCCAGTCTAAAAAGGGGTAGAGTCAGGTTGAATAGTCAATGCATGGGGTAGACCGACGGAGAGTGCCAAGTGTCCGAATGACGCTAATTCAAGGATCAATTGAGAGAGGGTTTCCAAATGAGTGCCAGACTACCGTGTGTCCTAGGTCAAGAAATATGACCCACGAGAAAAGGACTTAACCAAAATATAGAAATTAGGTAGGCAGTGGAGGAAGCACCATGTGGTAAGCCTAAACTAGCAGCGCTAAAGTGGGCCATCGGGGAAAGTTGGTTTTTTGCCCCTTGTTATTCCAAAGGTGTAAAAGTTGCAAAATGGGCCGCAACTCCACCCAAAGGAAAAATTCAGCGTTTGAGCCCGAGTCAAGGTCAAAGCGGGAGTCGAAGAAAAGGTGAAAATTTTCCTTTTGTCAAAAGACACAGAGATAAAAATTGAAGTGCATCTCCCCAACCAACCAAAGGGTGCCACGTGTCCAAGCGGAGTGTTGGGGCCATGGGAGTTTTCTGAGTTTTGCATTTTTTTACGAAAAGGGGGAAAAAGATAAATCACAGACCCGCAAACCTGATTTTTCCCTAATCTGGCTGCCACGTGCCCCGTATTAAAAAGGAGATCCATTTTTCAAATTGTTTTCCTGCCCATTTGTATAGACCTGATACAAACTTTGAAGGGGCATATCTTTTGACTCAGGGCTCAAAATATTGCAAATCTTACACCGTTGGAAGTGTCTCGACATCCTCTACGCCATGGAAAGATAAAAATCATTTTTAGGCCATGGTAGGTGAAAATGGAGAAACATCTTTAGGCCTTTAATGCAGGATCTTCTTGCCTCAACAACTAGATCGATTCAATCTACTCTACCGCTTCTTCCTCCTTCAAGGCACCGAATAAGGATTTGATGTAGTCAAGATAGATTTGGAACAAATTTTATGGGAGACATTAAATAGTGGTGGTTGAGCTTGGAGCTGTTTTCTTGCTTCTTTCTTTTTCTCCCATCTGTATCAAATCTATAAATATAGGCTCGGAATCGTTGTAAAGGGTTGGACATTATTTTGTTTTACAGGCTCCCTTTTCCTTCTAGCAAAGGAATTCATGGATTTCAGCCTTCCATTAAAATTACAGTATGTTTTTGCCTCCTGGCTGTTTTGTAATGCATTGTATCAATCTACAGAGCAATAAAACATGTTTGTGATTGATTCTAGATCCTTTCTATCTCTTCTTCTCACATATGGTCTTTCATTATAAATCTGGTTATCTGTGCTTGATTATTGTATGTATTTTGTTGGTTTGTGTCTATCAGCAAAACTAATGTTCATCATTCCTTCGGTGCATCACCTTGTAGTTTAGTCATTTCTTATTTCTTATATCCCTTTTTATCCCTGTCTCCTTGGAAAATTTTAGATTAGGTATAGAGATAGATCCTCTGCAAGTTCTCACGTATGCACCTAAACAGAGGAATAGGAACCAACCTTTAATCTGGAGAGCTTTTCCATTTGCAAGGTCCCACACCTTGGGGAAAGTTCAATGTTATGTGGATCACACCAAATGACTCTGCCTTAGAAAAGTAGATCTATAGAACTCATTTGGGGGTGCTGTGATTTTGCACTAACAAAGAAGAAGATCTTAGATGATGATATTTATGATATTGATGATGATGAGTTGATTTCCATATTTTATAGGAAGTTGAAAACAAGTTCAGAAACTATAAAAATAAGCTGCCCATCAAGTGTTTTAACTATGGAGAGATTGAAAATTTTGTAAACAAGTGACCCCACAAGCATAAGGGAAAAGAGAATGATTATGATCATGATGATGGAAAGAGGATCCACATGTCTAATAAGGAAAAGAATAAGTGTAGGAATTTTTAAGACAAGAAGATGTCAAAAATAAGATTTTAATCCAAGGAAGATTGTAGTTTATCAAAGGTAAGTAGTGATGGTTATAATTCTAATTTTGATTCTAAATCTGATCATGAATAAGTTGGAAATGAAGTCTTATTCATGGCCAAGGGTAATAAGAGTTATAAAAATGATGGTTCTATATATGGAGGCTCATGTATGCATTCAAAATAAGAATAAGATGATCTTGAAACTGAGATGATGTGTATTCAAGAAGAATTGAAGCATGCGAGAGAAAAAAAAAGAAACTCAAGGCACAAATCAAAGAGTAAGAAGAAAAGATACATGTTTTTAGGAGAATAATTATAATGACATAAATGAATATGATAAGATCATCAAATAGTTAGATACTCAAATAGATACTATATATACAAGCCTAAAAGCTAAGGATGAAGAGTGCATCAGATTTGAAAAGGAAGTGGTGTCTTTAAGGGAAGAAGAGACTAAAGCTACCAACATGACAAGATTATTTCAAAGATTAAGAAGATCTCTAAGGATATAGATGATCTCTTAGATAGTTAGAAGTCTACAAGAGATAGGACTGGTCTAGGGTTCAAGGAGAACCTAAACATTAAAGACGTGATTCAAGAGGATGCTACTTAGAGTGAGGAGGTTTTTGGCCCAAGTTGTAAAGAAAATTAGACGAAGAACAAATTAAAGAGATATGAGAAGACAAGGTCTATTAGAAAACCCAATGCATAAATTTATGAGAATTATTTTAAAATATATTATTATAGTTGTAATGTTTTTGGAAATAGGCCAAAAGAATGTAAAAGGTAATCCAGTGTGAATGATCATGGAATTGTGGAAGGAGTTTCATTTCATATCAGTCAAGAGGTAAGAATGAAGTTGTGTGTTATAACTATAATCATGTTGGTCACATTGCAAAGTTTTGTTTTCATGGTTCTTCAAGACAAAACAAGAGGTTTCAGGCTCCTAGAGTACATAAGAAGAGACAAGATAAGACATGGGAACTAAAATTGAATTAGAGAGATCTAATTAAGCATGTTTTAGGAATTTAAGAGAGTAAAAAGTGTTCATAGGTGATTAACTAAAATGTGGAATATGTGTAGTTAATATAACTAGGAACAACAATAAATAAAAATACTAAAATGATGTAAATAACAACTAAATAAATATAAAAAGTGACCCAAGAAACTAGGCTAATGAAAATAGAAACCCTAATATGCAAAGAAGGGTTGGAAGGAGCTTAGCTGATTCGTAGGCTGATCTGGACTATGTCATAAAATAGAATGAATATTCTAGAAGTAGGAACAAACATGCGAGTTCTTGAAAAGGAAAAATCTGAACTGTTTGGTTGGACTGGGGCACTTGGAATAGGTTCGGGGCACCCAGTGGGTGCCCTAGTTTGCATTCTGGGTGCCTTGGTTTGTGCAGGAGGTCCAAAACCAAACTTGTAGGGTTGCTATATGATCTGAAGCCCTCGCTTTCCATCGTACTAACTTTGTTGTACTCGGTTGTATGTCACTGGTAGTCAATGATGAAGAGGAGACCTACAAAACCCCCAAAAAACATCAAACCCTAAAAGAGAAAAATACATATGAAGGGGTCAGACTGTCCTCAACTACAAAAATGATGGACTAACTAACTAAGCACTATAATACATCTAGAACCCGATGTATTTCTATGTGCAAGTGTGTGCAATCATGCCCTAGGTGCTCTTGTGCTAGTCGCACTTTGTGAAAGTAGTGAACAATAATTATGAGTAGAAATGTAATAGAATGGAGGATGGAATAAAATAAAATTCCTTCCTATATAGTTTGATGCGAGATGAACCATCCTTGTGCCTTTTGATAGAGATAGATGGATGAAAATGAGCTCTAGATGCCTTAGATGGATGCAAATCTAGGTGGATGATAGTAGTGACTAGTGCTTGGTCCCTTATTATGGTTTCATAAATTTATATTTATATGGTTCTCTTGTTCTAATTTTGTAATTAACCCCGAAAATGCTGACCATAAGAAAGATAAAGTGTTAAAATGGCTAGAAAGTGCCCAAAAAGTGGCAGGAAAGTGGGAAAAGGATCAGGGTACCTCAACTGGGACCATGGAAACCATCGGCACCCCAATACTAGCCTGAGTACCCTAGTCAAGGCTAAAATGATGGGAAACGATAAAAATAGATAGAGAAATTATGTGTTGAAGGTTGGAAATAACGACAGAAAGAAAAGTAAAATGGCCAAAAGATGAGGGTTAATTAGTACTTTCTTCACTCAAAACCATATAAATAGTAGTATGATATTGGGACTAAATAATGTCTAAAGTACATGATTTTTTTTTCTACAATAGGTTGTTGATAAGAAGAATAATGAAAAATTTGAGTCATAGGTGCCAAGGAGGTCTTAAAATCTCCTTAAGATACTATTCTAGATACCTATGACTTATGGTGTCTCTACTAATATTATTAGAGACATTCATCACTATTGGTGAGATAATTTGATGATAGGACCAAGTAGTGGATTTCTGCCAACGCTCCAAGACTAGGTCCTCTCGCTTCAATGGGCATATCCATTATTATGTGTAAACAAAAATAAAACTTTGTGGTTGGCCAAGAGGTGGGGATCTAACAGCACACTCCACAAAGAATCGCAGAAAATGCTTGCAATTTGTGTAAGGGAGGAATTTTCTAAGAAGGTGGGAAAGTGGGAGTGGGAAATTAAGAGAGGGATTAATACTGTAAGTAGGAAAAATTAGATTCTTGAAGGGATTAAAAAAATTCTAACACACAAAATTAGAAATAATCACAACCTTTCTAGTTATACCAAGACAAGATGAAACCATGAACCAAAAATTACACTTATTTACTCATCAAGAAAATCATGAAACTCCTTTCTTTATTGAAAAATTGGCAACATTGTAAAATAATAGGGATGGAAGAACATATGAAAATGAAAATGGAGAAAATATTTATCTTTTACTTATTCTAATTAGTTATCTACTCTTGAACATACAAAATTGATAACCCTTTGGAATAGGGAAGTCATTACAATATATAGATTTCAGAAAGACTCTTCACCTACCCCCCACATGACCTTTCATTTGTCTTTTATAATATGTGACTCTTCATATTCCTATGAATAGAATTAAGTCTCATTTTTTAATAAATGAGGGTGACTTATTACAATGACAACTATAGTCACATAAGACAAAAGAGAATTTGACAAAAATATAATAAGAGAAAATGAAAAGTGTACCCCCTCCTAATGAAGAAATAGGACATGAAGGAAGAGACGAGGAGGAAAAGAAGAGAGAGAAAATAAGAGACACAACTCTCGGATGGAGATAAGGCCCTTGCTGATTCTCGTTTAACTTTGAGGTGAAATTTTGATGAGTACCTCTGGGAAGATATCCACTCCTTTGAATTCTTTACCATATCAAGATACCAAAGGTGTAAATTTCTCGTCTTGGGGAATGTAGATGAAATTCAATGACTTGATCCAATTATCCGAGATGGAATTGATGTTTTTAGACTTTATGAACAAAGAATGATGTTTTTTTAGTGCTTGATATCACAACCCTTATCTCAGTAAGAGACTCTAGTGTGTCCTTGTTGAAGGAAAAGGGATTCCCATCTTCTTGTTTGACAAGTTCTTTAAAAGGATGCAACAAGTCATTCACAAAGGTGTTTTCATCAATTTTAGGCACTCCAAGCTTCTTTATCTTGATGTTGACATCATCCCGCATCTAATGACATTTTTCTCATATGAATACAAATCTTCCGTAGAGAATGGTTTAGCATATTGTACTTGGTGACAAGGGTTTTGGCCCATACCCATGACAAATCCTCGGATGGAAAATTAAGTACTTTCCTTTATATCAATACTTGAGAATGACCTTTCCCCATCTCTATAACCAAAGTGAAAAATTTGATCCCAATATTCCTTTTCTTTCTCAATTTTACCCATTTTAATTTGAACCTTGGTGATTGTTGTGCATACCTAATTGAACAATGAGATCATCTCCAGAAGAAAAACTTTCCCATTTTCCATAATATTGTTCACCCATTTGTCATTTGCTCACTTTGCTTCATGGTTAAATCCCATGTCTTCCGAATGGACTTTGGATTGAATCTACTAATGGGAGTACCTTATTCCATTGGAAGAGATGAAAATACATTCAGGTCCATGAAATTTTACACGTATGAGGTGAGTGTTTTCACGTGATCTTCCAACTGATAAATATTTTCTTTGTACTCATGATTCCTCATGAGAAGGTGAGTGGAAGAGTCTTTGAACAAACATGCATTTCCCTCCCGAGTTATTGGGCTTAGGTGTATGGTGGTCATCTTGTAGTCATTCGGGGTCATTTATTGAATGTAATTGATTACCTTTGGATGAAATACCTCTACATATTGATTTCCAGAAGTGACGCCGAAGAAGTGAGAAAGTGCTTGAGCTAAATTTCCGTTCTTTCCTTTGACCATTGAAGCTATAGTTGAGAAGTCTGGGACTGCTACCTCTTAAACCATGTGGGATTCCATCGTGATCATTTCCAAACCCAAGGAAATATCTCATTCATATCTCTGGCTAAGTATTTGGTAGGATTGTAGTTTCTTGCTTAAAATGAGAAGGAACATCTTGTGCATAAAAATGGGTGTGTTATTCCAATTTTTAGTTTATCAAGAAATTGGAGATAACTAATTAAAAATGTATCCTTTTTGAGTCTTTTGATCCATAAATTTTTCTATGAAAATGGCTAAAAATCCTTAGTAACACTTCAGATCCCCATAACATTTGACATGCATCTTATTCCTTGCTTCCTAATTTTGATTTTTGAATTACATTGTGTTTCTAGGTTTCAAGATCCACTTGCACATATCATGGGAAACTCAAAACATATGCAAAGTGTTCCATGCTTCCCGAACCAAAATCCAATTTGAACTATATGCTATCTAGTTTTAGGATCCGATTGCATAGGAACATATTCCCACCGAAGCATATGTAAAATGTTCCTTGTGTTTCGATTCCAAAGTCTAACTCAAACCATGTACAATCATATTTCAGGATCCGATTGCATCAGAGCATCTTACCTCTTACACATATGCAATGTGCTCCATGTTTCCTGAAATTGAAACCCCACATTAAATAAGACTCCTTCATGTCTTGTTTTTGGGACCTAATTACATGATGACAGATGTGATTAATTTTCCCATTCCAAAATTAGTGCATTTAATGTCCAATTGTCAAGTAGGTGAGCACACATTTCTACTTATGTGTATTTAATACTAGGATTTTTATAAATAGGGGTATTTCCATGTCATTTGTACCTTACATTTCAAACACCATTCATATTTTTCACCTACTTACACACCCTCAAAACCCGACCCACATTTTTCTTGGCATTTTTATTTTTCCTCAAAGGATTGAAGTTTTTTTACCTTGAGGTAAGTAAATTTTCATCTGGGTCATCTTTTGGTTCTTTTTTAGGTCATGCCCTTGGTGGCATTTGGGTGGAATAGGTCCTCTCCCATTTTCCTCTTCATGTTTTCACCCTAGTCAGTTATTTTTGAATATCAATCAGAAGGGTGAATTCTTTTCCACTTTCATGGAATTCAAATTTTGAAGAGTTGGAAACAAATATCAAGGTTTTGTGCCTAAAGTGTATAATTAGGTTTTGCACATGCCTAAACAGGTCATTTTCTTAATCAAGCAATTCAAACTTTTTTAGTTGCTCAACAGCCCAAAATTCCACAAAGTGTATCATAATTTCACCCTTACGAAACAACACTCAAATTCCGTAGTATGTTGGGTTTCCTCATCTATAAAGAAATATCCAAACCCCGAACAATGTATTAGGTTTTCTCAAGTGTTCGACAATGTTATTTTCCCGACTCAGTTTGTCAGAATTTCACAACTATTGATCAAGCTCCAAAACTTGATTCTCTTCCAGGGCTTCTAGGTAGCTTTGTGGCAAGTTCCCCATGTCTGATTTAGGCAAGGGAAAGGGTAAGAAGGAAGGAACAAAAGAAATGAAGTACAAGTATCGGGTGTTGTGGATCCCTCAAACATTGATTCAAATTTTTATATTAGGGACACGAGTTGGGACATGTAGATATGGAAGAGTTTTGGGGAAGAGTTAAAAGTTCCTCACAGACTTCATGGATGCAATCTATTTGTGCCAGTGGATTACCTCTAGTAGCTACCTTCCCCATTTTTGCTCAAGTGTCTTGAATTTATCCTTGCATGTTCCAATCACTATGACTCGAACTCATGATCAGTATGGAACCAAGCAAGGGAGGTAGTGGTCAGGTTAGACAATGATTATTTTGATGAACTCCTCAAGATTCCCAATTTTGAGGAGTATGTTGGCACAAATCTTCAAGTGGCACAACAGGCTTGGGATAGTGATTTTGACAACTATGTTAGACATGTAAATAAAAATTTCTTGATCAAACCTAAGCCCATTGTATCAAGGTTTCCAAAGATGGTTCCTAGGAGTGATTTTAGTTTGGAAATCAGTGACATTATCACACTCCTTAGTAGGATATTTGGGCTTCCAGATGCTAAGGAGTTTCACGGATGGATGTATCAGTTCATCACCATTATTAAAAAGAATGAGTAGTATATTGATTGGGGAGCATTCATTAGTGATAACATTGATACTTAGATGAAGGCAGTCCTCTCCATAGGAAAGTTTTATATGATGTCCTATGTCACCTACGCTACCACCGGAATGAGAAATTATCCTGGGTTGGATTCAAAAGGTAATAGGTCCACTGATCACATCTACAAGTTCTATCCTCAGTTGTCTTTGAAGGGAAGTGTGGATCAGTACAAAAGGGTTAATGACACCTTCTTCTACGAGATTATTTGTAGATTGGATCCTGATCTTAGAAAGTAAAGAGTATTGGATGATGCATGGAAAAAGTATCAAAGTGGGGTTGCATCTTTTTGCAATTCAAAAAGTTTACATATTTGTAGGTTTCCATATTTTCAGAGGCACCTAAACGTTTACCTAGATATCCAAGTGATAAATTAATTCTCATGGAATTGGTTCTATGACTCTTAGATTTTCACAAGTTTCAACAGAGTAAGTATAAGGTTGATGTTTCATTTCCTATATCAATTGGGAGATATACGTGCTCCTCAATAATCAAAGCTAAAAGTGTGGTCTATGAGTTGTAAGATAAGCTTAAGAAGACTATGAATTCAAGGTCAAGCTTTGATTTTTGAGGTGTGCTCAAGGCTCATGGAACATTGCAACTTCACATTCTGGACCTTGAGGACATTTGGATTGATCTCGAGATGAGGTGTTATCTAGAAGAAAAGATAATAATAGGTTGAATTTGGATGAGATAAGGATGTTGAATCTCACTAAGGTTCCCAAAGATGCAATTAACACCGAGAGCATTGTAGAAACCATGTACAAGCAAATGGATGGTGACAATCAACCGATCGATCAAGGAAAAAGCATATATACAGGAGAGATCCTCCCAAAACCTTTTCATACAAAAGCATGGTTATATTTGTGGGATATGTAGCCCAAGGAACCAAACTTCCCAAATATACCTATCACATTGGCATCAGAGGTGGACCCCTCACATGTAGAAAAGGATAAAGGTGTAAGCCCACCTAAAAATTTGAAATTTAAGTTTGTTTGAAGTGGAGGAAAGTCTCAGCCTTTTCCATCTGCTGCACCTTCTACATCAGTTGTGGTTCTTGATTCTCCCCCTCCATCAATCTCAGAGGAAGTTCCAGTAAGCATTGTGGTCGATCTTCCTATCACTTCTTCTACTCTTGCACTCCTTCTATGCTTGAATCCACTCAGTTATCTCCAGTTCTTCCTTCCATTTATTTTCCTTTTCTCTTTCTTTCCTCTCCTCCTCATTCTCCTCCATTTTCATCATCACCACTTGCATCCACCATGGCAAGTGTTTTCTCATCCTTATCCCCTCTTTCGAGTGGAGTAGGATTGAATTTGGAGTTACTAGTTTCTTCTAGGATCCTAATCTCCATTCCCCTTTCTCCTCTAATGTCATCCACCATTGTTACCGCCATTCTCTCCACTCCTCCATCCTTGATCACCACTTTGCCCACTCTTCCAAATTCCTCTAGAATGATCTTAGTTCCTCTCCTAGAGGCACCTTCTACTTCAACTCCCTCATGGTTAGTTGGCCAGACTCCAAAGAAGAGGAAAGTGGTTGTTCCACCTGAGGCTTTTGATTTCAGCTCATTAAAGCCAACACCTACCCAATCAACCAAGAAACCCAAGATGGGTTCACGGATCTCGATTGACGCATCTAGTAAAAAATTTACAGATATCACCATACCCACTGTAGATAAAACCAAGGAAGACATTACGGATGTATATTATCATATCATAAGGGATGATCTTAGAAATTTTACTTCTTAAGGTACCCAATAGGATACTTAGAGTGTTGTGGATGTTATTTGTAAGAATCTCAAAGAGACTAAGGTCTCAAGAGATGAATTGAAGGAAAATGTTGAACAATTTACGGAAGTGTAACTCAAAATATCCAAGCCTTCCCGTGATGTAGATAATAAATGCTTTGCCTACCCCCATTCATTTTTATTTCTCATTAGTAACTAGAATGAAAAGGTTTAATGAGAAGGTTAGAGCTATTGATGAATGGATTCAATGTCTTCTTATTTAAGGAAAAATACTCTTAGTGATTTAGTGAATGTATTCAACTCTCTGGAGGGAGAAAGGAAAGATGTTGATAAGTTAAATGATGAAATCCTTGAAGAAATTGGTAATTTGGAGTTAACTTTGGAAGCTCTCAATGGGCTTAAAAATATTCATTCAAAACCTTGGTTAAGGAGGGAGTAGTTCCAGATGTTGATAAAAATTTTGAGTTTTGCAAAGTGATTGAATTTCGAGTCAAAATCCTTAATGAAGCTTGTAGAAAACTAAGAGAATCAAAGGATCAAGTGCTGGATGCTACCAATGAATTTGATGAAGAATTATCAAAGATATTCACAAGAGTTCTAGATGATATCCTAAATATTCTACCTGCAGATGATCTATACAAAGTGTTTCAAGAATTGGTAGAGAAGGAATCTGCAGTAGGTGAAAAATTTGATATGGTAGCTATTGACAAGCTAATCCTCTGAAAATGTTCTAAGAACCTTGGTCAAATGTTAAATTTTTTTCCAAAGGATTCTAGGGATTGTTAGCAACCCACATGAAACCTGTGTGGGTCCTGAGTCACTACTCCTATGGACTAGATGAAGAAGAAGCTCGAGAGATGATCCAAAAGTTTTAGGAATTTTGTGATAGGAAAGAAACACAGATTGAAGAAAAGAAAAGTCTGAGTGATGAACTTGTCATGTCATTTTTGTTTTCCATTTGACATGTCTTTTTCAATATTGTTTCGACATCCTATGAACTTGGAAGGATTGACTAGGTCTCTGTGTGAGAATTAGTCAAGTGAACTAATTACTCATATTTACTATTTTTAGTATGTTGTTGCAATTGTTTCCTATTTTCTCTCTATATATGAGATGTTGTAGCATTCCAAAGGGCTGGAATTTTTTGATATGACATAGAGGTTAGAGTTGAAAAAGAGAAAGACTTTGTGTTTTCTTTTGATCTTAGAAGAATAAAAGATAGTCATTGCAAACTTTGTGTTGTGGGATATCTTTGATATTTGAGGTATTGTTCTTATGTTCAATGCTTTAAATTGTTCTTTGCTTTAAGTACTTAGTTTATCAAATCTCTTGCAAGATATTACAATTTAAATCATGTGTGATTATCTTTTGATCTGCATTTTCTTAAGAGAAAGCACGTTCCTATCTTATTATATTCTTTCACTATCTAGTTCATTATTAAATTTATTCTACGTCCTTTCTCTACGTTCTTATTACTCCACTAAAGAACATGTCTTTTGGGATGAGATCCTAACACAGATGGTTAGAATAGTGTGAATATTGTATATATCTTCTAGCATGTTTTAGATTAGTAATAAACATGACGCTTCCCTTTATCTAAGGAGAGACATAGTCTTGTGCACCGTGGTTGAACCTCATTTTTTTTTGATAAAATATAAAAACAATAGGTTAGTGCATCAACAAATGATGAGAAGAATTGGGATTGTAGAGGGACTAAAATATAAATGAGATCGACTTCCCTTGTTCCAAATATACCATAGGGTCCTCTATTGTCCTTACCTTTTTATGCAACCTTCTATTATGAGGAGCTTCGGTTCCAAAGGTGCCTTCACTTTGAGATTTCTCTCAAGTGAGCTGAGCTAGGAGATTTTTGCATGGATTTGGAAGAGGAATGGAGAAATTCCCACCGTAGAGTTGGGAAGTTACTTGATGCAATGAGGGTAACCCTCTTTATTTTAAACCACTCTTTTCATCTTTTGATGACCGCCTCACCCAGCTCGTTTATATCCCCTAACTCTCGAATGCTACAAACCACTTATAGAAGGGGAAATGATTTTACTACTTGGTATTCTAGGTCATACATATTTTTTCCATCATCTTGAATTCCATTCTCATACCAATCAAGCTTAAATCCTCTCATTTCTCATTTTTCATCCTATGGTGATCTCGCTCTATGAATTTGAAATCATCGACAAAATCACCAAGTAATCTTCTATTGATTTTGGTTCAGAATGCACAAGAGAATATACAAAAATACTTCATTAATTAAGCATAGAAGAGTTAAAATTATATAGGAGAGGTAGCTCATATATCTAAGGAAAACCTCCTCTACAAATTTCTTTCCCAACTCCAATATGTGTGAGTTGTTGTAACTCACAACTAGAATAACAACAAACCTAGATTATTTTATCACTCATATTAATGTAAACACTAAACAATAATAATTTCCTAACATTCCCCCTTAATGTTTACATGGTAAAACATATCTCGTTCTTTGATTGTAGCATGCCACCTTTGTGTGCTCATGACCAAATCCTCAAATGTGCAGCATTGGGCTTGCACAAAACTTACACATGTGCCAACGCACATTTCTTCCACTGATGGTTTTCTCGGCTTCTACCAACAACCTTACCCAATTGGTTTTATAGGTGTACCAATAACCTTTCACAATTGGTTTTACAGTTTACCAAAACCTTACAAAATTGGTTTTATAGGTTCACCAAAAACCTTACACAATTGGTTTTCTTGGTTTACCAATAACCTTCACATCATGATTGCTACAATACATTTTGATCAATATTCTACAATGTTTCTAAAAATGGGTTACATGAGGAATACACATAAGTGAACAAGAATTTACATCATTTGTTCTTATTTTCACACCACACTGAAAAACACAACTGAAACAAATGTCATCATACCAAAAGTGCGGCCCCATCGTTGATGACTGATGAGAGGTCACTATATGACCTCCAGCCTCTATTGTCTCCATCCTCCAATGTAGAAAATTATCTAGTAGAGGAAATATTCATCACTTTGATTTTCTGCATGAGCAATATTTCCTTCCTCTTCATTCTCTCCTTCATCAACAACCATGGCATTGTCTTGCAGTTTCCCATCAAGTAAATCTTGTGCTCTTTTCCTACAATTTGTAGATATATGACTGATTTGTTTACAATAGTAGCATGTAAGTTGTTTCTTTGTACCTTTCAAAGTTGAACCATATTTTGATTTCTTAAAAAAAACTTTTCTTTCTTATTTCTACCGTACATTGCAGTTTCTTTTGGTTCAACAGTCATAATTCTTTTTTCTTCTTCAAGTAAAGAAGAAATGAGATCTTCTAAACTAGGATTAATTTTACTTAATGTAAAAACTATATTAGAATAACATGCTGGCATGCTATTCAATAAAATAACCTTTGCATCATCATCAGGTACATCTATTTTAATTCTAGCTAACTGATTTGAGATGGATCGAAACTTACTAATGTGCTCTACCATGTTGTCGCCTTCTTCCATTTTAAGACCAAATAATATTTGCTTCAATGCTATCGTTGCACTTCTAGCTTGTGAACCAAACAATTTGTTTAATGTATTCCAAATTGTATGAGAGGATTTTGACAAGTATGTATGATGTAAATTAACATCAGATGGTCCTAGTCCAATGATAGTCAGTGGATTTTTGGTCTTTGCTCTCCCATTTTGTTGCTTCATCTACATCTATTGGTTTCTTTACTTTTCCGTCAATGATATCCCACAGGTATTTATTAATAATAAATAGTTGTGTTCATACTTTCCATGTGTGGAAGTCATTTCCATCAAATTTTTGAATACGACTTAGCTTATCCATGAAAAAAAAAAAAACTAACAATATAGTTTGAAATTTTTTTCTTGCAAAGTGTTTTTCAAATGACCTTCTCAAACTTAAATACCCAGTGGCCCAATTATCAAATAAAAACCAATATGAACCTTTGACAAAATTCCCGATAACCTCTTCTCTCTAATTAAGTAAAATCCAGCTTTGAAAAAATGAACTTGTCCACCGTGATAGATTCTCTCGCCAATATTTCAACCGTTTTTTAAAAATTCCTCTCTAATGAATAAATAGAATTCATAAACTAAATTGGAACAATGTCCTTGCAGTAATTTCACCGATTTCTATAATCTTCCACTCTTCAATAATAGTGAAATACTTTGAAGCATACCATATATTACACAGTTCCAAATAGTTGGCTCCTCCTCTAAAAAATCATGTGTCGCTAGAGTTGAAGCTCAGTCTCTTCTGCACCACTAATAAATCCCTTTCCTCCACTATCCTCTTAAATAGTCTTTAGATCATTGACATAAGATGTTAATACAAATGCGACATGGTAGAAATACAAAAATGTAGAATTAATAAATGAATCTTTGAGAAATACCTCCTAGTCAGTTAGGTATGCAAACAAGCTTGAATTTAGAGTCCATTCCACCATAATATCAACTCCCTCATGCCAAATCAATGCTAGCGTTAAGTGTATAGATACTTTGTGCACCCCGACGTAAGATGAAAGTTCAAACCCTAAACAAGCACCGTGTTTCCAATACAATGCTCAGAGCTACTATAGAGAATTATGGTTTGCATGCATAGATCAAAAGAATTTAAAAATAATACACAGGGGTGAAGATCTAATTGATTTCCCTACGATCCTTCTAATTCTACATCACAGGGCATATCATAACTAGGGAAGAACATCACTCGATACCAAGTATTGAATTTGGTTCAGAATGCACAAGAGAATATACAAAAATACTTCGTTAATTATGCATAGAAGAGTTACAATTATATAGGAGAGGTAGCTCCTATATCTAAGGAAAACCTCCTCCACAAATTTCTCACCCAACTCCTATATACGTGAGTTGTTGTAACTCACAACAACAAACCTATATTATTTTATCACCCATATTAAAGTAAACACTAAACAATAATTTCCTAACATATTCAACATGTGGAATGTGATGCAAGTCGGGGAGGTGGAAAGTGTTTAGATCACTTTAGATATCAAAGTATGCCCTTGGAATGTATGAATATATGTTTATGGGAGAGAAGGGAGCTTCCATGTTGGCAGCCTCATTAACACTTTTACAAGAGAAAATCCCTAAATAGATAGGGAAAACAACCAACTTCTTATTTCGGTTTCTCACTTACTATTGACATAAAATTTTTTCCTACACAACTCAATCAACATGATCATGTCATTGAGATAGTGCATAAAATTCATGGAGCAAGCTCAAAAATAAAAACTCAGATGTAGGAAAAGGTTGAAAAATGTATGGAAATAATCCATACCTTTTGATTAGAGTAACAACTTGCAAAGACATCCTTGAGTGAGGGTTCCCTTCCAATAGTCTGACAACAAACATTGTGAATGCATCATTCACTCTTGAAAAGTGTTGGTTTCTTTCTTTCAAGGCTAGGTGCAAATATTTATCATATGTAGGAGCCTTTTGAGAAACATTTTGGGTGAGTGTCAAACCCCTGAATGGTCTCATGCTTGCAAGGGCATAGACCAAGTATGAAGTCATGAAGAAATTTTTGGAAGTTAGCACTTGAAGTAGTTGGTGGTGCAAGTTATCACTAATGATTTTCCCCATCTATCATCTTTTTGCCTTCGATGATGGTGAGAATGAAAAATTCCATCTAGTCATGGAAATATCTTGTGGTTTCTTCTCCCATTAACAAACTCAAAATGATGATCGAATCCGAGAAGCCCTTGTGGAATTCATTTCAGAAGAGATACTCGACATATGAGAGGGATTTCTACCTTGCTTAAACAAAAATTAAGTGTGAGGCCTTAGAGATATGACTTGGTCTTAGACCACTCACCTGATGTAAACTATTTTTAAATGACGACCATGTTTCTATAGACTAGAATTTTCATACATTGAGAGATTACCTTGGGAGTGAGTGCCGCCAAGACCGAGTTGTAAACAAGTCTTATGGTTCAAGTGTCTAGATAATAATGATGGGAGCATTCCAACACAAAATATACACTTTGAATAGACATGGGTTGGCCAACCGAAACATACAACCCTCTTGTGTAGACTTTATCCTCCACAAGTTCCCTAGGGTCCACCTAACATTATGCTCTTGAGGTCCTTCGAGATCCATATGGGTAACATCACTATCACCCACACTTGAGTACTATGATGAAAAAGATGAAATGGTCTTGATACCAAAATTTTAATTTCATACTTGATGAAAAGTAACAAGATGAGCCAAAATGGAGATGACAACAACTTTTACACTCAAAATTGAAACTTTCTATTTTTAGCTATTGGGATCTAGGAGCTGCTATTTTGGGAATATTACTTTTTGATTTGGAATAAATTTTATAGAACCCATAACATGAGAGGAACACTCTCACGTGTGTTTATTTTTCATTTTCAAACACTTTCTAATTTTTGAAAGTTATTTTTTTGCTATTTGTTTTTTTCCTTTTAACTCCGAATTGCCTAGCTTGTCATCTCTATCATTTTTTGAGTTCACTGGTTTAAAAGGTTATGCTATTTTAGGAAAGATTATATTTATAGTAAGTGAAAATACCAAGTAATTACTATTTTTAGAAATTTCTCTACCACAACTTTTATTGGGATGAAATAAACTTCTCTGGAATTGGTTTGTCTTCCTGAATCATGTGCTCAAAATCATTTCTCAATTCGTCTACCGAATGATGGGAATTTGAAAAAGCATGAGATAGGGAAGAAATATAGGGTTTAATTCCATAAAAATCTAGGTCACCTCCAAGTTTTCTATTTCTTTCTTCTAGTAGGCACATGGGAAATAGAGATACTTATAAAGTTTCATTTGATTTCGCTCATCGGATTGGGAGATATGAGTTTTTCATGTTTTTAGCCATGGATTTATTATAGGAAAAATTGGGCATGGTGTCTAGAATTTTTTTTTCTTGAGAGTTTTTCAGAAATTAACATGAAGGAATTGAGGAAAAATGGAGTGAAGAAGGATGGAAATGAATTTGATAGTTTTTTTGGCAACACCTTTCTCAAACACACACGGAGGGAAGAAGTACGCCATTTGAAATTTTCATAAATTTGGTTTTTAACACATCTTTAGACCTGTGCACATTTTTGTATCCCAATTTTCCCACAAGGATGAGACAAATGGGGAAAAAAATTCACCATCACCTCAACTTGGCAAATGGCGGACCATTATTTCTTGACAAAGGAGAAAGAAAAAACTTGAAAAGCTCCAAGGGGCTGAAATTGGGCCACATGATGAACCTAGGAAAGGGATGAACATGGGAATATTTTTTAGTCCTAACTATCCCAATGGGATGAGATGGATGGGGTAGAAAAATTCCATCATCCGGTGGTGACAAGTGGCAGTGGCTGATTTGATGAGGCAAAGAGGAGAGGGGGCTGAAAAAAGGCATACAAAGCCTCCAAGGGTCACATGGTGAATCAAGGGATAACTTGGGCATGGGGTGAATTTTTTTTTCCATATATCCCAAGGGGATGGGGCATATGGGACCCTCTTATGGGATAAAAGTGGCACTTCGTGATTGGGCGATGGGAAGAGTTGAGAATCGGTGAGATAGGGCTTAACTGGTAACATTAGGCTTCATCGGGGTCACATGATGATCTAGGGGATTAAATAGGAATGGTCACATTTTTGTGTCCCAATTATCCCAAGGTGAAAGGAAAAACAATATTCAAAGGTGTGCCATCATCTAGTGATAATATCTATCTACGCTCAAAATTGGCTAAGTCCCAAAAGCTTACCTTAGAGAGAGACTTAACTACAAAGTTTTGGAGCATCCAAAGGTATTTTTGGAATTTATTTATATGAATTTGAATCCAATTTTTTTTTTTAGAATAATGGGATGGGACCCATCATCTAATTCTACTTGCAATTGACTCAAAAATATCCTTTTTTCTCAACACTGTAGGTTGTGCTTGTTGAAAACATACTGTGGAAGAAGCTCCCGTGTCTTGTAAAAAATATGAAAATACCATAATTTAGAGGACTGATTCATATTTACAATGGTATATTTTTTGACCTCCAACTAATTACGAAGATCTTGAAATCACTTCCCGAAGCTCAGGTGCTATTTTAAACTACAAGCTCCTTCACCTTAAAAACCCGCTTTCATTGAACTTGTCTCCAAACTTTCAAATATTTCATAAATATTCCTAAATTTCTTTCACAACATTATTATCTCCTCAATTCCACCTCTTGATGAGATTGGTCTTTCAACTCTCTCCGTGGGATGTACACCGGTCCTGGAAAAGATTAAAATATCCTTTTTGGGTTCACTCAAGAATCTCGCCTTGAGAAACAATGCATCAAAAGAATTCCATGATCTTGTTTTCACATTTAAAACATATGGGAAATGTTATCACAATAAATATGATCATTTGAAAAGATAGGATATTCCTAACATAGAGGGAAAATTGATCCAGAGAAATGCTTAGGAGGGTTTATAAGAAAAAAAAATGACACTAGGGTAAAGTTGTCATGTTTTCATCTTGGTTTTTTCCCTTGCAAAAACACATGAAAACAATTAGATTTCACTTGGAGACTTATTCTGAATTGAAAAAAGTGAGGATAGGGCAATAAGGAACTCCATAATCTCAATATACGACACAGGACACCGTGCCTTATCCATTAGGCTACAAAAAGTCTCATACAAGCAAAGATAGACTGAAAAGACACACCCCACACACAAAAGAAAGGAAAGGAAAAACAACACACATGAAAAAGGAAAAAAATAAAGGGAAAGAGAACCAAACATCCTAAATTCACCTATGGTACATGTCGGGTCCACAAACCACTTTCACTCTTTGTACAACTTCAAATATTGCCCACTCATGGGGTTGTTCTAAATGTGTGTCATCTAGTTAAGAAAGGTAAAAAGTTTTCTCACTTCAATATTCTTGGATCTTGAATGGACCAAGCCACAAGGAATCAAAATTCCTATGAATTCCCTTTGATTATCTCCTTTTGTTCCATAACAAGAAAATTTCTCAACCTTTAAAATCCCTTGATTTTTCTTTCTTGTCAAACAAATTCTTTACCCTTAGTTGATGCTCTTTTATCTAATCCACCACTTTGAACCTATCTTCATCGATATTTTCAAGAAAAAATATTCTCTTGTCAAGGGAATCATGATACAAGCCATCTTCAACCGATTTGAACAATTGAAGTGCTTGACAATTATACACTGATTGAAATCTCTACATTAATCATGTAGAGTAATTGGAATGGTGACACACCGATTAATTTCTTAGGAGCTATATTTTCTGCCCATAGTGCATTATAGAGCTTCTTTTCCCGGTTTATTTGGTTCTCATTTACTATTTTTTTTAGAATGGTCACAATATTCTTATTGATTGATTTGGCCCAACCATTCCTTGGAGGTAGTAGTTCGATGCATGTGATAGTGAGATTCCATAACCATAGAAAAATTAGTCAACTCCATGGAAGAAAATTATGTGGCATTATCAACTACAATCTTCTGAGGGATCCCAAAATGGACAATAATGTTTTCCTTGATGAAATTGCATACCATTTCAAAATTGGCTTGCTTATGAATTACCTCTACTCACTTTGTGAAGTATTCATTCTTTGTGAGAACATAGGTATGCCTTGTGCTTAAATGGGGATTGAGAAATATGATGAATTCTAGGCCCTATTGTTGAAAAAAATTCTTCGATTACCACCGAACGTAGGGGAAGCACAACAATTTATGGTCTCCCAAAAAATTGTTAGAAAGGTTCACACTTGGAGACCCATTCTTGGGAATCAGTGAACAAGGTAGGCCAATAATACCTACCACAAATAATTTGGTGAGCATTCACCATCGCAAAGAAACTCCCACTACAAGGTTGATCATGATATGATTTTAACAACTTATCTTGTTTCTCTTTGTCCATGCACCTTAGAAAACATCCATCAAGTCCCCTCTTGTATAACACATGATCCCAAATGACGTACCTAACTGACTTGAGTTTGAGAGTTCTTTTTTGCTTGTAGCAAGGTGAGATGGACATTCATCATAAGTAAGAAAATACGAAATATCAACATACCACTCATTGGTGGTATTTACAAAGAGAAATTGGGGTAATTCTGTACTTACACATTCATAACACAAACATTCCTTTGTATCACTTTGAGTCAAGAGAGCTTCATCCTATGTAATTAACTGACACAATGTATTTCCTCTAACCAAATTAGAAGGTTGAATCTCCAATCCATACTCTTGAATTCTTGCCACTTAATAACCTCTCTTGGATCTTATATCATGCTATGTTAGGATTGATTTGATTGCAGAACTTGGAACCATCACCATAGTACGAGAGTTGAGAATATATAATTTTAAGTTCTTCATAGCTTTGACTATAACATATGCATGTTTCTCCATTTGGTTGTATCTCAACTCATGGTTCTTTAATAGACAACTCATGAAAGAAATGGGTGCTTCAATGCCTTCTTCATTATTTTAGACTAGGATGTCTGAAAGCGTGTGTTTCAAGCATATCAATACAAAATGAAGTCTTTGTAAAAATTAGGACATACCCTAGTGGGAGATTTAGCTATTACTTCTTTGATTTCCTCGAATGCTACTTTTCCCTCATTATTCCATTTGAATCTTGCTTGAGGTTTCATCATGGTAGTGATATGCTTGGTCAAATCAACAAAATCTAGAATAAAGTGTCAAGAAATTTGAGTTTCTTTGAAGAAAGAGTGAAATCCCCTCTTGCTTGTCGTGCAAAAAAAGTATGACACTTAGAATAAGGCACACAAAAGGTTCACATATGGGAATAGGGTACGTTCAAAGGCACGAAAGGATAGGGAAGTAAACGTGGGATAAGGACAAATTTGGGACTTAGCCATTTTCAGGTTATGGGCTATTTTTAGAGATAGTGTGCAGAGCACACAAACCAAATAAAGAATTACATGACACACATAGGCTATTTTTGGAAGAGCGTCTACTAAGAGATTTGCATGGGTTCAAGCTAATAATATAATTTCTACCGCCAAGCTAACTTAAGAGATATATTGTTAGCGCACTTATATGTGTGTTTATTATTGTAAAGGTGCATGGCTATTTTCAACATATGAACTATTTTTGGAATTATGTAAGTAGCGAAGGAAAATCCCCACCCTTAAAAATATGTAGTAATCCATGTAGTATAGAGAGGAATAGATATGATATATTGTGAAGTTATGCTACTAGATCCGATGCGCGCATGAACTTATGATACTACTTATTGTAAGAAGCTTATGTGTATTTACTGTGTTTAATATAATGGAGCCTATTGACTAATTCAAGGTGTAAACATGAATATAAATATATCTTGCATGGTAGAATTCATATGGCTAATTCTTAAATCCATTAATCCTTAGGTCTAGATCTGGAATATGCTCTGAGAGTGTTTATACTATTTATGGAATCTGAATGCATTAACCCTTCATCGTGTTTGCATCTTGCACAAACAACCCTAAAGAGGGGCTTGATACCTTTGCGCGCTTCGGGTGAGTGCTTAGTCTAGGCTAAGTGATGTTCCAACACTCCCAGGTTATTTTTGATAAATTATAGGCTACATCATATGGTCATCATGAGACTGGGGGATTGTAATTTTATCATCCACTAAAAGGAAGGACTTGACAAAAGATAGGGGTAAGATTTGTTTTGATTTTTGGTCGGTGTGGGATGTTTATATGTACGATGAGATTTATATGGTTGGTGATGTTTGGATTTAGGGTGGGTTTGGATGGTGGATGATGGTTAGAGATAGGGTTAGGATGGAAATTTATTAGATAGAGAGGTACAAGGATAAGAATTCCTTGTTAATGAGGTTTTGGCCATAAGACCTAAAGTACATATAACTATTGGTTGAATGTCCATGGGTGTAATGGAAGTACAAATAGTAGTGTTCCCGATACCATTATGGTTTGGTAAGGTTGTAATCATGTGATTTTATTGGGGGATGGATGATCATGTTGAAGTTTTTAAACGATGGAAGATGATGGTCAAGGATTCTCCTAAAGGAGTGAAGTGGCGTGAGTTAAATGGTTTTAGGGGAGTAGGAAGTAATGGTTTTGAGGGAGTGGGAAGTAAAGGTGTAGGATTATGTGGATTATGATATGGTTTAGCTGATTTGGTTTTAGGAGTTGGATTAGATTATTGTGGTTTGTAGGATGAAGGGGTGGATCGTGCATGGGGGCCAAAGTGGATGGTTTGGTATTGGAGGCCGAGGTTTTAGTATGTGGTTTTGAGGTAGATGGTGTTGTCTTAGGATTAGATTGTTTGGGATTAGTAGATATAGATGAATGGGAGGGGGTATATCTAGATGAAGATTATAAGTGTGATACGGGGGTCACATTAGAGGTGGGTGATGTTGGGGATGAAGGAGTTTTGGGTGATGGGTGTGGTTTAGGAACCACATTAGATTTGGTTGATTTAGGGGATGAAGTAGATGAATGTAGCATATGAGCATCATTAGATTGGGTAGGGGTGTAGTGAGTAGAGGATTGAGATTTGACTTTTAGGTTTGGGAGTTGGTGACTTAGGAAGCACGTTAGATGCTTTAGGATTGGGGGATGGTGGAGATGAAGTAGGATTAGAGGATATGATAGTGTTAGGTCTGGGTGATGAAGGAGATGGGTTAGGATTAAATGTGGATGAAGATGATGTGGGTGGCATAGGAGCCACATTGGATGGTTTAGGATTGGGGGCGTAAGGAGATGTGGGTGACTTAGGAGTCATGGTAGATGAGATAGTGTTGATAGGATTAGATGTAGGTGATGGAGGGATGAAATAGGATTAGGGATATATTTGATAGTGGATTAGGGATTGCATGGGATAATATAGGAGAAATTCCATAGGATCATATTGAAATGATGAAGATGATGAGGATGGATGACTAGTGTGATATGTAGTGGATGATTTTGGATGAATTTGTTTATGTTTTTATGGATATGTGAATGGGACTCGATGATATGTTTGACGATGGTTGGATTTAGGGGTTGAGATTTTGGATGGTGGTGCATGAGTTTTGATAGGAGGAAGGTGGGGGTCATGATGATTGATAGGAGATTTAGGTGTTGGAATTAAGGATGGTTGTCTGGGCTTGGGATTGATGGATAGAATAACAATGACATAAAGGAGGTCCTCTTGGTCTAGGTAAAAGTTAGTGAGGTGGTCAAAGTAAATGTAATTGGATTTTGGGGATAATGGTTTATGTTTATTAGGTCGAGTGTGGATTTGGATGGTTTGGGTTCCTCAATGAGAATGTCAATGGGGGGGGGTAGGGATGTTAGGAAAGATGAATTTTTCAATGGATTTAGTTAGGAGGTGATGGTTTAGGAGGTGATTGGTTGATTGAAGATTGAAGATTGGATATTTGTTGATTAAGTTGTTGGATGGTTTTTAGGATGTTAGGATCAACATGGGATGGTTGATTTGGATGGCAAGGAGAGGGTTGGTTAAGGTAGGATGTTAGGTTTGAGATTTGTTTGTTGAGGTGTTGGATAGTGTGTAGGATAAAGTGAGATGGTTGAATTTTATGGGTGGGGGATGGTGGGATAACTTGGTTGATGGATTTAGAAAAGAGGTAAGGGTTTGGATGTGGGTTTAGAGAGGATTTGGATTGAGGATCAAAGGCCATGGTTAGATAAGATGTGTAGGGGATTATATTTGGATTAGGATTGTGGATTAAGGATGGTGATAGGATTATGATAGGGATTGTGTGATTAGGGATAGTTAATTATGATGATGTTTGATTAATTAAATTTTAAACTGATGGAATGGTTAAGGGTGTTCACAAGCACACAAAAACATGCAACACATACCCTAACTAGTCAAGTGGGTTTGCAATCAAGCTATAGCCCACTTTTAATACCACATAATGATAGTGTTAGAATTTGAGGATTCTAATAAATACATTTAATCAACCTACATATTATATAATGTTATAATAAATATTTAAATAAACATTACATCATAACATAAGTAAATAAAGAAATGCTTACACGAAATAAATAACACAATATTTATAGTGAAAAACCCCAAAGGGTAAAAACTACTTTGAAAATAACCTTTTACTTCAAAGAACTTATTTTACATCTAGTAAGATCACCTCCTCCTTAAAACCCTATTTACCAAGGGTAAAACCAAATCACTTGATTTGCACACCTTTGATATATTTCCTGAATATATCAAATGAGGACCTAAAGTCCTTTTTATATAAGGTGATCGGTATGTCTCCCGACCCACCTTTTCAACCTAAATGGTTGACACATATACCTAGGTGAGTGTATTTAATAAATATAAACATAAATGATTCACATTATTAAATAATTACCTAGGTATGAATATTTAATAATAGAAAAGTATTTCATATTATTAAATATTTAACCTATATAATAGTGATGGACCCATATTAATTAAGGGTTGGCTAGACCACTTAATCATTATGTTCCAACACTCCCCCTTAATGTTAAGTGGGATAACATATGCCAATAGATTACCTGCCCATGGTACACTACATGATTTACAATCCTTAAACCATAAAGGTTTTAGGCTAGCATATCGGGTGAAGGAATTATAACACCTTCATCATACTCAAGTTACCTTTTGGTACAAAAGGATTTGGAATCCCAAAGATCATCCCATGATCAGTGGCTAAGTATGATTTGTGAGTTTTACATATTCTCACAGGTTCTCATAAAAGGTTATTGAACCCAAGCATATAGGAGCCTTTTATAACCAAGGACCTCCTTAATAATATGCTTGTACTGGATGTTTACCAGTAAAATCAATAACAATAAAGAATTTATTGAAGATTGTCTTTAAGATCTTTCTACACTACTTTCTAAAAAAAAGCCAAGGAGGTATACATGCTCGAAGGTCTTTTTATACTTTCCCAAAGGTATTTTTTACAAATACCCAAAGGTATTTTTATAAAAACCAAGTTCCATTAGGAGGTGACATTTTCATGCACAATCCCCCTCAATGGAAACTCTAAAAATTTAAGCTTTTCACGAAAGTGACAAAAATTATAGCACTCGTGGATTTCTCAAGATATCAATAACCCACTCTTCAAATGGCACAAACTTGAGATCTATCTCACCACTTAGCATTTTATCACAGATGAAGTGTATATGTATCTCAATGTGCTTCATCCTCTGATGCTGTATTGGATTATGTGCAAGAACTATGGTGCTTTGGTTATCGCAGAACAAAGGAACACTACGTGGATCCTTCATATTTATCTCATCGAACAACCTCTTTAGCCATATATCCTCTTCCATTGCACTTCTATACTCAACTTCAAGAGATAGAAATAATTGGTTGCTTTTTGTTGCACCAAGTAATGACACATGCACCAAATTTAAACACATAACCAGAAGTAGATTTTCTATCCAATACATCACCAACATGATCAAAATCACAAAATCTATATAAGTTAGCATTTTCATTCTTATTATAATGTAACCCATAATTGATTGTACCTTTAAAATATCTAAGAATCCTTTTTGCAAGATTCTAATGATCTATATAAGGTTCCCGTATAAATCTAGAAGCAATTCCTACCGCATAGAAATATCTCGGTTAGGTGATAGTTAGATATATCAAACTACCGACTAACTCGCCTATATAAAGTAGGATCAAATTTTTCACATGCAGTTTAGGATCAATTTTCAGTCCAACTTTTATAGGAGTAGAAACTGGTTTACAATCAATTATGTTAAACTTTTTTTCAAGACATTGGCTGCATATTGTCCTTGAGAAACAACAATAGAATGTTTATCTTGAAATATAGCCATGCCAAGAAAATGATGTAAGAGACCTTAATCAGTCATTTTAAAGTACTGTTTTAATATTTCTTTAATTCTATAAATTAAAGAAGGATTATCACCAATCATAAGAAAATCATCAACATATATACAAACAATGATAATATGTGATCCTTCTTGCTTGATGAATAGATCATTTTTAGAAGAACAATTAGAAAATCCTAACTGTTTAAAGAAAGAATTAATTTTTGCATACCAAGCTCTAGGAGCTTGCTTTAAACCATACAAGGATTTTTTTCAATTTACAAACATAGTTTTCTTTACCAGTTTCTTCAAATCCTTTAGGTTGAGACATGTAAAGTTATTCTTTTAAATCACCATTCAAAATATATTTTTCACATCCATTTGGTGTATTTCCCACCCAAATTGAGTGGCAATTACAAATAAGGTCATAACAATACTCATTTTAGCTACATGGGGTAAATGTCTCAACATAATCAATACCAGGTTTCTGAGTGAAACCTATAACAAAAATTCTAGCTTTATGTTTGTCAATACTACCATCTATATTATATTTTACTTTGTATAACCACCTAGACCCTATAATAATTCTTTTCTCTAGAGGTGGAACCAACTCCCAGGTTTGATTTTGAATTAGGGCATTATATTCATCTTGTATTGCATTGATCCACTTCTCATCCTAAGAAGCTTCTTCAAAAATTTGTGGCTCAAGTTCATACAAGGTCATTAATGTATGGTACGTATGATGGCTTCTGGTCATTTTCCTAATATCAATAGGATTATAACTCTCTAACACGATTCGGCCCATTTTGGTTTCTTAACTAGGAGTTAGGAGATTCAAAAGCATCTATAGTATCAACACAAGAAATATCATCATGACCATTTACTATATTCTCAATATCATAATCATAACCATTATTATAAATATTGATAAATTTAGGAACATCTTTACCTTTATCAGATGAACAAAAATATTTTTTCAAAACTACCACATTGCGGTTTTAAGCTACTTCCCTTTTATAGGGTCGTAAATATTTAGACCTGCAGTGTTAATACCATATCTAATGAAAAACAAGAGAAAGAAGTCCTATCAAGTTTCTTTCTTTTCTTTTTAGGAATGTATAAAGAAGTCATAAAAATTTTAGATGAGAAGTATCGGGTTTTGATTTGACCATTTTTCTAAAGGAGTTGAACGATAAATAACTTTGGTGGGAACCCTATTTAGAATGTAGACTGCTGTGTTCATTGCTTCTGCCCACAAAAATTTGGGAATACTAACAGATTGAAGCATAGTGCGAGCCATATCTAAAATATTCCTATTCTTATGTTCTATAACACCATTAGATTAGGGAAAATAAGGATATGTTGATTCCTTTTAATAACACAATCAATACAATTTTTTTAATACTTTGCTAACATATTCACCCCCATTATCTCTGTTCTAAGTCTCTTAATTTTATAATTTAAAGAGTTTTCAACGATGCTTTAAATTCCTTAAATTTCCTAGTACATCATATTTATTTTAAAGAAAATATGACCAAATCATTCTAGTGAAATCATCAATAAAATTCACAACATATAAAGAACCATTTAATGAAGCTACTTCAAGAGGTCCTCTAACATCACTTTGAATAAGTTCTAGTGGGGAAGACAAACTCTCTTCAAGATGTGAATGAAAGGGTTTAGCACTTTGTTTTGAGATTAAACACCCTTCAAATGCATCATGAGAAGAAGAAAACATAGGAAAACCTTTCACAAGATTATATTTAGCCATTTCATATAAAATTAAAGAATCAACATGTCCTAATCTTTCATGCCATAGTTTTGAATTATTCAAACTCGAGAAACAAATAGGATGTAGAATGGAAATCATAAAAAATATAATATGTCCTAAAAATATTATATTATCATTACTATCCTTGATATACCAAGTATCTTTCAAAATTTGAATAGCCAAACCATCATGAGTTAATTGAGAACATGATAAAAGGTTCTTTTTGAGCTTAGGAACAAATAAAACATTATTCAACACACCATTAGAAAATTTTACTTTCCCTTTCTCTATTTCTTCTAAAGATGAGTTATCACCAAGATACACATGTTCATTGATTTTCACAACATCAAATAAATAATTTGAAACACCAGTCATATGATTTGATGCACCTGAATCTAGAATCCATTCAAAATTAGAGGAAGAATACAACGCAACATATAATGCAATAGTTTTAGGAATATCATTAGAGCTATCCTTTTTCCTTAAATTGTATTTTTAAGAAACAATTTTTTTATGGATAGGTTTATTAGTTTTGCAATCTTCCTTTTTATGTCTAAATTTACCACATTTGTGACATTTACCACTAAAGCTAACACACAATTGATCAAAAGAAAAACTTTTCTTATCAACAAAAGAAGATTTAGATCTAAATTTTTGATCTGAGAAGGGCTTGCGAGGTTTGAAATTTGAATTCTGAGCAAGAAGTGCCTGAGAGGCATTCTCCTTAGAGTCAAAGTTCATCATCACTTTCTCTTCTTGTATCAAAAGTGAACTCAAGGTATTTAAATCAAGTAGATCATTTTCATTTTGATATTTAGAGTTCAAGATAGAAATAAAATTCCTAAATATTTCATGTATATTTAACTAAACAATAAAGTAGATTAATTTTTCACCAATTAAATCACAATTGCATCCATCTAATTTTGATTTAATATTTTTAATTTTGGCTAATAAATTAACTACTTTTTCATCTCCTTTCATAGGAGTTAGTAAGCATTCTAAAAAAATTTTTAATAATTTTAGATAAATGCGTACCTTCATGCATGGATTCTAGTTGTGTCCATACCTCTTTCGGATGTTTGATATTACCAATGTGTAGAAGGTACTCATCGTTCACATTACACAAAATCATGGAAAGAGCCTCCTGCATTTGTTGTGAGAATGCATTCATGTTATCTACAGTTGCTTGACGATCGGTGGGAGAAACCTCATATCTAGAAACAATTGTCCAAAGTTTCCTCGCCATAAGTTTTGATTTGACCCTGATCTTCTAAATGTTGTAGTTGGTCTCATTCAGATCTGGGTTTTGTCAAGATAGAAATAGTTAAACGTCATTATTTTCCTGAACCTATAAAACACACCCCATTATAATATACAATGTACCACAAAGTTAGATACATTTTTATAAAAAAAACAACACTTTTAATAGAAATAGATCTAAATTTTATAGATCTACATAAAATATTTAATCATAACTATTTTTTTCATTACAATGCATATTAATTAACCTCCCATGATCAAAATAATAACCCGCAATATAAAGGGCTTTGCATTATACCCCAGGACTTATATATATATAAAATTCTAACCATATATAAGTGAAGAAGAAACCCTTACGAATTTAAAAACCTTCAAATTTCTCGGAAAAAAATAATGTAGACAAAGATCCGGCCACTTAAATTTGACGTCCTAAATGACTCATCATATCGCTTATGTTTGGTCTGGCACGTGATGGGTCAAATTTAATGGAGTCAAAACTTCTTTGTATTTCCAGAATTTCTTCTTCTATATAATATTAAGGAGGTTATATTTTAATACATTATATTAACCTATTATAATTTATAATGTAAAAATATATTCACTTTAAAAAAGAGGTATATAGTTTATATAATGTAAATAAAAAACAACATATAGTCTATAAAAAATTATAAACTATAGTATATATACTTTTAAAAAACACATATAACCCTTATTACGGGGCCCCTCATGAAAAAAAGATTTAAAACATTTACTAGGCCATGTAATTTTAAATTCTACATAAACCTTAGAATTTACAGAGGAGACAACATTTTTCACACATCCAATGGAAAAATTCAAATCCTATTTTGATGGAGCTTTGTCTCCTCCTTCATTTACCATTGAAAAATTCAACCTGCACATATTAAAACTATAGAAAAAAAATATTTCAAATATTTTACCCTTACCTGTACACAAGTTTTCATGGAAGGTAAGAAATTTCTAAATTTTCCACTGTGAATTCACCTTGATTCTTCACAAAGTAAAAGGTCAGCACTTATTTTAAATACCCTTTCGGGTTGGTTGAAAAATCCCGTATGAATTAAATAAATAAAATATAAATTTTTTTCTCTTAATTTATTTAATTTACCTTTTCGGTTGGTTGAAAAACCCGTACAAATTAAATAAATAAAATATAAAACATTTTCTCTTAATTTATTTAATTTACCTTTCCGGGTTGGTTGAAAAAACCCGTACAAATTAAATAAATAAAATATAAAAAATTTTCTCTTAATTTATTTAATTTACCTTTTGGTTGTTAATGGAAAAAGTTCAGATAAATTAAATAAATAAAATACAAAACATTTGATCTTAATTTATTTAATTTACCTTGCACAAAGTTAAAAAAATAGTACAAATTAAATAAATAAAATACAAAACATTTGATCTTAATTTATTTAATTTACCTTGCTCTGTTACCATGTTAGAATTTGAGGATTCTAATAAATACGGATTTAATCAACTTACATATTATATAATTTTACAATAAATATTTAAATAAACATTACATCATAACATAAGTAAATAAAGAAATACTTACACGAAATAAATAACACAATATTTATAGTGAAAAAACTCAAAAGGGTAAAAACTACTTTGAAAATGATCTTTTACTTCAAAGAACTTATTTTACATCCAGTAAGATCACCTCCTCCTTAAAACCTTATTTACCAAGGGTAAAACCAAATCACTTGATTTACACACCTTTGATATATTTCCCAAATATATTAAATGAGGACCTAAAGTCCTTTTTATATAAGGTGATCGGGTATGTTTCCCGACACACCTTTTCAACCTAAATGGTTGACACATATACTTAGGTGAGTGTATTTAATAAATATAAACATAAATGATCCACATTATTAAATACTTACCTAATGTATATTACCTAGGTATGAATATTTAATAATAGAAAAATATTTTATATTATTAAATATTTAACCTATATAATAGTGATGGATCCATATTAATTAAGGGTTAACTGACTTTTAATCATTATGTTCCAATAGACGGTGGTGCCAAAAACTAGCTCTCCACCTATGTGTCAATGCGGGATCAGCTAGTGAGTGATCTTGGGGAGTGTGAACTTCTTGCACTATAGTTTAATATGCGGCCAAATAGTTTCCTAGTCTAGGATGGGGCCCAAGTCCATGTTGCAAGGATGTTGTCTAAGGCTTGGGTTTTGGGACGTGGAAGCCCCTCACTTCACGCCGCTCTTAAAACAAGCAAGTGCTTAGCCAATAATGATAGCTCTCCAAGAATTTATATACCCCACTGGAACATGGGGTGTGTCTACGTGTGTGGAGATGAAGCCCACAGTCATGAGACCCCTAGGACTATGGTAAGTGTGTGGATATCACTTCCACATCATGTTACCCCTATAAAAGAAAAAGGAAGGCTATCCATTTTGATCCTCAAGATCATCCTAGAATGCAATAGAGAGGATACACCTTTTCTCTTTCTGGGATGAACAAACAACAAAGGAAGAACACATAAAAGGATGATAAATTCAAGAAAATAGATGCAAGATAAAATGATTAAAAATTATGTAATGGGGTATTCAAGAGGAGGCCATGCAAAACAAAAGGATTAGTAGTTTGTTTTACATCCCAATGTTAGGGACTAAAAGAGATACAAAAAAAGGATTTATAGTTTTAGATTGATTTTTTAATCTTTGGTAAGTGTAGGAAGCTACACACAAAGTGTTAGTATTTTGGAACAAGAAAATATAACTTAATGTGTAGTTAAAATAACAATATTTAGGAAAATGAAAACCATGAATAAATTATCTTCCAAAATACTAAATTAACACTTTCATTGCATAAATATTTTCAATATATTTCGGGAAAATAAAAAAGAGTCGTTTCGAGTTTGGGGTCAAAATTTATGGCTCTTGGAAGTTAGGAAATAAAAGAGAGAAAAAAGTGATAATTCAGGACATAAGCGCCATTTCAGGTCACAAACATTTGAGTAACAAATGCACTGCTTTTACATATAAAGTACAATTTTAGAGTTTTAAGGGTTAAAAAAGTGCTTAAGTGTTTACAAATGCACTACTTTGTGTACAAACACACTATTTTGTGTTCAAATGTGCTAATTTGTCAAAAATGGCAATTTTGGGGATTTCAAAGTTGGACAAACGTGTTGAAGTATCTACAAACATGCCACGAGGTTTGGAAATGCGTTGTTTCAGGTCAAACACACTGAAACATAATATTTTCACAAAAAAATTAAATTTCAAGGCGTAAATCTCAACAAAAATTCTCAAATTTGGATAGTTTGTTGTTAGTATGAAATTATATTAAAAACAATCAAATTTTTGGGGGTAAACCCCACCATGGGTGCCAAAAATTTAAATGTAAAAATTTGTGCTTGTGCAAATGCAAACAAGAAACTAAAGTGAGTAGATTCCTAACTAAAAAATCTAATACACTACCTCAAATATCTTGATAATGAATACTTGAAAAGAATATTTGACACAGAAACAAGACGGTGCTTGTGTATGTTATTAATATAAAAATAAAGCATTACAAACAAATGAGAGAGATGCAATATTTATAGATATTGGAAAACTTCCATCTCATCCACAATATATGGAAACAAATAACCTAATATGAGAAAATATGTAGAAATAACATATTGCCCTTAACTGCCCCTATTTCCCCTCATGGAAATTATCTGGGAACAAAAATATGCAAGATAGAACATGATCCCATAAACATAGGGATGGGAACACTATCACTTAGTTAACTAACAACTAAGGATAACTAATACCTATTGATATAAGTTTAAAGTATTTAAATTAAATACTTTAACTTATTACATTTATTCAAATATCAACTAATGATGAATTAAGATAAGTTTTATTACTAACATCCCCCTTAATTCAACATGGTCTCAAGTTAACATGAGAGAAATTCTCTAAAGCCCTCAAATTTACCTCAAGCAAGTGAATTTGTGAAGACATTTGCATGTTGCATATTTGTTGGGAAATATTAGAGCTAGATGTTGTTTTTATGAACATGTTCATGAATGAAATGTACACTGCACCTCAATGTGTTTGGTGCACTCATGAAAAATTGGATTCCAAACAAGTTTTACTACTCCTTCATTATCAACATGTAGGATAGTTGGATCTTTCTGTGGTATTCCTAATCCTTCAAGTATACGTAGAAGCCATATCACTTCATAGACAACTCCATCTACTACATGATATTATAATTCTATGGAGGATCTTGAAACACAAGTCTGCTTCTTACTCCCCCATGATATTGGTCCAGATCCCAAAAAGAATACAAATCCTGAAGTGGATTTCCTATCATCTATGTTTCCTACATGATTTGAATCTGAATATCCTATCAAGAAGAAGTTATTATTCTTCTTGTATTCTAGGACATAGTCCATAGTTCATCTGATGTACCTAAGTATCTCGCTTTCCCGATTTCTAGTGAGAAACCCTTGGTTCTTGCACGAATTGTGAAAGATAGCTAGTTGCATAACCGATATCCGGCCTAGAGTAAGTCAAGTAGATGAGACTCCGGATCAACTGAAAAAAGAGAGTTGCATTTACTTGTGGTGATGGATCTGTTCAAGAAAGTTGAATTCTTGTCTCCGTAGGTGTGGAAAATGGCTTACAATCCATCATATTGAATTTATCGAGTGTTGTCTTGGCGTATTTCAGTTGTGAAACATATATTATTTTATTTTTTCCAAACTTTAAGTCCAAAACAATATTGTAGAAGTCCAAGATTGGTCATATCAAATGATCCTATTAGATCTTTCTTTTTGATTCAATCATCCTCACCGATCCTCCGGTGATGACTAGATCATAAACATATACTATAATGATCACTATCTCCCCTTTCTTTTTGAGATAGAGATTAGGATCGTAGGAGTTCCGTTGAATCCATGTTGAATAAGATGCTTGTTGACTTTTATGTACCATGCCCCGGGAGTCTCGCTTTAGAATTAAAGTGATTTTATGAGTTTACATACGTTTTCCTCTTTACCTCGGTATGAAAAAATATTCGGTTGAGTCATGTAAACTTATTCTTGTAAATAACCATTACAAAAGGCACTTTTAACATCCATTTGGTGTATTTTCCAACCAAATTGTGTAGGTAGAGAAAATATTAACCTGAATTTTTTAATCTTAGCTATGGGAGAAAAAGTATCCTCATAATCAATGCCTTATGTTTATCAATTTTTCCGTCTACTTTGTACTTTGTTTTGAAGATCCATCTCGCATCCAATCGGCTTTTTTCTTGGTGGAATATTTGTAAGTTGCCATGTATTATTTCTCATAAGTGACTTATATTCTGTATCCATATCATCTTTCCAAGGTTTAGACTATATGGCTTCAAAACTATGGATGGTTCAAGAGTGTAAACAAATTTACCCATTAAGGAGAAATTGACATCATTTAAAGCCAAACTACGAGTCCTCATTCCAGGTGGTAGATGTGTCGTGACACTATCCAATTTTGCATCTCTAATCATATTTGTATACTATTTAGGAATACTTTTTTGGTTCCCGTGGGAGGTTGAATTTCAAGATCTTCCCCATCATCACCGGCGTTATCATAGTGATTACCATCCTCTGCTTTCACTATAGGGATTATTTATTCATCATGTGAGTGTATGGAAGGAGCATCTACTTCTTTCTTCTCAAAGAATTCAACATATCAACTAGTGTATACCCTTCTTGTTCTTAGATCCATAAGTCTCAGTAGCTAAGTGCGTCATCACCGTATCCCAAGAAGATAAGTTTTTCTTATTTCATATCAAGCTTAGTTCTTTGTTTCTCAGAATGTGCATACTTTCTTTACATCCAAAAAATATAAGGTGTGAAATAGATGGATTATGCCCGACCATGATTCTTAAGGTGTTACTCCATCAAGAGTTTCAGGTGGGAACTCTATTTAGTAAATAGACTCGTTTTAGTTGTTTTGGCCAAAAATGTTTTTGATAAACCTACATCATCAATCATACATCAAAAATATCCATGATAATATAATTTATCCTTAACACCATTTTGTTGTGGTGTGTGAGGAGGATCCATTTGACGATGAATGCCATGTGTTTCCAAAAATCATCGAACTCATTCATCGGTGTATTCTCCCCTCGATCTAAGTGGAGTGATTTTATTTTTCTACGATAATCTATTTCAACAAGGGATTTGAACTTGCTGAAAGTTTCAAAATCTTGGTATTTTGTAGCAAGACACTATATCCACATTTTTCTTGAAAAATCATCAATAAAGAGCATGAAATATTGAAACCCAGTGTGGCTAGGTCTTGTTATCACCAAATCACAACACCTTAATGTTTACACAAGTACATATAATTGAATTCATGGTGTGATTGGACAACATGGGTACTATCTCCAAGTTGTAGGACTTTCTACTAGAGATAGACCTCCGAGAGAAACCTAATTCTTACTCCTAAGCTACCCGCCACAATCTACTCTAATACAGAAAAAAACTATCTTTCCTAATCTAACTTTCCAAGGGACCAAGGAGAGAGAATGCATGAAAATGAAAGCCTACACTAAAGTGGTGATACACTAGAAAAGGAGGGGTGTGAGAGTAGTCTTCCAATGTGTGAAAAATAGAAGTAAAATGCATACTAGAAGGGGTGATAATAGTTCTCCACAATCTGAAAATGCATTCACAACAATATTTCATACATGCACAATAATAATGAGTCCTTACAAGAGCATAAAAATAGACACAATATTCTTGTAATGAAGGTTAAAGGGCAAGAAGAGTGCAAACAAACACAGCAGGGGAAGATGCATCCACAAACTTGTATTTTATTGCTTCATGATATGCATAGTTCAATCTATTACAAGATAAGGGCCTGGATCACCATGCAAGGAGTCCACTACAAGGGCCTACAACACATTGGCTTCACAAAGAAATTTTGACAGAGCTTTGCTACAACAAAAACTACCTCCTTTACAATGAGCCCAACACTCCAATTTATAGAAAATGAGAAGAGAGAGAGAGAGGGGGAAAATGGAAATCCTAAAATCTATCCTTCAACCACTTGTAAGAGGTATTAAATGGAGTGAAATGATTTATGTTACTTGCAAAAGGCTCCCATACTATCCCATGACTGCTGCACAGAGAGAGAAATAATGATGACCATGCCTCTTAATTGCACTCCCAACTACCAAATAAAACACTATTATGAACCCCACATTTTTATGAAAAATATTCATCTATTTCATCAAATCCCAATTTCTTGATTTATGTGTTGTTGGGCTCAAAACATGATTCCAATGGTACCAATTTCATGTGATTTTGTTGAGAAATGCAAAAGTTATGGCCTTCTGAGTGCGAGTAACTATTTTGGGTCTACCAAGCATTTTCTATCATTTGACGGAATGAGCATTAATTGACTGGAGCTGAATATGTTTCTTTTATTTTAATATATCTACCCTCATAAAAATTAATAAATCTATTTTTTTGTGATGCAGAGGATGTTGTGCTCATTCCAAAAGTCCAATTTTATGAAAATCGAGCTCGGAGTCAAAAGTTATGGCCGTTTGAAGTTCGGGAGGTCAAACATTGACTTTTCTCTTCACTACGGCTATTTCGGAAAATCGGTCCACGTGTCCCAACTGTCCCATGACACATTCTTTTTACATCACTTGATTTGGGCTTCCTTGTCCTCATGTGTCCACCATTGACTGGGCCATGAGGGCCGTTGACCTCCGCATTCTCCACAACGTATGGTTCCTTTTGTGGCTTTTTCACCTTTGTGCGTCCCACGCGTACTTTTTCCCGATTTTCCCGTACATTTCAATGCCCCCATGAATGGGACGAAAAATCTTCCAAATTTTTACTATTTCCCTTTGATTTAGGCAAAAATTCTTTTTCGGCTTTCCTTGGGTCTTAGATGCTCCCTATCGTGTGTCCCATTGATGACTTGTGCGCCCTGGGACAAAAAATCTGATTTAGCCGATTCCTTTGTATTTCAGCTCCAAACCTGGTACGACGAACCTTGGTACGATCCGCACTGGTACGATCCATAGCCTCCAGACCCACAATGCATTAAAACAAGCTCACAACTTCATTTTTTGGATTTTTTCAATTTTTTCTAACTTGTTGGATTTTTTCCTTGATGGGGAAGTTAGAGAGAAACCAAAGGGACCCCAAAACATGATTTTGGGCCTTGAATCAATTCTACTTGCTCGAGACTGAAGAATTTGATGCATGTTATCAAAATTACCTCGAGGGGTGAATTTTGGATAACAATTTTGGTGACTCAATGGGGTTATCTACCTATCAGATGAAGTATGGCCAGCTTCGCCTAGCAATCCATTGGGCATGGAGTCTATCTGATAATCTCTCATCTGATCTGAAGTTTGAAAACCTACATCCTTGCCATTGAAACATTTGTTGATTTGATTCTCCTGTGGCTGCAAATTCTTTTCTCGGGAGCTCGATGAACTATAAACATGCACACACTAGAAGCAATAGGACATGTGCACCAACACTTAGGGAAATGAAAACTATTCTAACAATAATAGTACAATGTGCATAAGCACTTGGAGGAATGGAAATTCTAAATTAATATTTACAAGGGTGAGAAACTCTTTCTAGTAGCAAATGTTTGAGATAGATTCCATTGACCGAATATGCAACTCTTCACCATCCAACTTAGCCAACCGGAAGGCATTGCTACCTTTGTATTCAATGATCATGTATGGACCACTCCATATGGCATCAAACTTGGAATGCTTTCCGGCTTTGCATGATCAACATCCCACTTCAGTACCAAATCTCCAGCTTGCAATATCCTGGCCTTAGCTTTCTTGTCAAAACTCTTCTTGATCAATGCTTGATCCTTTTCCATGGTCTACATTGCATGTTCTCTTAGTTTCTTCTAATTCCATCAGCTCTGCATACCTGATTTCCATAGGCTCAAACTCAACTAGTTCCAATTGTTTCATGAGTTCCAATGCTAGAAACTCAAGTGATATAGGTAGAACTACTTCTTTCCCATATACAAGCTTGTATGGAGAGCTTCCTATAGACCTCTTGGGTGTGATCCTATCAGCCCATAGAGCTGATTTGAGCTTTGCATGCCAAGTTCTCTGATTCTCATCAAGAGTTCTCCTTATGATTCTTAGTAGGTTCTTGTTCATAGACTCTGCTTGACCATTACCCTGAGGGTAATAATTTGATGAAGTGCTTGAGGTACACACCATTCTTGACAGCCCATTCAGTGATCTTTGTGCCAAGGAATGCCAATGCATTGTCTGATATGATAGTGGCAGGGACACCAAACCTCGTGACTATCCCTTCATAGAAATCCAAGATGTTGGATTCATTTGCCTCCTTGAGTGCCACTGCTTCAGTCCACTTGGTGAAATAGTTTGTTGCCATAAGTATCCACTTGTGGCCTTGACTTGAATTTGGATTGATAACCCCAATGAAGTCCAATCCCCATTGCATGAATGGTTGATTTACTAAAATCGATGAAGGGGCAGCACTTGCTAACCTTTCTTTCCCTATGAAGAATGCACATCTCTTGCATTTCTTGACCCATGAGTAGTATAATCATTGAACACCGTAGGCCAATAGTAACCAACCTTCATGATTTTGAGAGTTATTACTCGTGGAGCAAAGTGGCCTCCTACGCTTCTCCCATCATGGAACTCATGTAATATCTTCTCAACTTGACCTGTTCCAATGCATCTCAATAGAACACCATTGATGTCCTTCTTGAACAAGATGCCATTAATGAGTACATACGGGATGGCTTGTAATCTAAAGTATCTCCTCTTAGCTTTGTTCCATTTTGAGGGCACAAACCTATTTTGGAGATAATGCACCAAGTCTTGAGTCCAACATGGAATGGGTGCATCATCAGTTGGCTATTCTTGATCATTTTGTAGTAACATGACAACATCTTCTTCACCTTTTGATCCATCAGGTTGTTTGGAAGTGAGGTGCTCACACAAACCTTTGCCATGAACCAGCTTGGTCACTTTGATTTCAATATCATATTCCATTACCCGAGTGATCCAACCTACTCTCTTCTCATTCAAATCCTTGTTTAGGAGAAAGTCCTTACACCAACATGAGACACCAACAGTTGAATCTTATTGTTTGAGACCAAGTGTTTGAACTTCTTCAAACTCTTAATGACAACAAGGACATGCTTTTCAATGAAAGAATACTTTACTTCATAATCTTCCAGGATTTGACTAAAGAATGCTATGGGCTATTCTGAACCTTCTCTATTCAACTTGTATCATCAAGATAGCTATGATTGTATCTGATCCTCCAAAAGCATACAACATGAAGTCCTTTGAAAAGTCTGGGTTGATAAGAGTTGGAGCTCATGATATTGCATGCTTGATGTTCTCAAAACTCTCTTTTCCTTCTGCTTGTCCATTTGAATGCAAGACTCTTCTTCAACATCATTGTTAAAGGCTTCACAAGAGTGGAAAAATTAGGCACAAATCTGCAGGACAAAGTTTATCCTTCCCAAGAAGCTTTGGAGAGATTTCTTGTGGTGTGGCAATGGAAGTGTTTGGATGGCTTCAACCCTTTCAGGATCAATTGTTAACCCTTCCCTTGAGACAATGTGGCCCAACAATTTTCCCTCATGTGCCAAGAATACACACTTCTTTGATTCAATGACACTCCAAACCTTCTACACCTCTGAAACACTTGCCTGAGGTGAAAGAGATGGTCTGACATTCTTTGAGAAGATAATGATATCATCTAGGTATACCAACACTATCTTGTTGATTAAGCCTTTGAACACCATATCCATAGCTCACTGAAATGTTGCTCCAGCATTTGATAGTCCAAATGGCATCTTCTTGTAAGCATATGTGCCCCATTTTGTAGTGAAGGCTATCTTGAATTGATCTTCTTCCTTCACCATTATCTGATTATAGCCTGAGTATCCATCTAGCAATGAAAACCTTTCTGAACTAGCTACAACCTGCAAGATTTGTTCCATTGATGGAAGTGGATAATGATCCTTGAGTGATGCTCTATTTAGATCACGAAAGTCCACACACAATCTTATTTCTCCATTTCTCTTTCTCACTGGCACCAAGTTTGCAACCCAACTTGAATGTTTGATAGGGAAGATGATACTAGCCTCAATCAGCTTGTTCAACTCTTTTCTCATGAGAGGTTCAATATGGGGATTCACTGGCCTTTGCTTCTGCCTGATAGGCTTGGATTCTATCCAGATCAATAGTATGTTGTGCCAACTTTGGGTTGAAACCTCTTAAATCCTTGTAAGTCCAAGAAAGACATCTGGGAACTCTTGAAAAAGCTGAACAAATTCAGATTTCTCTTGTGGGGTACTTACTTTTCCAATTTGCAATGTCTTGCCTTCATTTACTAAAATAGGCTCTGAATCTTCACCCTTTACTTGAATGTTTGCTTTCTCCTTCCGAAATTGATCATTCGGGTTGAAGATTGACTCCAAGGTTATAAGGCCTTTTGGTAATTTGTTAGTTCTCAGCTGCACCACTTGGTCACCATACTGTTGCTCCATCTTGTCTTGATTTCTGGGAGAACTCAACTTCTTCTTGTAGGAAATTGAACAATTTGCTGATCATTCTCAAGACTTGCCAACTTGTGTTGTTATCCAGAACAAATGGTCTCACAACCACTTTGATATGAGGCTAAGATTTCTCACTTTTGATACTTTCTACAACATCAAATGCAGCCCCAATTGCTTCCAGTCTGTCTGCTACTTCATTCTTCTTCCTTGGGATGGAATTGATGCTAAAAGCTTCAAAATCTTCAATGAGATCCCATACCCATTTTTGTAGTTCTTCAATAGATCATTCTTGGCAGCATTTTGTCCTCTAACTTGGTTCACAATCAGCTCACTATCACCAAATACTTGTAAATTCTTAATGCCTTTCTTCCTTTCCCAATGCAATCCGTGAATTAAGGCTTCATACTCAGCTATGTTGTTTGAGCAAGAAAAATGGAAACGGAAGGCCGAGTAATACTTTGTACCTTGTGGTGAAATGAGCATAGCTCCTCCTCCTACACCTTGTCTACTTCTTGATCCATCAAAGAACAATTTCCATACTTCATTCTCACCCTTGTGATCTGGCTTGGTGATGCTTGGGGAGAGGTTGATTCTCTTCATGCAAACAATAAACTCCTAGCTCAGATTCCTCCATTTCTTTGTATGGATCAAATGCATGTCTTTTGTTTTCCCATTCATCAAGAGTCAAGTCCGAATGCATCCGACCTTGGTGTCAGCTTCATGAGTGCTTGGATAATCCTCTTGATCGAATGCTGAACAATTTGCATTGATTGGACTCAGCGTATGGGGCTCTATGTGAAAATCTGCAATAGGCTCAGATCTGATTGTAGCCTTAGTTCCATACCTTGTTCTAAATAACATGTGTGACCAATCAACCGAAAAGATAGCCTCCAATTTTAGCAGTGAAGTCTCTTGACAAACACAATGCAAAGAGTGGTGGCAAGTCTATGACTGACACATCTTGTAACACCATTACATTGGGACACGCATGTAATGTGAGGCTCAAATATTTGATTACTCCAACCATTGTCACTATGTCCCATCCAATTACACTACACCCTTAGAGATGACTTCATATTGAAGACCTAACTGATCAACTATTTGTTTTGGCATGACTGAGCTACTTGCTCCCGAGTCAATCATGCAATTATGTACCAACTTATCTCCTATGATCAATGAGACATAGAATGGAGGGGGCTTCAAATTTTTACCTTGTTGTCCTCCATGATTTCCTTCAGCTGAGTTACATTGGTAAGAACTTTTCTTGTTGATTGGGTGGCTGATTTGATGCTGACCAATTTTCCATAGTAGCTTGCAATAGGTCTCTCTGTCCTGGGATAGCCAATGACTCCCACATTGAGATGTTTACATTCATTTTCTTCATCTTCGCTCAATGATGTTGAATGGAGATGAGCTATCTCTCTACTGCCCCTTTCCTTGCACATTCTTCTCTAGCACTGAGTTGTTGCAACCGACACTTGAGATGGTTTAGAAGGTGGTTTGGGCTGACCTCTGCACATTTGGAACTACACTTTGATTTCCAACACCTTGTGGAGTAATAGAGGGTCAGTGGACCATTTGAGTTGGATGACTATCCTTCCCAATGTTTCTCTTCTTGGAGCATGTATTGGCTACACTTTGAGAAGGTATTTGATTTATACCACAGAAATCTTCAGCCTACCAATTGACAAGTGTAGTTTCATTCGGAGATGTCCCTTGCTGAGGTGCTTCCTGCTGCTGATTTTCTTCATGGCTAGATTCTTGTGACACACCAATAGTTTGCACCATCAGAGCCTGATTTAATGCACCATTAAAGCACATTGATTGGTTATGTGGCTGATTGCATGGGAAACACCAATCATATTCTTGTGCCATGTTATTCTGATGCTAGAACCAATGCCCTTGATGTTGAAGTGTACTTGGATCATATGGCCTGAAAGGTCTAGCAGCTTGAGGTTGTCCTTGGTTTTGATCTGATTTATAGTCTGAGATGGTGGCCTATTTTGCTGGTATTGGGGTCTAGTTTGATACTGACCCTTGAGACTGAGCTTGAGGCTGATATGGCCTAGAACTCTGAGCTTGTTGTCTTTTGATGGTTACTAGCTCATTCCCAAGTTTTGCAATTGCTTCATGACCTCTTGGAGTTCCTTGGAGTTGTTAGATGATGAAGTGGAGGCTTCAGCTGAGATTTGACTCCTGGGGGGGTATAGGAGCTAATGTAGGTGTTTGGCTAGTATCTGGGCTTCCTAACTCAGGGTATAGAGGCATGGATGGCCTAGGAGTGATTTTTCCAGCCTGAATCAAATGGTTCTCAGCCCCTATGGAAAGGCTATATAGGCACAGTAAGGTTGTGCCCCCATTGACTGAATCATCAAAGAAATATCAAAATTCAAAGCCCTAAGAAAGTATAAGAAGGCACCTTCATTAGTGGGCTTTACTACTATTGGGATCCTATCCTAGGTCCACTAAATATGAGGTTAAATTCTCATTAGCTACTCATTCGGGGGGCTCTCTTGATTGTTGTTAGTTGCTCCAACAAAGATAAGTTATCACCTTTCTCTCCAAACTGGTTGTGGAGAGCTATGCACAACTGGTTCCAATTTTGGATAGAGCCTACCTCAAGGCTCTGAACCATTGGGAAGCTTTCCCTTTGAATGAAGAGGTGAGCAACTTGACTGCAATGTCCATCTCATGGATTTCATGGATTGTACAAGACATTCACAATATCTTGGACATGATCACTAGGGGAAGTCTAGTTTTCCCAATGAAATACGGGATGCTCTTTAATGCTGCAATCGGGACCGGATTTTGTGCATTCAGGGTGAGTGGGCTATTCTAGGCAAAGTGAAGTTGAAGTTGACATATGGATTTGGTTGTGCCATCCTGATTGGTCAAAGAACTCTAGTTGATTGAATGAAAGGCCTTCCAGGTGGAGGTGTTGACAAGGTTCTATTCGGTGGAGATGGAGACCTTTGAGCTCTTCTTCCTCTTCTTTCTCTATCTGGGGATATGTGTAGATGAACAAATAATCCTTCTTCCCTAGTTCTTGATCTGGTTTGAATTCTTCTCATAAATCTACTAGGCTTGGACTGCTGAAACCAGTGGATTCTACCTCTTTTGGAGTCACCAGATGTGTAATTTCAAAGCTCCTTCAAAGCTGGAAACTTACAACAAGTGCACATCAATCTTGTTGTAATTAAAATGAAGACTTCTTCTCTCCCACCGGCATGCCAGAACTGATTATCACCAAATCACAACACCCTTATGTTTACACAAGTGCATATACTTGAGCTCATGAGTGTGATTGGATAACATGGGTACTATCTCCAAGTTGTGGGACTTGCTACTTGAGATAGACCTCCAGAGAAAGTCTGGTTCTTACTCCTAAACTACCTCGCCAATCTACTCTAATGCAGGAAAAAACTATCTTTCCTAATCTAACTTTCCAAGGGACCAAGGAGAGAGAATGCATGAAAATGAAAACCTACACTAAAGTGGTGATACCAAAAAGGAGGGGTGTGAGAGTAGTCTTCCAATGTGTGAAAAATAGAAGTAAAATGCATACTAGAAGGGATGATAACAATTCTCCACAATCTGAAAATGCATTCACAACAATATTTCATACATGCACAATAATAATGAGTCCTTGTAAGAGCATAAAAATAGACACAATATTCTTGTAATGAAGGTTGAAAGGGAAAGAAGAGTGCAAACAAACACAACAGGGGAAGATGCATCCACAAACTTGTATTTTATTGCTTCATGATATGCATAGTTCAATCTATTACAAGATAAGGGCCTAGATCACCATGCAAGGAGTCCACTACAAGGGCCTATAACACATTGGCTTCATAAAGAAATTTTGACAGAGCTTTTCTACAATAAAACTACCTCCCTTTACAATGAGCCCAACACTCCAATTTATAGAAAAATAAGAAGAGAGAGAGAGAGGGAAAATGGAAATCCTAAAATCTGTCCTTCAACCACTTGTAAGAGGTATTAAATGGAGTGAAATTATTTTTGTTGCTTGAAAAAGGCTCCCCATACTGTCCCATGACTTACAGTAGTGAAATATGGCATGCCCATGCTTCATTGAATGCGTCCAACTACCAAATAAAACACTATTATGAACTTGGCACATTTTTCAGGAAAATATCCATCGATCCCTCATCAAATCTATAATTTCTTGATTTTTGTGCATTGGGCTCGAAACATGATTCCAACGGTACCAATTTTGTGTGATTTTGTTGAGAAATGCAAAAGTTATGGCCTTCTGAGTGTGAGTAGCTATTTTGGGTCTCTACTCAGCATTTTCTGTCATTTGACGGGAATGAGCATTAATTGACTGAGCTGAATATGTTTATTTTATTTTAATATATATACCCTCATCAAAATTAATAAATCCAATTTTTGTGATGTAGAGGACATCGTGCTCATTCCAGAAAGTCCAATTTTATGAAAATCGAGCTCGAGTCAAAAGTTATGGCCGTTTGAAGGGGAGGTCAAACATTGAACTTTTCTCTTCACTATGGCTATTTTGGCAAAATCAGGTCCACGTGCCCCAGATGTCCTAAAAAAATTCTTTTGCATCACCTGATTTGGGCTTCCTTGTCCTTATGCATCCACCGTTGATCGGGTCATGATGGCCGTTGACCTCCGCATTCTCCGCAACGTATGGTTCCTTTTGTGAACTTTTTCACCTTTGTGCATCCCGCATGTAATTTTTCCCTACTATCCCGTGATGACGGGTCAAAAAGTTCCAACTTTGCTGATTTCCTTTGATTTTGGCACTTTCAGCTTTTTCACGATCTCGGACGTCCCTCAACTACTGCTGTGGGTCCTGGGACACATAAAGCTGATTTAGCCGATTCCTTTGTATTTCAGCTCCAAACCTGGTATGACGAACCTTGGTATGATCCACACTAGTACGATCCATAGCCTCCAGACCCACAATGCATTAAAACAAGCTCAAACTTCATTTTTTGGATTTTTTCAATTTTTCTAACTTGTTGGATTTTTCCTTGATGGGGAAGTTAGAGAGAAACCAAAGGGACCCCCAAAACATGATTTTGGGCCTTGAATCAATTCTACTTGCTCAAGACTGAAGAATTTGATGCATGTTATCAAAATTACCTCGAGGGGTGAGATGTGGATAAGTCTTTTCTTCTCTTAAGATATTTTGACTGAACTGGAATAGTTTTCCTGAATTCATTTTTCACTTCTTGTAGGTGAGATTGCAATTTGGTTTTAAGAGTTGTAAACTTATCTATTTACCCGACTCATCCTTGGATCAATTTCAGTGATCCAAGGAATGTTTTAAATCTATTCAAAGTGAACAATTGATGAATTGGCATTCCATGAATACGAAACATATGGATTGAACTTGGTAGATACAAGTTCTTTAATTCTCTTTTGTGTGAAAATATTTCCATTCAGTGGTATGTTCTGTTTGGGTCTTTGGAGATCAACCATGACAGGTCATTACTGACGTAATTGGGATTTCAGCCTATTCATGGCATAGGAGAGAACAGAAATCCTATAAAGGACTAACCTACATGATCCTAAGCTAGGTAAAAGTATTTCCTACCTAAGCTATGTTACTTGATATAATTCTGATTCTAACCTAAACTTGGTGCTAAGGGAATTGGAAAGGTTACTAGGTATTAAAACTAAACTTGAACCTATTACTATAAGGCTATATGGTGATCTAACCTAGTGCTTTAAACTATGGAATTTTGAATTATTTACCTATGTGGAATTATCTAAACCTATTTGCTAAGGCCTATGGTGGGGGTTAGTTGTTAGTGTTATATCCTAAGGTATAAAATTTAATCTACCTAAGATCTAACCTAAGCAAGTAATCTATCCTAAACTATTGGGCATGAATGGGGACTTATGTGGTCGCATGCATTTTGGTGATGGTTCCTAAGGCATTTATGATGTTGATAAGGTTTTTAATGTACGCGGTACTGCCAGCTTGGGTAGGGGCTAGTTGGCTTGGCGGAGGCTTAGGTGGCAGTATCACTAAAATGAAAATACATGTTATTTTTGACTTGGCATTCGCCAGACTTGGTAGCGGTGGTAAGGAAGATTAGGTGGGAGATTTGGAATTAATGGAATTAATTGCTTTTGGTTTACTGAGCCCAAACCATCTTGGTAGGCATGCCAACAGATTTTTCTTGGGTTGTTTCACTTTGCATGTTTTCTCGATTTTCACTCTGCATGCTCTCTGGTTTTTCAAACTAGTAGATTGAACTGCACTTCATGGCTATTTTTGAGGTTTCAAATCTATTTTCATTTCATGGAATTTATAAGAGGCATTGTGGAAGAGGTATCTAGTTTTCTCGATCTTTCATGGAAAAGAGGAGAAGTAGTGAGCTCAACTGGAGGTCTTCTTTGATTTGACAGAGACACTATCAGGCATGATAGGCTCTAACTGTTAAAATATCTTGCTTTCCTCTAAGTGTTTTCATTAAAGCAACTTTTCTCTATTGAGTTTTATGCATTGCATGATGTACCTGGTTGTTTTGTTACTGATTTTATTAAATATTGAATTCTTGGTTTCGAATCCTTTGCAAAAGCAGTCTGGTTTAAAATATAGTATGCGTTTGTTTAAGCACATGAAAAATGCATGCAAAAATGATTTTATAACTCTGTTTGGCTTAATTGGATTTGGTAATTAATGGTTAGGTTTTTGTTGACTTACGTATGATTGTATTCTTACTAAAGTTCTTTGAAGAATCTGTGTTCCACCTATTTCTATTGAAACTATTGTTTAGTGACCTCGAGTTGGTAAAGAGCTCATGTTTGTTTATGTAAACTTGTATGCAAGCTCGAGTTCTATTGGAAACTTGTTGGGTATTTGGGAACTATTGTCGGGTTCTTGGTACTATGATGATTGCGATTCATTTCATAAAAATAAGGAACTACGAATGGAATAGTAGATGTCTTAGTTCTTGCTTTCTAACTTGCGAACATTGCTGTTGCTAAAACCCTAACACGATGTGATATTTGTGTGGTATTATCATGATATTATGGTCTGTTACTAGTCCGCATTTGGCTAGTGTATGTGTTTTATTGTGACCTTATGTATTATTGAGAGTTCATTAAGAATACAACCTTAGTACTTTTGTGGTGTTTAAGTTTGAACTCTTTTAGTAGATCTTACAAACCACTTCAGTTGTCAAGCAAGGTTTGATAAGATAATTATTTGAAAATGAAGCTTGATTCTTAATTCAAACTATTTAAGGGTTTATTCATTACATCTTATTTTGTATTATGATGCGGGAGTTAAAATAACCCAATAAGGGGTGATATGATGCAAAGTGATTTAGGGAAATTCTTTCTTAAGTATTGGAAAAGGAAACCTGAGTAAGGTGTCGGTTCAGTTGGTATTCCTTCCAGTTTTCCTTGTTTAAAATGTAAACCAAGAGGGAACATAAGTTACCCAAGCTTGCTTATAATCATTTGACTGATTTTTATCTTGGTAGGAACTTATGCTCAGCATGATGCTCGGATTCATATTTCGTGTCTTGAAAAGAACATATTTTCTTAAATATGTTGTTAGATCTTGTCATTTAATTTGAGTTTGTTTCAGGGTGAAATATAGTAAACTCAGATCTCTTAAAGGAAACAAATTGCATGCATAAGAATTAATTGTATGTGCATGTAGAAAACTGGAACATGGTCTTGTGAGATGTTTGGTAAACTCTGCGAGTTTTGACTGGAATCATCTTTGAAGTTTATCGTTCTTAATGAGAATTCAATGTTTTTACTTTATATGTAATATGTTGAAAAGTATGGCAATGATATTGCCTTGATTGAGCTCTTGGGTAATTTTGAGCGCTAATTCTTACTCTGATTTCACTTCCAGATTGGGACCATTGAAAGAATGTAGAACCCATAAAAAGAATTATTTTCGATTCCTTTTGTGACTATGGGCTGTGTATGGCCTTCATGGTTTTAACGTTCTTATTTGAAATGAATCTCTTGCTTTAATGGGAAGATTATGTTTTTTTAAAGAAAAGTTTCTTTGGGCTCCTTCTTACCTTAAAAATGTTCTTACTCCCTTCCTTGGGAACTCTTAAATGAACTTAAATTGTTATAACTTGAAAAAGGGGATTTTACCAAATTAAGTTATAGGGAATGATTACTTGGGTAGGATCATTTCTGTTAAACTAGTTTGTTAAAAAGAGAATGTATCATGCTGGTTGGTTGATGTTTCATCTTTCCATCTGGGATCTTTATTTTATCCTGTTCTGATGAATATCTTAAATGTTTGATTTAAGATAGTTAATCTTAAGATGAAACAACTTAGGTTATGATATGAACCTATTTCTGCTTTGTGGATGTTATGTACTTTAGCATAATGGAAATGGTTTCTCTTCTTCTTTACTTGAAAGTTAGATGAAACATCCTAGTGAGAACATGTTGTAAACACTTCTTGTATCTTATAGTTAAGATAAGTGTTGTATTCTATTTTGGTAGAATGGGAAATAATGAGATGTTATGTTCATTGTTGGTAAAGATGATTGATAGGACCAATCATACTTTGATTTGTAAGATAGATATTATAGATTATAATCTGTTCTTCTTTTAGAAGTGAACTCGGTTCATTAATTCTCTTCTTTTTGATTGTTATTACTTATGTTTAGAGTATGAAATACTAATTGTTCATTAAAGCAGGGTTGTTTTTATTGGAACAATTAGTGGAATGCACTTCATTTTAAGGCTTAGTGCTTATCATGCTCAGTTCATTGAACTGACCCGTGCTAGCAATTTTTATAGATGGACTTCGTAAGTGATAAAAGATGGCAAAATATTATATGATGCATTGGCTGATCTAAGTTTGATTCTAGTGAAGAATTCTAATTCGTTCTTGAGTTGTATTGAAAAAGAAAAGTTATATTCCTTTTGAATGAAGGATGTTGTCATACAGTAAGCCTAAAATGCATAAGTTTTTAAATGTATAAGTTTTGAAAATGAATTGAAGGATGATAATTTACTTGGATGGGTTGTTGAAATTATCTTGTACCTTTGTAAAAGAAATGGAATCTTATCTTGTTGATATTCTTCATATTATTTATATGATTAAATGAGGATTCTTGAATAAATAGGATAAAAGGGAATTAGATTAATTTCGCTAATTAAGATGTAGTGAGATAAGTTGCAAAATTTAATGTTCTTATATAAACAATTTAATATAGTAAGTTGATGTGTAATGAACATACAATGAAAACTATAGAACATGTAAAGAACAATAAGGATGTGTTAAACCCTAAAACTTAACCATGAAGAGGAAGAATCTTCCTCACTCATGAAAAAGTAAACAAAAAAGGAAGATATGATTTATACTCATTAGACCTCATTTAATAAAGTCTATTAAGTTACAATCTAGGTGGTTGTTACACTTCCTTGAATGGTTAAGTCACATTAAATGGAACTTATGAGGTTGCTTGTCCTTTCTTTTTGGTAACTACTTGTTAAGCCAAAATTAACAAACATCGAAAGCAATCATAAGTTAAGGAAGTTCTCTAAGGATTAATGGAACCTGATTTGGAAAGGAACTTAGGGAGAGTTGGATTAGGGTTTGTACAGGGTTACTTGAAATCTACTTTTAATTATCCAAATTAATTAAATATTAATAATCTCCTAGGGGTATGTACATCTTGATGAGGTTGTTCTGTAGGATGCTAGCACATGCCAACTATAGGGCTGTACCTTTGAGAAGATTAGGATCTTCTTGAGGATACAACATTGTAGTTGACATGTGGCAACACCCTTCTGCATTGATCATCTAGATCTACACGCTTATGGACTTGAACTTAGTTTTTCTCTAGGACTGGGTAGTAGCATAGTTACGATATGAAGTAGCCCTCTAGGACTCAGGGTACCTTGGCACACGGGGTTGACCTAGGTTGACCCAACATGCCAATATATCCTAAGTCTTTGAGAGCCTCTTCCTATCATAACCTATGTTGTTAACTGAACTAGGGTTAAACCTTGGGCAAATGGACTGACGGAAGTCAGTAAAGGACATTCTAGATAACAATTGAGTGAGGTGAAGGACGTATTCCAAATTGACAAGTATGCCATCAAGGAATGAGTAATACGAATAGTATGTTAGAAAACTTTGGCCAAAGTATCACAAGCTGCTGATTGCATTGTCCTATGTCACCTAGTCTAAGGTTCGAGATGCAGATGAATATTAGTAGCAAATATTTAGATAGGTTCCCAGATAGATCACTCAATACCCCGAATAGGGTAAGAGAACCAAGTATACATAGTATATAGAAAAGTATTCAATACTTAATGTTAAACATGAATAGATTGGTAGTTCACCGAGTCATGAAATGAATAGATCGGTGGCACACTGAGTCATTACAGCTACATATGGTTATCTGTTATAAGAATGGATGTTATGGAATGTGTGTTCTAAATTATGTATTTAGAATAGAGAACGTTCTTAAAAATAAAAATAAAAATTCCCTTGTTTCTAAAGTCTTAAAATGGGAATGTTACACTACAAGTGTTTGATCATTTCATTGAACAAAATCCAACTAAAATATTCTTCCCACATTTGAAGATTTTGCAACAATTTTTGAGCTTTGTGATTTATCTTGAATCGGTATATATATTTTACCATCTTTAGAATCAAATTCATTTTTAGATTATGATCTAATAATTGACTCACAGATAACAAAGTTTTTGTTAAACTAGGGACATAAAGAACATCTATAATTTTACAATTATGTTACCTAACTGGTAGTGAAATAGAACCAATGCCTTCAACACTATAAGATGCATCATCACCCAAATAGACATGATTTTTAGTGGGTGTTATACTCATTGTGAAGAACCAATCTTTCTTTCTGTCATGTGTTGAGTTACACCCGAGTTGACATACCAAATTTGATTTGTAAAATTGGATACTTCATTTGACTGTGTCAAATATAGGAAGTCATCATCATCAAATTGATCTTCCTATTTGGCTACATTTCCTTGTTGAGTTGGTTTCTTCTTCCACTTTTGATTATTTTGTCCTGTTTACTCTGTTGTTGGTCAGATTTTGTTTGTTGGTAATTAATATTTTTACCACTTGATGATCCTTATTGGAATGTGTTGTACCAACAATTATTTAACTCATGTCCTTTTCGACCAAAAATAAGACATTTTTGTTGGTCCTTTTGGCCTTGTTGAGTATTCCCTTGATTATGAGGTTGTTTACTAGACTTAGCCTATTTTTTTCCTTTTTAATTAGAAGTAAGTTTCTGCTCTTCAATTTCAATAGTTGAGTGAATAAATTCCTCTTGTTGTAGCATATTCACTAACTATTTAATTTTTTTGTTTGACTAGTTATGTTTAATGTGGTCACAAAATCCTATAAGAAGGAGGAAGAGCTCTCAATACTATAGGCACGAGTGATGTGTTAGTTACTTCTTCTTCTAAAGCTTGAAGTGATGCACACAAATTTTCTACTCTTCTAAAAACATTTCAAATTTCTCAGTTGGTTGCATTTTCAAGTTCAATAGTTGACTTTGGAGATGAAGTATTGTGTTCTTATTTTTGGACTCATATAATGTTTTAAACTTGTCCCAAGATTCTTTTGCTATTGTGGCCTCATGAATATGAGGTTGTACCTCATCTGAAACACTAAACAAGATTATTAACTTTACTTTTTGATTTGCATGATTAAATGTAGCTTGTTGTGTAATATCTATTACGATCTTATTAATATACCAAAAACAATGGACCATATATTTTCAAAATCAACTTGTGTGTGAATTTTTGTTTTCCATGCTGGATAATTATCAGAACACAAAATTTGAGAATCTAGCAAAATGAATTTTGGTTCCGTAATTGCGGCCATTGTGAACACTGATAAATAGTAGAATAAAAAATTGAACACTTTCCCCCCTTAAAACATGCACACCCCCCAAAAATATTATTTTATTTATTTTGGAATCCTTTTCAGCCATGTACAATGAAATTTTGACACTATTGGCCTTGTTACAAATTTAGCTCTCGCCGATTTGTAAAAATAAAAAATGGCTCCTTTAGCTGATTTAATTTTTTTGACTCTTTGGCCTCTTTTCAAATACAAAAATATAATTTTTACAATTTTTTACAAAAAAATCTTATTAAAAGCTGGACCAAGACGTAGAGCTCACAAAAACACACACTTTAAAAAAATAACACCTCAATCCGAGGTACCAGAAAAAGTTATGACTTGTTTAAATTCTGATTTCATTATCTTTTGAGCCCCTTTCCAAAAATGGAATTTTTTTCTCTACTTCTCTTTTCACATGCTTCACTTTTCTCCAACAATGTTTTTTTCTTTTGTTGTCTCTATGATTTGTGGGGTCTGTGCGTGAATGTGTGTGTAAATGGAGGTTAGTTTGTAAACAAGATCACTTGTTTTCTTCCTTTGGCCACTGTTTCTATTCTTTTGCATGCTTTTTCCTCTACTCCTATTTGTACAGGGTTAGATGCTTGGAGACATTAATTTGGAGATTGATCCAATGCCACAACTCACTGACAGGGTCTAAGAAAACACAGATTAACAGAGGATAATGGGGGTCTCTTATTTTAGAGACAAAAAACCCCAAAACAATTGCATATAAATTTTTCTTGAATGAAAAACAATATTTTTTAATTCAAGAAGTGAGATTCAAACTATAAATTCAAAAATCACTTCCTGTACGCTTTCTGTAGTACTTCTTTTGTTGTTGCTGGTGTGTGGAGTACGAGCAGGGGCTGTGTGAAGAGGCTGGGGTCAACTTTGGATCCTCCTAGCTCAAGCTTCTTATTCCTCCTCCCTCAAACTTCCTACACTCCCTAGCACTCACAGGTTATGGCTCTTCCAACTTTAATACCAAATCTTGATAATGAATACTTGAAAATAATATTTGACACAAAAATAAGATGCTGCTTGTGTATTTTATTAATATCAAAATTAATTATTACAAACAAATGAAAGAGCAACAATATTTATAGATATTGGAAAAATTCTATCTCATCCACAATATATGGAAACAAATCACCTAATCTGAGAAAATATGCCAAAATAACATATTTCCCATAATCGCCCTATTTCCCCTCATGAAAATCATCTAAGGGAAAAAATATGCAAGATAGAACATGATCCCACAAACATAGGGATGATAAAACTATCACTTAGTTAACTAAAAACTAAGGATAAATAATACCTATTGACATAAGTTTAAAGTATTTAAATTAAATACTTTAACTTATTACATTTATTAAAATATCTACTAATGATGAATTAAGCTAAGTTTTATTCCTAAAAGGATAGAACAAGATGGGAAGAGAGGAGAATATAATATACATGTGCTTACCTACAAGTGAAATTATCCTTATTTGATGGGTTGGATGTGCTCTAGATATTGGATGATTGATTGTTTCTTTAGATTTTGTTGTGGATGCACTTGGTAAACACCTCCCCTTGATGAATGATGATTTGATTGATCAAGATGACGAGAGATTGGATGATTGGATTGGATTGAGGATGAATGATGGATTGATTGAGTAAATAAAATAGAAGAGGTTTGTTATGATCTTGCTAACTTGGCTCTCATGGAGGAGGAGAGCTTGATTTATAGCTTGTGGGTGGAGGATTGGAGGGTCAATATTGATCCAAGTAGGATTAGATCAATGGTTGGAATTCCATGAGAATGGAGAATTCTATAGAATTAGAGAATTCTAGATTTTAGGAGAACTCTCCATTGAATTAAAAATTAAATGGAATAGTGTACATTTATTTGAATATTTGAAAATGAGAGGGAAGAATGGAGAGGCTTCTAGAAATAGAAGCCTCTAGATTTAGAGGTGTGAGGATGTGATTAGATTAGGATTATATTAGGTTAATAAATGATGATTAGGGGTGAGGTTACATGGAAAGGCTAGGTGTAGGGATGTGTAGGGTAGGTGGTAGGTGAGATGTAGGAATATTAAATTCCTAGAAAATGTTAATAGGGATTATAATAGGTTAATAGGGATTATAATAGGATAATAGGATATAATAATGAAATAAAAAGGATTAAGGATGAAATGAGATAAATGATAAATGATAAAAGGGTGAATGTGATAAAAGGGATTTTTACTAGGATAAATAATAAAATGAAATATTTAGATAAATGATGAAATATTAGAATAAAGGGATTAATGATGAAATTAATAAAAAATAATCTACTGACTAATTATTATATGGATTTAGATGATGTTGTGAGACAAATTAATCATAATTGATCATGTCAAAATTTTAGATGTTGACAATGGGCAACCAAAGAAACAACCCTTCCCCTTATGTTAATGCAATTGATTTCAATCATCCCCTCTTCAAAAAATTCAATCCTAAGGACAAAACTAATATAAGAACCCGACCAAGGGGCTGTAAACTATAAATATAACAACCAATTAAAAAAATGGAGTTCGACCAACAACAATTAAAAATAAATATTGACGGACTACGATCCCAATTTATACTATGGATTTCATAGGGTCATTGATCATGATGTTCAATCATGTAGGGATTGTAACAAGGTTATCTAATGACTCAAAGTGGACCACTAACAACTCTTCATTGACATGTTTTTGGAAAACCCCTGGGGTCATCTCATCATGTTCATATGGGACTTGTTACACCCCAAAATGTAAACTTAGGAATCCATTAGGATCCTTTCCCCAAACTTCCTGAAAAATAAGAAACCTAACCCTCAAAATGTTAACAAAGTGGCAACTCATGACCATGATGCTTATACTTCTGATGACCCTCAAGTTACTCCTAACCTTAACCAAAGAAATAAAACAAATATTGTAGGATTGGTTGAATTAGAAACAAAATTAGAAGTTTATGCGATGAACCGTACTTGAGAGTATACATCGTACCCCCTTACCATTTATCCTTTAGTGAAAGATGACTTGTTGGTAGTTCCTAAAATCATGGGGGCATATGATATAATCTTGGATCTTAATAAGACCTTCTCCAACATCTCCTTTCTAGATTTTTTGAAGAAATATCTAACTCATCATTCTGCTTTGTTGGAAGCATTGGGCCTTGGCCATGTGGTTCATGTCACACCTCCTCCAGAGACTCAAATCAACCATATATATTTTGATGTTTATCCTCTGGGGGAAATAAAAGGGATACAAGATTCATGTTTGATATAAGTAAAATTACTTCGGATGCCAAAGTGACACAAAGAGGTGATCCCACATTATACTTATAAGTGTGGGTTTACAAAAACTATGTCAAAAGGGATATGATTGATGACAGAGCCATAGTGAATATTGTTCCCTAATCTTTCGTATAAAAACTAGGATACGTGGAAACTAATTGCTCCTCTACCAGAATACGCTAAGCTGTTATAATAGTTTAAAGGTCACCTTGATTGGAACCATAGTTATTCTAGTTACCCTTGGGCCCAAAACTATATTAACTGAGTTTTATATCATAGATAAGGAAACCAATTACAATATGATTCTTGGTAGGCCTTGGATCCATAGAATGAAGGCCATTCCATCCACACTTTTTAAGGATGTAAGGTTCCTTCATTAGGTAAGATTTTTCGTAGCCTAAGATGATCCTAAGCCATTTGACATTTACTTGGAAAATATAAATAAAAAATAAACTTAGAGTTAATTATGAGTTTGAGATCCCAAATAACCAATTAAAAACCACATCCTTCGAAAGAGATGGTCACCACTATAAAATTAGTTCAAAAAAATGAAGTTAAAAACCTAAGGAAATCAAAGGAGTAAACAAGAGTGAGGGCAAGGTCGTTGTGATAGAAATTGTATCTACCAAAATGAAAACAACTATAGTAAAACTATTAGGAAATAAATTTCCAATCACTCTCTATCTCGATTATCAAGGAATTGGGATTTTTGGACTAGCCTATCTCCCAATAGATGGTTTCATGGAAATATACATGGTAGAGGTATCTAAAGTCTAGGAAGAGGTTCCTAAGGATAACAAAGAGTCAATATTTCTGATGAACCATTGGATTCTCCACTATGATGGAGCTAAGTGTTGATATGGCATGGGGGATGGGGTGATTTTGACTTATCCCAAAGGAAAAATCATGCCTTTCACCTTTAAATTAAATTTTAAATGCACCAATAATAGAACATAGAATGAAGCCTTATTCCTTGGTCTCATCATGGCTAAGAGAATGGGGTAGAAATTTCAGAGTCCTAGGGGATTCAACACTTATAACCAACTAGGTATCGAAGTATAAGAGACTATAGTGAAGCATCTATACCTCTTTAAGTCTGTTGTACATGAAATGAGCAAAGAATTCAATTTCATTTCCATTAAGGAAATTCCTAGGGAATAAAACCAACTTTTTGATTCCATGACATATTCTTCTTCCTGGTTATTCCCAAGTGAATGTTTGAAGGAAAAAAATCATAGTCTCTATGAGGGCCAAAATTTCAATTTGAAGGATGAAAAACACCATGATACTACCCTATGTAGATAATAAAGACTAACCTATCATGTTGTGTTTCACTAAAAATTATGAAGCCATAATAGGGTTTTTATATGTTTACATTGATATCCCTTCTATACATCACAAGAAAGTATTCTCCCCGCTTCTTCATCCTTCTTCATACATTGGGGAAAAAACAATGTATGTTTCCTCACCACATGATTTAGAGGTCTATAAGGTTGAGGAATAATCTCTTGAGTTACCCCTAGCTCCCCGAATTTTATGAAGGGAATGCTTCCTTAATAGAAGACAATTGATTTTAATATCAGAATAGAGGAAGAGCCTTGGATTCTAAAGCTTAGTTCTTCATTGTCTATGGAGGAATAGAAAACCACACCAAGATATTCAAATAACATTCTCAAGCCTTCAAATTCAGCTAAAAATACATGACATGAGTTTATCCTAATGTAGTAGTCCATAATCTAGTTCTTAAACCTGATGCTAAATCCGTAAAACAAAAATTGAGACCAATGAAACCTAGAGTTTCTTTAATGGTCAAGGAGAGAGTAATCAAGCTTCTACAAGTGGGTTTCATTAAACTAGTGAATTCCTCTATGTGGCTTTCCAATATTATCTTGGTACTTAATAAGAATGGGAAGATAAGGATTTGTATTGACTTCAGAGACATCAACAAGGATTTCCCTAAAGATGATTTCTCATTACCATCCATTGACATAATTTTTGATGCAACGGTTATGAGTTGTTTTCTCTCATGGATGGGTTTTCAAGGTATAATAAAATAAGAATCTCTAATGAATAATAAAAAATACAACCTTCACCACTCCTTGGGGAACCTTTTGTTACATGGTCATGCCTTTTGGTTTGAAAAATGTCGACGCTACTTTTCAAAGGGAAATGACCTATATATTTCATGATCTTATTCATAAGATTTTTGAAACATATGTCGATGATCTCTTTAAAAAATGTAAAAAGAGAGGATAGCATTCTTAAGTATTTCAGATCATTCTTTCACGCTTGATTGAATACAATGACACCTTGAATGTTGAGAAGTGTGTCTTTGGAGTACCAAGAGGTAAGATTTTAGGATATATCATTTCCTATTGAGGGATTGATCTAGATCCAACATAAAATCACATAATCATTGAAATTAATCCTCCCATGGATGATTCTTGTATTATATCTTTTTAGGCAAGCTTGGAGAAATATGGAGGTTTTTCTCTGATATCACATATGCCATTAACACCATCAATGACTTGTTAAAGAAATATTGTTTCAAGACATAGACATAAGAGTGACACAATTACTTTGAGTCACCAAGTAGATCCTTCTTTCTCTATAAATGCTTATGCCACCCAAGTCTGATAATCTTTTAATTTTATACTCTAGAGCTACAAAAATTTCAATCACGTGCATGTTAGCAGAGGAAGATGATGATGTTCATCAGTATGCCATCTATTTTATTAGTCATGTACTTATAGACTATGAAACTTTCTTCTCACAGTAGAAAAGGAATGTCTAGCTATTGTCTTCACAACTAAAAGGTTGAGGCATTATATGCTTAATCAAGAAACGAGAGTTATTGTCAAATTTGACCAGTTACACACATTCCTAACTCAAGCGACCTTGTCCAAAAATGTTGGTAGGTTCATCACATTGATGAATGAGTTTGAACTTACCTATATCAACCAAAATGTTGTTAAGGAAAAAAGTATCACCAACTGGATAGCTAATAACCCCTTAGACTTTAATGATTTGATCTAGATTTCCCTAAAAATGCATTTTTCATATAGATAAAACTACAATTGTTTCATATCCATGGTATTCGGATATAATAAATCATATTGTAGATCGACATACCCGAAAGGGGTTAATTAGAAACAAAGGTGATGACTTCACGCCATGACCACCAAGTATGTGATCATAGAACAAGTATTATATCGGAGAGCCTTTGATGGTCTATTGCTTAGATGTATTAATGAGGAAGAAGAGAAAATCCTCTCTAAATACCGTAATGAAGTTTTTGGTGGTCACTTTTGAGGGAATTACACTAATTAACAAATTCATTAGATGGGTTGCTTTTGGCCCACGTTGGAGCATGACGCCGTGGAGTATGTGTGAAAATGTAAATAATGTCAAGAGTTTTCTCATTCCCTACACATCACGACTCAAGATGTACAACCTATAGTTACACCCTAGCCATTCTCCACTTAGGGTTTGGATCTGCTAGGAAAATTCTCTCCCACATCTATAGATGACCACAACTTCATAATTGTAACCAAAAATATTTTACAAATTGGGTTGAGGCCATACATCTAACCACGCCCCCAAATCCATCATATCCAAATTCATCTTGAGTTAAATCATTTGTAGGTATGGAATTCTAAAAACATTATTTTGAATAATGACTCTCAATTCAAGAATTATGAGCCGCACGATTTATCTGTGAAATTAAAAATATCTCATCATAAAACTTATTTATAATAACCTCGAGCCAAGGGATAAGATAAGGATACGAACAAGACCTTGAAGTTTATTCTCCTTAAAATGGTTAAGGAGAATAAAAGAGATTGGAATTTGAAATGATTTCCAACCTTATGGGCATATCAAACTTCAATTCACACATCAATGGAGGTAATCGTATGACAAAAATCAACACATGAACATTTTCACACCCGACCTCCCGAGGTCATGCCATGAGAACTAGTGTGGAATTGAAATGGGGGTGGAAGTGATGGTGATGATCAAGCTAATTGGGAAATTTTATGTCTTTGAAATGCAATAATAGGATCTGCGAATCTAAGGCAAGGAATGCTCTCCTAACTCGAAGAGGTTTAATAGTATGATCCGATATGATAGCTACTCATAGAATCCAACCGATGTCTAGTTCTACCGAGATTCTATTGATTGGTTACAAAATATGTGGAAAGTAACCCGCGGGTGCCTCGTATGGGTTCCCAGAGACAAGGTCATGGAAATTGAGATAAGAGGTGTAGTGGAGCTACAAGAACTAAGGGTGATTTTCTGGTCTTGTCTAGAAAGTCTTAGCATGATCGGTTGCTATATTCAACAATGAAAGCTATGTAATGATATTGGGTGGAAGTGGTGAAGATATGAGTACCAATGTGCGTAAGCTAGTGCCAATATCTAAATTAATATCAAGCCCATTGGGTTGCGTGACTGTGGGTCACAACTAAAGACTCGTTAAGGTTGAGGCCCTTGTATGGTCATGTATGCAAGCAAATCCTATTTCCAGGAGTAGTCCAAAAGTCGTAGGCTTGATTAGTAGCTATGTTCAATGTCTCTAACTATCTTATTTTCTCTGCATATGTGGTAGGTGTACGTAATATTGTTAAGTGCAAACTTGTGTCGATGTCAGTTATTAGCTCTAGCCCGTTGGGTTATGGGACCAAGGGATCGCAGTACAAGTCTTTTCCCGTTGTAGACCGTTGATGGTCATGCAAGATGAATTGATTTGTCTCCAGTAAATAAAATATCTATCAAAGGAAATCTAAGCTATATTTTTGGTGTTTTCTCAATATATCAGAACAAAGTAGTAAAACAAGCTAATCCATGGAAAATAAATGTTTTTGTTCTTTTCTAACTTTTCAGACAATACATCTAATCTAATAAACTAATTTAAAACAAATAACTAGCCGGATGTAGCTAGCTATCTCAGTGTAGATGTGTGAATATAAATCTAAGATATATTCTAACTCTAATAAAATCTTTCCAACCCTACCTCGAAGTGAAGAAAAATTATGGCTCAAACAAAGCTATTGTTCCCCCACAACTTCCCCGGAAATATTGAAGAGAAAACTTCTTATTGATTTGATCTACCCCGCAATTATCTAGCTAATTTAAATAAATGGTTTATCTACTCTATTTGATATGTAATTGAAATTAACAATTCGTAATTGAAAATTTGATAAACAAAGTAAACAAATACACAACTCCAACCTAGAAGAGCAAGAACCTTGGCAAATCCAAGAGTAGCGGATTTATCCCCTCACTCTTTACTCTATTTCTCTGAGTGTTCATGTGAGTCCAAATGATTAGGAATGCAAAGAACAACAACAAGAGGATGGTGCTTGAGCGATGGAAACTTTGAAGCAATCTGGACGTAATGCATGTAGAAGAGCGATAGTACAAGATATCTGAGCTTGGCTATGCAATTCCTAGCAAGATTATGTCGAAGACAACAATGCAAGATACACAAAATTCTCTAGACCTTTGCTTGAATACAAGCATGGAATATATATGAATGAAGGATAGAAGGTTACTTCATGCACAAGGCAATGAAGAGGTAGTTCCACTCATTAAATCTATTTAAAAATAGAAGGAGCAAGGAGAACCAAGCAAATGAAGCTATTTTTAGAAAATTTGACTCATGGATGCGTTCAAAAAGCAAACTAAAGTGAATAATCACATGTAATTTTACGCATGAATATTCTGGAAAAATTGATTAGGATGCCATTCTTTTCCACGGGCGGTGGTTTGCAAACCACCACCCAGCCAGGCGGCGGTTTCGACACTTAATGCCAAAACAAGCACAAAAAGAAGGGGGAAGCTAAAAATGCAAGGAAAAGTTAAGTAAGGATATCTAGGCTACAAATATATACTATGAATGGGTTTTTGGAGCTCAAACACCTTCTTGAAAGGATTTTGAATCATCATTGGGGACTTTTATAACCATTTTCCCGACAATATAACACGTGTAATTTTGGGTGCGTACATATTGCCCCCTGAAAAGTGTCTTAGCCATGAAAGAGGCATAAAATGTAGAGTTCGAGTATGGAATTCCCGAAATGGGGAGTTAGAAGCTATACTTGACACACCCATGTGTCAAAATCTCATTGTCCAAACTCCCGCTACTTGCAAGAGAAAAAGAAGACTCAAGTGCAGATAGATAAAATATTGAAAAATAAACACTAAATTAAAATGACAAGAGGACTTACCATTTACATGAGGCTATAGAAATATACCTGTGCCAATGCTCCAACCCTGTAAACAAACACACTCAAAATGAAGTTAGAAATAACATATATATATCAAAACAAACTCATTTCTCAATTCATTTGTGCATTGTTGATTTGGTTAGTTTGATTGATTTCGAGATTTGGATTTATGGTGATCGTTATTAACGAGAATAAAACTGATATGTTCATGCCGAGATTGTAATTATACCTCCGCGAGCATGAGATCGACCAACGCACTCTCAAGTTAGCTATTTCCTCCTTTTTCTTTTTGTACCCTAAAAGTTAAAATGTTGAAAAGTTCACCTAGGGGGGATATTTTCAAAATTTCTTGTTTCAAATGAGTCTTTAGGGGGGGCGCCCATAGGGCATGCTTTTATTTTGTTGAAAATGGTCAATTTCAACATTTTTGGTCATTTCTAGGGTTAGGGGTGCATTTTAAAAATCGGTTCAGGACCGCCACCCAAATCAGTAGGTAGTGGTTCTGGGACGTAATGTCAAAACATGCTCGAAACTTAACTTTTTTCAGATTTTGAGAGTTTACTATGTTTTTGATAAGCTTATTATGTGATGTAATTTACTAACTTACTATTTTCTCATGTTTTGGTGGATGCGTAAAAAGGTGGAGTATATACGCTTGCAAACAGAGAGAGAGAGAGAGAGAGAGAGAGAGAGAGAGAGAGAGAGAGAGAGAGAGAGAGAGAGAGAGAGAGAGAGAGAGAGAGAGAGAGAGAGAGAGAGAGAGAGAGAGAGAGAGAGAGAGAGAGAGAGAGAGAGAGAGAGAGAGAGAGAGAGAGAGAGAGAGAGAGAGAGAGAGAGAGAGAGAGGGGGAGAGAGCGAGGGGAGAGAGAGAGCGAGAGAGAGAGAGAGAGAGAGAGAGAGAGAGAGAGAGAGAGAGAGAGAGAGAGAGAGAGAGAGAGAGAGAGAGAGAGAGAGAGAGAGAGAGAGAGAGAGAGAGAGAGAGAGAGAGAGAGAGAGAGAGAGAGAGAGAGAGAGAGAGAGAGAGAGAGAGAGAGAGAGAGAGAGAGAGAGAGAGAGAGAGAGAGAGAGAGAGAGAGAGAGAGAGAGAGAGAGAGAGAGAGAGAGAGAGAGAGAGAGAGAGAGAGAGAGAGAGAGAGAGAGAGAGAGAGAGAGAGAGAGAGAGAGAGAGAGAGAGAGAGAGAGAGAGAGAGAGAGAGAGAGAGAGAGAGAGAGAGAGAGAGAGAGAGGGAGAGAGAGAGAGAGAGAGAGAGAGAGAGAGGGAGAGAGAGAGGGAGAGAGAGAGGAGAGAGAGAGAGAGAGAGAGAGAGAGAGAGAGAGAGAGAGAGAGAGAGAGAGAGAGAGAGAGAGAGAGAGAGAGAGAGAGAGAGAGAGAGAGAGAGAGAGAGAGAGAGAGAGAGAGAGAGAGAGAGAGAGAGAGAGAGAGAGAGAGAGAGAGAGAGAGAGAGAGAGAGAGAGAGAGAGAGAGAGAGAGAGAGAGAGAGAGAGAGAGAGAGAGAGAGAGAGAGAGAGAGAGAGAGAGAGAGAGAGAGAGAGAGAGAGAGAGAGAGAGAGAGAGAGAGAGAGAGAGAGAGAGAGAGAGAGAGAGAGAGAGAGAGAGAGAGAGAGAGAGAGAGAGAGAGAGAGAGAGAGAGAGAGAGAGAGAGAGAGAGAGAGAGAGAGAGAGAGAGAGAGAGAGAGAGAGAGAGAGAGAGAGAGAGAGAGAGAGAGAGAGAGAGAGAGAGAGAGAGAGAGAGAGAGAGAGAGAGAGAGAGAGAGAGAGGAGAGAGAGGGAGAGAGAGGGAGAGAGAGAGAGAGTGATCGCTCCCCGAGATTTTAGATCAGCCAACCTGTGATGAGATGGATCTTTTACAGCTGAGAAGGAATTGCCGATAACATGGGTGCCCCATGTTGCTCCTACCACTACATTCATCAGTGACTTATTTTCTTATTAGGATGTAGAACGGAACACTTTTTGGTTCCTGTGTGAAGGGGGAGTGGACTATCACTCGGAGGATGTATACCACATTCTTGACTCCCAAAACTTTGTAGGAAACTTACATTGGCAAGACATCGGGTCCAGTCCATGATGACACAACAGGCTACATATATGGGAGATGCTATTATCTCATCTGGCTCGAAGAAGGGAATGAAGGTTTGGTCTATTGCTACTACTCCCATTCCTATCCTTCGGAGAGCCATCATGGGTATCCTGTCCTCAAGACTAATCGGGGACAAGGGAGGAGATAAACTCTTATACTGCTGGGCCCCCATCATTGCACAGATCGAGGTTCATGGCTATAAGTATGCCTGGGGAGCACATATTCTGGGGACCACATACCATGACTTATATAGAGTTTTCAGATTTCAGGGATAGTCCTTGAGCCACCCCACTCTGGTTATGAGTTGGGTCTATGAGCATTTCATCTTGATGGCAAGAGGGTACATGTACTAGATCCGTAGTCTTTCTAGAAGCTAAATGGATAGGCATGTTAGTGCTCAAGACACCACATCAATCAATGGCCTCGATGACTACAACATACATGACCACCACACCCTATCAGGACATGACAGGGATATGGGTGAGGAGACTACAATGATGGTAGCTTACTCTTCCATGAGCCATCTAGTTTACAGAGCCAAGAGTCTAGAGATTCACCCCTTTGACCGGGTACCCCAATAGTTCGGTCTTCAATACCCTATCATGCTTCCTCCAGTGGTACCTATTTATAGAACTATTCAAGAGGCACAAAGAGGTCCTAGAGGGGATCTTGGTTGGAAATTTGTTACTCCCGCTATGCCTATCAGTAGTTAGGCACGTAGTCTAGGATCGATAGGCATCCGGTGCTCCTCAAGCACCCTTACTTTAGATTGGGGTGGCTCTTACTCACAGTGGGGAGGATGAGCTGATCCATTTGGACTTCGACTCTAAGGAGTATGCGGGAGATGATACAGAGGGGGAGTTATTCGAAGAGGAGGATGAGGTGGTAGGACCTTTGGAGGGGGATGAAAATGACCTTAAGTGGTATGATACTTAGAGATCCTTAGAGTAAGGCATGAGGAGGTGAGCGAGAGAGAGAGAATCTATTCTCGAAGGAGAAACTTAAGGGGATGATGATTTTGTGATTGGACAACACCATGCCTCCAAATTTAGGGAGGCTCCATAGCCACCAGCAGCTAGTGCCAGAGCAACCATCGATCCCACATGGATTTCCTGAGACCCGAGTTTGTTTAATAGTCCTTAAATTTGTCTATAGATTTTCACATGTTTAACATTCTCTCTTGATTTGTGTTCTATGGTTTTCTCTAGCCAACTATCTATTCTTTTTCTTTTGCAGCGGCCTACACACGAGTGGCGAGAGCTCATTCATCGGGTATGTGTGGACACCCTATTGATCCCCTCAGGAAGACTTGGGATGAGTCGATCGCTGATTCAAGGCAACCCTTAGCCACTAGATGACATACCGATGTGTTCACTCCCATCTAGAAGGTCACAGAGATAATGACCCCCTTCGTACCATAGTGGCTAGATACGAGACCGTCGAGTGCTTGATGAGGCAAAGCCATTCTCATAGTGAGGCTATGGGAAGTGGGTGTTACCATGAGAAATCACACCATTCAGTCCATTCTTAGTGTTGTCATAGCCACAATAGGAGACACACCATCTAAGGGATCCCATAGGGATAGACAGGCCGTTGAGCCTTTATTGCTTGGATACTATTTTTCGACACCATATGATTTTTTTGTATGTGTTCTGGGCTCATTGAGAGAATTTTTGGCCATGCCTAGCGCACGATGACATTGTTTATAAACTCGATCCACTATGATATATACAGACTCTATTTTTGGGCATTCCATCAGTATCCGAGTTGACTCTCTTTGGCTTATCTCTCATGTGTACTCTAGATGTTTAGAATTTTTACTTTTCTATGCTTTTCAGAATGTATGTAATGGATGTGAAATGATAACAAAATGATTTCTTTTTGTATTTCATAATGCTGATATATGATGATGCAAACACAATGTGATCTTAAACTTAGTTTCTTTTTCAATCTTTGGTACTTCATATTTGTCTTGACAAAATGTGATGATATAATGATATGATAAATAGATATGCTTTCCCCACTCCTAACCCCACACAACTAGTAAGATGCGAGGGCTCAACACCGAGAGTTAGAAAGGGCACAAGCCATGAAATTTGTTGAATGACAGTGATGAGAGAAAGACAGAGGTTTGACAGAACCAAATTGGGATGCTACAACCTTACCCTACTCATGCTACCTCATAGTTTAGAATGTGAATTGATTTGCATTTTATCTAGACTTGGATCCGTAGATGGCCACTTGGTTGACAAAATATGGTTTTTAGGGTTTTGAATTCTCTTGGAATTTTGAACATCTAATTCACTTTGTTTTGACTTAGGATTTCACAATAATTGATTTAATTGTTTATGACTTTCAAATTTTTCAAAGAGACCCCCTAAACCTTGCCCCATGCTACCAGTAGGAAGCACATGCTTATCACCATGGAGAATGAATAGGTGAGTAACATAATTTCCTTCCTTTCCCAACCCTACGTCACTAGTAAGAGACACAAGCTCAACACCGAAGGTTGGTAGGGCAAAGAAATGTGTAAAATAAAATTTTTCTGTTGATTTGCATTTGACTTACTTATTTGGGAAAAATGTTTAGAATGTTCTTATTTCCAAGGAGATGTATGTGGGATATATGTGACACCATGAAGCTTCTAGAATAGACCATGAACAAAAGACACCTATCCTAAGAAGAGACCAAAAGTAGAACCAAGTATGCAGGCCTTGGTATGGTTACTGTCAAAACTTTGTCTTATCTTGTTTGGATTGATAAGTGATACAGAAACAGTTGATGATACAATGAAGATTTGAAGAGACATGATTTGAATTTTTTACCAATATTTTCAGAAGTTTTTAGGAATTTCTATAAGAATAATCTCCTTGATCATACTTTTTACAAAATGAATGAACAAATGAAAATGCAATGCAGATGCAATAATGTACATATGAGAATGCTGATGGATCATGCGTAGTACCTCTTTAGGTGAAGAGAGTTTACGGATTCACTAAAATCCTCACCTTCTAGTGTACACAAGTGAAATGCACCATTTTTATAGTCTTCGAATAATTGATATGGACCCAAACACCTAGGTCTAAACTTTATTCCCTCATCACGTATTCTTGTATATTCAGATTGTCAAGTATTAATACCAAATCTCCTTCGTAGATCTCACGTTCATACACCTTTTTATTGTATTTACAAGCCATACGGTTAGTGTAAACACTGTGCCATTGCTCAACATTCAATATAGCTTCATCAAGACTTTCTAACTGGGAGAGTCAAGCTTCTCGATAACCCTCCTCTCCCAGGATCCCATGTAGTGAAATGCAGAGGCTAGGTATTTTGAATTCAAGTGGTAGAATTGCCTCAGCACCAAATACTAAGGAAAAGGGGTTTCCCCGTTGGTCTTCTAACCATTAGGATCCAGTCTACTATCCTTTGGATGCATGGGGAGAGGATCATTGAAGATTCCCAATGGTGTGTTTTGTTGAGACACCGGTACCATATAGGCGTTTTGACTAGGCGTAGTTAGGTTGGTTAGAAACATGTCGAAAAATAACTATCTTTGATCTTCTAGCAAACGTTGCAAAAAATTATTACAATCACAACCGTTTCTTATATCATTCCCACTGACCCTATGTAAACCACAATACAAGTCAAGATCATGATCCCGAGGCCTTTGGTTTGTTCCTTGTTGTGGTCTAAAACCATAGTTATTGTTTGGTTGTTGACTATTATAATTAACAATTTGGAACCCTTGCCCCTGGTTCCGAATTGGTCAGGGGTATTGACTAGGGCTTGGGGTCCGCATTTGTCTTTGTGGCTGAGGATGTTGCTGTTGTTGGGGATGATTAAAATCCACAACGTTTACCGAGGGTGAGAAATTGTTGTTTCTCTCATTTTTTCCATTGTTATTGCCATTTTTGTTGTTATTTGTTGCACATGTACTGGTGGGACTAGCAACATTAAGATTTTTGGGCTAGTTAGTTACACCTTCGGTCATGACTCCACCATTATTATTAAGGATCTTTGGTCCTTGATTGTTATTTGTATTGTTGGAGTAACCGGGAGTATTTTGAGTAGGGGTAACTAACTTCCCATTTTCTCTATAGGTATTATGACCACTATCAATTGCCACATGGTCGATCTGAAGAGCACCCTATAGCACCTCTTCATATCTCCTTAATGGGAATGTTTTAACCTCTTCCTTTTTATCTCTCGTTAAGGAGTGAAGGAAAAATCACAAAGTTCTGTTTGGTCCATGTTTGGAGCACTTGCAGAAGATTAGAGAACATGTCACCACCTCTGAATGAAGTGAGCTACAGACTCATTATGTTCTTGTTTGATATGAAGAAATTCTTTGATTCCTATTCACAAAACCTTGTTCATATAAAAAGATTTGATAAAATATGACATGAGTTGTTTGAATGAGTGTATTAAGCCTCCAGTATCCTATAAAACTAGTCGAGAGCAATACCTTCAAGTGTCTTAGGAAAATATTTGCAAAGACCGCATCCCATGGGAGCAAATTTCTCTCGAATGGATGTTACATAAGCCTTGATGTGGGCATTTGGATCTCCCTCCCTTTGAACTTTAGGAGATCAGTAAGGGTCTCGGGAGCATGACCGCCCGAATGGAGAAATCTAGGGGTTCTTTGAGATATTCGAATAAGTCCCTACGCATATGTTTCCACCATTGATTACCCTTGTTGGGAGGTATGGGTTGCATATCACACTGCGAAATGGGACAACATAGACAATTGGGCATGGCGTATGACATCCCCCGTGGTTGTCCATATGGACTTGGGTAGGTGTACATGTCCCCTATGGAGATTTAGAATACATGTGTATATAAGGGGTTGATTACCTTGATATGGAGTTAAAGGTGTGAAGCTAGAGAATGTCGCATTTCCAAATGTTATAGTGTTTGAGAATGCACTTTTGACTAGCTCCTATTGTAGATATCCATATGTGGCTTGAGGAGGCATACCCAAGGTACCCATCCCAGTTAACAAGTCCCCATGGTTTGGAGTATTCATGTAGACCGGTGGATTATGCGCAATGGTATTTTACCATAGTTCTATGGGTAGGAAGGAGACCATGCTTACCCCGCATATGAATTCTATGTATTCTAGGAAATCTCTAACTCCTTGACTTTATCAACCAAATCTGAAATGACATTGCCCATTAACGGGCGGTACTTGCTTAGATACCTTTGGTTGAACCCTCGGAGGTCAAGTTGAGGAGTATGGTATCCCACTATGAATTGTTCACGATGTTACCACCCCTCGCCGTTGTATTGCTAGTTTGTGGCAAGTTAGAGTTATTTTTTAAAAGTAGGACATCACCTTGTCCTTACAACCTATCAAAATATTGGTTCATTTATTGGAATTTCTACTCACTCCTATCATATTGTGCTAAATAATCCTCATTAAGATGGGGAGTTGATTGGATTGCATGGTAATGGGTTGTCAAAACAATACCTTAGGAGATGAACCCACTTCTCTAGTGAATGTCATGTTATTTGAACTTGATTGTTCAAGGGGACAAGTCTAAGTGACCTGATCCAATTATTTGATACGTACAGAAGAAAACCATTGGTTCCTCGTAAGCAAAGGTTTTGAGTGGATGAGCGATTGTCATCCCATGTTGAAAGTGAAGGTGATTACCGTGGGATATTTGATTGGTAATGGTACATGCTCTAAACCCAGATGGGTTGATCGTACTCATCATATCTCGACAGTGTTCGGGGGTATAAGAATACCTATGGAATAAAGAATGGACGAAAGTGGAAACACTTAGAGACTAGCTCTTCATGTCGGGTTCACCAATTTATACGACAGAAAATCAACACGTGACCTTCTTCACACCCGACCTCCCAAGGTCATGCTTGAGACATTTAGTGTGGAATTGAAATGGGGGTGGAAGTGACAATGATGATCAAGCTAATTGGGAAATCTTATGTCTTTGACATGCAATAATGGGATCTCAGAATGTAAGGCAAAGAATGCTCTCCTAACCTGAAGGGGTGTAATGGTACGGTCCGATATGATAACTACTTAGAGACTCCAATCAATGTCTAGTTCTACCGAGATTCTATTGATTGGTTGTGGAATATGTGGAAAGTAACCTACAAGTGCCTCGTATGGGTTTCTAGAAAGGTCATGGAAATTGAGACAAGAGGTGTAGTGGAGCACAGGAACTAAAGGTGATTTTCTCGGTCTTGTCCAAAAAGTCTTAGCCTCGATCGGCTACTATATTCAACAATGAAAGTTATGTAATGATATTGGGTGGAAGTGGTGAAGATATAAATACCAATATGTGTAATCTAGTGTCGATATCTAATCGACTAGTAGGCTCGTTGGGTTTTAGGACCATGTGGGTCAAAACCAAATACTCGTTGAGGTTGAGGCCCTTATATGATCATGCATGCAATCAAATCCTATTTCTAGGAGTAGTCCAAAAGTTTTAGACTTGATTAGCAGCTACATTCAATGTCTCTAACTGTCTTATTTTCTCTACATATTTGGCAAGTGTACATTAGATTGTTAAGTGCAAACTTGCGTCAATGTTAGTTATTAGCTCTAGCCCGTTGGGTTATGGGACCAGGGGATCGTAACTCTAAGTATTTTCCTGTTGTGGACCATTGATGGTCATGCAAGATGAATTGATTTGTTTTCTGTAAATAAACTATCTATCAAAGGAAATATAAGTTATATTTTTGGTGTTTTCTCAATATATCAGAACAAAGTAGTAAAACAAGCTAATCTATGGAAAGTAAATATTTTTGTTCTTTTCTAAATTTTTAGACAATGCATCTAATCTAATAAACTAATTTAAAACAAATAAATAGTAAGATGTAGCTAGTTATATGTGTAGATGTGTGAATCTAAATCTAAGATATATTCTAACTCCAATAAAATATTTCTAACCCTACCTCAAAAGTGAAGAAAAATTATGGCTCAAACAGAGCTATTGTTCCCCCACAACTTCCTTGGAAATATCAAGAGAAAACTTCCTATTGATTTGATCTACCTACAATTATCTAGCTAATTTAAATAAATTTTTTATCTACTCTATTTGATATGTAATTGAAATTAACAATTCATAATTGACAATTTGATAAACAAAGCAAACAAATACACAACTCCAACCTAGAAGAGCAAGAACCTTGGAAAATCCAAGAATAATAAAGATTTGTCTCCTCGCTTCTTTCCTTTCTTTCTCGAGTGTTCTTGTGATCCCAAAGGATTGGGAATGTAAAGAACAACAATAAGATGATGACACTTGAGTGATGGCATCTTGGAAGCAATCTGGATGTAATGCAAGTAGAAGAGAGATAGCACGAGATCCGAGCTTGGCTATACAATTCCTAAGCAAGATTATGCAAGCACAATAATGCAAGATACACAAAATTCTCAGACCTTTACTTGAATACAAGCATGAAATATATAGGAATGAAGGATATAAGGTTACTTCATGCATAAGGAAATAAAGAGGCAATTCCACTCATTTAATTCATTTAAAAATAGAAGGAGTAAGGAGAGCCAAGTAAATGAAGCTATTTTGAGAAAATTCGCTCACGGATGTGTTTAAAAAGCAAACTAAAGTGAATCGTCACATGTAATTTTACGTATGAAGATTTTGGAAAAATCAATCAAGACCACCACCCTACGTAGGGTGGTGGTTTGCAAACTGCCGCACATCTAGGGCAGCAGTTTCGACACTTAATGCTAAAACAAACACAAAAAGAAGGGAGGAAGCATGAAAAATGCAGGGAAAATTTAAGTAAGGCTATCTAGGCTACAAATATATACTGCGAATGGGTTTTTTGGAGCTCGAACAACTTCTTGAATGGATTTTGAATCATCATTGGGGACTTCTATAACCATTTTCCCGATAATATAGCACGTGTAATTTTGGGTGCATACATTAACCCACTTTTCCCTAGTATTCGGTGTGGAAGTGATTTTGACACTGGAGGTAGAATTATTAGTCTTCGCGTGTCTCTACAAGGTATACTAGATGAAGATGAGTACCGAAATACACACTTAACTAATTTAGAGAACCTAAATGAGAAAAGGCTTAGAGCCAAGTAACACCATTAGGTGTATGTAGACGAATGTGTCACTAGTACAACAAAAAGGTATACAAATGTTTGATTTAGGTAGGAGACCTTGTATTAATACTTTACAATGATATAGGTAAAAAGTTGGCAAAAATAGGAAATTTAGGCTGAAATGGTTAGGCCCCTACCAAGTAATGTAAAACTTTAATAATGGTGCTTATCATTTGTTCACTATGGAAGGTGAAGAGTTTGAAAAATTAGTCAACTTGCTTCACCTTATACACTTCTACATTTAGGTATTACATCTCCACACTATCCTCATTATATTTACATTATGTATGTTGTTTACATCATTAGATGGTTCAAAATAATATTACGGATTCAATCACTTTATAGACATTTTTAAACTTATCATAAATTGGAAAAATCTCAATCATACATTTCTATATCTCATCCATATTTTCTAATCATATAATTATGATCATTATCATTAAACATGAGACATGTTTTAATTTTAAACCCGCAAGGTCTTGCATACTTTAATTTTTCATGGTTTCTCCCAATTTAGATCTTTTCATTTGTAACCTTGTCTAGAAGCTTCCTGATAGCAAGATATATGAAAAAACATTCTAAGAATTTCACTTGGAATTTTTGTTCACCCATCTCAGTCTTCGGTCATGAGCACTTGTATCTTACTAGTTTTGTGAGGTTGGATATGGGGCATGCGTTCCTCCCAACAAAGCATATTGAAATATAAGGCTATATATTTATTCGTATTACAAATAACCACATTTTATGTCCCTCATAGTATTTGGTGGTGAGCCCATGCTTCTTACTAGTATCATGAGGTCGGGAAAGGAGGAATATGCCCTTACTTGCCTAGATTTTATCCTTGGTGATGAGCCCAAGCTTCCTACCGGTATCATGGGGTAAAGTGTAGGGGGTCTCTAAAAAAAAAAAAAAAATAAAGCCTTAAAGAAACAAAGGAAAAGAAAGTGCTTGAATATATGAAAGCCCAAGTAAATGATTTAGACGATCATGTTAAGGAGAGAAATTGTTCCCAAAATGGATTATACTAATTAGTAGGCCATCAGGAATCTATGCAAGTCTCACAGATTCTGCCTTCGGGGGTTTGGGATCTCATCCCAGTAGAGTGTTTTCCGGCTGCGAAGAGAAAGGAATGAAAGAGGGAAAAGAGAAAGAACAGATCCGAAGGAAGAAAAGAAAAGAATTCCAAAGCAGAAAGGTCAGAAGATTTATGTTTTTGGGTTGGTAGTAAACAGAGCCAAACCTACTTGCATAAATAAACAAAGCAATACTGATGAGCAAATGACAGAAAAGTAGATATGAATCCAACAGATTAAACACATACAGATCTAACGTAAGGAAGATCTAATACATAACACAGCTATTGAGCACAAAGTCTTAATATTTGTATTACTGTTTTCTTCTGTTACAGGAAAGCTCAAAGTCTTTCTCTCCTCACTTCTATTTTCATCTAAAAAATGTTCACCCCGAATACAACAAGTATTCCAGTATTTATAGAAGAGAGGAGAAGGAAAGCAAAAAGGAGCCAACAAATATTTACAAAGATATTTACAAAATATCTAAAAGTCATGTTGACTTTTGACAACTTGATGGATGACATCATCCCATGATGCAACATGGATGATGTCATCATTTGTGCCAACACACTTTAGACATTTCAACAAGAAAGTCGGAGAATAGAGAGAAGAAGAAGAAGAAGAAGAAGAAGAAGAAGCAGCTACTCGTCATCGTCATCCTGCGGCCGAAAGGGGGTTGCCTGCTTCTGATGCTGCTCAGGAGATGATATGTGGAACTGAGCGCGGTATTCCAAAAACTTGTTAATCATGGGCCCAAATTGATCCTGTGATGGATCCTTGTGCCGTTCGCTGATTGCTTCGCAAGTCTCCCGCTCGCTTATGAGCTTTTCTGGGAGTTTAGAATAATCTTTCTCCGCCTCGATGAGGAACCCGATGAAGTCCCTACAGGCCAGCAGGTTGTTGATAGATTCAGTGTCAAATGTGACCTCTGGCCCCGTTCCTTGAGAAGCGATCTCCTTGAAGATCCGGATAGTTTCATCAGCTGATCTCATGGTAAAGGAAGGAGTGAGCAGCCCTGGAGACATGTTAAGAACAATTCACTCCATTTGATGCATCGCATCCAGGGCCTCTTCCTTCACCTTGTCTATCTTTTCCAGAACAAATTCCAGCTGATCTATCCGATAGTCCAGAGTGGACATGGTTTTGTTGAGGGCCCTTGGATGGCCGAAAACTCCGAACTTGACCAGATCTTCGACTGAACAGTCGAACATTTGTTGAAAGGTCTCATGTTGGAGTCTAGCATGATCTAGCTCTTCTGATATGGGACCCGCTAATACTTGGAGTTCCTTGTTCGCCTTTTTGATGTTTAGATATGAATTGACATACTCGGCGATCACTCTTTCACTGTCCTTGAGGATCTGGCTCCTCCAAGCAGAAACGGCCATACCCTGCTCGCCGATCTTTGAATATTCATTGATTTTCTCCTGGCTGAGAAGCTCAGAAGTCTCGGCGGCAGTCGTGGGAGGTGCACTACCCATCTTCTGTAAGGCTTGAAGCAGATATTTGTTCTGCTCCTTCAGTAGCCTTTTCTCTTCTTTTATTCCTTGAAGCTTTTGTGAGGGCATCGACTGCAGAAAGAGCTTCCCCACAGAGACTTTCGAAGATGTCCCCATTGTGACTTGAGTCACAGTAAAATCTGCCGAGACGATCTTTTTCTCCTTGAGGGGATCAGGGTATGCTATTTCCATAACTCTCTCACCCGCAGCACTTTGAGAGAAGCGTGTTACAGGCTTTTGCTTCTTTGCCCCTTTGGCCGGAATCACTGAAAAGTCCATCGGAGCGATGGGAACTTTCCTCTTTTGTTGGCTCAACTGCTGAGAGATCCAGGCTGGTCCCATAGAAGAAGGACCAGAGACAGAGGAGGAGGGAGCAACAGTAGAAGAGGGGAAAAACGTGGAGACACGCGGCTGGTGGCATTGAAAGCATAGCCGAAGAAGTGTCCACGGGAGGAAGGGAAACTGTAGCTGCAGAGGACATAGGAAGGGAAGGGAGCCCGGAAATGAGGGAAGAAATGGAGGAGGAAAGATCAGCGAGGGAGGAGAAGATAGACGAAGAGGCAGGGGAAAGAGTAGAAGAAGGGGCGGAGGACACGACCAAAGGGGTGGTCGTTTGAGTCACTCGAGGAGGGGAAGGAAGAGAAGAAGAAGGGATAGAAGGGACCTCTGTGGTTGTAGCAATGCCGACATCCTGAGTGGATGGGCGTATGGGACTATCCTCTGCTGCTTCTTTCTCTGGCGAATCCAGAGTTATTACCTGTTCTGGCGCTGTGGAAGGAGGACTTCTCAGGGGCTTCTTCCTGAATGGTGCTAGGTTCACCTTCTGCACCTTTGCCTTTTAGCTGCTTCTTGGACCTTGGAGGCGCATTGCCCAATGGGGAGGTGGTGAAATCTACCCCGAGGTAGATCAGCCCATTCATGCGGCACCAGTGCTCTATTCTGCGCATAGTCTCCTTGACCCTCTCCTCAATTGTTTGAGGAGCTTTGCTTCTGTCAATGGCCGGGAAGGGCCAATCATCCCCTTCCGTGTCATTATACACCTTGTCTACTTCATCTTCCGTAGTTTGGAAGCCTTTGGGGACAATGGCCACTCCGTATTGGATAATTTCCGCCAATGCTAAGCGAGAATGATCCTTTCTTCTGAGTTCCACCTCGTGGATGACGTCAATGTAAATATCCTCAATTTGAGGGACATGGATCGGATCAAGCTTAGCCCTTGGCAGGCAGCTCCTTGGGTCAAAGGTAGGCCTGGCTGGGAAGTCATGTTTCAAATTGAGCAACTCCAGCTCTGCGAACATTTCCTTCACCTTGTGATGGGAGGAGCATGTGTACCGGCCCACTGTGAGGGGGAAAGGAGTTCCGCCCTTCTTTCTTTTGAGGCATTTCTCATGGTATGTGACCAGCTGCCTTGATAACTCTAGTAGAATCAGCTTAGGTCCAGCATACCTCGGTAGCCTGGTTGGCTCGCCCAAGAAGTTGACCGCCCTCAGATAGGTAAATGTGGGAAACTGGGTGAACAGGGCCCCCCACTTCTCCACGGTTGACACAATGTTTTTGGTCGTGCGACCATGAGTTAGATTTGGCCTTAACAGGCAAATGATGTGATAGAAGAAAGCATCATTAATTTTGGCGAATTGAGGGATGCTATTCTCCAACCTTAGTTCTGGATAATATTCATATATTTTGACCTGAGGCCAAATTCCACTTCGGTTTAGCCCTGGATAATCCCTTTCCGACGCTGCAGCGTAGACTACGTAGGAGTTCATATGGAACACTCCCGTTGTGGCGAATTGTTGTAGCTGCTCGGAGATGGTGCTGCTTATTATTTCTCCCCAGCAAAAGCGCTGCTCAGGCACATTCTTATTCATTGTTTCCAAGTACCTCAGCATCCATTTATGGAAGTAGTGGGCGTCAGAAAGCCCGAAGACCCTGCTCAGAAAGTAATAGTATCGCTTAAGAGCTCTTCGAGAAGTCACAACATAATGTGGATGATTTGGGGCCACCGGTTACCACCTTCTTGTTTTTCAAGTAGACTTCTTTCATTAGTTGCATGCATTGGTCTTCATTGTCTTCCTAGGCCTTGATGCACTCTTCTTGGGACGGCCACAAAGTGCCTGGTGAGGGATGCGAGCATTATCTCAAAATGATGGCGCGCCTGAGGTTTATGACTACCTCATGATTGCTTTTTTTTTCGACACATCTTGTGTCCTTGTTGTAAGATTGTGCAAGTATCACCATCATGAATTCATTGTTGATGGCAACGTTTTAGGATTCCTCCGGCGAAATGCGAGGCATTGCCTATTAATTTGTCCATCCACGGACTTCTTGTAACCTTATACGAGTCCTAACCTGCAATTCTTCCATGTCAATGTGACCCAACTCGAGTCCCCGACATCCATACCGCATTCAAACCAAGTGATTCGGGCATCCATGACCCTTTGATATTTGTACTTCATCTCTTCCTCTGTAAGCTTAGCCTTTCCTCTTGGTTTGGTGGGTCTCTTTCTTTGAGATGTAGACATATGTTCTTTTGAACTCGCACCCAACAAGCAAGAACTAGGATAAATAGTAACTGAGAAGCACAAAACGCACAAGAGGGTCCCTTACAAGGATATATAGCAAAAGTTGCTAACGGGCCACACGGATCGATGAAAATGACGGAGCAGAGGCTGACAAGTTTAGAATGATCACGTGCTCAACAAAAGTGAAAATGACATTTGGGCGCGCAAACCATATATATATAGAAAAGCGGACATAAATGTGCCACCAGAGAAAGCGTTCGCCTTTGGCGCATGAGAGTTGTTGTGACACGGGAAGGGATGCGCCCTTTGGCGCATCAAAGCATCTGCCAACATGAGATAAAGCGCGCCCTTGGCGCACCAAATCTATTGTCGACACGGTATTATGTGTGCCCTTTGGCGCACCAAAGAGTGGCGCAACACAAGTTGTATCAACACAAGCGCATGCGCCTTGGCGCACGCAAAAGAGACTCAACATCCTTTGGCGCACCGAAAGATGTGTTAACATGGAAAACCATGCGCCAAAGGCTTTTAAGGGGGCGCATCAAAAGCTAGTGTTACAAGGATATTTCATGCGCCCAAAAAAAAGGCTCAAAAGACTAAGTTCGAAAACTAGATTTCCCGGGAAGGGATTTTACAACGTTTCGAACGCGAGGGATCCCTAACGAGGGATCGAAACAAAATTTTCCGTATGGTTATCGGTAAAATTGCCCTTGTCAATTTTACGGGATAACAACTGGCTCTTTCTGGGGACTATCCTCAACGCGACTCGGGGTAGAGAATCCCAGATCACTTGTGCCTATCCATTGGGTAACGAGTCAAAAACAAGGGCGACCGGAGGGGGAACGAAAGAAAACACACAACAAACCAAAAGCAAACACACGATGGAAACAAACACACAACAAAAAAAACTGTACAAAGCAAGAGAGCAAGCTCTACTTCCTGAAGATCTTCAGATGCTGCCCGCTATAAGGAAGCGGGAGTTCGGTTCCATCCAGATATGAGAGATAGAAACTATTCTCTCCGTTGAGCTGCTTGATCTTGAAGGGCCCTCTCCACAGGGAATCAAACTTTCCATGCATGCCCTTTGGTTCTCTTCGCTTGTCCCATAAAAGGACGAGATCTCCCACTTGAAAATCCCTTTGCTTGGCTTTCTTATCGAAAAGCCTCTTAACTTGATTCTGATGTTCAGTGATCCTATCGACCACCTTCACTCTCTTTTCTTCAAGTTCTGCCAGATACATGATTCTCTTTTCAAGAGAACTTTGGAAAGTTTCATCTTCAATGGCTCGTGCCAAGCGCAGAGCAGGAAGTTCCGCAGAAATGGGAAGCTCGGCATCAATGCCATATAACACTTGAAAAGGTGACATGCCGAGAGATCTCTTGGGAGTAATACGATCCGCCCACAAAGCGTCGTATAAGGACTTGTGCCACATCCGCTGATTTGATTCCACCAGTTTTCGTATGATGGCCACCAAGTTCTTGTTGCTGGATTCCGCTTGACCATTTCCCTGAGGATAATAATCGGATGCGTGAGCCAAGGTTATCCCATATTCATAGCAAAAACTAATAACTTCTCGTGAGGAGAAGTTAGAAGCATTATCAGCAACGATTTTGTTTGGAACGCCGAACCTGACAATGATATTTTCTTTAATGAAATTACAAACCACCTCAGAAGTGGCATGCTTGACAGGTATGGCTTCCACCCACTTGGTGAAGTAATCCGTTGCTGTAAGGACATAGCTATGTCCAGCACTCGATTGAGGATTGAGTGCGCCAATAAAATCAATTCCCCATTGTCTGAATGGTTCATTGATAATGATCGGCCTTAGGGGAAGGGCAGCCAGCTTGGGCTTGCCAACAAATTGTTGGCAGGGTTCACATTTCGCCACCCAGGTGGCTGTATCTTGAAAGAGCGTCGGCCAATAATACCTGGCTCGAATGATCTTGTGTGCAGTTACGGATGAAGAGAAATGCCCTCCACAAGCTGAATTGTGAAAACTTTCCAGTAGTTTTACTTGCTGGGGCTTGTCGACACATCGCAGGAAGATGCCATCTATCCCGCGCTTATATAAGCCGTCATCCCAGATGACATATTTAGCCGCCCTGAGCTTTATAGTGCGCTTCTCCTTTGCAGTTAGGTGCATCGGGCATTCGCCGTAGGTAAGGAAGAAAGTGATGTCGGAGTACCACTCATCACTAGTTGCAACAAATAGAACCAGAGGCAGAGAATCAGGCCCTTCTTGCCGGTCCTGCGCTTCTTCGATGTAGTCACCCCTCTCATCAGGATTTTCTGAATCTTTGTTTTCAGCCATTAGCTGACACAGGCCCTTGCCCCTTACCAGCTTGGTTGGTTTAATATCCAGGTCATACTCCTGGACCTTTGCGATCCAATTTCCTCGCAAACTTCCTAACTCCTGCTGAGTTAGAATTGATTTCACCGCCGTGTCAGGGACCAGCACCACCGTATGCGAGTTTAGAATGTAATACCTGAAATTCTTCACTGCTTTGACAACGGCAAAGGCATGCTTTTCCAGCTGAGTCATCTTCAGTTCGTGAGGTTTGAGAGGAGAACTCATGAACGCGATTGGAGATTCAACATCCTCCGAGTTCTTTTGCATTAAGATTGCGGACACAGTATGCTCAGATGCATAACTATACATGATGAAGTCCTTGGAGAAGTCGGGACATACCAGGACTGGTGCATGAGCAACAGAAGCTTTTATTTCTTCAAATGACCTTTTCCCCTCCTCACTCCATCTGAAAGTTGGTGACCCCTTCATCATGTTCAATATGTGACGGGTCTTTTCAGCAAAGTCAGGAACAAAACGCCTGAGAAAGTTCACCTTTCCAAAGAAAGAATGAACACCAGTCTTGCTTGTAGGCAGAGTAAGGCTTTGAATAGCCTTAACTCTTTCAGTATCTATCTTTGTTCCTTCTTTGCTGACCACATGGCCTAGCAACTTCCCTTCCGTGACTCCAAAAATAGACTTTTTTGGGTTTAGGGAAATCCCATGTTCTCGGCACCTGGCCAACACTTGCTCCAGATGATCACAATGATCATTTCGTTGTTTAGAGAACACGGTTAAGTCATCTAGGTAAACCACGATGACTTTTCCCATCATACCTTTGAATGCAAAGTCCATGGCCCGCTGAAAAGTGGCACCAGCATTAGTTAGGCCGAAAGGCATCCTGCTGTAGGCAAATGTACCCCAGGGAGTAGTGAATGCTGTTTTGAATTGATCTTCAGGTGAAACCTCAATCTGATTGTAACCTGAAAAACCGTCAAGCATGGACAGCATCTCTGATCCAGTTACTGCTTGCAGAACTTGATCCATTATCGGAAGAGGGTAGTTGTCTTTCAGCGAAGCTTGATTCAAATTTCGAAAGTCTACGCAGATGCGTATTTCACCGTTTTTCTTGCGCACTGGCACAATATTTGCTACCCAAGTACTGTGATGGATAGGGAAGATGATTCTTGCGTCTAGCATCTTCTGAATTTCGGCCTGGATGGTACCCGAAATCTTGGGATTATAGTGCCTCTGCTTCTGGCGGAAGGCTTTGGCATCGTCTTTCAACGGAATATCGTGCTGAACGTCCTTTGGCTTGAAGGACTTTAAATCGGCATAAGACCATGCCAATACATCCATATATTTTTTCAGCAACTTGACAAATTTTCGCTTTTCTTCTGGCGTGCAACATTTCCCGATGTTCACAAATTGCGGATGTGCCTCCGAACCTAAATTGACCGGTTCGGTCTCTGGGGATGAGTCAGGATCATCCCGCCTCTTCTTTCTTACAAAACGGTCATGCCTGTCAAACAGGCGTTCCAGAGAAACCAGGCCCTTTGGAATTTTATTTCCCTTGAGCTGACATATGCCATCGTTACCTTCAGATTCATTGCCTTGGTCGGTGACTGACTCACGGCAAGTGGAAGTAGAACCTTCAAAGTGTAATTCTTTAAAATTTTCTGCCTTCTCCAGAAAGGCAATGAGTTGATTATCATCATTGAACACCTGCCAATGCTGAGAATTATCTGCACGCTCGGGCGGAAAACCACCTCAATGGTGTACTTGTTCGTTTTCAAACCTGGATGTGGGAGCATGAGAGATGCTGAAACAGCCAATGAATCAGCCATGTCATTTTGGGCTCTTGGAATCGCCTCTATTGAAAAGGCATCAAATTCTTCGATGCTTTGTCCCATACTGCATTACGGTAATGTCTGAGCCTTTCATTCTTTACTTGGTAAATCCTTTTGACCTGATTTACAACTAGCTCAGCATCACCTTGTACTTTTAGATTTTTAATTCCTCTTTCTTTTGCGGCTTGCATACCGAGTAAGAGAGATTCATACTCAGCAGTATTGTTGGTGTTGAAAAACTGCAATTTGAAAGAGAGAGGAATGACTTCTTCCTCAGGAGATATCAACACGACCCCAGCGCCACATCCACTAGTTGCACAGCTCCCATCGAATTGCAATGTCCAGATCTTATTAAGATCTCCTTCCTGAACGAGAACAGCCCCTGTTTTATCCGTCTCAGTAGATAAGAAGTAATTCCCCATCCCTGATGATTCAAAAAGGATTTGAGCTTTGGGGTCTTCAGAGTTGGTAACCAAGTATTTCTTTTGTGATTCTGGCTCCAAAGTCTGCATTACGCCTTTGACTGGAATTCTAGCTTTGGACCAGTCCATATGAATTTCTCCACCAACTTCGCTGCAAAAACTTCTTCCCAGCAATATTCCATATGCTGCCGGAATGTCAGCAACGAGGACTGTCATTTTTACTCTTTTATCCGGGAAAGCCGCAAATGCAAATTGCGCGTCCTTGATTTGGCCAACCAACGGAACTTGCTTAGTTTCCAAAGAATAACATCTGCCGAAAGGCTTGGTAAGAGTGAGGCCCAAAGCATGGGTGACTTTTGCCGGCATGACATTATCAGAAGCCCCGGAATCAATTATGCAGTTACTCAGCTTGTGTCCATTGATCAGAAGAGAGAGATAGAAAGGCTCTATCTTGCCTGACGCAGATGTTGAAGCAACATTTATATGGGATTCAGGGGGAGTGGAAAGGATTCCTTTTGGGGAAGCCTGATTAGGTATAACAGCTTGACTTTGGATATACTTAGTTAATCTTACAAGCTGTTCGGGGTTTGACTGAAGATACTCAGCTTCAGACATTTGGATCTTGGTCTTTTTTGCATGATCTATAATATCAAATGCGGCCAAGGGTTGCGTTGGTAAAGGAATGAGTCCCTCACCTCGCGATGATGGAATAGGATTGGTGGTCTTAGTAGGAATGTGAGAGGACTGATTTGGAGGAGAGATAGGGGGAAAAGATTTCTTTGTAAAAGATTTGCCAGGGAGTTGAGTAGGAAGAGGATTACCTCTTTTAGCAATGATCGGAGGCGCGTTTGACACGGCCTTCTCCTGCTGGACATGGGCAGCAACTTCCGCTTCTTTTCCTTGTGAACGAGTAAAAACAGCATATGACTGCCCGCTTGCGTACCCCTGGGTACCCTCTTCTTCATCAGATTCTTCCTCATCAAATTCCATATACCCGATAGTAGAGTCGCCAGTCGGTTCACCGACATCTTGATCATCTTCGCCTTGAGACGAAGGTTCTTCATAATACTGCTCTTCTTCTTCAATCTCGGCCAGAGCATTGACCGGAGGGGCCTCAAGTGCCAACCGTGGAGCAGCTGTAGGTAAGCGCGGTCTTTGTGAAACATTGTTAGGAATGAAATTCCTCCGCGGAATATCCCGGTATGAGGAACTGGGAGAGGCCTGGGCCAACTGCTTCTTTAATGCGAGCAAATCGTTTGCCATCTTTTGGAATGCTGGATCAGACGAAGTGGTGGGCGAAGGGCCCAAAGATTTAGGCTTGGCTGATTCCTTTTTTAATTCGCCGGATATTATCAGATTATCCTCTATGCGAATGGCAGCGGCTTGGGCGAGAACCAAGGTGGCAACTCGTTCCTGAAGGAGCAAGAAACTAACTTTCGAGCTCATAGCGTTTACGAAGAAACACTTTTGATTTTCCGGCGTTGGAAGCATGGCAACAGGGACACGGTTGATTAGTGCATTGAACCGGGTGACAAAATCGCGCATGGTCTCATTCGCCTCCTTCTTCAGGTGAGTGATTCGTGATAATAATGCAAATGCATCCTCTGAAGGCTTGTACCTATCTTCAAAAGCATCCCGCAAGGTGGCCCAACTGGTGATAGATCCGGTGGCAAATGCTGAAACCATTCAGCCGCAGGTCCTTGTAGGGTTTCCAGAAAAAGGTGAACCGACACATCTTCGTGGGTCACATCCAAAATACTGCATGACATGATGAATGCAGATATGTGGGAATCCGTGCTTTGATTTCCGCTCCCGTCGAATTTGGGAAAATTCTTTCGATTTCCGTGAGGGAGAGCGTGAACTGGATGTGGTAAAGCCAAAGGACCCATCACGTTTCCCCATGGTACCGCCATCTGAAAAGCCGGAAAGAGAACACGAGCTGGAATTGTAGTTCCGCTGAGTAGCAAGGCACTACAAAGGGATGTGGATGCCCCTGCAAAAGACTTTTTCTTCGTGAAGGTGAGACACTCCTGGATGACCGGCTAGCCGAGCTTAGTGCTGAAAAATGCGCCGGTGTTACGCTGAAATTGTGCCTTTGAAGCAGATCGAAAGTAGGATCAGCTTCTCCACGGGCTCTCCTGCTGCGCGTAAAAGGTTCACTCGCCAGTGTTCCTTCCAGATCTGCAATGTTATGGCGCAGATTTAAACTTTCTTTTTGGTTGTACTTGCTGATTTTCTGGTTTTTCTGTCAAAAACCAGCAGCAGGCACTTTTCTAGATATTTAAAAACTATCCTCTTCAGAAAACCGATTGCGGTTAAATGACAAATTACAACGAGGATAAGATGGCAGGGAAGATTAGTAAGCTGATTTTCTGATCTGATTTTAACTTTTTTCAGAGGGTTTCAAACTTTTTGCAAACAGTCAAAAACTCAGATCTATGGCAAAATACTGATTTTTTCAAAAACTCAGCGAACTAAAGATCTTTAACTGGACCAGATCTATGACTCTCAGAAGAAAATTTTTTTAATTTGAGCACTTTTGCAAATTTTTGGATTTTTAACAAAAGTTCAGATTTGCAAACAGGTAGCAATCTTTTGATTTTTTCTGATTTTTATCTTACTTACTACCATCATAGATCGACGAGATCTATTCGATCCCAGTGAGTCGCCAAAATCAGCTGTCCGAAAAAATCTGTCACTGGACAGATCTATGGATAGACGAGCCAACAATGTGCAGGGCTTAGCCCCTCTTTGAGTCAAAGAAAGCGAAACCGGTTTATTGCTATTCTACCGGCGAGGAATCTATGCAAGTCTCACAGTTACGCCTTCGGGGTTTGGGATCTCATCCCGGTAGAGAGTGTTTCAGTGCGAAAAGAAAGGAATGAAAGAGGGAAAAGAGAAAGAACAGATCCGAAGGAAGAAAAAACAAATGAATTCCAAAGCGAAAAGGTCAGAAGATTTATGTTTTTGGGTTGGTAGTAAACAGAGCCAAACCTACTTGCATAAATAAACAAAGCAATACTGATGAGCAAATGACAGAAAAGTAGATATGAATCCAACAGATTAAACACATACAGATCTAACGTAAGGAAGATCTAATGCATAACACAGCTATTGAGCACAAAGTCTTAATATTTGTATTACTGTTTTCTTCTGTTACAAGAAAGCTCAAAGTCTTTCTCTCCTCACTTCTATTTTCATCTAAAAAATGTTCACCCCGAATACAACAAGTATTCCAGTATTTATAGAAGAGAGGAGAAGGAAAGCAAAAAAGGAGCCAACAAATATTTACAAAGATATTTACAAAATATCTAAAAGTCATGTTGACTTTTGACAACTTGATGGATGACATCATCCCATGATGCAACATGGATGATGTCATCATTTGTGCCAACACACTTTAGACATTTCAACAAGAAAGTCGGAGAATAGAGAGAAGAAGAAGAAGAAGAAGAAGAAGAAGAAGAAGCAGCTACTCGTCATCGTCATCCTGTGGCCGAAAGGGGGTTGCCTGCTTCTGATGCTGCTCAGGAGATGATATGTGGAACTAAGCGCGGTATTCCAAAAACTTGTTAATCATGGGCCCAAATTGATCCTGTGATGGATCCTTGTGCCGTTCATTGATTGCTTCGCAAGTCTCCCGCTCGCTTATGAGCTTTTCTGGGAGTTTAGAATAATCTTTCTCCGCCTCGATGAGGAACCCGATGAAGTCCCTACAGGCCAGTAGGTTGTTGATAGATTCAGTGTCAAATGTGACCTCTAGCCCCGTTCCTTGAGAAGCAATCTCCTTGAAGATCCGGATAGTTTCATCAGCTGATCTCATGGTAAAGGAAGGAGTGAGCAGCCCTGGAGACATGTTAAGAACAATTCACTCCATTTGATGCATCGCATCCAGGGCCTCTTCCTTCACCTTGTCTATCTTTTCCAGAACAAATTCCAGCTGATCTATCCGATAGTCCAGAGTGGACATGGTTTTGTTGAGGGCCCTTGGATGGCCGAAAACTCCGAACTTGACCAGATCTTCGACTGAACAGTCAAACATTTGTTGAAAGGTCTCATGTTGGAGTCTAGCATGATCTAGCTCTTCTGATATGGGACCCGCTAATACTTGGAGTTCCTTGTTCACCTTTTTGATGTTTAGATATGAATTGACATACTCGGCGATCACTCTTTCACTGTCCTTGAGGATCTGGCTCCTCCAAGCAGAAACGGCCATACCCTGCTCGCCGATCTTTGAATATTCATTGATTTTCTCCTGGCTGAGAAGCTCAGAAGTCTCGGCGGCAGTCGTGGGAGGTGCACTACCCATCTTCTGTAAGGCTTGAAGCAGATATTTGTTCTGCTCCTTCAGTAGCCTTTTCTCTTCTTTTATTCCTTGAAGCTTTTTGCAGAGGGCATCGACTGCGGAAAGAGCTTCCCCCTGGAGACTTTCAGAAGACGTCCCCATTGTGACTTGAGTCACAGTAAAATCTGTCGGAGACAGATCTTTTTTCTCCTTGAGGGGATCAGGGTATGCTATTTCCATAACTCTCTCACCCATAACACTTTGAGAGAAGCGTGTTACAGGCTTTTGCTTTTTTGCCCCTTTGGCTGGAATCACTGAAAAGTCCATCGGAGCGATGGGAACTTTCCTCTTTTGTTGGCTCAGCTGCTGAGAGATCCAGCTGGTCCCATAGAAGAAGGACCAGAGACAGAGGAGGAGGGAGCTACAGTAGAAGAGGGGAAAAACATGGAGACACGCGGCGGTGGCATTGAAAGAATAGCCGAAGAAGTGTCCACGGGAGGAAGGGAAACCGCAGCTGCAGAAGACAAAGGAAGGGAAGGGAGCCCAGAAATGAGGGAAGAAATGGAGGAGGAAAGATCAGCGAGGGAGGAGAAGATAGAAAAGAGGCGGGGGGGAAAGAGTAGAAGAAGGGGCGGAGGACACGACCAAAGGGGTGGTCGTTTGAGTCACTCGAGGAGGGGAAGAAAGAGAAGAAGAAGGGACAGAAGGGACCTCTGTGGTTGTAGCAATGCCGACATCCTGAGTGGATGGGCGTATGGGACTATCCTCTGCTGCTTCTTTCTCTGGCGAATCCAGAGTTATTACCTGTTCTGGCACTGTGGAAGGAGGACTTCCAGGGGCTTCTTCCTGAATGGTGCTAGGTTCACCTTCTAGCACCTTTGCCTTTTAGCTGCTTCTTGGACCTTGGAGGTGCATTGCCCAATGGGGAGGTGGTGAAATCTACCCCGAGGTAGATCAGCCCATTCATGCGGCACCAGTGCTCTGTTCTGCGCATAGTCTCCTTGACCCTCTCCTCAATTGTTTGAGGAGCCTTGCTTCTGTCAATGGCCGGGAAGGGCCAATCATCCCCTTCCGTGTCATTATACACCTTGTCTACTTCATCTTCCGTAGTTTGGAAGCCTTTGGGGACAATGGCCACTCCGTATTGGATAATTTCCGCCAATGCTAAGCGAGAATGATCCTTTCTTCTGAGTTCCACCTCGTGGATGACGTCAATGTAAATATCCTCAATTTGAGGGACATGGATCGGATCAAGCTTAGCCCTTGGCAGGCAGCTCCTTGGGTCAAAGGTAGGCCTGGCTGGGAAGTCATGTTTCAAATTGAGCAACTCCAGCTCTGCGAACATTTCCTTCGCCTTGTGATGGGAGGAGCATGTGTACCGGCCCACTGTGAGGGGGAAAGGAGTTCCGCCCTTCTTTCTTTTGAGGCATTTCTCATGGTATGTGACCAGCTGCCTTGATAACTCTAGTAGAATCAGCTTAGGTCCAGCATACCTCGGTAGCCTGGTTGGCTCGCCCAAGAAGTTGACCGCCCTCAGATAGGTAAATGTGGGAAACTGGGTGAACAGGGCCCCCCACTTCTCCATGGTTGACACAATGTTTTTGGTCGTGCGACCATGAGTTAGATTTGGCCTTAACAGGCAAATGATGTGATAGAAGAAAGCATCATTAATTTTGGTGAATTGAGGGATGCTATTCTCTAGCCTTAGTTCTGGATAATATTCATATATTTTGACCTGAGGCCAAATTCCACTTCGGTTTAGCCCTGGATAATCCCTTTCCGATTTGCGGCGTAGACTACGTAGGAGTTCATATGGAACACTCTGTTGTGGCGAATTGTTGTTATTTCTCCTCGGAGATGGTGCTGCTTATTATTTCTCCCCAGCAAAAGCGCTGCTCAGGCACATTCTTATTCATTGTTTCCAAGTACCTCAGCATCCATTTATGGAAGTAGTGGGCATCAGAAAGCCCGAAGACCCTGCTCAGGAAAGTAATAGTATCGCTGAGCTCTTCTGAGAAGTCACTGCGGTGGATGATTTGGGGCCACCGGGTTACCACCTTCTTGTTTTTCAAGTAGACTTCGTTCATTAGTTGCATGCATTGGTCTTCGTTGTCTTCCCAGGCCTTGATGCACTCTTCTTGGCTGACGGCCACAAAGTGCCGGTGGTGAGGGATGCCGAGCATTATCTCAAAATGACGGGCAGTGAGGTTTATGATTACCTCACCCTTGCTGTTTTCGACACATCTTGTGTCCTTGTTGTAAGATTGTGCAATCACCATCATGAATTCATTGTTGACGGCACTGACGGGGATTCCTCCGGCGAAATGCAGGGCACTGCCTATTAATTTGTCCATCCACGGACTTCTTGTAACCTTCTGAGTCCTAACCCAGAATTCTTCCATGTCAATGTGACCCAACTCTGAGTCCCTGACATCCATACTGCATTCAGCCTGTGATTCGGGCATCCTGACCCTTTGATATTTGTACTTCATCTCCTCCTCTGTAAGCTTAGCCTTTCCTCTTGGTTTGGTGGGTCTCTTGCTGGATGTAGACATATGTTCTTTTGAACTCAGTTGCTGATCTGCATGAAGAAGAAGCGAGACCCAATCCAAAAAGGTTGAATTAGCCATTTGATCTTCCATTGGAATGTTATCAGAAGAAAGAGTTAGAGATTTTAAGGCTCAGGGCGCGGGCGCATGAAAACTGCAGCTAACAGGGCTAAATAGATAAGGCGCACAGAAAAGGAGTGCTGCAGAGGTTAAATTGGCGCCAAAGGCGCATGGCGCATGGATACTGCATATTGCATTTGATATAGGGCGCATGAGAAGCGCGTGTTGCATGGAAACAGGATGCGCCAAAGGCGCATGGGCCTTGCATGTTACATTAGGATTGGGTGCGCCTTGGCGCATGGGAAAAGCGTGTAACATGGACTTTTCGTGCGCCGAAGGAAATATGGCGCGGCGCACGAAGAGTTTACACAACATAATGTTATTGCAATCGGGGATGCGCCTGCGCCTTTATAGCTTCATACTTAGCGCGGAAAAAACTTTTGTTGCATGGAAGCTGGGTGCGCCATGGGCGCATGGAAAAGGGATGCAACATGGACGGATGGTGCGCCATTGGGGCGCAGTTTCAGCACTTGTAGCACGTGGAAAAGGCGCGCCTTGAGGGCGCATGAGCTCATGATGCAGCAGGCCGAAAGGGTGCGCCATTGGCGCGGATTTTGCTTTTGTAACAGGGCGGGTAGATGCGCCATGGGGGCGCAACTGTTCTTAGTGTTGCAGGGGTGACAGACGCGCCAAGGAGAAAAACAGAAAACCAAACTCTTAAAGGGGGTTATACATGATTCTTAGATTTCTTCTCCTCTTTGTTTTTTAACATGCTCAGTGGGCAAACGAAACGGTTAAAACCAAGAGGATTACAACCATGGTTTCAAGAAAATGACCTTCTCCAGCAGATCTGGAAAGAGGAAGGATAGCATGGGGGGCAGACAGCAAACGGAGGAGGCTAGGCCAACACATTTATATATAAACAACCACCCAACAAGCAAGAACCAAACCAGGAACACACCAGGAACTGAAAGCACAAAACGCACAAGAGAGAAATAACACCTCTTACCTGGATATATAGCAAAAGTTGCAACGGGTCCACAGGATGATGAAAACGACGGAGCAGAGGCTGACAAGTTCAGAACGATCACGTGCTCAACAAAAGTGAAAATGACATTTGGGCGCGCAAACCATATATATATATATAAAACTGGACATAAATGCGCCAACCACTTTTTCAAAGGCGCATGAGATTTGTTGTCGACACGGGAAGGGATGCGCCCTTTGGCGCATCAAAGCATCTGCCAACATGAGATAAAGCGCGCCCTTGGCGCACCAAATCTATTGTCGACACGGGATTATGTGCGCCCTTTGGCGCACCAAAAAGTGGAGCAACAAAAGTTGTGTCAACAATAAGGCGCATGCGCCTTGGCGCACGCAAAAGAGACTCAACATCCTTTGGCGCACCGAAAGATGTGTTAACATGGAAAACCATGCGCCAAAGGCTTTTAAGGGGGCGCATCAAAAGCTAGTGTTACAAGGATATTTCATGCGCCCAGCCAAAAAGGCTCAGAAAGACTAAGTTCGAAAACTAGATTTCCCGGGAAGGGATTTTACAACGTTTCGAACGCGAGGGATCCCTAACGAGGGATCGAAACAAAATTTTCGGTATGGTTATCGGTAAAATTTCCCTTGTCAATTTCACAGGATAACACTTTTATGGCTTCAGAGACCAGTACCTAGCCAAGATGCCAACTCCTAGGAACCCTCATTCCCTTTGGGTGCCCCTAACCTCTTTCCACTTTACTCACTCTTTTTGGGATTATTTCATCTTTTGGGTATCTTATTTTCTTATGGGCCAGCATATAAGTTGTCAATTACAAAATTCAACCAAGGGAATCATATAAATACAAATATATATGACCAAAATAAGGAATCAAACTCTAATAATCTATTATCATCACCTACGGTTGCATCTAAAGGCATCTAAGAGCATCAAAGACATCCATCTAACATCCATATAAGGGAAAAGGAACTACATTTTCTACATACAGTACATAAGAAGGGGAAGTTCATTATTCCATCCACACATCTCTATTTACATTGGTACATATGGCTATTGATCGCTATCAAGTGCACTTACACAAGGGCTTCCTAGGGTATGATTATATCACACACTCAAAAGAACTACATGGATTATGAGATATAGTGCAACACTTAGTCATAAGTTCACTTAGTCGTGGTGATTGACAGGGTCAAGATGAATCCCTATATTACATCTCGTGGTTTTTTAGATTTGATGTGGTATTATGGGTTTTTCATGTGAATATATCTTTTACAGTTTGTAGGTACATCCATCGATCAAGGTGTGATATACATATGACCAACAATGACCATTCATGACACTTGTGTGAGACCAAAAAAATTAGATTCCAACCATCTGCGTAGTCATGGGCACCATGTAGTAGAATCTAGCACCTAGGTTTCCTTGACCCAATCTAGGTGACCTAGTCTGACCTTACCCAAAAATTCTATATTTTACAAAGTGCATAGTTGCAACAATATGCCCTTTATGTTTATCCGTTTTCCGAGTCTAGATCAGTTTTAGGAAAAGGGGGAAATCAACTAAGCCCTTTACTTTCTCTCTTGCACTTATGGTTTTATATTTATTAGCTTATTTCTTGTGTCCAATATGTACTTTAACATTTATTTATCATACGTAACTCTGAAATTAGGGTTTAGCATAAAATTTTATTTTTGTTAAATCATTTGGTGAACCCGCATTCAAATACTCTTGGATCCTCATTTTTCTTCTCTCATGGCTCCTAAGGTTTCTCAAGTCTCCTTACATCAATTGCTTCAAATGCACCCACATTGTAAATATGCTCTCCACAAAACCCTAGAAACTATGTATCTCCCTAGCAATATGCCACCTTCACAAGTTAGTGTCATCTTCAATCGTCTCTCCGATGACTCTATTAGTCCTAATGTCAATCAATCCATTTGCAAGTCTATTCAAGCTTTACATTATTTATTTCAAGATAAAATTCAGGATATGGAATCCATGATTATATCTCTCACATCTAAAATCCAACATCTTAAGGCCACCACTCAATCCAATGCTAGTTCTTCTATATCTCATCTTACTTCAAAGTCTTCTACATCTGATCATATCAGCGAATCCCAAGTCTTTCCACTACCCACACCTCTCAAATTTTATTTCAATTCCAAGAAACATGATATTATTCCTTATATCCTCACTCATCAATTGATCAAATTTCCATCCACTCATTGCTATCCTCCTTATCAGATTACAAAATATCAAGGTCATCCATATTGCCATTAATAGGCATAATGACAATGATTTCTATGCTCTTAAATGATAAATTGGCTTACTTAAGATTTATGGTATAATTTAAGTTGCTACACGTAAGGCTATTGCATGTTCATCTCTAAGTGTTATTACATCCTAATGGGTTCCTAAATCTGATTCATCTATGTCTAATGAGCATCATGTTATCGCTTCTAATGTCCCATCTTCACTCACCCAAGCATCACCTATACAACCCATTCCTACTAAGAAATCACCTTTCAAGGTCCTTCCTCCATCACCTCCTCATACTAAGTCTTCTACCGCATCACCAAATCCTAAGCAACCTCCTCTAAAAATCAGTCCAACCCCTCCTCTTTAAGTCTTCTACAATGTTATCAATCCCACATAAGCCACCACCAATTCATTTTGTTAAGCGAACTATTCCTAACATTGATGGCTGGGACACATTTCAAACATTACCATAGATATTCATCTCTTACACACTTGGGGGTCATCATATATTCTCCCCCACTTTAATATCTATCCAATGTATCTATCATCTCATGTACTTGAAACTCCCCTCTTAATGTCTAATATTTCCTAAGCACCAATACAAACTCTTTGATACACACTTTGCATCATCATTAACCTATGATGCACTCTTTTCCTAAGGTTAAAACTTGATTGTTGAGGGCATACTACATCCATGAACCTCAAAACTACACATTTCATGCTTCATACTTCATGACACATCTTTCTATCATTTAATTCTCAAACATCATACTACCCTATTCTACACTCCACGCTCTACGCTTCATGTTACATATTTCTAGCATCTTTTAAAACTATTTCCCGATGACACAATCTTGTTCTATGGTTAATTCTTGATTGCTTTGAGGGGTCATTTAAATATGAACCTCATTTTTACACATTTAATAGGGGACACACTACTCCTTCCACCTTCACAATTTGTATTCCATTCCATGACACTCATTCACTACACATTGCATATCTTGGTTGTACTTATTCTTGTTTGCTTATACATACATGTACTCTTTGTTCCCCGTGTTATATGAATATCCAATATATCATTATATTTTCTACATACACAAGCATGTTCACTTGGGCGTTAGTTGTGAATGCATACTTCCTATAGATATTTACACGCGCCAATGATTATCAACACTATACCTCTTACTATTCCCATCGAGGATCCCGGGGGCATCTACACTTACCACTCTTACACATCATAGGTGCTATTATTTCATTATATAATTCTTATTCTTACTAGAACACTACTTTCCATTGATCTATGCATGCTTTGACACACTCTTTATATTTCTAACATGATAATAGGTGCTTCATGTGCAACATTTTCCTTGTAGGAACTATTTGTAACCATCATTGTCTATTACATCTTGATTGACATTTTTTCTACTTATATGCTATTATTTTTGGGCTATATCCTTTGTCTTATATGCACACTATATGTTTTTGGCCAATTTAGCCCCGATAGCATTGTGAGAGATGTCTCATGTTTGAAACCCACTTTTCACGGTCTATCTTATCTTCTTGCTTGCTTGATTACACATTGTCTTCTATTTGCATACTAGCTTTAATTGCTACTAACAAATGATTTCTATCCATATTGTTTGCATGTTCCTTGGTTTGTACCATGCATATTCCCTCCCCCGTAGGTATACAATTTATATTAGTTTCAGGTCCTCTCCTTTAGACCACATACTTCTATCAACATCAAATACACCCCAAATGAGGTGGGTATACATTGGGTGAATTAGTCACCCCATATAAAAAATTAGAGCTAAATCACAATACAATTCAACATAAAATCAACATAGACTATAGTTTTAGAAACAACCCAATCTGAACCGGGTCCTCGGCTCAACACAAATGCCAATGCCTAGATATAGACACTAGTATCTCGAGTGCTCCCAACCTCCCCTGGGTGCATATGTCCTAGGGACAGATACATATACTTTCTCATATCAACATAGTTCACATCAGTTCATAGAGTAGTTTTCACAATATAGGCATAGTCCTACAATAAGTAGAATGCATTCTATATCCATTTCTACCACGAAACAAATATGGATTTAATATGGTACAACTCGGGAAAAAATAGATCACACCATCTTTAGTCATGTATAATTCAAGAATAAGTCATGGAAGTAGAGTAACAATAAACCTCTCTCCCTAACACTCTTCTACCATGGCATGAGATCACCCAAAAAACTTGAACTTGGCTTGAGATCACCCAAAATACTCATTCTTGGAATGAGAATCTTGGGATCACGATTTCTATTGGACCAAAACCATGAGTGTTAGTCTCCATGTAATTTCCAGAGTTAATGAATACAGGGGAGGTGGTTATTCCATGTCATGAATCCCACAGGGAGCACTAACAACTAGCCAAAAACCCCCTTAGCATTACTTGTGATGCAAAATCACAAAGACGGATGTTGATCGATTTCTAGGTTGATCATACTAGCATCCAGATGTGATTACATAACATTGAATCCTTTCTCCAAGTGTGGGACTTGTAAAGATGAGAAAGGATTCTCTAGAGAAGGTGGTTCCTCTTCCTAAACTACCCGCCTTACAAGCTATTCAAGTGCAAGAAAGCTAATCTAATCCTAATCTAAACATGCCAAGGAGACAGAGACAGAGAAAGGAAAAACAACACCTACACTAAAACGGTGATACACCGAGAGAAGGAAAATGTTGAACATCTATCAAAACTGCCGTGGGACAAGGAGAGGTGAGCAATGGGAAGGATGGACAGATGAATCACGAGCCCAAGGATAGATTTCACACAGAAAATGTCCGAAAACTCCATGAACGCAGCTCTAGACCTGTAATGAACATTAGAACATGCACAAATACCTGCAATGAAGAGAGGCAAGAAGAAAGACAAGAAAATAATGAGCAAGGATGGACAGATGCATCACGAAACACGTTTTTGTTGCTTGAAGTTTACCACGAACATCATTTCAATAGTAAAAGGTAAAAACGCCATTACAGAGTAGGGGAGGAGGTTCGAACTCCATTTTCAACCCTAGAGAAGAAAAGAAGGGAGGGTAGAGTTGAAAAGATGAACCACTTTTGAAAAATGAGCCAAATCTGGCTTTATACAATGCATGGGTCGAGCCCAGAGAGAGAAAACGTAGGAAAATGTGCAAGCAGCCCAACCATTGACCAAAATGCATTCTTCATTAAAATCGGTGGTTGAAACATCACTTCTGGCCATGCTGAAGAAGAATGTGACCCATGTGCATTAAAACTGGTTGTTGAAACGTCAGTTCTGGCCATGTTGAAGAAGAATGCAACCCATGTGCATTAAAATGGTTGTTGAAACATCAGTTCTGGCCATTACCACGTGCCAGAGATGTTTCTTGATTTTCTCTCTCTAAACTGAACCAAAATGCAAGATTGACCTGGAATTTTGTAGATAATTTTACCAGATTTCCATTGATATAAAGAACGTGAAAATCTGAGCTCTAGATCGAAAGTTATGGCGATCTGAAGATTTAGGGCAAAAAACAGGCCAAAACGGATATTTGAATTTTTCCCGCTCTGCCACTTGGATGACACGTGTCGGGCACTGATTGGATGAGCAATTCTCTCTCCTTCCCTTTCCGTGGGTTTTCCTTTGAAAATTTTGACTTTTTATAACTTTGGAAAATTTTCCATTTTTTCCCACGCCCCGCCACTTGGGACACGTGGCATGATCTGGTTGGAGGACAGGGCGCGGGGTCATCCTTGTCTTTTAATTTTTTGGCCCAAGACTTTTGTCAAATTTTCCTAAGTCTTTCCCTAGCTCCAAACTCCCCGCCTTAGGACACGTGTCCTGTGTCTATTAGCTCGGGCCGACCCTTCAAACCTTGCCCTTTGAAATTTTTTGGCCAAAAAACACTTAGCCAATTTCCATTGCGCTTCCCCTTGTGACACGTGTCATGCTGCGATTCGTCCGCGGCCTCCTTGTCTCTTTTCGGCCACTTCACCTTTTCATGTCCCATGCGTACTTTTGGCTGGATGTCCCAAACTGTCTGGGACAAATTTCTCCAAACCGCCTGATTCGGGCTTCCTTGTTCCTGTTTGCGGCGAAGACACGTGGCAAGATTCCATTCGCTCTCGGCTCTTTTAGCTTTTCGCGTCCCACGCGTACTTTTGGCCCAAATGTCCCGGATGAAAGTCTCTTGTTTCAGCTGAATCGGCCGGTTCGCGTCCTCCGCGTACTTTTGTCCCAACTGTCCCTGCCTGGGACAAATCTCTCCGAACCGCCCGAAATGGACTGACTTGCGCCAAACCGGCTGATCCATGTCCCGTGCGTACTTTTGGTCCAATGTCCCCCCATCAGCGAAAACAAGACTTAGGCAATTTTCTTCATTTTTTCGGCCGGTTCGGCTTTTCATGCCCCGTGCATCCCGATGTCCCAACTGTCCCTGGATCTTCGCATACCGCTGCGGCTTTTCTTCGGCCGATTATGCACTGACGTCCCAACTATCCCAAGTGCTGCCTGGGCTAGGACTTAGCTGATTTTCTCTGTATTTCAGCTCCAAGCTTGGCTTTTGCAAATTTTTCACCTTTTCTAACTTGTTGGGTTTTCTTCTTAGATGGGAGAGTTTGAAGGAAGCCGAGGGGGCCCTAGAAACATGATTTTGGGCCTTGAATCAATATAATTTCTCGGGATTGAAAAAATTTGATACATGTTAGCAAAATTACCCTAGGGGGTGAATTTTGGATAACAGTTTTGGTGACTTAGAGGGGTCATCTGCCTGCTGGATGAATGATCAGTTGCCCAAAGCATCCATTGGGCATGGAGTCATGAGTTGTAGCCTACAAATTGATCTGAAATTTGAAAACCTCCTCTTTGAGCCACTTGGAAACCCACTGAAATGGAGTTGTTCTCACCAAAATGCTACTGAAATGGACTGTGCAAGAGAAAAACTAGCACCACAAAATTATGTATAGAACTGAAAATCATACATGCTCCAAATGGAACATGCATAGTGTGCACAAGCACTTCTTCTGCTGAAAGCAAACCTACCTACTCTATTCTAACTAGGAAGCAAAGGCAAGCTAAACAAACCCTACAATTGGTTATGAGAAATAGCTTCCCTTTCTCAAAAGTGGCAGCCATGCAATTGATTTGGAGCTGATCATGGCTGTTAGGATGAGTGGAAAATTAACAAGAAGCTAGTTTTCCACCGGATCATCAAGGTATCACCAAGGCAAATTCGATACCTCTTTTAGTTACTCTGCATTTGGATTGAAGAGGTATGATGGCTGATCCTTGGTACCTTATAACTCACCCCATGCTCAAAAGCAAGCATGACTGGTTGTGACTTCTCCTTTGGCTCCAATAAAGCCAAATACCCGATTAGGCAAGATTTGATCTGTTTTGATATGCCCAAAGCTCGATTTTCAACTCCAAAATGGAGTCTTCTTGTAGACCTTATTGAATGGATGGTGTGGAAGAAATGGTTAAATTCCTCTGTCCTTTCCTTCCTCCAATGAAGGACATGAAAGATTAAAATCTTCCAACCTTGGTTCCAAAGAGCTGCTATGAGATGCAAGTTTGCAAATGAATGTTCTCCTTCATGACAACAGACTCAAGTGTTTGGAATGTGGATGATGAAAGAGAGAATGGTGGAAACTCAACTAGATCTTCTCCATCAAAGCAGTCCTCCAAATCTGACAGATAAACTGCCTCATGGATGTCCTGTTGCAAATGCTCCACTTCCTCCATGGTGTCTTCTTGATCTGTAACTTGATCATCATGGTTTCTTTCACCCTCCAACATTGAGTTTGAGAGATCAAACTCCTCTTCAGTACTAGAACTTGAGAGAGGTGAAGTAGAAAGAAGAACTGAAGGTTCTCCTGTAGCTTGCTTTGTGCTCAAAGCCCTTGGATCTGTAATTTTCTCCTCCACAACTAGAATGTGCTCCTCTTCTTTTGGATCTGGAGCAGCTTCTCCTTTCTCTACTACTTGAAGACAATCTTGCTCTTGATTGAACTCTTCCTCTAGCATGAAGTTTGTCAAGTCAAACTCTTCAATCTGCTGCTCTAGAGGACAAGTTGGGACTGCAAGATCTTCTTCGAGTTTTCTTCCTTTATGGCTGATTGTGCAACTTGAATTGAATCAGCATTCCCTTCAAATAGAGTGCCAACACGGACACTACCTTCTGAGCAAACTGACTGCTGATCTGCTTCTTCTTTTTGCTCTTCTTCTGCTGCCACAAAATCAGTCTTAACCACCATTTGTTCAACCTTAGCCTCTTCTGTAGGTTTAACCATCAAGGGGATCTTTGTCATCCCAAATTTAAGAGCCCAACTCTTCAGACTTTTAATTTCTTCATCTTTGTTTGGCTTCTCTTTTTCTGTGTTTTTTCCTTGGCTGACATTCTGATTTTCATCCTCCCAACATGGATTTGGGAATGCAAGAGGAGAAGTGGATTGTGACTCAAATGGCTTGGCAATTTTTCATGGTGGTGGAGGTAGAAACTCTTGTTTCTTTGGAGGAGAGCGTATTTCTTTTAGCTCTTGTGGAGGGGATGACTGTTTGGAAGGAAAAAGGAAAGAAGAATTGAGGTGTGGTGGAAGACTGAGAGGTGGAGACATGGGATCAACATTTGGGACAGCAGATGGGAGTTTAGAATTTGTAATTCCAAATGAGATGGTGCTGCTTGAGTAATGGGAAGAGAAAAACCAGATGATGGTGTAGAACTTACCCATTGACAAGGTTGTTCAACAATAGGTGTATAGGCCTCTATTTCTGCTGTCCATTGTGCAAGTTGGGGCAACATCTTCATCATGAAGTCCAGCTTCTCCTGAGGGCTGAAGTGTCTTGGAAAAGGGCCTCCCCATGGAAAAGGAGTCCTGCAACCAATTCTGAAAGCTCTCATTTGAGCTGTTGCTCTGACTGCACCATCTTTACCTCCATCTTTTGGATTTTCTCCAATAGACCAGCATCTTGCATCTGATTGTCTTCATTATATGCATACTCTTGCTCTTGGAAAGCTCCATAGCCAAACTGATTTTGGCATTGCTGCTCATATGGGTATGCATGCTGATTTTGAATTTGTTCAAAATGCTGATTTGGAGGATTTAAAAAACATGTTGGAGGTGGGAAACATTACTGCTGTTGTAAATGTGAGTTCCATGATGGAAATGAAGTCATGATTGGAAAACCTCATGGAATGGAAAAGAATGAAAGGGATGGAAAGAAGGATGGATGAAAGACATGTTTGCAACTTCAGAAATGGGTTGCTGATCAGATGGAGTCACCAGATGTGTTTGCAAGTGCCTCCAAAGGCTGAAATCTTCACAGGAACACACCAACCTACAAAAGATGAAGTGGAAGACCTCTAAGGTCCCACCGGTGTGCTAAAACTGTTGATGCAAAATCACAGCACCCCTGGATGTTGATCATATTTCTAGGTTGATCATACTAGCATCCAGTGTGATTGCATAACATTGAATCCTTTCTCCAAGTGTGGGACTTGTAAAAATGAGAAAGGATTCTCCAGAGAAGGCTGGTTCCTCTTCCTAAACTACCTGCCACAAGCTATTCCAGTGCAGGCAAGCTAATCTAATCCTAATATAACCATGCCAAGGAGACAGAGAGAGAGAGAAAAGGGAAAAACAATGCCTACACTAAAATAGTGATACACCGAGAGAAGGAAAATGTTGAACATCTATCAAAACTACCGTGGACAAAGAGAGGTGAGTAATGGGAAGGATGGACGGATGCATCACAGGCCCAATGATAGATTTTACACGAGAAAATGTCCCAAAACTCCATGAACGCAGCTCCAGACCTGTAATGAACATTAGAACATGCACAAATACCTGCAATGAAGAGAGGCAAGAAGAAAGACAAGTAAAGAACGAGCAAGGATGGACAGATGCATCATGAAACACATTTTTGTTGCTTCAGAAGTTTGCACAGAACATCATTTCAATAGTAAAAGGCAAAAATGCCATTACAGAGTAGGGGAGGAGGTTCGAACTCCATTTTCAACCCTAGAGAAGAAAAGAAGGGAGGGACAGAGCTGAAAAGATGAACCACTTTTTAAAAATGAGCCAAATCTGGCTTTATACAATGCATGGGTCGAGCCCAGGAGAGAGAAAATGTAGGAAAATGTGCAAGCAGCCCAACCATTGACCAAAATGCATTCTTCATTAAAATCGGTGGTTGAAACATCACTTCTGGCCATGCTGAAGAAGAATGTGACCCATGTGCATTAAAACTAGTTGTTGAAATGTCAGTTTTGGCCATGTTGAAGAAGAATGCGACCCATGTGCATTAAAACTGGTTGTTGAAACATCAGTTCTAGCCATTACCACGTGCTAGAGACATTTCTTGATTTTATCTCTCCAAACTGAACCAAAATGCAAGATTGACCCCAGAATCATGTAGATAATTTTACCAGCTTTCCATTGATATAAAGAACGTGAAAATCCGAGCTCTGGATCGAAAGTTATGGCGATCTGAAGATTTAGGGCAAAAAATGGGCCAAAATAGATATTTGAATTTTTCCCGCGCTCTGCCACTTGGATGACACGTGTCGGTGCTGATTGGATGAGAAATTCTCTCTCCTTCCCTTTCCGTGGGTTTTCCTTTGAAAATTTTGACTTTTTATAACTTTGGAAAATTTTCCATTTTTTCCCCGCGCCCCGCCACTTGGGACATGTGGCGTGATCTGGTTGGAGGACAGGGGCGCGGTCATCCTTGTCTTTTAATTTTTTGGCCCAAGACTTTTGTCAAATTTTCCTAAGTCTTTCCCTGGCTCCAAACTCCCCGCCTTAGGACACGTGTCCTGTGTCTATTAGCTCGGGCCGACCCTTCAAACCTTGCCCTTTGAAATTTTTGGCCAAAAAACACTTAGCCAATTTCCATTGCGCTTCCCCTTGTGACACGTGTCATGCTACGATTCATCCGCGGGCCTCCTTGTCTCTTTTCAGCCACTTCACCTTTTCGTGTCCCATGCGTACTTTTGGCCCGATGTCCCAAACTATCTGGGACAAATTTCTCTCGAACCGCCCGATTTGGGCTTCCTTGTTCCTGCTTTGCGGTGAAGACATGTGGCAAGATTCCATTCACTCTCGGATCTTTTGGCTTTTTGTGTCCCACGTGTACTTTTGGCCCAAATTTCCTGGACGAAAGTCTCTTGTTTTGGCCGAATCGGCCGGTTCGTGTCCTCCGCGTACTTTTGTCCCAACTGTCCCCTGGATTGCTGGGACAAATCTCTCCGAACCGCCCGAAATGGACTGACTTGCACCAAACCGGCCGATCCGCGTCCCGTGCGTACTTTTGGTCCAACTGTCCCAGACCACGCGAAACAAGACTTAGGCAATTTTCTTCATTTTTTCGGCCGGTTCGGATTTTCACGCCCCGCGCGTCCCGATGTCCCAACTGTCCCGGATGCTGCGCAGACCACCTGGCGGCTTTTCGGCCGATTCGCGCCCCGACATCCCAACTATCCCAAGTGCTTCCTGGGCTAGGACTTAGCTGATTTTCTCTGTATTTCAGCTCCAAGCTTGGCTTTTGAAAAATTTTCATCTTTTCTAACTCGTTGGGTTTTCTTCTTGGATGGGAGAGTTAGAAGGAAGTCGAGGGGGCCCCAGAAACATGATTTTGGGCCTTGAATCAATATACTTTCTTAGGATTGAAAAAATCTGATGCATGTTAGCGAAATTACCCTATGAGGTGAATTTTGGATAACAATTACCTGAGGGGATTTAAACCCGTGAACCCTTGCTCGATACCATTTGTTAGGATCATGATTTCCATTAGACTAAAACCCACGAGTGTTAGTCTCTGATACAATCACCAGAGTCAATGAATACACAAGAGGCGGTTAGTCCATGTCACAAATCCCACGGGGAGCATTGATAACTAGCCAACATAGATTGCCCAAAAACTCACTCTTCTTCAACATTTTTAGGAAATCTTTCCATCCTTTTATACTCATGATCATTAGGTGCACACTTTCTTTTTACTACGGTTACACACATTTACATGATTTTACTGAAATTTTCATAATACACAATTGTGATTACTATTTCACTATTCTTTTGTAGGTCCAGGACTTAATACGTAACAAGAAGAATCCCTACATCAATAACAAAAACAACATATACAACATGGTGCAAAACAATAAGCTTCACCCCTAGGGTCACTTCCTCTTTCTTAGCTTCCACACTTCATTTTTATCACTTAACACTTTCACTTATCTCTTTGGCACACTATCACCATCAGATTCTACATGGTTATCAGGTATACATCTCTTATCTACTTTATGTTATCTATTATTCACTCAAAAACATAAATAGGGGGGAAAATATAGACACAAAATTAGGCAATTGAGTACATTTCTAGGTCCGAAAAGCATATTTGCATTCATGTGATTCCTAAGTGAGAAAACTAGTAATTGACAACTATTTTTGGCATTTAATATGTGTTTCTCATTTTATATTTGGTGTTACACACCCTACATCCCAGTTGATATTTCACTTGCTTGCATTTTATGGCTTTAGACACCAACGCCCAACCAGGATGTTAGTGCCCAGGTGACCTTGTCCCCTCTGGGTGCCCCTGACCTCTTTCCACATTACTCTTTCTTTGTAGGATTATTTTATGTTTTGGGAATCTTATTTTCTTATGGGTATGAAGGGAATCATATAAATACAAAGCTATGTGAAAAATAAGGAACGCAGCTCTAAGAATCTATTATCATCACCTAATCCAAAGGAATCTAAGAGCATCAAAGGCATCCATCTAGCATCCATATAAGGGATACGAGACTATATTTTCTACATATAATGCATATGAAAGGGAAGTTAATTATTCCATGCACACATCTATTTACATTGGTACATATAAATATCAGCCGCTATCAAGTGCACTTGTCTGAATGGATTCCTAGGGCACAATTCTTTCACACACTTACAAGAACTACATGGAGTCTAAGATGTAGTGCAACACTTGGTCATAAGTTCACTCAGTCAGGGTGACCATTGGGGTTAGTTTGAATCCCCATATTGCATCTTTATTTTATTATATTTGATGTGGTATTGTGATTTTGAAGTTGAATATCTCTTTTCTAGGTTACAGGTACATCCAATGATCAAGGTGTGACATATATGTGACCAACAGAAACCATGAGTAACACTTGTGTGATACCAGAAAAATTAGATTCCAACCACCTGTGTAGTCATGAGCACCCAGTAACACAATTTGGTATCCACGTGCCATCGATCCATCTTCTAGGTACCCTAGTCTAGCCTTACTCGATATTTCTAGATTTTACAATGCACAATTGAGATGGTATTCCTTTCCTGTTCATCAGTTTTCCAATCTAGATCTGGTTCCAAAAAAAGTGTGAAATCAATTGAGTCCTTTACTTTCTCTCTTACAAGTAAGGGTTTTATATTTATTAGATTATTACTTATGTCCAATATGTACTTTATAATTTATTTATCATACGTGAATCTACAATTAGGGTTTAACATAAAATTCTATTTTTGTTAAATCGATCGGCTTAATCTTGATTCAAGTCAAGTTGTAATTTTCCCTGAAGTTTCTAGTTAAAGTTTACATCTCTTATTGTTCATCTTCATGTTATGCATAATTCACCAATACTTCTCATGTCCTTCTTGGCTCTTGGTGATGAGCCCTCACATCTTACTAGTTGTGTGGGGTCATGAATGGAGTGAGAAGGTCTCATCATCATATCATCTATAATATATGTTTCTAATGAAATGAAATGTTTAAGATTTGTCTGAGAAGTGAAGCATTCAAAATAAGATTTAAACCATGTGTTTCACTTATGCATCATTTTGTTTTATCATACTACACTATCATCCATAACATTCATTCAAAATAAAAAACATCGAACATTCCTAACCATACAAAAGTGCACAAATGAAGTAAAGTGTACATAGACAATTTTTGTAAGGATGTCAAGCCAAATATATATATATATATATATATATATATATATATATATATCAAGTGTGTTAATGTTTTATTACAATGCCATCAAAATGAAGGGAAAGTGTGGCTAAGACAGTCAATCAAGAGCCAAAATCTAAAAAATGATATATACAAAAATGGGAGTAAAGCAATAAAGGCACTCGACCTATCCCTCTCTATGAGATCCCCAGCGTAGTAGGGAGAGGGATCCTACTACGGCTCTTATAATTAGAATGGATACATCCAATGTGAGAGCCCCCATGCATTGAATGGTGATAATTTCCATGATATTTTTGGTAGTAGTATCCCATCTATGCGAGGATTGGCGTCACCTCTCTCTATCCTGGAAATCATTCACCTACTATGTCGATTACTATAATCTTGGTCTTAAAATGAGAAATATATCCTACTATGTATTAGGCTGGTGTGAAGACATCAATGTGGTGGATGACATATCTTTGGGAGTCTTAGGTCTATCAAAAAGTCTCATGGGATAAGCTAGAAGGGATGACAAAAAAATCTAAGTTCATCCACCTAATAAGATACCGCCATCCATAAACAATATTTGCAAAATAAAAGTTTGCAATGGTGAATTAGTAAAAGTAAGAACAAAAAAGAAAGAAACAACGACTATTAACTTATAACCTAAGAAGTAGAGGTAAGGGAGAAATACAACTACTCACTAAGATCTCCGATAACCCAACTTAGATCCACCACTACCTTCCTAGACTTTATAGGCCCCTCCTCAACCTACTCCTTATTTTTCTCCTTGGGCTAAACAAAAGCCTACTCTTCCTCCTCCTTAGATCTCACAACCTCGACTCCTCTCCACCACTCTCCCGGTCAGGATATGACTCCACACCCGAGATAGAATTGGTTTTGCCTCCTCACTCCATACTGGAGCCTTTCCAATCTACATGAATGTTATCCAAAATTCACCCCCAAAGGTAAATTTTGATAACCTACACAATTTCTTCAGGCTTGAGTAGTAGAATTTGGTTCAAGGCCCAAAATTAGGTTTTGGGGTCCCCTTTGGCTCTCCTCTAACTCCCCTATCCAAAAAAATCCAAGGAGTTAGTAAAAATGCACAAAAATATGAAAAATGGAGTCATAGGCCTATTTTAATCCAAATCCGGGCCTAAAATGCTAAGGAGATAGTGTATTGTGGGAAATGTGGATATTTTTGTCCTAGGTGGTCCACGGGACATCGGGTTAGCCGAGACGTGCATCGCCGAAATCACCGCAGGTAAAGGAAATTAAAAAAGGAGAATTTTTTTCCCACATGGTCTGTGGGACATCTGGGACATAGGTATGCATGGGATGTGAAAATCCAATTTTGCCACAAGTCAGTGCATTGCGGGTGGTGCGAGAGAAATGTGTCCCTGACGGGCGGGACATCGGTACATACGCAGGACGTGAAAATGCAAAAATGCCACATAAGGGGCTAGGAAGGTTGAGAGTGGTGTGGATGAAGTGAATATTTTTAGCCCAAGTCACACAAGGGACATCTAGGACACCAAAACCCGATTTTGCTGAAATTCCCGCAATATAAAGAAAAAGTCAACATTTGACTCTGAACTTCAAATGGCCATAACTTTTGATCATGAGCTCCAATTTTCACAAAATTTGACTTTTCAGAATGGGCACAACATCCTCTACCTCATAAAATTTGGATTTCTTAATTTTTATGAGGGTAGATATATAAAAGTAAATAAACATCTTCAGCCCCATTCAATTAAATACCCAGTCCCGTCAAATGACAGAAATGCCAGCAGACCCAAAATAGCTTCCCACACTTAGGAGGCCATAAATTTTTAATTTATTTATGAAAATACATAAAATTGGTACCATTGGAATCATGTTTCTGATCCCGATGCACAAAAATAAAGAAATCGAGTATTTTTATGAGGAATTGATGGAGATTTTGGAGAAAATGTGGCTAGGTTCAGAACAATGATTTAATTGGTAGTTGGGAGGACATTAATGAAGCATGGGCTGACATTTCTCACTACTATAAGCTATGTGAAAATATGGGGAGCCTTGTGAAAGTAATATACTATTTTTACAAGTGGTTGAAGGTAAAATTTTAGGATTTTTATTTTCCCTCTCTCTCTCTTCTCAATTTCCTATAAATTGGAGTGTTGGGCTCATTATAAGGAGAGATAGTTTTGAGTAGCAAAAATATATCAAAATTGTTTTGTGAAGCCAATGTGTTGTATGCCCTTGTAGTGGAATCCTTGCATGGTGATCTAGGCCCTTATCTTATAATAGATTGAATTGTGCATACTTATGAAGCAATAGATACAAGTTTGTGGATTTATCTTCCCCTATTGTGTTTGTTTGCATTCCTCTTGCCCCTTCAATCTCATTGCATATATATTGTGTCTATCTTATGTTGTTTCAAGGATCCATTATCATTGTGTGTGCATGAAATATTATTGTGAATGTAGTTTCTATATTGTGGAGAACTGTTATTACCCCTTCTAGTATGCATTTTGCTCCTAATTTTCACACATTGGAAGACTATTCTCACACTCTCCTTTTCTAGTGTATCACCGATTTAGTGTAGGATTTGGTTTCATGAAATCTCTCTCCCTAATTACTTATAAAGTTAGATTAGGATTAGATAGTTTTTCTAAATTAGAGTAGATTGTGGCAGGTATTTTAGGAGCAAGAACTAGCTTTCTCTGGAGGTCTATCTCAAGTAGAAAGTCCTACAACTTGGAGATAATACCCATGTTATCGAATCACACTGTGATCTTAAGCACACACACTTCTACAAACCATAGGGTGTTGTGATTCGGTGATAACAATGACATGGGGTGGTCTAGCTTTGCCACTAGTAGATGGATCTAGTACGGCTCCAGGTGTCCCAATTGTGACCCTAGGAACTATTAGTGTTAATTTGAGTCGGCCCATGTGGGTGGCTCTAAATTTTATAATACAAATGAATATGATGCCAACCATGGGAAGGGCATCTGAAAAAAGTAACTTAAACTCATTGGGGTACTTGCATAACTAGGTGAGTCTCAAATCAAATACCATAATTGACTAATAGTACAATAGATGTATAAATAGCTAATGTAATTTCCTCCTCTCCCCACCATCCTAGCATCCCCTGATATGGATGGGTCACTATATCTATACTCGTCAATATAGATACTATTTATGGTGTGGATTTGAGTGGGGCCATATCTACCCATCTCTTTACTCTAATCTCAATAGGGTCCATTATCCTATTACCCCTCGGATAAGGGACTACTATCTCATATCTCCATTTCCCCATATCTGAAAATTATGTGTAAGTCACGATAAGTAGATCTTAACATATCCACCCCCATGGAAACCTCCTCCTATACATCTCAATACTATCCACAATAGGTGCCCAACAAAATAAAAACATGTCATGACCCTTGTCCCTAATCAAACGTGAAGCTAAAATACCAATGATGGTCCACTAAAAGTGGATATAGGGGCACCTCAACTATAACCAATATAAAACCTTTCTTGACACTCGTATAAAGTACACTGCATCACCCAAATACATAGCCCATGTACGAGACTCATCTAATTAACTAGAGATTTTTAACGCTATCTTCCTACCTATGACACAAACCCAAGTATAATGTATGTATCCTCTAATGTAATGGTCCACTCTTCGCAGACACCGGGAATCATAAAGTGTTTTCATATACATCCTAGCATGTCAAGAAGTCGTAAAGAATATGAATCACTAGGGAAAATAGTCGAATCTCTACTAATATCCATATTCTCACCCTCCAGGTAGGCCTATCTTGGACGGTGTCAATAAAAGAAGTACCTTAGCAAGATAATTTCTCTCTCTATCTCTTCTCCATCTAATATACAATCCTTGCATCCATAAAATAGAAAAAGAGGGCATGTCGACTTCAATAAACATATGAAAAGCTTGCAAAAGTAATAAGAATGTTAGAAAAAATAATTATAATTTTCAGCTTAGACTTCAAATCATAAAAACTTTGTGACAGCTTACACAACTTCCTTGTTATCATGGTGGTGGTTACTCAACTGCATGACGGTCATGTCACTAAAAATTAGGGTCTCAAAATTTAAATACATCAAAAAATGCAAAAATATGAAAATGCCCCAAACAAAATACAAAACCTATAAGGTTTCTTGTATACACACATTTTGAGTGTAAATTTACTTGAAATATCCTCAAGAGATAGTTTTAAACACAAACAAGACTTTATAAAAAAATACTTGTAACTTACATGTTCCTAACCCTCTATCACTACCTCTAGGTTTACCACCATCATGATCAAATTCCCATCATTTCAATTTATGTTCATGAGAAAAATGGTTGCTAGAAATATAGAGCTCCAAATCTAGTTAAATTACAAAGCACAAATGATTTCTAAAAATAGGGAAATGACACACACACACACACACACACACACACACACACACACACACACACACACACACACACACACACACACACACACACATGCACACACACACACACACGCACACGCACACGCACACGCACACGCACACGCACACGCACACGCACACGCACATGCACACGCACACGCACACGCACACACGCACACGCACATGCACATGTGCGCGGGCACACACACACACACACAGGTAACACATGTTTGGTTTTCTAACATTGTTTTGAGTTAGTGTATGCATGGCTAACATGTATGAGACATGTAGATTTATTACCCCTATGCATATGGTAAATAAATTTGTCTTTTCATTTCAAAATATTTAGCTAATTTTATTTTATCACTACACTTGATTCCCGCTTTCATTTTGTAGGTGGAAGGAAGGATTGGTTAGCATCATTTCAACATATGATCGGGTGAGATAAAATTTCTAATCCTCCCACTTGGGAGCATCATTCTCGAAATCATGTTTTAGCTCATTCATGGATAATACACTCTTCCGAGGGAAAAATATGTATGCATATGTTATCGTGCAAAATGTCTATCATGGAAAATTGAGATTTTTTCCATGACAACTAAGCCCACACTAAAAATCCTTAAACCGAGTAACGTAAACTTTGCCTCTAGCCAATTATTGACTATGTAAACCCCATCATGATAGAGAGGTACATGCAAAATAGATTTTTAAATTCTGTTTCATGTGTAGGTAAAGTGGTGGAAAGTAATTCATGGATTCATTTTGATCCACTATCAAGGAGTTTCTCCTGGAGGCCTAAAACAACCTATTTTTAGGAATTTTACACCTAATGAACACCCCTCAGGGATGAAACAAGAAGAGATAATTCCTAAAAGAAGTCTATGATAGATATATGATATCATTAGAGGTATTATAGGCAATTTCTGCAAGGAGAAACATGTTTAGGAACAAAATATGAAACACCGGGCTACTTGTAGCACATTGTAGGGAAAGGAAAGTAGTGAAAAGGCTAGTGAGCTTGTTTTGAATTGTTCAAGATCCTCAGGTAATTTTGTGAAATGAAAAAATACTCATTATAAATATAAAAATTCCTACTTCACATTGCAAAAATTTTCAGGAGATTCTGTTATCCAAATTTTGAGATAACGGCCCGATAGTGCAAGTGAAGATCCCCAATCCTGATGGAGTTTCAAATAAACATTTTGGGAGTTACAAATTGATTTGGGACCTAATTAAAAAGTAAAAGGGAATATTATTAAACCCTTCACATGATACATGTGATAAGTTAGACACAAATGTAAGTTTCTCTTCGGTGACAGATAAACCTTCTAGCACACAGGCTTGACCAGGATCAAAAGGGAGATAAATTTTGAATTTTAGGAATAATTGGATCCTTAAACCTATGGGAATGATATAATTAGGTATTTTACATTAAAAATCATATATATATTTCCCATGAAACTCTCATGGAAGTTATGGGGGTAAAGACTAGCTCTGTGGGGTCTATTTTTGGCACTGGTTATGCAAGAAAACTTACTATAAGTGTCTAGGTCACACTTTCACACCTTAGATAAAATTTTGTACCTTAGAAATTGGTAAAAAGGTGCATGGGGTTAAAAAAGTGTGACCCTAAGGTGAGGAGGTTATTTTATGTACCTAAAATTACATGTGTTACATTAGTGAAAAACGGTTACAAAAGCCTCCAATGATGATTAAGGTCCTTTCAAGAAGGTGTTCGAGCTCCAATTTCCATTCACAGTATATATTTGTCACCTAGAAGTCTTTACTTATCCTTCCGATGATTTTTATAGCCTCCTACCTCTTTCTATGCATGTTTTGGCCTTTAGTGCTAGGACCGCCACCCAAAATAGGGCGGCAGTCTTTAAACCATTGCCTGTGCGGGCGGTGGTCTGCCCGCTTTTTCCGAATTACTCACACATGTTTTAACATGCAACAGTTCACTTAATTTCACTTTTTACATGCATCCATGAGCCAAATTGTCTAAAATTAGATTTGATTGCTTTCTTCTCCTTCCTCCTATTTTTAAATAGATTTAATTGGTTGGAACTACTCCTTCTTGCCTTGTGCATGAATTCACCTCCCATCCTCCATTCCTATATATTCCATACTTGTATTAAAGACAAAGGCCTGAGAATTTTGTGTATCTTGCATTGTATTTCTGCTACAATATTGCTAGGAATTGCATAACCAAGCTCTTATCTCTTGTGCTATCTCTCTTCTACCTGTATTACATCCAGGACTACCATCAAGCTGCCATTACTCAAGTGCCATCCTCCTATTACTGTTCTTGCATTCCCAATCCCTTGGATTCACATAAAAACTTGGAGAAAGAAGGGAACATATTGAGGGGATAGATACATCCATAACCACATTTTCCAAATCTCTTGCTTGTCCAGGTTGGAATTGTGTGTTTGTTTGCCTTATTTGTTGAATTGTCAATTTCAAATCACTAGTTTCAATCACATCAAATAGAGTAGAAAATCATTCATATCAAATAGAGTAGAAAATCATTCATATCAAAGAGTATAAAATCATTCATATCAAATAGAGTAGAAAATCATTCATATCAAAGAGTATAAAATCCATTCATATCAAATATAGTATAAAATCATTTGTTTTAATAAATTAGTCAATCAAAAGTAGATCAAATCATTAGTAAGTTTGCCTCTTTAATATTACTAGGAAGTTGTGAGGAACAATAGCCCCTTTCGGGTCATGCTTTGTTCTTTAGCTCGAGGTAGGGTTTGCGGGGTTTTGATCAGATTAGGTTATTTTCTTTAGATTAGATTCATACATTTTCACAAGTAACCAGCTACATCTGGCTAATTAATTTTCTTTAGTTTATTTATTAGATTACAACACATTGCTTAAAGATTAGAAAAGAAAAAAATATTTCCTTTGATATATTAGTTTTCTTTTATTACTTTGATCAAAAATATTGTGAAAACCCCAAAAACATAGATTAGATTTCTTTTAGTAATTAGGTTGCTTATAAGAAATCATTGTATCTCATTCTGCATGACCATCAATGGTCCACAACAAGAAAATACATACAGTTGTGATCCCTTGGTCCCTCGACCCAACGGGCTATAATTGATAATTGAAATTGATATTAGTTTACGTTTGACAAGATGTCACGCACACCAGAACTTTTTGCGAGAAAATAGAACAACTCAATACACTAAATATCACTGATAATCAAGCCTATGACTATTGGACTACTCCTAGTAATAGAGTTTGATTACACACATGACCATCTAAGGGCCATAGCCTCCACAAGTCTTTGGCTATGATCCTTAGGTCCCATAACCTAACGGGCCTGCCAATCAGCTTAGACATTGAAACTAGTTTACATACATTAGTATTCAAATCTTCACCACTTCCACTAGATATTATCACAAAACTTTCCTTACTAAACATAGCAATCGATCAAGCTAAGAATTTTGGACCAGACCAAAAATCACACATAAATACCGGTGGCTCCATCGTGCCTCTCATTCTTACTTCCATGACCTTGTCTAGAAATATATACAAGGTGCCTGCAGGTCATTTTACACATGTTAACAACCAACAAATAGAATCTCAGCCGAGCTTGACATTTATTAGAGTCTATGAGTGGCTATTATCTCAAACCGAGCCATCACACCACTTCAAGTTAGGAGAGCATTATTTTCCTTAGACTCATAGATCCTGACATTGCATGTTGAAGATATAAGATTACCCAATTAGCTTGATCCCCATCACCACACTCACATTCAAAATCATTCTACACTGGCTTTCTTGACATGACCTTGAGAGGTCGAGGCACGAAGAAGGTCACATGTTGATTTTCTCGTCAGATGCTTATGTTTTGGATTTTACATCACTTAAAGTACATCTTGTGGGGTTAGGTGATTGTTATGCATTTATAGATTAAAATGGACCCATCATCATGTTCTAGAACCCCCTTGGTGCACTGGAGGAATACTTACACCTTTGCACCTGGTTGAAAAAGGGAAATGGGTGAAAAAAGTGTGATTCGAAGGGAGGAAGATTATTTTTCACTTAAAACAACAATCTTGATGGCTAGGTGTGCACAACTCAAATATGTCCCCCTATGATGAGATGAAATCTTAGCACACTTAGGAGGCCTCATTGTAATTTTTACCAGGTGAAAAAGTTCATTAGGTGCAAAAATTGCAACCCATTACATTATCATCTCCTTCCATTGCTCAAACTCATGACTTGCATGCTAGGATGTTGATTTCAACTCACCCCGTTGAACCAACTGGCCCCCTCCTCATGAAAGCTTGACCCATTGCACATTTTTCAAGGATGATTTCACATTTACACCATTTAACAACATACCAAATGTAGTAAGGTGTAATGAAGGCTCATGGACCACCCATTTGGAAAGTCTCAACTCACTCTTAACCCGGGCTAAGAAGGTGTCAAAGAGAACCTAGAGGTGAGTTTGCTTACCTAGAGTTAGAATTTGAAAATTCAAATCATCCTTTTCCACTATTGGAACTAATTTTTGAATCCCCATTTATTATTTAACCAAGCCATTAAAAGTTTGGAAACCCCATGCCAAGAACACACTTTCACTCATATCTCACAAACCCTTGCTCCGTTTTCCATGAAACTTGAACTAAAGCTTCCCTACATGAATGCCATTACAATGAGTGTTTACACGACCTCATTGATTCAAGTACTCAAATTTTTATGGAAATTAAAAAAATTTAGCCATGGAAAACTTCTTCCTCATGTATTTGGATTTCTAGTGAACCAAACAAGCTAAAAATCAGAGCATGAGATCCTTGAAAAATTAGCTTTCCAATGAGTACTTTCTTGCCTAGTGAAAATAGGTATGATTGGAGCTATAAAAAACTATTATTTTTCAGAATTATACCATGTTAGATGAAGAATACATAGAAATTCAAGTTCAATTTTTGTTTTATGAATATCCCGATGATGAGAAAAACCCATGAAAATTGGAGCAAAGCATCTCGAAGAGAAGTAGAATTTTGGAGACCTTTTCGGTCGATCGACACCTCATGGGAAATGTAAATTTTTAGTAAATACTAATTCAAGAAAATGAATAAGGGTGGTAGGTTTGAAGGAATAATGAATTTACAACACTTATTTCATTTCATAGGAGGAGAAGTTCTCAAAAGTGACAATTCGGTGAAATTGCCAAAACTAGTCACCTAAGAAGAACTTACTAAAAATAGTAAGTGTTTGGAAAAGGATCAAAATGGTCATGTTTTTTCATCCTCCATTCCTCACTAATTTCAATATTCATGGAGGTAAAATTCATGCTTTTAAAAGGGTGGAAAGTGGAATCATTTCGCAAACAAAAGAGAATAATTCCTAGTTCCCAATTTTGGTCACATTGGAGCATCCTGGTCTCGTTGAGCTTCTCACCTCACTGGATGGGTTGAGTAGAGGATTGAATTATGTTACATTCATTTTATCACCTTAATTGATCAAATGATTAAGGTATTATTCATGATACCTCATTGGTTTCTCCATCTCCCAATGCACGATATCATAATGTTAAAATATGTAGGCATTGGTCTCAATTTGCATCAAGGACATGATAGTTTAGAGGCATTAAAATGTTTTAAAGGTTTGAATGTTTGTTAAAGTGAGGTAAATAGAAATTATTTGTCTTCAATAATAAAATTCTCATCACCTCTCATTTTAATGAAATTCAAGTGTGCTAATAAGGTACATCATTCTAGTGAGGTCGTGAAGGGGAAATGTTTTAAAGAATCAATAGTCATTGGCGAGCATCACAATATTATAGAGAGTCATCATGGGATAAGTTTTGGAGGGATTTGATATTTGTTTTGTTGTTTTGTCAATTTAGAAAGTCAAAATTTTAGAAGTTGTGACTGTAATTTGGGTAGAAACCATTAGCCTCTTTAAAACATGAGCACTTATGGCATTGGGATGGGGAAAGAGGAAGCTAGAGGGCTAATGAAGCAGGGAAAATTTTACACGGGCTGATGGAATTTTTCTAGAGGGCGATAACACTAGAAATATGACAAAGTATAAAGTGCAGAATTAGATTTTTCAATTTGAAATTATTTTTTAGAGTTTTGATATTTGTTTTTCATCATGTTTTGGATACAAGTAGAGTACATGATCCACATATGGAGGAGTGTAGATGTAGCATGGCTTAGTGTGATTATTTCCAGATTATCACGGGTAGAGGTTGCCCATTGTAGGGTTGGGGATTTTGGGGCATTATGTACAATACCAGGATACCATTAGACATGGATTTATTACATATGCTTTTGGATACATGGGAGATCTGGTCCAATACCTTTTTGTGGTGGACATGAGATGAATTGAAAGATATGACATTGACATTGGAGTATGTACTTGGGATTCTAGGGTTACTATTAGCATGTTGTGTTCTAGGTGTTATCATTAATATAAAATACAATTAATGACAAAGAGTATGATGGATTAGTGTTAGAGGATTCCCAGTATGATGATTTCATGGAGATTTAGAGGTTGATATGATGGCATGAGGTGATTAAGTGAGAATGGCTTCGTGTAGTAAGCTCAATCAGTGACCTAGCTAGCCTAGGTGATGGTGCATGGTGGTTGAATATTCTTGGTGGATTGAAAATCATGTTGATAGAATGGAAAGCATGTTTGGGGAGTGTTTAGGCACACTCATGAGTTTCAAGATGTAGATACAGGTTGAAGACCAAGTTTCAGGTGCTCATCTAGACCGGGTCTAGGTGTTAGGAGGCATGAGGTTGATATGTAGAGCTATGTGAGCTTATAGAAGCATAAAATTATTTAATAAATATATTATAGGTATGTTAGGACATTTTTTAGAAGTTTCATGCTGAGTTATGATGTTATTTCAGTTGATCCTAGCCTAGACTATGTAAAACCTTAAGGGCTAGTCATGTAAATGAGATGGGATAGAAATATGGAGAGATATTTGTGACATGATGATGATTGGATATGATGAAAATAGGTTTAATATAGGTGTGATAAAAATTTGGAGTCATTTTGAAGATAATTTTGTAAGATAAGTCAGTTTTGTGTGAAACAGGTCCAAGAAAGGGTGTTTTCTAGCTCAAATTGCACCTTCTGATGCTCACCCTGAATTGTGTGATTTGCATGGGAACTTGTGGATTTTAAGTATGTTTATAAATTTATTTTATAAGGTTTAAAAAAAATAATTAGGTCATTTCATTGTCACATTTTTATGAATGAATGTTAAGAAGTTAAACCAATTTTTGTGTGCTTGAAACCCTGGCTCAAAAGCGGTAGGATAAATAATGCTCACAAGTTCCTAGAATATATTTATAGTACATGTATTATGATTTTATGATCTATATAACTCCTCCATGTTTCCATAAATGTATGGTATTGGTTGTGGTGATGAGTGGACCCCACTCAAATAGGCTTGTTTCTGAATATGTTTAGTTTGGGAAAAGGTTGTCCAAAGGAGTTACAAATTAAATGGAAATTTTTTTATAATGTGAGTTTTTATTGATTTCCAAGGTGGTTTTAGGTCATTTTTATACATAAAAATGACTAAGTATGCCCTATTTGTGAAGATTAGTCAAAGGACAGTTTTGGGGCAATTTCAAGAAGTTTACAGAGATGAGCTTGGTTGAAGGTCTTCCACTTGGAGTTGGAATGAGTTAAAATATGTTATGGAAATATTATTCAGAAGTATTTATAATGGTATAATTTTTTTCTCATGATGATGATATTTTATGGGTCATCTAGGTCAATTTGTAGAGATGAAGGTTTCTTGGTTTTTAGGATAGGACTTCACAGGCTGAAAAAGAATGAAGTGATTGAAGCATGATATGAATGAGTTGATGCTTCCTATCACATGGATAGTGAATAGGGGTGAATTTTGGTTATATTTAAGGAATTTTATGTATTTTAAGTGGCAGAAAGGGTGTAAATTAGTTGAGTTTAAAAACTAGAATTTGGGAAGCTTGATTTGGAGAAGTAGAAAGTAGCCATGGTTTTAAAAAATGAAAGTTCAATTATGTATAAATTATATATATGTGATATAAATGTCCTAAGGATTACATAGAGTGTTCAAATTCCATAGTTGAGTTGTTATTGGGTGGTATTGAGGCCTAAAGGTGAAGACAAGGTGTTGGAAAACAACTATTTGGTGAAGGATATGAGCCTTTTGGCCCATGTTATGAAATATTTGATTGGTCCAAGTAAAAGTGAGACCATATATGATTTTTAAATATTAAATTAAACATTTTTGTTGATTATTTGAGCATGAATAATCATATTTTTGGTATTATTGGATTTTACTCATCCTAGTGATGGGGTTTTGAGTCTTTTTGGTGCAAGTATGAAGGTTTTGGGCATGGCCGACCTATATGGGTCATTTATGAAAGTTTTAATGAATTTTTTTATTTTTTTATTTTTATTGGTCTAATAAAATGAGGGAAACTGACTTTGTGAGATTTTGAATCATGAAGAAGGTACATAAGTGATGTTTTGGGTGTAATTTTGAGCTAGTCGAGCAAGAGAGAGAAAGTGTGACCTATGTGAGAGTGTTTTGTAGGTGAGAATGAGTGAATTGAGATCTTAGAGAGTGCATGATATTTTGAATAATTTTTTCAAGAGTGTGTGCAAGGGTTTGATGCAAAGAGAAGTGAAGAAAGTGAAAGATAGAACAAGTTTGAAAAGCTAGGGTTTGAAAAAGGTTTCAAGGTGAGTGAGCTGAATAGGTGATATCAATTACTTTTGGAAGAAAAAAACATCATATATCTTCTTAAAATGTTTTTGAGTGGGTTCTTGATCATCTTAGGGGTTGTAACCTCCTTGTGGAGTTGATACTTTGTAAAACTAGGGGTTGGTGCTCCTTTTAGGGTTGGTGCTCTACTAAATTAGGGGTTGGTGCTCCTTGTGAAGTTGGTGCTTCACTAAATAATTTTTATTTGAGTAATATAATCATAATTTTTAGTGTGTTTTCTTCCCCTTGAGGGTTTCCCACTTATATCTTGTGTTATGGTGTTATTTCTCTTGTTCATGGTTAATTGAATGTATGTTGTATGTTGTTGTGCACACTCTAATGGATGGTTAATTGATTAATGGTTTATATGAGAAATATGAAATTGAAATTAATTTTGTAAGGACTGATTCACCCCCCTCTCAGTCCATTGTGCTTGCAATAATTAGTATCATAGCATGTCATTTTGGATAAGTTTGATCACTTGAAAGGAGATCCTTTGAGGCACAATAACGAAGAGTCAATGAAGTGGTTTCTCCAGAAATAAGGAACCTTGGTTTGATGGTGTCAATTATACTTTTTTAGAGCTTGAGGATTAAGAATCACATCATGTCCTTAAGATTTTATTTTGACCAGTTATGGAAGATGATTATACTACTCCTGCAATCGCACCAACTACTACTTGCCAAAAAGGAGGCAAGTAGTGACAATTAAAAATATTTGAATACTATCATGTGTGTCCTAGGAGAATATGAGATGGGAAAGGTAATACATTATAAGTTAGAAATAGAGGCATGTGTGATACTTTAAGTTATGTATGAAGGAGTAAGGTAAGAATTTCTAAGCTTCAGACTTTTAGAAATCAATTTGAAGGCCTTAAGATGAGTGATGATGAGTCCATTGCATCATATTTTCTTAGAGTTGACAATATTGTTAATAACATGAAATGTTTAGGAGAATACTTCAAAGAAAAGTTATAGTCTAATTTTTTTTTGGTCCTTAACTCCTAAGTTTGATTCCAAAGTGTTTTCTATTAAAGAGGCCAAGGATTTGACTAAGTTGAAGATGGATGAGTTACATGGGAATTTGAATGCATATGAAATGAGGGTTGTTGATTCCAAAATGGTTAATAAAGAGGTGGATTTTAGATCTGAAATGAAGACTAAGGGAAAGAAGACCAAGGAGGTTGATGATGTTGTTGAGTTTGACGATGAAGAAATATTTACAATGCTTGCTAGAAGATTGAATGTTGGAACTAGTAAGTACAAGGGTAAAATTCATTTTAAAGGATTTAATTATGGCAAAGTAGGTTAATTTTTTACCATGTTTCCTCATAGGAATGAAAATAAATATGATAATGATCATGAAGGTGGATATGAAAATAAAAATCAGAGATACAATAAAGAGAAGGAGTTCAAAAAGTTTGATTATAAGAAGAAGGGTAAGAAGAGTTTTTACACTAAGGAAGAGGCCTATTCCTCTGAAGCAACTAGTGAGAATTATGGTTTATATTATGAGTCTGAATCTGATCATAGAGATGTAGGTGATGAGGTTCTATTCATGACAAAAGATGCCATGAGATCTACTAGTGGAGGCTCTACATTTTTGGGTGATTTTATATCAGGATCTTGCAAAGATTATGAAGAAGAAGATGAAATTGAGATTGAATTGGTATGTGTCTAATCTAAATTGAAACATGCTGAAAGAAACAATGAGAAATTGAAATCACAAGTCAAGGAATATGAAGCAAGGATTTAAGACCTAGAAGAGAAGCATTGGGATATTATAGAAAATCTTGATGAAACTGTGAGAAAGTTAGAGATGTAAATGAGTACCATGAATCTTAGCTTACAATATAAGGAAGAATAAGTGACCATTATTAAGAGAGAGAGCTATCAGATGCAAAAAAAAGGAAAAATCATATCGAAATTTGAAGAGAGTTCCAAGGCTCTTGATGTTATTGTTATTACAAACTCACAAACCCTTCGGATAGATCTTCTAATCCTATCCAAAGGTGATTGCACAACATGGAAACCTCTCTCCAACTTGTGAAATGAGAGGAATCTCCAGATTAGAGGCTGTGACTTGAGGAGACGAGGGGTAGAAGTGCAAAAATTGAAACTAACTAAAGATGGTGATGCACCAAAAGGAGTGGTGAAACATATTTGTCATGCAAATAGACACAGACCAAAGTTCACAACATAAAACATACACAGACTGATAATGTATAATTTAGTATCTGAAATCAAGCAAATAATACAAACAGAGGATTGAAACCCATTCACAGAGCTTGCATTATCATTTCAATGTCAAAAACACGCATTACACCCTCAGAGAGGTAAAAGAAAACTGTTACAATCCTTGGAGAGGTCTGATCCTTCATCAATCACTTGTTGGCGGTGAAAGAAGAAGTCTGCTATGCCCAAAAATGTTCCCCCTTTGAATGAGCCAAATCTGGCTTTTTACATTGCATGGGTCGAACCCAGGAGACAGAAAACGTACAAAGGCATGGGAGCCCATTCTTTCTTGACTGTAGGTGCATTAAAATGGCATGGGGACCTTACAAACCCATACCCTGTCACTTTGACCGGATTACAGGAGAATGCGACCCATTCTGCATTAAATCTGGTCGCTGGAATGTCATTTCTGGCCATGAACATGTGTCAGAGCCGTTTCTCGATTTTCTCCCTCCAGACTGCTCCAAAACGCAAGATTGACCCCGGAATCATGTAGATAATTTCACCAGCTTTCCGTTGATATAAAGAACGTGCAAATCCGAGCTTTGGATCGAAAGTTATGGCGATCTGAAGATTTAGGGCACAAAACAGTGAAAACATGTTTTGAAATCTTTCCCGCGCTCTGCCACCTGGATGACACGTGGCACGTGCTGATTGGACGAGCAATTCTCTCTCCTCTGCCTTTCGCGGGCTTTCCTTTTGAAATTTCCTTGTGGGCCCCTGCTGGGACACGTGGCACTATTTTATTGGTTCGGATCAGTGCTCGAAAACTCACCCCTTTGACTTTTCTGGACCTTTCCCCTTGAGACACGTGTCATGCGTTGATTGGTCCTCGGACCTGCCGCTCTCTCTCACCCCTTCGCGTCTTTTTGTCCCATTTGGCATAGTGCTCCTTGTGCTGATTTCGGCCGAACCGGCCGGTTCGCGTCCATTTGTCCCAAATGTCCCAGTGCCTCGCGGGACAAATTCTTAGTTCGGTTCGGTTTCGGCGTCCTTTTGTCCTTTTTGTCCCATTTGTCCCACTTTGCTTTGGACTGTTTGTTCCCATTTCGGCCGAACCGGCCGGTTCGGGTATCTTTGTCCCAGATGTCCCAAAGCAGTTAGTGCGAAAGTTCTCTTTTTCGGCCGGATCGGCTTCTCGCGCCCGCCGCGTACTTCTGTCCCAGATGTCCTGTTCTGCTATTTTTGGGCCGCTGGAGGCTTTTCGGCGATCCACGCCTTTCGTCCCAAATGTCCCAATTGCTCCTAGGACTAGGACTTAGCCGATTTTCACAATTTTTCTGGATCAACCTACTTGCCTTCTGCAACCCTTTTTCCGCATTTTCTCAGAGCTTGTTCTTTTCAGCCTGGACAGGAGAGTTAGAAAATTTCCTGAAGGGACCCTAGAAACCTGATTTTTGCTCTGAATCAATCAATTTGCTTGGGATTTGAATATTCTGATGCATGTTATCAAAATTTACCCTGGGGGTGAATTTTGGATAACAATTTGGCGACTCAGCGGGGTCATCTGCCTGCTAGATGAAAAGACCAGTTGCCTGAAGCAATCCATTGGGCATGGAGTCATCAAATATTCTGTTTAGAATCCAAACTGACTCAGAATGTGCAAGGAGGAAGATGGAATGCCACCTGATGAAAGCAAAGACATGCTAAACATCTCCATGGACAGCAAGTTGTGCCAAGGCACTTAGGGAAAACAAAACTAACCTACAGCAAAACAATGTGCACAAGCACTTGGAGGAAAGAAATCTAATCTAATATTTACAGATGTAGTGAACCTCCCTCTAGAAGCAACGCTTGAGATAGATTCCATTTACTGGAATCTGCAGTTCTTCACCATCCAATGAGGCCAATTGGAAAGCATTGTTGTTCTTGCACTTTGTGACCATGTATGGGCCACTCCAAATGGCATCAAATTTTGAATGCCTTCCCAGTTTTTCTCTGTCCACATCCCATTTCAACACTAGATCTCCTACTTGAAAAGATCTATCTTTGGCCTTCCTATCAAAGGTCTTCTTGATCAAAGCTTGATCCTTTTCCATTGCTTGGGATGCCTGATCTCTGATCTCTTGCAGCTCCATCAATTCTGCATACCTCACCTCCATGGGCTCAAACTCTAGCAACTCCAGCTGTTTCATGAGTTCCAACGTTGGCAACTCAAGTGACATGGGCAAGATTGCCTCTCTTCCGTAGACAAGCCTAAATGGAGAGTTACCCGTGGATCTTTTGGGAGTTATCCTATCAGCCCATAAGGCTGATTTCAGCTTGGTATGCCAAGACCTTTGATTCTCATCAAGAGTCCTCCTAATGATCTTCAACAAGTTCTTGTTTGTGGACTCGGCCTGGCCATTACCTTGAGGGTAATAGTTTGATGAAGTGCTTAGGTAAATACCGTTCTTGACAGCCCACTCAGTCACCCTGGATCCAATGAATGCCAATGCATTATCAGAAATTATTGTGGCAGGTATACCAAATCTGGTTGTTATCTGCTCATAAAAGTCTAAGATGTTAGACTCATTTGCCTCTTTGAGTGCTACTGCTTCTGTCCATTTGGTGAAGTAGTGCTACATGGTTGTCAAAATCCATTTGTGCCCTTGGCTCGGGTGGGATTGATGGCTCCAATGAAGTCCAGTCCCCACTGCATGAATGGCTGATCTACTGTAATTGGATGTAATGGAAGGGCAGCGAGTCTCTCTTTTCCTGTGAAGAATGCACAATTCTTACACCTCTTGATCCATGCATAGCAATCACTAAAGATTCTAGGCCAATAATAACCAGCCTTCATGATTTTTAGAGCTGTCACTCTCGGTGCAAAATGGCCACCAGATGGTCCATTATGAAATTCTTCTAATACCCTTTGGATCTGACCTGTGCTAATGCATCTCAGCAGCACTCCATTCACATCTTTCTTGAACAAAACTCCATCAATGATGGTATATGGAACAACACGCAACTTTGAAAGTATCTCCTCTTTGCTTTGCTCATTTACGGAGGGCATAGGCCTGTTTGTAGGAAGTGCATAATGCCTTGGGTCCAGCAAGGGGTGGGGGCAGCATTGTCTTCTTCTTTCCTGTCACTCGGCTCATGGCTGTCTTGAACTGTCAAAACAGCCTCTTCTTCGTTGCATACTTCTTTTTGCTTCCCCAAAACCAGCTGCTCACACAATCCTTTTCCTCTTACCAGCTTGGTGATCTTGATTTCAATGTCATACTCCATGACACGGGTGATCCAACCTGCCCTTTTCTCATTCAAATCCTTGTTGAGGAGGAAGTCCTTAACTTGACATGTGAGACCAGCAACTGGACCTTGTTGTTTGAGACTAAATGCTTGAATTTCTTCAAGCTCCTGATTACTGCAAGCACATGTTTTTCAATAAAAGAGTACCTCACTTCGCAGTCATCTAGGCTCTGGCTGAAGAAGGCAATCAGTTGTTCATCATTATCTTTGTTTTGCTGTACCAGAATGGCAGAAATAGTGTCATCACCTCCAAATGCATAGAGGATGAAATCCTTGGAAAAGTTTGGGTTGATGAGAGTGGGTGCCTGGGAGATGGCTTCTTTGATTGCTTCAAAACTCTCCTTGCCTTCTGCCGTCCATTTGAAAGCCATGCTTTTCTTTAACATTTTGGTGATGGGCTTGACAAGGGCTGCAAAATGCAGGACAAACCTCAGAACAAAGTTTATCCTTCCCGGAAACTCGAAGAGGCTTTCTTGTGACTTGGCAATGGTAGAGCTCTTATGGCTTCAACCCTCTCTGGATCAATTGCTAATCCTTCCTTGGAGACAATATGGCCAAGGAGCTTCCCTTCATGTGCGAAAGATGCACTTCTTAGGATTTAAAGACACTCCAAACTTTCTACACCTCGAAACACTGCTTGAGGTGAAAGAGATGGTCTATGAGCATTCTTTGAGAAGGCAGGTGATATCATCTAGGTATACCAGCACTATCTTGTTGATCAAGCCTTTGAATGCCATATCCATAGCTCGTTGGAATGTTGCTCCGGCGTTCGACAGTCCAAATGGCATCTTCTTGTAAGCATATGTGCCCCATTTGGTTGTGAAGGCTGTCTTGAACTGGTCTTCCTCCTTTACCATAATCTGATTGAAGCCTGAGTAACCATCAAGTAGCGAAAACCTTTCTGAACCAGCTACGACTTGTAATATTTGCTCCATGGAAGGGAGTGGATAATGGTCCTTGAGAGAGGCTCTATTCAAATCTCTGAAGTCAACACATAGCCTGATCTCTCCACTCTTCTTTCTGACTGGAACTAAGTTGGCAACCCAACTAGAATGCTTGATTGGGAATATAATTGCTGACTCAATCAGCTTGTCCAATTCTTTCCTCATGAGAGGCTCCATGTGTGGATTGGTGGTCTCTGTTTTTACTGCACGACAGGGCTTAGTATTTGGATCCATTCAATGGTATCTTTGAGCTAAGTTGGGATTGAAACCTTTCAAGTCTTCATAGCTCCAAGCAAACACGTCAGGGAATTCTTGACATAGCTATATGAACTCACACCTTTCTTGCTCAGTTGTCATCTTTCCAATTTGCAATGGCTTGTTCTCTTCTACCAAGATGGATACCGAATCTTCTCTCTTGACCTGAATGTTTGCTTTCTCCTTTCTAAACTGATCATTGGGGTTGAAAATGGACTCCAAAGTGATAAGTCCCTTGGGCAGCTTGTCAGTTCTCAGCTGTATCACTTGGTCACCATATTGTTGTTCCAACTTTTCTTGATTCTTAGGCGAGAACTCGCTTCTTCTTCTTGCAAAGAAGTGGATGATTTGCTGGTCATTCTCAAATACCCTTGCCAACCGACGACATTGTTATCCGGCCTTTGAAGGCCTCACAATCACGTGGATGTTTGGTGTACCTTGTCTTGTTGAATGTTTTCTACAATGTCAAAGGCTTCCCCTCTTGCTGCTGAAGCTTTGTCGGCGACTTGATTCTTTTTCCTAGGGATGGCTTTGATGCCGAAACCCTCAAAATCTTCCATGAGGTCCCATACCCTGTTCTTGTAGCACCTGAGTAGATCATTTTTGGCGGCATGCTGTCCCTTGACCTGATTTACAATCAGCTCACTGTCCCCAAAGACTTGCAAGTTCTTTATTTTTCTCTTGATTGCCCAATGCATCCCTTGCACCAAGGCTTCATATTCAGCAGTGTTATTGGAGCATGCAAATTGAAATCTAAAAGCTGAATAATACTTTACTCCTTGAGGTGAAATAAGCATGGCTCCACCTCCTGCGCCTTGTCTACTCCTCGATCCATCAAAAAACAGCTGCCATACCTCATTGTCATCCTTGTGGTTTGGCTTGGTGATGCTAGGAATAGGTTGACTTTCTTCGTGTATACAATAGACTCCTAGCTCAGATTCTTCTATTCCTTGATAAGGATCAAAAGCATGCACCTTGTTTGCCCATTCATCAAGAGTTAGATCTGGGATGTTTCCAACTTTAGTGTCAGTTTCATCCGTGTTTGGGTGATCTTCTTGATCAAATCTTTGAGCAATTGGCATTAATCGACTTGGAGTATAGGGCTCAATGTGGAAGTTTGCAATAGGTTCTGACCTAATTGTAGCCTTAGTTCCATACCTTGTTCTGAATAGCATGTGAGACCAATCAATGCAGACAAATATCCCCCAATTTTGGCGGTGAAGTCCCTTGATAAACATAGGGCAAAGAGTGGTGGAAGGTCTATGGCTGATATATCTTGTAAGACAACAACATTTGGACATGCATGCAGGTAAGACTCAAACCTCTAATCACTCCAATGTTGCTATTGCTGTCCCATCCAGCTTTACTCTCCTTAGATGTTATTTCATCTGGAGCCCTAAGCGATCAGCTATCTCTGTTTAGGCATTCTTGAGCTACTTGCCCCGGAATCTATCATGCAATTATGCACTAGCTGATTTCCAATGATTAACGAAACATAAAAAGGGGGAGGCTTCAGCATTCTACCTTGTTGTGCTCCATGATTTCCTTCAGGCTGGGCAGCATTTGTGAGTACCTTCTCTTGCATTTGGACCTGCTGATTCGAAGTTGGCCAATCCTTCATGGCAGCTTGCGTGATTTCTTTGGCCTAGGATAGATAGGGATTCCCACATAGATATATTGACATTTGTTTTCTTCATCTGATCAATGATACTGAATGGTGATGAAGGATCTCTCTGCTGTCCCTTGGTTTGCACATTTGCTCCTTGGATGTGGGCAGCAACAGCTGGCATTTGAGTTGGCCTAGGGGTTGTTCTTGGCTGCCCTTGTGCATTTGAAATGGGACTTTGCTTGCCAATCATTTGTGGAGCTGTGGAAGGTTGTGGATTGGCTGGGGCTAATGGCTGTTCTTCACCCAAATTTCTCCTTTTTGACCTTGTGTTGGCTGCAACACCTGAAACTACTGATTCATGCCACGAAATCCTCTGCTTGCCAATTTACCAATGTGGTGTCATTTGGGGCTGATTGCTGTTGGAATGTTTCTTGTTGTTGGCTGTTTTCTTGACTGCTCTCACCCTCCACACCAGTAGTTGTTACCATTAAAGCTTGAGTCAAAGCACCATTGTAGCACATGGATTGATTATGAGGTTCATTACATGGAAAACACCAATCATACTCCTGGGCAATGTTGTTTTGTGCTGGTACTAATGCCTTAGAGGCAGATATGGCATTTGGGTTATAGGGCTGGAATGGTCTATTGGCAGGAGGCCTTGTTTGATTCATATTTGCAGCTGGATTAGGTGGCCTTTGAGGCTGATATGGCTGCCTATTAGGTTGAGCTTGAGGCTGATACGAAGGTCTAAAACCTTGAGCTTGCTGTCTCTTGAGTGTGACCAGCTCATTACCTAAATTTTGCAGTTGCTTCATGACTTCTTGAAGCTCATTTGGGGCACTTGGAGATGAAGTGGAAGCTTCATTTGAACTCTGATTTCTAGGAGTGGGAGAAGGAGCTAAGACAGGTGCTTGACTAGTACTTGGGCTCTCTAAACTTGGATATAATGGCATTGGAGGCCTAGGAGCTAGCTTGCCGGCTTGAATCAGACAATTTTCAGCTCTAATGGCAATCTTATAAGCAGCGGGGAATAGTTGTGCCTCCCATAGATTGAATCAACATAGAAATATCAGAATTTAAAGCTTTAAGGTAATATAGAAAAGCACCTTCTGCTGTTGGCTTGACTGCCACTGGAATTCTATCCCAAGACCTTTGAAATCTGAAGTTGAAGTCAGTTAGCTGCTCATTGGAAGCTCTCTTGATGGTTGTCAGCTGCTCCAAAAGAGACAAGTTGTCTCCCTTCTCTCCAAATTGATCATGAAGTGCAATACACAGCTGATTCTAGTTTGTGATAGAGCCAGCTTCAAGGCTCCTAAACCATTGCAATGCTTTCCCCTTGAATGAAGACGCCAGCAATTTGACAGCTACTTGCATCTCATTAATCTCATGGATTGCACAAATGTTAGCAATGTCCTTGACATGATCACCAGGAGTGGTCTGATTTTCTCCAGTAAAGTATGGGATGTTCTTCAATGCTGCAACTGGGATTGGATTTTGTGCATTGAGAGCAAGTGGGCTGCTGCCTGTGAAGTTGACATAGGGGTTCACTGGTTGCGCCATTCTGATTGGTCGAAGAACTCTTGAATACTGAATGAAAGGCCGATCAGGTGGAGGAGTTGAGAGAGTTCTGTTTGGTGGAGATGGAGACCTTTGAATCCTTCTTCCTCTTTGCCTTCTTCTTGGAGATAATTAGATATTCAAACAGCACCTCTTCTTCTCCAACTCTTGACCTTGTGATTCTTCTCATAAGCTTTCGGCCTTAACTGCTGAAACTAATTGATTCTTTCTCTTGGAGTCGCGAGATATGCAAATAATAGCTCTTTTCAAGCAAGAAAATTACAGCGAGATGCACATCAACTTTGCTGCGATAAAAATGAGACCTCTAGGTCCCACCGGCATGTGTAAAAAAAGCTGTTGTTGCGAGACTCACAACACCCCGGATGCGAGATCGGGGTTCTAGGTTGATCACTCTAGCATCCGGTGTGATTGCACAACATGGAAACCTCTCTCCAGCGTGGGGACTTGTGAAACTAGAGAGAATCTCAGTTAGAGGCTGGTTCCTCAAACTCCTCGATTTAGATCTATATTTTGTAAAACTACGAGAGGTTTAGATCCTAATCCTATTCTAACTTGCGAGGAGACAGGGGTAGAAGTGCAAAAATTGAAACTAACTAAAGATGGTGATGCACCAAAAGGTGGTGAAACATATTTGTCATGCAAATAGACACAGAGACCAAAGTTCACAACATAAAACATACACAGGATAATGTATAATTTAGTATACGAAATCAAGCAAATAATACAAACAGAGGATTGAAACCCATTCACAGAGCTTGCATTATCATTTCAATGTCAAAAACATGCATTACACCCTCGAGAGAGGTAAAAGAAAACTGTTACAATCCTTGGAGAGGTCTGATCCTTCATCAATCACTTGTTGGCGGTGAAAGAAGAAGTCTGCTATGCCCAAAAAATGTTCCCCCTTTGGAATGAGCCAAGTCGGCTTTTTACATTGCATGGGTCGAACCCGGGAGAGACAAAAACGTCTGAAAGGCATGGGAGCCCATTCTTTCTTGATTGCGGGTGCATTAAAATGGCATGGGGACCTTACAGCCCATACCTGTCACTTTGACCGGATTACGGGAGAATCGACCCATTACGCATTAAATCAGTCATTTGGAATGTCATTTCTGGCCATGAACACGCATCAGATCTATTTCTCAATTTTCTCCCTCCAGAATACTCCAAAACACAAGATTGACCCTGGAATCATGTAGAGAATTTCACCAGCTTTCCGTTGATATAAAGAACGTGCAAATCCAAGCTTTGGATCGAAAGTTATGGCGATCTGAAGATTTAGGGCACAAAACAGTGAAAACGTGTTTTGAAATCTTTCCCGCGCTCTGCCACCTGGATGACACGTGGCACGTGCTTGATTGGACGAGAAATTCTCTCTCCTCTACCTTTCACGGGCTTTCCTTTTGAAATTTCCTTGTGGGCCCCTGCTGGGACACGTGGCGCTATTTTATTGGTTCGGATCAGTGCTCGAAAACTCGCCCCTTTGACTTTTCTGGACCTTTCCCCTTGAGACACGTGTCATGCGTTGATTGGTCCTCGGACCTGCCGGCTCTCTCGCGCCCTTCGTGTCTTTTTGTCCCATTTGGCACAGTGCTCCTAGTGCTGATTTTGGCCGAACCGGCCGGTTCGCGTCCATTTGTCCCAAATGTCCCAGTGCCTCGCGGGACAAATTCTTCCGGTTCACCCGGTTCGGCCGGTTCGCGCCTTTTTGTCCCATTTGTCCCACCTTGCTTCGGACTGTTTGTTCCCATTTCGGCCGAACCGGCCGGTTCGGGTATCTTTGTCCCAGATGTCCCAAAGCAGTTAGTGCGAAAGTTCTCTTTTTGGCCGGATCGGCTTCTCGTGCCCTTCGCGTAATTCTCCCCCAGATGTCCCTGTTGCTATTTGGGCCACCTGGAGGCTTTTCGGCCGATCCGCGCCTTTTCGTCCCAAATGTCCCAGTTGCTCCTAGGACTAGGACTTAGCCGATTTTCACAATTTTTCTTGGATCAACCTACTTGCCTTCTGCAACCCTTTTTCCACATTTTCTCAGAGCTTGTTCTTTTCAGCCTGGACAGGAGAGTTAGAAAATTTCCTGAAGGGACCCTAGAAACCTGATTTTGCTCGAATCAATCAATTTTCTTGGGATTTGAATATTCTCGATGCATGTTATCAAAATTTACAAATAATGTGACTTACATCAAGGACAATGAAAATAGTAATCCTATTAGATAACTTTGATGCCTCAAGGTATGAAAGATATTTCAATGGTTATTGTTTTACTTGTAATGGATTTGGTCATAGGGAAAAAGAGTGTAGAAGGTCTAATAGATATGATCATCCATGGAGAGATAGTAGGAGTGAGTATGATAAGAATGTGGTATGTTATAATTGTAATGAGAAAGGTCATGTTGCTAGATTTTGTTTGAATGATCCACCTAGATAAGTGAGGACTACAAAAGGAAGAATTTGGTAGTGTGATTCAAATCAAAGAGGTTGGTCATGTTGCAAGAGAATGTGAATATGGTTTCTCAAGTCAATTTTTTTTTCAAGGACTTAAGGTACAAGAGAGAAGTTTTTAGAGGTCTAGGATGCATAACAATAGTCAAGGAAGGATTTGGGAACCTAGAAGGAACCAAATTAGTGCACAAAGAGCTGATGTGAATGCTTGAACGGGTGTATCTCAAGGTACAGATGAAAAACAAGAAGGAGTTTTTCAAGTATCTAATAGGGCTTGGTACCTCCTCAAGACCTTATTTTAGGTGGTCATGGTGTTCATATGTCTCTACTAGGCTTCTTAGAGGTATATTAGCTCATATGAAGCATTGGAGTGAGGGGGAGCTATCTAGGTTTGTGTTTGTCTCCTCCAAGGTGTCAAGGTATGATGCTTCAAGTATTTAAGCATGTTATAAGGTTCTATTTTATTGTTCAAGGTGTGTAAATGATAAAGTCTCTATCTAGTTGTCTCGTAGTGTATATGATTGTGTTTTTAAGATCAGTATCTATCATGCTATGACATGTTGTCAATTTGTCAAAGATAATTATTTGTATAAGGGTCATGTTGTTGTAAAAAAGGATGTCTATCATGCCATGATAATGAAGTGCAAAGTCATCTCTTAGTATAATTAAGTAGTTAAAGTTGGTGGAAAGTATAAAGGTATATATCACTTGGTGCAACCAATCTTGAGTCAAAATTGATATGTCTACGGGTTTTCATTTTCTGCAAAGTATATATCAAGAATGTCTAAGAGTGTATGATGTATGTGAAGCTATGAAATGGTCTCAAAAAGTTGGTTAAAGAGATAAAGGTATCCTAGAGAAAACATGATTATTAGGATGTCTGTTATGTCATTTTGAGTTGTATGAGTCTTAATATTTTTAGTCATATATCTCGGTGGAGTACTTATCAAGGTGCCAAACATACTAATGCTTTATGAAGAAGGACTGAAGATGAAATGTGTCATCAAACATGATGACTTATCGACCATCAAAACTATAGTATTTTATTTTACCAAACAACCCAAGACGTGCTTGACACCTCACAAAGAAGACCTGAGCACTCATCTAAAGTGCTTAAGGGTACCAGTCCCTCTTTTATGGAAGCTTTGTCAAGGAATTAACATGATAAAATCACACACACACACACACACACACACACACACTCCAAATCCATAACAAACATGCAAGGATAAATCATAAAAATATCTAGATCATAACCATATGCAATAATAACTTATAAAAGAATCAAGATACAATTTATCATACAAGATCCATTCACAAATATGTCAACAACCAATATCCAACCATAAGAATCCATTGTATTAATCCATCAATAAATAGTATTTGAATACATTCACAAGATTATCTTCATGAGTCATGTGCACTTATAACCAACAACAAAACCTTACAAACATTCATGGTCATCTAAAACCATACAAATCAATACATATTTATAGGGATGGGGACTTTCCCTTCACCGCCTATGCATCCTCCAAAAATAGCCCGCATGCTAGAAATAGCCATGCATGTGTTACAAGCCAACTACAAGAGCATGCAAGCTTGCTAATAATAGATTATATTCTAATATAAAATGTAGATCTAATCCTATTAATAGCCTAATATTTGCATGACGTTCCAACTTCCTTTGCATAAGATCTATCCCAAAATAGAATTTACTAGAAATATAAGTTTTCATGCTCTATTATTATCCCTAAAACCTTACCCGCTACTACTCCAATGCTTTATCTTTCCAATTCCACTTTGTGTCCCAAAATGTGACTAAATATGGAATGTAGTTGGCCCAGGAGAAAGGATTTACACACTTTGTATGTTCTACTTCCACACATTCCTTCATGCCTAACTTCCACATGTGAAGACCCTTTACACCAATTTTAATTAGCACCTTTTCGGGGTCTAACATTACCCCACACTAGCTGGATTTCTGACCCCAAAAATTATTTGTTCACCGGATAAAAAACTCCAAGAAGAATAACATAATTTCAAAACAGGAAAAATTACAAAAATGAGAAGCATACCAAAAATAGATAAGGAGCTTGGAATATTTCAAGAAACTCTGCATAAACTTCACTCACCAATTTCTTACACTCCTCTAAATCCTTCAAATCCTTTCCCAACACCCCTTCCACAATCCTTGACACTTGGTCAGGAGTGATTTCCTCGACCCTACCTTTTAACTCCTTTATTACCACCTCTATTTCTATGTAAGCACCATCCATCTGTCTATATATTCTAGTATAAAATTCTGGAACTCACCAATCCTAAAATTCAACTTTTCATGATTTGTCTTGATTTTATACTTCTATGCGTTGATCTTAATAATTAGTTGAGTGCACTCAATTTTGTTGGTGGGGACATTTTCCTATATAGTTTTCTTAACTACTTCCTCATCCACCATTTTGGCATCCATATATGGATCACACTTTCTACATTGGTTGAAGCCCACATCTACATGTGTTCCTACTTCCTTGAGTTAGGTGAGAAAGTAATCCAACTCAATGATCCGGGCCTCAAATGCTATGTTATTATTTTCTTTCTCCTTGGCAATATCTTCTACGGATGGTCCCGCGCTCTTTTGAATGTTGCATAATAACATTCCTACCAAGTCCTCAAGGTATTCCATATCATCTCTGTAGTTTGTACATTCTTGACTAACCAAGGACGGACATTACACCAAGACCTTCTGGACTAGTGCACCAGCCCTATCATATGATTCCTTTGTTATAGCCTATTCTCCCTTTAACCCCTTACTTGCAATCTATCTATTTCCTTTTCCCTTCCCTTCTCGGTCTACCACAAGTGTGTGAATAGTTGCACTAGAATCCATATGTCTTCTCACCACTTCCAAATCCATATTTATAGAATCCAGGATGTCTTCTCACTACTTCTAAAGCCATCTTGTTCATGGCATTACACTCCTACTCATCACCATCAAGTGATTGGGGTCTATAGCCTTATACTTCTCCTGGCTTCTTCTTGAGATCATCATTTCAATCACATGATCATTGAATTCAAACTCTAGCTCCTTTGATTGTAAATGTAGATTCCAAATTAACATATTATTTGTCCTAGACACCCTAGTTTCTTGGACCAACAAATTCTAAGCATATAATTTATCCATAGTCATTGTGCTCAAGAATCACACATGTAATACTTTCATCGGATCATCAACAAAGTCCATATGTGGTGACCTCAAGGTCCACCATTTCCTCTACACCTTGGTTTTTCATTATCTATTTATTTTGTGTTGGGGTACTTGTCCCCTCCCCCAACCCTTTATCTTCCTTAATGACATAAGTGTCAACAACCTATTTCTATCCTTTATTTGTAGGCCACACCTGGTGTATTATCCTTTATCGGACTCTTCTTCACTTCTTTTTTATGGGCTCCTTTTTATTTTCATGAGCCTTCTTTGCAGCCTTCTCATGTGCTTGATAATGTTGATCCTCTAGGTCCTGCTCTAATTCCTCCTCGAGTTGTGTAATCTATCTCCTCATACCCTATTTCTATCTCTCGAGCTCAAGACTACTTGGACCTTTGTGTGCTTTTCCTTTTCTTGTGATGCACTACCTTGTGAGAGGTCTCTACGCCCCCATTGCTACTTCTACAAGAGTGAAACTTCCTTTTGTAGGAAGTGTCAATATTCCAATCTTCTTCTTCTTCCTCCTCATGTGCCTCCTCCTCACGTACTACCTTAATTGACAGTAACTGGTGCTCCCCTTGGTTGTTGAAAGGTGGAGTTTGTTTCTTCCACTTTAACTCCTCCTTGAGTCTTGGGCAGTAAATGAATGAGTACCACTGTTAAGATGCCCCTAATTGTAACATTTATCTATGGATGTAGAACTAAAAGTATAGCTCCAAGAAATATAGGTACATAGGCCTATAATCATATTTATATGTGGTGCACAAAGTATGGAGGTCGAGAATATACCTTGTCCACGTCATATGTCAACTTTTGTGCATCCTTCAATCTATTGATGGAGAACTTCAAATAATTAGCTATAAATACAAATGGAAGTTTTCACTATGGCCCCATCTCTCCATTCACCATTTTGAACCTCACGAGAATGAAATGTTACATTACTACAAAATTTACTTGGTACCCAACAATATGGGAAGCTCACGCGATACACACCACTCATTCTCAAAGGCTTCATGTTTTCTCTCGTCATACCACTTATTGATTCTCACCTTATAAGTATTCAAAATACTTCCATCACAAGTAAATCCTGCAAACTGCACTGTAGGGGATGGATCCACTAGTGGGTAAACCCAATCATTCCCATTAGGTCCATCTAGAATTTATATCTCTCGAGAACATAATCAAGAGGAAGATGGAACCCCATGTTATTTTTTATCTTTCCTTGTTCTGGAGCCTCGCCTCCTCTATAATACCATCTGTCACATAATGAGCCAAATTGTAATGTGCGTTCTTCACAATCCTGTTGTGTTCTTCACAATCTTGTATGCCACATACATTTACCTCTTATTTATGTCGGTTTAGCACTCAGTGAAGCACCCAATTTGTAAATCACGATTCGGGAAGAGACCTAAGTTCCGATCATCAAAATCCATAATGGTTTGTGCCCTACCTCCCTTCTCATAGTATAATTTATTTGCTAGCTCCTCAATCTTGGTTATAACATGCAGATCTAGGGAAACATCCTCCCCATGCTCCTTAACCCTTTGATTCACTCAATTAACTAGCTTTGTGGGACACATCCTTCTTCCCACGAAGTAGAAGTCTTTGTGTACCCATGACATCAACCAATGAAATAGATGTGCATGTTCTACAAAAGAATGAAAGCTACCATAATTGTAAGACACCAATTTTTTTCCAGCTCCCTTTATACCGAGTTGTTAACTTGAGGGTTTCAACCTCATCTACCCGTGGGAGTAATTTTACCAAGTCTTCCCTCATATTCTTCTTGTTGTCCTCCATATGGTGGTTAAACTAACTAATTTTGCAGCAAGTGATTTTTTAATTCTACAATTACACTTGTAAAACACCGTGGGTACTATATTTCAGAATATATTTCTTCTAAGGGATCCTCCGCCATAACCTCTAGTTTCTTCATTTACAACTTCCCGGGTGGCATTATTCCTTTCTCTCGCATTCTCTAGGTGTTATGTACTTCACTTATTCTCTACCCAAGACCCACAAATTTCAACCACTTTGATTGCACACAAACCTTCACTACCCTACCGCTATGTCAAACTCACCTCAAAGACAAGTATCTCTATATAGTTTTTAAGCACCTCTAGTTTGCAATCACTCTGCGTCACTTCCAATCTCTTCATCTCTCTTCAATCCACTTGGTAGTACTTTTATTTCTTTGAAAGAAAGGTAGCCAAATGACTACCCTAACCTGTATTTATAATTTTATTTTTCTTTATGACCCCTCAATGGTCTATTTTGTACTTATGACCCATACTTTTAAGTTACTTTTTCTATAAAGTCCCTTTTTCCTTATTGACAACTTTCACGACTTCCCCTTACACGATGTAGTCATAACCTTCTTGCGTGCTAATACTAATTCTCTACCTCGCCTCCTACGGACACATTCCTGCACCAAATTAGTTTTCCAAGCCACTTCCTACCTCACAATACACTACGTGATGAATTTCCCTATGCGGTCTTCTATCATTTAAAACTTTCTCGAGAATGCCCTTACATAGCAAATATAACATTATTTCTTTTTCTCGTGCCAATATCCTAGAATAATACTTCAACCATCCTTCTTATAATAATAGGGTACTAACCATATTAAACTCTACCCTCAAATCCATGCCACACTAAAATTATGTGTAGTCCTCTACGTATTAAATCACTCAAATAGTAATCAGCTATAGGTGTGAAAACATGTTTATTACAACAAAACACTGAACTAAATTGACAAAGCATAACAACAATGAAAGGAAACACATATAAAGAAAAATGCATTAAAGGAAAATCTAAGTGACTAGAAATACTTGTCTTATTACAAACACTAAGAAGAATTATGTATAGTAGGGATTCACCTACTCCCATTGAAGTAACCGATCAATCGTGTCCCATCCAATGCCTCTAACTAGCAAGTGCCTAAATCAAGTATGTAAGTCACAACATACGGTCCCAACCAATTCACTTGGAACTTTCTAAGGTGGCGCAAAACTTGGAATCATAAAGAAGAACCATCTGTCCAACTTTAATCTTTTTATCCTTAATATGCCTATCATGCCATGCTTGTTGCATGACCTTTTCTGTCTTTTGAATCCACCGAGAAATTGTGTTCCATTCATCCAACTGAATTAATTTATCAATACGATATTCAAGTAATTGTTCTTCATCTAATCCTCCTACGCATGTAATACGTAGGGAGGGTAACATAAATTTGATCTCGGTAAAAAAACTCTTCGCCAAACACCAATTGAAAGGGTGTGTCTTTGTTCAATATTTTGTAAGTTTTCATGTATGCCTTATGTACAATAGATACTTTATCATCCCAATCCTTTCTTCCAACATCACAAATCTTAGTCAATGTATGTCCCAATATCTTGTTGAAAGCCTCAGTAGTTCCATTAGCTTGTGGGTGATAAGGAGTTATTTTATGGTGTTCCACCATAAATTTTTCCAATAATATCTTGATAGTCTCATTAAGGAAATGAGTGACCCTATCACTTATCAAACTCAATGGGCATCCATACCTACCGATAAAATTCTCCCATGAGAACCCTTATTCTATAGCTATTGTGTAATCCTTTGTAGGCTCCATTTTTTCCCACCTTGTAAGATAATCATATAAGTTATAATATAGCACGATCCATTCCTATGCGTGGGTGGGGAAATAGGACCCAAAAATTCAATTGCCTAATTTTTGAAAGGTTCTACACTAGCAATAGGCCTAAAAGGAATTTCATCTCTATGCCTAAACTTTCTAAGGTGTTGATGATGATCACATGCCCTAACATACTCTTTATAAATTTATACAAAGTGTTTCCCACCATTAACCAACTAATAAAATATTACGTGTGGTGGCATCCCCAATATAATATCCACTTGCAATCCCACCAAAAGCTTCCTCCATAATAGCTTTGTGCTCATGCTCAAGCACACACCAACGTAAAAATTCATCCCCGACCTAGTTTGTATAAGTATCCACTAATCAACATGTAAGGCGTGACACGTATGGCAAGTTGTTTCTTCTTTAAAATTGTCATCCCTTCAGGTGCCATGCCAGGATAAAAAAAAATACAAAAATATCTTCTAAGTCTGAGAGAACGCGGTTCAATCTGAATAGATGTGCATCTAGAATTGTATCCTCAATGATTTGTGCATCCTTTCCTAAGTTGATCCTTGAGAGATGATCTAGTCCATAATTTATCTTACCCGGCTTTACTACAATTGTAAATTCAAATTCTTGAAACAAGAAAATCCAATGAAATATACGCCCTTGAAAGATATGCTTATTGACTAGATACTTAAGTGCCATATAATCTACATAGAAAAAAATGAGTTGCATACAAGTATTGTTGAAACTTATGCAAATTGCAAATCATGGAAAAATCCTCACGGTATATAGTTGTGTAATTCTCGCTTAGTTGGGGTCAACTTCCTGCTTAGAAAACAAATAGGATGATCAATAATCCCATCTCTAGGCTATGTTAATACTACACTAATGACTATGCCGAATCATCCATATGTATATGAAATGACTTATCATAAAAGGGAAAGCATAGAATGGGCACAAAAGTGAGTCTTTCCTTCAATGTATCAAACACTGTCTACTATGCCTCATTCCAATGAAACTTACCTTTACTCTTCAACAATTCCTCCAAGGGTGCGGTAATCCTAGCATAACCCTTAATAAAATTTATGTAATAACCTATATGGCCCAAGAATCCATGCACCTCTCTCTGATTGGTAGGATCCTCCAAACCCAAGATAACTGCAACCTTGTTTGAATTCACCAATAGAACTTCCTTGCATATTATATGTCCTAGAAATGTGCCAAAGGGTGTGGTGAAGATACATTTCTTAATGTTCAAGGAGATGCTTAACTTCCTACACCTTTCAATCATAAGTCTCAAGTTATCAACGAGATTTTTTACTAGCCCATATACAGTCCAATCATCCAAGTAATCCTACAAAAACTTGTGTATGAAGTATTCAAAAGCTTGTACAATAATGTGTGAAAAGAATGTAGGCACGTTCTTCAATCCAAAAGGCATGACTATGTATGTAAAACTTCCCCATTTAGTGGTGAAAGTTATCTTTTCTTGGTCTTCTTTTTCTATGCACACTTGATGATAACCAGAGAGAATTATTTAGTGAAGGAGTAGATCTCGCGCTCTACAACACCTTCTAAGATCTCTTCTATAAAAGGTGTGGGAAACAAATCTATGACACATACAACATTCAACTCCCTATAATCCACACAAATTCTTATCCTTCCATCTTTCTTTATACTAATCACCATAGGGATAACCCACTCTGACTCCTCAATGGGCTCAATGATTCCAGACTTCAACATCTTATCAATCTCTTCCTTTACCTTGACATGAAAATTAGGAGTCATCTTGTAAGGCCTCTTCCTAACTAGGTACATTTCTTCCTTTAACTTGATCCTCATATCTCCCAAAGAGTAATGTACCCCTTTCAACTGATGATAACCTCTAGGAAATAAGTTTTGGAAGTCATACAAAAACTCAATAATCTTAGAAACCTCATGTTAAAACCAATAATCACCAATAATGGCATCTTTGGGTTCTGCATTTGTTCCAATGTTGACTTTCTTCATTTTCATAGGCTCATGATACATGTGCACCTTCTCATATGCACTATCCAAGACCTCGCATGTACCCATAATGTGATCAACATCTAGATTCTTGACTTTTTCATCATCAATAATGTAAACCAATTTAACTTTCTATTTTTCTAACTAGGTGGGCCCAAGATGTATCTCATCTATCTCTTCTTCATCAAAGTGTGCCTCCAAATCCAATTCTCAAAACATGTATAACAATAGTTCTTAAACGTTTTCACTATCCCGCATTGTAAGGCACTTCATATTCTGTAATGATTCATGCACCGATGGTTTAGTAGAAAAATAATCAAAGGTCTGAATCATATATGAGGTAATCTCATGCCGCTTAAATTTTTACCTTATTAACTTTGAATGAACATACCATGTGTACACATAAATACTAAGAGTGGCGTTGAAATTATGTACCTAGAGTGATGGAAGCAAGGCCTCCTACCCTCCTGCTCTATGTATCTCACTCTTCTAAATATGATGTTGAGAAGAATAGTTCCCATGAAATTCATAAATTTGTGAGGGTACATTTCTCCTAAGAAACCTAGTAGAGAAGGTGATTCTCACTTCTCGCCACTCCAAAATATTATCTCTGTGTGTAGTCCACCAGCGTGTAGCTGTACCACACAGGGTATAAACCAACATGTTTCTTCTCTCTGTTTGATTTGACCACTGAGCTTCCATGACACATAGAAATATGTTAGGGTTTCCTTCACTAGTGTACTAGGATACCTATTTATAACCTAAATGGGTAAGAGCATGCGACCTGATCACATGCATAACTATGTTCTCGTATTTCCCTTCCGACCATTTCATATGTTCCATGTGCCCAATTATCATAGGATAAAATTCTAGTATCACTCATAGACTAAACACCATCCCACTAAATAATTCATTCCTTTAATGGCTCAAGTACTTTTGGATCTCTAACTGTACGTGTGTATATCTTGTTCAAATATTATTCACTCAAGGGATCTACATACGTCATAGCTTTTCCATCTAGTAAAGGGATGATCAAACACTCTTCATTGTTCTCAAAACTAAAGTAACATTTTTTAAAGCGTAGATCAAAATTATTCACATAATACCAAGGGCGCCCCAGAAATGATGGAAACATATCTACTTCTGTAAGTGCTAGGACCTCAAATTCCCAGTAAACTTGGCCCCTTATATAGTAATAGTAGCATCCTTCAAGAATCCATTAGGTAAGGCTTTAGTCATGTTTTCCATAAACCAATACATTTGAAGATGGCTATAATGGTGGCCTCCACATTTGATTCCATGCATCCAAAGTGAGTACATTTACTTCTACACATGTATCAATTAGGATGTTACTTAGCATCCATTTGCCAAAAATGCATTCAAGGTGATCTCTTTATCATAATCAAGACTATGAGGAGGTAAGTTTGCATGCAATATATGTCTCTCACACTCAAATCTAACACATGGTATCTTCTCCCTTCACCATCACCATAACAAAGGAATGATTTTTCTTAGCGAAAAAAATTTAAAAACCTCCTTCAAGCCATCAACATATTTCTCGGGAAGCTTAACTACTTTTACTTGTTATAGTGTTTGTGATCGTTATTTCAAGAATTATATCTCACCTTGTAAGTTTCTAATAACCTCCATAGTTTCTTGATAAACTTCCTTCTGATGGGTAGGGTCTGGATACTTTGCAGGAAATACCTCCACTTATTTAATAATGTGCTTTTGCTTTGGAACTTACTTGGTGCGTGGTTCCTCAACATGTGTAGTAACCAACATAGGAAACATATCGATTAGGCACTACCTTTAGTATCCAGGTGATCTTCCACAACATGCTATACACTAACCACCCATGCACCCTTATCTTGCTTTTTCTTCTTGCTCATGTGTTCATACAAATCCAAAAATTCCTCAAACTCGTGACCCTTTCTACACCAAGAGAAAATAATGTTCCAAGGGTGTTTGCTCTTATAATGATCAAGGGATCCACATGTATAACATGTTCCATGGGGGAATTCAACCCTTCCTCCTCTGCGACCTCAACCTCTAAATCCTCCACAAGTAACCTATTCCTCTACCCCTACATCAAAGCATCCTTCATTATGATTATGATTATGATGCTCACTTTATTCCTTAAAATTGTTTGTAACACAAGTTATGACATACACCATTTGCAATGACATCATGAATATGATCAATCGGTCTATAATTATCTATATCATGAGTGGTAGAATTACAAATTTTATAATAGCATGACATGTTATTTTTGATCACGCACTTCAACAAGAGGAACCTACTTGAATCATGATCCAAATGACAGATTTCACAATACAACAACATGGTGTGCACCAATTTATGAGAGAAACTCTCATTGGTATGTCCTTCCACCTTGTAATCTATACACCAAATACCATTGTGCATCTCATGGGCTGAATTATCTAACAATGTTTCTAACTATTTTTCCATAGATGCAATATGAGCTTCCAAAAATGGGCTAACTCTAGTGTCTCTGCTCTCAACCGCTTCTTCAACATGCAAAGATTCCTCTAAAGCCTTGCATGGGTCTATAAATGTCTTATGTGAGAGAACCATTTTGAAAGGTATGATCAAGCCTCTAAAAAACATTGAGCATGTTGACTAGGGTGAATATCATAAGACAAATTTTATAACTAAGTTTTAAAATGTGCATCATACTCCCTTATGTTCTCAGCCATGCCCTAATTAATTTCCTTTAGCGTGTTGATGCTCTTCTTTCAAACCTGTATATGGAACTCTGCTAAGAAAAGCATCACACAACGCGATATAGTCTACCCAAGTTTAGTTCGGATCATATTTCGTATACTAACTATGTGTGCCCTTACAAATTAGTAGTGAACCGACTTTCCTTATGATATGGAGTTGTAATTTATTTAGCATACCATAATATATCACACATATGCATCTGCGCTCAGGTTGTATCTCCAATTCCTCTGTATTCTGTAGGTGAAGAGACATCTCATAATAAACTTGTTGGGGTTGGTGTAGACCATGCCCACTAGATCCAGAACCTATATTACCTCTAGTATTCCCTCCACCTCCAGAACCACCAGATCCACTAGATCTTGAGCCACCTAATCCTTTTTATCCCCCTACTATAGCATGCACAGACTAGAGGACATGCTTTGCCTTGTGTCTCAACACTTGTGCTAAACTTAAATTTCATAGTCTACAAATTTGTGCTACTCCCATATGTAATACCAACATTCTCAGACACCCACATTCTATGATGATGACACACTAGAAAATATACTTCCAACCGAGCTCCAAATAACAAAGACAACGTCTATGCTACCATAGATGAATGCATTATCTGATTAAATCCTGATTGTAAGGGAAAATGAAATCTACCTATCATTACCAAAACACCTACACTAGCCTAATTCTCAATAACTCTCTTTAGAACTAGAACACCAAGTGTAAGGGATAGGTTTCTAGGTGGGATTAGATGTGCACACCCGTGGTTCTTAGTATTTCCTCATACACATTCTCATCTTAACTGAAGAGGGTTATATGCTATGTTTACCCAAATGGGGAGTTCTAGATGCTCTTGCTCCATGTCTTCCATGTGAGCCCCAAATAATTCATGAGCTATCTCCTTTTGTAATACCATTCATTCCATAATATCACACTTCTTTTCCGAGTCCCTCTCACATGCTTCATGGAACTTAAGCCACATTTCTTCCCTCTATCTCTCCTCTACCAGGTCTACCATATTTCACCACACTTTCTCCTTCTCATGTACATGGTGGGGTTTAGCTAGCCATAAGACGTTCTTCTAAATCAAAAGTTACAATCAAGATATTAATTGCTAAAGGGATAACATGCAAATAAAATTCTCTGGGTTTGTGCAAGAACTAGAAATCAACAATATTTGGACAAGAATAAGTAGAAACAACATACTCCAAGGTGTAACTCTACAAAACACCACTCCATCAATGATCTACAATGCATGTCTATGTCAAATCGAATCATGTAGATCCTGGTAATCTTCCTATGTCCATACAATTGTCCTAACCCTCCATTTTCTCTTTGATTTATAAGCTATCACCACTCATACAACTCTATGGGAAAATAACAGAAAAATATCTCATAGAGCTCATGATACAAATTCTATTCAACCCACACACGTGTATCAAATTCAGGTCCAATGTTAAATCTATGAGAAAATATTCCTCTAAATTCTCTACCTAATCTTCAATACTAGCCAAAGTCAACCAATACGTATTCATCATGTAACATCCTCGAAACAAATTGAAAATAGGTCCTGTTAATGAAACCAAAATGTAGTATTTTATTTTACCAAATAGCCCAAGGCATGCTTTGAGACCTCACTTAAGAAAACCCGAGCACTAACCCAAAGTGCACAAGGGTACCAGGTTCCTCTTTTATGGAAGCTTTGTTAAGGAGTTAACATCATAAACTCTCTCTCTCTCTCTCTCTCTCACACACACACAGAGACACACACACACAAAAACACATATATATTCCAAATCCATAAGAAAGATGCAATGATAAACCATAAACAGATCTAGATCAAAACCATATGCAATAATAACTTATACAAGAATCGGGATATTATTTACCTTACAAGATCCATTCCAAAATATGTTAATAAACAATATCCAACCATAAGAACCCATTGTATTCATCCATCAATAAACAATATCTGAATACATTCACAAGAGTATCTTCATGAGTCATGCACACTTATAACTAAAAAAATAACCTTACAAACATTCAAGGTCATCTAAAACCATGAAAATCAATACATATTTATAGGGATGTGGAATTTCCCTTCACCTCCTATGCATCCTCCAAAAATAGCCCACACGCTAGAAATAACCATGCTTGTGTTACAAGTCAACTATAAGAGCATGCAAGCTTGCTAATAATAGAATATATTCTAATATAAATTGTAGATCTAATCCTATTAATAGCCTAAGATTTTCATGATGTTCTAAATTCCTTTGCATGAGATCTATCCCAAAATAAAATTTACTAGATCTATAAGTCCTCATGCTCTATTATTATCTCTAAAATATTGCTTGGGTGCTACTCCAATGCTTTATCTTTCTAATTCCTCTTCATGGCCCAAAATGCAACTAAGTATGGAATGTAGTTGGCTTTGGGTTCAAGTATTTACATGTCTTTGTTTGTTTTACTCCCACACGTACCTTTGCGCCTAACTTCCATGCATCATGCACCACTTGTATTTAGTTTTTGAATATTATTACAGATACTTTGAAGGGTGAGTGAAGTCAAGTCAAATAGGGTCTAAAAACGAAAAGGAAGATTAGTGTAGAGATTTTGAAGGGTGATTGAAGTCAAGTCAAATAGGGTTTAAGTAAGTAATATGGTTCCTTTGCTCCAAAATTAAAATGAGTATAATCAGGACCTTGAAGGATGTTGATATAAAGTTAGTGGTAAAGTTTGAAGATCTTGGTATCAAAATTTGTGCATTTTTGAGTTAATTTTATTTTGATTGGGTTATGAGACTATAAGTAGTATGAAGAAAATTATGTGTTTGAAGGTGTAAATGGTGGAATATAAAGTCAAAAATTGAGAAAATCATATTGAAAGTGAGTTCTTTGAGATTAAAGTGGTTTTAAGTCTAGAAGTTGTTAGAGTTATTTGGAATCCTCTTGACAGTTCCCAGATTTTACAGTTGAGAACACTAGAAACCTAATTGATGGAGGAAAGATTGCAAGCTAGGAAAATTTCCTATAATGGCATGCTTCAAGATTCATGAAGGTGACTAAGTGGGAAAATGAGTGGTCAAAACTAGTAGGAATTCTTCACAAATGTGAGTGCATCAAAATATAGGTGTGTTTTTCTCATATAGAAGGGCTAGTAGTCTGTGTGCACAATATAAAGAGATAAGGATAATTTAGGTGTATTTGTGGTTTAACAAGTTTTTCTAGTAAGAATGAGGTTGTAAATTCCTTGAATGGCTCTAAGAAGTTGAATAAGGTCAAAAATGTATGATGCTTGTTACCTTTTCTCTCTTGAAACACCGTGATACAATCATATGATTGTATAGTTATTGAGGTGCTTAACTTGGTAAGAAAGGATGTTTATGACAAGGGTATATGGTTTCTTGATGCTCTTGAAGGGATCATAAGGAGGATTATGATGGGTAAGTGTGAAGTGAAGATCTGTATAGAAGCCTTTATCAAAACCATTAGTTAATATGTGCCTTGATTTGTGTCATATCATGACACCGAGTAAATGATGTACTTGAGATAATGTTCCACAGGTATGTGAATATTTATGAGGATGATTTAGGTAGTCATGAATGAAATATTCAAGTATATAGTGAGCCGAAGAGTTTAAAGATCCTAAAACCAATTATGAATAAGGTTACAAGTCTGAGGTTGAGTGTCTACGAAGGCAAGAAATGACATCCTACAGGTGTAAGAAACTATTTAACATCATCTCAAAAGGTATTAAGTCCATAAGCATGAAATAAATGAGTTTGAGTTAATCTAGAGAGTGGCTTAGGTGTCTCAGGGAATTTACAAGTGTAAAACATAGTGGCACTAACCAATATAAAGAAAAGTGATTTAAGAGACATGTGGTGACAGGTTACAGTGTGTTTGTGATCAAGATCAAGGGAATGAAATAAGAGAAAGTGTGTAGCTATAGATGTGAAAGAATTGTTTGGTCCCAAGAAGGTAGAAGAAATTATTTTTGGCCCTTGACCATGCACATAATGCACTCTTTCAAGTATTTTAGTCATCATGAAGATTTGAATACAATAAGAATTAAATATAGTGTGCTCAAAACTTGGAATGAGGTGCTACAAGTCTATAAGATGTCTTCAAGACAGGGGGAACATGTTTTATCTTTATGTAAGAGGATATACATGTATACAAGGTATATGAGGTATGGTTTGATTATTATCTCCAAGGTCAAGCAAGTTATGATTTAAGTATGCATAGTCTCATCCAAATATGATTGAAAACTCTGAGAAAGTGTTTTAGGGTTGTCTCTTCTACAAGGAAACATTACAAGGTAAGGAGTTAAATTCTTGTGTTTTATACTAGAGTTGGATGGCCCAATCCCAGGGGGAGAGATGCGAAGCCATGTCATAGTGTGTATAGTGTTCTAGAGCTTGTTAAAGATGGTCAAGAATGTACTGAAGGTTTGTCTTAGGGAACTATGCCCTAGAAAGGGTGTAAAGACATAATATGAAAGAAACCAGTCAAAAGTATGCCTTCTAAATATGTGAAAAGGTGAAGTTGATGACCTAATATTAGAAATCATGTTTTTATCTTAAGGATGAGGTATGTACACTATACGGGTCTTCTATAAGATTCTTAGAGGTTGAAAGAGGTCAAAAAGGGCATGTGATGAAGAAAATAAGTTCTTGTGTCTAAATGAAGACCTTTTGTGATGAATGCACTAAAAGAGAGGTAAGAAATATTCTCTTAGCTCTGTATTCTTTATTTTTGGCATGTTTAGGTTTGTATATGCTTTGCATAAGGGGAGTACATTGTTTCTATTCTTAGAAAGAAGGTAAATTCGGATGTTGTGAGAAATTGTAGGTTTGTGATCTAGAATGAAGAATTTGGTTGATGTTTCCAACCAAAATATGATCTTATGAAGTTGAGAAATGTGAAGTTCATGTAAGTACAAGTTTACTTTTTCATTAATGTAAAAAGGGAGAGAAGTTCAGGAGGTTTTTCATCAATGAAAAATGGGGAGATTGTTGGCATGTTGTGTTCTAGGTGATCTCATTGGTATAAAATCCCATTAATGACAAAGATGATGATGGAGTAGAGTTAGAGGATGCCCAATATGATGATGTCATGGATATTCGAGGTTGATATGATGGAATGAGGTGATTCAATGAGAATGGCTTAGTGTAGCAAGCCCAATCAGGTTACCTATCTAGCTTAGGTGATGGTGCATGGTGGTTGGAGCTTCTTGGTGGCTTGAGAATAATATTGGAAACATGGATAGAATTTTTGAGGAGTTTCTATGCACTCACATGAGTTTCAGAATGCGAGATACAAGTTAAAGATCAAGTTTTAGGTGCTCACCTGACCGAGTCTAGGTGTTAAGAGGCATGAGCTCGAGATGAAGAGCTATGTGAGCTCATAGAATAATTCAAGGATGTCATATAATATAATCCAGTTATGTTAGTACCTTTTAGAGAAGTTTTATGCTGAATTATAATGTTATTTAAGTTGACCCTAACCCAGACTATGCAAAATCTTAAGGGCTAGTAATGTAAATGATATGGGATGAAAATATGGAGATATATTTGTGATATAATGATGATTTGAGATGATATAATGAGGTTTCCTAGAGGTGCAAAAAAATTTGGAGTCATTCAAGAGAATCAGTGCAAGCTAAGCCAATTTTTGTGAAATATGGTCTAAGAAAGGGTGTTTTCTAGCTTGAATTGCACCTTCTGATGCTCACCCTGAATTGTGTGATTTTCATGGGACCTTGTGGCTTTCAAGTATGTTTATAAATTGAGTCTATAAGGTTTAAAAAATAATGAGGTCATTTAATCGTCACATTTTTATGAACAAATGTTAAGAAGGTAAACAACTTTTTGTGTGCTTGAAACCCTAGCTCAAAAGTGGTAGGAGAGATAATGATCATAAGTGCCCATAATTGATTGCTAGTGCATGGATGATTATTGGATGATGTAGAGGAATCATCTAGGTTTTTAGAAAGGTATGGTATTGGTTGTGGTGATGAGTGGACCCCACTCAAATAGGCATGTTTCTGAAGAAGTTTAGTTTGGGACAAGGTTGTCTAAAGGAGTTACAAATTAAATGGAAATTATTTTTAGTATGTGAGTTTTTATTTATTTACAAGGTGGTTTTAGGTCATGGTGATGCATAAAAATAGAAAAGTGTGCCCTATTTGTGAAGACTAGTCAAAGGGTAGTTTTGGGAAGTGTTAGGCGGTTTATAAAGATAAGCTTCGTTGAAGGCATTAAAATTAGACTTAGAAGGAGTTAAAATATGTTATAAAAATAGGATTCAGAGGGATTTATAGTGGTATAATTTTTTTCTCATGATTATTATATTTTATGGGTCATCCATGTCAGTTTGTCGAGATGAAGGTTTCTTCATTTTTAGGACAAGACTACTTTGGCTAAAAATGAAGTAATTAAGGCAAGAGATGAATTAGTTGATTATTTATATCACCTGGATAGTTAATAGGGGTGAATTTTGTTCCTATTTAAGGAATTTTGAGGTCTTGGAAGTGGTATAAAGGGTGAAAACTAGTTGAGTTTGTAAAACAGGTTTCTGGGAAGCTTGATTTGGAGAAGAGGAAAGTAGTTGTGGTTTGAACACATGGATGTTTCATGATGTATAAATTGCATATATGTGATGTAAAGCTATTGAGGATTCAATATAGTTTTCACATGTCATACTTGAGGTTTTTTTGGGTTGTATTGCGGCTGAAAGGTGAAGACATGGTACTGAAACAACTGTTTGGTGAAGGATATGAGCCTTTTGGCCCATGTTATGAAATATTTGATTGGTAAAAGTAAAAGTACAACCATGGATTATTTCTAAATGTTATATTACACATGTGTGTTGAATATTATAGCTTCAATAATAATAGTTTTTGTGTTAGTTAATTTTACTCATCCTAGTGATGGGGTTTTAAGTCTTTTTGGTGCAAGTATGAAGGTTTTGGGCATGAACGACCTATATGGGTCATTTTGAAGGTTATAATGAAGTATTTGATTTTTTTTATATTTTAATTAGTTTTTAAAAAGGAGGGAAACCAACTTGGTGAGTGTTTGAATCATGGAGAAGGTACAAAAGTGATGTTTTGGGTGTAATTTTGAACTAGTTGAGCAAAAGAGAGAAAGTGTGACCTATATCGATTGATTTTTCAAGTACCAATGCATGAATTGAGATACTAGAGAGTGAACTATAGGTTGAATAATGTTTTCAAGAGTGTGTGCAAGGGTTTGAAGCAAAGAGAAGTGAATAAAGTGAAAGATAGAGCAAGTTTGAGAAGCTAGGGTTTGAACAAGGGTTTCAAGGTGAGCAAGCTGAATAGGTGATCTCAATCAGTTATGGAAGAAAAAAAGACATCAAAGATATTCTTCAAAGGTTTTTGAGTGGGTTATTGATCATCTTGGGGGTTTTATCCTCCTTGTGGATTTGGTGCTTCACAAAACTAGGGGTTGGTACTCCTTGCAGGGTTGGTGCTCTAATAAATTAGGGGTTAATGCTCCTTGTTAAGTTGATGCTTCACTAAATAATTTTTATTTGAGTAATACAACTATAATTTTTAGTGGGTTTTGTTCCCCTTTAGGGTTTCCCACTTATATCTTGTGTTATGGTGTTGCTTCTCTTGTTCATGGTTAATTAAATGTATGTTGTATATTGTTGTGCACACTCTAATAAATGGTTAATTAATTAATGGTTTATGTGAGAAATATGAAATTGAAATTAATTTTGTAAGGAATGATTAACCCCTCTTTAGTCCATTGTGCTTCCAAGAGTTATTGATTGAAGGCACCCACATGTATTGTGATCTGACACTTGATGTTGCAGAGTGGAGAGAATTGGCCATATGGGCTACAAGGAATGGTACATATGATGAAAACATGTTGTGTGTTTGACTTAGAAAAATACAGGAAATAAGGATTCCACATATCCGGAAGGTAATTACGGGGATTATGGTGGCATGAATAGTGTTCCACAAGCTAGATGGATCCATCATGTTATTTTTGATAGTAGTATGTAGAGACGTGGTTGATCATGGAGTTTTATTTAGTTGGGAACCACCATATGCGTGTAGTTGGTACACGATCTATATAGAGTATGGTGTAGAGGCCGAGGGTTGTGAGACCCATCATTTTATTTAAATCCTAGATCTATGAGAGGTTCCCAATGTATAAGTTGAATGGGACACCATAGGTAGTAGTGGTATATGCCTTGAGAGTACTTTAGTAGGCGTAGGGGTAAAAAATGAGATCACTTCGGGTATACTAACCATTAGCATAGGTGGGTCTAGGTGATGTGATATGACAAACCTACATAAGGAATGTATATTAGTGGCCTAGATGGCCTAGGGAAGAGTTTTTAGATTCCATGAAAGAGGTGATGAGACACTATGTCTATTGAGTGGAGACCCATACAAAGGCGGGTCCCAATATAGTTTAGATGACCAAGGCCAATGGTGATACTACCATTGCTACCCTACCAATGTCGTCATGATAGAGAGGTTATAGGAGTAGAGGTTAGTATACAAGAACCTCGACCCCATAGGATACCGGCAATAGGCATATCTGGTAAGAGGAAACACAGTTTTGGTGGGGATTCTTAGGGCCTACCACATGCATAACATTCAGTGGTTCATAGGAGTGATCTGATAGAGGATCCAAACATATAGAGATGTAGGCTAGAGCATGTCCTAGTACCAAGAGGGGGAGTCATATGGCTAGCACCATGTATCGAGAGAGCACAAGATGCAACAAAGATGAAGGAGGATTTTTGACACTATTTGGAGTTGAGATTAACATGATGCGAGACAGAGGCCCATACCACAACTATGAGGAGATATGATATTGGTGCCTAGAGATAGATGCACGAGAATATGTAGAATTCATAACTTATTGTGATGATAAGGAAGAGTAGGTGTTATGCACCTGATGATATGATAAGACTATTATGGAGAGACCTGAGAAACCAAATATGTGTGATAACATGTTAGTTAGATGATTTAGTGTGAATGGTGATGAATCCAAGAAGAGTGAATAACCCAAACAAGGATGTGACGAGATATTGGAGATAATTTTATAAACCCAAGGGGGTATCGAGATCTAAAGTGAAGATAGAGGATGTTTGTGTAAAACCCAAGTGAGGATTGAGAGCACAAACAAAGGAAAGAGATCAAGCCAAAATAAGAAAGTAAGGTGTAATCAAGGTTTTGTAGGTAACTAGCCATGACGGGTAAAATATTGTAATGTATCGGTGATAATGTTATCAAATGTACATAGAATTTGGATTTGGGCATGAGCCATGAGGTCCTCAATGATATGTTGTGTAATAGCCACTTGCTAATGAAGTTCATACCACATGACAAATAAGATGTCATATATTCAATCCTCTAAATGGGGAGAATATCATGGTGAATAACATCCATAGTGGGATGAGGATCATAGTGATGTGGTGGTATGTAGGTAGGTTGTGCTCTAGCTACTCTAGGGAAAGACATTTAGTTTTAGGAGAAATTTACTCCTCACTTCAAATTATGAGAGGGAGTTTCTAGAATGGGACACTTTCCATATAGAACCCAACCATTTACATTGGTACATGAGAAATACAAATGATGGGAGAAAAAGAAAGGAGATGAAGTGGAAGGTTGTGTAGCCTTTTTGGTTTGGTTATGTTTGACCTCAACTTCAAGATTCTTCATGTGACATTGATAGGATCAACAATCGAAGCATCATGCCCTGGAAGCCTCATACCATGTGAAATATGACTCGGTCATAGAAGATTGAGGATCCATAAGGGAAAGAGGTAAGGGAAGAGGTCTCATAGGTTGTAGAGGGCTAGTGGGAGTGTTTAATAAGGTTACAGATGTGATGGGTGAGGATGGCACTGATGGAGTAGTGTGTCACCCAATCATCAAGGAATAATAAATAGGATCATCACCCATGAGATCATCAGATTTATAGTCAAATTTGACAACTCTATCTTCTATTAAAGAGAATGGGTTAGCTATGTCTATGTTAGTATTGTTAGTGCAAATCTACAACACCCCCTAAATGACCTTCGATCTAAAGTCCAGACTGGGTCATTTAGTGTGATTTCACAACATTGAATTTCCTCCAAGGTGTGGGACCTTGTAAAGTGAGAAAAACTCTAGAGAAAGCTAGTTATTACCCCTCTTTTAGGTGTGTGCATAAATTTTACAGAGGTTTAGTGCTAAATCCTACTCTAAATTCCAAGGAGATAGGGATAAAGGATGTAAAAGGAAACAAAAATAAGTAAAAATGGTGATACACCAAAGGAGTGATGAACTTTTGTCTTGCAAAAACACATACCATAGAGTTGTAACACCAAAGCATGCACAAATTGCCATAATATAATGAAAGATTAGAAGAAAATGATAAACACATGAGAGGATTGGAGGATCATTCACAAAACATGCACTACCATTCCAAAGTTTAATACAATGCATTATAATGGTAGAGAGGAAAAAATGTGCCAAAATCTCCATGGAAGGTCTGAAACTCCTTGAATTTGTGTGCCAAGGGGAAGAGGGGAGTCTGTAGGAACAAAAACGTCAAACAATTTACAATTGAGCCAAAACTAGCTTTTAATGGCGAAGCAGAACAAAGGAAAAGCAAAAATGTGGGAAAATTGATTTATGAGATCAACCACCAATAAAATCACTTCAATCTCACCTGCAAAGTGATGGGCTTCATGGAAAAACCCATATGCCAAAGTACATTTCTCTGCAAATCCAAAAAATGACCCATACTTCATTAATTTTGGTGGTTGAATGTCAGTTCTATATTTTTGCATGCCAGAGATGTTTTCTCATTTTTCTCCCACAAAACTCCACCAAAAACAAAATTTAATAGTCCATCATGTGGATAATTTCAACAGCTTTCCAATGATATAAAAATGGAAAAATCCAAGCTCTGGATCAAAAGATATGGTCCTTTGAAGATTTAGGGCAAAATTAGGGTTCACGGAAGAGATTCAAAATGTTTCCTCCTTTTCAAATTGGGAAAAATTCCCAAAAATTCTCCGCCGGCCTGACCTGTGTTGCCACGTGGCGCCATCTCATTGATCCATGGGTTCAAATGATTGTTCTGCCCCTTTTGTGAATTTGGAAAATTTTCCAAAATTACTCCATGCCTCCGCCACTCCAGACACGTGTCACCATCTGGTTGCTTGGCGGGGATGCGCTCCACTTTTACCTTTGAGCCGCTAGCCACTTTGGAAAAATTTCCAAAGTCCTTCCGCTACCCCGACCTCCACCACTGACAGGACATGTGGCATCTTCTCATTTCTCGGTGGGCTTTCGCTTGGATTTTCCCCTTTGACCCCCTTTGACCCCAACGCCAAAAACTCGAAGTCCTTCTCGTTTTACCACTCTGAACTACCACATGGCACATTCTTATCTCCTTGTGGGATTTCAGGCCAAAATTTTCCCTTTTACCCTTTGACCCCAAAGGCCAAGTGCCAAAATTTTCCCATGGGCCCGCCTTGGGAAAATTTCCCCTCCAAACTCCACCAAGCCATAACTTGCAAAATACAAGGAGTTAGGAGGACTTCTTTACCTTTCTGGAAAGGGGAGAAAATTATCTATCCGATGAAGCAATACCAAAAATTTTGAGTGCCTAAAAAGTGTAAAATTTTTACTGAGGCACAAAGAAGGAAAGAATGAAGGAAAGTTAGCCAAAATAAGCAGGGGGCTTATTTTGGATAACAATTTTGGTGACTTAGAGGGGTCATTCACCTGCTGGATGAAGTGACCAGCTACCTGAAGCAATCCATTGGGTAATGAAGTCATGAAATTAACTACTCGTTATTCTCAATTCTTTAGAAAATCTCTAAGATGAAGATTGTGAGAGTAAAAATTACGTTGACATGGAACATGATTTGCAAAAGATGCATCCTTAGGGAAACAGAACTTGTGCCAAAGAACTTAGGAAATGTAAATCTAAGCTATAACAAAACAATGTGCATAAGCACTTAGAAGAATGAAAAATCTAAGCTAATATTTACAAGGTGAGAAGTTTCCTTCTAATAGTAATGTTTTAAATGGATTCCATTAATTGGAATTTGTAGTTCCTCACCATCCAATGTATTCATTTGGAAGACATTGTTGTTCTTTCATTTTGTGACCATGTAGAGGCCACTCCAAATGGCATCAAATTTTGAATGCCTTCCTGTCTTTTCTTGATCTGCATCCCATTTCAACACTAAATCTCCAACTTGGAAGGTTCTAGCCTTAGCTTTCCTATCAAATCTTCTCTTGATAAAATCTTGGTACTTCTCTATTGTTTGGGCTGCATACTCTCTGCTTTCTTGGAGTTCCATCAGTACTACATATCTAACCTCCATGGGCTCAAAATCTAACAATTCCAATTGCTTCATGAGTTCCAATGTTGGCAACTCAAGTGACATAGGCAAAAATAATTCTTTCCCATAAAAATTTTGAATGGAGAGTCACCCGTAGATCTCTTGGGAGTTATCCTATCAGCCCATAGAGCTGATTTGAGCTTAGTGTACCAAGTCCTCGATTTTCATCAAGAGTCTTCTTGATGATCCTTAATAGATTATTGTTGGTGGATTCATCTTGGCCATTACCTTGAGGGTAATAATTTGCTGAAGTTCTTAGATAGATCCCATTTCTAACAACCCATTGATTACCTTTGATCCTATGAATGCCAATGCATTGTCTGATATTATAGTGGCGAGGCATGCCAAATCTGGTTGCTATCCCCTCATAGAAGTCTAGAATGCTAGATTCATTTGCCTCTTTGAGTGCCACCACCTCAGTCCATTTGGTGAAGTAGTCTGTTGCTATTAGAATCCATTTGTGCCCTTGGCTTGAGTTTGGATTAATGACTCGAATGAAGTCCAAACCCCATTGCATGAATGGCTGGTCAACTGAGATTGGGTGCAATGGAAGTGTTGTTAATCTCTCTTTTCCTATGAATAATGCACAATTCTTGCACCTCTTGATCCATGCATAAAAATCACTAATTTTTTTGGGCCAATAATAACCAACCTTCATGATCTTGAGAGCTGTCACTCTTGGAGAAAAATAACCCCACCGATTCACCATGTAACTCTTCTAGCATTTTCTCAATCTGATTTGTCCCAATGCATCTTAGCAACACTCCATTGATGTCCTTTTTAAACAAGACACCATCAACAAGTGTATACGGAATAGCTTGCAATCTGAAGTGGCTTCCTTTGGATTTTTTCATCTCTAGAAGGCATACACTGGTTTGTAAGAAGTGCATTATGTCTTTGGTCTAGTAAGGAGTGAACATGCCACAATTTTCTTCTTGAATATCTTTTTGTTCTTGGCTATCCCGCAACACCAAAACAACAATCTTCTCTTTTCTTACTTCAATTGGTTGACTCAAGGCCAATTTCTCACACAATCCCTTTCCTCAGACCAGATTGGTGACTTTGATCTCAATTTCATACTACAAGACACGAGTAATCCACCTTGCACATTTTTCATTTAGATCTTTGTTGAGGAGGAAGTCTTTAACTCCCACATGAGAAACCAACAATTAAACCTTGTTGTTTGAAACTAGATGCTTAAATTTCTTCAAGCTCCTAATCACTACAAGAACATGCTTCTCAATGAAGGAATACCTTACTTCATAGTCCTCCAAGCTTTGGCTAAAGAAGGCAATTGGTTGCTATGCATTTTCTTCGTTCTGTTGTACTAAAATTGTAGACATTGTATCATCACCACCAAATGCATAAAGGATGAAGTCTTTGGAGAAATTAGGGTTAATGAGAGTTGGAGCCTATGAGATGGCTTCTTTGATTTCCTCAAAAATTTCCTTGCCTTTAGCTATCCATCTGAATGCCACATTTTTCTTCATTATCATAGTTATTTGCTTGACATGGGCTGCAAAGTTTGGAACAAAATTGATGCTTCGCAAGAAACTTTGAAGAGCCTTATTATCCCTTGCAATGGTAGTTATCTTATTTCTTGTACCCTCTTTGGATCAATTGCTAACCCTTCTTTAGAAACAATGTGGCCTAGGAGCTTGCCTTCATGAGCTACAAAAATGTATTTTTGGGATTCAAGGATACCCCAAATATTCTACATTTTTGGAACACTTGTCTCAAATGAAAGATATGATCTACTACACATTTAGAAAATACAATAATATCATCTAGGTATATCAACACTATTTTGTTGATCAATCCCTTGAATTCCATATCCATTGCCCTTTGGAAAGTAGCTCTGACGTTAGACAACCCAAATGATATTTTTCTATATGCATGGGTTCCCCATTTGGTGGTGAATGCTGTTTTAAATTGATCATCTTCCTTTACCATGATCTGATTATACCCTAAATAACCATCTAGCAATGAAAACCTCTCAGAGCCAACAATAACTTGTAAAATCTACTCCATAGAAGGAAGTGGGTAGTGGTCCTTGAGGGATGCTCTGTTCAAATCTCTAAAGTCCACACAAAACCTGATTTCTCCACTCTTTTTTCTAACTGGAACCAAGTGCAACCCAACTTGAATGATTGATGGGAAATATGAAACTTGCCTCTACTAACTTATTCAATTCTTTCTTCATGAGAGACTTAATGTGTGGGTTGAACGGTTTCCATTTTTACCTGATGGGCTTAGCACTTGGATCTAGTTCGATTGTGTGTTGAGCTAGCTTGGGATTGGAACTTTTCAAGTCTTCATAGTTCAAACAAATACATCCGAGAACTCTTGGCAGAGTTGCATAAACTCATACCTTTCTTGCATGGTTGCCACTTTACCAATTTTAAGTGACTTGCCTTCCCCAACTAAGATGGGTTATGAATCCTCTCCCTTGACTTGGATGTTTGCTTTCTCCTTCCTAAATTGATCATTAGGATTGAAAATAGACTCTAAAGTCATGAGTCCCTTTGGTAGTTTGTTGGTTCTTAGCTGTACCACTTGATCACCATACTTTGCTGTTCTAACTTTTCCTGATTTTTGGCTAAGAACTCAGCTTCCTCTTGCAAGAAATTGATGATTTGTTGGTCACTCTAGAACACTTGCCAAATTGTACTATTGTTTACCACTGATGGCCTCACAATCACATGGATGCTTGGCTGCATTTTATCCCTTTTGATACTTTCCACAACATCAAAGGTTGCTCTAACTACTGCAAGCCTATTAACAACTTGGTTTTCTTTCCTAGGAATGGAGTTGATGCCAAAGCCCTCAAAATCCTCATTAAGGTCTCACACCCTATTCTTATAAATATTGAGTAGGTAATTCTTGGAAGCATGCTATCCTTTAACTTGATTAACAATCAAATCACTATCACCAAAGACTTGTAAGTTTTTGATGCCTCTCTTCCTTGACCAATGCAATCCATGTATCAAAGCTTCATATTTAGCAGTGTTGTTAGAACATGCAAACTGAAATCTAAAAGATGAATAATACTTAATGCCTTGAGGTGAAACAAGAATAGCTCCTCCTCCTACACCTTGTCTACTTCTTGATCCATCAAAGAACAACTACCATACCTCATTGTCATCTTTATGGTCTGGCTTGGTGATGCTAGGAAGAGGCTAATTTTCTTCATGCATGTAATAGACTCCTATTTTAGATTCCTCTATTTCCTTATAGGGATAAAAAGTATGTACCTTTCTTACCCATTCATCAAGATTCAAATCTAGGATGCTTCCAACTTTGGTATTAGCTTCCTGTGTGCTTGGATAATCCTCTTGATCAAACACTGAACAGTTGGCATTGATTGGGCTTGGAGTATGAGGCTTAATGTGAAAGTTTGCAATAGGTTCAGACCTGATTGTGGCCTTGGCTCCATACCTTTTCCTAAACAACATGTGTGACCAATCAGTAGATAAGTATCCTCCAATTCTAGCTATGAAATCCCTTGACAAACATATGGCAAAGAGTGGTGGAAAATCTATCACCGACACATCTTGCAAAATAGTGACATTGGGGCATGCATGCAAAGTAAGGCTCAAATATTTAATCACCCCCAGTATTGTTATTGATGTCCCATCTAATTACACCACCCCCTTGGAGATGACTTCATATTGAAGGCCCAGATGATCATCTATTTGCTTGGGCATCACGGAACTACTTGCCCCAGAATCAATCATATAATTATGTACTAGTTTATCCCCAATGATCAATGAAAAATAGAATGGAGGGGGATTCAAAATATTACCTTGTTGTCCTCGATGATTCTCTCTAGGCTGAGTAGAATTTGTGAGTACCTTCTCTTACATATGATCTAGCTGATTTGAGGTTGACCAATTCTTCAAGGCAGCTTGTAATAGATCCATTTTTCCTAGGATGGATAGTGTTTCCCACATAGATATGTTCACATTGGTCTTCTTCATTTGTTCAATGATGTTAAATGGGGATGAAACATCTCTTTCCCGCCCTTTAGTATTCACATTATTTTCTTGTACATGGGCTGCAACAAATAGTATTTGAGCTGGTTTGAAAGGTGGCTTAGGCTGTCCTTGTAGATTTGGAACTTTATTTTGCTTGACAACACCTTGCAGAGTGATGGAAGGTTATGAATCATTGGGATCTAATGACTACCCATCACCAATATTCCTCTTCGTTGACCATGTGTTAGTTGCTACACTCTGAGAAGGTGTTTGATTCATACCACAAAAATCTTCACCTACCAATTCACAAGTGTAGTTTCATTTGGAGTTGTATCTTGTTGAGATGTCCCTTATTGTTGGTTTGTTTCTTGACTCTCCTCACTTTCTACACTAGTTTTTGTCACCGGAAAAAGCTTGGTTCAAAGCACCATTGAAGCACATAGATTGGTTGTGAGGTTCATTGCATGGGAAACACCAATCATACTCTTGAGCTATATTATTTTGCATTGGCACTAAGGATTTAGAGGTAGATGCAACATTGGGGTTATAAGGTTGAAAATGTCTATTGACAGGAGGACTTACTTGATTTTTATTTGCAGTGGGTTGGGTGGCTTATTAGACTGATATGGTTATCTATCGGGCTTATTTTGAGGCTAATAAGAAATCCTAAAACTTTGAGCTTGCTACCTCTTGAGTGTAACCAACTCATTTCCCAAATTTTGTAATTGTTTCATAACTTCTTGAAGCTCATTTGAGGCATTAGAGGATGAAGTAGAAGTTTCATTTGAACTCTGATTTCTAGGAGTGGGATAGGAGCTAAAGTAGGTGCTTGACTAGTACTTGGGATTTCCAAGTTTGGATATAAGGGCATAGGAGGCCTAGGTGTAAGTTTACCACTTGGATCAAACAATTTTCAGCCCTAATGGCAATGCTATAAGATACGGTATAGTTGCACCTCCCATGGATTGGAGCAACATAGAAATGTAAGAATTGAAAGCCTTGAGAAAGTATAAGAAATCACCTTGAGCTGTTGGCCTCATTGCCAATGGGATTCTATCCCATGTTCTTTGAAATCTAAAATTAAAGTCTATTAGCTACTCATTGGGAGCTCTCTTGATAGTTGTCAGTTGCTCCAATAGAGACAAGTTGTCCTCTTTTTCTCCAAATTGGTTGTGGAGAGCTATGCACAACTGGTTCTAATTTTGGATAGAGCCTACCTCAAGGCTCCTGAACCATTGTAAGGATTTCTCTTTGAATGAATATTTCAACAATTTGACAGCAATTTACATCTCAACAATCTCATGGATTGCACAAACATTAGCAATGTATTTGACATGATCACAAGGAGTGGTCTGATTTTCCCTAGTAAAGTATGGGATGTTCTTCAATGTTGTAATTGGAATTGGGTTTTGTGCATTGAGAGCAAGTGGGATACTGCTAGTAAAGTTGACATAAGGATTGGGTTTTGCCATTCGATTGGCACGAGAACCCTTGTTGATTGAATGAAAGGCCTACCGGTGGAGGAGTTAATAGAGTTCTGTTTAGTGGAGATGGAGACCTTTGAATCCTTCTTCCTCTTTCTCTTGTTTTTGGGGATATTTGCAGGTATTTAAACAATACCTCTTCTCTAGTCCTTGACCTTGTTTAGATCCTTCTCATGAATCTTCAAGCCTAGACTCAATGAAACCAGTTGATTCTATCCTTTTGGAGTCGCTAGATGTGTAAATAAGGGCTCTTTCAAGTAAGAAACTTATAAAAATTACACATCAACTTTGTTGTAATGAAGATGGAGACCTCTAAGGTCCCACCGGGTGTGCCAAAACTGTTAGTGTAAATCTACAACACCCCCTAAATGACCTTTAGATTTGCAGTCCAGAATTGGGTCATTTAGTGTGATTGCACAACATTGAGTTTCCTCTAAGGTGTGGAAACTTGCAAGGTGAGAAAAATATCTAGATAAATTTGGTTCTTACCCCTCTTTTTAGGTGTATGCATGAATTTTATAGAGGTTCAATGCTAAATCCTACTCTAAATTCCAAGGAGACAGAGATAAAGGATGCAAAAGGAAACAAAACTAAGTAAAAATGGTGATACACCAAAGGAGTGATGAAATTTTTTCTTGCAAATAAACACAGATCATAGAGATGTAACACCAAATCATGCACAAATTTCTAGAATATAATGAAAGATCAGAAGACAATGATAAATGCATGAGAGGATTGGAGGATCATTCACAAAACATGCATTACCATTCCCAAGTTTAATACAATGCATTACAATGGAAGAGAGGCAAAAATGTGCCAAAATCTCCATGGAAGGTCTGAAACTCCTCAAATTCACATGCCAAGGGGAAGAGGGGAGTCTATAAGAACAAAAACATCCAACCCTTTACAAATGAGCCAAAATTGGCTTTTAATGGCGAAGCAGAATGAAGGAAAAGCAAAAACATGGGAAAATTTATTTATGAGCTCAACCACCAATCAAATCCCTTCAATCTCACCTACAAAGTGATGGGATTCATGGAAAAACCCATACGCTAAAGTACATTGCTCTGCAAATCCAAAAAATGACCCATACTTCATTAATTTTGGTGGTTGAATGTCAATTCTGTATTTTTGTGTGCTAGAGATTTTTTCTCATTTTTCTCCCACTAAAATCCACCAAAAACAAAATTGAATAGTCCATCATGTGGAGAATTTCAACATATTTCCAATGATATAAAAATGCAAAAATCTGAGCTCTGGATCAAAAGATATGGCCCTCTGAAGATTTAGGGAAAAATTAGGGTTCGTGGGCCGAGATTCAAAAATTTTCCCTCCTTTTTGAATTGGGAAAAATTCCCAAAAATTCTCTACTAGCCTAACCTGTGCTACCACGTGGCACCATCTCATTGATCCATAGGTTCAAACAGATCATTCTACCCCTTTTACAAATTTGGAAAATTTTCCAAAATTACTCCGTGCCTCCGCCACTCCGAGACACGTGTCACCATCTAGTTGCTTGGGGATGCACTCCACTTTTTACCTTTGAGCCACTAGCCACTTTGGAAAAATTTCCAAATTCCTTCCATCACCCTGACCTTCGACACTGACAAGACACGTGGCGTCTTCTCATTGCTCGGCAGGCCTTCGCTTGATTTTACCCTTTGACCCCAATGCCAAAAACTCAAAGTCCTTACCCGCCCGACGCTCCAACCTACCACGTGGCACCTTCTTATCACCTTTTGATCCCAAAAGGCCAAGTGCCAAAATTTTTCCCACAGCCCGCCTTGGGAAAATTTCCCCCAAAATCCACCTAGCCATATCTTGCAAAAAAAAAAAAGAGTTAGAAGGACTTATTTACCTTTTTGGAAAGGGGAGAAAATTATTTATCCGATGAAGCAATACCTGAAAATTTTAAGTGCACAGTAAAGTGTAAAAATTTGACTGAGGCACAAAGAAGAAAAGAATGAAGGAAAGTTAGGCAAAATAAGTAGGGGGCCTATTTTGGATAACAAGTATGTATAGGTGTAGCTAGTAGAGTAGTTTGAGGCTTAGGTCTGGTTGGTAAGAATCATCAACGGTGCTAAGAGGTTCTTCTTGTTCTAGGATGATATTCATGTCGTGAGTAATTTTGGTGTGTAGGGTTTCTTTGTAGCACAAGACTTCAATATACGAATATGGGCATAGATATCCAAATGAGGGTCATCTAAAGTGTAACCATTATCATAATATTCTATAAAAACATCCACCATGTAGGATTTAACCATGGTTTCAAGTTGTAACATACACTCCCATGGGGGTTGTGGTGTTTGTGAGATAACTATTGGAATCAAAATATCCTTCTTGTAAGGTTATACGGAAGGAGGTAGCTAAGATATCATGAGTTCGGGGAGGTTAAAAGTATTGATTCCGAGGGTGACTTAATTAGGTTGTTCATCATCTAATTCAAAGATATTAGGAGTCGTGCTCTGACCAAATCAGATGATAGACATTCCCAAAAGGGAATTGGTGACATTTCCTCAAGTATGGGGATCTTGTATGTCCCATTTTTCTAAAGTGTATCATAATTCTAAGGGTTAGTTTCCCCTTGAATCTTATAAATAGATCCTTGGTGAGAAAACTTCACACATTGACATGCGGAAGAAGCGATGATGCATATATGATGAGTCCAAGGTTGCCCTAGGAGAATGTTATAAGATAAGGGAAAGTTGAATACCATAACTTTGACATGGAAAATCCTAGGGGAATGGTGATGGAAACCAAATACACCCCATCGGAGGAATTTGTTAGTGATCGTATCCTTAGAAAGTAGTTTGTGTGAATTTTAGGTTGTAAATAGAATAACCGTGATCCTTAATGAAATATAGTGAGGCCATATGTGCCTATTCCCTCATTAATGAGAGCATGCTTAACTAAAGTGTGACCGATATAAACTAAAATAAAGAGGGGAAAATTGTCTACACAAAGCAAGAGATCATTCAATATCATAGAAGTGATGAGAAAATGAATGCATGAATGAGCATCTGTGGCGAGATAATTATGAATGAAGACTTCCTCACATTACTTGGTAGATATTTTTTTCCAAGCCATGAAATGTAGGACTCTACACCAAAGAGGGAGGAAAAGGGATATTCATGTTAAATAATGTAGTCATGATATTCTCATGATGGTGAGGTGCATGCACATGAGATACATGAAGGGAACTGGAATATGAATTTTGGTAAGTGCTTCGAGAAGATCCCACTTATCATGATTGGACTATACAGGAAGATGAGATTGTGGAGAATCCTTAAAAACAAAACTATAAGAAGTAGGGGTATTTAGAGAGACTTCAAACTATTTTTTTCTCAATTCCAATGCCATTGGCCTTGTAAGTTTGATTCATACTAGGGCCAATGGTGTTTTTATATAGATATGTAGATCCATAAAAAAATATCCTTGTAGGATAATTTCCATAGGGGATGATGGCATCTAGAGGAGGTATGTTTTTACTTTGAGGAGCTTGATTTGAGTTACAAAAGGATATACGACTTTCTCGAGTCCAATGATGGAATGCTACAAGATATTCTAGTTCTACATAAGCTATGACATGTTTTACATTGCATATTATAACCATATTTTTAGGAGGGTAATCTGTGTCAACTAAATTGGTTATATAATTCTCTTTCTTTCTAGAAATTTCAGCAACATCATGATTAGGCATAGGATTGGAGAATATTTGTATCTTTTCATTAGCTTTGGTTGATGGATTCATAATGATCCTTATTTTATAATGAGTGATGACATCATAATAAAAGTTGGATCCTAAGAAGAAGCTAATGACAATCGTTTTAAGCGCATGAAAGTTATCATGTGAGTGACCCCAATTAGTGCGACTCCAAAAAACTTACTTTCATCATACCAATGAGGAACGTGTCAAGAAGGATATAGGATCGTGGTTAATGGTTTTGGAAATTGATGCTTTAAATATTCCTTACTCGGTGGTTGATGATAGTTATATTTTCCTTTTTTGTTGTTGGGTTGCTAGTCAATATTGAAAACAATCCTATTCAAAGAAGTGATGAGAGGAAGAGTATCCGAGAATCTGTCATCTATTGCATTCTTATTTTTAGAACGATCACGATTTGGAATTATTTTTAGCTTATGTCTTGGAAGGGTTCTTCTCAAACTCCCTCATGAGGTAGTCTTTCCTTTTGGCTTGTTCAAAGGCCTCTTCTAGGGAAGTAGGAGAAAATGATCTCACCTTGTATTAAAGGAGAGGTTAAAGGGATCATAAGAAAAGTTGAAAGAGGATATCATTAGGAATTCTATCCTATGCCCATGTAAATAGGGTATTTAAATGCTTGATAAAGACTGGTGTTGATTCACTCTCATATTGCTAACAATTTATGAAAGTGTTGATGTTGTTTTTAGGTAGATCGTGATATTGGAATTTGTTTACTAAGGCTCTCACTAGGAACTCTAGCTCAACTATAGAATTAGGAGGAAAAGTATGGTACCAATTTAAATCATCTCCTATTAGTGTCCTTGCTAGGAGTTTGGTTGTAGCATATGAATTGGTCCTAACCCATTATTTGTTAAGATTTCTAAAGACCTTGATATGAAGGGTAGGATTAGTAGACCCATCATAATTGATAGATGGAGCAATTCCTCCAATATCCATGACAGTGAACCCCATCAAGACCATGGGAACCCATCAAGACCATTTGGTAAAGGAGGGGGTTTGGTGCCCAAAGATCCCATTGGAGGGAAGTTGACTAACTAAGCCATGTTGGATTGTATTTGGAAAAACTATGCCATCTTAGTGGATTATTGTTATCTCATTTTGTTAATGAGTTAAAGAATGAAGCTGTAGGGTCGAATTGGAGGAGTTTTTAGATGAGCTTGTTTAAGTGGATTCCCCTTTTCTTCCCTACGGTCAAGTTGTTTAGAGAAAAATTTGAGAAGGATTTTTCCTAGAATTTCTTCCCGATTCTCATTTTTATTGAGGAAAATGAGATATAAATTTTTGAATATCAGGAGGATGGTCAAAAGCATCATCATTCTAGTTTTATTCCTAATCATCCTTAGGTGGGTCATTATGACAGGTGGAAGGATTCTTTTTAGGTGATCCTATAACACAAGAATCAATACAAAAGGGAATTATTATTCAAGATGATGTCTCAGGAAAAGTATACAATCAGATTTAGAGGACCCCAAGTCTAGATGCTCCATGATGAAGTGTTGATATGGTCGAGAAAATATCCAAAAATAATGGTTACATACAAAATCAGATGCACAAAAATATGTACACAAGGGCTGAAGGCATTTAGAAGTAGATATGGGAGAATAAATAAAATAAGTTGTGAAAATAGGTTTGCACATGGGCCAAAGGCATTCAAATATGAGAAAATATAGATGAAAAAGCTCATCCGGGGTGATGGTGTCTGTGTGGATGGGTTTTTAAGGTTTTGTGGGTTTTTGGATTCTTGGATAAAGTCGAGTTTTAAAGATGGATGATTTTAATGAGTTGACCTCGATTAGAAGGTGTGAAATATTCATGCCAGGTTCACTAGAGAATGTATGTGGGTGAAAATTTGTCTCAACAACATGCACTCTTAAATCATCTGGTTGACAAGGGTATTGAGGAATTTAGTAGGAATTACACATGTACCAACATACAAGGAGATAGAATTAAAGGGGATACAATGAGTTTTAGGGTCACATATCTAGAGGGAATGATCCTTACACTAGGTTAACCTAGGGTTTCCAAGGCCCATAGTCAAGATAAAGAAAGGAATCCTACTTTGAGATATTAGTAGTTGGGTGTGGAGAGGTATGGATCAACAATAAATGAAAGAAACATGCATGAATAACTGAAATGAAAGTAAACGATAACTAACGAGTTGATATTTTATAAGATTGCTATGATAAATAACATTAAACATGTATAATACTAAGCTAACATAGAAAAATGAAGAAGGAAAGAAATTATTTATGCAAAACAACAAGAGATGGTTAGAAAACTCACCGTGCACCTTTAGGGTGTTCATTGATGCATCTATCTCTCCTAAGAAACAACACATAAAGACAGATTCACTATTATGTGGAGAAGTGGAACAAAATTCTAGTCCTAGACTCACTATAGGTGACCTAATAGTGAAAACAACCATCCAATAAGAAGAGTATCCAATCCAATCCAAGCAAAATGCAAGATGAACCAAGAGCTAGGTGAGCAGATGTGAAGATGGCATAAAATAATAGAGCTAATGAAAATATGAATGATTCTAAATTCCTTTTCTTTTTTATTATGATTTTAAAATTAAGTGAGGGTATATATAAGACACCATTTCCTGTGGGTGATGGCACCAACAAAGGAAAATCAATCGTAGACACTATTTCCCATGGGTGATTGTTTGAGATAGGGATGGTAAACGAGGCAAGATATCGTGAAAAGTAAAATTAATGTGTCTTAGATCATGGATATGGATAAAAATATTCCAAGTGATGGAGTGTAAGAAAGAAACTATTAATGTGATGTCCATGAGACCTAGGAAGACAAGGATAACTAGTGCAAGAACACTAAGGCCAAGACCAAATAATGTAACTCTCTTCGTGTACTATCTCTAACCCATAATGGTTATGTGAATAAAATTCCCCATTCCCAAAAGACCCCTTAAGGCATATGCTCTATAAATATATGCACCAATGACCCTTATATGCACAAATTAAATTGTTAGTAACTAGTATGAAAGATTAAAAGTGAAAAATTAGGTGTATATATAATGTATATGTTTTTTGTTCTCATTTGAGTTGTATGGAGTTTTTATTTATGTTTTCTACTTGATACAAACCCATTGTGGGGCTATCAAGTATATTTGTGTGTATGAGGGAAGGTAAATACAATAAGGAGGTATAATTAGAGGTTAAATCAAAGTAATATTGTGTAATATTTTATGGAGGAACCAAAAGGACTAGTGGAGGGATAAGTGGGTTTTGAATAAACTAGGTGAATGGATAAGTGCGAATAAATTATTATTATTTTTACTTAGAGGAACTAATAACTTACACAAAACCCCTTAGTGGAGAGATAAGTGGTTTGGAATGCCTATAATTCCCCTTTGAAAACTAACAAAATCTTGATAGTGCGTGCTTATATTTGAAATGTTTCTCCATTTCTCTCTCAAGTATTATTATCCATATGCTTGTTTGATTATTCTTGGAATGCATGTGTGTAGGGAAGTTTTGGAATGTTTTATGGTCAAATTTTTGGTGTTGGATATGGAAGATTTTTTTGGGAGTTGGGGATTCATGGGGCAATGGAAAGGAATTTTCCCCATTGCATGGATGGGAGGTGAATGTTTCCTCCACATTTCTTTTTGGTGGTTTGATGTGAAGTTGGGAAGTGGAGCTGTTATCTAAAATAAGCCCTCTGCTTATTTTGGCTAACTTGTCTTCATTCTTTCCTTCCTTGTGCCTCAGTCAAATTTTTACACATTTCAGGCACTCAAAATTTTCTGGTATTGCCTCACCGATAGCGAATTTTCTCCCCTTTCCGAAAGGTAAATAATTCCTCCTAACTCCTTGTATTTTGCAAGTTATGGCTTAACGGAGTTAGGAGGGGAATTTTTCCCAAGGCAGGCCCGTGGGAAATTTTTTTGCACTTAGCCTTTTGGGGTCAAAGGGGTAAAGGGAAAATTTTGGCCTGAAATCCCACAAGGAGATAAGAGGGTGCCACGTGGCAGGTCAGAGTGGCAGGGTGAAAGGACTTTGATTTTTTTGGTGTTGGGTCAAAGGGGTCAAAGGGGAAAATCCAAGCGAAAGCCCACCGAGCAATGAGAAGATGCCATGTGTCCTATTAGTGGTGGAGGTCGGGGTGGTAGAAGGACTTTGGAAATTTTTCCAAAGTGGCTAGTGGCTCAAAGGTAAAAGTGGAGTGCATCCCCACCAAGAAACCAAGTGGTGACATGTGTCCCGGAGTGGTAGAGGCGTGAAGTAATTTTGGAAAATTTTAAAAACTCACAAAAGGTGCAAAATGATCATTTGAACCCATAGATCAATGAGATGGTGCCACATGGTAGTGGAGGTTGGGCCGGTAGAGATTTTTTCCCAATTCGAAAAGGAGGGAAAATTTTGAATCTCGGCCTGCGAACCCTAATGTTTCCCTAAATCTTCAGAGGGCCATATCTTTTGATCCAGAGCTCAGTTTTTGCGTTTTTTATATCATTGGAAAGCTGTTGAAATTATCCACATGATGGAATATTAAATTTTATTTTTGGTGGATTTTGGTGGGAGAAAAATGAGAAAACATCTCTGGCACACAAAAATATAGAACTGACATTCAACCACCAAAATTAATGAAGTATGGGTCATTTTTTGGATCTACAGAGCAATGTACTTTGGCATATGGGTTTTCCATGAAGCCCATCACTTTACAGGCAAGATTGAAGGGATTTGATTGGTGGTTGATCTCATAAAATAATTTTCCCATGTTTTTTGATTTTCGTTTGTTCTGCTTTGCCATTAAAAGCTAGTTTTGGCTCATTTGTAAAGGGTTGGATGTTTTTGTTCTTGCAGACTCCCCTCTTCCCCTTGGCACGTGAATTCAAGGAGTTTTAGACCTTCCATGGAGCTTGTGACATGTTTTTTTCTTTCTACCATTGTAATGCATTGTATTAAATTTGGGAATGGTAATGCATGTTTTGTGAATGATCTTCCAATCCTCTCATGCGTTTATCATTGTCTTCTGATCTTTCATTATATTATGGCAATGTGCATGCTTTGGTGTTACATCTCTATGATTTGTGTTTATTTTCAAGACAAAATTTCATCACTCCTTTAGTGTATCACCATTTTTACTTAGTTTTGTTTCCTTTTGCATCCTTTATCTCTGTCTCCTTGGAATTTAGTGTAGGATTTAACATTAAACCTCTGCAAAACTGCATGTATACACCTAAAAAGAGGGGTAAGACCTGGCTTTCTCTGGAGATTTTTCTCAGCTTACAAGGTCCCACACCTTGGAGAAAACTCAATGTTGTGCAATCACACTAAATGACTTAATTCTAGACTCAGCAGATCTCAAGGTCATTTAGGGGTGTTGTAGATTTGCACTAATAGGAGCATTGATGAAGAACTATCTAGTTATATCTGATTTGTAGAAGAACCCTTTTATTTTAGGAATCCATAATGATGTTGCATGTATGAATCAAGTGTGTAATGATCGAAGTGGAAATTTGAAAATGTAAAAGTTGACTTATATGATAAAGTGTTTTTTTATTTATTGAAATGGAAAGTTAGTTGATGAATAGAAAAAATGGGATTAAGAATGTGTTGATAATATTGTTATACAATGGGATCCTTTTACATTGCATGCATTGAGTAAGAATTTTTATGGTAAATTAGAATGTGAAAATAGTAAAGGTTTAAGCTATGTTACTTGGGTAAAGGTGATCCTTTTTCTTATGCGAAATCTAGAAATCATTGTTGAAATCATGTCTTGCTCTTAATATTAGGTATGTATTTAAAATAGAGAGGAAAAAGAATTTAAAATAAGTATGAAGAGTTATCTTCTTGTTTCCCTTTTATGATTCATAAATGGTGGGTTGAAGAATTTTTATAGTCAAATAACTCCTATATTATTTCCTTGGTTCTCATCCAAACTTGTTATCATTTTTATTATTGAGTTATGAGTGGAAATCGACATTATTATACTTAGTCCATTTGCTGATTGTGAATAAATATTGTAAGAAAATAGTTATGGCTGCATTCCTCTTTTATTTTGAGATCTATTGAGTCTATTTATAATTAAAATTTATAAATACAATAAAATACTAGTTACGTTCAAACAATAAAAGAAATTAGTACATAACTATACAAGTTAACTGGAAATCATATAAGGCCATTATAAATAGTATATGAGTAGACATTATAACATACAATATATGTGATAATTGTTGCTATTCCTTATTCTTTGAGGGAAAAGTAAATAAACAAATTAGGTTATTATATACTAACATTTTTACTATTATATATATCCTATAATATATAATTTATTGTATACCTCTTATTAGATATATTGTATATTTGATATTTTTAATGTAGTTTACAATATAACATATATAATATTATATATATTAATAAATTGTATATATATATATATATATATATATATATATATATATATCACACATAGGTTTATATATATATTAAAAGAAATAAAAACATGAAAAACAAAATAGGTATAAAAAAATTCATATGTTATAAAAAATAAAACAAGTTTGCATGCCTTATATTATATAAGCCACCAAATTAGTTATTTCATGGCTTACATATTTAAATATATAAGGTCTAACCTTTAAATCACGACTATGCCTCCCTCCCATTCACACACACACACACACACACACACACACACACACACACACACACACACACACACACACACACACACACACACACACACACACACACACACACACACACACACACACACACACACACACACACACACACACACACACACACACACACACACACACACACACACACACACGCACGCACGCACGCACGCACGCACGCACGCACGCACGCACGCACGCACGCACGCACGCACGCACACGCACGCACGCACGCACGCACGCACGCACGCACGCACGCAAGCAAGCACGCATGAACGCACACACACACGCATGCACGCACACACGTAGGCACGCACACACACACACACGAACATACACACGCACACGCACACACAAACACACACACACATGCATGCACATGCACACACACACGCACACACACATGCACATGCACATGCACACACACACGCACATGCACACGCACACACACACTCACACGCACACACACACACACACGCACACACACATACACGCACACACACACACATGCATGCACACACACACACATGCACATGCACACGCACAAATACACACACGCACAAACAGCACACACGCACACATGCACGCATGCACACACACACACATGCACATGTGCACACACACACACATACACATGCACACATGCATCCATGCATGCACACACGTACACATGCACGCACGCATGTACACACACGCACGCACGCACACACGCGCACACACACACACATGCATGCACACATGCACACACGCACACACACACACACACACACACACTGTGTCCATCCATACATAGGTGCAATCTAGTATGTAGTTAATCATATATTAAAAATCACACACACACACACACAAAATTCATATGTCATAAAAAATAAAACAAGTTTGCATGCCTTATATTATATAAGCCACCAAATTAGTTATTTCATGGCTTACATATTTAAATATATAAGGTCTAACCTTTAAATCACGACTATGCGTCCCCTCCCATTCACACACACACACACACACACACACACACACACACATTGCATCCATCCATACATAGGTGCAATCTAGCATGTAGTTAATCACTCACTCACACACACACACACACACACACACACACACACACACACACACACACACACACACACACACACACACACACACACGCGCGTCCATCCATACACAGTGTAATCTAGTATGTAGTTAATCATATATAAAAATCACAGATTTTTAGGTATACACACACAAATGTACACACACGTAGAGTTAAGTATAAATATTCACCCTTCTTTTGAAAACATGAAGCTCCATGACCAACTTTGTAAACCAAAGGGGGAAGTGAGAGAGGAAAGAAGAAATGACAATAAAAAATGAAAGGAAAATGGGCTTGTATAGGTATAAGGAAGGCCTTTAGGGTTTTCTAGGAAACATAGATCCTACGGTGGAGATCATTCTAATCCCAAGGCCAAAAATTAACCCTAATTTGATTTTACTTGTCCCCCACTTGAATTTTCTCGACTTGTTTAGATCTAATAACATTAACTTAATGTGATTTTTAATTTATTTGGGAACATACAAAATGTAATATTGGCTATCTAATTGGAAATGACTTGAGTCAATAAATAATTCTAATGATGTTATAATAAGTCTATCAAAATAATGTTTTAATAGGATGATTAGGAAAACTTTAACAATGGTTAAATATCATTATTTCACTAATCATATATTATATGGCTTAAATAAGATGAGTTAGATAAGTTTAAATAAACCGAGTGGGTTAACGTTAAATAAAATAAGTTGAGAATTTTAAGTAGAATGAGATAGAAAATAATTAAAATGGATGAGTTTAATAAAGTAGTCATCAGTAACCTCCTATTGATATATCGTAATTGTTAAAATTATTTTAAGGTAATAATGTTAACTAGAAATATTGAAACAATTAACCCTTAATGGTATAACAAATATAAATGGTTAAGATATTACAATAACTTTACCCCCTCCCCCACATTATCACCTTAATTTAAAAACATATTTGTTATGACGGGAGGATGGAAACATCCCCCTAAATCCACAACCTTTTTGAACTAATGGTCATTTTATAATTTTTCATCCGCATGGTCATTACCTTCACTAATTTAACTGGCATCATTACGTCATCACACCTTTCAAGAATTCCTAATGATACAAGTACTTGGAATCACTTGAAAATACAAGTGGACTAGATAATGACTTAGCTAACTCTTGTTATCATTTCAAAAATAAATTCCATAAATTTACCATTAAATCAAGTAAATTTGAGTGTTTTATTTTAGGGCATCACATTTGGTATTAGAGCGTAAGATTGCAACACTAGGAATTTGGGAAGTGTTTTAATTAATACAAATTATATTTTAACTAATTTTTATTACTATTCTAAACTCCTTCTTGGGATTGTGTAAGATTATTCACACAGGGGCCCTAATGTATCCAACATAGAGTGGAACATCCAAAATACCCTTGTAGAATTAGAAAGTTCCAGGAACTTAGATTATTTAGGCATTGCAAGAGGTAGTGAAAAATATTAGAGAGCAAGTTCCAACACGAGTAGAGGAGTGTAAGGAACATTCACTGTACCCATCATAGGAGGGATGCATATCCCCACCTCGTAGTGCCGACAGAGAGTCTACGCCAGAGCACGAGAGAGAAACTAGGGTCCACCACCTTAACGATATGAAGATAGACATTCATTAGAGGAGAGGCCTAGGTATAGGAAGTTGGATACAGATGATCACATCAAGGATATATTGAGGCTCCACCCACCTAATTACTCTAGAGAAACCATAGGATTTTAGGCTGAGGTATGGTTGGTTAGCTTGACTAGGTGCTCATAGCTCTTCCCCTATGTGAGCAACACCAAAATTTATGTACTATCCACTTACCAAAAGATGAGGCAATATTTTGGTAGAGGAATGAGGAATAGAATATCCTAATAGATGTAGATATAATCACCTAGGATCTGTTTGAGGAGAATTTATAGTTGAGATATATATCTAGATGCTTTTTGTAGCAGTGGATTAATGATTTTCATGATCGAGAGAAGGAACTAGTAAAATATTAGAATATGAGGGTAAGTTTCTAGATATCCTTAAGTATGTGTACTACATGCAAGATGAGTAGGTTTAAATTTGTAGATTAGTTTAGGGTATGAAATTAGATATTAGATGAGTGGTACACATGCATAATCCATAAACCTCTCTCGAGGCATTGGATAAGTCATGCATCATTGAGGAGAAAATTTAGGTACTTGACCCAAGCCAAGGAAATCGCTAGAGCACACATTCATACTATGAAAAATTATCAATCAAGAGTGTTGGCATTATTTTGTCATTGATTTAAAAGTGTGTTGATGTAAGTGGTCCTATCATTGATTTATGAAGAATTGTTTATGTCATGTGAAGGTTGATTGGTAGTGCCTTTTCATGATGAGTTACTTGGTTGTTATGAGATGACATGGTGTCTTGAGTGAGTATGATGGCTTGTAGGAGTGTTTTAGTGATAGGATGATGTGGTGATGATTTCATGAAGTGTGTTTAAGGCTCTTGTAGGTGTACATGTGAAGGAAAGAACATGATGAAGTCAGTATGGATGGTGAAAGCATGATTAAAATGCTTGGTTGTGAGGCCTAATCAATAGGATGAGGTGTGTCATGATGGAGTACATGTATGTATGAGCTGATTAAAATTTGAGACAACATGGGGAACATGTGGATGAGGTGTAGAGATGCTCATGTGTGGTTCAGAGTGCATGTATGAGGATAAGTTATGTTTTTAGGTCTACACTAGACCTATTCCTAAGCCCTAGGTGGCCAAATGAAGTGTAAAAGTATGATTTAAGATTTTAAATACAAATATAAGCATTGGAAAATGTTGAGTAGGTTATCCTAGGGGTGTGAGTGAAGTTTTAGCTCATGGATTGTAAGAATTTTAAAGATATTGTGTTCTTTCCCTTACTTAGTTCACAAAAATGAGAAATAAAGCTTGAGTTGGTCTATTTGATGCTTGTTGGAACATGTAAATTCTACATGGGATGATGATATATTTATAATATTTGAGGAAGGTTCCTAGCTCAACATTCCAGGAATTAGTTTTTGGTTTAAGGGGTAGAGATTTATGAACAATTGTTAAGAAGGTAAACAACTTCTAAACCCTAGTTATGAAGTGATGGAGAAGAACTTGCTAAAAGTGACCTATAATGGATTGGTTAAACATGGTTAGTGGGTTATAGAGTACTCTCTCTCTCAGGTTTCTTTAGGTGGCATTTAGGTGATAGTGTGCACACCCCTCAACAAATTACAATTTTATGAAAAAGTTGATGGTGATCTCAAGTTTTACATTGGAACTATTGAATAAATTTGTGTTTCAGGAATTATGTAAGCTATTATACATGTCTATAGTGGTTTTAGATCATGGGTGATCCCTTTGGAGGTCTTTTGAAGTCTATTTTACAAGATTGGTTTTAGGGTAGTTTTTGATAGTTTTAGGTGTTTGGAAACAAAGGTGTTTTGATGGTGTTCAAATATGAGTTGTGATGTCTCATGTATTTTTGATGACCCTAAGGTCATCATATTTCCATCCATGTATAAAACTTACTTGGCTGGGGTGTTTTGGTGTTGGTTTAGATTAAATCTTTGAAGACTAGTTTTATAGGTCATAGACCTAGTAAGGAGAGTTATTCCAAATAGCGGTGTCATTGCATGATATGATAGTGCAGAGTTGTTAAATATTCTAGGAGGTGTGAATTATACTTATACAACATGTCTAAGTGTATTATGAGGTTTGGAGAATGTCTCGTTGGCCCATGTAGACTCATTCCGCAGCGAGAGGGCAATTTTAGTATATTAGGCCTATTTAGGTCCTAATGGAGGATTCAGTATGTGGATGCTATTTATAACCTAAGTGGTCCTTTGTATGATGTAATTATGCATTTTTAAAGTTTTATTTATGATATTTTCTCTATAATGGCTGTTATAGATGAATTAGATGCTTAAGTCAGGTATTTAAGCATGTTCTTAGTGACTTATTTTGTTATTGGAGAGAGGGTGTGTAAAAGGGCGAGTAAGAGGAAGATTCAAGAGATAAATAGGGTCTTTGTGACCATCAAGAGAAGGAAGATAGATGTGTCATGATGCTATAGAGGGTGTGCTACTATTGGAGAGATAGGTCATTCAACCTCATCAACTTAGACGATAAGTTCTTGAGTGAGTTAATAAGGAAGATAGATTTGGAGAGGATAGAAGGAAAGAGATCAAAACAAGTGTCATCATTAGTTGTTGGTGTAAAATTATAGAGGTGGAAAAAATTTAGGTGGATGAGTTGGTTTTGAGTCATCTAGGGGGTGGTGCCTCAATGTAGGGTTGGTGATCTACTAACTTCAAGGGTTGGTGTTCCTTATAGGGTTGGTAGTCTACTAAATGTAGGGGTTAGTGCTCCTTGTGGGGTTGGTGCCTCACTAAACCTATGGTTTTTATCCTTATTGGGTTATTTATAAACTAAATTTTAATCATTGCTATAATAAAGATTTGTTTTAGTGTGTTTTATTCCCTATAAATGTTTCACACTTAAATTTGGTGTACTTGTGTTCTACTATTCTCATGGTGCATGCTCATGTGTTTCGTTAATCATTTCTTAATCTATACGTTGATGAATTAACTGAATTGTTGATGGATGTTAATACTTAATTGAATTAAAGTTTAAATGGCACTCTAATTCACTCCCCCTCTTAATGGGTGTACTTCTAACAATTGGTATCAGATTAGGGCCTCTGAAATAAGCTTAACAATCTTGAGGTGATCCTTGAAGCAAAAAATGAGAAAATTAGAGAAATATCATGAGAAGTCATAAAAATTTAGTAATAGAAGTGCTTATGATGATAATGGAAATAAAGAAACTGAGGTATACTTACAAGAAAATTTGTTGCTTCAAAGAAGAAATAATCTCAAACTAAAGTCAGAAATCAAAGACCTTGAGGAACAAGTCAGTTACATGGCTAATGAGATGAAGAAGTTGAAGGAAGAGCCAAAGCTAGAAGTAAGAAAATTGAATACCTATAAGAATTTTGATAAAATTACTTTTAACATATATGTTATTTTGATTAGGAAAAATTCTTCTTGTGACAAGATAGGTCTTAGTTTCATTGGAGATAAAAATAAGATCTACGAGGATGTAAATGCTAGTCCTAACAACCATGAAGATTAGAAGGAGATAATGAAGTATTATTTCAAGAGAAACATTCTATGTAATCTTATGAGGAAACCTAATACAATGAGATATGAAAAATCTTTCAATGGTTAATACTATAGTTGTAATGGATTTGGTCATAGAGAAAGGGAATGTGAAAGAAGGTTCTCAAGAAATGAGTATTCATGGGATTATGAAATTTATTTCAAAGGTTACTATTATTCATGCTATGAATATGGACATAAGGATATGGATTATAGAAGAAAACACAGCTCATATCAGTCTAGAGATAAGAGTATTTTTGTGTGCTATAAATCACAAAATAATGGTCATATAGCAATATTTTTTCATTATGAGTCATCCAGACAAAGAAATAAGTTTGAAGCACCAAAACAAGGTAAGAGTGTTCAAGAAGGAAGTCAAGACAAGGTGGTGTTTTTCAAAAATTCATTCAAAGAGGATACTAAGAAAATCATACCTAATTCGAATCGGTCTCGAAAGTCAAAGTGGAATGTTTTCCATGGATATAAAAAAGATATATGTTGAAGAGATTCATTCATTTTTGACATAAATTCAGGTAAAGGAAAAGGAGGATGAGCCCATGATGAGGCAATATAGGATTCATTTATAAAAGGAGGGACCTAAAATAGTGAAGAAATTAGATCATGAGGAACTGTGGTTGAAGTGCATCAAAAATACATGATGTTAGCTCATATAGAGAAGGAGATGGATGAAAACATACAACCAGAGGTTCTAAAGAAGAAAAAATAGGATTCTACAGAGTCGACATAGGAGGAGAAGAAGGCTAAGGTGGATATCAAGCCTAGGAGGTTACTAAAATCAGTCAATTAGTCTCATGGTTTCAAATTAGATGAGAAGAAGATGGAGATTGGGAATATCTCAATTTTATGTTATTCTAGAGCCCTAAGAAGTAAATGTGTCTTCATTAGGATTTATGAAGACATTCATTAGTCAGTAGAAGCATTGGCGTGCTAAGAATATTTCAAGTATGAAGGATTGTGATATGTTCCAAGTTACAATCATAGTGTAGTGTTTCCTAATGATGGTAGAGATATGTTCCAAGGTATGTTTGTGTCTTGAGCTACTTAGTATCATTCATGAGGTTTTTTCATAGTCTTGGAGTCATGTTGGAAGGTCACAAGTTGTGCTATGAGTGGTCTATGTAGGCTTGTAAGTAGATTTTTATAGTTTGGAAGAAAAAGTTTAATAAGGTATGTACCATATGTCTCATGAAGGAGATGTAGTGAAGCATGGATATTTAGGTGTGTTGTTGAAGGTCATAAAGGCTAGGTTAACTAGATTGAAGAAGATGAATTAAGTTTCTCAAATATGGGCATATATGCTATACACAGTGTAAACAACATACTTTGAGTTTGAAGTTGCATTTATAGACCTAAAAGTTGTATCAAAAGGTATATTCAATCTCAGTCATAAAGATATGTTACTTGTTGTTGTGTAAGAAGGATTATGAATATTTGATAGGGTTAGAGTCATGTTAAAGACTCAAAGATAGTTGTGTAAAGGTACAATAGAGGTAACTAGTGGTTGAGCATTCCAAGATTTAAGGACATATCCAAGTTTTCTTGAGGAAGGGCTTATACTATTTCATTCATTGAAGGATCATCATGAATAGGTTAGTATTATTAGATATTAGGGTGTATAAACACATGATATCAAGATAAAAATCAAGGTTTGTAGGACAAGGTACATTCATAGAGAAATTAGTTGTATTGAGATGTTAGCATGAAGAATGGTAAGTGTTTCTCTTTTCTCAAGGTTGTGTGCTATCAAAAATGTTTATATAGGTCCATTAGGAAGAGATTAAAAATTTGAGCATGTTTGTGATTTAATTTATTTCTTGAGGTCTGATTTAAGACTATGAAAGGTTTTTTTAGATAAGATAAAAAAGTTTTGGTTTTAAACCGGGGACCAAAAACCCATACATAGAGAAGCAAGTTTATAAACAAAAACTAAAATAGATCCATGGAGGCAGAGTAAAAACACTTGACAACATGCCCCCACAAAACTAGGCCAAACTACAGAAGTTTGCATATTAAAACAATTTTCTTTGTAGACACATTTGACACAACGAGTCCAAGAGAAGAAATAGAAAGAAAAGGAAAACAACAAGCTCACAATTAGTTCTTCGTAGCCCTACTACGGGTCATGGTACTCAGACTGCCATATCTCTTGCTAGACACTTTGATGATGACCCTCTTTAAGGGATTGAATTCCTTTTCCTTAGTCTGGGTCTTAACCTTCTCTTCCTCCTGATCCTTGCCTTGATTTTATTCCACAACCATACCCGAGATGTCACTAGTATCCCACTCCTCACTATAAGAAGAACTCAACATCAACTTCATTTTGTTTTTTCCTCCTCGGTAGAAACTTGATCCTATAGTAAGTAAATTCACTTTGCTCTTGCATAACATAATCAGCTTGGATACCCCTAATGGTTCTATTTTGAGTATCAATCCTTTGATGGCAATATTTCAGCTCCTATATGAGGTTTTTTTGTTGATGGTGAGAATGGTGTCAATTGTGGACTCAAACCTCATTATTATAGCCTCCCAGTCAACAAGTTCTTGGTCACTTTTGGTAGAAATTTCACCCAAATTCCTAATCCCCTTTTTGAGATTACATAAGGTGTACACAATACCCTTACCGAAAAACACTAACTTTCTTTTTCATAATTTTATTGAGGTGGGAAGAAAGGGTTTCCTGATCAGAATCTTGGTCATTGAATTTAGTAGGGATATCCACCTTCTCTTTCTTCAAATCCTCAATGGTTGAGAGAAGTGACCGATAAAGAAAATATGCAAGACTCATAGTCTGGTCTGACGAAAAAAATTGAGGATAGACAAATGGTGAGTAAAGATTTTTGAAATTTTACTTTGAGGGTAAGATATTTCATAATCACCAAGAAAACATCATCCCACCTATCCAACAGATAGGTGTGAGAAATTCCATCATCATAGGCTATAATGATTTTCTTGACTTAAAAAAGGTAGCAATTTCATGTTTTTTCGGGTTTTGTCTTTAAAATTTTTGAGGCCATCAGTTTTTAACCCAATAATCTTAGCAATGGAATTCTTAGAAACATAAATTTGAACCCCTCTAAAAAAAAACCACCATTAATCTAGGAAATCACAAAATCCACAGACATGGTAGGGTGGTTACCTTTAAGTTGATGGATGAACCTAGTAAAACCACCTTTATGCAACATCTTCCACAAAACCATGTCATTTTTGAGGTGAAGAAAGGTAGAGGGATCTGTTCGCACCCTATCTCCCCCCATGAAGCCTTTAGTATAGTCATCTTCATAGACCCGAGAATTAAACTGGATGAAATTGAGGAAAAAGAAAATGAATTGGACAAGGCTAGTATTCCAAAAAAGAGAAGTCCTTTCGAAGACCCAAGCATGTGAGCTAGGGGTATCATCATGAAACTTCCTCCTACATTGTGTCTTCATTAATGAGCTTGTTAACATGACCCCAGGGAGTACGTGTCCCAATCCATGTCTCCAAATCCACCATGGAAGTACCTTTTTGGCCAACACATCAACCGGTTTATTTATATCCCGACAAGTGTGTTGAATGACCATTTAATCAAATGATGGAAGAATGACACATGCCTCCATAGTCAAATTATTAAGCTTCCATCCAATTTTTGTCTATCCTTGAGGGAATTTATGACACACATCTAATCACCTTCAATAATCATATTATTTATCCCTAAGTCATGACATAACCTAACACCCAAAATCATAGCCCTGGCCTCTGCCACATTGTTAGATTGATTTTCAATGAGGTCCATATAGGCCCTAATACATCTTCCACTATGGTCATGAACAATACCACCTCCTCTAGTCGCTTTGTCGTTCACATGGGCCAAGCCATCAAAGTAAAGCTTGCACCTTCCTTCGGTAGTTTATTCCATTTGATATTATGATTCAACCTTTTCTTAATGGGGCTGGTAGGTTCAACATCCAAATTTCTAAGGATGTCCTTTTCCCACTCTAGACAAACTCTAACCTATTTGGGTTTAAGGATCTAGAATTTTCTTTAGAGCATGTTTCACTTTATTGGCCACCCTAATCAGTCTAACTAACTTTTTCCTAGAAAAAATATTGTTGCATTCAATATAGATTCCCATAAAATATGAGGCAGGGGCCAAATTCTGATTTTTTTTTACCATGTCATTTTGAAAATTTAATCTCCACAACACCGATAAGAGGACAACATCTCCCGAAGGAAAAAATACACTTTGAAGATGCAAAGGAATTAAAGAAGACTTGAAAAGAGAAGGGAAATTCCAGAAATAGGTGCCTGATGGATTCTTCCTTGTCCTTACATAACCCACATCTGTTTATGATGATCATTCCCCTACGTCCGAGTCTATCCATAGTAAGGATCTTACCTTTGATGGCTTCCCAGAAAAAAATGTTGATCTTGGGGATAATATGCTTATTCCAAACCTTCCTCCATATGATATTTGATTCCAAATGTTCAAAGTTTAACAAATATCCCGATTTGAATTTGTAATCCCTTGTGTCTGTGTATCTCTAGATTAGCTCATCTTGGATGCTTTGTTAGGTTGAATATGCGATGCTTGAGTTTCCTGTTTAAGTCATGAAAGGGTTGGATATCCCTATGATAAAAAGTAAGGGGAGGATAAAAATCCATCTCCATACCTCATCCCAAAGAATTACAAACAAGATCTCCCTACTTGATAGAAAAGAAATGCCGAGGTCACTCCATGACTACTCAATTTGAGGGCAGCATCCTCAATCCATGGATCCTCCCAAAATTTTATTTTAGATCCATATACAAGGTTACATTTCACCCCTTAATTAACATTTTCCTAGTTTGACATAGGTTATTCTAGAATATAGATCCTCTCGGTAACACCATATCACTGAAGAATTCCATCATTCCACCAAAGGGAAATAAATATTTCACTTTCAAAATTATCACCCAGATGCCTTCCTGTTTGTGAAGCCTCCACCACACCTTAGATATGAGGGTGTAGTTCATAAGATGGATATTATTTTGTCCTAAGCCACCCTTGTGCTTGGGTCAAGTAACCTTTTCCCAAGAAACCAAAGGGATTGTATTTTTATCCTATGAACCATTCCAAAAGAAACATTTTTGAGTTCCTTCGATGGATTTATCGACTCTTCTTGGAAGAATAAATATAGACATGATATAAACTAGAATACCTTTCAAGATGCTCTGAAGAAGCTGAGACTTCCCAGGTTGAGAGATTAAGGAGCCTTTCTAGGAAGAAAACTTCTTTTGAAATCTCTCGATGAGTTTGTTTCATCCTCCTTCATCGAGTTTTTTCCCATAGAGAGGCATTCCCAAAGAGAAATATGGGATATTTTTTATATTACATTCCAAGATGGTAGCCAATCTTTTCTATTGATCCTCTTCACATTTATGAAGAAACAAGAACTTTTTCTAAAGTTAATTTTCTTCCCTATAATGCTTTCATACTTATTAGTGATTCCTTTGATAGTCTCAACTTCTTGAACAACAACATGACCCAAAAGGACCATGTCATCAAAAAACTACTACAGACATTGATTTTTAATTCCATTGGTCACCTTAATCCCTTCCATGTTTCCCTCTCTCAGGGATTTAAGGCATAACCTACACAAAGTTTCAATAAAAATTATATACAGAAAGGGGGATAAAGGGTCCCTTGTCCAGATCCCCCTTTAAGATTTGAAAAAACCATTAGGTTTCCCATTTAAAATGATAGAGAAGATTAGGTATTTGGTACAAGATTGAATCATTTTAATAAAATGAGGATGATAACCTAGCCTAGAGAGAAGGGAGTACAAAAATTCTCAAGAAATTCTATCATAAGATTTTTGCATGTCCAACTTCAGAATCATAGCTTCCCTTCCTAAAAGTTCCACAGAATGAATGGTTTCATGAATTGTGATAATGCTATCTAGAATTTGTCTTCTAGAGACAAAGGTCCCTTGGCTGAGGGATATGAAGTTACTAAGAGTCTCTTACTCTAAAATCCAATAATTTAGAAATGAGCTTGTACATGGTATTACACAGACTAATAGGTCTAAAGTCCCCCAAATACTTAGCTCCAGGATTTTTGGGGATGAGAGAAATAAAGGTATGATTGATTTGTTTGAGTAAGCATCCAGATTGAAAAAATTATTGAACAACAGAGACCACTTTAGTCTTAACAATATCCCAATAAAGTTAGAAAAAGTCTGAAACCCATCTGGGCCTAGGATTTTATCACCTTCCATAGCATCCAGAATATATTTTATCTCCTCTTCAACAGGGATAGCTATTAGTTCTTGATTTTCATCTAGACTGATAGCAGGTTCAAAAATATTTAAAATTTCTTCTCTAGAAACTTCATCATTGAGAAGGTCTTCAACAAAAAGGTTTTTGAAGAAGGAAACAATGGTGGAGGAAATTTATTTATCCTTAGTGGCCATATCCCCGTTATCTTTCTTGATATCTTGAATGCACATTTTATTAGATTTAATAGTACAAAGATATGAAAAAAATTAGTGTTCGGAACCCCTCCTTAAGCCAAGTGATTCTCAATTGTTGTTTCTAGTAAACCTCTTCTCGGTGTAAAATATTGTGATAATCATATAGAAGGAACTTCTCTTTATATTTATCCTCAGAGATCCAACCTCCTTTTCCATTTTTTCTTCAAGAATCTTGAGATCCTCTACTATTCTTCTTTTTAGAGAAATATGTTTCCAAAAATTTATTTGTTCCAACTTTCGGATTGACTTTAATATGTTTAAGCTTGGTGGCCACTATGAACATACTATTACTTCTCACCTCAATGCTCCATCAGTCCAAAATTCTTTGTTCCAAGTCTAGTTGAGTATTCCACATCTTTTCAAACTTGAAGAGACTTCCCATATGATGCTTACTAGCACATGTTAAGAGAATCAATGGGTTATGGTCTGACCCAATATGAGGAAGGGAGGATAAATGTATTGTTGCTGCTAAACCCAATGGGTATTAACAAGAAAATGATCATGTCTTATTTGGATTAAGTTGTCCCTTTATCTCCTATTGGATGAGTTGTATTCAAAGCAACTGAGATTCAAATCTATTAAATAATTATAGCCCATGAAATTACCAAAGTCCTCCATACTTTCTGTGAAAATATTAATGTCACCTTTTTACTCATAAAGAATGAGGGGGGTATTAAAGTCTCTACCAATTATCCAGTTTAAGTCATTGAGAATTATTCTAAAAGTGGTCAACTACTCCTATAGCTCCTTCTACCTACTTTGAGGTAGGTATTGGGTGCATAGATATTAGATAGAATAAACTGATTTCTAGTTATAACTTCTGTAAATCAAATAACTATATGATGTTGACTATTGATAAGAGGGAATCCTTCCAGTTTATATTTTTCCACAAGCACAACAAAACACCGGAGGCTTCGACGAAAGGTTAAAAGTGAAATCTAAAATATTTCCAAAAAGAAGACTGAAAATATTTCATCCTAATTTCATTCATCTTAGTCTCTTGTAACATTAACACATCAGGTTTCTCTTTCACTTTTAAATCCCAAAAAATCCTATGCTTATTGGGCTGATTTAAGCCCCTAATATTCCAAGATATGCAAATAATTTATGGTGGGAGGATTTCTTACCCAACATTAATGGTTTTTGGTGACCTTCCATAATGTATTTCTTTGTCTCTTTGTCCCTTTTTTCCTTTTCCGAAGGTCTTCCCGGGGACGCCTCTTTTTCTCCTATATCCACCTTTAATATGGTTCTTGGTGTTTGGATCCGATTTAGGGATGGCCTAGTCTATGGGATGTGGAGATCTGAACTCACCTCAATTGGACTCTCTTTCACGAATTCCTCCACCTTATTACTTTAATATAGGCCTTCTTTTGACATTTTCTCAGCAGCCTCCTATTCATGTTGGGCATCCTGCTCCACTATGGAGATGTCCTCCAAATTAACATCTAGCATTTTGTACATATTACTTACTAGTAATGCTTCTTCTGGTCTATGAGCAAAGAAAATTGCCTCCAGAGAGTCCAGAACTATTGAAACCACTATACTATCCTCCTGAAAATCCTCAAAGATCACCATATCATCCTTATTATCTAGTTCCCGGGTCTCTTCACTTTTGTTGTCCTTCTCCGACCTTATTCATCACCCGAATTTTCTGAAAAATGAGCTTCTGTAACTTTGTCCTTAGACTCTATTGGATTATTTATTTGTCTCCACTCGGGTTGACCTTCAAAGTTTCACTACCATTTGATTACATAGGACCCTTTCCCTTCAGATCTTCCTTACTATAACTCTTAGTCTTCTTAAGGAAGGATTTCTAAGTAACCTCCTCTTTTTATTTGGGACATGATTTGATATTATGGTCTGCTTTAAAGTAGGAAAAACACATAAACGAAGAAAAATCATAATCAATCTTCTAGGTATGAAATCCCTAGGGTGCTTTGATCTCAATGCTTCTGGGTAATGGTGTTTCAGGGGCCACATTAACATAGAAACAAGAAAATAAAAGCCTTGTTCTAGCACAAGTGACCATATCAATAATGACCAGGGCTCTAATAGCCTTAGTAATCCCTTGTAGGATATCCAAGTCCCAGTGTTCCATTGGGAGCCTAGGTAACCAAAACTTGATAGGGTATTCCTTGATAATAGTTTCCAAAGGATTGAAACTTGACAACCAGTTTTGAATATGAACCACAACCCACCCCATGAACCAAGGTCCCCTACTAGAATCCTTAAAAACTCCTCCTCCAAGGATAAATAGATAACAAAAATAATTAGTGTAAGTCGAAATTTCCATCGCTCCCTTAGGCATCCATTTCCTATTAGCCCATTTTCTGAACTCTTCGATATTGGGTTTGCTACCAAGAATCTTAGCAAGAATGGTGTTACACATCAAAGAATAAACCTAGTTGGTGAGAGATTCTGGTATTTCCAAGAAAGCACCATTTTCATTACACTCACGTGATAAAGGGGCCCTTGACTAGCTCCACCTTGTCCCTTTCCATGGTGAACTGTGCATCATTCCTATCCTCCTAAGAATTCACCCTATGATCCTCAAGTGTCATCCTTCTTCTCATTTTCCCACCCAAAACTGAATTAAAAATGATCGTTCCCACTTGTAGTCATTATTTTACCCTTTATACTTATTTCTAACCCCAAGTGCATCGGCCTATCATCTAGAATATGCCAGAAATCACCCTAATAATGTGTGGGCACCGAGGCCCTCCTTTATGTGATCCTTGCAAGAGAGTTCTACCATTAATGGAGGATTATTTATAGAAACATAAGTACATTCACTTACTTTGAAAGTTAGAAGATGCAACTAACATATATACATAGTAATACATCAAAAAAGCTAAATGACATTGTAAGAAGTATATTAAAAAAATATGATCCATGATAAGTCATATCACATGAGGGTTTACACCCATAAACAAGATGTACTGAGAATAGATTCAAGTATATTGACTCAATATAATCTCTGTAGCCATATTACATCTAAAAGGGTCATCTTAAACTTTATATATTAAATGATAGAGAGTTAACTCCTATAAGATTCTTTGATATGAGATCCTAAATATAGTTTTCCCCATTCTCGTCCCTTATTACGGATCCCAAGTACCCATATATATGCTCATGGTATCCCTTACAACCTGTCTAGCACTAAGTAATCTAAACACTAACATTACTTTGCAACACTTCGTTAATATCCTTCTCTTTCTCTGCATTACCTTCATGCCTCCATTTATTTCTTCCCACGTGTTCCTTATCTCTCTTCTCATGACCCAGGGAATATCTTTAAATAGGATCATCGACCACTGCCATGAATTCTCTTTTGAGCATATCGCGTGCCAAGTGTCAATGTGGTCCTCCATTGGTGAATGTTTATCCTCTTCACAAACCTTCCACTAGCTATAATGATGCCTCTAGGAATATTCCCTACGAGGAATATCATTTTATTGACCTTGAAGGTTCCAGGATGGCACCTTATCCACTCATCACACCTAGTCGAGTCATCATGTTTTTCCTCAAGTGACCCCATGATTACGGTTATGGCTAAGTCCTTTAAACCTTTGTTCGCCTCTCGCGTGTGCCTCTTAGTACTTAGCCAATATTTTAGGGTCCAACATCACCCCACACTATGCATGTTCTCCATCCTTGGAAACATTATGATTCCTTAAAGAATAAATAATAGAGGTATCGAAACAATCAAAGAATGGAAGGATGAAATAAATGGAAGAATAGAAGAATGTGTTATTGTTACATGAAGAGTGGGAATTAATTTTTCACGGATGCCTCAATTTTCTCCCATGCATCTACTTCTCCCTATGCTCACTGAAGTAGGTCACCCACTAATGAATTTTATTCATCAAAACTAAGTTCCTTGCTCTTATCCTTCAGCGTATCAACAATGCTCTCTAGATGCTTTCTAATATTGCCTAGCAAATCCATCCTGTGAGTGACTTGGGGGTACAACATCTTTAGTTTACTCTTAATCAAACCTTATAAGGTATCGATTGCTTCCAATTTCTTCTCAACTTCAGCTAGGATCTTGTCGCGCTCCGCCCTATTACCTTTGTGTTTTTCTTGAAATTATTTTAGATCCACCTCATGTGTAGCAACCAATATGCTTGCTACCTTATCTCTATTGGCACAATTGGCATACATGACTTTAGCTATTTATGCAAAGGTCTTTATTGTAGAAAGGAGATCGAGTAATGAGTCACTATCCCCAAAATATTCATCTTTTCCTCCTTATGACTTTCCATCACCTCCTCTGGTGACTCTAGTACAAGTGGTCTCCTTTCCATAGTGAGGACGTGGGTAAAGTATTCCAAGCATTGCATGGTTGACTCGTATTTCTAATTAGGTGGGCACCTCTATCTTCTTATGGATTTCACATACCTTTTCCTTTTCATCCCTCAGTTTACACCTTAATTGCACACTGATCAATTCCTTCTATTTTATCTCTTTGTCTCTCTCAATGATCTCCTCATTATTTTTCTCAAGCTCTTCCTCCAAGACCCTTATTATGTCATTTCTACCAAAGAGTCTTGCTTCTACCTCCACTAATACTTTGTTGAGTGCATTGTAAAACTTTCTCATTAGACAGGTTGGGCATTCACCGTGAGGGTTTACTCCCTTGGAATATGGTATTTTCATAAATGCATCTCAGTTGACCTCGAATTCAGGTTCATCAACATGGGACTCAAAATCCCAAGATAGAATTTTCCTCATGCACGGGTATGCACCCTCTTCATCAAAAGAAGACCAAGAAAGGAGTTGGTTTTTAGGCACGGTACTTTAGAAATGCACACGCAATACATTATTTATATCATTAATGTAAGTAATTTCTTTTTCTTACACTGTTACTATACCCTTTCCACCGTAAATGCATCGCCTTTGGGAACCTTACTTTGCTAAGCCGGGGTCTCTGCCCATGCTTCCATTCTCCTTTCCCATGCTTGCACTTTCCTCTATTTCCTTCCATACTTCCTCAATTATTTGCTCAATTTCATGCTCTACCAATTATTGGATAATCCTTGCTACTTCCCTCTCTGTGGTATTATCCATCTACTCCTTGGTAGGGGTCGAGGTATTTTGATCCTTTGTGTTTACTTCCTCGATCTCCCCTTCATTGTGAGTACCTACTTCATCCTCATCCTTCTATTCATTTCCTTCTTCCTTTGAATTTTCTACATCATATATAGGATGGTTCTCGACCCTCATCACACTCTTCATTACTTTGTTGTCACCTCCATGCTTTTTGTTTCATCCGCTTCTTCCTTCTTCGGTGATTCTGGTTCAGGGGACATCTCTTTTCTTATTTCTCTAATGACACTTCCCTTACCAGAGACTCCTCTTGTGGTAACTATTTACTCATGGGAGATTTATTCCATTAGTCGTAAGTATTAGTGCCCATTCCTAAATCATGTGCCCCTACTATGTGTACTGTCTACTCGCTTGATGCATTTTTCTCCTCTATCTCTTTTCCTTAGTGCAGTCTTCTCCCATGTGGTTAGGTCTTTAGGAAGAGACATTGTCTTCAACATAATCACCCTTTTCATACTTAGGCCTTATGCACAAATACACCCTTACTGCTGCCCTCCCTGTAATAGGTAATGTTACTAGTTTTAACATGTGTATGTCATGGGAGACATACTTCTCCACATAGCCACGCTTCTTGTGGTATATTAGTTTCCTTCATAGCTTGCGGTAGTCTTGATCTACTACACTTAGATCAAATCTAGGTTTCTTCACCTCTTTGAAACGATTGACCCTGCTGGAAGTACTGTGATGTGAAGGAGAAAATAAAATTACACCAAGGACTCTTGGTGTCATCTACCAAAGTAAATCTATTGATGCACTAGTGAAGGAAAATTGTTAGGTATCCTCCATTCAATCTTGAATACATCATGCATCTAATTATACCACTTTTCCAAGTGTTCCTTATGATCGGCTGTCATGGTGTCATAGGTATACTGTTCAAACCTCTTAGCGGGGTAGGGTTCTCATCTAGGTACTCCCAAAAAAACTTTTCCACCTCATTAGGCACTTTGATCTCTCGAAAAGAAAATGGTGAGGAGGATGTTACCAAATATGATCTTTTATCTTTCGCACATGATACATATGATCTCCTCTATAATGAAAGTTGGGAAGTTATAAATGGTTCCCTCTGAGATCTTGCGACACACATTCAACAAGACCTTGTTGATCTGTGTCCATCTCTCTTTCCCATTTAGATTTTTAACCAAATGCACAACCATCCTCATCATCAGTCGGTAGTTGAAGAAATTTCAAAGTATCATGAACCCTTCTTGTAGTGATAAGCCTCAACGGTCTTATTAATGGTTTCCTTATCTTCCAAGTCATCTTCTAATGAATATCCTTCACAAATAAGGCTGATGAACTTAGAAATTAGCTGGGGGGTTATGCGCATCCTCCAACATGGGAAATAGAAGTGGTATTTATGCACATGTGACATCAACCATTGGTATAGTCACCTAGGCTTTCTAAAATATGGAAACTTGTAGAGTTGCAATAACATAGCCTTCTCCATATTTACCATTACCTCATTGTCATAGATGTGCATTCCATATGGTGTCCTCTTCTTTATAAGGTGAACAATTTCTAGTGTCATTTCATTCTCTGTGGTGCTCATTCGATTGTTGTAATCACTGAAGACCATATTTTTGACATGAGACACCCATTCTTTACTAAGAAATATGCCATCTAGGTACTGCATTTTTGCATACCATTCTTCATTAAAACTGGTGGAGACAGACTTGTTTCCACTTTCCCTTTCCCTTCTTCGGTGAAATGTTTGCTACTTTCCTTGGTGCCATTTATTTTTAAGGTCCTTAAAATTTCTTCCTTTCTCCTGATCCTGGATCTTCTCAACTTTGCGGCTCCAATTCTTTACAAAAATTCCTTCAAACCTCGTGCCCTAGCTTACGCAAGCCTAACCTGGAAACCAAATTTCCCACAAGATGGTGTAAACACCCACAAGATTCTTCCACACAACCTTCTCTGCTTATACCCATGTACTTATTTTCACTCTGGTTCGCTGATCAATTTAGCTATGCACACAAATCATCACAAATTTTATAAAAATTTCTTTGCAAGGATTCCCTAGTTTATGAGAGCTCTTTTTAAAACATAAGGTAGAAAATAACGCACCCCAATATTCTATTTATAACTTTTTATTTTCTCTGTAATAAATTCCATGCCACCTACCAATGTACTTTTACAATAAAGGTGTATTTTTTCTTTCCAATGCCAACCTTTAGCACTTTTCCTCCATACTCAATCCTACGTGAACACTTTCACAACCTTCTAGCACACAACTTCCTCGACCATAGAGTTCTTCACGCTTTCTCCCAGTGAAGTCAATTATTCTTCTATGTCTTGGACCAAGTTCTTTTTGCTACCTACCTCATGTTGCTCCTATGCTTTTTACCCTTGTACATGGTTTCTCAAAGCCTTTTGACACCATCCTTCCTTCATGTTCACCTTTTCTATGTGTGATCTTCCAATCCACGTGTTTTTGATTTTTCAACCCGGGCCATCCACAATCATAGCTTCCAAGATTTTGTCACATCACTACACTCCACACAAAATAAATGTGCAAATCCTTTGTGCATAGATTTTTTTGAAAATAATAAGTAGCTACTAGTGCACAAACACGCACAACAAAAAGCAATGAGAAAGGGAAACACAAAGAAAGGAAATTGCAACAAATCAAAACCTAGGCTAACTGGCAATATTACTTTATTTATAGACATAAGGAAGACTTATTTATAGTATAAATTCAACCTACTCCCATTGAAATGGATTGGTAATCATGTTCCATCCAGTGCTTGTAATCGGAAAACACCCGAATTTGTATATAAGATACAATGTATGGGCCCATCTAATGGATTTTAAATTTCCTAGGATGGTACAAAAACTTGGAATCATACAATAGGACTATTTTCCCAACCTCAAACTATTTGTTCTTGATGTGTCTATTATGCCATGCCTTCTGCATGGATTTTTCTATTTTTGACTCCAGTGAGCAATAACCCACCTCTCATCTAACTGCATTAACTTATAAATCCTCTCCTTAAGAACTTACTCATCAGCTAACCCTCCTGCATGTGCTATACACAGTGATGGTAACATGAATTCAATAGGTAACACTACTTCCATGCCAAAAACCAATTGAAAAGGTGTGGCCTTGTTCAGTCTTTTATAAGTAGTCCTAGTATGACCATAACACAATAAAAATTTATCATCCCAATCCTTTCTTCCCACATCACAAATATTGGTTAACGTGTGATTCAGAATTTTTTAAATGCCTTAGCAGTCCCATTAGCTTATGGGTGATAAGGGTTAGTCTTGTGGTGGGCTACCATGAATTCTGCCAACAAGATCCTAACTGTCTCATTCAAGAAATGAGTACCCCTATCACTTGTTAAGATCAACGGGCATCCATATATACTGATTATGTTTTCCCACAAGAACCTAGCTATTATTACCGTTGTGTAATCCCTTATAGGTGCCACTTATGCCCACCTTGTAAGATAATCTATGCATGTAATGATATAACGCGAACCTATCCTTCACATGGCTAGGGAAATAGGGCCTATGAAGTCAATTTCCCACTTCTTGAATGGTTCTACATTGGAAATTGGTCTTAATGGCATTTCATCTCTTTTCCCTAGTTTACCAAGGTGCTTGGTAGTGGTCACAAGCCTTACAATACTCAATACAATCCTTGTAAACCATTTCCCACCAAAATCTTGCTAGAAGGATCTTGTGCGTGGTTGCATTCCATACATAGTGTCCTCCTACAATTCCACCATGTTCTTCCTCCATGATTGCAACACGTTCATGTTTTAACACACACCGTCACAAAACCTCATCATGGAATAGCTTGTATAAGTATCCATTGAATAACATGTAGGGTGTAATGCATATGGCTAACTAATTCCTTTCCAACATCTTCATTCCCTCCGGTGCCACACTCATCTTGAGAAACATAAAAATATCTTCCAAGTTAGAGGGTGCATACCACAATCTAAGCATTGCGCATCTGACATTATATCCTCAATTCTCTACACGTCCTTTCCCGATTTAATAATTTATAAATGGTTAGGTACCAAATTGCTCTTACTCGATTTCACAAAAACCGTAAAATTAAACTCTTGAAACAATAGGACCCACCTGCATATGTGCCCTTGTAAAATGAGATTGTTTATCAAGTAATTCAATGCCATGTGGTCTGTGTAGAGTATAAAGGGTGTTTCCAATAGATAATATATTAATTTGTGTAGTAAATAGATCAATAACAATGCTTTATGCTCAGTAGTAGTATAGTTCTATTATGCTGGGGTTAGCTTTCTACTAGCAAAACACAAGGGGTGGTCAAAAATTCCCTCTCTAAGTTGTGCTAAGATTACCCTAATTGCCACTCCTAAAGCATCAACATGTACATGGAATGGCTTATCCCAAGAACAAAAAGTGTAATATGAGCACATTGATAAGCTTATTCTTCAATTTATCAAATGCCATCTATTGCGCCTCTCCTAGTGAAATGTACTTTTATGTTTTAGCAAATTTTCCAATGGCACGGTGATCTTAGCATACCCCCTAATAAATTTTTGGTAATACCTTGTATGCCCAAGGAATACACGTACTAAGCTCTAGCTAGTAGGTTCCCCCAATCCCATAATAACGACAACTTTGGCAAGATCCATTAGAAATCCTTCCTTACATATGATATGCCCTAAAAGGCTTCCAAATAGAGTAGAGAAAAAACACATTTCTTAATGTTGAGGGATATCCTCAACTATCAACATATTTCAAACATCAGCCTCAGATTGTCACAATGGTCCCTCACTAATCCATATACCATCCAATCATCAAGGTAGACTTGAAGAAACTTATGGATGAAGTCTTGAAATGCCTACACCACAATGTATAAAAACACAACAGCTCATTCTTTAGTCCAAAAGGCATGACCGTGTAGGAAAATCTTACCCACTTGGTAGCTAAAGTTGTCTTTTCTTGGTCCTCCTTTACAATTCTAACTTGATGATATCCTAAGAATCCATCTAGTGAAAGAATAGATCTCGCGCCTAGCTACTCCTTCCAGGATCTCTTCAGTGAAGGGGGTTGGAAAAGGGTCAATAAAACATACCAAATTTAGATCCCTATAATCAACACAAATCCTTATCCTCCCATCCTTCTTAATGCTAATGACCATCAAACTTATCCATTCTAATTCTTCAACACCTAAATGATGCCTGATGTGATCATCTTATCAATATCTTCCTTAACTTTGACACGTAGATTCAGATTCATTCGATAAGTTCTCTTCCAAATTGGGCACACACATTCCTTTAACTTGATCTTCATTTCTCCCAAGGAGTGGTGAAATCCTTTAAGCTCATGGTACTGCGTAGAAAAAATCCTTAAATTTGTGTAACAGATCGATGATCTTTGAAGCCTATTTTACCGTCCAATAATCTCCAATAGTAGCCTCCTTAGGTTTTGCTTCCAAACCAATGTTAACCTTATTGGTTTTAAGTGGTTCATGATAGGTGCACACTTTCTCATATTCACTATCCATAACCTCACGCATACCCATAGTATGGTTAACATCTAAATTTTCCATTTCTTCTCTTATAATGAACCACTTAAAACCAAGATACAATACATTTGAAGATGGGTGTAATGGGGGCCTTTCCATTTGAATCTAGGCATCTAGGGTGAGAACATTAACTTCCTTGGCACATGCATCCTTAGCTCATGTCCTCACCAATACAAGTTCTAATTCTAGCTCACGTGCCACCCTTAGTATCCACTGCGAGTATTCTTACTTACCACTAACCATCCCAAGTGCCCTTGTCTTTCCATTTTTCTAGATAATGTGTTCAAATATCTTTGGAAACTCCTCATACTTGTTCTTCTTTCCACACCACAACAATTGTATCAGCTCATGAAATTCACATTTGTAATGCTTTTGGACCCATAATTATAACAAGATCCGCGAGGAATTCACCTCTTCCGCCTTCGCGATTGCCACAACCTATATATCCTTCATGAAAGCATCTTCCATGAGCTCCTCCATCTACATGTCCTTCATAGTGATGACCATCATCCTTGGAATTGTTTGCAATGCTGGTCTGATGCACACCAATATCAATGAAATCATGTATCTAGTTAATCAATCTACAATCCTTAGTGTCATGAGTAGTAGAGGTGTAAATATTGCAATAACAAGACATATTCTTACGGATCACGTGCTGTAGTAGCGAAAACCTACTTGCATCATGATCTTTGTGGAAAATTTCATAGTCTACCATCATGGCACTTACCAATCTCTGAGGACAAATGTCCTTTGTAAACAAATCTACCTCACAATCTATGCACCATAGGCCACTGTGAGTCTCATGGGATGAGTTGACAGATAACTTCTCCAATTGATTTTCCATTGCATAAATATGAGCTCCAAGAAAAGGACTAACACTTGTATCCACACTTCTCATAGGCTCAAGACACATGGTAGCCTCTAAGGCCTCGCACGGGTCTCTAAAGGTCTTATGCAAAAGTAATCTCCTGAAGGGTATTATTAGTCCTCCAACGAACCATTGAGCATGCTCAGAAGGATGAATATCATAAGACAATTTTTATAAGAGAGTTTTAAAATGTGTATCATACTCCCGCACGCTCTCTTCCATACCGGTTAAATCTCCTTCAAGCGCTAATGCTCTTATTTTCAAACTTAGGAATATATAATTCGAGATAAGAAGGAATTACATAGTTTGGTATAATCTACTACTATCTGGTGGGGGTCATAATTTTAGTACCAACTATGTGCGCACCTTTGCAATGTTATTTCAAAATGACTTGCCTTCCATTCTGGGTGTTTCACTAATAAGTTGTGAATGTATGAGAAAAATAGATAAGGTAAAGGTGAGAGGAATACCTGTGAAATGAAGGTGGAATGTTGAATGCACGTGTTATGATTTCCCGATCCGATGATGATTGCGAGAACTTCCTTTTTGCTAGGAAGAACTACCTATGAATGAAAAACAAGACCACAAGAAGAATATTAAACAATATATGTCAGTGGAATTCCTAGCATATGCTAGATACCGGAAGTGTGATACTTCATAGATGGATGTCAATCCACTGTTTATCAAATAAATGAACAAAAATGCAAGAAATAGATGTCCTATTGCTAACAATTTGATTTCGGTACCTCAAGTTATTAACAATATACTATATTAAGTCAAATATTGCAATACAAAATTAGATCTAACTGATGTTGGGTTATGTTTCAGTGGGTAGGTAGCCAAGGTGATTAGAAAAGGTTAATATTAGGTTTTGGGTTTTTGGGTGAAGGTTATTAGGTCACCGTTATAGGAAATATTACCAGTTATAGAGACCGACGTCAGTATAGGTATGACCAATGTCGGTCAAGGGTGACCAGATATCATCACACCGTAGAAAATCACGAAGGTCGAAATGGGTGTTCAAGCCTTTTATAACTTCACAGGAACCGAAGAGAGTGTGTCTAGGATTAATAGGTGTAGGAAAAGGGGTTAAGAAGGTTTGAATGGAGTTTGGTAAGGATTTTGTAAGATTTTGGGATGGGTTTTGGTTGACTAATATGGCTTGGGTTATTGTCACCGTGACCGATGAAGGGTGACCAATATCAACCATTATGGAAAAAGGTTGAACATTGTAATGGAGGTTTTGGTGTTCTTTAGGGTTATACAGAGGACCTTAGAGGCATTGAATGTAGTTTCACGGAATAAACAAGGTCTCAGAGGTTGAATGGAAAGGGTTTCAAGGAGGTGAGAAGGAAAACATGTAGCTTGTTTGGAAAATGAAGGTGTGAGATAGTTGGGAGATGAGTAACATAGAGAAATAATGAATGGAAATACTAGTATTTGAAAAAATGAGAGTAAAATGGAATTCTACTTACTCAATGTCTTGTGCTTGCAAGTTCTAAATGGATTATGGTGAAGTGCTGAGGATTTTTGGTAGAGCCCAAATCTTCTGTGAATGGCAGTGCTTCCTAGAATGCTCCTGTGAATGCCAACACTTTTAGATGAGACTCCAATGCTTTTTTGGGCCTCTGGTGGGCTCTGGGTATATTTCTTTCTTCTAGATACGTGAGAGAACCCTAGTTTAAGCTTACATGCAAAGATTTCTCTAGAACTAGAAATTTCCAATGTTTGGAACAAGGTTGCCAAAAATAGTATATGGTAACCGATGATGGTTAGGGTGACTAGTATTGGTTTCGGGTAAACCGACGTCGGTTATGATGGGAAATCCTAGGTTTGCCAAAATGACAGATCTTGGCAATCTTTTGGCGAGTTCTTCCCATTGGTCCAGGTCTAAAATGGTATTTTTCACTTAAGTAAGTGGGCATGCTGTTAGAGAAAGAATATACATCTAATGTTAGGGTTAAACTAAGTCTTAGTTAGTTTAGGTAAGTAGAGATTGAGTTTTAGTTAAAATGAACATGCTAAGAATAGGTTCATGATGAGGTGTCTAGGTGATGTGGCTAGGTGAGGTGGTCAAGTGAGGATGTTAATTAAATTAATTAAAGTAATTAATTCAATTAATCATGTGCACTATGGGATATGAATATGTAAGGTATGATTAATTTAATTAACGAGGTTATAAGGGTGGTATGACCTAATTTTGGTGTCTACTTTTTGCCCTTTTTATCACATAGCTTGTATTGGTAAGTGACAACAAAAAAAAAAGGAAGTGATTACGCCATGTGTGGGTGAGAGTGGGGTTGCCCCAAGTATGGGTGAAGGTGATCCCCTTCAAACCAAAAACTCGATGAAGTGTTATACGTAAGTGGTGAGTGGTTTGATAAATGTGTAGTTGGTGGAAGTGAAGGTAGGTGGGGAAGGGTATGAGTACTATGGGAAATTGTGATGGTTGACTCATGTAATAAGTAATAAGCCGAGTCAAATTGGGTAATGGGTAATGGCAATCAAATACATGCACATGTATAGATTGCAACACGGTATGAGGTTAAAGAGCTTGCAAACTCTACATCGTCTAAGGTCAATAGGTTTATCCAAATAAGGGTGAAGTGATTTAGGTATCCAACACATAGGATATAGTCCGAAAGACAACGTAGGTCAGGTTGCGAGAACGTTTAGGTATGTTCTAGTACACCAAAGGTTTAGTCAAGATAAATGACATGACAATAGGAAAGGTATGGTTGTTAGGATAAAATAAATAAGTAACAACATCGCAAGGTATAATGAGTACATAAGTTCAAAAGGTTCTAAAAAGTGGTTCAGTCAAGGTATATGGGTGCATGGCATGGGTAAGGCCAAGGTATAGGAAAGTAACAAATCCCTAAACGCAATTAAGGAAAATGTTAGGTAATTTGGGCTTGTAGGTAGGTTACAATAAGTGTGGGTAAGGTAAAAGAGTCTTTGCAATAAGGAGTTGAGGTCAAAATGGGATGAAAATTATAATGATAGGAGACCGATGACAATTGTAAAGTAATCGATGTCGATTTGGTATAACCGATGTCACATGTCGAGTTAGGGTTAAAAAAGGAAAATTCTTCTTTTTATGTGAGAGCTTAGGAAATGATAGGATGAGGCAGAGAGTTGAGTTGGCGAGCCTCATAACAAGTGATTGGATTTCGATTGGTGGGTCTATGAGATCAGTTCTAGTGATTGAATCTATGAGGAGAATCAATGTAGATTTGTGTCATGGTGGAGGTGGGAGGGGTTCGGGTGGGCCACTAGTATAGTGGCTAGATGTACCACCACACAAATGACACTAAGATGAGGTAGGAATCGATAGGATTCCATGCTTTTGGTTGAAAGTAGTGTGTTGAAGTCAGTTTGGATTAATTTTTTTGGGTGGGAGTGTTATTGTGAATTTTTAGGTAAAATGAAGGAGGGGAAAGGCCTACTATAGCGTAAATAGGGGTGGGAATGAAGTAAGGTTAGGTTTGGGTAGGGTAGAGTAGGTATGTAGGTTATTTTTATGGATTTTGGTAGATGGGGGATGGGTTTCAATTTTGGAACCATGACAGAGACCGACATCGATCTAAGGTTAGGTGAGTCATGATTTTAACGGGGTAGGAGGATGGTAGGTGAATTAGGTAAAATGGGGTGAGTAGGGTTGATGTCGTTAGGTATGGTCCTGGGGTTAATAGGTAAGTGAATGTTGTCAAGTTGTAATAATGTTGTGGTTTTTAGATGCGGGCTTAGGGGGACCACCAAGATGCGGGATAAGATACCACCTCTCATTGATAGTGATACATCCGAGTGTGACTACGAGAGGAGTGGATGCATGTAATGGATGTTGGCTTGAGTGGGATCTGATGCTATAGGCATGTAGCTCAAGATCCCATTTGATTTTCATTCTCATCGATAGATGGGACTCAATGACCAATACTTTCAAATTTCCAATAGGTGAGATTACTGTCACCCTGGAGGATGTATACATGATCCTATGACTACTAATAGTTGGGGAGTCGATATATTCCATTACTTTAGAGGCATAATAATATTTGATAGTAAATATTTTTGGGGAAGAAATGGGTGAGATGAGGTACCATAGTGCGAGCCTCAGTTATGGATAGATGTATGTGGCCCATCCTCAAGAGACGAGGTTAGTGGTCTTGATGATGGAGGCAGTATGTTGCTTCTCCTTACCAGATGTGGAGGGTGGGATATTCCCACAAGAACTAATGGGAGTACTCTAAGACATGATGGAAGATCGACTCTATTTTTCATGGGCACCAACTTTCTTGGTGCAATTTGTATAGAGATTTGTGGGCCTATGGGAGGCTATAGATGTTCAACTTGCACCTCACATTCCTTCTACATTGTTGGGCACACGAGAACATCGTATGTGTGCATCTAGTTGGTTTTCCCTGACATGATTGGTTCAGGGGTGGCTTAGTCAGGGTTGGTTATAGGTGATGGGTACCACTTAGTGGATAACATAGGGCGATGAGGGCCACACATGATGTTGCATATTATAGGTGAGTGCTAGAGGGGTTATCTGGGGTTGATATTGTTTAGAGGCCATATGTTGGCTTTCCTTCATACATGAACATGGTAGAGGAGTTGGAGGAGTTACAGCTGCTCAGGTGGATAGAGGGGCACCGTGTTGAAGAGCACGAGATTATACCCATAGATAGGGTCGATGATAGTTTGGGATACCACAGATGTGCCTCCACCATTCCCATAGTATAGGAGAGATGACATGGAGAGGCCTATGTATCTACCATAACTGACTATGTTGACGGGGCGGGGAGGTGGATATGCATATTGATGACATCGGGGTCATAAATAGATATAGGAAGTGGTGGGTAGTGCAGCTATGGGTCACACCATCAATGCCAAGGAAGCCAAACTCAGCTACTATCGTAGTATAAAGAGATACCTTGCATGGTCAGGTGGCTACCCATCAAACACAACTTAGAGTATTACATGGGAAGATCACAGGTGAGAGGCACATGTTGTTACTTTACGTGTGTAGGCGGTAGCCCTATAGGCCCAAGTTACATAGGGATAGGTGCCCACACAGGGTGGTGATGGTGATGGGGGACATGTAGCCACCTTATAGGCATATGTAGCAGGTTTGCAGGGCCAGTTGGCCACTTCATAGGCTCACATTATGGCTCTACATGCCTAGGTTATAGCGTAGGCACCTCCAAAGTCTTAGGGAATGGTCCTATATTACGAAAAACAATGGGATAGGGTCCTATGGTACATTGAGGAGGACAGGGGGTACACATGTACAAGGTCCATGACTATCCCTAATAGGGAAAAATCTCACGAAGTTACTTGTGATACCTATGACACCACCTCAGATGGTACCGATGATGAGGTTCAAGGATGCTTGAATGAGGCACGGTATTACCAGGATCACCTAATGACCACAAGGATAGATGTCCCTTCCTATGATGAGTATAGGTCACAACAAGTAGTGAGTGAGAGGATAAGATCTTGCATTCATAGCTCAAAGAGCATAGGGGGCTGTGAGCCTAGATATAGGTTCAGGGTGAGGCCATGAGTTCACAGAGTCGAGACCTAGCTGCAAGCCAGAGAAGAGGAGACCAAGACCTATGTGAGGTGAAGAGATGTTGGTAGGGTGCCAAATAGGATGATAGGAGGATATAGATGATACAGGATGTATATCAAGTGGGGGATGATTAATCACCATATATGCTCAATGTATCAATTTTGGCATATACCTACATGTGTATCGATGATAGTGAGGATGTACATGAGAATTTTTGTGATTTTGATTATTATACTAGCTTTGCGTGCAAAGATAGTGAGGTTGTATCTGAGATACTTGTATTGATTTTGTACCTATGTACATATGTATGGATACACATACTTTTCCAGTTATATAGATGCTTTATTGGATGGATGATATATATATGTTTTTAATTTCCATTGTTTATTGTGTATGTGATGGAAACTAGGTAATTTAGGCATGATGGAGTCGAGGTTATGTAGGCATGATTGAGTTAGGTTGGTTTAGGCATGATTGAGTTTAGGTCATTTAAGCATGGTTGAGTCTAGGATAGTTAGGTATGGTTGGGTTTAGGGGATTTTGGGTATGGGTGAGTTAGTCATGGTGGAGTCTTGGTCATTTAAGCATGGTTTGGTCATGGTGTTGTGTTTGATTTAATTTCCAAGTTTTTGTTTTTATGGAAAATAAATGATGATGTATGATATGGTGATGTTATAAAATGGTAGGTATGTATGTTTTTTTATGATTGTTTAATTTCCAAGCTTTGTGTAAAATGGAAACTAACTAAGATAGGATGTGAATTGAAAAATGGGGAAAGTTGGTTAGGGTAAAAGAGTGGCTGAGATAACCTTCAAGGGCCTCATGCCCTTGGAGTGTTACCTACATAGCCCCGACAAAAAGGGGCCTCAGGCCGATGTAGTTCTCCCATAAGCTAGGGAAGAATATGGTGAGGTAGAGGAATGGGTGGGTAGGTTTTAGGGATGATTGAGTCTAGGTCAGTTAGGCATGGTTGAGTCTAGGTCATTTAGGCATGGTTGGGTCTAGGTAATTTTAGGCATGGTTGGGTTTAGGTCAGTTAGGAATGGTGATGTTGGTGAAAGAGGAATTCTTAAAGTGTAGGTGTCGATGGTCTAGTCCTGTATAGGAAAATCAGCAAGTGATGAAGAAGGTAAATGATAAGAGGTGACCAATAGAGCTTCCTAATTGGAAGAACCATTAGAAGTCTACCATACCAAAGGTAGTATTATGAACATAAGACCCTAAAATCATTACATGATTGACTATGCTAAGGGTGAAGAAAGTCACATGATCACAAAATGTCATTTTTCTAGAAAGAACCTTGAGAAGGTAGGAGATTAGGGTGAAAAGGAAATGAGGTGAAAATGGTTGGTTTTGGGGAAATTTGGTGTAAGACAACATGCCTACTTGTTAAGAGACCCAAGATCAAAATAGGAAATTCCATGATGAAAAAGTTATCATTTTCTTCTTTTGGATTTTATGTTTGATAGACTAATCGATGCGGGAATTCTATGTGGGATGAGTATATTATCTCCTTGAGGTATTTGTGAAGTTGATCGATGTGGAAAGATTATAAATATATATATATATATATATATATTTATATATATATATTTACAAGATAGTCCCTTTTATGATAGACTATGTGAAGTATGGCTAGCTTTGTATATCTATCCTTCGAGGGGGTAGTCTAGTTATAAAGGAAAGATAGAGAGAAGAGATGTCCTTTTTGAGGGAGTCATCTCATTGCTGGAAGTTTGAATCAAGGAGTTGAATCCCATTTTAATTTTTTACTTTTTGGAATTTTAAGTCATGGACAAGACTATAGAGGAAGATTAGGCTCTTGTTTAGAAGACAAAACCCTAGCACACAGAGATTAACTATGAACAAGATGGTTTCAAGTGATGAATGACCATGGGATTTCATATTGAAAAATACAAAAAGTATCCATACAAATCATGCCATGAGTAGAGCTGTGATACTCATATTGAAGATAAGGTAGAAAGGTGACAGGTAATCACATGATTCTTGTTTAGTCATTGACCCCAAGAATAGGTAATATGAAAGGTGAAGGGTGCTCAAGGGACGAGATTTAAATAGATAGAAGGTGATATATGATTTGATTCAACAATAGAACAATCAAATATGCAAGGCGTTCAGGGGTTCGAGTTTGGGTTTACCTTTGAGTGAAGATAAATGATAAACACTTGATCTATAGGTATGAGTATAGATATAGGGTCCAATCCAATTAGGAGAAAATTTGCCCCATTTAGTTTTCTCTTCTTTGGTTACCTGTTGATTTTCCTTCAGATGAGTTCTGCAACTTGGAAGGTTCACTCATAGACATGTTTTTCATAGGCACGTTTGATACATTTGTATTAGAATTGGAGATGATCAAAAGAAGTAAGATGAAGTTCATCTAATAACTCAAGTTGTGCCAAACAGTCCTGGTGAAAGTCAACATCATTAAGCATGTCTTTGAGGGAAATATAGAGAGACATAATCTCAAATTTGAGAGACAAGACAACCTCGGTACCGTAGACTAGAGAGAAAGGTGTGGTAGTAATCTAAGTGTAGATACTAGTGTGGTAATCCCACAAGGTGAAAGGAATGTGTGTATGCCAATCCTTCCCAGTATCGTCAACTAATTTCATAAGAATTTTGTTTAAGGTTTTATTAGTTGATTCTCGCTTAGCCATTTTTTTGAGGGTAGTAAGGTGAAGAAAAATTGATTTGAATGCTAAAGGTTTCACATATTTTTCAGGAATTTATTTTTGAATTACTCGTCATTATCAATGATGAGGCAGTGAGGAACACCAAAGTGACAAATAATGTGATGGTTGATGAATTCACAAATTTTCTTAGCTTTTGTAGAGATGAGGGGGATGGATTCTAACCATTTAGTGTAGTATTTAGTAGCGGTTATAATCCATTGATGGCATTACAAAGAATGAGGATTGATCTCTCTGACAAGATCCAAACCCTGTTGTGAGAAAGGAAAAAGGTCTCATGTGACCTGTAAGACATGACTAGGTGTACTATGAATATTAGCATGTTGCTGGAATTTCACACAACATTTGACATAGTCACAATAATCACGGTTGAGGATGGGATAATAATATCCCAAAAGAAGGATGCATTTAGTGACAACTAGGCCACAGAAGTGACCTTCACATATTATGTTGTGAACTTCCTTGATGGTGTAGGGAATTTTAGAACTTGTAAGGCATCGTAATGAATACCATTGAAGCTACGTTTATAAAGAAGACCACCCATGATGACATAGCGAGAAACACTTTTATGAAATGTGTGTTGTCCATTATGAGTAAGATTGGGAGGTAGAATCAAAATGGAAAGGTAGTCCACAAACTTCTTATACCAAAGGTCATGTGAGTCAAGTTTAACGGTTTTGATGAGGTTGACATTTCAAAATAAATAAGAAGGTGATTGCAACCTTTATACTGTAAAAATATTTTCGAGTCGAGGGGAAGTGAAGTAGGTATCTAAGACATGAGACACACCATGGTATCCATAAATTTATTATTAGAGTGCAGAGTGGTTTGAAGTTCGTAATGGTCAAAGGTAGTCAAAAGTATGTTGACATGGTGTTTATAATTTTGAAGTATTTTGTTACAACACTAGTATATACCATTGACTTGGTTTACAACCAGTTGAGAGTCACCAAAGATATTAATTGATTTGACATCTAGGGTGATGGTGGTTTGGAGGCCTAATACGAGTGCTTCATATTCAGTGATATTATTAGTACAATAATCAAGAGGAATGAGGATAATGACTACACCACCCCCATGCTGACACTTGGAACCTTCAAAGAATAAGGTCATTTGGTAAATGGTATCATCCAAAGAGAGGGTAGCAATGGATTTGTCTGGGAAATCAAAGTTAGAGGATTGATTTCTAGAGAGGGGTGCATCTGTAAGTTGGTCAGCAATGGTTTGGCCCTTGATAGATTTTTTATTGATGAATTATAGGTCCAGGTTAGTGAGAAGCATGATCCAACACACAATATGTTGATGTTTGTAGGGTTTGGTGTACATGTAATACAAGGGGTTAGTATTGGTGATGACAAAGGTTTTGTGATTGAGTATGTAATGATGAAGTTTAGTGGTGAAAAAAACTAAGGATAAGAAGAATATTTTGGTGTGGGTGTACCTATTTTCGAAATCCAAAAGGGTGCGCTTTATGTAATAAACCACTTTCTCTCGTGTTGCTTGTCATGATGAGTGGAAATGGCACCTAAGGAATGATCAGTAGTAGAAATTTATAGTTAAAAGGGGTGGTCATCCTTAGGATGAATGAGCACCGATGGTTGGAGAAGGTATTATTTTAAGGCATCAAATAATTTGTGGCATTCATCATCCCATTTTAAGGAGACATCCTTTTTGAGGAGGTGGTGAAATGGTTGGCGTGGTCGGAAATATGCAAAATAAAACAATGAATAGATTATAACTTTCCTTACAAACTACAAAGTTGGTGAAGGTTAGTAGGTGGATGCATTTTGATAATAGCCTTGATTTTAGTGGGATTGAATTCTATTCCATGCAAAGAAATGATGAAACCAAGGAGATTTCCTGAGAACACAATGAAGACACATGTCTTAGGTTGAAGGTGAACACAATACTTGATGAGGTGGTCAAAGATGACCTTAAGGAATGCAAGGTGTTTGGAACGATGTTTTGATTTAGAAAGAAGGTCATCTACGTAATCTTACAATATGTGATGCATTATTTCATGGAAGATATAAGTCGTAACCCGCTGATATGTAGTACCATCATTTTTAAGGCCAAAAGGCATGACTCGGTAACAAAAGTTCCCCAAGGAGTGATGAAGGTGGTTTTTAGTTGATCTTCTGGGGTGAGTAATATTTGGTTATAACTCGAGAAACTGTCCATGAATGATAAAATCTCATGGCTAGCGATGAGATCAACTAGCTGGTCAATAACTGGTAGAGGAAAGTATTCTTTGGGAAAAGCTAAGATGAGGTCACAAAAATCATGCAAATATGAAGTCCCCCTGTCACTTTTATGACATGAATGATGTTAGAAATCCATTAGGGATAGTCAATGGGTAGGATGAAGGAAAATGAGAGAAGGTGCTGAATTTTGTCTTTGACAAGAAGGGAAATGCAAGGATGTATTTTCTATAGATTCTATTTTATAGGTTTGGCTTCAAGAATGGTTACGATATTATGGACAACAATTTTTGGTCAATACCAGGCATTTCTACATAGGACCAAGAAAAAATGTTGCTATGATCCCGGAGGAAAGAAGTAAAAGCTTCTTGTTCAGCAACATATAAAGATTGGCCTATCTTTAGAATGTGTAGGTCATCCTGAGTGTTAATATTGATTTTGATGGTTGATTCATTTAACATGGTTTGTGTCTTAGAAGGAAATGAATGGTGAATATAAGAATCTTCCACGCCAAGGTAAGTGAGGATAGACTCATCGTCCTAACATTGAATGACATTAATGGATGGTCTATCATCATCGATCATGTCAGAATACATGAATGGAAGAGAAGAGGGAGCCTTGCCATCACTTTGATAAGTCAAAGGACCTAAGGAAATGGTGTTCATGAAATTTTTTTATAAGGAAAGTATTTTGGATCCATAGATTCCATGGGTGAGGGTGGTGACATTGGTGAACAAAGTGGAGAAGGTTTGTCATCCTGAATGATTTCAACACGGGCCTTCTTAGAGGATAGTTTGGAAATTTGATACCAGCAGTGTGGTCTTTGTGTTTACGTGTGTTATAGGGGATGATGGTATGACGACCTTGTTTGTAAAAACCAAAGCCAAAGCCTTTCCATGCACATCGGTGAAGGAAAGTGTGAGCAAAGAAACACTTGGTGAGAGATTGGAGGTCATATGAAAATGGTCATGTTTAGGATGGTAGTTTGGGTGAATAGGTGGAAGTATCAAGTCCCCCATATGTTAAGTTGGTGTGAAGGTTGGGAGGACCATAAGGGAAACATCTCATATGTGATAGTCATAACGAGGATGTTGGTGTAGGTTACCATACTCTTGCAGAGTAAGGAATGTTTTGATATTGTAGAGGTGGTACTCCCTTAGAATGAGGCATTGAAAAACACCTCTAAGGGATCAATAATAGATATGTGGGTAGTGGGAATAGATAAATTACTAGGTGATTGGGTAGGAGGGGTATCAGTTGGTTGGGAAGTAGATGGGCTAGCTACAGAGGCTGCGACAATAATAGGAATAGAAGAGTTAGGTGTGGGAGAGGTGGTGACAACATTGGTGGATGGGGTTATGGGTGAAGGAGAAGTGGCGGTAGTGGTAGATGCATTAACTGGTACAAATAAATTGTTAGGTCAGTATAACATGTTACAGGTTTTGAATGGTGATGAGTTAGCTGGGATGGTATAGTTATGTCCTTCATGTTCAAATTTTACATAGTGGTGTAAAGTTGAAGGAACACAACCCATGATGTGAATACAAGTTTGGACAAGCAACAAGTTATACTAAAACTCCCCCTCTAATACGTAGAACAATTCTAGGATAGTACGAGGACCCACAGAACGTGAAGAATAATGGGTAGAAGTGATGGTTTCATTGAAGGATCGCAACAAGAATAGGTTATTATGCATATAATTTGAAGGAATGCACATTTGATTATATGAGTGGGAGGAGATGATGTTGATGCTAGCACCACCATCAATCATAATGCGCCGTATGTGTATATTATTGATATAGATGGAGATGAAAAGGGTGGGATAAGGGTCATCTGATTAGAGAGCTACGATCTCATCATCATAAAAATTGAGGGAAGCTACTTGATGAGTGGGCGTGGGGGTAGAAGAAGAAGATGATTTGGTAAGAGAGGCCATGTAGTGAGGGGTAATAATGGAGGTTATTGGTATGGGTCATTAGGTAAAACCTCTATGGATTGCAAAATCTCCATGAGGGCTTGTCGATGAGATTTAGAGGTTTGGACAAGATCGTATAAATAAAATTTTAGATGGGATTGGTGTAATTGTTTTATCATTGTACAATGGATGACCCCATTAGAAATAGGGTATGTGGGTCCTCAAATGGTGATTTTAGGTGTGGGTGTAGATGGTATATTGGGTATGGGATTGGTTGATTGGCTAGTTAATTTTTCTTTTCCTTTGTCCTTTTAGGAACAAGTGAAAAAGTGGATCATTTTAATATGAGGGAAAGAGGTAGATGGAGAAGGTATGTCATGAGTAGTATAACGACATGATGGACAAAAACCTAATATAGGGTAAGGACCTTGTTAAATTAGTAGGGCACATTGGCATTTAGGTGGTGGTTTTCCCAAATCTCTGATATGAACGATGTTGATCTCAAATTTTGGAGGTGGATAAAAGGGTTGTGGAGGTGGTGATACAGGTCATTGAATAGGTAGTGGGTGGGGATGTATGGTGATAGGTGAAGATGGAACATGGTCCTCATCAAGAAGATCATCATCATCGAAATTTTCTTTAAGAGGACATAATTGGAGGAGAACAGTTTTGAGAGCCTTATAACCCTCTACATCATGTCCTGGCACATGATGGTAGAATTTTTTTAGTTTCATCAAACCCTTTTGGTTTGGGTTTGATGGGGTTATAAGGTCTAAGCGGTGGTAATGTGATGATTGAGGTCTCTAAGAGGTTGGCTAAAATGTTGGCGTAGGACCCTACCAATGGATCATAGTGGGAAGTGAGTGTGGGTTTGGGTAAAGGTCTAAATGATTGTGGTAGAAGAGGTGTTATAGGAGGTGAAATAGGTTTGACCACTAGTCTGGTTAGTGGTACTATCTTAGGTTTTGATGGTATCTGCTTGAGTAAAGGTGTGGTAGAATAAATAGCAATGGAAGGTGTTGTTGGTTTAACTACCTTGTTGGAGGGTAGTGGCTTCTTGTATTTGGATTGCACATTATTGGTTAAAGGTGAGGTGGGAGTACATGATGCAAAAGGGAAATTAGAAGGTGGAAGAGGACAGGCTACCCATGGGGACAATAGACTTCTTTGTGGAAGTGGTTAGTGGAGGCCGGAGTGGAATGTATGGGTTGAAGTTGCATAGGTAATGTTGGGGTTATGGTAGCTGGTGGAGGTATATGTGGTAAGAAATGTATGGGTGAGGGTGAGGGTGTTTTTGTGTAGGTAAATTAGATGTAACAAAGGATCGTGATGAAGAAGTAGGTTGCTTAGCTTTTCGGGGGTTGTTTGGCCAAAGTTGATGGGTGAGGTCCTAGGATGAAAGGAAGGGAAGAAGGTTACAAAGGTGTGGTGGGTGAGACTGGTGTATGCATCCTAGAAGGTTGGGTCTTCCTTTTGGGTGGAGGAATATTTTTCATGTGAACTTGGGAAGGTGTGGATAAGTCTAATTTTACGGGTGGATGGACAAGGCTGGATGTCGGCATGATACCCAGGGTAGTGATAGGTCTAGATATGGGCAAATATATAGGTGCAGGTAGGTTCTTAGGAGTAGGAATGGTTTTATTCATGGGTAAAGGTTCATATGTAGGTAAAAGTGACGACGAAGAATTTGTTTCAACATGCATGGTCGTATGCTTTGGTTTTTGGAAATACCTTTGGATAGATCATGGAGGTATCTATAGGAAAAAATTGTATTTGATTCAAAAAGGGGGAGCTAAAGACATCCCCAAAACATGGAATTATCAACATAATCCAAACGATTGGCCACCATGAAAATAAAACTACTTTGTAAGAGGAGATGCGATTGGTTTAGTGACAATCCCTATAAAATATGTCTATAAGATGGGGAATTGGTTAGACTCGAGACTTTGTGGGTAAAAGAGCGGAGACCATATCAATAGGATCCTAGAATAATAATGTGTAATTGTCCCCAATAGGTAGTGGCATGTCTAAAGGATTTCCCATAGGTAGGAGAGATGGTAGGTGGGCTGAGGTAGATTCTTCTTTCAATGGAGGTGAAAGTGATGATGATTCTCTTGTGGGTAGGAGAGTTAATACCATTGATTATTTGATAGGTTACAAGGTAGATGGTGAAATGAAATTAACAAAAATTGTGCAATCCTCCATGGGTGAAGGGGGAGATGAAGAATAATCCTTTGTGGGTGAAGGAGTGGATGAGGTATGCTCCTTCATGGGTAGAGGAGCTTGTGCCAAAATTTCCTCGATAGAAAAAATAGGTGGAAATTGAGGAACGACGGTACGATATAAAAAATAGCGTGGACTTCACGAGAATTGCTATCATTAGTTGAAGGTTCACCATTTTTATTAGATGATGGTGTATGGTTGGGGAATGAGTTCTTGAAGATATGAAAGTTTTGATTTTCTAGTGCATTTGGGTTATCCAAGATGAGATCTCCACTATCTAACATTTCCTGGACAATGTTCTTAAAAGTTATGCAATTACTGTCACTATGGCCTTTGACGCAATGATAATTACAATAGTCATGTTCCTTATACCATGTGGTCATAGAATCGAGCAAGATCGAAACCGGTATGATGTTTTATGGGGGTACTGCATGAATCCGGCCTTAAAAATATTTTCCAAGACTAAAGAATAGGGCTCTCCAATCGAGTGTACTTTCATTGTTCCCATCAGAATTGAAAAGTCTGAATGGGAGAAAGATTAGAGGAAGGTTTGGCTTGATTAGATGGATGGGATGGACCAACTTTGAGAACTACCATGTTGCTAGATCCTTTGGCTTTTGAATAATTTTTTAGGGCTTACAGATGAAGAAGCATCATTTGAATTGAACGTGAAATTTTTGTTTTATAATTGGATTTTATTTTCTTCAATGGAAAGAGTTTCCAACTTTTACGCCATGGTAAATGCTTTGTTGAAGGTATGGAAGGTTTATACCTACGAGTTGGTGAGATGTGTCCGCACAAGCTCTAGTGAACAATGCTATAAGCTCAACTTGAGGTAACTAGAATGTTAATTGGTTGATAAGACTTCACCAAGAAATGAAATCTGTGATAGATTTTTCATTGTATTGTCATGTTGAAAAGAGGTCCGTCATGGTGACTTTATTGAAATGTTGATTGAGAAGTGGTCTAAGAAGGCTTGGGCTAATTGCTTAAAAAAGTAAATGGAATGTATGGGTAATCCACTGTACCAATCTAATATGGGTCCTATCAAGGACATTGGGAAGGTCCTTAGGAGTAAAGTGTCATCGTGGCGATTAGGTAACATGCATATTTAAATGACCACAAATGTTGTTGCGGGTCTTCTTTACTATTGAAACGATTGAACTTGGGCATTTCCCAATGCATGGGGTATGGGTGAATATGAATATATGGATGAATAGGATCATTATAGATTTTGTCATAAGTTAAGGAGTTGTGGGAGCCAGAAACTAGATGCTTCTAATGTTTGCATATTTTCCATCATCATCTTAATGAGGTCGTTGGTGGGTTGTGATGAATGGGCACCTCCTGCAGTATAAGGGGGTTGATGATGAATATATGATGTGGGTGACATTCTAGTATATGGTGATGCCAAATAGGAGGATTGTAAAAGGGGAAGAGACGTAGGTGGCACATATCCATAATAAGCTATAGACGAGATCAAAGGTTTTTGGTGATAGGTGTAAGTAGGTGGGGTAGTCGTGACAATTCAGGTAGTAATTTGGGGTAAGGACTGTGGGATGGAGAGGAAAATGTTTTGGAATGGGGTATGAGTTGTCAAAACCATGGGTGGTTGTGACGCAATAAAGGCACATATGAAGTAGCGAGAATAGATGAGGCTATGCTCGGGGTGGGTAAGTGAAGGGACAATTGATATGACGGGTGCAATAGATGATGTAGATGTAGTAGTTATAGCGGATGTGGGGCCTAGACGAGAGAGCACAAGGGGTAAAGTGGATGAGGGTAGAGCCGAGCTAGTGGTAGATGATGTAAAAGTGGGTATGAGGGCGGGAGGGATAAATACAAGCATGCCGTATACTACCTATTATGAGGAGTCTTAGTTAGATGAGTGGGCAAGATAGTATTGTAAGGTAGCAGGATTCTAGTCAAGGAGTCTTGTGAACTCCTCATCGCCAGTAGTAATGGTGATGGGATGAGTTGGATCCATAGGTGACAGGATGGAAGGTGATGATGGGCTAGGTGGGAGTGGCTGAAGGCTAGCGTGAAATATAAGGGTGTTGGTTTGGTTGTGAGTCAACACCATGTGATTAGCGTTGACCTAGTAAAACTATACTTTGCAAATGACATAGAAAACAACAAAAATGGAGAAGGATGAATTCCAGGAGGTAAATTTGATCGGTGTTTTAATTAAAAATCAAAAATAACAAATGACGATAGTCAGATTGACCGATGATGGTTAAAGGGGAATTGATGATGGTTATGATAACTGATACCGGTTACTATGGGGAATCAACAATTTTACAAATGAGGTAAAAACTAATGAAAATAAAATAATGGAAACTGTATTAGGTTGTGATATGAAAGTTCTAGGGATATGATGATGTTTTGAGAACTTCAAATAGAACAAAATATTTGATGAATGCTATCTTTGGGTAAAATGACCAAAAAGAGCTGAAACCGACACCGGCTAGGTAAACTGATGATGGTTGCTGGAATGACGCCGGTTACTATGAAATTAGAAGAAATGACGAAAAATAGATTTTTGTGAATTAAGTCAGATTGAGTATCAACCTAGAAGTCTGAGGATGATGGTATTAGACCACGACACAATAAAAATAGTCGAATATTCCAACTATGATGGTGGAGTGTGAAAGGAATAGGAAAGTGGAGAACGTAACCTCACAACTCAAAACGTAACTCAAAAAAAAGATAATAAAAACATGCAAATCATATAAGCGAATTTTACGTGTTCAACTTATGATATTTAAGAATGACTTGTGAATTCAAAAGAAAATGTTTTGGTTGGGAAGGCATCCTATGAAGAGGAAAATTATAAAGATTGGTTTAAGGTTATGTTTTAGTGGGGCGTACTTTATTTGAGATAATGACTGGAAAGAGAAACCAGCTAGGCACCCACTGTAAATCCTCATATCATGTGATCTTTAAAAACTTCTTCCAGGTAAGGTGTTGTTTAAGAATATATGTAAATTTATATTTGTGTAGTTTGGCAAAGAGAGAGAGAAGAGAAAGTTCTTTCTATGATTCAATTGTGTCAACCATCAGCTGGGCATGACTTCCAGAGTATAGGTTACCCTCGCTTTTAAATGTGAGCTAATAATGAAACATACAAGGATGAAATGCAAAAATTTTATAACCGAAATCTACAAATATATTCAATTTAGAAAATGATGAAAAGGTCAAGAACGTGCTCTTTCAATACTATAAAAATGCAAGAAAGAAATGATTTGTTTTAAACACCAAATCACAATTGTCTTTTAGAAAATTAGAAGAAAATAATGTTACGGGGAGAATATTAAATGTGTCTTTTTAAAAGATAGAAACACACAACATTTCCCTATATGAAGAAAACATAGAGAACCCAAGAGAGGGTCCCACCGGGCATGCCAAAATGTTTCACCAATAAGTTGTGTACGTATGAGAAAAACATATAAGGTAAAGGTGAGGAGGAATACCTATGAAATTAAGATGGAATGTAGAATGCGCATGTTATGATTTCTCGATCAAATGATGAGTTCAAGAACTTCATTTTTTCTAGGAGGAACTACTTTTGAATGTAAAACAAGACCATAAGAAGAATATTAAACAATATATGTTAGTGGACTACCTAGCGTATGCTAGATCCGGGAAGTGTGATACTTCCTAGATGGCTGTCAATTCACTAGTTATCAACAAAATGAACAAAAATGCAATAAATAGAGGTCCTATTGCTAATAAGTTGATTTCAGATATCACAAGTTATTAATAGTATATTAGATTACGTTGAATATTGAAATACAACATTAGATCTAACTAAGGTTGGGTAGGTATCCAAGGTTATTAGAATAGGCCAGGATTAGGTTTTGGGTTATTTGGGTGAAGGTTATTAGGTCACTATTATAGGAAAGATTACCATTCTGAGACTGATGTTGGTGTAGATATGATTGATGTCGGTCAAGGGTGACTGATATCGGTCACTATAGAAAATCAAAGAAGTTCGAAATGGGTGTTTAAGTCTTTTATAAATTCACATAAACCAAAGAGAGTGTGTATAGGATTGATAGGTGTAGGAAAAGGGGTCAAGAAGTGTTGAATGGAGTTTGGTAATGCTTTTATAATATTTTGGGATGGGTTTTGGTTGACTTAAATGGCTTGGGTTATTGTCACTGTGACCAATGATGGTATAGGGATGAATGATGTCGGTCAAGGGTGACTAATATCGGTCATAGTGGAAAAGGAATGAACATGGAAATGGAGGTTTTGGTGTTCTTAAGGGTTATACGAGAGGAATTTGGAGGCATTGAATGTAGTTACAGGGAATAAGTGAGGTCTCATAAGTTGAATGGAAAGGGTTTCGAGAGTTGAGAAGGAAAACATTTAGCTTGTTTGGAAAATGAAGGCATGCGATAGTTGGGAGATGAGTAACACGAGAAAAAATAAATGGAAATACCAAGTATTTGAACAAACAAGAGTAAAATAGGATTCTACTGACTCGATGTCCTGATGCAGCCTAGAATTCAACAATACAAACCCAAGTGCATTGGCACATCACTCATCCTAATCTGAGCACTCACCTTGTTGGTGCTTGATTCAATCTTTCCCTGTTTGTTAAAAAAATTCAGTCTGCGTGGTTTAAAATATTTTTTGTCTCCCTATGTGGATGATTGAAGTTTTATCTTTATCAGGTTGTTGTCATCAAATCACTTTCTATGGTAATGAAATGCGTTGAGCTCTGTGTCGTTTATAGTTTCTCTTTCCATTCGAGACCAGTTGTTATTTGGGCGTGAATGCTGGGGTTCCCTTTATTTTTATTTTTCCACGTTTATGTTTTCCACTGTAAAATTTTATCCCAATGCCCGAGGATACGTGGTCTTCTTTGATTATTCACGATATGGCTAAATCTATTTTGTGAACTTGTCACTTTTTCTCACTATTGTAAAAATTGCCAAATTGGTACCATGTCCCCAATAATTTCTAATTAGCTATTCAACAATATGAAGCGGCTAAAAAAATTTCTTGCTTTTACCCCAAAGATGTACACGTGTCATAAGATGAGCGGTTGTGGGAAGGTGGGCGATGCTGGAATTTTGAGACATTATGATGAAAGGTGTAAAAGTGTAAAAGGAATGTCTAGAGCCCGCAAATGGACATGTGGCCACTTTTTAAAGTTAAAAGTAGGAGGCAGGTCGCGAAGGACTTTGGAAATTTTAACGTTGTTTTGAAAAAATGAGTAAGCTATAAAATTAAACCGTGACCCCATAAGTGACCGTGATAAAGCCACGTGTTGGGTCTACATCAAAGATGGAAAGGCGGGTTACTAGAGGTGTTTGGAAATTTTGGCTTTTTATGAAAAATGAATAAAGCATAAAAGTGAAGCACGACCCGCTAATCCCCACATTGAAAGTTAAAAGTGGGGAGGTGGGTCACCGAGGCATTTTGAGATTCTCGGCTTTGTTTTGAAAAAGAATGAAATTCATAAAGTAAGCCACACCTGTCGATGCCCAAGAAAGCCACGTGTAAAGCCTATATCAAAAGTAGATGGGTGGGCCAAATTGTCCAAAAATGCACAATTTCTTTAAGTGATACAAAATGTGAAAAACACCCCAAGCCCGCTTCAACTCAAATCTTTTCCATGTGGATGACTCAAATTCAAAGTTGAGAAAAGAAGAATTAACGGTTGTAATACAAAGCATTTATATTTTCACCATTAATGCTCCTATGAAAACAAAATACCTTGTGGGTTTTGAACACATTCATCCTTTGTTGTTAATTTGATAATCTCTCATCATTTTTATCAGCAAAGTGCAATCAAACTGTTGTGGAGATTGAATTGTGAATATGAGAAGTGCAAATGTTGAAGTTTTGAAATAGAGTTTCTTGGGGCACTTGCAGAAAATGGGTAAGAGTTTGAAACTCCTATGTTTCATGTCTTTTCCATTGGAAAACCAGTTAAAGAAAAGTAAGGTTTTTGAGATTAATATTATGCCATTTTCTTCCTCATTTATATCGCATGTCACGAGTGACCTCAACAGCATTACAAATACATATTTGATGAGTTCTCGACTTGAATGATTTCCATCAACGGTTAAGTAGTGCCCATATGAGTGAATCCTTGAAGGAAATTCATGATAGTTGTATTGCCTCAATGGGTGCCATCCCACCTTCTATTCAATGCCCTGAATTAGTATGGTATTACGTAATGAATTATGACTCTGAGAAGAGAGAAGTATTAGACGAAGTGGAGATGTAGTGTTGAATTTGACACCGGTAGCTATCAGAGTGATTTTGAAGTTACTTATAATTGCGACCCCATTACTATTGGTATCAAATTAGCCTTGGAAGATTATGAAGTAAAAAGGAGTTTACAAAGATGATAAACAAAAATGGCTCCTTACAGATAGAAAGACATCTGCTAATATCCCTAAGAGATTGGTTAGGGCTCAATTCATTGAAGAGGTTGAGGACATCATTGTGCTTCTAAGTCAAATGGACTGTATCTGGAGACTACAAATGAATTTAAGGAGTGGATGGCCACTTATATATGGATTATTCTAGAGAGAAAGGGGAATATTTGTTGGGCCACTTTTGTTTCAGAGGTAATTCATGGTCATATGGCTACTCTGGCAGCGAGAATTGAGATGGGGAAACTACATATTTAGAGTTTTATATGATGACATATCTAGTTTATAATGTTGTAGCACATAGGTGTTTCCCAGCTTTGTCACCACAGTGATGTTAAAAAGTGCCCAATGCATGAAATTTTCCCTCAATTGTAGTTAACCAACTTGAGTGGAAATGTTAGATTGGTAAATGATGCTTTCCTTGCACCAATCATTTGCCTGTTTAAACCAGAATGGGGGCAATATAGAATTTCTGAGCATGCAAGGCAAGTAATCATGGAGTATGGGTGTTACTTCATTCAGTATAAGAAGTTCACTTATATCAGAGTTAGTGGTTTTCAAGGAAAACCTTTTAAATTACCAAGGTATGTGGATGACAAGCTTTGTTTATGTGAATTGGCAAGGCAATTGGTGCCTATGCACAAGTTGATTGTTGGGAGGCACAAAACTAATGTCAAATTCCCTATCAGAATTAGAAGGTTTTCTTTCCCTTCCATTGTAAAATCTAGATTGATTGAGGAAGAAATGAAAAGTTTGGCAATGGAGACATTTCAAGCTAGAGCCAATTATGACATTCGGTGGGTGTTTAACAATGTTGCCAACACTTTTGAGCATGAGCCTCAATTTGAGGACTACTGGATGAATTACAAAGATGAGGAGGAGGTTAGATTGAGGGTTTTTTCAAGAATGACTTTATCACGAGTGGTAGATTTAAAGGTTGCAGTCATTCCAAAAGGATTTGTGGATGATTTGAACATAATGAGTAAATTCTACATTGATGAGAAGGTAAAAGGTCAACCTATAGCTCCCCCAAATTGGGATGAAGAAGATTTTGATGATCCATACATAAGAATAACTAATGTCATGAGGAGAATGATGGATTGGTTAGCCTAGATGAACATTGACCTATCAATAAAGAACACAAAATTTCTAAATACATTCAAAAATATGGGAACTTGGATGATGATATCCCACCTCTGAAGGAGGGTGCTAATAAGATTGATCCATTAGGAGGAAGAGCTCCTTTATTTCCCTCTAGGAGGCCTACTGATGGGCTCATTGATGAATGGACAATAGCCACTAGTGAGATAGGTACTTCCATGTCTGCACTCAGAAGAAAACTAAAAAAATGATCTTGAAGTCCATGGAAAATGCCCCAATTACTCCTGCAGTGCCACTCTAGGAAAAGGGAAAGGGTTTAGCTTCACATGTGGTCCTCCCAAATGTTGTGCCAGAGTAACATAGTACTGAAAAGTTAATGAGTGCTGCCATTGCAAGTGGTCACATTCAGCCTAGGTAGCACAAATAGGAAAAGAGAGCACCAATAGAGTTGATGATATTTGAGAGGGCACAAAAGAAACCAAATTTTTTCACCAACCAGTCATGGAAATGGTAGGTTCCCATACACCAAAGAAATTAAAGTATAGAGATGGGGTAATTGATTCTGAGAAATGGAAATAACGGATAATGTCCTGAAGCAACAAGTTACATCATTACCAAGTATGGGCCAAACAAATCCTATGATTCCTCATATTCATTCTTCATGGAAAAAGAGGTGGAATGCACTTTGAGACTAGTTACTCAGGGGAAAACTATAGTTTATCCAGTGGACAATAGATTTGTCACTCCAGGTATGAAATTTTTAAAGCTCTACTTGTTAGAGATATCAACACACCTCTAGTGGAAGCAGTGCATATTTATGAAGGTATACAAACCGAGGTAACTGATTTAGATGTTATTGATGGATTTTCTATGTTGGATAAGCTCAATTTATCTATGGAGGTACCATTGTTGACACCAGATTAAAAACGTCCACATAGATAAGGAATCAAAAAGAGATCCTCATATAATAACAACTAAAGTAAGAGATCAAGAAACAAATTTGGTGGAAAAAGATGTTGATGCTTAGTCAGTGATTGATGATGTTGTGCCCATTCTTGTTGAGATTAATAGAAGTGATGTGTAGTGCCCACTTCCCTTTGGCACCTTTTATTACTTATCATGATACCGTGGGACTATGTGATGGACATTTTTATAGTTTTGATTTAGTATGATGTTAGATGTCGATCCTGGATTCTTGTTGAATCTGATTCATATATGATGCATGATGATTGTTAGAGAGGTTTTATATAGGTGATTGACATGTTTGTTGGACATGGTTATATATATATTTATGGGTGTTGTTAGGACACGTGTAATTTTGATATATTGAGTAGACCGAGAAAATTGATGATTATATAGTTGTTGATGAAATTGTAAGTGATATTGTTGATTATCTAAATGTTGTTGTGAATCATATATATATTGATGATTTTAATTTTTTTTTAATATTGGAAAATAGTTTTTTGAAAGGGACTATACCCTTGAATACAAAATAAGGCCTTTAAGCTGGAATAAGAGTGAGAAGCATAGCAGGACTAACCAAGTCCAAGTAGTACAATGAAATTCAACGTAGCCCAGAAACAGCTACACAAGCGAGACTTAACAGCAAAACAACAGCAAAAAAATAGTAACCCGACAGCCAAGAAACAGTAAGAATAACAAAAGAGAGCAGTAGAAGCATGCAGGACTACTTCTTGGCTGCTTGATCAACACTGATCTTGACTTTTTTCCAAGCATGAAACATACCCAAAGCGGTCATGTGGGCAGCATCCATCTTATCGAGCTCCTCGATGGTCCTTTTGCTCTCTTTTTCATTGCCCCAAAGTGCAGCCGGGACACCGCTGAGGTTGGAAACACTTTTGGCATGTCCCACGATGAACTCCTCAATGGCCCTAAAGGCAGCAATGTTGTAATCATGCCTAGTCTTAGCCTTCCCAAGGTGGGAGTCCAAGGAGGTCAGCTTTTTGTATATGTCTTCAATCTGACTATTGTCAATGCTCCCTTCCCCCTCCATGCTTTTCTTACCTTTTTGCTTAGCTAGGTTTTGACCTCATCCTTCAAAGATTTTTATCTCAAATTCTAAGGCCTCCAGTCTCTTAGAAGGGTTATCAATCATGCTTCCCGGGACCGGCACTACTTATGTTCAGCAGGTCACGTGCAATGTCAAGATCAAGAGGCTCTTTCCCTGCTGCAAGAGTCTCAAGGTTGAGTCTCCTAGAAGCCCTGGTGAATGGACGTTTAGAGGAAGAGGCGAGGTGGGTGGCAGGAGGAGCAGCAGGAGGAATAAAAGGAGAATCATGTGTAGCCGGCATGGGGTAGCAGACGGTGGCGGGGTAACAAAGCAAGGGCAGCAGGGAAGCGGGGATCAGCAGCGGCAGAGCCCATCAAAGGGGGAGCCGGGCTAGGAGAGGAAGGAAGACCGGGGTACTTGAGAAGGCAGTATTTGTGAATTAGCAAAATAAGCCCTTGATGCAAGGGAACCGCCCGGGTATGCTTCTGGAACTCCAAAATGGAGCGCTCAAGAGAGTTTAAAAGATAATGAGGGAAGCAAACCAATCTATTCCTACGGAAGTGGTTTAAAAAGATGAGATGCTTAGCTGGGACAGTAACAAACCTACCTTCCAAGGAGATGAAACGAATCATCATGCGAGTGACCTCATCAAACGGTGAAGGAATTGAGCTTACAAGCAGACCCACTGTGCTAAATATAAGCTTCTCATCTTCCTCCACAAATCTTCTTTCTTCAGTTTCTTTGATAACCCTTTTGTTGAAGAAGCGGTACCCATCCAGGCTGAGACCGGTCGCTTCAGCAATGAGCTCTTCATTGACAAGAATTTTCTGTCCCCCATAGTCGACAGTCCTCTCTTTCCATTCCTTAGCAAAGCATACTGAAATACTTTGATCATGTCCTTGCACCCTTTCAACAAAGCTGGTGAAGCCGCCTATGCTGAGAATGTTCCAAAGCTCGGTGTTATCCTTCCAATCAGGGTCCGCGCACGGCTCAATTTGACAGGGAGGTCCTCCCATCTTCTCAGTGGTGTGCAGGTTACAACAAATTCCAGAATGCCGCTGAGCGTGAAGAACAGTTCGTTTCTTACTGTTGAAGATCGCATAAGACTGGGAACTGTAGCCGTTGGTCTTCTCACGAACGGCTGCGTAATTGCTGAACTGAGCCTGCGGGAAGTCGCGTGTGAAAACCCTTTCCCTGTCAACAATCACTTTGTATTTATCATCGGTTTTCGTGGAGTTTGGCATCCGGATATCAACGGCTGTTGTACCTCCCGCGTGCGTGATTTTCAAATCTGGATGACTCCACTTGAAGTTTCTTAAATAGATCTTGCTATTATTTGAAAAAGATATTATTTGCCTCGCCATATAGAATAAAGCAGCACTTGTGAAAGAATTGATGATTTTGATTTTCCTCCAAAGATTAAGGCTTATCTCTAGAGATTGCTTACTTGTGAAGATCCGCATGGATGCTGTTGTGAAGCTGATTAGGGATACTATCATTATCCCAGACAGTAAAATTTATATTAATGCCATAATTGGCCAGTGCATCCGCCAGATTGTTGCCCTCCCTGTAAGTATGTATGATTCTGATACTATTGAAGGTGTGGCAAATGCTTATGGATTCAGAGATAAAGTCTTTAATACTCCAACTGGGAGATGAGGACTGATTAAGAAGCTTAATGATATTAAGGGAGTCCCCTTCAACAATAAGGTTCTGAATATTTTGAGCCCGTGCAACTCTCAAGCCCCAGAGAGCAGATAATGCTTCGGCAAAATGATTGGTTTGAATTCCCATTTTTCCAGCATAAGCAGCAATCAAATTACCTTTGTGGTCTCGTATTGCTCCTCCTCCAGGCTATTTCCTGTGGTTTCCCTTAGAGGCGCCATCAAAGTTCAGCTTGTACCAATTAGAGTCAGGAGGATGCCATTTAATCAAAGATCTATCAACACTATTCCCAGGGTTGCTCCAATTTCCAATGTGCCAATTAGATAAAATGTGTTCTTCATTCTCAGGATAACACTTGTTCTTGGGAGGTTTAAATCTGGCCATGTCCTCTTTGATACCTTGAGAAATTTTGCCAATACTGATTTTATAATTCTGCTTCTTATTTCTGAAAATGATATTATTTCTGTCCTTCCAAATCCTCCATGTTTTATTGTGTTGTGTTTGTTTGTTGTTAGGGATTCCCATGGGGGATCACCTTTATATGTGACCATGAGTTTTGTGTATTTTATTAATGTGGTTACTTTTTATTATTGTTGTATGTATTTTATTAGTGATGTGTCCCTTTCTTTTATTTAATTAAATTGTGGTAGATTAATGTGAGAAAACATATGGTTAAAAGATAAATAAATCAAATTGGGATATAGGAAAGTAATTATAGAATTTGTTTCCTTTGTATTAAATATGTAAGAGATGTGTAAGTTTGTGTAAGAATTGTGTAAGTCAGATTTGGAGTATGAAATACTCCACCTCCTTGGAAATTCGAATTTGTCCTTGGGGGCTGTTTTTGGAGGCTTGTGGGACAAGTAAAACTTGTCCCATGCCTCTTAAAGATATTTACCAACCATACCTATGGTTGGAGGGTTGATTTTATCCCTTTTTAATGCATTTTATTAATCATGTTTGCATGTTTTATTGCACTCTTCTTACATGTTATTTAATTTGCAGTCCTTTGGGGTGTGGGCCTTTGGGGTGTGTAAATAAATTTGTCATATTTTCACCCACCTCTTTATTGTGCTTGGGAGAATGAAATTTTTCTTTTGTGTTGGAGTTGAGGATGTGTGAGGTGGCATCCTACATGGATCCACATCATCCTCTTCTCTTCCCTCTTCTATAAAATTCAAACTCTTTGCTTGTTTTGGGTTGTTGAATCTTTTGCATACTTCTTTGGGGTGCATTTTTGTTGTTTGGAGCTCTTGTGGATTTTGGAGGAGATTGGAGATAATTTCATACTTGGCATTGTTGTTTTGGGATTGTGTTCTTGGAATTGAGAGCTTTTTGTATTTGGAAACAAAAGCTACCATGGAGAGGTAGGAGCTTAGCTCTTCTCTTATGTTGTTAATTCTTGTTGTGTTTGTGTGAATGGTGTATGTTTTGTTTATTTGTTGGTTGTTTGGGTAGACTGCCATAGGGATGGTGTAGGAGAAGGCTATGGGGAATCCATGTGGGGGGCATAAGGGAATGCCAGTGGCATCATATTTGGTGGAGGGAGTTTGGGTTTGGGATCCACCATGGAAAAGAAATAGCTTGCATTTCTTACTTTGTGGGGGCATAAGGAAATCTATGGGGGGCATAAGGAGGGATTGTGGGGGGCATAAGGATATGTTTGGTGAATTTTATTGGTGGTTTGTTATAGTGGATGCCCAATTCCCATTGGGAGGCATAAGTAGCTTCCCCCATAGTCCTTGCTCCTTTGGCTTGCATGATAAAGCCTTGAGTTCTGTTTGAATGTTTTCAAATGCAGTTGTAAACTATTGTCTTGTGTTGAACTATGTGTTTTAATTTGATTATGCATGTTGAAAGAATGTTGTGTGTTGTGGAAGCCTATTGTTGCCATGGGTTGCTATCCATTTCTTATTGCATTGTGGTTGGGGCTCGGGGGCCAATGATGAAGGATGGATTCTCCTTTCATTGGATGTCTTGGTTGGGTGGAGAGCGTTGCCTTTCCCCACTTTTGTTGTGATCAAATTGAAAGAAAAAGGAAACTTGGCATGTTGTTGTTCTAGAGAAGAAAAAGATATTTGATTGTCCCTTGTGAAATATATTATATTGTAACCTTTCCCACTTTGATGTGGATGAAATTGTAATGTATTTTTTGAAGTAAAGATGTATGTAATTGGTTGTGAAAATGTATATTCAAAATGTGAAAGATATTTATATTTTATTCTGTACATTTGAAGAAAGAAGGTGAAATCTGCTAATTGCATTCAAGGAATGGAGAATGTGAAGATGTATTTATTTTTGAATTAATAAAGAATTGCAAGACTTTCCCTCATATGCATTGTTGTGTTGAACTAGAATATCAAATTGTGATTGGAATCCCTATTTTGGAAAGTGGAAAAAAAGGAAGAAACACATGGGATGTAATTGTATTATTTTGCTTTGTTTCAAATGTATGATTTTGGGAAGAGACAGAAACTAGATTCTTGTTTTAATGATTGATTGAAGAAGGAAAAACACTCAAGTCTAGCATGGAATGAAGTCAATATTTCATTGTATGGAAAAAGAGAAAATTAAATCTCTGTTTGAAAGGAAGAAATGTATGTGGGAATAATACAATATTTTGTATCTTTTTGGAAATGTATAAAATCAAATTTCAGCATTGCATTTTGATTTAGAATGGTTTGTATAAATCACTTAAATGTAGTAGATTGGAAAGGAAAGGAAATTTCATACTTGGAAGTAGAAATGGAAATAAAATCCCTCAAGAAATTGATCTTTGTTGTAAATTTACAATTGGAAAATAATTTAATTAAAATGCACAGTTTGAACTGCACTAAATAACCAACATTGAAACATTGAAATCTAGCATGTTATGATATCATGCTTTCATTTTGACAAAGAACACTTAAGAAATAATTTAAAACATTGCAAAATTTAAGCCCAAACCTTTTCATAGTCATTTTCTATCAATTGTTGGAAAAATGTAGATTGGAAATCAAGCAAGTAAAATTCACCTTCCTAAAACATCTTAAATCCTTCCTAGAACAATCCTCCATGTCTGTTTGGCATGTTGAGTGAAGGAGAAGATCAAATTGAACAAAATTTATAAGTTATATTTTACCAGTTGGCTTTTTAAAATCTTGTAGAATTTTTTCTTAAAAATTACCCTCAAACTTTATCAAAATGTAAAATTGATGATTTCTATTCAAGAGGGCATCGAGATCTTTCCAGAAAGTCCTTGTTTTCCCAAAACTGAGCTTCTAGAAAAAGTTATGGCCCTTTGAAAGTTTTCCTTCCTTGGCGGGAAAATTTGGGAAAATTTTCCTAAGCGGGCTGTGCGCAAAAAATTTCCTTTTAAAAAAATCCTTAGAAAAAAAAATTTTTAAAATTCTTGGGAAATTTTTTAAAATTTCCTCCACCAGCCCATAGCCAATCATAGGCTTGCCATGTGTCCTCACGGGGAACGATGGGGAGGTGCGGCATCATTTTCTCCCTTGGGCCTTTTAAAAATTTTGAAAATTTTACCTCTTTCCCCCGTCGGCCCGCAATCCCATCCATCAAGGGTACTACCATGTGGCAGCATGGGAGATAGCGAGGGGGGGGGGAACCCGCGTGACCTTTTTGTTTTTGAAATATTTTTTTTGGAAAAATTTGGAGTTGACCTCCATGGCCCCACACTCCCGCCCTCGCCTTGGTGTAATCCCCTCCTCCATGGACACGGACCCACATGCCTCTTACCCCTTATCTCCCCCTCGGTGAAATCTCCCAAACTCTTCCGCCACCCCACCCTTCCCTCACTTTCTCCCCCACTTGGCTAGTTGAGTGCCACGTGTCCCTGACGGACCCGTGGGCATGCGGCGCAATTTGGATTTTTCCTCCCATGTAAGAATAAAATATCAACACCACCCCCATGACCCGCCAACCCAACAAAGGGCCTTCTTCCCCACTCGACACGTGTCCCCTTGGGGAAAATTTGACTCCCAAGGCCCACCGGCCCATAACGGGAGTTTTACAAGGAGTTAGGAGGACTTCTTTACATCATCGAAAGGTGAGAAAATTTCCTATCCAATGGGAATGATTTAGGGAAATTTTGAATGCGTTAAGTGTGAGAAAAATCAAGTTAAAACCCTGAGCTTGTTAGAGAGTGGGTATGGTGATAATTAACCCCCTAAACCTTATTGAACCTTCTAACCCTAAATTTTGGACCTTGTGACCTCTGAGAATTGTTAGTAAAAGAAAAGTATGTTCTAGTAGATCAAAATTGTCTTGAACTTGTTAGTGACAATTGTGGTCTCATAACCTAGTTGTAGACACTCTTAACCGAGTCCTGGGAGTGGGTAAGTAAGACTTTACTCTGATGATTTTAAATATGTATTCCTTTCCCCACTATAATTTAACCCTACTCTTGTCTTAGATCTTGTGGAATTAAATACCTTGGGTATTTAATTTTTTTGGGTCCCTTAACCCTAAAATTTTATTCAGGAATATTTAGCTAAAATGTCAATGTAATCAGTGATTAATTTAATCCCTAAGGAGATTTGAGCTAGGTGTGGACTTATTACACTTGTTTCTTTATAATGTGGTATTAGTAATTATTATAATGGGAAAAGTTATCAGTTGAATTTAATTTTCCTTGAGACTTTGGTTGTTAACTCCTAACACCTTTAAAAAAAAAAAAAAAAAATTACTCCATAATTTTGTAACTAAACCTAGGTTGTTCATGGTTCTCAAGTGGGTTGTTTTAGCGGGCATTACACTTGGTATCAGAGTAGTGGTTCAAAATCTTGGACCCTTGGGCACACTAGAAAACTTGAGACATGAACTGTAAACCTAGCACATTTTTAAATCTTGTTTGAAAATTGAAAGAGAAATAAGTATGAAGAAATATTACATTACTCTGTTCATTTGAACTACGCCAGAATTAAAATCATAATAAAATAACAAGTTGTTTGAGTTGTTGTGCTTGCTTAGTGGCATTTTTTCTAAACCCAGGTAACTAAGAATGTCAGATTAAATTGATTTTTGGTGAAATTCTAGTATAATGGAAACTTGATTTAATTGTATGATGTGTTAAGCCCTTTGTTGAGACCCTCCTTTATTGATGTTGTTGGAATGATAAGTTATATGGTGTGATTCTTGCAGTAGGACAATAGTGGTTGTGTTCTGGGTCGGGAAGAGTTAATTAGAAGCTGTTTAGAGCTTCCTTCCTTCAGTGGTTAGGAAAGAGGGTCTAGTTGTCATTTTTCCATTTTGTTACCCATGTGAGAGAGTGGACATTAAGTCTAGGTGTCATTTTTGACCCAATCCTGAGTTGTGTCCTGGAACTAACCTCGAGTAGAGTACCCCTATTGGTGGCCATGAAGGGTTGTGGAGTGAATGTGGTGTTAAATTTTGTGTTTTACATTCGTAATCTTGTGATTATTTTATCAAGGACCAGCATCTTATTTTATGATTGGATTGAGAAGCTCTGAGAATCTTTTATTTATTTATAATTTTTGGCAAGAATTTTCTAACTTTGCAATGTGGCTACTTAGCCACTTTTCTTGATTGCTGGTATTTCTTGGAATTTATTTTGATTAGTGACTCGAGCTCATTATGTTGTTGGCTACTTGGCCAAATGTTACGTGATTCTCACTTGCATGTTGTTGAGCTGGTTCTACGTTGTTTGTCTCGTAATATTTTATCATATGGGGGTACACCCTAGGTGCCTGGAATGTCTTCTTAGGTGCGTTAAGTTATACCTTGGCTTTGGATGCATGGAACCTTGAGTGTGTCTAAGATCTTAGAGTGACCCTTTCATTGCTTGACCTTGCTAGAAAGAAAATTTGTTGTGTAGTGCGGTCTAGATGGCAGTCTGACAGCTGGTAGTGGTGATCCTCTTACAATCTGGTAAGAGCTTGACCCTCGTCGGAGTAGAAGTATTTATTTATGGGATTTTAGATTTTGTTAGGATTGGATTGCCTTTTGGATGACTGTAAATGTTACTAGAAAAGTGTTTGTTTTGATAGTGACTTTTCATCAATGGCATGTTAAATTGTATCATGGGTTCCTGGTTGCATCATAGAAAGTTTTGACTCGTGGAATGTATGCATCTTGGTAATTATGGAAAGATTTAAGCCCTTTCAGGTAGTGTGTTTATTTAAGTGTACTTTTTTTCTCTCTTGACTTATGAATAAGTCTAACCTTACCTTAAATTTCCTTTACTATGAATAACATTCTATGACCTATTAATCTTTGGGTTACTTGGAAACACTTATGGATGCTTGGGGTCTTTTGGACCCTTCTCTTAGAGATGTTAGTTTGGTAGATCTTAATAGTTAATCTCGATGGTGCTTATATTGTACTTCCTCTTTTAAAAACTATAACTCTTGGCTTGTAAAGTCCATGATTTGGTAAATTATTTGGTTGCCCCATTGCATTTGATGCTTTCTAGTGTGGATGTGGTGTCCTTGGAGTAAAGTTGCATTGTCATCTGGTTGCTTGGCTAGTGGTATCTTGTGGGGACATGAGAATTGATTGGAAAACCTTCTTTGGTTATTAGGGGAGTAAAATGTTACCACCCTAAACAACAAAAATTGTTAAACCTTAATAGATTCGTAAAAGTAAGATTATACCTCTTTAATGAGCCTTCCTTGAAAATTTCTTGTGAGACTTGTGGAGACCCACTAAGAATGTTTAATGATGCTTGAAATTATTTGGTGAATCTTTGAAATCTTGGTGTGACTCATGTTGGTTCATTGTTTCCTAGTTCTTACAAAAATTAATGATGTGATTTCTATGACGAATGTCTCTTGTTCCTTTAGAATTAAAAATGTGGTGTGTTGATTTATATCTCTTTCCCATAAAAAGTAATTATGTGATATGTTTGAACCTTCCTTCTCATTAAAATTTGATTGATAAGATGACTCAACCAAAATGCCATAAAACTATAATTAAGGAGATTTGACCTTGGAACTTAACAAATAAACTGGAGCATAGAAAAAGGGAAGTGATCCTTGTTATACCCTTGGTAGATTATAGAAGAAATAAAAAAACCATGTAGAAGAATAGAAAGGAAACCTTGTCCATCCACCTTCCTTACGAGTAAAATAAATGCTCTCTACCTATACAGAATGGTGAGACATCATGCCCACCTTAGTGGTGCTCTTTACAACGTAAACTGGTGATGTCATAATAGAAGGAAGTTTGTAACTAAGGAAACATGAAAGGAATGTTCTTAACAAGCAAAGCTATAAATTTTGACTTAATGAGTTGATTTATAAAATGGGTAAAATTTATGTGTATTGAGTACAATGTATAGTTGAACCTGTAGTTCTATCACCTACCTAAAATTGTGAAACCCGGTGGATAGTAATGTGTTCTAGTTGCTTAGTACTTCTTGTTCGTAGATGTATGTGCCTTCTTGTGGGAGTTTTGGGTCATCATACCCTTATCATCCCGTAGCTCGATGAATGTGAGTTGTGGTCCTTTTGGATTGAGACTTATCTATTGTTTGAGAAGCAACCTCCTTGTGTTGTTGTCTTGTCCTTGGAGACCTAAGTTATTGTAATTTTAAGGCAACATATGTTAAGGATATAAAATAACTTTGGGAAGTCTTCTTTTCTTCATACTTTCTTGGGTCACCTTGTCATTGCTGCCCCTTTTCCACTAGGATGGAAGGTGCAAGATGATGTTATTCACTTTTGTTACGATGCACCCTTGGATTGTGATTGGACCCCATGTTACTTGTTCTTCTCCCTAGTGACCTTGAGTGGTCCTTGGTGTTTCTTGTGCTCTCTTTATGGTTATTTTGAGCTTGAGTAGGAAATAAGATAAATAAATCCCATTGTGATATAAGGTATGGTACTTGTATTGATATGTTAGTTGTTAGGGGAGATATAAATATATGTATATATTTTCTTTTGCTAAATGGTTGACTTCTTTAGATTTGGTTGGTATGGTGTGTTCGATTCATAAAACAAAGTGTAAAAAAATCAGACTATAGGAAACCTTGTGGTCTTGACTTCACTTGTATTACCATGAAAAGTTATTTGTACCCTCTCGAGTTATAGAAGTGCTTTCCTTGAATAGTCCCTTGATTTTTTTAATGTTTTGCTGATTTAGGTGTCCTCGTTGATTCACCTCATCCTGTGTGATCCTCAAATTGTGGGACCTTGAGTAAACTTGTCCCTCATACAAAATTTTGGCCATGGTTGATTCTGCTAGCCTTGTCTAAACAACGAACTATGAAAGCATAATTTAACCCTAGTGGAAACCTCAATTTTTGTTACTGTAGTATGTTGTATTCCTTGGGAAACTATGTGGTCTTTCTCAAACTCATGGAATCCTCCTTATTATTCCTCTACTTGGTGGTTACTCTTAATGATCTTTTGGAACTCTTCTTGTTATATTGTTATGTGTTGTATCTTGTTTGATAGCGTAAAGTTACTCCTTAAATTTAAATGTTCGTAGCCTTGCATGCAGAAAGTTTAGAACTCATCCCTTACAATCTCCCTTCTTCTACTAAATTGCATTGGACAAAACTTGGGATTCTTGTGGACCCACACTTGTTTGAAGCAAGGAATCCCATAATGGGAGTGATCCTTTTTCTGTTGCAAGTTATTCCTATCTCTCTTTCCTGTGACTTCCAGGAGGAAGTCGAGTCTAAGGGGAGGGGGATGTAGTGCCCACTTCCCTTTGGCACCTTTTATTACTGATCATGATATTGTGGACTATGTGATGGAAATTTTTATAGTTTTGATTTAGTATGATGTTAGATGTCAGATCCTGGATTACTGTTGAATCTGATTCATATATGATGCATGATGATTGTTGGAGACATTTTATATAGATGATTGACATGTTGTTGGACATGGTTATATATATATATATATATATATATATATATATATATATGTTTGTTGTTAGGACATGTGATATTTGGATATATTGAGTAGACCGAGAAAATTGAATTTAAAATTGATGATTATATAGTTGTTGATGAAATTGTAAGTGATATTGTTGATTGTCTGGATGTTGTTGTGAATCATATATATATATATATATATGATGATTTTGAAATTATATTATATTCATTTTGGATGTTTTGATATGGCCACGAGGCCAAGGAGGTATTTGTGTTTTGCAGGTTAAAAATCACAACAAACATCGGGGATTGGAGACCAACCACAATGGAATTCTAGGTGAATTCGACAAGGTCACCATGGCAACTTGTTTTATTGTGTTGTGTTTGTTTGTTGTTAGGGATTCCCATGGGGGATCACCTTTATATGTGACCATGGGTTTTGTGTATTTTATTAATGTGGTTACTTTTTATTATTGTTGTATGTATTTTATTAGTGATGTGTCCCTTTCTTTTATTTAATTAAATTGTGGTAGATTAATGTGAGAAAACATATGGTTAAAAGATAAATAAATCAAATTGGGATATGGGAAAGTAATTATAGAAGTTGTTGCCTTTGTATTAAATATGTAAGAGATGTGTAAGTTTGTGTAAGAATTGTGTAAGTCAGATTTGGAGTATGAAATACTCCACCTCCTTGGAAATTCGAATTTGTCCTTGGGGGCTATTTTTGGAGGCTTGTGGGACAAGTAAAACTTGTCCCATGCCTCTTAAATCTATTTACCAACCATACCTATGGTTGGAGGGTTGATTTTAGCCCTTTTTAATGCATTTTATTAATCATGTTTGCATGTTTTATTGCACTCTTCTTACATGTTATTTAATTTGCAGTCCTTTGGGGTGTGGGCCTTTGGGTGTGCAAATAAATTTGTCATATTTTCACCCACCTCTTTATTGTGCTTGGGAGAATGAAATTTGTCTTTTGTGTTGGAGTTGAGGATGTGTGAGTGGCATCCTACATGGATCCACATCATCCTCTTCTCTTCCCTCTTCTATAAAATTCAAACTCTTTTCTTGTTTTTTGGGTTGTTGAATCTTTTGCATACTTCTTTGGGGCACATTTTTGTTGTTTGGAGCTCTTGTGGATTTTGGAGGAGATTGGAGATAATTTCATACTTGGCATTGTTGTTTTGGGACTATGTTCTTGGCATTGAGAGCTTGTTGTTTGAAAAAAAAAGCTACCATGGAGAGGTAGGAGCTTAGCTCTTCTCTTATGTTGTTAATTCTTGTTGTGTTTGTGTGAATGGTGTATGTTTTGTTTATTTGTTGGTTGTTTGGGTAGACTTCCATAGGGATGGTGTAGGAGAAGGCTATGGGGAATCCAGGTGGGGGGGGGCATAAGGGAATGTTAGTGGCATCATATTTGGTGGAGGGAGTTTGGGTTTGGGATCCACCATGGAAAAGAAATAGCTTGCATTTCTTACTTTGTGGGGGCATAAGGAAAATATGTGGGGGCATAAGGAGGGATTGTGGGGGCATAAGGATATGTTTGGTGAATTTTATTGGTGGTTTGTTACATGGATGCCCAATTCCCATTGGGAGGCATAAGTAGCTTCCCCCATAGTCCTTGCTCCTTTGGCTTGCATGATAAAGCCTGAGTTCTATTTTGAATGTTTTCAAATGTAGTTGTAAACTTGTTGTCTTGTGTTGAACTAGTGTTTTAATTTGATTATGCATGTTGAAAGAATGTTGTGTGTTGTGGAAGCCTATTGTTTCCATGGGTTGCTATCCATTTCTTATTGCATTGTGGTTGGGGCTCGGGGCCAATGATGAAGGATGGATTCTCCTTTCATTGATGTCTTGGTTGGGTGGAGAGCATTGCCTTTCCCCACTTTTGTTGTGATCAAATTGAAAGAAAAAGGAAACTTGGCATGTTGCTGTTCTGGAGCAGAAGAAAGATATTTGACTATCCCTTGTGAAATATATTATATTGTAACCTTTCCCACTTTGATGTGGATGAAATTGTAATGTATTTTGTGAAGTAAAGATGTATGTAATTGGTTGTGAAAATGTATATTCGAAATGTGAAAGATATTTATATTTTGTTCTGTACATTTGAAGAAAGAAGGTGAAATATGCTAATTACATTCAAGGAATGGAGAATGTGAAGATGTATTTCTTTTTGAATTAATAAAGAATTGCAAGAATTTCCCTCATATGCATTGTTGTGTTGAACTGGAATATCAAATTGTGATTGGAATCCCTGTTTTGGAAAGTGGAAAAAGGAAGAAACACGTGGGATGTAATTGTATTATTCTACCTTGTTTCAAATGTATGATTTTGGGAAGAGACAAAACCTGGATTCTTGTTTTAATGATTGATTGAAGAAGGAAAAACACTCAAGTCTAGCATGGAATGAAGTCAATATTTCATTGTATGGAAAAAGAGAAAATTAAATCTCTGTTTGAAAGGAAGAAATGTATGTGGGAATAATATAGTATTTTGTATCTTTTTGGAAATGTATAAAATCAAATTTCAGCATTGCATTTTGATTTAGAATGGTTTGTATAAATCACTTAAATGTAGTAGATTGGAAAGGAAAGGAACTTTCATACTTGGAAGTAGAAATGGTAAATAAAATCCCTCAAGAAATTGATCTCTTGTTGTAAATTTACAACTGGAAAATAATTTAATTAAAATGCACAGTTCGAACCTGCACTAAATAACCAACATTGAAACATTGAAATCTAGCATGTTATGATATCATGCTTTCATTTTGACAAAGAACACTTAAGAAATAATTTAAAACATTGCAAAATTTAAGCCCAAACCTTTTCACAGTCATTTTCTGTCAATTGTTGGAAAAATGCAGATTGGAAATCAAGCAAGTAAAATTCACCTTCCTAAAACATCTTAAATCCTTCCTAGAACAATCCTCCATGTCTGTTTGGCATGTTGAGTGAAGGAGAAGATCAAATTGAACAAAATTTATAAGTTAGATTTTACCAGTTGGCTTTTTAAAATCCTACAGAACATTTTTCTTAAAATTGACCCTCAAACTTTATCAAAATGTAAAATTGATGATTTTTGTGCAAAGAGGGCATTGAGAGCTTTCCAGAAAGTCCTCGTTTTCCCAAAACTTGAGCTTCCTAGAAAAGTTATGGCCCTTTGAAGTTTTCCTTCCTTGGTGGGAAAATTTGGGAAAATTTTCCTGTAGCAGGCCCACAGCCCGAAAATTTCCCTTTAAAAAAAAAAAATCCTTAGAAAAAAAAATTTTGAAAAATTCTTGGGGAAAATTTTTTAAATTTCCTCCACCCAAACCGCCACATCACTAATCGAGAGGCTACCACGTGTCCTCACGGGGCAATGGTGGAGGTGTGGCATCATTTTCTCCCTTGGGCCTTTTAAAATTTTGTAAAAAATTTTACCTCTTTCCCCCATAATCCCCAAAATCCTACATCCATCGGCCTTGCCACGTGGCGGCATGGGAGATAGTGAGAGGGGGGTGGAACCCGCATGTGACCTTTTTGTTTTTGAAATCTTGTTTTTGGAAAAATTTGGAGTTGACCTCCATGGCCCCACACTCCCACCCTCACCTTGGTGTAATCCCCTCTGCGGATGCATGGACCCATGCATGCCTCTTACCCCTTATCTCCCCCTCGGTGAAATCTCCCAAACTCTTCCACCACCCCGCCCTTCCCTCACTTTCTCCCCCACTTGGCTAGTTGAGTGCCATGTGTCCTGATGGACCCACGGGGCGTGGGCACAATTTGGATTTTTCCTCCCACACAAGAATAAAATATCAACACCATGCCCGTGACCCACCAACCCAACAAAGGGCCTTCTTCCCCACTCGACACGTGTCCCCTTGGGGGAAAATTTGACTCCCAAGGCCCACTAGCCCATAACGGGAGTTTTACAAGGAGTTAGGAGGACTTCTTTACATCATCGAAAGGTGAGAAAATTTCCTATCCAATGGGAATGATTTAGGGAAATTTTGAATGTGTTAAGTGTGAGAAAAATCAAGTTGAAACCCTGAGCCTGTTAGAGAGTGGGTATGGTGATAATTAACCCCCTGAACCTTATTGAACCTTCTAACCCTAAATTTTGGACCTTGTGACCTTTGAGAATTGTTAGTAAAAGAAAAGTATGTTCTAGTAGATCAGAATTGTCCTGGAACTTGTTAGTGACAATTGTGGTCTCATAACCTAGTTGTAGACACTCTTAACCGAGTCTTGGGAGTGGGTAAGTAAGACTTTACTCTGATGATTTTAAATATGTATTCCTTTCCCCACTTGTAATTTAACCCTGCTCTTGTCTTAGATCTTGTGGAATTAAATACCTTGGGTATTTAATTGTTTTGGGTCCCTTAACCCTAAAATTTTATTTAGGGAATATTTAGCTAAAATTTCAATGTAATCAGTGATTAATTTAATCCCTAAGGAGATTTGAGCTAGGTGTGGACTTATTACACTTGTTGCTTTATAATGTGGTATTAGTAATTATTATAAGGCTATGTGCTAATGTCCTAAGTTAGTATCTATGTTCTTTGAAGTTAGAATGAGAATTATCCTAAATTCTAACCTAAGTTACTAACCTAACTAATGAGCAAGAATGTAAAGGGACCTATGGAGGGGTGTGAACCATGGGCGGATTTTTCTATGTTATTTAATGCAAAGGATAAGTGTGAAGGACAGGTTTTGGCGGAGGTTTTAGAAACGGCTAATTGTGCTTTGACGTGGCAGGTCGCCAAAACTGAAAATGGACTGGAAATTTTATTTAACCGTCGCTAATTTTGGCGGTCGGTGGCAGTGGAGTTTGAGTGGGAAAGTTGGTGTAAATGCATTCAATGTGCTCGGTAGTCGAGCTCGAAAATCGCGTGAAGGCATGCAAACTAGGAAGTTGTTGGTTTGTTTGGCTTATCACGAATTTCAGTTTTCCTTCCACTGTTCACCGGTTCTTCGCACCACGCCTTCTTGGAGTTGCATTGCAAGTATGAGGGTATCTACCTCTTTTCTCCTGGCAAGGGAATATATATGTCATGGAGATAGAAAAATTTTGTTGGTCGCTCTAACTTGGAAAAGGAAAAGGAAGTCCAAGCTCTTCCAGTGGTCTGCTTCCGAATTTTGAGTAAAAATCCAGGCATGTTAGGCCCTAACTTTTAAATATCTTGCTCTTCTTCAAATGATTTCATTAGAACAACACTGTTCAATTGATTTATGGAAATAGATGATTTTTCCTTGGTGGTCTTGTGTGATTTTTGGTACTGTATCTCTTCTGGTTCGATTTTCTTTGTTTACACCTTGATGGGTGTTGTTATATTCGAACGGTTGCTATATTTCTTGGTGTTTGCATTCTGGCTTTTATATGCGAAAATATAGCAAGATTTTGTGCTAGGCCTACTCTGTGTGAGTCCACGAATTGTCCTCCCGATGGGTACAGGCTATTGATGCATGTTGATATATATAAATGTATATAATATTTTGTTAATACTTGTTGTGGAAATTGTTAGAAGGGATACTGATGGATATCGTATGATTGTTCAGTTATACTGAACCTTTGTAAGCTCTGTCGTGGTTATTGGTGATAGTGGCTATTGATACTCGTTGGGTTTCGTTTTGTCTTTTAAATTGTTGGGAAGAGGTAACTTACTGTGTTACTGTAGTCTTTATGACCTGGCCGGAGATGTTTTTCCTCGCTTTGTGGTTATGGGTATAAACCCGTTAATGTATGCAATATTTATATATAGATTTATATTGTTATAATCTGAACGACTCTGTGGAGTCGATTGAATGATTTATATGTATTTGAACCACTGTTCAAGTTGAATATAATTGAATATTGGAATTTGATGTGCCAGCGACTTAAGGGAATAACATGTATTTTGTCCTCTGTTATTTTGTAAGAATACAATGTCGTCGCAAGCAAGGATCTTGTGGTACAGATTCTTTGGGTGTATTTTTACGTCTCCATTCTATGCAATCTTGTGCAAAAAATATTGGTAAGGGTACCGTTGGATTCCTTGTTTTGGAAATTCAGTATTCTGATTTGTTCTGCCTGAATTAAATGTTGCCATTGATGGCACGGATGGATTCATCATATTTTATTATTTTGTTTACTATTGTTTAAACTCAGTGGAACTTGATAATTAAACAGTGTTATTGTCTCAATTTAAGCCTGTTGGTTTACTATTGTTTGACGCCGTTGAGTACCGTGAGTATGGAAAGTTATCTTGTATGTCGGCTTTTGGGAAGCTAAACTGTGAACACTGGTTATGGACTTAGTTTTAAATCCTCGAATGGTAATATATGTCTCTGTTGCCTGTAGAATCCCGAGTATGAACAGTAATGTTCTTGGATTTGTTGGCTTTCTTTAATATCTTGACGCCATGAGTTATGGCTTCTGTAAAGAAGGTTGTAAACACATACTTTTAGTTCTGATTGCGCCCGTAAGTGACTTCGTTATCCCATGTTTTGTTTCCATTCGATTTCACTCCCGATTTATGTGAACTGTACATGGTGCGTGGTTTTCGTTTTAAGATCTCTTTGCTTAGTTATGGGTAAATGTCATGGCTTAATGTTTTCGAGCCTCTTGTCAATCACAAACAACAAAGGAGATCCTTTGAATTCGACCTTGGGTCTAAAGCCTTACACAAAGAGAGAAAAGGGCTTGAACGGGCTGTAGGTTGTTATTGGGATTGAGGTCAGGTTACGTCCTCTTCGCATTGTTATCCATTCTTTTGTTGATTGAATGTTAGAGTTGTTGACTGTACCTAAGCAGGTAATGGCTGTGTTTATCTTCTTGTCCGTCGCTTCTTGTGAAAGGTCATTCTGAGTCTGTCTGGTAAAATGAACATGTTGTTCGGCATGGGAACTACTGTACTGTAGTTGCTTAATTGTAAGTTTTAACAAAACAGTGTGCTGTTTATGGACTTGACTGAATTACTTGCATGTGTATTAAGTGAATGCCTTGCTTTTGGACAGAAGGTATAGTTATGAGCTAGTTCAGAGGGCATCATGTTCAATTTGTTTATTTCTCTTCTGTTGTAAATATTAAGATGAAATAATTGTCCAAGCAACATCCGTAATTGTTTTTCTGAATGACAAGATCGATTGATATGATATTCCTCCTTTAAGTTGAATATAATGATTGTATGTTTTTTCATCTTGGATTTACGATGAATAATTGCTTAGGATACTTTTGTTCTTCTTTTGATCCCTAGTATTTTCGATGAAATAATTGAGGAGCATTTAGGACTACTCTCAGAATAAAATTATTATTACACGTTATAGACATGATATATTCCTAACGTTTGGTTTGAATCATGCTTACTTGATTGATGATTTTATATCATTTAAACAGGGTGTTTAATGAAAACAATTGACGGATTGCAATTGTTTTAAAAGTTAGTGCTTATCATGCTCAGTTCATCGAACTGACTCATGTTGACTATTTTTGCAGATGGTTTCCGTAAGTGGTAAAAGCATGCAGATCTGATAGGATGATCAGATTGTTTAATTTGATTTATAATGAATTACAGCTTGATTTTCTAAATGTTCTATATGAGGAAAGATGTTCTTTTTCCATTAAGCATTGTATCAAGTATGCTGCTTGCATAAAATGTAATTGTATAGTTCTGAAAGGAATGGAAATAAGTATTTGATACTTATGTGTTGTATTCTTAATTCGATAGTTGACCTTCTTCGGTTTATATACCAGAGTGGCAATGTTATCTTTGTGTAATTTGGATGCTTTTGTGATTGTCAATAAAAGCTTAAAGAAAATGTGATTGAATTCTTATGAGTGTTTAGTAGTTCTCATTTGTTCTATCGAAAGCTAAATTAAAGTTTAAATCATTGTCTTTTTAAAAGATAGGGTTAAAATGAACCTAAGCAGAACACTAATCAAGCTGAGGTAAATTACTAATCCCTAGTCCTGAGTATGACAGGACAACATTAAATGGGATTCTTAACCATTTATATCTTTATACTAATAAGTATGATATAAATTTAGTTAAGAGAACTGAAATAAATCTAATGGGGTTCAGATGGCAATCTCATACGAAGGTTATGAGATATTGACCAATTCTGTTGTTTTAGAATCATGTATATTCTAATAACTCCTTAATGAGACCTTAACCTCAATATCTCCACCATGCAATGGGCTTTATTGAGGAAGGTTTTCTTAAGACAAAGAATCCAGGGAACGGGAAAGGCTAACCTTAGGGGCAAGTCGTTGATGTAATTAAACTCAACGTGCGTAACGCATTCTTTAGTAGATCTTTTCGAGGTGGATTTAAAGGATGACGGCACAAGTCAATCATGGGTTGTACCTCCGAGAAGATTAGGATCTTCTCGAATTTGCAACAATGCAGGTGACTTATGACGACACCCTTTGCATTGATCGCTAAGATTTACACTTTGATCTTGGACGAGTTACTCTGGGACCAATTAGGAATGTGGCCATGTTATAAGGCTGCCTAGGAGATTCGGAGTATCATGACACACTAGTTAACTGCAAGGTTGAACTAGTATGTCACCGTATCTCTAATTCTCGTGGGCATCCATATAACATTATCACCTTGTTAATCTATCTTCGAGTGATTAAGTTGTGAGAGGAAGGACTGACAGTAGTCGGTATAAGACATTCTATATAACATAAGAATGGGGTGAAGGGCGTATTCCAGATTGACAAGTATGCCGTTAAGGAATACGAGACATAAACAGTATGTTTCAAATCTTTGGCCAAAGTATCGCAAGATGTTGATTGCGTTGTCCTAATTCACCTAGTCTAAGGGATGAGATGCCGATGAATAATGGTAACAATTATTCAGCTAGGTTCCTTGACGAGAGCATTCTCAATCCCGAATAGGGAGAGAACTACGGAGTGAAGTGTTAAATAATAACGCCAACTCTTATTACTCATGAATAGATCGGTAGATTACCGAGTCATGAAATGAATAGATCGGAGGTACTCCGAGTCATTACAGCTGCATATGGTTATCTGTTAAATGAATGGTTATTTGATTTGTGAGTTCTAAATTATGTATTTAGAACCAGGATGCATTTATCAAAAAAAAAAAAATTGACTTGTTCTATTGTCTAAAATGAGGATGTTACATCTTGGTATCAGAGCTGAATGTTGCAGCTCTTGGACCGATTGTGTCCATAATATGATAAAAACCTGAATTTTCTTGTAATAGAAAATGATTAGAATAAGGGGGAACGTTGCGAATAATGCTCCACTTGAAGGAGGGGCGGCAACAACCTAGAAACTTGATGAGATCCTTGCTGCCCTGTTGGACACAAGAGATCGCTTAGCTGTACTGGAACAACAGGTGATGGGAAATGAGGAGGATGAAGAAGCTGATAATAATAATCAGCCACCTCCTGAGGACAACCCCAATATGGGTGTTGATGTTAATGCTGTAAATGCACCTGTCCAACCGAAAACAAAAAGGCCGTTATCGTGCAGCAGAACTCACTAATGATATAAAAAGGATACCCCCACCTAAGTATGATGGCACCACATTAGGAGATGGAGCTGAGAACTGGCTCAACGAAATGGAGAAGTACTTTGCAATAAGGAACTTCTCAGAGGAAACCAAAGCTATTTGGGGAGCCTATTAGCTTTCCCATGAAGCATCTTCGTGGTGGGATAGCCAGAAAGCTGAACTAAACATTGATGAGACCAATATTACTTGGGATCAATTTAAAGGCTATTTTAGGCAACGTTGGCTGCCACAACTTTTCTATGATCAGAAAATGACAGAATTTCAGAACTTAGCTCAAGGGAAGCTAACGGTAATCGAGTTACGGGAGCGGTTTAAAAACTCCTTAAGTATGTACCGCAGATATCAAACCGACGAAAAGTTCGAAATACAAAAATTCATCACGGGATTGAATCCCGTGATAGGGGGAGAGGTCGATGTTCACAATCCAACCACTATGGAAGGAGTTGTTGAAAAGGCCATAAGGCAAGAAAAGAAATTAAAGGCTATTTCTACTCATAAGGAGGAAGTGCGGAAGAAGACTGCAAACCCTTCTTCAACCTCTCTTGCACCTTAAAAGGACCATGGAAAAAGTTTGGAAACAAGAGTAAGTTTCCGTGAGATAACAATAAGAAAGCAAAGAGTAAATAAGCCTCATTGAAATGTAAGGGATAATTTTGCTAAAAATTATAACAATGGGCAGAAGCCCTATGGAGGACAACGTGACAATTACAAGGCCGGAGGCAACTTTGAGCCTAAAAGGGACTGTAGGAGGTCTGCACAATTGTGGCAAAGACCACTATGCTAATCAATGCCCTTTAAAGAAGGATGATCGTAATCAGCAAAGATAAGATACATGCTGCAAAGAGCGGACAAGCAAGTGAAAAGCAAGTGACACCTATAGAAGTTTCGGTAAGTTATTCGGCATTCCCTGTCACTATTCTTTTTGATACAGAGCTACCGAATGTTTTATATCTAATAAACTTGCTTCTAAACTTAAAAGAAAAGCTGGAAAAATGCATAAATCTTGACCGTATGCAGTATGGTAATAATTCTTCATACACAGTGAGTATGTGTCTTTTTGGGGCGTTCTTGACTTACCTAACTTTTCCACGGAAGTTGATCTCTATGTCGCACCTTTAGGATCGTATGACATTGTCATCGGTGTCAATTGGTTAGCTGACCATAAAGCAAAGGTAGACTGCTATGAAAAGAACATAAAATGTTTAGATGATCAAATGGAATCAACAGAGATTCAAGGTGTGAAACGGAAATTTTAGTTAGAAAACTATCACCATGCATGCGGCTTAAAAAGGCTAAAAATAAAGGATGTACCCTTTATGCCGTGAAGATATCTGAATCTTCAGAAGAAGATGACGATCTCATGAAACGATTCCCTCTGTTACAAGGTTTCAGGGATGTTTTTCCTGAGGAATTACCAGTTTACCACCCAAGAGAGAATTTGACTTCACCATTGAAATCAAGCCAGGAACAGAACCTATTTCCAAAGCGCCTTATCGGATGACTATTACAGAGTTAGTCGAGCTTAAGGCACAGTTGCAAGAGCTCTTGTCTAAAGGTTTGATCAGACCAAGTGTTTCACCTTGGGGAGCGCCTGTAATATTTGTGAAAAAGAAGGATGGAACACTAAGGCTGTGTATTGATTATCGGATGTTGAACAAAGCAACAGTCAAGAACCGATATCCACTTCCTAGGATCGATGATCTGTTTGATCAGATGCGTGGAGCAGCGGTTTATTCTAAGATAGACCTTCGATCTGGTTATCATCAGTTAAGGATTAGAGAGGAAGATATTCATAAAACAGCTTTCCGAACAAGGTACGGACATTATGAATTCACAGTTCTACCCTTTGGGTTAACTAATGCACCCACAGCCTTTATGAATTTAATGAACAATATCTTTCAAGAATACCCGGAAGAGTTTGTACTTGTAATCTTGGACAATATTCTCATTTATTCTAAAAGCGTTGAGGAGCACAATGAGCATTTGAAGATAGTTTTGGGAATTTTGAGAAAGAGGAAGTTGTATGGTAAGTTATCCAAATGTTCTTTCTTTGATTCAGAAGTTCACTATTTGGGTCATGTTATAAGTAAAGAAGGAATTACTTGTAGATCCTTTAAAAATAGTGGCAATAATCGAGTGGCTCTGCACTAAAGAATGTGCATGAAGTAATAAGCTTCATGGGTCTTGCAGTTACTATAGAAAATTTGTAAAGGATTTTTCTAAAATAGCTGCACCAATAACTTCTTTACAAAAGAAGGATAAGAAATTCATGTGGAATGACATGTGCGAAGCAGCTTTCAAAAGTCTGAAAGACCAGTTGACTTCTGCACCTATATTAGTTTGTACTGCACCTAATGGGAATTTTACTGTTGTAACAGGATGCTTCGGGAAGGCCTTGGAGGTGTTTTGCTACAAAATGATCAATTCATTGCATATGAAAGCGAGAAAACTTAAGTTACATGAGATGAATTATGCCCCTCATGATTTGGAACTTGCTGCCATTGTTCATGCACTTCAAGTCGGAGACACTACTTACTTGGGAAACCTTTTGAGCTGAAAATCGATAACTTGGATCAAGTATATTTTTACTCACCAATCAATGCCAGACACAGAGAAGGTGGTTAGAATTTTTATCACAATATGACTTTGATATTAGCTATATCAAAGGGAAGGAGAATAGAGTAGCTGATGCTCTAAGTCATAGGAGGCACATTTCTTCTCTTATAACATTAAGAACTCAGTTTAAAGATGAGGTAAAAAGTGCCTCAGAATCAGATGCATACTTTCAAAGAAGTAAAAGCGGCGCTTTTCTGCAACCTAACGATATAAGGTATAAAGGTTTTCATTTTGATAATGAAGGAATCTTGCGTTATGAAAACAGGGTATATGTACCTATGCTGAATGAATTGAGAAAGAAGTTGTTAGTTGAATTTCATAATTCACCTTTCTCTGGACACCCAGGTATCACAAAAATGCTTGCTGATTTAAAACAGCAATACTTTTGGAAAGGTATGAAAAAGGATGTAATTAATTTTGTGACTCATTGTCTGAATGTCGCAGTGAAGGCGAACATATGAACCCTACTTTGACTCAATATCCTCATAGCATACCGCAAAGATAAATGGCAAGTAATAACCATGGATTTTGTACAAGGACTACCCATGTCCAGGAATAAACATGATGTTATCCTGGTAGTTGTAGATAAACTGACTAAGGTAGCTCATTTCATCGCTGGAAATCTAAAGGATGATTCACCAGTGCTAGCCAAAAGATTCGTGCACGAAATTTTCAGGTTGCATGGTGTACCAGAATTGATTATATCTGACAGGGATCCTAGAATGACGTCAAGGTTTTGGCAAATGCTTAACGCAACTCTTGGAATGAAACTAAACTTCAGTTCTGCATATCATCCGGAAACGGATGGACAAACTGAGAGGGTAAATCAAGTGTTGGAGGACATGTTGCGTATGTATTACATGGATCAACAATAAATGGGAAGAGTATCTTCCATTAGTTGAGTTCACATACAACAACATACTTATCACTCATCTCTTAAAATGGCACCATTTGAAGCACTTTATGGAAGAAAGTGCAGAACTCCCGTTATTTGGGACAAGATTGAGGATAGAGTGGTAGTTTGACGAGAGATTCTCACTAAAATGGAACAAAGAAAGTTAAGCTGATTCGTGAATGACTAAAGGAAGCAAAATGATAGACAGGAAGAGCTATGCTTGACCTTAAGCGGGTTGATAGGAGGTTTGAGCTTGGTGATAAGGTTTTTCTTCGTGTTAAACCTAGAAAGAGTTCTATAAATTTTGGCAAGGCTGCCAAGTTGTCACCTCGATTCGTGGGACCTTTCAAATTGTCGAAATAATCAATCCCGTAGCTTATCGCTTAGCTTTGCCACTGTTTTATCTCGCATGCATGATGTTTTCCATATTACTTTGCTTAAGAAATACGTTTCAGATCTGTCACATGTTTTAAATTGAATTCCTTACAGTCCAAGACCCAGGAATAATCGTGGTTAAACCCACACGAGTGCTGGAAACTCGCCAATTGCATTTAAGAAATCATGAAATACAGCAATGTAAGGTCCAGTGGGACCAGTTTAACGAAGAAAGTGCAACTTGGGAAAATCTGGAAGAGATGAAAATTGCTTTTCCTTCTCTTTTTCAACAGAATGAAATCTGTTGACAAAACATACTTTTATGAACTTATTGTTTTTAAGTATTTATGAAAGCCTGATGAAGGCAGACATTATTCAGGTTGAATAAAATGTGTTGTGACATTGATTTCTGGAACTATTCAAATATGAAATAGTCACATTATTTGTGTACTGATAAATTGATTGACCTGAAGGTTAATTTAATATGTAATTCATCGGGACGATGAATCTTTTTAGGAGGGAAGCATGTAACACCCCGAACTGTTGTTACTTCCTCCTGAGCATACAAGTGTTGATATGTGATTTCTTGTAAAAGGATGTGCTCCTCGATTAAGAAATCATGCTTGATATGTACTGTATTTTCTTTGCAGATCTTTGACTGAGTCAGAATATGATTAGACTCTTTTATTTATTTCATTTTGCATCTGAGTTTAATCTGATCTCGGAATGAATTATAGAGTTAGCCACCTATAAGATCTAGCCTTGGATCAGTGGAATTGATCCAAGTATTGCTTTAAGTTTGTTCGTGATGAATTAAAATTACAGACCTTGAACAGGTTGCAAGGTCTAGAAGCATTGAATAAGCTAGTCTGGAGTATGACTCAGGTTGATCATGTGAAATGAATTGGTTCCCGATATCGAAGTATATCTGGAAGGTCTCGATCGTGGACCAGGTAATAATTCAGTTGCATACGATTCTGCAGCCTAAGGCAGAACAGAACTAACCCTGTTCAAGAATGTATGATGTAGGTCTTTTTCTGAGTGTACGGGATGTAGACCTAACTGGAATTATTATTGATTAGTAATCTAAGACTAAACCTAACCTAGGGGTTAGATTAGTGTTAATCTAACCTAGACCTAGGCTATGTGCTAATGTCCTAAGTTAGTATCTATGTTCTTTGAAGTTAGAATGAGAATTATCCTAAATTCTAACCTAAGTTACTAAATTAACTAATGAGCAAGAATGTAAAGGGACCTATGGAGGGGTGTGAACCATGGGCGGCTTTTTCTATGTTATTTAATACAAAGGATAAGTGTGAAGGATAGGTGTTGGCGGAGGTTTTAGAAACGGCTAATTGTGCCGACGTGGCAGGTCACCAAAACTGAAAATGGACTGGAAATTTTATTTGACTGTCGCCAATTTTGGCGGTCGGTGGCAGTGGAGTTTGAGCGGGAAAGTTTGTGTAAATTCATTCAATGTGCTCGGTAGTCAAGCTCGAACTCGCGTGAAGGCATGCAAACCGGGAAGTTGTTGGTTTGTTTGGCTTATCACGAATTTCGGTTTTCCTTACGCTGTTCACCGGTTCTTCGCACTTTTGAGCCTTCTTGGAGTTACATGGCGAGTATGAGGGTATCTAGCTCTTTTCTCTTGCAAGGGGAATATATATGTCATGGAGATAGAAAAATTTTGTTGGTCGCTCTAACATGGAAAAGGAAAAGGAATTCTGAGCTCTTCCAGTGGTATGCTTCAGAATTTTGATTAAAAATCCAGGCATGTTAGGCCCTAACTTTTAAATATCTTGCTCTTCTTCAAATGATTTCATTAGAACAACTCTGTTCAATTGATTTATGGAAATAGATGATTTTTCCTTGGTGGTCTTGTGTGATTTTTGGTACTGTATCTCTTCTGGTTCGATTTTCTTCGTTTACACCTTGATGGGTGTTGTTATATTCGAACGGTTGCTATATTTCTTGGTGTTTGCATTCTGGCTTTTATATGCAAAAATATAGCAAGATTTTGTGCTAGGCCTGCTCTGTGTGAGTCCACGAATTGTCCTCCCAATGGGTACAGGCTATTGATGCATGTTGATATATATAAATGTATATAATATTTTGTTAATACTTGTTGTGGAAATTGTTAGAAGGTATACTGATGGATATCGTATGATTGTTCAGTTTATATTGAACCTTTGTAAGCTCTGTCGTGGTTATTGGTGATAGTGGCTATTGATACTCATTGGGTTTCGTTTTGTCTTTTAAATTGTTGGGAAGAGGTAACTTACGTATTACCTGTAGTCTTTATGACCTGGCCGAGATGTTTTTCCTCGCTTTGTGGTTATGGGTATAAACCCGTTAACAATGCATGCAATATTTATATATAGATTTATATTGTTATAATCAGAATGACTCTGTGGAGTCGATAGAATGATTTATTTATATTTGGACCTCTGTTCAAGTTAAATATAATTGAACATTGGAATTTGATGTGCCAAATGACTTAAGGGAATAACATGTATTTTGTCCTCTCGTTATTTTGTAAGAATACAATCGTGTCGCATGAGGATCTTGTGGTACAAATTCTTTGGGTGTATTTTTACGTCTCCATTCTGTAATCTTGTGTGAAAAAAATATTGGTAAGGGTACCGTTGGATTCCTTGTCTTGGAAATTTAGTATTCTGATTTGTTCTGCCTGGAATTAAATGTTGCCATTGATGGCATGGATGGATTCATCATATTTTATTATTTTGTTTACTATTGTTTAAACTCAGTGGAACTTGATAATTAAACAGTGTTATTGTCTCAATTTAAGCCTGTTGGTTTACTATTGTTTGACGCCGTTGAGTACCGTGAGTATGGAAAGTTATCTTGTATGTCGGATTTTGGGAAGCTAAACTGTGAACACTGGTTATGGACTTAGTTTTAAATCCTCGAATGGTAATATATGTCTCTGTTGCCTGTAGAAGCCCGAGTATGAACAGGTAATGTTCTTGGATTTGTTGGCTTTCTTTAATAGCTTGACATCATGAATTATGGCTTCTATAAAGTAGGTTGTAAACATCATACTTTCAGTTCTGATTGCATCCAGAAGTGACTTCATTATTCCATGTTTTGTTTCCATTCTGATTTCACTCCCGATTGATGTGACTGTACATGGTGCGTGGTTTTCGTTTAAAATCTCTTTGCTTAGTTATAAGTAAATGTCATGGCTTAATGTTTTCGAGCCTCTTGTCGACTGTGACAACAAAGGAGATCCTTTGAATTCGACCTTGGGTCTAAAGCCTTACACAGTAGAAAAGGGCTTGAACGGGCTGTAGGTTGTTATTGGGATTGATGTCAGGTTACGTCTTCTTCGCATTGTTATCCATTCTTTTGTTGATTGAATGTTAGAGTTGTTGACTGTACCTAAGCCGGTAATGGCAGTGTTTATCTTCTTGTCCGTCGCTTCTTGTGAAAGGTCATTCTGAGTCTGTCTGGTAGAATGAACATGTTGTTCGGCATGGGAACTACTTGACTTTGTAGTTGCTTTATTGTAAGTTTTAACAAAACAGTGTGCTGTTTATGGACTCGACTGATTTACTTGCATGTGTATTAAGTGAATGCCTTGCTTTTGGACAGAAGGTATAGTCATGAGCTAGTTCAGAGGGCAACATGTTCAATTTGTTTATTTCTCTTCTGTTGTAAATATTAAGATGAAATAATTATCTAGCTAACATCTGTAATTGTTTTTACAGAATGACAGTATCAGGATTGATATGATATTCCTCCTTTAAGTTGAATATAATGATTGTATGATGTTTGTTCATCTTGGATTTATGATGAATAATTGCTTAGGATACTTTTGTTCTTCTTGATCCCTAGTATTTTCGATGAAATAATTAAGGAGCATATAGGACTACTCTGTAACGAAAATTATTATTACACGTTATAGACATGATATATTCCTATCGTTTGGTTTGAATCATGCTTACTTGATTGATGATTTTATATCATTTAAATAGGGTGTTTAATGAAAACAATTGACGGATTGCAATTGTTTTAAAAGTTAGTGCTTATCATGCTCAGTTCATCGAACTGACTCATGTTGACTATTTTTGCAGATGGTTGCCGTAAGTGGTAAAAGCATGCAGATCTGATAGGATGATCAGATTGTTTAATTTGATTTATAATGAATTACAACTTGATTTTCTAAATGTTCTATATGAGGAAAGATGTTCTTTTTCCATTAAGCGTTGTATCAAGTATGTTGCTTGCATAAAATGTAATTGTATAGTTCTGAAAGGAATGGAAATAAGTATTTGATACTTATGTGTTGTATTCTTAATTCTGATAGTTGACCTTCTTCGGTTTATATACCAGAGTGGCAATGTTATCTTTGTGTAATTTGGATGCTTTTGTGATTGTCAATAAAAGCTTAAAGAAAATGTGATTGAATTCTTATGAGTGTTTAGTAGTTCTCATTTGTTCTATCGAAAGCTAAATTAAAGTTTAAATCATTGTCTTTTTAAAAGATAGGGTTAAAATGAACCTAAGCAGAACACTAATCAAGCTGAGGTAAATTACTAATCCCTAGTCCTGAGTATGACAGGACAACATTAAATTGGATTCTTAACCATTTATATCTTTATACTATTAAGTATGATATAAATTCAGTTAAGGGAACTGAAATAAATCTAATAGGGTTCAGATGGCAATCTCATATGAAGGTTATGAGATATTGTCCAATTCTGTTGTTTTAGAATCATGTGTATTCTAATAACTCCTTGATGAGACCTTAGCCTCAATATCTCCACCATGCAATGGGCTTTATTGAGGAAGGTTATCTTAAGACAAAGAATCCAGGAACGAAAAGGCTAACCTTAGGGAAAGTCCTTGATGTAATTAAACTCAACGTGTGTAACGCAGATTCTTTAGTAGATCTTTTCGAGGCGGATTTAAAGGATGACGACACAAGTCAACTGCGGGGTTGTACCTCCGAGAAGATTAGGATCTTCTCGAAGTTGCAACAATGCAGGTGACTTATGATGACACCCTTTGCATTGATCACTAAGATTTACACTTTGATCTCGGACGAGTTACTCTAGGACCAATTAGGAATGTGGCCATGTTATAAGGCTGCCTAGGAGATTCGGGGTATCATGACACACTAGTTAACTGCAGGGTTGAACTAGTATGTCACCGTATCCCTAATTCTCGTGGGCATCCATATAACATTATCACCTTGTTAATCTATCTCCGAGTGATTAAGTTGTGAGAGGAAGGACTGACAGGAGTCGGTATAAGACATTCTATATAACATAAGAATGGGGTGAAGGGCATATTCCAGATTGACGAGTATGCCGTTAAGGAATACGAGACATAAACAGTATGTTTCAAATCTTTGGCCAAAGTATCACAAGCTGCTGATTGCATTGTCCTAATTCACCTAGTCTAAGGGATGAGATGCCGATGAATAATGGTAACAATTATTCAGTTAGGTTCCTTGGACAGAGCATTATGAATCCCAGAATAGGGAAGAGAACCACAGGAGTGAAGTGTTAAATAATAACGCCAACTCTTATTACTCATGAATAGATCGGTAGATTACCGAGTCATGAAATGAATAGATCGGAGGTACTCCGAGTCATTACAACTGCATATGGTTATCTGTTAAATGAATGGTTATTTGATTTGTGAGTTCTAAATTATGTATTTAGAACCAGGATGCATTTATCAAAAAAAAAAAAAAAAAATTGACTTGTTCTATTGTCTAAAATGAGGATGTTACATCTTGGTATCAGAGCTGAAGGTTGCAGCTCTTGGACCTATTATGTCCATAATCTGATAAAAACCTGAATTTTCTTGTAACAGAAAATGGTTAGAACAAGGGGGAACGTTGCGAATAATGCTCCACCTGAAGGAGGAGTGGCAACAACCCAGAAACTTGATGAGATCCTTGCTGCCCTGTTGGACACAAGAGATCACTTAGCTGTATTGGAACAACAGGTGATGGGAAATGAGGAGGATGAAGAAGCTGATAATAATAATCAGCCACCTCCTGAGGACAACCCCAATATGGGTGTTGATGTTAATGCTGTAAATGCACCTGTCCAACCAGAAAACAAAAAGGCCAGATTGGCAGCAGAACTCACTAATGATATAAAAAGGATAAGCCCACCTAAGTATGATGGCACCACATTAGGAGATGGAGCTGAGAACTGGCTCAGTGAAATGGAGAAGTACTTTGCAATAAGGAACTTCTCAGAGGAAACCAAAGCTATTTGGGGAGCCTATCAGCTTTCCCACAAAGCATCTTCGTGGTGGGATAGCCGTAAAGTTGAACTAAACATTGATGAGACCAATATTACTTGGGATCAATTTAAAGGCTATTTTAGGCAACGTTGGCTGCCACAACTTTTCTATGATCAGAAAATGACAGAATTTCAGAACTTAGCTCAAGGGAAGCTAACAGTAACTGAATTCTGGGAGCGGTTTACAAAACTCCTTAAGTATGTACCGCAGTATCAAACTCGATTTAAAAGTTCGAATACGGAAATTCATCATGGGATTGAATCACGTGATAGGGGAGAGGTCGATGTTCACACCCAACCACTATGGAAGGAGTTGTTGAAAAGGCCATAAGGCAAGAACAGAAATTAAAGGCTATTTCTGCTCATAAGGAGGAAGTGCGGAAGAAGACTGCAAACCCTTCTTCAACCTCTCTTGCACCCTAAAAGGACCATGGAAAAAGTTTGGAAACAAGAGTAAGTTTCCAGGAGATAACAATAAGAAAGCAGCAGTAAATAAGCCTGCTGGAAATGTAAGGGATAATTTTGCTAAAAATTATAACAATGGGCAGAAGCCCTATGGAGGACAACGTGACAATTACAAAACTGGAGGCAATTTTGAGCCTAAAAAGGGACCTGTAGGAGGCTGCTACAATTGTGGCAAAGACCACTATGCTAATCAATGCCCTTTAAAGAAGGATGATCGTAATCAGCAGCATAAGATACATGCTGCAGTAGCAGACAAGCAAGCTGAAAAGCAAGTGACACCTATAGAAGTTCCGGGTAAGTTATTCGGCATACCTGTCACTATTCTTTTTGATACAGGAGCTACTGAATGTTTTATATCTAATAAACTTGCTTCTAAACTTAAAAGAAAAGCTGGAAAAATGGATAAATCTTGGACTGTACAGTATGGTAATAATTCTGTTCATACAGTGAGTATGTGTCTTTTTGGGGCAGTCCTTGACTTACCTAACTTTTCCACGGAAGTTGATCTCTATGTCGCACCTTTAGGATCGTATGACATTGTCATCGGTGTCAATTGGTTAGCTGACCATAAAGCAAAGGTAGACTGCTATGAAAAGAACATAAAATGTTTAGATGATCAGCTGGAATCAGCAGAGATTCAAGGTGTGAAACGGGAAATTTCAGTTAGAAAACTGTCAGCTATGCAGCTTAAAAAGGCTAAAAATAAAGGATGTACCCTTTATGCCGTGAAGATATCTGAATCTTCAGAAGAAGATGACGATCTCATGAAACGATTCCCTCTGTTACAAGGTTTCAGGGATGTTTTTCCTGAGGAATTACCAGGGTTACCACCCAAGAGAGAATTTGACTTCACCATTGAAATCAAGCCAGGAACAGAACCTATTTCCAAAGCGCCTTATCGGATGACTATTACAGAGTTAGTCGAGCTTAAGGCACAGTTGCAAGAGCTCTTGTCTAAAGGTTTGATCAGACCAAGTGTTTCACCTTGGGGAGCGCCTGTAATATTTGTGAAAAGAAGGATGGAACACTAAGGCTGTGTATTGATTATCGATGTTGAACAAAGCAACAGTCAAGAACCGATATCCACTTCCTAGGATCGATGATCTGTTTGATAAGATGCGTGGAGCAACGGTTTATTCTAAGATAGACCTTCGATCTGGTTATCATCAGTTAAGGATTAGAGAGGAAGATATTCATAAAACAGCTTTCTGAACAAGGTACGGACATTATGAATTCACAGTTCTACCCTTTGGATTAACCAATGCACCCGCAGCCTTTATGAATTTAATGAACAATATCTTTCAAGAATACCTGGACAAGTTTGTACTTGTATTCTTGGATGATATTCTCATTTATTCTAAAAGCGTTGAGGAGCACAATGAGCATTTGAAGATAGTTTTGGGAATTTTGAGAAAGAGGAAGTTGTATGGTAAGTTATCCAAATGTTCTTTCTTTGATTCAGAAGTTCACTATTTGGGTCATGTTATAAGTAAAGAAGGAATTGCTGTAGATCCTTCAAAAATAGTGGCAATAACTGAGTGGCCTGCACCAAAGAATGTGCATGAAGTAAGAAGCTTCATGGGTCTTGCAGGTTACTATAGAAAATTTGTAAAGGATTTTTCTAAAATAGCTGCACCAATAACTTCTTTACAAAAGAAGGATAAGAAATTCATGTGGAATGACAAGTGCGAAGCAGCTTTCAAAAGTCTGAAAGACCAGTTGACTTCTGCACCTATATTAGCTGTACCAGACCCTAATGGGAATTTTACTGTTGTAACGGATGCTTCTGGGGAAGGCCTTGGAGGTGTTTTGCTACAAAATGATCAAGTCATTGCATATGAAAGAAGAAAACTTAAGTTACATGAGCTGAATTATGCCCCTCATGATTTGGAACTTGCTGCCATTGTTCATGCACTTCAAGCCTGGAGACACTACTTACTTGGGAAACCTTTTGAGTTGAAAACTGATCACTTAGGACTGAAGTATATTTTTACTCAGCCCAATCTGAACGCCAGACAGAGAAGGTGGTTAGAATTTTTATCACAATATGACTTTGATATTAGCTATATCAAAGGGAAGGAGAATAGAGTAGCTGATGCTCTAAGTCGTAGGAGGCACATTTCTGCTCTTATAACATTAAGAACTCAGTTTAAAGACGAGGTAAAAAGTGCCTCAGAATCAGATGCATACTTTTAACAAGTAAAAGTAGCGCTTACATGTGAAACCTAACGATATAAGGTATAAAGGTTTTCATTTTGATAATGAAGGAATCTTGCGTTATGAAAATAGGGTATATGTACCTATGCTGAATGAATTGAGAAAGAAATTGTTAGTTGAATTTCATAATTCACCTTTCTCTGGACACCCAGGTATCACAAAAATGCTTGCTGATTTAAAACAACAATACTTTTGGAAAGGTATGAAAAAGGATGTAATTAATTTTGTGACTCATTGTCTGGAATGTCAGCGGGTGAAGGCAGAACATATGCACCCTCTGGATTGTTATATCCTCATAGCATACCGCAAAGATAAAATGGCAAGTAATAACCATGGATTTTGTACAAGGACTACCCATGTCCAGGAATAAACATGATGTTATCCTGGTAGTTGTAGATAAACTGACTAAGGTAGCTCATTTCATCGCTGGAAATCTAAAGGATGATTCACCAGTGCTAGCCAAAAGATTCGTGCACGAAATTTTCAGGTTACATGGTGTACCAGAATTGATTATATCTGACAGGGATCCTAGAATGACGTCAAGGTTTTGGCAAATGCTTAACGCAGCTCTTGGAACGAAACTAAACTTCAGTTCTGCATATCATCCGGAAACGGATGGACAAACTGAGAGGGTAAATCAAGTGTTGGAGGACATGTTGCGTATGTATTGCATGGATCAATAGTATAAATGGGAAGAGTATCTTCCATTAGTTGAGTTCGCATACAACAATACTTATCACTCATCTCTTAAAATGGCACCATTTGAAGCACTTTATGGAAGAAAGTGCAGAACTCCTGTTAGTTGGGATAGTATTGAGGATAGAGTGGTAGTTGGACCAGAGATTCTCACTGAAATGGAACAGCAAGTTAAGCTGATTCGTGAATGACTAAAGGAAGCAGCGGATAGACAGAAGAGCTATGCTGACCTTAAGCGGGTTGATAGGAGGTTTGAGCTTGGTGATAAGGTTTTTCTTCGTGTTAAACCCAGAAAGAGTTCTATAACTTTTGGCAAGGCTGCCAAGTTGTCACCTCGATTCGTGGGACCTTTCAAATTATCGAAATAATCAATCCTCGTAGCTTATCGCTTAGCTTTGCCACTGCTTTATCTCGCATGCATGATGTTTTCCATATTTCTTTGCTTAAGAAATACGTTTCATATCTGTCACATGTTTTAAATTGGAATTCCTTGTAGGTCGAAGACCCGGAATAATCATGGTTAAACCCACACGAGTGCCGAAACTCGCCAATTGCATTTAAGAAATCATGAAATACAAAGAATGTAAGGTCTAGTGGGACCAGCTTAACGAAGAAAGTGTAACTTGGGAAAATCTGGAAGAGATGAAAATTGCTTTTCCTTCTCTTTTTCAACAGAATGAAATCAGTTGACAAAACATACTTTTATGAACTTATTGTTTTTAAGTATTTATGAAAGCTTTGATGAAGGTAGACATTATTCAGGTTGAATAAAATGTGTTGTGACATTGATTTCTGGAACTATTCAAATATGAAATAGTCACATTATTTGTGTACTGATAAATTGATTGACCTGAAGGTTAATTTAATATGTAATTCATCGGGACGATGAATCTTTTAAGGAGGGAAGCATGTAACACCCTGAACTGTTATTTTACTTCCTCCCGAGCATACAAGTGTTGATATGTGATTTCTTGTAAAAGGATGTGTTCCTCGATTAAGAAATCATGCTTGATATGTACTGTATTTTCTTTGCAGATCTTTGACTGAGTTAGAATATGATTAGACTCTTTTATTTATTTCATTTTGCATCTGAGTTTAATCTGATCTCGGAATGAATTATAGAGTTAGCCACCTATAAGATCTAGCCTTGGATCAGTGGAATTGATCCAAGTATTGCTTTAAGTTTGTTCGTGATGAATTAAAATTACAGACCTTGAACAGGTTGCAAGGTCTAGAAGCATTGAATAAGCTAGTCTGGAGTATGACTCAGGTTGATCATGTGAAATGAATTGTTTCCCGATATCGAAGTATATCTGGAAGGTCTCGATTGTGGACCAGGTAATAATTCAGTTGCATATGATTCTGCAGCCTAAGGCAGAACAGGAACTAACCCTGTTCAAGAATGTATGATGTAGGTCTTTTTCTGAGCGTACGGGATGTAGACCTAACTGGAATTATTATTGATTAGTAATCTAAGACTAAACCTAACCTAGGGGTTAGATTAGTGTTAATCTAACCTAGACCTAGGCTATGTGCTAATGTCCTAAGTTAGTATCTATGTTCTTTGAAGTTAGAATGAGAATTATCCTAAATTCTAACCTAAGTTACTAACCTAACTAATGAGCAAGAATGTAAAGGGACCTATGGAGGGGTGCGAACCATGGGCAGCTTTTTCTATGTTATTTAATGCAAAGGATAAGTGTGAAGGACAGGTTTTGGCGGAGGTTTTAGAAACGGCTAATTGTGCCGACGTGGCAGGTCGCCAAAACTGAAAATGGACTGGAAATTTTATTTGACTGTCGCCAATTTTGGCGGTCGGTGGCAGTGGAGTTTGAGTAGGAAAGTTGGTGTAAATGCATTCAATGTGCTCGGTAGTCGAGCTCGGAACTCGCGTGAAGGCATGCAAACTGGGAAGTTGTTGGTTTGTTTGGCTTATCGCAAATTTCGGTTTTCCTTCTACCTGTTCACTGGTTCTTCGCACCAGTCTTCTTGGAGTTGCATGGCGAGTATGAGGGTATCTAGCTCTTTTCTCTAGAAAGGGGAATATATATGTCATGGAGATAGAAAAATTTTGTTGGTCACTCTAACTTGGAAAAGGAAAAGGAAGTCCGAGCTCTTCCAGTGGTCTGCTTTGGAATTTTGAGTAAAAATCCAGGCATGTTAGGCCCTAACTTTTAAATATCTTGCTCTTCTTCAAATGATTTCATTAGAACAACTCTGTTCAATTGATTTATGGAAATAGATGATTTTTCCTTGGTGGTCTTGTGTGATTTTTGGTACTGTATCTCTTCTGGTTCGATTTTTCGTTTATCCCTTGATGGGTGTTGATATAATCGAACGGTTGCTATATATTTCTGGGTGTTTTGCATTCTGGCTTTTATATGCGAAAATATGGCAAGATTTTGTGCTAGGCCTGCTCTGTGTGAGTCCATGAATTGTCCTCCCGATGGGTGCAGGCTATTGATGCATGTTGGTATATATAAATGTATATAAATATTTTGTTAATACTTGTTGTGGAAATTGTTAGAAGGGATACTGATGGATAGCGTATGATTGTTCGATTATACTTGAACCTTTGTAAGCTCTCACGTGGTTATTGGTGATAGTGGCTATTGATACTCGTTGGGTTTCGTTTTGTCTTTTAAATTGTTGGGAAGAGGTAACTTACTCGTGTTACTTGTAGTCTTTATGACCTGGCCGGAGATGTTTTTCCTCGCTTTGTGGTTATGGGTATAAACCCAATTAACGATATGCAATATTTATATATAGATTTATATTGTTATAATCAACGACTCGTGGGAGTCGATTGAATGATTTATATGTATTTGAACCACTGCTCAAGTTGAATATAATTGAATATTGGAATTTGATGTGCCAAAATGACTTAAGGGAATAACATGTATTTTGTCCTCTGTTATTTTGTAAGAATACAATCGTGTCGCAAGGATTTTGTGGTATGATTCTTTGGGTGTATTTTTACGTCTCCATTCTCGTAATCTTGTGCGAAAAATATTGGTAAGGGTACCGTTGGATTCCTTGTCTTGGAAATTTAGTATTTTGATTTGTTCTCTGAATTAAATGTTGCCATTGATGGCACGGATGGATTCATCATATTTTATTATTTTGTTTACTGTTGTTTAAACTCTGTTGAACTTGATAATTAAACAGTGTTATTGACTCAATTTAAGCCTGTTGGTTTACTATTGTTTGACGCCGTTGAGTACCGTGAGTATGGAAAGTTATCTTGTATGTCGGATTTTGGGAAGCTAAACTGTGAATACTGTTTATGGACTTTGTTTTAAATCCTCGAATGGTATACATGTCACTGTTGTATGTATAAGCCCGAGTTTGAACAGGAAATGTTCTTGGCTTTGTTGGCTTTCTTTAATATCTTGGCATCATGAATTATGGCTTCTATAAAGTAGGTTGTAAACACCATACTTTCAGTTCTGATTGCGTTCAGAAGTGACTTCGTTATCCCATGTTTTGTTTCCATTCTGATTTCACTCCCGATTTATGTGACTGTACATGGTGCGTGGTTTTCGTTCAAAAACCTCTTTGCTTAGTTATAAGTAAATGTCATGGCTTAATGTTTTCAAGCCTCTTGTCGACTGCGACAACAAAGGAGATCCTTTGAATTCGACCTTGGGTCTAAAGCCTTACACAGTAGAAAAGGGCTTGAACGGGCTGTAGGTTGTTATTGGGATTGAGGTCAGGTTACGTCCTCTTCACATTGTTATCCATTCTTTTGTTGATTGAATGTTAGAGTTGTTGACTGTACCTAAGCAGGTAATGGCTGTGTTTATCTTCTTGTCCGTCGCTTCTTGCGAAAGGTCATTCTGAGTCTGTCTGGTAAAATGAACATGTTGTTCGGCATGGGAACTACTGTACTGTAGTTGCTTAATTGTAAGTTTTAACAAAACAGTGTGTTGTTTATGGACTCGACTGAATTACTTGCATGTGTATTAAGTGAATGCCTTGCTTTTGGACAGAAGGTATAGTTATGAGCTAGTTCAGAGGGCATCATGTTCAATTTGTTTATTTCTCTTCTGTTGTAAATATTAAGATGAAATAATTGTCCAGCTAACATCTGTAATTGTTTTTACATAATGACAGTATCAGGATTGATATGATATTCCTCCTTTAAGTTGAATATAATGATTGTATGATGTTTGTTCATCTTGGATTTACGATGAATAATTGCTTAGGATACTTTTGTTCTTCTTGATCCCTAGTATTTTCGATGAAATAATTGAGGAGCATATAGGACTACTCTGTAACGAAAATTATTATTACACGTTATAGACATGATATATTCCTATCGTTTGGTTTGAATCATGCTTACTTGATTGATGATTTTATATCATTTAAACAGGGTGTTTAATGAAAACAATTGACGGATTGCAATTGTTTTAAAAGTTAGTGCTTATCATGCTCAGTTCATCGAACCGACTCATGTTGACTATTTTTTAGATGGTTGCCGTAAGTGGTAAAAGCATGCGAGATCGACAGGGATGATCAGATTGTTTAATTTGATTTATAATGAATTACAACTTGATTTTCTAAATGTTCTATATGAGGAAAGATGTTCTTTTTCCATTAAGCGTTGTATCAAGTATGCTGCTTGCATAAAATGTAATTGTATAGTTCTGAAAGGAATGGAAATAAGTATTTGATACTTATGTGTTGTATTCTTAATTCTGATAGTTGACCTTCTTTAGTTTATATACCAGAGTGGCAATGTTATCTTTGTGTAATTTGGATGCTTTTGTGATTGTCAATAAAAGCTTAAAGAAAATGTGATTGAATTATAATGAGTGTTTAGTAGTTCTCATTTGTTCTATCGAAAGCTAAATTAAATTTTAAATCATTGTCTTTTTAAAAAGATAGGGTTAAAATGAACGTAAGCAGAACACTAATCAAGCTGAGGTAAAATACTAATCCCTAGTCCTGAGTATGGCAGGACAACATTAAATGGGATTCTTAACCATTTATATCTTTATACTAATAAGTATGATATAAATTCAGTTAAGAGAACTGAAATAAATCTAATGGGGTTCAGATGGCAATCTCATACGAAGGTTATGAGATATTGACCAATTCTGTTGTTTTAGAATCATGTATATTCTAATAACTCCTTGATGAGACCTTAACCTCAATATCTCCACCATGCAATGGGTTTTATTGAGGAAGGTTATCTTAAGACAAAGAATCCAGGGAACGGGAAAGGCTAACCTTAGGGGAAAGTCCTTGATGTAATTAAACTCAACGTGCGTAACGCAGATTCTTTAGTAGATCTTTTCGAGGTGGATTTAAAGGATGACGGCACAAGTCAACTGTGGGGTTGTACCTCCGAGAAGATTAGGATCTTCTCGAAGTTACAACAATGCAGGTGACTTATGACGACACCCTTTGCATTGATCGCTAAGATTTACACTTTGATCTCGAATGAGTTACTCTGGGACCGATTAGGAATGTGGTCATGTTATAAGGCTGCCTAGGAGATTCGGGGTATCATGACACACTGGTTTAACTGCAGGGTTGAACCAGTATGTCACCGTATCCCTAATCCTCATGGGCATCCATATAACATTATCACCTTGTTAATCTGTCTCCGAGTGATTAAGTTGTGATAGGAAGGACTGACAGAAGTCGGTATAAGACATTCTATATAACATAAGAATGGGGTGAAGGGCGTATTCCAGATTGACGAGTATGCCGTTAAGGAATACGAGACATAAACAGTATGTTTCAAATCTTTGGCCAAAGTATCGCAAGCTGCTGATTGCGTTGTCCTAATTCACCTAGTCTAAGGGATGAGATGCCGATGAATAATGGTAACAATTATTCAGTTAGGTTCCTTGGACAGAGCATTCTGAATCCCAGAATAGGGAAGAGAACCACAGGAGTGAAGTGTTAAATAATAACACCAACTCTTATTACTCATGAATAGATCGGTAGATTACCGAGTCATGAAATGAATAGATCGGAGGTACTCCGAGTCATTACAGCTGCATATGGTTATCTGTTAAATGAATGGTTATTTGATTTGTGAGTTCTAAATTATGTATTTAGAACCAGGATGCATTTATCAAAATAAAATAAAATTGACTTGTTCTATTGTCTAAAATGAGGATGTTATAACTCCTAACACCTTTAAAAAAATAAAAAAATTTCTCCATAATTTTGTAACTAAACCTAGGTTGTTCATGGTTATCAAGTGGGTTGTTTTAGCGGGCATTACATGATGACCGATGCAACCTAGAATTCTCAGATAACACCTAGTCACATTGGCACATCACTCAGCCTAGGCTGAGCACTCACCCAAAGCACACAAAGGTACCAGGTCCCTCTTTAGGGTTGCTTTGTAGCAGAATGGTAGCATGATGAAGTAGTATAAAAACATATATTTAGAAACTAATCCATCTATACATCGTTACACTATACCAGATCTATAAGCACTTAAGTATAAATCATCATGATAACAATAGTATACAATGACAAACATATCAGACACTATTTTTCAGCCAATATTCTTCATATATTCATCATACCAATAGTACAAAAGCTTCATACAATACCAGACATGCGTGCATGGATCTGTTACAATTATCCAGTCTCATGCACTCATGTATCTCTAACCCTTCAAAGCAGTATGTGTCCCTATCTATATCTTACTAAGTAATTCATTACATATATATAGGGTGGGGGACTAGCCCTTCACCACTTAACTCTACCAAAATAGGTCACATGCTAATAATAGCCACACACCTTTTACAACTATAGCCATACATGCAAGTATGTTATCTATAGATCACTGATAGTTAACTATAGTGGTGGATCTATTCTTAGCTTATGTCCATGCAAGAGTGATTTGACATGCTCTTTGAAATCTCCACAAAGAGTGGCACGCAAGTCTCGGCATCGCTTTGTGTGCTCCACATGCCAACCTCTAAGAATAGCCCTGATCTCCAAAATCGGCTAAGTCCTGAAATTCTGACTCTACACCTCTACACACGATGCCTTCCTATACCTTCACACCTTTTCTCCTATGTTGTTCTCCCGCGTGGACTTTGTGTGTGAGTTCTACTAAGTGTTTTCTCTGATCAACATTACCCCACACTAATCTCATTTTTCCCCAAAAATGGTGATGTCCAAAACTTACACAAAGAATGGATAAATAAAGAATGGTTGAATAAAGAATTTTGAATAAGGTATACACAACAAAAACTGTTCAGGCCTCAGGCTCCTCCATTTCATTTTGAAGCAGTAACTCTAGATATTCCTCTTTTATATCTACTTCCAAGTTCTCCCACTCTGTCAATGCCGTTCCTACCTTCTCTGGCATGTCTACAATGATAGACTCCAGCTCATCCATAGTTAGCTTTCCCTACTCATTCTGTATCACAAGCATTACGCTTGACATAGAGGTTTGCACCCCTTCCAATATATCCATATTTTGAGCAATGAGATTTCCAAGCTCATCTAACCTTTCCTTATGTAGTGCCTATGCCATAGCTAGTGTCTCGCACTTCTGCTTCACCAGGATTAATCGTTCAATGCATGGCCTAGGGTTGCATCCTTCATAGCCTTTTGCACTTCATTATCTTCCTCCAATGTTTTTACCATGATCAATGCATCTAGAGCTGTGCATATCATTAGTGCATGATCAGATTTCTTCAGCTCATCATGGATGGCTTGTAGTAGGCCTTCATAAGTAGCAATCTTCCTTGCTACTATAGCCTACGCTTTCTCTGCCTCTTCCATGGGGTCCTTGGGCTGTTTTGGTATATGCACCTTTTCATCCTCCAATACTAATTTTATCATTGTCTTTATGTAGTGCATCACAGAAGGAAATTATTTTGGTACTTGGGATTCCAAATGTGGGCATACCTTTAGGACATCATCTCCAATTTCCTCCGCCATACTAACAAAAGTGTCATATTTTCTCTTGATCAAGTCCTTTTCCTGCACTAGGTGTGCTATCTCCACATCCTTGGCTTTCAGCTTCTCTGTCAGTGCTTTAATGGTAGCAGATTTATCAACGTTTCTTCTTACTACTTCAGTAGATACCTTTACCAGAGCATTGCTTACCTACTCATCTGTCATCACTATTGGCTTGATTGTCATGTGCCTTATTTCAGGTGCCTTCTTCAATCATCTTGATGCGCATGATTCTTCACCGACATCAAATTCTGGCTCATCCATATGCATGTGCATTGACCATGAAAGTTGCTTCCATGTATGTAGTGTTGCCTTGTCCTCGTCCATGAGCACCCATCCAAATAGATCCTTCTACTTGATGGTGCTCTAAAACCGAGCGCAAACAATCATCTTTGGGTCTTCTACATATCCCATTGTATGTGCCTTGGCATCCTCACCGTTCGATGGGATCTTGGCCCTCTTGGAATGGCTGCATCAAGGTTAGGAATACTAGATGTATCCTCACCCTTGTCTTGTGTGGCCTCTGATTGTTCCCCTTCTCCTCCTTCCATTTTCTCCTCCTCATTTTGAGGCTCCTCTTCTGCTAGAGATGAGGGCACCTTCTCCTTAGATTCTTCTACTTCCTCGCCTAGCTTGAGTTTTCTTCTTTTCTTCTCCTCTAGCTCCTTTACTTGCTGGGTTTCTCCTTGTGCCCTTATGTGCTTGAATACCTTCTTAAATATTTGGTCACCCTACTCTTCCCCAGTAACTCCTTCTCCCTGTGAAGCCATCATGTGCTCCTCCTTTTGGCCAGATGGCTACTTCCTCCTCTGCACCAAGCCACCACTATCCTCCTACTCTTCATCCTCTTCCTCATCATCTTGCTTGGGTTTAGAGGGCCTAGGTGCCAGGATGTTCTCCATGGTATGCTTCCCCTTTGGTGGCCCTGGAAGTGCAAACTCATTTTCCACATACTTGTTATTTTCCATTTTTGGCTTAAGTTGAAGGTATATCAGCACGGCCCCGATATCTGCAATGGAAAGTGTCTCTAGTTTAATGCTCAAAATCTCTAAGATAATACTCTCGTTGTATGCATTCTTCCCTAGATATCCATATGTTTTCCACAAGGTGTGGTATTCACAGTCCACCTTGTCTGCATTAAATACTAACCTTCGTGTGTCGGTGAACCGATGAACTGAAGCTTGGAAATATCGTGTGGAAAATGTGTAAGGTAGTTTGCACCAGGGCTCCATGACCCATCTACCATTAGAAAGCGTGCAATACAAAAGTGTTGGTAGACTACAAACTATGCCTACTTCCCTAGAACCGAAGGAAACTCCTTGGGTATATGCCATTCCTCTTCAAATGCCATGTGGAGCCTGTCATACCACATCTCCGCTCACTCCTTTACCTCATCTCGTCATAGACCCCTTACATAGATACTTGCTAAATCATTCAGCTGGAGACTTTTGATTCATGGGGTATTCCCATATATTCTCTTCTGGGCCATCTGGTACCCCAATCTCCATGAATACCAAACTTAGTAAAACATAACCAAAACTTATCTTGTTTCTGTGCATGCTTCCTCTACTATTTTCTCTGCAATGAAGCCGACAATGTTGTAAGTGACTCCTTCTGACATGCGCTTTGCCACATGCAGCCACATAGAGTTAACTTGTGACCAACGATCTTGGTCATTCAACTTTGTAATCAGGTGCACTGCTACCTATACTACTGGACAATTTTGTAGTTTATCAATGTCCATTCTACGCGGTCCTTTCTGGTAGCCCAACACTTTGTGTGTCTCCAAAATGGTGCTCTTGTCAGCTAGGTCAATCTTAATATCCTCACCTGTTGCCTTTAATCTAGTTACTATGGCAATAAGAATGGGTGTCAATCTTACCCTCCATCCTGCAAAATAGAAAAAGTCCTCATGGACTCAGCTCATTAGCCATCTATACAATGGTGCATATTTCCCAAAGTATGGGAGCTCATACAGCTGGTAGACACCAATCCTCTTCAGTAGCCTTTCCCGGTGTCATCATATATTGGCATGCCATCCTCAGTTTGTCTGTTCGTTCGGGAGGTGAGAAAGTCATCTAATTTCTTTTGGTTATCCTTGGTCCGGTGGTTATACTCGCTTATCTTGCTCTGTCGTATGTGGGTATCCCATTCCTGGCCCACAATTACGTCCTCAGGGTACTACATCTCTGAAAAATTGCTTTCCGGGGCCATCTCTTCCTCTTCTTCTACTACCACCTTCTTCTTTTCCTTTACTTGGTGTTGCTTTCTTCTTTGGAGCCATTCTTCTCTTTGGGTTTTGTTTTCTAGACCTTCTGCTGCAAGTTTTTATTAGTTTCCTTCAAACCCTAACTCGATTCAACCATGCCCTAATTTGTAATCATGAAATCACATGCCCTAGCTCTGTTCTATCACTCTACTTTGTTCAAACCCTTCTCCTATGGGGATACAAGCCTTTCCAATACACGATCTGTCTTTCATGCCTGGTTCGCTTGCTTCACACCTTGAATCACTTTACTTAGCTCTTTATCGAATTCTCATAGTCACAAGGGTAAAAATGAAATCACATCCTATCCTTATATAGATTTCCACTTTTCACTACATTAATTACTCCTCCACCTACCAAATTCTCCTCATTTATTACCCATTTTTGTCATTTCGCACGGTACATCTTCACGCCAAAATCTATAACCTTCTAGCGCACCTTTTTACCCTTTGTCATAGACTTCTCTTCAGCACACGCTCTAGCGCTGAGTACCTCGTCACTGCACCATCTCCTGGTAGTTACCATGGCCGCTGCTTACCTCACATTATACTTTCCCTCATTCATCTCCATCCTTGGTTATCTTTGAGAAGTAATCTTTTGTTAATCACCCTTAGCAACCTTCTTTCTCAACACCCGCAACATTAAATCTTCACAGCATATACCTGAGAGTCACCAACAATCCACCCCACACTAAAAGTATGTGCAGTCCTCTGCACATCAACATGCTTCATATTGTAGTTAGCTTCATGTGCGCAAGCATGCTTATTACACACAAACAAGAACTAAATTGACAAAGCATAACGATGATGAAAGAAACACATTAAGGGAATGCAGAAAGGGAAACCTAATCTATCTAGCAATACTACCTTATTACAAACACCAAGAAGACTTATTTATAGTAGGGCTTCAACCTACTCCCGTTAAAATAACTAGGTAGCCTCGTGCCATCAATTGCTTCTAACTGACAAGCACCTAACTCAAGTATATGAGTTATAATATACGGCCCCAACCAATGCACCTTGAGCTTCCCTAGATGGTACAAAAACTTGGAGTCATACAAAAGTACCATTTGTCTAACCTGCAAGTTTCTTATCCCTGATATGTCTATCATGTCATGCCTTTTGGCATGCTTTCTCCTGTTTCTGACTCTAGCATGCTATGGCTCGCGCTCATCTAGTTGAACCATCTTCTCAATCCATTCTTCCAAGGCTTTCTCATCAGCTAGACCTCCAACGACGTGCAATGCACAAAGAAGGTAACATAAATTCTATAGGAAGAACAACTTCCACGCCAAACACCAATTGAAAAGGTGTGGCTTTGTTCAATCTCTTGTATGTTATTCTATAAGCCCAAAGAACAACAGATACTTTATCATCCCAATCTTTCCTTCCAACATCACAAATCTTGGTCAATGTGTGGCTCAAAATCTTGTTAAAAGCCTCAGTAGTTCCATTTGCCTAAGGGTGATAGGGTGTAGTCTTATGGTGGGCAACCATAAACTCATCTAATGAATTCTTATTGTCTCATTCAAAAAATGTGTGCCCCTATCACTTGTTAAACTTAAAGGACAACCATACCTTGTAAGAACATTCTCCCATAAGAACCTTGCTACTGTAGCCACTTTGTATAGTCCTTTGTAGGTGCTGCTTCTACCCATCTGGTAAGATAATCTATACAAGTGATGATATAACATGATCCAGTCCTGTGCGTAACTGGTGAAATAGGCCCAAAAAAGTCAATCACCCATTTCTCAAAGGGTTCTGCACTTGTAATGGGTCATAAAGGCATCTCATCCCTTTTTCCTAGTCAACCTAGACATTGACAATGGTCACATGCCTTACAATACTCTTTACAATCCTTGTACAATGTTTCCCACCACAAACCAACAAGTAGGATCTTGCACACTGTGGTATCACCTGCATAGTGGCCACCTACAATACCACCATGTGCTTCTTCCATTATATCCTTTCGTTCATGCTCCAATACACAACGATGTAACACCTCATCTCTACCTAATTTGTACAAATCACCACTAATTAACATGAATGGTGTCGTGCGTATAGCAAGTTACTTCTTCTCTAAAGCTTTCATGCCTTTTGGTGCCATACTAGTCCTTAGAAAGACAATAATGTCCTCTAATTCTAATGGCACGCATTATAACCTATATAGCTATGCATCAGGCATGGTCTCTTTTATTGTTTGTGCCTCTTCTCCTGATTGAATTCTAGACAAGTGATCCAGTCCAGAATTTCTTTTTCCTAGTTTTACCACAACTATAAAGTCAAACTCTTGAAATAAGAGTATCCATCGGCATATGCACCCCTGTAAAATGGGCTTGTTCACCAAATACTTCAATGCCATGTGATCTGTATAAAACACAAATGGTGTGGCCAACAAATACTAACAAAATTTGTGCAAGGCATAGATCATGGACAAATTTTTGTTTTCTGTAGCGGTATAATTCTATTCTACAGGGGTCAACTTCCTACTAGAAAAAAAAATGGGATGATCTACTATACCTTCGCTAGGTTGAGCTAAAACAACACCAATGGCCATGCCAGAGGCATCCACATGAACATGAAAAGGTTTATCCCATGAAGGAAAGCACAAGATAGGTGTGGTAGTAAGCCTCTCCTTCAGTATCTCAAATGCACGCTGTTGTGCTTCCCTCTAATAGAATGTACCTTTTCCCTTGAGTAAGTCTTCCAAGGGTGTGACAACTTTTGCATACCCTTTTATAAACTTCCTGTAATACCTTGTATGACCCAAAAATCTGTGCACCTCTCTCTGACTAGAGGGCGCTTTCAAGCCTAAAATGACCACAACTTTAGCTGGATCAACCAACAACCCTTCCTTGCAGATAATGTGTCCTAAAAGTATGCCAAAGGGAGTAGTAAAGATACACTTCTTGATGTTCAATGAGATACTCAATTGTCTACATATTTCAAACATTAAGCACAAATTGTCACAATGATCCTTAATTAGCCCATAAATGGTCCAATCATCAAGATAGACCTATAAGAAGTTGTGAATAAAATCCTTGAATGCTTGTACCACTATCCTTGAAAATACAATAGGTGCATTCTTCAATCTAAAGGGCATCACAGTATAGGAAAAGCTTCCCCATTCAGTAGTGAAGGTGGTATTCTCTTGATCTTCTAGGGCAATCCTAACCTGATGATACCCTGAGAACCCATCTGTAAATGAATATATCTCACGCCTAGCCACTCCTAATATTTCCTCTGTGAATGGCATAGGAAAGGGATCTGTAACACATGTTGCATTCAACTCTCTATAATCAACAAAAATTTGAATCCTACCATCCTTTTTTATGCTTATCACCATAGGACTGACCCATTCTAATTCATCTAATGGTCGAATGATCCCAGATTTCAACATCTTGTCAATCTTCTCCTTTACTTTCTCATGCAAATTGGGATTCATTTGATAAGGTCACTTCCTAATAGGGCACACACCTTCCTTGAGCTTTATCTTCATTTCTCCAAGTGATTTATGCATGCCTTTAAGTTCATGGTATCCTCTTGGGAATAAGTCCTCATAGTCTCTAAGTAACTCTATGATCTTTGCTACTTCGATCTTGACACCAAGAATCCCTAATTATCACCTCCTTAGATTTAGGTTCTCGTGCCTATATTTACCTTTGTTGTCTTCATAGGTTCATGATATGTGTGCACATCTACATCCATACTGGCTAACACTTCACGTGCTCCATGTGAATGATCCAATTCCAAGTGCTCAACTTCCTCATCATCAATTATGTAAACCAACTTCCCCTTGTCTTTTTCCAGAGAAGTGTGCTCAAGTAGTATGATATCATCTTCTTCATCCTCAAAACGTGCCCCTGTCTCTGTCTCACCAAATAATTCCTGAATAAGTTCTTCCACTTTCCCACTGTCTCCCATGGTTAAGCACTTGATAAAGCTTAAAGCTTTGTTCACTGGTGGTGTAGATGAAAAGAAGTCAAAAGTTTGGATCATCCCTGTAGTCAAATTTTTCCAATTTCCAGTGTCGCGATGTAATTCAACATATACATACCAAGCACACACACAACCTTGTAGAGTAGAATAAAACCAATGCACCCAAAGTGAGGGTGGTAATGCTTCTTGTCCTATTGTCTAGAGTCTCTCACACTACTAGATATGATGCTGAGTAGGTTGATCACCATGATAAGGGAAAATTTTTGTAGGTGCATTACTTCTTGAAAACCTGGTTGATAAGGTGGTCCCAATCTTTCCCCATTCTAAGAGATTATCCCTGTGGACCACCCACTAGCGCACTATTGTCCCGCCCAAAGTATATGACAACATATCTCATCTTTTAAGCTGGTCAGCCCAGTTTGCTTCCATGGCCTGTAAGAATCTAGCCAAATCTTCAGATCTAGTATAGTGGGGTACTGAGTGACCTATACATCAGACAAAGCAAAAAACCTTTTTTGCAAGCAACCACACACTTAACTTCACGCCCCACCAGTTCATAAGTGCCATGAGCCCAATTTTCACAAGCAATACTGGTAGTATCACTAATTGACTGAGAATATTCCCAATGAAGTATTCCTTCCTTAGTTGGCTCATTGACCTTTAGGTCCCGAATAGTGCGTATATAGATTCTATTCAAGTCCTCTTTGCTTAAAGGTTCCACATATGGTATGGATCTCCCATATGTCAATGGTATAATGACCCTTTCCTCCTTGTTCTCAAAGTTGATATACCCCTTGTTAAACCTCAAATCAGCCTTATTTGCATAACACCAAGGGCGCCCAAGAAAAGCTGGGAAGCTATCTACTCCCGCAAGCTCTAACACTTCGAAGTCTTCTGTGAACTTGGCCCCTTGTATAGTGATAGGTACATCCTTCAAAACTCCTATAGGAGTAGCTTTTGTTCTGTTTACCATGAACACTACATTAGATGATGGCTGTAATGGGGTCTCCCCATTTGTACCCATGCATCTAATGTAAGTACATTCACTTCCGCACCTATGTCAATCAAAATATTTCTCAACAACCACCCATCCACAACAACATTCAAAGTGATCTCCTTGTCGTAGTCAATGCTATCGGGGAAGATTCGCATGAAGTATTTGTCTTCTAGTCTCAGTTCCCATGTGTGTATTATTCCCCTTCAACCAATTTCCTAATAAAGGAATAATATTCTCCTGGTGCAACGTTCTACATACCTCTTTGATGTCGTCAATATCAGACAGGGGCCTTTTCTGTATCCTTATGCTCTAATTTCGAGATCAAGCCAAACCATGTATTTCACCTTGAATGCTTCTAAGGACCTCCATAGTTTCTTGATAGACTTATTTTTGATGAGTTGGATCTAGATACCTAGCATGCAAAACCTCCTCCCTAGTGATTGTTAGCTTCTGTTGCAAAACCTCTCTTGCATGTTCCGCCTTAGCTCATGTGGTTATCTTGACTGTTACTATCTTAGGTTCTGGTGTTAACTTGGGCATCCACTAATTCTCTACTACGCATTGTATTCTAACCATCCCTACACCTTTGTTGTCTTGCTTGTGCTACTTACTTTGAGATGCTCATACAAGTCTGGACACTCTTCATAACTATGCCCCTTTCCACAAAATGAACAGGAAATATTTTGTGGGCATTCACACCTATAATGGTCAGGTGAGCCACATGTATAGAAAGTTCCTTGAGGGAATTCACTCCTTCCTCCACCTCAGCCTCATCCTCCATATCCACCTCGATATCCTTGTCCTCTTTCACAAACCCCTTCAAACCTTCCATCATTCCTGTCATAGCGCGTTTGATTATAATCCCTATCTTGATGCTCATTCTTTCCTTTAGAACTATCATCCACACTCACCTGTCACACCCCAATATCAATGACATCATGGATCTGCCAATCAGTCTACAATATTTGGTATCATGGGTCGTGGACCTACAAATTTTACAAAAGGAGGATACATTCTTCCTGATCGTGCATTGTAGTAGGGGGTAGTGACTAGCATCATGATTCAAATGGAAAATCTCACAGTCTAATAGTAGCACATGTACAATTCTATGAGGGAAACTATCCTTGGTGTGGCCTTCTACTTCACAATCTGTACACCAAATTCCTAAGCGCGTTTCATGAGCTAAGTTTGCTGATAATTTCTCTAACTGTTTTGCCATAGCTGTTATTTGAGCCTCCAAGAATGGACTAACTCTAGTGTCAATACTCCCAACTTGCTTCAGCATGTAAAGCTACTTCCAATGCTTCACACGGGTTGGTATAAGTTTTATGTGACAGTGCTCTTCGAAATGGGGTAATCAATCCCCCAACAAACCATTGTGCATGCTGACTTGCATGAATGTCATAGGAGAGTTTGGATAGAAGTGTTTTAAAATGGGCATCATACTCACATACACTTTTAGTAGTGCCTTGCTTTATATCCTTGAGTGTGCTTATACTCTTCTACTCAAACTCTAGGATATGGAACTCTTTCAAGAAAGCATCTTTCAATGTTGCATAGTCAATACAAGTTTGATTGGGATCAAACTTCCTATACCAGCTATGTGCGCGCGCCTGTAATGTAGTAGCAAATTGACTTTCCTTGCACTCAAAAGTTGTGATACCTTTCACATGCCACAATATTTCACACATATGAATGTGTTCAACAACATCCTTGATACCTCTGTACTGGGAGATGAAGGGACATATCCATATAAATGTTCTGGGGTTGTTGCGGGCCTTGACCACCGACCCAGAACCTCCTTGGTTTCCTCTTCCTCTAAAACCACCCGAACCACTAGAACTAGAACTACCCATACCACCCGATCCTCCTCCAGAATTTGGAATAGGGCCCGTGGATGCACTCCCCTGTGTCCCAACAGTGGTACTTGTTTCACTCGGAAATGCTTCGTTCCTTTTAGAAACAGATAAGGTTAGGGTTAGGAGGAATACCTGTAGAATGTCGAGATGATGTGCGCGTCCGTAGAAAGATCGGGTTATTGCGGAGAACTCCTTTTTGTCTGGGAAGGACTACCTGCAAATAAGAACACAAGACCACAAGATTTGATTAAACAATAAATGAGGAAACTGCCTTGGGCCCAGGAAATGTAAAACTTCCTTTCGAAGGTGGTCAGTTTCCCTGCTAACGTGAATTAACACAAAAGACTGTAAAATATCAATTAAATTGCTTGGCTGAACTGGGTAGGGGAAAGGCTGTTTTTCCTGGTTTTTGATCAAAGGAACCGATGCCGGTTACCTATAACCGATGCCGGTTACTGATAACCGATACCGGTGGGTTCTAGGATCTTCTGGGCTGGTTGTGGTGTTTGTAATGGCTGGTTTTTGGATAGTATTAGGAAATGGGATGGTTAGAAGCAAAAGAATGACAGTTAGAGGCAATGGTACGTTGGATAATGGATTCAGAAACGGATTTGGGAGGACTGTAATTCCAAAAGCATAAGAAATGTTATAATGGAGGACATGCAAGATGTAACTTACTGGTTTTTACGAAGGTGCAAGTTGATCTCCTTTGCTGTAAACACGTCTAGTATTTTCACTCGTCTCTGCTTGGTCAAGTGAAGATCTGGACTCTGTTCCTCACTCATATTGCTCTCTGTTGATCCAGAAATCCTTCGACTGATCTCCAAAATGAAATTCCGATCTGTTGTTTTGGTTTGGGGAGCCCATTTATAGGGAACCAATGGTGGTTGCGTAACCGACGGCGGTCGAGTAGGAACCGGCATCGGTTAGGAAAAAGTAGGCTATTTTTAGTAAAATAGCCCACCTTCCCCGTTTTTCTCCCGGGATCAAAGTTGCGGGCTTGGTCAAGTGGCTAGAAGGTCGGCTTTGGGTGAGAGTAAGGAGGCATTAGTTATGGATGTGAGTCTAGACCAAGTCATGGGTCCTAATTAGGTTATTTTAGGGTTAGGGCTAGGTCACGGTGAGGTGGCCAAGTGAGGTGGCGGGTTAGGTGATGTGGATTTATCAATTATGAGGTAATTAATAAATAATTGTGTAAGGTTTAGGTAATGAGGCTAGGTTGTGAAATGGGATGCGGGTCACAGGGGTCGTAAGACACGAATTTGGTGTCTACATTAGCCCCTTATTGTCATGTAGCTTGTTTTGTTAAAGTCCGCTACATGAACAATAATATGAAGTGGTTTCTCATGTTAAGGATATAGGTAATCCCCCTCAAATCTATCACCGATGGAGTGAACGGGAAATCAGGGATAGGGTTGATAAAGGGTACATGTTGTAGAGAGGATGGTAAGGTGGTAGGGAAGGTCCAAGGAAGCAGACGCATGTTGAAATGCAACAGTACGACTAGGGTATATGATTTGACGAGCAAACCAGCGATGTATAGGCAAAGGTCGATAGTTTATCCAAACAAGGGTGATATAATCCTGGTATCCAAGGCATAGGAAGTAGCTCCAGGGTATATAACAGGTAAGGTACAGGAACTTTTAGGCATGTTCGGCAAAGAATGATAGTTAGAAATGGTTGGTTTGGTTGAGATAAACGTCACGGTCTAGGTCTAGGCAAAGTTGGTCGACATATCAAGTCAAGGACCCTAATCGTGCTAAAACACGAACAGGTGAGCTCGATTGAACACAAGGTACATGATGGATGGATAAAATAAAACGTTGATTGTGGGTATGGTATGGAAGTGATACGGCCTTGGGTCGGGCCAAGTTGTTGGGTTGTGGCCTTGGGTCAGACCATAACGGTAGAGTGAGGCCTTGGGTCGGGCCAAATTGGTAGGGCGAGGCCTTGGGTCGGGCCAAATAAGTAGGTTGAGGCCTTGGGTCGGGCCAAATGGTTAGGGTGAGGCCTTGGGTCGGGCCAATTGGTAGGTTGAGGCCTTGGGTCGGGCCAATTGGTAGGTTGAGGCCTTGGGTCGGGCCAAATAGGTAGGGCGAGGCCTTGGGTCGGGCCAATTGGTAGGTTGAGGCCTTGGGTCGGGCCAATTGGTAGGTTGAGGCCTTGGGTCGGGCCAATTGGTAGGTTGAGGCCTTGGGTCGGGCCAAATAGGTAGGGTGAGGCCTTGGGTCGGGCCAATAGGTAGGGCGAGGCCTTGGGTCGGGCCAATTGGTAGGTTGAGGCCTTGGGTCGGGCCAAATAGGTAGGGCGAGGCCTTGGGTCGGGCCAATTGGTAGGTTGAGGCCTTGGGTCGGGCCAATTGGTAGGTTGAGGCCTTGGGTCGGGCCAATTGGTAGGTTGAGGCCTTAGGTCGGGCCGGACCAGTGAACAAATGTTGTGCAGCAAAGGTGGACAGAGGCGATATTGGTGAAAAAGAGGCAAGGAGTAAAGAACGGCAAAGAATGGGGTGAAAGTTGGGTATCAAACCGATGTCGATTCCGCATGACCGATATCGGTTAAGGGACCGATACCGGTTTCTTAGGGCAAAAAAGAAACCGACATCGGTTAAGGTCGAAAAACCTATAAAAAGAAAAATACGGCCTGTCATTGTCACTTTTGTTATTTGCAATCCAAATTGACTTGTCTGACGTGGAGAGTTTATTTGGAGGGGTATTGAGTGAGGTGGAGCTATTTGATTGGCGGAGAGAGTTGATAGTGGGCCCGAATAGTTGAGGAGGCAGCAGGTGATTGGCCGGGGACCCAGCAGATCAGGATTGGAGCCATGGCACAGGCAGGAGGAGCTGGAGGAGCTGGACCAGCTGGACCGCCACCACCCATCCCACCACGACGACGTGTCGTCGTACCGGTAGGTTCTAAACTCGTTATTTTATGCATTTGGTTGTATTAAGTGAGATTGGGGGTTTGGGTAGGAATTTAGTTGTTTTAGGAAATGAGGAGTAAAATAGACGTAATTTGAAAAAGAGAGAGGGTAGATAGGTAAGATAGGGTAAGTAATGCGGCTAGTGTAAAAAATTTGGGGGTGTTTGGGTGGGTAGATGGGTAAAAATAGGTGAAAAATGGTTTTTGGGGGCCGCGCGGGGGTTCGGCTCGGGCAGGAGACAGTGACCGATGTCGGTCAATAGGCGACCGGCATCGGTCGCAAAAGCATAGGGTGAGGTTGAATTGGGGGCTACCGGCATCGGTCGTCGTATCGGCCGGTATCGGTGGGGAAGGTTGAGGGTGGAGTTGGGATGGGATTGGGTGTTTGGGTTTAGGATGGGGTTTAGGGTTTAGGGTTTAAGTTTGAAGGTGGGTTGGGTAGCGTGTTGGGGTGTGGGTGGAGTGGGGTTGGGTGTTTGGGTTTGGGATGGGGTTTAGGGTTTAGGGTTTAGGTTTGAAGGTGGGTTGGGTGGCGTGTTGGGGTGTGGGTGGAATGGGGTTGGGTGTTTGGGTTTGGGATGGGGTTTAGGGTTTAGGGTTTAGGTTTGAAGGTGGGTTGGGTGGCGTGTTGGGGTGGGGTTTAGAGTTTAGGGTTTAGGTTTGAAGGTGGGTTGGGTGGCGTGTTGGGGTGTGGGTGGAGTTTAGGGTTTAGGTTTGAAGGTGGGTTGGGTGGCGTGTTGGGGTGTGGGTGGAGTGGGGTTGGGTGTTTGGGTTTGGGATGGGGTTTAGGGTCAGGTGTGGGGTTAGATTTTGGGTTGGAGAAGGGTGAGGTGTGGGGTTAGATTTTGGGTGTTACAAAAGGGGGTTTAGATGGTAAAGTAGATGTTATAATAAAGAGTGGGTCTAAGAATGTGGGTTGGTTTTGCAGGCACGTCAGCAGTTGACGATGCGTGATAGGATGCCTCCACTATTGAGTCGGATGAGGCCACACATATCTGCGGCGCATTGGGCCATCATGCGCGAGGTGGGACTCGGCGGGGTCCAGAGGTACAGAGCGATAGAGAGAGATCACAGTCTGATGGTCGCCCTCATCGAGAGATGGGATCCGGCGGCCAATGTGTTCCATCTGCCGACCGGGGAGATGACCGTCACATTAGAGGATGTGTATCGCATCCTGCGGCTACCGATCGAGGGAGAGGCCGTTTTCCAGGTAGATTCAGAGACTGCCATGGATAGCATACTGCAGGTTTTTGGGGATGCAGCCGCGCTTCTTACGTATCATAGCGCGAGCATTGGATATGGTGATATGTACCGCGCACACAGACATGAGACACGGCTTGCCGTGTTGATGATGATAGGGATCACCTGCTTCGCCCTCCCGGATTCAGAGGGAGGCCGCTTCCCACGGGCATTGATGGGGGTGCTGCTGGAGATGGTGGAGGAGCACACCTGTTTTGCATGGGCACCAGTGTATCTGGTGCAATTATACAGGGAGTTATGGGGCTATCGCCGGAGGAGGCGATTTGGTATTTGTTCTACATTTTTGTTGCACTGTTGGGCATACGAGCACATCGTATGCATCAGGCCGGTAGGGCTACCCCAGCAGCCAGGGCCACAGGTCGTATACCGATATGGCTTTCAGAGGTGGTTGGGGGTCGTGGGCCAGCCACGAGCAGTTGTTGCAGGTCGGGATGTGGTCTATTATAGACACTTGCTAGAGGGCCTTACAGCAGTAGACATTGTATGGAGACCCTACAGAGGTCACCAGCCTGGCAGAGAGCCCGCGTCACAGACACCGCGCCCGATCCAAAATGATACATTCGGATAGCGGACGGAGGCCGGAGAGAGTACGAGCGGATACCCCCGAGCTCAGTACCTACACCTCGTGGCCGTGGTGCTTTGCGTGCCCCGCACCTGCACTCCACCACTGGCCGTGGTGGTATCTCAAATGTAGGCTTTGATTGTACGGCCACTGCACTGTACTTTTGTGGTGTGTCTGGCTTTAAGTGGTGGCGCAACTTGTGCTGTTATACACAGAGCCTCGGCTAGCTGCCCTATAAGACCCCTATCTCGTGCCTCGTGTGAGCTAACCTGTCTCCTGTAATAGCTGCACTTAGCCCGGCGCTGATCTCTCTCTGCCGTAATCGCAGCCAAGTCCCACCGGGCGTGCCAAAATGTTTCACTCGGAAATGCTTCGTTCCTTTTAGAAACAGATAAGGTTAGGGTTAGGAGGAATACCTGTAGAATGTCGAGATGATGTGCGCGTACCGTAGAGAAAGATCAGGTTGACTGCGGAGAACTCCTTTTTGTCTGGGAAGGACTACCTGCAAATAAGAACACAAGACCACAAGATTTGATTAAACAATAAATGAGGAAACTGCCTTGGGCCCAGGAAATGTAAAACTTCCTTTCGAAGGTGGTCAGTTTCCCTGCTAACGTGAATTAACACAAAAGACTGTAAAATATCAATTAAATTGCTTGGCTGAACTGGGTAGGGGAAAGGCTGTTTTTCCTGGTTTTTGATCAAAGGAACCGATGCCGGTTACCTATAACCGATGCCGGTTACTGATAACCGATACCGGTGGGTTCTAGGATCTTCTGGGCTGGTTGTGGTGTTTGTAATGGCTGGTTTTTGGATAGTATTAGGAAATGGGATGGTTAGAAGCAAAAGAATGACAGTTAGAGGCAATGGTACGTTGGATAATGGATTCAGAAACGGATTTGGGAGGACTGTAATTCCAAAAGCATAAGAAATGTTATAATGGAGGACATGCAAGATGTAACTTACTGGTTTTTACGAAGGTGCAAGTTGATCTCCTTTGCTGTAAACACGTCTAGTATTTTCACTCGTCTCTGCTTGGTCAAGTGAAGATCTGGACTCTGTTCCTCGCTCGCAATGCTCTCTGTTGATCCAGAAATCCTTCGACTGATCTCCAAAATGAAATTCCGATCCGTTGTTTTGGTTTGGGGAGCCCATTTACAGGGAACCGATGGCGGTTGCGCGTAACCGACAGGCGGCCGAGTAGAACCGGCATCGGTTAGGAAAAAGTAGGCTATTTTTAGTAAAATAGCCCACCTTCCCTGTTTTTCTCCCGAGGGATCAGTTGCGGGCTTGGTCAAGTGGCTAGAAGGTCGGCTTTGGGTGCGAGTAAGGAGGCATTAGTTATGGATGTGAGTCTAGACCAAGTCATGGGTCCTAATTAGGTTAGTTTAGGGTTAGGGCTAGGTCACGGTGAGGTGGCCAAGTGAGGTGGCGGGTTAGGCGATGTGGATTTATCAATTATGAGGTAATTAATAAATAATTGTGTAAGGTTTAGGTAATGAGGTTAGGTTGTGAAATGGGATGCGGGTCACAAGGGGTCGTAAGACATGAATTTGGTGTCTACAGTACTATATTTGACCCCTACAGGTCTATGAAGTAGTCCCAGTTCAGGTGAATCCCACACTCGGTGCGCTCATATTTTGTGCAGATGATGAGCTTGAAAACATACCCCAAAGAATAATGAAGCTATCTATGCTGCCATTGATGTAATTTTTATTTGACTTATTTATGCTCTTTCACTTCCTACATGAAAATTGTGTTTACCTATTGTACTAGATACTGGAAAACCAAGTTTAAGGGCTAGGTCAGCAGAGTTGGCTTAGATGTGTGCCCGTGGTCCAGGTCATATCTACTGGCATGCTTCCATGCGAGGCCGAAGAGGGTTCTTTGTCATGCTTTCCTAGATCGGGAGTTTCGATGCTCTTTCTTTTCTTCCTCCCCATTAGCCTCAAATCCTTCACAAGCCATCTCTCTCCACAACACCATCCATTTAAAATTTCTTGTTTCTTGCATAATTCCCTCTTGCACGCCACATCATACTTCAGCCGCATCTCTTCCCTCTGCCGTGCTACCACTAGGTCTGCCATCTTTCACCAATCCTGTTCCTGACCCCGCGTGTGGAGATTTTTAGCTTTCCATGGGTTTATCTTCCAAGTTCAACATTACTATCGGTATTTTGATTGTAAATGGAATAACTTGAAAATACATCCCTCAGGATGCCGTAGGAACTAGAACTCGCTACCTCTAGGCATGAATAAGTCGAAATGGAATACTCCAGGATATAGCTATTTAGAACACTGCAAAACTAGGTATCTACCATGCAAGTCTAGATCAGGTCAAAATCATAATGTGTTTGAAATTCATCTTGTGTCCAAACAAGTGTGTGATACCTCCAGTTCTTCTTAGATGCATATGCATTCAACCAATCGTATAATTCTACTGGAAAGATAGCAAAGAAGATCTCGTACAAACTGTCATACAAATTTTGCTCTACCCAAGTGCGTGCGCTAAATCCAGATCCAGTGTCAAACCTTTGTGCATATTCTTCCTCTAGATCATGAATCCACTCTTCAACACTCACCAAAGTTAGCTGGTATGTCTTCATCATGAACCATTCTGAAACAACTGAAAAAGAGGTCCCGATAATGGAACTAATGATGCAGCCTAGAATTCTCAGATAACACCTAGTCATGCTTGGCACATCACTCAGCCTAGGCTGAGTGCTCACCCAAAGCATGCAAAGGTACCAGGTCCCTCTTTAGGGTTGTTATAGTAGAATGGTAGCATGATGAAGTAGTATAACAAACATATATTTAGAAACTAATCCATCTATACATCATTACACCATACCAAATCTATAAGCACTTAAGTATAAATCATCATGATAACAATAGTATATAATGAAAAACATATCAGACACTATTGTTTGGCCAATATTCTTCATATATTCATTGTACCAATAGTACAAAAGCTTCATACAATACCAGACATGCGCACATGGATCTATTACAATTATCCAGTCTCATGCACTCATGTATCTCTAACCCTTCAAAGTAGTATGTGTCCATATCTATATCTTACTAAGTAATTCATTACATATATATAGGGTGGGGGACTAGCCCTTCACCACTTAACTCTACCAAAATAGGTCGCATGCTAATAATAGCCATGCACCTTTTACAACTATAGCCATACATGCAAGTATGCTATCTATAGATCACTGATAGTTAACTATAGTGGTGGATCTATTCTTAGCTTATGTCCATGCAAGAGTGATTTGACATGCTCTTTGAAATCTCCATGAAGAGTGGCACACAAGTCTTAGCATTGATTTGTGTGATTTGCATGCCAACCTCTATGAATAGCCTTGATCTCCAAAATTGGCTAATTCCCAAAAGTCTGACTCTACACCTCCACACACGACAGCTTCCTATACCTTCACACCTTTGCTCCTATGTTATTCTCTCTTATTTAATCTGTGTGTGAGTTCTACTAAGTGTTTTATTTGATCAACAATGACCTTCTTCAAGAAGGAAATTTTTATTTTGAAGAAATACTGAAAATGGCACAAGATTTAATCAATGATGAGGTTATTAAGGTTGGTGAAGAACCACAACTTTCAATAGGAAGTGTGAATCCACTTCTAGTAAAACCACCTACCATAACATTGCTTGAGGTATCACTTGGAAAAGAAGATAACATCTCGGTAAATTATCCATTCATGGGAGAGAAGGAGCCCATTTCTCAAACTCATGTAATACAAAGGGGTGAAAGGGAAGAATTTCATGGCACTATGGTTTCAACTGATGAAACAACAAAAGAGCTTCCTTTGAAATTGGATGTAAAGCAGGCTAAGAATGACAAATTTGAAGTGCTAGAACAAGAAAAGAAGCATCTAGAGGAATCAACATCCTAGATTGAGATAAGTGCTCTTGAAAAAGATAGATTCATTCATACAAAAGAGCCAAAATGTTGAAATAGATTTTAGTTGTCCCCAAAAATATCCAAAGAGAGATTGCGAAAACAAAGGTTGAAATAGGTTTTAAAAAGGGTTTGATTAGTGAATTAATATCAAGTGAAGAAATGACCCTTCTTGTACAAGTAGTTGAGTTTACTACTTTATCTTTTCCAAAGATTGTGAGAGCCCCAAAGAACCCAAGAACCATCAAAATAACTCTTACTTGATGTATCTAGGGAAATAAATTTTCAAATAGCAGTTCCTTTTGAGGGGAAGACAAGGAAAGATATAACTAATGATGACTACAGTATTGAGGTCATTCCCTTGGGTAAACCATCAAGGTATCAACTAAACCAGAGGAGTGTCTAAAGCTTTGATTGCTCTTCTACAAATGGTAGATGAAGATGGAACAACAAAGAAGCAACTTAAGGATCAAGTTAGGGCCTTAAGTTCATGTTTTCAACAACTAACAAAAACCAACAAGAGCCGCAAGTGCCTATGTGAACACCATTGAGGGTATCGAAAAAGTAAATATTGATGTTAAGAAGGTCCAAGTGGTAGATTCTTGGGTTGAGAAACTGACTGAGAAAGGAAAGGAAATCATTACTGAAGCAAGGATGAAATATGAAGATCTCAGAAGTCTCTTAAATGAAATTGATGGATTAACTGAAGATTGTGACAATGAGATTCTTTATTTGGAAGGAACTCTCCCCAAGCTTGACCACATAACTAGGCTTAGTGAGGAGCTGGTTGAGCAGGAAGGTATTATACCAGCAGAGCACAAAGGGAGCTAGTACGCCCTTGAATAATTGACAAAGATCAGATTGGACACCTTAAACAAAATCAAGAAAAGGCTCGAGATCAAAAGGGACTGGGTTGATGATTTAATTGATGACATTGATAGAAGGCTAGAGGACATGGTGGTGGATAAATTTAAAAAGAGCTATGGAGACCTAAAGCTGGATTTCTTGTTCAATTCCTTTGAAATTAATATCCAGCAGATGAATTTTCCTATGAAAATATTAAAACTATGATAAAAATTGAAAATAGGATTGAGGAATTGAAAGCTAGGCCAATGGAGTATAAGCAAAAAATGGATCAATGTTTGGATTTAATATCAAGACAAACATTAGTTTTCAAGTATCACCTTGGGCCTAATGAAGATGAAATGAATGAATTGTTTAGGTGATATGATGCTTATGTGGCCAGATTACCAGAGGAGTTGGATGCAGAGGAAAAGAATGAAGAGAAGGAAGCTACAAGATCGAAAGAAGGACCAATTGTTAGGTTGTGGAGCTTGTTTTCATGTGTGAAAGTGTTAAACACCTGTACACTACGAGTGCTATACAATTTTCATGTATCCTCGTCGGGGTTCGGGCGTACCCCAAATTTTTTTGGGCCTTAAAACATGCCCAATATATCGAGAAACATGATTTTCTCATATGGGTGGGATTTTGACCCATAGGTTTATGGGACGGTTTTTCCCATGGTTTTATGCATATGATAGAAGTATGAAAAACATTGCATATGATAGAAGTTGTCTATTTATATGGTTTTATGCATATGATAGAAGTATGAAAAACATTGCAGATGTGTTTTGAATTTTGGTGTGAATTCGGTAGAGTTTGTTGAGCATAGCTCCAAATAGATCTGGGTATTTTATTGAGAGAGCGGTGGCTTGTAATAAAATATGAGTAAGTGATTCTTGGTGGACGTAGCCCAAATTGGGTGAACCACGTTAAATACTATCTCTTTGTGTTGTGTTGTTTTATTCTACAATTTTATTTAAGATCTGTAATATTTTATGCATATTAGTTTCTATTGTTGCGATTTTGTGAGGGATTATACCGCATATTTTATCCCTTATTTCCTAACATTAGTTTTCTAGTATCACCTTGGACTTGATGAAGATGAAATTAATGAATTGTTTAGGCGATATGATGCTTATGCGGCGGATTACCGAGAGGAGTTGGATGCGAGAGGAAAAGAATGAAGAGAAGGAAGCTACGAGGATCAAAAGAGGATGGACATCTTTGCCGAGAGGAGATGACCAGATGCCCAGCTTAAAGTAATAGGTGGAAATAATAGAAAAGACTTATCTTTTGTACACTTGGCAGTTTTTGATGTAATATTTTGTAAATATCACTTTCTAGAACAATTTGTAACAAACAAAGTATTCCTTGAATATTCTTCTTTTGGGGAAGCTTTGATGTAAAGTGAGTGATATAAAGGCATGAATTGGAGATGTAAAAGTAGAGGTTAATTTTGCTAAATTTTTTTGAGAGAGACCAATTTCTTGAGAAGCCATCTAAGAAACACATTAATTTCTGTATTTTTAGATTTAATCATGTCAACATGGTTACAACTGTATAGCCAACAACAAGCTATGAGATTGTAAATGAAACTTTCCCAGATGATAAATCTAATAAGCCTCAAATTAATTTGTGTTGATCATGAGCATAATTGTGTCTGCTTTTATTTTATAATGTTTTCAAATAGTTTTTCTTGTTCCTGTTGCAATCTTATGTTAAAATATCTCTAAGTCACACAAGATCTTATCTTTGTGATAGTATTATGGCATTTGAAATTTCATTATGAGAAGAGCTTTCATCTGGTAATGAAATAAACAATTTAAAATCACTTTTCTTTCACTATGTTGACAAATATTGTTTGTAATTCTATGAGTGTATCTTAGGCGTGACGAACTGGGGATTTCTACGTTTAATTAAGTCTTTAACATGAGCTTTTGTGTTGAATTCTCAAAGAATGTGTGAAACCGTGCATCTTTGGGCTTCCATTGATTCATATATTCTAGTTGAAGGAATATTTTGGATGTTTTGAAGCATTTTGTTATGTGATTTCCCAATTTATGTTAAAGGTTCTCAAAGATCTGGTATAATTAACTTTATCTTGCTTAACTTCCGACCAAAAAATTCTCAAATGATGAATCCTACATGAACTACCCTTGTTTGTACGGTGTATCCACAAATGAACAAATTTCATTGCCAAATTATGCGAAAACAATCAAGCTTTAATTATTATTTTTAATAACTTGAACGTTTTCTACAAAATATCTCCATTATCTAGAGTGACAACTCATGAGAGTTAGATTGTGTTGTATTGATCATATTTTCTCAAGTTTTTCCTCAAAGCTATGCAAAGAAGGATCTATTGATATCCTTCATCAATATAGGTTATAGAACGGGTCCTCTCACCCTGGTTGAAGGCACAACCTAAAGTAGTAAGGATAGATCAAATCCTTTAATACGGTGCTATCCATTTCTCCACTTCTGAGTGACAAAGAGTCAGCTGAATCCCCCCGGCTACAAAACAACTTATATTATGATTTGTCTATCTCAAAGCATCTTGTTGAATCCGTGATGCTTCTCAGCACCCAAGGGAGAATCAATTTGGGTACCAACACTGATTTGGCACCATTGTCGGGGACTTATTTACACAAATGCATACACAAACCGACCCTAGTAATGCTTCTTACATGATTTAAGTGCAAATACGTTGTTTAAATGTCATTCTTTGTTAAGATTTGTAAGAATTCAGAGATCACAACTTCATTGTGTAATATTTCTAATTTCTAGTGGTTATTGCACTAATTTTGTATCATCAAGTGATAAATACGGGTAAAGGAAGGTTGGATCTACTAAGCTTTGTGGGAATTAAGTATTGATAGACATTTGACAAGTTTCTTATAGTGCATTTGCACAACTAAGGTGAGAATCCTTAGTGGTGACTCCATTTTGGTTTGAAATTTGATAATTACCAATTGTTGATGGAGAATCATAGCACCGCTAAATGTATGCAACTTGATAGGTTGAGACTCTCAGTGTGATTACATAACATGGAGCTTTTCCCAAGTGTGGGACCTTGTGAAAATTGAAAAAGCTCTCCGGATGAAGGCCGGTTCCTATTCCTCTATTCAGATGCACACATAAAAATGCAGAGGGTTTACTCAAAAACCTAATCTAACTTGCCAAGGAGATAGGGTAAGAAGATGCATAAAAATAAACCTATACTAATAAAGGTGATGCACCGAGGAATGAAGAAACATCTATTTTTCCAATAAACACAAACCATTAAAATGTAATGCAAGATCATGCATAGATAACCAGATTTGTAGTGAAAGATTAGGAGGATGCAAATTTACATAGAGAGGATTGAGAATCATCCATAGACATGCATTATTTACTCCAAAGATTGATGCAATACACGACAAAATGCCAAGAGGAAAAGTTGCATTACATTTTTAAATGGGAGGTTTGAACTCCACAAATTCACCTACCAAAGAGAAGAAGGGAGGGGAAAAAAAAGAATGTCCAACCTTTAGAAAGAATCCTCCTTACAATTTATAGGAAGAATAGGAGAGAAAAGAGAGAGGAATCCAAATATACCCCAACCACCTCCGTGTTGCATTTAATTCATCTCATTATGGTGGTAGGTGAAAACCTAGCAAACCCAAAAAGTGGCAAACTATATTTTGCATTTTTAAGAATTTTTCTCACCTAATTAAAGATATCCACTCGTAGTTGGACAAAGGACCTCGTAAGCTTTACGAAAAGGCCAACCTTGCATGAATCTGAGATCGTTGTGAAAAGTTATGGCCATTTGAATATTTGGGTGAGTGCCGCTTCTGTCGGTTGCTCAAAATGTTGCTCCTTCTGAAGATGCACCTTGGTGCATCCATCTTCATGTCGACATACCCTTACGTGTGCCAAGGCATGATTTTTTTCATGTCAACACTCTGTGTCATGCACCCTTTACCTACGCCAAGGCGTAAATTTTTTCATGTCGACACTCTATGTCATGCGCCCTTTACCTGCACCAAGGTGCAAATTTTGTCATGTCGACACTCTGTGTCATGCGCCCTTTACCTGTGCCAAGGCATGAATTTTGTCATGTTGACACTCTATGTCATGCACCCTTTACCTGCACCAAGGTGTGAATTTTTTCATGTTGACACTCTGTGTCATGCACCCTTTACTGCGCGCCAAGGCACGAATTTTATCATGTCAACAGTCTGTGTCATACGCCCTTTACCTGCGCCAAGGCATGAATTTTGTCATGTCGACACTCTGTGTCATGCGCCCTTTACCTGTGTTAAGGTGTGAATTTTGTCATAAATAAATGTCAGGTTTTGAGTTCCTTTGATTTCCATATTCTTCTGCTTGTCTATATCTACCCGGGGAAGATATTTACAACAATTTTGTGACTCAACGGGATCACCTGCCTACTAGGTAGAAGATCAGTGGCCTTTTAGCAATCCATTGGGTATGGAGTCATAAGAAATAACCTGAAACCAACTTGATATCTGATCCCGAGCCTGATATCGCAACCCCTTCTTCAAGAGCACGCTGAACTGTAGAAATTCAACCTGAGAGCAACAAAACCTGTGCCGAAGCACTTAGGGAAACTAAAACCTAACTACAACAAGACAATGTGCATCCACACTTAGAGGAATTGAAAACTAGGCTAATATTTACAAGGGTAAACCTTCTCCTTTTAGTAGCAATGTTTAAGATAGATTCCGTTAACCGGAATCGGAGTTCTTCTCCATCCAATGTAGAAAATTGGAAGGCATTACTACTTTTACATCCCGTGACCATGTAGGGGCCACTCCAAATGGCATCAAACTTGGAATGCCTTCTGGTTTTGCCCAATCTGCATCCCATTTTAGAACTAGGTCCCCTTCCTGGAAGGTCTTTGCTCTTGCCTTCTTATCAAACCATCTTTTTACTAAGGCCTGATCCTTCTCAATCATCTGAACTGCATGTTCTCTTATTTCTTCCAATTCCATCAACTCTGCATACCTGGCCTCCATTGGTTCGAACTCAAACAACTCCAACTGCTTCATGAGCTCCAATGCTGGCAATTCTAATGATATAGGTAATACTACCTCTTTCCCATAGACCAACTTGTAGGGAGAATTACTAGTAGACCTCTTTGGTGTTATTCTGTCAGCCCACAATGCTGATTTTAGCTTGGTATGCCATGTCCTTTGGTTTTCATCCAAAGTCCTTCTGATGATCCTTAGAAAATTCTTGTTCATGGACTCTGCCTGTCCATTACCTTGCGGGTAATAATTTGAAGAGGTGCTTAAATAGATTTCATTCTTGATGGCCCATTCTGTAATCTTAGAACCTATGAATGCCAATGCATTGTCTAATATGATAGTGGCCGGCACACCAAACCTGGTCACTATCCCTTCATAAAAGTCTAGTATGTTAGATTCATTTGCTTCTTTGAGCACTACCGCCCGGTCCACTTGGTGAAATAATGCTGCTTCGTGAGAATCTACTTGTGGCCTTGGCTTGAATTTGGATTGATGGCCCCAACGAAGTCCAATCCCCATTGCATAAATGGTTGATCAACCAAAATTGGGTACAATGGAAGTGTTGCTAGTCTTTCTTTGCCTGTGAAGAGTGCACATTTCTTGCACTTTCTTATCCATGTATAGTAGTCACTGAACACTGTGGGCCAATAATACCCTGCCTTCATTATCTTGAGAGATGTTACTTGTGGGGTGAAATGTCCTCTAGAATCTCCATCGTGAAAATCTCGTAACACCCTCTCAATTTGACCTGTCCCAATGCACCTCAATAGAACTCCATTGATGTCTTTTTTAAACAAAACACCATCAACAAGCACATATGGAATGGCTTGTAATCTGAAGTATCTCCTTTTTTCTTTGCTCAATTCTGGAGGGCATAGGCCTGCCTGTAGGAAGTGTATCATATTCTGAGTCCAACAAGGAGAGGGCACATTATCATTTTCCTATTCTTGACCATCCTGTAGTACCAAGATAGTCTCTTTTTCATCACCTGCTTCAACTTTCTGACTCAAAGCTAGTTGTTCACATAGTCCTTTTCCATGTACTAGCTTAGTGACCTTAATTTTGATGTCATATTCCATGACACGAGTGATCCATCCTGCATGTTTCTCATTCAGATCCTTGTTTAGAAGGAAGTCCTTGACTCCCACATGAGAGACCAATAATTGAATCTTATTGTTTGAGACTAGGTGCTTGAATTTCTTTAAAATCCTAATCACTGTAAGTACATGCTTTTTAATGAAAGAGTACCTAGTTTCATATTCCTCCAAGCCTTGATTGAAGAAAGCAACTGGTTGTTCTAATCCTTCTTTGTTTTGCTATGCTAGGATTGCAGAAATTGTGTCTCCACCACCAAAGGCATATAACATGAAATCCTTGGAGAAGTCTTGATTGACGAGAGTCGAAGCTTGAGATATAGCCTCTTTTATTGCCTCAAAACTTGCCTTTCCTTCAGATGTCCACTTAAAATTCCATGCTCTTCTTCAACATCGGTGTTATTAGCTTTACGAGAGTAAAGTTTGGAACATACACAGTAGACAAAATTGATCCTTCCTAAGAAGCTTTGAAGAGCCTTCTTATGACTTGGTAATGACAACGCTAAAATTACTTCAAATCTCTTTGGGTCGATCATCAACCCTCCTTTGAAACAATATGGCCTAGACATTTTCCCTCGTGAGCCAAGAATATGCATTTTTTGGGATTCAATGATACCCCAAATCTTCTACACCTCTGAAATACCTGCCTCAAATGAAAGAGGTGATCTACTGCATTTTTGGAGAATACAGTGATGTCATCAAGATATATCAGAACTATTTTATTGATCAACCCCTTGAATGCCATATCCATTTCCCTTTGGAAAGTGGCTCCAGCATTTGATAGCCCAAATGGCATCTTCTTGTAGGCATAGGTACCCCATTTGGTGGTGAAAGCAGTCTTGAACTGGTCCTCTTCTTTCACCATTACCTGATTATACCCTAAGTAGCCATCTAGGAGAGAGAACCTCTCCGAACCGGATACCACTTGTAATATTTGTTCCATTGAAGGAAGTGGGTAATGGTCTTTGAGAGATGCCCTGTTGAGGTCTTGGAAGTCCACACACAACCTGATTTCTCCATTCTTCTTCCTAACCGGAACCAAGTTTGCAACCCAGCTCGAGTGCTTGATCGGGAATATAATGCTTGCCTCGATTAGCTTGTTTAGCTCTTTCTTCATTAGCGGCTCAATGTGAGGGTTGACTGGTCTTTGCTTCTGCCTGATGGGCTTAGCATCTGGATCCAATTGTATGGTATGTTGTGCCAACTTCGGATTGAATCCTCTCAAGTCTTCATAGCTCCATGTGAAGACATCTGGAAATTCTTGGTAAAGCTGTATGAAGTCTAATTTCTCCTGCTCAGTGGCCACTTTACCAATTTGAAGCGTTTTGCCTTCCCTAACCAGAATTGGCTCTAAATCTTCTATCTTGACTTGTATGTTAGCCTTTTCCTTACAAAACTAGTCGTTAGGGTTGAAGATAGACTCCAATGTTACTAAACCCTTAGGAAACTTGTTTGTCCATAACTACACTACTTCATCCCCATACTGTTGCTCTAGTCTATCCTGATTCCTAGCTAAGAATTTAGCCTCTTCTTGTAAGAAATTGATGATCTGTTGATCATTCCCAAACACCTGCCAACTTGTGTTATTATCTGGAACTGCTGGCCTCACAATCACATGGATACGTGGCTGTATTTTTTCCCTTTTGATGTTGTCAACCACATCAAACATTGCTCCAACTGTTGCGAGCCTATCCGTGGCTTCATTTTTCTTCCTGGGTATGGACACAATGTTGAAAGCTTTGAAATCCTTAATGAGGTCCCATACCCTGTTCTTGTAGTTCTTTAGTAGGTCATTCTTTGTAGCATGTTGTCCCTTGACTTGATTGATGATTAGCTCACTATCTCCAAACACCTGCAAGTTCTTTATGCCCTTTTTCCTAGCCCAATGAAGTCCATGAATCAAGGCCTCATATTCAGTTGTGTTGTTTGAACAAGAAAACTGGAAACAAAAAGTTGAATAATATTTGATGCCTTAAGGTGAAACAAGCATAACTCCTCCTCCTACACCTTGCCTACTCCTTGATCCATCGAAAAATAATTACCATACCTCATTGTCATCCTTATGGTTTTGTTTGGTGATGCTAGGAATAGGCTAGTTTTCTTCATGTATGCAATAGACTCCTAGTTCAGATTCTTCTACTTCTTGGTAGGGATCAAAAGCATGTACCTTGCTCACCCATTCATCAAGAGTCAAATCTGGGATGCTTCCAACTTTGGTGTCAACTTCATCTATGCTTGGATAATCTTCTTGATCAAATGTTGAATAGTTGGCATTGATTTGGCTTGGAGTATGAGGCTCAATATGAAAGTTTGCAATTGGTTTAGATCTGATTGTGACCTTAGTACCATATCTTGTTACAACAACATGTGTGACCAGTCGCGAGATAAGTAGCATCCAATTCTAGCCGTGTGAAATCCTTGATAAGCATAGGGAAAAGAGTGGTGGCAAATCTATCACTAAGACATCTTACAAAATGGTAACGTTGGGGCATACATGCAAGATAATATTCAAACCTTTAATCACTCCCACCATTGCTACTGCTATCCCATCCAACTACACTACCCACTTTGATATGACTTCATATTGGAGACCCAGCTGATTAGCTATTTGCTTGGGCATGACACGTAACTACTTGCCCTTAATCAATCATGCAATTGTGTACTAGTTTATCCCCAATAATTAATGAAACATAGAATGGAGGGGGCTTAAAAACTTTACCTTGTTTTCCTCCATGATTCCCTTCAGGCTGAGCAGCATTTGTGAGGACCTTCTCTTGCATATGGACATGTTGGTTTGAAGTTGACCAATTCTTCATGGCAGCTTGTAGAAGATCTCTTTGGCCTGGGATGGATAAAGATTCCCACATTGATATATTCACATTTGTCTTCTTCATTTGATCAATGATGCTAAATGGGGATGAAACATCTCTTTTCTATCCTTTAGTCTGTGCATTCCTTTCTTGTGCATGGGTAGCAACAACTGGCATTTGAGTTGGTTTAGAAGGTGGTTTGGGCTGTCCTTGCATGTTTGGAGCTGTATTTTGCTTACTGACACCTTGTGGAGTGATGGAAGGTTGTAGATCACTTGGAGCCAATGAATGCCCTTCACCAATATTCCTCTTCTTTGATCTTGTGTTAGCTAGCTTTACTACACTGAGAAATTATTTGATTCATGCCACAAAAATCCTCAGCTTGCCAATTCACAAGTGCGGTATCATTTGGAGCTGTGTTTTGCTTGAGATGTCCCTTGTTGCTGATTTTTTCTTGACTCACTTCACCCTCTACTCCAATAGTTGTCACCATCAAGGCTTGGTTCAAAGCACCATTGAAGCACTTAGATTAGTTGTGAGGTTTATTGCATGGGAAACACCAATCATACTCTTGAGCTATGTTGTTTTGGATTGGCACTAAGGCTTTTGAAGTAGATGCAACATTGGGGTTATAGGGCTGAAATGGTCTATTGGTGGGAGGCCTTACTTGGCTTTGATTTGTAGCTGGATTGGGTGGCCTATTGGGATGGTATGGTTGCCTAGTATGGTGCCGTGCTTGAGGCGATACGTTCTAGCACTTTGAGCTTGCTATTTTTTGATAGTCACCAGCTCATTTCCAAGGTTCTGTAATTGTTTCATAACCTCCTGGAGTTCATTTGAAGCACTAGAGGATGAAGTAGAAGTTTGATTTGAACTTTGATTTCTAGGAGTGGGAACATGAACCAAAGTGGGTGCTTGACTAGTACTTGGATTTTCTAAGTTTGGATACAAGGGCATGGGAGGCCTAGGAGCTAGCTTACTAGCTTGAATAAGATAGTTTTCAGCCCTAATGGTAATGCTATAAGTAGTAGGTAAGGTTGTGCCTCCCAAAGACTAAATTAACATAGAAATATCAGAATTTAAAGCCTTAAGATAGTATAGAAAAGCACCTTCAGCTGTTGGCCTAACGGCCACTGGAATTCTATCCTAAGACCTTTGAAATATGAAGTTGAAGTCAGTCAACTGCTCATTGGGAGCTCTCTTGATAGTTGTCAGTTGTTCTAGTAGAGACAAATTGTCCCCCTTTTCTCCAAACTGCTCATGGAGAACTATGCATAACTGATTCCAATTTTGGATAGAACCAGCTCCAAGGCTCCTAAACCACCGCAATGCCTTCCCTTTAAACAAAGATGCTAGCAATTTGACACCACATCCATTTCATTTATCTCATGGATTGCACGAGACGTTAGCAATGTCTTTTACATGATCACCAGGAGTGGTATGGTTTTCTACAGTGAAAAATGGAATGTTCTTCAATGTTGTAATTGGAACTGGATTCTGTGCATTGAGGGTAAGTGGGTTGCTACCAGTGAAGTTGACAAAAGGGTTTCGTTGCACCATTATGATTGGCCTGAGAACCCTTGTTGATGGGATGAAAGGTCTACCAGGTGGAGGGGTTGATAAATTCCTGTTAGGTGGAGATGGTGATCTTTGTGGTCTTCTTCCTCTCCTTCCTTTGCCTGGTGATAGCTGTAAGTTGACAAATAGCCCCTCTTCTCAAGTATCAGACCTGGTTTGAATTCTTCTCATGTACCTGGGAAACTTGTGCTGCTATACCACTAAATTCTATCCCTTTGGAGTTGCCAGATGTGTTATAGAATGAGCCTCAAAAGGCTGGATTTTGCCAAGTTACACACCAAACCTGACAATATTAAAAATAGAAATTAAAACTTGAAGGACCCGGAAGATACAACTCTTCAATTTGGTTATCAGGTTTTGTTGTGCAGCTACTAACCCCCGAAAGGTACAGGTGAAACTCAGGACATGCTCAACAACTTACAAAACCTGAAACACACTGTGTTGGAACTTGGGACATGCTCAACACCTGGGAAAACCTGAAATACTAAAAACTATGAAATTTTGAAAGTCAAAATATCAAAAATCTAAGAATACCCTTTTGAAGATTATCCCCCAATCTATCAACTGGTGAAATTTTGACTTGTTTTAAGCAAGTTAAGTCCTTGAAAATTGATTTCAAAGTTCAGCCTGGAAGGTGAAAATTTTGAAATTGTAAAACTTACAATTTTTAGTCCAAATTTCTTAAAAATTCCTTCAAATCTTGTGGAATGACCTCTTGGTGCCACCGGGCATGCCAAAACTATTGATGGAGAATCACAGTACCCCTAAATGTCAGCAACTCGATAGGTTGAGACTCTCAGTGTGATTGCATAACATGGAGCTTTTCCCAAGTGTGGGACCTTGTGAAATCGGAAGAGCTCTTTGGATGAAGGCCGGTTCCTATTCCTCTATTCAGATGCACACATAAAAATGTAGAGGGTTTACTCAAAAACCTAATCTAACTTGCCAAGGAGACAGAGTAAGAAGATGCATAAAAATAAACCTATACTAACAAAGGTGATGCACCGAGGAATGAAGAAACATCTGTTTTGCCAATAAACACAAACCATTAAAATGTAATGCAAGATCATGCACAGATAACCAGATTTGTAGTGAAAGATCAAGAGGATGCAAATGAACACAGAGAGGGTTGAGAATCATCCATAGACATGCATTATTTGCTCCAAAGATTGATACAATACACTACAAAATGCCAAGAGGCAAAGTTGCATTACAGTTTTAAATGGGAGGTTTGAACTCCACAAATTCACCTGCCAAAGAGAAGAAGGGAGGGGAAAAACAAGAATTTCCAACCTTTAGAAAGAATCCCCTCCTTACAATTTATAGGAAGAATGAGAGAGAAAAGAGAGAGGAAATCCAAATCTACCCCAACCACCTCCAGGTTACATTTAATTCATCTCATTATGGTGGTAGGTGAGAACCCTAGCAAACCCAAAAAGTGGCAAACTGTATTTTGCATTTTTAAGAATTTTTCTCACCTAATTAAATATATCTAGTCGTATTTGGATATAGGACCTTGTAAGATTTCCGAAAAGTCCAACCTTGCGTGAATCCGAGCTCCCTGTGAAAAGTTATGGCCATTTGAATATCTGGGTCAGGGTCTGCTTCCTGTCAGCGCTCAAAATGTTGCGCCTCCTGAAGATGCACCTTGGCACATCCATCTTCATGTCGACATACCCTTACATGTGCCAAGGCATGAATTTTTTCATGTTGACACTCTGTGTCATGTGCCCTTTACCTGCGCCAAGGCGTGAATTTTGTCATGTCGACACTCTGTGTCATGCGCCCTTTACCTGCACCAAGGCGTGAATTTTTTCATGTCGACACTCTGTGTCATGCGCCCTTTACCTGTGCCAAGGTGTGAATTTTTTCATGTCAACACTCTATGTCATGCGCCCTTTACCCGTGCAGTGCGAATTTTGTCATGTCGACACTCTATGTCATGCGCCCTTTACCTGCGCCAAGGCATGAATTTTGTCATGTCGACACTCTATGTCGTGCGCCCTTTACTGCGCTTAAGGCACAAATTTTTTCATGTCGAAACTCTATGTCATGTAACCTTTACCTATGCCAAGGCATGAATTTTTCATAATTCCTTTGATTTCCATATTCTTCTCGCTTGTCTATATCTACCCTGGGGAAGATATTTACAACACCAATGTCTTAGCCCGTGTCAAGTGAAATTTTTCATTAATCTTTGCAAATATGGAGGGAAGAAGATCTTTCTTCACTAGGGACCCTACTAGGAAGTTATTTCCAAAGTTGGGAAAGGAAAATTCAGAAGGAAGATGAATTTGGAAAGTAGTAGGAGATCATGAGTCAGGAAAGGAGATTCCAATTATGGAAAGTGAACAACCTGTAGTTGAAAATTACCATACGTCTTCAAGTGACTCTGAACCAAGCAGTCCTCGTGTAACTTTGAATTCTCCAACTAGAGAGGGCCCATCATTTGCATCTGAAAAGTGTGCCTCTCAGTTTTTCCCGTGTCCTCCAAAGTTGATAGGGCTTTCCATGAAGCTGAGTCATTAGAGAATATCTATTTTGAAAGCTATACTCCTGTGCTCCAAAGACCCCTCATTCCCTATCATTTTTATTCTCCTGTAAATTCACCACCTCAAGGCAATATGGCCCAACCTCCACCTAGACCTCCTTTTGTTGTCAACACTTTTGGACCTATAAATTTCAGAGGTATGGATGGATATCCTAATATGGTGCCACAAGATGTCAGAAATAGGTTGCCAAAATTTCAAGGGAATAATGCCATCACTGGTGACCAACATTTAAAACTCTTTGTCAACATGATGGAATATTTTGAAATTGAGTTTGAAGACGTGTATGTAAAGTTGTTTATTCATACTCTTGAGGAGGATGCACGTGACTGGTACAAGTATTTACTAGATAATTCAATAGATTCATGGACTGAGATGAAAAATGCCTTTAGATTTCAATATGGGGACAAGACAGACCCTAGGTTCCTTTTATCTGAGTTTGAAAATATAAAGAAGAATCCAAATGAATATGTCCATGATTTCAATACTAGGTTCAATAAAACCTTGAAAAGGTTACCTATAATCTTAAGGCCAAGTGATGAATCCTATTTGATCAAGTATTCTGATGCTTTTGATAAAAAGGTTGCTTATTACTTAAGAGATAAAAACCTAGGAACATTGAGGCAAGCCTTCACTATGGCTTTACAAATTGAGAATAATATCAAGGCAGTTGGCAAGCCTCCTAAGAGGGAAGGTGTTAAGTTGATCAATCCTGAAAAGCCTCAGTCAAGCAAGGCTATGGATCTGGAAGAGGTTGTAAAAACTTTGGCTAGAGCAGTTAAAGAGATATCCTATAAACTAGCCAGAGCAGAAAAGGGGATAGGATAGAATTCCCAAGGTCAACATAAGCCACAAGGTCAAGAGATATTTGGAAATCACCCCAGAGGTGATCATAGACCAGATGACTGAGGAAAAGGGCCCATGGGGTCAGGAAATAGACAACCTCAACCCCAGGAAAATAGATTGGTTCTTGATCCTTTAACTGCCAGATTTCTCATGTGGAAGAGGCCCATGTTATGGAATGGTGCGATAGGTGTTTCTTACCACATTCCCCATGTGATGTAAATAAGGAAATTGAGGAAGTAGATGATGATGATGAAGCATATGGTGATGTGTGCATGATGGAGTTCCCTATAAGCTCACAACAGGGGGAAACCTCAACTAAACTGATAAGTGCAAGAACTATCGAAGACTTCTGGGATTGTGTCCACCAAGTATTACCTCTTCCCCCATTAATACTTTTGAAATTGATATGGTACAAGCATTTGATTTTCCCAATCATGATTTTGAATACTTGAGGGCATTGATGATTAAAAAATATGATGGGGGAATTCCTTTAGAAGAAGACAAGAAATTGCTGATGAATGTAATAGTTTCTCAAGAGAAGGAATATAATACTAGAAGTAAAGTTATCAAAGGGGTAGGGCCACAAGCCAAGCCAAAGATTCCAATCCTTACCAATATCCCAAAGGAGACCCTTAAAAGGATACATCTGGAAAAGGCCTAATTTCCCCAAATAGAACTTGTACTCCTCCTCATGCCCAGACTGTCAAAACCCCCATACTATCAGATGAAATTGTAAACCTTCCTCCTAATACTGCCCTACCCAAATATATTCCTTGTGACATAGCTCAAATCTTAAGCTAGATCAAGGTTACTATCCCAATTTTTGAATTACTTAGGATCCCTGAGCATAGGAAAAGGGAATTTGAATATTTGGGATTCAAGGAAGAAAATATTACCCAGGGAAAAAGTGTTAATCATGTCGAGGCCCCTCCTATTATTGAAAAATTTGAAATACCTCAAGCATTAGAAGAATTAGGTCTTGAGGTGTATCTAGGAACTTTTTGGTTGAATATAAACTAGATGTGGATCCATTTTATACCACTTTGATCATTAAAGATAGGCTGGTACATAATTATATGTTTGACTTAGGATCCTCATGTAATGTAATGCCTTTAGAGGTGATGAATGAGTTAAATATCAAGGTAATAGTGACTTTTGGAAAATGTACTTCTATGGATTTAAGAGAATTTATAGTAATTGGATATGTCAAAGGATTAGTAGTGCAATTGGCAGCTTATTCAAGAAAATGCTTGACCATGAATGTAGTTATCATGGACTATCCTACCAAGTGGGGGATGTTGTTATCTAGAAAATGGGTAGCTAGTGTGGGTGGAAGCATGTAAATGGACATGTCATATGCCACCATAACAATTGAGGGAAATCTTGTGAAGTTATATGGCAAGAAGAAAATGCTACATCTGATTGAGGATCCTAATAATGCTTCTTATGAAGTATTGTACATAGATGTTGATGTCGATAACTTTGTGGGCTATGCTGATTGTAAGGAGTATAGAATTGAGGAGTGAAAGTATCCTGAGTAGGTAGGTTCTCCTTGGACTTTGATGTTTGATGGGGCATGTTCTAGATTTGGTAATGGCGTCAGTGTTGTTTTGATATCTCCAAGCCAAGAGGTTTTTAAATTTTCTTTTAAACTCAATTTTGAGTGTACAAACAATATTATAGAGTATGAAGCACTGTTGTTGGGTTTAAGGATTTCTTGGAAATATGGTGTCAAGGATATTATTGTTAAAGGGGATTCAGAGCTGATAGTCAAGCAAGTTAAAAATTGTATGCAACAAAGAATCAAAGAATGAAACAATATAAGCATGTAGTTTGGGACTTCATTGAAATGTTTGATTCTTTCAATATAATACATCATGATAGGAGCTATAATACTATTGACCTTGAGAGATAAATTGCGTATTGGGATCTAGGTTTGAAAATTGTACAATGTCTCCCTATTGTGAATATGATATTGAAATATTGACCAGGCCATCTGTCCCTAACAATATCAAGCATTGGCAGGTGTTTGAAGATGATGCTTAGGTCCAAAGGTTTCTACAAAATAAAGGAGAATTTTCCAATCAAAGTATAGACTAGGAACCAATGGTTTGTGTAGGTGAAGAAACATAGACCTTATTTGGTAAGGACATTATCCAATTGAAAACTAATACTATTCCAAGAGGTTTGGTTACACTGGAATCAAATTTTGATAATGTTGACTACATTATTAATAGACACATGTTAGCCTTGAGGGATGTTGAGGAACATAACCGGGCACAAAAGATAAACCTCGGAAAATATGGTTAGGCAACAACTTGAATAAAGAAGAAAAGTAATCATATATCCAATTATTAAAAAGTACTAGGATTTCTTGGCATGGTTGTATTCAAAATTGAAGGCATATAGGGAAGACATTTTTCAGCATGAAATACCCTTGGAAGCCAATGCCAAGCCATTTAGGAAGAAACAAAGACCAATTAATCCCCTCCTTTCCTCAAAAATGTAAGAAGAGTTGAAAAATTTAAGGGATGGAGGAATTATACAACCTACAAGATACTCCTCATGGGTAGCAAACCTGGTACCTGTTCGAAAGAAAAATGGGGATATAAGATTGTGTGTTGACTTTAGAAATTTAAATAAGGCATCAATCAAGGACAACTATCCCTTTCCAAATATGGATAACATGTTGTAATTAGTTACTTGGTTTTGAGTTTTTATCCACTTTGGATGGTTTTTCAGGTATAACCAAGTGGTTGTGAAGTAGTTAGAGAGAATCAAAACCACTTTCACCACTCCATGGGGAACCTATGTGTATGTCAGAATGTCATTTGGCCTGATGAATGCTGGAGCCACATTTCAAAGAGAAATGGATATAGCATTCTCTAGATATATAAATGATTTCATTTCTGTGTATCAGGATGATGTGACAGTTTTTTCAAGGAAAAGAAGTGATCACCTGCAACATTTAGAAAAGATGTTGTTAAGATGTAGGAATATGGTATATCACTGAATCCCAAGAAGTGCCATTTTGGGGTTCAAAAGGAAAATCTGCTTGGACATATTGTGTCAAAATAAGGGGTCATGATTGATCTCGAGAGAGTGGAAGCCATTAGTAAAGTTCCTATTCCAAGAACCAAAAAGGGAATTCAGTCCTTTTTGGGAAAATAAATTTTATTAGGAGATTTATTTCCAACTTTGTTGAATTAACAATCCTAATCACCAGTTTGTTAAAGAAAAATCAGTTTTTTTAGATGGGAAGAAGTAGTTATTCAAGCCTTTACTGGGATTAAGGAAGAATTAAAGAATGCCCCTATTTTAGCAGCTCTTGATTATAAAAAGGCTTTCCAAATGTTTTCCTTTGCTTTAGATAATACTATTGCATCTGTGCTGTTACAAAAGGATGATGAAGGAGCTGAAATACCAATTGCTTTCTTTAGTAAAGCATTGTAAGGAGAAGAATTGAAGTATACTATCATGGAGAAACATGCCTTTTCTTTGGTTAGGGCCACAAAAATCTTTAGGCCATATATTTTGAGCTCTAAAGTTATAGCTTATGTTCCCCATACCATGGTTAAGGATATCCTATCAGAGATGGAAATTTCAAGTAAAAGATGTTGATGGGAAAATAAATTGCAAGAATATGATATGGACATCCAAACTAAAAAATTGGTCAGAGGATTGGGCCTAACAAAGCTAATGGCAAAAAGCAACCTACAAATAGTTGAGATAAATGAGGTTGAAGAAGAAAGATTGAATACCTAAGAAAGTGAATTTTTTTGAATGGTACAAGGATATTATTATTTTTATCTCAAACATCTATAGTGCCTTGAGTATTTAAGAAAGAATCAAAAGAGAGCACTTAAGTTAGCCTCCCAAAAGTACATCATCATTGATTATGGGTTAGCTTGGAAGAACCCTGAGGGAGTTATCTTAAGATGTATCATTGAGGATGAAGCCTAAAAATAATTGATGATTTCCATGGAGGAGTTTGTGGAGGGCATTTTGCTGGAAGAGTCACAACCCATAAGATATTAAGGGCGGTTATTGGTGGCAAACTCTTTTTAAAGATACAACTTTTCTGATAAGAAAGTGTGAGATTTGTCAACATTTTTCAGGAATATTGAAATCTTCAAGCTCCCTCCCTTTGCATCCTATATCAATTGAAGCCCCATTTAAGTAGTGGGGAATGGACTTCATTGGTGAGATTTTAAATTCTTCAAGTGTAGGCCACAAGTGGATATTAGTGGCCATTGATTACTTCACCAAGTGGGTGGAAGAAATCCCTACCAAGAAAGATACCCACCAAATTGGTATGGAATTCATTTTGAATCATATAATTTACAGGTTTCGAGTGCCTACTAAGATATTTGATGATAATGCTATGAGTTTTCGAGCCAAACCTTTAGTATCCATGTGTCATGAGTATGGGATCAATTTAGCATATGCTTCAAATTATAATCCCCAAGGTAATGGACAAGCAGAATCAAGCAACAAGAATTTGTTGAAGATAATTAGAAGGACCTTGGAAGTAAACAAATGGAAGTGGGGTGAGCAATTGAAATTTTCTATTTGGGCTGATAGAATTACTGTCAAAAGAGCTACTGGAAAAATTCCATTTGAGTTGGTGTATGGAACTCAAGCTCTACTTCCCCGCATATGCAATTATCTTCTTACCAATTTATCCAATAATTGGAGGACCAAGAGGTCAGTCCCTATGATGCTCGTATTAATCAAATTGTTGAATTAGATGAAGAGAGAAGAGAATCCCACCAAAGACATGTGAAGTTCAGGGAGAAATTGAAGAAATTATTTGATAAAAAGGTAACTCCAAGAGCTTTCAGTGTGGGAGATCTTGTGCTATTGTGGGATAACAAACATGAGGATAAGGGAAAACATGGAAATTTTGACACATTATGGATGGGCCCTTAGCGAGCACACATTTTTCCTAAAAGACTTAGATGGGGAATTGCTTGAGTTGCTTGTTAATGGCAGGAACTTGAAACATTTCCTTGATTGATTTCTCATAATCAAGGTACGCATCATTATATAGTGTATAGTCTTTTGTTTTTATTCTATTTTCATGTTTTTCTTTGTTTTGGTTTCTCTTGGTCCTTGGTGACTGGTTTTTGTTGGTTTCTTAGTTTGATCTTAGGAGGGTTGGTTATTATTTCTTTGTTTTGGAGGTTGGTTCTTGACTCCGTTGCCCAATGGATTTTTAGCACATGGTTTGTTATGTTGTTTTTGTGGAACTTGCTGGGAGTGCCCATCCCCGAGTTAGAGCCGATGTTGGTGCTTGATTCAATCTCACCCTGTTTGTTCAAAAAAAAATTAGTCTGTGTGGTTTGAAATATTTTTATCTCCCTGTGTGGATGATTGAATTTTTATCTTTATCAGGTTGTTGTCATCAAATCACTTTATATGGTAATGAAACATGTTGAGCTTTGTGTTGTTTTAGTTTCTCTTTCCATGCAGACTAGTTTGTTATTTGGGAATGAATGCTAGGGTTTCCCCTTTTATTTTCCACAGTCATTTTTTCCCTATCTAATTTTATCCCAACGTTAGTGGATACGTAGTCTTCTTTGATTGGAAACAACATGACCGGTCTATTTGGTGAACTTGTCACTTTTTATCACTATTGTAAAAATGCCAAATTGGTCTTGTGGCCCCAATAATTTCTAATTGGCTATTCAAAAATATGAAGTGGAAAAGCAAATTTCTTACTTTGACCCCAAAGATGTACATGTTTCATAAGACGAGCGGTTGTGGAAAGGCGGGACCTATTGGAATTGTGAGACATTATGATGAAAGGCGTAAAAGTGTAAAAGGAATGCCTAGAGCCCACAAATGGACACGTGGAAATTTTTTTAAGTTAAAAGTAGGGAGGTGGGTTGTTGGAGGACTTTGGAACTTTTAGCCTTGTTTTGAAAAAATGAGTAAGGTATAAAAGTAAAGCGCGGCCCAAAAATGCCTAGATAAAGCCATGTTTTGGGTCTACATCAAATATGGAAAGGTGGGTCACCGGAGGTTTTTGGAACTTTTAGCTTTATTATGAAAAAGGAATAAAGTATAAAAGTGAAAGGCGGCCCCGCTAATGCCCTTATCGAAGTTAAAAGAGAGGAGGCAGGTCGCGCCAGGGTATTTTGAGATTCTCAGCTTTATTTTGAAAAATAATGAAAGTCATAAATTAAGCCACAACCCCGTTGACGCCCATAAAATCCATGTGTAAAGTCTATATCAAAAGTGGATGGGTGGGCCAAATTGTCCAAAAATGCACAATTTCTTTAAGTGATACAAAATGTGAAAAGCACCCCCAGGCCCACCTCAACTCAAATATTTTCCATGTGGACGACTCAAATTCGAAGTTGAGAAAAGAAGAATTAACGGTTTGAATACAAATAATTTATATCTACCACCATTAATGCTCCTATGCAAACAAAAGACCTTATGCGTTTCGAAAACATTCATCCTTTGTTGTTAATTTGATAATATCTCATCGTTTTTATCAGCAAAGTGCAATTGAATTGTTGTTTTGTTCAATTTGTGAATCTGAGAAGTGAAAAAGTTGAAGTTTTGAAATAGAGTTGCTCGGGCACCTACAGAAAATGGGTAAGAGTTTGAAAATCTTGTGTTTTGTGTCTTTTCCATTAGAAAACTAGTTAAAGCAAAGTCAGGGTTTTTGAGATGAAGACTATGCCATTTTCTTCCTTGGGTACGTCGGGGGTCACGAGTGACCTCAACAGAATTATAGATATAGATTTGATGAGTTCCGACTTGAATGATTTCCATCAAAGGTTAAGTAGTGCCCATAAGAGTGAATCCTTAAAGGAAATCTATGATAGCCATATTTCTTCAAAGTACCATCCCACCTTTTATTCAATGCCCTGAATTAGTATGGTATTACACAATGAATTATGACTCTAAGAAGAGATAAGTATTAGATAGAACTGGATATGTGGTGTTGACTTTGAAAATGACATCTATCAGAGTGATTTTGAAGTTACCCATAATTGCAGACCCCATTACTATTGGTATCAAATTATCCTTGGTAGATTATGAAGTAAAGAAGAAGGAGTTTGCAAAGATGATAAACACAAAATGGATCCTTACAGATAGAAAGGCATCTACTAAAATCCCCAAGAGATTGGTTAGGTCTTAATTCATTGAAGAGGTTGAGGACATCATTGTGGTTTAGAGTTGAATGACTGGTCTGGAGACTACAAATGAATTTAAGGAGTGGATGGACACTTATATATGGATTATTCTGGAGAGAAAGGGGAATATATGTTGGGCCATTTTTGTTTCAAAGGCAATTCATGGTCATATGGCTACTCTGGCAGTGAGAATTGAGATGGGGGAAACTACAGATTTAGATTTTTATATGATGACATATCTAGTTTATAATGTTGCAGCACATAGGCGTTTCCCAACTTTGTCACCATAGGATGATGTTAAAAAAGTGCCCAATGCATGAAAATTTCCCTCAATTGCAGTTAACCAACTTGAGTGGAAATGTTAGATTGGTAAATGATGCTTTCCTTGCACCAATCATTTTCCTGTTTAAACCAGAATGGGGGCAGTATAGAATTTCGAGCATGCAAGGAAAGTAATCATGGAGTATGGGTGTTACTTCATTTAGTACAAGAATTTCACTTATATCAGAGTTAGTGGTTTTCAAGGAAAACCTTTTAAATTACCAAGGTATGTGGATGAAAAGCTTTGTTTATGTGAATTGGCAAGGTAATTGGTGCCTGTGCACAAGTTGATTACTGGGAGGCACAAAGATAATGTCAAATTCTCTATCAGAATTAGAAGGTTTTATTTCCCTTCCATTGTAAAATCTAGATTGATTGAGGAAGAAATGAAATTTTTGCAATGGAGACATTTCAAGCTAGAGCTAATTATGACATTTGGTAGGTGATTAACAATGTTGCCAAAACTTTTGAGCACGAGCCTCACTTTGAGGACTACTGGATGAATTAAAGAGATGAGGAGGAGGTTAGATTGAGGGATTTTTCAAGAATGACTTTATCACAAGTGGTAGACTTCAAGGTTGTAGTCATTCCAAAAGGAGTTGTGGATGATTTGAACACAGTGAGTAAATTCTACATTGATCAGAAGGTAGAGGGTCAACCCATATCTCCCCCAAATTGGGATGAGGAAGAATCTGATAATCCCTACATAAGGATATCTAATGTCATGAGAAGAATGGTTGATTGGTTATCCCGGATGAAAATTGACCTATCAATACGAACACAAAAAGTTCTAAATGCATTTAGAAATATGGGGAACTTAGATGATGATCTCCCACCTCTCGAAGGAGGGTGCTTGATAAGATTAATCCATTAGGAGGAAGATATCCTTTATTGCCATTTATGAGGACTACCGATTAGCTCATTGATGAATGGACAATAGGAACTAGTGACATAGGTACTTCCATGTCTCGCACTCGGGTAGAAAACTTAAAAAATTATCTTGAAGTCCATGAAAAATGCCGTAATTACTCATGTAATGCTACTCCAGAAAAGGGAAAGGGTTTAGCTTCACATGTGTTCCTCCCAAATGTTGTTCCAGAGCAACATATTACTAAAAATTTAATGAATGCTTCCATTGCAAGTGGTCAATTTCAGCCTGTGAAGCACAAAGAGGAAAAGAGAGCACCAACATAGTTGATGATGTTTGAGAGGGTGCACAAGAAACACAAAATTATTCACCACCAATCACAAAAGGGTAGGCACCCATACACCAAATAAATTCAAGCATAGAGATGGGGTAATTGATCCCCTAAAAATGGAAAGAACTAATAATGTCCTGAAGTAACAAGTTACATCATTGCTAGGTATGGGGCAAATAACTCCTATGATTCCTCATTCATTCTTCATGGAAAAAGAGGTGGAATGCACTCCGAGCTTAGTTACTCGGGGAAAAATATAGTTGATCCAGTGGACAATAGATTTCTTACTCTAGGTATGAACATTCCTGAGGCTCTACTTGTTAGAGATATCAACACACCTCTAGTGGAAGCAATGCATAATTCTGAAGGTATGCAAACTGAGGTAATTGATTTAGATGCTACTGAGGGATTTTCTATGTTGGATAAGCTCAAGTTATCTATGGAGGAACCATTGTTGACACCAGTAAATAACATCCACATAGATAAGGAATAAAAAAGAGATCCTCATACAATAACAACTGAAGTAAGAGATCAACAAACAAATTTGGTGGAAAAATATGTTGATGCTCAGTTAGTGATTGATGATGTTGTGCCCATTCCTATTGAGATTACTGGAAGTGATGACCTTCTTCAAGAAGGAAATTTGTCTTTTGAAGAAAGACTGAAAATGGCACAAGATTTAATCAATGATGAGGTTATTAAGGTTGGTGAAGAACCACAAATTTCAATAGGAAGTGTGAATCCACTTCTAGTAAAACCACCTACCATAACATTGCCTGAGGTATCACTTGGAAAAGAAGATAGTAGCTTGGTAACTCAGCCATTCATGGGAGAGAAGGAGCCCATTTCTCAAACTATAATAAAAAGGGGTGAAAGGGAAGAAATTCATGCCACTATGGTTTCAACTGATGAAACAACAAAAGAGCTTCCTTTGAAATTGATGCGATCGGAGTTAAGAATGATAAATCCGAAGTGCGTAACAAGAGAATAAGCATCTAGAGGAATCAATAGCCTAGATTGAGATAAGTGCTCCTAAAAGATATATTCATTTGTACAAAAGGATCCAGAAATGTCAAAATAGATTGTAGTTGTCCCTGAAAATCTCCAATAGAGATTGCAAGAAACAAAGGTTGAAACAAGTTTGAGAAAGGGTTTGATTAGTGAATTAATATCAAGTGAAGAAATTACCCTTCCAAAGATAAGCAGTTGAGATTACTAATTTATCTTTTCCAAAGACTATGAGAGCCCCAAAGAAGGCGGAAACCATCACAAGAAATCTTATTGATGCATCTGGGGTAATAAATTTGGAAATAGCTATAACTAAATTTGGAAGACAAGGAAAGATATAACTAACGACAACTATAGTATTTAGGTCATTCCCTGGGTAAACCATCAAGGTATCAACTAAACCAGGGAGTGTCTAAAGTTGTGAGTGGTCTTCTACAAATGGTAGATGAAGATGGAACAACAAATAAGAAACTTAAGGATCAAGTTAGGGCCTTAAGTTCATGTTTGAAATATCTAACAAGAAAAAGTAGTCAAGAGCCATCAAGTGCCTCTGTGAACACCCTTGAGGGTATGGAAAAAATAAACAAAGCTGTTAAGAAGGTCCAAGTGGTAGATTCCTGGGTTGAGCAACCGATCGAGAAAGAAAAATAAAATCATTACTCAAGTAAGGAACAAATATGAAGATCTCAGAATTTTCTCAAATGAAATTAATGGATTAACTAAAGATTGTGACAATGAGATTCTTTATTTGGAAGGAACTCTCCCCAAGATTGACCGCATAACCAGGCTTAGTGAGGAGCTGGTTGAGTAGGAAGATATTGTACTAGTAGAGCACAAAGGGAGCCAGTACACCCTTGAAGAATTGACAAAGATCAGATTGGACACCTTAAATGAAATCAAGAAAAGGCTCGAGATCAAAAGGGACTGGGTTGATGATTTAATTGATGCCATTGATAGAAGGCTAGAGGACATGGTGGTGGATAAATTTAAAAAGAGCTATGGAGACCTAAAGCTAGATTTATTTCTCAATTCCTTTGAAAGTAATATCCAGGAAGATGAATTTTCCTATGAAAATATTGAAACTATGATAAAAATTGAAAATAGGATTGAGGAATTGAAAGCCAAGCCAATGGAGTATAAGCAAAAAATGGCTCAATGTTTGGATTTAATATCAAGAAAAACATTAGTTTTCCAGTATCACCTTGGACTTGATGAAGATGAAGTGAATGAATTGTTTAGGTGATACGATGCTTATGTGGCCAGATTACTAGAGGAGTTGGATGCAGAGGAAAAGAATGAAGAGAAGGAAGCTATAGGCTCGAAAGAGGATGGACATGCTGCCAGAGGAGATGACCGACTCCCCCAGTTAAAGTAATAGGTGGAAATAATAGAAAAGACTTATCTTTTGTACACCTGGTGGTTTTTGATGTAATATTTTGTAAATATCACTTTTTGGAACAATTTGTAACAAACAAAGTATTCCTTGAATATTCTTCTTTTGGGGGGAAATATTTGATGTAAAGTGAATGATATAAAAGCATGAATTGGAGATGACAAAGTAGAGGTTAATTTTGCTGAAAAAGTTTTAGAGAGACCTATTTCTTGAGAAACCATCTGAGAAACCCATTAATTTCCTTTGTTTTTAGATTTAATCCTATCAAGATGGCTACAAGTGTATAAACTTTGACAAGCTCTGAGATTGTAAATGAAACTTTCCCCAACTGATAAATCTAATGAGCCTCAAATTAATTTGTGTTAATAATGAGCATAATTGTGTCTAATTTTATTTCACAATGTTTTCAAACAATTTTTCTTGTTCCTGTTGCAATCTTATGTTAAAATCTCTCTGAGTCACACAAGATCTTATCTCTATGATAGTATTATGTCATTAGCAATTTCATAATGAGAAGAGATTTCATCCGTAATGAAATAAACAATTTAAAATCACTTTACTTTCACTATGTTGACAAAGATTGTTTGTAAGTCTATGAGTGTATCTTAGGCATGATGAACTAGGGATTTATAATGTTTAATTGAGTCTTTAACATGATCCTTTGTGTTGAATTCTTGAAGAATGTTTGAAACTCGTGCATATCTTGGCTTCCATTGATTCACATCTTCTAGTTGAAGGAATATTTTTGTTGTTTTGAAGCATTCTATTTTGTGAGTTCCCAATTTATGTTAAAGGTTCTCAAATATCTGGTATAATCAACTTTATCTTGCTTAACTTCCCACCAAAAACTTCTCAAACGATGAATCCTACATGAACTACCCCTGTTTGTACTGTGTATTCATAAATGAAAAAATTCCATTGCCAAATTATGCAGAAATAATTAGGCCTCAATTGTTGTCTTTAGTAACCTGAACCTTGTCTAGAAAATATCTCCATTATCTAGAGTGACAACTCATGAGAGTTAGATTGTGTTGTATTGATAATATTTTCTCAAGGTTTTCCTCAAAGCTGTGTAAATAAGGATCTATTGATATCCTTCATCAATATAGGTTATAGAATGGGTCCTCTCGCCCTGGTTGAAGGCACAAACTATAGTATTAAGGATAGATAAAATCATTTAATATGGTGCTATACATTTCTCGAACACTTGAGTGACAAAGAGTCACCGAATCCCTCCCGACTACAAAATGACTTATATTATGAGTTTTCTATCTCAATGCATCCTACTAAATCCGTGATGCTTCTCAATAGCCAAGGGAGAATAAATTTAGGTACCAACACACTCAAAGCACGTAAAGGTACCATACCCCTCTTTAGGGTTGCTATTGTAGGATGTTAGCATGATGAAGACTTTAATCATTCAGATCTATAATTAAGATATGTTTCATATAGTGCATAGTCAGATCTAGATATAGAACATAACATACTTAACATATATCCATAATGAAATCAAGCATGTGATACTGAATTGTAAACATGATAACACCTTGATTCAGTCCATAATATCCATTATATTAAATGTAGTAAATACACAGAAGCTTCATTACAATAACAATAGTATATGCTCATGCACGTAATAGATCTAGCAACATAATCTTACTATACCCTAGTTCTCATACGTATATGCTCTCTCTCTCTCTCTATATATATATATCTATATATCCCCCTTCTACTACATTTTACTACATATTTATAAGGGTGGGGACTTTCCCTTCACCGCTTATCTAATCCCAAAATAGGTCACATGCTATTATTAGCCACACACCATTACAAAATCGGCTTATATACAAGAGTATTAACAATAGACTACTGTTAGTTAACTAACAGTAGTAGATCTATTCTAGTCTATTTCCATGCAAAGAGATTCATAGTTGATCCTCCAAAAATAGCCAATGCGTGATGCACAAGTCTCCAATTAGTTTGAGTGCTCCACACGCTATCTCCAAAAATAGATCTTTTTCATGAAAATGGCTAAGTCTCACACATGTTTATGTTCTTTGTGTGCAATCCTTTCTAATACTTATGTGCCTTTGAATGTGATTTGATTTCCCGCATGAACCTTATGTATTTCCTTCACTAAGTTCCGTAGTCCGACTAATCAACATTACCCCACACTAGTTTCATTTCCACCCCGACAATGGTTGTCTCCAAAAATGAATCAAAGAATATGAATGGAATAAATTTTTTTGGATGAATGAAATAATTCCTTCAACTTGCCATATCTTCTTCTACAACCAAAATAATCAATTCTCGATATTCTTCTTTTATCTTCACCTCTAAGGTTTTCCAGGTGATTTAGCATAGCCTCTACATTCTTTGGAATATCTACTCTAATTGACTCGAAATTAATCCCTTGCAATGTTTCCTTTTTCATTCTATAATACCAGCATGATGCTAGACATTCCAGCCATCCTCCCTTCCAACATGTCCATCTTTTGAGCGATGAGTTTTCCAAGCTCATCCAGCCTTTCCCTATGTGGTTCCTAAGCTACTATAAGGGCCTCACACTTCTTCTTAACAAGTGCTAACCATTCCACACAGCCCAATGTCTCATCCTTCATGGCCTTCAGGACCTTATTATATTCTAAAATGGTCTTGGTCCTTATAACAAATTTCCTCGGCATTATATAAATATTTAGTGTTTGATCCACCTTCTTTAGTTCCACCTATAAGCTTTGAAGAAACCCTTCATATGATGTAATCTTCTACATCACTGAAGCCTTTTCCTACTCTGCGCATCATGTTCGGATCCTTTGCACCGGCATACACACATGTTCATATTAAAACACTAAGTCCACCAATGTGCTTACATAATGTATCGCTGAAGGAAACATTTTGGGTACCTTTGGCTCTAAGTGTGGCCTAGCCTTCATGACATTGTCACCAATATCCTCTACCATGCTGATAAACACTATGTTCTTCTTCTATGCCAAGTATCTTTCCTATTTTAGGTGCACTATATCCTCATCCTTAGTCTTGATCTCTTCCCTCAGCGCCCTAATTGTGGTAGCTTTATCCATATTCCATTGTGCCACTTCTGTTGAGACCTTCACCAAAGCATTGCTTACTTGTTCATCGGACATAACAGTAGGCTTTACTATTATGTGTCTGGCCTGAGGTGTATTTTTCAACCTCCTTGACATGCATGACTCCTCACACACATCAAATTTTGGTTCATCCATGTGTGTGTGCATCAACCATGATAATTGATTCCTTATGCATACTATCACCATATCTTCATCCATTAAGTCCCAACCATACAACTCTTTTTGTGCTAGTGTGCTCTGGAAATGAGAGCAAAAAATTTTACCTATGTCCTAGGCATAACCCATGGCTAGTGGAATATACTCTCCACCTGTTCTTCTTGATCTAGGCTACTTAGGAACTTGGGCTTCAAGATTTGGAACTTGTGTGGCTATGTCTTGAGTAGTCTTGGTTGTTGTCTAATATGTTCCTTTTTCTTCCTCTTCTCCAACCTTCATTTCTTCATCTTTTTGTTCCTCTATGTTCTCTAAAGGTGTAGGAGAATTGAGAACACTTTTCTCGACTCTTCCACTTCCTCATTCAACGTTAATTTCCTTCTCCTTTTTTCAGTTGTCTCCCTTTGTGGAGAGATTTGAGGTGATCTGTGCACTATTTGTAGAGTAGTACATTGGGTCCTTATTCTCCTAAACACTCTCTTGAATCGGTGCTCTTCTTGGACTACATCCAAGTCCTCATAATACCCTTATTGTGGCTGAGGTGGTGTAGTTATGCACTCAGCTTCATCCTTATTTGAAGGCTATCTTCTACCTCTATGTTCAAATCCACCACTATCCTGATGCTCCTCCTCTTCATTATCTACCTGAATTATTTATGTGGGCTTGGGTGTTGGAACATTTTCCATTGTATGCTTACCCTTTGGTAGAACTAGGAGTACGAACTCATTCTCCACATACTTAGCATTCTCCAGCTTGGGTTTGAGTTGTAGGTACAAAAGTGATTCTCCTGTCCCCAAGTTCAAAGCTTATGGGCATTATGATTATAATATCTGGATTAAGTATTTCAATGTATGCATTATGCCCTGGATATACATACTTCTTCCTCAGAGTGTGGTAGTCACAATCTACCTTATTTGCATTGAATGTTAAGTAGCGTGCATCTGAAAACTAATGAACTGATGCTTGAAAATACCTTGTTGTGAAGGAATATAGTAGTTTGCACCATGGGCTCCAAGCCCCATCCTTCATCATAAATTGTGTGATGTAAAAGTGTTGGTATACAAAAAACTGAACTGCCTTACCCACCATTGAAGGAAAATCCTTGGGTATGTGCCACTCTTCTTCAAACACCACGTGGATTCTATCATACCACATCTCCACCCTCTACTTGAATGGTCCACTCATTGATCCATCACACAAGTACTTGCCAAACCTCTCTATAGGTGACTTGTGTTCCGTGGGGTACTCCCAAATCTTCTCCTTTGGCCCATCAGCACCCCAATCTCCATAAATACTAAAGACAATAATACAATGCCAAAAATTATTCTATCACCTATCCATGCTTCTTCAATGATTGTATTTGTTATGTGATTTGCAATGTTGTAGACCACTCCTTGAGACATCTTCTTGGCAATGTGCAACCACATTGTGTTTACCTGCGACCACCTTCCTTGGTCATTCAACTTTGTCACAAGATGTGCAACTACCTGCACTACTAGGTACTTATTTAACTTGTCAATGTCCATGCCGCATGGACCCTTGGTATACCCTAGCTCTTTCCTTATCTCCAAGATTGTGGATTTATCAGTTAAATCATTATCCAGATCCAACCCTGAGGCCCTTAGTCCTCTCACCATGTTGAAATCAAGGCAAATGTGATTCTTACCCTCCATCTGGAGAAGTAGAAGAAGTCCTCATGGAATCTTCTCATCAACCACCGATACAATGGTTCATACTTTCCAAAGTATGGCAGCTCGTATAACTGGTAGACTCTGTTTTGCTTCAGCAACTTCTCTCTAGCATCATCATATACTAGCATATTCTATTTCATGCGCTTGTTTGTTTTGTGCTCAAGAATGAATCGAGATCCTTCTTATTAGCTGAAGCTTGATGGTTTTAATAATTGATGTTACATTGGTGGACATGGGAATATAATTCTTGTCCCATAATCACACCCTCCTGGATACTAAATTTCTAGGAAATTACTCTCGGGAGTAATTTCTTCTTCCACCTCAACCTTCTCATTCCCTTTATCTCCTATTGGGTGCTTTCTTTGGTGCCATTTGAAATATTTCTCTTTTCCTCCATTAGCAATCAAGCAAGTCAAAACCCTAGTTGAAATATTTGTTCCCTAGTGGAAATCACATGCCCTAACTCATTTGTAATGCATCTTCTTCACTCAAACCCTTCTCCTATGGGAATGTAAGCTTCTCCTACGCATAACCCTTCTCTCCACGTCTAGTTTCACACTCTTCGCACCTCAACATGATTACTCGATTGTTCACACTTAACCCTTTTCAAATTCTCTCAATTGAAATGGTAAAAATGAACTTACATCCCATACTTATATAGAATTTCAAAAAGTTAGTTCATTTATTTCTCCTCCACCTATTAACAATCCTCTCATTAATTGACAATTTTCATTATTTTTGTGTGGTACATCTTCGTGCCCAAGCTATAACCTTCTAGCATGCTCTTCTACCTTTTGGCTATAGACTTCTCTTCAGCATGAATCTATGTGCCTGAGTACCTCATCATTGTGCCTTCCACCGGTAGTCGTCCTTGCCTCTCGCTTTTTACCTCGCGTTATACTTGTTTCTTCATTCATTTCTTTCTATGGTCCCCATGTCTAGAAGCAATATTTGTTTATATTTTTTCAATTCTCCAACATTGAATAAGATCCATAGATAGTTCCTTTCATGTGGAATTAGTTTCAACAGTCCCGTGCCCATATATCAATAACCTACCCCACACTAAGGGTATGCGTAGTCCTTTGCACACAAAAATTCTTCAAATAGTAATTAGCTTCGGAGAGTAAACACCCTTATTACACAAACAAACAAACTAATTTAATAAAACATAGTGACAAAGAAGGAAACACTTTAAGGAAATGAGGAATTGGAAACCTAATATAAATGACAACACCGCCTTATTAAAAACACCAAGAAGACTTATTTATAGTAGGGCTTCACCTACTCCCGTTAAAATAATTGAGAAACCGTATTCCATTAAGGGCATATAACGACAAGTGCTAGTTTCAAGTATGTGATTGATAAATTATGGTCCCGACCAATGTACGATGAGTTTTCCTAGATGGCGTAAAAATTTAGAATCATAAAGGAGCACCATCTCTCCTATCTCAAGCTTTTTATCCTTGATGTCTCTGTCATGCTATGCTTTACGCTGCCTTCTCTTATTTTTGAATCTAACGTGCTATGGCTCATTTCTTATCCAACTTAATTAAATTTTCAATCCACTCTTCTAATGATTTCTCATTAGCAAGACCTCCTCGCACGTAATACGTAAAGAAGGTAACATAAATTCCATAGGAATAACTACTTCTGTACCAAACACTAACTGAAATGGTGTGGCTTTATTCAACCTTTTATATGTTTTCTGATATGACCAAAGTACTATAGATACTTTATCATCCTAATCCTTTCTTCCAACATCACATATTTTTGTCAATGTCTTGCTCAAAATTTTGTTGAAAGCCTCAGCAATTCCATTTTCTTGAGGATGATAGGTTGTATTATTATGGTGTGTAATCATGAATTCATCCACTAAAATTCTAATTGTCTCATTAATAAAATGTGTGCCCCTATCACTGGTCAAACTTAAAGGACATCCATACCTTGTAATAATATTTTCCTATATAAACTTGGCTGCTGTAGCCACTAGATAGTCCTTTATAGGTGCTGCTTCTACCCACCTTGTCAGATAGTTTGTGTAAGTTATGATGTAGCATGATCTATTTTTGTGTGTAGCTGGTGAAATAAGACCCACACAATCTATAGCCCATTTCTCAAATGGTTCTGCATCAACAATGGGTCTCGAGAGGAATTTCATCTTGTTGACCTAGTTTTCCAAGATGTTGACAATGATCACATGCCTTACGAAATTCCTTACAATATTGATATAGTGTCTCCCACCATAATCCAACAAGTAGAATCTTGCATGTAGTGGCATCACCGACATAGTGGCCACCTGCAATACCACCATGAGATTCTTCCATAATATCTATGTGCTCATGTTCTAATACACAACAACGTAATACCTCATCTCAACCTAATTTGTACAAGTCACCACTAATTAACATAAAAGGGGCTACACATATAGTAAGTTGTTTCTTCTCCAAGGATTTCATTCCTTTTAGTGTCATCCCTATTTGTAGAAAGACAAAAATGTCTTCTAGTTCTAATGGCGCTCGTTATAACCTGTATAACTATGCATCTGACATGGTATCTTTAATTTCTTGTGCTTCTTCTCCCGACTGTATTCTTGATAGTTGGTCTAGTCTATAATTACTTTTCCCTCTTCAATTCCATGTGATCCATATAAAAGATGAATGGTGTAGTGAGTAGGTAATGGAAAAATTTATGTAGCACATAGATCATTGATAAAGCTTCATGCTCTGTAGTTGTGTAATTCTATTTTGTAGGAGTCATCTTTCTACTAGTAAAATAGATAGGATGATCTACTATACATTATCTGGATGATCCAACACTGCGCCAATGGCTATGTCGAGGCATTAACATGTATATAAAATGGTTGGTCCCACAAAGGAAAACACAGAATAGGTTTGGTAGTAAGTTTCTCTTTTAATGTCTTGAATGCACGTTCTTTGCGGTTCTCCCGATGAGAACGTACATTTCCCTTATAGTGATTCCTCCAATGAAGAATTTTGTTTTGCATATCCTTTGATTAAATTTTTGTAATATCTGTATGACCCAAAAATCCATGCACTTTAGTTTGATTGGTAGGCTCCTTAAGCCTATAATGACTGCAACCTTGGATGGATCAACCAAAAACTTTCCTTGAAGATTATGTGTCCAAGCAATATCTTAAATGGTGTAGAAAATATGCACTTCTTGATGTTCAAGGAGATACTAAAAATCTACATATTTCAAATGTTAAGTGAAAATTATCACAATGATCATTAACTAATCCATACACCATCTAATCATCCAAATAAACCTGTAAGAAGTTGTGAATAAATTCCTTGAATGCTTGAACAACTATGCACAAAAATACAACAAACACATTTTTTAGACCAAAAGGCATTACAGTATAGGTGAAACTACCCCATTTAGTAGTAAATGTAGTCTTTTTCTGATCCTCCTTGGAAATGCTAACCTGATGATACCTAGAGAACCCATCTATAAACAAATAGATTTCACACGCTGGAACACCTTATAATATTTCCTCAGTGAATGGCGTAGGAAAGGGATTAGTTACACATGCAACATTCAAATTCCTGTAATCCACGCATATTCTAATCCATAAATCCTTCTTGATATTGATCAACATTGGACTAACCCATTCGACTCATCAAGGGCTTGATAATCCCAGACTTCAACATTTTATCAATATCTTCTTTGACATTTTTGCACAAGTTGGGGTTCCTCCTATAAGGTCTATTTCTAACTAGACACACACCCTCTTTAAGCTTTATCTTCATCTCCCCTAACGATTCATGCACACCTTTAAGTTCATGGTACCCCCTAGGGAATAAGTCCTGGTAATCCCTTAGTAACTCTATGATTTTTTCCACTTCAGAGTCTAACCAATAGTCTCCAATTATGGCTTCCTTAGGCTTAGTATCTATTCTAATATTCACTCGCTTTGTCTTCATCGGTTCATGATAGGCATGCGTGGTCTTATCTCGCACCGTCCATCACCTCGACGCCTACTTATTGAATGATTTACATCCATATTTTCTACTTCTTTGTCATCCACTAAGTAGACCATTTTGCATTTTTCTTTCTCAAGGAAAGCACATTGAAGTAATATGGCATCGGCCTCTATTTCTTCAACAAGATGTGCTCTTTGAGTTTCCTTCATCTAATAACTCCTGAAGGAGTTCTTCAGCCTTGGCATTATCTCCCATAGTTAAGCACTTTATGAATTTTAATGCTTCTTCCACTGGAGGCTTTGTAGAGAAGAAGTCAAATGTATGGGTCATTCCTATAATTAAATCCTACCAATTTCTAGTCTCTCTATGGAGTTCTACATATACATACCAAGCACATGCGTAACCTTGTAAAGTGGAATAAAACTTGTGCACCCATAGCGAAGGTGGTAAAGCTTCCTACCCTTCTATCCAGAGTCTCTCACACTTCTGAACGTGGTTCTAAATAGGTTGATTACCATGATAAGTACAGATTTGAGTAGGTGCATTACTCTTGAAGAACCTAGTAGCAAGAGCAATCCTAATTTCATTCCATCCTACAAGATTATCCTTGTGGGCCACCCACCAGTGTGCTATTATCCCACGTAGTGTATATGCTAGCATATTTCTTCTTTCTAGCGGGTCTATCCACTGTTCCTCCATGGTGCGCAGGAATACCATAGGATCTCCTTCTTTAGTGTAACAAGGTACTGAGTTGTTACCTATCCTCCTGACATAACGTGGTTTATTGCCTCTAGGAAATATGATTTTTAATTCGTGCCCTACCAACTCATAAGTACTATAATCCCAATTATCGCAAGAAACACTTGTAGTATCACTAATAGACTATGCATCCTCCCACTTTGAATTATCCTTTCTTTAGTTGGTTCAAACATCTCTAGGTCTTGGATAACACGTACATAAATCCTATTCGATAGTTTTCAATCAAGGGCTCAACATAGGGAAAAAATTTACCATTTGTTAAATGGATAATAAGTCTTTCCTCCTTGTTTTAAAAAATGATATACCCTTTTTTGAACCAAAGGTCAGCATTATTTACATAGCACCAAAGATGCCCCAATAGAGCAGGGAAGCTATCTCGACTCTGCCAGGTGCTAAAACTTCGTCTCAATGAACTTGGCTCCTTGTGTGGTAATGGATGCATATTTGAAAACTTTGATGGGAGTGACCTTAGTCTAATTAGCCATGAAAATACATTAGAGGATGGGTGTAATAGGGGTCTTACCATTTGTACCCATGCATCTAAGGTAAGAACATTGAATTCCACACCTGTATCAATCAATATAATACTCAATAGCCACCCATCCACAATAGTATTCTGTTAGAACATAATGATTAAGTGGTCTAGACAACCCTTAATGTATATGGGTCCATCACTAATATATAGGTTAGTATTTAATAATATGAAATATTTATCTTTCTATTATTAAATGTGCTAACCTAGGTATATAATTTAGGTTAAATATTTAATATCATGAAATAATTATATTTCTAATGTTAAATATTATAAACCTAGGTGAATGTGTTAACCATTTTAGGTTGAAAAGGTGGGTCGAGAGAAATACCCAATCACCTTATATAAAAAAGACTTTAGGTCCTCATTTGATATATTCAGGAAATATATCAAAGTTGTACAAATCAAGTGATTCAATTTTACCCTTGGTAAATAGGGGTTTAAAGGAGGAGGTGATCTTACTGGATGTAAAATAAGTTCTCTAAAGTAAAAGGTTATTTTCAAAGTGGTTTTTACCCTATTGGAGTTTTGCACTATAAAATATCTTTATGTGTCACTTGTGTTATTTATTTCTGAAGTATTTCTTTATTTACTTATGTTATGATGTAATCTTTATTTAAATATTTATTCTAACATTATGTAATATGTAAGTTGATTAAATATGTATTTATTAGAATCCTCAAATTCTAACATGGTAACAGAGCAAGGTAAATTAAATAAATTAAGATCAAATGTTTTGTATTTTATTTATTTAATTTGTACAAATTTTTTCAACCAACACGAAAGGGTATTTAAAAGTATCCGGTCCCCTTTTTTTTTTCCAATTTATTTTGGCACTACATTTGTGCAATTAAACTCTCGGTAAAATTTTTAGGGTTTTTCAATTTTAAATCCCTAATTTTTGGGGAGGAGATGTAATATGATATGATTCTTACTTTCATTTACATTTTGTAAATTATATGGAATTAATGTTTGTTTGGAGATTGATGTGTGCACAGGTGAAAGGGGCTTCAAATATTTACCTGCATGAAAATCACATACAGAAAAGGAAATGATTTATTACTATATGAAATAATTTTCATGTTTTCTATAATTTTAAATATTTGCAGGTTAAATATTTCGGAAGGTAAATTCATACCCGTGTTCTTTGGACCCCTCTAAAAGGATTTGATTTGAAAAACTATAGTTTATAGTTAATCTATAACTATATCCTATATAATTTGAAAACTATATTATTATTTTTAAATTAAAATATATATAATATAGAATAAGATTTATATAATAATTTATATAAACATCATATTAAAATTTATATAGTTTTTGAAAAAAAAAAAAAATTAAAAGCCTCAAACCATATTAAAATAACATGGGATTGAGGGAAGAGTCAACAGACCATATTCTAAGCCTAAGTTTAAATCATATTAAAACTTAACTTACAAATCTCGGCATATATAGTTTTAAAAAAGAAACAAACCTAAGTTTGAATCATATTATATATATGGTTAGTTTAAACCACTTAAAATATAAATTTTTGGTCTATATATGATTTTTAAAAAACCTAAGTGCTTACTTTTTTTAGTAAGGAGGCCCGTGTTTATTGCTTGGACATGAAGGGATTATTTTTTAAATCTTAATACTTATTAAATAAAACATAACATGTGTCCCTAACTATTTATTTTATCCATGTAAGGGGGTGGCCCCATTCATTTATATCTTATAGTTTATACAAACTATATAAATAAACCTATTTAAAAGTTTTCTTTTATATAAGAGTGGGAGTGGAGAATAAAATGAGACAATATATTAGGTATAAATGTGGAATTTTATCCCATGTGAAGTGTGGTAAATATTTATTAAAATATTATTAGTTATAGCCATATAAAGAGTAAATGAAGGGAGGAGACAAGGTTCATGATAATAGGGATATCAATTTATTTCATTGGTCGGGTGAAGTTACTTGTCCCCTATGTAAAATATGTTGGTTAATCTATACTCTCATAAATCTACTTGTACTTGGTAAAATTATTTTAACCTAGTCTATGTCCTTTAAACCCCTTTAATAAGGGTTATGTGTTTTTATATAAAAACAATATACTATAATTTATAATTTTTATGAACTATATGTTGTTTTTTATTTTACATTCTATAAACTATATACCTTTTTTAAAAAAAAGAGTATAGATTTTTAAATTATAAATATTAATAGGTTATTATAAATTATTAAAATATAACCTCCTAATATTATAAAAATAAGAAATTATGGAATTTCACATTCTGGAAATACATAGAAAGTTTTAGCTTCATTAAATTTGACGGTCAAATGACCATCACGGTAGACCAAGCATCGAGACAATATGACGGTCATTTAGGCGTCAAATTTAAGATCTTAGGTTATAATAAACTTTCACCGTGTTAAAATTGATGGTCAAATGACTATCATGGCAGACCAAAAATAAGCCATTATGATGGTCATTTAGATGTTAAATTTAAGCTCACCGATATTTGTCTACATTAATTTTTTCGAAATTTGAAGTTCATTATGCATTCTTAGGGGTCTTTTCTTCACTTCTATACGGTTAGGAAATATTTTTATATAAATCTAGGGTATAATGCAGATCCCTTTATATTACAAGTTATTATTTTGATCATGGGAGGTTAATTAGTATGCATTGTTGTAGACACATGCTTACACTTAAGCATTTCATCTAATTCAGAAATTAATGACACTTCGTTAATCAATGCTTCTTTGCTCCATTCTCGGATCCCCATTCACGACAATCTTTCTTTCGGTTGTGTTATTCCCATATTCAACTTATTTGACTAATATCTCTCTTATTAGCTAAACATTCCTCCTTTCAACCATTCATAACCTCTCTAGTTATCTCTGACCTCTTATGTAGGCTTCGTAGGCTATCTATCAATCACAATTGATTAACCAAACCCCTCCCAACTCTCAATGAGTTTCTAATCACTTGATAATAAAGTTTAACTAGCCTAAAACCTACTTAACTAGCCTAAAGCATGTTTATCCTAATCTAATCTAAAAGTACTTTTTGAGCTTTAGTCCCACATGCACCCAAAATCTAAACTCTTCCATTTAGAAAATCAAATAGAAGGGTCACCCCTCCCTCTCAACCTTACAAATTCACTCATAAGTCCTCTCTCTCATTTCGAGATATTGGCATTAGACCTCATTTGCATTAGCCAAGCTAATAGGCATTTGATCTTGGCTATCCTCCATTGTTGAAGCTCCTCCATCTTACATCCATAAATTCATAGTAGGTTAGTAGGAGGGTATCTAACTTGGCCTTGTAGCCATTTTAAAGAGACCTCTTCACCTCAAATGAAGCAAACAACAAATATAATTTGATTGCTCATAGGTTTAACTAGGTTCAATTTATGTTTTAAGTAATCATAGAGTAGTTAGAGATAAAATGATAGTGTTTTAGTTTAATTCATTATTGTAGAAATTATCTTGTTTAGCACTCATATTGATGTTTATGATAGGTTTAGTTAGATCATGAAACTACTTAGTTTATTGTTTATTAACATAGCTAATCTTATCATGCATACATTTGGCACACTTGGTGGGACACTTATGTCCATCCTTCATTAATGGAGGTCTTTTGAGTTCTTCAAAGTTCATTTGCAAGTTTTTTTAGTTAAAACATTTTTTTATTTGATCATTTCTATTTCTAACACTAACTAAATCTCGCTTATTTGCATATGCTTTATGGGTTTGAAATAGAAATAGGATGCTTTGAATAAAAACTAAACTATATTCTCTAAAACATTTTCAGATCCGTGAGTTTTGCAGGTTTTTCACATGGTATGCAAAGGTGTTATAAAGGGACGTGTGCTCATCGAAAACCCGACATCCCGTTAGAAAATATGTGCACTTGTTATACTACACCCTATTATCGACAAGTCTTCTCTTTGTAGGAACACTCACACGTCTCCATTAGTAGGTCACATCTTCGTCTCTGACGAGTCTGTGTAAATAACCCCACTGTAAAAAATTGAAACTTTTTGTTTTATGCTTAGATGCATCTCTGTTGAACCCTAAGTGTCCACGTTGAGTTGTAAGCATCTCTATCTCTCTGGATGTGTTTATGTTTTTGGTATACTATGGATTTTACTAATTTTGTTTTGAGGCATATCTCGTTGAGTTAGATGCATCCGCGTCGGAACCTAGCGTACTATCAAAAGGGGGCATAGGTGTCTGCTATCTTTGTCTATTCTACTTGCCATGTGTTCATGTTGGTTGAGGAGTGAACCTATCGGGTGGGGCATGCTAGTGTCGGTTTGGGCGCGCAGACATCTGTGATAAAGTTGGAAATTTTTCTATAGTCTGTAAAATCTATTTTTCTGATCTTTGCTACAGGTTTCTAGGACTAACAAATTAAATACAGAGTTTTCTTTGGTATTTCAGTTTACATAGTTAAGTGTTTACTATTCTTAGCTTGAACAAGGTTTTTAAAAGTGTGTATTCTCTCTCCTCGTGCCTTCAAAAGCAATCTTGGAGATTAGAAACACTTGTACAAACTTGTATTGAATGTTTAAAACACTTGTTCTATAAAGGCTAAAGTAAAATTTCATGTGATTTAGTAGGATTTTCACATTACGTATGCTCTTCCTTCGCGCCTTTTGGCGATATTAGGAATCAAAAGCAAAGTGTAAATTCTCTTTCTTAAGTTTACAAATGGAAAAATACTAAAATCGTTATCTGTAGGACCTAACGCTTGCTAAAGAAAGGAGTCAAAACAAAACACAAAACATCTAATACACATTTTTACATGTAGATTTCCAAATGGTGTGCTACTTAAAACCACATTTAAATTAAAAATATAAAAACACACCACTTTCATCACACTTGTATTGCAGGTTTCAAAAAGGGTATGTCCCTATCCACTTAACTGGAACATAACCCCTTTGGCATAACACCTTAAGCTATAACAATGGGGGTGGTTCTAGGAACCCTAAAGTAATCCACCACTGTGTAACCTTGTGGATGAAACAGGAAGTGCTCCGCTTACCCACTTGACTAGTTTTTCCTTGTGAGTTAGCGTTACCAATTTTTTGTATGGTGACCCTAGTGAGAGTACACATGGACGCATTTATTACCAAATTTTCTTGAAGTGGGTAAAGTAAAGCTGAGATACTCCCAAATTAGTCATTGTAACTTTTTAGGTAAATTAATCTCACTTAAGACAACTTTGTGACATCTAGTTGAGAGATCTTATTAAGGAAGCCATTCCATCAAATAGCCCACTTTACTAGTCCATTATTGTGTCTTTTCCATCATGAAGTGATAACTTATTTGGATTCAAAACCTTGTTTTTCAAGCACGGTAACAAATCCATTTAATATAGATCTAAGTGTGTCTCATCACAAAATTAAATGACGTATCACTTAGCTTAGTTTCTTGCTTACCTTCAAACAAGGTGAAACTCTACCCTAAGTAATACTTAGTTTATTTCCATCTTTTGATCTGTAACTTTGCATTATTGTTTCTCATTTGGGGCAAGATAAGGCATCTTTCAAGAGTGTTTTCATAGATAGTGTTCACCACTTTTTGTCCGTTTATGCTCATCCATGTTTGTGGCTGAGTTGTTAAATGTCTAAAGTGCGTGGATGTGTCCTCATATCTTTGATGGCCACTTGATCTTGATTTCAAGGTCATCATCATAGTTAGGATTGATTCATTAGTTGATCTCCCTTTGACATGTTAACTTGTTTGCATTGTCTTGACACAATTAAAATACTTACATCATGTTTCTCGTAAACATGATCTAAGTGTCTTCATTATGTCGTTACACTACCCACATTTTAGCACATCCTTAGTATACTTTGACTTAGTTTGATTTCAAACATTGTCCCAAATCTTGAAAGGTGTCACTTACTTTGTTTTCATCGTTTCAATACCACTTTGGCACTAATATCTCACTTCTCCATGAAGCTTGATAGACGTGTCCAATTGCTTTGGTTATGTGGCTTACATTTGTAAACCTCACCCTTTAAAATTTTGGCCTTGTTTGTTGTTGAACGCGTTGTTGTATCCTTTGATTGGAATTCATGTCTACCCTTTGGTAATATTTATGCCTTGTTCATTTCGATCTTGACATAAATATTAACATTGTGTTGATCATCTTTGCATTAAACTATCATTTTGTACACAAATTTTTAGAGAGTATTTCCTTTTTGATTATCTTTGTGTTTCACACTTACATGATTGTTCCTTGTGATTATTCATCAAGAATTTTTTTTCTAGGATAGTCCTTTTTTATCTCATTAAGATTGCATCATCACGATGTCTATTTTCCTTAGACATTCTTTGGAAAATCACGCATGCATCTCCATACTTACAAAATGTCTAGTTGGTTGTCATTATGCTTCCCTGAATCAACATGTCACTTCCTTCCCTTTGAAGGATTTCCATCACATATATAGGTCTCGATGTTTGTGCTTAAATGATGCCAACAATGAATGACTATCACATGGTTTCTCACATTTACAACAATATGGAACCTAGGTTTAGGCATTCACATCAAAATATTCCCATTACAACTAAAATGTGTTTGGTTCTTCATGTTAGAGGGCCCATTTGGGTACCCTGTTCCCCACCTTCAGCTCATAGTCGATGGTATGGTTTGGATGCTTCTGATCCAAATTATTATTCAAGTTCCCCCACTCTTCTTCTGATTCAGATCCAAACTACCATTTGGATTCCCACTCTTCTTCTGAAGATTCAGATCCCAACTATTGTTCAAATACCCCTAGATCAAATATTGAATCATGGTCCTCCCTTCCTTTATAGGACCTTTATTTTAACTCACCTCAATGACATCTTCCTCCTTTAAAGACTCGTATGACTCCAAGTTCCATCTATCAAACATCTAATTTGGGTCTTGAGTCACGGTCCTCCCTTTCTTCGTAGGACCTCCTTCATCAGTCGTCTCAACAACCTCTTCCTCTGTCAAAGAGTTCCATGACTCGGATTCCCTCTATTCAATCATCCAATTCTACTCCTACATCATAACTTAACATATGGCTATGTCATCCTACTTTCTAACCTACATTACTCCATCTTCTAGAAGAAAAACCTAGATCCAAATCCAAATCATTCGTTCATGAGATGCCTACCTCCAAGCCTACTTCCTCTCTTGAGTCATCTTCTACTATCAATCTAACTTCAACCCCTCTTTGGTCATTTATCCCTTTCAACCATATCATACCATTTCCTCAATCATCTTCTAAAGATAAATGTTTGCGACCACATCAAACCATTACAAGAAATCCACATGCTACGATTTCTTTTCAAAGCACTATCAAAACTATTCATAGGAGTCATAAGGTCAAACCTTCCCCTCATATACATCATCTAAAATATTCATCTTCTTTTATCAATCAATATTCCCTGCTTGTTGGGCCCATTTCTTCTAGTCAACCTCCTATGGCCAAAGAAAAACAACCTCTATTGATTGATTTCTCTCAGAATGAAGAAACAATTAGACTACACAATGATATCCCTTTAGAGGATTGTAAAAGGATTCTTTCTAGAACTCGATACACTCACATATTGGGGAAAAGAATTTTATCCCTTTTTCATAATATAGATGAGGATTCTAAGGTCATGGAACTTGATTCTTCTTCTATTCCATCTTCACCTTCTTCTGAGCATGATGAGATGTTAGGGTCTAGCATTGAGCCATGGCCTATCTTCTCATTACCAAATCATTCATTATCTATCATCATTCCTCAATCAAAATCTCTCCTTGGGTCACCGTTGAGTAGCCCATCATCTTCTTCTATCTTAGGGCCACATCCTAGTAGCCTCCATTTTCTACTTATGGGTCACCTCTTGGTAGCCCATTACCTTCTATTCTTGGGCCACGTCCTAGTATCCCTTCATCCTCTTCTATCTATGGGACCCCTCCCGGTAGTCCCTCCTCATCTATACTTAGGCCACACCCTAGTATTCCTTCGTCATCTTATTCTATTCTTGGGACATGTCCTCATAGCCCAATTTATTCCATCTTAGGGCCATATCCTAGTAGCCCTTCATCATCTTCTATTAGTGGCTCACCTCTTGGTATCCCATCCTCTTTAATTCTTGGACCATATCCTTTTCATTAATCACATATTTCTTCTATCAATGGTCATGGAAATCCCATGGTAGTTTCTCACATCAGTTCTAAACATCCACGTTCACTTTCTTCTCCTTCTTGGGATAAAAAAGTCACACATCAACTTATAATAAACCCAAACAAGTTGATTATCAAGATAAGATAAAAAATTCCAAGAGCTTGAAATCCCCTAACAACTCGAACAATATCAAAATTGTAAATCAAGCGTGATTCAAGAATGCACATCAACGTAACCATCAAGTATGACACAAAGTGTAGAAACCTCTGGATAGGGAACTCAAGATCCCACATAAAAATCCATGTTTCAGGATAAATCATAGTCATTTGTTGAGTACGAGCTCACCTTGATCATTGAGATTAGAGAAAATATTACGCTTGATAAACAAACATGCCTAGTCTCCCTTATCAAGGAATTCACAGACATCATTGTTGGATCTTACCATGCAGAGTGAATTTTTAGTCCCACCTTTCCAAAAACTATCAAAAATCTAAAAATCAAAACAATGCAAAAATACAAAAACATTGAGAAAACACAAGAAAAATCAAAGGTACAAAGATCAAACATTGCAATCAGGTATTGCGTACACATGGATGTTTCTTTCTTCCATTGTTATTCTTCTGTAAGTATTCCTACCATTTTCATCCCTTCAATGATATTTTGGTTAACCTATTCACACACATTCTATGACATTTATCTCTATGGTATCCGTTTGACCTTGGTATTTTATCACCTTGGTAAATTAAAGAACTACTAACCTCTTAGAGATCCTATCACATTCAACATCTAATAAACTTATTGTGAAGAACTTTTGGACATATTTGTTGACACTAGCCAATTTCATCCTCACAATCACTTCCATATCCTTCCATCAAGCCATTAGTGGTTCTTAACCCCTTGTCAAACAAAAGAGCTGAAATAAGTTTTCAAAAAGAAAAAGAATCAAAATCAATCAATCAAAAGCTAAAAGCTAAAAGAAAAAGAAAATTGATATATAACTCTCTCTTGGGGTATTTCCAATAATATTTTTTGAGTCTATGGACACATGACTGGAAGTAGATCAATGTTTTGATTAGAGTCAAATGCATCTTCATCGGGTTATGGACACTGGCTGGCATTGGAGCAATGTACGGTTATCCTTCCACCATTCATTCACAAAACACCTATCACTGTCAAAATAAATCATTCCTACACTTTGGCTAGGGTTTATTCACTTATTGTCTATTAAATATTCACTTCAAGAGGTAATAAATTCCATGTACAGATATTAGATCTCTATGAGTAAACATGATTAGTATGTTACCAAGTGTCTTTCTTTGGACTTTGTTCAGACTCTTACTTTAGTCCTTATGTCGTATCACAATTTGTGCCTTTGGCTAATCACTTCTTCATCGTGAGGCTTCTAAGCTACATTCATATCATTCACATCATTCTTCTACTTTGTTCAGAACATCCATGTTTATAAGATTACTTTTTGCCATGTTTTTAGACTCCTTTCTCCCCTTTCACCAAAAACATTCTTCTCCTTCCTTTCTATCATGTGATTTTAGGCTAACTTATGCTAGGGGAATCCTTTCTCCTTCCCAACAATTCATTGGTTTACGTTCATCATCATGTTGAACGTATCATAAAATAGACTTGGTCTCTCTTCTACACATGAAGAGTTTTCCTTTGAATACTCCCACCTAATTTCTCGGGAATTTTTATATCTTGATCTTTCTCATACGTATGGAATTCTTCCTCAGTACATCCCATCTATCGCTTAGGGCATCCATGCTTCCTCGTCTTCCTATACATAGTTTCAGAAAACTTTAAAAAAAAAATCAAAAAATTCAAATATTTTTAAGAAAACTTATAAACAATATAAATCATCCTACAAAACGTCACTATTTGGTTATCACTTGTTCATGTGCATGACTCATGGATCATCTTGATCTACTTCTATCAAAAAAATCTATGCTACTTACTTCATCTATACTCTGGGGCACAATGAGTTTCCTAGTACTATTTCATAGTGCACATTACTTTTTCATAGGACCGAAGTGTCCTCCGTTATTCCCCTTGCATGTATCCTTGCTTGGGAACCATCGTCAACACTTGTCATTAATTCACATAGGTTAGAACTGAATCTCGATAAGAAAAACATTACGTTATGTTTCTCTATTAGCTTAGCTTGTTTACTTTCTCGTATTGTATTACATTATGTATGTTGCATGGAGTTAGATATCTTTTACTTTCTCGTATTGCATTGAATTTTGTATGTTGCATGGAGTTGGTGTTTTTAGCAATGGAAATTTATTCGTATATGGCTTTTCATGTCATATTACACTTTTTCATTATTTTTAACAAGGACCGATGAATAATATCCTTTGCAATATGATGAAAATAAAGTTGTTCAAAAGGAATTGGATGGATGTTAGCTCATTCCCTCTTCCTTATACTCATTTTTCTTCTATATCCCCTTTCTTCTTCTCCAGACTATTCTTTCTTCTATTCTATTTCTATCTATACTTTCTTTGAAGTGACGTCACTTACGCCACCTCAAAGAGGGAAAAATGTAGACACCTAAAATATGCTTACACTTATCATTTCATCTAATCCAAGAAATTAATGACACTTCATTAATCATCCCTTATTTGCTACATTCTCATATGCCCATTCATGACACTCTTTAAGTTGTATTATTCCCATATTCAACTTATTTAGCTAATATCTCTCTTATTAGCTAAACATTCCTCCTTTTGACCATTCGAACCTCTCTAGTTCTCTCTAGACCACTTTTGTAGGCTTCATAGGCTATCTATCAGTCACAATTGATTAACCATACCCCTCCAAACTCTCAATAAGTCTCTAATCACTTTATAATAGTGTTTAACTAGCCTAAACCCTACTTAACTAGCCTGAACCAAGTTTAACTAAGCCTAAAGCATGTTTATCCTAATCTAATCTAAAAGTGCTTTTGATCTTTAGTCCCACATGCACCCAAATTCCAAACTCTTCCATTTGGAAAACTATAAATAGAAGGGTCACCCCTCCCTCTCAACCTTAAAACTTCAGTCAAAAGTCCTTCCTCTCGACATTTAGAGATATTGGCACTAGACCTCATTTGCATTAGCCAAACTAATAGGAATTTGATCTTGGCTATCCTCTATTGTTGAAGCTCCTCCATCTTACATCCATAACTTCATATTAGGTTAGTAGGAGGGTATTTAACTTGGCCTTGTAGCCATTTTAGAGAGACCTCTTCACCTCCATTGAAGCAAACAACAAATCTAATTTGATTTCTCATAGGTTTAACTAGGTTCAATTTATGTTTTAAGTAATCATAGAGTAGTTAGAGATAAAATGATAGTGTTTTAGTTTAATTCAAGATCTTGTAGAAATTATCTTGTTTAGCACTCATCTTGATGTTTATGATATGCTTAGTTAAATCATGGAGCTACTTAGTTTATTATTTATTAACATAGTGAATCTTCTTATGCATATAATTGTACTTGACATAATTAATTATGAGCAAATAGTTTCTTTAGATCTATAAAATTTAGATATAATTCTTTTAAAAGTGTTGTATTCTTCTCTTGAAGTTACTTCTAAATGATGGTTTTGATTCTAATTTAGTAAATGGTCATGATGATGTTTTGATGCTATAGATGTTTCTGAAACTCTTATCTTCCTAGATAAGAAATTAAATTGGGCTCAATCTATGTTAGAAAGTTCAAATCCTATTAACCTTAGGAAAATGACCAGAAGCCATCATATGTACTATGCATTAATTACTTTGTATGAACCTAAACCGTGAAGTATTATATGATCTAGGTGGATATACAAAATAAAATATAATGCAAATAGTAGTATTAACAAAAATCTAGACTTGTTGCTAGAGGTTTCACTTAGAAACCTGATATTGATTATGTTGAGACATTTACCCCTGTAGCTAAAATGAGTACTGTTAGGGCCTTAGTTGTAATTACCGCTCAATTTGGGTGGGAAATCCACTAAATAGATAAGAAAAATACTTTTTTGAATTGAGATTTAAAAGAAGAACTTTACATGTTTTTACCTAAAAGATTTGAAGAAAATAGTAAGGAAAACTATGTTTGTAAGTTGAGAAATCCTTGTATGGTTTAAAAAATTCTCTTAAAAGCTTGGTATGCAAAAATTGTTTCCTTCTTTAAACTATTAGGTTTTGTTAATTATTCTTCTAACAATGATATATTCATTAAGCAATAAGGCTCACATATTATCATTATATGTATATATGTTGATGATTTTCTTATGTCTGGTGACAATTCTGATTTAATTCATAGGATTAAAGAGAAATTGAAGTAGTACTTTGAAATGAATGAATTAGGTATCTCACATCATGTTATTTGTATGAATGTATTTCATTCTATTGTTATTTTTCAAAACACAATATGCAACCATTGTATTGAAATTTTTCTTATGATTGATTGTAAATCATTTTCTATTTCAATGGAAGTTGGAATAAATATTGATCCTAAATCTGCATATGAAAAAGGTTGATCCTATTTTATATATGATGTTAGTTGATAGTTTGATTTATCTAACTATAACTAGATCAGATATTTCCTATACAATAGGAATTACTTCAAGGTTTATGCAAGAACCTTTTTTAGAGATCATTGGAATCTTGCAAAAAGAATTTTTAGATATATTAAAGGAACAATCAATTATGGGTTGCATTATACTAAGAATGAAAATGCTATCTTATATAGATTTTGTGATTCTAACCATACTGATGTTGTGTTATAAAATATACTTGGATATGTGTTCAAGTTTTTTTGGTGTAGGAACCATTACTTGGAACAACAAATGCAATCAATAGTCTCCATTTCTTCTATTGAGGTAGAGAAGTACAATGGAAGAAGTAAAAATCCATGTGGCTGTAATGGACTATTGGTAGAGATACACATGGAAGTTAAAAGAAGTATTCCTCTTCTATGTAATGGCCAAAGTTGTATTAATCTTGATTATGAATCCAGTTACACATTAGAGGACGAAGCACATTGAGATACATATACGCTTCACCCGTGAGAAGGTGTTAAGTGATGACATAAATCTCAAGTTTGTGTTGACTGAAGAGTAGGTTGCTGACATCTTCACAAAGTCCTTGAGTGCTGCAAAGTTTTGTCACTTTTGTGAAAAGCTTGGATTATCAGATTTTCCATTGAGGGGGAGTGTGCATGAAAATTTCACCTCCTAATAGAACTTGGTTTTGGTTAAAATATCTTCAGGCATTTGTAAAATACCTTTGGGCAAGTATAGTGTAAAAATACCTTCAAGCAAGTGTAAAAATACCTTTAGGCATGTATACCTCCTTGGCTTCTTTTTTAGAAAGAAGTGTAGAAATATATTAAAGGAGGTCTTCAGTAAACTCTTTAGTGTTATTGAGTTTACTGGTAAACATCTAGTACAAGCATATTGTTAAGGAGGTCCTTGGTTATAAAAGACTCATTTATGCTTGGGTTCAATAACCTTTATGAGAACCTATGAGAACATGTAAAGATCAAAAATAATACTTAGCCACTGATCATGGGATGATCTTTGGGATTCCAAATCATTTTGTACCAAAAGGTAAATTGAGTATGATGAAAGTGTTATAATTCCTTCAACCAATATGCTAGCCTAAAACCTTTATGGTTTAAGGATTGTAAATCCTGTAGTGTACCACGGGTGTAATATATTGACATATGTCATGTTATCCCACTTAACATTAAGGGGGAGTGTTGGAACATAATAATTAAGTGGTTTGGCTAACGCTCAATGTATATGGGTCCATCACTAATACATAAGTTAATATTTAGTAATATGAAATATTTATATTTCTATTATTAAATATACTAACCTAGGTATATACTTTAGGTTAAATATTTAATATTATGAAATGATTATATTTCTAAAATTAATTATTATAAACCTAGGTGTATGTTTCAATCATTTTCGGTTGAAAAAGTGGGTAAAGAGACATACCCGATCACCTTATATAAAAAGGACTTTAGGTCTCATTTGATATATTCAGAAATATATCAAAGGTGTGAAAATCAAGTGATTTGGTTTTACCATTAGTAAATAGGGTTTCAAATGAGGAGGTGATCGTCTTGGATGTAAAATAAGTTCTCTAAAGTAAAAGGTTATTTTCAAAGTGGTTTTGACCCTATTGGGGTTTTCCACTAAGAATACTATGTCACTGTGTTATTTATTTCCTAAAAATATTTCTTTATTTACTTATGTTATGATGTAATCTTTATTTAAATATTTAATTTAACATTATGTAATATGTAAGTTGATTAAATCCGTATTTATTAGAATACTCAAATTCTAACATATTCAAAGTGATTTCATTGTCATAATCTAGGTGGGGGAGATTCGCATGCAGGATCTACCGTCTAGTCTCAATACTTGTGTGCAGAGTGTTTCCCTTTAACCAATCCCTTAATAATGGAATGATATTTTTCAGGTGTAACATTTTACACACTTCCCTTAAGTCATCTATATCATTTTGGACCGTCTTTGATACTTTATTTTGCTCCATCTTCCGTGATTTCTCTTTTAAGTACTATATCTCACCTTGAATATTCCTGAGAACTTCCATGGTTTCCTAATAAACCTCCTTCGATAGGTAATATCTCGGGTACCGTGCATGTAGAACCTCCGATAAGGCCAAAATATGTCTCGTTAATGCGTAATTAATGATCTTATTTTACTCTCCTTTTTATCAAGTTTGACTGCATTTTATAACTTTTGTTTGATCTAATGTAAGTTAGGATGTGATTGTCCATATTTTGTTGAATATTAGTTATAAATTTTAAAAGCTCAGTAATTCCTAAAAAGTGTGTGGAAATTTAGTTTTTGTAATAAAACAAGTCATAATCGGTTAGAGAATGGAGTATGAAGTGATCAACATGTTTTTGGGAGCCTTGACTTAAATACGGATTAGTTCCAAAACTTCCAGACTTAGTTCTGAAACTCTATCACAAAGTTTATGAGCTCTATCGCTTAGTTCCTAACCCTAGCACTTAGTTCCGTAACTCCCCGTGTTTAGCTCCGAACTTTTACAGCTAGATCAAGAACAATCCCCTTTAGTTTCAAACTTTTCCAAAGTTCCGAACCAATGGGAATATATTGTTTTGATGACATCTAATGATAAAGCAATCAATGAATCCTTTCAATTAGGAGCAGATCAGAAGATTTCTGATTCTTCATACTCGAAGATCTAGGGATAACTTATCAGACAACTATACGTCCAACAAGGTTCCAAATTCAACATCTATTTTGGGCATAATTTAGTTCCATCTGAATCGGTAGAAAAACTATGGTTGTAAATGCATCTTTGAAAGAAATACATATATAGAGACACTGTAGATAGATTAAAAATATAGAACATACACATAGAGATAAAGAGATAAAAAGATCTAGTACGTTTTTGTAAGGCAACATATTTTAACAATAAAATAGCCACTTCATTTTGAGAGAATATTACCTTATCAAATCTTGATTCAAGATGGAGCAAGGGCCCACTCCTCTAAGGACCAAGATTCTCATTTTATTGGTATTTATATTTATAAAGCAAATAGTGTAGATCTATTAATTTTGTAAATGTCTTGGATTCTTTAAATTACACTTGGTTTTATACTTGTTCCTATAGGTGTTATAGACTAGATTTTCATTTCCTTGCAATATTTTCACATCATTTTGACCATGCGTTTATTTCCAAGCAAAGTGTGTTTACTTCTGAATTGTGTGTTTATTTTCAACAATCTATTTATTCCTATACGTGTGTTTATTTCAAGAAATTCATTCCAGAAATGAGTGTTTATTTCAGCAAGTTTCTTAAAGCATAAAGACAATAAGGATTTTTCCATGGAATCCTAAGGAAACTGCAAAAAACCCCTAGAAAATAAAATAACAAATACCTATAGACAATTACTAGATCAATAGTATTTTCTTGTTTCATATAGCTTCGTGACACCTGGTTTGATTATGACATCAATAAAGAGTTGATTAAATGAAGGTAATAGCGACACCCATCATTTTTGGCACCGTTTCCAGGGACCCAATAATTAGAATTGTCTAATTAGGTGTCAACAAGAGTAATAATCATATATCTAGTAATTGAAGAATCTTCCCTACGTCATCATAAAAGTTATGAGTAGACCAAGAGACTCCAAGGGTTGATTCCTCCCAAAAAAATATGAATAAGAATCATCATCATCTTTTTGATCAAATAAAGAAGTTGACCAAGAATTAGAAGCACCATTGTACCCTATTAGACAAGAAGCAGAATTTCCACCTTTGGAATCCTTAGATCAGTCACCAGAAGGAAGTGAAACCTTTAGAAATAAGATTATATTCCAAGACCCATTTAGAGAAAGTTTTGATTCACAATTTAGTAGTCAACCTCCTACCCCTGACTTTTTACCTTCCCCAAAATAGATCACATACCATATTGGGAGAAAATTCTAGAAGGTATTGCGAAATGGAACTAGAGAAGGCTGAAAGAGAACCTGATAGGACCTTTATATATTCAATTCATTTGGATGATGATGATACACCAATGAAGAATATTTCACCTACACATTTACCCACATTTAGAGGAATGTCATATGAAGATCCCGACCAATTTCTATTTAAATTTAAAGTCTTGTGTCAAAACTTCTGATTACAAAACAAATAATTAGAAACTCAAGATGTTTCCATCTACCCTAAAGGATGTAGTAATGAGGTATTTTATGGAATTAACATCTAATTCTATTACCACTTGGGCACAAATGGAAGTATCCTTCTTAGACAGGTATCAAGATTACTGTAGAGGGAGGAATAGGAAGGATTTTTTTTCAAAATCAAGCAGGAGGAGGATGAGAGTATGGAATATTATTTAGATAGATTCCTCTTTGTGAGTAAAAGATGTGGATTTTTACTAAAAGAGGAGTTAAGAAAATCCATTTTTCTTAAAGGTCTGGATGATGAATCTAGGGAGGCCCTTGATTTGATGGGAGGTGGAAACATTGATCAATTAAGAATGAATGATATTAAAGACATTTGTAGAAACTATTAAAAAATAAGGGGTGGACCTAGAAAAGGAAAAACTATTAAAATTTTGAACCCATATATGAACAAACTAATGGATGAACTAGAAAAAATTAAAACAAACATTTTAGTTCAATTAACCTCCACCATGGATGGATTGCAAGATAAAGCAAATTCTAAAACTGAACCATTAGCTATGTATTGTCCTAGATGCAGGAAGAAGCATGCAATAAGAGATTGTCCCTGGATAAAATAGAAATGTGTCTTATATGTGAATCTAGGGACCATGAGAGTAATGCATGTTCTCTTCTTCCATTTATTAAAAATCAGCTTAAACAAACTAGCACTCCATCCACATCAGAAGAAGTAAATTTTGTCTAGAGATAACCTAGCCAAGGGAAGTTCATGCCCAGGTTAGTTCCTAACCCCTGGATGATGCCATGGGCAGCTCAGATAGTACCAAAAAGTTGGGGACAACCACCTTTGGTCCCTCAACCAACATGGAATCCTTATGATTGGTCAGGAAAATCCTAGTATTCTCAAAGACACAAACATCCATGGTTTGGTCAAGGTAACCCGAATTATTGGTCACAACTTAGGTAGAAACCTAATAATCATGCTCAAGGGAGGACATATCCCAATCAGAATCAACAAGCCATAATGGGTTCTCCAGCACAAAATTCACAAAATGAAAATGTGGTACAAACACAAATGCCAACCCAACCATTCTGCTAATCTAAGAAACAACTAAACAACTCCTGCCTATGTGACAGAACAAGAAAAAATAGTGGATATAAATGCCATGGATTGTAAAGATATTTAAACTAGATATGGAAAATTAATTGGCAGCCCACCTGTTATAATTACTAAAATGACAGAAGAAACTGAAATCCCTAGTGCGGTTGTTCCCAAGAAAGATGAAAAAGAAAAGGAGTCAGGTAGCAACTCTATTGAAAATCCATTCCTAGAGATATTTCAAGAAGTTATAGGGACTAAGGAATCTAAGTTGGTACAGGAGTTTAGGAAATTAAATATTGAAATACCATTGTTACAAGAAATCAAGGACATTCCAGAGTTGAACAAGTTGATCAAGATGTTATGTTTAAAAAGACTTGGAAGAAAGAAGAAATACCCCAGACTATTAAAGTAGATGGGAAACTTGCTGATTTATTAATAGGAACACTTTTACTTCCCAAATATGGAGATCTTGGTAGCCCTTTTATTTCTATCTCTATAGGGAATAAAGATATACATAATGTTTTGGTTGATTTGGGAGTAGCTATAAATGTGATGACAGTGGACACTTTGAAAACATTACCATTAACATGTATCCAACCTACTAACACCATATTGCAGATGGCAGACCAATCCATAGCAAAACCAAAAGGAGTTATTGAAGATGTGGCAGTTATGGTGGAGTCATGGAAATATCTAGTGGACTTCCTTATATTACAGCCAAAAAGTAAAACACTTGGTTATCCCATTATTTTGGGCAGACCATTGTTAGCTACAATTTCTACCTATTGGTACCCAAATTGATTCTCCCTTGGGTACTGAGTAGCATCATGGATTCAGTAGGATGCTTTGAGACAGAAAAATCATAATATAAGTATTTTTATAGCCATGGATGGGATTCAACTGATTATTTGTCACTCAAGCGCTGGAGAAATGGATAACACTGTATTAAAGTATTTGATCCATCCTTACTACTTTAGGTTGTGCCTTCAACTAGGGTGAGAGGAACCATTCTGTAACCTATATTGATGAAGGATATCAATAGATCCTTCTTTGCACAAATTTGAGGAAAACCTTGAGAAAATATGATCAATACAACACAATCTAACTCTCACAAGTTGTCACTCTAGATAATGGAGATATTTTCTAAACAAGGTTTAGGTTACTAAAGACAATAATTGAAGCTTGATTGTTTCTACATACTTTGGCAATGGAATTTGTTCATTTGTGGATACATAGTACAAACATGGGTAGTTCATGTAGGATTCATCATTTGAGAATTTTTGGTGGGAATTTAAGCAAGATAAATTTGATTGTACCAGATCTTTGAGAACTTTTAACATAAACTGGGAACTCACAGAACAAAATGCTTCAAAATAGCCAAAATATTCCTTCAACTAGAAGATGTGAATCAATGGAAGCCTAGAGATGCATGGTTTCACACATTCTTCAAGAATTCAACACAAAGGCTCATGTTAAAGACTCAATTAAACATTAGAAATCCTGGTTCATCATGCCTAAGATACACTCATAGACTTACAAACAATCTTTATCAACATAATGAAAGTAAAGTGATTTTAAATTGTTTATTTGCATCACAAGATGAAAGATCTTCTCATAATGAAATTGAAAATGCCACAATACTAACACACAGATGAGATCTTGTGTGAATTAGAGAGATTTTAACATAAGATTGCAATAGGAACAAGAAAAACTATTTGAAAACATTCTGAAATAAAAGTAGACACAATTATGCTCATGATCAACACAAATTAATTCGAGGCTCATTAGATTTATCAGTTGGGGAAAGTTTCATTTACAATATTAGAGCTTGTCAATGGCTATACACTTGTAACCATCTTGACATGATTAAATCTAAAAACACAGAAATTAATGGGTTTCTCAGAAATCGGTCTCTCTCAAACTTTTTTAGCAAAATTAACCTCTTTTTTGGCATTTCTAATTCATGCCTTTATATCAATCAATTTACATCAAAGCTTTTGCCCCAAAAGAATAATACTAGAGGAATACTTTGTTTGTTATCGATTTGTTCTAGAAAGTGATATTTAAAAATTTACACCCAAAAGCTGCTAGGTGTACAAAAGATAAGATTTTTCAATTATTTCCACTAGTTGTTTTAATGGGGCATCTGGTCATCTCCTCTAGTAGCATGTCCATCCTCTTTTGAGCCTGTAGCTTCCTTCTCCACATCCTTTTCCTCTGCATCTTGCTCTACTAATAATTTTTTTCTGCAGGTGCCCGAGCAACTCTGTTTCAAAACTTCAAAATTTACACTTCTTAGATTTATAAATCGAGCTCCATAATCAATTCAATTGCACTTCACTAACAAAAACAACGAGAGACCATGGAATTAACCAAAAATGATGAAAGCAATTGAATCCCTTAAGGTCCCTGGTTTGCATAGGAGCAATAATGGCAGAAAAACCAGATGCATTGTATCATAGTCATTAACTCTATCTTTCACAACTTCAAATTTGAGTCATCCATGTGGAAAATATTTGAGTTGAAGTGGGTTTGGGGGTTCTTTTCACATTTTATATCACTTAAAGAAAATGAGTACTTTTAGACAATTTGGCCCGCCCACCCACTTTTAATATAGGCCCTACATGTGGCTTTCTTGGGTGTCGACAGGGTGTGGGCTTACTTTATGACTTTTATTCTTTTTCAAAAAAAAGCTGAGAATCTCAAAATGCCCCAGTGACCTACCTCTCTGCTTTAAAATTTTGATGTGGGCCTCAATGGAGTCGCGAATCACTTTTATACTTTTACGTCATTTCAAAACAGAGCTTAAAAAATCTAAAGTTCTCCGGTGACCCACCTCCCCACTTTTGATGTAGACTCAACACGTGGCTTTACTTGGGCATTAGCGAGGCCATGCTTCACTTTTATACTTTATTCCTTTTTCATAAAAATCTAAAAGTTAAAAAAACCTCCGGTGACCCGCCTTCCCGTTTGACTTTTCAATGTTGAGCCAAATATGTGACATTAATTTGTCACCCGTGGAGTCATGGATCATTTTATAACTTTACTCCTTTTCACAAAACAAAGCCAAAAACTTCAAAGTTCTCTCGATAGCCCGCCTTCCCACTTTTGACTTAAATTCGCCACATGTCATCTTGCAGGGCCTTAGGCATTTCTTTTACCTTTTTACTCTTTTTTCCATAACGCCTTAAAACAAAAAAGGCTCGCTTTCCCATAACTACTCAACTTACAACACGTGTACACCTTCAGGGAAAAAATAAGAAATTTTCTCTGCCACTTCATAATTTTGACTAGCCAATTAGAAATCAACAGAGCCGTAAGGCCAATTTGACATTTTTGCAAAAGTGAAAAAGTGACAAGTTCACCAAATAAACCCGCCATGCCTTATCCAATTAGAGATGAACACGTATCTACAAACATTGAGATAAAATTTGACAGGGAAAACATGACCGTGGAAAAATAAAATGTAGGGGAAACTTCACCATTCATGCCAGAATTCAAAATGTTCCTCATGGACAGAGAAATTACAAATAATACATGGCTAAACGTGATCCATGACCATAGAGAAGGATTAACAACGACATACAAATGAAGGAGAAAGTTTTCATGCATCCATATAGGGAGACAAAAATACTTCAAACCAAGCAGACTGAGAAATTTTTAAATAAACAGTGAGATTAAATCGAGCACCAACATTGGCTCTGACTCGGGATGGGCACTCCCAGTGAGTTCTGCAAGAACAACATAGCATACCATGTGCCAAAAATCTATTGGGCAATGGAGTAAAGAACCGACCTCCAAAATAAAGAAACAATAACCAACCTCCCAAGAATGAACCGAGAAACCAACAAAAACTGGTCACCAAGGACCAGGACAAACTGAAACAGAAAAAACACAAAAAAATCAAAGAAAAACCAAAGACTACACATTGTATAATGATGCATACCTTGATTATAAGAAATTAGTCAAGGAAATGTTTCAAGTGCCTACCATTAATAGGAAACTCAAGCAATTCCCCATCTAAGTCTTTTAGGAAAAAAGTGTGCTCGCCAATCCTAATATCAATAGAATAAGGGCCCATCCATAATGCGTCAAAATTTCCATGTTTTCCCTTATCCTCATGTCTTCTATCCCACAATAGCACAAGATCTCCCACACTAAAAGCTCTTGGAGTTACCTTTTTATCAAATAATTTATTCAATTTTTCCCTGAAATTCACATGTCTTGGTGGGATTCTCTTCTTTCTTCATCTAATTCAACAATTTGATTAATACGAGCATCATAGGGACTAACCTCCTAGTCCTCCAATTGTTGGATAAATTGGTAAGAAGATAATTGCATATGCAGGGGAAGTAGAGCTTGAGTTCCATACACCAACTCAAATGGACTTTTTCCAGTAGCTCTTTTGACAATAATTCTATCAGCCCAAACAACAAACTTCAACTACTCACCCCACTTTCATTTGTTTAATTCCAAGGTCCTTATGATTATCTTCAAAAATTCTTGTTTCTTGATTCTACTTGTCCATTACCTTGGGGATTATAATTTAAATCATATGCTAAATTGATCCCATACTCATGACACATGGATACCAAAGGTTTGGCTTGAAAACTCATAGCATTTTCAACAACTATCTTAGTAGGCACTCCAAACCTATAAATTATATGATTCAGAATGAAGTCCATAACAATTTGGTGGGTAGATTTCTTGGTAGGGATTTCCTCCACCCACTTGGTGAAGTAATCAGTGGCCACTAATATCCACTTGTGGCCTGCACTTGAAGAATCTGAAATCTCACCAATGAAGTCCATTCCCCACTACTTAAATGGGGCTTCAATTGATATAGGTTGCAAAGGGAGGGAGCCTAAAGCTTTCAATATTCCTGAAAAATGTTGACAACTCTCACACTTTCTTACTAGTAAAGTTGTATCTTTAAAAGATTTGGCCACCAATAACCAACCCTTAAGATCTTATGGGTTGTGACTCTTCCAAAAAATCCCCCCATAAAATCCTCCATGGAAATCATCAATTATTTTTGGGGCTTCATCCTCAGTGATACATCTTAAGATAACCCATAATCAAAGTGATGATGTACTTTTGGGAAGCTAACTTAAGTGCTCTCTTTGATTCTTTCTTAAATACTCAGGGCATTGTAGATGTTTGAGATAAAAATAATATCATTGTATCATTCAAACTTTGTTAATTTCTCAAGAATATTCAATCTTTCTTCTTCAACTTCATTTATCTCAACTGTTTGTAGGTTGCTTTTTCCATTAGCTTTTCTAGGCCCAATCCTTTGACCAATTTTTTAGTTTGGATGTCCATATCATATTCTTGCAATTTATTTTCCCATCGACATCTTTTACTTGAAATTTCCATCTCTGATAGGATATCCTTAACCATGGTATAGGAACATAAGATATGACTTTAGAGCTCAAAATATATGGCCTAAAGATTTTTGTGGCCCTGACCAAAGCAAAGGCATGTTTCTCCATGATAGTATACTTTAATTCTGCTCCTTGTAATGCTTTACTAAAGAAAGAAATTGGTCTTTCAACTCCTTCATCATCCTTTTGTAACAACACAGATGCAATAGTATTCTCTGAAGCAAAGGAAAACATTTGGAAAGCCTTTTTATAATCAGGAGCTGCTAAAACAGGGGCATTCTTCAATGCTTCCTTAATCCCAGTAAAGGCTTGAATAACTGCTTCTTCCCATTTGATACTCTAATCTTTCTTCAACATACTGGTGATTGGGATAGTCAATTCAGAAAAGTTGGAAATAAATCTCCTAATAAAATTTATTTTCCTAAAAAGGACTGAATTCCCTTTTTGGTTCTTAGAATAGGAACTTTACTAATGGCTTCCACTCTCTTAGGATCAATCATGACTCCTTTTAACACAATATGTCCAAGCATCTTTGCCTTTTAAACCCCAAAATGGCACTTCTTAGGATTCAATGATATACCATATTCCCTACATCTTAACAACATATTTTCTAAATACTACAGGTGATCACTTCTTTTCCTTGAAAAATTGTCACATCATCCTGATACACGACAATGAAGTCATTTATATATTCTAGAGAATGCTACATCCATTGCTCTTTGAAATGTGGCTCGACATTCATCAGGCCAAACGACATTCTAACATACACATAGGTTCCCCATGGAGTGGTGAAAGTGGTTTTGATTCTCTCTGATTGCTTCACAACCACTTGGTTATACCCAGAGAAACCATCCAAAGTGGATAAAAACTCAGAACTAGTAACTAATTGCAACATGTTATCCATATTTGGCAAGGGATAGTTGTCCTTGATTGATGCCTTATTTAAATTTCTAAAGTCAACACACAATCTTATATCCCCATTTTTCTTTCGAACAGGTACCAGGTTTGCTACCCATGAGGAGTATCTTGTAGGTTGTATAATTCCTCCATCCCTTAAATTTTTCAACTCTTCTTGCATTTTTGAGGAAAGGAGGGATTAATTGGTCTTTGTTTCTACCTAAATGGCTTGGCATTGGCTTCTAGGGGTATTTCATGCTGAAAAAGGTCTTCCCTATATGCCTTCAATTCTAAATATGACCATGCCAAGAAATCCTGGTAATTTTTTAATAATTGGATATATGATTGCTTTTCTTCTTTATTCAAATTGTTACCTAACCATATTTTCTAAGGTTTATCTTTTGTGCCCAGGTTATGTTCCTCAACATCCCTCAAGGCTGACATGTGTCTATTAATAATGTAGTCAACATTATCAAAATTTGATTCCAGTGCAACCAAACCTCTAGGAATAGTATTAGTTTTCAATTGGATAATGTCCTTACCAAATAAGGTCTCTTTTCCTTCACCTACACAAACCATTGGTTCCCAGTCCATACTTTGATTGGAAAATTCTCCTTTATTCTATAGAAACCTTTAGACTTGAGCATCATCTTCAAACACTTGCCAATGCTTGATATTGTTAGGGATAGATGGCCTAGTCAATATTTCAATATCATATTCAAAATAGGAGACATTGTATAATTTTCAAACCTAGATCCCAATACTTGTTAATTTGTCGGCCATGATTATATCTCCTATCATGATGTATTATATTGAAAGAATCAAAAATTTCAATGAAGTCCCAAACTACATGCTTATACTATTTCATTCTTTGATTCTTTATTGCATACAGTTTTCTAACTTGCTTGACTATTAGCTCCAAATCCCCTTTAACAATAATATCCTTGACACCATATTTCCAAGCAATCCTTAAACCCAACAACAATGCTTCATACTCTGCAATATTGTTTGTACACTCTGTTCTCTCTTGAAAACGATCTACGTTTTCATAGCCAAATTCAATTTTTTTGAGCTCATGTCCTTTTTGGTGTTTAAGCCAAGTTAGAGATTCAAGAGTTTAGAAATATTCGTGGCCTAGTGTTGTTTAAATCTCTATTTTTCTCGTTTTGAGAAATTATCCATCTCCCGGTCTGTGCACGAAATATCCTTTTTAAAAATCTCCTTTGTGATCAAAATTATTTTCCTATTCTATGGCCTGGGTCTTCAAATCATTTTTTTTCCTCCATGCCTCTGGTTCGCAAAGGAAATTTAAAAATTAGACTCAAAATGACAAAGTTCTCTTCCTCTGTGTATTTTGTTTTCACATTCGGGATGATGGGTATCTTTTCCCTGTCAAATTTAGGCCCCAATGAATGCAAGTACATGGTAAGATCCTATAGGATGAGGAGGAATGGGATTTTTGGTGAACTTAATACTTTTGGTCACTTTTGGAAAAAATAGTAAATTTTCCCACGGACCTAAAAAGCCAAAATTTCGATTGCGTAAAAAGTGGAATTTTTGTCCCAGTTGAACACTTGGGACCCAAAAAGATGAAATTTCTAATTGTGGAAAAAGTAGAAGTTTTTGTCCCAGGTTGCACAAGTTCAATTGGGACACTTGGGACCCGAAAAGCCAAAATTGCTGATTGCGGAAAAAGTGGAAGTTTTTGTCCCAGGATGCACAAGTTCAATTGGGACACTTGGGACTGAAAAGATGAAATTTCTGATTGCGGAAAAAGTGGAAGTTTTTGTCCCAGGATGCACAAGTTCAATTCGACACTCGGGTCCCAAAAAGATGAATCGGCCAAAAAATTTAAAAGCATGAGAGCGGGCATGGAGGAAATTGAGTTTTGAGCCTTTCTCAAAAAAGATGAAAATGTTTAGAAAAGAGCTACGACCCGTCTCCAAAGCAAAATGTGCCATGTGTCCTAGTCAAATCGGAGTAGTGGGTTAGTGGAGAAATTTGTGTTTTTGAGCCTCTTTGCAAAAAAAGGTGAAAAGTTAAAAAGTGACCCACAACCCGATCAAGCTTTAAAGGGAAAAAGTCAAAGTTGAAGCCCACAGGGAGAAAGTCAAAGGTGAAGCCTACCATTGAAAATTCAAAGTGGGAGAATGGAATGATCCAAAACTTTGAGTTTTCTAGCCATTTTCTAAAAAAGGTTAAAATGTTGAGAAATGGGCATGACCCCATTTCCAATCAAAAGGTGCCACGTGTCTAAGTTGAAAAGTCAAAGTGGAGGTGCGGGTCAATTTGTTCCAAATTTCCAAATCTCTAAAAATATTAAAATGCAAAGGGCTTTCCCCCTGTAACCACTCCAACCCCATCCTACCATGTGGATGAACCCATTCAATGCTATAAGGAGCGAATCAAATGGTCTATATTTAAACTAGAAAATCGAATGTAACAGTTACTTTGCAAGATTTGGTTTTTAACCCGCCATGAGCATTTTCTTCACAACAAAGGAATTTGAAAAGGTGTCGAGGATTTGTAAAGATTGTAACTATTTTGGCAAAGGATATAATGGCTTCTCGACGTCATTCCAAGGGTTGGCGATTGATTTTCGAAAAGACTAGAGTTCTCTATACCTTGGAAAGACAATAAACACCATTTTTCTTATATTTTCTTCTCCCTCGAATTTCTTCCATTCTCAAGCTATGTACAAAATTTTCTTGAACTTCAATAATAAAAAGAAGGAATTATTTTCTCTTTGATTAAGGAATTGATAGGTACTTTACGACCAATGGGTTTCATTTGGTCATGTAGCTTCTCCTAGATATTTGTTTTTCTTCTAATTATAAATGCATGTAAATTAAATTTATAATTAATGTGTATGAGCATCTGATATTCTAATCACAACATTAGTTTCTCCTATCTCCATTCTCACTACCTTTACCCTTCTTAGACAAAGATCTTCTCTAATGAGAAATTGCTAGCTTTGCCACAGGGTTAGTGGAGTGCCCCTATTAGATCTCTGGTCGAAAGGCCACCATTGAAATCCAATTTTTCATGCATGCACATACGGAAGCTACACCATTCAAGTAGAGGGACTTAGATTCCCATAGCGTTGGGTTAAAACCTACCAATTTTCCCACAAGACAAATTTTCCCACTAATAGTTGTTGTGCCCATCATGGGGCATATTTTGTAGCATCTGCACCTAAAAATGACCTCAAGGTCATAAAATACAAAAATATTCTAGAAGAAAAGTTTCTGGAGATTGAATAATCACACAAACTTCATGGATGTAAATCATGGCTATTCTAGGAAATCCTCCTGTTGAGAGACCTGATTTACTCTTTCACATCCAAGAAGAAATTGCTTCCAATCTGAGACAAGCTATTTGGCATAAGAGACAAAGTGTAAATGAATACTTCATTTCCATAAGGATTCTAGAGCTGGAAGAGGAGCGTGTTGTCAAATTGGAAAGGTGGAGACAAATTCCAGACCCCGTAGAAGAGTATAAACTTTCAAGCCGGGCCGATAGAAGGTACACCCGACAACTGAGGCTTGGAGGACAGATTGATCCCACATTTGAAGAGTTTAAAAGAGAGGCGATTCTTGAAAGAGGAGATAAGGGCTCAACTTGAAGAAATAGAAAGACTCCAAATTGAAGCTAAAGAAAGAGTAGTAGTAGAAGCAGCCCTAACAAGACTGGAGGATAGAAATAGGAATAGAATGGGTGATCATGAATGTGAGGAACACAGGCCTAATGTACCACGGGAAGAAATATCGGTCCACTTGCTCTTCCAAAATCACTTCATGACCTCCCAAGAGTCTCAAGAAAAACTTCCCAAAATTCAAAGGGGATGGTTCTCACTCCAAGAAGAACATGTAGCAACAATCAATGAGAGATTTTGTAGTAAGGTATAATCGGTTGACAAGAAGGATCCTAGAAGATGTGGTACCCCGAAAAACAACTTGAAAAGGTTCTTCATCAGTGCTTTGCCACCAGAAGTTGGTTTCTTCCTTAGAAGATCCCAACCAAGAACATTGAGGGAGGTTCAAGAATTTTCCGTTGAGACTGATGATGATCTAATTCTTTCTGGAAAAGTGAAAGGACCAAAAGGGAAGCAAAAAGGTTAGAGTTCAAATTCAGTCACCACTGATCCAATGTTTCAAAAATGGAAAATGACCTAGTTGCTTTGAAGAAGTAGCTGTCACAAATCACAATGAGGAATGTTCCAAAGATACCAAATCCTCATGATAGACCAAGAATTACTCCATATCCTTGTAGGATTTTTCTTGAAGCACCACCACCAATGCCATTTGTGACACTAGGGAGTTAGAAGAAGGAACAAACGTTGAGGAAACTAAAGAAGAAAGCATGGATGACTATGAAAACTATCTTGAAATTGAAGAGGTCGACATGCACAATGTCCCGATTGAATAAATCAATGATGAGGAGGAAGGTGATGAAGAAGCTCCAAGTTTTACATGTTCTATTTTCACTCGTGCACAATCCAAGAATGGTGTTTCACCCTCAAAGCAGTTCTGGAATCGAGAGTAGTAAGAAAAAATAAGATAGATCTTCAAATCCTCCACTAAACAAGATCATCGGTAGGGATCACCATTACCACCTTCTATGGAATCAGCTAGAGAGAAATAAGATTCAGTGAGTTGTCAAGGATCACACTTTCTTTGTGCCAAGTAAGTTATTTGATTCTTCTCCCAAATCAAAATTTGTTAAGAGTAATTCTCTTCTAAATATTGGTTTTGTAAGAACATCTAAATCTTAGTAAAGGGCTACACCCTCACCTCCTTCCAAGACAATTACTACATTGGAAAAGGAGAACCCAACATCAAAAGTAAAAAAAATATACCATTTAAATCCTCTCCCACTTTGCTAGAACCTCTTCCTCATCTAATATAAATCCATTTGACTTTGTGGATCATGCAAGAAAACCAAAGTTCAGCTCTCTGAGATTGAATACCTACAAACACATCCTACCCAATTTGACAGATTCATCAAGGTAGTCCAGGGTGGTAACTCTACATCCCAAATATCTAATTCTAAAGGCTTACTTCCCACACCATCCATACCACCTTCTCAAAACATGATAGCCCTCAGTGTCTCCACCACCAATAGAGTTGAGCCTTTTTACCTGTCATGTCTCATCAAAGGTTTCTAGCTAAACAATTGCATTATAGATTCTGGAGCCTTAGATAACATCATGCAAGCAAAAGTTATAAATGCTCTTGGCCTCACTTTAACCTAGGTAAATGGAACATGATACTCAATGGAATCCAAACAAGCTCCATTAGTAGGAAGAATCAAGGATGCTCATGTTGCAATCGCCGATTACCCAAAAAGAAGATACTCATGACCATCTTGGTTATAGACATCCTAGCCTCTTTTGGTATGCTATTGAGTCGAATTTTCTACAGAGACCTAGCTAGAGAAATAAAAATGGATTGGTCATTTGTAACTATCCCAGTGAAGGGAGAAATGAAGAATCTATTTCAAGTCAGAAAATGAAATTCACAGTAAGGAATTCTCGATGATCCAAGAGCTAACATCCTCTTTCAAGATTGTGGGCTAGGAAACTACTTCCTTACATCGAGAAAAGGAAGAGAAATTTACACTCCTCATGGAAGAAGAAGAAGAAGATCAGATTTAGAGGATGCAGCTTTGATGGTAGTCATTCCAGGAGAATGTTCAGAGCTGGTGTAGTATTATACTCTCCCTCCAATGAGGTATATCCTTTTTCCTACAAGATGCAATTTGATAAGATAAACAATACTAGAGAGTATGAAGCATTGCTTTTAGGAATGAATGTAGCTGAGGACATGGGAATCAAGAAGATGAGATGTAAAGGTGATGTAGAGGTTATGGTGAAGCAAGTCTTCCAGAATATCATGTGAAAAATCCAAGGCTCAGGCACTATAGAAATAGAGTGTGGGACTGCATTGAATCCTTTGATGCATTCTCCATTGAAGCTATCCCTAGGGAGAAAAATGAAAAGGCTGATTCTCTAGTAGTGTCAACTTCCTTAGTGACACCTCATCCTTCTTTTGGCAAGGATAAAGTGACCATTGAGATGGTGTTCATACCTAGCATACTAGACAATGCAAATCACTGGTAGGTCTTCAATGATGATAATCAGATCCTATCCTTCTTAGAACAAAGGGATAAATTCAATAATATGTTCTTTGAAGGAAGTGAAAACCCACACCATGAATCAATCCCCAAAGAAGAGATGGAAGGAATTAAGGGAATCGATGAAGAGGGAGTAATCAAACTAAAAGGAAACAAAATCCCAAAATACCTAGTTTTTGGAAGACCTCTTTGACAAGCATGACAGGTTCATCCAAGAGAAAGAAAAACATTATTCTCGGTGTCCATCTAATTTTGATCAAGAAAACATTGGTACTTCGTAGAATCCAAGGATGGTTACATTGGTAAATGCTGCTCACCAAAAGAGAAGAGAAAGTTTGTGCTCTTTTAAAAATTACTCGATGTCCCGCCTACTCTTATGATGAACTCAAATCTTTTCAGCTAAAGAAAATGCATCACTCCATTCCTTTAAAGTAAGGAGCCAAGCCCTTCAGGAAAAAACAAAGGCCATACAATCCAAAGATTTCTAATGTTATCAAAGAAGAGGAGATAAAGATGCTCAATCCTAGAATCATTTTCTCCATCCACCATTCAACATGGGTGGCTAACATTGTGCCAGTAAGAAAGAAGAACGGGAAAATAAGGATTTGTGTAGACTTCTGAAATATGAATTAGGAATCTCTCAAGGACAACTACCCTCTTCCAATCATGGATCATATTTTCCAAGCAGTCACTTGGATCTCGAGATGCTCTCTCTTTGCTTGATGGATTCTCGGGTATAACCAAATCAAGGTGGAGGAAGAGGATTGCAACAAAACAACCTTAAAAACACCTTGGGGCACTTTTTCCTACAATAGAATGCCTTTTGGCTTGATTAATGCTGGAGCCAATTTCCGAGAGCAATGGTCTTGGCCTTCAAATATTTGAAACACCGCATTGTCATTTACCTTGATGACCTCATAGTTTTTTCAAAGAGGAGGGGAGATCATATCAATCATTTTGAGAAAGCCCTTATAAGGTGTAGGAAACATGGCATTTCTCTAAATCCAAAGAAGTGCATCTTTGGAGTCACTGAAGGAAAGTTTTTGGGACACATTGTGAATGAACATGGAGCATACATTGATCCTGAGAGGGTTAGAGCTATACAAGCACTAGCCTTACCAACCAATAAGAAGGGAGCTCATTCATTATTTGGAAAGGTAAACTTCCTTCATCATTTTGTGCCTGAGTTTTCTAAGCTAACTAAGCATATAACTTCCATGATGAAGCCTCGAGCAAGTTTCAAGTGGAATAAGGAAGGAAAAACAACATTTGAGGAGATCAAGAAAGTAATTTCCAAATATCTAACTCTTGTGTCTCTAGATTTCAACAAGGAGTTCATCATGTATTGTTATGCATCGAACATGCGCTCTCTTCTTTCCTTGTTCAAAAAAATGATGAAGGTTTAAAAGCACCCATTGCTTTCATGAGCCGTGCGTTGAAAAATCATGAGCTAAATTACATCCAATTGGAGAAACATGCCTACGCAGTGGTCAAAGTTGTTAAAATTTTTAGATTCTACATTCTCAATTCCCATACAGTGGTGATGGTCCCTAGAAGTGCAATCAAGTCCATTTTGACTCAACAAGATCCTGGGGCTAAGAGAGGAAGTTGGATTGCAAAATACCCAAGAGTATGACTTGGAGATTAGACCCTCTAATATGGTAAGAGGAAATGGTTTTGCAAGCTGATTGCTGAAGATGAAGCTCTCAAAGCTCAAAGCAGGGGAAAAGGATGGTGTTTTCTCAACCTATTTAGGAGATAGTCCACAAGTGCTCTTTGTCATCACTACTGATGAGTGGTATGCTGATATTTCTTACTATCTCACTTATGGAGAATTCCCTCCTCATCTGGATTACAAACAAAGAAGGAAACTCAAGCTAAAGGCAGCCAAGTTTGTGCTATGGAATCATGCACTTTACAAGAGAGGCCTAGATGGTTGTTTACTCAAGTGTGTAGATAAGGAGCAAAGAAGAAAATTTGCTCGTGAGCATATCATGATCAAGCTTGTGGTGGAAATTTCTCAAAGAATGGTCACCACACATAAGATCCTCGAGAGGATATATTATTAGCCCTCCATCTTTGCAGACACTCGTGATTAGGTTTCCAAATGCAAAGCATGTCAACAATTTTTGGAAAGCCACAACTAGATGCATTACCACTCGGGCTGTGGTGATTGAAGAACCATTTTAGCAATGGGGACTATATTTTATTGGTTTTCTCGAATCCTCATTCTAGTGTAGGACATACTTATGTACTCACTAAAACTGATTACTTCACTAAATGGGCGGAAGCCATTCCAACCAAGCAAGCTAACTCTGAAATAGTCTGCAACTTCATCAAGGAGAATATCATTGTCTGTTTTGGAGTACCACAAAAGATTGTTGTAGACAATGCCACCTATTTATCTTCAAAGGAGCTCACAGAGTGTTTTTAATAGTTTTGGAATATCATTATCTCACTCTTCCCGACTACTATCCATAGGGAAATGGGAAATCTGAGTCAAGCAAGAAGAACATTGTGACCCTTTTCACAAGATGGTAGATGAGAATCAAAGGAACTCGCACAAGAAATTATGTGATGCATTGTAGGCTAATAGGATCACTCCTAAGAAGGAAATAGGTATGTCACCTTTCCAAATATTTTATGGAGTTAAGGCAGATATTCCCCTCACAATTTATATGCTAGCCCTCAAGTTGCTGCAAGAAATAGAAGATGGTCAATACAAAGACTCCATTGACAAGAGGATCCTCTTCCTGGAAAAGCTGGAAGAAAGAAGATGCCAAGTGGTGGATAGAATTAAAGAACACCAATTGAAAGTGAAGAAGATATTTGACAAGAAGGAAAAGGTAAGAGAATTCAAGGTTAGGGATTTTGTTCTACTATGGGACAAGAGAAGAGAACCAAAGGGCATCCATGGAAAGTTTGATTCATTATGGCCGGACCCATTCCAAATTCATGGAACTTGTGGTGAGAATGTTTTTCTCCTCTCATACTTGGATGGAACACCATTGGAATTTCCTCAAAGTGGGAAATACTTGAAACTGTATCATCAATAAAAGTAGGTTGTCCCCATCTTATACCATAGGTGATTTTTGTAGGTGTGTGTTTCCTTTTACATTGTGTGGTTCTGGTTTAATTTTATTTGGTTTGTTGTGTTTTTCTCCTTCTTCCATTCTTTCTCAGAATTGTACATGACTCTGCAAGGCCCGATGGATAAGGCACTGTTCAACTTAATATGTTTTGAAACTTGAGATTCTAGATCCTCATGTCATGCCCTAGCCATGCCCAGTTCACACCATGTCCCCAAGCTAGAGCTAGCTGTTGTCTCCTGAAAAATTGCTCTACATTTTCATAGCCAAATTCATTTTTTTGAGCTCATGTCCTTTGTTGGTGTTTAAGCCAAGTTATAGATCTAAGAATTTAGCAAAAGTCATGCCCTAGTGCTGTTTAAATATTTGTTTTGCTCGTTTTGAGAAATTCTCCATCTCCCGATCACATGTGCGAAATATCCTCTTTACAATCTCCTTTATGATTGAAATTTTTTCCTATTCTATGGCCTCGGGTCATCAAACCATTGTTTTGCCTCCATGCCTTTGGTTCATTAAGGAAATTCAAAAATTGGACTCAAAATGATGAATTTATCTTCCTCTATGTATTTTTTTTCACATTCGGGATGACAGGTGTCTTTTCCCCATCAAATTTTGGCCCCAATGAATGTACATATGTGGTCGAATCCTATTGGATGGGGAGGAACAGTTTTTTTTGGTGAACTTAACACTTTTGGCAAAAATGGTAGATTTGTTCCATGGACCTAAAAATATGATATTGCCGATTGCGGAAAAAATGGAAGTTTTTGTCCCAGGCTGCACAAGTTTAATAGGGACACTTGGGACCCGAAAAGATGAAATTTCTGATTGTGAAAGTTTTTGTCCTAGGTTGCACAAGTTCAATTAGGACACTTGGGACTGAAAATCTAAAATTTCGATTACGTAAAAAGGGAGTTTTTGTCTCAGGATGCACAAGTTCAATTGGGACACTTGGGACCTGAAAAGCTAAAATTGCCAACTACGGAAAAAGTGGAAGTTTTTGTCCTAGGTTGCACAAGTTCAATTGGGACCCAAAATATGAATCACCTAAAAATTCAAAAGCGTAAGAGTAGGTCAAGGAGGAAATTGAGTTTTTGAGCCTTTTCCCAAAAAAGGTTAAAATGTTTAGAAAAGAGCTACAACCCCATCACCAACTAGAACGTGCCACGTGTCCTAGTCAAATCGGAGTAGTGGGTTGGCAGAGAAAATTTGTGTTTTTGAGCCTCTTTGTAAAAAGGTGAAAATTTAAAAAGTGCCCATTGCACCCGATCGGGCTTTAAAGGGAAAAATTCAAAGTTGAAGCTAGTAGGGAGAATGTCAAAGGTGAAGCCCACCGTTAAAAAGTCAAAGTGGGAGAGTGGAATGACAGAAAACTTTGAGTTTCTTAGCCTTTTTCCAAAAAGGTTAAAATGTTGAGAAAAGGGCAACGACCACATTTCCAATCAGAAGGTGCCACGTGTCTAAATTAAAAAGTCAAAGCGGGGTGCGGGCCAATTTGTTCCAAATTTCTAAATCTCTAAAAAGTCTCAAAATGCAAAGGGATTTCCCCATAACCACTCCAACCTCTTCCTACCATGTGGACAACCCGATTTCAAAGATATAAGGAGTAAATCAAATGGTCTATATTTAAACTAGAAAATCGAATGTAATGGTTACTTTGTAAGATCTGGTTTTTAACCCGTCATGAGCGTTTTATTCACAACAAAGGAATTTGAAAAGGTGTCAAGGATTTGTAAAGATTGTAACCATTTTGGAAAAATATATAATGGCTTCTCGATGTCATTCCAAGGGCTGGTGATTGATTTTCAAAAATACTAGAGTGCTCTGTACCTAGAAAAGATAGAAAACGCCATTCTTCTTCTATTTTCTCTTCTTCCTCAAATTTCTTCCATTCTCAAGATATGTACAAACTCTACTTGAGCTTCAATAATAAAAAGAAGGAATTATTGCCTCTTTGATTGAGGAATTGATTGGTACTTTGTGACCAATGGGTTTCATTCGGTCTTGTAGCTTCTCCTACGGATTTTTTTCTTCTAATTATAAATGCATGTAAATGAAATTTCTAATTAATGTGTGTGGGAATCTGATATTCTACTCACAACATTAGTTTCTCCTATCTCCATTCTCACTCCCTTTCCCCTTCTCAGAAAAATTTCTTCTCTAGTGAGAAATTTCTAGCTTTTCCACGTGGTCGGTGAGTGCCCCTGTTGGATCTCTAGTTGAAAGGCCACCATTGCGAATCCACTTTTTCACGCATGCACATATGAAAGCTGCACCATTCAAGTAGAGGGAATTAGATTCCCAAAGCATTGGATTGAAACCACCAATTTTCGCACAAGACAAATTTTCTTGCCAACACACTCAAAATTGAGTTTAAAAGAAAAGTCAAACTCTTCTTGGCTTGGAGATATCAAAACAACACTGGTGCCATTACCAAATCTAGAACATGCCCCATCAAACATCAAATTCCAAGGAGAACCTACCTACTCAGGATACTTGCACTCCTCAATTCTATGCTCCTTACAATCAGCATAGCCCACAAATTTATCAACATCAACATCTACGTATAATACTTCATAAGAAGCATTATTAGGATCCTCAATCAGATGTAGCATTTTCTTCTCACCATATAACTTCACAAGATTTCCCTCAATTGGTATGGTGGCATATGACATGTCCATTTGCATGCTTCCACCCACACTAGCTGCCCATTTTCTAGATAACAACATCCCCCATTTGGCAGGACAATCCACAATAACTACATTCATGGTCAAGCATTTTCCTAGATAAGCTACCAATTGCACTACTAATCCTTTGACATATCCAATTACTAGCACTTCTCTTGAATCCATAGCAGTACATTTTCCAAAAGCCACTGTCACCTTGATATTTAACTCATTCATCACCTCTAAAGGCATTACATTACATGAGGCTCCTGAGTCAAACATACAATTATGTACCAGCCTATCTTTAATGATCAAAGTGGTATAAAATGGATCCACATCTAGTTGAGATTCAACCAAAGAAGTTCCTAGATACACCTCAGGTGATTCACCCAATTCTTCCAATGCTTGAGGTATTTCCAATTCTGCAATAATAGGAGGGGCCTCCACATTATTAACACTTTTTCCTTAGGTAATCTTTTCTTCCTTGAATCCCAAATATTCAAATGCCCTTTTCCTATGCTCAGGGATCCTAAGTAATTCAACAATTGGGACAATAACCTTGATCTGGCTTAAGATTTGAGCTATGTCACAAGGAATATATTTGGGTAAGGTAATATCAGGAGGAAGGTTTGCAATTTCATCTAATAGTATGGGGGTTTTGACAGTCTGGGCATGAGGAGAAGTATAAGTTCTATTAGGGTGAATTGAGCCTTTGCCAGATGTATCTTTTGTAGGGGTATCCTTAGGGATATTGTTAAGGATTGGAATATTTTGCTTGTCTTGTGGCCCTACCCCTTTGAAAACTTTACTTCTAGTATTATATTCCTTCTCTTGAGCAACTACTGCATTCATCAATAGTTGTTTGTCTTCTTCTGAAGGAATTCCCCCATCATATTTTTTAATCATCAATGCCCTCAAGTATTCAAAATCATGATTGGGAAAATAAAATTCTTGTACCATATCGATTTCAAAATTATTAATGGGGGGAAGAGGTAATACCCGTGGACACAATCCTAGAAGTATTCAATAGTTCTTGCACTTATCAGTTTAGTTGAGGTTCCCCCTATTGTGAGCTTACAGGGCATTCCATCATGCACACATCACCATATGCTTCATCATCATCATCTACTTCCTTAATTTACTTGTTTACATCACATGGGGAATGTGGCAAGAAACACCTATCACACCATTCCATAACACGGGCCTCTTCCACGGTAGAAATCCTGCAATTAAAGGATCAAGAACCAATCTATTTTCCTGGGGTTGAGGCTATCTATTTCCTAACCCCATGGGCCCTTTTCCTTGGTCATCTAGTCTATGGTCACCTATGAGGTGATTTCCAATTCTCCCTTGAGCTTGTGGCTTATGTTGACCTTGGGAGTTCTATCCTATCCGCTTTTTTTTCTCGGCCGATTTATAAGGTATCTCTTAACTGCCTACCAAAGTTTTTACAACCTCTTCCAGATCCACAACCTTGCTTTACTGATGCTTTTTAGGATTGATCAACTTAACACTTCCCCTCTTAGGAGGATTTCCAACTACCTTGATATTATTTTTAATTTGTAAAGCCATAGTGAAGGCTTGCCTCAATGTTTGCAGGTTTTTATCTCTTAAGTAATAAGTAACCTTTTTTATCAAAAGCATTAGAATACGTCACTTGGCCTTAAGATTATAGGTAACCTTTTCAAGGTTTTATTGAACCTAGTATTGAAATCATGGACATATTCATTTGGATTCTTATTTATATTTTCAAACTTAGATAAAAGTAACTTGGGGTCTGTCTTGTCCCCATATTGAAATCTAAAGGAATTTTTCATCTCAAATCAGTGAATCTATCGAATTATCTCGGTAAATAATTGTACCACTCACGTGCATCCTCCTCAAGAGTATAAATAAACAAATTTACATACACATCTTCAAACTCAATTTCAAAATCTTCCATCATGTTGACAAAGAGTTTTAAATGTTGGTCACTAGTGATGGCATTATTCCCTTGAAACTTTGGCAACCTATTTTTGAAATATTGTGGTACCATATTAGGATATCCATCCATACCTCTGAAATCTATAGGTCCAAAAGTGTTGAAAACAAAAGGAGGTCTAGATGGAGGTTGGGCCATATTTTTTTAAGGCGGTGAATTTATAGGAGAAACAAAATGATAGGGAATAAGGGGTCTTTAGATCACATGAGTATGGGTTTCAAAATAGATATTCTCTAATAACTCAGCTTCATGGAAAACCCTATCAACCTTGGAGGACATAGGAAAAAAATGAGAAACACACTTTTCAAACACAAATGATGGGCCCTCTCTAGTTGGAGAATTCAAAGTTACACAAGGACTGCTTGGTTTAGAGTCACTTGAAGATGTATGGTAATTTTCAACTACAGGTTGTTCACTTTCCACAATTGGAATCTCCTTTCTTGACTCATGATCTCCTACTACTTTCTAGATTCATCTTCCTTCTAAATTTTCCTTTCCCAGCTCTAGAAATAACTTCCTAGTAGGGTCCCTAGTGAAGAAAGATATTCTTCCCTCCAGATTTGCATAGATTAATGACAAATTTCACTTGACACGGGCTAAGACACTGGTAATTATCAAATTTCAAACCAAAATGGAGTCGCCACTAAGGATTCTCACCTTAGTTGTGCAAATGCACTATAAGAAACTTGTCAAATGTCTATCAATACTTAATTCCTACAAATCTTAGTAGATCCAACCTTCCTTTACCCGTATTTATCACTATTGATGCAAATTCAGTGTAATAACAACTAGAAACTGGAAATACTGCACAATGGACTTGTAATCTTGCACAAATCTTATAAATCTTAACAAATAATTATGTTTAAACAACGTATTTGTACTTAAACCATGTAAGAAACATTACCAAGGTTGGTATGTGTATGCATTTGTAAAAATACTCCCACAAAGCGCACCGGATCGATGTTGGTACCCAAATTGATTCTCCCTTAGGTGTTGAGTAGCATCACGGATTTAATAAGATGCTTTGAGATAGAAAAATCATAATATAATTCATTTTGTAGCCAGGGAGGGGATTCAGCTGACTCTTTGTCACTCAGGCATTAGAGAAATGGATAGCACCATATTAAAGGATTTGATCTATCCTTACTACTTTAGGTTGTGCCTTCAACTAGGGTGAGAGGACCCATTCTGTAACCTATATTGATGAAGGATATCAATAGATCCTTATTTGCATAGCTTTGAGGAAAACCTTGAGAAAATATGATCAATACAACACAATCTAACTCTCACAAGTTGTCACTCTAGATAATGGAGATATTTTCTAGACAAGGTTCAAGTTACTAAAGACAATAATTGAAGCCTGATTATTTCTACATACTTTGGAAATGGAATTTGTTCATTTGTGGATACATAGTACAAACAGGGGTAGTTCATGTAGGATTCATCATTTGAGAATTTTTGGTGGAAAGTTAAGAAAGATAAAGTTGATTATACCAGATCTTTGAGAACCTTTAACATAAATTGGGAACTCACAGAACATAATGCTTTAAAATAGCCAAAATATTCCTTCAACTAGAAGATGTGAATCAATAGAAGCCCAGAGATGCATGGTTTCACACATTCATTCAAGAATTCAACACAAAGGCTCATGTTAAAGACTCAATTAAACATTAGAAATCCTTGGTTCATCACGCCTAAGATACACTCATAGACTTACAAACAATATTTGTCAACATAATGAAAGTAAAGTGATTTTAAATTGTTTATTTGCATCAAAATATGAAATATCTTCTCATAATTAAATTACAAATGCAATAATACTAACACATAGATGAGATCTTGTGTGATTCAGATATATTTTAACATAAGATTGCAACAAGAACAAGACAAACTATTTGAAAATATTCTGAAATAAAAGCAGACACAATTATGCTCATGATCAACACAAATTAATTCGAGGCTCATTAGATTTATCATTTGGGGAAATTTTTATTTATAATCTCAGCACTTGTTAATGGCTATACACTTGTAACCATCTTTACATGATTAAATCTTAAAACACAAGAAATTAACGGGTTTCTCAGACGGTTTCTCAAGAAATCGGTCTCTCTCAAACTTTTTTAGAAAAATTAACCTCTCTTTTGGCATCTCCAATTCATGCCTTTATATCACTCACTTTACATCAAATATTTCCCCCAAAAGAATAATATTCGAGGAATACTTTGTTTGTTACAGATTTGTTCCAGAAAGTGATATTTAACAAATTTACACCCAAAAGCTACCAGGTGTACAAAAGATAAGATTTTTCAATTATTTCCACTGGTTGTTTTAACTGGGGTGTCCGGTCATCTCCTTTGGTAGCATGTCCATCCTCTTTCAATCATGTAGCTTCCTTCTCCACATCCTTTTCCTCTGCATCTTGCTCTACTGATAATTCATTTTCTCGTAGGTGCCCGAGTAACTCTGTTTCAAAACTTCAACTTTTACACTTCTCAGATCTACAAATTGAGCTCCACAATCAATTCAATTGCAATTCACTGACAAAAATGATTAGAGACCATGTAATTAACCAAAAAGGATGAAATCAATTGAATCCCTTAAGGTCCATGGTTTGCGTAGGAGTAATAATGGCGGTAAAACCAGATGCATTGTATCACAACCATTAACTCTGTCTTTCACAACTTCAAATTTGAGCCATCCACGTGGAAAAGATTTGAGTTGAAGCGGTCTGGGGGTACTTTTCACATTTTGTATCACTTAAAGAAAATGAGTACTTTTAGACAATTTGGCCTCGCCCACCTGCTTTTAATATAGGCCCTACATGTGGCTTTCCGGCATCTATGGGGTTTGGATTACTTTATGAATTTTATTATTTTTCAAAACAAAGATGAGAATCTCAAAATGCCTCGCGACCCACCTCTCCACTTTTAACTTTTGATGTGGGCCCCAATGGATTCGTGGCTCACTTTTATACTTTTACTTCATTTCAAAACAGAGCTTAAAAACTAGTGCTCTAGTGACCCGCCTCCCCAATTTTGATGTAGAATCAACACGTGGCTTTACTTGGGCATTAGCGGGGCCACGCTTCACTTTTATACTTTATTCCTTTTTCATAACAAAGATAAAAGTTACAAAAACCTCTGCAACCCACCTCCCACTTTGAATTTTCAATGTTGACTCAAACATGTGACATTAATTGGTCCCCTACGGAGTCGTAGATCATTTTATAACTTTACTCCTTTTCAAAAACAAATCCAAAAACTTCAAAGTGCTCTGATAGCCCGCCTTCCCACTTTTGACTTAAAAGTAGCCACGTGTCCTCTTACGGGCTTAGGCATTTCTTTTACCTTTTTACTCTTTTTCCATAATGCCTTAAAACAAAAAAGGCCCGCTTTCCCACAACTGCTTAACTTATGACACGTGTACACCTTCGGGGAAAAAATAAGAAATTTTCTCTACCACTTCATAATTTTGACCAGCCAATTAGAAATCAATGGAGTGCGGGGCCAATTTGACATTTTTTAAAAAGTGACAAAAGTGACAAGTTCACCAAATAAACCTGCCATGCCTTGTCCAATTAGAGATGAACACATATTTGCATACGTTGAGATAAAATTTGACAGGGAAAACATGACCATGGAAAAATAAAATGCGAAGAAACTTCACCATTCACGCCCATAATTCAAAATGTTCCTCATGGATAGAGAAATTGCAAATAATACATGGCTAAATGTGATCCACGACCATAGAGAAGGATTAACAACAACATACAAATGAAGGATAAATTTTTCACGCATCCATACAGGGAGACAAAAATACTTCAAACCAAGTGGATTGAGAATTTTTTTGAACAAATAGGGTGAGATTAAATTGAGCACCAACACTACCTTAATTAATTGTAGATCGTGTGATCTCGACTATCTCAAATGGTAAGAGTTATAAGAAAATTTATTTATACCCCTCTACATGATGTTTTATTGATAATCAAGAGCAATTGTGGGTTGATGATCCTAACACTAATAAATAAAATGTCTTCTTCGGCTATGATAATGTTGCAGGATCACATATGTGAGATGGAAGATATGATTAATCAACCATTGAAAAAACACCAATTGTCCTTGGAACAATCTGGCTTAGTTCTAGAACCTACAAATTTAGTTTTGAAACCTCTACAATTTAGTTCTCAGAACCATCACATTTAGTTCTCGGAACGTTCATACTTATCTCCGAACAACATCAAAAATAATCCCATGCAAATGAAAATAATTTTTCTTTGAAGGAACATGAATGTTTTTGGGGAGGAGTAGAAATAGACATGGAATTAATAGCTTCAGTTTCAAAGATATTAGGAAATGGTGGGGAATTTTGGAAAACAACAACGACAAGGAGTTTAATCGACAACAAGATAAGTATCATAACTCTTCCTACTGTCCTTTGTCCAGGATATTATTTTTAAGAGAATTTTGGAGATGTTGCTAGATATCATATGTTATTACCACATCCATGTCCACTAAACACCTTAATGGCACCATTTCAACAAATCAGTTCATCACACATTGGAACCAAACATGTTGAGATTCAACAGTAAAATTTTGAACATTAGTAACAGTCAAGATTGATGAAGAAGCTAATTTTTTGATGTTCTAAAGGATCATAATAGATATTTTGATTAGGACTATAAATACATGAAAGGAATCCATCCAAGTATTTTCACCCATCACATCTATACTAAAAACATTAAACTAGTTAGGAAACCTTAGAGGAGGATTAATCTAGCCTTAAGGGACATCACAAGCAAGAAATTGAAAAACTATTACAAGTAGGTTTTATCTACCCTATCCTAGATAGTTAGTGGGTGTCTCCTCTTGTAATTGTGCCTCAAAAGAATGGAAAATTGATAATTTGTTTTGATTATAGGGAGCTAAACAGATCCACACCGAGAGATCATTTTCCCTTACCATTCATAGATCATGTTTTAGACAAACTTATAGGTAAACAATATTTTTCCTTTCTGGATGGCTTTAGTGGATATAATAAAATTAGAGTTGCTGCTAAGGATCAAGATAAAACTACCTTTACTTGTCCATGGGGTACCTTTTCCTATAGGGTATTTCCATTTGGACTATGTAATGCTCCAACAACCTTCCAAAGAGATGTATTATTTTTTTTGCAAACGTAACGAATGATTGTGTAGAGGTGTACATGGATGAATTTATTGTACATGGAAACACATTTGATGATGATTTGAAGAATTTGGACAGATTACTAACAAGATGTGAGGAATACCATTTGTCTCTTAGCCATGAGAAATGTTTAATGATGGTTTATGAGGGGATTGTATTAGGACACCACATTTCAAATAGAGGAATTCAGTTAACCAAGACAAAATTAGGATTATTTCAGATTTTCTGTTCCCAAACCCCACAGATATCAAGTCATTTTTAGGGCATGCTTTGGATACTATAGGTGGTTTATTAAGGATTTTAATAAAATTTCTTCCCCATGTTTAGTTTACTTACCAAGGATTGTGAATTCTATTGGGATAAAAAGTGTCAACATGTTTTTGAGTAAATTAAATAAAAATTAATCACTGCCCCAATATTGAAAGGACCTAATTAGGAGAAACCTTTTCAATCCAAATAGATGCCTTAAATAACTCAATGTATTCTATTTATTATCTTGGTAAAAATCTTACTCCCATTGAGAGAAATTACACTACCACTAAAAAAGCATTTCTTGCTATGATCTATGTAATTAATAAATTTAGACATTATATCACAGGGTAAAAAATATTTCTACATACAAATCACTAAAAATTAGATACTTAATGAATAAACCAATGGTTAGAGGTAAGATAATTATATGGTTATTACTTTTATAAGAATTTGATATATTTTTTTATTAAGGGCAAATAGTTTTGAAGGGACTATACCCTGTGTACAAAAGGGCTCAAAAGCTAGATAATAAACATGAGAAAAGCAAAAGAAGGGAAAAATAGTCAACTAAGAAAGGCTCAGGAATCAGATATTACAATAAAGGTGAAGAGTGGATCTAAACATACAGAGATCCAGAGCAAAGGAGACAAGTTCAAAAAGAAACCAAAAGAGAAACAAATACAGAGCTCCATCAAAAAACAGCTCTAGAACCACCCAATGTCAGCCAGATCACAGCCAAAAACAACGGAGTAACATTAGCCCGTTACTTGAGGGCTCACAATCTTGGCCTCGATGGCCTGCATGACATGAAAAAGAAATGGCTGTGGCCTCGAGAGGGGTCCTTCATGTCTGCTGGGAGATTGCAATGTCCCTATTTTATTTAGGGCCCCATATATCTTCATTGATACCACTTAAGCCGTAAACACTTTGTGGGACATGCTTTGTTCAATGAAGTTATAGATGCTTTTTAGGGCAGACAAAATACAGTCATTACGGCTTTTGGCATTCCCCAATCTGCCATCAAGGGACTGCAGCTTCTTGAAGACTTCATCAATGACCCCCTCTTCCTCCTCACCGTGCAGGATCCTTTTACCTTTGGCTTTCTCCATGTTCTTAAGAGCCCCTTTGAGCTCTTGAATCTCCTTCTCCAATCTGTCAACCTTCTCCAGCAAATCCTCCTCCTTGGGCTTCTCCACAGGCATGCTGATATGCAGGAGGCTTTCAGCAAGTTCTAAGTCCTTGTGGCTTCTAAGGACACAATGGGAGGTAGGGATTCTAGTTTTAAGGCTCTTGCTTTTCTTGCTGGAGCCCACATCATCATGCTTTCTTTTTGGCAGGGGTGGAGTGGGAGTAGTATGGGTAGGTGGGGGTGTGGAGGAGGGAGGTGGGATGGGGTTCATGGGAGGGCAACTGGAAAAGTGGCGGTGAATGAGGAGTATAAGGCCCTGGTGCAGGGGGACAGCCCTAGAGTGATTTTGCACCTCCCTTATAGACTTCTCCAGGGAGTTGATCAGATAATGAGGAAAACTAATAATGTTAGTTCTACGAAAATGATTCAGAAAAATCAGATGCTTGTGTGGGATAGTCACATATCTTCCTTCTAAGGTAACATACCTTACTACCATTTTGGCAAGTTCATCAAAAGGTGCAGGGATCGACTCCACCTTGAGGCCAGCAGTTACAAACTCAAGGTTCTCTCCCTCTTCCAGAAATTTCTTGGTTTCAACCTCCCTGTCGACTTTCTTGTTGAAAAATTTTGCACCTTCCAAGCTGAGACCAGTGACCTGAGCTATGAGCTCTTCTGTAATTTCCATTTTCATGTTACTGTACTTGACAATTCTGTTCTTCCAACCCTTGGTGAATTTGATGGAGACATCTTGATCGAAGCCTTGAATCCTCTCAATGAAATTTGACAGGCCCCCGATTTGCAGGTACTCCCAAAGCTCCGTGTTCTCTTTCCACTCAGGGTTGTGGGTCGGCTCGGTCTTGCATGGTGGACCCCCCATGTTTCCTCTGTTACTATTCCTGTTTTTAACGGTAAAAAAACTTGCAATGTGCGGGACAGGCCAAGCGGTGCTTTTGGTTTTTGAATCTGTTCCTCCCGTGAAATCCACTTAATAATAATGTAGCATTTTTATTACCGCCCTTCTCCCCGCTTCCTCCCATGCCAAGAAATGATGGCAATCCAGTCCGCACACATCGCAGCAATCATCCAAATCTTTTGTGATGTCATCATCATGTACTTGGGGATCCGCTCATTAGCATCCATAAAACAGCCGTTATTCATAGTTTTCACAGCCATGAAGATCAATAATGATGGCTTTATTGACATGTGCGGGCAGAACATCCCTGCCAATCCAAGTTTGAAAGGAATTATTCACTCCTAAGTTAGCCAAGTTGTCGGCAACCCTGTTTCCTTCCCGATAAGTATGGGTGATGTGGACATTAACAAAGATTTTGCATATTTCTATAGCTTCTTCAATATAATCCCTGATAGACCAGCTGGGCTGTTGTTGTTTATTTAGAAGATTTATAATATTTAGAGAATCACCTTCAATTATGAGATTTTGAATATTGTAATCTCTGGCAAGTCTAATTCCCCAAAGAGCCGCCATGGCTTTGGAATAATGGTTAGTCTGTCTTCCCATTCTCCCAGAAAAAGTAGCAACATAGTAGCCTCTTTTATCCCTGATGATTCCCCCACCACCTGAATCCCCGGATTGCCTTTTGAGGCCCCATCAAAATGTAATTTCTGCCAATCATTAGGGGGTTTAATCCATTGGACTTTGTTTCGATAAAGATTATTTTTATTTCTATTGATAGTGGCTATATTCCATAAGAATTTGATATTACCATAGTAGATAATCTAGGAAAATTTAATGTGTTAGCTGATTTCTTGTCAATACTTACCACTACAAGGGAGCAAGATCCAGCTTAAGGAAAATTTTCCAAATAAAAATTGTTTTCTATTTCAGCCGATACACCATGGTTTGCTGATATGGTAAATTATCTTGCAACAGGAAAGTTTCCTCCTTCTTTAACTAAGAAACAAATGAATAAGTTGATCAAAACCAAGGCACACTTTAAATAGTTAAATGGAATGTTGTTTAAATGTGGTACTGATTTGGTTTTACGTAGGTGTGTGAGAGAATATGAAATATTTGACATAATCAAATCATGTCATGATGAACCAAGTGGAGGAATTTTTTTAGTAAAAATAACAACTCATAAGATACTTGAGATCAAGCTATTATTGGCCATCTCTCGTATAAATATGTGAAGAGATGTATAGAGTAGTGTGATCCCTATTAAAGGATGAGACAACCAACCTTCACCAATGAAATACCTCTACAACCTCAATTAGCGATTGAACCATTTGAAATGTCGGGGCTGGATTTTTTTGTCCCTTTAGTCCTCCTTCACAAGGAAGGATCACATTATTGTGTAATGCGATTATGTGATAAAGTGGGTAGAGGTGCAGGATTTAACAAATGCCACCGAAGGAGCATTTTCTGATTTTCTTTATCATAAAATTATGATGAAGTTTGGGGCACCAAGGATTATAGTTTCAGATTAGGGGCCATAGTTCATGTCTAATATGATCCAGGCCTTCACAATGTACTATCAGATCAATCATAATAAGTCATCTTCCTATCACTCACAATCAAATGGACAAGCAGAAGTAACAAACAGAGAATTGGAAAACATCCTTACAAAAATAGTTGAATCAAGCAGAAGAGATTGGGTAAAGAGACTACCTAAGGTTGTTTGGGCATATAATACAACTTGGAAGACTACAATAGGGTTTTCACCATATGAGTTAGTCTATGAGAAAAATCCCTTGTTACCTATTGAATTTGAACTACAAACATTGAGGATAACAACTAAAGTGGGTATTGAGTTGGATGCAACACAAAAGGAAATAATTCTTCAACTCAATGAATTGGATGAGTTGAGAATGGAAGCACTTCAATAGAAAAAGATAATCCAAGATCAAAGGAAGCAGTGACATGACACACATATCAAGAAAAGGAAATTCAAGGTAGGGATTAGACATTACTGTTTGATTGCAAGTACCATCAATTCAAGGGAAATTTGAGAACCAGATGGTTGGGACCCTATCAGATTGAGAAGATATTTTAAAATGGTTCTATTATGTTACTTCCAATTGATGGTAACATAAGGAAACTTTTGGTCAACGGACATGCTAAAAATTTATAGGAATCCTCCTACTAGGGATGAATTCTTGCAAATTAGAGTAGACAAATAATTTGATCATATGGAAGAACCCAATTATTCCAAAATGATCAAATAATCGATGCTTGGATCTAAAATAAAAGGAAGAGAATGAAAACCAAAAAATGGCGTTATCTTCCAAAAAAAAAACTCTCAAAGATCAATTGAAAACTAGTAATGGCGATTAGTCTCCTTAATAAATGGCTAATGTAAAATAAAACGAATTTGTTTGAATTCTAACTGTCTTTTCTAACCATTTTTCCTTTTTCACTTTTAGGAATGATGAGTCATCAAGATGGAGGGATTACATCAGAAAAGGATGGTAATTATGTCTTGAACTTATTAAAGGTTAAATTAAAATTTTACATGTGTGATTAGACTTGGTTTAAAAGGTCGGTATGATGAGTCATTTATTGTGCATTATGATTAAAAGAAAGTAATCATGAGGTTGATGTTGATAGAATAAGAAAGTGGTGGCACATTTATAATTACCTATCATGTGGGTAGAATAAAAAAGTTGAGAAGCAGTTGTAGAAGAATTTTGAATATGAAGCAAAAGAATTGTATTTTAATTCCACAGCTAAACCCATCAATTCTGAAGATAAACACAATAGTTCCATGGCTAAATACAATAGATCCATAACTAAATCCATTAGTTCTACAACTAACTCTAAATTTGAAGAAATAAGAATTTGAATTGTCCTCTTTGCTATGGGGATTAAAAAGAAGTCAGATCCAGAGGATGATACCCAACTTCTTGCAGATGAAGAAGTGGTGGCCATTTTTGGATGAGCAGGGTGGTTGGAGTTCTTGAAAAATTTCTCGAGGTACAATGACGAATTGGTAAGAGAATTCATTATAAATTTAGAAGAATCCAAAACTAAAGTTAGAAGCATTATAATTCCTTTTACTGTCAATATAATGAGTAATGTGTCTGGAATACCAATTGTGCAAGTCCCAAATCCTATCAAGGGAACCCTTAAAGATTTGGTGGAAACCTCTATAAAAGAGGGGGAATCTAAGCCCCAATATATATATATATATATATATATATAGAAAACACTAAGAAAATAATAAATGGGGTCAAAAGGACGAGCTTGCCCAAACCCTTTGATAGGGTGGCATTTTGGATATTAAGTATTTAACTTGTGATGGTCAATTTGGGATCTGTAGGAAGAGAAGTCCTTAAGATGTTAATATATCTTAGGTATGGGAATTCAAAACCAAAATATATAGTAAATCTTCTAGGATTCCTTTTTGACTCCATCCAGATAATGGATCATAGGTATTCCTAGGGAGTTGGAACAATCAGACATCATGGGTTAATCCATTTGGTATCCCAACACCATTTTATTTTGAAGAAAAATGGAGAAGAAATATGGGAGAAGTTTCTTAACAAGTTTAAGAAAAACCCTAATATTATCGGAGGGGAATACCAACCCCTTTTTCTCCTACAAGTAATTTGGAGATTGATGCCCCTGCAGAGGAGAAGAAATAAATAGGTGGGGGTAATGTACCAAAAATAAGGAGATCTAAAAGAAGGATTAAAGTTGTAGAATCTACTATGCCTATCAAAGAAACTCCTTCCTCTGCAATAGTGCCAGGAGAATTAATATCTGTCTCTGACAATGATAGTTCACCTAAGCTAGAGCATGAAGCAAAAGTTAGAAGAAGCTCTAGGAGGAAACCCATTTCCAAACATTTCGAAGATCCCCAAAGAATAAGAGTTCATAAGAGATATAGGGAAATTCTAGAAGAAATGGAAGAACATGATGGGTTGGAAAAAGAAGTTGCTAATATTTTGGGCAGCATGGCCATGACTCCTCCTGGACCAAGCCAAACTGAGATGGAGAAGGGAGATGAAATATTTGAGGAACATGATTTTCAAGAGTTTGGGAACTAACAACACAATCACATGAAGAAGTGGAATTGGCATCCTAGAAATGAAAAGGGAAATTCCCTTTAGTAGAAGAGGAATGTTCATTTCCCAATGAACTTTCAGAAAAATAGGAAAATAACATTTAAAACAGACTCTTTTTTCCGGATCGAACTCATAATCGAGAGAAAGATGAGGAATTAAACTTCCTCAAACTCAAGTTGGAACAGAGGGAAATGCTCATTGAGAAACTAACAAATCAGCTCACAAATAGGACTGAAGAAGTGATAATGGTCAAACAATAGATGATGGAAAAAGAAGAAGAATGTCAATTTTCTAGAAGACCAAGTGTTATGTCAAGCAGATTCTCTGTATAGACCGAATCGACTTTCATCGCCACTCAAACAGTTGTGGGATGATACCTGTAGGGAACTTAATGAATTCAAAACATCAAATGAGGACATGAGAAACAAGATGGAAGAAGAAAAGAAAGCAAGTAAGAAATGGGAAGAAAAATTCTACAAAGAGGAAGAAGACAAATTTAAATGTCTTGTAAAAATACAAATGGTTTGCATGATGAGTGAAAAATTACTTACATGCAAGAGACCTTCTCCTACATATAATATATTTTTAGAAGAAAAATTTATTCACTGAAAGCTATCAAGAATTACATGTGGCCTTCCACATGAAATAAAAGATGAATATGAGTTCATGACATACTACTCCTCAGGTAGTGCAGAGTAGAAAAATCTTCTCTGTTAACTCTATCTCTATAATCTTATGCTGGAAAAGAACACAGGATTTATGATCAATTTATATGTAGGGGAAAGCCAATTGAATGCATTTTTTTCTGTTCTTCAAAATCAGGTTGCATAGAAAGAGAGATATTTTGAGTATCTATTAAAAGCTAGTTCATTTGGTCTCTGCATGAGGGATCACTATGGTAAACCATCTTCCTTCGCTATACATTTTAGATCCCATGCTTTTGATAGTCAATTCAAGGCACACTACTTGGCCAATTTACAAAAAAGTATTGATGCCTTCACCTCTTATGAGGAGGATAATTTTGAAGAGAATTATGATGGACTTTTGAAAAGATGGGAGTTTATCACAATTGCATTGAGAAGAAGAGAAGTAATATCTCCCACAAACTTAATATGGAGCTTAGAAAGAGATAAAGCCTTGTGCACACTAATCCCTCAGGTCAATGAAAAACATAGGGGCATATGGATGGGAATGAGAAAAAGGCCTCCCCTTCTTCTCACTCCCATGTCTCCATGGAAAAACAAAGAGAGCCTCAATATCCCACTCAATTTGAGGAATGGAAGAGGAAAGTAGAAGCAAAATTAGGGTATAGTACTTTTGAACTAAAACACTGGGATATTTAGTTTCAGCCATTTGACCTGAGTAGTCAATTAGAATGCAGAATACACAACACAAGATATGAAGAGTAAAGTTTGAAAGGGGACTTAAAAAAAGTAAGTACGAGGGAGATGATAAGGCCAAAATATTCCTCGTTAATGCACAATTAATGATCTTATTTTACTTTCCTTTTTATCAAGTTTGACCGTATTTTGTGACTTTTTTAATCTAATGTAAGTTAGGATGTAATTGTCCGTATTTTGTTGAATATTAGTTATAAATTTTAAAAGATCTTTAATTCCTAACAGAGTCTATGGAAATTCAGTTTTTGTAATAAAACAGGTCATAATTAGTCGAGAATGGAGTATGAAGTGATCAACATGTTTTGGAGAGCCTTGGATTCAATACGACTTAGTTTTGGAACTTTTAGACTTAGTTTTAGACCTCTATCACACAGGTTTATGAGCTTTATCACTTAGTTCTGGAACTTTCGGACTTAGTTTCATAACTCTAGAACTTATTTCCAAAAATCTTGCATTTAGCTCTGAACAATCCTGGAGAAGTTCCAACCAATGGGAAGCTATTGTTTTGATGACATCCAATGATAGAGAAATCAATGAAGCCTTTCAATCAGGAGAAGATAATAATATTTCCAATTATTCATACTCAAAGATCTATGGATAACTTATCGACAACTACACATCTAACAAGGTTCTAAATTCAACATCTATTTTGGGCATAATTCGGTTCCATCTGAATGCATCTATGGTCTGTAAATGCATCTTTGAAAGAAATATATATAGAGACACAGTAGATAGATTAAAAATATAGAACATGCATATACAAACATATAGAGAGAGATAAAAATATTAAGTATGTTTTGTAAGACAAAATATTTCAGCAATAAAATATCCACTTCATTTTGAGAGAATATTTCCTTGTCAAATCCCAATTCAAGGTGGAGCAAGGGCCCACTCCTCCAAGAACCAGGATTATTTTTTCATTGGTATTTATATTTTTAAAGAAAATAGTGTAGATCTGTTAATTTTGTAAATGTCTTGGATTCTTTAAATTACACTTTGTTTTATACTTGTCCTTACAGGTGTTATAGACTATATTTTCATTTCCTTGTAAGATTTTCACAACATTTTTAACCGTGTGTTTATTTCTAAGCAAAGTGTGTTTACTTCTACATTGTGTGTTTATTTTCAGCAATCTATTTATTCTGTACGTGTGTTTATTTCTAGCAATGAGTGTTTATTTCAGAAAGTTTCTTACAACATAAAGATAATAAGGATTTGGCCATGGAATCCTAAGGACACTACAAAAACCCCCAGAAAATAAAATAACAAATACCTACAATCAATTACTAGATCACTAGGATTTTCTTGTTGCATATAGCTTCAGACACCCCCTTGGTTTGAATATGACATCAACAAAGAGTTGATTAAATGAAGGGAATAACAACACCCATCAACCTTCTCCTTAGTGATGGTAAGATTATGATGCAATGCTCTCTAACACATTCCACCTCAAAGGCATGGGTCATAATATTCACTTGTAACTCTTTGGAATCTGCCACCAGCTTAGGCATTCATTTATTTTCAACAACGTGTTGTATCCTAACCATCCCCGCACCTTTGTTTTCTTGTTTATGTTGGTTACTAAGATGATCATATAAGTCCAGAAATCCTCATAGCTATGGTTCTTTCTACAAAATGAACATGCAATATTCTAAGGAAATTCATGTCTGTAGTGGTCAACAAATCCACATGTATAACATGTTCCGCAAGGGAACTCACTTCTTCCACTATCATGGCCTCATCCTCCAAATTTACCCCCGGTATACTCAACCTTAGCCACAACCACCTTCAAAATACCCTTCATTCGATCATAGCATGCCTAATTGTGATCCCGGTCCTAATTCTCATTATTGCCCTTAGAGTTATTTGAAACTCCTATCTGTCATACACCAATATCTATAGCATAATGGATCTAGCCAATCAACAAGCAATATTATGTGTCATGAGTCATGGACCTACATATTTTACAGTAGTTTGAAATGTTATTCCTTATCGCACGTTGTAATAATGGGAAGTGGCTAGCATCATGGTTTAAATCACATATTTTATAATCCGTCAACAATTATTACACTGATCTGCAAGGAAAAATATCCTTTGTGTGACCTTCTACTTCACAATCTGTGCACCAAATCCCTGTGCGCATCTCATGTGCTGAATTTGTTGATAGTTTCTCCAACTATTTTTCCATAGCTATGATCTATGCTTCTAAAAATGGGCTCACTCTAGTGTCTATGCTTCCAACTACCTCAGCATATAAGGCTGCTTCAAGTGCTTTGCGTGGATCAATGTATGTCTTATGTGATAATTCCCTCTTAAAAGGAGTAACTTAGAACACCAAAAAACCATTGTGCATGCTAGCTTTCATGTATGTCATCAAAATCTTAGATAACAATGTTTTAAACTATCCATCATATTCTCTAACACTTTTAGTAATGCCTTGCTTAATATCCTTGAGCACACTTATACTCTTTTGCTCAAACTCAAGGATGTGAAACTCTTTAAGGAATGCATATTTTAAAGTCAGTATAGTCTACACAAGTCTGATCAGGGTCAAATTTTCTATACCAGATGTGTGCACACCCTTGTAATGTAGTATAAAATTGGCTTTCCCTATGCTCATAAGCCATGATTCCTTTTGTGCACCACATTATTTCACACATATGCACATGTTCAACAACATCTTCTATGCCCCTATACTGGAAGATGAAGAGACATCTCCATGTAAATATTTTGGGGTTGGTGTAGACCTTGCCCACCTAATCTAGAACCTCATGTGTTTCCCCTACCTCCAGAACCACTAGATCCACTAAAACTAGAGCTACCTATGCCTCCCGATTATGAACCCGTAGTTTGGGTCATACTAGAAGATGCACATCCCTGTGTCCCAATAGTAGAACTAAACTGTACCCCGATAGTTTGTGAAGCGTTACCACTCCTAGAAGTTAGTCCAAAAATTAGCATGCATGTATTCTACGTTGATGATACACTCAAAAAGGTACTCCCATATAACAATGAAGCCATTTTTGCTGCCATCATTGTGCCTCTTATAAGACTCACTCCTACTCTCCCACTTCTTGAATTATCTTGTTGACTACTTTTTGTACTAGATGCTGGAAAACCAAACACAAGGGAAAGGTTTCCAGGTGGATTCAGATGTGTGCCCATAGCCCAGGCCATCTCTGCTAGCACGCTTCTGTGTGAGGTCAAGGAGGGATCCCTATCATGCTTTCCTAGATGGGGAAGTTCCTGATGCTCTGGCTCCACATCTTCTACGTGAGCTCCAAATCCTTCATGAGTTGTCTCTCTCTCTCAATGCCATCCTTTTTACAATGTTACGCTACTTCTCTAACTCCTTCTCATGTGCCTCATTATACTTAATCTTCCTTTCCTCTCTCTACCTTTTTTCTACTAGGTCTACCATCCTTCACCAAACCTACTCCCCCCCACACGTGGTGGGGTTTAGTTAGTCATCGGTTTACCCTCCAAATTCAAAGTTACCATTAGGATCTTGATTGCTAGTGGAATGAATTACAGGTAAGTTCCCCTTGGATATCGTAAAAAATGGAATTCAGCTACCTTTAGGCATGAATAAGTGAAAATCGAGTACTCTAAGATATAACTATTCAAAACACCATGGAACCACATATCCACAACTTGAGTCAAAATTAGATAAGCATAATAAAGGGCTTGAAATTATTCCTACATCCAGACAAGTGTGTGATACCTCCAATTCCACTTAGATGTATAAGAAATCAACCACTCGTATAATTATATCTTTGAAACATAACGAAAAACTCTCATATAAAATCTCATACTGATTCTCGCTCCACCCATATGTATGCGTTAAACTCGGATCCAATGTTGAAACGCCATGCCTATTCTTCTTCCGATCATGTATCGACTCCTCAACACTTTCCAAGGTATACCAAGATGTTTTCATTGCGAACCATCCCGAAAACAACTAAAAAATATGTCCCGGTAAGAGAACGAATGATACAACCTAGAATTCAGCAATACAAACCTAGGAACACCGACACATCACTCATTCTAAACTAAGTGCTCACCCTAAGAATGCAAAGGAACCCATCCCCTCTTTATGGTTTTTTTTGTAGGATGTTAGCATGATGAATACTTTAATCATTCAGATCTATAATTAATATGTCTTTCATACAATGCATAGTCAGATCTAGATCTAGAAAATAACATACTTAACAGATACCCATAATGAAATCAAGCATGCAATACTAAACTGTAAACATGATAACACCTTGATTCAGTCCATAATCTCCATTAGATTAAATATAGTAAATATACATAATATTCATTATAATAATAGTAGTTTACACTCATGCAAGTAACAAATCTAACATAATATCACTATACCCTAGTTCTCATATGTATATGCTCTCTCTCTCTCTCTATATATGTATATATATATCCCCTTCTACTACACAGTTTACTACATACTTATAAGGGTGGGAATTTTCCTTCACCACTTATCTAATCCCAAAATAGGTCACTGCTATTATTAGCCACATGTTGTTACAAAATAGGCTTACATGCAAGAGTGTTAACAATAGACTACTGTTAGTTAACTGATAGTAATATCTCTATTCCCGGCATGTGTCCATGTAAATCACTTCATAGCTGATCCTCCAAAAATATCCAATGTGTGACACATGCAAGTCTCCAATTGGTTTGAGTGCTCCATATGCTATCTCCAAAAATAGATCTTTGTCATGAAAACGGCTAAGTCCCAAACATGTTTATGTTCTTCATGCATGATCCTTTCTGATACTTCTACACCTTTGAATGTGCTCTTCTTTCCTATGTGAACCTTTTGTATTTCCTTCGCTAAGTTTCAAAGTCCGATTGATCAACATGTCCCGTGTTTGTAGGTTTTGAACGTACGATGGTGAAGTGATGAGGATTTTTGTAGAGCTGAAATATTCTGTGAATGACAATGCTTCCTAGAATGTTCCTATTAATGCCAACACTTTTGGATGAGATTCCAATGCTTGCTTGGGCCTTTGGATGGGTATACTTCTATCTTCTGGATACATGAGAGAACCCTAGTTTGAGCTTGCATACAAATATGTCTCCGTAAATTAAAATTTCCAACCTATGGAACAAGTTTTCCAAAAAGAATATATGGTAACCGAAGATGGTTAGGGTGAATGGTGTTGGTTTAGGGTAAACTACATCATCGTTTACAATAGAAAATCCTAGGTTTTCCAAAATGACAGATCTTGGCAATCTTTTGGTGAGTTCTACCCATTGTCCTGGTCTAAAATGGTATTTTCCACTTAAGTAAGTGGGCATATTGTTAGAGAAATAATATGCATCTAATGTTAGGGTTAAACTAAGTATTAGTTAGTTTAGGTAAGTAGAGATTGAGTTTTAGTTAAAATGAACATGCTAAGAATAGGTTCATGATGAGGTGTCTAGGTGATGTGGCTAGGTGAGGTGGTCAAGTGAGGATGTTAATTAAATTAATTAAAGTAATTAATTCAATTAATCATGTGCACTATGGGATATGAATATGTAAGGTATGGTTAATCTAGTTAATGAGGTTATAAGGGTGGTATGACTTAATTTTGGTGTCTACACTAGGGTAGTGACCCCTTTGTGCACAATAGAAGCTCACATTTTTTACATTTTCCGAAACATCCTTAACACCTTTGTAATCTAGTAGATGCAAAGACATTTCAAAAATAATTGCTAAGATGGTTGAGTCCCTTTTCCTCCCCGGTCCAAAACCTATATTCCCTTTGATGTTGCCTCCACCACTGATCCACTAAATCCACTAGTGTCTGTCCCTCCTAAACCACCAAATCCTCTAGATCCTCTAGGTCCACGAGCTCCACTAGTTACTATTCCACATGACCTATCGATCCACTTCGATATCTAGTAAAGGTCTTGAAGTGGTCACGTCTTATGTCCCAAATTGTTGCACTAAACTACGTGCCAGCTATGATGATATTACACTGCCACTAGATGTGTGTCCCGCGTTACTTCCAAATGTGATACCCAAGCTTTGTGTACCCATAATTTTCCCAAATGTCATTCCAAAAATATACCTCTAAACATAGGAAATGATTGTGTAGCCATAGATGTGCCAAATGAAAAGTTATACCTCATAGGTGTTGATCGGTTACTTCCACCAATACCAACTAGGTTAGTAATACTTATCTATAGATTTGGAAAACTAAGTGCCAGGGGTTGGTCACCAGGTGGATTCATATGTGCACCAATGAATATTCTCCTTTCATCATATGAAGATCTCTCTCCGAAATCTGAGGGGTTTCTCTTTCTGTTTGCCAAGATGGGGTAGCATAGATCGCTCAGTTTGACATCCTTCACGTGAACCTCAAATCCTTCCCGCAATGTCTACCTCCATAAATCCATCACTCCCACATCTTCATGATGTCTTGTCAAATACCTCTTCTGAGCCTCATTATACTTATTCTGTCTCTCTTCCCTCTCCTTTTCATCTGCAAGGTTTGTTATCTTCCTCCACTCTAGCTTCCTCATTCATCACTCAAAAGAAGCTTAGCCGAAATAGGAAATGATTCTAAAATTATTGTAATAATCAAGATATTTATTACTAAAGGGATAAAACACAAGAATGATCCTCTTGGATCCCTTAAGAACTTAAAATCATCAATCTCTGGACATGATTATGTATAAATTATGTACTCTAAGGTGTAACTTATTAACACTCCACTTCACTAGTGATCAACAACATGCGTCCAAGTCAAATCAACATCATACAACCTCTGATACTCATCTTGGGTCCATACATGAGGTCTATAGTATCAACTTGATCTAGATGCATACACCAAGAGCCATTCATACAAATCCAATGGAAAAAAATAAAATAAGGTCTCATACAATAAATGATTCAAATGTTCTTCTACTGTTTATGTGTATAAAACTTAGGTATAGTACTAAATATATAATAAAACTCATCCTCTATGTTGTTAAGCCATGCTTCAACACTATCCAAGGTCAAGCACTCTATCATCATGCACCATTCTCACAACAACTTTGAAAAGAGGTCCCAAAAACAAAACCTAGATGTAGTCATTACCCTTAATACTTAATTCTAACCCCAAGCGCACCAACCTATCATCAAGCATATGTTGGGTGCTCACCTAAGGTGCACGTGGGTGTTGAGCCCCTCCTTTATGTGAGATTTGTAAGATATTTCTACCATTAATGGAGGATTATTTGTAGAAATAGAAGTACATTCACTTACTTTAAAAGGTAGAAGATGCAACTAATAGATCTACACATTAATGTATCACATAAGCTAAATGACATTATAAGAAGTATAATAAACCAAATCTAATCCTTGATAAGTGATATAACATGAGGGTTTACATACATAAACAAGATGTACAAAATAGATACAAGTATATTGACTTAACAAAATCTATGGTATCCATATTACATCTAAAAGGGTCATCTCAGATTTATATATATTAAATGAAAAAGACTTAACTCCTGTAAGCTTCTATGATATGAGATCCTAACTATACTTTTCCCCATACTATCCCTTGTTACAGATCCCAGTACCCATACATATTCTCATGATATCCCTTACAACCCTCTAGCACTAAGTACTCTAAACCCTAACATTACTACAACACTTCGTTACTCTCCTTCTCTTTCTCTACATTATCTATGCATTCTCTCTACATTCCCTTCATGCCTCCATGTATTTCTACCCATGTGTTCTCTCTCTCTACTCCTAACCCATGCATCTCTATTAATAGGATCATTCACTACTACCATGAATTCTCTTCTGAGAAGATTTCATGCCTAGTATTGATGTGGTCCTCCATTGGTGAATGTTTAACATCTTCAAAAACATTTCACTAACTGTAATGATGCCTCTCGGGAATATTCCCCTGTAGGTAATATCCTTTTCTTGACCTCCAAGGTTCTAGGCTAGCACATTATCCATTCATCACACCTAGTTGGGTCCTCACATTTTTCCTCAAGTGACCCCATGATTCTGAGTATGACTCAGTCCTTTAAACCCTTGTTCTACCTCCCCCACATGCCCTGGTTTCACTTAAACCCTTCTTAAACCCCTTTTTCCTATGCACTTTTCCCTAAGCGCCCTTCTATCTACTGATCATGCATGTGCACACCTCTTGGTACTTAGCTAATACTTTAGGGTCCAACACCACTCAAATTATCACTCCCACTCCACCCATCGATAATATTTGTTGAGCTTAACCAAGGTGAAAATATTATGAGAATCTCTTAGGTATTTTTACAGAGGTCTATTAGAGTTGATTGTTTGATGACAATTTCTTGTTTTGAGGAACATGATCTAGTTGACATGATTGGTGCAAGGAAAAGGTTATAGTGTGGATTTTATTAGAGTGATTGTGTTTCTTAAGATATTTATATTATTTTAGAGAGATTGGTTTTAGGGGAGCCTTTTAACATTGTGGAGGATCAAGGTATGTTTGTTATGTTTAAGTGCTCATAGGTATGAGTATACAGTTTTGAGAATGTTTGATAATCTTATATAAGGTGTATAAAGGGAAAGTTGAGATGATTTGATTTGGTATATAATAATCATGTTAGACGTATCATGAACTTAGGGGATTTGAGAAAGCGAGTCCATTAACTCCATGGGCAAGATGTAGAGTCGAGAAGACAGGTGGAAAGTTGTGATAATGTCGTTGATAAATAAGAAGTGTTATTAGCATGAGAAAAGGTATGATCATGTTTTGTATCTTTTAGGTGAATGTTTAGACAAGGGGATATTGGTGGATCTCTTGCATCAAGTCTTGAAGGTTTTAAGGGTGTAGGGGGAGTCAATTAGGTATGATACTCAACTCAAGAAGGTAGGTTAATAGGTTATGTGAAGGCATTTATGAAGTCAAGACAGTCATAAGATGCATGACAAGTTGAATTTGTCTAAATGAGCAAGGTATGAGCCCAATTATGTTATTTAGATATTGGTATCTATTATATGGTGCATGATTAATGTTTGAGTGAGATTTGGAATGTATGTATCTACTAAGGGGATTTATGATTGCTCTTGTATTGCAAAAGAGTCAATTTAGAAGATGAAAAGGTCAAATAGGCCTTATTATGTTTGGTTGATGTTTCAAACCATGTGGTGAGACTAATGTGATGTCATAAAAATAAATTATATGTATGTTTATTTGTCATTAATGTCAAAAGGGGAGAATTATCTTATGGCACATGTGAGTACCTTAGGGGTAAAATGAGTTATTTGTGTTTTCCATCAATGCGTTTGACATCAATGAAAAAGGGGAGATTGTTGGCATTATTTTGTCATTGATGTCAATGTGTGTTGATACAATTGGTACTATCATTGATGTATGAAGCATCATTGATGTCATGTGAAGGTTGATTGGTAGTGTATTTTCATGATGATTTACTTGGTTTTTATGAGATGGCATGGTGTTTTGAGTGAGTGTGATGGCTTGTAGGAGTGTTGTAGTGATAAGATGATGTCATGATGATTTCATGAAGTGTGTTTAAGGATATTGTAGGTATCCATGTGTTTCAAATAAATGAGGAGGTCAGTATGGATGGTGCAAGCATGTTTAAGATGCTTGGTTGTGATGCCTAGTCAACAAAATGAGTTATGTCATGATGGAGTACATGTATGTATGAGCTATTTGAGCTTTCTGGGAGAATGGGAGCATGTGGATGAGGTGTAGAGACACTCATGTGTGTCTCATAGTGCATGTATGATGATAAGTTATGTTTTCTAGGTTTACACTAGACTTATTCTTAAGCCCTATGTGTCCAAATGAAGTGTGAAGGTATGAATTCAGATTGGAAATGAAAATGTGAGCATTTAAGAATGTGGAGAAGGTTTTCCTAGAGGTGTGAGTGAATTTTTGGTCTTGGATTGTAATAATTTGTAATATATTATGTTTTTCCATTATCGAGTTCATAAAAGTGAGAAAACAAAGCTCAATTTGGTTTGTTTGGTGCACGACTTCTCCGTATATAGCTCATCTTATTACTTATCTTCAACATAAAGGAAATAAATTTGAGTGGATAGAGGAGTGTGAGCATGCCTTTAGGAAACCCAAGGATAATTTCATTATTTCTCCTATTTTATTAGTTCCCGACCCTCACCAAGAATTCATAGTATGTACAAATGCTTCATTGGTAAGATTGGGGGAAGTACTTATGCAAGAGGGTTGCATGATAGATTTAGAGTCTCATAAAATGGAGGATTATGAGCTTAATTATCCCACTCATGACCTTGAACTCACATAAATGGTTCATTCTTTGGTTTGTTGGTGTCATTTTCTCTTGGGGAGGCATTTTGTGTTGAGAATAGATCACTTGAGCATCCATCTCATTTTTACTCATTTCAATCGAAACACCTGCCAAAAATGTTGGATGGAGCTTATTTGTGAGTATGAGATGGATATTGAGCATGTGAAGGGAAAGGAAACTATGTTTGTAGATGATCTAAGACACATGTGGTGTATAATGATGGCTTTGACCATCTAGGAAGACTTGAGAGGATAAATTCTAACACAACTCCTTAGAGATAGATTCTATTTTGTAGTTCAAAGGATATTGAGGCATAATGAGCCCTTAAAAAAATTTTGTGGGTTATACTGCGGAGGCATATGGACTATTCATACATAGAGGGTGTATTTATGTGCCTAGAGAGGGCGACCGTTATCAACTCATTTTATCAAAGGCCTATTTTGAAACTTATTCATTCTACCCAGGGGTGAAGAAGATGCATGTAGAGTTGTGAAAATTGTATCACTGGTTAAGGTTATGGAGAGATATTATAGTTTTTATAGCATGTTGTTTAGAGTGTAAAAGGGTAAAGAATGAGCATCAACATATCACCGATCTTCTATATCCACACGACATTCCAAAGTGGAAATGAGACACCATTTATATGGATTTCATTGTTTGTCTACCCACCTATAATTACCGACATGTTGTAATTATTGCCATGGTAGAAAAATTGACCAAGGTAGTACAATTTTAACCAAAGAAGACCACCTATACAACCATAACTATAACTAGGGTCTACTTGGATGATATTTTCAGACTACCTAGGATTCCATGCAAGATCATTTGTGATCGTGATCCATTGTATACATCCAAATTTTAGACCATGATACAGGAGACTTTGGGCACATAAATTAATTTTAGCACTAATTAACACCATCAAACAAATGATTGGGTGAGCTAGTTAATCGGGTATTAGAAGAAATGCTTCACATGTATTTTATAGAGCATCAGTCATATTTGGAGGATTACTTATACTTGGTAGAGTTTGTATATAACAAGAACTATCAGAGTTCTATTGGTATAACACCCTATAAGGTGTTATATGTATGAGAGTGTAGGACTCCTTTGAATTGGTAACAAATTGAGGATAGGGTTTCATGGGCCCGACTATGGTACATGATATGGAGCGATAAGTAGTTCTTATCATGAAGTTTCTTTAGGAGGCACATGATGGATAAAATAATTATCCACACCCCCATAAGATTGACCATAGTTTTGATGTGGGAATGAAGGCATTATTGTGGGTCAAACAACATAATATTCATATATGCTATGGAAAAGGATGTAAACTAGCACCATGGTTCGTAAGTGCCTTTGAGATTCTAGAGAAGATTGGACTAGTAGCCTACCACATTGCCTTGCCAAATAGCTTGTCTTGTATCCACAATGTTTTTTCATATTTATGTATTGAGTAGGTATTTATATGATTATTCTCATATTTTAGATTGGACATCCTTGTAGGTGGAGGATGATGACATAGTAAATTTGGAGCATGTGTGCATTCTAGAGAATAAGACCTTGGGCCTTCGTGGCCATGAGCTTGATTATGTGTGAGTACAATGTGATTGATATGATGAGACCGCTACCACATAGGAGGATGCTACTACACTAATGGTCAATTACTTTAGTTATTCTAGTGACTTCCAGGAAGAAGTTATATTCTAAGGGGGGGGATGTAGTGTCCACTTTCCTTGGACACTAGTTATTTACATCTCCTTTCATGTTATATTTTTCATCATATGGATCATTGTATATTTTTATCACCATGGGATGCCTAGGCTCTCAATTTATTCAAGATTATGGATTTTGTGATTTTGAGTTGGCATAGGGTGCCAACCTTATGATTGACTCACATGGATATGGCATAACTTGATGGTATTTTGTATGCTTTTGGATGGATATATCTGATAGATGTTACAGGTGTTGTTGTTTGTAGATATTCTGATTTTGATGATGATAATTGATATATTTTGAGCATGTTTTAAATTCTAATGAAAAATGAAATACATGGGAAATTGGTGTGTTTATTTCCTAATTTAGTAGTAGTGATTTTGGTTAATCATGTTGAGTGGATATGACATGTGCGTTGAGTGTGTAGATGGAAAACATGTACCCAAATTCTATAAGAAAATTAAAAAAAATAATAACACCGAAGAGGATGGAGGGGGACTAACTACCATGAATCTCCTTAGCCAACACAAGTCACATAGAGTTAGAATTAGATGGTTGGGGTTATGTGTATGGTGATAAGTGTTTAATTTATTTACTCTCTTTACCTTGTCTTGTTGTTTGACACCTTCATGAGACCCTTAGCCAAATTAATTGCTTTTAATTAATTTATTTTAAGTTAAATTTTGTATTTTTTATGGGGGAAATTTATTACCATTTTGGGTGGATCTTTCCTTGATGGGGTGGTTGAAAACTTTCTATTTTTGGTAAATTTCGGATTTCTCCTTTGAGGCCACTTTTGAGTGGAGTGTGGGACAAGTAAACCTTGTCCCACACTCCCAAAACTCTTCCATACACCTACCCATGGGGTAGGTGTACTTTTTAAAGAGTTTTAGGCCATTTGGGGGCTCATAAGGACCCCATAATGAGCCTTGGGAAACTTTCCAACTACCTTATATTTTTTTATGTGAGTTTATTTATGTGGGTGACTTGTGATTTAAGTCATATTTATTTTGAGTTATTTGAATTTTGACATTTTCTAATCTCATTTTTATTTGTTAGAGATTTTAATTGGGTGGTTGATTTTAGAAATATTCTAGATTTGGCCCATGTGGGAATGAGTTTGAAATGAATGTCTTTTAGGGATTTGGTTTTCCTTGGGAACTTAGGATGTTACACCATACTAAGAGGGTACTCTTTGAAACTTTTTTAAGGGAGATTTTTTTCTCATTTGGGGAGGGGGTGCCTTAGTCTTAGGTATGCTACTAGATTTATTTGAGGGTGCTTAAAGTATTGATATTAGAAAATAGGACAATATGAGCAAGAGGTTGGTACCTTTCTTTGTTATTTTCTTACAATTTTTGGTTTATCTTTCCATCCTTTTATGGAATGTATGTACTTTTTGTACTCATTTGAGTTGTACATAATTGTTCTTCATGTTGTCTGCTTGATACACACCCATTGTGTGGTTATCAAGTGTATTTGTGTGTATGGGGAAGATAGAGCCATTAAAGAGGTATAAGTAGAGGTTAAACTGAAGTAAAATTGTGTAATATTTTATGGAGGAACCAAAGGGACTTGGGATTTTTCTAGTAGAGGGATAAGTAGGTTTTGAATAAACTAGATGGAGGGATACATGTGAATGCATTCTTATTTTATTTACTTGAAGGAACCAATAAATTACTTCCAACCCCTTAGTGGAGTGATAAGTGGTTTGAAATGCATCGAGTTCCCCTTTACAAGCTAAAAAAATATTGATAGTACTTTTTATGTTTTAAATGTATCTCCCTTACTCTCTTAAGTCTTCTTGTCCATATGCTTGTTTGATCGCTCTTGGAATTCATGCATGTTGTGAAGTTTTGGGAATGTTTTGTGGTCCAAGTTTTGATTTTTGATTTGGAGAATTTTTGGGAGTTGGGGATTCATGGGAAAATGGGAAGGAATTTTCCTCATTGCATGGATGAGAGGTGAATGTTTCCCCCACATTTCTTTTGGTGTTTTGACCTAAAGTTGGAAAGTGGAGCACTAGTGGAGATCTATCTTATTGCATTTGACTTTTGGAAGAACCCATTTGTTTTGGGAAACCATTTTGTTGTTTCATGTTTGAATCAAGTGTACAAGGATTGAAGTCAAAATTTGAAAGTTTAAAAGTTGAATTTTATGAGCAAGTTTCATCTTTTATTTATTGAAATGGAAAGTTCATTATTGATTGAAAAATGGGATTTAGAATGTTTTGATAATATTGTTATACAATGGGTTACTTTTTACATTTCATGCCTTAAGTAATAAGTTTAATGATAAATTAGGATGTGAAAATGGTACAGGTTTAAGTTATGTTACTTGGGTAAAGGTGCTCATTTTTCTTATGTGAAATCAAGAAATCATTGCTGAAATCTTGTCTTGCTCTTAATATTGTGTACGTATTTAAAATAGAAAGGAAATATCCTTTAAATAAGTATGAAAATTTATCTTATTGTTTCCATTTTTTTATTCATAAATGGAGGGTTGAAACATTTGTTGTAGTGAAATAACTCTTATATTATTTCCTTGGTTCACATCTAACTTGGTTATCAATTTTTTCTTATTGGGTTGTGAGTGGAAATTAACATTTTTCTACTTAGTCCATTTGTTAGTTGTGAATAAATCTTGTGAGAAAATAGTTATGATTGCATTTATCTTTCTTTGAGATCTATTGAGCACATTTATAAGTATAACTTAGAAATACAATAAAAGACTAGTTACGTTCAAACAATAAAAGTAATTAGTACATAACTATACAAGATCATCTGAAAACCACATAAGGCCATTATAAACAATGAATGAGTAGACATTATAACATACCATATATGTGATAATTGTTACTATTATTTTCTTACTACTGAGGGAAAAGTAAATAATCAAATTAGGTTATTGTATACTAATATATTTACTATTATATATATATATATATATCCTATAATATATCATTATCTCTAAAAAATAGCGCCCTCGATTTTTCATGAATGAATGGATGAATAATCAATGTTGTTGGGTAACATGGGATTGTCTCTCAAGTTGGGGGATTGTTACTTGAGACAAACCTTCGATAAATATGGTTCCTCTACCTAATCCTAATGCTAAACTACTCCTAAGGAAGGAAATGCAACTATCTAATCCTAATCTAACAATCTAAGGGACTAGGGGAAGAGAGAGATGTATGAAAAGGGTAAATACTAAGCTAACAAATGTGATATCACGAATAAGAGGGGGAGAGACACTATCAAATGAGTATAAATGAGAGAAAAATGAAGGAAGAGAGGGCGACATGATTGCCACAATCTAAGACAACATTTATACTTTGATTTCCATAGTGCACAATAGTAATAAACCATACAAGATGAGAATAAGCATGCATAATACACCAAATATGCAATAGAGAGGAAGATAATACAATAAATACAAGATAGGGTAGAGAATAGCCACAAATCATGAATTTAATTGCTTCACATAGATGCACAATCTATTAAAATGGAGGAAGGTCAAAATCACCCTATAAATGTCCAAATTTGAGGCTTGCAACTCAAAACATATGTGCAACACTTTGATAATGATGCACAAACATTCCAAGAGAGTCTAACCTTTACAAATGACCATCCTTTTACAATATATAGAAAATGGGAGAGAAAGAGAGGAGGGAAAAGAGAGGGAAACTCAAATTCTTACTTCCAACCACCAATAACATGTATTAAATGTCTGAAAAATAAGCATGGGAACCCTTATAAGACCATTCCCCATGATACTTTGCTTGTAGGAGAATAAATGTATACCATACCTCCTCAAATGTGGTTGTTGAGATACACGAAACTATAATATTTTAATGCCGGACTATATTTCCTCTTTTTCCCCACTTACCCTCATCTAATTAAGAAATCTAGTTTATGTAGTGTAGTACATGCTGAGATATTTACAATGGTACCAAGTTTGTTAAATTTAGAGCTACAGATTGAAATATATGGCCATTTGAAGTTTGGGGCTCAAGATGGTTATGACAGGGTTCTATGGAGGCCTCCATAGTCTACATTAACCCTTTGTTCCAAGTGTGGCTGTATCAGCTAATTGAAGAACTGAGGGAACACGATAAAAATTCCATTTGTTCCCTCTAGTTAGATCATATCCACATTGGCCGTGGTTTGTGTTTGTGGTGAATATTCAAGTTTAGGGTGGAACTATTCCACACGTTCCATCGATGCCCACATTACTCGCTTCACCCGCTTTTATTTCTTTTCTATGTTCCTCTACCACTTAGTCATATGGCTTGGCCATGTAGAGAAATATCAACCCATCACAACATTCTACATGTTCCCACCACCACCGCTTATCCTGCAATATACTCTCAACTCCCCTAATTTACCGAACGACTTAATCGTAGAGAACTACCACCCCGTGGAACTATTACTCTCTGTTCCTCAAAAATTTGATTTGGCCCCAAATGAACCAAATTTTATGAATTTTTAGCTAAGTATGGAAATGAGGGGTTTTGAAGTATTTTATTGCCTAATAGAATGCTAGGTGCGCTAACACCTCATTTAATAGGGTTTAATTCCCACCCAAAATGCACACAAATACTAGGTACTTCCTTTATGTTGCTTGTAAAGATGTTAGCATGTGGATACATGATGATATATAACCAAGTACTCATTCAATTATATTAAACCATTGCATACATTCAATTGGAAACACATGTAATAAGGAACATAACAACTCAAATAACAATCAATACCAATTACACCATGAATTCACCATACTCATACACGTCAATGATCATAATCCATCCTCCATAATCCATTATATAAAGGTCTTACATAGCAAAAGCTAAATTCATCAATATACTAGGGCACTAGAACATGTGTAGGTATTAAACCCTACTCCATAACCACATAAAAAATACTCTCAACACTCGACATGAATGATGGGATGTTGTAGGTACCAAAACAACAACATAAAACAAACACAAACACTATCACACACACACACACACACACATAGGGGTGGGAATTTCCATTCACCCCCATGTATTATCAAAATAGACTACATGCATGCTTTTGTACATCAACTAATAATAGACTATCCTATAAATATGACTTAATTTATTCCTATTAATAGCTCGATCCATGCATGACACTTCATCTTTTCTTTGCATGTTCTTTATCCAAAATATCCTTCACTTGGCCACCAAGTCACCATGCTTTCATCTTTTTATTGGTTGGCACTCCATCTTGCTTTTTCTATTTTTAGCCCGTAAGTGTAAAATTGGCTAAGTCATGTCATCTTCCTTCCTTGGCATGAGCCTTCCGTGTGCCACTTTATTGATCCTCACATGCATTTATGCAACCTACTTGTGCACCTCATTCCTCCCCATGATCTTCATACACTTCCATTTTTCCAGTCCAACATTACCCCACACTAATTACATTGGCATCCTCGAAAAATGGGTTGACTCATCTCACAACTTAAAAGAATGAATGAATAAAAAAATTGTTTACAAAGAATGAAATAGTGGAATAAGCTCGGGGTAATCCTTATTAATTGTTCTCTCCAGATCACTCCATTCTACCAGCCCTTTCTTAGATACATCTGGGATTGTACCAATAATCTTGACTATCTCATCTGGAGTTATATCTTCCCCCTTGTGCTTTAACTCCCTTTTCACTCTAGCCAGGCCTGAAATCATTCCTTCTATGAAGTCCATCTTTTGTGCTACCTATAACACCAACTCCTTTATTATTACCTCATAAGGATCCCTTTCTTCCTAAATCACATCTTTCTTATTTATAATTACCACCATCTTCTCTTCTCTTCCAAGTGTCTCATCCTTCTTAGCCACTAGTACTTCAATTTATTTCTGGATTGTGTAAGCCTTAAGGATATGCTCTAGATCCTGGAAGTTATTCACTCGCCCAAATTTCCTCTCTTCACCCATCCTTTAAGGCTTGTAACATGGCATCATACTTCACAAACTTGAATGCAATAACCTTAATATTCCACTCCTTCTCTACAACAACGTATTTTCACTCAGGCCTTGCACACTTGTCTTTTCATTTAATAACAAATGCACCAAGTCCTGCATAGTAAAGTCCAGAGGGGTACTTTCCTATGACATTGTCTTCAAAATTTGGGTGCATTTCCAAAATATCCTCTCCAATCTATTCTTCCATATATAAGGCTGAATTTTTTTGTCACTTTGCTCTCTTTCTCTTATGTAAGTCACTTGGGTATACTATTCTTTATTCTTATTATATTTTAAAAATATTCTAAGAGTGGCCCCTTCTCCAAGTTTTTGTAAGCCACTTCTACCACCATTTTTGTTAAGGCATTGATGTCCTGTTTATCACTAAAATTTGTGGGCTTTAGTGTTATTTGGGTCATGTGAGATGCCTTCTTCATCCTACACATTATGCATGATTCCTCGCTAGCATCAAACTCAGGTTCATCCATATGTATCTACATAGTCCAACTCAACATATTTTTGGTGTGTATTTTCACACCTTCTAGATTCAAAATCTCCTACCCATACAACTATTCAATAGTAAGTGTGCTCTGGAACTTTATGTAAATGATCTTAGTGGGGTCATTAAAATACCCATGGTCTAGTATTCGCAAGACTTCTTCTCCCCTTTGGCCACTACTTTTCCTACCTATGGGTATATGAGTTTCCACGCATGAGAACATAACTTCTCCCTTCTCACCCTAAGCATCTCCATGATCACCTAATGGATCACCCTCACTCTTTTCTCTTTAATCATTCCCCCCAGTGGGACCTTATTCCTCATGCTCACTAGGAAATTCTACATTACGATCGGTATCCTCAACCTAGGGCTCCTCTTCACCTTCTACATTAATAACATGCATCGAATATGTTTTATGTGCAACCTCATCTAATAGCCCTTCATCCTCATTGTCACTCTTATGTACTAGATTGCACCTCCTCCTAGTATTATTTTCTAGGCTAGGCTTGACTGGTGATGTTCTCAACGAATTCCTAATAGGCTATGAGGTTTCTGTTCCACCACTTGGATACTTACATCTTCTTAAAAATTTATCCTTTGGGTTTGATCCAACGTGCCACTATATTCCTTCTCTATCTCCTCAACCTCAATATTAGTCTTTACTTCTTCTTTCCTTGGAGGTGAGTCCTTGCAAATTCTCTTTGTGCCAATATTTTTCCTTCCCTTTAGAGGATATGGAAACTTGAAGTCTTGACCTCTAAAATACTTCCCTTCCTTGAACCTAGGCCTAAGATAGACATAAACACATGCATGTTAGTTCTTACCAACTGCTATGGATTATATGAGTAATATCAATGTTATATGACTCCTTTGTTTCTTCATAAGATGCCTTATTTGGATAGAAATAGATATTCCATAGAATATGATAATATGTATCCAAATTTTCTGCATCACACTTCAAATTCTTTGCATCATATAATATATTTATAGAGTCCTTAAAGTATCATGCAATAAACATGAAGGGTAACTTGCATCATGGGATTTTCTATCCATTCTTCATGAGGAGCCTACCCAAGAAAAAATGTTGGTAAGCCATGAACTCCACTTCCTCATCTAGAACCAAGGAAATTCTCTTGGTATATTGCTTTCACCCTCAAAAGCCTCACACATCCTTTTGTATCATTTATCGATGCATTATTTATAGGCACCTGAAATATTTCCTTCATAAGTGAATTGGTTGAACCTCTCACTGGTGAATTGTTTTCCATAAGGTATACCCACATCTTCTCCCAGGCCCATCTAGTAGTACAATCTCAAAAATACCGGAAGAAACAAGATTGCACCCCAAGTGATTTTCTCATATTTTTCTATCTCGCATGTGTGCCTCCTCAAAAATTCTCTTTGCGATGTACTATGCAATGTTGTAATAAGTATTGCTCACCTTTTTATTTGTGATGTGTATCCAACACTTGTTCACCTCCTTCCATCTCTCAAATGTCCCTAAGTTGTAGCTTACAAGGCACATGGCCACTCTTGTTGTAGGGTCATCAATGCCAGATACATCCATTACATGACCTCCTTATGATAATTTAACATGACTATTGTAGTCTTGACCCCAACATCATCATTCAAATATCACTCTATCTCCTTACCCGAGCTGTAAAAACCCTTTCACTTTACTTATCAACTATCCCGTGATGCACATTCTCCTTCCTACAAAATAAAAGTAGTCCTCATGGAATCGTGATACTAACCATTGGTACGGGTGTTCTGTTTTCTACAAAATGGAAGATCATAAAGTTGAAGAAAATCCACACTCTCTAGAAGTATATTCATGAATCATCATATGCTCTTTTCCCATCTACTATCCTCTAGTTAGTCTTGACTATAGTGTATTTTTCAATTTCTTTCAAGGTCTTCTTAGAGTGATGATTGAAATAATTGATTTTACACTTTTTTAGTTGGAATTTCAATGTAATGCCCTCAATAACTTCTCTCGGTATTGCATTTCTGAAAACCATTCATTCGATGCTTCCTTAGTCATGGGTTTCTTACCCTTCATATCCTTCTTTGGTGCCATTGCTAAATATAATAAATTCTGTACCCTTGATATCAAGTTTCTCACCATCGCTTACCCTTGTACTTCCTTTCCCTATTTCTACCTTTTTCTCCTCCAAATCATGTGCCCTAGCTGTAAATTCTTATTTTTAAACCCTATCTCTAGACATAGAACCCTCGAACCCTTCTCCTCTCTCCTCATTCCTTTTCCTTTCTCTCACACTTCTCATGGGGGATCTCTATTTCAGGTTGTGCTAAATCTTATGCAAGTTCATTGTCTTTCCTTTTGTATTCACACTTTGCACTTTATTCACACTTCAATCACTCCTCAAGGATTGAATAATATTATATGTAATGTAAGAATGAGTTTTCTTGACTCCCCATTTTATAGATTTAGATGATTTTTCTACATTAATTTCTCTTCACCTACCACAAAGTGCTCAAATTTGATTGTGATTTTCTCTTTTTCCATGCTTTCACTTTTTCCATGCTTTCCATTGCTTTATTTCATGCGTTGTAGTGGTAACCTTCTCGGCATGCTCACTACTTTTTAGGCCACAAACCTCCTCGTGCACGATTCTCTCACCGGAGTACATAATCCTCTATGCCATGTACCAAGTAGTTTCTCACACTATCACCTACTTCATGTTACACTTTGCACAACCCTTTACTATGTCCTGGTCTTCATTTTAATAAATTTACATACTATAATTATCCTTCTCATTTCTTATGATACCTTTTTCCATTTTTCCACACTCACACCCGACAACCAACACCATACCAACGTGCGTATAAATCTATCCACTTCAACTTACTTGTAAGCATCATTAAACCTAGTTCACCCACACTAAAAGTATGCATATTCCTTTATTCTTAAACTCAAAATATAGTAATCATCTTCCTACACACAAGAACACTTATTAAAATAACACAAAGAAGAAAAATAAAAACATAACAACCTGGAAAGAAACACATGAAAAGGAAACCTAACCTAAGTGTCAATAATACCTTATTACAAACACTAGGAAACTTATTTATAGTAGGACTTTAACCTACTCCCATTAAAGTAACCAAGAAAGATGGTGCTATCCAGTGCTTGTAATTGACATGTACCTAATTCGAGTATCTTGGTTGCTACAAAAGGTCCCAACTAATGCACATTCAATTTCTATGGGTGGCGCAAAAACTTGGAGTCATAGAGAAGAACCATTTTTCCCACTGAAAATGTCTTGTTCTTAATATGCCTATCATGTTAGGCCTTCTGACATGCCTTATTAGTCTTCTAGCTCCAACACATAATGGAAAGCTTTCATTTAACTACATTAGTTTGTCAATGTGATCCTCTACAAATTTCTCATCATATAATCCACGTACATGTGCAATACAAAAGGATGGTAACATGAATTCCACTGAAAGGAATGCTTCTACACTAAACACAAATTGAAAAGGTATAACCTTATTTAACCTTTTATAATTTTTTGTGTATGCCCAATGTTCAAATGACACTTTATCATCCCAATCTTTCCTTCTAACATCACAAATATTTCTCAATGTGATGAGTGCATAAATTGACTTATTATATCATATATATGACTATTGATTTGATCCTAATTATGTTAATTAATGTATGGATATGTTCTAGATAGTTATATTCTTAGTAAGATTGATGCATTTCTCTTGTTCTTGTCTCATGTGAACTAATGACCATAGAAGTTCCCACTAATAGATTTTATGAGTAATGTGATGATTGTGCAGGTTGATAAAGTGCATCTTTTTCCAATTTTGTGGAAGTAATAGTCAAGAAGACCAAGTCTCTTACCACCATGTCATTCTAGAGGATTTTCCTAATAGCAGCCTACAAATGAGGGCCCTATTTTTAGCTATATTACAGGTGCCATTGAGCTTTAATTAGGTTGTTATTTAGTTAAATATGTGGCTTATAATCATGGAATGATTTATAACTAATTGTGTCTATAAAGACACCTTATTGAAACTATTTCATAGTTGTTAGTTGATATACTTCAGTACAGTTCTATACCAGTTAGTAGTTATTACAGTTTTATGATAAAACATGTTTTGAACTTGTTCAAATCAATATAATCTATATGTTGTTTTGAGTATTCATTGGTGTTGAAGTACCTCAATCCTAAAGGAGAGAAAGGGCCCACTCACCCAAGGATATTGGAGGGTTGATATTTCATGCATGATCATTATTTCTGATAAGTTTCAGTTCCAATACTTTGATTTGAATGGTTGTTTGAATGTAATATTCTATTTCCTTGCTTTAGTAACTTTCCTTTCTGTCATTTCAATTCATGTGAGCATTTCAATTTGTGTGTGCATTTTAATTCAGTTAAGTAGTTTCCTTTGAAAGCATTTTTATCACAACAACATTGTTTTAGTAGAATAGATGTATTTCTTGAATTATATATTTTGTTTTAGAAGTGTATAGTTAAATTTAATTTGTATAGCGTAGAAGAGAAACAAGAGAGAAATAACAACTAAAACCCCCCAAAAGTAGAATCACCACAACAACTATGTTGCATCCAAATTCATTGCATATAACCTAGGACACAACCTTGGTTTGAGAATGACACCGAAAAATTGAATCTGTTGGTTAAATGATTGGAAATAAAAATGACCCATAATTTTTGGCACCATTTCCAGAGACACCATAAGCATAACATGCCATTCTATTCATCTTATCTACTATGGGTGTTAGTGAAGTTAAGATATGCAACTAGTAAGATTCATAAGCCTTGATTACACAAGCCACGGGACGCTCAAGGGAGATTTATACCTCGTAATATTCAAATAATATCTCCAAATAGAGAACAAGTAGGGAACACTAAATCTAATATAATTCCCAGGAGTGATACTAAATAGTCCACATCATCTTATTTAGAACATGAGAAAATTTCTAAGATGGGAGACAATGGAAATGATGAGGACCGACCCTTGGGTAGGACCTTTACTTATCCCATTTTCCTAAACAAGGATGAGGATACACATATGAAAAAATTTCTCTCTCCATCCTCCCTATCTTTTGAGGAATGTCCACAAAAGATCCATACCAATTCTTGTTTGAATTTAAAGTCCTTTACCAAACATATGACTATAAAATAGACAACCAAAAACTCAAAAATTTCCTTCCACCCTCAAAGATTCTTCCATGAGGTGGTTTATGGGATTACTTTATAACTCCATTCATTCATGGGAATATATGGAGACTTCCTTTTCATAAAAATACTAGGAATACTATAGGGGAAGAGATATGAGGGAAGAGTTTTTTCAGATAAAGCAAAAAGAAGATGAAAATATAGAAGATTATTTGGATAGATTTTTTTTTCTCCATAGAAGGAGTGGTTATGAGTTGAATGCAGAAATCACTAAGATAGTTTTCCTTTAAGGAATTGATGATGAAACTAAGGACTCCCTCCATCTCATGGGAGGAGGAGATATACACAAACTCACCATGGCACAAATTGCTGAGTTATATAGGAGTTAGGTATACAACAAAGGAAAAAATTAGAAAATGCCCTAGGTACCTCATAAATTCTAGAAGAAATGGCTAACATGAAAGAAAACATCTTTTCACAGTTAAATTCAACAATAGATGGGATGAAAGCTAAGAACAATGTTGCAAAATAACCTTTAGATATATATTATCTTACGTGCAGAAAAGGCATCCCTTGAAAGAATGTCCCTTGGCTATCAAAGACATGTGCCTAATTTGTGATGCTCATGACCATGATACCAATCACCATACCCTCCTACCTTAGCTCAAAGAGTTATTAAATTCCATAACTCAAGAAAATATAGAGGTAAACATCATGCATAAATCAAATAACCAAGATGCGTATGCCCCTGACCTTCTCGAATCCCTCGATGATGCTATGGACCAATCAAGATCCTCTACCAACTTGGGGACAACCTAACTAAACACAACCAAACTACATGGCTTATCCATAGTCATCACCATGGGTTCCTCGATACAACTAGCAAGGTTGGGCACCACTAACCAATACACCACCGTGGAAAAATCAATAATGAGCACCTCCGTAGAATTATAATTAGCCAAGGAGGTTTACACAAATAACAATAAGATTTAATTGCTCCACCACAAAAAATTATCAGCAAGGGAAAGCAACACAAACTCAAATCCCATCCCATCCTATCTCAAACCCCAAAAATCATCAAACAACTTCAATTAATGAAGCAAGACAAGGTGAGACAATGTAAGTGAATTTTGTTAATAATGTACAACTGAGGTCTAGAGGAATATTAAATAATCCTCCCATAGTTATCACAGAAATACCTAAGGAACATGAGAGGATGTCAAAGGAGAGTATGAGGGTAGTTGAAGAGAATGATTAAACTAGACATGTTCCACAAACATGAGCCACTAATAATAATTAGAAATATTAAAATAATATGTATTCTCGATCCTTTTCTAGAAATATTGAAAGAAGTACAGAATGAGGAAGAAACAACACTGGTTTAGGAGTTGAAAAATATGAACATTGAGGTCCCACTTTTGAGAGAAATAAGGGACATTCCCAAACTAAACCAGACCATTAAAAACCATTGCATAAAGACACTAGGAAGGAAGAGAAAATACCCAAAAACAATCAAAGTAGAAGGTAATTTGACTAATCTTGTAGTTGGAAAAATTATCTCACCAAAATATGGGGATCCTGGGAGTCTAGTCATTACTATTTGTGTAAATGGTCAGTCAATATCTAACATTTTGGTGGATCTTGGTGCTGCCATCAATGTCATAACAACATATATGTTCAATTTTGTCTTTGATAAGATTGTAGCCAACCAATACTATCCTCCAATTGGAAAATCAATCTATTGTTGTACCAGATGGAGTAATTGAGGATGTTTTGGTCATGGTTGAATCTTGGGAGTATCCTGTAGATTTCATGGTCTTATAACCTAAAGCTTGAAAGTTAGGATACCCAGTCATCTTAGGAAGACCTTGGTTAGCTACTATTGCTACATACATTGATTGTAGGTCAGGAAAAATGACTATTTCAAATGGGAAAAAAGAAAAGAATATTTCCCTTTATCTTCCTACCTATCCTTATCTGGATGTTTGTGAACATGTATGGGTAGGTTTTTTAGATACTAATAATATGAGCTCTTCTTATCTAGACACCATTGCTGTGAAAAATCATATGCAAGAAATTGTGGATCCATACTCAATGTTTGGTGAAGATGATACTATAGCTACGGAAACACAAACCATGGCTACGGAAATCCAAACTATGGCTACGAAAATGACTATTTTGAACTCAACGGATAATATCACCTTGGTAAGTGAAATTTCTATTGAAAATTGTGAAGAGACCTATTATTACCATGAAGAACATACATCCACATATTTTTATCATCCCTTAGCCAAGGTTGTATCCCTTTAAAACATGACTATTTTTCACATGCTACAACCTCATGATTGTCCCTTGAACTCTTTAATTTTTGATACAAAACTTGTTATTCGAGAGATACTAAACAAGTAATTGTTGAGGTAGGAAGAGAATTGACCATTGGGAACAATTTAGAGGACAACCAAGAGGCTAGGGTTGTAGATATCTTGAGGAATCATTCAAAATATTTTTCTTGGGATTACACTGACATGAAAGGGATTCATCCAAGCATCTGCACTCACCATATTTACACTAAGGATGTTAAACCATTTAGATAGCCACAATGAAGAATTAATCTAACACTTAGAGACATTGTCAAAAATGAAATAGAAAAAATGTTGAGGGTAGGATTCATCTATCCAATAACTGATACTCAGTGCATATCACCGTTAGTTATAGTTCCAAAAAAAAATGGTAAATGGAGAATATGTATTGATTATAGGGAGATTAATAAAGACACTAAGAAAGATTACTTTCCCTACCCTTTATTGATTAGGTTTTGGACAATCTGGCAGGAAATAAATACTTCTCTTTCTTGGATGGTTTCAGTGGATATAACCAAATCAATATAACACTTGCTTGATCAAGATAAGACCACCTTCACTTGTCCCTAGGGTACATTTGCATATAGAGTTCTACCATTTGGACTTTGTAATGCACCTGCAACCTTTCAGAGAGTAGTTTAGCTATTTTTGTAGACCTCACCAATGACTGTGTCGAATTTTATATGGATGATTTTACTATCCATGGGTCTAATTTTGAAGAATCTTTGAATAATCTTGAAAAAGTGTTAACCAGATGTGAGCAACACCAAATTTCCTTGAGTCATGAAAAATGTTTGATAATGGTTGATCAAGGAATTGTCTTGGGTCATCATATTTCTACTAAGGGCATCCAAGTTGATCCCAAGAAGATATAATTCATTACTAAATTTCCTACACCAACAAATCGAATGATATAAAGAGTTTCCTTGGACATGTAGGATATTACAAATGATTTATCCAATATTTTAGTAAAATAGCTACACCAATGTTTTCACTTCTTGCTAAGGACTATTGTTTTGAATGGAATCCTTAATGTCAAAGAGATTTTGAAATTATCAAGGAGAAATTGACCACTGCCCCAGTTTTGAGAGGACCCAATTAGGGAAAACCTTTCCATATTCACACTGATTCTTCTAACACAAAAATGGGAGATGTTCTTGGAAAAAGGATGAGGAAGACCAGATGTATGCCTTATATTTTATAAGAAAAAACCTAACCCCACATAGAATAACTACACCACTACGGAAAAGGAATTTCTAGCTATTGTTTACTCTCTGAATAAATTCAGACACTACATTACTAGATATAAAAAATTTATGTACAAAGACCATTTAGCCATAAGATATTTGATAAATAAACTAGTAGTAGGGGTATAATTATTATGTGGTTACTTATTTTTCAAGAATTTAACATGAATATTATTTATAAGTCCGGAAAGGCCAATGTTGTTGCTTAAATTTATTTCCAGATTGAATGTTTTAGGAGAAGAGGAAACATTCTAAGATCAATTTCCAGATGAACACTTGTTTACAGTCTTAACACATCCTCCATGGTTTTTTGATCTTTCCAACTACCTCACTATAGGGAAGTTTCTAGCTTACTTTACTAATAAAGAACATAGAATATTAGTCAAAAAAATGCTTCATACAAGTGGTGTGATGGAATTCTATTTAAATGTTGTCTTGACATGGTTCTTTGCAAGTGTGTTCGAGAGGATGAGGTGTATGATATATTATGGGCTTGCCATTATAAGCCTAGAGGAGGACATTAGTCGGTGAAGAGGATGATTCACAAGGTCCCTTTCAAGAAGTATGTATGTAAATGTGATACATGTCAAAGCACATGGGTAAGCCTACATTGTCTACTAAAATTCCCCTCAATCCTTAGCTGGTGTTAAGACCATTTGAGAAGTGTGGAATGATTTTTTTGGGAATTTTGATACCCCATCATATGAAAAAAAGTACTTCTTGGTGTGCACTTACTACGTTATTAAGTGGTCTGAAGTTCAAGCATTGACATCTACAAATGAGCATTCTATAGCTGACTTCTTATACAACTAGATCATGTTAAGGTTTGGAGCTCCTAAAGCCATTGTATCTAATCAAGGAACTCAATTAATGTCTAACATGATTGAGGATTTCTTGAAGATCTACCAAATCAAGCATTAGAAATCATCACCATACCATCCCCAATCCAATAGGCAGGTGGAAGTCACAAACATAGAGTTGGAGAACATTTTAACTAAATTTGTCAATGCAAATAGAAAGAATTGGGTGCCAAGGCTTCTTGCGGAAGATTGATCATACAACACCACCTATAAAAATAGCATTGGTTTTCCCCCATATGAATTGGTAAATGGGAAGAAGCCACTACTTCCTATTGACTTTGAGTTGAAAAACCTGGAGAACAACACAAAATATTGGAATTTTACTAGACAAAGCTCAACATGAGAGAGTGTTGCAATTAAATGAACTAAATGAAATGAAAATGGAGGCACAACAACAAACTAAAATTATCCAACACCAGAGAAAATCTTGGCATGATGCTCGTATTAATAATAAGAAGTTCAATGAAGGAGAATGGGTCTTACTATTTGACTCAAAGTATCAAAAATTCAAAGGAAATTTGAGAACAAGATGGTTGGGACTCTATTAGATTGAATTTTCTTATGACAATGGTCATGTAAGACTGATACCTATTGATGGGAACTAAAGAAACTTGTTGGTAAATGGCCATCGACTGAGAATGTATAAACCACCCCAGATAAGGAGACTTTTAATAAATACATACTACTTGTGTAAAGAAATTGATTCAGCGGAAGAATGTAGCTCTTCCCACCATAAATAGTTCATTTTGAATTCAAATAAAGGAAGAAGATCATTGTCTCAATCATATTCCCCTTAGATTACATTTTTCTTGTTTTATTTCATGCTTTCAATAAAGGTTAGGCATGTAAATTATTAAAATGTGCATTAATCAAAATTATTATTTGAATGCAGGATGCGGAGTGCCAACGGTCAGTGGGGAGTTGAGATGGCAAGGTGAAGTGCATTCATCCCTTACTATGGATATTAAATTTTTAGAACCCCCATTGCATTTATTTAAAAATGAAAAAATCATAGTTCCATTTCCAATGCATTCATTTCGGATGTCAAATCAAATCTCATGATGTGGAGTGGGAGATAATGAGTATTAGTGGGAAATTAAACGACATGTGTCACATTATTCTAAGAAGGATAGGTGGCATACACATTACTAATAATTGGAAAAGAGCCATGTGAAGAATTTAACCCTTCTCCTCCTAATTAAATACTGTCAAATTTTTTTTCCAACATGTTTACGCCGACACAATGCTATTTGGAGCTCAAAATATAGTTCAAACTTCCACTATCATTGTTTCATGCAATTTCTCTATTTTATTCACATAAACCTTCTATGTTTTTCTCTAATTCCATCCAGTAAGCTATGTGGTAGAAAAATATGTCAAAACCGAGTCTCCGAGTCTCTTCTGTGAAACGTTGTCATCTCGCAAGTATTCCATGACTCAGGTTGGTTAGAATTTATCTAAAAATTTGAGGGTTTTGATGAAGATTTAGTTGATGAATTCTGATAAATTTTGAGGCCACCTTCTCTCGGGTAGGAGGTAAGAGAATTGAGATAAATAGCCACATTATTGCTACCATATCTCGACCTCTTGGATTTTGGGCTCAAATTTGTGACTAATGCCCCGCTTAAGGATTTAATACCATTGTTTCATGATGAAGGGGAAGATCTTCCAGAAATAATCCTTACTTCCTATGGTACTCAAAAAGGTATTAAGTGGGAGAGTTTTCCTGGTCACTGGAAGGAAGTAGCTACATGGGTTAACATATATTTTATTTGTGATGGCTAGCCATCGGTGCTTGGGGTGACACATTGAAAATTCTTACTCATTTGAAGAAGGGTTGTACAAACCCTAAGTTGAAGGTCAATATTCTATAATATCTTGTAGATGTTGTCATAAAATTGGGTCAAAAATACAAGAATGGAGGTGGTAGAGCTTCCTTGAAGCACCCAAGTCTCATCCAGTTAATATGTGCACATCAAGATTTTTACAGGCCTAAGAGGAAGATAGAAAAAATGAGTGTAGGGGAGAGTTCAAAAAAAAAAAAATCAAGAAGGAACCATCTCCCAATGTTTGTCCTAAGCTTGATTTGACTCCTCGGCCTTTAAATGAAGCCATGGAAGAATTTTATAGTAAGAAAAAATAGCCTTCCATGCTTTGTAAGATTCCAGGGAAGAATACCTGCTAGCCCATGCTTTGCTATGTCATTAAGACCAAGAAGGTCTTGTACCTCAAGGAGACCTGAAGTTTCTCATCCTGTATTATTTAATGAGGGTTCTACCCCATTTTGGAAGAGATTGATGAGGGTGGAACTTTGTCCACTCTTAGTGAAAAATTAAAGGATGATGAATTAATGACAACCATTCCTGAAGAACAGTGCCCTAACACTAATATGTCGACATTACTGAAATTCCAAAATTGTCTATAGCTCCAAAAACCACTACAACAGAGGTTGGTATTACTATAATGGAGGTTGGTTTCCTATAATCATATGGATATGTAGTCCTGAAGAAATATTAGATGAAATTTATTCTTTAAAGAAGAATTAAAAGGTATGGAAGATACTCAGTTGTCCATGCAAAATGAATTTATTCAGTGAACTATTGAAAAAGTTAGGGAAATAACTGTCTTGAAAATTAAAGTTGATGGTTTAAAAAGGCAAAAGAATATTGGATTACAGACATGAAATAATTTGTTTACTCATTGTGACCAACTATCCCTTTGGAATAAGAAATTGGTTAAAGAAAATAAGAAACTTAAGGAAGAAGTTGAGTCGAATCAAGTGCTAAAAATAAATTGGAATCAATTGTAGAGTCTATTGATCTTCTAGCTTGAAAAATTTTAGCTTGTAGAAAAAATTCTTTTGTTTATAATCTATTTCTTCAAGAACAATTTTATGCATGGAAATTACAAAGGATTTGTTGTGGGGAGAGCCCCATGAAGCTCTTGATAGAATTTTTTTAGAAATCTATCAAAAGAGTACTCCAAAAATACAAAATCTATTGTGTGAATTTTATCATTATAACATATTGGTTACCAATGTCCCTGAATTCTTTATCAATTTGTTTATGGGGAATTTTAATTAAAGGCTTTTCAGTCATTGGTTATGAACCAAATTGTATGGGGTGAGAAAATAGAACTTTTAATCAAACAACCTAAACTATTGGTTTCTATATTAGGCCTACCCACCACAACAATGTTTCAATGAAAAATGATTTCAGGTCTCTATATTATTAGGATGGCATTGGAAAGAATACTTCAGATATTTTAGCCAAATGTGTTCATGATTTTGAAATTTATTGTCAGCAGAATTTTGGTGAAGCTCTGAAGGCTTGTGACAAAATATGGGATACTTTGAGCTTACCATTGAAGAGAAGGGAAGTGATCTCTCCACAAAACCTCAGTTGGAGTATGAGGAGGGGAGATGCACTTGTTATAATCATTAGGAAGTTGGCAGAGAAGGGTTCAAAAGAATACAATGAATGAGTGGGTCGACATGCAGGTGAGACCTCCCCTTATTCTCAGTCCCATGACTACTTGGTAGAATACAACTTCCCAATCTCATGACAGTTTCAAAGCATGGGCGGATGTTATCCTAGAAACTCAGGGGTGTAAGGGGACAAGAAAGAAATATGCAGATCAATTTGAGGAGTATGACACAAAAACTTGGAAAAATAACAGGGTAGAGATGTGTTCACATGAGGACATACAAAGGTAAAGTTTAGGGGAGATGATGAGTGCATAAATTGACTTATTATATCATCCATATGACTATTGATTTTCTCCTAATTATGTTAATTAATGCATGGGGGATGTTCTAGATAGTTATATTCTTAGTAAGATTGATGCATTTCTCTTGTTCTTGTCTCATGTGAACTAATGACCATAGAAGTTCCCACTAACTGATTTTATGAGTAATGTGATGACTGTGTAGGTTGATAAAGTGCATCCTTTGCTAATATTTTAGAAGTAATGATCAAGAAGACCGAGTCTCTCACCACTATGTTTTTAGCTATATTACAACTTGCAAATGAGGGCCCCGTTTTTAGCTATATTACAGGGTGCCATTGAGATTTAATTAGGTTGTTATTTAGTTGAATCCATGGCCTATCATTGTGGCATGATTTGTAACTAATTGTGTCTATAAAGACACCTTCTTGAAACTATTTCATAGTTGTTAGTTGATATAATTCAATACAATTCTATACCAGTTAGTAGTTATTATTGTTTTATGATAAAACATGTTTTGAACTTGTTTGAATCAATATAATCTATATGCTATTTTTAGTATTCATTGGTGTTGAAGTACCTCAATCTTGAAGGAGAGAAAGGGCCCACTCACTCGAGGAGATTGGAGGGTTTATATTTTGTGCATGATCATTATTTCTTATAAGTTTCCATTCTAGTACTTTGATTTGAATGGTTGTTTGAATGTAGTATTCTATTTCCCTACTTTAGTAAGTTTCCTTTTTATCATTTCAATTCGTGATTGCAATTCAATTAAGTTAAGTGCTTTCCTTTAAAATAATTTTTACTACAACAACATTGTTTGAATAGAATAGATGTATTTCTTGAATTTTGTCTTTTGTTTCAATAGCGTAGAGTTGCATGTACTTTACATAGCATAGAAGAGAAACAAGAGATAAATAAAAATTAAAACCCCCCAAAAGAGAATCACCACAACAATTTTGTTACATCCAAATTCATTTCATACAGCCTAGAAACAACCCTAGTTTGACAACAACACTGATAATTGAATCTATTGGTTAAATGATTGGAAATAACAACAACCCATCACAATGTCTATCCCAAAATTTTATTGAAAGCTTTTGCAGTATTATTAGCTTATGGATGATAAGGATTAGCATTATGGTGTGCCACCATAAAATCTTCCAATAAAATTCTGATGGTCTCATTCAAAAAATGAGTTCCTCTATCACTTGTCAAGATAAATGGGAAACCATTCCTACTAATAATGTTTTCCCATAGAAACCTTTCTGCCATGGCTATAGTGTAATCCTTTGTAGACACATATTATGCCTACCTTATCAGATATTCTATATAATTTATAAGGTAGTGTGATCGAATCTGCGTGTGGGTGGCGCAATAGGTCATAGAAAGTCAATAACCCACTTCTTGAAAGGTTCCATTATTGTTATATGTCACAATGACATCTTGTATCTATTTCCAGGCTTCCCAAGGTGTTGGAAATGATCACATGCCTTCAAAAAATCCTTAACATCCTTGTACAAGGTTTCCCACTAAAGTCCAACCATAAGGATCTTACACACGGTAACGTCATTAGTATAATACCCTCCTAATAGTCCACCATGATCTTCCTCCATAAGGCATCACATTCATGTTCCAAAACACAATGGTTCAAGACTTCATCACGTCCCAAATTGTACAAATCTCCACCAATCAATCGATAAGGTGCTACACGTATAGAAAGCTTATTTTTCTACAATGTATTCATACCTTCAGGAACCTATCCAAAGTGTGTAAAAACACTGCAATATATTCCAAATATGCACATAGTTTAACCTTAACAAATGTGCATACAACATGGTAACTTCAATTCTCTACACGTCCTCACCATGGTATCTTGAATTTATCTTACTTGGTTTCATAAAAACTGTGAAATCAAACTCCTGAAATAGAAGTATCCATCTATAAATATGCCCTTACAAAATAGGCTTGTTGACTAAGTACTTGAGTGCCATATGATCTGTATAGAAAATAAATGAGGTTTCCAACACGTATCTGTCTAAACTTATGAAACACATAAATCATGGAAAAAGTTTCACACTCCATTGTTGTATAATTATGATCCACAGGTGTCAACTTCCTACTTGTAAAAAAGTAGTCCACAATTCCTTCTCATGGTTGTGCCAATACTATGCCAATAACCATGTTAGAGGCATCAATGTTTATATGAAAGGCATTGTCCCATGAAAGAAAGTGAAAATTGGTATAGTATTAAGCCTCTCCTTTAATGTCTCAAATACATGTTGTGCGTCGCCCCAATAAAAGTTCCCTTTAGTCTTGAGAAACTCTTCCAAGGGAACGAAAATATTTACATATCCTTTGATAAACTTCCTGTAGTACCCAAGTATGTCCTATAAATCCATGCACCTCACTTTGATTGGTAGGATATTCTAAACCTAAGATCACAACTATCTTGGTTGGGTCTCCTAACAATCCTTCCTTGCAAATGATGTGTCCAAGCAAGGTGCCAAAAGGCATAACAAATATATACTTTTTAATGTTGAGAAATATTCTCACCGCCTATACCTCTCAAACATAAGCTCGAGATTATCACAATCATCTGTAGCTAAGCCATACACTGTTTAATAATCCTAATACACTTGCAAAAACTTGTGAATAAAATCCTAAAATGCTTGTACAATGATGTGTGACAATATAACTGGTGCATTTTTCAATCCAAAAGGCATAACTGTATAGGGAAAAATACCAAACTCAGTAGTGAAAGTGGTCTTCTCTAGTATTATTTCATGATGTGTACTGGTGATAGCCTGAAAAACCATCTGTAAAAGAATATATCTCACGCCTAGCTACTCCTTCCAAAATTTCCTCAATAAAAGGCATGGGAAAAGGATCTATAACACATGAAGCATTCAACTCTCTGTAGTCCACACAGATCCTAATCCTCCCATCCTTCTTGATACTGATAACCATGGGACTAACCCACTCAAATTCCTCAATAGGCTCAATTATTCAAGACTTGAGCATCTTATCAATTTCCTCTTTTACCTTGATGTGCGATTAGGATTCATCCTATAAGGCCTCTTCCTACCGGGAGCATGCCTTCTTTAAACTTTATCTTCATCTTTCCTAAAGAATGATGCACACCTTTTAATTCATGGTATCCCCTTAGAAAGAGATCCTAAAAGATGCATAAAAGATTTATGATCTTGACTATTTCCTATTCTAACTAGTAATCCCCAATGATGTCTTCGTTAGGCTCATCCTCTATGCAAATATTCACCTTCTTTATTTTCATGGGGACATGTTACACACGTGCCTTATCATCTATAGAATCCATTACCTCACGCACACCCTTAGTGTGGCTAACATACAAGTGGTATACTTCCTCATCATCAAGAATATATACAAATTTCCTTTCTCTCTCTTTCCGTGCGCGACCCAATTTTCTCCTTAGGATCAAGACGCACCTTGGAATAAGATTCTCCTAGAAGATCTAACATGAGCTATTTTGCATATATGATATCCCCCAATGCGATGTGCTTCATGATCTACAATGCTTTATGGAATGAAGGCTTAGTATAAAAGTAATCAAAAATTTAAATCATATATGCAGTCATTTCTTTCTAGTTCACAAGTGTGCGAGATGTTTTATTAACTAAGCTATAAATTGAAACTAATATCTACATAGCTTCAAAATCAAATGCTAATTAAAAATGAGCCATCAAGATAATAGCTTAAAGGAAATGTCTTTAATGCGTAAATGAAACTACATGCTAAGTTATTTCCTACTCTCTATGATTACAAAATTAAACTATGAACCTATGAAGAACATAAGAAATCAAAGTGGATTGTTACTTGATCTTAAAGATTGAGAATGAAATCTCACCAAGAATGGCTACAAGGCCATTTTGGATCTTCCCATATTACTCAATTTTGAGTGAAAGGATGCAAGATGGAGAAGCTATTTCCAATAATGGAGAATGACTTAAGATCAAAATGCTTATAGTCTTTCACTATTCAAAGCATGGTGCAAGAAGAAAGGTAAGAAGGAGGGTTCTTTATATAGCTTTCCTAAAGAGGCAAGGCTAGCAAATTGATGAATGTGGGATAAAGGTAAAACAAGATTAGGAATGGATAAGGTTGCTTTATAAAAGGTAATCTTGATTTAAAAGAGTTTAATTTGTCATTAGTAAGTCATGGGAGTTGGGGATGTTTTAATTAATCAAAGGTGATTAATTAATAGGTAGAGGTAAGATTAAAGAAGCTAATTAGAGGAAAATCAATATGATTTGTGGGATGTAAGAGAGGAATTTGATCTAATAAATGGTAATTTATTGATTTAGAGTTGTGAGTGTAATTAATTAATAATAATTAATTAACCCAAGTAGAAGTGGATATTAATTAATGAAAGGTCATTAATTGACATCTTTAATGATAGGAAGGATAATTAATCAACGAAAGGTTGTTAATTAATTAATATGAAGAGGAATGTTAGATAATTAGTGGAAAAGTGCTAATTATTATGAAAATGATGAGAAAGAGGATAATTAATGCAATCTTAGCATTAAAGGTTGTGTAAGTGTATTTTAGCTGTCTACATTATCCCCTATTTGGGGTGGCGTAAGTGACGCCACTTCAAAGATAGCAGAAAAATACATACAAATAATTTTTTTGAAGAGATAAAAGAAAAAATCAATAGAATGAAGGTTTCCCCCTTGAGTCTTGATGGGGTGATGAAAGAGGGAGATTGACGATCGAAAAGACGAAAGAGTAAAATAGAAGAAGTAGAAAATTTGATCCCTATTTTCCCAAGTTGCTTTTGAAGAAAAGTGTTGATAGAAGGATAGTGATATGGAAGAAAAATTAATATGAAAAGAGATGGATATAGATATCATCTTTTTGATGTAAAAACTAACTTTATTTCATCATTTTGCTTATGATCAATTTCATCAGTCCTTATTAACAAGAATGAACAGAAGTGTAGTATGACATGAAAAGTCATATATGAACAAATTTCCATAGCTAAAAACACCACCTCCATGCAACATACAAAATTTAATGTAATACAAGAAATTAAAAAGATGCCTAACTCCCTGCAACATACATAATGTAAAGAAACATGAGAAAGTAATCAAGATAACCTGATAGAGAAACATAATACAATGTTTTTGTTATCAAGATTTGATTCTGACCTATGCGAATTAACGACAAGGGTTAAAATATGGTGCCCCAAGCAAGGATACATGTAAGGGGAATAACGGAGGACACTTGGGTCCTATGAAAAGTAGTGCACTATGAAACAATAACAAGCAACTCATTGTGCCCTAGAGTACAGACATAGCAAGCAGACCAGCTCTATTAATGGAGGTAGATAGAGATGATCCATGAGTCACGCATGAGAAAAAGAGAGAACCAAAGAGTGACATTTTGTAGAATTTTTTATTTTTTATTTTTTTAGAAACATATTTGAATGTTTTTTATTTTGAAAGTTTTTGAAAATATATCAGAAGACAAAAGTGTGGATGGCCCCAAAGTGATAGATGGGATGTACAAGGAAAAATTCCATGCAAATGAGAAAGTTAAGATGCGACATGCCCCAATGATTAGGTGGGAGTATTCAAAGATAATACCTTCACACGTAGAAGGGGGATCAAGGCCAATATAAAATAGGTTCAATCATGAGGGAGAAAGGGTTCCCATAAGCGTAAGTGGATAAGAAACACATGATATAAAGGAAGTGAGAGATTGATTTATTAAAGGGGAAAAAGTGCTTGCAAACATGGAAAAGAGGACATCTGATACACATATATTTTCTAAACAATTTTTTTGAAGAATAGAGGATGTTATGAAAGTATTGAGAAGGTGGTTAATGAAAAGGGATTAGCCCAAGGCACAAATCATGAGACAAAGACATGTGCTAAAGAAAGATTTTGAACAAGGTCCAAAAAGCAACACTTGGTAACATATTAATCCTATTTACTCATCGAAATCCCATGTGTGCATGTGGAAATGAATTACCTCTTGAAGGAAAGATTTGATAGACAATAAGTGAAGACACTAGCCAATGTGTAGGAATGATTTAGTTTGAAAGGTGATTTGTGAATGGATTGTGGAAGGAGATCCGTACATTGCTCGAGATGCTATCCAAGTCTCCATATCCCCAATGGAGATGCATTTTATTCTAATCACAAAATTTCTCTACTGCTAGTCAAGCATCCATAGCCCCGATAGAGATTATTGGAAATACCCCAAGAGAGAGTTATATATCAATTTGCTTTTGATTTTAGCTTTTGCTTTTTGATTGATTGATTTTGATTCTTTTACTTTTTGAAAACTTATTTCAGCTCTCTTATTTGACAAGGGGTTAAGAACCACTAATGGCTTGATGGAAGGATGTGGAGGTGATTACAATGAGGACATTGGCTAGTGTCAACAAATACGTCCAAAAGTTCTTCACAATAAGTTTATTAGATGAGAATTGTGATAGGATCTCTAAGAGGTCAGTTGTTCTTTAATTTACCAAGGTTATGAAAGACCAAGGTCAAATGGATACCATAGAGATAAATGTCACAAAATGCATGTGAATAGGCTAACCACGATAACATCAAAGGGATGAAAATGGTAGATGAATTGCAGATGAATATGAAAGAAAGGGAAGAAAGAACATCCATGTGTATACAATACCTGATTACAATGTTTGACCTTTGTAACTTTGATTTTATTTTTGTAATGTTTTAATGTTTTCTCATTTTTTTGTATTTTTGAACTGTTTTATGATTTTTAGATTTTTTGGAAGTTAGGACCAATAATGTCACTTTGCATGATAGGATCCAACAATGATGTGTGTGAATTCCTTGATAAGGGAGACTAAGCACGTTTGTTTATCAAGAGTGATATTATCCCTAATCTCGATGATCGTGGTGAGTTCACACTCAACAAATGATCAGTGATTTTTTTTTGAAACATGGGTTTCATATGTAGTAGTTTGAGTTCCCTATCTAGAGGTTTTTTAACTTTGTACCATACTTGATGGGTACATTGGTGTGCATTCTGGAATCATGTTTGATTTTGGATTTTATGATCATTGGAGTTGTTGGTAGCTTTGGATCTCTTCGGATTTTTGATCTTGGCTTGATAAAGAACATGTCTAGGTTTCTTATAAGATAATGCTTGACTTGTCTGATCCCGAGAAGTGAGAGAAGAATGTGGATGTTTATAATTGATGAGAGGAATGGTAGTGGGCTTGCCACAATATTTGGTAGAAGAATAATGTGATGGATGAAAAGGATACGGTCCAAGGATTGAAGAATATGGGCTACTGGGAGGTGAGCCATAGATAGAAGATGAAGGGATGCTAGGATGTGGCCCAAGAATAGAAGAAGAAGGGATACTAGGACGTGACCCATAGATAGAAGATGAAGGGCTACTAGGATGTGGCCCAATAATAGAAGAATAAGGGCTACTAGGATGTGACCCATAGATGTAAGATGATGGGATACTATGATGTGGCCCAAGAATATAAGATGATGGAATACCCGGGGTGATCCATACATAAAAGACAAGAGGCTAATTGGGTGTGCCCCAAGAATATAAGATAGTGGAATACTTGAAAATGTCCCACAAATAGTAGAGGGAGGGCTACTAGAAGGTGACCCACACCTAGACAAAGATGAAGGGCTACTTAGTGTTGACCCCATAAGAGATTTTTATTGAGGAATTATGATAGAAAAAGAGTGATTGGGTGATGAGAAGATAGGTCATGGATCAATGCAAGACCTAGGAGTTTCCTCACATAATGAATAATGTGAAGATGGAAGAATAAGAGGAGGATCAAGTTGCATGATTTGAGGCTCTTCCTCTATTTCTTGATAAAAGGAATCAACCTTTTCCTCACAATATGTGGGCACATCGAAGTCTAAAGAGAATCCTTGTTTGTAATCTTCTAAAGGAATATCTTCATGTGCCCCTATAAATGCCCTGATTGTTTCTTCATTTTGAAAGAGGTCAATCAATATGAGTTGTTGATTGATCACCAGGGGTTGATTAGAAGAAAGAGGTTCACTTGGTGTGGAAGAATTAGAATATGTTTGATGATGATTGATAGAAGAAGATGATGTGGGGGATGAAGAATATGTGTAACTAGATGTCTCATAAGTAGAAGAAGGTGGTGTGGACCTACCTATATGATGGTATATTATCTTTAAACTAGTATGATTGAGTCCAAAGTATACATATTGTGATGCATGGGTCGATTCGGACATTTGAATATAAGAAATTTGAGTCACATGAATCTTTAAAGAAGGAAGAATTCATGGGGGTGATTGATGAAGAAGGTCATGCAAAGAAGGGGTGGATCATGATTCAAGAATTGTATTGGATGAACAATAGCAAGGGTCCTGCAAAGAAAGAGAGGAATGCGATTCAAGAATTGTATTATATTTTTGGTTGGAGGGATTTGGAGTGGCGTGTATCATCAAAGGAAGAAGACATCATTGAGGTGATGATAAAGGGGTCCTATGAAGAAAGGGAGGACCATGATGTAGGAGTCGCATTAGATGAATGATGAAGATAATTTTTGGTGACAAAAATCTTTAGAGGAGGAGAACATTGTTTAGGTGACTGATAATAGAGGTCCTGTAAAGAAGGGGAGGACCGTGACTTAGGAGTTGAATTAGATGAATCTGAATAGTAGTTTGGATCTGAATAGTAGTTTGGATCTGAATCATCAAAAGAGTCAAAGGAAATATTTGGATTGGAATCCTTAGAAGAAGAGGAAATGTTTGGATTAGAATCAAAAGAAGGGTGGGGGAACTTGAATAATAATTTGGATCAGAAGTGTCTAAACCATACCACCGAATATGAGATGAAGGTGGGAATGGGTTACCCGAATGGGTTCTCTAGCGCAAAGAACCAAATGAGGTTTGGTCATGATGGGTGTCTTTTGATTTGTACACTGAAACTTTGATTCCTTATTTTCATATGTATAAGGGACCTTGTGATAATCAGTCATTTTTGGCATGTGTTAGGTTCAAAGGTCTAGAACTAAATTGTATGATCAAATTACTTCAAAGTGAAGAAGGTTTCATGTTGATTTGGGCAACATAACGACAAACAAATAGACATTTCGCAAATATGGGGATACATGTGTGATTTTCCAAAAAGGGAATCTAAGAAAAACATACATCATGATAATGTAATTTTGACAATCCAACAAGGTTTGGACAACAAGTTGTGAGTGCAAATAATCAAAGGCTCGAAAGGATTGTCCTTAGAAATATAAGTCTATAAGGTGAACAATCGCAAGGAACAATCATGCAAGCTCAAAACACAACACCACTCAAACTTAAGTGATAAAAATGACCAAATAATAATGAATGATAAAGTATTATTGGATCAAAGTGATTGTCATAAATGGATAATTCAAAATGATGAATAATCACAAGACACAATCATGCAAGGTTTGTTTTAAACTAATCAATCATCGAATTACTTCCTAAGTTTATTTCTAAATG